>OY997262.1:191535496-194334662 GCA_963921465.1 Triticum timopheevii
ATTCCTTATTTTGCACTTCTCTGCTTTGCTTGGCAGGAATTCTTGTTGGAAAGAGCGAAGGCATGGTTTGCATGACATTATCCTCAATGGGGCTGGAGATAGTGGGGATCACTCACCGGAGATATATAAATGTTGATACTTGATTTTTCTCACCTGACATCTTCTCACTTCTGAGAAAGACACTTGATTTTCTCATAGTAATAGTTCTTTATTATTGTCGATACATAAATGGTTCTTTACTGAACTGTACTTGTATGTGTGTATGAAGAATGGTGATTAACCTTTTAAATAATCCATTGTCCAACCAGGTGGTTCTAATTTCTGATTAGATTATACTGTAATAATATGATTAGCAAAAATTCAAATGGTTGTATATTTGACTCATACTGCAATGGGCCGAAGCCCGCTTGAATATTTTGTTCAAATATTGAAATTCATTTACAGGAGATTATAATCATTTGGGCGCTATGCATTCAGAAAGTGTGCATTTAGATAAGAAATTACATAATTAACGCAAAGATGTGTGGTATTTGTTTCAACAAGAATGTTCATGAAGAATGATAATCAAATTATTTTTATGAGTCAAGAATTAGGTATTATGCACTTTGTATGAAATTTCAATTTTTTTCAAGAAATCTATCTACATTTTGTTAGAATTTTTCATGTTTGATATGTGTGTCACACATGGACGATTACTAGTTAGCTAAGATGATGTCCTACATAGCTGTCTTGAAGAGCGCACCTGTATGAGGTCTGACTGTAAACGTCATAGTCTATAAGACTTGGTTGATCTCTAATAAGCTCACAAAGAGACCACAAAGTACGACGTACATTCTCCAAATCTCGGGGTAGCCTACTAGCAGGCATGAAATTGTTAATAGTTCAAGTGAAACATGTTCACGTAAAATTAGCAATTGAAGACATAGTTCATTATCAAGTTGTGGATGGATGTAACTTAAAGCTCTAGGCAGAAGTTCAACTTAACACTCTCTGCTGAAACACTAGTATATTAAACAAATAGCAAGAAAAGGCAAATCTCTAAATGAGTATTTGAGATCTCATGGGGATTGTTAGAAATAAACTCCTATTTGTGTTAGTGGCTTACGGTCAAATATTCATTTCTGAGCCCGGACTCATCTGCATCCGGTGAAGAAAAAATTCGAAAACAATAATAAAAAAGTTCAAAAACATATGATTTTTTTCCATAAAAGATGATTTGATACGTGAGATCCGCTCCAAATTTCAACTCATTTGGACTTATGAGTAGCTCTCAGCAAAAAAAACAAATTGGATCAGAACAGTACAGAAACAATAGATTGTTTCATAGACTCCAAATTTGTCTTTTTTGCTAAGAGCTACTCAAATGTTTAAATGCAAGTTTGGAGTAGACCTCACGCACCTACGCATTTTCCATGAAAAAAAGACAGATTTTTTGAATTTGTTTACTTTCTTTTTTGAACTTTCTCTTCACCGCAGATGAGCTTGGGAGCCCAATAGCCGCGATGTCTGTAAAAAATTTAGTCCATTTGTAAATCTTGAATTATTCTTGGGGATACATTAACCATCTTTTCTGGAGAGCGGCGATAGCGTGCTCGGGCGCGCGCTCCTAGTATGAGAGCGAATGGAGCAAGGTCACGTGGCTGGTGGCAGTTATGACTGCTGGAAATGCAGATTCGTATTAGTGCGATAAATGACGGATACACCGTAGTGGCACCGTATACTCAACTTGACGGAACGATGCATTGCCGTGAAGGAGTTCCACCATGATGGCGAATCAACCTGTGGTTGAGTTGGTTAGGTGGACAGTGGTATCCCCAACCCATCAGGGTTCAAATCCTGGTGCTCGCATTATTTCTGGATTTATTTCAGGATTTCCAGCGATGCGCTTTCAGTGGGAGGAGACGTTCCCGTCAACGACGAGGCGCCTATGGTAGCTTCGTAGATCTCAAGATGATATGCCGGCGCAGTCTCTCGGGGGTGCTCATAGGTAGGGTGTGTGTGTGTGCGTTCATAGGGATGAGTGTATGCGCGTGTATATGAGCGCTTTGTATCTGTACTGATGCTCAAAAAAAAAGAATTCCACCATGATGTACGGGTGGACTGGTGGTATAGGTCCTACAAAACGAGGTGTCCAACAAGGGGTGGGGTCATTTAGTACGATACCTCAGGTTGACTAGACAAGTGTTTTTTTGTATAATTGGTTTGGAACAAGTGTTTTTTTCTTCTTGATTTTGGTATTTTTCATTAGATTGAAAAAATTGAAGTGGTATTTTATTTTGGATTCGAACTCAAGAGTGTCGCACGTGTCCGGCAGTAGCCACTGCACCACATGCTATTTCTGGTTAATGTTATGTAATGCTATATATATTTAATCCGGAAAATTGTCTTCAATCTAAAATGTGTGTTGCACGGGTTTACTGTGTGAGTGCTTCTCACATCACCATTTTTCATGGTCGATCGGGTGAGCCCATTTTCTAGAAGATGCTCATATGCAGATGTTTTCACATAACAACTTTTGTCCAAGTGATAGGGTGTGAACCATAACGGCTCATATGCAAAAAGTATTGATGGAGAGTTAACGACAATGACATAAATGTACTCAAAAGTATCTGAAACACAAGTTGTAGGATCGATTTATGTCAATTTCAAGTTTATGTATATATGTGTACATCCAGTGCAAGTTTATGTATTAAAATTCTACCTAACAAGAGTGGCGTTTTGGCACATGGGAGCATATGCTCCTTGATTTTAAATTGTGTTTAAACATATTTTGAAATGTAAGAAAATTTTGACAAAATGATTCTCGCGTATATCTTGACATTCTAAGTGCATACAAACTCGTTTCGTAGAAAACCAACAATTTTTGTGTCGCATGCAAAAAAGACAAAAATTAGTGTTAATAGAAGGATTTTCATGAGACTTTTTTTGTCTTTTTTACACAAGGCGTATAAAATGTCGGTTTTTCATGAAACTTGGCGTGCGCACATACAATGTTGAGATGTGCGTGTCAAATTTGTGTTCGGAATTTTTTGACATTTTGAAATATATTTTTTGATGGCAGGAGCATATACTCCCATGTGCCAAAGGGAATTTCGATCTAACTAACTCCTTATTGAACAGCAGGTGAAAACAACAACGTAAAAAGGTGTAAGGGTTGTTTGGTTCCTTGCCACACTTTGCACACCTCATTTTAGACAAGTTTGACCAAATTAGATGGGTGTTTGGTTCTAGCCACACCTAAGACAATTCTTTTATGAGTAGTAAGCCCTCCATGTCGTAGACATAAAAGGTGTGGCAACATTCCCTAAGGCAAGCCAAAATGTAGCTATGAATTTGAGCAACTTAAGTAAGGCAAGTGTGCCAAAAATAATATGGCAATATGTGGCAAAAATAGTCACAATCAAAACAGGCTAGTAATGTTTCTAGTTATTCTGCACGGATATGTTTTTCTTGAAAATATGTTGGCGAAGACTGATATCCATGCAACGGTGAGGGAGTATGCATTCTTATGCAACGCATGGTCAGCCACAAGTACGTGGTTTGTAACCATGAAAAATAGGGCATGATATTTTGGCAACATGTGCATTATTGGTTTCATGGTACAAGCATTACACGTCCTATAATTTAGATGTGATCCATGATCGCAATGAGAAGTCGTTGCTACATCGGTGGTACACTATTTTGAAATTCCTCATGAAGTTTTCCAACGCGATTAATCTATGCAAAAACAAGAAAACATGCCAGGTAGAACCCAGTTTGTTGTTGTATCCTGATTGATCAATGCCACTATCCTGGTGTCTATTGGGTCCTACCAGCTTAGTAATCTGTACTTGTGTGAACCCTGTCAACCCATGATGCTTGTATGCAAGCATCAAAGTGGATCTGAATTTTAGGTACTACTGCTTTGTATCGTGCATGGCCACTTGCATTTGGCTTGACTTTAAAGTGTACTGTTTTTGAGTGACACCCTTGGTTAAATGGATGTACTCTTGAAGCGTAGGTTTCATGATGCTGTCACATTATCCTTCTTTTTAATCTATGTATGCTAATCAATAAATAATCATCTGCTAACTTATAAGTTACTGCTGAAGAGGTGCGGAGGAGCCGGCGGCGGCGCCACTAGGGTTTCCCCCGAGTCGCCACAGGAGGCGACGCGCGGGGGGGGGGGGGGGGGGGGGGCGTTTAGGGTTAGGGTTAGGGTTTAGGGTTTAGGCCTGCTTCGCCGCCGCCGGAGGGAACGCGGGCGAAGCCGTGCGTGACCCAGGGAAGGTGGCGGCGGGGCTCTCTTCGTCGGCTCTGACCCCGCGCCGGTGTCGCACCCGTCAGGTGGTTCTAGATTCACGCCACTCCGGGGCGGCGGCCTCTCGTCCCGGCGGGAGGGCCGCGCGACAGAAGGCGTCGGTGGTCGTGCTGCTCGGCGGTTGATGCCATGTGGAGCGCTGCAGGGTCAGATCTGGGACCCTCAAGGTGCGGCACCCTGCGCGAGTTCGTGGCAGCGCCGGGGGCTCTCCACGGCCATGGGGGCGCGATACCGGCCGCCCGTGCTCCGGTGGTGCTGCCCAGGGCACGTGCCGGAGTCGCCCTGTGGCTCGCGTTGGTGGTCCGGGCAAGGCGAGCTTGGCGACGGGGATGGATCTGGCTAGTGGTGGTCGGGGTGTGATGGTCAGGATATGGCATGGATGGATCTCCGCTCCGGTCGACGTTGGTGCTCGAGGTGAGCGGTGGCGTCACCAGAGGTACCTTTTTGCTTGCTCTGGCGGGGACGCTCATCGACGAGCTGCAGGAGGTGGTAAGGTCTCGTGCTCTTTGCTTTGCCAGACTGTGCAGCCGGCGTAAGCGGTGAGGTTAGAGGTGCGATGCTTTAGGCGAAAGCCTGGTGTCGGCCTTGTGTCGACAGCGATGACGGTGACACCTTTGGGCGCCATTTTTTCTTTCTTGGAGGAGTCATTGTGAAGCTCCCGCAGCTCATCCTTACAATGTGCTCCGGGCGAAAGCCTAAGATCCACTATTGGATCGGACTACGACGATGTCCTTGATGTCGTTACCCCCTTGGGGGCGTAGTCTTGGAGCCATTGATCCGTTGTTGGTCGTTTCTAGTCTTGGCTCGAGCACGATTGGTCATGCTGGGGATGTGGGGTGTCTGGTGGTGGTGGTGGAAGCGATCTATGGGTATGGCTACTGCCTTGATCATCTTGGTGCTATCTGTTGACCTCTCTTTTGGGGGCTCGTGGCGTCGGTGAAGTCTCGGAGTTCGGTGCCCTTCGGCGACGCATGAGGTTTGGTTGCCTCGCATAGTGTTCTGGTTCTCTCTATTTGTGATGGTGGCCATTGTGTGGCTCAGAGGAGGTGCAGGGCTGTCTCAGCGAAACATTGCCCTTCGGCGCGGTCTGCGGCTCTCTATATCGTGTCGTGCTTCGGCAGTGGGAAGCCCTTCAACGGTGGTTGCGACTCTCCTAGCTCTTCAAGGTGCAGAGTGATCGCAGTGCGGCAGGCAACTTCTTCTCTACGTCTACTCGGTGTTGATTCTCCCTTCGTCTGATCCAACAATGCTAGTTTCCCGTTTCTTCTCGGTCTGCTTAATGGTGTTGGGTGCTAAGTTCTTAGTGTTGGTTAATTGTCATAGCTTGTTTCTGGTCCTTCTCTGTTGATCCTTATTCCTTCTTGTGTGTGTTGGGTGTGTCCTTTTCCTTCTTGTGTGTGTTGGGTGCTACTTCTTGTAGCCGTTGTGTTGTATCTCAGTCCCTCTTATGATAATGAAAATGGTTCAGGCGGCGTAGCACCGTAAAAAAAAAGTTACTGCTGAAGAACACGCACGCATGTGTTGCGCCTAGACGAGAGTGCTGGAAAAAAAATATGTGACCGACAGCACAGTGCACACCCTCTCTTCTCTCCAGGCATGGGCACGGACGCAACGCAATAAATTATCCTTCCTTCCCGTTAGAGCCCAACGACCGTGTACGTCACCTCCGTTATGCACGTACACAATACCATGCCTCCCGGTATCCCGTACGTGTATAAGCGAAACAATATAATAAAATGTACGACCCGCATCCCCATAACCGGTTCGATGGCTGGGGATTCCAGGAGCGCACGCGCTCGTCCACTCCTTGCAATTTTGGGAGGGAAATCTATTTTAAACCTTGAATTCGTAGAGGTTCGGCGAAATGAACCCTCAAGTCAAAATCCTGGTTGATTGCACCCTGAACTATGGAATCCCGGTCTAAATCGAACCTTCGTGTCGTTTGGATGGCCAGGATCGGGTTATTTTGCAGAGGGCGCACTGCTGGGCCGGCCCGAAACAAAAATAGTGCACCAGCCCGGTTTATTCTTTTCGTTAAAAAAGAAAAAGAAGTGGACGGTGAGACTCGAATGCGAGACCCGTGCTCTAGGCTGTATGATCGATTCAAGGGACACGACACAGGCTGTATTCACTTCCTCCCTTTTTCTTCTTTTTTCCTTTCTGTTCTTTCCTTTTTATTTTTCAGTTTCCCTTTTTTATTAAATTCTTGATTTTGTTTCAAATTGACGATTTTTTCCATATTTTCATATTGTTTTGAAATGCCGTAATTTTATAATTATTTCAATGTTTATTCGAACAAATCAACATATATAACAAAGGTGAAATTAGATGACCAGTAAACTAACGTTCCCTTAATATAATTTATGTATACATCAGGAAAAAATTATACACATGTCTATTTTCTTCACACACATTGCTCATTTTCGTATATATCCGAAACGTTTTTATACACGTTCAACATTTTCCAAATATATGATTAACAATTTTTAAATATATATTTTTATGTCTATTTTTTCATAAACATTCACCACCTTTGGTATTTAACATATGATTAACATTCTTTTTTCAAATACAAGTATTTGAAACTTTTTGCAAAAACGTGTTAACCATTTTTGAGAGGGTAGGAAACATTGTTTGAAACTACGTGACATTTTTCTGCATTGTATACATTTTTCGAAATGTCACAAACATTATTTTAAAATGTGTGAACATTTTACAAATGCAACATACATTTTTAAGTTACATATATATAAATATTTAAATAATATTTAAATATATTTCGAAATGCCACGTACTCTTTTTGTAACGCTTGAATATTTTTGAAATGTTGCAAACACCGAAATATAAGTGTAACCGAAAAAAGTCAAATGGGCCGGCCCAGCGCGGAGGACGGGGGCGCTCTGTAGTCAATACTGCCGTTCCCTGGCCCACTAGTCAGATGGATCCCGGTTGAATTTTGCCAGGGTTCGATTTAGACCGGGATTGTATAGTTCAGGGTGCAATCAACCGGGATTTTGATTTGAGGGTTCATTTCGCCGAACCTCTACAAATTCAGGGTTTAAAATGGACTTTTTTCTTTTCGGGGTGATATTTCTTTGCAGCAAGTTCTGGTGACCCCGGTACATTGTGTTTCCTTTTTCTTTATTGAAGGCTGCCCGATCCTAGCAAGCTATACTACTCTGACTGGGGAGGCCCATCACCATGCCACTGGCCTTGGCAAGCTAATCGAGAAGGAAAGGAAGAGACGAGACGGGGGCAGCAGCCAGCCAGCCAGCAATCTGCAATAAATTTGGTTTTGATGGCATCAGTGCCATAAATTGGCGCCTTCCTGTTAGCTGGGCGTCCATACTGTGTGCATCAATGGTGCACTGTCCCCCCTCCTCCCAATTATTAGCACCGTTCCATCCTCCTTTTCCCTTGATGAGAAAAAAAAGGGGCCATCGGTTCCAGTTGGCACAGGGATCAAGACAACGCTGCGTTCCATTTCTTTTTCATTTTCTGATTGAGGACGTGAGTCACCTCCGTCGAATTCATTGCCAAAAACACAAAACAGCTACGAATTCGAAGTTAATGAGCAGGTTGCAGGCCTCCACAGATGCCTGTAGGAGTGTACTCGTGCTGCTCCCATCGACGTCGTAGCTCAGCTAGGCGCCTGAGCCGTCCAGGAGCATCAATGCGCGTCCTGACGTCGTAAATGGCATGTATGCATGGCCCGGCGTCGCCTCACCGCCTCCTTGTAAACCGCGACGGAATGCAGCTGGCTATGATCAGAGGAGACGCGCACGCGACGACGCAGGATCAGACGGTATGCGTGTACGTTACGGCGCGGCGCAGGAGGATTTTAACCGGCCGCCTGGGTCGAGAGCCGTTATGGCTTGCCTTCTTCTCGACCCTACCCTACAGGCGCGCACTGGTTCCGGGCCTGCGCCACATGAACCCACCCACGACGGCGACGGGCTGGGTCTCAGCACGCTGTAGGGAGGTCAAATGGTGGTACTTCCATACGCTGTAACGGAGTAGTACCACCACAACACACAGGCGAACACTCGCCGGCCCGCCGCTACAGTACATACACGCCCGGCATCTGCATCGGCATGCATGCAATGCAACACAGCGCGATGCAGCAACGGTAAAGTGCGCGCTCTGCCGCTGATCCAGGCGTCGCCTGACGCCCCTGCGGCCGGCTCCGACGAGGGCGTTTCTTTGCTGGAAGGACTCTGGGGCTGAAGGCAACCGCGGCTGCCGTACCGGGGCACACGGTTCGCGCGCGCTGCTGCGGCTGTCTGCGGCCATGCACCGGACAGACAGACAGCGACTTCGTTTTTTTTTTCTAAATAATGTTGGGACAGCGACTTGAGTTTGGATCAACTAACTCGGTACGTTTAGACGTTTTTTTTTCGGGAGGTACGTTTCGACGTTAATCGCGTAACCGAAGCAACGTAGTGGTCCCAAATTCGCTTTGGGCGGACGGGACCGGTCTCATGCAGCAGCACTGCTCACGTCACATTCCCGAAGGAAGGACGAGGAGGGGCAAGCAGAGTAAAACTTGACTCCCATTTTAACTTGCATCATACTCCTACTACTATATCACGATACTGTTTCCCACTGTAATATAGCGGGCAGCAGTAAACATATACTACTAGTAGCAGAGAACAAAAACCCAACGAAAACCAGGACGATGGATCGACGACAGTAATAATTACCAAGTTTAGGATGTAATAATTGCCACCTCATAATCCTTCCCTAGAGGCACGCAGTGTCCACCTCATCATTGGGGGGTAAAGGTAAAACCAGCCAGATCGACCACCAACTGCCATATCCAGGGAAGTATAACCATCTCCGACTCCGAGCGACCGGGCAAGCCACCTAACCACTGCATGAACAAAAAGCTAAGGTGTCCCTACCAGAATGCAGCTTGCCCAGGAGCCCCTAACCAACCGACGCATGCCAAAAACTAAACAGAAAGGGATGTGATGTGCACAGGAGGCAGCTAATTACAAAATCTGACAACAAGGACAAGATGGTTTGCGCTTCACTCAAAGTCATTTTATCTCTAAAAGCTTGATGATGCCCTCCTCCAGTGCTGCTTCAGTTTCCAGGACGTCCTCACGCGCCTCTTCACCCTTGGCTGCATCATCATCAGCCCCAGACTGCCTTGCTGGGGCAGCAGTGCTGCATTCACTGGTAGAAGTAGAAGCAGAACTAGCTGCAGCAGCAACAGGGCATGGGACTACTTCACTGGTGACCACCTCTGAAGCTTCCTTGACTTGAGCTGGAGCCTCCATCTTAACCGGAGGCTCAGTCGCCGCCGGTGGTGCGTCCTTACCTTCTGACAATGGTTCCTTTGCTGGCTGGGGCTGCACATCCTTCATCTGAATGGGCATCACAGACGACGACATCGATCCCTTAAACAGCTGGTGTTGCGCATCCTTTACCTGAACAGGCATCGCAGATGACCGCGATTCCTTGGTTGGCCTCTGCTGCGCATCCTTCACCTGAATAGGGATCGCAGACAACATCGATTCCCTTATTGGCTTGTGCTGCACATCCTTCATCTGAACAGACATCACAGGTCTTGGACGCTGCGCAGGACCCGAGGGAGCAAAGTGTGGAGAAGCTGGCCTGATGCGAACTGGGGATGCCATCCGGACTGACGGTGGGTTGCTCAGGAGAGGAGGAAGCTGCTGTGTGCGTCCACTTGGAGGTGGGAGAGGTGGAGCAGAGAACACAGGGATAGAGCTCCTGACTGTGACCGGAGGAGCCATACTATGGCAAGGCATACGGTAGTGCCCAACTGGGACATAAGGGGCTGCTTCTGCGGCCGGGAACCTCGACCTTGAATTAGAGCTTTCAATGGGCCAGAACGGTGACTGTGATGCTCCATCAGCCGCGGCTGGTGACTCTGGTCTGGATCTTGAACTAGACTTTGGCCGGAATAGAGGAAGAATCTTCGAGTAACTGGACTGAGAGGATTGACCAAAACAAGGCTTCCTCTCTGGTTGCATGGGAAATTTCTTGGGAAATGGTGAAGCATTGGGATTATTGGCCATCGCTATCTTTTCCTTCGTGCGATAGTTGAGAAGGGCTCGGGCAATCCTGATCTGCTCCTGCTCATCATTGTTCTCCGGTTCATTGGTCGTATTCGCCTCCTCACGTGCCACTGTTTCAGAGACGGAAATAACATGAGCGAAGTGCTGCTGTGTAATACTGTAATGACAATGTTACACAGCAGATATTGACAAACATATTTTACAGATGCTGTAATGAGATCAAAATAAAATCAAGCTGGCATGAGACACATCAGTTAATGGTCCATTTAGCCAGTACAGGAAAGCTCTGCTAAGTGAAATCGCATATCAAATGCACCTAGCTAGATTAGAACTTAAGAGGAATGGGTCATTCGCATGCTAGACCTTAAAAAATATTTTAGGATCACAAAAGTTTCCTTTCTTCTAGGTGAATAATGTGGTCATAGAAACTACAAAAAAGGAATGACACTATTCTTTGTTTAATGAACAATGCATTGCAATGAATAAACAATAAAAATATACTGGTAATACTCACATTGTTTCAACGAAGCCCAGGCTGCAGAAGCAGCATTTTTTTCAGCTTGCTTCTTATTCTTAGCATGATCACCTGTAAAGGTGATCCCCGCTAATTCTACTGTGCATGTGAAAACTGGCAGATGGCCAAGGCCAGACCGCTCTGTTGTATATGAAGGCAACGGTGCCCCAACTCTCTGGGCTACTTCCTGTAGAAGGTTTTTGTAAACCCCTGTTTCATCCTGTTTAACATAAATGTACCACCAAAAGTAAGTAATGGAACAGATTATGGAGTAAAAGTTGTGGATACATGACACTACTTGCAAGATCAAAGAGAAATCACGTTAACAGGTTAATGATTAAGAGACAATGATCAGCTATTGCCCTTTCATGAACAGAAGCAATAATATCAAACAAAGAAGGAAGGTTTTCAGAATTAAAAAGGAAGATGACTTCTGAATTAAGAAAATGCTGGCATATCTAATACTTCAACAGCAATGATTACCGTTTATAAAAGTTTTAGTAGGAAGTGGTCGTTGAGTTATCTATGGCTATTGGCTAATTAGAAAGGTGTTAAAATGATGGAACATCTGCTTTAGCAAAACTGATTAATCTAACCAAGGAACATGAGTAGTTTCCAAAACTACATAGATTATTCTTCGTCTTCTAATGCAAAATGGACACATTTAGAGGTGAGTTAAAAAAAACATAAGACAGATTCTGGATACAAACCATCTGATAATAAAAGCAAACAATTGTCACAGATTAGTATTTGAACAACTACTGATATAAATAGTAGCATTCCAGTCAGCATCTAAAAGACCCGAGGGCGGAGGTACTTGACCATGAAGCTCACTTAGACTAAAAGAAGTCAGAATCACTTGAACTGTACAAATTTACAAATATAACATCAATGGACCTTAAGAGGATTTTTCTACAGAAATTGTACACAGTAGCATTTTTAACTGTGTAGAAACAATGGCTCAATACTCTGCTGCAACTACCCTATCACTATTTACCATCGCTTTCGGAGTATAAAATTTTTGTGAAAGTTTTCCCATTTTTTAATGTTTTTATTTTCAATTGATGTCATAGCCCTTTCTGCAACAAATATTGTTTAATAATCATCACGAATCGGTGGAATACTAATACCATTCCTTTTATAGTCCAAACTCTGAAAGGTCAAACCCTAAATGCAGTCAACAATGAGACCTGCCTAACATTTGACTAGCAATATTTCCAAATGACAGTAAATCAAAGGGATGCAATTCACCAGAACCAGACGCCTGCCAAACAAATCCATAGCTACTGTAAAATATCAGCAGATATTGACAAACATATTTACAAGAACTTTGATCAGAAATATCATGACCTTCTTTAGAGAGGGGGGGGGCAATTGGGAACAAGCTAGTCTCGAACCAAATCACCAAAATTCCACAGAGCAATCTCCCCATGTACGAACGCGTCGGCGGTCGCACTCAGCCCGCACCAGGATCCTGCCCTGCCTGCCTAAAAGGCAGGGGGCAAAGCGACGGCAGCCCGCACTAGCACCAGCAGCGACACCCACCCACGCCCTCCCTCCCTCCCAGAGACGAGACACAAAGAAGGAACCAAAGCACCCCGCACTAGGCAACGGCGGCGCACCCATGGCTAGCCCGAGTTGACCGCACGCACTCGGCGACACCAACGCCAACGCCGTAGTGGCCCGGCAGCACACACAGAATGGCACCACCATCCATCCAACCCCCTCGTTGTGGGCTGCGTGGGGGCCTGCCTGCCACTAAACCCCCCGGGCCCATCCGCATTGACCTGCGACGCCGGGTTAGGTGCGGGCGGCCTCCCATTCAATCCCGCCCACCCACCCCCACGCCCCTCGCCATTAATACACACCACTGTGAAGACCGAAACCTAATCTACGCCCACCCCCACGATTAAAAAGTTTTGCTCGCCACTAATCTCTCTCATCTCCCTACACGGCCGCAGATCCCAGTCCAAAGCCACACACGTCCCGTTCGCTGTCAGGTCAAACGAGCACATGTGTCGCCGTGTACCCGCCACTTTTCTTATTGTTAGTCGTAGCAGTATAACGTGTTCCCATGGCATCTTCTTCCCACCGCGCGTACCGGGAAGGCTACTACTCAAAAGGCGCGCTTGGAAATTCTCTGGGACCTAGGTGGTTATCTATTGGTTGTGAGATGGACTAAAAAATAGCATTCACACTACGCATGCATATAGAAATAGTACTACTAATTAGTTACTAGAAATAAATGCAATGCGCTCTAAACCTTGTCTATTGTGGAAACGCACGCAAATTTAACTATGCCTTCTAAACCGTGACGAAGGAAGTACTAGTCTTTACTGCAACTCGGCTTCCGCTCCGGGTCAGGTTCATACGGCGGGGTTTTACTCGCCCCCCATCAATGCGCCATTATTACTGCCCGGGTTTAGTTAATGTTAACCAGGGCTTACGAAGACTTTCTGGCGAGGGGCCTGACGAATCCGGTGGAAAATCGTGGGAGTTGCGGCCGGCCAGGACCCGAGCGCCAACTCCTATGAGGGCTAGATTGAAAACTATTGGTGGGGATCCGTCGCCGTTACGTCGCGAGAGCACATTTAACGACGGATTAAAGAAATGGGGATCGATAGGCGGCTTGTCGTAGTACGAATAATTAAGTCACTTAATTGCGTCTATTAGTACTGAATTATTACGTAGAGTGGGAGCTATCTTCTTTCTTTTTTTTGAAATTTACTCCACTGTGCGAGTGAGGGAACAGATTACTTTTGTTAAATACGTAGATGAATTTGGAAAATAGTAACTGAACTAGTACTTCATCGGCAACTTTTTCTGAGGGGATCCTCCTTTTGGGAAAGGAAAAATACGCTGAAGTTTTTGACGCGGAACTTTTCGTGCTGACTGCTTGCTCCGAGTTTGGTCATGCCGCTGACGAAGCCCCAAGCCCCCAGTTCCAAACGAGACAAAACCTAGAAGCCACGACTAAGCAACGAATCTGATCGAACTAAAAAGACCAAGGTAAACCATGTATTCGTGCAAGATTTCTCCGTAATCCCCTGCATTCCCCTGTGCGGAACTCATAAGCTAGTAGTACATGGCTAATCACCCACGCGAATTCCGCAATGAGTTGTGAGAACAAACAATGGTGGCAGTAATAACTGTATGAAAGGATCGGCTAAATCCTGCCCTAGAGAAGCTCCTTAAATTCAACCACGGACAGTCGCTAGCGAGCAAAGATAAACTCGAAAACCATCCAGAACAAATCAGAGCAAGAGGAACAGCTAGTAGAAGATATAGGAGGGAGGGAGGGGGCGATGGGAAGAGGCGGGGAGGGGGGTCGTACCAGGATGCGGGCGGCTAGGGAGTAAGAGGGGCCGCGCCGGGCGAGCGCGGCGAGGGCGACCTCGGCGGCAGCATGCTCGGCCTGGCGGAGCGTCGTGAAGAACCCGGGGCTCTCGAATTGCTCGCCGTTGAAGATGACCGCAGCTTTGAACCGCGGCGCGTGGTCCGGCCCCTCCCGCAGGCACGTGTACGCCGGCAGGTTGAAGCAGCTCCGCTGCGCCAGCTCCTGGAGCTGGTTCTTATACATCGCCGCGGACCGCCACTCCTACCTGCCCGGCCACCGCTCCCTTGAGTCCCACCGCTGCTTCTAATGCCGGCCGCCGTGGCCGGAGATGGCTACAGCGAGAGATCTACCCAGGGGCAGGGGTGGAGGTGGAGAAGGAGGAGGGGAGAAGTGTGGAGTGCTAGGAACGGAGAGGGGAGCCGATTTATATTTTTTTTTCTTTGGCTTTATTTTTGGGATGGGTTTAATGCTAGTGGCCTGCAGTTATTAGCTTGGCTGGACCGGGAGGATGACAGCAGGACCCAGAACATCCTGCGCCTTTTTTTATTTCTGAACTTAGGGCTGGAAGATCTGCAAAATTCAAATAAACTTTAAATGCTATTTTTTTCTGAACATAGGGCTGAAAGTTCGGCAAATTCGAATATACTATTAAATGTCGCTGATTAATAGCACGGAGTTGAACTAAATCAGCGACATTTAAGATGAACCGGAGGAAGTAGTATCGATTATCTTGTCACATTATTATTTTGATCTAGAAACTAAAAAAAATGGTTGTTCACTCATACTATTTCTCATAAGCAAGTATATTTCTTGTTATTTTTTCTTTCATACTATAAATAACACTAATTATTTAATGGGAATATGTCATTCTTGAGGCGAGAGAGAGGGTCGACCGGCGGCACATCAACTTTCATGTAACGTGGCAAGTTCTTTCTTTCCGGAAAAACAAAAACGCGCATGATGTCCGGGGTCCTGCTGTCATCCTCCTGGTCCAGCCAAGCTAATAACTGCAGAGATGAACTTACGGTTGGAAAATCGGCAAATTCAAATAAACTATTAAATGTTATTTTCCTGAACTTAGGGCCGAAAGATCGGCAAATTTGAATGTACTATTAAATGTCGCTGATTAATAGTACAAAGTTAAACTAAATCGGCAATGTTTAAGATGAACAGGGGGAAGTATCAATTATCTTGCCACATTATTTTGATGTAGAAACTAAAAAAATGGTTCTTCATACATGCTATTTCTCATAGGCAGGTATATTTGTTGTTATTTCTCTTTCATAACTATAAGTAGTTTAGAAACACTAATTGTTTAATGGGAATATGTCATGCTTGAGGCGAGAGAGAGGCTCGACCAGTGGCATAACAACTTTCATGTCACGTGGCAAGTTCTTTCTTTTACTTTATAATTTGGAGAAGTTTAATGTTGATGCCTTGCGGAATGTGGTTACTAGCTTGGCTGGCCCAAAAGGATGACAAGCAAACCATGAGGCTCGTCATCTTTCTTGTTATAAATTTAAACATGGAAGGTATAAATTTAAACATGGAAGGTGGGCAAATTCAGAATCATGATTTATCTTATAATAACATTGTTGATTTTAGAGATTGAAAATAACATGATAACATAATTTTGTTGGTGTGATAACATCTTTTCATAAACAACTAAGAGGTTAGAATGATGGATATTTATTCTTCTCTCTACTAACTATAAATGGCTTAAACCCTTCTTGACATATGGGAATGTTCGTTTCGGAGAGTGAGGCAATACATATTTTTCTTTGCCTTTATTTTTTGGAGAGGTCTAAGGCTGGTGCTCTATAATTGCTTGCTTTTTTGGACTTAGGGGAGGGGTACATTAGGGACCCAGTACATTGCTCGTTATTACTGTTCTGATTTCAGAGATGGGAGATAGGCAAACTTGGGTTTATATTTTTATTATTCTCATTTTAGCGGTAATTGCCTTTGGCTCCTAGGTGCATATGCACCCATTGTCGAAATACACATTTCAAAAAGTTGAAAAATTCGGAACAAAAATCCCGCGTGTATATCCGGACATTTTATGTGTTTGCACAAGGTTTCAGTGAAAAACTACGTTTTTGTGGCTTGTGTAAAAAAGACAATTTCTGATGCTTCATTCTAACTATTCACGAGGCATTTCTTTATCTTTTTTACACAAGCCACAAAAAACGTGGTTTTTCACCGAAACCTTGTGAACGCACACAAAATGTCCGAATATACACGTGGGATTTTTGTTCCGAATTTTTCAACTTTTCGAAATGTGTATTTCGACAATGGGTGCATATGCATCTAGGAGCCAAAACGCCGCTCTCTCATTTTAGTAATTGAAAACATAAGAAATGACGATAGATTTGGAGAAGCAATACATGCTTTTGAATGTTGGATATTTATTTATTTTCCCCTGGTAGCCATAAATGGATTCAAAAGCTTATTGCTAGATTGAAATATTGAGACATTCTTTAGTGAGAGAGTGTCGTGTGGGAGCACATCCACATGTCGAGCCCATATATTTTTGTTTGCCTTTATATTTTTGGAGTAAAAGTGTTGTTACTAGCTTGTCTTGACTGGACCGAGAAGATCACAACAGAAAACCATGAGTCCCTGATTTTATTGATTTTAATTAAGATATTGCAGTTGGAGGAAATTTGAATTCATCCTACAACAATATTAATAATTTTTATTTAGAAAAGCAAAATAATAAAATAATTGTTCTTTCTGCGGTAGAGATAGCATCCTTTTAGAACGCAGCAAAAGGATTTGAATGCCGGATATTTTATTTTATTTGGTAACGTTAAATGGTTTGTAGACATCTATTGCCAGATGGGAATATTGAGTTATTCTTTGATGTAAATATTGAATTAATATTCGATGCTAAATATTTTTGTAAACATAGGATATTCTATTTTATTAGGTAACATTAAATGGTTTATAACGTCTATTGCCGGATGGCTAATGCTAGAGTGGCAAGATGATAATTTTTTTCTTTGCCTTCATTTTTTGGTAAGGTTTAATGGCAGTGCCCTAAAGTTACTAGCTTGGCTGGGCTAGGAGGATGACAGTATAGACCCAGCACATTCCTTGTGTTTTACTGCTGGGAGATAGGAAAAGTTATGTTCTTCATTTATTTTCATATTGCAAAGAGAGCCTTGACTCAGTAGTTAGGCATGCGGTTATGCAGCCTAACGACCCGAGTTCAATTCCTAGAATTGATAGGTGGTGCGCAGATGTTTTTCCCCATTTATTGAGGACCAAGCTTGGCGTGTGGTGAAACCACTCATCAAGAAATATCTGGTTATTCATTTAAAAAATTCCGAGCACCATGTTTATCTTGGTACTAATATTAAAATGGTTATATGCATCCCTAGTTGATGCACATGCCAGAAAATGAAAATCTCTCCCATTTTTTGAACCTAGAAAGACCGAGTTCGTCTCGAGTCGCCCCCACCGGTGACAGGAGGGAACCCTAGTCGCCTCCCAGCAGCCCTCCTCTAGCTCCTTCCCCCCCTGTTGCCGCCAGAGTGTTGGAAATATGCCCTAGAGGCAATAATAAATTGGTTACTATCATATTTCCTTGTTCATGATAAATGTTTATTATTCATGCTAGGAATGTATTAACCGGAAACTTAAATACATGTGCGAGTACATAAACAACACCATGTCCCTAGTAGGCCTCTACCAGACTAGCTCGTTGATCAAAGATGGTTAAGGTTTCCTAACCACATACATGACTTGTCATTTGATAACGGGATCACATCATTAGGAGAATGATGTGATCGACAAACCCAACCATAAGCTTAGCAACAGATCATATCGCTTAGTTATTTGCTACAACTTTCTTCATGTCAAGTACTGTTCCTTAGACTGTGAGATCATGCAACTCCCTGACACCGAAGGAATACTTAGTGTGTATCCAAACATCACTTCGTAACTGGGTGATCATAAAGTTGCTATACAAGTATCTCTAAAGGTGTCTGCTGGGTTGGGATGGATCAAGACTAGGATTCCTCACTCCGTATGACAGAGAGATATCTCTGGGCCCTCTAGGTAATAAAACATTGTAAAGAGATTGCAAGCAATGTGGCTAATGAGTTACTCATGAGATCTTGTGTTACGGAACGAGTAAAGAGAGTTGCCGGTAACGAGATTAAACTAGGTATGGAGATATTGACGATCGAATCTCGGGCAAGTAACATATCACCGGACAAAGGGAACTACATACGGGATTAACCGAATCCTCGACATCGTGGTTCAACCGATAAAAGATCTTCATGGAATATGTAGGAACCAATATGGGCATCCAGGTTTCGCTATTGCTTATTAGCTGGAGATGTGTCTTGGTCATGTCTACATGATTCTCGAACCCGCAGGGTCCGCACGCTTAATGTTCGGTGATGCTAGAGTAGTGTTGGGATATGTATGTTGGTGACCGAATGTTGTTCGGAGTACCGGATGAGATCCCAGACATCACGAGGAGCTCCGAAATGGTCCGGAGGTAAATATTTATATATAGGAAGTCCTGTTTTGGTCGCCGAAAAAGTTTCGGGTATTAGTGATATTGTACTGGGAGTGCCGAAAGGGGTTCGGGGGTCCACTAGGGGGTCCATCTTCCCTGGGGGGCCCACATGGGCTGTAGGGGGGCACCCTGGCTTACATGGGCCAGGGGCACCACCCCCAAGAGGCTCATGCGCCTTGGACAAGGAAAAGGGAAGAGTCCTAAGGGGGGAAGGCACCCCCTAGGTGCCTTGGGGAGGGAGGAAACCTCCCTAGGCTAGCGCCCCCTCCTTGGAGGAGGGGCTAGGGTTGCGCCCCAGCCCTTCCCATTGCCTCCTATATATAGTGCGAGAGAGGGAGGGACTGGACACACGAATTCCCACGCCCCGGCGGCAGCCCTACCTCTCCTTAACTCCGTTTTCTCCTCATATTGGTTCCGGCGGCGTTTGGTGAATCCCTGCCGGCACTGCACCGGCACCATCTCCACCACCCTGTCATGTTGGTTAAGACTACATCTACTTCTCCTCTCTTGCTTGCTGGTTCAAGAAGGAGGAGACTTCACCGAGCCGCACGTGTGCTGAACGCGGAGGTGTCGTCCGTTCGACACTAGATCGGATTGGATGGTGATTGGATCATGAAGAGTACGACTACACCAACCGCGTTATATGTGCTTCCACTTTTGGTCTACAAGGATATGTAGACACACTCCCCTCTCGTTTCCATGCATCTCCTAGATTAGATCTTGGGTGTTCGTAGGATTTTATTTTTTTTATTTTCTTGCTTCGTTCCCATCACAGAGGGCGTGACCGCGCGAAGCCCGGCCAGCCCCGACGGCGGTAGGGCTCTTCTGCCCCTTCGCGTGTGGATCCGATGCAGGCCGGATTTGACGGGCAAGGGTATCGTGATGCGGGGGCTCGCGACGGTGCGGACCAGCTTCCTAGCGGCTGCGTTGGGAGGTGGGTGGCGTGGATGTGGCCTCCAGTGGTGGGGCGTGTTGGTCTTGGCAGCGGCGGCGATCTGGCCCAGATCAATGTTTCTAAGCACTAGGTTGCGCGGGCTGTGTGCTACCTCTTGAGCTTGCATTGGTTTTCCCTTGAAGAGGAAAGGGTGATGCAGCAAAGTAGCGTAAGTATTTCCCTCAGTTTTGAGAACCAAGGTATCAATCCAGTAGGAGACGACGCACAAGTCACCGAATACCTGCACAGACAATCAAGAACCTTGCAACCAACGTGATAAAGGGGTTGTGAATCCCTTCACAGTCATGTAGCGACCTGACCTCAAACAGTCTGATCTCTGTGCATCAGTGTCATCCCTGGATCAGTAATGCTGACACGCACAGTACTTGAAGGATTTATAACAGAGTAGCAATCACACACTTATTACATCGAATGTCTCCAAAGAGAACTTATTACAATAAATATGGCTTAAGGCCATCTAATAACGATAACAGCGGAAGGCTTGGAAGATAAGTGAGTCCATCAACTCCAACGGCATCACTGAGTATAGAACCACGATCGTAAGGCATCTTACTCGTCGTATGAAAAGTCTGCAACATGAACGTTGCAGCCCGAAATGGGTCAGCACATGGAATATGCTGGCAATGTAACACATAGAGAGTAATGAAAGAATAAGGCTATTCTACATGCATATATGGCTGGTGAAAAGCTCTATGGTTACAGTTTTTGCATAAATCCAAATTTTCCCTACTGCAAAGGAATAAACTTATTTAACTATCATGGTGGTTGTTAAACATTGAGAATACTTGACAACATTCTCAATCCCAATTAAGTAACATCATCATTAAACAAACCCAACAATATTAATTAAAGTAACATGTTGAGATTCACATGATAATCCAAGTACTAGATACTCAAAATGTCCATAACCGGGGACACGGCTAATCATGATTAGTTTATACACTCTGCAGAGGTTTGCGCACTTTTCCCCACACGACTCGATCTCCTCCGTTGGTTTTCTCACACTACATGGTGTTTGAGAAACGGATGACCGAGACATAGTCTTTTAGAAGCGCTAGCACCTTACGATGGGTAGACCTGTACACCTACTTTCCCCTACATCTGCTAGTCTACCACTGTAAGAATTCACACGACTTAGTCAACTATGCTAGAGCCCATAATAGCATGTGGCTGCACATGGAAGTTTCTAGCATGAATAATCTTATGATCCCTTTGAGCCTGGGTGGCGGTCCAAAAACAAACAGGCAATCCTGGAATACCCAGGTACCTCAATCCACCCAGATGTGTATTAAAGTTGCCACCTTAAATAAACCATTAACAATCTCACATCTGTCATGGATACACTCACCCAATCCACGTCTACTAGCATAGCATGGCATAATAAGCAAACGTAGAAGTAGCTCCCAAGGGTTTGATAATAAAACAGGTGATGGGTACTACCTCATGTACATCCCAAAACCCACATATTAATCAGATCCTAATCATGCAATTGTTTGAGGATTGATCTAATGCATAAAAACTGGGTATGAAAGGGGTATGATCAAAGTGTTACTTGCCTTGCTGATGATCCGTGAAACCTAGGGATTCGAAGTAGCAAGCGGCGCAATCCGGCTACTCTATCGTAAACAAACAAACAAGCATACAATAAGTACTCATCTAATGCACAGGTGAAACTCAAATAAGAGATCTAACCAGAAAGTTCAACTTAAGAACTCCAGTTTGCAAAAAGAATCAAATCGAACGAAGCAACGAAAGTCAAACGGCGAAAGAAACAAGCTTCGTTAACTAATCTGGACCTAAGTAAAATTTTATAAAAGCAAAAACTTGTTTGAGTAGATTATTCAGAAAGAGGGTTTCGAGACGAAACTCTAGGCGCTTGAATCTCCTGATTCCGATAAACGAGCGAAAAGTTATACTAAAACGAAAATTGGATCAGAAATCGCGATCAGAAAAATCGCGGAATAAATCCGAGAAAAAGAAAAACGAAGAACAGATTAACGAATGAACGTTCGTTATCTGGATCTAAATGATGAATGCATTCGTTAAAACGAACGAACGAGCGAACGCTCACTAAATAACCTAAACCGAAAAAAATCGATCTAATAAAAAAACGATCTAAAAAAATTGACGGAAAAACCGAACGGTTTTTCTAAAAAAACGGCGGCGGCGGCGGGGTCAACCTCGTTGTGCGCGTCGGCGGCGGCGGCGGCTCCGGCGAGGGCGGCGGTGATCAGCAGCGGCGGCGGCAGCAGCGGGCGATGGCGGCGCACGGCGCGGGCGGCGACAGCGGCGGCGGCGGTGGCGCGCTAGGGTTAGGGTTTGGGGGCGCGGGCGGCGGCTTGGGCGGGGGCGCGGCGCGGGCGCGCTATATAAAGACCCCGGCCAGGCGGAGTCTTGGCCGGTTACGGCCCAAGGTCGGTTCGGACTCTTTTTTTTTAAATAATTTTCGTGCAGAAAATCGAACAAAAGAAATACTAAACGGACTCCAAAAATCCCGAAATAAATTTTCCCTGACTTCTAAAATCAAGCCGGTTTAGATGAACTTTTATTTGGGACCTAAATGCAAGTTTGAAAAACACGCATTTTTCCTAAATTCAAATAAAATAGCAATAAAATCCAAAATAAAATCTTATTTGAGGATTTATCTTTATTTTGGGAAAGTCATTTTATTCCCTCTCTCATAATTTATAATTTGAAATAATTGAAGATAAAATAAATAAAATCAAATGATCCTATTTCAAAATTTTGAGAAAACTCAAATATGAAATTTACGAAATCCCCAACTCTCTCCGTGGGTCCTTGAGTTGCGTAGAATTTCTAGGATTGAGGAAAAATGCAATAAATATGATATGCAATAATGATCTATTGTATAACATTCCAAATTGAAAATTTGGGGTGTTACAAACCTATCCCCCTTAAGATGAATCTCGCCCTCGAGATTCAGGTTGGCTAGAAAATAGGTGAGGGTGGTCCTTCAGTAGATCTTCTTCTCTCTCCCAGGTGGCTTCATCCTCGGTGTGGTGGCTCCACTGAACTTTGCAAAACTTGATAACCTTGCTGCGGGTGACTCGGCTGGCATACTCAAGAATCTTAACTGGTTTCTCCTCATAGGTCAAATCACTGTCCAACTGAATCGCCTCTAGCGGCACTGTATCTCTCAGCGGTATATCAGCCATCTCTGCGTGGCACTTCTTCAACTATGAAACATGGAACACGTCGTGAACTCCTGACAATCCCTCAGGCAATTCCAACTTGTAGGCAACTTCTCCCATACGCTCCAAAACTTTGTATGGTCCCACAAAACGCGGTGCTAACTTTCCCTTAACTCCAAAACGCTTAAATCCTCGAAGCGGAGATACACGAAGATAAACTCTATCTCCGACTTCGTAAACTGTCACCTTGCGTTTAGAATCTGCATAGCTTTTCTACCTGGACTGGGCTACCTTGAGCCTGTCGCGAATCAACTTCACTTTCCGTTCAGACTCCTTAATCAAATCCGGTCCAAACAACTGGCGGTCTCCAACTTCATCCCACGACAACGGGGTCCTGCACCTCCTTCCGTATAAGGCTTCGAAAGGGGCCATCTTCAAACTGGATTGATAACTGTTGTTGTAAGAGAACTCTACATATGGAAAATTGTCGTCCCAACTAGATCCGTAATCTAGCGCACAAGCTCTCAGTATATCCTCCAAAATCTGATTGACTCTCTCGGTCTGTCCATCTGTCTGCGGATGGAAATCTGTATTGAACTCTAGCCTGGTACCCAAGGTTTCGTGCAACTGATTCCAGAACTTTGAGGTAAACTGGGTTCCTCTATCTGATACAATGCTCCTCGGAACTCCATGCAAACATACGATCCTGGTCATGTATATCTTGGCCAACTTAGCACTGGTGTAAGTTGTCTTCACTGGAATGAAATGTGCTACCTTCGTCAAATGATCGACTACAACCCAAATCGAGTCATAGCTTGAACGAGTCCTGGGCAATCCTGTGATAAAATCCATGCCTAGTTTATCCCACTTCCATTCGGGTATCGGCAATGGTTGTAACAATCCTGCTGGCTTCTGATGCTCTGCCTTTACTCTCTGACATACATCACAAACTGCTACATACTCCGCAATATCCTTCTTCATTCCGATCCACCAGAAAGTGTCCTTCAAATCCAAATACATCTTGGTATTTCCTGGGTGAATCGAATACGGTGAATCATGAGCCTCCTGTAGAATCAACTTCCTGATCTCTAGGTCATTATGCACATAAACACGGTCTTCAAACCATAAGGTATCGTGCTCATCCTCACAAAAACCTTTAGCTTTTCCTTTGCTCATCTTCTCCTTTATCTCGGCAATTTCCTTGCCGGTCTTCTGAGCTTCTCTGATCTTATCCATCAAAGTTGACTGAATCTCCAGTGTTGCTACATAGCCTCTAGAAACTATCTCTAAACATAGCTCACGAAGGTCCTCGGCTAACTCCTTCGGTAACTCCCCGGTCATGAGTGTATTGACGTGGCTCTTATGGCTCAACACGTCGGCTACTACGTTAGCCTTTCTCGGGTGGTAATGCAACCTCATATCATAATCTTTGATGAGCTCCAACCATCTCCTCTGCCTGAGATTCAATTCCTTCTACGTGAAAATGTACTTCAAACTCTTGTGATCCGTGTACACCTCACAATGATTTCCGATAAGAAAATGTCTCCATGTCTTCAATGCATGCACTACGGCTGCTAACTCCAAATCATGCATAACATAATTTAACTCATGAGGTTTAAGCTATCGTGAAGCATACGAAACAACTCTCCCCTCCTGCATAAGCACTGCTCCAAGTCCTCGACGTGAAGCGTCGCAATACACCTCGTAATCCTTGCTCTGATCTGGCAGAATCAACACTGGCGAGGTAACTAGACGTTTCTTCAACTCCTAGAAACTGGCCTCGCATTCCTCAGTCCAAATGAACTTGGTATCCTTCTTCAACAATTCCGTCATGGGCTTCGCAATCTTTGAGAAATTCTCAATGAATCTCCGGTAGTATCCTGCTAGTCCAAGAAAACTCCGGATCTCTCCAACTGTTGTTGGTGCTTCCCAATTTGTCACGGTGACAACCTTGGTGGGGTCTACTGCTATACCTTCTCCGGATATAACTTGTCCGAGGAATCCAACTTCCTTCAACCAAAATTCACATTTGTTGAACTTGGCGTATAACTAGTGTTCTCGGAGCTTCTCCAATACCAAACGCAAATGCTCCTTATGCTCTTCTTCGTTATTTGAGTAGACCAAAATATCATCAATGAACACCATGACGAACTTATCCAGAAACTCCATAAATACCTTGTTCATCATGTTCATGAAATAGGCAGGTGCGTTAGTCAGACCAAATGACATAACGGTATACTCGTACAGCCCATACCTGGTGGTAAAAGCCATCTTAGGTATATCCTGCTCTCGAATCTTCAACTGATGGTATCCTGATCGCAAATCGATCTTGGAAAATACCTTTGCTCCTTGCAATCGGTCAAACAGATCATTGATCATCGGCAGTGGGTACTTGTTCTTAATTGTTACTGTATTCAATCCTCGACCATCCTCAATGATCCATCCTTCTTCTCCACTAGAAGTACTGGTGATCCCCAAGGCGAAGAACTTGGGCGAATATAACCTTTATCCAGTAACTCTTTAATCTGCTTCTTAATTTGCTCCAAATCCTTAGCGGGCATCCGGTACAGTCTCTTAGATATTGGTCCTGTGCCTGGCAAAAGCTCAATCAAAAACTCGATGTCTCTATCCGGTGGCATGCCTGGCAACTCTTCTGGAAATACATCAGGAAAATCCTTCACTACTGGTACTTCCTCCTGCACAACTCCTGATAAGGAATTTACGTGCATCCTCTCCGGCTCATGTCTTGATACATACTTTATCCTTCTCCCTTCTGGGGTAGTAAGCAAAATCGACCTACTGGCGCAATCGATGTTCCCTCCATACATCGATAGCCAATCCATACCCAGAATCACATCCAAACCTTGAGATTCCAAAATGATTAAATCTGAGGGGAAGACATGCTTGCCTATACTCAACGACACTTGAAACATCCTCAATTGGCCATATACTTCGCTCCTGGTGAGTTTATTAACATGGGTGTTCCTAGAACCTTGGTGGGAAGTTTATACTTATCCACAAATCCCCTTGATATGTATGAATGCGATGTACCAGTATCAAAAAGAATGAGTGCAGTAAATGACTTAACCAAAAACTTACCTATCACTGCATCTGGTTGGGCTTCAATCTCCTCCACATTAACGTGGTTCACCTATCCCCGGTTGAAAGGGTTTGGCTTCTTCCCCGAGCTTCCATTGTTGTTTCCATTCTGACCTTCAGGACATTCATTGGCGTAATGTCCAGTCTTCTGGCACTTAAAGCAAGTGACTTGACTCAAATCTCTCTTGGCTGGTGTTGAGGGGTTGGTACGGTTCTGGCCATTGCTTCCTCTATTCCCGTTACCATTCTTGGAACCATTATGGTTGTGTGAGCTACCACCTCCATGGGTATGCTGGAACTGTCCTCCCGATTTCGGGGTAAAACGTGGCTTCTGCCGAGCTCCAGAATTGTACTTCCCTTGTTCATACTTCCTCTTGCGATTCTCGATCTGCTGCTGCTTCCCTTCAATCAGGAGAGTTCTATCTACCAACTCCTGGTAGTTATTGAAACTTGCTACCATCAACTGCATACTCTGCTCATCTTTGGTCCTTCCAGAAACTTCTCTTGCTTAGCTGCATCCGTAGCAACGTCATCTGGGGCATAACGTGCTAGCTTACTAAAGTCATCCACATACTGGCCAACTGTACGTCCTCCCTGGCGTAAGTTGTGAAACTCACGCTTCTTCATGGCCATAGCTCCTGCTGAAACATGAGCAGTACAGAAAGCCTGCTGAAACTGATCCCATGTGACAGTGTCTACGGGATAGGTGGCTGTGAAATTCTCCCACCATGATGCTGCGGGTCCTTCAAGCTGATGTGCGGCAAATCGCACCTTCTCCGCATCTGTGCATCCTGCAGTGGTCAACTCCCTGGCTGTCGTGCAAAGCCAATCATCTGCAACAATCGGCTTGGTGCTACTGGAGAACACCGGCGGATTCAATCTAAGAAAACGGGTTAAGTGATCAACAGGTGGTGGTGGTGGTGGGTTGTTGTTGTTGTTCCGCTGGTTCTGATTCTGGACTAGTATCTGCATGAATGCATTCTGCTGCTGGATCAACTGGGTGATCTCCGGTGGGAAAGCAAATCCATTGTCACGTCTCGAAGGCATCTGAGGGTTTAGAAAAGATGAGAATACAGAATAGAACGAGGTCTAGAGGGAAAACACTACCCATATGCACATGAGACAAATTGCAATCAAAACACTTCATTCAAACAAGCAAGGGCATACAACGGTCTATCTATCGATACAAAAGTGCTCGAACTATGCTAGATACATGGAGGGAAATACTACTACTATTATGCTGGTCTACTAGAAAAACTGCTCCGATGAAGACTCCATGATATCTGCTCCAGCTTCATCAACATAATCATCATTACTATCATCTATGTCCGAGTTGGTGTCGTCGATGATGATGTAGTTCTCTGGACAAGTGCAATCTTCGTCTTCTGCAGTTGCGGGAAATCCCATAAACACTCTTAGCTTCTTCTTCAGATCATCATTCTTCTCTACTAGCGTTGCTATTTCCTCCTCATATCCATCGCGTATAGACTTGAGTTCTTCCTCCAGTTCCGTGATCTTGGTCATGGCCTTCTTCAGGTCCATCATGCCTGCGCACATCTGGTTCTCCTGGCGTCGAATGTGCTGGTTTAACTCCTGGATGAAAGCTGCAATTGATCTGTCCTTCCCGGTGCTGATCTCTCCCATTGCTCATCTCGCCGCCCACAAATCTGTTAGATAGTATCCTTAAGCTTCTTGTGGTAAACTTCTCCAATACGTCCCATGGTGATGTGGGCTGCCATGCTCTTTCCTAGACTCCAGGTTGGTGCATCAAAGGAAAACTCTATGGGCTCAGTGACGGGCATGAACGTCCTTCCTGGAACTTGAACTTGAATCATCCAGCGCTCCTCTTCAGGTAAAGTGGTGTTGTAGTTCCCAGTGAAGCTTGGTTCTCCGATGTTTAGGTATCTAGTGACTTCCTTCAGGTGTCGTCCAAAGGGTGTATCTTCATCCGGTTGCGTAAACTTGTACCTTGCATCCGCCATCCTAAAAGAGAGTAGAAAAGGTGAGGAGTCAGAAATGAGAAGAGAGAGTAGTGATCTAGGGCTTTAGCTTAGTGGTCGTGTTCTACAGTCAGTGTGTGCTCTGATACCATCTTGTAGCGACCAGACCTCAAACAGTCTGATCTCTGTGCATCAGTGTCATCCCTGGATCAGTAATGCTGACACGCACAGTACTTGAAGGATTTATAACAGAGTAGCAATCACACACTTATTACATCGAATGTCTCTAAAGCGAACTTATTACAATAAATATGGCTTAAGGCCATCTAATAACGATAACAGCGGAAGGCTTGGAAGATAAGTGAGTCCATCAACTCCAACGGCATCACTGAGTATAGAACCACGATCCTAAGGCATCTTACTCGTCGTCTGAAAAGTCTGCAACATGAACGTTGCAGCCCGAAACGGGTCAGCACATGGAATATGCTGGCAATGTAACACATAGAGAGTAATGAAAGAATAAGGCTATTCTACATGCATATATGGCTGGTGGAAAGCTCTATGGTTACAGTTTTTGCATAAAGCCAATTTTTCCCTACTACAAAGGAATAAATTTATTTAACTATCATGGTGGTTGTTAAATATTGAGAATGGTTGACAGCATTCTCAATCCCAATTAAGTAACATCAACATTAAACAAACCCAACAATATTAATTAAAGTAACATGTTGAGATTCACATGATAATCCAAGTACTAGATACTCAAAACGTCCATAACCGGGGAGACGGCTAATCATGATTAGTTTATACACTCTGCAGAGATTTGCGCACTTTTCCCCACACGACTCGATCTCCTCCGTTGGTTTTCTCACACTACATGGTGTTTGAGAAACGGATGACCGAGACATAGTCTTTTAGAAGCGCTAGCACCTTACGATGGGTAGACCTGTACACCTACTTTCCCCTACATCTGCTAGTCTACCCCTGTAAGAGTTCGCACGACTTAGTCAACTATGCTAGAGCCCATAATAGCATGTGGCTGCACACGGAAGTTTCTAGCATGAATAATCTTATGATCCCTTTGAGCCTGGGTGACGGTCCAAAAACAAACAGACAATCCTGGAATACCCAGGTACCTCAATCCACCCAGATGTGTATTAAAGTTGCCACCTTAAATAAACCATTAATTAACAATCTCACATCTATCATGGATACACTCACCAATCCACGTGTACTAGCATAGCATGGCATAATAAGCAAACGTAGAAGTAGCTCCCAAGGGTTTGATAATAAAATAGGTGATAGGTACTACCTCATCTACTTTCCAAAACACACATATTAATTAGATCCTAATCATGCAATTGTTTGAGGATTGATCTAATGCATAAAAACTGGGTATGAAAGGGGTATGATCAAAGTGTTACTTGCCTCGCTGATGATCCGTGAAACCTAGGGATTCGAAGTAGCAAGCGGCGCAATCCGGGTACTCTATCGTAAACAAACAAACAAGCATACAATAAGTACTCATCTAATGCACAGGTAAAACTCAAATAAGAGACCTAACCAAAAAGTTCAACTTCAGAACTCCGGTTTGCAAAAAGAATCAAATCGAACGAAGCAACGAAAGTCAAACGGCGAAAGAAAGAAGCTTCGTTTACTAATCTGGACCTAAGTCAAATACTGTAGAAGCAAAAACTTGTTTGAGTAGATTATTCGGAAAGAGAGTTTCGAGACGAAACTCTAGGCGCTTGAATCGCCTGATTCCGATAAACGAGCGAAAAGTTATACTAAAACGAAAATCAGATCAGAAATCGCGGAATAAATCCGAGAAAAAGAAAAACGACGAATAGATTAACGAACAAACGTTCGTTATCTGGATCTAAACGACGAATGCGTTCGTTAAAACGAACGAATGCTCGCTAAATAACCTAAACCAAAAAAACCGATCTAATAAAAAAATGGATCTAAAAAAACCGACGGAAAAACAGAACGGTTTTTCTAAAAAAAATGGCGGCGGCGGCGGGGTCAACCTCGGTGTGCGGGTCGGCGGCGGCGGCGGCTCCGGCGAGGGCGGCGGTGGCCGGCCCTAGGAGGAGGGCGCGCCAAGGGGAGTCCTACTCCCACCGGGAGTAGGATTCCTTCTTTTCTAGTCCAACTAGGAGAAGGGGGGAAAGAAGGGAAGTGGAGAAGGAAGGGAGAGGGGGGCCGCACCCCAAACCCTTTGTCCAATTCGGACTGGGCTTGGGAGGGGCGCGCGCCACCTCCTGGCTCCTTCCCACTAAAGCCCATTAAGGCCAAATACTCTTCCCCGTATTCCCGCAACTCCCCGGTACTCCGAAAAATACCCGAATCACTCAGAACCTTTCCGAACTCCGAATATAGTCGTCCAATATATCGATCTTTACGTCTCAACCATTTTGAGACTCCTCGTCATGTCCCTGATCTCATCTAGGACTCCGAACTCCTTCGGTACATCAAAACTCATAAACTCATAGTAAAACTGTCATCGAAACCTTAAGCGTGCGGACCCTACGGGTTCGAGAACTATGTAGACATGACCTAGAACTATTCTCGGTCAATAACCAATAGCGGAACCTGGATGCCCATATTGGCTCCTACATATTCTACGAAGATCTTTATCGGTCAAATCGCATAACAACATACGTTGTTCCCTTTGTCATCGGTATGTTACTTGCCCAAGATTCAATCGTCGGTATCCAATACCTAGCTCAATCTCGTTACTGACAAGTCTCTTTACTCGTTCCGTAATGCATCATTTCGTAACTAACTCATTAGCTACATTGCTTGCAAGGCTTATAGTGATGTGCATTACCGAGAGGCCCAGAGATACCTCTCCGACAATCAGAGTGACAAAACCTAATCTCGAAATACGCCAACCCAACATGTACCTTTGGAGACACCTGTAGTACTCGTTTATAATCACCCAGTTACGTTGTGACGTTTGGTAGCACCCAAAGTGTTCCTCCGGTAAACGGGAGTTGCATAATCTCATAGTTACAGGAACATGTATAAGTCATGAAGAAAGCAATAGCAACATACTAAACGATCAAGTGCTAGGCTAACGGAATGGGTCATGTCAATTACATCATTCTCCTAATGATGTGATCCCGTTAATCAAATGACAACTCTTTTGTCCATGGCTAGGAAACATAACCATCTTTGATAAACGAGCTAGTCAAGTAGAGGCATACTAGTGACACTATGTTTGTCTATGTATTCACACATGTATTATGTTTCTGGTTAATACAATTCTAGCATGAATAATAAACATTTATCATGAAATAAGGAAATAAATAATAACTTTATTATTGCCTCTAGGGCATATTTCCTTCAGTCTCCCACTTGCACTAGAGTCAATAATCTAGTTCACATCGCCATGTGATTCAACACCAATATTCACATCTGTATGTGATTAACACCCATAGTTCACATCGTCATGTGACCAACATCCAAAGGGTTTACTAGAGTCAATAATCTAGTTCACATCGCTTATGTGATTAACACCCAAAGAGTACTAAGGTGTGATCATGTTTTGCTCGTGAGTGAAGCTTAGTCAACGGGTCTGTCACATTTAGAGCCGTATGTATTTTGCAAATATACTATGTCTACAATTCTCTACATGGAGCTACTCTAGCTAATTGCTCCCACTTACAATGTGTATCCAGATTGAGACTTAGAGTCATCTGGATCGGTGTAAAAGCTTGCAACGATGTAACTTTTACGACGGGCTCTTTTATCACCTCCATAATCGAGAAATATTTCCTTAGTTCTCACTAAGGATATTCTTGACCGCTGTCCAGTGATCTACTCTTAGATCAAAATTGTATTCCTTTGTCAAACTCAGAGCAAGGTATACAATAGGTCTGGTTCACAACATAGCATACTTTATAGAACCTATGACTGAGGCATAGGGAATGACTTTTCATTCTCTTTCTATTTTCTGCCATGGTCGGGTCTTGAGTCTTACTCAACTTCACACCTTTGCATCACAGGCAAGAACTCCTTCTTTGACTGTTCCATTTTGAATTATTCAAAAGTTTATCAAGGTGTGTACTCATTGAAAAACTTATCAAGCGTCTTGATCTATCTCAATAGATCTTGATGCTCAATATGTAAGTAGCTTCACCGAGGTCTTTCTTTGAAAAACTCTTATTCAAGTATCCTTTCATGTTATCCAGAATTTCTATATCATTTCCAATCAATAATATGTCATCCACATATAATATTAGAAATGCTATAGAGCTCCCACTCACTTTCTTGTAAATACAGGCTTCTCAAAAAATCTGTATAAAACCATATGCTTTGATCAACTCATCAAAGCGTATATTCCAACTCCGAGAGGCTTGCACCAGTCCATAAATGGATCGCTGGAGCTTGCACACTTTGTTAGCACCTTCAGGATTGACAAAACCTTCTGGTTGCATCATATACAACTCTTCTTTAATAAATTCATTAAGGAATGCAGTTTTGCTTATCCATTTGCCAGATTTCATAAAATGCGGCAATTGCTAACATGATTCAGACAGACTTAAGCATAGATACGAGTGAGAAACTTTCATCGTAGTCAACACCTTGAACTTGTCGAAAACCTTTTGCGACAATTCTAGCTTTGTAGATAGTAACACTACTATCAGCGTCCGTCTTCCTCTTGAAGATCCATTTAACCTCAATGGCTTGCCGATCATTGGGCAAGTCAACCAAAGTCCATACTTTGTTCTCATACATGGATCATATCTCAGATTTTATGGCCTCAAGCCATTTCGCGGAATCTGGGCTCATCATCGCTTCCTCATAGTTCGTAGGTTCATCATGGTCAAGTAACATGACTTCCAGAACAGTATTACCGTACTACTCTGGTGCGGACTGTACTTTGAAGACCTACGAGGTTTTGTAGTAACTTGATCTGAAGTTTCATGATCATCATCATTAGCTTCCTCACTAATTGGTGTAGGAATCACTGGAACTGATTTCCGTGATGAACTACTTTCCAATTCGGGAGAAGGTACAAATTACCTTATCAAGCTCTACTTTCCTCCCACTCACTTCTTTCGAGAGAAACTCCTTCTCTAGAAAGGATCCATTTTTAGCAACGAATATCTTGCCTTCGGATCTGTGATAGAAGGTGTACCCAATAATTTCCTTTGGGTATTCTATGAAGACGTACTTCTCCGATTTGGGTTCGAGCTTATCAAGTTAAAAACCTTTTTCATATAAGCATCGCAACTCCAAATTTTAAGAAACGACAACTTAGGTTTACTGCTAAACCAAAGTTCATACGGTGTCGTCTCAACGGATTTTGATGGTGCCCTATTAAACGTGAATGCAGCTGTCTCTAATGCATAACCCCAAAACGATAGTGGTAAATAGATAAGAGATATCATAGATCGCACCATATCTAGTAAAGTACGATTACAACGTTCGGACACACCATTACATTGTGGTGTTCCAGGTGGCGTGAGTTTGTGAAACTATTCCACATTGTTTTAATTGAAGACCAAACTCGTAACTCAAATATTCTCCTCCATGATCAGATCGTAGAAACTTTATTTTCTTGTTACGATGATTTTCAACTTCACTCTGAAATTCTTTGAACCTTTCAAATGTTTCAGATTTATGTTTCATTAAGTAGATATACCCATATCTGCTCAAATCATCTTGTGAAGGTCAGAAAATAACGATACTTGCCACGAGCCTTCATACTCATTGGTCTGCATACATCAGTATGTATTATTTCCAATAAGTCAGTAGCTCGTTCCATTGTTCCAAAGAACGGAGTTTTAGTCATCTTGCCCAAAAGGCACGGTTCGCAAGCATCAAATGATTCATAACCAAGTGATTCCAAAAATCCATCTTTATGGAGTTTCTTCATGCGCTTTACACCGATATGACCCAAACGGCAGTGCCACAAATAAGTTGCACTATCATTATTAACTTTGCATCTTTTGGCCTCAATATTATGAATATGTGTATCACTACGATCGAGATCCAACAAACTATTTTCATTGGGTGTATGACCATTGAAGGTTTTATTCATGTAAACAGAACAACAATTATTCTCTGATTTTAAATGAATAACCGTATTACAATAAACACGATCAAATCATATTCATGCTCAACGCAAACGCCAAATAACATTTATTTAGGTTTAACACTAATCCCGAAAGTATAGGAAGTGTGCGATGATGATCATATCAATCTTGGAACTACTTCCAACACTCATTGTCACTTTCCCTTCAACTAGTCTCTATTTATTCTATAACTCCTGTTTCGAGTTACTAATCTTAGCAACCGAACAAGTATCAAATACTTAGGGGCTACTATAAACACTAGTAAGGCACACATCAATAATCTGTATATCAAATATACCCTTGTTCACTTTGCCATCCTTCTTATCCACCAAATATTCAAGGCATTTCCGCTTCCAGTGACCATTTCCTTTGCAGTGTAAACACTCAGTTTCAGGCTATGGTCCAGCTTTGGGTTTCTTCACGGGAGTGACAACTTGCTTGTCTTTCCACTTGAAGTTCCCTTTCTTTCCCTTTGCCCTTCTCTTGAAACTAGTGGTCTTGTCGATCATCAACACTTGATGCTCTTTCTTGATTTCTACCTTCGTCGATTTCAACATCACGAAGAGCTCGGGAATCGTTTTCGTCATCCCTTGCATACTATAGTTCATCACAAAGTTCTAGTAACTTAGTGATGGTGACTAGAGAATTCTGTCAATCACTATCTTATCTGGAAGATTAACTCCCACTTGATTCAAGCGATTGAAGTACCCAGACATTCTGAGCACATGCTCACTAGTTGAGCGATTCTCCTCCATCTTTTAGCTATAGAACTTGTTGGAGACTTCATATCTCTCAACTCGGGTATTTGCTGGAAATATCAACTTCAACTCCTGGAACATCTCATATGGTCCATGACGTTCAAAACGTCTTTGAAGTCCCGATTCTAAGCCGTTAAGCATGGTGCACTAAACTATCAAGTAGTCATCATTTTGAGCTAGCCAGACGTTCATAACTTCTGCATCTGGTCCTGCAATAGGTCTGTCACCTAGCGGTGCATTAAGGACATAATTCTTCTGCGCAGCAATGAGGATAAACCTCAGATCTCGGATCGAATCCGCATCATTGCTACTAACATTTTTCAACACAATTTTCTCTAGGAACATATCAAAATAAGCATATGAAAGCAACAACGCAAGCTATTGATCTACAACATAATTTGCAAAATACTACCAGGACTAAGTTCATGATAAATTTAAGTTCAATTAATCATATTACTTAAGAACTCCCACTTAGACAGACATCTCTCTAGTCATCTAAGTGATTACGTGATCCAAATCAACTAAACCATAACCGACCATCACGTGAGATGGAGTAGTTTTCAATGGTGAACATCACTATGTTGATCATATCTACTATATGATTCACGCTCGACCTTTCGGTCTCCGTGTTCCGAGGCCATATCTGCATATGCTAGGCTCGTCAAGTTTAACCTGAGTATTCCGCGTGTGCAAAACTAGCTTGCACCCGTTGTAGATGGACGTAGAGCTTATCACACCCGATCATCACGTGGTGTCTGGGCACGACGAACTTTGGCAATGGTGCATACTCAGGGAGAACACTTCTTGATAATTTTAGTGAGAGATCATCTTAAAATGCTACCGTCAATCAAAGCAAGATAAGATGCATAAAGGATAAACATCACATGCAATCAATATAAGTGATATGATATGGCCATCATCATCTTGTGCTTGTGATCTCCATCTCCGAAGCACCGTCGTGATCACCATCGTCACCGGCGCGACACCTTGATCTCCATCGTAGCATCGCTGTCGTTTACGCCATCTATTGCTTCTACGACTATCGCTACCGCTTAGTGATAAAGTAAAGCAATTACAGGGCGTTTGCATTTCATACAATAAAGCGACAACCATATGGCTCCTGCCAGTTGCCGATAACTTCGGTTACAAAACATGATCATCTCATACAATAAAATATAGCATCACGTCTTGGCCATATCACATCACAACATGCCTTGCAAAAACAAGTTAGACGTCCTCTACTTTGTTGTTGCAAATTTTACGTGGCTGCTACGGGCTTAGCAAGAACCGTTCTTACCTACGCATCAAAACCACAATGATAGTTCGTCAAGTTGGTGCTATTTTAACCTTCGCAAGGACTGGGCGTAGCCACACTCGATTCAGCTAAAGTGAGAGAGACAGACACCCGCCAGCCACCTTTAAGCACGAGTGCTCGTAACGTTGAAACCAGTCTCGCGTAAGCGTACGCGTAATGTCGGTCCGGGCCGCTTCATCTCACAATACCGCCGAAACAAAGTATGACATGCTGGTAAGCAGTATGACTTGTATCGCCCACAACTCACTTGTGTTCTACTCGTGCATATAACATCAATGCATAAAACCTAGGCTCGGATGCCACTGTTGGGGAACGTAGTAATTTCAAAAAATTTCCTACGCACACGCAAGATCATGGTGATGACATAGCAACGAGAGGGGAGAGTGTTCGTCTACGTACCCTCGTAGACCATAAGCGGAAGCGTTAGCACAACGCGGTTGATGTAGTCGTACGTCTTCATGATCCGACCGATCCAAGCACCGAACGTATGGGGCCTCCGACTTCAGCACACGTTCAGCTCGATGACGATCTCCGGCCTCCGATCCAGCGAAGCTCCGGAGATGAGTTCCGTCAGCACGACGGCGTGGTGACGATGATGATGTTCTACCGGCGCAGGGCTTCGCCTAAACTCTGCGACGATATGACTGAGGTGGAATATGGTGGAGGGGGGCACCGCACACGGCTAAGGAACGATCCGTAGATCAACTTGTGTGTCTATGGGGTGCCCCCCTGCCCCCGTATATAAAGGAGCAAGGGAGGAGGAGGCCGGCTGAGGGAGTCTTGGATTAGGGGGTGTCCGGACAGCCGGACTATCATCGTCCGCCAGACTCCAAGACTACGAAGATACAAGATTGAAGACTCCGTCCCGTGTCCGGATGGGACTTTCCTTGGCGTGGAAGGCAAGCTTGGCGATACGGGTATGTAGATCTCCTACCATTGTAACCGACTCTGTGTAACCCTAGCCCTCTCCGGTGTCTATATAAACCGGAGGGCTTTAGTCCGTAGGACATAACCTCCATTACAACAATCGTACCATAGGCTAGCTTCTAGGGTTTAGCCTCCTTGATCTCGTGGTAGATCCACTCTTGTACTACCCATATCATCAATATTAATCAAGCAGGACGTAGGGTTTTACCTCCATCAAGAGGGCCCGAACCTGGGTAAAACGTCGTGTCCCTCGTCTCCTGTTACCATCCGCCTAGATGCACAGTTCGGGACCCCCTACCCGAGATCCGCCGGTTTTGACACCGACATTGGTGCTTTCATTGAGAGTTCCTCTGTGACCGTCGCCTCCACCCGTCTTCAAGGACGGTATTTTCGCCAAAGGGGCCTTGGCCGCCGGCCAAACTATCCGGCTAGGTGGTTTCCTTATGACTGCCTGTCCGTCCACTGCTTCGACAATGACTTCTCAAGTCGTCAAAAGCAATCTTCACGTCAGCTCGGAACTGGCCGAGCGGCTGGATCCAATAGAGCTCTCGTCTGTCAATGAGCTCTTGGATCGCATCGCCGCCCTGGGAGTTGCTACGGACTACAATCAGATTGGGCTTAAAACCGATCTGAGAGAGATTAACTCTCCCCAGGTCACCCACCACGTCGCAGTGGTAGAGGAACAATGCGGCGACTCTTCTCCCGTATTGAAAACTAGTCATGTCCGGGCTCCCGAACCCTCCATGCCGGATTTCCGCGGAGGGACGGACTTCGATCAAGCACTAAACTTAAAGTCAGGCATCGGACCGGACTCATTGGACAACGTCCAGCAATCCAAGCTTCCAAATTTGGAAACTTCACGGCCTTCAAGCCCTGAGACGGGTAGGGTTCCGGATTTTATTCCACCCACCCGCCCAGACATATGCGATCTATCTCTAATACGGCAAGAGTCCACTGAAATAGTACATCACTACTCGGCCAGATTCCTCCTGGTTATGGACAGGATAAAGGACTGCCGAGAGGAAAGCGCAATCTCAATCTTTTGCAATAATTGCACGGACAAGGGAATACTGAATGCCATTAGCCGTCGTGAAATTACACGCTTCGCCGATCTGGCGTCCATAGTAAGAAAGTACTGTGCGATGGAGAGTTCCCGGAAAACCAAAAACCAATTTTGGGACAATCCGGCCCCGAATACAACCCTAGTCCGAAACAAAAGGGTGCATCACACTCAGGCCCCAGATACAAAAACCAAAAAGCAAAAACCCCATAGAGGGCACGGAACTGTACTGGAGGGATGGCTCAGCGGACCCTGTAAACTTCACAGTACAGAGGGCGCCGTCCCAACAGACAGCCTTCGAGCATGTTGGATATTACGGCAGGTGGCCAAAAGTGGCGAGGAGCTTCTAGCCCTGGAAAACCACTCCAACAATACCAGTACGGTATCAACAGTCTTCGAGACCTTCGCATCAAATAATATGCGGAAACGAACAATCCGCGGCCTCGCCGAAGTCTACCAAGTAGCAACAACAAATCCATGGAGCGACACAGCCATCATCTTCAACGCCAGCGACGAACCTAAATTCCGAACAGCCCGAGCACCAGCCGCACTGGTACTTAGTCCAATAGTGGATGGCTTTTGACTTACAATGGTCCTCATGGATGGCGGCAGCGGATTAAACCTCATCTATGAGGAAACTCTTCAAAAAATGGAAATAGACTGGAGCCGTATTGAGCGAAGCAGCACAACCTTCAGAGGAATAATCCCTAGCCGGGAAGCACGCTGCACCGGAAAAATCACACTCGATGTGGTGTTCGGCTCGCCGGACAATTATAGATCCGAAGAAGTCACGTTCCAAGTGGCCCTGTTCAACAACGGATATCACGCTATATTAGGACGAGAGGCATTCACAATTTTTCAAGCAGTACCCCATTACGGGTACATGAAGCTCAAAATGCCTGGGCCCGGCGGAATAATCACTCTCGTTAGTGATCCGGACATAGCACTCCGCGCCGAAAACAAGACAGCCGCATTAGCCCTGGAGGCACTATCCGAAGCCCTAGCGGAAGAAGAACTCACCGCGCTGCGCTCTACGGTGAATAGGGACGATGTGATACTCGATAAGAGATCCAAGTCCACCTCCTTTAAACCAGCAGATGAAATAGTAAAATTCTAGGTCCACCCGACGGACCCAACAAAGATGGCCTCCATCGGGGCACAGTTGAACCCTGATGTAGACGCCGCACTGCGAGAATTCCTTTGGGAAAATTGGGACATCTTCGCCTGGCACCCCTCGGATATGCCCGGAATCCCACGCAGATTGGCAGAACACAGCCTAAACATCCTAAAAGGATTCAAGCCAGTCAAACAGGCTCTTCGACGATTTTCCGAACCAAAAAGACAAGCAATGGGAGAAGAGCTAGCCAAACTATTGGAAGCCGGATTCATCAGAGATATCAAACATCCGGATTGGCTAGCAAATCTGGTAATGGTACCAAAGAAGGACAAATCCTGGCGCTTATGCGTCGATTTTAAAGACCTCAATAAGGCTTGCCCAAAGGATCCCTTCCCCCTCCCCCGCATCGACCAAATAATCGATGCTACTGCAGGGCACGATTCATTATGCTTCCTCGCCGCATACTCTGGCTACCATCAAATCAAGATGGTGGAAGCAGACCAAGCCGCAACGGCATTCATCACTCCGTATGGACCATTCTGCTTCAACACGATGCCCTTCGGACTTTAAAACGCCGGCGCAACATATCAGCGCATGATCCAAACATGTCTGGCCACCCAGATCGGAAAAATAGTAGAGGCATACGTAGACGACGTAGTCGTCAAAACCAAACACATCGAAACTTTAGTAGACGACTTGAGGCTCACATTCGACAACCTCAGAGCATATGACATCAAGCTGAATCCGGAAAAATGCGTTTTCGGCGTACCAGCCGGAAAGCTGCTGGGCTTCATTGTATCCGGTAGAGGAATTGAAGTAAACCCGGCCAAGATCCGAGCTCTGTCACAGTTGGATATTCCAAAAGACCTCAAATAGATACAAAAATTGACTGGATGCATGGCAACTTTAAGCCGCTTTATCTCCCGCTTGGGAGAAAAGGCACTGCCCCTCTATCGCCTCCTTAGGCGCACCGAACACTTCGAGTGGACGGATGCTGCCACTGCCGGACTCGAAGAAATAAAGGCCATATTGGCAACAAATCCGGTCCTAGCTGCGCCCAACCTGGGCGAACCAATGTTGTTATACATCGCAGCAACACATCAAGTTGTAAGTGCGGTACTCGTCGTCGAACGAGAGACAGAAGAGCATAAATTCCCTCTTCAAAAACCAGTGTACTACGTATCCACTGTGTTAAACCCCTGCAAGTCCCGTTACCCGCACTATCAAAAGATAGCGTATGCGGTGTTCATGGCATCCCGGAAGCTCCGACACTACTTTCAAGAGTGTTCGATAACAGTGGCCTCCGAAGTACCACTTAATGACATTATAAACAACCGTGACGCAACAGGAAGGATTGCAAAATGGGCCATTGAGCTCTTACCATTCGATATAACCTACAAACCTTGGCGAGCTATAAAGTCACAAGTTTTGGCTGACGTTGTCGCTGAATGGACCGAAGCCGAACTCCCTAAAGAGTACGACGCATACTCCAATTGGACTATGCACTTCGACGGCTCTAAAATGTTGGCCGGACTGGGGGCTGGCGTCGTATTGACGTCCCCGACCGGGGACACAGTCCAATATGTACTTCAAATAATGTACACGGACTCCAACAACGCAGCCGAATATGAGGCCCTTCTACATGGTCTCCGGATGGCAATCTCCATGGGCATTCAACGCCTAGAGGTGCGTGGGGATTCAAACCTTGCAATATCCCAAATAAATGGAGACTTTGACGCCAAGGATCCGAAAATGGCAGCATATCGCAATGCTGTCTTAAAAATGTCAGCTCGGTTTGAAGGACTTGAATTCCATCACGTAGCCCGAGATAATAACCAAGCAGCCGACGTACTGGCACGCATCGACGCAAAACGTGACGCTGTCCCTCCAAATATCTTCCTGGAACGGCTCTTCAAGCCATCCGTACTATGGGAAGAGGAGTCCGGAAACGACAAACCGGAAAAAACCGCGCCAACCGGCAATTCAGCCGATGACATAACACCTTCAGCCCACGACATAATGGCAGTAATCGCCCCGTGGACAGAACCATTCCTAGCCTACTTGCTTAGGCAGGAACTTCCCGAAGACCAAAATAAGGCCCGCTGCATAGTCCGGCGATCGAAAGCCTACAAGGTCCATGAGGGAGAACTTTACAAGAAAAGTACAACCGGAGTCCTTCAAAGGTGTATCTTCGAAGAGGAAGGGCGAAACCTCCTGGCTGAAATTCATGCCGGACTAGGCGGACACCACGCAGCAGCCCGCGCCCTTGTAGGAAAGGCATTCCGTACAGGATTTTATTGGCCGACGGCCCGGGCAGATGCTCAGGACTTAGTCCAAAGATGCGTCGGTTGTCAGCTCTTTGCTAATCAGAGCCATATGCCACCCACCGCCCTCAAAACTATACCCATTACCTAGCCATTCGCGGTCTGGGGGCTTGACATGGTTGGACCCCTTAAAGGGGGAACCCACAAGCAAAGGTACCTATTGGTCATGGTGGACAAATTCACCAAATGGATAGAGGCCAAACCAGTCAAAACGGCAGAGTCTGGACCAGTGATAGACTTTATATCCGGGGTAGTACACCGTTATGGTGTCCCCCACAGTATCATCACCGATAACGACACGAACTTCACGGCCGACGAGGTTAAGTCATGGTGCAAAAACATGGGCATTAAGCTCGATTACGCTTCAGTCTATCATCCTCAAACCAACGGTCAAGTGGAACGAGCAAATGGTCTAATAATGAGCGGCATTAAACCCAGACTAGTGCGGTCACTTACAAAATCCGACATGCACTGGGTAGAGGAGCTCACCTCCGTGCTCTGGGGGCTGCGGACAACGCCCAACCGTACTACCGGATTCACACCATTTTTTATGGTATACGGCGCAGAGGCAGCTCTGCCCTGCGACATTATTCATGACTCACCTCGAGTACGCATGTATGAGGAAAGAGAAGCCGAGTTGGATCGGCAGGACAGTTTGGACGCGTTGGAGGAAGAACGCGACATCGCCAAGGCTCGTTCCGCATTCTATCAGCAGCAGGCTCGAAGATATCAAAGCAGAGAAGTACGGGCCAAGACTTACAACGTTGGCGAACTAGTTCTACGCCTGCCGGACAAGAAAAAGGACAAGCTCAAGCCCAAATGGGAGGGGCCCTTCATCATCGATCAAGTCCTGATCGGTGGAGCGTACCGTCTACGAAATGCATCGGACAACCGACTCGAGCCGAACCCATGGAACGCAGCCCGCCTCCGAAGATTCTATGCCTAGCGCTGGACTAAGAGTTCGTCCCCTTACCCCGTCCAAATTTTTACACTTCAGCTGTCTTTTGTTTCTCTTTCTTCTTGTAACCTTTTTCCCACAAAGCCCTTAAGGGCCTACTTGCGCATTGTTCGCACATACTTGATGTGCCATCCGCACTCATTATACCCGGGGGCTTCCTTTCCAGAAGCTCAATTATAAGGGCTTTATGCCCAGCACATGTGTCAAGCTTCCACATGTACCTTTTACTCACCATTATATGCATCAATATGACTTAAGTTTTGGCCAAGCTGGGTTGCCTGGCTCCTGTGCTTATCCCTACGTTCCCGATTGTTCGGCTAGGAGGTAAAGGGAGCACCTCTGCGATTGTTACTGCCGGGTCAGCTGGATGTGTACCTCAGACTGGGTGAAGCCGAAAGCTAGCGTTCTTAAGGGAATATTCGGTCGGTGACTTGAAAGATGATTTTTTACCTACTTATTTATCTGCCCCCAGATGTTTTTCTGCTTTTTTCGCAGTCCGGACATGCACTTTAGGGCATGCCTCCCAGGGAAAGGAACCCTTAACAGAACTATTCTCCCTGGAAGATGTTTCTTACTAACCATGTAATATAACATAACTAGTTGGGCACTTGTCTGATAAAGCACTAATGACCCCTATGCCTGGTCTCCATGCATACCCCGGTTGTTTCTTAACCGAGAAGGTATTCGGACACACTCCGGCTCTAGGGTCCCGAGGTTGAAGCGAAAAGGTCGGCAAAGACAAATGATCTACAATCCGGCTAGAAGGCATTTCACATGTCATTTTAAAATACATTGTCAAATCTACTGACTGTATTCCTCCTCAATCCCGTCTAACAGGCTGTCTAACTTACAGTCCCGTTGGGAAAATTTAGCAGCCAACTCTACTTGGCTGTATACTAAACTCACAGGGATCTCCTTCCCATCGGGCCCCACCGGTCCGACCTCAGCCATGTGGTTGGGATCCGCCTTCTTGTACCGCGTCTTCACCATGGCCCAAGCCTCCCTGGCACCTTGGCGGCAGGCCGAAATCTTCCATAAACGGAAGCGCTGCCACACTCCCTGAAGCTTCTCCGCAAGCTCCCCAAAGCCCTCGGGTGGGGAGAGGGCTGGCCATAAAGCCTGGACGACGCCGCTCATCGCCTGCCGAACTCGTTCGAGCAGTTGCAACAGCTCGGGAAGTTGATCACCCGTTGATACGGGCATCTCCTCCGCAGGGCGACCTGTGAGTATACCTACAAGACATATTTTGTCAATCGACTTCCTCGCCGAACTCTTCTTTTCAAAGGAGTTCGCTCAAGCACTTACTATAGATGCCGCGACGAAGCCGCTGATTTTCCTTAACGGAGCCGGACAGCTCGACCCGAACGCCTTTCAGCTCTTCTCCAAGCTGGGCGTGGGCATCTTGGAGCTTGTTCCTTTCCTGTTGCACTCTATTCAACACGCTCTCGCCGGCCTTCAGCTGGCGCAGCAATTCCTGCCTGTCCGGATCTTGTCCGGCAGCACCTGCAATGTCATTATTAGACTTGCGCGCACGCCGCATACCGCTTATATTTAAAAGCAGATGTGTTACCAGGAGGGGCCTCTGTGTTCCCTCCTGCGGCAGCAAGTGCGGCCTCAAGTTGGGCCTTGCACTCTTGCAGCTCCTGAGACAGTTGGGTATTCTTCTCGGTAAGATCCTGCATTTCAAATGATCCTTAAATCAGTTAACATAACTACTTTAAGTCTCGGGGGCTACTAGCATATATAACTATTAAATTCTCTTAGCCGTATGTCTTTTACATACTGCTCCGTGGCTCTGGTAAAACCATCTTGAGCAGCACGGAGGTGCGCGTCCCCCGCGTTAAAGGCATTCAACGCCTCAGGGGAGAAGCACGCTTCACGAAATACTATCTGGCGGCGCCTGTGGTTCATGGCGCTCACCACCTCAGACTTGGTGGCGGACAGTCTGTTGGCATCCTCCGTTGGAGGAGTATCCGGCCCGCGCCTTGCGCTTGCCTCCCCCTCCAGACCGGGTGCTGGAGCCTGGCTGGTAGAGGTCGGATCGGCAACCTCTACGCCCGCAGTCCGGCGGGCGCTTTTTCTCCTACAAAGATCATGAGCACTCAAACACTTCCTAGGAACGTTGCTCCAAATAATTAATTATGAGCTATACCTTTGCCGCGACGTTTCAGTCCGCGCCGCGCTCCTTTTCCGCCTACTGGTCCGGACTGGCCTTTGTTGGTCAGCCGCCGCGGGCTCGGCTTCCCGCCTTGAAGGCGCTTCCTGCAAAACACCATCGTACGCGAAGGTCAGAAATGGGCAAGGAAGAAATAATGGTGTCCGGACTTCCGTCACAATCACCTGGGAAGCCGGATATAGTCCGGGGTAGTCAGCCGTAATGGCGACTAAAGCATTATCCATGCTTAGCTGGTGGAACACCCCTTCGATTAGCTCCACCTGAATGTCCGGATCCTCTTCGGAGGCCGGATCCTGGGATCTCTCTGGATCCTCGGGTTGCGGAGCTGGACTTATCATGTCCTCCACAATCCGACACAGTTCCTGCGCCGAAGACATAACATGAGAAGTTTAAACTTCGAAAACATGGGTCGGGCCCTTAAAGTGTTCGCTTACCCAACGACGAGGGTTATTCATGGAGAACCCATTCAACGGGTTCGTCTGAAGGAAGTCCTCCTTCTCCCCCTTGTACAGGCCGGACAGGATCGTCACCAGATCCTCGGCCGAGTCCGGTCCTTTGCGGCCATGACGGGTGGCGTCGTCTTCCCTGTTGAAATCCCACATAGGGTGGCCCCTGTATTGCAGTGGCTGCTCCCCCCGCGTAATGCATGTTGCCATGACTCCAATCATGGTCAACCCGGAATGGGCCAGTAATCTTATTCGGCCCATCAGATAATGGACGCTCTTGTCTTCCTCCAGTTGGGGGCTCCGCGGGCGCCAACTAAGGCGTTTCTTCAGAGGAGCAGTATTGAACTCCGGGAGGCCGACACGGACAGGGTCCGGCAGCGGAGCATCTTCTATGTAAAACCATTCCGAAGGCCAGTCTTCGGACGCCTTCTTAGGGGTTCCGGATGGATATCCGGTCCCGGCAATGCGCCATATTTCGGCGCCGCCCACTTGATATATAGACCCCTCATGAGAACGGGGTACGAGGCAGAACAACCTCTTCCACAGTGCAAAATGGGGCTCGATGCCCAGAAATAGCTCGCAAAGAGCTACGTAACCCGCGATATGCAGGATAGAGGCGGGTGTAAGGTGATGGAGTTGGAGTCCGTAGAACTCCAGGAGCCCGCGGAGGAACGGATGTATAGGAAATCCGAGTCCCCTTATCAGATAGGGGACGAAACATACCCGCTCCCCTTTGTTGGGACTTGGGGTAGCCTCCGCTTGCTTCCCACCTTGGTAGGTGGCCAGCCCGGCTCGGACCGGAACCATGAAGGCCGGAGGGAGATATCCCCCCGCTTGGAGCTTCACTAGCTCGTTGTGCGGAACAGAGCATCTCCTCCAATCTCCTGGCAGTGGGCTGGGAGCGCGAGAAGAGGAGCCGCGCCGACGGTCCATGATGGAATGGATTCTGGGTCAAAGGCGCTCCAATGAGTATTCGCGGAAGGAAGATGGTGTGATTTGGATCTGGATTTTTGCCTCTTTTATAGGCAGATTACTTGCACGACTAGGGGGTGAAACATAAAAGATACCCTGGCTTTTCGCGTTCGTGCGACGCGTGGAAGAAGGCCATTATTGGGCGTAGAAGCCAAGAAGCGCAGCATTTATAAGGAAGCCGGACACTGTTCGGCAGGTACATGGAACTTAAAGGGAGAACCCGCCTTGCAACGCCGAAGACTATATACGCGCTGGACTTATCGTCATTTGAAGCCTGGTTCGGGGGCTACTGAGGGAGTCCTGGATTAGGGGGTGTCCGGACAGTCGGACTATCATCGTCCGCCGGACTCCAAGACTACGAAGATACAAGATTGAAGACTCCGTCCCGTGTCCGGATGGGACTTTCCTTGGCGTGGAAGGCAAGCTTGGCGATACGGGTATGTAGATCTCCTACCATTGTAACCGACTCTGTGTAACCCTAGCCCTCTTCGGTGTCTATATAAACCAGAGGGCTTTAGTCCGTAGGACATAATCTCCATTACAACAATCATACCATAGGCTAGCTTCTAGGGTTTAGCCTCCTTGATCTCGTGGTAGATCCACTCTTGTACTACCCATATCATCAATATTAATCAAGCAGGACGTAGGGTTTTACCTCCATCAAGAGGGCCTGAACCTGGGTAAAACATCGTGTCCCTCGTCTCCTGTTACCATCTGCCTAGACGCACAGTTCGGGACCCCCTACCCTAGATCCGCCGGTTTTGACACCGACACCGACCCTAGGAGGAGGGCGCGCCAAGGGGAGTCCTACTCCCACCGGGAGTAGGATTCCTTCTTTTCTAGTCCAACTAGGAGAAGGGGGGAAAGAAGGGAAGTGGAGAAGGAAGGGAGAGGGGGGCCGCACCCCAAACCCTTTGTCCAATTCGGACTGGGCTTGGGAGGGGCGCGCGCCACCTCCTGGCTCCTTCCCACTAAAGCCCATTAAGGCCCAATACTCTTCCCCGTATTCCCGTAACTCCCCGGTACTCCGAAAAATACCCGAATCACTCAGAACCTTTCTGAACTCCGAATATAGTCGTCCAATATATCGATCTTTACGTCTTGACCATTTCGAGACTCCTCGTCATGTCCCCGATCTCATCCGGGACTCCGAACTCCTTCGGTACATCAAAACTCATAAACTCATAATAAAACTGTCATCGAAACCTTAAGCGTGCGGACCCTACGGGTTCGAGAACTATGTAGACATGAACTAGAACTATTCTCGATCAATAACCAATAGTGGAACCTGGATGCCCATATTGGCTCCTACATATTCTACGAAGATCTTTATCGGTCAAACCGCATAACAACATACGTTGTTCCCTTTGTCATCGGTATGTTACTTGCCCGAGATTCGATCGTCGGTATCCAATACCTAGCTCAATCTCGTTACCGACAAGTCTCTTTACTCGTTCCGTAACGCATCATTCCATAACTAACTCATTAGCTACATTGCTTGCAAGGCTTATAGTGATGTGCATTACCGAGAGGGCCCAGAGATACCTCTCCGACAATCGGAGTGACAAAACCTAATCTCGAAATATGCCAACCCAACATGTACCTTTGGAGACACTTGTAGTACTCCTTTATAATCACCCAGTTATGTTGTGACGTTTGGTAGCACCCAAAGTGTTTCTCCGGTAAACGGGAGTTGCATAATCTCATAGTTACAGGAACATGTATAAGTCATGAAGAAAGCAATAGCAACATACTAAACGATCAAGTGCTAGGCTAACGGAATGGGTCATGTCAATTACATCATTCTCCTAATGATGTGATCCCGTTAATCAAATGACAACTCTTTTGTCCATGGCTAGGAAACATAACCATCTTTGATAAACGAGCTAGTCAAGTAGAGGCATACTAGTGACACTATGTTTGTCTATGTATTTTCACATGTATTATGTTTCCGGTTAATACAATTCTAGCATGAATAATAAACATTTATCATGAAATAAGGAAATAAATAATAACTTTATTATTGCCTCTAGGGCATATTTCCTTCAATTACTGCCGAGCAATTGATAGAAAAGCGCATAATTATGAAGACATCTAAGGCAATGATCATGAACATAGGCATCACGTCCATGTCAAGTAGACCAAAACGATTCTGCATCTACTACTATTACTCCACACATCGACCGCTATCCAGCATGCATCTAGAGTATTAAGTTCATAAGAACGGAGTAAGGCATTAATCAAGATGACATGATGTAGAGGGATAAACTCAAGCAATATGATATAAACCCCATCTTTTTATCCTTGATGGCAACAATACAATACATGCCTTGCTGCCCCTACTGTCATTGGGAAAGGACACCGCAAGATTGAACCCAAAGCTAAGCACTTCTCCCATTGCAAGAAAGATCAATCTAGTACGCCAAATTAAATTGATAATTCGAAGACACTTGCAAAGATATCAAATCACGCATATAAGAATTCAGAGAAGAACCAAATAGTATCCATAGTTAATCTTGTTCATAAATCCATAGTTCATCGGATCTCGGCAAACACACCGCAAAAGAGTATTACATCAAATAGATCTCCTAGAACATCGAGGAGAACTTTGTATTGAGAATCAAAGAGAGAGAAGAAGCCATCTAGCTAATAACTATGGACCCGAAGGTCCGTGGTAAACTACTCACGCTTCATCGGAGAGGCAATGGTGTTGAGGTAGAAGCCCTCCGTGATCGATTCTCCCTCCCGCAGATCGCTGGAAAAGGCCCCAAGATGGGATCTCACGGGTACAGAAGGTTGCGGCGGTGGAAAAGTGGTTTCGTGGCTCTCCCTGATGTTTCTAGGGTATAAGAGTATATACACTACAAAAAATACACTTTTGTGATGATACGTGTTTGTCACAGTAGGTCGCATTTTCTGTCATGCATTACATCCATGACGATTTTATGACAGAATCAAGATAGTCATACCTGTGCTGTCGTAGAAGTGTTGCATGACATTACCAAAATTATCATCACGGAAGTGTCCACTTCCATGACGATAAATCGTGCGTCATAGAAGTGCTTTCGTCATGGGTGACCAACACATGGCATCCACCATAACGGAACGCTGTTAAGTTATCGGGTCGGGTTTTGGATCCGATAACCCATTAACAGCCCCAACCAATGGGGATTTTCCACATGGAAAATCATCATTGGCTGGAGGAAACACGTGTCGGCTCATCGCTGGGACATATGTCATCCACTCATTGGACAGAAGGCGCCTATGATACGTCGACACATGGCACGGCCCAACAGAGGCCCATTCCTGTGAAAAGGCCGGCCCATTTGACTTGGTCAAAAGGTGGCCGGCCGGCCCATGGAAAGCATGTTAACGACCTGTTCGCATATAGCCCATTTACAACCCGCTGACCCAAGGCCCGTTACGCCCTATTCGAATTAGGCCTAATAGCATCATCTAGGCCATCCAATATGATTCCAGCCCGTTTTCACTTCTGGCCCATGTATGGCCCATGACGTCTTTCGGCCCATATGAGGCCCTATGTAACTCTTGGCCTATTAACGATCCGTGGTGAAACTGGCCCGTAATGAACAGTGTATCACTTTACACCCATTAACGGCCCGTGGTGAAACTGGCCCGTAAAGAACAGTGTATCACTTTATACCCATTAACGGCTCATTATTCCGTTGGGCCATTTCCAGCCCATGTTATCTTTCGGCCTTCTCAGAGCCCATTTATTCTTGGGCTCATTTCCAGCATTCGTTTACTTACGGCCCGTTACTGTCATTTTCTGCTTGTGGGCCAAATTCAGCCCGTGGTTACAATCGACCCGTTTGTGGTCCGTTAATACATTGGGCCGTTTTCATAGCGTCATCAAATACGGCCTATTAACGATGGCCCGTTATGGTCGGCCCATGAACGGACAATTCCAACTCTAGCCCATTTACGGCCAGAATGCGGTTTGTTTGGCCCATGTTTGGCCAATCGATCATACGGCCCGTATAAGGCCCATTGATGATATGGCCCGTAGAAGGCCCATTGTTTCTACGGCCCGTAGAAGGCCCATTGTTTCTACGGCTCGTAGAAGGCCCACTATTTCTACGGCCCGTAGAAGGCCCACTGTTTCTATGGCCCGTAGAAGGCCCACTGTTTCTATGGCTCGTAGAAGGCCCACTATTTCTATGGCCCATAGGAGGTCCAGTGTCACTACAGTAAATATTAGCCCATGGTTATTGTGGCCTAGTTTTAAAAAATAGGTTATTGCAGCCACTAGTAAACCGCAGAAAAAGAACTGCACTAACTACAAGCAAACAAATAAACAAGACAACAAGGAAATAAATAAGCAAGCAACTTACACTAGGCTATCACGGCTATTACACATATTACATCCATTGGGCATCAAAGTTCGCCACCGGTGCAAATATAGGGAACACATCAACATATAAACACCGCAGCAAAACAAGTCCAGAACTGAAACCACTTCAGAAGAGCTCAAGAAACAATATCCTGTGTACCCATAATGCTGGCAAGATGCTTAGCAAGCTTATTAACTTTCTCTTGTTTGGTGCTTAAGTCCTCCAGCACTTGCTATTGCACCAGAAAGTATGCATCTGAATTCTGTAGGGACTTCCTCGGTCCTTCGGCTTCCTATCGCATAACATCTGATCGATGTCTTTCAACTTGAAGTTGAGACTCAAGAAGCCGAACTGATTCAGGCAACGAGTTCGAAGAGCTGGTGCCAGCAGTGGTAGCCAGTAACTCGAACACTACATCAAGACAGGACTTCGGGATTGTCTCAGTTTCTTCAATATAGTTTTATCAGCTTTCTTGGAGACCAACAGGGATGTCTCACTATCTTGAACCTTATCTGCATTACTTCCTTTACCATTGCATAACAGGGTACTCTTCTCCAATATTTTATCCGCGTTCTAAAAGAGAAATAAACACATCTAAGGTTTACAATGTAGTATATGAAACTCATTTTGGTAAACCAGTTCAGTAGTAAGGTGGACAAGATAACAGCATGAAACAAACATATATCTATGTAGTATGGTCATTGTATGGTCTATATCATTCTAGTTTATGTTGCCAAATCAAGATAGATACAGTTCGAATCATATCTATTTAAGACAAAGCAGCATAGACAGAATATAAGTGTGGGAAACTACACAGCAATAACAACACTTGTAATGTGCATGGCATGAGAACATAACTGTTTATTCAATTGAAACTGAAATCAACATAGAGCAAGTTACAATAGAAAACAGCCAAACACGTTGAAGAAACAGGTTTAAAACATACCTGTTGCGCCATTGGAGTTTCAATTGCATCCTTCAAATTTGAAATTAGTTGGTATCAGTAAATACAATGATGCAAGAGCAAAGTAGTATGAACCATAGCTACGAAACCTGAGCTGAGAACAATTCTTCTTCTTATTTAAGCGTTGACTTCGGGTTTGGAGTGGTGGTCCTCTTGATTTGGGCACTGCAGTTGCCTTACTAACTGCTCGTGTTTGGGTGCTCTGTGGTGGAGACGGTGCTGTGTCAACGGGAACTGGGTGTCTATCTGCTGGGGTTGGGGTTAGAAGGGGTGTAGCTGGTTCTCTGTCCAACTGGGTAGGGGTACAATCTGCATGAGTGTGGGTTATGTGTGGTGGGGCTGGTTCTTGGGCAAGTACAACCGTGGTTCTATCTGCATCGACAGGTAGCATGATCTTTTCTGAAGACCGTGTTTTTACTCCCACAGATATTGCCATCACTCCCTCCAATTGAAATGGCTGATAAACAAGAAAAGTAATTGAATGTACAAACATTGTAAGATAGACAGGCGCAATGGATAGTAGGGAAGAAAACAGGGCATGAAATAATTCACATTTATGTTGTCTAAGCAAACAGAATAGCAGGACATAATTTCACATATATGATGGCTAATTAAACAGGATAGCATGACACAATTTCACATGTATGATGGCTAACTAAACAGGATAGAATGACATACTTCAAAATATGATGACTATGTAAACAGGATGACATGATATAACTATATGATGTGTCTATTAAAGTGGTTGGCATGCCATAAATCACAAACATGCCGTCGATGGAAACATGATGGCATGATATAATTCACGGATAGAATGACATAATTTAAAATATGATGAGTATGTAAACATGATGAGATGATATAACTATATTATGTCTTTAGAAAATGGGTTGGCATGCCATAATTCAGTTACATGTTGTCTATGTAAACATCATGGCATGACATAATTCAAATATATGATTTATATACTAAGGAAGTGAGCAGAGGGCGATCGCATATATGATGTGTCAACTAAGGAGATGGCATTCAATATTGTGTATATGATGTAAAAACTAAGCATTGCAATACAACATATGCATTATATGAGTAATATAACCCTGCCAAGTTTGAGCATACACCTCAGGTGGATAAGAGGACTGGTCATCTGCCTCTGAATCCTCCTCTGAAGAGCTATCTGTAACCAGCAAGATATCTGCTTCAGCAGGTAGCATTATCTACTCTGAAGACCTTGTTTTCACTCCAGATTTCTCCATCACCAATTCAAATGGCTGATGCACAGGAAAGCAGTTGAATATACAAACATTGTCGACAAAAGCAATGAGAAATACAAAAAAAGACGGCATGATATAATTCACATATATGATGCTTGCCTAAACAACATGGCATTGCATAATTCACATACATAATGTCTTGCAACAAGATAACATTGCATAATTCACATATATAATGTCTTGCAACAAGATGGCATTGCATAATTCACATATATGGTAATTAGACACTAAATAGGTGGCATTCACACAAAGCATGTCTAAACTAAGGAAATGACATAGCAATGCAAGATACCATATGCACGATATGAGCAACATAACCCTGCCAAGTTAGGGCATGCACCTCGGGGGGGGGGGGATATGACTGGTCATCTGTCTCTGAATCCTCCTCTAAGGAGCTGGTAACCAGCAAGACATGCGCTTCGTCAGATAGCATTGTCTGCTCTGAAGACCTTGTTTCCACTCCAGATTTTTCCATGACCGTGCCGAATGGCTGATGCACTAAAATTGTTGAAAAATTTAACACGTAATAAATTTTTTTTGGCATGATATAATTCACATATAAGATGACTGGCTAACCAAGGTGGCATTGCAAAATTCACATATATGATGCCTGGCTAGACAAGATGGCATTGCATGATTCACATATACGATAAAGAAACTAAACAGATGGCATTGACACAAAGCATGTCTAAACTAAGCAGATGACATCTTTAATGCATACAGTAAGCAATGCAAGGCACCATATGCATGATATTACCAACATCAGCATGCCAAGTTAGAGCGAAGACCTCATGGGGTAAATAGGAGTGGTCTTCTCCTTCTGAATCCCCCTCAGAACAGTTATCTTCCTCTTGATTACAATCCAAAATGGGTGGAGGGGGGGCTACCTTTGCACCCACCATGGAACAACGTTTGCATGAAGTTTTATTGCCACGCAAGGCTCGTCTCTTTTGCTCTACATGATCAGTTCCATTGTGTACAATAACTGGCATGCATAGGAATAAAACATAGTGAGATTATGTAAGGAGTGCATGCACAAATCCAAAGTGATTGTCGTGGGAGAACTGATCCACGGACACCTATGGGGCCGGCGGACCGGGCACCTTTCAGTTCGGCGGGGGGCGGAGATCGCGCGAAGAGCAGATCGAGGCGAAGCACACGAGCAGTTTACCCAGCTTCGGAGCTCTCCGGAGAGATAATACTCCTACTGCTGCATGTCTAATTGTATTGAGTTCTTGCTCAGGAGCGCTGAGTGCTACAGTACACACTAGCTGCTAACGAGACCGAGCGTGAGTGTTTTCTGGCTTCGAACCCCCCTCTACGTTGCGCATGGGCCTCCTTTTATATGCTCAAGGGGTCACCGACAGGTGGCAATGTAGACAAGGGTAAAAATGGAAAAGGTGTTGCGGTTGGTACAACTACTTGTACAGTGTATCATACCTAACCCTGACGGCAGGGGACAAAGGCATTAAATGCCCGTCTGCGTCGCCCAAATAGTGCAAAAAGGGACCGTCAGGGACGCCACCGCTCGCCACGATGGCAATCTTGTCAGCGTCGCTTGCCACCTCGCACCGCTGGCTGCACAGCCTCTTGCCACGCGCGCCTGGAAAGGTCCCGGGGCGACACGTTGGTGGATGTGCTGGAGTGCAGGTACAGAGTGGTAGCTTGCCGCGGCAAGCGCCTTGCCGCGGTCGTTGTCTTGTCGCGTCCGGAAGCTTGTCGCTCACTGCGCCTTGCCGGGACGCGTGGCGCGTCGCGGCAAGTTCCTTGAGATGCCTCGGTTGGCCTTCCCGGCAAGCTCCTCTTGCCGGGGCCTTGTCTCCTTGGCTTGAATACTTTGTTCTTGAATGGCTCCAAAGGAACCATGGAGGACCTTGGCGGTCACCCGGCAAGCCTTGCCGCGGGGTGCTGCGACTGCCCGTGCACAAGTTCGGGATACTAGGGTACCCCTACTCTAGTACACCGACAGGAGCCCCCGGGCCTGGGCCACACACAGTGCCGAGCGCTGTTGGGCCAGGCCCAAAGCAGGGCACGGGCATGCGCGGCCTGGGGTACGCCGTATCTTACTCCGTATCCACCACGCCCTCCCCGAACGGCACGCGTTGAATGCGGCGTCGTGGGAGAGATCGTGGGTGGTTTATTTATTCAAAAAGGCGGAACGTCCGCCCCCTCCCTCTTTATAAGCAGGGGAAACAGGGGCAGTTCGTCCATCTCACTCGTTTGCTATTCCAATCTCAAAATTTCCGCCGCTCCCCCCTTCTGCCCAAAGCTGAAAGAGAGCAGCGCTCCGCCCCCCATCGCCACCAGCACCACCAATGCCGTCGATCTCCCCCGCCAGCTCCGCCATGGCTCCGAAAGCCGGCAAGGGGAAGGCCGTGAGGTCAACCAAGGCGCAGCGGCTCGCGGCGCTGCGAAAGGAGCGGACAACCTTCCCCCCCAAGCTCGCCGCGAAGGAGCTGAGGGAGTACTACTACCTCTTCTGGTCGACGGAGACGCGAGCGCATCCACGCATGAAGGTACTCTCCGCCGCCGCTTCGGAACGGGCTCCGAATGGATATCCCTTCTTCGTGTTGTTCTTCTACTGCGGGCTCTGCCCGCCTTTCTCTGAATTTTTCTGCAACATTATGAACACCTACGGGTTCCACCTCCTTGACTTCACCCCCAATGCCGTTCTGACCATGGCAGTTTTCGCACATCTCTGCGAAAACTTTGTCGGAGTCCATCCAAATGTAGCTCCTTTCCACCACTTCTTTATGCCCCGAGTTGAGAGAGGAGAGCCTTTATCCGGCGGAATCGCCTGGATCTTGAGAGCCGGCAAGAAGGAAGCTTATCTGGAGGGAGAGCTCCGCGGCAAGTGGGAGGAATGGAGAGCAGACTGGTGCTGGATTGTCGAGGAGAACCCGCAGCCATTTACCGCCCAGCGCCAAGCCCTAGTAGCGCGCGACAACGATTGGAGCAGCATGGCCCCGGAAGACGATAGGCTGAAGATTGCCGTCACCCGGATCCTACGCCTCAGGCTTGCCAGGCTCACTGTAGGCGCCGTTGGCGCAGATTTTCTTCGCCACCGCGTCGCCCCCCTGCAAGAGAGGAGGAGACTCGCCTGGGAGTTCGGGGGTGCGGCGGACATCATGAGGCTGCGTCCGGGCCTCAACTTCAACTTCACTATCCTGGAACTGGACACGATGCTCAAGGAACTGTTCAAACACGACCCTCAACATCCCGAATGGTTCAGGTTGCCGAAGGGTGTCGTTCCGCTGTGCAACAACTCCTCGCTCGACCGCATCCGTGCATGATGCCGCTGTGCGATTCGCATGGAATTGTCCCAACTTGGCAAGAGCCTACAGACGACGTCGTGCAGGAGTTCTTTGACGGCTTGGTAGAAGTGCCGGTCCGCTCCGATGAGCAGAAAAGCCTCACCCGCGACACCACCGATGCGGAGATGCAGCGCATCACCACTAGGGCGGAAGAGGCGGCGGCAGCCGCTGCCGCGGGTGAGTTTGGATTCACCGTGGAGGAGGCAGAGGCAGCAGAGGCGGCAAGCCTTGCCGAGCGAGATGAGCTTGCCGGCGAGGGAGAGCTTGCCGGCGAGGGAGAGCTTGCCGGGCCTGACGTCGAGTCGAGCGAGCCCGCCGAGGGTGCGAGCGGCTCGTCGGAGACCTACTCCTCTTCCTCCTCGTCTTCAGACAGCCCGCCGCAAGCAGAGCCCCCAGCTCCACCAAGAAGGCGTCTCCGCAAGGTCGGGGACATAGCAGGGCGGCAGAGGAGTCAACAGCCGCCACGCCGCGTGACACGCTCTACCGTGGCAAGTACTGTTGCCGCGGGAGCGCCTCACGCCGCTGCAGCAACTGGAGCGGGGTCCTCCCGGACCACCGCTTCTGCTCCTGCCACTGCCCCCGCCAAGTAGTCAAGGGGACCCACTCCTCCGCCTCGTCGCGCTGAAGGTGGGCCGGACTTCGACCTCTTCGCGCTCAGCTCCGACGAGGAAGAAGAAGAGTAAGGTTCTTTGCTGTACTTGTAGTTCTTCGATTCTTGCTATTTTGTCTTGTATCTAATTTGCTTTACTCCGAATCCATTCCTTTTTAGGACTCTGGCCCAGAGAGCGGCGAAGAGAGCCAAGGTCCCGGTGATTGTCATCGAGGACGAACCCACCGCGACAGCAGGGGGTGCGCCCGAGACCACCTTGCCGGACCCAGCAATCATTCCCCAAATCAGCCCCCAGCGCAGCCCCCAGTGTAAGTGTATGGTTTACTTCCCGCTGTTAGGCGCGCATGGGTGCTCTTTCTTTGCTGACATCGGACTATTGGTTTGCGTACGAGCAGAACAGCCTCACCAGGAGCGCTCTGAAGCCGCCCCTGACATGATATCTGCTTCGACTATACCGCCAAGGGAGGAGTCCCCGGCAAGGGAGCGTTCTCCAGCAAGGGAGAAGTCTCCGGCAAGGGAGAGTTCTCCGGCAAGGGACAGCACCAACGACTCCTCGGTGGCGGAGACCACAACTGTAGAGCCCAGTACAGGTAATCCTCTTGCTTGAAAACTTCCCTTGGGTTCTTCTTCTTCTGATTTTTTTTGGATATTTGCTTGACTTTTCTCCCTCCTTCGGCCTTCAGATACACCTGTCATGGAGCCGATGGAGACCGAGGTTGCCGGCAAGGAGAATGCTCACGGCAATACCAATGACGCCGCTGCCACTGAAGAAGCAGCTGGCGTTGAGGATCCCGCCGGCGAAGAGGCCGCCAAAGCTGCCGCCGCAGGAGCTGGCGAGGGGTCTAGCGATCGCACTGACGGCCCTGAGGCCGCAGGAGCATCAGGCGCTACGCCGACCGCCGATCCCTCCGCCGCTGCTGCAGCGTCAGACTCCGAAGAGCCCCAGCCCGACGCCTATTTGAAGACCGGCGATGGCGTCTTCATCAAGCTCCCCTGGGCGTCAAGCTCCAGGGCGCCGGTCGAAGGAGAAACCTTGGATGGAGAGGTGCTCGCCTCTGCTGGGCTGACGTTGGTTGATGCGCCGAGCAGCAGCAGCGACGAGACTGAGGAGGAGCGGCTGCTGCGGAAGCTGGTGTCGCTCTACCGCGCTCGGCAAGCCAAGCTGGAATCCCGAGAAGCGCTTGTCGCGAGGGCGGGAGTGGACATCGAGAAGCACGCGGAGGAGCTCCGGGGTCGTAACCAGGAAGCCCTCCGGTCCCTGGCAGAGGAGCGGGAGCAACTCGCCGAGGCGCGGAAAGCCTTCCTCCTCGAGAAGGCCAAAGTTGAAGAGCAACAGCGGCTTGCCGCCGAGGAGCTGTTTGGGCGGGAGGGCGAATTGGCGCAGCGGAAGGTCAACCTCGACAGCCACGAGGAGGAGTTTGCTGCGCACGAGCAAACGTTCGGCGGGGCTCTCAAGGAAGCAGAGGATGCTACCGCAGCTGCCGAGGCCGCCAAGAAGGAGCTGGAGGCGAAGGTGGCGAAGCTGAAGGCCGATCTCAAGACGAGCGGTGAAGAGCTTGCCGCGCTCAAGCGTGAGCGCAAGAAGGACGCCTACACCCTTGGCGAGCTGCAGGGTCATCTCGTCGAGAAGGGCAAGGAGCTTAGCGCCACCAAGGACTCCAACGCAGATCTTGAGTTGAAGCTGGCTACATTGACCAAGATGCTGGATGGCGCCAAGGAGCAGGAGGTGGCCTTGAAGAAGCAGATCAAGGCCGACGAGGCGCTGCTGGCGAGTGTTGCTGCCACCCAGAACACTTTTAGGGAGAATGTGGAGCACTGGACGGAGGGTCTCGTGGATGTTGCCGCAGCCATCGACAGGGAGCTGGCGCAGCTAGGGATGGAGGATTTCGGGTATCCCTCCGATGAGAACCTCCAACCCAGTGCCAAGCTCAGCTTGTTCTTCAAAGGCGTGGCGACGGCCCTCCAGCGACTCCGGGAAAGGATCCCAAAGCAGCTGGCCGACGAGTCGCGCATGATCTACGCGGGAGTTCTTCAAAAGGTGTTGGTGAAGGTGGCCTTCCGCAACCCAGGCCTCAACCTCACCAACGTCCTCAAGACCCTGCCGCCGGATGCTGATCTGGAAGCGCTCAAGACCCTTGTCGCACCCATCGTGGACAAGGTGAGCGAGATCAAGAGGGTTGAGGGCGATCGCGTAGATTAGGCCGCCCGTTCTCTCCTTTTCTTGTCGCTGCTGGTCATGTTATGAGAACAATCTGTTAGAGCTACGACAAGCTATCTTGTAATATAACTCTATTTTGGGTATCGATTGCTATGTTATTTCCTTTACTCGACTCCTTCCTTTTTATGTTTTTACCCTACGCTTTTAGGGAACTTGCCGATGCAGGCACCTTAGCTGCGAGCGCTGAGTGCGGGACGTCAGCAGCCTGCTGGCGGTGCTGCTACCGGCAAGAAACCTTGTCGCAACTAGTCGCAGCTCACTTAAGTTGTTGAGCGGACTCGAAACAAAGTAAGGGCGCAACTAGCTACGAGTTGGTTCCTCCGCGCACAGGTTTTCCATAGAAAGCACGGTCGTTCGAGGAAGATAACTTAAAAATTTTAAAACTGATTGCTCAAACTTTGGCAACTTAGCTTTTCTGTCGTTTGCATCCCGGTAAGGCGTAATTTTCTTGAACGACGCCTGGTCCACACCATTATCTTCTCCTTCCCCCCCGGCAAACTTGTGGGTGAGGGAACCTTCCTTTCTTTGAGAAAGAGAAAGAAGAGAAAATAAAGATATGGAGCCTTACGGCTCGTTGTTGCTTACCGGGGGTAGGTGCTGCACAAAGTGTCAGATAACACATGCAAAAAATAGAAAGCATGAAATTGACAAGATGTGCGGAGCACATGAGCTTTACTTATGCACGGGGTCTGCGCCCGGCTTTGTACAAAGGATTACATGCAACAGTGGCAAGACTTGTACAAAAGGTGGTTGCCGGAACAGGTTCCGGCAACCGCGCCTTACGGGTAAAACTTACGAAGATGCTCAATGTTCCAGGAGTTGCTCACCGGAGTGCCATCTTCGGTCTCCAGGCGGACAGCGCCAGGCCTAGTGAATCGTTTCACCCGGTAAGGGCCTTCCCACTTCGGCGTCAACTTGTTGGAATTCTTGGCGGACTGAACGCGCCGAAGAACAAGGTCGCCTTCCTCGAGACTTCTGGCATTAACTTTGCGGCTATGGTAGCGGCGCAAAGCTTGCTGGTATCGAGCAGCTCGTACAACAGCCTGAAGACGGTCTTCCTCAAGGAGCAGCGCGTCATCTTGTCGCAGCTGCTCTTGCTCAAGCTCATCATAAGCGAGCACTCGAGGTGACCCGTATACGAGTTCCGTGGGGAGAACTGCCTCTGCTCCATAGACTAGAGCGAAAGGTGTCTGGCCAGTGGCTCGATTTGGCGTCGTCCTGATCGACCAAAGAACCACCGGCAGCTCCTCAATCCAGTTCTTTCCACACTTGCGTAGCCTGTCGAAAGTCCTGGTCTTGAGCCCGCGCAGCACTTCAGCATTTGCCCTCTCCACTTGACTGTTGCTTCTCGGATGAGCAACAGAAGCGAAGCAGACCTTGGCGCCAAGATCTTGGACGCACTGCATGAAGGTGCGGCTCGTGAATTGCGTGCCGTTGTCGGTGATGATCCTGTTAGGGATCCCGAAGCGGCAAACAATCGACCTGAAGAACTTGACTGCTGACTGTGCTGTCACCTTCCTTGCTGCTTCCACTTCCGGCCACTTTGTGAACTTGTCGATTGCAATGTACAAGTACTCAAAGCCCCCGACAGCTCGGGGAAAGGGGCCGAGGATGTCGAGCCCCCAGACCAAAAATGGCCAGGATAAAGGGATCGTCTGGAGAGCTTGAGCTGGCTGGTGTATCTGCTTGGAATGGAGCTGGCACGCTTCACACTTGGTTACTTTTGCAGTTGCATCCTAGAGGGCTGTCGGCCAAAAGAAACCTTGCCGGAATGCTTTGCCGGCAAGCGCTCTTGCGCCAATGTGGTGACCACATATGCCTCCATGTATCTCTGCCAACAGCTTTTGTCCATCTTCCCGGTGAATACACTTCAATTTCACACCGTTGAGTCTTCTTCTGTACAGTGTGTTGTCGACAAACTGGTACATACTTGACTACCAGGCTACTCTTTCTGCTTCTTCTTGCTCTTCGGGAAGTTCTCCTGTCTGAAGGAAACGGACAATCTGCTGTGCCCATGTTGGAGCTTGTGGCTCGACAACAAGGACTAAAGGCATATCTGCTGCTGCGGGAACATCCGCTTCTACGGCGAGAACCTGCGGCTCAGCCGGTGCTTGATATTCCCCGGCAAGCTTGCCGGAGCAAAACTTGTCGGGAGCGTCTTCTTCAATGGAACAAACCCTAGGGCTTGCCGGAGCAGACTGCTCCTTAGCACCTTTGGCGTTGATCTTGGGGACCTTCTTGGCGGCGGCTTCGGGGAGCTCTGCCGGAAAATAGTCACCAGAAATCAACTTCCTCTTCTTGCTCTGTCCAGTTGATGGCGTTACAGACGGTTGAGTCAGTTTGAGCACAAAGATCCCTGGTTCCACAGGTAACTTAAGTGCGGCGCACTTCGACAGGCCATCGGCAATGTCGTTCTGAGCTCTTGGAACATGTTCCATCTGTAGGCCGTCAAAGTGCTCTTCTAACTTTCCCACTTCATCAACGTAAGCTTCCATCAACGGACTCTAATAATTCTTGTTCACTTGGCGGACGACAAGCTGCGAGTCACCCCTGACAATGAGCTTCTTGATCCCAAGGTCTGCTGCAATCCTGAGACCGGCAAGCAAACCTTCATACTCTGCGGTATTGTTTGTTGCTTGCTCCTTGGGAAAGTGCATCTGGACTACGTACTTGAGGTGCTCTTCGGTGGGCGCAACAAGTAGCACGCCCGCACCGGCGCCTTGCAGCGAGAAGGCACCATCAAAGTACATCAGCCACTCTTTGCTTGCTTCCTTGACGGGGATGCTCGTTTCTGGAATTTCTTCATCTGGTGTTGGTGTCCATTCTGCTATGAATTCTGCCAATGCTCTGCTTTGGATAGTTGAAGTGCTCTCAAACTTGAGGCCAAAGCTTGACAGTTCTAGTGCCCACTCGACAATCCTGCCTGTTGCTTCTGGATTCTGCAGTATCCTCTTCAGCGGAAAACGAGTGACAACTGTGATCTCATGTGCTTGGAAGTAATGGTGCAGCTTTCCCGAGGCCATGAGAAGGCCGAAAAGCAATTTCTGCACACCAGAATACCTTGACCTGGCCCCCTGCAGAAGGGAACTGACAAAGTAAACTGGGTGCTGCACCATTCTCTTCTGTATCTCCTCATGCCCCTGCGCAGATCCTTCTTTGTCGGGACCAGAACTTGTCGGTGGAGCCCCCTGCTTGTCGCTGGATGCATCTGCCGTGGTTGCCAGCTCATCATCCGCCTCCCTCTCCTCTACTAACGCAGCACTAACCACTTGATTGGTTGTCGCTATATACAGCAGCAACTTCTCTTATGGCTTAGGTGCGACAAGTGTTGGAGTGGAGGACAGGTATCTCTTCAAGTCCTGCAGTGCAGCCTCCGCTTCCGGAGTCCATTTCATTGGACCTGCCTTTTTCAATATTTTGAAAAAGGCAGGGCGCGCTCAGCAGACCTAGAGATAAACCTGCTGAGAGAAGCCACGCAACCGGCAAGTCTTCGTACATCCTTGGCGCGCTTTAGTGCTTCAATCTGCTCAATGGCCTTGATCTTGTCGGGATTGGCTTCAATTCCCTACTGAGACACGAAGAACTCGAGAAGCTTGCCGGAGGGGACTCCAAACACACACTTCTCGGGGTTAAGCTTGAGGTTGATCTTGCGCAGATTTGCAAAGGTTTCGTCCAAATCCTGAACCAGAGTTGCTTTGTCCTTGCTCTTGACCACTATCTCATCCATGTAGGCTTCCACATTTCTGTGCATTTGTGGCTCAAAAGAGTCATGGACTACCCTTGCAAATGTTGAATCAACATTCTTTAAACCGAAAGGCATCCGTACGAAACAGTATGTGCCACATGGAGTAATGAATACGGTCTTCTCCTCATCTTCTTCTGCCATGAAGATCTGATGGTATCCTGAGTATGCGTCAAGAAATGAAAGCAAGTCACATCCAGCCGTGGAGTCAACAATCTGGTCAATGCGCGGTAAGGGAAATGGGTCTTTGGGACAAGCTTTATTGACATCGGTAAAGTCGATACAAAGCCTCCATTTCCCATTTGCCTTGCGCACGACTACATGATTGGCCAACCACGTAGGATGGAGCACTCCTCTGACAAGGCCTGCTGCTTCCAACTTCTTGATTTCTTCTGCGATGAGTTCTTGGCACTCCACTGCTTGTTTCCTGACCTTTTGCTTGATGGGCCGCGCATGAGGACAGACGGCAAGATGGTGCTCGATTACTTTCCTGGGAACACCGGGGATGTCAGACGGTTGCCACGCAAATATGTCGACGTTCGCCTGCAGGAAAGCAACGAGCGTGCTTTCCTATTTAGGGTCGAGAGTGGCACTAATGGTGAAGGTACCACCAGTGCCGTACTCCTTGGCGGACACCTTCTTGGTTTCTGGCGGAGCTGCCATTGTCTTCTTATGCTTGCCGGTGGAGCTCGATGGTGCGTCCTCGACGGTAGCGCAGCACTCCGAAGAGGTGCGCTTGCCGGAGTGGGCATCAGAACTCTTGCCGGACTTGGTCTTCTTATTCCCCCCGGGAGCTTCAACGGCAAGTGACTTGTGATCTGTTGCGGCTGCCGCTTACCGGTAGATCTTGTCGGCGCAGATAAGAGCATCCTTCTTGTCGCCAGGGACAGAGATGACACTTATCGGGCCTGGCATCTTCAGCATGTTGTATGCGTAGTGAGAGGCTGCCATGAATTTGGCAAGTGCTGGACGGCCGAGTATCCCATTGTAGGGCAATGGAAAGTCAGCAACGTCAAAAGTGAGCCTCTCAGTCCTGAAGTTCAACTCGCCGCCAAATGTCACCGGCAACGTGATCTTTCCCTTCGGCTTACTCCTTCCCGGATTGATTCCTTGGAATGTGCCGGTCTCTTCGAGCTCGCTATCAGGGATCTGGAGTTTCTGGAGTACCGCGGAGGAGATCAGGTTCAAGCCGGCCCCGCCGTCAACTAGCATCTTAGTGACCTTGAGGTTGCGGATAGTTGGTGAAACCAACATCGGCAAGCACCCGACCGCAGTTGTGCGATTAGGATGGTCCTCAATATCAAAGATGATAGGCGTGCTGGACCATTTCAGAGGCTTGCGTGACTCGACGGGTGGTTCTGCCGCATTGATTTCCCGCACCCACTGCTTGAGTTGACGGTGTGAAGTATGCAGAGAAGCACCGCCGTCAACGCACAAAACCTCTGTGGCTTTCTAGAACTCCTGCTCACCGGTCTCGTCATCATCCATATCTTCATCGTCGTCGAAATCTTCATCCTTGTCGCGGCTGCGGGGAGGTCTATCTCCTTGCCGCTGCTTGGCCTTGCCGCGGCGTCCTCCTCGGTCGGGGCGTTTCTTGCCGGATCCTCCAGTACCTTCTTGGGCCTTCTCCTTGTCGTGTCGCTCGTATTCAGCCTTTTGCTGCTCGACAAGCTGCTCGACCTTCTTGCAGCTCTGGAGGTCATGGCCCTTGGTGCGGTGGATCTTGCAGTACTGCTTATCGGTGCCGTCCTGCTTGTCGGCGACCGCCACAATGTTCTTGGCGCCACCTTCGTTGCCGGACTGCTCAACGACTAGCACATCTTTGCCTTTCTTCTTCCTGTTGTTCCGCCGCCGGTTTTTCTTTGCCGGGGCAGCATCCTCGCTGTCAGATCCTCCTGCTCCTGTATTCTCTCCGGGGAGTTTCCTCCCTTCCTCAGCACGTGCACACTTGTCGGCCAGGGCATATAGCTCACTGACGTCTCTGATCTTGCACATCGCCATCTCCTCCCGCATCCTACGGTTTCGCATGTTCTGATGGAACGCGCTGATGACCGCGGCAGGGTGGACATCTGGGATGTTGTGCTGCACACGGCTGAATCTCTGAATGTACTTGCGCAGGGGCTCTCCTTCCTTCTGGGCGAGCAGATGAAGGCCGCTTTCTTGGCCATGAGGCTTGTGGCCGCCTGTAAAGGCGCCGACAAACTAATGGCATAGGTCTGCCCAGGAGGATATGGAGTTGTCCGGCAAGTGCATGAGCCAGGACCTGACATTGGGCTTGAGCACCAGCGGGAAGTAGTTGGCAAGGATCTTGTCGTCTCGCCCCCCGGCAGCTTGCACCGCGATGGTGTAGATGCTGAGGAACTCCGACGGATGCGACTTGCCGTCGTACTTCTCTGGTACGTCTGGCTTGAAATTCTTCGTGCTGGGCCACTGGACTTGCCGCAGCTCACGAGTGAACGCAGGGCAACCTACCGCGTACGGCAAGTCGCCTGGTTCCCCTGGTGCATGCATGTCGACAGTGGGCCTAGTGCGCTGGTCTGATTGACGCCGCGCTTCTCTTCGATGCTCAATGCGACTACGAGCGTCTTCTTGCTGTCGTTCGTGAAGAACTTGGCGCTGATCATGACGAGCTTGTGGATCTGATGATGCGGTGGAGTCGCTGTCGAGGTAGATCCGATGAGTCGGCGATCTTGGCCTTCGGGGTGGAGAGTGCACGGTGGTTGCACCCCCACCGGTTTTGTCGCCATCGGCTCGTGCCTGGCAATCTTGCCGCGGCTGCGATGTACTCGGCTACCGTGGGGTGTCGCCGTTGGCGAAGCCGATGAGACTCTGAATGGTGGCCCTCCATTCGTCGATCTTGTCTGCCGTTGGAGGGTAATCCAGGAGCAGTTGAGCTCGCGCTAAAGCTTCTGCTGGAGTGGTGGGTGGCAGTGGCGAACGGTGCGAGGAGCGGGATATGCTCGGACTTCTAACTATGTTAGAAGGAGAAGTATCCCGTCCAGGGGACCGTGTCTTGCTCGTGCCAGCATGTTGGCGTGCATGCTGGTCTTGAGCACCCCGAGATCCACCGGCTCGATCTTGGTCCAAGGAATGTATGGTACCGCGAGTACCATGGCGCTATCAGTCCCGTGCCTCCTGGGATGGGCGCGGCGCATGTACGGACGCCGAGGTCTGCGCAGCCTTGTCCTTGGACCTGGCAGCACCGTGAGCTCCCTCGTCGACGCCCGTTCTTCCGCCGGCGTCTACCCCACCACCCGTTTGCTCTGGTGGTGGTGGGATCGACGTGGACGGAGCAGCCACCTCCGAAGCCTTCTTCTTCGGTGGCATGTCGATGAAGAAGATGAAGATCTAGCTCGTGCGAACGCCGGATCAGGTTCACACAGCCTCGATGCCCCCTACCTGGCGCGCCAAAGATGTCGTGGGAGAACTGATCCACGGACACCTATGGGGCCGGCGGACCAAGCCCCTTTCGGTTCGGCGGGGGGCGGAGGTTGCGCGAAGAGCAAATCGAGGCGAAGCACACACGCGGTTTACCCAGCTTCGGAGCTCTCCGAAGAGATAATACTCCTACTGCTGCATGTCTGATTGTATTGAGTTCTTGCTTGGGAGCGCTGAGTGCTACAGTACACACTAGCTGCTAACAAGACCGAGCGTGAGTGTTTTCTGGCTTCGAACCCCCCTCTACGTTGCGCATGGGCCTCCTTTTATATGCTCAAGGGGTCACCGACAGGTGGCAACGTAGACAAGGGTAAAAATGGAAAAGGTGTTGCGGTTGGTACAACTACCTGTACAGTGTATCATACCTAACCCTGACGGCAGGGGACAAAGACATTAAATGCCTATCTGCGTCGCCCAAATAGTGCGAAAAGGGACCGTCAGGGACGCCACCGCTCGCCACGATGGCAATCTTGTCAGCATCGCTTGCCACCTCGCACCGCTGGCTGCACAGCCTCTTGCCACGCGCGCCTGGAAAGGTCCCGGGGCGACACGTTGGTGGATGTGCTAGAGCGCAGGTACAGAGTGGTAGCTTGCCGCGGCAAGCGCCTTGCTGCGGTCGTTGTCTTGTCGCGTCCGGAAGCTTGTCGCTCACCGGGCCTTGCCGGGACGCGTGGCGCGTCGCGGTGAGTTCCTTGAGATGCCTCGGTTGGCCTTCCCGGCAAGCTCCACTTGCCGGGGCCTTGTCTCCTTGGCTTGAATACTTTTTTCTTGAATGGCTCCAAAGGAACCACGGGGGACCTTGGCGGTCACCCGGCAAGCCTTGCCGCGGGGTGCTGTGTAACGCCCCGGATACAACTTTCCATATTCGTAACTCCAACTCTTGCCTTTTCCGGAGATGCGATATGATATTTCCTTCATGGTTGGGTTTTTGCTTTTTGTTTTGCATTTTGCTCGTCGTCATGCATCTCATCTCATAGCATCATGCGCATTGCATCTGCATGTTTTCATAAAAACTCGCACCCGTTCGTAGTTGCCGCGTCCCCCCTTTCTTTTGTTGACCGCCCCGAGACCAACCGTGTTTTAGAAAACCTTTTGTCCGGCCACCTAACCTCTCTTACCAGCTCGCAGCCCCCCTCGCGCGCGTCCGAAACTTGCCCCGAACCCGAACCGCTCGGTCATGACCGTTGGATCTGGATCATCCCCTAACGTCTCTAAAACATCTCCGTTTTCTTAATTGAACGCCCTAACCTATATTTTCTCAACCGCCCGATTTTGATCGGGAGGACGAGATATCCCCTAACCTAATCCCACCTAGCTATTTAAACGGTCTAGCCCTAGATTTTAGGTAGTCTATCCCATCCGTCCCTTTCCTTCCACCGCCACGCGACCAACTCCTTTCTCTCTCGGGATCCTCCCAGATCCGATCCAGCCAACCTGCTGCCTCCCACCATCTCCGTGATTTCTGCCGCCACCCAACCAGTGTATCCCTTCGGGTCCATCCTTCCCGCGCCTCCCCTCTCGATCCAGGAGCCTGAGCTCTCCTGCCTGAGGTCACCGCCTTCGACCGGCCTCGCCAGAGACCAGCACCCCGCTGCTTTCTCCTCCCTGTTCGATTCGGAGGAGAGGAGCTCCTCCATGCCCCACCTCGCGCCGGCAGTCGCCGGCCACTCAAGCAGCTGCAGGTCTTCGCCCCAGTCGTCCTCGACCTCGTGCCTCCCCGAGCGGAGAGGCTCATCCCCGAGCTCGACCGAGCCCCTCGCCCGTGAGCATCTGCCTCATCCCCAAGCTCCAGCGCCGTGCCCTCTCCTCCCGCGCAGGAGCCCGCACCCGCCTCCGTTCGCCTCCGATAGCCGCATCGGCGAGCGCCACCTACAGAGCTGCTTCGTCTGCCGCCAAACCTGCCAAGACCCCGCTGCCGGCGTCCAAGACCAGCACCCAGGCTGAGCCCCCCGTCGCTCCTTCCTTCCCCTCCCCTGCTTTTCAGTCCCTTCTCTCACATCTCTCTCTCTCTCTGAACCAGGACCCCGCCTCGTCTCCGCCCGCGGGCTACCTCAGAACGGAGCTCCACCATCGCCCTGGCCTCGGATCCGGCCGATTCCCATCGCCTGGAGCCGTCATGCCAAGTCCCCTGCCTCGCCGGAGCCTGCTGCAGCCTCGTCCGCGCCGACCATCTTCCTCGCCGCGGTGCCCTGCCAAGTTCCCGCGCTAGGCCCCCGCTGCGTCCCCCGCTTCCCCTCGCGCAGGCCTCTGCTTCCTCTTCATCGAGCAGGAGCGCTCGCCCCCAAGTCCCGTTGCTGCCTCTGTTCGAGAGGAGGACGACGCGGTCGACGCCCGCGTTGACTGCGCCTCGTCCGCAAGCGACCACCAGGTGGGCTCCAAGGCCCGGTTGCGCCCCCCAGCCGGCCTCCCTCTGCTTCCAATCGGGCCTCAGCCCAGGGGTGAGCAGCCCCCAACAGCCCCTCTGCTCTGTTGGGCCAGTTAGTTTCAGCCCAACGCATGTTTTTTTTTCTCTGGACAATTTGTCTATTTATCCAGTGAATTACAGATTTGCAAAAACCCTTCATGTTCATGCATATAATAACTCATGAACCATGCATCGGATTAAAATGATTCAAACATGTAAAATGCTTAGTTTTTCATCTAGTTTCATAATATGCCACTTTCATCCATGTTTAAAATGTTTAAAATGCTGTTTGTCTAAATTTGCTCAAATGCCATGCTAAAATGATTTATTTCATAACTAAATAACCGTAGCTCGGTTTTAAATAAAATTTATATGTAAATGGGGTGGAAAAATGCCTAGTTTAACATGGTCCACTTTATTTTCCTGTTTAACAACTTTAAAATATGTTTTAGGGCAGAATAGTAGCAAATTCAAATTGCACATGGGGATTTTCCGGATATGTTGTGCGTTGTTTCCGGCCTCGTTTAAACTTGTCTAAATAGTTAGTTTACTTATGCTTCACCTTTTGCCATGTTTAACAACATTTAATATTGTTGGGAACATAAACGAGAGAGAACTAAATAATTGCATGTGGTGTGTTGTCAATATGCAACTCGTTGCATATTGAGATCCACTTAACTTGTAGTATTGTTTGTTGCACTTTGCCATGCCATGCCTATTTAAACCGGACATGCATCATACTTGATTGTGCATCATGCCATGCTTATGTGATGGTTGTTTACCATGTTGTTTGTTTCTTTCCGGTGTTGCTTCTTAGTTCCGGTAATGTTGCGATTGTGAGGATTTGTTCGACTACTCCCATTCGTCTTCTTCATGGACTCGTTCTTCTTCCTAGCGGGATTTCAGGCAAGATGACCGCTACCCTGGATCTCACTACTATCATTGCTATGCTAGTTGCTTCGTTCTATCGCTATGCTGCGTTACCTATCATTTGCTCTTCAAGCCTCCCAAATTGCCATGAACCTCTAACCTTTTGACACCCTTCCTAGCAAACCGTTGTTTGGCTATGTTACCGCTTTGCTCAGCCCCTCTTATAGCGTTGTTAGTTGCAGGTGAAGTTGAAGATTGCTCCATGATGGACAGGGTTATGTTGGGATATCACAATATCTCTTATATTATTAATGCATCTATATACTTGGTAAAGGGTGGAAGGCTCGGCCTTATGCCTGGTGTTTTGTTCCACTCTTGCCGCCCTAGTTTCCGTCATACCGGTGTTATGTTCCCGGATTTTGCGTTCCTTACGCGGTCGGGTGATTTATGGGACCCCCCTGACAGTTCGCTTTGAATAAAACTTGTCCAACAAGGCCCAACCTTGGTTTTACCATTTGCCTCACCACCACCTATACCTTTCCCTTGGGTCGGCCAACCCGAGGGTCATCTTTATTTTAGCCCCCCCGGGCCAATGCTTGTCTAAGTGTTGGTCCGAACTAGAGTCCTTTGCAGCGCCCCCTCAAGGAAACTTGAGGTCTGGTTTTAGTTGTACGGAGTGCTCATCCGGTGTTGCCCTGAGAACGAGATATGTGCAGCTCCTATCGGGATTGTCGGCGCATCGGGCGGCTTTGCTGGTCTTGTTTTACCATTGTCGAAATGTCTTGTAAACCGGGATTCCGAGACTGATCGGGTCTTCCTGGGAGAAGGTCTATTCCTTTGTTGATCGCGAGAGCTTGTCATGGGCTAAGTTGGGACACCCCTGCAGGGTATAAACTTTTGAGAGCCGTGCCCGCGGTTATGTGGCAGATGGGAATTTGTTAATGTCCGGTTGTAGATAACTTGACACCAGATCTGAATTAAAATGCATCAACCTTATGTGTAGCCGTGATGGTCTCTTTTCGGCGGAGTCCGGGAAGTGAACACGGTTTCTGTGTTATGTTTGACGTAAGTAGGTGTTCAGGATCACCTCTTGATCATTGCTAGCTTCACGACCGTTCCTTTGTTTCTCTTCTCGCTCTCATTTGCGTATGTTAGCCACCATATCATGCTTAGTCGCTGCTGCAACCTCACCACTTTACCCCTTCCTTTCCCATTAAGCTTTGCTAGTCTTGATACCCATGGTAATGGGATTGCTGAGTCCTCGTGGCTCACAGATTACTACAACAACAGTTGCAGGTACAGGTTATGCGATGATCTTGACGCGAGAGCGATGCTTGCTTGCATTGAGTTCTTCTTCTGCTTCTTCGATCAGGGGATAGGTTCCAGGTCGGCAGCCTGGGCTAGCAGGGTGGATGTCGTTTGAGCTTCTGTTTGTGTTTCATCCGTAGTCGGATGGTGCTCTTATGTATTGTGATGTTGTATTCGTGTGGCATTGTATGCCTCTTGTATGTATCCCCATCTATTATGTAATGTTGATGTAATGATATCCACCTTGCAAAAGCGTTTCAATATGCGGGTCTATCCTTGGTGGGACCTTCGAGTTCCTCTTGGATAGGGTCGCATATTGGGCGTGACAAGTTGGTATCAGAGCCACGACCGACCATAGGAGCCCCCTTGATTGTTGGCCGTTGTTGAGTCTAGAAAAAAAACTATTTTGAGTCTTAGGATTATATATATCGGAGAGTAGGATTCTTTTACTCCTCAGCCCCCTTCATCGCTCTGGTGAGGACTCCTGGCATAGATGTTTTGTCTTTCCTCTCCTCAAATTCCACTAAAAAAAATTAGGATCACATGGGTATCTTGGGATTGTTCCGATATTCTTATGACGAGAACATTGTTCTTGGTGCCTCCTGACATTTAGGGGTTGTGGCAGTGTCCCGGGGAGTTGAGCTCCGAGGTGTTCTCGTCATAATTTTATCATTGCAGTTCTGGAATACCTGAGTTTTGCTGACATCAAAAATCTCTTTTATGCAGTTGTTGGTGAGATAACCTCGACGCCACCCAGTACTGGGGAGTTCGGGAGTATTGCCATAGCTCGTATAACGGATGCTTTTCGAAGGTTGAGGTACACGATTTTCGGAGTTTTCTTGGTTATGTGTTGACGGATGGATACAGCTGGATGTAGGGATTGTTAGTTTGGGTGAGGTATATTGCTTCCCCTGTATCCCCAACACCAGATTGCATAACCAGAAAGTTTCGGGAGTTTTATAGGTGGGAATTCAAGTAGCTCCTAGAATATCTTTCCGACAGATGCATGATACGGGATTGGGTAAATCTCTATCATATGTATTTGTTCCGGCTTATTCTGCAAGCCAAATCCTTTGTTTTGTTTTATTTGTGGTATTCGAGTTGCTTCGAAGTCAAATGTTGAATCCATACCTTTCCTAAACGGTGTTCTCATATTTCTATGGGAGTACTAATTCTTCTTGATCATCGAGGTCGTCATGTTAATTCTTTTTCAACCGGCGTGCTTCTCTTCAAGTGAATCCGATCATTTCAACATTTGCGAGATCAATTCTAAGTTTTCTCAACAGTGTTTGTTTTGTTCATCCCAAGTTATCTTTGTTTTTCCCCACCCTCCCACCCTTTTCTTCAAGGACTCAATTATTTTAATCAAGTATCCATTTATTCATGTGAAGTCACTTCACTCTTTTCAATCAATGTTCTGATCCGGTGATCCCTCGTGAAGATGCTCACGAGCTTCAAGTTCATCATCCTTTGGTTTTTTTTCTTCTCCGGTGGATCCAATTCAAGTTTTCAGTGTTGATCATATTCCTTTCCTCGTGTCAAATGCTTTCTCATGCTGGTGCACCTCTCAATCACTCACCTCTTGCTATTCATTTGCTCCAGAGTGTTGAAGATATCTCAGAAGATTTGTGTTTCCATTCTTAATCCGTTCAAGCCATTTGGAGATTGTTATCTCATTCAAGCCATTTAATTCAACTGGTACAATCTCTCTTTAAAATCATTTTCAACTGTGTTTTCTTTTCAGTGGGAACTAACCCACAGGTCTTTTCCCAGGATCTTACCTGACTCTTCTAATTATCAGGAGCCATTCGCAAATTCTTTTCCAAGTTTGACGTAAGAATGAATTTTCATCAGTCATATTGCTTCTCCAAGATCGCTTTCAAATTCTTTTCAGCTTTGGCTCAACCTTTTCTCTTTTAATCCTTCCGGAGTTTCTCAACAATTCATGGTGGTTCTCATCATCATTCTCAACATTTGAAGACCGAAGAAGGATTTCTCCTAAGTCTTGGTCCATTCTCTTGAAGATTCATGGTTCTAGCTTCATGCTATCCTCATAATTGTTTTGATTGTGACAATTCTTTTCTTACCATCTGGAGCATTTCATGAGTTGTTCCCATTTCTTTCCTCCGAAGGCCATCATGTCATAATTCTTCATTCTCAGCGTGTGGCTATCATTCTCCAAATCTTACCGATGCATCGTTCAAATACCCTCTAATCAGTTCATGATCTCTTCGTTCTCATGTATCTAATTCCCCTCAAGTATCTTCATCCGTTTTCCAATTCTTTCCGGTGAATGTGCCTTTGCTACTTTCATTTTCAATTCTTACGGTGGTTCGCTCGACATTCTCTTCCTTCGTTATCGTATCAATTCATTCGTTCTTTCGTTGTTTCAATCCTACCGGTGGTTGTTGAAGACCTTCCTCAAGTTCGCGCTATATCTCTTTTAATCCTTTCTATGGGAATAAGTAGTATGCCAAATCCATTGCTTGTCATCAATTTAATTTGATGAAGGATAAGCATATAATAAATCTTATTCTTATTTCCTCGAGGTGATTCAATTCTTTTCTTCCGGAGATTGTTCATGATGAAGTAATTCTCGGTTCTAGTGTTTCATCTTTTCCTTTTCCGGATTTCCAAGTTTTCTCGGTTATCTCGTCATGAAGCTCCATCTAAATCATTGCAAGGCTTCACCTTGTGTTTTCAACTTCTCTTTCTTTCTATCATTCTTTTATTGCCGGAGTTCTTCATTGAGGCTCTACATGGTGGTTCGTCAAGGATTCTTTCATTCTTCAATTGTTCTTCAAGATTTCTCTCAAAGTTATGACCCGCCAAGCTATACTCTAAAATAAACATGGTGCTTAACACATGTTTTGTATTGAGGAGTTCAAGCATTCTCCATCGTGCATCCCGAAGTGCAATTCTTTCTACCTTATCTTTTGAGATGGTGATATGTCATTCTTGATAATTTCCATTCATGTTTCGTGATTCACATGTTATCAAGAATGAGGTATTTTAAAGCCATCAATCTCTTCATTGGAGTTATCTTGGTAAAGATTTCACCTAAAGCCTTCCCTAAGGAATGTTGCTATTATGGTGTTTATTAATGATCCAAGTTATCTCTCTATCATCTTGGTGGAAGAAGTTTTTCATCTCTTTGGTGCTCTCAACCAATCAATGGTTTCCATTAGTGGCCGGTTGTCACCTCATAGTCTTGAGATGTTTTCCATAAGCCCACTACAAGCTTATTCTTTTCGTTCTTGGTTTTGCAACAACTCCGTTATAACCTTCTTTGCAAGGATGCTTTCCAAGTTCACTTGTGGCAAAAGTTGTCATTTTCTTCTCCGTCCCTTTATCCCAACGATCTAACTTCCGTTCTTTCGTTACGGAGGTGTTGTGATGTTGTGCCCTTCACCCATCACCTCGTTTTGTGAGGATCGTGTTCTTTTCTTGCTTATCCATTTAACCGGAGTGTTGTATCATCTCTTCAATGTCTTTTCATCTCACCAAGTTTTCTTCTCTTTTCTATCGGAGTGCTGTCCAAAATCTGTCATTCTTGTTCCTTGGCTATCTCATTATACCGAGGTGGTCATATTCTTTTCGTTCATGAAGCTCTTATTTCCATGTCTTTCAACCTTCAAGTCCTCGTAATACTCCTTGTTCCTCTTTTCTAACGGATTGTTTGCAATCTCGTTCATCTCTATTGTACTCTTTCTTTTAAATTACTCAACCTCTCATGGTTCGTGGTTTCACTCATTTGTCAAAGAAGCAACTTTGTTTTACCTCTCCTCTTCCTTTTTCCTCCGGTGCCATCCTAGATCTCGGGACGAGATCTTCTCGTAGTGGTGGAGTGTTGTAATGCCCCGGATACAACTTTCCATATTCGTAACTCCAACTCTTGCCTTTTCCGGAGATGCGATATGATATTTCCTTCATGGTTGGGTTTTTGCTTTTTGTTTTGCATTTTGCTCGTCGTCATGCATCTCATCTCATAGCATCATGCGCACTGCATCTGCATGTTTTCATAAAAACTCGCACCCGTTCGTAGTTGCCGCGTCCCCCCTTTCTTTTGTTGACCGCCCCGAGACCAACCGTGTTTTAGAAAACCTTTTGTCCGGCCACCTAACCTCTCTTGCCAGCTCGCAGCCCCCCTCGCGCGCGTCCGAAACTTGCCCCGAACCCGAACCGCTCGGTCATGACCGTTGGATCCGGATCATCCCCTAACGTCTCTAAAACATCTCCGTTTTCTTAATTGGACGCCCTAACCTATATTTTCTCAACCGCCCGATTTTGATCGGGAGGACGAGATATCCCCTAACCTAATCCCACCTAGCTATTTAAACGGTCTAACCCTAGATTTTAGGTAGTCTGTCCCATCTGTCCCTTTCCTTCCGCCGCCACGCGACCAACTCCTTTCTCTCTCGGGATCCTCCCAGATCCGATCCAGCCAACCTGTTGCCTCCGACCATCTCCGTGATTTCTGCCGCCACCCAACCAGTGTATCCCTTCGGGTCCATCCTTCCCGTGCCTCCCCTCTCGATCCAGGAGCCCGAGCTCTCCTGCCTGAGGTCGCCGCCTTCGACCGGCCTCGCTAGAGACCAGCGCCCCGCTGCTTTCTCCTCCCTGTTCGATTCGGAGGAGAGGAGCTCCTCCATGCCCCACCTCGCGCCGGCGGTCGCCGGCCACTCAAGCAGCTGCAGGTCTTCGCCCCAGTCGTCCTCGACCTCGTGCCTCCCCGAGCGGAGAGGCTCATCCCCAAGCCCGACCGAGCCCCTCGCCCGCGAGCATCTGCCTCATCCCCAAGCTCCAGCGCCGTGCCCTCTCCTCCCGTGCAGGAGCCCGCACCCGCCTCTGTTCGCCTCCGGTAGCCGCATCGGCGAGCGCCACCTACAAAGCTGCTTCGTCTGCCGCCAAACCTGCCAAGACCCCGCTGCCGGCGTCCAAGACCAGCACCCAGGCTGAGCCCCCGCGTCGCTCCTTCCTTCCCCTCCCCTGCTTTCCAGTCCCTCCTCTCACATCTCTCTCTCTCTCTGAACCAGGACCCCGCCTCGTCTCCGCCCGCGGGCTACCTCAGAACGGAGCTCCACCGTCGCCCTGGCCTAGGATCCGACCGATTCCCATCGCCTGGAGCCGCCATGCCAAGTCCCCTGCCTCGCCGGAGCCTGCTGTAGCCTCGTCCGCGCCGACCATCTTCCTCACCGCGGTGCCTTGCCAAGTTCCCGCGCTAGTCCGCCGCTGCGTCCCCCGCTTCCCCTCGCGCAGGCCTCTGCTTCCTCTTCATCGAGCAGGAGCGCTCGCCCCCAAGTCCCGTTGCTGCCTCTGTTCGAGAGGAGGACGACGCGGTCGACGCCCGCGTTGACTGCGCCTCGTCCGCAAGCGACCGCCAGGTGGGCTCCAAGGCCCGGTTGCGCCCCCCAGCCGGCCTCCCTCTGCTTCCAATCGGGCCTCAGCCCAGGGGTGAGCAGCCCCCAACAGCCCCTCTCCTCTGTTGGGCCAGTTAGTTTTAGCCCAACGCATGTTTTTTTTCTCTGGACGATTTGTCTATTTATCCAGTGAATTACAGATTTGCAAAAACCCTCCATGTTCATGCATATAATAACTCATGAACCATGCATCGGATTAAAATGATTCAAACATGTAAAATGCTTAGTTTTTCATCTAGTTTCATAATATGCCACTTTCATCCATGTTTAAAATGTTTAAAATGCTGTTTGTCTAAATTTGCTCAAATGCCATGCTAAAATGATTTATTTCATAACTAAATAACTGTAGCTCGGTTTTAAATAAACTTTATATGTAAATGGGGTGGAAAAATGCCTAGTTTAACATGGTCCACTTTATTTTCCTTTTTAACAACTTTAAAATATATTTTAGGGCAGAACAGTAGCAAATTCAAATTGCACATGGGGATTTTCCGGATATGTTGTGCGTTGTTTCCGGCCGCGTTTAAACTTGTCTAAATAGTTAGTTTACTTAAGCTTCACCTTTTGCCATGTTTAACAACATTTAATATTGTTGGGAACATAAACGAGAGAGAACTAAATAATTGCATGTGGTGTGTTGTCAATATGCAACTCGTTGCATATTGAGCTCCACTTAACTCGTAGTATTGTTTGTTGCACTTTGCCATGCCATGCCTATTTAAACCGGACATGCATCATACTTGATTATGCATCATGCCATGCTTATGTGATGGTTGTTTACCATGTTGTTTGTTTCTTTCCGGTGTTGCTTCTTAGTTCCGGTAATGTTGCGATTGTGAGGATTCGTTCGACTACTCCCGTTCGTCTTCTTCATGGACTCGTTCTTCTTCCTAGCGGGATTTCAGGCAAGATGACCGCTACCCTGGATCTCACTACTATCATTGCTATGCTAGTTGCTTCGTTCTATCGCTATGCTGCGTTACCTATCATTTGCTCTTCAAGCCTCCCAAATTGCCATGAACCTCTAACCTTTTGACACCCTTCCTAGCAAACCGTTGTTTGGCTATGTTACCGCTTTGCTCAGCTCCTCTTATAGCGTTGTTAGTTGCAGGTGAAGTTGAAGATTGCTCCATGATGGACAGGGTTATGTTGGGATATCACAATATCTCTTATATTATTAAGGCATCTATATACTTGGTAAAGGGTGGAAGGCTCAGCCTTATGCCTGGTGTTTTGTTCCACTCTTGCCGCCCTAGTTTCCGTCATACCGGTGTTATGTTCCCGGATTTTGCGTTCCTTACGCGGTCGGGTGATTTATGGGACCCCCCTGACAGTTCGCTTTGAATAAAACTTGTCCAGCAAGGCGCAACCTTGGTTTTACCATTTGCCTCACCACCACCTATCCCTTTCCCTTGGGTCGGCCAACCCGAGGGTCATCTTTATTTTAGCCCCCCCGGGCCAATGCTTGTCTAAGTGTTGGTCCGAACTAGAGTCCTTTGCAGCGCCCCCTCAAGGAAACTTGAGGTCTGGTTTTAGTTGTACGGAGTGCTCATCCGGTGTTGCCCTGAGAACGAGATATGTTCAGCTCCTATCGGGATTGTCGGCGCATCGGGCGGCTTTGCTGGTCTTGTTTTACCATTGTCGAAATGTCTTGTAAACCGGGATTCCGAGACTGATCGGGTCTTCCTGGGAGAAGGTCTATTCCTTCGTTGATCGCGAGAGCTTGTCATGGGCTAAGTTGGGACACCCCTGCAGGGTATAAACTTTTGAGAGCCGTGCCCACGGTTATGTGGCAGATGGGAATTTGTTAATGTCCGGTTGTAGATAACTTGACACCAGATTCGAATTAAAATGCATCAACCGCGTGTGTAGCCGTGATGGTCTCTTTTCGGCGGAGTCCGGGAAGTGAACACGGTTTCTGTGTTATGTTTGACGTAAGTAGGTGTTCAGGATCACCTCTTGATCATTGCTAGCTTCACGACCGTTCCTTTGTTTCTCTTCTCACTCTCATTTGCGTATGTTAGCCACCATATCATGCTTAGTCGCTGCTGCAACCTCACCACTTTACCCCTTCCTTTCCCATTAAGCTTTGCTAGTCTTGATACCCATGGTAATGGGATTGCTGAGTCCTCGTGGCTCACAGATTACTACAACAACAGTTGCAGGTACAGGTTATGCGATGATCTTGACGCGAGAGCGATGCTTGCTTGCGTTGAGTTCTTCTTCTGCTTCTTCGATCAGGGGATAGGTTCCAGGTCGGCAGCCTGGGCTAGCAGGGTGGATGTCGTTTGAGCTTCTGTTTGTGTTTCATTCGTAGTCGGATGGTGCTCTTATGTATTGTGATGTTGTATTCGTGTGGCATTGTATGCCTCTTGTATGTATCCCCATCTATTATGTAATGTTGATGTAATGATATCCACCTTGCAAAAGCGTTTCAATATGCGGGTCTATCCTTGGTGGGACCTTCGAGTTCCTCTTGGATAGGGTCGCATATTGGGCGTGACATGCTGCGACTGCCCGTGCACAAGTTTGGGATACTAGGGTACCCCTACTCTAGTACACCGACAGTGATGGTAGCAAACTATGGATAGACCCAAAACCAATGATAGCAGGCAGATAATAGCTTTAGTTAAAAAATACAAATAATGGCTCCTTTAATGTTTGTTTGCACCCAACATGAAACTCATAGTAGACACCGGAGATTAACCAGATAGTAGACAAATAGTACTGATTGTTGCCCCAATATGTACCCCACAACCATTTAAAACTCAAGTTTCAGCATTAGTTTGGACCTGACTCGGAGTCTAATAGGTGAACACGACGATAATGTAGCATGTCATCATATTAAGTGATGCATAACAAAAGCAGACACGGAAGAGTGCGACCTCTCTTGCGGACCCGTGTACTCCTCAAGGTCATCTGCTCAGTTGATGCTGGTAATGCAGTTGTCGTGGCTGCCGGCAGCGGGGAACAAGATCTGAGGTGGCGAAAGACAGTCTGGAGAGCGGATCCCTGCTGTGGTGAACCCTTCTGTCGTTGGAGCAGCTGAGCTGGGGTGCAACACAGCGCCGCAGGAGCAGGACAAACCACACAAGGTTTTCTTTGACACATATCTATAACAGAAGTAATTTAGTAAGGGCTTGTTTGAATTTGAGGATTCTAACAATGCAGGGATAAGAAATAGATAGGAATAGGATAGGAATGCACGTGCAAAACAGAGAATTTAAAAACACAGGATTTCTGCCAATCTGGGTGTTTGATTCACAACAATTGGAAGATCACCGGATGCAAAAAAGCATGGTGATATTAAGTCAAACCACAAGAAAATGTACGGTTATATTGCTATTATGCTACTATCTCTTAGTCTTGTGCTTGATGAATAGGAATATGTAAAGGAGGAGAAGTGGAAATTAGAATTCCTATGGTTTTTCTTCCAAGGAGACACTGAAGGAACAAACCCTACAGTTTCCCTTTGCTCTATTCCTTTGCACCAAATTCATGAAAAGTAGTACCATAGGAAACTTTCCAATTCCTATGTTTTTCATGCACTTTTCCTTTCAAGCACTGGCGATTCTAGTAGGCAGGCTTGAGCAAGGAAAATACTACACTAAAAAAATGTTTTTGTGCTACTTCTATTACTTTGGACCCAGGCCACTGCCATACTAGCTCAACTCCCAGGCCCATCGACAAATGCACAGCTCAAACGCGCAGAGATAAATAATGATGGCGTTCAAGAGAGTCCATCACAGATAGCTAAGTTGCCTCGTACCTCACTGCTTGTCATATAGTAGGATAAAATAATCGTATTTCCCGTTACTACGAGTGCTCAGTGGACAATATATATAACATGTAGAGTAAAAAAGAGATGCAACAAGTGTACAACCTCTTTGGCGAAGCCATGTCGATCTCAGCGTGATTGGGTTGGCCGGTGAGGATGCTCCGGCTGACTTGGCTGTCGGAGGAGGGGAAGAAGATCTTAGGCGTCTGGAGATGGAGCCCGAGGTACTGCTCCGCTGTGATGGAGGGTTTCGTCGTTGGAGCAGCTTCGGTGAGTCGTACGACGCCAAGGCTGAAGCAGGACAAGAGAGACAACGAACAACATTAACCTGAGTGGAATTCTAATAGCATCTCCAATACATGACGTAAAATACATAAACACAAAGTGCTAGATGTAAAATACATCAGCCGCTCATCTCTAAACTTAACTGTCGAAACTGAACTTAACTGTTGAAACTGAATTTTGCTGTCGAAACTGAATTTTGCTGTCAAAACTGAACGCACTAGCAAGGTGAGGCTACACGTCGGTCGACTGACTTTTTCATCTCTGGTCAGTCGATTTTGCATCCGTTGGATATGAAATCAAGGGCCTGTAGTTCATCTTCAACCTCCACCCCTCTGAGCCGCTAGCCACCACCGGCCAAACAGCAGCCCCCCGCCGCCCGCGGCCGGCGGTGCGCCGCCCCACCCGCCCCAAAAACACTCCCCACCGCCGGTCCACCGCCGCCCCGGCCATCCTTCTAGCCCCCCCCCCCCCCCCGTGCCGAGCTTTTTCTCTGGCGATCCCCACGCCACCGCCCCGCCAACTCCCCGCCACCGCCGGCGACCACCGCCCCCACCCTGAACCCTAAGATAGATAGTGGGGTACCTCTCCAGCGAGCCCCCCTCCCCACTGCAGCTGGTTCTTCCTTCACCCCGGCGAGCCCCCCCTGAAAATCGACTGACCCAAAAGTCGATTCAGTCGACTGAAGTGTAGCTAAATCGGAGCAGCATCGCAAGCAAGAGCAAGAGCGAGAGCAGCAGTGCGAGCAAGCACAATAGCAAGAGCAGACCAGGCAGGGGACCCAGAGCAAGAGCAGAGCAGCAGCGCAAGCGAGAGCGAAAGCAGCAACAACTCCTACTGATGTGGACACCGCCGCCGAGGGAGCGGCGCCGTGGAGGAAGTGGCCGGCGACACCGCCGTGGATGGAGTCGCGCCGGGTCGGCTCGGGACCGAGCGCCGGCAGCACCGTGAGATCGAATCAGAAGAAAATGCGGCGATTAGTGTACAACCTCTTTGGTGGCGCCTATTAGGCCGCTGCTTCATCTGAGGAAACGGTGATGATGATGCTCTTCCGGTGGTGCAGGTGAAGATGGCGGTGTGGGAATGGAGGTGGCGCGAAAGACGAGGGGAACGTCGGGGCAGCTCCTTGGAGGTGGAGGATGGGGTGGCTGAACCGGCGGGATGATGACGGATCCTCATCTGGTACGGTGGATGAGGGACGTCGAGGTGTTGTTGTGGATGATGTTGTCGAGGAAGAGGCTCCGGTTGGGTGGCGGACGGAGCAGGGTGTGGGGTTTCGTTGTGGGTTTTCGCGGCCTCGGTGTACGAATGGGTGGGCGGATGGGATGGCAGCGTGGAACCATGGCTTAGAGACGCGCTTGTCTGAAATGTGGGGTAAGTTACGCAAGTACCCCCACCGATTTGAGGCGCTTCTTTCGGTTCAGGGGTACCACGGGCATTTCGCTTGTCGGGATTTCACATGAGGTGGGAGTTTTCGCGTGTGTTGTAATTTTGGAATAGCAAGGCACGGGTTGAGATGGAGGGAGTTGTCGGAGCACGATGAGACAAAGATATATCTTAAATATTTCAGGCTAACAAGGCGCGGGTTGAAGTGGCGGGAGTTTTGCAGCACGATAGACGGAGAGCTAGCTTGAATTTTCGGCATAACAAGGTGCGACTTGAAATTTCGGAAGAACAAGCTTAACATGTACCAAAAAAAGACAAGTTGCACCTCAACACGCACAACACACACACAAACACCATTTAGACTAGAGTAAGGTACACGTGCATTGCACGCATAAGATTTGGCAACCAAATTACGAATAAATACCACATTATAGCATGTAAGCTTTGAGTCATATATGCATGATGTAGATGTTCGTTTAATTCTTATAGTTAATTTCATTCAGAGTCATCTAGTTTTTAATAAGAAAGCTAATATATTTTAAGATTCATGGAATTGTGCGTTGTAAGACATAAAGTAAAAACAAATAATGGCAAATCATGTAGAAAAACATTTGGGCAATTCTGATACGGAAGATTCTAGAACAAATAAGAAGTGCTTGTGTTTTGATGTTTGTGCATTATGCTTAAGTTCAACCATGGAGTCTTCTAGATTATACATGTGGCGAAATCTGGTGGAATCTAGATGATATCCAACGGCCAGTAGTGCTCAAATTTGACATCTTTGGACCATCGGATTCGCCTCATCCAATGACCATCTTTCAAAGTTAAAGTTACCCGCACACAATATAAAAAAATATAAAATATAATATATATATATAGGGGTATAGATATAGATATGTGATGCGAAAGCCGCCCATCATCTCCAATTAGAATAGTGTGTCCATGCACGGATGCGACGTGGCCAAATGATGTCTGCCATCGGTATCTCAAATTCAAATCAGTCTGACCTTGTTCAATGTGTATACATTACAACATGCTCATTTCCAAACCACACCGCGCAGATCTCTGTTATATTCATGCATGCATGGGTTTCAAACATCAGGATCTCTTATTCAAATATTTGAATTCAACTTTACATTGATTATGACCTCACCTAGTCTTTTACACCCACACAGTCGTCTTCTCTTTATAATTGTACCACTAACTTTCTCTCGTGCATGCATGCACACACACTACCAGTCGGCATTATCCATCGCACACATGCAATCTTTTTCTTCAGGTCGGTCTCCCATGAAGGCACACACCCACATACATCCCCCTCTCCATCATATTGGGCATTCTTTATCTCTCACGCGTGCATGCACAACGATCATGTTCCTCTATGTATGTGTGTATATAGCTAGGTCTTTCATAGTTTTCCACACAAACCGATGAATCGATATATCCAGTGAGGTCTCACCCTCTTTCCCACGTCCACATCGATCAATCTATACCTCTCTATATAGGATTAACATATATAGCTAATACACCCACATTAATTATATATCCAACGTCCCCCTCTCATCATCCATGCCTTCCGTTTCATCTCTCAGACGCGTGCACAATGGCGAAAACAGGGGGCAGTAAGGGCCCTGCCCTCCCTAACATCACTATATATCGAGGCTAATATGAATGTGATCATTAGACAATTGCTGCTAAAAATGGTTTAAGTTCATGAATTGACCCTCCTCGTAAAGGATTAGCAATGCTTGGCCCCCTAGCTCATTCATTTTTCATGGCTCCGCCACTGCATGCAACAACGCACGTTCTCACCCTCTCTCTCTAAATATCGATCTCGCACTTGTGCATTCCTTCATAGTCTCCCTCCACTCGGCCCCTCGCACCATCTTCTAGCCCCCCACCAGATTTTGCCACATGTACAATCTAGCAGACTCCATGGTTGAACTTAAGCATAATGCACAAACCTCAAAACAACAGTGGTTCTCTTTTGTTCTAGAATCTTCCGTATTATAACTGCCCAAACTTTTTTTCTAGTTGAATTGCCATTATTTGTTTTTACTTTATGCTTTACAACGCATAATTCCATGAATCATAAAATAGATTAAGGGCTTCCTTGATTCAAAGGATTCTCAAAGGAATTTTGGAGGATTCTAATCATTAGGAATTTTTCCTATCTCGGTTGTTTGATTCGTAGGATTGTAAACCATAGGAATTTTTCCATATGATTCATTTGCACTAGATTTCATAAGAAACATCCCATCCACTCAAACCTCTTTGAAAGAATTCTGCGTTTTTTCTATGCACAATCAAACACTCGTACAATCCTGTAGGTTTCAAGACGACATTCCACTATAATCCCATGTTTTTCCTATTCCCGCGTCCTTAGCTTTTTTATAAAAACTAATTGATTTTGAATGAGATGAACTATAAGAATTAAATGAAGGGCTACATCGGGCATATATGACTCAGAGCTTACATGCTATAGTGTGGTATTTATTCATAATTTGGTTGCAAAATCTGATGCATGCAATGCACGTGTACTGTACTAGTACTTCGAGTATGTGCAAAACACGTAAATTAGAAGACCAATGGCACGCTACACAGTGTCTCTCTTACAGTTCATGAAGCCACGTGGCACATCTGGAGGCGTTGTCGCGACCTCCTTGCATGGATTGATCACAGTGACGTGCTGCTGGTTCAAGAAGAATGTACTCGTTCTCCCTGAGCCATACTAGCGGTACATGCACGAAGCAAAGATGTGCACGCACGCCACACACGCACTCATTCCCTCGCACGCACATGCGGGTACACGAGCGGATGCAATTTTGTACCAAGATCCACCCCATGTGATAATTTGACGCGTGTAAAGTCGTTCACTTCATTGATGGTCAATTAATACAGCGCATGCAAATTGAGTGGACGTGAGGGCGGAAGAAAGACATTATTACTCCACTGCGCGCATGCGAGTAGTTAAATCGTGAGTTGCTAGTAGTACTTCCATTGGTATCCTTCGTATTTTGTGCCAATTTTTGACAGTAACATAATATTTATGCATTTGAGCAGTGTAGTACTTGAAATTTTTGTTCCGCTAAACTCATCGGGAGCCGTTTCAGGCCTGGAAACCAAAACCATCAATTAATCTTTACCTTGTTCCCATCACATTCGAAAGCCTTTTCACACCTACTAGTACGTACCAAACCTGAACGTGTTCCCACTATGCATGTATGAGTACTAGTGCTAGTACTTAGGTTATAAAAAGGGGAACTACCTAACCGAAAATTACTCTACCTTTCGTCCTCATAAGTGCTTCTTCTTTGTCCGTCATTACCATGGCCGGTGAGCAGAGCTCTAGGTCGAGAACTACTCGTAACAAGGGAGCAGCAACCAAGGCTGCAGAAAAGAAAGAGGGCTCGCCGCCACGCAGAGACCTCAAAAGATCTGTCACGGGCAGGCGATGCCTCCTAGGAGCGCCCTAGCCGCGGAGGCGAACATGCCGAGCCGGCGGAGCTGGAGTCGTTATCCCTCGACGGCATGCCCGATCAGCTCAATAAGCACCTCAATAAGTAGAAGGAGTTCATCCAAGGCTTGATGGAGTTGCTAAAGGAGAGCCTCGACGACACGCCCGCTGAGCTCAATAAGCAGGGGGAGTTGACCGCCGGCTTGGTGATGCTGCTGAAGAAGGGCATTGGCTCAGAGAAGAAGGCGACCGATGAAATCCTGTGACTTCAGGAGGACAAGGCGAAGCTCTGCCACGAGATCGACCTGTTGAAGGAGAAGAACGCCGGCTGGAAGAAGCTGCATGAGAAGAGTAGTTCCTCGACGAAGATGCTGCAGGCCCTCGTCATGGAACAGAAGGAGGAGTTGGCGAAGCTCCGCATCAAGCACCCGGCTGCTGTCAAGGTACGTAATGCGGCCGTTGAACAGATGATGAAGGCTCGCGTCGAGAAATCCCGCCTCATGGACAAAATGAAGAAGATGGCGGAGGAGACGCGCAAGGAGATGGAGGTCGTGGAGGCGATGAAGAAGCAGTTACGACTCCGCGGCGAATTAGATCATTTGGGGTGATAATCTTCCTTCTTCTTTCGCTCCTGTGTTTCATCTTTTGCTTCGGTTGTTTCGCCGCACGTGTCACGTTCTCTGCGAGGCATGAATAGAACAATGCTTTTTTTGAGGGAATGAATAGAACAATGCTAACAATGAGATGACTAGGAAATTAGATCATTTTTTATCGCCATATGGCACTGGGCTGCCGTGTTTTGTGCTCCTCTGTCGCAGTACTACTCCAGTGGAAAACTTGAGTATACCGCACGGTTCTTTGCTCCTCCTCAGGTCGTCGGCGCATTTATACGAGGAGTCAAATCACAAGGCCCCACCTTCCAGCAGTAATGAGTCGTCAAATCACAAAGGCCCTCGCCTCTCGTGAAACCGACCAAGCTAGACTGCCCCGCCCTCTAGCCTTTTAAAAATGGATACTTTTGTACAACAGTAGTATCGATGGATTGCGCCATGGAGCAAAACTTGAAATTAAAAAAAAGGTGGTACATATAGGGAGCGCTCGTCGCCAAATTATGCATATAGTACTATTAAAAAGGCTAGTCACAATAATGGTGTCCAGCACAACCCAGCCCTCAAATAAAACTAAGCATCCTGGAATTCTTTGACAAAACTAAGCACCCTGAAATTCTTTGACAACTAAACTGCTGGCTATATGATGTTGGCCATATATATTGTACGTATATAATGTGAAGAAACGAGTGGTAGTACTATACCAAATAAAAGATGAAATGTAAGAAATACTAGTATGTACACACTGAAGAGTTAAAGTAACGAGAAGAAACATAACATAGTTCTGCTGGGGGCTCAGCACAACACACCCCTCAAATTAAATTAAGCACACCTGAAATTAAACTTTGTCACTATTCCGGTAGACACTGCATTAGAAGTTTAGAACCACCATGAGCAATGACACTACCACCTTACTCGGAGTCCTCGTCCATGTCCTCGACTTCATGCTTGTCCCTCTTCCTCTTGGCCGATACTTCTTTGCTAGATCCACATACTTGGCTGTTGCTCTTCATCCAACCCTTGTAGATACTGAAGCAAAGGTAGCCATCCATTGCAGCATAGTGGATGTGGTCTATATCTAGTACATTCTGCTGCCATGCATAACGATGAAACGTGTATGGAGGTTTCTCCAGTTTACCGTACGAAGGATGAACCATGGCTCCTGCCAGGGTCAGCATTGAAGGCTGACGAGAGGACACCAGCCGATTCTTCTGGAGGTCGAAGGTGTTGCCTACAACGAGGCCTATCCGACCCAGGACTTCTTTGTCATTACCAAAGTCTACAGTAATGAATTTGACTAGGTTGCTCTCGAGGAAGTCCTTAAAATCCTGGCACTCAATGTCGGCATGGCATATGTGGTAGACCAAGCATAAGTCATGCACGCAAACCTGGATCATGGCGGGCTTCTTCCACTCTTCATACTTTAGATCCTTCTCTCGTCCCAGGACTGTGGTGTACTCAACATCTAGCCCAGCGACCCACTCATCATCTGAGTCTTTGAACATGTGTCTGAAGCGAGAAAGGCATCCTTTCACCATCGCAGAAGAACGGGTGTAGATGACGTCGAACTCATCACTGGTGATGGTTCTAACCTTGTACTCACCGCCGATCGTGGAGATTTGGGACGCCATGGATTTGGGAGGAGGGTTAGGATTAGTGGAACTGCCGTAATGTGAATGGACGGGACGACTAGGAGCTGCCAGCAGCCCATATCATGGGCGTGCCTACCATGACCGTCGCGTCACACGCTCGGTCGCGCCCTTGGAGATTTAACACGGTGCGTTAGGCTATCTGATGTTGGCATGTCATACATAGTCATCACTTAGTCACTCATACTACAACAAGGTTGGCTATAAGTGTATTTTTTACTCCTCTCTATCTCTTTCTTCGTACTCCCTCTGTCCCATAATATAAGAACGTTTTTGACACTAGTGTAGTGCCAAAAATGTTCTTATATTATGGGACATAGGGAGTACTAGTATTTATTGCATTTGCCAAGGAGTGACCTCTTCCAATGAAATGGTGTTGCTAAGTTTGCTTCATTTAATTAGCTATAGACTCAAAATTGTCTTTTCACCTAGGTACACGCGCTTAGCACCGTTTCTTCCTTGGGTCACCAAACTAGTCTCTCTCTTCTTGATTAACTTGCCACATCAGACTTTATGCCTATGTGGCAAGCTTAGCACCTGTAGGAGCAAGTAAAAGTAAGTACAATAGTGCACTTTACATGGCATTTTTGCATATGTGGAGGAAAGAGAGGCAAGGAAAAAGTGGAGAAGTGGGCTCTCATGCAAGAGCCAGCCTCTACTACATGGTGGAGCATTGGGAGAGGCACCTATATGGAAGTGGTCAGGAATTGGGAGACTCATGCTGGTCATAGCGCCGCAGTTAAAATGATAATGGCAAGTCAAATCACAGGGCCCCACCTGTCCAGCTGTAACTCGCTGTCAAATCACACAACCCTACGTTTGCAGTAGCTTACTCCCTTGTCTTCTCGCGTCTCTGTCGAACCGACTAGGAGGAACTTCCCCGCCGCCTACCGCGCAGGAAAAGCCCCGCCCTCGACTTTTAAATAGTATACAGTATACTAATTATGTATCCATGGATTGCGACATGGAGCAAAGCCTCTAGAAAAAAGCAGTACACATGTACGGAGTATATAACACGCCCGTCGCGTTCGCGTCACACCCCAGACGGTCGGTCGGTCTGGCACGCTTGTCGGTGTACTAAAGTAGGGGTACCTTAGTATCCCGAACTTGTGCACGGGCAGTCGCAGCGCCTAGCGGCAAGGCTTGCCGGGCATCCGCCAAGATCCTCCGCAGCTCATATTTGTGCCATTCAAGAACAAAGTGTTTTGACTAAGAAGACAAGGCCCCGGCAAGAGGAGCTTGCCGGGAAGGACGAGGCCCCGGCAAGAGGAGCTTGCCGGGAGGGCCAGCCAAGAAACTTGCCGCGACGCGCCGCGCGTCCCGGCTTGCGACAAGCTTTCGGGTGCGGCAAGACAACGGCCGCGGCAAGACACTTGCCGCAGTGAAGCCACCACTCTGCGCCCACGCTCCAGCGCATCCAACGACGTGTCGCCACAGGATCGTTCCAGGCACACGTGGCGGGGAGCTGTGCAGCCAAGCGGTGCGAGGTGGCAAGTAGAGATGACGAGAAGGCCATCGTGGCAGGCGGTGGCATCCCTAACGGTCGCTTCTCTGCACTGTTTGGGCGACCGGACGGGCATTAAATGCCCTTGTCCCCTGCCGTCAGAGTTATGTAGGGGGCACTATAGATAGCGGTTGTACCAACCCCTCTTTTTACTTTTATACCCCTGTCTGCGTTGCCACCTGTCGGTGACCCCTTTAGCCTATAAAAGGAGGCCCATGCGCAACGTAGAAGGGGTTCGACTCCTTCGAAAACACAGAACGCTCACGCTCTTGAGCAAGAACATAATACCACCACAAAGCAGCAGTAGGAGTTTTATCTCTCCGGAGAGCTCCGAAGCTAGGTAAAATCCCTCTCGTGCCTCGCCTCGATCTGCTCTTCGTGCGCCCTCCGCTCCCTTGCCGGACCGAAAGGGGCCCTGCCCCATAGGTGTTCGTTTCCCACGACATCTTTGGCGCGCCAGGTAGGGGGGCGTCGAGGTTGTGCGAACCTGATCCGGCGTTCACGCGCGCTACATCAACACCTTCATCGACATGCCATCGAAGAAGAAGACTTCGGAGGTGGTTGGTCCGTCCGCGTCGATCCCACCGCCACCGGAGCAAGCGGGCGGTGGAGTAGACGCCAGCAGAGGAACGGGCGCTGCCGGGGGGACTCACATCATCACCAGGTCCAAGGACAAGGCCCCGCAAGCTTCGGCGTCTGTACATACACCGCACCCCTCCAAGGAGGTGCGGGATCGACAACGCCATGGTGCTCCTAGCACCGTACTCGCGTTGGAACAAGGCCAAGCTGGTGGATCGCGGGACGCTCAAGGCCAACATGCGCGTCAACATGTTGGCACGAGCGCAGTACGGTCGCCTGGACGAGATGTTGCTCCTTCTAACACTGTTAGAAGTTTGAGCATATCCCGCTCCTCGCGCCGTTCGCCACCGCCGCCCAAGACTCCAGAGGAAGCGTTGGCCCGAGCCCAACTGCTTCTAGATTACCCTCCAGCGCCAGACAAGATCGACGATTGGAGGGCCACCATCCAGAGCCTCATCGGCTTCGCCAACGGTGACAAGCCCCGGCAACCGAGCACGTCGAAGCCCCGGCAAGACGCCCAGGCGCAAGCCGATGGCGACAAGACCGCTGGGGGTGCCACCACCGTGCACTCCCCGCCCAGAAGGCCAAGATCGCCGACTCGCCGGGCTAACCTCGACACCGATTCCACCCGTCGTCGGACCCGCGAGCTCGTCACGATCAGCGCCAAGTTCTCCAAGAACGACGACAAGAAGACGCTCGTACTCGCATCGAGCGTCGAAGAGAAGCGCGGCGTCAGTCAGACCAGCGCGCTGGGCCCGCTGTTGATATGCATGCACCAGGGGAACCAGGCGACTTGCCGTACGCGGTAGGTCCAGTGGCCCAGTACCAAGAACTTCAAGCCAGATGTACCCGAGAAGTACGATGGTAGGATACACCCGTCAGAGTTCCTTAGCATCTACACCATCGCGGTGCAGGCTGCCGGGGGGCGCGACGAGAAGATCCTCGCCAACTACTTCCCGCTGGTGCTCAAGCCCAACGTCAGATCTTGGCTCATGCACTTGCCGGACAACTCCATCTCTTCATGGGCAGATCTGTGCCATCAGTTTGTCGGCGCCTTCACAGGCGGCCACAAGCCCCATGGCCAGGAGAGCGATCTTCATCTGCTCGCCCAGAAAGAAGGAGAACCCCTGCGCAAGTACATTCAAAGATTCAGCCAAGTGCAGCGTAACATCCCAGACGTCCACCCCGCCGTGGTTATCAGCGCGTTCCATCAAAACGTGCGTAACCGTAGGATGAGGGAGGAGATGGCGATGTGCAAAATCAGAGATGTCAGCGAGCTATATGCTCTGGCCGACAAATGCGCACATGCTGAGGAGGGGAGGAAACTCCCCGGAGAGAACGCAGGAGCAGAAGGATCTGACAGTGAGGATGCCGCCCCGGCAAAGAAGAACCGGAGGCGAAATAACAGAAAGAGGAAAGCTAAGGATGTGCTAGTTGTTGAGCAGTCCGGCAACAGAGGTGGCGCCGAGAAGGCCAAAGCTGGTGACTCCGGCGAGGCTGTGGTGGCCGCCGACAAGCAGGACGGCTCCGGCAAGCAGTACTGCAAGATCCACCGCACCAAGGGCCATGATCTCCAGACTTGCAAGAAGGTTGAGCAGCTTGTTGAGCTACAGAAAGCTGAATACGAGCGCCGCGACAAGGAGAAGGCCCAAGAAGGTGGTGGAGGATTCGGCAAGAAGCATCCCGGCCGGGGAGGGCGCCGCGGCAAGGCCAAGCAGCGGCAAGGAGACAGGCCTCCCCGCGGCCGCGACAAGGAGGAAGACGAAGACGAAGACGAAGAGATGGACGAAGATGAGGCCGACGAGCAGGAGTTTCATAAGGCAATAGAGGTTTTGTGCATCGACGGCGGTGCTTCTCTGCATACTTCGCACCGCCAGCTCAAACAGTGGGTGCGTGAAGTTAATGCGGCAGAACCATCAGTTGAGTCGCGCAAGCCCCTGAAGTGGTCTAGCACGCCCATCATCTTTGATGTTGAGGATCACCCTGATCGCATAACTGCAGTCGGGTGCTTGCCGATGTTGGTTTCACCAACTATCCGCAACCTCAAGGTCACAAAGATGCTGGTTGACGGCGGGGCCGGCTTGAATCTGATCTCCTCCGCGGTGCTCAAGAAGCTCCAAATCCCCGACATCGAGCTTGAAGAGACTGGTACCTTTCAAGGAATCAACCCAGGAAGGAGCAAGCCGAAGGGGAAGATCACACTGCCAGTGACATTTGGCAGCGAGCTGAACTTCAGAACAGAGAAGGTCACCTTTGATGTTGCTGATTTCCCATTGCCTTATAATGGGATATTTGGCCGTCCGGCGCTCGCCAAGTTCATGGCAGCCTCTCACTACGCCTACAACATACTCAAGATGCCCGGTCCGATAAGTGTCATTTCTGTCCCTGGCGACAAGAAGGATGCCCTTATCTGCACCGAAAAGCTCTACCGGGAGGCAGCAGCCGCAGCAGAACGCAAACCACTTGCCGCTGAAGCTCCCGGGGGAAAGAAGAAGACCAAGTCCGGCAAGAACAGCTCTGATGCCCACTCCGGCAAGCGCACCTCTTCGGAGTGCTGCGCTACCGTCGAGGACGCACCATCGAGCTCCACCGGCAAATGCAAGAAGGCAAAGACAGCTTCACCAGAGACCAAGAAAGTGGCCGCCAAGGAGGACGGCACTGGTGGTACCTTCACCATCAGTGCCACGCTTGACCCTAAATAGGAAAGCGCGCTCGTTGCTTTCCTGCGGGCGAATGTCGATGTGTTTGCATGGCAACCATCTGACATCCCCGGTGTTCCCAGGAAAGTAATTGAGCACCACCTTGCCGTCTGCCCTCACGCGCGGCCCGTCAAGCAGAGAGTTAGGAAACAAGCAGTGGAGCGTCAAGAATTCATTGCAGAAGAGATCAATAAGTTGGAAGCAGCAGGCCCTGTCAGAGGAGTACTCCATCCTACGTGGTTGGCCAATCCTGTAGTCGTGCGCAAGGCGAATGGGAAGTGGAGGCTTTGTATTGACTTCACTGATGTTAATAAAGCTTGTCCCAAAGATCCATTTCCCTTGCCACGCATTGACCAGATTGTCGACTCCACGACAGGATGTGATTTGCTTTCATTTCTTGATGCATACTCAGGATATCATCAGATCTTCATGGCAGAAGACGATGAAGAGAAAACCGCATTCATTACTCCATGTGGCACGTACTGCTTTGTACGAATGCCTTTCGGATTAAAGAATGCTGGTTCAACATTTGCAAGGGTAGTCAGTCATGCTTTTGAGCCACAGTTGCACAGAAATGTAGAAGCTTACATGGATGACATAGTGGTCAAGAGCAAAGACAGGGCAACTCTGATCCAAGATTTGGACGAGACCTTTACAAATCTGCGCAAGATCAACCTCAAGTTGAACCCCGAGAAGTGTGTGTTTGGAGTCCCCTCCGGCAAGCTTCTCGGGTTCTTTGTATCTTAGCGGGGGATCGAAGCTAATCCCGACAAGATCAAGGCCATTGAGCAGATTGGAGCACCGAAGCGCGTCAAGGATGTGCGAAGGCTTGCCGGCTGCGTTGCTGCTCTCAGCAGGTTCATCTCTAAGTCGGCTGAGCGCGCCCTGCCATTTTTCAAAATTTTGAAAAAGGCAGGTCCAATGAAATGGACTCCGGAAGTGGAGGCTGCGCTGCAGGACTTGAGGAGATATATGTCCTCCACTCCAATACTTGTCGCACCTAGGCCACAAGAGAAGTTGCTGCTATATCTAGCGGCAACTAATCAAGTGGTTAGTGCTGCGTTAGTAGCGGAAAGAGAGGTAGATGATGAGCTAGCAACCACGGCAAGCGAATCCGGCGACAAGCAGGGGGCTTCCCCGACAAGCTCTGGTCCCAACAAGGATGAATCTATGCAGCCACAAGGAGAGAAGCAGAAGAAAATGGTGCAGCACCTAGTTTACTTCGTCAGTTCCCTTCTGCAGGGGGCTAGATCAAGGTACTCTGGTGTGCAGAAGTTGCTTTTCGGCCTTCTTATGGCCTCGAGAAAGCTGCGCCATTATTTTCAAGCACATGAGATCACGGTTGTCACTCGTTTTCCGCTGAAGAGGATACTGCAGAATCCAAAAGCAACAGGCAGGATTGTCGAGTGGGCACTGGAATTGTCAAGCTTTGGCCTCAAGTTTGAAAGTACTTCAACTATCCAGCATTGGCAGAATTCATAGCAGAATGGACGCCGACACCCGATGAAGAAATTCCGGAGACGAGCATCCCCGTCAAGGAAGCAAACAAGGAATGGGTCATGTACTTTGATGGTGCCTTCTCGCTGCAAGGCGCCGGTGCGGGCGTACTACTTGTCGCACCCACCGGAGAGCACCTCAAGTACGTGGTCCAGATGCACTTTCCCAAGGAGCAAGCGACAAACAATACTGCAGAGTATGAAGGCTTGCTTGCCGGACTCAGGATCGCGGCAGACCTTGGGATCAAGAAGCTTATTGTCAGGGGTGACTCACAACTTGTCGTCCGCCAAGTTAACAAAGATTATCAGAGTCCGTTGATGGAAGCCTACATTGATGAAGTGAGGAAGTTGGAAGAGCATTTTGAAGGCCTGCAGATGGAACATGTTCCAAGAGCCCAGAACGATGTTGCCGACGGCCTGTCGAAATGTGCCGCACTCAAGTTGCCTGTGGAACCAGGGATCTTTGTGCTGAAGCTGACTCAACCATCTGTAACACCATCAACTGGACAGAGCAAGAAGAGGAAGTTGGTTTCTGGTGACTACTTTCCGGCTGAGCTCCCCGAAGCCGCCGTCAAGAAGGTCCCCAAGATCAACACAAAGAATGCTGAGGAGCAGTCTGCTCCGACAAGCCCTAGAGTTTGTTTCGGTGAAGCAGACGCTCCCGACAAGTTTTACTCCGGCAAACTTGCCGGGGAACATCAAGCTTCGGCTGAATCGCATATTCTTGCCGTGGAAGCTGATGTTCCCGCAGCAGCATTTGCGCCTTTAGTCCTTGTCGTCGAGCCACAAGCTCCAGCATGGGCACAGCCGATCGTCTGTTTCCTTCAAACAGGAGAACTTCCCGAAGAGCAAGAAGAAGCGGAGAAAGTAGCCCGGCAATCAAGTATGTACCAGTTTGTCGATGACATACTGTACAGAAGAAGATTCAACGGAGTGAAATTGAAATGCATTTCCCGGGAAGAAGGACAGGAGCTGTTGGCGGAGATACATGGAGGCATATGTGGTCACCACATTGGCGCAAGAGCACTTGCCGGCAAAACTTTCCGGCAAGGTTTCTTTTGGCCGACAGCCCTCCAGGATGCAACTGCACAAGTAACCAAGTGTGAAGCGTGCCAGTTCCACTCCAAACAGATACATCAACCAGCTCAAGCTCTCCAAACAATCCCTTTGTCCTGGCCATTTTCGGTCTAGAGGCTCGACATCCTCGGCCCCTTTCCCCGAGCTGTCGGGGGCTTTGAGTACTTGTACGTGGCGATCCACAAGTTCACGAAGTGGCCGGAGGTGGAAGCAGTGAGGAAGGTGACAGCACAGTCAGCAGTCAAGTTCTTCAGGTCAATTGTTTGCCGCTTCGGAGTCCCTAACAGGATCATCACCGACAACGGCACACAATTCACGAGCCGCACCTTCATGCAGTACGTCCAAGATCTTGGCGCCAAGATCTGCTTCGCTTCTGTTGCTCACCCGAGAAGCAACGGTCAAGCGGAGAGGGCGAACGCTGAAGTGCTGCGCGGGCTCAAGACCAGAACTTTCGACAGGCTGCACAAGTGCGGAAGAAATTGGATCGAGGAGCTGCCAGTGGTTCTTTGGTCAATCAGGACGACACCAAATCGAGCGACTGGCCAGACACCTTTTGCTCTAGTCTATGGAGCAGAAGTAGTTCTCCCCACGGAACTTGTATATGGATCGCCTCGAGTGCTCGCTTATGATGAGCTTGAGCAAGAGCAGCTGCGGCAAGATGACGCGCTGCTCCTTGAGGAAGATCGTCTTCAGGCTACTGTACGAGCTGCTCGATACCAGCAAGCTTTGCGTCGCTACCATAGCCGCAGAGTTAACGCCAGAAGTCTCGAGGAAGGCGACCTTGTTCTTCGGCGTGTTCAATCCGCCAAGAATTCCAACAAGTTGACGCCGAAGTGTGTCGTGGGAAACGAACACCTATGGGGCAGGGCCCCTTTCGGTCCGGCAAGGGAGCGGAGGGCGCACGAAGAGCAGATCGAGGCGAGGCACGCGAGGGATTTTACCCAGCTTCGGAGCTCTCCGGAGAGATAAAACCCCTACTGCTGCTTTGTGGTGGTATTATGTTCTTGCTCAAGAGCGTGAGTGTTCTGTGTTTTCGAAGGAGTCGAACCCCTTCTACGTTGCGCATGGGCCTCCATTTGTAGGCTAAAGGGGTCACCGACAGGTGGCAACGCAGACAGGGGTATAAAAGTAAAAAGAGGGGTTGGTACAACCGCTATCTACAGTGCCCCCTACCTAACTCTGACGGCAGGGGACAAGGGCATTTAATGCCCGTTCGGTCGCCCAAACAGTGCAGAGAAGCGACCGTTAGGGATGCCACCACCTGCCACGATGGCCTTCTCATCATCTCTACTTGCCACCTCGCACCGCTTGGCTGCACAGCTCCCCGCCACGTGTGCCTGGAACGATCCTGTGGTGACACGTCATCGGATGTGCTGGAGCGTGGGCGCAGAGTGGTGGCTTCGCCGCGGCAAGTGTCTTGCCGCGGCAGTTGTCTTGCCGCACCCGAAAGCTTGTCGCTCGCCGGGACGCGCGGCGCGTCGCGCGTCGCGGCAAGTTTCTTGGCTGGCCCTCCCGGCAAGCTCCTCTTGCCGGGGCCTCGTCCTTCCCGGCAAGCTCCTCTTGCCGGGGCCTTGTCTTCTTAGTCAAAACACTTTGTTCTTGAAGGGCACAAATATGAGCTGCGGAGGATCTTGGCGGATGCCCGGCAAGCCTTGCCGCTAGGCGCTGCGACTGCCCGTGCACAAGTTCGGGATACTAAGGTACCCCTACTTTAGTACACCGACAAAGTGGGAAGGCCCTTATCGGGTAAAACGAGTCACTAGGCCTGGCGCTGTCCGCCTTGAGACCGAAGATGGCTTTCCGGTGAGCAACTCCTGGAACATAGAGCATCTTCGTAAGTTTTACCCCTAAGGCGCGGTTGCCGGAACCTGCTGTTCCGACAACCACCTTTTATACAAGCCTTGCCGCTATTGCATGTAACCCTTTGTACAAAGCCGGGCGCAGATCCCGTGCATAAATAAAGTTCATGTGCTTCGCACATCTTGTCAAATTTCATGCATTCTTTCTTTTTTCTTTGCATACTTTATCTGACACTTTGTGCAGCACTTGCCCCGGTAAGCAATAACAAGCCTCAAGGCTCCATACCATTATTTTCTCTTCTTTCTTTTTCTCAAAGAGAAGGTTCCTTCGCCCACAAGTTCACCGGGGGGGAGGAGAAGATAAGAAGATGATGGTGTGGACTAGCCGTCGTTCAAAGAAGTTTGGCCTTGCCGGGACACAGACGACAAAAAGAAAAAGCTAAGTCGCCAAAGTCTGAGCATGATCAGTTTTTAAAATTTTAAGTTATCTTCCTTGAACGACCGTGCTTTGTATGGAAAACCTGTGCGCGGAGGAACCTCCTCGTAGCTAGTTGCGCCCTTACTTTGTTTTGAGTCCGCTCAACGACTTAAGTGTGCTGCAACTAGTTGCGGCAAGGTTTCTTGCCGGAGCTGGCACCGCCAGCGGGCTGCTAATGTTCCGCACTCAGCGCTCGTGACAAGCGTGCCTGCACCGGCAAGTTCCCTAAAAGCATAGGGTAAAAACATACAAAGAAAGGAATCAAGTAAAGGAGATAGCGTAGCAAGCATTGCCCAGAATAAAGTTATATTACAAAAGTAACTTGTTGCGGCACTGACTAAATTGTTCTCATAACTTAAATAACAGCGACAAGGAAAGGAGAAGAAGGGTGGCCTAATCCACGCACTCGCCGTTGATTCTCCTGACTTCATTCACCTTGTCCACAATGGGTGCGACAATGGCTTTGAGCTCTTCAAGATCAGCACCCGTCGGCAGCTTCTTGAGGACGCGGGTGAGGTCGAGGCCCGGATTGTGGAAGAGTATCTTCACCAACACCTTCTCCAAGACCTTGGCACAGATTGCGCGCGACTCGTCAGCCAGCTTCTTTGGGATCCTTTCCTGGAGTTGCTGGAGGGCCGTCGCCACACCCTTGAAGAAAAGAGTAAGCTTGGCGCTGGGCTGGAGGTTCTCGTCGGAGGAGTACCTGAAGCCCGCCAAGTCCAGTTGCGCCAGCTCCTCGTCGATGACTGCAGCAATGTTGACGAGGCCCTCCGTCCAGAGCTCCACCGTAGCCCTGAAGGTGTTTTGAGTCTCGGCGGCCCTCGTTAACAACTCCTCGTTGGCCTTGATCTCTTTCTTCAAATCCTCCTCTCGCTTCTTGGCACCGCCCAGCGTCTCCGACAGCGTGGCCAGCTTCAGCTCCAGATCAGCATTTGAGTCCTTGGTAGCGTTCAGTTCCTTGCCCTTGTTGGCGAGTTGGACTTGCAGATCACCATGAGAGAGGGCATCCTTCTCGCGTTCGCGCTGGAGTGCAGCAAGCTCCTCATCTTTCCCTTTCAGATCAGCCTCCAGCTGCATCATCTTCACCTCTAATTCCTTCTTGGCGGCTTCGGCAGCTGCGGCAGCGTCCTTCGCTTCTTTGAGTGCCCCGCCAAGTGATTGCTCGCGTGCGACGAGCTCCTCCTTGTAGCTGTCCAGATTAACTTTCCGCTGTGTTAGTTCACCTTCCCGGGTGGACAGCTCTTCAGCGGCAAGCCTCTGCTGCTCCTCGGCTTCAGCCTTCTCAAGGATGAACGCCTTCTTCGCCTCGACAAGCTGCGCCCTCTCCTCAGCAATAGACCGGAGGGCCTCTTGGTTGCGGCTCTGGAGCTCCTCCGCATGCTTCTCTATGTCAACTCCCGCCCGTGCGACAAGCGCTTCCCGGGACTCCAGCTTCGCTTGTCGGGCGCGGTAGAGCGACACCAACTTCCGGAGCAGCTGCTCCTCTTCAGATTCGCCACTGCCGCTGCTGGGCGCGTCAACCACCGCCAGCCCAGCGGAGGCGAGTACTTCTTCGTCGAAAGTCTCTCCCTCGACCGGCGCCCTGGAACTCGACGCCCAGGGGAGCCTGATGAAGATACCTTCGCCGGCCTTCAAGTAGGCGCCGGGCTAGGGCTCTTCGGGGCCTGGCACTGCGTCAGCGGCGGAGGGATCGGCGTTCGGTGTAGCGCCCTGCGCTCCTGCGGCCCCCGGGTCGTCAGTACGATCGCCGGATCCCTCGCCAGCTCCAGCGCCAGCAGCTTTGGCGGCCTCTTCGTCGGCGGGGTCATCAGCGCCGGCCTCCTCTTCAGTAGCAGCGGCATCGCCAGTATCGCCGCGCAAGTTCTCCTCGCCGGTGGCCTTGGTCTCCATTGGCTCCGCGGAGGGAGGATCTGAAGGCAGGAAAAGGGGGAAGAAAAAGTCAAGCAAATATCCAAAAAAGAATATCAAAAGAAGAAGAAGACCAAGGAAAAATTTCCGACAAGGAGAGTTACCTGTGCTGGGCTCTGTGACCATGGGCTCCACCACCGAAGGCTCGCTGGCTCCACCCCTTGCCGGGGACCCCTCCTTTGCCGGAGAGCGCTCCCTTGTCGGAGAATCGCCCCTTGGCGGCATAGTTGAAGCAGATTGCACCTCTGGAGCGGCTTCTGGTTGCTCCTGATGGGCCTCTTCTGCTCCTACACAAGCAAGTCAACAATCAAGATATCGACGGAGAAAGAGCACCCATGCGCGCCCCACAACGGGAAGTGAACAAGTACTTACGCTGGGGGCTGCGCTGGGGGCTGCTTCGAGGAGAGGGTGCCGGGTTCGTCAAGGTAGTCTCGGACGTGTCCTCTGCCGTCACTACAGGATCGTCCTCGATGACAACCATGGGGACCTTGGCCCTCTTCACCGCTTTCTCGGCCAAAGTCCTGAAATGGAACGAGGTTCAGAGGGAAACAGATCAGATACAAGACAAGGAATAGCGAAAAATCAAAGAAATATAAGTACAACAAGAAGAAAGCCTTACTCCTCCTCCTCTTCTTCCTCCTCGTCGGAGCTCAGCACGGAGAGGTCGAAGTCCGGCACCCTTTCAGTGCGACAAGGCGGAGGAGTAGGCTCCCTTGGACGCTTGGCGGGAGCTGCTGTAGGATCAGGAGTAGCGGCTCGAGAAGATCCCGCTCCAGTTGCCGGCGCGGTGTGAGATGCTCCCGTGTCAGCAGTGCTTGGCGTGGTGGAGCGTGTCTCACGGCGCGACGGCTGTTGGCCCATCTGCCGCCCTGCTGTGTCTCCGGTCTTGCGAAGGCGCCTCCTTGGTTGAGCTGGGGGCTGCGCTGAAGGCCCCGTCCGCGGCAAGCTGCTTGAAGATGGCTGGCCACTCGCGCCCCCGGCAGGCTCGCTCGCCTCGGCCTCGGGCCCCCCCTCGCCAACGACCTCCCCGCCAAGGTCCTCTCGATCGGCAAGGCTTGCCGCCTCAGCCGCCTCTGCCTCCTCCAGCGTAAAACCAAACTCGCCCGCGGCAGCGGCTGCCGCCGCCTCTTCAGCCCTGGTGGCAATGTACCGCATCTCGTCGTCGGTGGTGTCGCGGGTGAGGAGCCTCTGCTCATCGGCACAGACTGCTACCTCCACCAAGCCGTCGAAGAATTGCCGCACGACGTCGTCGGCAGGCTCCTGCCATGTTGGGATAATCCCATGCGAGTCGCACTTCGGCATCATTGCGCGGATGCGGTCAAGCTGGGAATTATTGCACAACGGCACGACCCCCTGCGGCAGCTTGAACCACTCCGGATGGTTGGAGTCGTGCTTGAATAGCTCCTTGAGCATTTCGTCCAACTCCCGAACGGTGAAATTAAAATTGAGGCCTGGGCGCAGCCTCATGATATCTGCTGGGCCCCCGAACAGCCAGGCAGGCCTCCTCCTCTCCTGCAGAGGGGCGATGCGGCGGCGAAGGAAATCCGCGCCGACGGCCCCTACAGTGAGCCCGGCAAGCCTGAGTCGCAGGATCCTGGTGGTGGCGATCTTCAGCTTGGCGTCGTCCGCCGCCAGGGCGCTCCAGTCGCCGCCGCGCACTACCCGGGTTTGGCGCAAATTGGTGAAGGGCTGCGGATTTGAGTCAACAATCCAACACCATTCAGCCCTCCACTCGCCCCATTTGCTGCGGAGCTCCCTCTCCAGATACACTTCCTTCTTGCCGGCCCTCGAGATCCAGGAGACCCCGCCAGACAAGGGCTCTCCTTTCTCGACCCGGGGCATGAAATAGTGGCGGAAAAGGGCAACGTTGGGGTGGACTCCGACGAAGTTCTCGCAAAGATGCGCGAAAACCGCCATTGTTAGAACGGCGTTGGGGGTGAAGTCAAGGAGATGGAGCCCGTATGTGTTTATGATATCGCAAAAGAAATCGGAAAAGGGCGGGCAGAGCCCGCAATAGAAGAACAATGGGAAGAAGTAGTACCCTCTTGGGCACCTCTTGGAAGTAGAGGCCTCGGCGGAGAGCGTCTGCGTGCGCGGATGCGCCCGCGTCTCCGTCGACCAGAAGAGATAGAATTCCTCCCGCAGCGCCTTCGGGGTGAGCTCGGGGGGGAAAAGTGCTCGCTCCTTGAGCAGCGCCTCAAGCCGCAGCGCCTCAGCCGACTTCGTACTCTTTCCGGTCTTCGGAGCCATGGCGGAAGCAGTGGAGGAGGTTGGCGGCGACGGCGGCGAGGGCGGCGGCGAGGGCGGAGCGCTGCTCTCTTTCGGCTTGGGAAGCGGAGGGGAGCGGCGGAGCTTTCTGAGGAAGGAACCGCAAGTGGCGAAGGTGGGGGAACGGCCCCTGTTTCCTCTGCTTATAAAGAGGAGAGGCGAACGTTACGCCTTTCCTGATTAAAGAATTGCCCATGATCTCTCCCACGACGCCGCGTTTGACGCGTGCCGTTACGGGAGGGCGCGGTGGATACGGAGTTAGATTCGGTATGGACCCAGGCCGCGTGTGCCCATGCCCTATTTTGGGCCTGACCCAACAGCGCTCGGCACCGTGTGTGGCCCAGGCCCGGGGGCTCCTGTCGGTGTACTAAAGTAGGGGTACCTTAGTATCCCGAACTTGTGCACGGGCAGTCGCAGCGCCCAGCGGCAAGGCTTGCCGGGCATCCGCCAAGATCCTCCGCAGCTCATATTTGTGCCATTCAAGAACAAAGTGTTTTGACTAAGAAGACAAGGCCCCGGCAAGAGGAGCTTGCCGGTAAGGACGAGGCCCCGGCAAGAGGAGCTTGCCGGGAGGGCCAGCCAAGAAACTTGCTGCGACGCGCCGCGCGTCCCGGCGAGCGACAAGCTTTCGGGTGCGGCAAGACAACGGCCGCGGCAACACACTTGCCGCGGCGAAGCCACCACTCTACGCCCACGCTCCAGCGCATCCGACGATGTGTCGCCACAAGATCGTTCCAGGCACACGTGGCGGGGAGCTGTGCAGCCAAGCGGTGCGAGGTGGCAAGTAGAGATGACGAGAAGGCCATCGTGGCAGGCGGTGGCATCCCTAACGGTCGCTTCTCTGCACTGTTTGGGCGACCGGACGGGCATTAAATGCCCTTGTCCCCTGCCGTCAGAGTTAGGTAGGGGGCACTGTAGATAGCGGTTGCACCAACCCCTCTTTTTACTTTTATACCCCTATCTGCGTTGCCACCTGTCGGTGACCCCTTTAGCCTATAAAAGGAGGCCCATGCGCAACGTAGAAGGGGTTCAACTCCTTCGAAAACACAGAACGCTCACGCTCTTGAGCAAGAACATAATACCACCACAAAGCAGCAGTAGGAGTTTTATCTCTCCGGAGAGCTCCGAAGCTGGGTAAAATCCCTCGCGTGCCTCGCCTCGATCTGCTCTTCGTGCGCCCTCCGCTCCCTTGCCCGACCGAAAGGGGCCCTGCCCCATAGGTGTTCGTTTCCCACGACAACGCTACTCTCCGAATGGAACGCGCATCATATTGCGTTTGCACACACATGTGGGACGGCAATTGAGAACCGACCATAGGCACATCCCCGGCCCCGCAAGTAGGGTGACTTAATAGAAGAGGGAGACGAGCGATAGCACTAGAGAAGTGTTGTACTACGTTGGTGCCTGGACGATCCCTGCAAGACATGGAAGATCAGTTCGTCCATGCATGTGACCAGACTCCAGCAGACACGCCTGGATTGGCTATCGTCTACATATCGTGCAGGCTGTGTTGTACATGGCTGTAGTTGTGGTGAGAAATCTAAAAAAAGGTTTCTTATCATCTCACAAAATTAGGTGTCATGTGCTTCGGATCACTGCGAGGGTTAAACAGCGACAACTGAGTTGGGCTAGTCATTGGGGGCACATGCACGAACAGTGACTACTCGGCTGCCATCTAGGTCAAGTCAGCTATGTTAATTAGGACATCTATCGGTGGACCCCTTTTCTACGAGTTTATCTTTAATATGAGCTTTGTTCCTCGTCTAGTTTGTTCGTCGGGATTCATGTTGTCTCCTTTGGGCAGTGAGGTTATGATTTCTTGTCATGTGGCATTTTTTCGTGTTATGTGTTATAATACGGTGCTTCAGATCAAAATGACGACAATTGCGCCTTCGAGCCACATGCATGAAGAGTTCTCGACAGTCATTGACGAGGTCAAGCCCGCTCCGGTAGACAAAAGAAAACTAGTACTACTCCACTATATAGGCAGGAGCCTTCGTGCTTGCTTGCTAGTGTTGCTCTCTTCACACTGTCTTGGCCTCTCCAGATCTAAACACGACAGCGGTGGCCACTCTCTCTCTCTCTCTCTTTGTTCACTGCTGGTCACAGATCCAGCTGGATCCTCTCCGCTGGGGAAGGTGAGAAGGTGCAACGTTCACGCGGTCGTCCTCGGCGACGGCTCTTACCCACTCCTGGGCGCGTCCCGATCAGCCTGCCTTACTGTTCTCTCCCAAGCACCGCTGGCGAGGGAGGGCCTCTGACCCCTTCTTCCTCGCTGCCGTAGTGTGGGCAGATCCGGCCTCCCGCCGCCCACCTAGCGACATCCCGGCGACCATCAGGTATAACTTCCCTCGAAACCGGCCTTGCTCTACTTCCCGAGCTCCTAACGTTGCTGCATTTGTATCTTTTACTATTTCTTAGGCCCCCTCGTAGATAGGATCGATCGGCTGTTCAAAAACCACCTATTTTTTTACATTTAAGAGGTAAAACTAGTTCATGCACTCGAATCTAGTACTACTTGGTTCAAACAAGGAATAAAGGGGTTGGGGGTTGGGGGAGGATTTGTTACCTGAATCTAGGACTTGGTCGAAAGAGGAAATAATGGGGACGAAAAGTAGCAGAGACTGGCTATCCAACTGGTCTCTAGGTCTAATTGGGAAATAAAGGGAAACACAATACAAACTCAATATAAACTCGATCTATTGGTTGAAAAAGGAAAGAAAGTGGGGACTGGGGGACAGGTCAATAGAGTAAGTCCAACACTAGATTTGCTAGCCTCACACAGTATAAGGTGGCTATACTGAACAAAAATGGGACCAACTCAGATATCTTGTTCTGATGTTTGTTGCCCCGAGCCACTCTTATGTAATGCCACTGGTAAAATGTAGCAGTCGCACTGTTAAAAGTAAGGACACGTTAAACCAATGTTGTTTTCAATGTAATGCCTCCAGTAATATGAATCAATGGCACTTTTTTACATGTCCTGCTAAATTTCCCATTAAGATAAGTTGGTTCTTTTCGTTAGAAATGCAACTGTCCTGGTCCGCCTACTCTCCCGTGCCCAAAGTAATGTCATATTTAACGGTTGTCATAGTTAATCCTGATGCCCACACTAATATCTAGCAATGCCACTTCTTTAGAAATTGCTACTGTCCTTATAGGATTGCCATATAGATAAGGAACATGCTTCTTTTCATTTGATGCATGTTTCATCACTTGTTAGTCGCCCTCCTTTCCACCTTTTTTGTGCAAACAGAGATATACATTTCATGCACGATCTTAGTTGAACTGCACAAATGATATCCAAATTATAGTTGAGCATTCCAGGAGCTTCACAACCAACCTTGATGTTGCTCAATTTTATTGCAACTAATGAAGAAGAAGCTCTGTGGGTTTCGTTTTCTGATGGAAATGGAACCGGGGCTGGAGCCCTTTTCTTAACTTTTTTTGAAGAAAAACTGCTAGCTCACGGGACATTGCTTCATTTTAGGTGAACTGCAACAAAAGGTCCCATGAATTGAATCATCCATGTTGGTGACTGAAAGAGCTAGCTTCAGCATCCTAGTCTAAGCACCCCCGGCCTCCATCCTTGCGACGCACGGTACACCTCGTTTGCCACCTGCTCGACCCTAGTGTCACTGATAAAATGAAGTAATAATACAGTTAAAATAGAGCGAGTGTCATCTCTATCATTTCATTTCCAATGTAGATAAAGAAAGTGCTTCTCTTTGTTAATGTATGTTTCATCAACTAGTCCCATTTTTAATGTTTAAGCATTTCTGCAAACTGGGGTGCTTAATTTTAGTTAATCTGTACAAAAATAGAGATTTGAATATCTCAAGGCACCTCCTTGTACTACCGCTGTACACTGATGTTCATCACTGGCAGAAGGTGTATCTGGGAGACTTGGGACGATGTCTAGTATGAGGCGTACCGTATGAGGCATCACATGGCCCATCTCACCCTCGCAGCATGGCATACTATGATACTATCATAATATTTTATTCTATTTATTTTGTGTGTTTCATCAACTAGTGCCACTATAATGTAATCACGCTTTTTCATTATCTGTGCAAACAGGGTTATTCAGCTGCATTTTGGTGGAACTGCACAAATGTACGTATGGAACCGGCATATATGCAGAGTGCGAGGTGTGCCAAGTAAAAATTACCGACACCAACCATGCTGCATGCACGCATTGGCATCCAACACCACCAGTGGGATGTGTGGCGCTCTCTATGGATGGATCTTTCTCAGCAGCAAATCCTCTAACCAAATACTAGTAGCTTATATTGGCAGTTTTCTAAGGAGTACTCTTTCTGAAGGAAGCACCAATCTATTTTTCTTTATTTGTACACTGTGTCACAACTTTGACCCAAAGGTCCAGAGCTATTTTAGGGTGATTAGCGTAGTACTCGGAGACTGATTGTAAGCATGATTTTATTAGCCGTCACACTGATTGTAAGCATGAGAAGGTGGAAGATTAGGTTAGTGTGAAGCTTACCTTAAACCCTACCACCGCCGTTGAAACGGGGCGAGCGTCCAGGGAACCGTGGAGAACGGCGAGGAAGTGACGTCACACCATCTGGCCTCCTCTTGCGGTGGGAGAACGAATACTCCTGTGGCTCTGGCTGGCTCTGCACCCTCACGAACGGCACACCATACTCGATCGATTCTTATCCTCTGGGTGCTCAACCTTCGACCTGTACGCCCACCACCTCCGCCTGACTGTCGCCTTAGGCGAATCTGTCTGCTCCATCGCCCAGAGGAGATACTCGATGAACTCGAAGGATTGCGGCGTGATTGCCGTCGAGGAGTACATGTACATTGCCGCCCTCATCGCCGCCGTCTCGCTCTTTCGCATACATTGCCACATGGCTCGCACCATCCTCGAAATCTCCCACTCATTGTCAAACCAACTAAGGATCTCCTTCAACCTGGCTAACTTTGCCTGGTCACCACTGGCGATCTGCCTGATTCGCTACTGCATCCTCTCCATAAATGTCCTTCTGAGTAGTCCGGTGCTAGCTTTGGAAGATGGAAAGAGAGACGGTGGTCTTGCAATAGAGAAGAGGGAGAGGCGAGATGGTGGTTTTGGAATGGAGATGATGGAGAGGAGAGGAGGTGGTTTTGCAATGGAGAAGATCAGAAGAGGGAGAGGCGAGACGGTGGTTTTGGAATGGAGATGATGGAGAGGAGAGGAGGTGGTTTTGCAATGGAGAAGATCAGAAGAGGGAGAGGCGAGACGGTGGTTTTGGAATGGAGATGATGGAGAGGAGAGGAGGTGGTTTTGCAATGGAGAAGAGGGAGAGGAGCATGCGGCAGCGATTTAGGATTGGACGAGAGGGCTGGCGTGCTGTGACTGATCAAAGTCAAAATCAATTTACCCTTCAATTAAGAAAGCGACCCCACATTAACTAGTCTCCCTTTTATTGTGGGTCATAATTGACCATGATTTTTGCACATAAAATATATGTTATACGTTGCAAAAATAATATAATTTGAAAGTACATTCAGATACGAACCAAACGATACAATTTTTGGTGACATGCATTCACATTTTGCTTGCCAAATATAGTACTTGGTCAAACTTTGACCCAAAATACGCAAAACAACAAAAAAATACTTCCAAGACCAGCGCCGCTCTTCCGCTCTTCTCCTCTTAAACCACCACCGCTCCTCTCCTGTTCCAATTTAAATCCAGCGCCGCTCCTCTCCTCTTCCATTTCAAAACCACCGCCCCTCCTCTCCTATTCCAGCCCAAAACCAGCGTCACTCCTCTCCCGTTCTAATCCAAAACCAGCCCTGCTCCTCTCCTCTTCCATTCAAAAACCACCGCCGGCGAGTGAAGGTGCTGTGGGGAAGTAGATCGATGGAGGAGTACAACCGATACGTGAGGATCACAGACGGCGACCCTGTGAAGCTAGCTAGGATGTTGGAGATACAGTCTTGGTTTGACAATAAGGACCAACTAGTGGCGACGGCGACATCCATGGCCAAATATCTACAACAGAGCGAAAAGGCGGCGATAATCCCGGAGGGAGTCGCGCCGGAGTACATAGAGCTGCTCCTCTGGGCCATGGAGCAAACAGATTCACCGAATCCGATCATGAGGGAGCGGTGGTGGGAGTATCAATCCCGGATGGAGCATCCACCAGAGATTGAAGGATCGAGCATCTACAGGGTGCCGCTTGTGAGGGTGTCCTGCCAGAGCGAGCCGGTAGAGTCTTCATCGACCGAACCCAACTGCAAGAGGAGAAAAGCAGTTGGCCCGACGATGCTTCCCCTCCATTGTCTCCCTCGTCGTTCACATCATCTCACGGAGTGGCTGTCTGCCGCCAAGGAATAGGAGGGGACTGCCCCCAGCCCAATAGTCGGGCAGGTTGTGAATTGTCAGGAGGAGCTTAGGGTTGTCAGTATTTGCATGTTGTGAATTGTGTTTTGTGTCGTGTATTTTGAGAGTACTTTCAGATATGAATGTCTTTTGAATTTCAGATTTGCAGTATTGAGCATATGAAGTATTTTATGAATTCTAGAGATCTATTTTTAGCACTTAAAAAAATGTAGTTTCATAGAAGTATAAAAGTGCAGACAATGTGATTCTCAGAGAAGAAACTGCAAGTTTCAGTTTTAGATAAGAAACTTCAAGTTCAGTTTCAGATAAGAAACTACAACTTTCAGAGGCAGAGCATTTATATTAACACGGCCTTTTCAAACAGGGTTAACATCATGTTGAAAGTTTTATTCATGGTCGAAAATGGAACTACCAGCCAGTTAACATCATGCTGATCAACATTCATGCATAGCACATCTTCATATGATGCACAGTCAAAATGCCCACACAATGTCGAGTGTGCGAAACACAGAGAAAATGAGGGACGAAGTTTTGGTAACTGTTGGACGTGGTTTTGGGCTGCCCCGCCTAGGCTTTCATTTTTAACATGCGCAGCCCACGACCTCGGATGGGAGGTCCATAGGCCTGTTTGTATTTTCTTAGGGCCGTCATGTATCGACCGGCCTATGGACCTCCCATCCGAGGTTTTATTTTTGGCAGCCCAATTTATGCATTTTTTTGAAGAAAACACAAAGGTCTGTTCTATTTTTTCTATATAAGAATAGGAACGCCAGGTCCACCTTATGTTTCCCTTCTAACTATATTATATATATTTAAATTACTTTATATGTTATTATATATTATTTTTATTGTCATAATATATTTAACAGATACTTACATATGTAAGAAAACAATATCCCTCATCTTATTAACTTATAAAAATAATTTCTTAACAATAAAATCCTGGATTGTTTTGGAACGAAAATTCTAGTGATTGTGTACAAAAGCTTGGTAAGATTTAAGGACGAATGTAATAATATCACTTATTATTTAAATATATTTATAACAAAATGCTCAGTTCCTTTTTATTTTTTGATAACATTGCTGGCCCAACCCAACATTATAAATAGGCCGCATGGACGCTACATTATTTGTTCACCCAGCCCAGCTAATGGCTGTAATTCAAAAAAAGATCAAATTGAGTGTAAATTCTACCACGCAAAAAAAAAAGACTGTAAATTCTGAAAAAATGGGTTGAATAGGTGCCATATTTTTGGAGGCTGAAATGTGGGCCAATAGGTCGAAGCCAACGCAAGTCGTTGTCAATTTAGTCAACAAATGATTCTGACATGTTAGCCGTTGGATTTACATCCAACGACCGACATCCAACTTCAATCTCTCGTCTTCTTCCTCTAGTGCCGCCGGGACCACCTCCCGCCTCCTGCTGCTCAGCTCTGCTTAGCATGCTTCGCTATGAAGCGCTACTCCACCGTTGGCCAGGCCATCCCTCCATCCCTCCACACCTCCTGTTCTTCTCCATCGACTGCCGAACCACACCGCACTAGAACCAGTTAACCCTCGTACACCTCTCCGTCTGTGACTCTACTCCCGCGTCTTCCCATCTCCGGCTCGTTGCTGTCCGGGGCCTCGCCGTCATCCACCACCTTGGATGCGCTCGGTGCCGCGTAGTCAACGTGGTCAACGAACGACACCGTCGGAAGTAGACTGTGTGTGGAGAGGCTGACAGCTGGGTCCACAGCCGCACACAAGGAAATGCCTCCTTATTATGCGCAAAATAATGATTCCTCCACTTGACATCTGGGACACATCGGAAGGGCCTCTGTATTTTGTGAAAAAACGTGCCTCCCGCTGACATGTCGGACCCACCAGCTATCTTCAAACGCAAGGAAGTGCCTCCTTGTTATGCACAAAAAAAGAGAATACTCCCCCTGCCAGCTGGAACCCAGCATAGTGGGAGGCTGACTTGTGGGCCTACCAAGTTGTCGGGGACGAGGGCTTTGTCAACTTAGTCAATATGAATGATTCTAGCTCCTGTTACCGTACGATGTTCATCCAACGGCCGTAGTGCTTCTTCAACCTCTGGTCTTCTTGCTCCAGCCGCCCAAACCAGTGCCGGTCGTGTCGCGTGCTCCTGCCTCCCGTGGCCGGCTGTGATGCTGCGGAGGCCTCACCGCCACCTACTACTCCCACCGCTGGCCAGGCCATCCCTCTACTCACCCACACCCCCTGTTATTCTGCGGGGCAACGGAATGTGTCGTGTTCATGGGGAGGCAACGGAGTGCGTCGTGTTCATCGGGAGGCAACGGAATGCGTGGGAGCCAACCGGCTGGGTCGGAACAGAATGCATGGTCGTGTTCATCGGGAGGGCTTGGATGGAACAGGCGATGGAAATGAGGCCTGGCGTACCGCAGAACGGAGGAAACGGCGTTGTGTTCGACCGACCACGTTCGAAATGGGATCCTGTTCATCGGAAGGGGTGTGGCGTACCGCAAAACAGAGAAAATGGACCTCCTACGGTCGAAACGGGGGTCCTGTTGATCGGGAGGGGTGCGGCGTACCGCAAAACGGACGAAACAGACCTCCTACGGTCGAAACGGGGGTCCTGTTGATTGGGAGGGGTGTGGCGTACCGCAAAACGGATGTAACGGACTTGTGTTGGAGCGCTACAGTCGAAACGGGGGTCCTGTTCATTGGGAGGGGTGTGGCGTACCGCAAAACAGGACTCCACGGGATACTGTTCATCTCCACCGTCGACCTCCTCCAGCCTCCACGGGCTACCTTTGACCTCCTCCAGCCTCCACGGGCTCCTGTTCATCCAGCCTCCACCGCGCGCTACTCCACCGACTACTGTTCAACCATCCCTCCATGGGCACCCCTCCACGGTCTATTGATCATCCAACCCTCCACACCACGGGGTCCTGTTCATCCAGAGGCAACGCCACCGCTCACTGTTCATCCACCCCCCACAATGCTCACTGTTCATCCAATCAACCGGCTTCAGTTAGCAGCAGTAGCGAAGGAATCGCTTGATCGGGTTCAATTAACAGCCATTGATCGATCGCTCGGGTTCAGTAACACGTAGCATGCAGTGCAATCACTCGGGTTCAGTTAGAGCCCAATGCCTCGCTCGGGTTTAGTTAGAGCCAACGCCTCGCACACACGCGCGTACATGTACGAGAGAAACGCGCATCGCTCAGCCCCCGATCACCCACCATAACCGGGAACTCCCCGAAATTTTCCTCGCCCTCGCTTCTACCACGGGTTTTTTCGTCATGGACAGCCCAAAGAATGTCATGCAGCTGCGTCTCCGGCCCGCCCAGGACGAAAAGCCCATTTTCTGTCATGATTTTTTGTCATAGAAGTAGGATCCCACCACATCTATGATGATACCGGGTTTTGTCACAATTATCGTCATAGAAGTATCATATGTATGACAGAAAAAAATTTCGTTCGGCCCAAAATGTCATGGATGTGTCTTTTTTGTAGTGATATAGGCGAAAGAAGTACGTCGGTGGAGCTATGAGGGCCCCACGAGGGTGGGGGGCGCGCCTACCCCCTGGGCGCGCCCTCCTTCCTCGTGGACACCTCGTGGCGTTTTTGACTTCGACTCCAAGTCTTGTGGTTTGCTTTCGGTCCAAGAAAGATCACCGCGAAGGTTTCATCCCGTTTGGACCCCGCTTGGCATTCCTTTTCTGCAAAACTCTAAAATAGGAAAAAAACAAAAACTGGCTCTAGGCCTCTGGTTAATAGGTTAGTCCCAAAAATAATATAAAAGAGCATATTAAATCCCATTAAACATCCCAAACAGATAAATGCTCGTCCTCGAGTAGGTAAATGATAAAAACAGAATTTTTGATGTGGAATGCTACTTAACATAATTATCAATGTAATTTTCTTTATTGTGGCATGAATGGTCAGATCCGAAAGATTCAGGACAAAAGTTTAATATTGACATAAAAACAATAATACTTCAAGCATACTAACAAAGCAATCATGTCTTCTCAAAATAACACGGCCAAAGAAAGTTCATCCCTACAAAATCATATAGTTTGGCTATGCTCCATGTTCGTCACACAAAATATTCAAATCATGCACAACCCCAGTTTCAGCCAAGCAATTGTTACTTTAGTATTCTCAAACTTTTCCAACTTTCACGCAATACATGAACGTGAGCCATGGACATAACACTATAGATGGACTAGAGTGGTGGTTATGGAGAAGACAAAAAAGAGGACGTGGTCTCACATCAACTAGGCATATTAATGGGCTATGGAGATGCCCATCAATAGATATCAATGTGAATGAGTAGGGATTGCCATGCAATGGATGCACTAGAGCTATAAATGTATGAAAGCTCAACAAAAGAAATTAAGTGGGTGTGCATCCAACTTGCTTGCTCACGAAGACCTAGGGCATTTTGAGGAAGCCCATCATTGGAATATACAAGCCAAGTTCTATAACGAAAATTCCCACTAGTATATGAAAGTGACAAAATAAGAGACTCTCTATCATGAAGATCATGGTGCTACTTTGAAGCACAAGTGTGGAAAAAGGATAGTAGCATTGCCCCTTCTCTCTTTTTCTCTCATTTTTTGTTTGGCTTCTTTGGCCTCTCTTTTTTTCATTGGCTTCTTTGGACTCTTTTTTCATTTCCTCACACGGGACAATGCTCTAATAATGATGATCATCACACTTCTATTTATTTACAACTCAAGGATTACAACTCGATACTTAGAACAAAATATGACTCTATATGAATGCCTATGGCGGTGTACTGGGATGTGCAATGATTCAAGAGTGACATGTATGAAAAAATTATGAATGGTAGCATTGACACAAATACGATGTCAACTACAGGATCATGCAAGGCAATATGACAATTATGGAGTGTGTCATAATAAACGAAACGGTGGAAATTTGCATGGCAATATATCTTTGAATGGCTATGAAAATGCCATAATAGGTAGGTATGGTGGCTGTTTTGAGGAAAGTAATGGTGGGTTTATGGTACCACCGAAAGTTGCGCGGTACTAGAGAGGCTGGCAATGGTGGATATAATCCATGGACTCAACATTAGTCATAAAGAACTCACATACTTATTGCAAAAATCTACAAGTCATCAAAACCAAGCACTACACGCATGCTCCTAGGGTAAGGGTTGGTAGGAGTTAACCATCGCGCGATTCTGACCTCCCCACATAAGGAAGACAATCAAAGAAACACCTCATGCTTCAAATTTGTTACACAAAGGTTACCATACGTGCATGCTACGGGACTTGCAAACCTCAACACAAGTATTTCTCAAATTCACAATTACTCTACTAGCATGACTCAAATATCACTATCCTTATATCTCAAAACAATCATCAAGAATCAAACTTCTCATAGTATTCAACGCATTTTATATGGAAGTTTTTATTATACCCATCTTGGATGCCCATCATATTAGGACTAGTTTTATAGCTAAAGAAAATTACCATGCTGTTGTAAAAGACTCTCAAAATAATATAAGTGAAGCATGAGAGATCAATAATTTCTATAAAATAAAACCATCATCATGCTCTAAAAAGATATAAGTGAAGCACTAGAGCAAAATTGTCTAGCTCAAAAGATATAAGTGAAGCACATAGAGTATTCTAATAAATTCCGATTCATGCGTGTCTCTCCCAAAAGGTGTTTACAGCAAGGATGATTGTGGTAAAATAAAAAGCAAAGACTCAAATCATACAAGACGCTCCAAGCAAAACACATATCAGGTGGTGAATAAAAATATAGCCTCAAGTCAAATTACCGATAGATGAAGACGAAAGAGGGGATGCCTTCCAGGGCATCCCCAAGCTTAGGCTTTTGGTTGTCCTTGAATTTTACCTTGGGGTGCCTTGGGCATCCCCAATATTAGGCTCTTGCCACTCCTTATTCCAAAATCCTTCAAATTTTACCCCAAAACTTGAAAACTTCACAACACAAAACTTCAACAGAAAATCTCATGAGCTACGTTAGTATAAGAAAATAAACCACCACTTTAAGGTACTGTAATGAACTCATTCTTTATTTATATTGGTGTTAAACCTACTATATTCCAACTTCTCTATGGTTCATACCTCCTGATACTACTCACAGATTCATCAAAATAAGCAAACAACACACGAAAAACAGAATCTGTCAAAAACAGAACAGTATGTAGAAATCTGTAACTTTCGAATACTTCTGTAACTCTAAAAATTATGAAATAAATTGGTGGACGTGAGGAATTTTTCTATTAATCATCTGCAAAAATAATCAACCTAAAATCACTCTTCTATAAAAAATTACAACTATTCTCGTGAGCGCAAAAGTTCTTGTTTTTTACAGCAAGATCGGAAAGACTTCACCCAAGTCTTCCCAAAGGTTCTACTTGGCACAAACACTAATTAAAACATAAAACCACATATAACCAGAATCTAGATGAATTATTTATTACTAATCAGGAGCAAAAATCGAAAAACAGAAATAAAATTGAGTTGCCTCCCAACAAGCGCTATCGTTTAACGCCCCTTGCTAGGCATAAAAACACGATTGGATCTAGGTATTGCCATCTTTGGTATGCAATCCATAAGTGGCTCTCATAATAGATTCGTAAGGCAATTTAATTTTCTTCCTAGGAAAGTGTTCCATGCCCTTCCTTAACGAAAATTGGAATCTAATATTTCCTTCTTTCATATCAATAATTACACCTATCGTTCTAAGGAAAGGTCTACCAAGAATATTAGGACATGTAGGATTGCAATCTATATCAAGAACAATGAAATCTACAGGCACATCATTCCTGTTTGTAACAATAAGAACATCATTACTCCTTCCCATAGGTTTCTTAATGGTTGAATCCACAAGATGCAAATTTAAAGAACAATCATCAAATTCACGGAAACCTAGCACATCACACAAAGTTTTTGGAATCATGGAAACACTAGCACCCAAATCACACAAAGCATAGAATTAATAATCTTTGATCTTAATTTTAATAGTAGGTTCCCACTCATCACAAAGTTTTCTAGGAATAGAAACTTCTAGTTCAAGCTTTTCTTCATAAGATTGCATCAAAGCATCAATGATGTGTTTAGTAAAAGCTTTATTTTGATTATAAGCATGAGGAGAATTTAACACAGATTGCAACAAGGAAATACAATCTATTAAAGAGCAATTATCATAATTAAATTCCTTGAAATCCAAAATAGTGGGTTTTCATCGCTATGTAAAGTTTTGACCTCTTCAATCCCACTTTTATCAATTTTTGCATCTAGATCTAAAAATTCTTAATCATTGGGACGCCTTTTAAATAAAGTTGACTCATCTCCAGTCCCATCTTTATCAAGATTCATTTGGAAAACAAAGATTTAATAGTCACATCAATCACTTTTAGATCTTCATCATTATTATCTTGGAAACTAGAAGAACACGCTTTCACAAAGCAATCTTTTTTAGCATGCATCCTAGCGGTTCTTTCTTTGCACTCATCAATGGAAATTCTCATGGATTTGAGAGACTCATTGATATCATGCTTAGGTGGAATAGATCTAAGTTTAAAAGAATCAACTTCAAGAGAAATTCTATCCACGTTCCTAGCCAACTCATCAATCTTAAGCAATTTTTCTTCAACCAAAGCATTGAAATTCTTTTGCGAACTCATAAATTCTTTAACACTATTCTCAAAATCAGAGGGCATCTTATTAAAATTTCCATAAGATTTCTTGTAGGAATTACCATAATTATTAGAGGAATTACTAGGAAACGACCTAGAATTAAAATTTCCTCTATACGCGTTGTTACCAAAATTGTTCCTACCAACAAAAGTCACATCCATAGATTCATTATTATTCTCAATCAAAGTGGACAAATGCATATCATTAGGATTAGAAGAAACACTTTTATTAGAAAAAAAATTCATAAGTTCATCCATCTTTGCACTCAAAACATTAATTTCATCAATCGCATGAACCTTTTTACTAGTGGATCTTTCGATGTGCCATTGAGAATAGTTAACCATAATATTATCTAGGAGTTTAGTAGCTTCTCCTAAAGTGATTTCCATAAAAGTGCCTCCCACGACCGAATCTAAAAGATTTCCAGAAGCAAAATTCAATCCGGCATGAAAATATTGTATAATTATCCAAAAATTCAAACCATGTGTAGGGCAATTACGTATCATTAATTTCATCCTATCCAAAGCTTGTGCAACATGCTCATGATCAAGTTGCTTAAAATTCATAATATCGTTCCTAAGAGAGGTGATCTTAGCGGGAGGAAAAAACTTAGAGATAAAAGCATGTTTGCACTTATTCCATGAATCAATACTATTTTTTAGGCAAAGAAGAGAACCAAGTTTTAGCAGGATCTCTAAGTGAAAACGAAAATAGCTTCAGTTTAACAATATTATTATCCACATCTTTCTTCTTTTGCATATCACACAAATCAACAAAGTTGTTTAGATGGGTTGCGGCATCTTCACTAGGAAGGCCAGAAAATTGATCTTTCATAACAAGATTCGACAACGCGGTACAAATTTCACAAGAATCAGTATCAGTAGTAGGAGCAATCGGTGTGCTAATAAAATCATTGTTGTTGGTATTGGAAAGTCACACAATTTAGTATTATCTTGAGCCATCGTGACAAACAATCAATCCAACACACAAGCACACAAGAAGCAAGTGAAAAAGAGATGAACGAAAGAGAGGTGAAGAAAAGGCAAAGGTTTTCGAAAATCGTTTTAGAAGTGGGGTAGAGGAAAACGAGAGGCGAATGGCAAATAATGTAATGCGAGGGAGAAGAGTTTATGATGGGTACTTGGTATGGCGTGACTTGGCATAGATCTCCCCGGCAATGGCGCCAGAAATCCTTCTTGCTACCACTTAAGATTGCGTTGGTTTTCCCCTGAAGCGGAAAGGGTGATGCAGCAAAGTAGCGTAAGTATTTCCCTCAGTTTGAAGAAACAAGGTATCAATCCAGTAGGAGACGACGCACAAGTCACCGAATACCTGCACAAACAATCAAGAACCTTGCAACCAACGCGATAAAGGGGTTGTCAATCCCTTCACGGTCACTCGCAAAAGTGAGATATGATAGAGATACTAAAGTAAATATTTTTGGTATTTTTGTTGTATAGATTGGAAAGTAAAGATAGAAAAATAGTAAACGAGATGCGATATAATGGAAAAGAGATGTAATATAATAGAAAAGAGATCCGGGGTCCATAGGTTTCAGTAGTGGATTCTCTCAAGATAGCATGTATTACGGTGGGTGAACAAATTACTGCCGAGCTATTGATAGAAAAGCGCATAATTATGAAGACATCTAAGGCAATGATCATGAATATTGGCATCATGTCCGTGTCAAGTATACCGAAATGATTCTGCATCTACTACTATTTTTCCACACATCGACCGCTATCCAGCATGCATCTAGAGTATTAAGTTCATAAGAACAGAGCAACACATTAAGCAAGATGACATGATGTAGATGGACAAACTCAAGCAATATGATATAAACCCCATCTTTTTATCCTCGATGGCAACAATATAATACGTGCCTTGCTGCCCCTACTGCCACTGGGAAAGGACACCGCAAGATTGAACCAAAAGATAAGCACTTCTCCCATTGCAAGAAAGATCAATCTAGTAGGCTAAACTAAACCGATAATTCGAAGAGACTTGCAAAGATATCAAATCATGCATATAAGAATTCATCGAAGAACCAAATAAAATTCATAGATAATCTTGTTCATAAACCCACAATTCATCGAATCTCGTCAAACACACCACAAAAGATTATTACATCAAATAGATCTCCAAGAACATCGAGGAGAACTTTGTATCAAGAATCAAAGAGAGAGAAGAAGCCATCTAGCTAATAACTATGGACCCGAAGGTCTATGGTAAACTACTCACGCTTCATCGGAGAGGCAATAGTGTTGATGTAGAAGCCCTTCATGATCAATTCCCCCTCCGGCAGATCGCCGGAAAAGGCCCCAAGATGGGATCTCACAGGTATAGAAGGTTGTGGCGGTGGAAAAGTGGTTTCGTGGCTCTCCCTGATGTTTCTAGGGTATAAGAGTATATATAGGCAAAATAAGTACGTCGGTGGAGCTACGAGGGCCCCACGAGGGTGGGGGGCGCGCCTACCCCCCAGGCATGCCCTCCTGCCTCATGGATGCCTCGTGGCGTTTCTACTTCAACTCCAAGTCTTCTGGTTTGATTTCGGTCCAAGAAAGATCATCGCGAAGGTTTCATTCTGTTTGGACCTCGTTTGGTATTCCTTTTCTACAAAACTCTAAAATAGGCACAAAAAAACTGGCACTGGGCCTCGGTTAATAGGTTAGTCCCAAAAATAATATAAAAGAGCATACTAAAGCCCATTAAACATCCAAAACAGATAATATAATAGCACGAAACAATAAAAAATTATAGATACGTTGGAGACGTATCACTGTGGGTGGTGACGGTGGCTGACTGGTGTTGTCTTCTGGGTAATAGTGGCCTATGGCGATGGTGGATGAGGGCTACAGTGGTGGTCCTTGGTGTTCCGGTGGCCGCGTGCATCTACTCGGCAAGGCACCGCGTGGTTCTAGTCAGCTACTGGCTCGGGATGGCGTGACTTCCGGTGAAAATCGCGTCGATCTTGGTCTTGATGGACGATGGTGGCATCAATGATGTCGTTTCCTTGTTGAGGCATCATCATTGCAGGCAACGTCATCTCCCTCGGGCTGCTCCGGGGGAAACCCTAGATTTTGGTTTTCCTGGATCGGACGATGATGGTGTTGGAGATATGCCCTAGAGGCAAGCATGTATGATGATATTTTCTATGTGTTTATGAATAAATATAGTCCTTGGATGTAATCAATGATACTTGTTGGCAAGTACATGACTTGTCTGTGAGATCTTGTGTTGTATGAGACATCCTAAATTGTCCCTAGTCACAAGTAACGTGTGGGCACACGTCGGACTAGACTAGCATATGACACGGTGGATGGCTCAGTCTCACTAGCCATGGAGCATTGGATGCTAACCGGATAATATGGACTCTGAAGAATCTGGTCGGATTTGACGTAGTCAAATCCGAGTCGAGATAAGGTCCGAGTCGGACAGACCCAACTATGAGACACAACGATATGTCATCTGTGAGTCTCCAGTACAACATACGTTCTATGTCCTAAAACCTGAGCTGACGCATGTACTTGGGATGGTGATAGACTTGCTTTGGGCCGACCAAACGCTACTCCATGACTGGGTAGTTACAAAGTTAGGTTTCGGGTTTGTCCTGTCTCCATGATGCGAGACATGGTCGAGCAAGATGGGATTTGCCCCTCCGATTAGGAGAGATTTTCTCTGGGCCCCTCGTGTGATCCGACCAGGATAAGCATGGCCATGCGACAAGGGTTATGAGATAATCCAATTTGTGGTCGGTATCACTAGAACGAGAAAGAGGTCGGGCTAGAACAAGGATGACAGTCTCGCCTTGAACTGGACAACATATATCGTGAGGCAAAGGGAACAGAAGTATGACACATTGTATAGGTTCGCCTAACCAACTTCATAGTCTGCTTGGTGGTCGGCACGCCTTGCTAGAGGCCGCTACCAACCGTGCAGGTCGGTGGTGATCCGAACTGTGACCAAGCCGACTTGAATCTAAGGGGTCGCGCGCTTAAGGGAAGGAACCTACGAGATCGGTTCGGACAACACTGGTCGGATGTGATCCGAGCTGGACTTGGAACGCGACCGAGTAGACTTTGTGCTTTAGGATCCGTGCAAGGCCCAAGTGTTGAGCCCGCGACGGATGCCTATAAATAGTGGAGGTGCGGCACACTTATTCAGTTGATCGCTTCGGTGCTCTCACTAGGGTTTGCATGTGTTGCGAATAGCCACCTCCACTCGTCGCCGACTGTGTGATCGGACCTAGCAGTCTACCGCATGGTGTTCCTCCTGCACGCACGGATACTGTTAGAGGCGGTGCACTTGCGCCACTTCGGCGAACCTGTATGTGGGAACCAACGACCAGCTGTTTGAGGGAGATCAGACGAGGAGGAGACGATCCACGTGGACGCGCTGCCCCAACTCTTCTTCCGCTGGACGACACTGCGTGTCTAGTGGTAATGATCTGTGATCCATTCCCGTAGCATGTTCCTGGATGTTCTGCGCGTAGGAAAATTTTAAATTTGAAGTTGATGCACCCTACCATAGAATCCAACAGATGGCATCTTCGATGCTGTTCTCCCTCCTAGGGGTATCGTTTTGGAGTAGATGCTGACTGGAAGTCCCCAAAGGTGGAGCGAGGTTTCATGATCCGCATCGATGACGATGGATCTTGGCGGCGTAGTGCAGGGGAGTCTCGGCGTCCGATGCGGGTTGATGGACTCATGCAGGAGGACGACGCTGTCTGGCGTCATGGTGGCGTCGACAGCAGTCCTGGCAAGGTTGATGTGTCCGTTCATGTTATGAAGATGGATAGGTGGAAGACAGCGACGGTCACCTCTGAGAGTGCATCGGGCCAGTGTGTACCCCAGACCCGACATTGTGGATTGGTTGGGGCCTCCGGCTTTAGATGTTAGGCTTATGTATGAAGTCTGCTTGGTATTCGGCTTGTATTCTCGGCACCCTTCATCAAGTGGATATGAGTAGCGACATATGTTCCCGAGATGATGGCTTCAGACCTATTGATGTATTACTTTGTAAGGTCTTCGTGAATAATTAATAAAGTGGCTGCATGCATCGCCGATATGCAGAGGGTCCTCCTTTTCTAAAAAAGTATTTTCATATTATTATTTGATTTTATAAATTGGAAATAAAGGAAATAGCAATTCATTCCATGACAACAATAAAGATAATTTGAAACAAGAAATCAGTTTGAAATTAAATATTTAATATTTGTAAGTGCATCTAGTGCCCTAAAGGGTTTTGGGTGATAAATGAGAAAGTAGTTGTAGCGACCCGACCTCAGACGGTTAAGTCTCTGTGCTTACGTGTCATCCCTGGATCGGTATGCTGACACACACAGTACTCGAGGATTTATAACAGAGGTAAATCACATGTATAAAGTAACGTAAATACCATTACCTCAATCCAAAATAGCGGAAGCAACAGGGTTGTGGATTCCCATCAACACCAACGACAAAGTTGAGTATAGGAAATCGTAACCCTAACGTATCACTTACTCGTCGTAAGATCCTACAACATGAAACGTTGCAGCCCGAAAACGGGTCAGCACATGGAATATGCTGGCAATGTAACACATATAGAATAATGAAAGAATAAGCTATACTACATGCATAATTGGCTGGTGGAAAGCTCTATGGTTACAGTTTTGCATAAAGCCAAATTTTGCCTACTACAAAGGAATAAATTTATTTAACTATCATGGTGGTTATTAAACATTGAGAATGGTTGACAGCATTCTCAATCCCAATTAAAAAGTACTCATTAACAATCCCATCAATATTAATTTAGAGTAACATGTTGAGATTCACAGAATATTCAAGTACTAGATACTCAAGATGTCCATAACTGGGGACACGGCTAATCATGATTAGTTTGTACACTCTGCAGAGGTTTGCGCACTTTTCCCCACAAGACTCGATCGCCTCCGTTTGGTTTCTCGCACTACATGATGTTTGAGAAACGGATGACCGAGACATAGTCTTTCAGAAGCGCTAGCACCTTACGATGGGTAGACCGGTACACCTACATCCCCTACATCTGCTAGTCCACAACTATAAGAGTTCGCACGACTTAGTCAACTATGCCAGAGCCCATAATGGCTTGTGGCTGCACACGTAAGTTACTAGTATGAATTATCTTATGATCCCTTTGAGCCTGGGTGGCGGTCCATAGGAAAATCACATGGTACCTCCGGGATTTCCAAAAAAACAGGCAAGTCCTGGTAACCCCAGGTGCCTCAATCCACCCAGATGTGTATTTAAGTTGCCACCTTAGATAAACCATTAATTAACAGTCTCACATCTGTCATGGATATTCACTCACCCAATCCACGTCTACTAGCATAGCATGGCATAATAAGCAAATGCAGAAGTAACTCCCAAAGGTTTCATAAGTAAAACAGGTAATAGGTACTACCTCATCTACTTCCCATCCCACAATTTAATTAGATCCTAATCATGCAATGTGTGAGGATCGATCTAATGCATAAAACCGGGTAGTAGAAGAAAGGTATGATCAAGTGTTACTTGCCTGCAATGTTGATGAAGATGATTCGCACTCAAAACTCTTGATAGTTCTACTCGTCACACTCCGGTCAATATATCGTGAGCAAGCAATAGTAACCACACACAAGCAATCACTCAAAAAGATCAGAAGAAAACAATTCGGAAAACATCGAAACCAAGCAAATAACTCTTGCAGCATAAAACAATTTCTAACAGTACCAAAATTATGTGAATTTGGCCTTATCAGACAGTTTAGGTCAGGAGCTTCGAGATGCAAAAAGAATCACTCAAATCGGAGTTATAAAACTCAAGTTATGATCAAACGAAGTTTAAATACAAATCTGTTCAAATTCAAATTTTAAAACTTTCAAAAACATGCTCAAGTTGGATTACTGGATAGAGGGTATCATAACGAAAAAGTAGGCGTTGGTTTCGTTGGATTTGGACAAACGGTTGAAAAGTTGTGCTTGTTTGAAAACCAGGGGCTAAATTGCAATTAAAATACCTACAAACGGGTCCCTGGCTACACAAACAAATCTAATATATGAACGTTCGCTGCCGAGGCTTTAACCTGCGAACACTCACTATTTAACGAATACAGTAAAAAAAATGAAACGCCATCTAATCCTAACCGTAGGTTCAAGATCGGACGGTCGAGGGGGGGCTCCGGGGTGTACCGCGGTGGTGGGGGTCGCCGGCGACGAAGAAGAAGACGGCAGCGGCGTCGGGGTCGTCGGCGTGGCTGCTCCGGCGGTCCTCCGGCGTGGCCGCAGGGTCGGGGAGGTGCGGCGCGTGGCGCTGAAGCCGATGGTGGCGGTGGCGCTCGTCTTCGGCGACGGAACGGTGCGGCAGCGGCAAGTGGATCTCGCCGGCGGCGGCGGATCCCGGCGAGTGCGGCGGTTGCGGCGGAGGAGGAGGAGAGGAACGGGGCAGGAGAGGAACAAGCAGGACGGCTCCGGCAAGCAGTACTGCAAGATCCACCGCACCAAGGGCCATGATCTCCAGACTTGCAAGAAGGTTGAGCAGCTTGTTGAGCTACAGAAAGCTGAATACGAGCGCCGCGACAAGGAGAAGGCCCAAGAAGGTGGTGGAGGATTCGGCAAGAAGCATCCCGGCCGGGGAGGGCGCCGCGGCAAGGCCAAGCAGCGGCAAGGAGACATGCCTCCCCGCGGCCGCGACAAGGAGGAAGACGAAGACGAAGACGAAGAGATGGACGAAGATGAGGCCGACGAGCAGGAGTTTCATAAGGCAACAGAGGTTTTGTGCATCGACGGCGGTGCTTCTCTGCATACTTCGCACCGCCAGCTCAAACAGTGGGTGCGTGAAGTTAATGCGGCAGAACCATCAGTTGAGTCGCGCAAGCCCCTGAAGTGGTCCAGCACGCCCATCATCTTTGATGTTGAGGATCACCCTGATCGCATAACTGCAGTCGGGTGCTTGCCGATGTTGGTTTCACCAACTATCCGCAACCTCAAGGTCACAAAGATGCTGGTTGACGGCGGGGCCGGCTTGAATCTGATCTCCTCCGCGGTGCTCAAGAAGCTCCAAATCCCCGACATCGAGCTTGAAGAGACTGGTACCTTTCAAGGAATCAACCCAGGAAGGAGCAAGCCGAAGGGGAAGATCACACTGCCAGTGACATTTGGCAGCGAGCTGAACTTCAGAACAGAGAAGGTCACCTTTGATGTTGCTGATTTCCCATTGCCTTATAATGGGATACTTGGCCGTCCGGCGCTCGCCAAGTTCATGGCAGCCTCTCACTACGCCTACAACATACTCAAGATGCCCGGTCCGATAAGTGTCATTTCTGTCCCTGGCGACAAGAAGGATGCCCTTATCTGCACCGAAAAGCTCTACCGGGAGGCAGCAGCCGCAGCAGAACGCAAACCACTTGCCGCTGAAGCTCCCGGGGGAAAGAAGAAGACCAAGTCCGGCAAGAACAGCTCTGATGCCCACTCCGGCAAGCGCACCTCTTCGGAGTGCTGCGCTACCGTCGAGGACGCACCATCGAGCTCCACCGGCAAGTGCAAGAAGGCAAAGACAGCTTCACCAGAGACCAAGAAAGTGGCCGCCAAGGAGGACGGCACTGGTGGTACCTTCACCATCAGTGCCACGCTTGACCCTAAATAGGAAAGCGCGCTCGTTGCTTTCCTGCGGGCGAATGTCGATGTGTTTGCATGGCAACCATCTGACATCCCCGGTGTTCCCAGGAAAGTAATTGAGCACCACCTTGCCGTCTGCCCTCACGCGCGGCCCGTCAAGCAGAGAGTTAGGAAACAAGCAGTGGAGCGTCAAGAATTCATTGCAGAAGAGATCAATAAGTTGGAAGCAGCAGGCCCTGTCAGAGGAGTACTCCATCCTACGTGGTTGGCCAATCCTGTAGTCGTGCGCAAGGCGAATGGGAAGTGGAGGCTTTGTATTGACTTCACTGATGTTAATAAAGCTTGTCCCAAAGATCCATTTCCCTTGCCACGCATTGACCAGATTGTCGACTCCACGACAGGATGTGATTTGCTTTCATTTCTTGATGCATACTCAGGATATCATCAGATCTTCATGGCAGAAGACGATGAAGAGAAAACCGCATTCATTACTCCATGTGGCACGTACTGCTTTGTACGAATGCCTTTCGGATTAAAGAATGCTGGTTCAACATTTGCAAGGGTAGTCAGTCATGCTTTTGAGCCACAGTTGCACAGAAATGTAGAAGCTTACATGGATGACATAGTGGTCAAGAGCAAAGACAGGGCAACTCTGATCCAAGATTTGGACGAGACCTTTACAAATCTGCGCAAGATCAACCTCAAGTTGAACCCCGAGAAGTGTGTGTTTGGAGTCCCCTCCGGCAAGCTTCTCGGGTTCTTTGTATCTTAGCGGGGGATCGAAGCTAATCCCGACAAGATCAAGGCCATTGAGCAGATTGAAGCACCGAAGCGCGTCAAGGATGTGCGAAGGCTTGCCGGCTGCGTTGCTGCTCTCAGCAGGTTCATCTCTAAGTCGGCTGAGCGCGCCCTGCCATTTTTCAAAATTTTGAAAAAGGCAGGTCCAATGAAATGGACTCCGGAAGTGGAGGCTGCGCTGCAGGACTTGAGGAGATATATGTCCTCCACTCCAATACTTGTCGCACCTAGGCCACAAGAGAAGTTGCTGCTATATCTAGCGGCAACTAATCAAGTGGTTAGTGCTGCGTTAGTAGCGGAAAGAGAGGTAGATGATGAGCTAGCAACCACGGCAAGCGAATTCGGCGACAAGCAGGGGGCTTCCCCGACAAGCTCTGGTCCCAACAAGGATGAATCTATGCAGCCACAAGGAGAGAAGCAGAAGAAAATGGTGCAGCACCTAGTTTACTTCGTCAGTTCCCTTCTGCAGGGGGCTAGATCAAGGTACTCTGGTGTGCAGAAGTTGCTTTTCGGCCTTCTTATGGCCTCGAGAAAGCTGCGCCATTATTTTCAAGCACATGAGATCACGGTTGTCACTCGTTTTCCGCTGAAGAGGATACTGCAGAATCCAAAAGCAATAGGCAGGATTGTCGAGTGGGCACTGGAATTGTCAAGCTTTGGCCTCAAGTTTGAAAGTACTTCAACTATCCAGCATTGGCAGAATTCATAGCAGAATGGACGCCGACACCCGATGAAGAAATTCCGGAGACGAGCATCCCCGTCAAGGAAGCAAACAAGGAATGGGTCATGTACTTTGATGGTGCCTTCTCGCTGCAAGGCGCCGGTGCGGGCGTACTACTTGTCGCACCCACCGGAGAGCACCTCAAGTACGTGGTCCAGATGCACTTTCCCAAGGAGCAAGCGACAAACAATACTGCAGAGTATGAAGGCTTGCTTGCCGGACTCAGGATCGCGGCAGACCTTGGGATCAAGAAGCTTATTGTCAGGGGTGACTCACAACTTGTCGTCCGCCAAGTTAACAAAGATTATCAGAGTCCGTTGATGGAAGCCTACATTGATGAAGTGAGGAAGTTGGAAGAGCATTTTGAAGGCCTGCAGATGGAACATGTTCCAAGAGCCCAGAACGATGTTGCCGACGGCCTGTCGAAATGTGCCGCACTCAAGTTGCCTGTGGAACCAGGGATCTTTGTGCTGAAGCTGACTCAACCATCTGTAACACCATCAACTGGACAGAGCAAGAAGAGGAAGTTGGTTTCTGGTGACTACTTTCCGGCTGAGCTCCCCGAAGCCGCCGTCAAGAAGGTCCCCAAGATCAACACAAAGAATGCTGAGGAGCAGTCTGCTCCGACAAGCCCTAGAGTTTGTTTCGGTGAAGCAGACGCTCCCGACAAGTTTTACTCCGGCAAACTTGCCGGGGAACATCAAGCTTCGGCTGAATCGCATATTCTTGCCGTGGAAGCTGATGTTCCCGCAGCAGCATTTGCGCCTTTAGTCCTTGTCGTCGAGCCACAAGCTCCAGCATGGGCACAGCCGATCGTCTGTTTCCTTCAAACAGGAGAACTTCCCGAAGAGCAAGAAGAAGCGGAGAAAGTAGCCCGGCAATCAAGTATGTACCAGTTTGTCGATGACATACTGTACAGAAGAAGATTCAACGGAGTGAAATTGAAATGCATTTCCCGGGAAGAAGGACAGGAGCTGTTGGCGGAGATACATGGAGGCATATGTGGTCACCACATTGGCGCAAGAGCACTTGCCGGCAAAACTTTCCGGCAAGGTTTCTTTTGGCCGACAGCCCTCCAGGATGCAACTGCACAAGTAACCAAGTGTGAAGCGTGCCAGTTCCACTCCAAACAGATACATCAACCAGCTCAAGCTCTCCAAACAATCCCTTTGTCCTGGCCATTTTCGGTCTAGAGGCTCGACATCCTCGGCCCCTTTCCCCGAGCTGTCGGGGGCTTTGAGTACTTGTACGTGGCGATCCACAAGTTCACGAAGTGGCCGGAGGTGGAAGCAGTGAGGAAGGTGACAGCACAGTCAGCAGTCAAGTTCTTCAGGTCAATTGTTTGCCGCTTCGGAGTCCCTAACAGGATCATCACCGACAACGGCACACAATTCACGAGCCGCACCTTCATGCAGTACGTCCAAGATCTTGGCGCCAAGATCTGCTTCGCTTCTGTTGCTCACCCGAGAAGCAACGGTCAAGCGGAGAGGGCGAACGCTGAAGTGCTGCGCGGGCTCAAGACCAGAACTTTCGACAGGCTGCACAAGTGCGGAAGAAATTGGATCGAGGAGCTGCCAGTGGTTCTTTGGTCAATCAGGACGACACCAAATCGAGCGACTGGCCAGACACCTTTTGCTCTAGTCTATGGAGCAGAAGTAGTTCTCCCCACGGAACTTGTATATGGATCGCCTCGAGTGCTCGCTTATGATGAGCTTGAGCAAGAGCAGCTGCGGCAAGATGACGCGCTGCTCCTTGAGGAAGATCGTCTTCAGGCTACTGTACGAGCTGCTCGATACCAGCAAGCTTTGCGTCGCTACCATAGCCGCAGAGTTAACGCCAGAAGTCTCGAGGAAGGCGACCTTGTTCTTCGGCGTGTTCAATCCGCCAAGAATTCCAACAAGTTGACGCCGAAGTGTGTCGTGGGAAACGAACACCTATGGGGCAGGGCCCCTTTCGGTCCGGCAAGGGAGCGGAGGGCGCACGAAGAGCAGATCGAGGCGAGGCACGCGAGGGATTTTACCCAGCTTCGGAGCTCTCCGGAGAGATAAAACCCCTACTGCTGCTTTGTGGTGGTATTATGTTCTTGCTCAAGAGCGTGAGTGTTCTGTGTTTTCGAAGGAGTCGAACCCCTTCTACGTTGCGCATGGGCCTCCATTTGTAGGCTAAAGGGGTCACCGACAGGTGGCAACGCAGACAGGGGTATAAAAGTAAAAAGAGGGGTTGGTACAACCGCTATCTACAGTGCCCCCTACCTAACTCTGACGGCAGGGGACAAGGGCATTTAATGCCCGTTCGGTCGCCCAAACAGTGCAGAGAAGCGACCGTTAGGGATGCCACCACCTGCCACGATGGCCTTCTCGTCATCTCTACTTGCCACCTCGCACCGCTTGGCTGCACAGCTCCCCGCCACGTGTGCCTGGAACGATCCTGTGGTGACACATCATCGGATGTGCTGGAGCGTGGGTGCAGAGTGGTGGCTTCGCCGCGGCAAGTGTCTTGCCGCGGCAGTTGTCTTGCCGCACCCGAAAGCTTGTCGCTCGCCGGGACGCGCGGCGCGTCGCGCGTCGCGGCAAGTTTCTTGGCTGGCCCTCCCGGCAAGCTCCTCTTGCCGGGGCCTCGTCCTTCCCGGCAAGCTCCTCTTGCCGGGGCCTTGTCTTCTTAGTCAAAACACTTTGTTCTTGAAGGGCACAAATATGAGCTGCGGAGGATCTTGGCGGATGCCCGGCAAGCCTTGCCGCTAGGCGCTGCGACTGCCCGTGCACAAGTTCGGGATACTAAGGTACCCCTACTTTAGTACACCGACAAAGTGGGAAGGCCCTTATCGGGTAAAACGAGTCACTAGGCCTGGCGCTGTCCGCCTTGAGACCGAAGATGGCTTTCCGGTGAGCAACTCCTGGAACATAGAGCATCTTCGTAAGTTTTACCCCTAAGGCGCGGTTGCCGGAACCTGCTGTTCCGACAACCACCTTTTATACAAGCCTTGCCGCTATTGCATGTAACCCTTTGTACAAAGCCGGGCGCAGATCCCGTGCATAAATAAAGTTCATGTGCTTCGCACATCTTGTCAAATTTCATGCATTCTTTCTTTTTTCTTTGCATACTTTATCTGACACTTTGTGCAGCACTTGCCCCGGTAAGCAATAACAAGCCTCAAGGCTCCATACCATTATTTTCTCTTCTTTCTTTTTCTCAAAGAGAAGGTTCCTTCGCCCACAAGTTCACCGGGGGGGAGGAGAAGATAAGAAGATGATGGTGTGGACTAGCCGTCGTTCAAAGAAGTTTGGCCTTGCCGGGACACAGACGACAAAAAGAAAAAGCTAAGTCGCCAAAGTCTGAGCATGATCAGTTTTTAAAATTTTAAGTTATCTTCCTTGAACGACCGTGCTTTGTATGGAAAACCTGTGCGCGGAGGAACCTCCTCGTAGCTAGTTGCGCCCTTACTTTGTTTTGAGTCCGCTCAACGACTTAAGTGTGCTGCAACTAGTTGCGGCAAGGTTTCTTGCCGGAGCTGGCACCGCCAGCGGGCTGCTAATGTTCCGCACTCAGCGCTCGTGACAAGCGTGCCTGCACCGGCAAGTTCCCTAAAAGCATAGGGTAAAAACATACAAAGAAAGGAATCAAGTAAAGGAGATAGCGTAGCAAGCATTGCCCAGAATAAAGTTATATTACAAAAGTAACTTGTTGCGGCACTGACTAAATTGTTCTCATAACTTAAATAACAGCGACAAGGAAAGGAGAAGAAGGGTGGCCTAATCCACGCACTCGCCGTTGATTCTCCTGACTTCATTCACCTTGTCCACAATGGGTGCGACAATGGCTTTGAGCTCTTCAAGATCAGCACCCGTCGGCAGCTTCTTGAGGACGCGGGTAAGGTCGAGGCCCGGATTGTGGAAGAGTATCTTCACCAACACCTTCTCCAAGACCTTGGCACAGATTGCGCGCGACTCGTCAGCCAGCTTCTTTGGGATCCTTTCCTGGAGTTGCTGGAGGGCCGTCGCCACACCCTTGAAGAAAAGAGTAAGCTTGGCGCTGGGCTGGAGGTTCTCGTCGGAGGAGTACCTGAAGCCCGCCAAGTCCAGTTGCGCCAGCTCCTCGTCGATGACTGCAGCAATGTTGACGAGGCCCTCCGTCCAGAGCTCCACCGTAGCCCTGAAGGTGTTTTGAGTCTCGGCGGCCCTCGTTAACAACTCCTCGTTGGCCTTGATCTCTTTCTTCAAATCCTCCTCTCGCTTCTTGGCACCGCCCAGCGTCTCCGACAGCGTGGCCAGCTTCAGCTCCAGATCAGCATTTGAGTCCTTGGTAGCGTTCAGTTCCTTGCCCTTGTCGGCGAGTTGGACTTGCAGATCACCATGAGAGAGGGCATCCTTCTCGCGTTCGCGCTGGAGTGCAGCAAGCTCCTCATCTTTCCCTTTCAGATCAGCCTCCAGCTGCATCATCTTCACCTCTAATTCCTTCTTGGCGGCTTCGGCAGCTGCGGCAGCGTCCTTCGCTTCTTTGAGTGCCCCGCCAAGTGATTGCTCGCGTGCGACGAGCTCCTCCTTGTAGCTGTCCAGATTAACTTTCCGCTGTGTTAGTTCACCTTCCCGGGTGGACAGCTCTTCAGCGGCAAGCCTCTGCTGCTCCTCGGCTTCAGCCTTCTCAAGGATGAACGCCTTCTTCGCCTCGACAAGCTGCGCCCTCTCCTCAGCAATAGACCGGAGGGCCTCTTGGTTGCGGCTCTGGAGCTCCTCCGCATGCTTCTCTATGTCAACTCCCGCCCGTGCGACAAGCGCTTCCCGGGACTCCAGCTTCGCTTGTCGGGCGCGGTAGAGCGACACCAACTTCCGGAGCAGCTGCTCCTCTTCAGATTCGCCACTGCCGCTGCTGGGCGCGTCAACCACCGCCAGCCCAGCGGAGGCGAGTACTTCTTCGTCGAAAGTCTCTCCCTCGACCGGCGCCCTGGAACTCGACGCCCAGGGGAGCCTGATGAAGATACCTTCGCCGGCCTTCAAGTAGGCGCCGGGCTAGGGCTCTTCGGGGCCTGGCACTGCGTCAGCGGCGGAGGGATCGGCGTTCGGTGTAGCGCCCTGCGCTCCTGCGGCCCCCGGGTCGTCAGTACGATCGCCGGATCCCTCGCCAGCTCCAGCGCCAGCAGCTTTGGCGGCCTCTTCGTCGGCGGGGTCATCAGCGCCGGCCTCCTCTTCAGTAGCAGCGGCATCGCCAGTATCGCCGCGCAAGTTCTCCTCGCCGGTGGCCTTGGTCTCCATTGGCTCCGCGGAGGGAGGATCTGAAGGCAGGAAAAGGGGGAAGAAAAAGTCAAGCAAATATCCAAAAAAGAATATCAAAAGAAGAAGAAGACCAAGGAAAAATTTCCGACAAGGAGAGTTACCTGTGCTGGGCTCTGTGACCATGGGCTCCACCACCGAAGGCTCGCTGGCTCCACCCCTTGCCGGGGACCCCTCCTTTGCCGGAGAGCGCTCCCTTGTCGGAGAATCGCCCCTTGGCGGCATAGTTGAAGCAGATTGCACCTCTGGAGCGGCTTCTGGTTGCTCCTGATGGGCCTCTTCTGCTCCTACACAAGCAAGTCAACAATCAAGATATCGACGGAGAAAGAGCACCCATGCGCGCCCCACAACGGGAAGTGAACAAGTACTTACGCTGGGGGCTGCGCTGGGGGCTGCTTCGAGGAGAGGGTGCCGGGTTCGTCAAGGTAGTCTCGGACGTGTCCTCTGCCGTCACTACAGGATCGTCCTCGATGACAACCATGGGGACCTTGGCCCTCTTCACCGCTTTCTCGGCCAAAGTCCTGAAATGGAACGAGGTTCAGAGGGAAACAGATCAGATACAAGACAAGGAATAGCGAAAAATCAAAGAAATATAAGTACAACAAGAAGAAAGCCTTACTCCTCCTCCTCTTCTTCCTCCTCGTCGGAGCTCAGCACGGAGAGGTCGAAGTCCGGCACCCTTTCAGTGCGACAAGGCGGAGGAGTAGGCTCCCTTGGACGCTTGGCGGGAGCTGCTGTAGGATCAGGAGTAGCGGCTCGAGAAGATCCCGCTCCAGTTGCCGGCGCGGTGTGAGATGCTCCCGTGTCAGCAGTGCTTGGCGTGGTGGAGCGTGTCCCACGGCGCGACGGCTGTTGGCCCATCTGCCGCCCTGCTGTGTCTCCGGTCTTGCGAAGGCGCCTCCTTAGTTGAGCTGGGGGCTGCGCTGAAGGCCCCGTCCGCGGCAAGCTGCTTGAAGATGGCTGGCCACTCGCGCCCCCGGCAGGCTCGCTCGCCTCGGCCTCGGGCCCCCCCTCGCCAACGACCTCCCCGCCAAGGTCCTCTCGATCGGCAAGGCTTGCCGCCTCAGCCGCCTCTGCCTCCTCCAGCGTAAAACCAAACTCGCCCGCGGCAGCGGCTGCCGCCGCCTCTTCAGCCCTGGTGGCAATGTACCGCATCTCGTCGTCGGTGGTGTCGCGGGTGAGGAGCCTCTGCTCATCGGCACAGACTGCTACCTCCACCAAGCCGTCGAAGAATTGCCGCACGACGTCGTCGGCAGGCTCCTGCCATGTTGGGATAATCCCATGCGAGTCGCACTTCGGCATCATTGCGCGGATGCGGTCAAGCTGGGAATTATTGCACAACGGCACGACCCCCTGCGGCAGCTTGAACCACTCCGGATGGTTGGAGTCGTGCTTGAATAGCTCCTTGAGCATTTCGTCCAACTCCCGAACGGTGAAATTAAAATTGAGGCCTGGGCGCAGCCTCATGATATCTGCTGGGCCCCCGAACAGCCAGGCAGGCCTCCTCCTCTCCTGCAGAGGGGCGATGCGGCGGCGAAGGAAATCCGCGCCGACGGCCCCTACAGTGAGCCCGGCAAGCCTGAGTCGCAGGATCCTGGTGGTGGCGATCTTCAGCTTGGCGTCGTCCGCCGCCAGGGCGCTCCAGTCGCCGCCGCGCACTACCCGGGTTTGGCGCAAATTGGTGAAGGGCTGCGGATTTGAGTCAACAATCCAACACCATTCAGCCCTCCACTCGCCCCATTTGCTGCGGAGCTCCCTCTCCAGATACACTTCCTTCTTGCCGGCCCTCGAGATCCAGGAGACCCCGCCAGACAAGGGCTCTCCTTTCTCGACCCGGGGCATGAAATAGTGGCGGAAAAGGGCAACGTTGGGGTGGACTCCGACGAAGTTCTCGCAAAGATGCGCGAAAACCGCCATTGTTAGAACGGCGTTGGGGGTGAAGTCAAGGAGATGGAGCCCGTATGTGTTTATGATATCGCAAAAGAAATCGGAAAAGGGCGGGCAGAGCCCGCAATAGAAGAACAATGGGAAGAAGTAGTACCCTCTTGGGCACCTCTTGGAAGTAGAGGCCTCGGCGGAGAGCGTCTGCGTGCGCGGATGCGCCCGCGTCTCCGTCGACCAGAAGAGATAGAATTCCTCCTGCAGCGCCTTCGGGGTGAGCTCGGGGGGGAAAAGTGCTCGCTCCTTGAGCAGCGCCTCAAGCCGCAGCGCCTCGGCCGACTTCGTACTCTTTCCGGTCTTCGGAGCCATGGCGGAAGCAGTGGAGGAGGTTGGCGGCGACGGCGGCGAGGGCGGCGGCGAGGGCGGAGCGCTGCTCTCTTTCGGCTTGGGAAGCGGAGGGGAGCGGCGGAGCTTTCTGAGGAAGGAACCGCAAGTGGCGAAGGTGGGGGAACGGCCCCTGTTTCCTCTGCTTATAAAGAGGAGAGGCGAACGTTACGCCTTTCCTGATTAAAGAATTGCCCATGATCTCTCCCACGACGCCGCGTTTGACGCGTGCCGTTACGGGAGGGCGCGGTGGATACGGAGTTAGATTCGGTATGGACCCAGGCCGCGTGTGCCCATGCCCTATTTTGGGCCTGACCCAACAGCGCTCGGCACCGTGTGTGGCCCAGGCCCGGGGGCTCCTGTCGGTGTACTAAAGTAGGGGTACCTTAGTATCCCGAACTTGTGCACGGGCAGTCGCAGCGCCCAGCGGCAAGGCTTGCCGGGCATCCGCCAAGATCCTCCGCAGCTCATATTTGTGCCATTCAAGAACAAAGTGTTTTGACTAAGAAGACAAGGCCCCGGCAAGAGGAGCTTGCCGGTAAGGACGAGGCCCCGGCAAGAGGAGCTTGCCGGGAGGGCCAGCCAAGAAACTTGCTGCGACGCGCCGCGCGTCCCGGCGAGCGACAAGCTTTCGGGTGCGGCAAGACAACGGCCGCGGCAACACACTTGCCGCGGCGAAGCCACCACTCTACGCCCACGCTCCAGCGCATCCGACGATGTGTCGCCACAAGATCGTTCCAGGCACACGTGGCGGGGAGCTGTGCAGCCAAGCGGTGCGAGGTGGCAAGTAGAGATGACGAGAAGGCCATCGTGGCAGGCGGTGGCATCCCTAACGGTCGCTTCTCTGCACTGTTTGGGCGACCGGACGGGCATTAAATGCCCTTGTCCCCTGCCGTCAGAGTTAGGTAGGGGGCACTGTAGATAGCGGTTGCACCAACCCCTCTTTTTACTTTTATACCCCTATCTGCGTTGCCACCTGTCGGTGACCCCTTTAGCCTATAAAAGGAGGCCCATGCGCAACGTAGAAGGGGTTCAACTCCTTCGAAAACACAGAACGCTCACGCTCTTGAGCAAGAACATAATACCACCACAAAGCAGCAGTAGGAGTTTTATCTCTCCGGAGAGCTCCGAAGCTGGGTAAAATCCCTCGCGTGCCTCGCCTCGATCTGCTCTTCGTGCGCCCTCCGCTCCCTTGCCCGACCGAAAGGGGCCCTGCCCCATAGGTGTTCGTTTCCCACGACAACGCTACTCTCCGAATGGAACGCGCATCATATTGCGTTTGCACACACATGTGGGACGGCAATTGAGAACCGACCATAGGCACATCCCCGGCCCCGCAAGTAGGGTGACTTAATAGAAGAGGGAGACGAGCGATAGCACTAGAGAAGTGTTGTACTACGTTGGTGCCTGGACGATCCCTGCAAGACATGGAAGATCAGTTCGTCCATGCATGTGACCAGACTCCAGCAGACACGCCTGGATTGGCTATCGTCTACATATCGTGCAGGCTGTGTTGTACATGGCTGTAGTTGTGGTGAGAAATCTAAAAAAAGGTTTCTTATCATCTCACAAAATTAGGTGTCATGTGCTTCGGATCACTGCGAGGGTTAAACAGCGACAACTGAGTTGGGCTAGTCATTGGGGGCACATGCACGAACAGTGACTACTCGGCTGCCATCTAGGTCAAGTCAGCTATGTTAATTAGGACATCTGTCGGTGGACCCCTTTTCTACGAGTTTATCTTTAATATGAGCTTTGTTCCTCGTCTAGTTTGTTCGTCGGGATTCATGTTGTCTCCTTTGGGCAGTGAGGTTATGATTTCTTGTCATGTGGCATTTTTTCGTGTTATGTGTTATAATACGGTGCTTCAGATCAAAATGACGACAATTGCGCCTTCGAGCCACATGCATGAAGAGTTCTCGACAGTCATTGACGAGGTCAAGCCCGCTCCGGTAGACAAAAGAAAACTAGTACTACTCCACTATATAGGCAGGAGCCTTCGTGCTTGCTTGCTAGTGTTGCTCTCTTCACACTGTCTCGGCCTCTCCAGATCTAAACACGACAGCGGTGGCCACTCTCTCTCTCTCTCTCTTTGTTCACTGCTGGTCACAGATCCAGCTGGATCCTCTCCGCTGGGGAAGGTGAGAAGGTGCAACGTTCACGCGGTCGTCCTCGGCGACGGCTCTTACCCACTCCTGGGCGCGTCCCGATCAGCCTGCCTTACTGTTCTCTCCCAAGCACCGCTGGCGAGGGAGGGCCTCTGACCCCTTCTTCCTCGCTGCCGTAGTGTGGGCAGATCCGGCCTCCCGCCGCCCACCTAGCGACATCCCGGCGACCATCAGGTATAACTTCCCTCGAAAACGGCCTTGCTCTACTTCCCGAGCTCCTAACGTTGCTGCATTTGTATCTTTTACTATTTCTTAGGCCCCCTCGTAGATAGGATCGATCGGCTGTTCAAAAACCACCTATTTTTTTACATTTAAGAGGTAAAACTAGTTCATGCACTCGAATCTAGTACTACTTGGTTCAAACAAGGAATAAAGGGGTTGGGGGTTGGGGGAGGATTTGTTACCTGAATCTAGGACTTGGTCGAAAGAGGAAATAATGGGGACGAAAAGTAGCAGAGACTGGCTATCCAACTGGTCTCTAGGTCTAATTGGGAAATAAAGGGAAACACAATACAAACTCAATATAAACTCGATCTATTGGTTGAAAAAGGAAAGAAAGTGGGGACTGGGGGACAGGTCAATAGAGTAAGTCCAACACTAGATTTGCTAGCCTCACACAGTATAAGGTGGCTATACTGAACAAAAATGGGACCAACTCAGATATCTTGTTCTGATGTTTGTTGCCCCGAGCCACTCTTATGTAATGCCACTGGTAAAATGTAGCAGTCGCACTGTTAAAAGTAAGGACACGTTAAACCAATGTTGTTTTCAATGTAATGCCTCCAGTAATATGAATCAATGGCACTTTTTTACATGTCCTGCTAAATTTCCCATTAAGATAAGTTGGTTCTTTTCGTTAGAAATGCAACTGTCCTGGTCCGCCTACTCTCCCGTGCCCAAAGTAATGTCATATTTAACGGTTGTCATAGTTAATCCTGATGCCCACACTAATATCTAGCAATGCCACTTCTTTAGAAATTGCTACTGTCCTTATAGGATTGCCATACAGATAAGGAACATGCTTCTTTTCATTTGATGCATGTTTCATCACTTGTTAGTCGCCCTCCTTTCCACCTTTTTTGTGCAAACAGAGATATACATTTCATGCACGATCTTAGTTGAACTGCACAAATGATATCCAAATTATAGTTGAGCATTCCAGGAGCTTCACAACCAACCTTGATGTTGCTCAATTTTATTGCAACTAATGAAGAAGAAGCTCTGTGGGTTTCGTTTTCTGATGGAAATGGAACCGGGGCTGGAGCCCTTTTCTTAACTTTTTTTGAAGAAAAACTGCTAGCTCACGGGACATTGCTTCATTTTAGGTGAACTGCAACAAAAGGTCCCATGAATTGAATCATCCATGTTGGTGACTGAAAGAGCTAGCTTCAGCATCCTAGTCTAAGCACCCCCGGCCTCCATCCTTGCGACGCACGGTACACCTCGTTTGCCACCTGCTCGACCCTAGTGTCACTGATAAAATGAAGTAATAATACAGTTAAAATAGAGCGAGTGTCATCTCTATCATTTCATTTCCAATGTAGATAAAGAAAGTGCTTCTCTTTGTTAATGTATGTTTCATCAACTAGTCCCATTTTTAATGTTTAAGCATTTCTGCAAACTGGGGTGCTTAATTTTAGTTAATCTGTACAAAAATAGAGATTTGAATATCTCAAGGCACCTCCTTGTACTACCGCTGTACACTGATGTTCATCACTGGCAGAAGGTGTATCTGGGAGACTTGGGACGATGTCTAGTATGAGGCGTACCGTATGAGGCATCACATGGCCCATCTCACCCTCGCAGCATGGCATACTATGATACTATCATAATATTTTATTCTATTTATTTTGTGTGTTTCATCAACTAGTGCCACTATAATGTAATCACGCTTTTTCATTATCTGTGCAAACAGGGTTATTCAGCTGCATTTTGGTGGAACTGCACAAATGTACGTATGGAACCGGCATATATGCAGAGTGCGAGGTGTGCCAAGTAAAAATTACCGACACCAACCATGCTGCATGCACGCATTGGCATCCAACACCACCAGTGGGATGTGTGGCGCTCTCTATGGATGGATCTTTCTCAGCAGCAAATCCTCTAACCAAATACTAGTAGCTTATATTGGCAGTTTTCTAAGGAGTACTCTTTCTGAAGGAAGCACCAATCTATTTTTCTTTATTTGTACACTGTGTCACAACTTTGACCCAAAGGTCCAGAGCTATTTTAGGGTGATTAGCGTAGTACTCGGAGACTGATTGTAAGCATGATTTTATTAGCCGTCACACTGATTGTAAGCATGAGAAGGTGGAAGATTAGGTTAGTGTGAAGCTTACCTTAAACCCTACCACCGCCGTTGAAACGGGGCGAGCGTCCAGGGAACCGTGGAGAACGGCGAGGAAGTGACGTCACACCATCTGGCCTCCTCTTGCGGTGGGAGAACGAATACTCCTGTGGCTCTGGCTGGCTCTGCACCCTCACGAACGGCACACCATACTCGATCGATTCTTATCCTCTGGGTGCTCAACCTTCGACCTGTACGCCCACCACCTCCGCCTGACTGTCGCCTTAGGCGAATCTGTCTGCTCCATCGCCCAGAGGAGATACTCGATGAACTCGAAGGATTGCGGCGTGATTGCCGTCGAGGAGTACATGTACATTGCCGCCCTCATCGCCGCCGTCTCGCTCTTTCGCATACATTGCCACATGGCTCGCACCATCCTCGAAATCTCCCACTCATTGTCAAACCAACTAAGGATCTCCTTCAACCTGGCTAACTTTGCCTGGTCACCACTGGCGATCTGCCTGATTCGCTACTGCATCCTCTCCATAAATGTCCTTCTGAGTAGTCCGGTGCTAGCTTTGGAAGATGGAAAGAGAGACGGTGGTCTTGCAATAGAGAAGAGGGAGAGGCGAGATGGTGGTTTTGGAATGGAGATGATGGAGAGGAGAGGAGGTGGTTTTGCAATGGAGAAGATCAGAAGAGGGAGAGGCGAGACGGTGGTTTTGGAATGGAGATGATGGAGAGGAGAGGAGGTGGTTTTGCAATGGAGAAGATCAGAAGAGGGAGAGGCGAGACGGTGGTTTTGGAATGGAGATGATGGAGAGGAGAGGAGGTGGTTTTGCAATGGAGAAGAGGGAGAGGAGCATGCGGCAGCGATTTAGGATTGGACGAGAGGGCTGGCGTGCTGTGACTGATCAAAGTCAAAATCAATTTACCCTTCAATTAAGAAAGCGACCCCACATTAACTAGTCTCCCTTTTATTGTGGGTCATAATTGACCATGATTTTTGCACATAAAATATATGTTATACGTTGCAAAAATAATATAATTTGAAAGTACATTCAGATACGAACCAAACGATACAATTTTTGGTGACATGCATTCACATTTTGCTTGCCAAATATAGTACTTGGTCAAACTTTGACCCAAAATACGCAAAACAACAAAAAAATACTTCCAAGACCAGCGCCGCTCTTCCGCTCTTCTCCTCTTAAACCACCACCGCTCCTCTCCTGTTCCAATTTAAATCCAGCGCCGCTCCTCTCCTCTTCCATTTCAAAACCACCGCCCCTCCTCTCCTATTCCAGCCCAAAACCAGCGTCACTCCTCTCCCGTTCTAATCCAAAACCAGCCCTGCTCCTCTCCTCTTCCATTCAAAAACCACCGCCGGCGAGTGAAGGTGCTGTGGGGAAGTAGATCGATGGAGGAGTACAACCGATACGTGAGGATCACAGACGGCGACCCTGTGAAGCTAGCTAGGATGTTGGAGATACAGTCTTGGTTTGACAATAAGGACCAACTAGTGGCGACGGCGACATCCATGGCCAAATATCTACAACAGAGCGAAAAGGCGGCGATAATCCCGGAGGGAGTCGCGCCGGAGTACATAGAGCTGCTCCTCTGGGCCATGGAGCAAACAGATTCACCGAATCCGATCATGAGGGAGCGGTGGTGGGAGTATCAATCCCGGATGGAGCATCCACCAGAGATTGAAGGATCGAGCATCTACAGGGTGCCGCTTGTGAGGGTGTCCTGCCAGAGCGAGCCGGTAGAGTCTTCATCGACCGAACCCAACTGCAAGAGGAGAAAAGCAGTTGGCCCGACGATGCTTCCCCTCCATTGTCTCCCTCGTCGTTCACATCATCTCACGGAGTGGCTGTCTGCCGCCAAGGAATAGGAGGGGACTGCCCCCAGCCCAATAGTCGGGCAGGTTGTGAATTGTCAGGAGGAGCTTAGGGTTGTCAGTATTTGCATGTTGTGAATTGTGTTTTGTGTCGTGTATTTTGAGAGTACTTTCAGATATGAATGTCTTTTGAATTTCAGATTTGCAGTATTGAGCATATGAAGTATTTTATGAATTCTAGAGATCTATTTTTAGCACTTAAAAAAATGTAGTTTCATAGAAGTATAAAAGTGCAGACAATGTGATTCTCAGAGAAGAAACTGCAAGTTTCAGTTTTAGATAAGAAACTTCAAGTTCAGTTTCAGATAAGAAACTACAACTTTCAGAGGCAGAGCATTTATATTAACACGGCCTTTTCAAACAGGGTTAACATCATGTTGAAAGTTTTATTCATGGTCGAAAATGGAACTACCAGCCAGTTAACATCATGCTGATCAACATTCATGCATAGCACATCTTCATATGATGCACAGTCAAAATGCCCACACAATGTCGAGTGTGCGAAACACAGAGAAAATGAGGGACGAAGTTTTGGTAACTGTTGGACGTGGTTTTGGGCTGCCCCGCCTAGGCTTTCATTTTTAACATGCGCAGCCCACGACCTCGGATGGGAGGTCCATAGGCCTGTTTGTATTTTCTTAGGGCCGTCATGTATCGACCGGCCTATGGACCTCCCATCCGAGGTTTTATTTTTGGCAGCCCAATTTATGCATTTTTTTGAAGAAAACACAAAGGTCTGTTCTATTTTTTCTATATAAGAATAGGAACGCCAGGTCCACCTTATGTTTCCCTTCTAACTATATTATATATATTTAAATTACTTTATATGTTATTATATATTATTTTTATTGTCATAATATATTTAACAGATACTTACATATGTAAGAAAACAATATCCCTCATCTTATTAACTTATAAAAATAATTTCTTAACAATAAAATCCTGGATTGTTTTGGAACGAAAATTCTAGTGATTGTGTACAAAAGCTTGGTAAGATTTAAGGACGAATGTAATAATATCACTTATTATTTAAATATATTTATAACAAAATGCTCAGTTCCTTTTTATTTTTTGATAACATTGCTGGCCCAACCCAACATTATAAATAGGCCGCATGGACGCTACATTATTTGTTCACCCAGCCCAGCTAATGGCTGTAATTCAAAAAAAGATCAAATTGAGTGTAAATTCTACCACGCAAAAAAAAAAGACTGTAAATTCTGAAAAAATGGGTTGAATAGGTGCCATATTTTTGGAGGCTGAAATGTGGGCCAATAGGTCGAAGCCAACGCAAGTCGTTGTCAATTTAGTCAACAAATGATTCTGACATGTTAGCCGTTGGATTTACATCCAACGACCGACATCCAACTTCAATCTCTCGTCTTCTTCCTCTAGTGCCGCCGGGACCACCTCCCGCCTCCTGCTGCTCAGCTCTGCTTAGCATGCTTCGCTATGAAGCGCTACTCCACCGTTGGCCAGGCCATCCCTCCATCCCTCCACACCTCCTGTTCTTCTCCATCGACTGCCGAACCACACCGCACTAGAACCAGTTAACCCTCGTACACCTCTCCGTCTGTGGCTCTACTCCCGCGTCTTCCCATCTCCGGCTCGTTGCTGTCCGGGGCCTCGCCGTCATCCACCACCTTGGATGCGCTCGGTGCCGCGTAGTCAACGTGGTCAACGAACGACACCGTCGGAAGTAGACTGTGTGTGGAGAGGCTGACAGCTGGGTCCACAGCCGCACACAAGGAAATGCCTCCTTATTATGCGCAAAATAATGATTCCTCCACTTGACATCTGGGACACATCGGAAGGGCCTCTGTATTTTGTGAAAAAACGTGCCTCCCGCTGACATGTCGGACCCACCAGCTATCTTCAAACGCAAGGAAGTGCCTCCTTATTATGCACAAAAAAAAGAGAATACTCCCCCTGCCAGCTGGAACCCAGCATAGTGGGAGGCTGACTTGTGGGCCTACCAAGTTGTCGGGGACGAGGGCTTTGTCAACTTAGTCAATATGAATGATTCTAGCTCCTGTTACCGTACGATGTTCATCCAACGGCCGTAGTGCTTCTTCAACCTCTGGTCTTCTTGCTCCAGCCGCCCAAACCAGTGCCGGTCGTGTCGCGTGCTCCTGCCTCCCGTGGCCGGCTGTGATGCTGCGGAGGCCTCACCGCCACCTACTACTCCCACCGCTGGCCAGGCCATCCCTCTACTCACCCACACCCCCTGTTATTCTGCGGGGCAACGGAATGTGTCGTGTTCATGGGGAGGCAACGGAGTGCGTCGTGTTCATCGGGAGGCAACGGAATGCGTGGGAGCCAACCGGCTGGGTCGGAACAGAATGCATGGTCGTGTTCATCGGGAGGGCTTGGATGGAACAGGCGATGGAAATGAGGCCTGGCGTACCGCAGAACGGAGGAAACGGCGTTGTGTTCGACCGACCACGTTCGAAATGGGATCCTGTTCATCGGAAGGGGTGTGGCGTACCGCAAAACAGAGAAAATGGACCTCCTACGGTCGAAACGGGGGTCCTGTTGATCGGGAGGGGTGTGGCGTACCGCAAAACGGACGAAACAGACCTCCTACGGTCGAAACGGGGGTCCTGTTGATTGGGAGGGGTGTGGCGTACCGCAAAACGGATGTAACGGACTTGTGTTGGAGCGCTACAGTCGAAACGGGGGTCCTGTTCATTGGGAGGGGTGTGGCGTACCGCAAAACAGGACTCCACGGGATACTGTTCATCTCCACCGTCGACCTCCTCCAGCCTCCACGGGCTACCTTTGACCTCCTCCAGCCTCCACGGGCTCCTGTTCATCCAGCCTCCACCGCGCGCTACTCCACCGACTACTGTTCAACCATCCCTCCATGGGCACCCCTCCACGGTCTATTGATCATCTAACCCTCCACACCACGGGGTCCTGTTCATCCAGAGGCAACGCCACCGCTCACTGTTCATCCACCCCCCACAATGCTCACTGTTCATCCAATCAACCGGCTTCAGTTAGCAGCAGTAGCGAAGGAATCGCTTGATCGGGTTCAATTAACAGCCATTGATCGATCGCTCGGGTTCAGTAACACGTAGCATGCAGTGCAATCACTCGGGTTCAGTTAGAGCCCAATGCCTCGCTCGGGTTTAGTTAGAGCCAATGCCTCGCACACACGCGCGTACATGTACGAGAGAAACGCGCATCGCTCAGCCCCCGATCACCCACCATAACCGGGAACTCCCCGAAATTTTCCTCGCCCTCGCTTCTACCACGGGTTTTTTCGTCATGGACAGCCCAAAGAATGTCATGCAGCTGCGTCTCCGGCCCGCCCAGGACGAAAAGCCCATTTTCTGTCATGATTTTTTGTCATAGAAGTAGGATCCCACCACATCTATGATGATACCGGGTTTTGTCACAATTATCGTCATAGAAGTATCATATGTATGACAGAAAAAAATTTCGTTCGGCCCAAAATGTCATGGATGTGTCTTTTTTGTAGTGATATAGGCGAAAGAAGTACGTCGGTGGAGCTATGAGGGCCCCACGAGGGTGGGGGGCGCGCCTACCCCCTGGGCGCGCCCTCCTTCCTCGTGGACACCTCGTGGCGTTTTTGACTTCGACTCCAAGTCTTGTGGTTTGCTTTCGGTCCAAGAAAGATCACCGCGAAGGTTTCATCCCGTTTGGACCCCGCTTGGCATTCCTTTTCTGCAAAACTCTAAAATAGGAAAAAAACAAAAACTGGCTCTAGGCCTCTGGTTAATAGGTTAGTCCCAAAAATAATATAAAAGAGCATATTAAATCCCATTAAACATCCCAAACAGATAAATGCTCGTCCTCGAGTAGGTAAATGATAAAAACAGAATTTTTGATGTGGAATGCTACTTAACATAATTATCAATGTAATTTTCTTTATTGTGGCATGAATGGTCAGATCCGAAAGATTCAGGACAAAAGTTTAATATTGACATAAAAACAATAATACTTCAAGCATACTAACAAAGCAATCATGTCTTCTCAAAATAACACGGCCAAAGAAAGTTCATCCCTACAAAATCATATAGTTTGGCTATGCTCCATGTTCGTCACACAAAATATTCAAATCATGCACAACCCCAGTTTCAGCCAAGCAATTGTTACTTTAGTATTCTCAAACTTTTCCAACTTTCACGCAATACATGAACGTGAGCCATGGACATAACACTATAGATGGACTAGAGTGGTGGTTATGGAGAAGACAAAAAAGAGGACGTGGTCTCACATCAACTAGGCATATTAATGGGCTATGGAGATGCCCATCAATAGATATCAATGTGAATGAGTAGGGATTGCCATGCAATGGATGCACTAGAGCTATAAATGTATGAAAGCTCAACAAAAGAAATTAAGTGGGTGTGCATCCAACTTGCTTGCTCACGAAGACCTAGGGCATTTTGAGGAAGCCCATCATTGGAATATACAAGCCAAGTTCTATAACGAAAATTCCCACTAGTATATGAAAGTGACAAAATAAGAGACTCTCTATCATGAAGATCATGGTGCTACTTTGAAGCACAAGTGTGGAAAAAGGATAGTAGCATTGCCCCTTCTCTCTTTTTCTCTCATTTTTTGTTTGGCTTCTTTGGCCTCTCTTTTTTTCATTGGCTTCTTTGGACTCTTTTTTCATTTCCTCACACGGGACAATGCTCTAATAATGATGATCATCACACTTCTATTTATTTACAACTCAAGGATTACAACTCGATACTTAGAACAAAATATGACTCTATATGAATGCCTATGGCGGTGTACTGGGATGTGCAATGATTCAAGAGTGACATGTATGAAAAAATTATGAATGGTAGCATTGACACAAATACGATGTCAACTACAGGATCATGCAAGGCAATATGACAATTATGGAGTGTGTCATAATAAACGAAACGGTGGAAATTTGCATGGCAATATATCTTTGAATGGCTATGAAAATGCCATAATAGGTAGGTATGGTGGCTGTTTTGAGGAAAGTAATGGTGGGTTTATGGTACCACCGAAAGTTGCGCGGTACTAGAGAGGCTGGCAATGGTGGATATAATCCATGGACTCAACATTAGTCATAAAGAACTCACATACTTATTGCAAAAATCTACAAGTCATCAAAACCAAGCACTACACGCATGCTCCTAGGGTAAGGGTTGGTAGGAGTTAACCATCGCGCGATTCTGACCTCCCCACATAAGGAAGACAATCAAAGAAACACCTCATGCTTCAAATTTGTTACACAAAGGTTACCATACGTGCATGCTACGGGACTTGCAAACCTCAACACAAGTATTTCTCAAATTCACAATTACTCTACTAGCATGACTCAAATATCACTATCCTTATATCTCAAAACAATCATCAAGAATCAAACTTCTCATAGTATTCAACGCATTTTATATGGAAGTTTTTATTATACCCATCTTGGATGCCCATCATATTAGGACTAGTTTTATAGCTAAAGAAAATTACCATGCTGTTGTAAAAGACTCTCAAAATAATATAAGTGAAGCATGAGAGATCAATAATTTCTATAAAATAAAACCATCATCATGCTCTAAAAAGATATAAGTGAAGCACTAGAGCAAAATTGTCTAGCTCAAAAGATATAAGTGAAGCACATAGAGTATTCTAATAAATTCCGATTCATGCGTGTCTCTCCCAAAAGGTGTTTACAGCAAGGATGATTGTGGTAAAATAAAAAGCAAAGACTCAAATCATACAAGACGCTCCAAGCAAAACACATATCAGGTGGTGAATAAAAATATAGCCTCAAGTCAAATTACCGATAGATGAAGACGAAAGAGGGGATGCCTTCCAGGGCATCCCCAAGCTTAGGCTTTTGGTTGTCCTTGAATTTTACCTTGGGGTGCCTTGGGCATCCCCAATATTAGGCTCTTGCCACTCCTTATTCCAAAATCCTTCAAATTTTACCCCAAAACTTGAAAACTTCACAACACAAAACTTCAACAGAAAATCTCATGAGCTACGTTAGTATAAGAAAATAAACCACCACTTTAAGGTACTGTAATGAACTCATTCTTTATTTATATTGGTGTTAAACCTACTATATTCCAACTTCTCTATGGTTCATACCTCCTGATACTACTCACAGATTCATCAAAATAAGCAAACAACACACGAAAAACAGAATCTGTCAAAAACAGAACAGTATGTAGAAATCTGTAACTTTCGAATACTTCTGTAACTCTAAAAATTATGAAATAAATTGGTGGACGTGAGGAATTTTTCTATTAATCATCTGCAAAAATAATCAACCTAAAATCACTCTTCTATAAAAATTACAACTATTCTCGTGAGCGCAAAAGTTCCTGTTTTTTACAGCAAGATCGGAAAGACTTCACCCAAGTCTTCCCAAAGGTTCTACTTGGCACAAACACTAATTAAAACATAAAACCACATATAACCAGAATCTAGATGAATTATTTATTACTAATCAGGAGCAAAAATCGAAAAACAGAAATAAAATTGAGTTGCCTCCCAACAAGCGCTATCGTTTAACGCCCCTTGCTAGGCATAAAAACACGATTGGATCTAGGTATTGCCATCTTTGGTATGCAATCCATAAGTGGCTCTCATAATAGATTCGTAAGGCAATTTAATTTTCTTCCTAGGAAAGTGTTCCATGCCCTTCCTTAACGAAAATTGGAATCTAATATTTCCTTCTTTCATATCAATAATTACACCTATCGTTCTAAGGAAAGGTCTACCAAGAATATTAGGACATGTAGGATTGCAATCTATATCAAGAACAATGAAATCTACAGGCACATCATTCCTGTTTGTAACAATAAGAACATCATTACTCCTTCCCATAGGTTTCTTAATGGTTGAATCCACAAGATGCAAATTTAAAGAACAATCATCAAATTCACGGAAACCTAGCACATCACACAAAGTTTTTGGAATCATGGAAACACTAGCACCCAAATCACACAAAGCATAGAATTAATAATCTTTGATCTTAATTTTAATAGTAGGTTCCCACTCATCACAAAGTTTTCTAGGAATAGAAACTTCTAGTTCAAGCTTTTCTTCATAAGATTGCATCAAAGCATCAATGATGTGTTTAGTAAAAGCTTTATTTTGATTATAAGCATGAGGAGAATTTAACACAGATTGCAACAAGGAAATACAATCTATTAAAGAGCAATTATCATAATTAAATTCCTTGAAATCCAAAATAGTGGGTTTTCATCGCTATGTAAAGTTTTGACCTCTTCAATCCCACTTTTATCAATTTTTGCATCTAGATCTAAAAATTCTTAATCATTGGGACGCCTTTTAAATAAAGTTGACTCATCTCCAGTCCCATCTTTATCAAGATTCATTTGGAAAACAAAGATTTAATAGTCACATCAATCACTTTTAGATCTTCATCATTATTATCTTGGAAACTAGAAGAACACGCTTTCACAAAGCAATCTTTTTTAGCATGCATCCTAGCGGTTCTTTCTTTGCACTCATCAATGGAAATTCTCATGGATTTGAGAGACTCATTGATATCATGCTTAGGTGGAATAGATCTAAGTTTAAAAGAATCAACTTCAAGAGAAATTCTATCCACGTTCCTAGCCAACTCATCAATCTTAAGCAATTTTTCTTCAACCAAAGCATTGAAATTCTTTTGCGAACTCATAAATTCTTTAACACTATTCTCAAAATCAGAGGGCATCTTATTAAAATTTCCATAAGATTTCTTGTAGGAATTACCATAATTATTAGAGGAATTACTAGGAAACGACCTAGAATTAAAATTTCCTCTATACGCGTTGTTACCAAAATTGTTCCTACCAACAAAAGTCACATCCATAGATTCATTATTATTCTCAATCAAAGTGGACAAATGCATATCATTAGGATTAGAAGAAACACTTTTATTAGAAAAAAAATTCATAAGTTCATCCATCTTTGCACTCAAAACATTAATTTCATCAATCGCATGAACCTTTTTACTAGTGGATCTTTCGATGTGCCATTGAGAATAGTTAACCATAATATTATCTAGGAGTTTAGTAGCTTCTCCTAAAGTGATTTCCATAAAAGTGCCTCCCACGACCGAATCTAAAAGATTTCCAGAAGCAAAATTCAATCCGGCATGAAAATATTGTATAATTATCCAAAAATTCAAACCATGTGTAGGGCAATTACGTATCATTAATTTCATCCTATCCAAAGCTTGTGCAACATGCTCATGATCAAGTTGCTTAAAATTCATAATATCGTTCCTAAGAGAGGTGATCTTAGCGGGAGGAAAAAACTTAGAGATAAAAGCATGTTTGCACTTATTCCATGAATCAATACTATTTTTTAGGCAAAGAAGAGAACCAAGTTTTAGCAGGATCTCTAAGTGAAAACGAAAATAGCTTCAGTTTAACAATATTATTATCCACATCTTTCTTCTTTTGCATATCACACAAATCAACAAAGTTGTTTAGATGGGTTGCGGCATCTTCACTAGGAAGGCCAGAAAATTGATCTTTCATAACAAGATTCGACAACGCGGTACAAATTTCACAAGAATCAGTATCAGTAGTAGGAGCAATCGGTGTGCTAATAAAATCATTGTTGTTGGTATTGGAAAGTCACACAATTTAGTATTATCTTGAGCCATCGTGACAAACAATCAATCCAACACACAAGCACACAAGAAGCAAGTGAAAAAGAGATGAACGAAAGAGAGGTGAAGAAAAGGCAAAGGTTTTCGAAAATCGTTTTAGAAGTGGGGTAGAGGAAAACGAGAGGCGAATGGCAAATAATGTAATGCGAGGGAGAAGAGTTTATGATGGGTACTTGGTATGGCGTGACTTGGCATAGATCTCCCCGGCAATGGCGCCAGAAATCCTTCTTGCTACCACTTAAGATTGCGTTGGTTTTCCCCTGAAGCGGAAAGGGTGATGCAGCAAAGTAGCGTAAGTATTTCCCTCAGTTTGAAGAAACAAGGTATCAATCCAGTAGGAGACGACGCACAAGTCACCGAATACCTGCACAAACAATCAAGAACCTTGCAACCAACGCGATAAAGGGGTTGTCAATCCCTTCACGGTCACTCGCAAAAGTGAGATATGATAGAGATACTAAAGTAAATATTTTTGGTATTTTTGTTGTATAGATTGGAAAGTAAAGATAGAAAAATAGTAAACGAGATGCGATATAATGGAAAAGAGATGTAATATAATAGAAAAGAGATCCGGGGTCCATAGGTTTCAGTAGTGGATTCTCTCAAGATAGCATGTATTACGGTGGGTGAACAAATTACTGCCGAGCTATTGATAGAAAAGCGCATAATTATGAAGACATCTAAGGCAATGATCATGAATATTGGCATCATGTCCGTGTCAAGTATACCGAAACGATTCTGCATCTACTACTATTTTTCCACACATCGACCGCTATCCAGCATGCATCTAGAGTATTAAGTTCATAAGAACAGAGCAACACATTAAGCAAGATGACATGATGTAGATGGACAAACTCAAGCAATATGATATAAACCCCATCTTTTTATCCTCGATGGCAACAATACAATACGTGCCTTGCTGCCCCTACTGCCACTGGGAAAGGACACCGCAAGATTGAACCAAAAGATAAGCACTTCTCCCATTGCAAGAAAGATCAATCTAGTAGGCTAAACTAAACCGATAATTCGAAGAGACTTGCAAAGATATCAAATCATGCATATAAGAATTCATCGAAGAACCAAATAAAATTCATAGATAATCTTGTTCATAAACCCACAATTCATCGAATCTCGTCAAACACACCACAAAAGATTATTACATCAAATAGATCTCCAAGAACATCGAGGAGAACTTTGTATCAAGAATCAAAGAGAGAGAAGAAGCCATCTAGCTAATAACTATGGACCCGAAGGTCTGTGGTAAACTACTCACGCTTCATCGGAGAGGCAATAGTGTTGATGTAGAAGCCCTTCATGATCAATTCCCCCTCCGGCAGATCGCCGGAAAAGGCCCCAAGATGGGATCTCACAGGTATAGAAGGTTGTGGCGGTGGAAAAGTGGTTTCGTGGCTCTCCCTGATGTTTCTAGGGTATAAGAGTATATATAGGCAAAATAAGTACGTCGGTGGAGCTACGAGGGCCCCACGAGGGTGGGGGGCGCGCCTACCCCCCAGGCATGCCCTCCTGCCTCATGGATGCCTCGTGGCGTTTCTACTTCAACTCCAAGTCTTCTGGTTTGATTTCGGTCCAAGAAAGATCATCGCGAAGGTTTCATTCTGTTTGGACCTCGTTTGGTATTCCTTTTCTACAAAACTCTAAAATAGGCACAAAAAAACTGGCACTGGGCCTCGGTTAATAGGTTAGTCCCAAAAATAATATAAAAGAGCATACTAAAGCCCATTAAACATCCAAAACAGATAATATAATAGCACGAAACAATAAAAAATTATAGATACGTTGGAGACGTATCACTGTGGGTGGTGACGGTGGCTGACTGGTGTTGTCTTCTGGGTAATAGTGGCCTATGGCGATGGTGGATGAGGGCTACAGTGGTGGTCCTTGGTGTTCCGGTGGCCGCGTGCATCTACTCGGCAAGGCACCGCGTGGTTCTAGTCAGCTACTGGCTCGGGATGGCGTGACTTCCGGTGAAAATCGCGTCGATCTTGGTCTTGATGGACGATGGTGGCATCAATGATGTCGTTTCCTTGTTGAGGCATCATCATTGCAGGCAACGTCATCTCCCTCGGGCTGCTCCGGGGGAAACCCTAGATTTTGGTTTTCCTGGATCGGACGATGATGGTGTTGGAGATATGCCCTAGAGGCAAGCATGTATGATGATATTTTCTATGTGTTTATGAATAAATATAGTCCTTGGATGTAATCAATGATACTTGTTGGCAAGTACATGACTTGTCTGTGAGATCTTGTGTTGTATGAGACATCCTAAATTGTCCCTAGTCACAAGTAACTTGTGGGCACACGTCGGACTAGACTAGCATATGACACGGTGGATGGCTCAGTCTCACTAGCCATGGAGCATTGGATGCTAACCGGATAATATGGACTCTGAAGAATCTGGTCGGATTTGACGTAGTCAAATCCGAGTCGAGATAAGGTCCGAGTCGGACAGACCCAACTATGAGACACAACGATATGTCATCTGTGAGTCTCCAGTACAACATACGTTCTATGTCCTAAAACCTGAGCTGACGCATGTACTTGGGATGGTGATAGACTTGCTTTGGGCCGACCAAACGCTACTCCATGACTGGGTAGTTACAAAGTTAGGTTTCGGGTTTGTCCTGTCTCCATGATGCGAGACATGGTCGAGCAAGATGGGATTTGCCCCTCCGATTAGGAGAGATTTTCTCTGGGCCCCTCGTGTGATCCGACCAGGATAAGCATGGCCATGCGACAAGGGTTATGAGATAATCCAATTTGTGGTCGGTATCACTAGAACGAGAAAGAGGTCGGGCTAGAACAAGGATGACAGTCTCGCCTTGAACTGGACAACATATATCGTGAGGCAAAGGGAACAGAAGTATGACACATTGTATAGGTTCGCCTAACCAACTTCATAGTCTGCTTGGTGGTCGGCACGCCTTGCTAGAGGCCGCTACCAACCGTGCAGGTCGGTGGTGATCCGAACTGTGACCAAGCCGACTTGAATCTAAGGGGTCGCGCGCTTAAGGGAAGGAACCTACGAGATCGGTTCGGACAACACTGGTCGGATGTGATCCGAGCTGGACTTGGAACGCGACCGAGTAGACTTTGTGCTTTAGGATCCGTGCAAGGCCCAAGTGTTGAGCCCGCGACGGATGCCTATAAATAGTGGAGGTGCGGCACACTTATTCAGTTGATCGCTTCGGTGCTCTCACTAGGGTTTGCATGTGTTGCGAATAGCCACCTCCACTCGTCGCCGACTGTGTGATCGGACCTAGCAGTCTACCGCATGGTGTTCCTCCTGCACACACGGATACTGTTAGAGGCGGTGCACTTGCGCCACTTCGGCGAACCTGTATGTGGGAACCAACGACCAGCTGTTTGAGGGAGATCAGACGAGGAGGAGACGATCCACGTGGACGCGCTGCCCCAACTCTTCTTCCGCTGGACGACACTGCGTGTCTAGTGGTAATGATCTGTGATCCATTCCCGTAGCATGTTCCTGGATGTTCTGCGCGTAGGAAAATTTTAAATTTGAAGTTGATGCACCCTACCATAGAATCCAACAGATGGCATCTTCGATGCTGTTCTCCCTCCTAGGGGTATCGTTTTGGAGTAGATGCTGACTGGAAGTCCCCAAAGGTGGAGCGAGGTTTCATGATCCGCATCGATGACGATGGATCTTGGCGGCGTAGTGCAGGGGAGTCTCGGCGTCCGATGCGGGTTGATGGACTCATGCAGGAGGACGACGCTGTCTGGCGTCATGGTGGCGTCGACAGCAGTCCTGGCAAGGTTGATGTGTCCGTTCATGTTATGAAGATGGATAGGTGGAAGACAGCGACGGTCACCTCTGAGAGTGCATCGGGCCAGTGTGTACCCCAGACCCGACATTGTGGATTGGTTGGGGCCTCCGGCTTTAGATGTTAGGCTTATGTATGAAGTCTGCTTGGTATTCGGCTTGTATTCTCGGCACCCTTCATCAAGTGGATAGGAGTAGCGACATATGTTCCCGAGATGATGGCTTCAGACCTATTGATGTATTACTTTGTAAGGTCTTCGTGAATAATTAATAAAGTGGCTGCATGCATCGCCGATATGCAGAGGGTCCTCCTTTTCTAAAAAAGTATTTTCATATTATTATTTGATTTTATAAATTGGAAATAAAGGAAATAGCAATTCATTCCATGACAACAATAAAGATAATTTGAAACAAGAAATCAGTTTGAAATTAAATATTTAATATTTGTAAGTGCATCTAGTGCCCTAAAGGGTTTTGGGTGATAAATGAGAAAGTAGTTGTAGTGACCCGACCTCAGACGGTTAAGTCTCTGTGCTTACGTGTCATCCCTGGATCGGTATGCTGACACACACAGTACTCGAGGATTTATAACAGAGGTAAATCACATGTATAAAGTAACGTAAATACCATTACCTCAATCCAAAATAGCGGAAGCAACAGGGTTGTGGATTCCCATCAACACCAACGACAAAGTTGAGTATAGGAAATCGTAACCCTAACGTATCACTTACTCGTCGTAAGATCCTACAACATGAAACGTTGCAGCCCGAAAACGGGTCAGCACATGGAATATGCTGGCAATGTAACACATATAGAATAATGAAAGAATAAGCTATACTACATGCATAATTGGCTGGTGGAAAGCTCTATGGTTACAGTTTTGCATAAAGCCAAATTTTGCCTACTACAAAGGAATAAATTTATTTAACTATCATGGTGGTTATTAAACATTGAGAATGGTTGACAGCATTCTCAATCCCAATTAAAAAGTACTCATTAACAATCCCATCAATATTAATTTAGAGTAACATGTTGAGATTCACAGAATATTCAAGTACTAGATACTCAAGATGTCCATAACTGGGGACACGGCTAATCATGATTAGTTTGTACACTCTGCAGAGGTTTGCGCACTTTTCCCCACAAGACTCGATCGCCTCCGTTTGGTTTCTCGCACTACATGATGTTTGAGAAACGGATGACCGAGACATAGTCTTTCAGAAGCGCTAGCACCTTACGATGGGTAGACCGGTACACCTACATCCCCTACATCTGCTAGTCCACAACTATAAGAGTTCGCACGACTTAGTCAACTATGCCAGAGCCCATAATGGCTTGTGGCTGCACACGTAAGTTACTAGTATGAATTATCTTATGATCCCTTTGAGCCTGGGTGGCGGTCCATAGGAAAATCACATGGTACCTCCGGGATTTCCAAAAAAACAGGCAAGTCCTGGTAACCCCAGGTGCCTCAATCCACCCAGATGTGTATTTAAGTTGCCACCTTAGATAAACCATTAATTAACAGTCTCACATCTGTCATGGATATTCACTCACCCAATCCACGTCTACTAGCATAGCATGGCATAATAAGCAAATGCAGAAGTAACTCCCAAAGGTTTCATAAGTAAAACAGGTAATAGGTACTACCTCATCTACTTCCCATCCCACAATTTAATTAGATCCTAATCATGCAATGTGTGAGGATCGATCTAATGCATAAAACTGGGTAGTAGAAGAAAGGTATGATCAAGTGTTACTTGCCTGCAATGTTGATGAAGATGATTCGCACTCAAAACTCTTGATAGTTCTACTCGTCACACTCCGGTCAATATATCGTGAGCAAGCAATAGTAACCACACATAAGCAATCACTCAAAAAGATCAGAAGAAAACAATTCGGAAAACATCGAAACCAAGCAAATAACTCTTGCAGCATAAAACAATTTCTAACAGTACCAAAATTATGTGAATTTGGCCTTATCAGAAAGTTTAGGTCAGGAGCTTCGAGATGCAAAAAGAATCACTCAAATCGGAGTTATAAAACTCAAGTTATGATCAAACGAAGTTTAAATACAAATCTGTTCAAATTCAAATTTTAAAACTTTCAAAAACATGTTCAAGTTGGATTACTGGATAGAGGGTATCATAACGAAAAAGTAGGCGTTGGTTTCGTTGGATTTGGACAAACGGTTGAAAAGTTGTGCTTGTTTGAAAACCAGGGGCTAAATTGCAATTAAAATACCTACAAACGGGTCCCTGGCTACACAAACAAATCTAATATATGAACGTTCGCTGCCGAGGCTTTAACCTGCGAACACTCACTATTTAACGAATACAGTAAAAAAAATGAAACGCCATCTAATCCTAACCGTAGGTTCAAGATCGGACGGTCGAGGGGGGGCTCCGGGGTGTACCGCGGTGGTGGGGGTCGCCGGTGACGAAGAAGAAGACGGCAGCGGCGTCGGGGTCGTCGGCGTGGCTGCTCCGGCGGTCCTCCGGCGTGGCCGCAGGGTCGGGGAGGTGCGGCGCGTGGCGCTGAAGCCGATGGTGGCGGTGGCGCTCGTCTTCGGCGACGGAACGGTGCGGCAGCGGCAAGTGGATCTCGCCGGCGGCGGCGGATCCCGGCGAGTGCGGCGGTTGCGGCGGAGGAGGAGGAGAGGAACGGGGCCCGGGGCCTCGGTTTTTATAGGTGGGGAGGGGCGACATGGCTTGCGGGAGGGGGCGCCGAGGCCGTGGCGGCGCCGGACTCCAGGGAGAGTCCCGGTCGGGCACGGGGATGAGGGCGGTGGCGTGCTGGGCCTTGGCCTGGCTTCGGCTGGGCCGGCCCAGTAGGTGGAGAGGAAGATTTTTTTTTTATAAAATAATTTCAGAAAATAAAATAAAAGCAAAATAAATAAAATATACTATAGGCATATAATATATCAAAATTTTCAGAAAAAGATTTTCTACAACATGGACATTTTTATAGCATTAAATAAAATACACACAAATTCTAATAATTCAAACAGTGCTCCTGCTCTAATAAAATCCAACTAAAATAATTTTAAAAATACCAAAATGACTTCAAATTAATTTCTCTCCAATTTTATGATGTAGGGAATCATGTTACCCTGTTTTCCATATATTTTATTTTTGGAGAAAAATAATTTGAATAAAACTCAAATAACTCCAAATTGGAAATAAATTCAAAAGAGCTTTGAATTTAATTCTTTGAAACTCCCAACTCATATTTCATATATTTTGAAGAAGTCATTTTATCTTCGCTCGTGAAAATCATTGAGTTGCTTGAAGTTTATGAATTGGAAATAATTCCAAATGAAATTCAAATATTTTCAACACCCCTTGACATTTAAATAAATGGAAGAAGTCATGTCATCTTCTCTCCAGGGTTTTGTGATGAAAAGAATTTGAATTCACGAAGATCATAAAAGCTAAAACGAAAGTTTGGGAAAGTCCTTTTATTCCCTCTCATTTAACTTTCAAAAAGTTTCAAATTTCACTCAATCAATCACACAACAATCAAACAAACTGTCATTCTATCTATTTGTTTATAACATTCCAAAATTTAGAATTTTGGGATGTTACAGTAGTGAAGGGGCAAATGCGCTTGTGAGTATACACACGTGAAAGTCCCTTAGGATTTTTTTAACATGAGAGTTATATCTAAACACTGGGTGACAATTATATATTCGGAATGCTTGATCATGGAAGAATTAGCTCGCAACGAGGAATATGAAGCGTAGTGAAGACTTTCTTTTCTAGATTTTATTCTTTTTTGAGTCATAAGGCAAACTGTACTACTAAGGGGGCAAAGCAAAAGATCAGATTTAGGTCTTCGGTGTGTGCTCAATCCAAACCCATTTGTTCGAGTGAAAAGTCACACAACTTGGTATTTTCTTGAGACATAGTGACAAAAAAGCAAGCAAACAAGCAAACATTTTTTCGTGTTTTTGTAATTTTTATGAGAAGTGGGGGAGACGAAAACGAGAGGCAAAGGCAAATAAAAAGTAGAGCAAGCAAATGATAGTTTCTGCGAAGGTACTTGATAGGTTTGATGATGTCTCCCCAGCAACGGCGCCAGAAATTCTTCCTGCTACTTGTGAGCTACATCGGGATTTTCCATGAAGAGGAGAGGAGATGCAGCACAATAGAGATAAGTATTTTCCTCAGTGAGAACCAAGGTATCAATCAAGTAGAAAAATCACACAAAGCCTTGTAAACAACACCTGCACACACAGAAGCAAATACTTGCACCCAACACGGGCAAGAGGGTCGGCAATCCCCTTGAACTCGTTACTTGCAAGGATCAAATCTTTTATAGGTACATAGATAAAGTGCAAAAAATTAAATTGGAGCAAGGATATTTTGGTTATATATATATATGATAAAAATAGACCAGGGGCCATAGTTTTCACTAGGGGCTTCTCTCTCAAACACATAGCATACGACAGGTGAAAAAATTACTGTTGGGCAATTGATAGAAAAGTGTATAGTTATGACGATATTCAAGACAATATCATGTATATAGGCATCACGTCTGAGACAAATAGACCGACTCCTGCCTGCATCTACTACCATTACTCCACCCATCGACCGCTATCTAGCATGCATCTAGGGTATCAAGTCAATAAAAACAGAGTAATGCCTTAAGCAAGATGATATGATGTAGACAAAGTAAACCCAATCAATATGAATAAACCCCATTGTTTTACCCTTAATGGCAACAATACAAATATGTGTCTTGTCCCCTACTTTGTCACTGGGATATAGAGCACCGCAAGACTGAACCGATCACAAAGCACCTCTCCACTGAAGATAAGTCAATGTAGTTGGCCAAACCAAACTGATAGATCGGAGAGAAATACAAAGATATAAAAATCATGCATAATAAAGTTCAGAAAATACTCCATTATTTATCATAAGTATTCAGATCATAAACCCACAATTCATCAGATCCCAACAAACACCACAAAAGAAGATTACATCGGATAGAACTCCAAGAACATCGAGAAGAACATTGTGTTGAAGATCAAAGAGAGAGAGAGAAAAAGCCATCTAGCTACTAGCTATGGGCCCCGTAGGTCTGTGGTGAACTACTCACGCATCGTTGGAAGACAGCAAGGATGATGTAGAATCCCTCCATGATCGATTAGCCCTCTGGTAGAGTACCGGAAATGGCCTACAGATGGGATCATGAAAGAATAGAAGCTTGCGGCGGCTAAAAAAGTGTTTCAATGGATTTTTAGTATATTAGGAATATTTGGGAATTTATATAAGTGGAAATAGGTCAAGAGGTGCCACGAGGGGCCCACAAGCTCATGGGGCACCCCCTGGGGCGCACCTGGTGACCTTGTCGCTCCTTCGTGGCTCTTCAGGTCTTCTCCCGAACGTTCGTGGGTCCCTTTTGGTGAAGAAAAATATAATCCAAATGATTTTCTCTGATTGGAATCCGTTTGACATTGACTTTCTGAAAAGCCAAAAACAAGCAAAAAAATTAACTGACTCTGGGCACTAGGTTAATAGGTTAGTCCCAAAAAATGATATAAAATAGCATATAAAATATCTAAGATTGATACTATAATAGCATGGAATAGTAAAAAAATATAAATATGTTGGAGATGTATCAGATTATCCCCAAGAGAACAGACAAGGGTTTATTTGAGCATCCCATCCTCACGAATTGGGAAAATACTAGCGAGAAAAAAACCCCAAAACCTAAAAACAACAAAGTATTGAGAATCATGGATGAAGTAGTGGATTCTTAACTTAACCTATGACTCTTGTGGAAAGTGAATCCACGAGGCTGTTAGGTGTATATTCAAGAGCATCCAAGAGTAATTATGGACCGTCAAATAAGATGTCAATGAAGGTCTCGGAGATCACTGATATGTCTCCAACGTATCTATAATTTTTGATTGTTCCATTCTATTATATTATCCATATTAGATGTTTTATATGCATTTATATGCTATTTTATATGATTTTTGGGACTAACCTATTAACCTAGAGCCTAGTGCCAGTTTCTGTTTTTCCTTGTTTTTGAGTTTTACATAAAACAAATACCAAACAGAGTCCAATTGACCCGCCAATTTTTGTGGATTTTTTATGGACCAAAAGAAGCCCCCGAAGTGAAAGAGTTGGGCCAGAAGAGTCCCGAGCCATCCATGAGGGTGGAGGGCGCCCCCTACCCCCTGGGCGCGCCCCCTATCTTGTGGATGACTCGGAGACCCGCCAGACGTGAGACCGACGCCAAAAATTCCTATAAATAGAGAAATCCCCGAAGAGAAACCTAGATCGGGACCGCCGCAAGCCTCTGTAGCCACCAAAAACCTCTCGGGAGCCCGTTCCAGCATCCTGCCGGAGGGGGGATCCATCACCGGTGGCCATCTTCATCATCCCAGCGCTCTCCATGACAAGGAGGGAGTAGTTCACCCTCGGGGCTGAGGGTATGTACGAGTAGCTATGTGTTTGATCTCTCTCTCTCTCTCTCTCTCTCTCTCTCGTGTTCTTGATTTGGCACGATCTTGATGTACCACGAGCTTTGCTATTATAGTTGGATCTTATGATGTTTCTCCCCCTCTATCTTTTGTAATGGATTGTGTTTTCGCTTTGAAGTTATCTTTTCGGATTGAGTCTTTAAGGATTTGAGAACACTTGATGTATGTCTTGCATGTGCTTATCTGTGGTGACAATGGGATATTCACGTGATCTACTTGATGTATGTTTTGGTGATCAACTTGCGGGTTCTGTGACCTTGTGAACTTATGCATAGGGGTTGGCATACGTTTTCGCCTTGACTCTCCGGTAGACACTTTGGGGCACTCTTTGATGTTCTTTGTGTTGGTTGAATAGATGAATCTGAGATTGTGTGATGCATATTGTATAATCATACCCACGGATACTTGAGGTGACATTGGAGTATCTAGGTGACATTAGGGTTTTGGTTGATTTGTGTCTGAAGGTGTTATTTTATTACGAACTCTAGGGTTGTCTGTGACACTTATAGGAATAGCCCAATGGATTGATCAGAAAGAATAACTTTGAGGTGGTTTCGTACCCTACAATAATTTCTCCATTTGTTCTCCGCTATTAGTGACTTTGGAGTGACTCTTTGTTGCATGTTGAGAGATTGTTATATGATCTAATTATGTTACCCTTGTTGAGAGAACTTGCACTAGTGAAATTATGAACCCTAGGCCTTGTTTCGAAGCATTGCAATACCACTTTTATCACTTGCTACCTTGCTCTTTTTATAATTTCAGATTACAAAAACCTATATCTACCATCCATATTGCCTTGTATCACCATCTCTTTGCCGAACTAGTGCACCTATACAATTTACCATTGTATTGGGTGTGTTGGGAACACAAGATACTCCTTATTATTTGGTTGCAGGGTCATCTGAGAGAGACCATCTTCATCCTACGCCTCCCACGGATTGATAAACCTTAGGTCATCCACTTGAGGGAAATTTGCTACTGTCCTACAAACCTCTGCACTTGGAGGCCCAACAACGTCTACAAGAAGAAGGTTGTGTAGTAGACATCAATCACCTTGAAGATCTACCACAAGTAATTGGGCGATATGTCTCTGAGTCTTTAGCTCAAGGAGAATATGAGGAAGACTTTGTCTTCTCAGTTAAATCTCAGCCCCTACAACCAAACATAATTAGTGCCAGCAACTCAAACTGGTCGAATAAATCATTTGTCCGTTGACCTTATGAGTTTTACTTTTGTAATTTGTGTGCCTTCGAAAAATTTCTCCCCATCTTCTTTCATTATGATTGCTTTCGAGGACATTTTCAGAGTACTTTGCATTTCCACTTCATTTGATATGCCATATTATTTGTGCATTGCTACTTAGATTTACCACTGTCCTTCTAGATGTTTCTCTAAGTTACTTTCAATTAAGTTTAGTTCTTCCTCTATTCCCTTTTGTTGTTGTTCTGCATGCTCTGCTTTTCTTTAAAACTTGTTTCTCTAAGAAGCTATCGAATCTCCCATTCACCCCCCTTTGATTGATATTTGATCCTATAATTGGTATCAGAGAAAGGTGCTCCCTTGTCTTTGTGTGATTTTGCTCTAACCACCTAGAGTTTAACTATGTCAACCAAAGGTAACTAGCAAGGATCTACTCACAAGCCTATCATTGATGGGAAGGACTGTCTTTAATGAAAGCATAAAACACAACGCCACATTAGAGGGTAAAGAGGGTTAGCAATCCCCTTGAACTCATTACTTGCAAGGATCAAATCTTTTATAGGTAGATAGATAAAGTGCAAAAAAACTAAAATTGGAGCAAGGATATTTTGGTTATATATATATGATAAGAATAGACCCGGGGCCATAGTTTTCACTAGGGGCTTCTCTCTCAAACACATAGCATACGACGGGTGAACAAATTACTGTTGGGCAATTGATAGAAAAGCGTATAGTTATGACGATATTCAAGACAATATCATGTATATAGGCATCACGTCTGGGACAAATAGACCGACTCCTGCCTGCATCTACTACTATTACTCCACCCATCGACCGCTATCTAGCATGCATCTAGGGCATCAAGTCAATAAAAACAGAGTAATGCCTTAAGCAAGATGATATGATGTAGACAAAGTAAACCCAATCAATATGAATAAACCCCATTGTTTTACCCTTAATGGCAACAATACAAATATGTGTCTTGTCCCCTACTTTGTCACTGGGATATAGAGCACCGCAAGACTGAACCGATCACAAAGCACGTCTCCACTGAAGATAAGTCAATGTAGTTGGCCAAACCAAACTGATAGATCGGAGAGAAATACAAAGATATAAAAATCATGCATAATAAAGTTCAGAAAATACTCCATTATTTATCATAAGTATTCAGATCAGAAACCCACAATTCATCAGATCCCAACAAACACCACAAAAGAAGATTACATCGGATAGAACTCCAAGAACATCGAGGAGAACAATGTGTTGAAGATCAAAGAGAGAGAGAGAAAAAGCCATCTAGCTACTAGCTATGGGCCCCGTAGGTCTGTGGTGAACTACTCACGCATCATTGGAAGGCAGCAAGGATGATGTAGAATCCCTCCATGATCGATTAGCCCTCTGGTAGAGTACCGGAATTGGCCTACAGATGGGATCATGAAATAATAGAAGCTTGCGGCGGCTAAAAAAGTGTTTCAGGCTTTTTAGTATATTAGGAATATTTGGGAATTTATAGAAGTGGAAATAGGTCAAGAGGTGCCACGAGGGGCCCACAAGCTCATGGGGCGCACCTGGTGAGCTTGTCGCTCCTTCGTGGCTCTACCCCCCCCCCCCCCTTGATTGATATTTGATCCTATAATTGGTATCAGAGAAAGGTGCTCCCTTGTCTTTGTGTGATTTTTCTCTAACCACCTAGAGTTTAACTATGTCAACCAAAGGTAACTAGCAAGGATCTACTCACAAGCCTATCATTGATGGGAAGGACTGTCTTTAATGAAAGCATAAAACACTACGCCACATCAGAGGTCTTGATTTGGAGTAATGGAGAAAGACAAAGCTAATTTCCGACCGACTGGATTTTTGCTTCAGATCCAAACGACGTGGTTAACGTCCGATCCAAATCCAACCATCGACAATGACCCTCGTCCAAGTGTCACAATTGTCGCCTGCGGCCTCACTAATGGCTGGTCAACTCTGCAAATCACTCTTGATTTATAACTGCCCTAATATAATTGACGTGACCCCATGTCGGATTGGGATTACTCCAAAAATCATGCCTTGATTTTGACCGCCTTAGTTAAATCGCCAACTGCTCTATCCAGTCAACTCATCACGCCGGTGTAGGCAAAAATTGCTGCTCTAAATAGGATTTGAACCTACGACCTCAAGTAATTATTCCTATGGCAAGTACCATTCGGCTAGCTCTCTTCAAAGATATACAAACAAGGTACATTCCACTTGTAACATATGAATACGAAATAAAGAAACAAAAGATATGGCGGGTGTCTTTAGATGTGATAATTTACATACAAGCATCATGGTAATTATGAGCCGGCAAAAAATCGTTGAAACATACCCTATCTGAAAATATTAGTTAGAGAAATTGATGTATCTGGATGTATTTTAGTTCTAGATACATCCATTTTTATCAGTTTCTCCAACAAATATTTCCAGATGGAGGGAGTACCTCGGTAATTTTTATGTAATTCGCATGGTATTTTACATAGCGCATACCTCATAACTTATGCACCATGAGCTGATTACTTTTTGACCTAGAGATAAAAGTTGTTGCAAAATATACCTCCGATAAATTTTGTGTCAATAGCATAGTTATATATGCACTATAGACTTGATAACTTAGATACAAATACCGCGGTAATTTTGACACGGGGGCAAAAAAGTTATTTGAAAAATAGCCCCTGGCACTTCTGTGTAAATACATGATAATATACACACCATGAACCTGATAACTTACGTACAAACACCATGGTAACTTTGGAACCGGAGAAAAAATAGTTGTTGAAACCATGCCCCTTGTAACTAGTGTGGAAATAGCACGGTAAATCATGCACCATAGACCTGAGAACTCAGGTACGAACATCATGGTAACATTTTAACCCGGAAGAAAAAGATGCTTAAAACATGCCCCGATAACTTCTATGTAAATTACATGGTAATATACGAATCGCTGCCCCAAATTACACACAAACTCCACGGTAACTTTTGGACAGGGCAAAAAAATGTTTTAAAACATACCCATGGTAAATTCTGTATAAATAGCATGGTAACATACACATAACAGAGCTGATAACTCACGCACAAACACCATGATAACTTTGCCCCCACCGCAGGAGGGGGGTCATTTAAAACATACCCAAATAACTTCCATGCAAGTAGCACGATACTATATGCACCGTATGCATGATAACTCACGCACAAACACCACAGTAACTTTCACTAGCAGTGGGGGAGGGGAGGAAGCTGTTTGAAAGCATACACCCACCCTCCCAATAACTTTGGTGTAAATAGCACGGTATATACGCACTGTAGACTTGATAACTCATGTACAAATGATGACCCACAAGTATAGGGGATCTATCGTAGTCCTTTCGATAAGTAAGAGTGTCGAACCCAACGAGGAGCAGAAGGAAATGATAAGTGGTTTTTGTCGTGATACTAAGACTAACAATACAATAGGGGGGTAGGTATGGATAGGCAAGATCCTAGCTATGGAGTAGTTGTATACGCAAGGGGTTTACGAGTTCAGGCCCTTCTCGGAGGAAGTAACAGCCCTACGTCTCGGAGCCCGGAGGCGGTCGACTGGATTATATGCGTATGAGTTACAGGGGTGCAAACCCTTTACACTGAGTAGGGGGGTGACTTATATAGTGTCTGCCAGACCCCTCCGGCCCTCAGTTATGCAGGGTTCAAAGTACATAAAGGCCTGGCGTTACTGGTAACGCCCTACATAAAGTGCTATCATGGCCATAAAGACTACTTAATAACAGACCGTTTGGATGCAGAGTGACCCTAGATCTCCTGGTGGTCGAGTGAGTCTTCATGGTCGAGTGTCTTTGAGTCCCTCAAGTGGAATCCTTCCAGGTCGACTGAAAGGTAGTTTCTTCTAGAGATGTCCTTGGGGAGGGTATCTTGGACAGATCCATGACCCTACCCTAGGTACATGGCTTCATCATTAGCCCCCGAATGGATCGAGGTTTGAGTGAGGAAGGAGTTGAAAATTCTTCCGACCTGTTTTTCATGCTATGAGTATGTCTTGTTCCGGATCAGTGACTTCAAGTGGCGGCATCAACTTCTTTTTCAGTCGCCTTGATCCATTCTTTGTATCGGTCGAGTGACTTTTCTGTGCTTGGAGACTTCCGAACGACGGATCGGAAGAAATCTCTAGTCTGACAAGTTGCTCTGCTGTTTGCGGATTTAATGGGATCCGAATTTTGGGAAGCGCGCGAAACGGAGGAGGCCGCGGTAGTCAGATGGGATAAGGCAAAGACGCCTCGATCTCCGTGCCACCTTTTTCGCCACATATCGCGCGCCTGACTGTTGCGGGATTTGACAGGATCGCCCGGGCTTACCAGTCAGCCACTCGGAAGCGACTTCATATAAGGTGCCGGATGGGGTTTTTTTGAACAGTGCGTCCTCATTTTCCCCTTCCTCTTCCTCAGATTCATCTGCTGCGCTCGCCACCCGCTCAGCGCTGCTGCTCTGTGTCGCCGGCGACGATGGTGAAGGAGAAGACGGCGGCTTTGGAGCGGGCGAAGAAGGTGACGGCGAAGGCGAACGGGAGGGCGACCAGTCGGGCTGGATCCTCGTCGCGGGCCAGCCTGCCGCAAGGCTGGATCCAGGGAGACTGGATCCGCTCGACCATCAGCCAGAAGGACCTCGACGACCTCGCCAACGAAGGACTGATCCCCCATGGGACAGTGAGGCTTCCGGGGCAGGAGTGGCAGCCGCAGCCTCAGGAGGGTGAGTGCGTCCTCTTAGCCACCCACGTTGACCGCGGGTTTTCTCTACCGCCGAGTCCTTTCTTTCGGGGATTTTTGAACTTCGTTGGGGCACAACTCCACCACTTCACGCCCAACTCCATTGTCTATCTCGCCGCTTTCGTGTCCTTGTGTGAGAACTTCTTGGGCTGTCGGCCGCACTGGGGCCTTTTCAAACACATATTCACCTGTCGCTCTCAAACGGTGAAAAAGGCTAGTCCGAATGACGAGAAAACCCAAGTAATCCAAATGTGCGGGGGTCTTGGGGTTCAGATGAGGAGTAAAAGTGCCTGTCCAGTCATGACCCTTCCCGAGTCAGTTCGAGGGGGGCAGTCGACCTGGTTCTACTGCCAAGACCAGCCGACGCCAGGGCAGTCGACTGGACTCCCTCCTTTCTCCATGGACCGAGTGAACAAGCCGTCCTCTCTGAAGGTGGTCCCGGAGGAGAAGGCTCAGGTTAAGATGTTGGTAGAGTGCGTAGTTCAGCTCATCCGTGACGGGGTGACTGGCATGGATCTTCTGGAGGTTTTCCTTCGACAGCGCATTCAGCCACTTCAATATCGAGGCCACCCGATGTGGTTGTACTCTGGTACCGAAGACACCACTCGGGTCCACCCAGAGGAGGTCGACGACGCCACACTGGAGAGGTGGATGACTGCCATCACAGGGAACAAAGATAATCCCCGTGGAGCTAGGAGGATCCCACCACTCGACCAGTCTTACTAACCAGACAAGGTCTGACCACTTATCTCCGACTGTGATCCTGTTTCATTCATTCTGTTTTGCTGCAATTCGGTCGACTGACTTTTGTCTTGTTTTGTTGTCTTCCAGATCACTACTGAGATGTATTCGATGCCCAACGGGGCGCAAGAACAGACCGAAGAGGAGGAAGGGAGCGGAGGCGAAAGTCAGGAGGAGTGGGAATCGGATGGCGAGGAGGGTGAAGAAGACGCTGGCTCTGACGAGGAAGAGGAGGAGGAAGAGGAGGAGGAAGTCCAGCCTCCCCGTACTGAAATACGATCCAAGCTCTTCCATGACCCTGCAGTCGAGCGCGGCAAGGGGGTCATGCCTGTTGTGCAGTCGACCAAACATCCTCGGACGACCTCTCTGGCACCGACTGAGAAAGCGCCGAAGCAACCCCGAGCGGCATCATCAAAACCGACGAAGGCCCTGCCGAAGATGAGGATGGTGATTCCCACTATTTCCGGGTAATGGCTTAACTTGTGTTTTGCTGTTTAACATGGATACACTCTTGGTCGACTCGTTCGCTGACCGACTGATTTCTGAAATTGCAGTGCTGCTACTTCTGAGACTTCAATCAAACATGACGATCAAGAAATGGAGGATGCTGTCACTTCCAACCCTGGTATGATCTCTGTAGTTTTGCTTTCGATCGACAGGATCTTCATTTTTAACTTTGAATCTTTTCTGTAGCTCCACCTAATATCATCATTGATCTCCCTGATGATGATGATGAGGAGCCACTGAGGCAGAGGAGGAACAGGAAGACATCAGCTGGCAAGACTGCTCAGGTTGTATCAGCACCTGAGACGCTAGATCCGAAAGGGGGCAACGTCACTCGGGCTACTGTATCCTTTGCTGTGCCGCTGACGAGTGCTCGCCCTTCGTCGCCGAGTGCTGATGCGCCTTCCATTTTCTCCACCCACCATGTCCCGGAGGACCAAGCAGGCGCTGCTAAAGAAGCTATACGCCAGGCGGGGTTCATGATGGAGCAGGTGAAGGCAATCCGAGACGCCAGCCAAGCAGCTTATGATGCAAGTTCAGCCCTTCAGAGCAATGTACAGGTTAGTTGATCACCGCCTGTTCTGTTAGGATATGACACCTGACTACTTTTCTTTCTGAAGATCTTAGTATCTGTACACCCACTGGGTGTGTCGATTGAATATCTGGATTGGTGGGGGCACGCTGAGTGCACCCACTGGGTGTAGTCCCCGAGACTATGGTGGACTGTTGGCAGTCGACCATAGTCTTTATATCTTGAACTTTTTCTCTTTACTTTCTCCACTCGATCTGGTCGAATGGAATCATGGAACCAGTGGGGGCACGCTAAGTGCACCCACTGGGTGTAGTCCCCGAGACTGTGGTCGACTGGCAGTCGACTAGGGTCTTAAGAACTTTTTTTGAGGTTAACTGCTGGTAGTTAGCCTTTTTGTATCTTTTGGTCGACTGATCGACCCAAGCTGATAGAACTAGTGGGGGCACGCTGAGTGCACCCACTGGGTGTAGTCCCCGAGACTAGGTTGAATATTTTGATTCGGCTGTAGTCTTAGAAATACTACGATCTTTCTCATAGTCACTCGGAAGTAACCTATCTTTGACGTCTGTCGATTGATCTTTCACAAAAATCTTGCAAGCTTGTGGCTCATTATACTGAGTTGGAGAACAAGCACATCCAGCTCGAACTTGATCTGAAGCTTGTCCAGGAGAACTTCACGAAGGCAAAGGAGGAGGCAAAAGGTATGTTTGGTGAGAACCTTGACGACTTCCCTTATTTCTTGTCCACTCCTGAGTCTGATCTCACTGTGATTTTGCAGATAATCTGAGGGATGCTCTGAAGAAGAAGGACCTTGACCTCGCCGAGGCGCAGAAAGCAGCTTCGGAGAAGACGAAACTCGCAGAAGAAAAGCTGGCTTCAATCAGTAAACTTGAAGAGGAAAATACCAATCTGAAAGCTGCTCTCGACGCGGCCAACAAGGAGGTCAGTCGACTGAAGAATGACAAGATAGCCCTGAGCAACAAGGCTAGCGAACTGGCAGGAAAGAAGAATGATCTAGAGGTTTATCTGGGAGGACTCGCCAAGAAGCTATTCCTCATGCTTGAAGGTAATCCCTTGTATCCGACATGCTTGTAATTATGGACTTACCACAAAACTGCTGGCTTATCTTTGGGTTATGTCTATAGAGTTCTGCCAGAACTTTGAGGAGGAGACTGGTCGATTGGAGACAAGCCTGGATCCCATCAACTCTCCTGTGAAGGATGAAGCCACCATGAACGTGCTCCGACTGGAGTCTCGTGTTGCTGTTGTGGTCGACTATCTTGCTAGACTGAAGGTTGCAACGTCGCGCATCGACACAACACTCTGGCCGGGTGAAGCACTTCAGAATGACCTTGAGTCTCTGATGACTCGACCAAACGAAGTTCCAAGTCGAGTGCAAGAATGGAAGAAGTCTTCTGCCAGGTGTGGTGCTGATGTTGCTCTGTCTCTGGTCCGAGTTCACTGTAAGGATGCGCGAGAGGACAAGCTGGCGTCTCTCAAGGTGGCCAATACCAAGAAACATGACTTCCGATCTTTCATGGAGACCTTCATCGCTGCCGCCACTGGGATTGCAGATGGAATCGACCTGGACGAGTTTGTCGCGCCTTCCAGTCCTCCACAGGAGGAGTAAAAAACTTCTATGCTTGATGCCTTAAATTTGCCTCGGAATGTCGAGTGGTTTTTGTAACCGGTAAACTTTAACAGGATTGGTGCCTGAGCACTTCTGGATCCGTAGGACGCTATCTGAACTTGGGTTTGCCGTTGAATATGTTTGCTTTTGCCTTCGAAGGAACATTGTTCGTCGCTTGGAATATATGCTAGTGTTTGTGATACACCTTTGCAGGTAGGAATGAAGCTCAGATTGCAGTCGACTTGCGTCCTTGTGGATCGGGATGGAGTGCACATTGTATTTGTGGCAGAGCTCTGAAGGGGAAGGTAGCAGTCGACTTGTACCTCATCATCCTTGCAGAGCGGAATGAGTATCATACTTAGGCTAGCACTGGGTTGCAGCTAAGCCCCCGAGTGGGAGGTTTGCCCTCCACTCAGTAGGATTTTCAAAAACTTAGGCGAGCGCTGGGCTGCAGCTAAGCCCCCGAGTGGGAGGTTTTCTCTCCACTCGGTAGGATTTTCAAAAACTTCGGCGAGCACTGGGCTGCAGCTAAGCCCCCGAGTGGGAGGTTTGCTCTCCACTCGGTGGGATTTTCAAAACTTAGGTGAGCACTAGGCTGCAGCTAAGCCTCAGAGTGGGAGGTTTGCTCTCCACTCGGTAGGATTTTCAAAAACTTAGGCGAGCGCTGGGCTGCAGCTAAGCCCCCGAGTGGGAGGTTTGCTCTCCACTCGGTAGGATTTTCAAAAACTTAGGCGAGCACTGGGCTGCAGCTAAGCCCCCGAGTGGGTGGTTTGCTCTCCACTCGGTAGGATTTTTTGTGACGTACTTCTAGAGGATAAGGTTGCATTCGACCTGCACCTCGTCCTCCTTGCGAGCGCACGTTGTATTTGTGGCATAGCTCAGAAGGAGAAGGTAGCAGTCAACCTGCACGTTGTCCTCCTTGCGGAGCGCATGTTGTATTTGTGGCGTAGCTCGAAAGGAGAAGGTAGCAGTCGACCTGCACCTCGTCCTCCTGGTGGAGCGCACGTTGTATTTGTGGCGTAGGTCGGAAGGAGAAGGTAGCAGTCGACCTGCACCTCGTCCTCCTTGTGGAGCGCATGTTGTATTTGTGGCGTAGCTCGGAAGGAGAAGGTAGCAGTCGACCTGCACCTCGTCCTCCTTGCGGAGCACACATTGTATTTGTGGCGTAGCTCGGAAGGAGAAGGTAGCAGTCGACCTGCACCTCGTCCTCCTTGCGGAGCACACATTGTATTTGTGGCGTAGCTCGGAAGTAGAAGGTAGCAGTCCACCTGCACCTCGTCCTCCTTGCGGAGCACACATTGTCTTTTTACTTAGGCGAGTACTTGGACTGCAGCTAAGCCCCTGAGTGGGAGGCTGGCTCACCACTCGGTAGGATTTTGTTAAACTTAGGCGAGTACTTGGACTGCAGCTAAGCCCCCGAGTGGGAGGCTCCCTCACCACTCGGTAGGATTTTGTTAAACTTAGGCGAGTACTTGGACTGCAGCTAAGCCCCCGAGTGGGAGGCTGGCTCACCACTCGGTAGGATTTGAAAGTACTTAGGCGAAACGGACTCGCAGCTAAGCCCCCGAGTGGGAGGCTGGCTCACCACTCGGTAAGGATTTTTTTTACAAACTTAGGCGAAACGGATTCGCAGCTAAGCTACCCACTGGGGGACTGCTCATGAGAACAAAAGTAACAACAATCACTGGGAAAATTATAACACTCTTGTCTTTGATAAATAGACTACAGAAGTACTTTTATTACATCTCATCTGAGTGAATGCTTAAGTATAAAAGGGGCGGAGCAGCTCCACGTTCCAAGCTCGGGGCTCGTCAATCTGGTGCTCGACATTGTAAAGGCGGTACGCCCCATTGTGAAGAACTTTGGTGACTATGAAGGGACCTTCCCAAGTAGGAGCAAGCTTGTGTGGCTTCTGCTGATCCACTCGGGGAACCAAATCTCCTTCTTGGAAGGCTCGACTCTTCACGTTTTGGCATGGAAGCGACGCAAGTCCTGCTGATAAATGGTCGATTGGATCATGGCCATCTCCCTTTCTTCCTCTAGAAGGTCGACTGCGTCCTGTCGGGCTTGCTCTGCTTCTTCTTCAGTGTAGAGTTCGACTCAAGGTGCGTTGTGAAGCAGGTCACTCGGCAAGACTGCTTCAGCTCCGTAGACCAAGAAGAACGGAGTTCTCCCAGTCGACCGATTGGGTGTGGTCCTTAATCCCCAAAGTACTGACGGAAGTTCGTCGACCCATGCACCCGCCGCGTGCTTGAGATCGCGCATCAGTCGGGGTTTTAGCCCTTTGAGAATTAAACCATTTGCTCGGTCTGCCTGTCCATTCGACTGGGGGTGAGCAACTGAAGCATAGTCGACTCGTGTGCCCTGAGATGTGCAAAAGGCTCTGAATTCTTCGGAATCAAAGTTCGACCCATTATCAGTGATGATGCTATGTGGAACTCCATATCTGAATATGAACTCCCTGATGAAGCTGACAGCAGTGCCGACATCAAGATTCTTGATGGGTTTAGCTTCAATCTACTTAGTGGACTTGTCGACTGCCACCAGCACATGGCTGAAGCCGCTTCTGCCTATTCTCAATGGTCCGACCATATCCAATCCCCACAGCAAAAGGCCAGACGAGTGGGATGGTCTTCAAGGCTGAGGCGGGCTTGTGTGACATATTGGAGTAAAATTGACATCCTTCACACTTGTCAACTATCTCCTTTGCCATTTCATTTGCTCTTGGCCAGTAAAATCCCGCTCGATATGCTTTAGCCACAATGGTCCGAGAGGACGCATGATGGCCATAGGTCCCCGAGTGGATATCGTCAAGGATTATCCGACCTTCTTCTGGCATTATACACTTCTGACCGACTCCAGTCGCGCTTTCTCTGTACAACTGTCCCTTTATTACGGTAAAGGCTTTGGATCGGCGGACGATCTGTCGAGCCTCTTCTTCATCCTCTGGGAGCTCTTTCCTTAAGATATACGCGATGTACGACACTGTCCAATCGGGAGTGATGACCAACGCTTCCATGATCAGGTCGACCACTGCTGGAACTTCGACTTCAGTCGGATCTGTGACACTTTTAGGCTGCGGAGCTTCTTCGGTAAAAGTATCTTCCTGAACTGATGGAGTATGGATATGTTCCAAGAACACATTACTGGGAATGGCTTCTCTCTTGGAACCTATCTTTGCCAAATCATCAGCCGCTTGATTCTTCAGTCGGGGTATATGATGGAGCTCTAACCCTTCAAATTTCTTCTCAAGCTTTCTCACTGCATTGCAGTAACCATTCATGGCTGGGCTTCTAACGTCCCACTCCTTCATCACCTGATTGACCACCAAATCTGAGTTGCCATAAACCATAAGGCGGCGGACGCCGAGTGAAATGGCCATGCGCAACCCATACAAAAGTGCTTCATATTCTGCTTCATTGTTGCAGGAATCAAAGTGGATCTGGATCACATATCTGAGCTTATCTCCTCGGGGGGGGGGGGGGGGGGAACCAATACTACCCCAGCACCGGAACCATTCAACATCTTAGAACCATCAAAGAACATGGTCCAGTGCTCCGTGTGAACTTGAGTCGGCAGTTGTTGTTCAATCCACTCGACGATGAAATCTTCTACTGCTTGGGACTTAATGGCTTTCTTTGCCTCAAACTTGATATCAAGGGGAATGAGTTCAATCGCCCATTTTGCCACTCGACCAGTTGCATCTCTGTTGTGTAGAATCTCTGACAATGGGGGGTCGCTGACGACTATGATGGAATGATCAGAGAAATAATGAGCAACCTTCTTCGTGGTCATGTAAATCCCATATACAAGCTTCTGATAATGAGGGTATCTTTGCTTCGATGGGGTCAACACTTCGAAAAGATAATATACTGGGTGCTGAACTTTGAAGGCTTTCCCTTCTTCTTCCTGCTCGACCGTAAGTACTGTACCGGCGACTTGTCCTGTGGCTGCAATGTAAAGCAACAAAGGCTCTTTGCTGATTGGAGCAGCAAGCACCAGCTGGGTGGAGAGCAGAGCTTTTAGCTCTACAAACGCTACATCAGCTTCTGGAGTCCACTCGAACTTGTCTGACTTCTTCATCAGCCGGTAAAGAGGCAATGCCTTTTCACCGAGGTGAGAGATGAATCGACTTAACGCGGCCAAGCATCCAGTAAGCTTTTGGACATCGTGCACACGCACGGTGTGTTTCATTCGGAGTATAGTGCCAACTTTTTCTGGGTTGGCGTCGATTCCTCGTTCGGAAACGAGAAAACCGAGTAAGTTTTCGCCAGGAACTCCGAATATGCACTTTGATGGATTAAGCTTGATATCATACCTCCTGAGATTGGAAAATGTTTCAGCGAGGTAAGTCAATAGGCCGGAACCCTTCCGTGATTTGACCACAATATCATCCATGTATGCTTCCATGTTCCGACTGATTTGAGTTAGTAAACACTTCTGAATCATTCTCATGAACGTAGCTCCGGCATTTTTGAGGCCGAATGGCATGGTGACATAGCAGAAGCACCCGAATGGAGTGATGAAAGCTCTTTTGATCTCATCGGGTCCATACAGATGGATCTGATGGTAACCGGAATAAGCGTATAAAAAAGACAGGCGCTCACATCCCGTAGTCGAGTCGACTATTTGGTCGATGCGGGGAAGAGGAAAATGATCTTTCGGGCAGGCCCGATTGATATGTTTGAATTCAATGCACATGCCAAGTGACTTGTCCTTCTTGGGGACCATGACGACATTGGCGAGCCACTCGGAGTGGTAAATTTCTCGGATAAACTCTGCTGCCAGGAGCTGAGCCACCTCCTCGCCAATGGCCTTTATCTTCTGGACGGCGGACCGTCGAAGATGTTCTTTGACATGTTTCACCTTTGAGTCGACTCGTAGACGATGCTCAGCCAGTCCCCTGGGAACACCCGGCATGTCAGCAGGCTTCCATGCGAAGATGTCCCAGTTCTCACGGAGGAACTGGATGAGCGCTTCTTCCTATTTAGAGTCGAGCGTCGTGGAGATATGAGTCGGAGCAGCACTGGGGTCGGTCGGGTGAACGTGAATGGGCTTCGTCTCACCAGACGACTGGAACGCTGACTCTGTGGAGGGCTTCTTGGCCCGCAATAAATCACTCGGATCTGCATTTTTCTGGTATTCTTGCAGCTCCACCACTGTTGTCTAGGCATCGACAATCTTTGAGCCCTTCTGAAAGCACTCTTCTGCCTTTTTCCGATTGCCAGTGATGGTGATCACACCTTTGGGGCCAGGCATCTTCAATTTGAGGTACACATAACATGGTCGAGCCATGAATCGTGCATAAGCTGGCCTGCCAAAAATAGCATGATAAGCACTCTGGAAATCCACAACTTCAAATGTTAACTTTTCTTTGCGGAAATGCTTTGAATCACCGAAAACCATATCAAGAGCAATTTGGCCGAGTGACTCAGCCTTCTTCCCAGGAATGACTCCATGGAAACTCATGTTGCTGGAACTGAGTCTGGACATCGGAATGCCCATTCCCTTCAGCGTCTCTGCATACAATATATTCAGCCCGCTGCCACCATCCATCAGAACCTTAGTCAGTCGAGTGCCTTCGACGACCGGGTCGACCACCAAAGCTTGCCTCCCAGGGGTGGCTATGTGTGTCGGATGATCAGACTGGTCGAACGTGATGGTGGTCTGAGACCATTTCAGATAACTAGGTGTCGCCGGAGCAACCATATTCACCTCACGGTTGATAACTTTCAATCGACTTTTGCTCTCAACATCAGCAAAAATCATCAAGGTGGAATTGACATGGGGGTATCCTCCATCACTGTCTTCTTTGTCCTCAACTTTGTCCGACTCCTTCTCCTTATCCTTGGGCTGTTTCCCCTGAAACTGCTGGATTAAGAGCCGGCACTGGCGAGTGGTATGTTTCGGGTAGATGAAGTTGCCCTCTTCGTCTTTCTTTGTGTGGATGTGGCATGGCAAATCCATCACGTCGTTTCCTTCCTTGTCCTTCACCTTCTTGGGGTTCCAAGATCCTTTGGGATTCCCTTTAAACTTGCCCTGAGTCACGGCCAAGGCTTCTCCAGGAGCAGCTGGCTCGGCTTTTCGCTTCTGCTTCTGACTGAAGTTCCCTCCTCCGGTTTCATGGGCAGTCGGCTTGTACTTACCACTCCGGAGCTGATCCTCTTCTTCACCATCGGCATATTTGGTGGCAATCTCCATCATTCGACTCAGAGTCATGTCTCCGGTCCGACCGAACTTCAAACTTAACTCCCTATTCTTAACGCCTTCCTTGAAGGCACAGGCTGCTTGGTGATCAGATACATTCTCCACCGTGTGATGCAATGTGATCCACCTCTGGATGTAATGCCTCAGGGTCTCATTCGACTTTTGCACACAAACCTGCAGCTCCGTCAACCCTGCTGGTCGCTTGCAAGTCCCTTCAAATGTCCTGAAAAACACTCAGGCAAGATCTTCCCAAGTGTAAATGCTGCTAGGTGCCAACCGATTCAGCCATGCTCTGGCCGAGCCTTCCAACATGAGAGGTAGGTGTTTCATGGCCACCTCATCATTACCGTCGCCAATTTGAACAGCCACTCGGTAGTCCTCAAGCCAAGTGTCGGGCTTGGACTCACCAGTGAACTTACTAACTCCAGTCGCCAACCTGAAGTTGGGAGGAATCACTGCGACTCTGATGGCTCTGCTAAAACACTCTGGTCTTGAGAGATGAACTCGGCTGCTGGTGGGCACATCTCTGTCATGGCCTTCTCGGTGAGCTCTGTTCCGGTCGACCAGACCTTGCACGATAATGGATCTCGCATCAAAGCATGGTTCTCTAGGGTCGACTGGAACCCTTCGCCCAACACTGTGCTGGCGTCTGTCATCTTGCTGCAGAGGGGCGTACGACCCACCCCTTGGGGCAGGAGTAGGCACTCGACGCTGATCATCGCGATCGAATCGGTCATCATAATGATCACGCCGACCTCCACGTCCCTCACGCCGCGGGGGAGATCTTGGGCTATGGGCCGACTGGACTATATTCGCAGCAACAGATCTACTGTGAATCCGGTTTCGCGAATGCGATACAGCTGAATTCTGATCCCCTGCTGCCCGGAGAAAATCTTTGATCTGCATCAAGCCTCTACCAGCCTCTTACTGGGAAGGCTGAATCGACTCTGCTATTCGGGCTGCAGCCGCTAAATTCTAAATCGGAGTTCGATATACCTGAGTCGGTGTTGGAAAGAGTTGACGTCGACTGGAGTCTGGAACTCGCTGCCACGCGCGTTCATCGAGTGCTTGCTGGAGGTTCTCCAGTCGAGTGCGCTCAGCCAAGTTGGCTAAATGCGCGTCCTCCAAGGCACGAGCCTCGGGGGTTTCTCCTACGATAGGAGTATGTAAAGCAACCATGTTTCGGCGGCGAAGATCTTCTCTTTGCAGCGAAGTGAGTGGCTCGGGTTGATACTCCTCCTGGACCTGCGCTGGGTCACCTCCGCCGTCTCCCCCGTCGGTGCGGGGGAAGCCGGGAGGACTAAGCGGTCCATTGACCATCAGGACCTCCGCCACTGGATCACTACTGTCACACTCGGATGCAGTCTCTACGGAGCCAGTCGACAGATCGAACAGGCCATAGAAAGATTCGTCGGGCTCGATCGCCGTGACTTGGGGGGTGGCCGACTTGCGGGCCGCTGCGTGCCTCACCCACCGCTGAAGCCTCGACCGACCGGAGCGCTTGCGCTGGCGGGAGACAGGAAGGGAGGACGACGGATGGGTCGACCGATACGGGGCCGACGGTTGCCGCAGCAGGACGCCGCGGACGCACGCGCGAAAGTGTGTCGCCCCGCGGACTGGAAGCGTGTCGATGTCGAGTGGAGACTCCTGGAGCCAAGCGGAATCATCGGCGATGAACGTGAGCACGCCGAGACGGATCTCATGGCCCTCGACCAAAACTCCGCCAGAAACCATGATGAAGGTGATCGGAACAATTGCAACTTCTCCAATAAGTCGCTAAGACACCTGCCCCATGGTGGGCGCCAACTGTCGTGATACTAAGACTGACAGTACAATAGGGGGGTAGGTATGGATAGGCAAGATCCTAGCTATGGAGTAGTTGTATACACAAGGTGTTTACGAGTTCAGGCCCTTCTCGGAGGAAGTAACATCCCTACGTCTCGGAGCCCGGAGGCGGTCGACTGGATTATATGCGTATGAGTTACAGGGGTGCGAAACCTTTACACTAAGGAGGGGGTGGCTTATATAGTGTCTGCCAGACCCCTCCGGCCCTCAGTTATGCAGGATTTAAAGTACATAAAGGCCTGGCGTTACTGGTAACGCCCTACATAAAGTGCTATCATGGCCATAAAGACTACTTAATAACAGACCGTTTGGATGCAGAGTGACCCTAGATCTCCTGGTGGTCGAGTGAGTCTTCATGGTCGAGTGTCTTCGAGTCCGTCGAGTGGAATCCTTCCAGGTCGACTAAAAGGTAGTTTCTTCTAGAGATTTCCTTGGGGAGGATATCTTGGACAGATCCATGACCCTACCCTAGGTACATGGCTTCATCAGTTTTCAGTAAGGTTTTCTCTGCAAGCACTGAAATAGTAGGTGATAGATAGTTTTGTGATAAGATAAATAGTAACGAGCGAAAGTAAATAAAGTAAATAAAGTGCAGCACGGTGGCCCAATCCTTTATGTATCAAAGGATAAGCCTGGACAAATTCTAATAATAAAGAAGGAGCTCCCGAGGATACATTGGGAATTATCGTCAAGCTAGTTTTCATCATGTTCATAAGATTCGCGTTCGGTACTTTGATAATTTGATATGTGGGTGGACCGGTACTTGGGTACTACCCTAACATGGACAAGCATCCCACTTATGATTAACCCCTATTGCAAGCATCCGCAACTACAAAAAGGAGTATTAAGGTAAACCTAACCACATCATTAAACATATGGGTCCATATCAACCCCTAACGAAGCAACGCATAAAGTAGGGTTTAAGCTTCTGTCACTCTAGCAACCTATCATCTACTTATTACTTCCCTATGCCTTCCTCTAGGCCCAAATAATGGTGAAGTGTCATGTAGTCGACGTTCACATAACACCACTAGAGGAGAGACAACATACATCTCATCAAAATATCGAACGAATACCAACTTCACATGACTACTAATAGCAAGACTTCACCCATGTCCTTAGGAACAAACAGAACTACTCACAAAGCATATTCATGTTCATAATCAGAGGGGTAATAATATGCATAAAGGATCTGAACATATGATTTTCCACCAAGTAAACCAAATAGCATCAACTACAAGGAGTAATCAACACTACTAGCAACCCACAGGTACCAATTTGTGGTTTTGATACAAGATTGGATACAAGAGATGAACTAGGGTTTTGAGAGGAGATGGTGCTGGTGAAGATGTTGATGGAGATTGACCCCCTCCCGATGAGAGGATCGTTGGTGATGATGTTGGTGATGATTTCCCCCTCCAGGAGGGAAGCGTCCCCGGCAGAACATCTCCGCCAGAGACCTAGATTGATTCCGCCAAGGTTCCGCCTCATGGCGGCGGAGTTTCGTCCCGTAAGCTTGCCCACAATTTTTTCCAGGACAAAACCCTTCATATAGCAGAAGATGGCAGCCGGAAGCCCACCAAGGGTCCCAGGAGATAGGGGGCGCGCCCTACAGGGGGGGCGCCCCCTGTCTCCTGGACAGGGTGTGGGCCCCCTAGCCTATTTCTTTTGCCCAAAAATTCTTATTAAATCTGAAAAGTTATTTTGTGGAGTCTCAGGTCTTTTGGAGTTGTGTAGAATAGGTTTCCAACGTTTGCTCCTTTTCCCGCCAGAATTCCAGCTGCCGGTATTCCCCCTCTTCATGGTAAACCTTGTAAAATAAGAGAGAATAGCCATAAGTATTGAGATATAATGTGTAATAACAGCCCATAATGCAATAAATATTGATATAAAAGCATGATGCAAAATGGACGTATCAACAAACACCATATAACTTTGACCCCGGTGGAGGAAGTTGTTCGAAAACATACCCCCTCAATATCTTAGGTGTAAACAGTGTGGTAATATACGGACCGTAGGCGTGGTAACTCACGCGCAAACATCATGGTAAATTTGCCCTGGAAAAACTATTTTTGAAAATGTACCACGGTAACTCATGTGTAAATAGCATGATAGTATACACACATCAGAGTTGATAACTTACATAGTCTGGGCCTGGTAATTATTAATTTGCACGAGAAAATTGTGAGAACATATCATCATGGGATCTAATTTTGTAGGTCTTGTCATGATAGATTTTTTATGTGAAAATAATTTTTTGATCAGACTGACGGTATGAGCTACAAAACATTTTGAAGTTTTGAAATAGAGAAGAATCTAGGATGGGTGATAAGGCGAAGGATGGGTGATACTTCTCAAATGCATCTATAATTTTTTATTGTTAAATGCTATTATATTACGAAAAAACTAACTTCCAAATGTTCGTCATATAGGGATAGATCCAAATGATCTGATTGTCATCGGATGCGCATCGAACGATCCCGCGAAAGCCCAGCTTTTCCCAAAATTTTCACTTTTTCCCGCACGTCTCGACCCGCAGTGCGCAACACAAGACCATCTTCTCGTCCGCTCTACGTTAGTTCTTTTTTCTTGCCATAAGTCCTTTCTTCTTGAAGACTTTTTTGGGTGATACAAATCATACGTTATGTGGGATTTGAACCCTGGTTGTTTGGTACATAAACTAGTCCAACAACCAACTCGCCCCTATTTTTTCTTGTTTAGATGGAGGAATTTTTTGTAGTTGACTTCTCTTGTCTAATCTACTAGAATAGAAAAACATATGTGAAAATTGAGGAACTTTTTTGAGCAAGGGAAATACACACATTTGTTGGTTTTGAAGCATGGTCTCTTGAGAATCAAGTCGGTCCAACAATCAACTCTCCTATATGGGGGGGGGGGTCAAACATACCCTAATAATTTTTGTTATATATCATGGTAACGTGTGCAACATACGTACACATATCATGGTAACTTTGTCTCGGTGTGTGTGTGTGTGGGGGGGGGTGTTGAAATATAACCTCCATAATTTTTCTATCAAATAACATGAAAATTTTCACACACTAGGCCTGATAGTGTACACTCAAACACCATGGCAACTTTGTCATGGGGGATTTTGTTGTTGTTGAAACATACCCCCGGTAAGTTATGTGTACATAACATGATAATTTATGCACCACAACCCTGATAATTTATGTAAAAACATGGTGGTAACATTTGACACGGAGGGTGGTTGAAACATACCCCCCCTAAATTTATTTTGTAAATAGCATGATAATTTACGCATTGCTGACCTGATAACTTGTGTACAAACATCATGGTAAGATTGACCCCGAAATATTTTATTCAAAATATACCCCCTCCCCCACCCTCAAATAACTTTTGAGTGAATAACATGGTATTTTAGAGACCAGGAAACATGATAATTTATACACAACACCCATGGTAACTCTAACCCAAGAAAAAAGATGTTCATATATATGTGGGGTTTGAACCATGGCCTCTTTGTAAGCAAGTTAGCCCAACAACACCCCGGTAACTTCTTTGTACAAAGCATGATAATCTACACACCACAGACATGATAACATACGCACAAATATCGTTGTAACTTTGACTTGGTGGGGGAGGGGGAGCAGTTGCTGAAACATAACCTCGGTAATTTTTGTGTAAATAGCATGTTAATTTTCACACAACATGTCTGATAATTTACGCTCAAGAGCCATGGTAACTTTGGCTTAGGGGAATTTTTTGTTGAAACATCTCCCTCATAACTTAACTTATATGTAAATAATATGATAATTTATACACTGTAACCTTGATAATTTAGATACAAACATGGTGGTAACATTTCGACATGAGGGGTGCTTGAAAGATGCCTCTGATATTTCTTTTGTAAGTAGTATGATAATTTATGAACCACTACCATGATAACTTATGTATAAACACCATGGTAACATTGACCCGAGAAAAAGTTATTGAAATACCATCGATAAATTTTGTGTAAATAACATGTTTTTTTACGGACCGCAATACATGACAATTTTATGTACACCACCCATGGTACCTCTGACACAAGAATAAAAATGTTCAAAATATCTCCTAATAACTCACATGTAAGAAGTGTGGTAAGTTAGAGAGGATATATCTACATACGTCTCTAGGCCTTCGCCTCGTGCGCTCGCGCGAGGGTGACCAGGAACCGATGCCTCCCGCTCGCACCGTCGTAGATTGCTTTGTCTTCCGTTGTGTCAGGCCATGGAGACGCAGTGGATCTCGGCTCTTGCCAGCGGGAGGGCTCCTACATCATTTTAGGTGCTTTTTGTGCCCGTCTAGGGTTTGTGTTCTGTTTAGGAAGACAAAATGATGGCGGTTTTCTGAATAAGGTTCTCCCTGCCTATGCCCCATTCTGGTGATGCGTCTAGCATTATCAAAGGGCGTGTGGAGATTTTTTTTCGACAGATCTCATGGGATTCGGTCGGTGTTAGTCTTCGGTGGATCCACTTGGATTCGGTCTTCGTTCGTATGGGTTCGTGTGTCTTCAGGTTACATCTTTCCGGTCTACACTTCTCTTCATCAGTGGCGGCTGCTGTTCTGGTGCGCTGGTCCTCTTGGGCCTTAGCACGATGAATTCCTAACTGTCTACTACAACAAGGTTTGCTCGGCTCTGATGATGGAGGGGCAATGACGGCGGCACACCTTCAAGTCGCTCCAGTGATTGTAGTCGTCGCTAGGTGGTCTACGGACCTGGATGTAATTTTTACCTCTAGTGTTCTCTGTACTGCCTTGATAGTCGATTAATAGATCAGAAATTTTCTCATAAAAAAAGAAGTGTGGTAAGTTACATACCAAAAGGCTTGTCGTGGAATTAACACGTCAGATGTCCTAGCGGAAGGACTTAGTCGTGGAGCCATCGCAATGAGATTAGCTTAAAGGGGTTAAACCGGAACAAAAGACACGGAAAGTTTATAATAGTTCGGCCCCTTGCGGTGAAGGTAAAATCCTACTCTAGTTGTTGCGGAATTGATTGATCTCGATGAGCAGGGAGCGAATCCGCTTTACCTATCTCTCGAGCTGTTGTTTCTTGTCCTTGAACCGCCGCCGGGTCGTCCCTTTATATACACAGGTTGACGCCCGGCCAGTTTACAGAATTCCGAGGCCGGCTCATACAAGTGTCCGGCTCGGTCTCTTCCCTTCCCTAACTTACAATATAAGCAATACATCTATGGCGGTTTACAACTACGGGCCCTAATCCGCCTTTGGGCTCTGGGCCTCTAAGCTTTAACAGTAGAGCGCCATACTCCTTGTCTTCATGGGCTTCAATATAGATGAGCATAAATCGGCCCCTCCTGGGCGGTTTACACTCAGTAGTTATATCCCCAACATTAGGCCCCAGATTGATTTGAACCTGTTCATGTCAATCTTCAATACTTATAAAAATTCCCTGAACATCTTCTTATGATCCTCGTAAACCGCCATGACTTCTTCTCCCAGTGAGCTTTGGTAAACCGCCATGACGCCGTCTTCTAAAATTGCAGTAAATCGTCATGACGTCATCTCTGTATAAAAAAGTCATAAAGATTAACTTTATTAATTAACTTCCGAAGATCGAGGCAACAACTGTGCCCCATTTTCCGCTTTGGGCTCCTCGATTCCCGTGCTTGCCTGCTTATCCATTTGCCTTATAAATAGGCCCAGGGGTCCTTCCCTTTTCCCCTTCCGCGCTTCTTCCTCCTCTCGAGCTCAAGCTCAAAAGCTCCGCCGCCGCCCTCAACCTTCAAGCGCTGCATCATCCCTGGCCGCTGCATCAACCTGAACGTACTAGAGATCCGCGGCTCTTTTCCGCCACTCCTGTGAATCCGATAAGCCTCCTTCTCTCAACCCTAGATCTGCATTAGGGTTTCGGTATTCATCTGTGTTCATCAGTGTTCGTCCACGTTCGTTGTTTCGATCTTACTGTCTCATTGAATCTAGATAAGCTTCACATCTTTCCTTTGCGGCCGAAGCTTTAGTTTATTTTGCCTCACCATAGTATCTTTAGGACCATGAATAGATCCCATCTGGATCCTTTCCATTCTGCTGTCGCCATTTTAAGGCTTTGATATTTTTCCTTTTCCTGAACTGTGTTAGATCCATAATGATAATCCTTAGCTTGTGAAACCTGTTTGTGTAACACTGATCAATTTTCAGATCTGTTTTTCTCCATACCACTGTAGGCGGTCTAACCTGTAAAATGATAATCCGCCAGATACCATTAGCCCTCATTTAAACCGCCATCTTTACTTGATTATCAGTATCCGGCTTAATACGCACACACATGCTTTGATTAAATTCCCCGGTTTGACACCGGTTTATGTGTATCAATCTTGAACCGTGAACCAGCATGTAAACTTCCTTTACAGTTTGTCATCAAAAATGGCCAAATAATTCTCTTCTTGCAATTGGGTTCCCTCCCGGATCACAGAAGAACAACTCATTGGATATGTTCTAACTGGCGCTTTGGTAAAGAAGGAAGTCATTCATTGGAGAGTCCCTGGTGCCGAAAACCCTCCTGAACCTCAAGATGGAGAAGTGGTTGTGTTTATGCAGCATCTGGACCGAGGGTTTAGCCCTCCCGGTTCAAAAATTTTCTGTGATGTACTTGCCAACTTCCAACTCCATCCTCAAGACATTGGACCGAACTCTGTGTCCAACATCTGCAATTTCCAAGTGTTCTGTGAAGTTTATCTACAAGAAGAACCGACTGTTGAACTCTTCAGAGACTTCTTCCACTTGAACCGCCGTACTGAATTTTCTGACGGCCCCAATACTGAACTTGGCGGAGTGTCGATTCAAAAAAGAAAAGAAGTCGATTTTTCCTCATGCCAAACATCATAGCCACCCCAAGGATTGGAATCAAGCATGGTTCTATTGTCAGAACACCGCTCCTACTGATGAAAATCCTTTGCCGGTTAGCGTGCTTACCGACTCAGCAATGGACATCCACTGCCTCAGCAGCTTACTGCCAAAGAACGACAAACATATGCACCAGCAAGTCACTTCCTCCAGTTTACCAGACACCCCAATCCGGAAGCACCATGCAGAGGTCTCTTGTAATTCTAACAAGTCTTATCCCTTGGCGGGTTACTTCCGATACCCTCTTAATCCGTCTCACTCAAATTATCAGGTAACTTCCAATTCATCCTCTGGTGATTCGTCAACCACATAGATGCCTCCCCTCAAGACTGTCCCTGGGTAAGCATAATAATTTTAGCTTTGCCTTCTTGCGCCGGTTTACCATATTAACCTCTGTTTGCCATTTTGCAGCGCCAAAGCCCGACTCAGCAAGAAAGCGAAAACAAATGCTCCCACTGATGAGATTGAACCAGAGAGGACCTCAGAAGGTGCTGGTGGAGATGCTGATATTGCTATGGATGATCCTGTGCCACAAGGTCAGGACACTAATGTTGATCCGCCAGAAGTTAACCCGGCTAGTCCTCATGTCGATCCACCAAGCCTGACTGCCAATCCTCCAAGTCCAACTGCTGATCCGCCGAGCCCGGCCAAAACCTCAGATAAACCGGCGAGCCGAAATAAAGCAACTGATGATGTTGTAATTACCGGGTTTGGCCATACTTCTCCTGGCAATCCTGTCGCTTTGTCAAAGCACAATGCCAAAGTGGAATCTGCTGCTGAAGAGAAGGGCAAATTGAAGACTGATCTGTCAAGCTGTGCTCATCTCACTGCTCAAGAACTTCACTCTGGATACCTAAACCGCCTATATGCAAGCCGTGACTATGAGGCCGGTTTAGTCAATTTGATGAAGGAGTGCTATTAGGTAACTTCCATTCCAAACACTATAAATTTTTGTTGTACTGTATATCAACTCCATTGTAGCCCCCAAGGGCCGATTTATCTCTTCAAGATGAACCTGGACTTTGGATAAAAAAGACTTCAGCTGTGTAGCCCCCAAGGGCCGGTTTACCTCAGCAAGATGAACCGGGACTTTCTGTTCAAAACCTGTCCTTGTTGAATTCCTTCACCTTTGATTTTTCTGATCAACTACACATTATCCCCCAAGTGGCAAGATTAATACTTGTATTGAGTCTTGGGACTTTGAATAATAGTCAAAAAAGAAGCAATCTGCATTGGCCCCCAAGTGCCAAGTATATAACTTGTTATGTGCTTGGGACTTTGAGAAAAATCTTAACATCTTCATCATCTGTCATTTGCAGGCTGACTTGAGCAACAAAGATTCCCAGATTGCCGATCTTGAAGAAAACATCAAGTCCCAGCAAGCAGAAACCTCCAAGGCCAAAGATGAACTGAAGGGCGCTTTAACTGCCATGGAGCAATTAAAGGATGGTTTCAAAAGCGAGCGGGCTGATTGGGAAACCGAGAAGGCTACTCTATTAAAGCGGGCTGAAGATGCCAAAGCAGCTGTTAAACCGGTGGCAGAAGAGCTAACTGGGCTAAAGCATCAAGTCAATTCTATGACTTCTGCAATATTTGGTAAGTACCCTCTATAAGAACCTTTCTTAAACATCTTTGAAGTTGCCGGTTTAACAGCAAATTCTTAAACCGTTGCAGGTAATCGTGTTGCTCATCTGGGCTCGAATATGCGGATGAAGTTGAAAGCAGCCTATACGTTGATAGAAAAATTGTATACTGGTGCTCAACGAGTCATCTGTGCGACCTCCTACAACAAACCGGTACCAACCTTGATCAAGGATACATTGGCCAAATTATCTATGACCACTGCCCAGATAGAAGAGGTAAAGCGATCTGCTGCAAGGGCTGGCGCTTTAACAACACTGACTCGGGCCAAAGCTTGGATTGCCGATCTTGATCCGGCAGATATCGCAAAGGGCTATCCTAGCCAACAAGAAGACGGGTCAGACTTTGATTATGAAGCCCTCAAAGCCTTGACAAAGGAGATGTGCCTGCTGGCAAGCCAATTGGCCGAAGAGGTTGACTTGTCTGTCCATCGGTCCAGCTATGACGCAGAAAACAAATGGGTTGATGCAGCTGCGAAAGAAGCACATAATCTTATCCCTCAATCTGTAAGCACACCTATGCCCCTGACGTTGAACCGTTCAATCTTATAAGAAACGAAGCTGTCTTCCAAGCCTTAACCAGGATTGATTGGGCCACCCTTGACTTCCAGCCACTGGGTGAGGAGGAAGAGGTTGAACCGGCGCGAGATGATCCTTCAACTTCACGTCAGCCTGGTGACGAATCATAATCCGGCAGCCGTTTTGATTTTTTTTCATATAGCGTTTTGGGCAACAAACAATTATTATTTTGGGCATCAAAGCGTCTTGTAATAGGCTAGTTGAAATACTTTGATCTTATGCCATCGTGCACTGCTACCTGATATTGTAATCCGGCATGATTGTTGCTATGCTTGCTTTATGTGTCTTAGTATTTCTTATAAAATCCTGCCTTCTGGATTTGAAAAACTTAAACATGTCCTGGCGGCTTACCGCCGGACGGGTTATGATACCCAATACAAAACCAGAATTCTCATAACCAAGGTTGTAAAGTAACGAAATATGAAATATATCATACCTGTGATATTAAATCACCTTTGTTGGTTTACCAACTTGTGTAGTAAGGGTGATGACCCAAATTTGATTGTTTGAAAACTCCCACCATGCTATGCTGGTGCATAATAAGCCATGCCGGGTTATGACAAACACCGGATGATCATCCTGGCGACTTATAGTCAATGCTAGACCAGATTAAGAGATGCCGGTTCATAATTGACTATGTGCTAACAGCTGATAAATGTAAGCCACGCTGGGTTAAGAAACACCGGGTTGATGTAATGACATATAGTCGGGCCGGGTCAGTAGACGCCGGTTTAACTTAGAACCTTATCAAAAGAGATAAAACCTTGCAAAAACAAAATCAAATAAAAAACTTGTAGTCGAGGCTTTTCAAGGGCTGCCAGGCCCAAATTCGAGGCTTTTCATGGGCTGCCAGGCCGCTGAGTTAAACCATTTGACAAAGCCTTTTAAGATGGGCCTCCAATTAACCAACCGTCGTTTTAACTTCAACAAGTTCAGGGTCTGTATAAGATTGACTTGTCAAACGTTCGGCGGGTCATACCAGGATTACCTGGATAGGAGTGGCTTACTTGATGAAGGCAGGTTAACCCGAGGTTCTAGGTGAATACACCAGGCTTCCAAGCCGTGGCTTGATAGCCAATTACAAGGGTCCTTTCAAACTGTTTGTTGCTTTGCACAAAAAGCCCCCAAGTAACTTTGTGAGCTATGCTCAATGGGTGTCTATGTTTGAGTTGTGCTTTAGCAACAATACTCTCTTTGGCCCCTTGGGTGTGAAGCTCCCAAGCTTTGTTGTGGCATGATAGCCAGTTTAATGGACAAATAGGACACCGCTTTATAAGCAGAAGCCCTGTTGTAACCAAGAAATATTGGAAGAACGGCAGAGGCCCTGCTTGTAGCAAGGATGCCGGTTTATTATATTGATCATAATATATACATTGTCAAAAATATGTACATAATGGGAGCCTATGGCTCAGGTGTAGTAAGGCCGTAGATGAGCAATATTCCACGGCCGACGGGTCTCCTCCTCCGATTTGCTTGAGCATTTGTGCTCTCGAACGTCAATGAGGTAATATGATCCATTGTGCAGATTCTTGCTGACCACAAAGGGCCCTTCTCAAGGTGGGGATAACTTGTGCATATCGGTCTGATCCTGGATGAGCCGGAGCACTAAGTCACCTTCTTGAAAGGTTCTTGTTTTAACCCGGCGGCTGTGATAACACTGTAGGTCTTGCTGATAAACCGCCGAACTAGCCAATGCCATGTCCATTTCATCTAACAGGTCCAATGCTTCCTGACGTGCTTGCTCGTTGTCCGCTTCAACATAATTGGCAACTCGGGGCGAGTCATGAGGAATATCACTTGGGAGTACCGCCTCTGCCCCATATACCATGAAGAAAGGTGTATAACCTGTAGATCAATTTGGGGTGGTGTTTATGCTCCATAACACAGATGGTAATTCTTCCACCCAACAACCCAGCGTCCTCTTCAAAGGAACCATAAGCCGAGGCTTGATGCCCTTCAAAATTTCCTGATTAGCCCTCTCAGCTTGACCATTAGATTGGGGGTGAGCCACGAATGACACATCAAGCCGGATGTGTTCTCGTTAACAAAAGTCCTCCATCTCACCTTTGGAGAGGTTTGTGCCATTATCTGTGATGATGCTGTGTGGAAAACCAAAACGGAAGATCACCTATTTGATGAATTGAACCGCCGTGGCTGCGTCACACTTGCTTACTGGCTCCGCTTCAACCCATTTAGTAAACTTGTCAACCGCCACCAACAGGTGGGTCTTCTTATCTTTGAATCGCTTGAAAGGCCCTACCATGTCAAGCCCCCAAGTAGCAAACAACCAAGTGATGGGAATCATTCGTAGCTCCTGAGCCGGAACATGAGCTCGTCGTGAGATTTTCTGACAACCGTCGCACCGCCTCACCAAGTCCTCAACATCAGCATGAGCCGTTAGCCAATAGAAACCATGACGAAAAGCTCTAGCAACTAAGGATTTTCAACCGGCGTGATGACCATAGTCTCCTTCGTGGATCTCTCGTAGAATCTCACGGCCTTCTTCAGGAGAAACAAAACGCTGGAACACACAAGAGACACTGCAACGGTGTAACTCGCCGTTGTGAATAACCATGGACTTGGATCGCCGAACTATCTGTCTGGCCAAAACTGCATCTTCTAGCAACTCTCCCCGGTTCATATACGCCAAGTATGGAACCGTCCAATCCGGAATAATGTGTAAAGCGGCCACCAACTGTGCCTTCGGATCAGGAATAGCGAGGTCCTCCTCTGTAGGCAACTGAACTGTCGGGTTGTGCAAGACATCCAGAAAGGTATTGGGCGGCACCGGTTTACGCTGAGATCCCAGCCGGCTTAAAGCATCAGCTGCCTCGTTTTTGCGCCGATCAATGTGCTCCACTTGATAACCCTTGAAGTGACCAGCGACAATATCCACCTCTCGTCGGTAAGCCGCCAAGAGTGGATCCTTAGAATCCCAAGTTCCTGAAACTTGCTGGGCCACCAGATCCGAGTCTCCAAAGCATCATACCCGGCTTAAGTTCATTTCCTTAGCCACTCGAAGACCATGGATTAAGGCCTCGTACTCAGCTGCATTGTTAGTACAAGGGAACATTAAGCGAAGAACATAATGAATTTTATCACCTCGAGGGGAAGTAAGGACAACTCCAGCCCCTGAGCCCTCCAATTGCCTGGACCCATCGAAGTGAATACTCCAGTATGTGCTGTCCGGTTTGTCTTCCGTTGTCTGCAACTTTGTCCAATCATTGATGAAATCCACAAGGGCCTGGGACTTGATAGCTGTTCGAGGCATATACTTCAAACCGTGTGGTCCAAGCTCAATAGCCCACTTAGCAACCCGGCCAGTTGCCTCCCTGTTATGGATTATACCCCCCAAAGGAGCGGAACTGACCACTATGATGGGATGGCCTTGAAAATACTGTTTAAGCTTCCGACTTGCCATGAAAACCCCATACACCAGCTTCTGCCAATGCAGATATCTTTGCTTTGACTCAATGAGCACTTCGCTGATATAATAAACCGGCCTTTGAACCGGGTACTCCTTCCCAGCCTCCTTGCGCTCCACCACAATAGCTACGCTGACAGCCCGGGCATTAGCAGCCACGTAGAACAACAGTGGCTCCTTATCAACTGGAGCAGCAAGAACCAGCGGTTCAGCCAACTGCTTCTTGAAGTCCTCAAACGCTGCATCGGCAGCATCGCTCCAGACAAAATTGTCTGTCTTCTTCAACATCTGATATAGAGGGATCGCCTTCTCTTCCAACCTGCTGATAACCCGGCTCAAAGCCGTGATATGACCCGCCAAACGTTGAACATCATTGATACATGCCATTTTAGCTAGGGATGTGTAGCCTTGATCTTTTCCGGATTAGCCTCAATGCCCCGGTTGGACACCAGAAAACCCAAGAGCTTGCCAGCCGGTACACCAAAAACACACTTAGCTGGATTGAGCATCATTTTATAAACTCTCAGGTTATCAAAAGTTTCTTGCAAATCAGTTATGAGTGTCTCTGCTTTCCTGGACTTCACCACAATATCATCCACATAAGCATGAACATTGCGCCCAATCTGTGTATGAAGACAATTCTGCACACAACGCTGATAAGTTGCTTGGGCACTCTTGAGCCCAAAGGGCATAGAAACATAACAGAAGGCTCCAAAGGGAGTAATGAAAGCTGTCTTCTGCTGGTCCTTAACTGCCATCTTGATCTGATGATAACCAGAATAAGCGTCCAAGAAACTCAAATTCTCACAACCCACTGTAGCATCAATGATTTGATCAATACGAGGGAGGGCAAAGGGATCAGCTGGGCAAGCTTTGTTCAAATCTGTGTAATCCACACACATCCGCCAAGTGCCGTTTTTCTTAAGTACCAGCACCAGATTAGCCAACCACTCTGGGTGAAACACCTCCACAATAAACCCTGCTGCCAACAGCCGTGCTACCTCTTCACCAATGGTCTTGCACCTCTCTTCGTTAAAACGGCGAAGAAACTGTTTGACCGGTTTGAACTTCGGATCAATATTAAGAGTGTGCTCAGCGAGTTCCCTCGGTACACCTGGCATGTCAGAAGGTTTCCATGCAAAGATGTCCCAGTTCTTAGGGATGAACTCAATGAGCGCGCTTTCCTATTTCGGATCCAAGTTGACGTTGATGCTGAACTGCTTGGATGAATTGCCCGGAACAAAATCAACCAATTTAGTCTCATCAGCCGATTTAAACTTCAAAGCTGGATCATGCTCTGTAGTGTGCTTCTTTAGAGAAGTCATATTTTCCGGATCAACATTGTCCTTATAAAACTTCAACTCCTCCATCACGCAAACCGACTCAGCATAAGCCACATCACCTTCCTCACACTCCAGAGCAATCTTGTGGCTACCGTGAACCATGATGGTCCCCTTATAACCTGGCATCTTGAGCTGCAGATAAACATAACACGGCCTTGCCATGAATTTAGCATAAACCGGCCGTCCAAACAGGGCATGGTACGGACTTCTGATTTTAACCACTTCAAAGGTCACCATCTCTGATCTTGAATCATGATCATCCCCAAAAACCACCTCCATAGCTATCTTACCAACCGGGTAAGCTGATTTACTAGGCACCACACCGTGAAAAACGGTGTTGGACGGTTTAAGATTCTTATCTGTTAACCCCATACACCGGAAGGTTTCATAATAGAAGATAATGATACTGCTCCCTCCGTCCATGAGCACCTTGGGGAATTTATAACCTCCAACCTGCGGTGCAACCACCAAAGCTAGGTGGCCAGGATTGTCAACCCTGGGCGGATGATCCTCCCGACTCCAAACAATAGGCTGTTCAGACCAGCGCAGATAAAGGGGCACTGCCGGCTCAATAGAGTTTACTGCCCTTTTATGGAGCTTCTGATCGTGCTTGCACAGACTAGTAGTGAAGACATGATACTGTCCACCATTTAACTGCTTCGGGTTGCTCTGATAACCTGACTGCTGCTGATTCCCTTGATTACTCTCCTGATTGTGACCACTTTGGTTGTTCTGGTTGCCATGATTATTCTGAAATCCTGAGTTTGAACCGCCACCACCGTAACCCGGCCCGTGAAACCCTGGATCGGAACCGCCGGATGGACCCTGATCATACCAGAAGAGATCAGAGTTTTTGAATTCCCTCATGATGAAACAATCCTTCCAGAGGTGTGTGGCCGTAACCTCCTTTGTCCCGTGCTTTGTGCAGGGCTGGTTTAACAAGTGTTCCAGATTCATGCCTCCACCGTGCTGGGGTGGTTTACCCTTACGGTGCTGCATATTGCCCTGCATATTGGTGTTAGCCACAAAATCTGAATTGTCCTCTTTACGCTTACCATTGTTCCCGTGGCTCACCTGGTTATGCTGTCCTTTTGTACCGGCATTCTTCTTTCCCTTCTCCTACTTTTCTTCATCAAAATCGGGGTCCTTGGTATTATCAGAATCAGCATACTTAACCAGAGCTTCCATGAGTGTTCCCATATCATTGCAGTGACGCTTGAGCCGTCCCAACTTCATCTTGAGTGACTTAAACCGGCAGTTACCCTCCAAGGTCATGATTGCCGTATCAGAATTAATGCGGCCTGACGAATGCAGGATTTCTGAAACCCGGCACACCCAATGAGTTGTCGATTTGTTCTCCCCTTGGATACAAGCAGCCAGATCCACAATGGACGTGGGTTTCTTGCACGTATCCTTGAAGTTCGCTATAAACTGGGCCTTCAACTCGTCCCATGAACTGATCGAGTTAACGGGCATGCTCTTCAGCCAGGTACGAGCCGTTCCTTCTAACATCATGGTGAAGTATTTTGCGCACGCCGCTTCATCCACATCCAGCATCTCCATTGCCATCTCATAACTTTCAACCCACGCCTCGGGGGGTTGATCGGCGGTATAATTAGGCACTTTACACGGACCCTTGAAATCCTTGGGCAGCTGCACATTACGTAGAGCCGGGGTGAGGCACGGTACTCCCCAAGAGCTAAAGGCCAATCCACGTTCAACTGATGCCGCTGGCTGAACCGGAGCGGGTTGATTCACATACTGTGATGCCAATTGTGCTGCTAACTCTGCCTCTCGTCGTGCTCTGCCGTTGTTCACTACATCCTGCGCATTCATACTGCCGTGTGCCGGATTAGGCCTTCGAGGGGCGTCACGGTGCCGTGCACTGCTTGACACAGCTGGTTCGTCCATGTGCCTGCTATAACTCTTGCTCGGATGGGGGTTGAATGTATTCTGTCTCGGCTGTAGGAATAAGCCTGCTGCTGCACAACAGTGGTTTGAAGAAGGTCCCTGGCCCATCGTCTCTCAACCGCCGCCAGTGAGTCACCCTCCATCGGAATAGCTGCCAAATTCGACGCTGCAACAATCATGTTATCCAAAGGGCTAGAGAAGTGACCTGGCGGCGTTGTTCCGTATTGCGGCGGGTTGTCCATCCGTCGAGGCGGGTCCATCACCCGTGGCTGATTCGGCGCCGCCCCAGGTGCCTCGGTCCGGTTTACTGCTACCAGATTACTAAGCCCAGCGCTTGGCGTATTGATTGGGCATCTAAAGCGGCCCACTCTTCAGTCATCCTGGCCTCATTCCTTTGTAAACCGGCGGCAGACGAGACCGGTACTTCCTCCTCATTACTTCGTTTGACGCATTCTGATCCAACATAAGCCAGTAATTTTGTGCCTGGATCTGCTGTGATTGGGCATCTAAAGCGGCCCACTCTTCAGTCATCCTGGCCTCCTCAGCCGCCAAGTCCGCCTTGGCCGGAGTTATCTGATCCTTTAGTTTTGTAACATCCGCATTATGCTGATCTTGGGTCTCCGGGGTGACTGTCGTGGTCAACAATGTCGTCAAAGCGTCCAGCAAACCGGCAAGAACCTGAGCCGGCCGGCGCGCAGGGTCTCCTGCCCCGGCTGCCGATCTGGAGATCATTACTGCTGCAGATGAAGATTGCACGGTGGGCTGCGTACCAGCCATGAAGATTGCAACCCAGTTTGGCGGTTCAAAGGGGCCTGAAATACTATCTCCATCGGAATATCCCCCAATCCGGCCATCTTGTAATTGGTACAGCGACTCGGTTTCGCCAGTGGATGATTCACCATCTGAGTAGATGGCCGTCGCACTGTCGGACACCAGTTCAGATTCCGCACCATGGATGAACCCTACGAACGCACGCTTCATGGTAGGCTGAACCCGGGCAGGACTTGCACGCTGAGCCGTTTCGACGAGGTTGGTGGACATGTCCGGCTCAGGGCCCGGTTCGCCGATCTTGCCGATGAAAACATGAATTCCGCCAAAGGGGACCCGGTCCCCGTACTCGATTGAGCCGGCCTCGGGGCCCCCGCCTGCGTCGGCGATGTAGAGCTTGCCGTGACAACTCTTGGTCATCCGGCCAAACGCGTACCCTTTGAGTCCTTCAAAGTTGCCCTTTAAGAACTCGAAACCATCGTGCGATAGCCCCACGGTGGGCGCCAACTGTCGTGGAATTAACATGTCAGATGTCCTAGCGGAAGGACTTAGTCGTGGAGCCATCGCAACGAGATTAGCTTAAAGGGGTTAAACCGGAACAAAAGACACGGGAAGTTTATACTGGTTCGGCCCCTTGCGGTGAAGGTAAAAGCCTACTCCAGTTGTTGTGGAATTGATTGATCTCAATGAGCAGGGAGCGAATCCGCTTTACCTATCTCTCGAGCTGTTGTTTCTTGTCCTTGAACCGCCGCCGGGTCGTCCCTTTATATACACAGGTTGATGCCCGACCGGTTTACAGAATCCCGAGGCCGGCTCATACAAGTGTCCAGCTCGGTCTCTTCCCTTCTCTAACTTACAATATAAGCTATACATCTATGGCGGTTTACAACTACGGGCCCTAATCCGCCTTTGGGCTCTGGGCCTCTAAGCTTTAACAGTAGAGCGCCATACTGCTTGTCTTCATGGGCTTCAATGTAGATGAGCGTAAAGCGACCCCTCCTGGGCGGTTTACACTCAGTAGTTATATCCCCAACAAGGCTGATAACTTTTGTAACATTGAACCTAATAAAGTTGGTTAGAGCATCGGGTATCTAGATTAGAGATCATGGGATCAAACCCTTGTGAAGCTGAGCCGTCTAAATAGGACAACGATAAAACAATACAAAAGGGAAGAAAGAAAAATGGCTTGCTTTTTTGGTAGTGTGATTACATATTAGTACAAATAGTATCTTTTTTTAGTAAAGTACAAATAGTATCTAAGCTCATTCTAATCGAAGATGTGGTGTGTAAGGACCAGAGTATATCGACCAGAGGGGGGGTGAGTCCTATACTAGGGGGTCCTCAGGCTGTTGGCCTATCTTTTATGGGCCGGATAGGTGGGCCGCCCTGCAACTGCTAGAAGACCGAACTATGAGGGGATTACGTATCCAGACAGGAGATCTTTGATGCCTTGGTGTGTCCTCCAAGGCAAGATAAGAAGCATCAACATGTTTATCCTTTCCTTGTAACTGACTATATGTAACCCTAGTACCCCTGGTGTCTATATAAACAAGAGGGCTTAGTCCCTAGAGGCTGGAACAACAACCATCATCATACTCACCTAGGGTTTAGTTCATATGATCTCATGGTAGATTCATACGTCCATTTTGCATCAAGTTTTCTGATACGTCTCCAACGTATCTATAATTTTTGATTGTTCCATGCTATTATATTACCCCTTTTGGATGTTTATGGGCTTTATTTTACACATTTATATCATTTTTGGGACTAACCTACTAACCAGAGGCCCAGCCCATATTGCTGTTTTTTTGTCTATTTCAGTATTTCGAAGAAAAGGAATATCAAACAGAGTCAAAACGGAATGAAACCTTCGGGAGCATGGTTTTTGGAACGAACGTGATCCAGAGGACTTGGAGTGCAAGTCAAGAAGCAGCCAAGGAAGCCACGAGATAGGAGGCCGCGCCCCCCTGTAGGGTGCGCCCCCTGTCTCGTGGGCCCCTCGGGCGGCCACCGACGTACTTCTTCCTCCATATATACCTACGTACCCCGAAAACATCCAGGGGCACCACGAAACACAATTTCCACCGCCATAACCTTCTGTATCCGCGAGATCTCATCTTGGAGCCTTCGCTGACACTCTGCCGGAGGGGGAATCGACCATGGAGGGCTTCTACATCAACATCCTTGCCCCTCCGATGAGTTGTGAGTAGTTTACCACAGTCCTACGGGTCCATAGTTATTAGCTAGATGGCTTCTTCTCTCTTTTTGGATCTCAATACAATGTTCTCCCCCTCTCTTGTGGAGATCTATTCGATGTAAACTCTTTTTGCGGTGTGTTTGTTGAGATCCGATGAATTGTGGGTTTATGATCAAGTTTATCTATGAATAATATTTGAATCTTCTCTGAATTCTTTTATGTATGATTGAGTTATCTTTGCAAGTCTCTTCAAATTATCAGTTTGGTTTGTCCTACTAGATTGATCTTTCTTGCCATGGGAGAAGTGCTTAGCTTTGGGTTCAATCTTGCGGTGTCCTTACCCAGTGACAGAAAGGGTTGCAAGGCACGTATTGTATTGTTGCCATCGAGGATAACAAGATGGGGTTTATATCATATTGCATGAGTTTATCCCTCTACATCATGTCATCTTGCTTAATGCGTTACTCTGTTCTTATGAACTTAATACTCTAGATGCAGGCAGGAGTCGGTCGATGTGTGGAGTAATAGTAGTAGATGCATGCAGGAGTCGGTCTACTTGTTATGGACGTGATGCCTATATACATGATCATGCCTAGATAATCTCATAACTATGCGCTTTTCTATCAATTGCTCGACGGTAATTTGTTCACCCACCGTAATACTTATGCTATCTTGAGAGAAGCCTCTAGTGAAACCTTTGGCCCCCGGGTCTATCTCTTATCATATTTGCTTTCAATCTACTTTTATTTGCATCTTTACTTTTTGCATCTATGTTATAAATTACCATAAATATATTTATCTTATCATACTATCTTTATTAGATCTCACTTTCGCAAGTGGTCGTGAAGGGATTGACAACCCCTTTATTGTGTTGGTTGCGAGTTCTCAGTTTGTTTGTGTAGGTGCGTAGGACTTTTGAGGAGCCTCCTACTGGATTGATACCTTGGTTATCAAAACTGAGGGAAATACTTACGCTACACTTGCTGCATCAGCCTCTCCTCTTCGAGGAAAACCAACGCAAGCTCAAGACGTAGCATTTTCCTACTGTTATTTATAGTGTTTTTGTTCAATATAGCACTTTGTTGAGTAATTATAATGCCTTTTCTCTCATAATATGCAAGGTTTACACAAAGAGGGAGAATATCGACAGCTGGAATTCTGGACCTGAAAAAGCTACGTCAAAGATAATTATTCTGCACATCTCCAAATGAGCTGAAATTTTATGGAGATTTATTTTGGAATATATAAAAAATACTAGAGAAAAGAAATACTAGAGGGGGCCACCCAGGTGCCCAGTAGGCACCAGGGCGCGCCTACCCCCCAGGCACGTCCTGGTGGGTAGTGGGCTCCTTGGCCCACCTCCGGTGCCCATCTTCTGATACATAAGGTCTTTTGACGTAGAAAAATAAGGAGAGAACTTTCAGGACGGAGCGCCGCCATTTTGAGTCGGAACTTGGGCAGGAGCACTTTTGCTCTCCGGCGAAGCGATTCTACTGGGGATACTTCCCTCCAGGAGGGGGAAATTGAATCTATTTTCATCATCAACTACCCTCTCGCCTTGTGTGGGAAAATCTTCATCAACATCTTCAACATCACCATCTCATCTCAAAACGCTAGTTCATCTCTTGTGTTCAATCTTTGTACCGGAACCTCAGATTGGTACATGTGGGTGGCTAGTAGTGTTGATTACATCCTGTAGTTGATGCTAGCCTCTTTATTTTGTGGAAGATTATATGTTCAGATCTAGTATGATATTTATTACTCCTCTGATCTTGAGCATGCATATGTTGTGTGAGTAGTTACTTTTGTTCTTGAGGACACGAGAGAAGTCATGTTTCAGGTAATCATGTGAATTTGATATTCGTTCTATTTTTTGATGATATGTATGTTGTGATTCCCTTAGTGGTGTTATGTGAACGTCTACTACATAACACTTCACCATATTTGGGACTAAGGGAATGCATAGCGGAGTAGTTATTAGATGATGGGTTGCTAGAGTGACAGAAGCTTAAACCCTAGTTTATGCGCTATTCTGTAAGGGGCTGATTTGGATCCACATGTTTAATGCTATGGTTAGATTTTATCTTAATTCTTCTTTCATAGTTGCGGATGCATGCGAGAGGGGTTAATCATAAGTGGGAGGCTTGTTCAAGTAAGAAAAACACCAAAGCACCGGTCCACCGACATATCAAATCGAAGTAGCGAGTGCAAATCAAACCAACATGATGAAAGTGACTAGATGAAATTCCCGTGTATCCTCAAGAACGCTTTGCTTACTATAAGGGAATGTTTTGGCTTGTCCTTTGCGACAAAAAGGATTGGGCTACATTGCTGAAACTATTGTTACTATTGCTACTTGTCACTTGTTACAAATTATCTTGCTATAAAACTACCTGATACCGACAATTTCAGTGCTTGCAGAAATTACCTTGTTGAAAACCGCTTGTCATTTCCTACTGCTCCTTGTTAGGTTCGACATTCTTACTTATGGAAAGGACTACAATTGATCACCTATACTTGTGGGTCATCAATACTCTTTTCTTGCACTGTTGCTGGGGAGTGAAGCGCTCTTGGTAAGGAAAAAATTATATAACATGCTGAAATTTACTGTTACTTGTTACTATGGAAAAAAAATCCTTTGAGGGGTTTGTTCGGGGTATCTTTACCTTGACCGAGAACACAAAGAGTTGCCCTCAACCTACTGCACCTACTAAAAATATTGATTATGAAATTCCTTCGGGTATGACAGAGAAACTGCTAGCTAATCCTTTTGCAGGAGATGGAACTACAACCGATTGACATGGTATAGGCTATGTGATGATATTGGATCATGGAACTACAACCGATTGAAATTGGAATTTCATGATAAGTTTTACCCTATGCATCTGGTTCATCGTGATCGAATTATATATATAACTTTTTGCCTCGTGAAGGAGAAAGTATCACTAAAGCTTGGCGGAGGCTTAAGTCAATGTTATATTCATGCCCCAATCATGAGCTCTCAAGAGAAATTATTATACATAATTTTTATGCTCGGCTATCTCGTAATGATGAATCCATGCTCGATACTTCTTGTACTAGTTCTTTTATGAAGAAGACTATTGAATTCGGGTGGGATCTTTTGGAAAGAATGAAACACAACTCTTAAGATTGGGAACTCGAGGAAGGTAAAGAGTCAGGTATTAAGCTTGAGTTTGATTGTTTTAAATCTTTTATGAATACCGTTGCCTTTCAAAAGTTTAGCACTAAATATGGACTTGACTCTGAGATAGTAGCCTCCTTTTGTGAATCATTTGCTACTCATGTTGACATCCCTAATGAGAAGTGGTTTAAATATCATCCCCCTATTAAAGAAAAGATTGAGGAGCTAGTTACCGTTAAAGATAAAACTATCATTTACAATGTTGATCCAGTTGAAGGAAATATGCCCTAGAGGCAATAATAAAGTTGTTATTTATATTTCCTTATATCATGATAAATGTTTATTATTCATGCTAGAATTGTATTAACCGGAAACTTGGTACATGTGTGCATACATAGACAAAACGTAGTGTCCCTAGTATGCCTCTACTTGACTAGCTCGTTAATCAAAGCTAGTTATGTTTCCTAACCATAAACATGTGTTGTCATTTGATGAACGGGATCACATCATTAGAGAATTATGTGACGGACAAGACCCATCCGTTAGCTTAGCATTATGATCATTATAGTTTCATTGCTACTCCTTTCTTCATGACTTATACATGTTCCTCAGACTATGAGATTATGCAACTCCCGAATTCTGGAGGAACACCTTGTGTGCTATCAAACGTCAGAACGTAATTGGGTGATTATAAAGATGCTCTACAGGTGTTTCCGAAGGTGTTTTTTGGGTAGGCATAGATCAAGATTAGGATTTGTCACTCCATGTATCGGAGAGGTATCTCTGGGCGCTCTCGGTAATGCTCATCACTATAAGCCTTGCAAGCAATGTGATTAATGAGTTAGTTGCAGGATAAAGCATTACGAAACGAGTAAAGAGACTTGCCGGATACGAGATTGAACTAGGTATGATGATACTGACGATCGAATCTCAGGCAAGTAACATACCGATGACAAAGGGAACAACGTATGTTGTTCTGTGGTTTGACCGATAAAGATGTTCGTAGAATATGTAGGAGCCAATATGAGAATCCAGATTCCGCTATTGGTTATTGATTGGAGATGTGTCTCGATCATGTCTACATAGTTCTCAAACCTGTAGGGTCCGCACGCTTAACATTCGATGAGGATTTGTATTAAGAGTTATGTGTTTTTGATGACCGAAGTTTGTTCGGAGTCCCGGATGAGATCACGGACATGACGAGGAGTCTCAAAATGATCGAGACATAAAGATTGATATATTGGAAGGTTATGTTTGGACACTAGAAAGGTTTCGGAAGACTTTGGACATTTTTCGGAGTACCGGGAGATTAACGGAACCCCCCGGGGGAAGTAGTGGGCCTTAATGGGCTTTAATGGAAAGGAGAGGAGGGCTGCAGGGTGGCCCCCCCCCCCCTTGGCTGGTCCGGATTGGACTAGGAGGGGGCGCCCCCCCCTCTTTCCTTCTCCCTCTCCTACTCCTTCCTTCTCTCCCCCTCTTGGAAAAGGAAGGCGACTCCAACTAGGATTGGGAATCCTAGTTGGACTCCCCCTATAGGCGTGCCCCTCCTGGCCGCCGGCCTCCTCCCTCCCTCCTTTATATATGGGGGCAGCGGGGCACCCCAAAGCACAACAGACAATCTCTTAGCTGTGTGTTGTGCCCTCCTCCACAGTTTAACACCTCGGTCATATTGTCGTAGTGCTTAGGCGAAGCCTTGCACCGGTAACATCATCAACACCGTCGCCACGCCATCGTGCTGACGGAACTCTCCCTCATCCTCAACTGGATCAAGAGCTTGAGGGACGTCATCGGGATGAACATGTGCTAAACATGGAGGTGTCATACGTTCGGTACTTGGATCAGTTGGATCGTGAAGATGTTCGACTACATCAACCGCGTTAACTAAATGCTTCTGCTTTCGGTCTACAAGGGTACGTGGACACACTCTCCCCTCTCATTGCTATGCATCTCCTAGATAGATCTTGCATGATTGTAGGAAATTTTTTGAATTACTAAATTCCCCAACAATGGCATCCGAGCCAGGTCTATGTGTAGATGTTTTATGCACGAGTAGAACAAAAAGAGTTGTGGGTGATAATAGTCATACTGCTTACCACCAACATCTTACTTTGATTCGTCGGTATTGTTGGATGAAGCGGCCCGGACCAACATTACATGACCGTGTTCATGAGACTGGTTCTACCGACGTGCTTTTGCACATAGGTGGCTGGCGGGTGTTTGTTTCTCCAACTTTAGTTGAATCGAGTTTGACTACGGTCGGTCCTTGTTGAAGGTTAAAACATCACACTTGACGAAAAATCGTTGTGGTTTTGATGCATAGGTAAGAACGATTCTTGCTAGAAGCCTGTAGCAGCCACATAAAACTTGCAATAACAAAGTAGAGGATGTCTAACTTGTTTTTGCAGGGCTTGTTGTGATGTGATATGGTCAAGACATGATGTGATATAAATTGTTGTATGAGATGATCATGTCTTGTAACAGAGTTATCGGCAACTGGCAGGAGCCATATGGTTGTCGCTTTATTGTATGAAATGCAATCACCATGTAATTGCTTTACTTTATCACCAAGCGGTAGCGATAGTCGTAGTAGCAATAGTTGGCAAGACGACAATGATGCTACGATGGAGATCAAGGTGTCAAGTCGGTGATGATGGAGATCATGATGATGCTTCAGTGATGGAGATCATTTGCACAAGATGATGATGGCCACATCATGTCACATATTTTGATTGCATGTGATGTTTATCTTTTATGCATCTTATTTTGCTTAGTACGACAGTGGAATTATAAGATGATCCCTTACTAAATTCCAAGGTATAAGTGTTCTCCATGAGTATGCACCGTTGCTACAGTTCATCATGCCGAGACACCACGTGATGATCGGGTGTGATAAGCTCTATGTTCACATACAATCGGTGCAAGCCAGTTTTGCATGTGCAGAATACTCGGGTTAAATTTGACAAGCCTAGCATATGCAGATATGGCCTCGGAACACTGAGACCGAAAGGTCGAACGTGAATCATATAGTAGATATGATCAACATAGAGATGTTCACCATTGAAAACTACTCCATCTCACGTGATGATCAGACATGGTTTAGTTGATATTGATCATGTGATCATTTAGATGACTAGAGGAATGTCTATCTAACTGGGAGTTCTTTAGTAATATGATTGATTGAACTTTAATTTATCATGAACTTAGTCCTGACAGTATTTGCAAATTATGTCATAGATCAATAGATCGCGTTGTAGCTTTCCTATGTTTTTTTATATGTTCCTAGAGAAAACTAAGTTGAAAGATGATAGTAGCAATGATGGGGACTGGGTCCATGATCTGAGGTTTATCCTCATTGCTGCACAGAAGAATTATGTTCTTGATGCACCGCTAGGTGATAGACCTATTGCAGGAGCAGATGCAGACGTTATGAATGTTTGGATAGCTCAATATGATGACTACTTGATAGTTTAGTGCATCATGCATTACGGCTTAGAACCGGAACTTCAAAAATATTTTGAAACACCACTGAGCATATATATGAGATGTTCCAAGAGCTGAAATTGGTATTTCAGACTCATGCCCGTGTCGAGAGGTATGAGACCTCTGACAAGTACTTGGCCTAAAAGGATGGAGAAGAATAGCTCAGCTAGTGAGCATGTGCTCAGAATGTCTGGGCACTACAATCACTTGAATCAAGTGGGAGTTAGTCTTCCAGATAAGATAGTGATTTACAGAGTTCTCTAGTCGCCATCACCAAGTTACTGGAACTTTGTGATGAACTATAATATGCAAGGGATGACAAAAGCGACCCCCTAGCTCTTCGTGATGCTGAAATCAACGAAGGTAGGAATCAAGAAAAAGCATCAAGTGTTGATGATTAAACAAGATCACTAGTTTCAAGAAAAAGGCAAAGGGAAAGAAAGGGAATTTCAAGAAGAATGGCAAGCAAGTTGTCACTCCCGTGAAGAAGCCCAAAGCTGGACCTAAGCCTGAAACTAAGTGTTTCTACTGCAAAGGAAATGGTCACTGGAAGCGGAGTTACCCCAAAATATTAGGTGGATATGAAGGATGGCAAAGTGAACAAAGGTATATTTGATATACATGTTATTCATGTGTACCTTACTAGTGTTCGTAGTAACCCCTGGGTATTTGATACTTGTTTAGTTGCTAAGATTAGTAACTCGAAACAGGAATTGTATAATAAATAGAGACTAGTTGAGGGTGAAGTGACGACGTATGTTGGAAGTGGTTCCAAGATTGATATGATCATCATCGCACACCCCCTATACTTTCGGGATTAGAGTTGAACCTAAATAAATGTTATTTGGTGTTTGTGTTAAATCATGAATATGATTGGATCATGTTTATTGCATTACGATTATTCATTTAAGTCAGTGAATAATTGTTATTCTATTTACATGAATAAAACCTTCTATGGTCATACACCCAATGTTGCTGGTTTATTGAATCTTGATCATAGTGATACACATATTCATAATATTGATGCCAAAAGATGCAAAGTTGATAATGATAGTGCAACATACTTGTGGCACTGCCATTTAAGTCATATTGGTGTAAAGCGCATGAAGAAACTCCATGCTAATGGGCTTTTGGAATCACTTGATTATGAATCATTTGATACTTGCGAACCATGCCTTATGGGCAAGATGACTAAAACTATGTTCTCCGGAACAATGGGACGAGCTAATGACTTATTGGAAATAATAGATACCGATGTATGCGGTCCGATGAGTGTTGAGGCTCGTGGTAGGTATCATTATTTTCTGATCTTCACAGATGATTTGAGAAGATATGGGTATATCTACTGAAACACGAGTACGAAACATTTGAAAAGTTCAAAGAATTTCAGAGTGAAGTGGAGAATTATTGTAAGAAGAAAATAAAGTTTCTACAATTTGATCGTGGAGGTGAATATTTGAGTTACGAGTTTGGCCTTCATTTAAAACAATGTGGAATAGTTTCACAACTCACGGCACCTAAAACACCATAGCATAATGGTGTGTCCAAACGTCGTAACCGTACTTTATTAGATATGGTGCGATATATGATGTCTCTTACTGATTTACAACTATTGTTTTGGGATTATGCATTAGAGACAGCTGCATTCACGTTAAATAGGGCACCGTCAAAATCCGTTGAGACGACACCGTATGAACTGTGGTTGCGATGCTTATTTGAAAAAGCTACAACTTGACAAGCTCGAGCCCAAATCGGAGAAAGGTGTCTTCATAGGATACCCAAAAGAAACTATTGGGTACACCTTCTATCCCAGATCCGAAGGCAAGATATTCGTTGCTAAGAATGGATCTTTCTAGGGAAGGAGTTTCTCTCGAAAGAAGTGAGTGGGAGGAAAGTAGAACTTGATGAGGTAATTGTACCTTCTCCCAAATTGGAAAGTAGTTCATCACAGAAATCAGTTCCAGTGAATCCTACACTAATTAGTGAAGAAGCTAATGATGATGATCATGAAACTTCAAATCAAGTTACTACCAAACCTCGTAGGTCAACCAGAGTACGGTCCATACCACAGTGGTATGGTAATACTATTTTGGAAGTCATGTTACTAGACCATGATGAACCTACGAACTATGAGGAAGCGATGATGAGTCCAGATTCCACAAAATGGCCTGAGGCCATGAAATATGAGATGGGATCCATGTATGAGAACAAAGTGTGGACTTTGGTGGACTTGCCCGATGATCGACAAGCCATAGAAAATAAATGGATCTTCAAGAGGAAGATGAACACTGATAGTAGTGTTACTATCTACAAAGCTTGACTTGTCGCAAAAGGTTTTTGACAAGTTCAAGGTGTTGACTACAATAAGATTTTCTCAACTATAGCGATGCTTAAATCCGTCTGAATCATGTTAGCAGTTGCCATATTTTATGAAATCTGGCAAATGGATGTCAAAACTGCATTCCTTAAATGGATATTTCTTAAAGAAGAGTTGTATATGATGCAACCAGAAGGTTTTTTCGATCCTAAAGGTACTAACAAGGTGTGCAAGATCTAGTGATCCATCTATGGACTGGTGCAAGCATCTCGGAGTTGGAATATACGCTTTGATGAGTTGATCAAAGCATATAGTTTTATACAGAGTTGCCGTGAAGCCTATATTTAGAAGAAAGTGAGTGGGAGCACTATAACCTTTCTGATAAGTATATGTGAATGGCATATTGTTGATCGGAAATGATGTAGAATTTTCTGGAAAGCATAAAGGAGAGTTTGAAAGGAGATTTCAAAGAAAGAACTCGATGAAGATGCTTACATATTTGGCATCAAGATCTATAGAGATAGATCAAGACGCTTGATAAGATTTTTTCAATGAGTACATACCTTGACAAGATTTTGAAAGAGTTCAAAATGGATAAGTCAAAGGAGTTGTTGCCTGTATTACAAGGTGCAAAGTTGAGTAAGACTTAAAGCCCGACAACAGTAGAAGATAGAAAGAGAATGAAAGTCAATCCCTATGCCTCAGTCATAGGTTCTATAAAGTATGCCATGCTATGTACCAGACCAGTTGTGTGCCTTGCTATGAGTTTGGCAAGGGGGTACGATAGTGATCCAGGAGTGGATCACTGTATAGCGGTCAAATTTATCCTGAGTTATCTAAGAGGACTAAGGAAGTATTTCTCGGTTATGGAGGTGATAAAGAGTTTGTCATAAAGAGTTGCGTTGATGTAAGCTTTACACCAATCCAGATGACTCTGAGTCTCAATCTGGATACATATTGAAAGTGGGAGCAATTCGCTAGAATAGCTCCATGCAGAGCATTGTAGACATAGAAAATTTGCAAAATACATACAACTCTGAATTTAGCAGACCCGTTGACTAAACTTCTCTCACAAGCAAAACATGATCACACCTTAGTACTCTTTCGATGTTAATCACATAGTGATGTGAAATAGGTTATTGACTCTAGTAAACCATTTGGTTGTTGGTCACATGGCGATGTGAACTATGGGTGTTAATCACATATAGATGTGAACTATTGGTGTTAAATCACATGGCGATGTGAACTAGATTATTGACTCTAGTGCAAGTGGGAGGCTGAAGGAAATATGCCCTAGAGGCAATAATAAAGTTGTTATTTATATTTCCTTATATCATGATAAATGTTTATTATTCATGCTAGAATTGTATTTACCGGAAACTTAGTACATGTGTGAATACATAGAAAAAACAAAGTGTCCCTAGTATGCCTCTACTTGACTAGCTCGTTAATCAAAGATGGTTATGTTTCCTAACCATAGACATATGTTGTCATTTGATGAATGGGATCACATCATTAGAGAATGATGTGATGGACCAGACCAATCCGTTAGCTTAGCATAATGATCGATAAGTTTTATTGCTGTTGCTTTCTTCATGACTTATACATGTTCATCTGACTATGAGATTATGAAACTCCCGAATACCGGAGGAACACCTTGTGTGCTATTAAACGTCATAACATAACTGGGTGATTATAAATATGCTCTACAGGTGTCTTCGAAGGTGTTTGTTAGGTTGGAATAAATCAAGATTAGGATTTGTCACTCCGTGTATCGGAGAGGTATCTCTGGGCCCTCTCGGCAATGATCATCACTATAAGCCTTGCAAGCAATGTGACTAATGAGTTAGTTGCAGGATGAAGCATTACGGAACAACTAAAGAGACTTGCCGGTAATGATATTGAACTAGGTATGAAGATACCGACGATCGAAATCTCGGGCAAGTAACATACCGATGACAAAGGGAACAACGTATGTTGTTGTGCGGTTTGACCGATAAAGATCTTCATAGAATATGTAGGAGCCAATATGAGCATCCAGGTTCCACTATTGGTTATTGATATGAGATGTGTCTCGATCATGTCTACATAGTTCTCGAACCCGTAGGGTCCACACGCTTAACATTTGATGACGATTTGTATTATGAGTTATGTGTTATTGTGACCGAAGTTTGTTTGGAGTCCCGAATGAGATCACAGACATGGCGAGGAGTCTCGAAATGGTCGAGATGTAAAGATTGATATATTGGAAGGTGGTATTCGGACACTGGAAGGGTTCCAGAGTGTATCGGGTACAAACCGAAGTACCAAAAGGGTTACCGGAACCCCCTGGTGGAAGATATGGGCCATATGGGCCATGGGAGGTAGGCTAACCAGCCCAGAAGGGGCTGGTACGCCCCCCACAATGGAGGAGGCCTAATTGAACTAGGGAAAGGGGGCGCTACCTCCCTTTCCCTCTCCTACTTCCTCTCCTTCCCCCTTTCCACCTCCGTAAGAAGGAAAAAAGAGGGGGGGGGGCGAATCCTACTAGGAGTGAACTCCTAGTAGGACTGCCCCCTCCCTTGGTGCGCACCTGGTGGCCGGCCTCCTCCTCCCTCCTTTATATACGGGGGCAGGGGGCCGCCCCAAAGGCACACTGAGGGAGTCCTGGACTAGGGGGTGTCCGGACAGCCGGACTATCATCGTTCGCCGGACTCCAAGACTATGAAGATACAAGATTGAAGACTTCGTCCCGTGTCCGGATGGGACTTTCCTTGGCATGGAAGGAAAGCTTGGCGATACGGATATGTAGATCTCCTACCATTGTAACCAACTCTGTGTAACCCTAGCCCTCTCCGATGTCTATATAAACCGGAGGGTTTTAGTCCATAGGACACAACAACCATTACAACAATCATACCATAGGCTAGCTTCTAGGGTTTAGCCTCCTTGATCTCGTGGTAGATCCACTCTTGTACTACCCATATCATCAATATCAATCAAGGAGGAGTAGGGTTTTACCTCCATCGAGAGGGCCCGAACCTGGGTAAAAACATCGTGTCCCTTGTCTCCTGTTAGCATCCGCCTAGACGCACAGTTCGGGACCCCCTACCCGAGATCCGCCGGTTTTGACACCGACATTGGTGCTTTCATTGAGAGTTCCTCTGTGTCGTCACCGATAGGCTTGATGTGTTCTTCAAACAACAACGCCGTCTAGGGTGAGACTTTTCTTCCCGGACAGATCTTCGTATTCGGCGGCTTCGCACTGCGGGCCAATTCACTTGGCCATATGGAGCAGATCGAAAGCTATGCCCCTGGCCGTCAGGTCAGATTTGGAAGCCTAAACTTCACGGCGGATATCCACGGAGACTTGATCTTCGATGGATCCGAGCCACAGCCGAGCGGGCCGCACTGTCGCGATGGGCACGATCTAGCTCTGCCGCCGGACAGTGCCTTGGAGGCTGCACATGAATCCGCTCCGACCCATAGTTCGGAGCCGATCACGTAGATCGACGATGAGTGGCTGGACACCGCCTCGGGAGCTGCAACATCCGCGGCGATGGAGCCGAACACTGACCTTGTCCCCTATAAAACTCGTGACTCCGAGGTGCCGGACTCCCTGCCGGACTCCGAACCTCCTGCGCCCCTACCAATCGAATCCGATTGGGCGCCGATCATGGAGTTCACCGCTGCGGACATCTTTCAGCACTCGCCCTTTGGCGACATCTTAAATTCGCTAAAGCATCTCTCGCTATCCGGAGAGCCCTGGCCGGATTATGGCCAGGATGGTTGGGATGCGGACGACGAAGAAATTCAAAGCCCACCCACCACCCACTTTGTAGCCACTGTCGATGATCTAACCGACATGCTAGACTATGACTCCGAAGACATCGACGGTATGGACGATGACGCCGGAGACGAACAAGAACCAAAGCCTACAGGACACTGGAAGACCACCTCGTCATATGACATATACATGGTGGACACCCCAAAATATGGGGACGGCGAAGAAGCAGCGGAGGCAGATTCCTTAAAGAAACAGCCCAAGTGCCGACGTTAGCGGTGCCGCTCTAAATCCCGCCACAGCAAGAATGGAGATTCCGGCACAGGGGATAATAACACCCCAGAGAGTGCCGAAGACAATCCCCTCCTGCAAGATTCAGCGCAGGAGGATGCAGAAGCAAGCCCTCACGAGAGAGCGGCAGACGAAGAGGTCGAGGATGATAATTACATACCTCCCTCCGGAGACGAGGCAAGCCTCGACGACGATGAATTCGTCGTGCCCGAGGATCCCATCGAACAAGAGCGTTTCAAACGCAGGTAATGGCCACAGCAAATAGCCTAAAGAAAAAGCAGCAGCAGCTTCAAGCTGATCAAGACCTGCTGGCCGACAGATGGACCGAGGTCCTCGCGGCCGAAGAATATGAACTCGAATGCCCCTCCAAGAGCTACCCAAAATGCAAGTTGCTCCCCCGATTAGAGGAGGAAGCATACATACCTTCATCACCAGCGCACAATACGGCCGACCGACCACCCCATGGTCGCGATAGAGAGGCATCCAGGCCTTCCATCAAGACCATACCCCGGCACCGCTCGAAAAGTACGAAGCCACGGGGGAACGCGCCGGACTTGCGGGATATATTGGAGGATAAGGCAAGACAATCCAGATCTATTTATGGATCACGTGGGCGCCCCACGACCCACGACGAATACCGTCGAGCCGGATACAACAACTCCAGCCGGGCCGAACACAGCAGACAACGCTCCCTTGAGCTACGTCGTGATATTGCTCAATACAGAGGCGCCGCACACCCGCTATGCTTCACTGACGAAGTAATGGATCATCAAATTCCTGAAGGGTTTAAACTCGTAAACATTGAATCCTACGATGGCACGACAGACCCCGCGGTTTGGATCGAAGATTATCTCCTTCACATCCATATGGCCCGCGGCGACGATCTCCACGCCATCAAATATCTCCCGCTCAAGCTTAAAGGACCAGCTCGGCATTGGCTTAACAGCCTGCCCGCAGAGTCAGTTGGGTGTTGGGAGGACCTGGAAGCCGCATTCCTCGACAACTTCCAGGGCACATATGTGCGACCACCAGACGCCGATGACCTAAGCCTCATAATCCAGCAGCCAGACAAATCGGCCAGGCAATTCTGGACACGGTTCTTAACAAAGAAAAATCAAATTGTCGACTGTCCGGATGCAGAGGCCCTCGCAGCCTTCAAACATAACATCCGCGACGAGTGGCTAGCCCGGCACCTAGGACAGGAAAAGCCGAAATCCATGGCAGCCCTCACATCATTAATGACCCGCTTCTATGCGGGAGAGGATAGCTGGCTAGCTCGCAGCAGCAACCTCAGCAAAAGTGCTGGTAGTCCGGATACTAAGGACCACAATGGCAGGTCGCGTCGAAGCAAAAATAAACGCCTCGTTAAGGGTGACGACAAGGAGGATACGGCAGTCAACGCCGGATTCCGAGGCTCTAAACCCGGTCAGCGGAAGAAGCCATTCAAAAGAACCACTCCGGGTCCGTCCAATTTGGACCAAATACTCGACCGCTCATGCCAGATACATGACACCCCCGAAAAGCCAGCTAACCACACCAACAGAGATTGTTGGGTATTTAAGCAGGCAGGCAAGTTAATTGCCGAAAACAACGACAAGGGGCTGCACAGCGACGACGAGGAAGAGACCCGACCGCCAAATAGTAGAGGACAGAAGGGTTTCCCCCCACAAGTGCGGACGGTAAACATGATATATGCAACCCATATACCCAAGAGGGAGCGGAAGCGTGCACTAAGGGACGTGTATGCGATGGAGCCAGTCGCCCCTAAGTTCAATCCATGGTCCTCTTGCCCGATCACTTTCGATCGAAGAGACCATCCGACCAGTATCCGCCATGGCGGATTCGCCGCATTGGTTTTAGACCCAATCGTCGATGGATTTCACCTCACGAGAGTCCTCATGGACGGCGGCAGTAGCCTGAACCTGCTTTATCAGGATACAGTGCACAAGATGGGCATAGACCCCTCAAGGATTAAACCTACAAAGACGACCTTCAAAGGCGTCATACCAGGTGTTGAGGCCAATTGTAGAGGCTCAGTCACACTGGAAGTGGTCTTCAGATCCCCGGATAATTTCCGGAGCGAGGAGTTAATCTTCGACATAGTCCCGTTCCGCAGCGGCTATCACGCTCTGCTCGGACGAACCGCGTTCGCAAAGTTCAACGCGGTGCTGCATTACGCATACCTCAAGCTCAAGATGCCAGGCCCTCGTGGAGTCATCACGGTCAACGGAAATACGGAACACTCCCTCCGAACGGAGGAACATACAGCAGCTCTCGCGGCAGAAGTACAGAGCAGCCTTCTAAGGCAATTTTCGAGTCCGGCCGTTAAGCGGCCGGACACGGTCAAACGCGCCCGGAGCAACATCAACCAAGACCACCTGGCACGTTCCGAGCATGCGTAGCAATGCGGCCCCAACCCCAGCCCTCGCATGATTGCAAGACCAACCCTCCGCGTACATCATTATGCTCTGGAGATACCATGGGCCTAGGGGGAGGGGCACGACCACAACAGACCCAGAGTGCGGCTCGACCACACCAGGGGCTCACAAGTGTGTCGCTCTTTTTTATTTTTTATTTTCCTTCTTTGTATACACAGGACTCCGTTCACCAGAGGCCCTGTCCGGCGGCGAACCCGCTAAACTCACGATGCAACAGCCAGGGAGGGAAAAAGGCTGCGACGAACACTCAGGTGGTCTCCATTACGAGCATTACGTTTGACTATATACACCAGTCCGCAGCCCACCCCTGGAGGGGGACATGTTTAATTAGTCCAATCCCTTGCCTACCGCACTATTTGTATCATTCCGCACTCATAGCAGAATTCCTTGAATAAATAATGCAGCACTTTTTGCATGTAATTGCATTACTTTACATATATGTTCACTAATGACATCTTGCACCCGTATATTTTGGTACGGCCGAATACACCAGGGGCTTATGTTCCCCTCATTATGGTGTGATAAGTCCGAACACTTTCACAAGTGCGGCACCCCGAACTTATAGCATTGTATGAATCGGCTCCGAATCATGTCTTGGGTCAATAGTTGGGTTTGCCTGGCTCCCACGTTTTGGTACCTTACGTTCCGTTCTGTCGACTAAGGTGGCACTGGGAGAACCACAGCGATTGCGCCCCGGTTGAGCTGGGCGAGCGCCTCAGTGGAGAAAGCTAAAACTGACTGTCATGATAAGGCGAGAGACTGGTCGCTGTTCGAGAGGTCTTTTCGAGTCCTTAAAGACTTATGCCGCCCCAAGCGAAGAACCGGATAATGTCCGGCCAAGGCGTGGATAGCGCCCCGAACTCGGTCTTCCGAATACTAGGGGCTTCGCCGAAATTTAAAATTATAGAATTCTATGGCTAAGTGAGAGTGTTCAAGCATTATAAGTCCGGTTGCCTTGTTCGTTGTATTGAGCGCCTCCCTAGATGGACCCAAAAATGGGAACAAGAGTGCTCAAGTTTATCCCGAACACCCCAGCACTCGTGGCTTGGGGGCTGAAGCCGATGACTTGCCATCTCTCAGATTTTATAAACGGCCGCACAGAAGGTAATATTTTAAATCAAACAAGCGTTGCTTAGCGCATATGAACAAAGTTTTCAGCGCACAGGATAATACATAGAGAGTCTACTCAATAATTACATCTCTGGGGCACTCATCCGCAATCTTGCGGGCACCCTTCAGGACAGTCTTATAGTACATCTTGGGCGTACGATACTCCTTGCCCGCTGGCGGCGCGTCAGTGATAAGCCTCTCTGCATCCAGCCTGCCCCAATGCACCTTTGCGCGGGCAAGGGCCTGACGAGCACCTTCAATACAGGCGGAACGCTTGATGACCTCCACCCAGGGGCACGCATCCACCAGCCACCGCACGAGGCCGAAGTAGCTCCCAGGCATGGCCCCTCCAGGCCACAGCCGGACTATGAGGCCCTTCATGGCCTGCTCGGCTACCTTGTGGAGCTCGACCAACTGCTTCAACTGGTCGCTAGGGGGCACCGGATGGCCGGTCTCAGCGTACTGAGACTAGAAGACCTTCTCCGTTGAGCTCCCCTCCTCGGCTCGGTAGAATGCGGCGGCATCGGACACACTGCGAGGCAGATATGCAAACGCCCCTGGAGAGCTCCGAATTCGGGTAAGTGTCTGGTAGTTTACATTAACATGCTTGCTTTGCATGAAAAATGCCTTACCCGCCGCTATTTTCTTCACCGCCTCAATCTCCTGAATGGCCTTATGGGCCTCGGCCTTGGCGGCTTTGGCACTTTCGAGAGCCGAGCCAAGCTCGGACTCTTGAGTCTTTGAGTCGCGCTCCAAACTCTCATGCTTTTCCATGAGAGCCTGGAGCTCTTGCCGCACTTCTGCCACCCGCGCCTCCTACTTCTCTCGCTCCGCTCGTTCCGCGGCCGCATTGCATTCGGCCGCGGACACGGCCTCCTTCAGGGCCGCCACCTCGTTCGTGGCCCCTGCAGTACCCACGTTATCCTTGTTATTTTTATTGCAACCGAAATCCTTTTCCGTAAGGTAAATATTCAAAGTGGCGTTACTCACCTTCTTTGTCCTTGAGCTTCTTCTTGGCACGGCCGAGCTCTTGCTCGGACCGCTTGAGATCTTGCTTCAATGCACCGACCTCCGCAGTCAGTGCGGCAGAGGTCAGCAGCGCAGCCTGCAAACCCATATTGACATAATTTTTAGCAACCCTGCGTATATCTTTATAGATCCTCAGTCCGGCTTTTCTTTTCGAACACCGAATCGAGCATCAGGGGCTACTGTCTATGCGGTATTACATTACATATTTTTCACTTCTTACCTCAAAGCCTGTTAAAAGGCTGCTGCAGGCTTCGGTCAGCCTGCTCTTGGCGAGCTGAACCTTCTGAATCACCGCACTCATGATAGTGCGGTGTTCTTCCTCGATGGAAGTGCCTTTGAGCGCCTCCAACAAGTTGTCCGGCGCCTCCGGTTGGACGGGGTCCGCCGGCGTCACGGTCTTGCCCTTCTTGCGAAGGGGCCGCCTGCCGGACTTCGGAACCACTGCGGGTTCCGGCGTGGAGTCCGGCACAAAGTCCGGGAGGCTGCCTTGCGGCGCCTCCGGAGCCTCCTCTTGATGGGTCCCTTCCTGGGATCCCACCTCGGCGTCCTCAGCGGCGCGAGGGGTGGAGGCAGTCGGGATGGAATCCACATCCGACGGAGCCAACGACCCGCTCGATGAAGCGGGGATATCATCGTCGGCCGGACTGCAGGAAGTAAGCGGCATTAGAAGGACACTATGTGACACAAAAGAAATTACAGATTATTCAGAATCAGGATACTTACGATCTTGCCGGAGGCTTGGCCCTCGAGGGCCACTCTTCTTCGCCAACGTTGGCGTTGGCGGAGCTGTCCGGGGGAATAGTTCTTACCCTCTTGGACCCCTCGGCCTCCCCTGTCGGGGAAGCCTTCCTCTTCCTCTCTCCTTCCTCTGGGAGAGAGTCTTCTTCCTCCTCCTCACCTTCGGGGGAGGAGTCCGCCTTGGAGTCGTCGGACACCTGAAAACGGGAACTCTTTCGAGTACCCGTGGCCTCCTTCTTGGCCTTCTTCTTCGGCACCACGTGCGGTGCCGGAACCAGCAGCCCCGCTAGACGGGCGTCTACTGGGTTTTCTGGCATGGGGAGCCGGGCAAATGATCGTGCTTGGACTTCTTCATCCAGTCCTGTCAAAGGAAAAGGAAGATTGAAACCCACATAGGGTCAAACTATAGAAAACAAGTGTCCCATAAAGGGGTAGAATCACTTACCTCGTCAGCTGGTCGCTGCGAGCGAAATCCGCGATCTTCAGTAGCGGATGCGGGAGCTTCGGCGCCCTTGAACAGCACTCTCCAGGCGCCTTCATACGTCGTGTCGAAGAGCCCGCTCAATGCCTGGTGCTGTGCCGGATTGAACTCCCACAATTTAAATGCCCATTTTTGGCAGGGGAGAATCCGGCGGATGAGCATGACTTGGACCACATTGACGAGCCTGAGCTTCTTGTTCACCAGCTTCTGGATACAGGCTTGGAGTCCCGTCAGCTCCTCCGAACTACCCCATAGCAAGCCCTTCTCTTTCCAGGAGGTGAGCTGCGAAGGGATAGCAGATCTGAACTCGGGGGCCGCCGCCCACGTAGGGTCGCGCGGCTCGGTGATATAGAACCACCCCGATTGCCACCCCTTTACGGACTCCACAAAGGCCCCTTCGAACCAGAGGATGTTGGGCATCTTGCCCAACATGGCGCCTCCACACTCCGCTTGAGTGCCCTTCACTACCTTCGGCTTGACATTGAAGGTCTTGAGCCACAAGCCGAAGTGGGGCTGGATGCAGAGGAAGGCCTCGCACACGATGATAAACGCGGAGATGTTGAGGATGAAGTTCGGCGCCAGATCATGGAAATCTAGGCCGTAGTAGAACATGAGCCCCCGGACAAAAGGGTGAAGTGGAAATCCCAGTCCGTGGAGGAAGTGGGGAAGGAAAACGACCCTCTCATGGGGCCTGGGGGTGGGGATGAGCTGTCCCTTGTCGGGCAGCCGGTGCACGATGTCGCTGGAGAGGTATACGGCGCCGCGCAGCTTTTCGATGTGCTCCTCCTTAACGGTGGAGGCCAGCCATTTGCCTCCCGCTCCGGACATGGTCGGAGAAGGTCGAGGCGAGCCGCACGGACTTGGGCGCTGGAGCTCGAGAGTGCATGGAGATGGATAAGCGAAGGAGGAAGAAGGCGTAGGTGAAAAGGTGGATCCTTATCCCCTTATATATAGGCGGACGAAGACTATGCGTCCCCACCGGCCTAGTAAAACTCGCTTATCTCCCAAGCGCCACCATCAATGGCGCGGTTGGGTTACCCACGTCCGTATTGATGAGAATCCCGGGATAAGGGGAACACGATCTCTGCTTCGACAAGACGTGCCAAGGAAACCGCCTCACTAAACGCGCTGAGGTGGTATAATAAAAAACGATTCAAGTAAAGGCTTGGTAGTGGCATGACGTCATGCTACAAGATACGTCAGCAGATCGAACCTGTGTACATGATATTCTCTCTACGGTGGTATGTGGAACTTATTTTGCAGAGCCGGACACTATCCTAGTGTTCACAATCTTCTATGGATTATTCGGAGGAGGAACCCGCCTTGCAATGCCGAACATTATGCGCGCCGGACTCATCATCATTGAAGCCAGGTTCAGGGGCTACTGAGGGAGTCCTGGACTAGGGGGTGTCCGGACAGCCGGACTATCATCGTCCGCCGGACTCCAAGACTATGAAGATACAAGATTGAAGACTTCGTCCCGTGTCCGGATGGGACTTTCCTTGGCGTGGAAGGCAAGCTTGGCGATACGGATATGTAGATCTCCTACCATTGTAACCGACTCTGTGTAACCCTAGCCCTCTCTGGTGTCTATATAAACCGGAGGGTTTTAGTCCGTAGGACACAACAACCATTACAACAATCATACCATAGGCTAGCTTCTAGGGTTTAGCCTCCTTGATCTCGTGGTAGATCCACTCTTGTACTACCCATATCATCAATATCAATCAAGCAGGAGTAGGGTTTTACCTCCATCGAGAGGGCCCGAACCTGGGTAAAAACATCGTGTCCCTTGTCTCCTGTTACCATCCGCCTAGACACACTGCTACTTATACTTCTTATTCTTGTCCAAAGATGCCAGGCCGAGACAGAAACCCAACTAGTGAAATAGAACGGATCTCTCTAATAAACTGGGGTTCTTCTCTTCGGGTTGCTGGTATCCTTATATGGATCCGTCTTGTCTCCTCGGCTCGATAAGCTAGCAAAGTCAGTTCGTTGGATTGGTCTGTCCGGTCTGTCAGTCAGGAAAGCACGTCAAGTCGGTTAATAGCTCTGGTCCGGTTTCTAACTCCTTTCTCATGTTCTTGTTCTGTCCAGTCCTCATCCCCCCACATGGATTCATCAACATAGTCATCATAATCATAATTGTACTCATCAGGCTGTTCTTCTGCATCCCGAAACAAATCAAATGACGTATCAGCATCATCGTCTAGAGGCTCGCTATTTTCAACAGTGGCTGCTCCTGAACGAGCTGCTCATGCTCAGGCGGCAGCTCGTTAAGATCAAAGTCGTGGTTGTTCATCATGGAGACCTGGACCCCTGTAGGTGCCGTTTTCCCCGCTGCCAGGCTCCCACCAGAGAGAGATCCCATTTCCGCTTTTCTAGAGCAAGCTGGAAGCGTAGACCCATACCTTGTACTCTCATTCTAGGCTATGTGATGATATTGGATCATGGAACTACAACCGATTGAAATTGGAATTTCATGATAAGTTTTACCCTATGCATCTGGTTCATTGTGATCGGAATTATATATATATATATATATATATATATATATATATATATATATATATATATATATATATAACTTTTTGCCTCGTGAAGGAGAAAGTATCACTAAAGCTTGGGGGAGGTTTAAGTCAATGTTATATTCATGCCCCAATCATGAGCTCTCAAGAGAAATTATTACTCAGAATTCTTATGCTCGGCTTTCTCATAATGATCGATCCATGCTCGATACTTTTTGTACTAGTTCTTTTATGAAGAAGTATATTGAATTCAAATGGGATTTATTGGAAAGAATCAAACGCAACCCTGAAGTTGGGAACTCGACGAAGGTAAGGAGTCAGGTATAAACCTTAAGTTTGATTGTGTTAAATCTTTTATGGATACTGATGCTTTTCGTGATTTTAGCACTAAATATGGACTTGACTCTGAGATAGTAGCTTCTTTCTGTGAATCATTTGCTACTCATGTTGATCTCCCTAAGGAGAAGTGGTTTAAATATCATCCTCCCATTGAAGTGAAAGTAGTAGAACCTATTAAAGTTGAAGAAGAAACTATTACTTATAATGTTGACCCTATTATTCCTACTGCTTATATTGAGAAACCCCCTTTTCCTTTTATAATAAAGGATCATGCTAAAGCTTCAACTGTTGTTCGTAAGAGTTATACTAGAACACCTACACCCCCTGAGAAAATTAAAGTTGAACCTAGTATTGCTATGGTTAAAGATCTCTTGGTTGATAATATTGATCGGCATGTTAGTTATTTATGTTATGAAGCTACTAGGATTGCTAAACCTAATATTAAAGATAAACATAGACCTGTTGTTGGCATGCTTGTTGTTTCCACTAAAATAGGAGATCATTGTTATCATGGCTTATGTGATTTGGGTGCTAGTGTGAGTGAAATTCCTTTTACTCTATGTAAATAAATTATGAATGATATTCCACCTGCTGAGATAGAAGATGTTGATGTTACTATTAAGCTTACTAATAGAGATACTATATCACCAATTGGGATAGTTGGAGATGTTGAAGTCTTGTGTGGGAAAATAAAATACCCGACTGATTTTCTTGTTCTTGCTTCCCCACAAGATGACTTTTGTCCCATTATATTTGGTAGACCTTTCTTGAATACTGTTAATGCTAAAATAGACTGCTGTTGGTTTAGGGGATATGTCTCGTGATTTTAATTTCTCTAAATTTCGTAGACAACCCCATGATAAATAACTGCCTAGTAAGGATGAAAATATTAGTCTTGCTTCTATTTTCATGCCTCCTACTGATCCTTTAGAACAATATTTGCTAGATCATGAAAATGATATGTTTGTGAATGAAAGAAGGGAATTAGATGAAATATTCTTTAATCAAGGGCCTGTTTTGAAACACAATTTTCCTGTTGAAATCCTTGGAGATCCTCCTCCACCCAAGGGTGATCCCGTGTTTGAGCTTAAACAATTACCTGATACTCTGAAATATGCTTATCTTGATGAAAAGAAGATATAACATGTTATTATTAGTGCTAAGATTTCAGAGCATGAAGAAAAGAAATTATTGAAAACTCTGAAGAAGCAACGTGCCGCTATTGGATATACTCTTGATGTTCTTAAGGGCATTAGTCCCACTCTATGTCAGCATAAAATTAATTTGGAACACGATGCTAAACCAATTGTTGATCATTAACGACGGTTAAATCCTAAGATGAAATAAGTGGTAAGAAATGAAATACTAAAGCTTCTTGAGGCAGGTATAATTTATCCTATTGCTGATAGTAGATGGGTAAGTCCTGTTCATTGTGTCCCTAAGCAGGGAGGTATTAATGTTGTTCCTAATGATAAGAAAGAATTGATCCCACAAAGAATTGTTACATGTTATAGAATGGTCATTGATTTCTACAAATTAAATTAAGCTACTAGAAAATATCATTACCCTTTACCTTTATTGATCAAATGCTAGAAAGACTATCCAAACATACACATTTTTGCTTTCTAGATGGTTATTCTGGCTTTTCTCAAATATCTGTGTCAAAAGATGATCACAAAAAGACCACTTTTTCTTTCCGTTTGGTTCCTGTGCTTATAGATGTATGCCTTTTGGTTTGTGCAATGCACCGGCTACCTTTCGAAGGTGTATGACTGCTATATTCTCTAGCTTTTGTGAAAATATTGTTGAGGTTTTCATGGATGATTTTTCCGTTTACGGAACTTCTTTTGATGATTGCTTAAGCAACCTTGATCGAGTTTCGCAAAGATGTGAAGAAACTAATCTTGTTTTGAATTGGGAGAAGTGCCACTTTACGGTTAATGAAGGTATTGCCTTGGGGCATAAAATTTCTGAAAGAGGTATTGAAGTTCATAAAGCTAAAGTAGATGCTATTGAAAAGAAGCCATGTCCTAAAGATATCAAGGTATAAGAAGTTTCCTTGGTCATAAAGGTTTCTATTGGAGGTTTATAAAAGACTTCCCTAAAATTTCTAGGCCTCCTACTAATATCTTGCAAAAAGAATGTTCCTTTTGTTTTTGATGATGATTGTGTAGAAGCATTTGAAATACTTAAGAAAGCCTTGATTTCTGCTCCCATTGTTCAGCCACCTGATTGGAATTTACCCTTTGAAACTATGTGTGAAGCTAGTGATTATGCTGTTGGTGCTGTTCTAGGGCAAAGAGTTGATAAGAAATTAAATGTTATTCATTATGCTTGTAAAACTCTAGACAGTGCCTAGAGAAATTATGCTACTACCAAAAAGAATTTTTAGCAGTTGTTTTGCTTGTGATAAGTTCAGATCTTATATCGTTGATTCGAAAGTAACTGTTCACACTAATCATGCTGCTATTAAATATCTTATGGAAAAGAAATATGCTAAACCTAGACTTATTAGATGGGTTCTCTTGCTACAAGAATTTGATTTGCATATTATTGATAGAAAGGGAGCTGAGAACCCCATTGAAAACAACTTGTCTAGGTTATAAAATGTTCTTGATGGCCCACTGCCTATTGATGATATCTTTCCTGATGAACAATTAGCTGTCATAAATGCTTCTCGTAATGCTCTGTGGTATGCTGATTATGCTAATTACATTGTTGCTAAATTTATACCACCTAGTTTCACATACCAGCAAAAGAAAAGGTTTTTCTATGATTTAAGACTTTACTTTTGGGATGACCCATACCTTTATAAAGGAGTAGGTGGTGTTATTAGACGTTGTGTACCTGAGCATGAAAAGGAACAGATCCTACGCAAGTGCCACTCCGAGGCCTACGGAGGACACCACGCTGAAAATAGAACTACACATAAGGTATTGCAATCTGGTTTTTATTGGCCTGCTCTCTTTAAGGATGCTAGTAAGTTTGTCTTGTCTTGTGATGAATGTCATAGAATTGGCAATATTAGTAGACATCAGGAAATGCCCATGAATCATTCACTTGTTATTGAACCATTTGATGTTTGGGGCTTTGATTATATGGGACCTTTTCCTTCCTCTAATGGGTATACACATATTTTAGTTGTTGTTGATTACATTACTAAGTGGGTAGAAGCTATTCCAACTAGTAGTGCCGATCATAACACTTCTATTAATATGCTTAAAGAAGTTATTTTTCCGAGGTTTGGAATCCCTAGATATTTCTTGACTGATGGTGATTCACATTTTATTCATGGTGCTTTCCGTAAAATGCTTGCTAAATATGATATTAACCATAGAATTGCATCTCCATATCATCCTCAGTCTAGTGGTCAAGTAGAATTGATCAATAGAGATATTAAATTGATTTTGCAAAAGATTGTCAATAGATCCAAAAAGAATTGGTCTAAGAAACTCGATGATGCATTATGGGCTAATAGAATTGCTTATAAAAACCCTATGGGTATGTCTCCTTATAAAATGGTTTATGGAAAAGTATGTCACTTACCTCTTGAATTAGAACATAAAGCTTATTGGGCAATCAAAGAGCTCAACTATGATTTCAAACTTGCCAGTGAGAAGAGGTTATTTGACAGAAGCTCGCTTGATGAATGGAGAACCCAAGCCTAAGAGAATGCCGAGTTGTTTAAAGAAAAGGTTAGAAGATGGCATGACAAAAGGATACAAAAGCGTGAGTTTAATGTAGGTGATCATGTTTTTCTGTACAACTCCCGTTTAAGATTTTTTGTAGGAAAACTTCTCTCTAAATGGAAGGTCCTTACATTATCGAGGAGGTCTATCATTCCGGTGCCATCAAAATCAACACGACCGGAGGCACAAATACGATGGTGGTAAACGGTCAAAGAATCAAACATTATATCTCAGGTACTCCCATAAATGTTGAGACCAATATTATTAATACCATAACATTAGAGGAGTACATAAGGGATACTTTCGAGAACGTTTCAGACTCCGAAAAGGAATAGGTATGTGGAACAGAAAGCAAACCGACTCCAAAACGTTTCCAATAGCAATTTTCCTCCGTTTTGGAATATTTAAAAAATTAGGAAAATTAAAAGTTGTCCAAAAGTTGCACGAGGAGACCACAAGGGTGGAGGGCGCGCCCTACCCCTTGGGTATGCCACCTGCCTTATGGCCACCTCGTGTGCCCTCCGGACTCCGTTTTCCTCCACAATACTTCTTCTGCTCGGTAAAACAATTATTAGATAATCTCCTGAAGGTTTTGACCACCGTATCACGGCAAAATCCCCCTTTTTTGTTTTAAGTTGTTTCTGCAGCAGATTTGGAGCAAGATGCCTTTGCAAGAGTCAGTCGGGGAGAGTCATGTCTCTCATCCGACGCCGGGCCCAAGAGCAAACAGTGAAGCTGACCACTTTGGGCCATTAATGGAGGAAGAGATGGAGGCCGACTTGAAAAGGGTCGATGCCATGGAGGAGGATCAAGAAGTTACATCTTGTCTTCAAACTAGATACATGTTGGAGGAACTTCAGAGCTCAGCAATACCAAATTTGGTCATTCCTCCCAATGCTAAATTTCTCTCTTACGAAAATATGAAAAAGAGTGTTGCTTCCCCCCCCCCCCCACAGCTATGAAACATCCATGGGTGAATGGAGCTCTAACCATTACGAGTAAACTTCACAAGGAAATAATGGATCTTAAGCAGCAAAATTATAAGCTCAAGGAGGAGAATCGCGTCCTAAGGGGCATTATCGCCAAGAATATAACCGTTACGAGGAAACTTTGCAAGGAAATAATGGATCTTTAGCAGCAAAATTATAAGCTCAAGGAGGAGAATCGCGTCCTAAGTGGCATTATCACCAAGAATATCACATCATCACCGCCGAAGAAAGAGACATGAATACATGGGTATGGGCACTCCCCTTGTGAACTGCCAAGCTTGGCGGAGGTGCCCCGGTATCGTATCACCATCACATGTTTACCTTTATCGTTTTTCTTAGTTCGATCCTTTTGGTTATATCTTGATCTAGTAGAATAAAACTTTTAGTATGATCTAGCCTTGAGTTTTTGTTTTGATCTCTATCTATGTAATCGAGTCCGTGAGCTATATAACAAAGAGTAGTTTTGAGTTGAGGTTTTGCTTTCTTGCCATGATCTTGAGGGAATTAAAGAAAAGAAGGGAATAAAAATAAATAAAAAAGATCATATAATGATCTTATGGAGAGTGATGACATCACATATAAAGAGTGTGATGAATAAAATTTGTTGAGAGTTGGCAAGCACAGTTTTGGTAATTGTTGCAATTAATAGGAAATAATAAAGAAAGAGAGGCTTCACATACAAATATACTATCTTGGACATCTTTTGTAATTGTCAGCACTCATTAAAATATGACATGCTAAAAAGTTGATGTTGGACAAGGAAGACAACATAATGAGTTTTTTTTTCTTATATCCGAATATAAGTTATATTGTCATGGATCCTCCAACATGTTGAGCTTTCTTTTCCCTCTTATGCTAGCCAAATTCTTTGCACCAAGTAGAGATACTACTTGTGCATCCAAATATCCCTTAAACCCAGTTTTACCATGAGAGTCCACCATACCTACCTATGGATTGAGTAAGATCCTTCAAGTAAGGTGTCATCGGTGCAAGCAATAAAAACTGCTCTCTAAATATGTATGATCTATTAGTGTGAAGAAAATAAGCTTTATACGAACTTGTGATATGGAAGAAATAAAAGCGATGGACTGCATAATAAAGTTCTTTATCACAAGCGGAAATATAAAGTGGCATTCTTTTGCATTAAGATTTTTTGCATCCAACCATAAAAGCGCATGACAACCTCTGCTTCCCTCTGCGAAGGGCCTATCTTTTACTTTTATCTTCCCTGATGCCTTTTGTTGATCAGGTCGTTGACCTGCTCTAGCAGCATAGCCTTGTACCTTTGTAGTATAGGGATATCTTAACTCATTCTGCCCCCATGTAACTTATATCCCATGTAATCTTGTGTCTTGAATAATAATACAAAAAGTCAGTGGGGGGCTGCCCTCACTTTCCCACGCTTTCAAAAAAAAACCCTTATACAAGAGTCATGGTGATCTTCACCTTTCTTTTTTACACTTTTTCTTTTGGCAAGCACTATGTGTTGGACATATATATATATATATATATATATATATATATATATATATATATATATATATATATCCACTCAGATGTAGGTTATTGTTGACATTGCCCTTGAGGTAAAAGGTTGGGAGGCGAAATTTTAAGCCCCTATATTTCTCTGTGTTTGACTGAGGCTTTGAACCCATAAGTATTGCGTGAGTGTTAGCAATTGTGAAAGATTAAATGATAGTTGAGCATGTCGACTTGCTGAAAAGCTCTTAAATTGACTCTTTCCAATGTTATGATAAATTGCAATTGCTTCAATGACTGAGATCATAGTTTGTTAGTTTTCGACAAAGTTTCTGATTAATACTTTACATTGTGAATGAATTGTTACTTTAGCATAAGAAATTATATGATATTATATGCTACTGTTCTAAAGATGATCATGATGCCCTCATGTTCGTATTTTATTTGATTGACACCTCTATATCTAAAGATGTGGAGATATTTTTCGATTTCGGCTTTCGCTTGAGGACAAGCGAGGTCTATGCTTGGGGGAGTTGATACTTCCATTTTGCATCATGCTTTTATATTGATATTTATTGCATTATGGGCTATTATTACACATTATACCACAATACTTATGCCTTTTCTCTTATTTTACAAGGTTTACATGAAGAGGGAGAATGCCGGCAGCTGGAATTCTGGACTAGAAGAGGAGCAAATATTAGGGACCTATTCTGCACAACTCCAAAAGTCCTGAAACTTCATGAAGAGTTATTTTGGAATTAATAAAAAATATTGGGTGAAGAAAGTACCAGGGGGGCACTAGCCATCCACAAGGGTGGAGGGCGCGCCCTACCCCCTTGGGTGCACCCCTGCCTTGTGGGCCACCTGGTAGGCCCCCGATGCCCATCTTCTGCTATATGGTGTGTTTTGACTTGGAAAAAATCAGAAGGAAGCTTTCGGGACGAAGCGCCGCTGTCTCGAGGTGGAACTTGGGTAGAACCAATCTAGGGCTCCGGCAGAGCTGTTCTGCCGGGGAAACCTCCCTCCGGGAGGGGGAAATCGAAGCCATCATCATCACCAATGATCCTCTCATCGAGAGGGGGTCAATCTCCATCAGCATCTTCACTAGTACCATATCCTCTCAAACCCTAGTTCATCTCTTCTATCCGATCTTTGTCTCAAAACCTCAGATTGGTACCTGTGGGCTGCTCGTAGTGTTGATTACTCCTTGTAGTTGATGCTAGTTGGTTTATTCGGTGGAAGATCATATGTTCAAATCCTTAATGATAATTAATACTTCTCTGATTATGAACATGAATATGCTTTATGAGTAGTTACCTTTGTTCCCGAGGACATGGGAGAAGTCTTGTTATAAGTAATCATGTGAATTAGGTATTCGTTTGATATTTTGATGAGATGTATGTTGTCTTTCCTCTAGTGGTGTTATGTGAACGTCGACTACATGACACTTCACCATGATTTGGGCCTAGGGGAAGGCATTGGGAAGTAATAAGTAGATGATGGGTTGCTAGAGTGATAGAATCTTAAACCCTAGTTTATATGTTGCTTCGTAAGGGGCTGATTTGGATCCATATGTTTCAGTCTATGCTTAGATTTATCTTAATTCTTCTTTCGTAGCCGTGGATGCTTGCGAGAGGGGTTAATCATAAGAGGGAGGCTTGTCCAATCAAGGATAACACCCAAGCACCGGTCCACCCACATATCAAATTATCAAAGTAACGAACGTGAATCATATGAGCATGATGAAAACCAGCTTGACAGTAATTCCCATGTGTCCTCGGGAGCGCTTTGCTTTATATAAGAGTTCGTTTAGGCTTGTCCTTTGCTACAAAAAGGATTGGGCCACCTTGCCGCACCTTATTTACTTTTGTTACTTGTTACCCATTACGAATTAGCTCATCATACAACTATCTGTCACCGATAATTCCAGTGCTTTCAGATAATACCTTGCTGAAAACCGCTTGTCATTTCCTTCTGCTCCTCATTGGGTTCGACACTCTTACTTATCGAAAGGACTATGATAGATCACCAATACTTGTGGGTCATCATACCTGAGTATGAGCAGGAACAAATCCTATGGAAATGTCACTCTGAAGCTTACGGAGGGCATTATGCGGGAGATAGAACTGCACACAAGGTATTACAATCTGGTTTTTATTGGCCTACTCTTTTTAAGGATGCCCGTAAGTTTGTCTTATCTTCTGATGAATGTCAAAGAATTGGTAATATTGGTAGATGCCAGGAAATGCCTATGAATTATTCACTTGTTATTGAACCGTTTGATGTTTTAGGGTTTGATTATATGGGGCCTTTTCCATCCTCTAATGGGTACACACATATTTTGGTTGATGTTGATTATGTCACTAAGTGGGTAGAATCTATTCCAACTAGCAGTGCTGATCATAATTCCTCCATTAAAATGCTTAAAGAAGTTATCTTCCCGAGGTTTGGAGTCCCTAGATATTTAATGACTGATGGTGGTTCACACTTTATTCATGGTGCTTTCCGTAAATTGCTTGCTAAATATGATGTCAACCTTAGAATTGCATCACCCTATCATCCTCAATCCAGTGGATAAGTTGAACTTAGCAATAGAGAAATAAAGTTGATATTACAAAAACTGTCAATAGGTCCCGAAAGAATTGGTCTAATAAACTTGATGATGCACTTTGGGCCTATAGAACTGCTTATAAAAATCCTATGGGTATGTCTCCATACAAAATGTTTTATGGAAAAGCTTGTCATTTGCCTCTTGAGTTATAACATAAAACATATTGGGAATTAAAGAACTCAATTATGATTTCAAACTTGCCGGTGAAAAGAGGTTATTTGATATTAGCTCATTAGATGAATGGAGAACCCAAGCCTATGAAAATGCCAAATTGTTTAAATATAAAGTTAAAAGATGGCATGATAAGAGAATCCAAAGACGGGAATTCAATGTAGGTGAGCATGTTCTACTATACAATTCTTGTTTTAGAATTTTTGCTGCAAAACTTCTTTCCAAATGGGAAGGACCATATATCATCGAAGAAGTCTACCACTCTGGAGATATTAAGATCAATAATGCCGAAGGCAGTAATCCAAAGGTGGTCAATGGACAAAGAATTAAGCACTATATTTCAGGTACACCTATTAATGTTGAAACTAGCATGATCCAAACCATGACACCAGAGGAACATATAAAAGAATCCTTCCAGAACACTTTAGAACCTTCAAAATTAAGAGGTACGTGATATAGTAAGTAAACAGACTCCAAAAATTCTGAAAAAATATTTTCTGTCAGTTTTGGAATATTAGAAAAAAAATAAGAAACACTCGGGAAGGCAACCAAGGTGCCCACTAGGCACCAGGGCGCTCCTACCCCCCAGGCACGCACTAGTGGGTAGTGGGCCCCTCGGGCACCTTCCCAACTCCGTTTTCCCGTAGTTTACTTGTTTCCCAAGATAAAAATTCTTTATATATACCCCCGAACGATTTGACCACCGTATCATGGAGAAATCTTTTGTTCTTGTTTTGTGGTATTTTTCCAACAGATCTAGATCGCCATGGCTGCACCAAGCTCTTCCAAGGACAAGTTCTTCAGAAGGTCATCAACCCCTACCTACCGGATGTGATGAAGCACCCTCAAGCCATTGAGATGCATGACAGGGTGCTCCAGGATGTTCAAGGGCTCAAGAAGACAGGAAGCAAGGAGGCCAGACTCGAGGCGGTGGAGCAGGAGATCTTCAAGTGCTAAGGGATGGTGGAGCGTGGGCTCAGTGCCAATCACTCCATGGTCGCAGAATTCACCCGTGATCACAAGGTGGATGGCCGGTCTATGAAGGATATCGTCTTCACCTTCAACGAGCAAATCAATTTTTTGCAAAGCCAAATCTATGATCTTCAAAATAATGTTTTTGAGTATGAAGCAAGATTGAAAGGTATGACTTTAGCTGCCAGTTTCAGGACTCAGGAGACTCGTGCATCCTCTTATGATGGTCAACCCTTGCCATGGAAACCGGAGGACAAGCTTACCACTCCACCACCATCATCATCACCAAAGAAGGAGACTTGAGCACACGGGTATGGGCATTCTCCTTGGCTTTCGCCAAGCTTGAGGGAGATGTGCCGGTATCGTATCACCATCACTTTTATTATCTTCAGCAATTCTTAGTTCAATCCTTAGTTATTTCGTGATTTAGTTGAATAAAATTTTAGTATGATATATTTTCAAGTGCTAGTTTCGTGATCTATCCATCTATGTAATCGAGTTTAGAGTTATATAATAAAGTTTAGTTTGAGTTTTTGCTTCTTTACTTTCTTGTTTCAATCAAAATAAAGAAAATAATGAGAAAGATCATATGCTAATGTTATGGTAAGAAATGACACCACATAGGGAAAAGTACAAGTGGTAAAATTTATTGGAAGGTGATAAATGTAGCATTGGTCAATGATGCAATCATGAAAGAATTAATAAGGGAAGAGAAGATTCACATGCAAATATACCATCTTGGACATCTTTTATGATTGTTAGCCCCCACTAAATATCTTATGCCAAATTGTTGATGTTGGACAAGGAAGACAATGTAATGATTTATGTTTGTTCATATTCATATAGAAGTTATATTGTCATAGATCCTCCAACATGTGGTGCTTGCCCAATATCTTTGCTAGCACAAAAATCCGCACTAAGTAGAGATACTACTTGTGCATCCGAAAACTTTAAACCCAAATTCATGTTTTGAGAGTCCACCATACCTACCTATGGATTGAGTAAGATCCCTCAAGTAAGTTTTCATCGGTGCACAAGGCAATAAAAATTGCTTCTAAATGTGTTTGATGTTTTAGTGTAAGGAAAAATAAGCGTTGTACGAACTTGTGATGGCAAACTAATAAAAGCAACGGACTGCATAATAAAGGTTGCTATCATAAGGAGCGATATAATGTGACATTCTTTTTCATTAAGAGATTGTGCATACAAAACCAAAAAGCGCATGAAAACCTCTGCTTCCCTCTACGAAGGGCCTATCTTTTAATTTTATGTATTTATTTTTTATGCAAGAGTCAAAGTGTTCTCCTCTATTCCTTTTTGTTTACTCTTTTGCAAGCATCATGTGGTATGAGTCAAAGATCTAGGCACATATATCCAGTTGGATATGAGTGATCATGAGTTATTATTGTTGACATCACCCTTGAGGTGAGTAAGTTGGGAGGTGAGACTGTAAGCCCCTATCTTTCTATGTGTCTGGTTGAAACTTTTTCATCCATATGTATGTCATGAGTGTTATCAATCATAGAAGACTAAATGATGGTTCAGTATGTATACTTGCCAAAAGGCTCAGATACGAGACCCTTCCTGAAAATGTGATGAATTGCAATTGCAAAGTTGACTAAGAACATAGTTTGTTAGTTTTCGATAAAGTTTGTGCCTTATACTTCGATGTTGTGATGAATTGCTACTTGCTCATGAGAAGTTTTATAATATAGTTTATTGCTTTTATAATAATGATCACGATGCTACCATGTCTGTATTTTGTTTTTATTGACACCTCCCTCTCTAAGCATGTGGGCATGATTTTCGATATCGGCTTTCACTTGAGGACAAGCGAGATCTAAGCTTGGGGGAGTTGATACATCCATTTTGTATCATGTTTTCCTACTTTTATTTATAGTGATTTTGTTTAATATAACACTTTGTTGATTAATTCTAATGCCCTTTCTCTCATAATGTGCAAGGTTTACATAAAGAGGGAGAATACTGGCAGTTATAATACTGCTGTGGGATCGCCAAACGGATCAATGGCTCGTTGATAGAGGCGGGGGTGTCCCGATCTTTCGATGAGATGATAACTATCGATATGGTGAAGATGACTTTGACGATCCGACTACAAACGTGCACGACGTTGCGTCTTAGCAATCGCTAAACCAACTCTGAGAGGTTATTGACCACGCCGGAGCACAATCAACCTGACCACGAAGGTCTATTCCTACAAGCAATCGAAGAACAAGCAAGAATATGATAAAAGCAATCTGAATATTGCGAGTATATATGAAGTATTGATAAAGGTGGGGATCCGTAAGCGGTCTTGGTCTGGTCGTTGGACACAAACGAAGTACACGAAGTTGCAATGGCTAACTTTTAACTAAACAAATCCCAAGGAAAAGCTACTAGATGGATCTACTTATATAGGAGCAAGGGGTGGCGGCCAAGGAGGTGGGAGTACGTCCCAAGGCAGCCTAAAACTAAATCTAGGTCGTACAAGGCCAATGGGCCCAAGTGGAGGTGATGTAACACCTTTGGACTTGTAGTTTGACTCGGATTCTGCTGCAGCATCAGATTGTTTCGTCCACAACTCAACGCTCCGGACGAATTTGAAGGTGATTCCAATTAGGTTGGAAAGTGCACTAAATCTAGTTTCCAACAAAAAAAGAATCACCCAATTCGGAGTCCGTATGAAAAACTTGTGTGCGTTTTGAGTCAGGTATGTCTGTGCAGTCCGAATCTGAATCCAGAACGTGAGAGACTTGGACTCTATCTTCTCTTGGGCCAAAAGTGACGTGAGAGAACTTTTTGGACAGCAAATAAACATCTCTTTCTTCCTTATCTTCATATGTGGATTGTACAAATGTCCCATACACCTGCAATTAGACAAAACACAAAAGTGTGTGAAGTATTTTTGTTCTCGATAACATAAATAGATTATTGAATAGTTTGCACTAGAAATCACCTGACAAATATGCATATATGCAATATTTTTGGTCATATCCAAGGTAGTCATGTCCTCATCATCCTCCCCTTCTTGAAAATAAAGCCGTCCTCGGCGTTGCTTAATCTGAAATGTGGCTAACAAAAGAGACAAGGTGTACATGTTGTATATGTATATGTCATCCATTTTTACTTCCCTTGATTTTTGCATATATGACACATGAATAGATGAGTAACTTGCATAGTTCATAAAATCTAAAGCCAAAAAATTAGCACAAGAAGTAGAAGGCATGAAAATATTGCAACTCAGTTTGCACATATAAGTGAAGCTCTTATTCATTTCAAAAGATTGACAATGTTCATCATTAAACCATCCCAACATTGGTGAATAAACCTTACTTGCATCAAATTTACATGCTACAACATGCTTAAATAAGCAAACATGCAATAAGTCATTCAACACAGAATCATCACCAAGATTAGAGGTCATATCAAAATGATTAAACATTGGTTCTTTTGCATCAATAGTTAATTCAATGGGTGCACTCAAAATTGTTGGTATTTCAGTTGTTTGATCACATGGCAAAGTCAAATTATCAACGTAGTCCTCTAAAATAGGTGGTGTGATCAAAGTAGTGGGTAGCTCATCAGATGGTGCATTCAAATTGACAAGGCATTCATCATTCTCATGTAGAGATGGAAGATCAGTACCTTTGTCATTACCTCTTATGATCAACTCAGATGATGTAGCCACTCTCGGGGGCGATGTGTCACATGGTGGAGGTGATGTAGTCCTGACAACAACGGATGTGGTTGTCATAGTATGCCTAGTAGTTGAAGGAACAATCATATCAACTCTTGGAATGTGCACCGTGCGCTTGTTCTCCTCGTGGCCAACACGTTGTTTTATTTCCTGTTCAGCTTTGCAAGCAAGATGAAACAAATGGTCCATAGGATAACGCTCTTCATGAATTAGTATCTCTTGAATATCACGGTTTAATCCTCCCCAAAATCTATCCATAAAATCATCTTCACTTTCTTCTAAAGAGGAATGCAACAAGGTAGTTTGTAAATCATCATAATATTTTGTTACAGTTTCACTACCTTGTTTTAAGTGTTGCAACTTCTTAATCATGTCACGAGTATAATAAGCAGGGACGAAAGTATGTCGCATGGCAAGTTTCAAATCATCCCAAGTAGTAGGTATATAATCAGGGTGTAACCGACAATATTCACTCCACCAAACCAAAGCATAACCAGTGAAAGAACCAACCACAACCTTAACGTTTTTATGTTCATCGAAATTATGGGAAGCAAATATATTTTTTATGTCGAACTCCCATTCAATATATAAAGCAGGTTTAAAATGGCCATTAAATGGTGGTATAGATACATTAACCTGATCATGTGCATTTGGATGTTTGTGCACCTCTCGTGACGGTTGTGGTATTTGCAAAGGTGGTGGCACGTCTCCCGCGATCGACAAAGCCCATGAATTGACTCTGGATCCTGTCATGATTAGTAGAACAAGAAACAACACCCAAAAATAATGTTCCTATAACTACTAGGATGTGGTGGTAAAACGCTCACAGTAAAGCAAATATCAACGTCTTACAAGTTCTTACCATGCAGCAGGCGGTGATCGGCAACCAGCGGTGTCAAGGAACTCCGAATATTGAGTAAAGCGATTGCCAGGGGAGCGTACGTATACACGGTGTAGAAATATGTGGAGCTGGGTTGGCTATATATGGTAGCAAAAGATTAGCAATAATCAATTCAAAGATGCAATGTTGAATAAACGCTCAACGACGGTACTGTGCTGGTCCTAGGCTAGACCGGACTAGAGACGCGAGCCTAGAACACTAATGAGGTCACGGCGTAGCACAACTAGCATCAATGAAGGATACTAAGTAGCTCTTGACAGCAAGATATTTGTGAAGATCACAACGGCAGTGAATATAATGATGAAAAACAACTGCCAAGCAGGATATACAACAACTTTGTCTCCAACTTTCCTCTGAAAAAGTTTGTGCCGATTTTTTTGATTTTTTTTCTCCTTTTTTTTCTCTGACTTTTTTTCTCTTTTTTTTCTCTCGTTTTTTTTTTCTCTCTTTTTTTCTCCCTCTTTCCAAAACAAACTAGATAAGATGCAGATTGGATCAAGTGAAGATGTGAACGATCTCAACTATTATTATGACAATGAATGGTGGGTAGCACGTGGTGGAAATTGATGGATGGGTGGTGGACAGCGGAAGAGATAATGATGCAGCGGTGGCGTGACTAATGTGAACAGAACTCGAAACTCTAAACGAACTAGACACTAAGACCAGCAACTCGACACAACGATGCAACCGATAATTCAACTATGCAAGCAATGAAAAGAAAATTGCAAAGGCTCAGACTGGCTTGGACCAAGGATGAATAGATCTAACTCTTTTTTGTGGCTTTTTCTTGGACAATAGGTAAGAAAATAAATCTAATCTAGGAAAATTGGAAATTCTCACCGAGCAACCTGAAAACTGATACCACTTGATGAATTGCAATTGCAAAGTTGATGAATTGCAATTGCAAAGTTGACTAAGAACATAGTTTGTTAGTTTTCGATAAAGTTTGTGCCTTATACTTCGATGTTGTGATGAATTGCTACTTGCTCATGAGAAGTTTTATAATATAGTTTATTGCTTTTATAATAATGATCACGATGCTACCATGTCTGTATTTTGTTTTTATTGACACCTCCCTCTCTAAGCATGTGGGCATGATTTTCGATATCGGCTTTCACTTGAGGACAAGCGAGATCTAAGCTTGGGGGAGTTGATACATCCATTTTGTATCATGTTTTCCTACTTTTATTTATAGTGATTTTGTTTAATATAACACTTTGTTGATTAATTCTAATGCCCTTTCTCTCATAATGTGCAAGGTTTACATAAAGAGGGAGAATACTGGCAGTTATAATACTGCTGTGGGATCGCCAAACGGATCAATGGCTCGTTGATAGAGGCGGGGGTGTCCCGATCTTTCGATGAGATGATAACTATCGATTTGGTGAAGATGACTTTGACGATCCGACTACAAATGTGCACGACGTTGCGCCTTAGCAATCGCTAAACCAACTCTGAGAGGTTATTGACCACGCCGGAGCACAATCAACCTGACCACGAAGGTCTATTCCTGCAAGCAATCGAAGAACAAGCAAGAATATGATAAAAGCAATCTGAATATTGCGAGTATATATGAAGTATTGATAAAGGTGGGGATCCGTAAGCGGTCTTGGTCTGGTCGTTGGACACAAACGAAGTACACGAAGTTGCAATGGCTAACTTTTAACTAAACAAATCCCAAGGAAAAGCTACTAGATGGATCTACTTATATAGGAGCAAGGGGTGGCGGCCAAGGAGGTGGGAGGACGTCCCAAGGCAGCCTAAAACTAAATCTAGGTCGTACAAGGCCAATGGGCTCAAGTGGAGGTGATGTAACACCTTTGGACTTGTAGTTTGACTCGGATTCTGCTGCAGCATCAGATTGTTTCGTCCACAACTCAACGCTCCGGACGAATTTGAAGGTGATTCCAATTGGGTTGGAAAGTTCACTAAATCTAGTTTCCAACAAAAAAAGAATCACCCAATTCGGAGTCCGTATGAAAAACTTGTGTGCGTTTTGAGTCAGGTATGTCTGTGCAGTCTGAATCTGAATCCAGAACGTGAGAGACTTGGACTCTATCTTCTCTTGGGCCAAAAGTGACGTGAGAGAACTTTTTGGACAGCAAATAAACATCTCTTTCTTCCTTATCTTCATATGTGGATTTTACAAATGTCCCATACACCTGCAATTAGACAAAACACAAAAGTGTGTGAAGTATTTTTGTTCTGGATAACATAAATAGATTATTGAATAGTTTGCACTAGAAATCACCTGACAAATATGCATATATGCAATATTTTTGGTCATATCCAAGGTAGTCATGTCCTCATCACTCGTCTAGTCATCAATGATACTATCCACGTGGGGGACACTTTCATCCCCGATCGGACTTTCGCGTTTGGCAGTGTCATACTGCGCGGCGATCCGACATGCCGGCTCGGCCCGATTGGAACCCTTTCCTCCTGTCAGGAGATCAGGTCCGGGAACCTAGAGTTTGCCACCCACTCCCGGGGAGACCTTACTCTCGCAAATCCTTCAGCTTCCCTTGAAAACATTACTGATCCCGATGCTTTAACTTTGGGAGTGGTAAACTAGGCAGAGACTGACGTCACACGTGTGTCCAGCCTTAAAGTTCGACCCCGTCAGTTCAACCAAACTAGTTCCGGCCGAGTACCACATGGGCGCAACCTCGAACATCCCCGAATCGGCTATATTGCGGGCCAGTCCCGAATATTCGGAGCGTATGGACCGAGTGGACCTTTCATTGTTAACCGATCTACTAGACCGGATCCGAGCCATGGGAATCTCCGATGACCAATCCTCGGTCTACGATCAGATCAGGCTTAAACCCAATGGCAGGGAAATTTACATCCCACCTATCACACACCTCGTCGCCACCATCGAGAACTTGGCCGAAGGCTCGCAGTCACCAAAGTTTCTGGGTTTGCGATCATCCCACCCATGCTTCTAGCCCGGAGTTCGATGTCCACCCCGAAGAGAGCCCGGAACCAAGCCTCGACTTGAAGCATGACCTTGAATTTGCACGATTGCATGCAGTTGAAAGTCCGGATTCCGAACTTGGCGTGCCAGATACCGCGGTGGCGCTGGACACCGCCACCAAACCTCCGGATACGCAACTTGGTTGGACGCAGAGTTTTTTCCCACCCACCCCCACGTCGAGTACTCTCCAAGTAACTCAGAAATCCCGATGTATGGGATTTAATGTACATAAAGAAGCAGCCCGAAGAAACAATCCACCACTTCCGGGCTAGATTCCTCCTGCTCAAAAACAGGATGACGGATTTCTGCGACCAAGAAATCATAACGACCATTCGGTATAACTACTGAGACGAAGGCATCTTGAATGCCCTCGTCCATCGCCATGTTCAAAACTTCACCAAATTATCATATCTGGTACACAAATATTTCACCATGGAAAGCGCTTGGAAGGCACAACAAATGCGTGTGGAGTCAACCCATGCCGAGCAAACCAGAAAAGCCCCGGCAAAACGTGTATACCCATGGCAGTCGCCCGAACATGAGTGAGGGAGTCCTGGATAAGGGGGTATCCGGACAGTCGGACTGGGTACAACGTCCGGACTATTGAAGCATGAAAGATACAAGACTCAAGACTTCGGCCCGTGTTCGGATGGGACTTTCCTTGGCGTGGAAGGCAAGCTTGGCGATCCGGATATTATATTCCGTCCTTTTAACCGACTCCATGTAAACCCTAACCCTCTCCGGTGTCTATATAAACCGGAGAGGTTGGTCCTTAGAAGGCCGATCACAATTACATTCATACCATCATAGGCTAGCTCCTAGGGTTTAGCCTCTACCATCTCGTGGTAGATCTACTCTTGTACTACCCATATCATCAATATTAATCAAGCAGGAAGTAGCGTTTTACCTCCATCGAGAGGGCCCGAACCTGGGTAAACATCTGTGTCCCTTACTTCTTGTTACCATCAGCCTTGACACACAGATCGGGACCCCCTACCCGAGATCCGCCGGTTTTGACACCGACATTGGTACTTTCATTGAGAGTTCCTCTGTGTCATCGCTGTCAGGCTCGATGGCTCCTTCAATCATCATCAACGATGCTGCCCAGGGTGAGACTTTTCTCCCCGGACAGATCTTCGTGTTTGGCAGCTTTGCGTGGCAAGCCAATTTGCTTGGCCACCTGGGGCAGATCGATAGCTATGCCCCTGGCCCTCAAATCGGGCTCGGAAACCGGAACCACATGGCAGGTACCCGAGGAGACTTGATCTTCGGCGGATTTGGACCAGCGCCAGAAGCGCCGAACAGTCACGATGAGAACGGCTTAGACCTGCTGTCAGACGTTGCTTGGGATATCATCCCGGCAGAAGCCCCGGACCTAAATCCAGGACAGGTTGCGTTGGCTAAGGACGGAGGGCTGGACCCCGCCCCACAGGCCATACGCTCATCGTCGATGGAGCCGAACACAGGCCTCACTCTTGAGGAAACCGGTGACCCCGGGCCCCTGGACTCGTGTCCGGTTGTAGGCTCCAGTCCGCGCGTCCCCGGGCCCGCCAATCCTGGTTGGGCTCCGGTGATGGAGTTCACCGCGGCGGACATCTTTTAGCACTCGCCCTTCGGCGACATACTAAACTCATTCAAAACCCTCTCTTTGAAATAGAATCTCGGGCCGAATTATGTCCGGCTCGAGTGGAAAGCAGGCGACGAAGACATTCGTTGCCCACCCACCACCCACTTCATACCACGGTTGATGATTTAACCGACGTGCTGGACTTCGACCCCGAAGGCATCGACGGTATGGACGACGATGTAGGAGAAGTCTCAGAATCTATGGGGTGCCAGATTCACGCCTCGCCACACGACACATATATGGTGGATACACCCAGGGAAGGCGACGATGACAATCCGGAAGATAACACCCCTGTGCAAAAACCAAAGCGACGGTGCAGACGCCGTTCCAAATCTGGCAACAGTAACAATATCAGCAAGAGCGCTAGAAGAATGGATACTCTGGTCAACCCCGATGGCAATAACGACCAAACAGAACCAGCGATGGAGCAGGACGAACCAGGTCACGCCGAACATAGTCCGGGTCATATGCCCGAAGAAAACGATCCAGAAGGGCGAGTTCATCAATCCGGCCCAAGACAAGAAGACAGTCCGGACGACGACTCATTCATTGTTCCGAAAGAATGCATGGAACGAGAGAACCTCCATAGAAAGCTTATGGCCACAGCGAGAAGCCTAAAGAAGCAGAAGCAACGGCTTAAAGCCGCATAGGAAACGCTCAATCACAGATGGAACAAAAGTGCTAGACACTGAAGAAAGATATGGCGATGATCACCATACAAAGAGCTACCCAAAATGCAAGCTACTGCTAGAATTCGACGATGAGGCCGTTCCACCAAAGAACAACACGACCAGGAGACCATGAGTACCACATCATAGCCACAATAAATCAGCTGCCGAAGACATGCACGATCTACGTGAGCACCTAGAGAAGAAAGCTGGCGCAGCTAGGTCCATCTACGGATCCAAAGGAGACATCCCGGCGAGGCACTATGGCCGTCAAAACAATTATGACAACCAAACACCAGTTCAGAATAAACACCAAACACAACAACAACCGACGGCATGCCACAGCACGTCCAGATACAGAGGGGCTGCTCACCCCCTATGCTTTACTGATGAAGTATTGGACCATGAATTCCCACAGGGATTTAAACCTGTAAACATAGAGGCATACGACGGAACGACAGACCCAGGGGTCTAGATCGAGGACTTTATCCTCCACATACACATGGCTCGTGGAGATGACCTCCATGCCATCAAATACCTTCCCCTCAAACTAAAGGGACCAGCTCGGCACTGGTTGAAAAGCCTCCCCAAAAATTCAATCGGGAGCTGGGAAGAACTAGAGGACGCTTTCAGGGCCAATTTTCAAGGGACTTATGTCCGGCCTCCGGATGCTGATGATTTAAGTCACATAATATAACAAGAAGAATCCTCACTAAGAAGAATCAAATCGTTGACTGTCCGGATGCTGAAGCCTTAGCGGCATTCAAGCACAGCATCCGGGACGAGTGGCTCGCCAGACACCTCGGCCAAGAAAAGCCAAGGACAATGGCAGCCCTAACAAGCCTTATGACCCGCTTTTGTGCGGGAGAAGATAGCTGGCTCGCCCGTAAAGGCACCAGCGACCCCAGCACATCCGAAACAAGGGATGGCAACGGGAAGCCACGGCATAATAAAAACAAACTAGAAAACAAGGAAGAGAGCCCGGATAACACAATGGTTAATGCCGGATTCCGAGGCTCTCGATCTAACCAGCAAAATAAGCAACCTAAAGGCAGTAAAGAGGGACCGTCCGGTCTGAACAGAGTTCTGGACAGACTATGCCAAATTCATGGCACCCCCGACAAACCTGTGAACCACACGCATAGAGAGTGCTGGGTCTTCAAGCAGGCCGGCAAACTAAACGCCGAACACAAGGGAAGTGAAACACCAAGTGAAGACGAGGATGAACCTCGCCAACTGAACACTAGCGGACATAAAACATTCCCGCCAGAGGTTAAAACAGTGAACATGATCCACGCGACTCGCACATCCTCGGGAAGGCACGAACGCGCCCATAAAGACGCACGCGATATAGAGCCCATCGTACCCACACCTAACTACTGGATGTCTTGTTCGATCACCTTTGATCACCTGGACGGCCGAACTAGCATTCGGCACGAAGGATCAAATGCCTTGGTGCTTGACCCAATAATGGACGGATACCATCTCACTCATGTCCTCATCGACGGTGGCAGCATTCTCAATTTAATATATGAGGATATTGTCCGCAGGATGGGGTAGACTCATCCAGAATCAGCAAAATTCATACCACCTTTGAAGGGGTGACACCAGGCGTTGAAGCCTACAGCAAGGGCTCCGTCGTACTGGAGGTAACATTCGGCTCTCCAGGTAACTCCAGAAGAGAAGAACTAGTCTTCATCATCGCACCCTTCCAAAGCAGCTATCAAGCATTGCTTGGAAGAACGGCCTTCGCCCGCTTCAACGCATTGCCGAACTATGGCTACCTTACACTCAAGATGCCCGGTCCACGCGGTGTCATCACCGTTAGCAGAACAACGGAGCGCTTTTCACGTGCAGAGGAATACGCGACGGCCCTAGTGGCCGGACTATAAGCAGCCACTTGCAAAATTATACCAGGTCGTTAAGACCACGGACACGGTTAGACGAGTCTAGCAGCCCACATTAAACCAGGGCATGGTATGTAATCCTATAGTGGATACCAGGGGCTAATAATAAAGCCCCACACTCTCGGCTCAACCTTATCGGCAGGCCAGCATTTTACATTTTCTACTATCCATCGCACACTTACGTTGCACTCTTCTATGAGATCCCCTTTTTCTGCAGACAACGTTCGCGTGATACCCTTCCAGGATGCAGCACAATGGAGACAAAGGCGCAGACGTGCAGCAGGGCCCCGTCCAACATGTTTCTTTTTAGATTAAGCCCATGTGTAAACCTTTTCTATTGCCTCTTGTTGTTTCATCATCCCACGGGTTCCATACCCACAGAGGATACTGCCGTTTTTGGCATCACGCCATGACAGATTAATGCACGCACCTGGACATACATGGTTTATAATGAATGGGCATTCTTGAGCCCATCATCTGTTAGAAAGTCTGAATACCTTCGGGAGTGTTCGGCTTCACAAGTTTGGCCTTATATGCATCAGCTCCGAATCATGTCTTTGGTCAAATGTTGGGATTGCCTGGCTCCTGGGTTTGCCGCCTTACATTCCGTTATAATCGGCTAAGGTGGCCAAAGTAGAGCTACTGCGATTGTCCCCTGGTTATTCTAGATGATCACCTCAGAAGAGAAATCCGAAAACCAACCGTCGTGATACAGCGAGAGACAGGTCAACCACTCGACGACTCACTGGAATCTCCAGGATTCCTCCGCATTAAGGAAGGGCCATACATGCGCGCCCGTATTCGGATGCACACGATGGTACCAGGGGCTACATAGTAGCCCCAATATTAGAATCCCGCGGCTAAACGAAATTGTTACAGCTATATAGTCCGGTTGCCTAGTTCGATGTGCGATCACCTCCTTGCCAGACCAATATGTAGGATAAAGAGTGATCAGGCACATTTTTTCGCGAACACCCCCGCATTGTATGCGTGGGGGCTGAAGCCAACGACTGCTATCTTTCGGGTTACACACACACACACACACACACACACACACACACACACACACACACACACACACACATATATATATATATATATATATATATATATAGGGTGGCACTATTCTGATCGCGGGATTAGAATAGTTATTTGGATCACAGCAGCCCTATATAGGGCCCCGAAGACAGGTTCCCGAACTTACCTGGACTGCCAGCCCGGCCCGACAAAATCCAACCTGGACCCCGATCCCGACAGAATCCCACCTGGACCCCGATCCCGATCGAGCCGCCCCTTCCCAGTACCCCTCCTCGCCGCTCCTCCCCTCGATCTCCGCCGTGATTCACCACCGAAAATCCGCCGGATCGAGCGCCTACCTTCCTTCTCCAGATCCTGGCCGACGGGATCGAGCTCCGCCCCCTCCGACTCCACCTCCTACCCGACCGCCGATGCGGGCGAGCGAGCGACGGCGGATGCCGGCGCGAGGGAGCCCGCGTCGCCTAGAGCCGGCGGAGCCGGCGGAGCCGGCGAAGCCGCCGGATTTCTGCGACGAACGGCCGCCATGGACTTCCGGAAGCCTCATCCTCGGTCCATCGTCACCGCCAGACGGCTTGGCAGTGCTCGTGACGGCCAACGTGCAACCTACGGCGAATAGCAAACCCAAGGAAGCATCTCAGCGGAGGCCGCATCAGCGGCGCCTTCAAATCTAAGAACTGTACATGAACTTCCTCCCTGATCTTGCATTCTTCTTCAATCTTGCCTTCTCTGACCTTCTTGCTTCGTGCAGATGAACTTCGCGCCCCCTGCAAGACATGGATTGCCATGGGATTCCTCTCATACCTCCACGACGAATTGTTCTCAAGGTGGCCTATCATCTGCTGGTAAAAGGTTGGCCGAACTTCTAGCCAGGGTATGGTTGAACTTCTTCCTTCCTTCGGTTTGTTATTTGCTTACAACTATGTGAAGTTCAGGTGGTGTGTGAGCATCAGTCCAGGCTACAAAAGCTTTTTGTAAAATCTGCCTGCTTACAACCATGTGAAGTTCTGGTAGTGTGTGAGCCTCAGTCCAGGCTACAAAACAGAATTGTAAAATCTGCCTGCTTAAAGGCATGTGATGTTCAGGTAGTATGTGAGTCTCAGTCCAGGCTACAAACACTATAAAATCTGCCTGCATTCACATTCACATGTGGAAAAGCAATGTGAAGTTTAACTAGTAAGTGTGCTAGAGTTCAGGTTGGAAATGTATCTAGTTCTGTGCAAAACAAAAATAAAGGAAAATAGAACATACATGTGATATCACATGAAGGTGAGGTTGGTATGCACTAGCAGTCCAACCATTCAAAAAACTCATGAAGATTCAGGTTTTTTAACTGTAGACAGTATTTCCCCTTTGCAAAACAAGAAGTTCAGGTTGTGGAGAGTGCTCAGTTCAGGTACATATAAGTAATCTAATATTGCAGAATTAAAAAACAGGATGTGAAGTTCATTCTGTGAAGGGTGGTCAGTTCAGGTACAAAGGCATTGGCATATGCTCACTTCAGTGCATAGTGTGATGTCTCTCACCACTTTTATATGAGAAGTTCAGTCTGTGGATAATGCTAAGTTCAGTTATGAAGGTATATGCAGATATAACTTGTGTGCTAACAGACATTTTTTTCCTTTAATGTCAGCAAGACGAGAGACGCATGAAGAAGCATAGAAGTTCCCAGCAGCAAGTACACAATGCAAAGCCTGTACGCGTTGCACCACCCTCTCAATGGGTCACACCTCAAACGCACCAACAACATTACCAACCTGCTTTAGACAAAAAATGGACAACACTAGAAACACACGGATACTCCCGAGAAGCTGGGTCACAGCCCTATCCGCACAAGTTTGCGCCTCCACCTAATTGGGTGACGCCAGAAATCCCCCGCGGATTCTTTGTATCCACCAGCAGACTCCCAAGCACGCCGATGGAGGAGGGGGTTAGCTCAAGTCCTGCGTGTAACTCTGGAGGTTATCCTGGTGTGCCTCATCAATGCCAAAGCGAAGCAACTAAACCGAATCCCAGGACAAATCCAACAGCAACACACACACGGAGGAGAGTGATCTGCACACTACCATCGTTTGATCCTGCTGCTGATGCTACAAGTCAGAATTGTACAGGGCAAAAGGTAGATGGATTGCTTCACAGAACAAAAGAGCAAACCAAGACCAGGATCGCAATACCTCCACAACCACCTCAAGCAAAAAGGACGCAAACAAGAGAGAGGCCATCTTCAGCCCTACTTCCTCCTCGTGATCCACTACTGCATCCTGCTATGATTACTCCTCCATGCCCCATCCCAGAGGGACAACAGCCGACACCGGCGGAGTTGCGATCATACACGCACATAAGTGAAACAAAAAATATTTATATACGCATCTTGTATTATCTGCAAATTTCTGCTCCCTCCAGAATAACAAGTTCATAAACTGCATTTTAAGGTGTTGTTTGGATTTTTTTTCTTTTTCTACAGACGCCAGATCTACCGGATTATCTAATACCAAGACTAAAGATGCGATTCAAGGATGTAGAGAAAGCAAGGGAATTTTATAATAGATACGCCAGACACACTGGTTTTGGAATCAGGAAGACGGGTGGAAATGACAACCACAAGTATTTTGTTTGCGCCTTCCAAGGGATACACACATCTTCAGTTTCAGAGGCCAGCAGGAAGCGAAACAAAACATCGCAGAGGACGGGCTAAAATGCAAGAATGAGGGTGAAGGTGCAGGAGGATGGCACATGCGTGGCAGTGGTCATTGAGTACAATCATAATCACCAGCTCATGCAAACTGATGACATGCTGGTGTTTTTGCACTCACACAAGAATTATGACCCCACTATATTGGAGTACGTAAAGCTCTTGCAGTACCATGATGTCAAGCACACGACAATCATGTCCATGCTATCTGAAAATGAAGATGGAAGCTACTTCCTAAGCATGACCGGACGAGACCTGCTAAACCAGTAAGTACTCAAACACCAACATACTGCAATGTAAAAATAGCATCCTAGCTCACAATCATTTGCTAGCAAAAAAATAAACAAATGCATATTTGCATGTGATTTGCAGGAAAGCCATGAATGCAAAGAAAGATGATTTGGATGATGTATTGAAACTTGTTTCATTCTTCAAAGACATGAAGGCGATAAATGATGAGTTTTTCTATGACATCCAAGTGGACAAGGACAAGTCAATTAAAAACATTTTCTGGTCCAATGCAAGCTGCCGAGGAGCCTATCAAGACTTCGGCGATTGCGTAACATTTGACACAACTTACAAGACCAACAGATTTCATATACCCCTGGGAGTGTTTGTTGGAACAAACCATCACTTGCAGTCAACGATATTTGCTGTTGCCCTGATAAGAGACGAAGATGCAAAGTCATTCAAGTGGTTGTTCGATACATTTCTACGGTGCATGAACAACAAGCACCCAACTTGCATTCTAACAGGTGAGTTCAAATAAAAACCTCCTCAAGTTTCATCATCTTTCCAGTCTGTGGGTCTGTATTGGGTATATTTGGTTTTATCTGAAAATAATATACAGCAAGCAGTTCAACCACTGTTAGCACAGAAGTCCAACCAAAAAACAGTAGAAGAAAGCAATTTTTTTCTGTCACTTGTTTAGAAAAAAACTAGTCATGAATGTGAAGTTCAAGTACAGGAATCATAGAAGTTCAAGGATAAAAATATGTTCCAAAAAAACATGTAGCATGTTCAGAAAAATATAGTTATTTATGTGAAGTTCAAGCACTGGTACCACAGAAGTTCAAGAACCATGCTGTAAGGAAAAATACATGTGCCATTTTTAGATGGTCATGTTGCTTCATATGAAGTTCAAGTACTTGTACAACATAAGTTCACCATCAGTACAAAAAAAGAATCAAGTTTCATTTTTTTAATTCATGCAGACCAATGCCCATCGATGGCGAAAGCTATACCAAAATCATTTCCAAACACCGTCCACAAGCTATGCCGTTGGCACATCTTGAAAAAGTACAGGGAATACCTCGCGTTGCTGTACAACAAGTACAAAACATTCAAAGAGGAGTTCACAGCTATATTAAACTGGCCGCTGATGCCAACGGAGTTTGAAGATGCATGGGCTAAACTCGTGCACAAGTACAAACTGGAGAACGACCAGATGATGATGCAGCTCTGGAGTGATAGGAAGATGTGGATTTCAGCATATTACAAGAACATTTTCTGTGCTAGAATGACTTCCACACAACGAAGCGAGAGCATGAACCACGTGCTAAAGAAAGGGTTTGTCAAGGGGACCCAGAACCTACACAAGTTTGCTAGGCGGGTCAATGCTTGCATACAAACTCAGATGCAGAAGGAGAACAAGCAAACAATGACTAGCATGGTAAGATGACAAAGTACAAAACACCCCCATCATGTTCTGTTTTGCCTTGAACATGTGCACTTTGAATTTTAAAAAAATGAAACCCATGACTATGCCTCAACTAATACCTCACTTTTTGACATGTGCAGACCAATCCTGTGACAAAAACAACCTACGGCTACGAGGAAGACATGTCCATCAAGTACACGAGAGCAGTGTACACCGAGATGAGGAATAGGATGAGAAAGGCAACGCTATTCCGCGCAAAGCGTACAGCAGAGCCAACTAAGTACCTTGTGTACTACCACAACAAGCCTGGCCATGATGATGAAGAAAGATTTTCCTAGTCAAAGCATGAAGTCCAGGTTGTAGCTGACCCAGAGAATGAAATATACGAGTGTGAATGCAAGCTCTGAACACACACAGGTGAGCGAAAAAACAACCTCATTAAATAGATAGACTGGTAGTATCATATCAAAATTTATGAAACTCATTGCTGGCTCTCAAACTATGCATTCTGCATTCATCACAAAAATGCAGGCCTGTTCTGCCTTCACATCATGAACTTATTTGACTACCTCAAGCCTGACAATTTTCCAAACAAGTATATCCTCAAACGGTACACAAAGACTGCAAGATCACAACCAACTTTTGATACAAGGGACTACAACACAACGGCATCGGATGGCAGCTCAAGGCTATCGAAGCAAGACATATTGCTGCAGCTGAATTTGATGGTTAACAAGAAAGCGATGAGATGTGACCAGCAATATGACAGAGCATACTATGTTCTCAAGAGGCTTGTGGAAGAGCTTGATGCAATACATTCAGCAAATCAAGCGGATGCTGACGAAAGGATGGCTGAAGAGGACGCTGCAATTGAAGATGACCTTCATTATTATGCAGTTGAAATGCTCAACGCCGCCGCTGAAGCCAGCCAATACAAGCAGGGTGATGGCCAGTCAATGGAGCCGCGACAGCAAGAGACGATGAAATTGCCATTGTATTCTGAAACAAAGGGTAGGAAGAAAATTACTGCAGCAAAGAAGAGTGACAAGAGAGCTCAAATAAAGGCACCACCTGCAGGAAGAGTCGTCGTGCGCGACGAGAACGGAGTGCCACTTGGACACAGGAAATGCAGTGTGTGCAACCAGGTTGCGAGACACAATAAGCTGACCTGTCCAAGACTCTTGGAAAGAAACAATGCTGAGGAGGTCCAGCAACCCAAAATTCAGAAGCAACAAACCAAGGCTATGGAACAAAAGAAGGGACCACACCCACAAAAAGCAAGCAGCAGGCTTTGTAGCATATGTAAGCAGTATGAACCACATAATGCAAGAACATGCCCGCAGCGTGCAGATGCTCAAAAGACAAGCAAAATACCAGAGAAGAAACAGAAAACAAGACCTATAGCCAACAACAAGAAGGTGGTGGAAGATGAAGAGGAAGACGAAGACGAAGACAACGACGAAGAAGAGGAAGACGAAGATGAAGAGGAAGTGGAATGCGATGACGAAGAGGAAGAGGAATACGACGATGAAGAGGAAGAGGACGAAGAAGAGGAAGAGGTACATGTCAAGAAAAAACCTCTACCACCAAAGCCTAGGAGGAGCGCAAGGCTGATGAACAATTAAAATAGGTCAATTAACAAAATGCAAACTTATGTAATGTCAATGTGCAGAATATTATGCCATCATCCGCTGGTAACATACACTCTGAAGTTCAAGTAATATTACTGCAGAAGTCCTGGTATGTTATGAGAGGAAGTGATGTGCTGGTCATGTATTTCATGAAAGAGAAAGCATTAATAAATTGAAAAACATACACTCTGAAGTTCAAGTAATATTACTGCAGAAGTCCTGGTATGTTATGAGAGGAAGTGATGTGCTGGTCATGTATTTCATGAAAGAGAAAGCATTAATAAATTGAAAAACATACACTCTGAACTTCAAGTAATATTACTGCAGAAGTCCTGGTATGTTATGAGAGGAAGTGATGTGCTGGTCATGTATTTCATGAAAGAGAAAGCATTAATAAATTGAAAAACATACACTCTGAAGTTCAAGTAATATTTCTGCAGAAGTCCTGGTATGTTATGAGAGGAAGTGATGTGCTGGTCATGTATTCCATGCAGACTGCAAGCAAGAACAAAAAAATGAAAAACATACAATGTGAAGTTCAAGTAAGATTACAGTGGAAGTTCTGGTATATTATGGCAGGAGGTGCTCGTGTTGTATTCCATAAAAGAGCAACCAGCAAAATAATCATACAGTTTTGGAGTTTAACTCAGCTTACACAAGAAGTTCTGGTATATAAAATCGATGTAGGAAAAAAATATGCTTAAAAAAGAAAGTTTCACCGCATAAACTAAGGTTAGCAAGCCTAAGACAACGCGTTCAACTGTGAAGTTCTGTTTGGATACGTGCAGAAGTTCAAAAGATAAAGAAACGTCAACAATATTTCTGCACAAAGTTACAGCTGAAATACATTCGCACTTGAAAAAACACAAAAAAAATATATAGATTTTATGCAAAACCATACATATTGATTGGATTGAAAATTACCAATACATTACACAACACAGAAATATCCTCTCCATCTGAAACCAGCAGCCTAGCTCCATATGTTGGTGCCCAAAAATAAACAACATAAAAAATCAAGCAGTTCAACCATAACCGAGGGAGAAGTTCAAGTACATCTGTTGTGGCAAAAAACATTCAACACATGGATACTAAAAACAATGCAGTACATTGAAAGTCACAAAGCCAAATCATTCTTCACACCAAAATACATTTGTCCACAATATCATAAGTAATAGTGCTTTACCTATAGATACGCAAACCACTAAAAACATTCTTACACCCAAATCTTTACGGAATTGTTCCAATCATTATCAAACCTAAAAATATGTACTAAATCAAATCTACAATGGAACTAATGCTTCGAATTCACGTGCCAAAGGACTGGATCTCTTTAGGGAGCTCTGAACGCATGACTTCATTCTTCTCGCTAAAAATCAGAGTGTGCATGAACTCGGCCTTCCAGTCATCTGCAGCAGCCTGCAAACAAAAGAAAGGTGAAAATGATGGTTTAGTAACGCATATCTAAAACCACAGCAGGAGCGTCGCACAAAAAAAACACAAGAAAAATCAAAGGATGATGAGACAAGAACAAAGACAGAACATACTTCAACATCACCAAAATCATCAACAATCTCATCGCCGTCATACGAAGAGCTGAACTTCACGGCAAAGAAACCACAATCGTTACTCTTCTGCTTTGGAACATCGATGAAAGTCGGCCTCTTTGCAATAGTCACCCAGTTAGGCTGCTTGCTCGCCTTGTATGCAGCCTTGCCGTACACCTCCTCGAGCAATCCAACAAATCTCTTCATCTGCCAGAAATATCAAAATTAGATGAAGTCAAAAATAGTTAAGTTCAGGTACATAAAAAAGCGACACCTGCGTAAGATCCACTAAAACAAAAATAGCAGAAGTTCAACTTCTAAATGACAGTCAGTTCAAGCAGTATTACCAAAACAGAGACAACAACATATTTTGTAAACACAAGGCATAATAAACTTCGTGTCAAACAAGAGAATGTGAAAGGATGTCCAGGCTAAGAAACACTCATGATATTTTGGCAGTCCCCGTACAAACTCGAACGCGACGTTTCCATATTTTCGTAAGAAAGTGAATCGAGGATGTCAATGCTCCCACGATATCGATTCACCACGTACACACTATAGTGCGCCATTGTGCCAATTGGCTTGAATAGAATCATTAAAACCTGCAAGAATGAAAGGACCGGTGAACACAAACTATAAAGCATATGCACTGAAGAAACGGCATGAACAAAAACTTATTGACAAACTCAGCAAAAGGATGCACATGAAATTAAGAAAAAAGCAAGATTTATGAAAAACTAACCAGCTTTGCGTTAAGAAGGTCTTCTTCCTTGCGAACAAACATTGGGAGGAGACCAGCAGATTTTTTTGCATCAAACTTTGGAACTGTTGCGGAGAAGAAATCATACTCCAGGCAGTACTGTGCATTCACCAAAACACAATTAAAACACCTCACAGATGCCATTACAACAAAAATATGGCAAAAAAAGGAGATAGGGGTGCAAAGAACTAAAACCTGTATGAAGTAGGGACTAAGTACAAGCCTGTCAGGATTAGAGAATATCTCAGAGGTCTCCGGGTTTTCCTTCCACAAATTTATGAGACAATCCATTATGTCTCCTTCCATCTGCTGCCCATCACCGAAAAGCCTATAAAGGAAATCTCCTGTGAGGTCTATCACATTCCCAGGGATGGTAAACATGCAGTAGCTTGTCCTGCAGAATACAAAAGGATGGTAAAACTATATATTAGAAGTTCAGATACAACAACAAAACAGAAGTCCATTCACTATAACTCAAAAAAGGCAAGAGGAGACATAAAACAGAAGTTCATATACTAAAACAATGGAAGTTCAGACAATACAACAACACAAGTTCAGACACAACAAATCATAGGCATGGGAACGACAGATGAGGGTAACACACCCAGCATACTTCTTCAGTCCGTCTTTACTCAGCACATACTGTTTCAACTTCCGGGCCTCGGATAGATGTGGGTAACTGTATTTTTTCAGGGGAGGGACAGGAGAACGCCACTTCAAAGGCAATCTTAATGCTCGCTTGGAAGTAGTTATGTTCCTAGACTCAACTGCCGGTTTCCTCCTGGTCATCACTGCATTCTTCCCACCTCTACTAGCAATAGTTCCAACAGCACGTTTAGCATTCTTCGGGTAAGCAATCTTCTCAAAATCATCATCGGATGAAATAACTTCTGCTTTGGCTGCTTCGACTACATCAGCCTTCCTGTAGCATGGGGTTTTTGGAGTACCACGAATACGGCCAGCCTGCTCCCCCAACTTGGAAGGAATGAGGGTCCAAGGTCTATCATCTTCTATCGGAGCTATACTCATCGGTTCCTCCCTAGGCTGGTATTCCTGTGACCCGAGGAATGAGTAGTGGTAATCGGTCAACTCCAACGGATCCACTGTCAAATAAAAAAAAAGAGAAAACATCACCATTAAAATACAAACTGAAGTTCAGGAACATCACAATGTGCAGTCCAACTAATGAAGATGACATGGTTACTACTCAAGCTGACCTAAAAAAATTAGTTGCAGTAAAAAACTAAATTACGTCCAGGCATAACCAGAGGCACAGTTCGAGATAAACCGATGAACTCGAAATCATTCAACTACAGCTAACAAAAACCATAGAAAGCCATCATCTCTCAAGTTCAATTAGAAAATAAAAGATATGAAGTTCAGGTAGAATAAAAGATGAAGTGCAGGTAAGCAGTCCAACTTCCAAAATACTTACATGTGTAGTAGCCAAACAGAGATAGGAAGTTTGTCTCAAACAGATTAGAAGAAGCCATTGAGTACAGCCATGTCTTCCTGATATCCCCGATATTCTCATGGGAATAATTTGCAAGAACTCCGTCATGATACGAATTAACATTTGTAAGCATGAAGAAACCGCAGTCGATACTGCCATCAAACGAAGTAAAAAGAATAGTGTTAGAACAGAAAAAAGAAAGCCAACGAATTAAACACGTCGCAGCTTAAGTACAACTACAGTTAAACACATGAGATAAAAGAGAAAAAGTGGAACTCATACTTGTTTTGCTGCTGGGGGACATCAATCCAATCCAGAGGGAAATCGTCGATGCTAACTGGACTGAAGGGTGTCTCCCTGTCATTGCTGGCATCCTTCCAAAGCCTCTTGATGTTGTCGGTCATCTGCCGAAACAGGCGTACCGCACAATCATCTTTTGGTCCATAGTAGGAATCGAGAAGCTAGAACCTTGAATTCTTCAGGTCAAGGAATACAGACACCCAATGACCGACACCACCCATGGAAGCAGGAACCTCAGGCGGGTCAAAAGTAGGGAAAACAACCTGAAGCACCATAAACACGTGAATCATTAAAAAATGAGAATTAATATCAGAACGGTACAAAAGAAAAATAAAACAAAATATTAACATGCACTGCAAAACTAATACAGAGGCAAAGAACAAGATATTGCATACCGAATCATGTGCATCCATGCTATCTGGACCACTCGCCATGAAGTACTTCCTCACACGCGAATCAAATTGACCTCTGAAAATCTTGTCCTAAAATAATGCAGGCAACACCAACATATGAAAAAAATACAAAAACGAGACAAACAAGTTTAAACTAAAAAAATAGTAGGGGAAAAACGGAAAAGAAATCACTGTATGGTTGACTTACACAAACCCAATACGGCAGGATGAGTTTGTCTGATCCCTGGTACTTCGCACGTAGACAGTAGAGTGCACACTCAGCCACATTAGACCGAAGCATTCCGCGAGGACCAAAAGATAATGCAACATCTTCAACAGTGGCTTCACACTCCTTGTTTTGGAACATAATCATTGATCTAAAACAAAGCAAACAGAAAGTAAAAGAAGGTCAGCATCAGGAAACTCAGGAAGTTCATAACACATGTTAGCACAGAAGTTCAGCTATATCACAACAGGCAGTACAGTACAAAAGAGGCCAGAAGTTCAGCACCAGAGAAATAAAAAAACAAGAAGTTCAGGTACATAGAGTTGGGAAGTTCAGGTAAGAAACCACAGGCAATTCACAAGGGGTACATGGATGATATAAATATTGAGCAGCTGCACTCACCTCTTGGAACGATCATTCCTAAGCTTAGTTACACTGTAATAAAAGTCATCAACCTTCTTTCGGACGACGGCAAGGTCGCTATCTGCTCACCAAAAAGAAAATAGCAATTAACATAAACACCCAAAAGCACATAAGCACATCTCAGCTGCTACATCAGAAAAAGGATAAAACCACAGCATCATACACATCATAGCACATGCATTACAAACATCCACCCACATAGAAAAATAGGTTCACTTAACATTCTTTACAACCCACACAGCAAACAACAAAACTAGAAGTTCAACCTAGACCACATAGGCAGTTCACAGGGGATATCATGGACTAAAAAACAAACAACAAAGAGGGGAGGGGATGGGGAAAGAAGAGAGAAGCATGCTCCTCTCTTCATGGATCCTTGCCTAGACCAGCGGCAGCAATGGAATGATCAACCTCCTCTCCATAGCTATCGCTTTCGGTATCTTCATCGTCGTCTTCAGTAGACTTTGTAGCATCGTCGGGAAGGACACCAGCAGCAGCTGTAGCAACTGAAGAATCTGAAACAAGAAAAACATTTGATTGTGCCTGTGCAGCATCAACATCAACTGATGGCTCTACTGCAGCAGACTTCTCCGGGCTTGCAGCAGTACTACCACCCGTTTGTACAACATCAACATCAACTGATGGCTCTGCTGCGGCAGACTTCTCCGGGCTTGCAGCAGTACTACCACCAGTTTGTACAGCAGACTCAACATGATCTTTCTCCAAAATAATGTCTCCAGTTGTCTTGCCCTGCTCAGCACCAGAAACCTCAGCGCCAATGGACGACTGAGGTTCGGTCAGGACCACCCCATCGGAGCAGCCGGTGCCTGAGACGGACATGTCTGCAGCCTTCTCTGGAGCAACACTAACATCATCATTCTGCTGCTCCAAAAAGAACAAAAAGTCATTAAAAATGGGCTGATTGAAACTCATGCACAGGGGCAGCAAGTGCGTCTCAAGGGCAACAAGACAAATGGACAAGAAAAAATGGTACCTTATTTTCACTGCCATGAACCACATCAAGTAATACATCACTAGAGGGGCAAGGATCATGCACATGATCATCTTCGTGCACAGGTAAAACATCCTCCCTAACCCCAGCACCATCATCAACAGCCTAGAAAAACAATCATGTACAAAACAGATACCTAATCAGCAAAAAGTTCATGTTGCATAATCAGAGAAGGTCAGGTATCACAAACTGGCACATAACGGAAGTCCAAATATAGTAAACATAGTAGTCCAGATATCAAACTACCATTAAGATGCAAAAGAAGGCAAAAAAAGGGAAAGTCATCAAAAGTCATAGAAGTTCAAGTGCAGAAGCACTTGAAGTTCATGTCATATAAACAGAGAAGGTCACCCAGGAAAAAATACTAGTACCAAAAAGAAAAAAGACTAGAAAATAATCATGTAGAAAACAAGTACCTAATCATCAGAAGTTCACGTTACATAATCAAAGAAGGTCAGCTATCACAACTGACACATCATGGAAGTACAAATACAGTAAACATAGCATATAACATACTACACTACCATAAGATACAAAAAGGAACAAAAAGGGCCAGTCATCAAAGCCATAGAAGTTCAGGTGCATAAGCACTTGAAGTTCAGGTCCTATAAACAGAGAAGGTCACCCTATAACTGCATAACAGTAGTAACTCAAAGCTAACAATTAACACTAGTGCAAAAAGAAATATCAAAAGCCAACATAAAACAAACCTCTTCGGTACGCTCCACATGGCCTCCTTCACGACCCAAATGAGCGGGATCCTGCCTCTGAATCTCTCTCACAACAACACTCGCCTCATCTTCAAAAGGCTTGCATCGGGCGTCCTATATTTCCTTGAACAGCAAAAAACTAGCCCGGAGGTGGGAAGTGCTCTGACGAAGCTCGGTAAGATATTTAGCTTCAATCAACAAAAGCTCCTTCGAAGACTCAGCATCAAAACCATGGCCGGGAGGAAGAATACCATCCACACGACTAAGGCGCTGAACCGTTGTCGGAACACGAGCCATCTCTCCACAAACAGTTTCTAGAAGTCCATCAATCCTAGAAAGGGTAATATTCGCAGCATCGAACAAACTCTCGGAAGAAACGCCACCTCCAGCACTCACACGGGCAGAAGAACCTCCTGGATCTATAGGGGGGCACCAGTGTTAACATCCCGCGAGAATTCAAATCTTGGAGGACTTCCACTACATAGGCCAGCGGCACAAGGCATAGTGAGAACAGGGCGTTCGATGACCCTAAAGAACACAACCTCAGCCTATGTCTTCCATTGCATATATGAAAACAAAAATCAACATGTCGCACAACAAATGGAAAAACATGGTAGCAGAAATACAGAAGACAGTAGCAGAAGTTCAAGTTAGTACCACAAAAGCTGATACTGAAAAAAATGACAAGGAAAAAAAAGGAAGAACAATCAGATACACAAACTACACCAAAAATTCCAATAATGCCTACACACGCAGGACATTTCAGAAGTCCAACTATGTCTACATGGGCAGTACAACAACGTATGACCAGAAGTTAACATGCTTTCAAAAATGTTAGAAAATTTACATAGCAGAAGTTCAAACATGCATGTGCAACAACAAACTTTAGCTTATTTCATATGAATATAACCAGAAGTTCACATATGTACACAAAGGCAGTAATACCATATAAGCCAAGCAGTTCAGCAAATTTACCCCCGTCTATATGAAACAGAAGGTCATCAATGTACATAGCAGAAGTTCAACCATGCACACAAAAGGCAGTACTAACTACACAGAAAAGAAGAAACACTCATAAGTAGTCTCCCAAACACCCAGTTGGTTGGGTCGTCATCACCTTTCCTGACCAAGTCAGCCGCAGCGAGCTCAAGAAGCTTGGCCTGATCCATGTAATTGATGCGAGGCGTCCTCAAGTCAACATTAGGCGCCTTGCCAATGATAAGGCGGTCCAGGTACATAAGAAGTGGCGCGATGGCACAACCTGTGACAGCTTTTCCTCTGCTAGTACCTTGCTGATACCTAATAACAGCACTTCGAAGGTCATCAACAATCAACTGGCAGTAGTCCATATCTGCATATCCTCAAACACAAGATTCTCAGCCATTGCTGCCTCCCTGGACACTCGTGTAGACGTTCCAGGGATAACCACCTTCATGAAAACAATCAGGTAAAACACCTGCAGAGCAAGATCATCCTTCATCTCATCCTTCACAAGATCCGCGAGGATATTCTGCAGATCCTTTGTCTTGATGTCGTCACTCCTAGCGTACCCAAGCTTGCCCTTCAACCTCATAACAACGTCATCAAACCCATCACTCGAAGGCCTAGGAGGGATACGATTACCTTGAGGGAATCCAAACAGATGGTGAATAGCATCACTTGTAATACGCAGAACCTTGTTCGCCTCACCCATGTCAAGAACCATGGTTGCAGGGTCAATCCTCATGTAGATGTTGCCCATCAAAGGACGAGAAATGTTGGAATCAACCTTCAGGTCAAACACACAACCAAAAACAGCCTTGATAACCCTCGTCTTGTGCCTAGGCTATAGCATTTTCGCACACGTCTTCACCTCTCCTAGTGAGCAGCGAACCGTCTTGTTAAAACGTTTCGCCTCACCTCCTCCTAGGCCACCTTCTTTGGGCGCTTTGCATCCTCTCTTCCTCCTCCCAGGCCGCTCCACAAGCTGATACTGGAAAAAATGAGATACACAATGTGACACACAAGCTACACCATAATTCCAATAGTGGCTACAAAATTACACGCTCAGTACATTTCAGAAGTCCAACTATGTCTACATAGGCAGTACAACCATGTATGACCAGAAGTTAACATGCTTTCAAATTGTTTGCAAATTTACATAGCAGAAGTTCAACCATGTACAACAAGGCAGTAATGAAACATGTATCTCAGAAGTCCAACTATGTCTACATAGGCAGTACAACCATGTACGAACACTAGTTAACATTCTTTCAAGAATGTTGGAAATTTAAAAAGCAGAAATTAAACCATATACACTAAGGCAGTAATCAAACATCTATACCAACAAGTTAAACTAATTTATTCATGTATTATACCCAGAAGTTCAACTATGTACACAAAGGCAGTAATACCGTACAAGCAAAAACACATCAGCTAATTTATTTGTCTATACAGAGATGGAGCAGAAGGTCAGCTATGTACGCCAAGGCAGTGCTAAAAACAATAAAACTACAGCAATAGCAACAAATGCTCTAAAAAACAGTAAACATGAGACATTCATACCTGAGTAGCGGCAGCGTCATCATCGACGTTGTCCTCATCATCAGCATTGAAGTCAGCATCATCCTTGTCTTCTGGATTAACACGAGAACGCTTCTTCGCACCCTTGTTGACCTTTGCAGGTGGAACCTTGCGCTTCACGCCGCATTTCTTCCCCTTAACAGATGCACCAGCACCAAGCAGAGAAGGTGTAGGCGCGGCAGTGGCAAGCACGCGAGGACTACGGCGTAGCGTACCACCAAGGCCTAACCCTTCATCTTCAACAACTTCTGCAGGCCTTGAAACACGTGGGCTCTTCCGAGGAGTAACTGCACCAACTACTAGCTTCCTCGCAGCAGTCTTCTTGATTTTCTTCTTAACAGGGACAACAGTGCCAGAACTACCACATGGAACGTCTTCCTCAACAGTGAGCTCAGCCGCACGAACAGATCCAGGAACATCAGAACCTTTGTCAAGGCGGGCCGACCTCTTCTTGTCAAAATCTTCTTGCTTCTTCCTCTTATGTTGGTCCTCCAAGAGAAGCTGAAGAGGCACATCCTCGGCTTGCGTGACAGGTTCAGTGCCATCAACAGACTGCGACTGCGTCTCTGACATCTGAAGAGAGCAGAAAGGATCCTGAACGGGATCACAACCTTTGACTGACGGAGCCTCTTCCTCAGCAGCAGCAGGGGTTTTTGATAAACCCAAATCAGATAAAACATCATTGATGGTGTTCAAAGCTTCCTCCTCTGTCGACACATCTGCAAAAGAACACAAAAAATCGAAGCAAAAAATTAAAAAAAAGTCAGAAACAAAAACAAGAAACCCCTGCTAACACACTGAAAAGAAAAGGCGTTTCACATACTAGTTGTTGCAAGAGCCGCAGAAGCAAGATCCTCAAGGCTTGAAATATTCTCAAGGCTCGAAGCAACCTCGGCAATCACAGTCAAAGGGATAATGGGTGTTTTAGCCGCATCAGATATTGGAGCATCAGTATTAACCTCTGAAGCTCCATCTTGATCGCAGGCATTTTTTTCAGAACTATTCAACTCATCACCAACTACAAAAAATGCAAGTAAAAATGCAACTGAGTTCTAATCCACAATCCTACACCAAAAGGACTTCTACTTCTACAACAATGTCCAATACCCAGAAGTTCAACAATACCTAACAAAGCAGTAAACACAAAAAAATAACAAAAAAAATCTACAAACTAAACCCTAAAAACACTCTACACCAGAGGTGCTGCTACATACATCATGAATGTCCAGAAGTTCAACGATACATAACAAAGCAGTAAAACAAAATGTTCATAACAGAAGATCAACCAAAATTAAACTACGTGACCCAAGCAAATAGCACATAAAAAAGACGTAGCATGACCACGAATAGTATTTCACAGGCAAACTAAATATCAATGCCATGAAGATTATAACAACAAAACAAAAAACAAGGATATACATTTTAAACATGAAATGGCACACACATAAACTATGTCTAACAATGCATACACACAAAACTTGTTAGAAGTTCACACTACTAAGACTGGCAGTCCAACAAAAATACCAAATGAAGATATGGGCAGACACATATAACAAAACTACTATTTAAAAAAATATACAACTACATTAAGATACCCGGAGATGATTTTGAAGCCATGGCAACACAACCGCCTCGATGAATGCCCAAACACTAGAACAACCTGTAAAACACAGAAGATGAATTCCATATAGTTAGCAATTACAAAAACATACAACAAAATGCAAAAAAGGAAACTGAATCAAACACTAGAACAAACTACAAACAACTAGAACCAACTACAAACAACTAGAACCAACAAGTATGAAATAGATGACAGCAGCACATATAGGCAAGCACAACAAAAAAACTTATCCAGAAACTAACTACAATGTCCCAAACATAATCTAGACCTCCAGATCCACAGCACTAATGCCATTAGATACAACAGATCTAGCATTAACAATGACACCACAACCTCTCTGACATGCACCTGACTGCTAAAATCAACAAAGGGGAAATGAAAATCCAAACACAAGCATGTCACAAACAAATCGGGCCGCGGGGGAATGAATTCCAACCAACACACGCCCAAGAACCCTACCTAATGTACCACCAAACCATCAGAAAAAAGGGGCTAGGAGGCGGACGCGAGAGCAAACAGAGCAAACAGGGCAGGCCTCCACAGATCTGACGAAAGAGAATACAAGCATTAGGGGGAAGGGGGCGGGGCGCAGCGTTTGTACCTCTCCAAGCACGAATCTGCGGCGGTTCTTCACTCCCCACAATGCCACGCGCAAGCAGTTGCCGCCCTCACTTCAGAGCAGAGGAGAGCGGGCTGGGCGAGGGAGAGCGTGGGGCAGGGGAGTAATAGGAGCGGGGGAGTGCGCCGGTTACTCCACTCGCGAGCGCACGGGACAGGGGCGGAGGGATCGTGGGGAGTAGTAGTTGAAGGAGGCAGCGGAGCGTCGGAGAGGGAAGAGAGAGCGAGCGACAGAGGGAGGGGAAATTTCTGACAGGTGGTGGCGAGGGAGATGGCCAGTTAATGCCTATCTGTCGTGGGACTTGCAGCCACACCAAATTTACAGTTTTACCCCCCAACAACTAAAATAGTAAGTACATGTGTAGATAAAATAAATGCACCATTTGAATGCATCTATTATGATGATATCCTCAGAACCAAAAAATAGATGGCAAAATACAATACTAAAGGAAGAAACATACATACATAAATATGCCCATAAAAAACAAGAGAAAAGAAGTTCAAAAGATAAAGAACAGAAGTTCAAGTACTCTAATAAAAGAAGTAAAGCAATAAAAATAAATAAACCACAAAGAAACAAAAAGAAGAAGTTCAAGTACAAAAACAGATGAAGTTCATATGTAACCCTAAAACCCTAAGATAGATAGTGGGGTCACGGATGTGACGGACTCGCCTCCGCATGCGATGACGCGGCATGCCACGTCGTCCCCTGCTCCGGCTCGTTCCTGTCTCGGCCTCACAGGGGGAGGGGAGGGGGGGTCCCGACCCCCCCCCCCCCTGCTCGGCCTCGCGCTACTGCATTGCTGCGCGCTATGATTTGACAGGATGCAATGTGGTTATTCTGTTTCCACCCCCCCACCGCACGCACCCTAAACCCTAAAACCCTAAAATAGATAGTGGGGTCACGGATGTGACGGACTCGCCTCCGCATGCGGCGACGCGGCACGCTGCGTCGTCGCCTGCTCCGGCTTGTTCCTGTCTCGGCCTCGCAGGGGGAGGGGAGGGGGGTCCCGACCCCCCCTCCCCCCCCTGTTCGGCCTCACGCTACCACATTGTTGCGCGCTATGATTTGACAGGACGCAATGTGGTTATTCTGTTTCCACCCCCCACCGCACGCACCCTAAACCCTAAAACCCTAAGATAGATAGTGGGGTCACGGATGTGACGGACTCGCCTCCGCATGCGACGACGCGGCACGCCGCGTCGTCGCCTGCTCCGGCTCGTTCCTGTCTCGGCCTCGCAGGGGGAGGGGAGGGGGGGTCCCGACCCCCTCCCCCCTGCTCAGCCTCACGCTACCGCATTGCTGCGCGCTATGATTTGACAGGACGCAATGTGGTTATTCTGTTTCCACCCCCCACCGCACGCACCCTAAACCCTAAAACCCTAAGATAGATAGTGGGGTCACGGATGTGACGGACTCGCCTCCGCATGCGACGACGCGGCACGCCGCGTCGTCGCCTGCTCCGGCTCGTTCCTGTCTCGGCCTCGCAGGGGGAGGGGAGGGGGGGTCCCTCCCCCCTCCCCCCCTGCTCGGCCTCGCGCTACCGCATCTGTCAATAGGCCCAATGCCTATTTCAATGTCTACAATTATTTAAATCTTAAAATAACAAAACATAATTATATTTTAAAAGAAGTTCAAATAGAAAAGATAGAGAAGTTCAGGTTTTTGTAAAAACCTCAAAATTAACATTATAAAAAACGATTAGCATACAGAAGTTCAGGGTAGTTATTTACTGAAGGCCACCACCTACTATTAGTACAAAAACATACTAGGTAAAATAAGAAAATATACGCATATGCGTACAAAAATTACACGGTTGCTCATGGGAGTAACAAAAAAAAATTGAAAAGCAAACGCAAAAGTACGAAAAAACATAAAAACAGAAAGAAATAAAAAGGGCTTGCTCCATTACATTGCAAAAGAAGGAAAAACAGAAGTTCGGGTATGAACAGTACAGAAGTCCGGCTTGTACAACGACGATTAGATGATCTGCAAAAAAAGGTGCATGCATACTTGGACTAATCTCATGAATGCCCGCGAGACAAACTCTAAAAATAACATCTCAGGAACTAAAATTATAAAAAAATAAAAAAAATATAGCACGATGCACCTTCGCCTTGCAAAATATGGAATGCAATGTGGAAAACCGGAAGTTCAACCATCGATTAGAAAGAAGTCCAGCTTCACGCTTACACACTAGCTACAACAAAAAAATTGCAGAAGAGATCCAGTAACGGATTCTGATACAAATGACTTGCTGCATTATATTGCAGCGAAAGAAGAAGCGAAGATGTTCAGGTATGAAAACGCAGAAGTCCAGCATAGAAACCCGGGCAAAAGCCAACATGATCCACCTGATCCTCCCCCGATCCCGATCCGAGCCGGCCTAGCCCCAAAAGAATCAAACGAAGGAAGAGAAGAAGTTCAGGTATGAAAACGCAGAAGTCCAGCTTGTACAACTACCATTATAAGATCTAGAAATAATGAACAAACAAATTCGTCTGAAGCATAAAATCATCTGCCCAAGATTGCAACACGTCCGCACACCCCATGGAAATGATCTGGCAACTACCTTTCGACAACTGGAACGACCAGAGGGAAAAATTCAAACCCGCCAAAATAACATCAGTGAACCCGCGGGAGTCCAAACATCGAATTGCTAGAAATTAAACCATAAGGACCCTCCCCGATTAAAACTTAATGATTAGTAAGCCTCGAATTTCACTAAAGTACGCAAATCAGGCAGCAAACAATAAAGAAAAATCAGGCAACAACAATCGATACGTCGCCTGTGGGTCCCAATTATGTCCTATGTCTGTCCAGGACGCCAACTGCGACGGGGGGCCCGAGCGGAACTCGGGGGCGGCTACCCACTTTGTGCCCCTTGGGGCTATAGCATAAAACCACCTCCGCTGCCATACGTCAGATACTTCTAGGAAAGAACCCTCCGGCCATGGGGCATTGGCGTTTCTACTTATTACGGCACCTCCGCACTCCACGTGTCGCCCCTCGATCATCTTTGGCTTCACATTAAAGGTCTTGAGCCATAAGCCGAAGTGTGGCGCGACATGGAGAAAAGCCTCGCACACAATAATAAATGACGAGATATGGAGGATAGCATCCGGAGCCAGATCATGAAAATCCAGCCCATAATAGAACATGAGCCCCCTCACGAAGGGATGGAGCGTGAAACCCAAACCACGAAGGAAGTGTGGGACAAAAACAACACACTCATTGGGCTCCGGCGTGGGGATAACCTACCCTGGAGCAGGAAGCCCGTGCTGGATATCTGCGGTTAGGTATCCGACCTCCCTAAGCTTTGCAATATCCTTCTCCTCAATCGAGGAGGTGACGCACCGGCCTTGAGGATCAGATCCGGACATACTGGTGGATTCCAGAGGGGTGGAGCTTAGGTTTTGTGTGTTAGGGCTCAGGGCGCGAGAAGGCGCGATGAAGGTGAAGAAAGAGGCGTAGGTCTCAACCCCTTTATAAAGAGGGTGAATATCAAGAGTCCCCGGTGTGACCGTTTGAGGCTTATCTAAAAACACACGGGGTAATACCAACGGCCGTCGTGGGGTCACGCACGCTCATATTGATGGAAAATCCCGTAATAAAAGGGACACGATCTCTGCCTTGACGGGACGGGCCAGTAAAACCGCCTCGTAACACGAGTCGTTGTGGGGTAGGAGATGTCGGTTCACATTGGACCGAGCCACGATACAAGGGCATGACGCGCGAAGATTGCCAGCAAATCAGATCTATACCATACGAAGATCATCCTGTAGATCCGGACATGGTCTACGTGTTCGATAATTACTTTGGAAAATTTGGAGGAGGAACCCGCCTTGCAATGCCGAAGACAATACTGCGCGCCGGACTTATCGTCATTGATGCCTGGTTCAAGGGCTATTGAGGGAGACCTGGATAAGGGGGTATCCGGACAGCCGGACTGTGTACAACATCCAGACTATTGAAGCATGAAAGATACAAGACTCAAGACTTCGGCACGTGTTCGGATGGGACTTTCCTTGGCGTGGAAGGCAAGCTTGGCGATCCGGATATTATATTTCCTTCCTTGTAACCGACTCCATGTAAACCCTAACCCTCTTCGGTGTCTACATAAACCGGAGAGGTTGGTCCTTAGAAGGCCGATCACAATTACATTCATACCATCATAGGCTAGCTCCTAGGGTTTAGCCTCTACAATCTCATGGTAGATCTACTCTTGTACTACCCATATCATCAATATTAATCAAGCAGGAAGTAGGGTTTTACCTCCATCGAGAGGGCCTGAACCTGGGTAAACATCTATGTCCCTTACTTCTTTTTACCATCAGCCTTGACGCATAGATCGGGACCCCCTACCCAAGATCCGCCGGTTTTGACACCGACAATGAGCCCGCCGAGAAGAAGAACAGATCCGTCGCCGGACCCAGAATAATCCTTGACGAGCTACTAGACAAAGCATGCCCCATACACAAATCAAACCCACAGCCTTCGAGCTTGTTGGGTGGTCAGGCAGGTAGCTAAGAGTGGCAAGGCTATCCTCGGAGTCACACCCTCCAATAGGCGGTCAGCAACAGTACAAAGACACTGAGATTTTGATGATCTATGAGACATTTTCCTCAAATAATCAGAGGAAAGAGCCTTTCGAGAGCTCGGCCAGGTCCACCAGGTGTCAGTCACAAACTCATGGACCTACACACCAAAGACCTTTGACGAGGAAGATGAGCCAAGGGCCCACCCCTTCCGAGCACCTTCCGCACTAGTCCTTGATCCCATAGTGGATGATTTTAGACTAACCAAGGTGCTTATGGATAGAGGTAGCGATTTAAACCTCATTTATGAAGATACCCTTGAAAAAATGCAGTTTGACAGATCTTGCGTCAAACAGAGCTACACTACCTTTCGAAGAACTATCCTCGCGAGAGAGGCGCACTACTCCGGGCGACGGAGGAGTGATAGATTCTTCTTCCTCCTCCTCTTCCTTGTTGCCTTCGGCGACGGAGGAGTGATCCTCGACGTCTTCGGACATTGTGTCCGACGCGCCCTTGTGAGGGAAACCATCTCTGGTCCCCTTGGCCTTCTTCTTAGCCTTCTTCTCCGGCACCTCATAAGGCACCGGAAATAGCATCTTCGTCAGAAGTGGGGTTTCTGGATCTTCGGGCAGCGGAGCTGGACAGTTAATCCTCTCCGCTATCTCTATTCAGGCCTGAAAAATTGGTAGAGAGGCTTAGATGCCTTCCTCTAATATGCAAGTAAAGGGTACACCTTGAAAACATGAGAGAACTTACCGGATTAGCCTGGCGTTTTGAGCTAAGGCCACGATCCTCGGTCGTGGGTGGTTGTGTCTCGCCGGCCTTGAAGAGCACCTTCCAGATGTCTTCGTGCATCATGCTGAAGAGCTCCAGCAGTGTCTGGTGCTTGGCCGGATCGAACTCCCACAAATAGCAAGTCGGGCGCTGGCACGGAAGGATCCGGCGAACGAGCATAACTTGGATCATGTTGACGAGCTTGACTCTCTTGTTTATCATGTTCTGGATGCACGTCTGGAGTCCTATTAGCTCATCCGAAGAGCCCCAGGCCAGGCCTTTTTCTTGCCAAGAGGTGAGGTGCATCGGGACTCCGGATCGGAATGCGGGGGCTGCCGCCCAATTGGAGCCGTGCGGCTTGGTGATGTAGAACCACCCCGACTGCCACCCCTTTAAAGTCTCCACAAAGGAGCCTTTGGGCCAGGTGACATCGGGCATCTTGCCCACCGTGGCACCTTGGCAGTCTGCTTGTTGGCCGCTCACCACCTTTGGCTTCACATTGAAGGTCTTCAGCCATAGGCCGAAGTGAGGTGGGATGTGATGACCCACAAGTGTAGGGGATCTATCATAGTCCATTCGATAAGTAAGAGTGTCGAACACAACGAGGAGCAGAAGGAAATGATAAGCGGTTTTCAGTAAGGTTTTCTCTGCAAGCACTGAAATTGTAGGTGATAGATAGTTTTGTGATAAGATAAATTGTAACGAGTAACAAGTAAATAAAGTAAATAAAGTGCAGAAAGGTGGCCCAATCCTTTATGTAGCAAAGGATAAGCCTGGACATATTCTTATAATGAGAAAGGAGCTCCCGAGGACAAATGGGAATTATCGTCAAGCTAGTTTTCATCACGCTCATATGATTCGCGTTCGGTACTTTGATAATTTGATATGTTGGTGTACCGGTGCTTGGGTACTGCCCTTACTTGGACAAGCATCCCACTTATGATTAACCCACATTGCAAGCATCCGCAACTACAAAAGAAGTATTAAGGTAAACCTAACCATAGCATTAAACATATGGATCCAAATCAGCCCCTAACGAAGCAACGCATAAACTAGGGTTTAAGATTCTGTCACTCTAGCAACCCATCATCTACTTATTACACCCTAATGCCTTCCTCTAGGCCCAAATAATGGTGAAGTGTCATGTAGTCGATGTTCACATAACACCACTAGAGGAAAAGACAACATACATCTCATCAAAATATCGAACGAATACCAAATTCACATGACAACTAATAGCAAGAATTCACCCATGTCCTCAGGAACAAACGTAACTACTCACAAAGCATATTCATGTTCATAATCAGAGGAGTAATAATATGCATTAAGGATCTGAACATATGATCTTCCACCAAGTAAACCAATTAGCATCAACTACAAGGAGTAATCAACACTACTAGCAACCCACACGTACCAATTTGTGGTTTTGATACAAGATTGGATACAAGAGATGAACTAGGGTTTTGAGAGGAGATGGTGCTGGTGAAGATGTTGATGGAGATTGACCCCCTCCCGATGAGAGGATCTTTGGTGATGACGATGGTGATGATTTCACCCTCCCGGAGGGAAGTGTCCCCGGCAGAACAACTCCGCCGGAGCCCTAGATTCGTTCCGCCAAGGTTCCGCCTCGTGGCGGCGGAGTTTCGTCCCGTAAGCTTGCCCACAATTTTTTCTAGGGTAAAAGCCCTCATATAGCAGAAGATGGACACCAGGGGGCCACCAGGGGGCCCAGGAGATAGGGGGTGCACCCCCACCCTCTTGGCCAGGGTGTGGGCCCCCTGATGTATTTCTTTCGCTCAATAATTCTTATTAATTCCAAAAACATGTTTCATGGATTTTCAAGAGTTTTGGAGCAGTGTAGAATAGGTTTCCAATGTTTGCTCCTTTTCCAGCCAGAATTCCAGCTGCCGGCATTCCCCCTCTTCATGGTAAACCTTGTAAAATAAGAGAGAATAGCCATAACTATTGAGATATAATGTGTAATAACAACCCATAATGCAATAAATATTGATATAAAAGCATGATGCAAAATGGATGTATCAATTCCCCCAAGCTTAGACCTCGCTTGTCCTCAAGAGGAAGCCGAAATCAAAAAATATGTCCACATGTTTAGAGATAGAGGTGTCGATAAAAATAAAATACGGACATGAGGGCATCATGATCATTCTTATAACAACAACATATATAGATTTTATCAAATGATTTCTTATACTCAAGTAACAATCAATCCACAATGTCAAGTATGGTTCACAAACTTCATTGAGAACTAACAAACTATAATCTCAGTCATTGAAGCAATTGCAATTTGTCATAACATCAAAAAGATTCAACAATAGAGCTTATCAGCAGATCCACATACTCGACTATCATGTAGTCTTCTACAATTGCTAACACTCATGCAATACTTGTGGTTATGGAGTTTCAGCCGGACACTGAGAAAGATAGGGGCTTATTGTGTTGCCTCCCAATGTATTCACCTTTAGGTGATGTCAACAATAATAGCCTGTGCTAACTTACACCAATTGGATATATATATCATGATCTTTCAAACACGAAGAGCTTGCCAAAGGATAAAATGAAAAAGGGAAAGGTGAAGATCACCTTGACTCAAGCATAAAGTAAAAACATAAAGTAAAAGATAGGCCCTTCGCAGAGGGAAGCAGAGGTTGTCATGTGCGTTTAGGGTTGGATGCACAAAATCTTAATGCAAAAGAACGTCACTTTATATTGCCCCTTGTATGTGGACCTTTATTATGCAGTCCGTCACTTTTATTGCTTCCATAACAAGATCGTATAAAGCTTATTTTCTCTGCACTAATAAGTCATACATATTTAGATAGCAATTTTTATTGCCTACAACATGACAACTTACTTGAAGGATCTTACTCAATCCATAGGTAGATATGGTGGACACTCATGGCAAAACTGGGCTTAAGGATATTTGGAAGCACAAGTAGTATCTCTACTTGGTGCAAGGAATTTGGCTAGCATGAGAGGGAAAGGCAAGCTCAACACGTTTGGAAGGTCAATGACAATATACATTAACTGACATGTGAGAAAACATAAACCATTACGTTGTCTTCCATGTCCAACGTCAACTCTTTTAGCATGTCATACTTAATGAGTGCTCCCAATCATAAAAGATGTCCATGATAATATATTTATATGTGAACCTCTCTTTCCTTATCACTTCCTATTAATTGCAACGATGACCAAAACTACGTTTGTCAACTCTCAGCAACTTTTATGCCTCATACTTTCTATGTGTGAAGTCATCACTAACCATAAGATCAATATGAACTCTTTTATTCTTTCTACTTTCTTAGGACCATAGCAACATAGCAAAGCCCTTGACTCAACACTAATCTTTATTATGGATAGCTCACGGACTCGATTACAAAAAGAGATCACAAAGCAAAACTCAAAGCTACTTGATATCAAAACTTCAATCTACTAGATCAAGATACTACTAAAAGGATCGAACTAAATAAAACGGTAAAGATAGGAGTGTGATGGTGATACGATACCGGGGCACCTCCCCGAAGCTTGGCAGTTGCGAAGGGGAGTGCCCATACCCATGTGAGTATGTCCTCGGAGGTGGTGAAGTAGGAGTTGTTGATGATGTAGGCTTGTCATCCATCTTCCAAGGCATAGGCTCACCATCGTAAAAGGATGATCGAGTCTCCGGGATCCTTAAATCTGCAGCCAAACTCATCCTCTTGAATCTATATTCATACTCACAGTTCTGGTTTTGCAGGTCATAGATCTGGGCTTGGAGGTGCTCGATTTTCTCTTGAAGCTTGAAGATGGTCTCCCCAATGACTTTTGCATCTAGCTTGTGTTTGTTGGTGAACTCCGAGATCATCATTTGGTTGGCGTTGAGTCCACGCTTCACCATCCCTTGGCACTTGAAAACTTGCTGCTCCACGTCTTCGAGCTTTGTCTCCACGCTTCCGGTACGCCTTGGTCCCTCCACATCGCGGATGTGCAGCACCCCCTCACGCATCTCAATGGTTTGAGGGTGTTGCAACACCTCCGTGAGATAGGGGTTGATAACTCTCTCGAAAAACTTGTCATTGGGAGCGCTTGGAGACGCCATGATGCTCTAGATCTGAAACAGAAACACCTCAAAACGAAAACAGAGGATATTTGCGTGATACGGTGGTCAAAACCTTCGGGAGTTTATATAATGAATTTTTACTGACCAAAATACGTAATGTGCAAGAAAACGGAGTCCGGGAGGCACACGAGGTACCCACAAGACAGGGGGCGCACCCAGTAAGGGTGGGCGCGCCCTGCACTCTCGTGGGGGCCTCGTGTCCCCCTCGGACTACAACTTTCTTCCGAAAATTCTTAAATATTCCAAAACTGATAAAAATTGCCATTAGAATTGTTTTGGAGTCGGTTTACTTACCATACCACATACCTATTCCTTTTTCGAAGTCTGGAACGTTCTAGAAAGTGTCCCTTATGTATTCCTTCGGGGTTACGATTTCAATAATATTAGTTTCAACATTGATAGGATTACCTGAAATATAATGTTTAATTCTTTGACCGTTCACCACCCTCGGACTTGTGCCTTCGAAGTTGTTAATTTTTATGGCACCAGAACAATAGACCTCCTTGATAATTTAAGGACCTTCCCATTTAGAGAGAAGCTTTCCTGCAAAAAATCTTAAACGAGAGTTGAAAAATAACACATAATCACCTACGTTAAACTCACGCTTTTGTATCCTTTTGTCATGCCAGCGTTTGACTTTTTCTTTAAATAGCTTGGCATTCTCATAGGATTGGGTTCTCCATTCATCAAGTGAGCTAATATCAAACAACCTCTTCTCACCGGCAAGTTTGAAGTCATAGTTGAGCTCTTTAATAGCCCAATATGCTTTATGTTCGAGTTCAAGAGGTAAATGACAAGCCTTTCCATAAACCATCTTATAAGGAGACATACCCATAGGATTTTTGTATGCAGTTCTATAGGCCCATAATGCATCATCCAGTTTTTTGGACCAATTCTTTCTAGATCTATTGACAGTCTTTTGCAAAATTAATTTGAGCTCTCTATTGCTCAACTCTACTTGACCACTAGACTGTGGATGATAAGGAGATGCAATTCTATGATTAACATCATACTTAGCAAGCATCTTACGGAAAGCACCATGAATAAAATGTGAACCACCATCACTCATAAGATATCTAGGGACTCCAAACCTCGGAAAAATAACTTCTTTAAGCATTTTAATAGAAGTGTTATGATCAGCACTACTAGTTGGAATAGCTTCTACCCACTTAGTAACGTAATCAATAGCAACTAAAATATGAGTGTAACCATTAGAGGCAGGAAAAGGTCCCATATAATCAAAGCCCCAAACATCAAATGGTTCAATAACAAGAGAGTAATTCATAGGAATTTCTTGACGTCTACTAATATTACCAATTCTTGGCATTCATCACAAGATAAGACAAACTTACGAGCATCTTTGAAGAGAGTAGGCCAATAAAACCAGATTGCAGTACCTTATGTGCAGTTCTATCTCCAGCGTGGTGCCCTCCATAAGACTCAGAGTGACACTTGCGTAGGATCTGTTCCTGGTCATGCTCAGGCACACAACGTCTAATAACACCATCTACTCCCTCTTTATAGAGGTGTGGGTCATCCCATAAGTAATGTCTTAAATCATAAAAGAACTTTTTCTTTTGCTGTTATGTGAAACTACGAGGTATAAACTTAGCAACAATGTAATTAGCATAATCAGCATACCTAGGAGCAGTACGAGAAGCATTAACTGCTAATTGTTCATCAGGAAAGCTATCATCAATAGGCAGTGGGTCATCAAGAACATTCTCTAACCTAGACAATTTGTCTGCAACGAGGTTCTCAACTCCCTTTCTATCAATAATATGCAAATCAAATTCTTGGAGCAAGAGAACCCATCTAATGAGTCTAGGCTTAGCATCTTTCTTTTCCATAAGATATTTAACAACAGCATGATCAGTGTGAATAGTAACTTTGGAATCAACAATATAAGGTCTAAACTTATCACATGCAAACACAACTACTAAGAATTATTTTACAGTAGTAGCATAATTTCTCTGGGCAGTATCAAGGGTTTTACTAGCATACTAGATAACGTTCAATTTCTTATCAACTCTTTGCCCTAGAACAACACCTACAGCATAATCACTAGCATCACACATAATTTCAAAAGGTAAATTCCAATCAGGTGGCTGAACAATAGGCGCAGTGATCAAAGCTTTCTTAAGTATTTCAAATGCTTCTACACAATCATCATCAAAGACAAAAGGAATATCTTTTTGCAATAAATTAGTTAGAGGCCTAGAGATTTTAGAAAGGTCCTTAATGAACCTCCTATAAAAACTGGCGTGACCAAGGAAATTTCTTATACCTTTTATGTTCTTGGGACATGGCATCTTTTCAATAGCATCAACTTTGGCTTTGTCAACTTCAATACCTCTCTTAGAAATCTTATGCCCCAAGACAATGCCTTCATTAACCATAAAGTGACACTTTTCCCAATTCAGGACGAGACTAGTGTCGTCGCATCTTTGCAAAACTCGATCAAGGTTGCTCAAACAATCATCAAAAGAGGATCCATAAACGGAGAAGTCATCCATGAATACCTCACAAATATTTTCACAAAAATCAGAGAATATAGCCATCATACATTGTTGAAAGGTAGCAGGTGCATTACATAAACCAAAAGGCATACCTCTATAAGCAAAAGTACCGAAAGGGCAAGTAAAAGTAGTTTTTGATTGATCCCCCGCTGACACAGGTATTTGAGAGAAACTAGAATAACCATCAAGAAAGCAGAAATGTGTGTGTTTGGACAGTCTTTCTAGCATTTGATCAATAAAATGTAAAGGGTAATGATCTTTCTTAGTAGCTTTATTTAATTTACGGAAATCACTTACCATCCTATAACCTGTAATAATTCTTTGCGGGATCAATTCATATTTATCATTAGGAACAACGGTAATACCTCCCTTTTTAGGAACACAATGGACAGGGCTTACCCATTCACTATCAGCAACGGGATAAATTATAACTGCCTCAAAGAGCTTTAGTATCTCCTTTCTTACCACTTATTTCATCTTGGGATTCAGTCGTCGTTGAGGATCTCTAACTGGTTTGACATCTTTCTCCACTGTAATTTTGTGTTGGCATAACGTGGGACTAATGCCCTTAAGATCATCCAGAGTATATCCAATAGCAGCTCGGTGCTTCTTCAGAGTTTTCAATAATATTTCTTCTTCTTGCTATGAAAGGTTAGCACTAATAATAACAGGATATATTTTCTTTTCATCAAGATAAGCATACTTAAGATTATCAGGTAATGGTTTGAGTTCAAACACGGGATCACACTTGGGTGGAGGGGGATCCCCAAGAATTTCAACGGGAAGGTTGTGTTTAAGCATGGGTTGCTGTTTAAGGAACACTTCATCTATTTCCCTTCTTTCCTTCATAAACATATCGTTTTCATGGTCTAGAAAATATTGTTCTAACGGATCAGATGGAGGCACGACAATCGAAGCAAGACCAATAATCTCATCCTTACTAGGTGATTCTTTATCACGAGGTTGTCTATGAAACTTAGCAAAATTAAACTCATGAGACATACCGTCTAAGCCAATTGTGACAGTATCCTTTTCACAATCAATTTTAGCATTAACTTTATTTAAGAAGGGTCTAGCAAAAATAATGGGACAAAATTCATCTTGTGGGGAGCTAAGAACACGAAAATCAGCAGGGTATTTAACCTTCCCACACAAGACTTCAACATCTCTAACAATCCCAACTGGTGAAATAGTACCCTATTGGCAAGCTTGATAGTAACATCAATACCTTCCAACTCAGCAGGTGCAATATCATGCATAATTTCTTTATATAAGTCATAGGGTATTGCACTAGCACTAGCACCCATATCACATAAGCCATGATAACAATGATCTCCTATTTTAAAAGAAATAACAGGCATGCCTACCAAAGGTCTATGTATCTTAGTATCTGGTCTAACAATATTAGCAGTCTCACCACAGAAATAAATAACATTCCCATCTAAATCATCATCCAAGAGATATTTAACCATAGCAATACTAGGTTCAACTTTGATTTGCTCAGAAGGTGTAGAAGTCCTAGTATTACTCTTACGAACAATAGCCGAAGTTTTAGCATGATCCTTTATCCTAACAGGAAAAGGAGGTTTCTCAACATAAGTAGTAGGAACAATAGGATCACTATAAGAGACAGTCTTTTCTTCAACTGTAATAGGTGCAACTACTTTCTCTTCAACGGGAGGATTATATTTAAACCATTTCTCCTTAGGGAGATCAACGTGAGTAGCAAAAGATTCACAGAAAGAAGCTACTATCTCAGAGTCAAGTCCATATTTAGCGCTAAATCCACGAAAAGCATCGGTATCCATAAAGGATTTAACACAATCGAACTTAGGTGTCATACCTAACTCCTTACCATCGCCGGAACCCCAATCTTTAGAGTTGCATTTAATTCTTTCCAATAAGTCCCATTTGAAATCAATAGTCTTAAGCATATAAGAACTGGCACAGGAAGTATCGAGCAGGTTGCGACCATTCAGAGAAAGCCGAGCATAAAAATTTTGAATAATCATTTCCCGGGAGAGCTCATGATTTGGGCATGAATATAACATTGATTTAAGCCTCCACCAAGCTTGAGCGCTGCTTTCTCCTTTGCGAGGCCAGAAATTATATATGTAATTATGATCACGATGAACAAGATGCATAGGATAGAACTTCTGGTGTAATTCCAACTTCAATCGTTTATAATTCCAAAATCCCGTATCATCACATAGCCTATACCATGTCAATGCATCTCCCTTCAAAGATAAAGGGAAGACCTTCCTTTTGACAACATCATCAGGAATACCTGCAAGCTTAAATAATCCACAAACTTCATCCACAAAGATAAGGTGTAAATCGGGATGCAATGTTCCATCTCCTGCAAATGGATTAGCTAGCAGTTTCTCTATCATACCCGAAGGAATCTCAAAGTAAATATTTTCAAAAATTTCAGTAGGTTGAGGAGCAACTCTTTGCTCTTCTGGTCGTGGTGAAGATACCCCGAACAAGCCCCTCAATGGATTAGTTTCCATAGTGACAAGTAACAAAAAATTTCAGCACACTATATAAATGTTTCCTTACCAAGTTCCACTCACCAAAAGCGCTACACTCCCCGGCAACGACGCCAGAAAAGAGTCTTGATGACCACATCAGGGGCCCACTCATCAAAATATCGAAAGAATACCAAATTCACATGACTACTAATAGCAAGACTTCACTCATGTCCTCAGAAACAAACGTAACTACTCACACAGCATATTCATGTTCATAATCAGAGGAGTAATAATATGCATTAAGGATCTGAATATATGATCTTCCACCAAGTAAACCAATTAGCATTAACTACAAGGAGTAATCAACACTACTAGCAACCCACAGGTACCAATTTGTGGTTTTGACACAAGATTGGATACAAGAGATGAACTAGGGTTTTGAGAGGAGATGGTGCTGGTGAAGATGTTGATGGAGATTGACCCCCTCCCGATGAGAGGATCATTGGTGATGACGATGGTGATGATTTCCCCCTCCCGGAGGGAAGTGTCCCCGGCAGAATAGCTCCACCGGATCCCTAGATTGGTTCGGCCAAGGTTCCGCCTCATGGCGGCGGAGTTTCGTCCCGTAAGCTTTCCCATGATTTTTTCCAGGGTAAAAGCTCTCATATAGCAGAAGATGGACACCGGGGGGCCACCAGGGGGGCCAGGAGATAGGGGGCGCGCCCAATAGGGGTGGGCGCTCCCCCCACCCTCCTGGCCAGGGTGTGGGCCCCCTGATGTATTTCTTTCTCTCAATAACTCTTATTAATTCCAAAAACATGTTTCGTGGATTTTCAGGATTTTTGGAGCAGTGCAGAATAGGTTTCCAATGTTTGCTCCTTTTCCAGCCAGAATTCCAGCTATCGGCATTCCCCCTCTTCATGGTAAACCTTGTAAAATAAGAGAGAATAGCCATAAATATTGAGATATAATGTGTAATAACAACCCATAATGCAATAAATATTGATATAAAAGCATGATGCAAAATGGACGTACCAGGATGCGGAGGAAGGCCTCATACACGACAATAAATGCCGAGATGTTGAGGATAGAGTTGGGGGACAAGTCATGGAAGTCTAGCCCATAGTAAAACATCGGTCCGCGGACGAATGGGTGGAGGGGGAATCCCAGCCCGCGGACGAACAGGTGGAGGGGGAATCCAAGCCGGCAGACGAAGTGTGTGAGAAACACCACCCTTTCCTGGGGCTCCAGGGTGGGGATGATCTGTCCCTTGGCTGGAAGTCGATGAGCGATGTCCTTGGCCAGGTACCCGACCTCCTGGAGCTCCTTGATGTCCTTCTTCTTGACGGAGGAGGCCATCCACTTGCCTCCAGCTCCGGATCCGAACATGATTGGACTGCTTTTTTGGGCGGAGAAGGCGAGAGCTTGGGTGTTGGAGCTCGAGAACGGATGGGCAGAGGAAGGAGAATGCGTGGGTGAAAAAGGATGAATCCTTATCCCTTTATAAAGGCAGTAAAATTCATGCGCCTCCCTGCTCGCCTCAAAATTCGCCTATTCCCCAAGAGCCGTGCAGATGACACGGTTGGGTTACCCATGCTCGTATTGATGAGAGTCCCGTGATAAGGGGACACGATCTCTGCTTTGACAAGACGTGCCAGTGAAACCACACCTCGAAATACGAAGCGACAGGCTAAGAAATGGTTTGAATAATGATCGGGCAGTGGCGTGATGTCATGCTACAAAAAGTTGTCAGCAGATTGGACTCGTGAATATTATACTCTCTACAGTTGTGTGTGGTACTTGTTTTGCAGAGCTGGACACGTTTTCTATGTTTGGAGGGCTATGTTGGAATATTTGGAGATCGAACCCGCCTTGCAATGCCGAAGACAATCTGCACGCCGGACTCATCGTCATTGAAGCCTGGTTTAGGGGCTACTGAGGGAGTCCCGGATTAAGGGGTCCTCGGACAGCCGGACTATATACTTGGTCCGGACTGTTGGACTATGAAGATACAAGATAGAAGACTTCGTCCCGTGTTCGGATGGGACTCTCCTTTGCGTGGAAGGCAAGCTTGGCGATTCAGATATGTAGATTCCTTTCTCTGTAACCGACTTTGTACAACCGTAGTCCCCCCCGATGTCTATATAAACCGGAGGGTTTAGGCTTCTAGGGTTTAGCCACAATAATCATAACCCCATAGGCTAGGCTTCTAGTGTTTAGCCTTTACGATCTCGTGGTATATCAACTCTTGTAATACTCATATTCATCAAGATCAATCAAGCAGGAAGTAGGGTATTACCTCCATAGAGAGGGCCCGAACCTGGGTAAACATTGTGTCCCCCGCCTCATGTTATCATTAGCCTCAGATGCACAGTTCTGGACCCCCTACCCGAGATCTGCCGGTTTTGACACCGACAGGGGCCGCGAACCCTTGGAAGATCAAGTCTCCTTGGATGTCAGGGACATAGTTCAGATTTCCAAAACTGATCTGATGACCAGGGGCGTAGCTGTCGATCTTCTCAAGATGGCCAATCGGAATGGCACGCAATGCGAAGCCGCCGAATACAATGATTTGGCCGGGGAGAAAAATCTCCCTCCAGGTGGTATTGTTGTGGGTGATTGATGGAGCCATCGAGCCTTCTAGCGTTGACACAGTGGAAATCTCAATGAAAGCACCAATGTCGGTGTCAAAACCGACAGATCTCGGGTAGGGGGTCCCAAACTGTGCATCTAAGGATCAAAGGTAACAGGAGGCAGGGGACACGAGGTTTACCTAGGTTCGGGCCCTCTTGATGGAGGTAATACCCTACTTCCTTCTTGATTGACTTTGATGAGTATAGGGGCTACAAGTGTTGATCTACCTCGAGATCGTAATGGCTAAACCCTAGATGTCTGGCCTGTATGATTATGATTGCCCCTACGGACTACGCACTCTGGTTTATATAGGCACCGAAGGGGACTAGGGTTGTACAAAGTCAGTTTATAGAGGAAGGAAACTATACATCCGGACGCCAAGCTTGCCATCCACGCAAAGGAGACTCCCATTCGGACACAGGAGAAGGCCTTCTATCTCGTATCTTCACGGCCCATCAGTCCGGCCCATGTCACATAGGCCGGCTCCCCGAGGACTCCATAGTCCAGGACTCCCTCAACTTCATCTCCACCGCGGACCTAGTTCTAATTCAAACAGAAACCAAATATTTTATTACCACCTCCATTCAGAAATATAAGATGATTTTTGATATTTTACTCCATATATGACTACATATACACACAGAAATGAGTGAACAAAGACACTAGAACTTGTCTTCGAAGGCATGAGAGTAGAGGGATTACTTGCAATATCCATAACACAAGTTATTGAGGCAAATATACTCTCTTCAAAGGTAGCATTGATATTCATAAAGTAGTTCAAAGTAATCTATAAGAAATCAGTGCCAACCTCTCGCATGTTTTGGTCAAAAGAGGAATTTAGAACCGTCATTTGGCACACAAAAATCACCTGCAAGATCACCTAGAAAGTTGTACTACTAGTACTAGTACCGCATGTTAGATGAAAAAACACGATCAAGATCGAGAAAAAGATCGTCAAGAAGGGATATTACCTGGACTTTCATAATGAGGGATCCCAGAGAGGGGGGCTTGGACAGGGTGATGGCTTTAAGCTTGTCTGCGGTAGTTTCGGCGGGGTGCTTGCGCTTCTTCGTACCATGAGCCTTGACGGTTTTGGCCAAAGCCATAGACATCACTTCGGCCGGTGCTCCAGCGTCCATCAAGAAACTGTCAAATAGAAATAAAAGAAAAGGAACCATAATCACAAACCCAAAAGAAGAACAGAGAGGGAGTTATAGGATCAGTCTCGGGGTTGCAAGACCGGGCCTTGGCCAGAATCAACACCATTGATGCACTCACCTTTCCTTCTTTGGGAGAGAAGAACAATGGCAGAAGTAGGTCGGAGTTTTCTTGAAGAAATGAGGAACGAGATGAGGGAGACGCGAGTTGGGGTTTTCCTCAAGAGAGGAAGCTGAGGGAGAAGAGTGAAATGATGGTTGATTCATTCGTCCAACTTACTATTGGAAAGGAGGGGGTTTTGTGATTTGATGGTTCATTGGGCATTACTGCGGCGCTTTGATTGGGGTAGTCTACCGTGCAGTTGGGCACTCTACTACGGAGTAATTTAGTGCATGGCTAGTGGACCCCGATGCTGGCTGTCCCACACGTCGGCAAAAGTGAGTAGCAAGGTTCCCGACGACCGTCGAGGAGGATCCGCATGGTAGAGTGTGTACACTGTTTTTCTGAAGAAAAAAATGATTACAACAAGCGTTTCCACTCTTACGACGGAGGAGTGTGAAACACGGCAGCCACTTGAACTTACACAGTGCTCCTACTACTACGCATGTGCAGTGGTTCATACGTCAGTACTACATAATCTTGTTGCTAGTGTAGTAAGATATGATGATAACAAATGATGTTGTGTGCATGCCAACTATATGAACAGTAATGTAACATAGTACCCCTTTTTTGACTGTCCGGTCGAGAATGAACGGTGAGATCAATGTTAACAGAACTAGGTCTATAGCGCACGAAGAGTGCGGTGCTACAATACTCCACGGAACATGAACCATATGAAGCATGGATGACTGTTAGGTAGGGTGTATGAAGGGTGCACGGGGTGGGAGCAAAAGTTCCCTTCTCGACCCACTTTTGGGTGTTTGGCCGAGTGCATGAAGGGTGCATGAGTCCACACTAGTAGGTTAACACAAATACACTAGGAGCATGCATGAAGAGGGGTCCTGAGATGAGCATGCACGAAGAGGGAACAACTATATTGAGATGAGAATGCAACCAAACACACCCACACGATTTGTGCTACAGTGACTGATCTGCACCATCTGAGTTTGATCCAACGGTCATGTTGCACCGAGACATGGACATGACCATGCAGAGGACACCTAAACACCACCAAAGTCCCTCTGGTTCTCGAGGCGCATGACGTTGGTGATGCAACGTGCAACCGTCCGCAAAGCCCGCTCCTGGTCGACGGTAGCCAGCTCGCAAAGACGGCGTCCAATTGCACGAATGGATTCTGGTGACGGAGCCCTGAGAGGATTCGCCTAGCAACGGCGGTAGCAACTCGCAACCCCTCCTTGTCCAGCTCCGCCCCCACCATCATGCGAAGACGGCTCAGCTCCTCGGAGATATAGGTGAACAAGGAGACCAGGTCAAGAAGCCGCAACTCGTTGAAGTCGACGGGGTGGTCAAACGGGTTTAGCCCGACGGTCAGCATGGTCACGCTAGCACGCTGGTAGGCATCGCGCATCCGCAACACGTGCATGGCAACATGGTCCACAAAGTGGCTCAGGCGATCTTAGACCTCATCATGATCGGCCCGCTCGCGCTCCAGCCGGCTCGCTTGACGGCCTATCGTATCTCCCGCTTTTTGCAGCAATGCCACAGACGCATGGAGCATCTTTGTGGTGGATGCCTGCCACTTTTGAAGCTCCGTGAACTCCCGCACATAAAGGAGGAGCATGGCACTCCTCTCCTCCTTTAGATCATGGAGCTCCACGTCCTTGGCCCTGAGCTCCGCATCATTGGCCTGGAGCTCCTGTGTTTGGCGGCTCACCTCAGACTCCGTGATCTGCTGCGCCGCCATGGCACCAGGTAGAATCTATGGGGAGAGGAAGCAAAGGGGGCGAAACGGCTCAAAGGCAATGCAATCTACGGGAAGGCGGAGGGAGCCAGCCGAGGAGCGGGGTCAACACTACAAAAAAATACACTTCTGTGATCATACGTGTTTGTCACAGTAGGTCACGTTTTTTGTCCTGCATGTACATCCATGACAATTTTATGACAGAATCAAGATAGTCATACCTTTGCTGTCATCGAAGTGTTCCATGACATTACCAATATTATCATCACAGAAGTGTCCACTTCCATGACGATAAATCACGCGTCACAGAAGTGCTTTCGTCAAGGGTGACCAACACATGGCATCCATCGTAACAGAACGCCGTTAAGCTATCGGGTCCGGTTTTGGATCCGATAACCCATTAACAGCCCCAACCAATGGGGATTTTCCACGTGTAAAATCATCATTGGCTGGAGGAAACACGTGTCGGCTCACCATTGGGATAGATGTCATCCACTCATTGGACCCAAGGCGCCTATGATACGTCGACACGTGGCACGACCCAACACAGGCCCATTCTTGTGAAAAGGCCGGTCTGTTTGACTTGGTCAAAAGGTGGCGGGCTGGCTCACAGCAAGCCTGTTAACGGCATGTTCGCATATAGCCCATTTACATCCTGCTAACCCAGGGCCCATTTACGGCCTATCCGAATTAGGCCCAGTAGCGTCATCTGGGCCGTCCAATATAATTCCAGCCCGTTTTAACTTCCGGCCCATGTATGGCCCATGACTTCTTTTGGCCCATGTGATGCCCTTTATAACTCTAGGCCCATTAATGGCCCGTGGTGAAACTGGCCCGTAATGAACAGCGTATCATTTTATACCCATTAAAGGCACATGGTGAAACTGGCTTGTAATGAATAGTGTATCACTTTATATCCATTAACGGTCCATTATTCCGTTGGGCCGTTTCCAGCCCATGTTATCTTTCGGCCTTCTCGGGGCCCATTTATTCTTGGGCTCATTTCCAGCATTCGTTTACTTATGGCCCATTACTATCATTTTCTACTTGTGGGCCAAATTCAGCCCCTGGTTACAATCGACCCATTTGTGGCTCGTTAATACGTTGGGCCGTTTTCATAGCGTCATCAAATACAGCCGATTAACGATGGCCCGTTTATGGTCGGCCCATGAGCGGACGATTCCAACTCTAGCCCGTTTACGGCCATAATGCGGTCTGTTATTGGCCCATGTTTAGCCAATCGATCATACAGCCCGTAGAAGGCCCATTGATGATATGGCCCGTAGAAGGCGCAATGTGTCTACGGCCCATATAAGGCCCATTGTTTCTACGCCCCGTAGAAGGCCCATTGTTTCTACGAACCTTAGAAGGATCATTGTTTCTACGGCCCGTAGGAGGCCCATGTTAACTACAGTAAATATGTGGCCAATGGTTATTGTGGCCTAGTTTTAAAAAATAGTTTATTGCGGCCGCTAAAAACCACAGAAAAAGAACTGCACTGACTACAAGCAAACAAATAAACAAGACAATAAGGAAATAAATAAGCAAGCAACTTACTCTAGGCTATCATGGCTATTACACATATTACATCCATTGGGCATCAAAGTTCGCCACCAGTGCAAATATAGGGAACAAAGTAGCATATAAACGCCACAGCAAAACAAGTTCAGAACTGAAACCACTTCAGAAGAGCTCAAGAAACAATATCTTGGGTACCCACAATGCTGGCAAGATGCTTAGAAAGCTTATTAACTTTCTCTTGTTTGGCGCTTAAATCCTCCAGCACTTGCTGTTGCACCAGAAAGTATGCATCTGAATTCTGCAGGGACTTCCTCAGTCCTTCGGCTTCCTGTCGCATAACATCTGATCGATGTCTTTCAACTTGAAGTTGATACTCAAGAAGCCGAGCTGATTCAGGCAGCGAGTTCGAAGAGCTGGTGCCAGCAGTAGTAGCCAGTAACTCGAACACTACATCAAGACAGGACTTTGGGGTTGTCTCAGTGTCTTCAATATAGTTTTTATCAGCTTTCGTGGAGACCAACAGGGATGTCTCACTATCTTGAACCTTATCTGCATTACTTCCTTTACCATTGCATAATGGGGGTACTCTTTTCCAATATTTTATCCGCATTCTAAAAGAGAAACAAACAAACACATCACAGGTTTACAATGTAGTATATGAAACTCATTTTGGTAAACCAGTTCAGTAGTAAGGTGGACAAGATAACAACATGAAACAAACATATATCTATGTAGTATGGTCACTGTATGGTCTATATCATTCGAGTTTGTGTTGCCAAATCAAGATAGATACAATTTGAATTATATCTATTTAAGACAAAGCAGCATAGACAGAATATAAGTGTGCGAAACTACACAACAATAACAACACTTGTAATGTGCATGGCATGAGAACATAACTGTTTACTTATTCAATTGAAACTGAAATCAACATAGAGCAAGTTACAACAGCAAACACAATAAAGAAACAGGTCTAAAACATACCTGTTGCGCTATTGGAGTTTCAATTGCATCCTTCAAATTTGAAATTAGTTGGTATGAGTAAATACAGTGATGCAAGAGCAAACTAGTATGAACCATAGCTGCGGAACCTGGCCTGAGAACAATTCTTCTTCCGCTTTAAGCGTTGACTTGGGGTTCGGAGTGGTGGTCCTCGTGCTTTGGGCACTGCAGTTACCTTACTAACTGCTCGTGTTTGGGTGCTCTGTGGTGGAGACGGTGCTGTGTCAATGGGAACTAGGTTACTATCTGCTAGGGTTGGGGTTAGAAGGGGTGTAGCTGGTTCTCTGTCCAACTGGGTAGGGGTACAATCTGTGTGAGTCTGGGTTATGTGTGGTGGGGCTGGTTCTTGGGCAAGTACAACCGTGGTTCTATCTGCATCGACATGTAGCACGATCTTTTCTGAAGACCGTGTTTTTACTCCCAAAGATACTGCCATCACTCCCTCCAATTGAAATGGCTGATAAACAAGAAAAGTAATTGAATGTACAAACATTGTAAGATAGATAGGTGCAATGGATAGTAGGGAAGAAAACATGGCATGAAACAATTCACATTTATGTTGTCTAACCAAACAGAATAGCAGGATATAACTTCACATCTATGATGGCTAATTAAACAGGATAGCATGACACAATTTCACATGTATGATGGCTAACTAAACATGATAGAATGACATACTTCAAAATATGATGACTATGTAAACTGGATGACATGATATAACTATACAATGTGTCTATTAAAGTGGTTGGCATGCCATAAATCACAAACATGCCGTCGATGGAAACATGATGGCATGATATAATTCACGGATAGAATGACATAATTCAAAATATGATGACTATGTAAACAAGACGAGATTATATAACTATATTATGTCTTTAGAAAATGGGCTGGCATGCCATAATTCAGATACATGCTGTCTATTTAAACATCAGGGCATGATATAATTCAAATATATGGTTTATATACTAAGGAAGTGAGCAGAGGACAATCACATATATGATGTGTCAACTAAGGAGATGACATTCAATATTGTGTATATGATGTAAAAACTAAGCATTGCAATACAACATATGCATGATATGAGTAATATAACCCTGCCAAGTTTGAGCATACACCTCAGGGGGATAATAGGACTGGTCATCTGCCTCCGAATCCTCCTCTGAAGAGCTATCTATAACCAGCAAGATATCTGCTTCAGCAGGTAGCATTGTCTGCTCTGAAGACCTTGTTTTCACTCCAGATTTCTCCATCATCAATTCAAATGGCTGATGCATAGGAAGAGCAGTTGATTATACAAACATTGTCGACAAAAGCAATGAGAAATACAAGAAAAGGATGGCATGATATAATTCACATATATGATGCTTGTCTAAACATGGCATTGCATAATTCACATATATAATGCCTTGCAACAAGATAGCATTGCATAATTCACATATATAATGTCTTGCAAAAAGATGGCATTGCATAATTCACATATATGGTAATTAGACACTAAATAGGTGGCATTCACACAAAGCATGTCTAAACTAAGCAAATGACATAGCAATGCAAGATACCATACGCATGATATGAGCAACATAGCCGTGCCAAGTTAGAGCATGCATCTCGGGGGAAAATAGGACTGGCCATCTGTCTATGAATCCTCCTCTGAGGAGCTATCTGTAACCAGCAAGACATGCGCTTTGTCAGATATCATTGTCTGCTCTGAAGACCTTGTTTCCACTCCAGATTTTTCCATGACCGTGCCGAATGGCTGATGCACAGGAAGAGTAATTGAATGTACTAAAATTGTTGACAAATTTAACACGTAATAAAAAAATGATGGCATGATATAACTCACATATAAGATGACTGGCTAACCAGGGTGGCATTGCAAAATTCACATATATGATGCCTGGCTAAACAAGATGGCATTGCATGATTCACATATACGATAAATAAACTAAACAGTGGCAGTGACACAAAGCATGTCTAAACTAAGCAGATGACATCTTTGATGTATACAACAAGCAATGCAAGGTACCATATGCATGATATTACCAACATTAGCATGCCAAGTTAGAGCGAACACCACATGGGGTAAATAGGAGTGGTCTTCTCCTTCTGAATCCCCCTCAAAACAGTTATCTTCCTCTTGATTACGATCCGAAATGGGTGGAGGGGGGGCTGCCTTTGCACCCACCATGGAGCGACATCTGCATGAAATTTTATTGCCATGCAAGGCTCATCTCTTTTGCTCTACATGTTCAGTTCCATTGTGTACAATAACTAACATGCATAGGAATAAAACATAGTGAGATTATGTAAGGAGTGCATGCACAAATCCATAGTGATGGTAGCAAACTGTGGATAGACCCAAAACCAATGATAGCAGGCAGATAATAGGTTTAGTTAAAAAATACACATAATGGCTCCTTTAATGTCTGTTTGCACCCAACATGAAACTCATAGTAGACACTCGAGATTAACCAGATAGTAGAAAAATAGTACTGATTGCTGCCCCAATATGTACCTCACAACCATTTAAAAACTCAAGTTTCAGCATTAGTTTGGACCTGACTCGGAGTCTAATAAGTGAACACGATGATAAAGTAGCATGTCATCATATTAAGCGGTGCATAACGTAAGCAGACACGGAAGAGTGCAACCTCTCTTGCAGACGTGTGTAGCCCTCAAGGTCACCTGCTTAGTTGATGATGGTAATGCAGTTGTCATGGCTGCCGGCGGTGGGGAAGAAGATCTGAGGCGGCGAAAGACAGTTTGGAGAGCGGATCCCTGCTGTGGTGAACCCTTCCATCATTGGAGCAGCTGAGCTGGGGTGGAACATAACACCGCAGGAGCAGGACAAACCACACAAGGTTTTCTTTGACACATATCTATAACAAAAGTAATTGTGTATGGGCTTGTTTGAATTTGAGGATTCTAACTGTTGGCATTCTGGGAACGGGGGTCCCCAGACTTGCCTGCCTGTGACCCACGGCGTGGCTCCACCAGTGGCCCAGTACGGCCCGTCTTCATCAACCAACACTCAAGACCCTCGCGAGGGGCCAAGCCTCGCGGGGCGGACGACACAAGGCCTCCTCAGGAGCGGCCTCACCAGGCAGTCTCGCGAGGGGGCGGAGTGATCAAGGCAAGGGGTACCTCGCGAGGTTCCTGTGACGCAAGCCATGATGACCAAGGCTAGGCCGACGCCAGGCGGGCGCTAGCCCGTGCAGTGTCCTCGTTTCCTCTTTGGTGCAAAGGAGGCAAGCGTAGGCGCGGAGTATGGAGGCATCAGGCAAAGGTTTCCATATCGGTGCAACAAGACCAAGACTAGCAGGACAGCAGGACAGAGGTCATCGTGGAGCCCAAGACGATGTCATCACCAGCGCCTTTGACAGGCGAAGACCACCTTTAGCCAGGATAGCTTGTACTAGTTGTCCCCTTTCAAAATGGCCGTTGTTGGATCCCTTCCCGCTCAATATTTGGGAAGAGGACCAGGGCCTCTATAAATAGAGCTAGCCACCACAGTAGAAAGGGATCGAATCCTTCCCAAGTATAACACTTCACCAACTCAAGAACACCTCTCCTCCGGAGGCTTTTCTTCCCTTGTACTGTTCATCATCAGCCCAAGAGGCAATCCACCACCACCACACAGGAGTAGGGTATTACACCACAACGGTGGCCCGAACCTGTATAAATTTTGTGTCTCTTGTGTTGTGAGTTCATCGAGTTAAGCTTAGGGATCGCGGCAAGGCTGAGAACGAGATTCGGTAGGGGGAAATCTTCGTGCGCACCCCAGTGTTCGAACCTCAAGGGTTTTGCCGGAACCCGAAATCTGACACTAACAATGTAGGGATAAGAAATAGACAGGAATAGGATAGGAATGCACGTGCAAAACGGAGAATTTGAAAACACAGGATTTCTGTCAATCTGGGTGTTTGATTCACAAGAATTGGAAGATCACAAGATGCAAAGAAGCATGGTGAGATTAAGTCAAACCACAAGAAAATGTTCGATTATAATGCTACTATGCTACTATCTCTTAGTCTTGTGCTTCATGAATAGGAATTTGAAAAGGAATACAAGTGGAAATAAAAATTCCTACAGTTTTTCTTTCAAGGAGACACTAAAGGAACAAATCCTACAGTTTTTCTTTGCTCCATTCCTTTGGACCAAATTCATAAAAAGTAGTACCATAGGAAACTTTCCAATTCCTATGTTTTTCATTCACTTTTCCTTTCAAGCACTGGCGATTCTAGTAAGCAGGCTTGAGCAAGGAAAAGCCTACACTAAAAAAATGATTTTGTGCTACTTCTATTACTTTGGACCCAGGCCACTGCCCTACTAGCTCAACTTCCAGGGCCATCGACAAATGCACAGCTCAAACGCGCAGAGATAAATAATGATGGCGTTCAAGAGCGTCCATCATGGATAGCTAAGTTGCCTGGTATCTCACTGCTTGTCATATAGTAGGATAAAATAATCGGATTTCACGTTACTCCGTGTGCTCAGTGGACATTATATATAACATGTAGAATAAAAAAGAGATGCAACAAGTGTACAACCTCTTTGGCGAAGCCATGTTGATCTCAGCATGATTGGGTTGGCCGGTGAGGATGCTCCGGCTGACTTGGCTGTCTGAGGAGGGGAAGAAGATCTCAGGCATCTGGAGATGGAGCCCGAGGTACCGCTCCACTGTGATGGAGGGTTTCGTCGTTGGAGCAGCTCCGGTGAGTTGTACGACGCCGAGGCTGAAGCAGGACAAGAGAGACAACGTTAACCTGAGTGGAATTCTAATAGCGTCTCCAATAGATGACGTAAAATACATAACCACAAAGTGCTAGATGTAAAATACATCAGCAGCTCATCTCTGAACTTAACTATCAAAACTGAATTTAACTCTCGAAACTGAACTTAACTGTCGAAACGGAACTTAACTGCCGAAACTGAATTTCGCTATTGAAACTGAATATTACTGTCGAAACTGAATGCACTAGAGGTGAGACGACACATCAGTCGACTGACTTTTTCATCTCTGGTCAGTCGATTTTGTAGCTGTTGGATACGAAATCAAGGGCTAACAGTTCATCTTCAACCTCCTCCCCCCTGAGCCGCCAGCCACCAGCGGCCAAACAGCCACCCCCCGCCGCCCTGCCCGCCCCAAAAACACTCCCCACCACCGGTCTGCCGCCGCCCCAGCCATCCCTTTAGCCCCCCCCCATGACAGTTTTTTCTCCGGCGATCCCCACGCCACCGCCCCACCACCACCGATGACCACCGCCCCCACCCTGAACCCTAAGATAGATAGTGGGGTACCTCTCCGGCAAGCCCCCCTCCCCGCTGTGGTTGGTTCTTCCTTAACTCCAGTGAGCCCCCCACCCCTGAAAATCGACTGACCCAAAAGTTGATTCAATTGACTGAAGTGTAGCTAAATCGGAGCAGCATCACAAGCAAGAGCAAGAGCGAGAGCAGCAGCACGAGCAAGAGCAAGAGCAGACCAGGCAGGGGACCGAGAGCAAGACCAGAGCAGTAGCGCGAGCGAGAGCTAAAGTAGCAGTAGCTCCTACTGATGTGGATGTCACCGCCGAGGGAGCGACGCCGTGGAGGAAGTGGCCGGCGACGCCGCCATGGATGGATTCGCGCCATGTCGGCTCGGGACCGAGCGCCGGCAGGACCGTGAGATCGAATCAAGAAGAAAATGTAGCGAATAGTGTACAACCTCTTTGGTGGCGCCGATTAGGCCGCAGCTTCATCTGAGGAAATGGTGATGATGCTGCTCTTCCGGTGGTGCAGGTGAAGACGATGGTGTAGGAATGGGGGTGGCGCGAAAGACGAGGGGAATGTCGGGGCAGCTCCTTGGAGGTGGAGGATGGGGTGGCTGAACCAGTGGGACGACTAGATCGACAACGGATCCTCATCCGGTACGATGGATGAGGGACGTCGAGGTGTTGCTGTGGATGACGTCGTCGGGGAAGATGCTCCGGCTAGGTGGCGGACGGAGAAGGGTGTGGGGCTTCGCGGGTTTTCGCGGCCTCGGTGTATGATTTGGTGGGCGGATGGGATGGGAGTGGGGAACCATGGCTTAGGGATGCACTTGTCCAAAATGTGGGGTAAGTTACGGAAGTACCCCCACCGATTTGAGGCAGTTCTTTCGTTATAGGGGTATCACGGGCATTTCGTGTGTCGGGATTTCCCAGGAGGTGGGAGTTTTCGCGCGCGTTGTAATTTTGGAATAGCAAGGCGCGGGTTGAGATGGAGGGAGTTGTCAGAGCACAGCGAGACAAAGATATATCTTAAATATTTCGGGCGAACAAGGCGTGGGTTGAAGAGGCGGGAGTTTCACAACATGATAGACAGAGACGCTAGCTTGAAATTTCGGCATAACAAGGCGCAACTTGAAATTTCGGGAGAACAGGCTTAACGTGTACCAAGAAAAAAGACAATTCGCACCTCATCACTGGAGAGAGCCATGTCCTGTTTTACTATTATTACTAGAAATGCATTCAAATACAACAACAAAAAATAAAAAAATCGGGACAACAAACATAACGTGTACAGTACCAAAACAATTTGCACTTCCCTCATGTCACGCCCAATATGCGACCCTATCCAAAAGGAACTCGAAGGTCCCACCAAGGATAGACCCGCATATTGAAACACTTTTGCAAGGTGGATATCATTACATCAACATTACATAATAGATAGGGATACATCCAAGACATACAATGTCACATGAATACAACAATACAACATACAAGAACAACATCCGACTACGGATGAATCATAAACAGAAACTCAAACAATATCCACCCTGCTAGCCCAAGCTGCTGACCTGGAACCTATCCCCTGATCGAAGAAGAAGCAGAAGAAGAACTCAAGCAAGCAAGCATCGCTCTCGCGTCAAGATCATCGCATAAACCTGTACCTGCAACTGTTGTTGTAGTAATCTGTGAGCCACGAGGACTCAGCAATCCCATTACCATGGGTATCAAGACTAGCAAAGCTTAAAAGGAAAGGAAGGGGTAAAGTGGTGAGTTTGCAGCAGCTACTAAGCATGATATGGTGGCTAACATACGCAAATGAGAGCGAGAAGAGAAGCAAAGGAACGGTCGTCAACTAGTAATGATCAAGAGGTGATCCTGAACACCTACTTACGTCAAGCATAACACAGAAACCGTGTTCACTTCCCGGACTCCGCCGAGAAGAGACCATCATGGCTACACACGCGGTTGATGCGTTTTAATTCGGATCAGGTGTCAAGTTATCTACAACCGGACATTAACAAATTCACATCTGCCACATAACCGCGGGCACGGCTCTCGAAAGTTTAAACCCTGCAGGGGTGTCCCAACTTAGCCCATGACAAGCTCTCGCGATCAACGAAGGAATAGACCTTCTCCCAGGAAGACCCGATCAGTCTCGGAATCCCGGTTTACAAGACATTTTGACAATGGTAAAACAAGACCAGCAATGCCGCCCGATGCGCCGACAATCCCAATAGGAGCTGCAGATATCTCGTTCTCAGGGCAACACCGGATAAGTCAAGCTACGAGTAAAACCAGACTTCGAGTTTCCCCGAGGTGGCCCCGCAGGTTGCTCGGTTCGGACCAACACTTAGACAAGCACTGGCCCGGGGGGGCTATAATAAAGATGACCCTTGGGTTAATTACTTCCAAGGGAAAGGTAGGTGGTGGTGAGGCAAATGGTAAAACCAAGGTTGGGCCTTGCTGGACAAGTTTTATTCGAAGCGAACTGTCAGGGGGTCCCATAAATCACCCGACCACGTTAGGAACGCAAAATCCGGGAACATAACACCGGTATGACGGAAACTAGGGCGGCAAGAGTGGAACAAAACACCAGGCATAAGGCCGAGCCTTCCACCCTTTACCAAATATATAGATGCATTAATAATATAAGAGATATTGTGATATCCCAACATAACCCTGTCCACCATGGAGAAATCTTCAACTTCACCTGCAACTAGCAACGCTATAAGAGGGGCTGAGCAAAGCAGTAACATAGCCAAACAACGGTTTGCTAGGAATGGTGTCAAAGGTTAGAGGTTCATGGCAATTTGGGAGGCTTGAAGAGTAAATGATAGGTAACGCAGCATAGCGATAGAACGAAGCAAGTAGCATAGCAATGATAGTAGTGAGATCCAGGGTAGCGGTCATCTTGCCTGAAATCCCGCAAGGAAGAAGAACAAGTCCATGAAGAAGATGAAGCCACGAAGACGAACCACACGTAGACGAACGCATCCTCACGATCGCAACGAAACGGGAACTATCGAGAAGAAGCACACAACATAGTAAACACACCACACATAGACAAGACATGATGCGCAACAAGCATGATGCATGACCAAGCTACATGAAGCTACTCATGGCAAGAGATGATGCAAACAAGAACAACACATCAAGGCAAGTTTAAATGAGGCCGGGAACAACATATAACAATTCCGGTAAGTCCTCATATGCAAATTTCGAAATTAGTCCAGATCTGAATAAAACCTTATGTTCAAGTTGTTAAACAGCAAGTTAATATGCACCAAGATGATCTACACGAAATTCTAGTCAAGTTACATATAAAGTTCATTAGATTTGGAGCTACGGCCTAGAAGATATGAGCAAAACAAGTTAAGCCTGGCATTGATGCAAAATGCACCCAAACATCAAGCAAACACATCAAAACAAGGATACAACATGATAATATGAAGCTACATGCAAAAACAAGCAAGTTTCATATAGAGCACACTCAAAACGGAGCAACGGTGCAACACATACACTCTATATAAGACATAACATCAATCTGTCCATAACAGCAACTAGGCATCTTGCAAGCATCAAAACAATAAGCTACAGCACCCCAACATAATAATAAAAGGCATGGTCATGAAGTACAGGTAAAGCATAACAAAACATGAACACTGAGCTATCTCCAGAAATCAATAGAACATGCTCAAAAGGACATGGAAAGATTGCAAATAATAACAGTTTCAGACTTTGCAAAAATAACATCAGGTTGCAATGTTTAGAGCTATCAAACAACATGTTACGGGAACTTATAATGGCAAACAAAGGCATGGCATGATACTACTAAATTCATAGATCAAAAGTCCCTTACTGACCATAAGCCAAAAAGGCATAGAAAATATGATGGCACCCATGTAAACAGGGCAAGTTATATAACAGATTCATACATGGCAGGAACAACAATAAGTAGGCATGTTCGTGAGCTTGAACCACTCACCACAGAGCAATACATGTCATGGCAAGGCAACCAACAGTAAGAAGACATGTTTATGAAGCTAAGCATGGCAAGAGCAAGTTCATAGGGTGCATGGATCACTAGCAAACAATCATGGAAACATGGAACTTAATGTTAACGGGCTGACAGCAACATCATCAAGCAACTTTGGAGCAAGATTACAACAAGCTACAGCAACCTATAAATGCAACCAGGGGCATGGATGGATAGAGGATGACATGTAGATCAAAACATATTTATAGAACATCTCCAGATTATGCATAGAATGATTAGTAGCAACATGTTTACATAGCAACAAAATATAACAGAATTTGTCTAGCAAAACAACAACAGCAAGTACCCTCCTTAACAAGCTTGATGCACTCAGCACACAACTCACAAAAATACATGGGTAGCACCACTGGAAAGATGGCATGGCATAGATCAACATACATGTAGACATCAACCTCATAGGATGCACACATCAATCATGGCAAAAATGACAAATGAGCAAGTTATAACAGTTTCAGCAGATTAACATCAACATGCACTCTTCCAACAGCATTTCGGGCATCAAGACGAGCCCAAATGAAAATGATGCAATGGAATGAAATGAAGTACTCGTCGATACGAACAAGTTGACATATTGCACGCGCAAAACGGAGCTATGAATGCAGAGATACAATGCGATGAACATGGCATGATTATGTCACAGATTCGGGACTTAGTGGAAATATTACCCTCCAGAAAAATTGGACAGAGAGATTCGGGGACGGGGCGGTGCAGGCGTGCCGTTTGGTTGGCCGGGCAGGTGGATCTCATCCCACCCGCCGGAACCGGCGACGAGGCGGCCGGCGACGGCGGCCGGAGGGCGGGGCGGCGCCGGTCCGGGCGAGGCCGAGGCGGGGTGGCGGCGCAGGGCGCCGGCGCGGCGAGGTGAGGAGGCGGCGGCGCGTGGGCGGCGCGGGGCCGCGGCCGGCGGCGGCGGAGGCGAGGGGCGCCGCGGCGGCGATAGGAGGAGGCGGAGCCGGGGGAGGGGCGACGCGGGCGGTTGCCAGCGGGGAGCGGCGCCGGCACGGGGAGCGGGGCCGGCCGGGCGCGGCGGCGGCTCCCAGCGAGGCGCGCCGGCGAGCCAGGGCGGCGGAGGGCGCGGGGCGCCGGCGGAGAGGCGGCGGCCGGCGCGGAGGCCGAGGCGCGGAGGCGGGCGCCTATGGGCTGCGGGCGGCGGCGGCGGCCGACCGGGCCTGCGCGGGCTCGCGATGGGCCCCGCGGGCTTCGGCGGCGCGCGGGACGGGCGGCGTTGACGTGGCGGCACGGGAGTGGCTGAGGCGGCGGAGGAGGTGACGTGGCAGGCCGCGATTGGCCGGAGCGAGGTGGGGGCTGGACATGTCCGGCGGGGATGGACATGTCCGGCGGCGCGAGGAAGACGAAGCTAGGGTTTGGACTGCGGGAATTTCGGGGGAGGCCACATATATATAGGTAGAGGGAGCTAGGAGAGTCCAAATGGGGAGCGGTTTTCGGCCACGCGATCGTGATCGAACGACCGAGAGCATGGAGGGGAGTTAGATGGGTTTTGGGCCACTTTGGAGGGGGTGTTGGGCTGCAAACAAAAGAGGGCTTTGCAGTTACCCGGTTAACCGTTGGAGTATCAAACGACCTCCAAATGGCACGAAACTTGACAGGCCGTCTACCGGTGCTATACCAAGGCCGCTTGGCAAACCTCGGGCCATTCCGAGAAAGTTTAATACCCGCTCACAACAGAAGACAAAAGGGGAACGCTGGATGACATAGGAGTGCCGGATTGCAAAACGGACAACGGGGAAAATGCTCGGATGCATGAGGCGAACATGTATGCAAAATGAGATGCACATGATGACATGGAAAAATGCAACACGCAAGCAAATGACATGGCAACGACGGCGAATAACTGGCGGACACCTGGCGCAACGAATCCGGGTCGTTACAACACTCCTCCACTAACAAGAGATCTCGTCCCGAGATCTTAGGACCGAGACAGAAGGGAAAAGGGTTGAGGAGAAACAAGAACTCAAGAGAAGGAGCAAAGAATCGAGAGCACTCGAGAAGAAGAGAGGAACGATGAGAATGACGAGAATCGAAAGCTCACGGAATCAGATAGACTATGAAATCACTCGTTCTAACCGGAGTGGTTAGAATGAGAAAAGAAACGGATAAGGCTAAAAGGATTTAGGCAGAACTCTGACTGACCATGGAAAGAATAGAACATGAACTTGATAGGATGGACTGATACTTGATAAACTCTTGAAGAATGAATTAAATCATGAAGAACCACCATGAAGAACTCCGGTAACAAAAGGATGATGAGATAGAATAAAGGATGAAAGGATAAGATGGGCCTTGCGATGATTTAGATGGAGGTTCCGACGAGATGGCCAAGGAAATTTGAACTCTGGAAGAGAAAAGATGAAAAACACTTGGCACTAGAATTTATTCATCAAGAACAAACTCCGAAGGAAGGGATTACTCACTCAGATGAAATGAAAATAAGATTTATTGTATGCTTATATCCTTCATCAAATTAAATTGATGACAAGCAATGGATTTTTGCATACTACTTATTCTTCTTGAAAAAGGATTTAGAAGGGATATAGCACAAAACTTGAGAAAGTCTTCCTGAACCACCGGTAGGATGAAAAGAACGAATGAATTAAAATGCTAATCAAGGAAAAAGAATCATGAACGAGCCACCGTAAGAATTTAGAAATGACTGATGAAAGAGATTGAATCACCGGGAAGAATTAGAAGAACAAATAAGCTCGAGGGGACTTAGATGGAAAAGAACAAAGAGACAACAAGCTGATTAACGAACACTTGAATGAAGCACCGGGATAAATAGAGAATGATAACTGAAATGATGACCTCCGGTGAAAAGAAACGGAAAGACAACTCCTGAAATACTCCGGATGGATGAAAAGAATTTGCATGACTAGAAACAATTTGATAGCATAACATCGAGCTAGGACCGCGAATCTCCGGGGAACGGAAAGCGAAGAGGTTGAGCCGACGATGAAAAGAATTTGAAAGCGATCTTGGAGAAGGCATGTGACTGATGAAATTCATTCTTACGTCACACTTGAAAAGAATTGAGAATAACTCCGGGGGAATTAGAAGAGTCAGGTAAGATCCTGGGAAAAGACCTGTGGGTTAGGGCCCACTAAAAGAAACACCGTAGAAAAGGATTGTTGAACAGATAGATGATGCACCGGAACAATTGAAATATTTGAATGAGGTGACAACCTCGAATTAATTCAAACACAGACGAATCTCCTAAGATGTCTTCTGAACTCCGGAATGATTGAATGGCGAGAGGCAAACGAGCAAGGAAAACACTTGAGCTGAGGGAAAAGAATATGATCAACACCGAAAATCGGAATTGAATCCACCGGAGAAGATAAAGAGATGAAGAATGACGAACGAGACGAGAATCCACCGGTTGAAATAAATGAGGGAAGTCCGAAGAGGCTCCGTACGAATGAAAATTGATGGTCGAAAGAGAATCAGACTCCGGGAAGAAAAAGGGTGGGAGGGCGGGAAAACAAAGGCAACTAGAAGGGGAGAAACCGACGAATACTGAAGAGAAACATCGGTTGAAATCATTGAGGAAAGAAAACAAAGACTTCGCACGAGTAGAATGGATACTCGATTACGGACTCCGGTTTCAAGGAGAAGAAGGGAGGGCGGGTGGGAAAAACAAGGACAACTTCGGACAGGGAAACAACATCGATCGAAAAGAGCTGAGGATTGAACTCGCGAAAGACAAAGAGGTTCGAGTCGACTTGACAAGAAATGCACCGGATGAAAAGAGCTGAGAACCAACAATCGGAAAACCAACTGCGTGATCCTAGAGAAAAATTTTGAAGGGGAAGAGGAGTAATTCAAAACACCTACGTCAAGATTCCTCACCAGAGCGATGAAGGGGCTGAGGAGTAAAAAGAATTCCTACTCTCCGATACAACTAGACTCCGAAAATAGTTTTCTTCTAGACTCAACAACGACCAAACTACACGATCAATCAAGGGGGCTCCTAAGGTCGGTCGAGGCTCTGATACCAAATTGTCACATACCAAGGCCGCTTGGCAAACCTCGGGCCATTCCGAGAAAGTTTAATACCCGCTCACAACAGAAGACAAAAGGGGAACGCCGGATGACATAGGAGTGCCAGATTGCAAAACGGATAACGGGGAAAATGCTCGGATGCATGAGGCGAACATGTATGCAAAATGAGATGCACATGATGACATGGAAAAATGCAACACGCAAGCAAATGACATGGCAACGACGGCAAATAACTGGCGGACACCTGGCACAACGAATCCGGGGCGTTACACCTCAACAATAAAAAACAATGTGTGTTGTCTAGCATACGGACTAAATTTGAGTACATTTTCCCTTTTTGAATGGGATTGTACTCGGGTTAGTTATACAACCATCTAAATATTATCTTGAAAACACATGACATGAATATAAGAGAAGTAAATTCCTATATAAATACGAACTACATGTACATACGATCTCAAATTCAAATATATGTATCCATTTTGTGTTGAATTCAAATCATAGTACATGTATGCTCTAGCTAGATGTTCAGAATCTAAACCATGTATGATATACTATGTACAATTTGTTTAAGACGCACAACACACAAACAAACACCATTTAGACTAGTAAGGTACACGTGCATTGCACACATGAGATTTGGCAACCAAATTATGAATAAATACCACATTATAGCATGTAAGCTTTGAGTCATATATACATGATGTAGATGTTCGTTTAATTCTTATAGTTCATTTCATTCAAAATCATCTAGTTTTTATAAGAAAGCTAATATATTTTAAGATTCATGCAATCACTACAAAAAAAAGACACATCTGTGACATTTTGGGCCGAACAAATTTTTTTCCTGTCATACGTATGACACTTCTATGACGATAATTGTGACAAAACCCGGTATCATCATAGATATGGTGGGCTCCTACTTCTATGACAAAAAATCATGACAGAAAATGGGCTTTTCGTCCTGGGCGGGCCGGAGATGCAGCTGCATGACATTCTTTGGGTCGTCCATGACGGAAAAAGCCGTGGTAGAAGCGAGGGCGAGGAAAATTTCAGGGAGTTCCCTGTTATGATGGGTGGTCGGGGGCCAAGCGATACGCGTTTCCCTTGTACACGTACGCGTGTGTGTGCGAGGCGTTACCTCTAACTGAACCCGAGCGAGGCGTTGGGAGCGATTACAGTGCAGGCTACACGTTATTGAACCCAAGCGATCGATCGATGGCTGTTTACTGAACCCAGTCGAGCGATTCCTTCGCTACTGCTGCTAACTGAAGTCGATCGATGCTGCCTCTCTGGATGAACAGTGAGCGTTGCAAGGGGGGGTTGGATGAACAGTGAGCGAAGGGGTTGGATGAACAGGACCCCGTGGTGTTGCCTCGATCGAGCTGGTTGGGGCTCGATGAACAGCACCCCGTGGAGTGGAGGGCTGGATGAACAGGATGACCCCATGGAGGGCTAGATGAACAGTAGACGATGGAGGGGTGCCCGTGGAGGGGTGGTTGAACAGTAGCCGGTGGAGTAGCGCGCGGTGGAGGCTGGATGAACAGGAGCCCGTGGAGGCTGGAGGAGGTCGACGGTAGCCCGTGGAGGTTGGAGGAGGTCGATAGTGGAGATGAACAGTATCCCGTGGAGTCCCGTTTTGCAGTACGCCACACCCCTCCCGACGAACAGGACCCCCGTTTCGACCGTAGCGCTCCAACACAAGTCCGTTTCGTCCGTTTTGCGGTATGCCACACCCCTCCCGATCAACATGACCCCCGTTTCGACCGTAGGAGGTCTGTTTCCTCCGTTTTGCGGTACGCCAGACCCCTCCCGATGAACAGGATCCCGTTTCGAACATGGCCGGTCGAACACAAGGCCATTTCCTCCATTCTGCGGTACGCCAGGCCTCGTTTCCATCGCCTGTTCCGTCCAAGCCCTCCCGATGAACATGACGACGCATTCCGTTCCGACCCAGCCGGTTGGCTCCCCATGAACACGATGATGATGTTGTTTCTCTGTTCCGACCCAGCCATGTACACGAGCCCTGGCTGTACGTATGCGCGAGTAGGCGTTTGAGAACCCGCCCGTATGTACACATACGTGGCCGTATTTTCTTTCTTGCACACTGGCCGCTGTATGTACGTGTACATGCTACGTGCGCGCCTCTACTACGACACGCACGCGCCTCTACTATGACATGTGCGCGCCTCTACATCCACCAGTATGTACGTACACGTTCGCGACCAGATTGACAATGCTACATACGCTTCGACCAGGTCGGTCCCGACTGTCAGGCACTTCCTTGCCTGCGAAGATGTAGCTGGTGGGTCCCAGCAGTCAGGGTTGCCAATCATTTTTTTCGGACGCACTTCCTTGCGTGCGAAGATGTAGCTGGTGGGTCCTCGCAGTCAGGGGGGAAAACGTTTTTTCACGAAATACAGTGGCCCGTCTGGTGGGTCCCTGCTGTCAGGTGGAGGTATCATTATTTTCCGCCTAATAAGGAGGCACTTCCTTGCTACGGCCGTGGACCCAGCTGTCAGCCTCTCCACGTACAGTCCACGTCCGATGGAAGTCGTTCCTTGACCACATTGACCACGCCACGCCGAGAGCACTAGGGCAGTGGACGACGGCGAGGCCTAGGAAGGGGACGACGCGGAGCCAGGGAAGACGCGGCAGTGGATGGCCACACGGAGAGGAGTACGAGGGTCCACTGGTCTGGCTGCGGTGTGAGGCTACCGTCGCCGCAGAATTACAGGGGGTGTGGGTGAGTAGAGGGATGGCATGGACAGCGGTGGGAGTAGTGGGAGGCGGTGAGGCCTCCGCGGCATCACAGCCGGCCACGGGAGGCAGGAGCATGCGGCACGACCGGCGCTGCTTTGGGCGGCTGGATCAAGAAGACCAGAGGTTGAAGAAGCACTACGGCCGTTGGATGGACATCGTACGGTCAGTCGAGCTAGAATCGTGCATATTGACTAAATTGACAAAGCCCTTCGTCCCCGTCAACTTAGTAGGCCGACGATACTGGGTCCCAGCTAGCAGGGGGAGTATTCATTTTTTTTGTGCATAATAAGGAGGCACTTCCTTGCGTGCGGCCGAGCTGGTGGGTCCGAGCTGTCAGCGGCGGTAACGTTTTTTTCGTGAAATACAGAGGCCCTTTCGCTGGGTCCCAGATGTCAGGTGGAGGAATCATTATTTTGCGCGTAATAAGGAGGCATTTCCTTGCGTGCGGCCGTGGACCCATGATGCAGAGCATCCCACGTTCATCCCCATGTACACTCCGACTACTCTCCAAGCCCCAAGAGGACATATGACGAGACCTCGAACATACGCCATTGGACACAAGGAGAATTCACTCCTCTTCGAACCGTCACTTTCCGCATGTGAGACATGGCTACTACCTCATGCATGGACCTTGCATACACTCAGGTACAACCAAGATGACCATGGAGAATCCAAGGATCAAGGCCAAGCATGGAAGAGGAGAAGGAAGAAGAAGAATGGAGCAAGACAGGACTTGCCCAGATCATCCGGACACCTAGCCGGACGATCCGGACCGAGCCCGGACAATCCGGACGACCACACAGACGATCCGGCTAACGTGCCCGAAGACACCCGAAGCTGCTCGACGAAGCCGGATCATCCGAAAGGTCACCCAGATCATCCGGACCCCCGACACCTGGATCATCCGGACCCCGCCTACGTGCGTGACTTGGGCCGAAGCCCGTGTACCCCTTCGCCCCTCACTTACCCCTTCATGGCTTAGCACTATAAATAGACCTCCTCCTCCCATTTTGAGGGTTAGCATTGGATTAGCTCATATTTGTGTGAGAGCCTTTTCTCATCCACTTGGATACTTCTCCTCGGAGATCATGACCTCTTCGGAGAAGATCCCCCAAGCGGATTCAAGACCCCTTCTAGGGAAGAACATCAAGGCCTTCTCTCGGAGAAGAACGGTTCCTTTGTATCCTTACCTTTGTTGACTTTGGATCTCGTGAATCTCTTATGTGTGTGGTGATCTAGCACTTGTGTGATTGATTCCTTGTCGGTTGGGTGATTCTCTCTCGTTTTCCCCGTGTTTTCCCTTTGTGCTTCCGCGTGTTCTTCGTGATTCCCCGTAGGATCCACTCCAAACGTGAAAGATCAACGCTATAGGGTTCCACCCTACATCATATGGTATCATGAGCCACGTTGATCACGTTTTTGGAGCCGCTACCCCTCTTTTTCTAGCTTGATTTTGTTGATTTCGTCCTAAATCCGAAAATCCACACCAAAAATAGCCCCAAATTTTTTTGTGATTTGTTGGTTTGATGATGTTTTGTTGATTTTGATCCGTGGATTTGCTTGGTTTCAAGTGGATCTAGCATTACCCCAAGTTTCCCCACCTTCCATCCACGAAATCTCGTCAATTTTGACCCCAAAATCCCCAAATTCCGCCCCAAAATTCATCCCTGAGAGGAAATCCCGAGCAGTTTGACCTGGCCAGATCATCCGGACCTTCTCCCGGATTATCCGGACACCTCCCAGATCAGCTGGACCCTCTCCCGGATGTCCGGATAACCCACGCACCCAGAAAACAGAACCGGAGCTGACGAACCCGGATCATCTGGCTGTACACCCGGATCATCCGGATCTAGCCCGGATCATCCGGACCTCCTCCCGGGTGTCCGGTTAACCCTGAAACTGACACGGCTGAAATTTTGTTTTGGTCATAACTAATTCATCCGGAGTCCGTTTTTGACGTTCTTTAGCTCGTTTTGAAGCTATTGACATCCCCCATCCCACAAAAATACAACCAACACCATTTGACACCATCAAATTGTCCAAAATTTGGCAAGTTTGCCCAATCCTTCCAACATATCATCCGCATAGCCACCACCGACTTCCGCAACCTAACCCAATTTGTTTACCATAACATTTGAGGTTGTTTCAGTAGTGACTTGAGTCTCCTATGGTGTTTCGGCTAATTAGGGACGGTTGCTTCTTCATCAACCACCACCATACCTTTCGCATAGGCTTACCACCATACACTTCCGCCATCCCAAACTTAATCAATTTTGTTTGTGTTGTGAGTTGTGTCTCCTAAGGTGTTTCGGCTACTTAGGGACCCTGTGCTTCCAACTCTTACATCGTGTATAGCCCATCATCCCACTTCCGCATTGCCAAGAGCAAACCACCACCGCTTTCCGCTACCACCATTTTGACATTTGTCATTTGAGATTTTGAGTTCGCGGTTTTTCCGTTTCCTAAGGTGTTTCGGCTACTTAGGGATGAGTCTCCATCATCATGGTATCTACATCAAGAACACCGCCTCTCATCATCTCCAAGGACGGTAACCTCGACGACACCATTGTATATTCACTTGCAATTGCATTGTTAACCCCTAGCCCATTTTGCGTTACTTGCCTATCGAGACTAGCCATTTGAGTATTGCCGGCAACGTGACTTGTGCACATTAGTGGTCTACACCATCCATTGCATACATACCATATCATCTTGGTAACATATCATCCATTGTGCCTCAAGTTTGTTCCTGCATATACACAATTGCTATCTTGGTCTGTGCATTGTGCAAAAGTGGCCATAGAAAAAAAGAGAACGAAATAAAGCTTTTAAGCAAAAGAAAGAGAGCAAAGAAGCTTGTAAGCAAGTGCCAGAGCATCATACCACATTGCACATAAGATTGTCATATCCGATCATCTTGGATCATCTTGTGAGAAACACCGGGAACCATACCAACATAGCATACTTGGGATATAAAGTTTATCCATTTTGCATCTTATAGGTTGTGCACAAGTGTCGTATCCGCCAATAGAGCAATCGTGCTAGCGTCTCTCTTGAGTTGTGCAACACGAGCGTTTTCCGTGGATTCCACATTTTGTGCTCATTCCTTGGTTGCACGACCCCATTTATCTATCCGTGTGTGTGTTTCCGTGTGCCATTCTTTGCTATTGGTCCATTTGTTTCACTTGCGAATTTGTGAATCTTTTTCAACATTATTGACTCTTGCTAACATTTTGCATTAAATTTTTGTGCCACTATCCTCACCGAGCTCCACTATAAGCCTTACTTGTGTAGGTGTGAGAACCGACAAGGATTGGTACCAATAGTGCTATTTCATTGTCCGCATTTGAGTGAACTTGATTCATTGTCAACATCGGTCAAGGTACATTGGTATAAGTTCTTCTCTTTCTCCCACTCATATTTGCTCGAGTCTTGTGATGGATAGGCAAGGAATTTACTCTCCGGTCTATGACAACAACGACGGCGTGAACAACTACATCACCAAAAGGTCCATCTTCGGACTATAACGACAAATGCACGCACAATCAAGATTGCAAGAGCGCATTGAGAACATCTCCATCGACATTTTCCACTCCGAAGCAAGGAAAAGGGACTACATCGACAACAAGCTTGCCTCACAAAAGGAGGAGCAAGATGCGAGGATGGAAGAGATTCGGGCCTTGATCAAGTCTTCTTCCACTTTCATCATCCTCAAGAGGACGACGGTCAAGTCACAAGTCTTCGGAGCGCGAAAAAGATGCAAGTGCAAATCGTCCTCGTCCACATCTACATGATGACCACCATCACGTTTGTGATCAACATCGTCATAAAGGGCAAGTCACCTCCAAGCAACATGTGCACGACGACGACGAACAACATCTCCTAGGATCTCAAGCACGACAACGACATCATCATCATGAAGATGCTCCACAAGCGCAAGTGCACAAGTCCCAACAAGTCCTACTTCACGCCAAGTCCAAGCTTCAAGAGCACAAAAGAAGACCGCGAGACGACCACCACCTAGACAACGCTACGGCTACAACAACCACTTTGGCATCTTCGCCAAGTGCTATCAAGGCATCTTCGCCTTTGGACGTACGGCATCTTCGCCTAGTTCCCACGAGTACGCCTACATCGACTTCATCAAGTCCAAGGCAACTACCTATGAGCGAGGGCGACACTTCCATCTTCGGAAGCCCCTCAAGGAAGATGGCCGAGCATGGGAAATTCCCTTCGGTCATGGAGACGAGCTACGAGGTGCCACATCAAATGGACCTCCAACACCAAGACGGCGACAAGAAGGTCGAGCAAGGGCCATCCCCTTCGACCACGGCGATAGGAGTTGAGCATGGAGACATTTGCACCAACATCTCTCCGACACCCACATATGTCGAGATGCCCCAAGTGCCATGTGAGGAGAGCCACCACCCCATGAGTGACATGAGTGACTCCACCATACGTGACATTGAGAGCATTTCCTATGAGAGATTGAGTGTGACCACCACTAGCCCCACACATGAGAGCATGCCACATATCCTATGTGAGGTTGAGCGCCATTTGAGTGACTCCACCAGCCATATGAGTGAGAGCATCCTTGAGGGAGTGATTGAGCCACAACACTTAGAGAGTGAGGTAGTTGACACGGCATGTGAGGCCACTATGATTTCTAACGACTTAACCTCTACTCCTAGTGTGTTTTCTTCTTTGGTGCTAGGTCTCCTACATGATGACATGCCTACCATTGATGAGTCCATACCTCCTATGGAGACGACGATGGCCATGATGGACGATGATGCACCCCCACATGGTTCCATAAAGATGAAGATGACAATGATATGATCTTCAACACCTCGCCTACAACACATGAGCGACCTTCCAATGGTAACATAGGTGATGGTGCTTCTCTTGTCCCACTAGTGGACGCTCTTGACAATGATTGCTCCCATGATGATGACCCACCTATTACCATGCTTCATGATAGTGAGACTTCTTCATGCCTTGACTTACCTATTTATGATGAATATGATGATGAGCATTTTGAGTTGCCTAGTTGTGATGCTATGCTTCATAGGATATCATGTGAAAATTCTATTGGTCACTTCATGTTTGACAATCCATTGAACTTGTCATATGCTATGAGTGAGATCTCCCATATTGCATCCCTACAATCTCAACATAGTAACTATGCATGCCCCATTAAAATCAATCCCATTTTCACTTATGGCATAGATGACGAGATGATGGTCATTGGCTTTTGTTTTTCATGTGATGATATTGCCATGCTTCCTTTACATGATTTACGCAATTCATCTACTATGTCATGCCATGATCACATAGAACCAAATATGCATTGTTTTGGATGTTGTCAGTATTGTCCATGTGATGTTGCTAATCATGCTCATGAGGAGACCCCCATAGTTTCCTCATACATATTAGGAGATTTTGATGCATTTCATACTTTGCATGATTCCCATGATAGTGTACACCATATGCATTCCATGAATAACAATGCTCTAGAAATACCTCATGATGCATTACATCCTTTGAGTCTCCATTATGACACACATCATAACAAACCTCTCATGATGGATGACATGATTCTATATCACGCATCTCATTTATTTGAGCATTGGCTATTTTGTGCTAACAAACACATGCACGTGCGCATCATGATGGATGATGTGTACATATACCATGGACACACAATTTTTCCTTTGTCTTTGTTTTGTGTAGGTACTCATGTATACTCGTCAACCTCTCAATCCCAAGAGTTGACGAAATGAGCTCTTGAGAGCAACGATGACTTGGGATCCTGTGGACTATCCTTACCACCGTTCCCTTCGCGCAAGGACTACGCACATCTCTTTTACTTGGCTCTCGTACGGCTATGGGCCATTTACCACTTGTCACCTTATGCTCATTTTACCGTGTTCACATTGCATGCTATGCTTGCTCCTATGCCTTTGCCATGCAATTGTGACCCTTGCTTGCATCTACCCATGTTTCATCATTATGCTACTTCTATGTGTATTTGCATGCTTGGTGGAGATCCTTGTTGCTTTTGCCATGTTTATCATGTGCCCCATGCTATTGATGCTTGTTGTGTTGGGAGAGTCATGATGCCCCATTGCTATTTACATATGGTCTCTCGCCAATACATTGATGATATTTTTCTCATATCTTGCTTTCATGCTTGTGATATGTCATGTCCATTATTCATGCCCACTATTTGCACACATGACATGCTTGCTATGATTCCCTCTAGTATGTTGCATCTTCGCACTACTAGCTTGCTTGAATTGATCGCTATGATTGCTTGCTATGTTGCATCACCCATGTTCCACTATTACTTGCTTTCTTGGGTTGATGACATATATGATCATGCCTCTCACATGATATATCTTGATCATTGTCTCTTGTGTCCATTAGTTGCCTCTTTCATATCCACTTGTATTGAGTGCAACCATACTATGCTTATTGATCTTAGAGACTTTGACACCTTACTTGTGACGCATGCTTGTTTGATTGAGCCTATTGCACTTGGCTGTTCTTGCATCATATGCCTCCATACTATGACACGCTCCCTTGTACTTTCTTATGATGAGCACGATGCATACACTTGTTGGGTATCTTACCACTCGAATGATAGGTTTTGCATTTCCGCTAACATCATTTGTTTTTCCGAGTGTTTGTCATGTTCTTTCATTTTGGAGGTTTCACAAGGCGATGCCGTTATGCGACAACTTGGTCATGCGAAGGCATACACGATGTGCAACACCAACATTTGCGAGAATCTACTAAAGGTGAACTCCTTCCCTTTGAGCCATCCTCAAGTTTGCATATTGGATGGGTCACTCTTTCATTGTTGTTTCCTTCTTGTTATCTACATGATACATCTCGCGACCGGAGGGGCGACATTGGAGATTGGCTACATGGACCTTCACATTGAGGAGCGCTCGCACTTATTGGATGCACCTTCGGAATTGCACTCATGCCTCGACATCGAGCTTTGGTACACCAACACCTCCATATTTGTTGATTGTGCTCATACATGTCATGCTCAATGGACATATCATACTCACCACAAGTTTGCACCCCATGCATGGATTGACTCACATTGTGCTTGTCTTGCTGCATCTATTTCCATGTCATCCATGATATATGAGCTTGTGCATTTCCTTAGCAAATTTGTTGTGATCTTCCTTGATGGCATATTCATACATCATGATCATATTGCCCATCATCAATTGCATGATAACATATACATATTGAGCATCCATTGCCATGTTCATGCTTTTGATGCAACATCCCATTATGACATCATTTTGCACAATGGTAGAATTTGTCGCTTTGTGCACCATGCTAATTATCCCATGAATGCTTTACATCTCATTCTACTTCTTTTGGATAAGCATCTTGTGTCTTGCCACACACTATCCCTTCGCACGGACTCACGTTTAATTGATGGACACTTTGTGTGCACTAACCATTGTATTTCCAAGTGTACTTTGTGTTTGCTCATTTTGCATGTACCACATACCGGAGACACCTTGGAGTACTTGGATTGCGCAATACCTTCACCTACGTCCCACTACAATTTCGTCGACGACACCCGTTTCCAAGGTGATGAGGATCATGATCCGAGGTCGGATCTTTCCCAAGGGGGGGGGGATATGATGCGGAGCATCCCACGTTCATCCCCATGTACACTCCAACTACTCTCCAAGCCACAAGAGGACATATGACGAGACCTCGAACATACGCCATTGGACACAAGGTGAATACACTCCTCTTCGAACCGTCACTTTCCGCATGTGAGACATGGCTACTACCTCATGCATGGACCTTGCATACACTCAGGTACAACCAAGATGACCATGGAGAATCCAAGGATCAAGGCCAAGCATGGAAGAGGAGAAGGAAGAAGAAGAATGGAGCAAGACAGGACTTGCCCGGATCATCCGGACACCCAGCCGGATGATCCGAACCGAGCCTGGACGATCCGGACGACCACCCGGACGATCCAGCTAACGTGCCCGAAGACACCCGAAGCTGCTCGACGAAGCCGGATCATCCGGAAGGTCACCCGGATCATCCAGACCCCCGACACCCGGATCATCCGGGCCACCATCCGGATCATCCGGACCCCACCTACGTGCGTGACTTGGGCCGAAGCCCGTGTACCCCTTCGCCCCTCACTTACCCCTTCGTGGCTTAGCACTATAAATAGACCTCCTCCTCCCCATTTTGAGGGTTAGCATTGGATTAGCTCATATTTGTGTGAGAGCCTTTGCTCATCCACTTGGATACTTCTCCTCGGAGATCACGACCTCTTCGGAGAAGATCCCCCAAGCAGATTCAAGACCCCTTCTAGGGAAGAACATCAAGGCCTCCTCTCGGAGAAGAACGGTTCCTTTGTATCCTTACCTTTGTTGACTTTGGATCTCGTGAGTCTCTTATGTGTGTGGTGATCTAGCACTTGTGTGATTGATTCCTTGTCGGTTGAGTGATTCTCTCTCGTTTTCCCCGTGTTTTCCCTTTGTGCTTCCGCGTGTTCTTCGTGATTCCCCGTAGGATCCACTCCAAACGTTAAAGATCGACACTATAGGGTTCCACCCTACATCAACCCAGCTGTAGCCTCTCCACATATAGTCCACTTCAGATGCATGTCGGTCGTTGACCACGTTGACCACGCCATGCTAAGAGCACCAGGGCGGTGGACGACGGTGAGGCCTAGGTAGGGAACGACACGGAGCCAGGGAAGACTCAGCAGTTGTTTCCCACGCGGAGGGGAGTACGACTGTACGAGAGTTTGCTGGTTCGTCTGCCGTCGCCGAAGAATAATAGCAGGTGTGGGACTATGTGTGAGTAGAGGGATGGCTAGGCCAGCGATGGGAGTACGGTGGGGCAGTGAGGCCTGCGCGGCAGCATAGCCGGCCGCGGGGAGGAGGGAGCAGGCAGTCCCGCCGGCGCTTGTTTGAGCAGCTGGAGCAGGAAGAGCAGAGATTGAAGAAGCACGACGGCCATTGGATGGACATCCAACAGTCACTGCTTGTGCGTCAACCTTTTTTTTAGGAAAGCCTCAAATCTGTGGAAAACAGCATACATGCCATCTGCCATTATTTTAAATAATTTATAGCCCATTTGCTAATTCTTACGGGTTTTTTTGGAGCCCATATTCTTTTTGTTAGCATTACAGCCCATATTGTGGCCAGGGTTAAAAATTTATATGAAATTTTGCATATGTTGGTGCGGTCTGAACTGTTTTTAATCCCTAAATTTCGAGTCACATTCAGACTGATTTTAAAAATAAATGTATACCAATATAAAATCCAATAAATTGTCCACGCATAAAAATCAATGCAATTTAAAATCTCGAAATGAAAAAAAGATATTTGAAACTAATTGCCGGTTTGATGTGTTTTTACAATGTACAACCCATTTCTCATTACTGATAAGCCATTTTCTCGGCCAGCCGAATGAAGCTCTCCTCGTCTTGAAAGATTTGTAGCCCAACAGGCCTGATAAAGCGACTTACTTGACAAATCACAAAAAAACTGTGCTAGCCATTTTCAGAAAAGAAAAAAAAACTACTGGGCTGGTCTGGGGTAAACATAAAAGAAAAGGCTGTCTAGACAGGCCAGAGTGTCCCGCACAGCCCAGTTGACACCCTGCTTCCATCTCAAAAACAAATTAGATAAATGCCACTCCAATTATGGCGATTCATAAAAATGCCACTGCAATTTCCAAACTTTGAAAAATGCCACTGCAATTTTTGCAAACTTTGAAAAACGCCACTGCAGTTTGCAAACTTTGAAAAATGCCACTCCAGACTTCGAAAAATGCCACTAGAAATGGCATGAAATGGCATTTTTCAAAGTTTGGAAATTGCAGTGGCATTTCTCGGATACACCAGATTTGGAGTGGCATTTATCAAATTAACCCAAAACAAAAATAACTGGGCGAGCTGCTGGGTCCCTGGTGTCAGCCGCTCGTTGTGAAATTCTCTCATTTATTGACTACGTTGACAATGGCATGGGACCGAGATGTCAGAAATCCACTAGGAGGAGCCATTTTTTTATTGGCTTGAAATAAGGAGGCACTTGCTTGCATACTGCCATGACCTTGGTGGGTCCCTGTTATCATCCTCTCCACGTACAATCATCTCCTGATTGTGTACGCGTCAACTTGGTAGGCCCACAAGTCAGGCTCTAAACCCGTGGAGGACAAATACAACCCATTTAAAAAAAATAATAGCCCATTCCATATGTTCAAATGGAAAGTTCAACATTCAGAGCAAAGTAACAGGTTTGATCCACATATAGAGTACTGAACTTCCATGTTGACAACCATCATAGCCAAGTTAACTATGTACTCCCACTAATACTCTAGTAGCGTACAAGTACTAACTTACTCTTAGCTAACTAGACGATGCCGTCCGCCATCTGTGGTACATGCTAAACGCCGGCACCAGCATCCTGCACCTCGCCTCAGACTTGCAAGAGGTGCGATAGGGCGCGTTGCTCACGCGCGTTGGCCCTTTCCATGCCGGCGTGGTCCACTGAAGCTTTGGCTTCCAAGCGGGAAACCCACTTGACGAGCTGGTAGTAAAAATCGGCGTCGCGAACTCGTGCGTGCCCGACAGCCTCCAGGGCTATTTGCCGGGCGCCGGCCTCCACGTAGTCGGCCTAGTTGCGGGCGCTCTGCTCGCGACTCAGAGCGTCGGTGCGCTGCTGCTTCATGTCCCGCTGGCAGCGCAAATCAGCAATACGCTGCTCCTCCGCTAGGCGGTCGCGCTCCAACAACTCCTGCTCCTCCACCAGGCGGTCATGCTCCAACAACTCCTCGATCTCCGCATTGCCATCTAAGGATAGATAGAATGCCTCCTCCCTCCGTCTGCCTTCCGGTGAAAAACCGAACACTAGTTCCGGCGGTGACCGCCTCCGGCGTCGCCTACCACGAACGGGCGAGGGCATGGCGGACGTGGCGAGCGACATTGGGCCGGTGGGGGCTTATGAGGATATGGCGAGTTGGGGCACGGTGCCACCGGAGAAGGCAGGGAAACAGTACTTATAGGCGGAAGGTAGCGCGACGGTCATCGGAATTCAATGCATAATGGCTTAGCGCGCCAGCTTGCCGTGGAAAACTAGAGAAACTGAAATTATGACTGTGTCGTCCCGTCCCGTCTGGGTCGCACGCCGGCATGGCGGTCAAATGAGTGCACTCGAATCATCTCCCTCCTTGCCAATAATGATTCCACGGATTTAAAAAGCCCGCAACAATTTAAGCGCATCTTTTTTCACATCAGTTAGCTGCCTTAATTACGGCCAGTTGGATGCAGGCACTCAGAATCGCTTGCAGCCAGTACGCGAAGCAGCATGCAACAAGTCGCAAATGAGGGCACGCATGCGGCCACTTAAATTGCTATAATTAATTAGGCTTAAACTTCTGCATGTCGTTAATTATTGCCATGCCTTGGTCTTGCTGCTTCGCTCACGGGACTAATAAACCCGGACGGAGGGAGTACCTTGGTTGGTGAGAGGATTGAATTAAGCCCTGCAAACCGGAAAGGAGGTACTAGTACGTGCATGATCCGCTATTTATTCATGTAGGATCGAGTAGGTCGTTTCTTGAATTGAGCCCTGCAAACCGGAAAGGAGGTGCGTGGTCCGCTATTTATCCGTGTAGGATCGAGTAGGTAGGATAGTGTAGCTTGTCAGTTTCTTCAGAGGTAGGCATTTTTATTCAAAAAACTTCCACTTCTTATCTTGCGTCGCAAATAAAACTGCCAGGAGCGCATTAATAGGCTAGCTAGTGATCGATCAATAACTTGTAAACACTGAACGAACAGAAATAAGTAACTGTTAATGCATCTCAATGATTCACAGATCATATACAAATATGTGGCTCCAAATTAAAGCAAAGATCAGCCACTTCGGATCTTGCGTCACAACTAAAACTAACTAGTACAATTCCCATACATAAGATCAACATGTTAATGCATCTCAATGATTGACAGATGATATACAAATATGTAGCTCCAAAAGCAAAGATCTAGAAAAAACTTTTGTTCTTCCTACTAACATGGATTCTTCTCTTGGCCAACATTCAGTACAGACTGAAAGACAAATTTGTTTGTGAAGTCTGCAATTCCTCTTGCAAACGTAAGTGGTTTCACCAACAGCTAGAACCATGAGAATGAACCACACATGATGGAGGAACATCCCCTGCAATATGATTTGGTATTCTCTCTATCACACCGCCAGACTATTTTTAGAATACAAACTTTAACTTAGGCAAAAAGATGCCCATTGTATAATCAGACCAAAGCAATGAAGCACCTAGTGTTGGCCAATAAATAGTACAATACTACTTTTCTACAGTCCATGAAGTGACTATCCAATCTTTCTATGTCTATTTTCAAATGGCACTGCATGCAGTGACTATACTATTCTCTTGTGCAGTTCAACCAAAATTGCGGACACTTTGTTTGTTTGCCAAATAGCAACGGGAAGACATGTCTGACTGCACAAATATCAAGCAGCTAGTAAACATATACCACACGATGTATTTTCAGTTTAAACATGTCTCTTCCTCTTAGCATCTGTCATGTTCTGCACTGGACAATCTGATACAGTTATGTTTTGCCCTGGACAATTTCATACTGAATTGATTTGCTGGTTCAGAGCAGAAATATAGCGCCTATTCTTCATCAGACCAAGGATATCCATGTTCGCAGTGATGGAAGAGGTGAAATCGATACAACCGAAATTGAGCATCCAATCATTGAATCCTGTCCTGCACTTCCAATGTAGGTCCACCCTGCCAATAAATTCACATGCAAACCACTAGTATTACTATCTAATGACAGTACAAAAAGAGTAGCAAGATAGTAGCAAACCATGTACCTTCATAATGAACAGCTCATAGTGCCACCAATTGGATATAAAGGTTTGGAAAAACACATGCTCCTAATGTTGAACCAGTTGGACTTTTTGTGCAGTTCCACTAAAATCGAGCATCCCTGTTTGCATAGATATTGAAAGTGTGATTACTATAAAAGTGGCACTAGTTGAAGCATAGACTCACAAATATAAGCATTCCAATTTCTTAATGGGAAAAGGTAGCAGGACTGTTTCTAACCACCTCTTTGAAGGAATAAATAAAGCAACAACGGCTGATGTCAAGAAGGCATACATAGTTTTTTCTAAAAAATTGAGCCATTCCTGACCTTTTCTCTTCTTTTAAGCATATTTTGTGCAATTCAACTAAAATAAAATGCCATCACCGCCTTGACAATTCAGTGACACTGTACAAAAGGAAATGACTTAACATTACATCATGATGTCAGGTATGTAGTCGACAGGCATTAGAGACAAACATACAGACCTCCTCCGATAACATAATGAACATTATTTTAACAAAGGTGTGACTAGCTTTACCGGGATAATTTGAGTGAAATCTAGACCTTCTGTTCCTTAATATAAGATGTTTTCGCGGTTCAATTTAAAGTACCCAAACGTCTAGTATTTAGAAAAACAGGTAGTAGTTTTCTTGAGCACATATCTGGGAAAGCTTGCCACACTTTATTTATGTCCATACGCTAATGCAACACCATTCGAATACTACAAATATACACTAATCTAGTGACTGGTGCAACAGTAGAGTAGTTAGTTTATTACAGGGTACAATACAATGGTTTTACTGAACAGATTTCAATAAACTCTAGCACTGGAAGATTTCTATAAGAATTAACAATACAAAATGTAAAGGTAACAAGTTTCAGCGTTGGTATACTAGCTGTGCATGAGCATTAAACCAAATACAAAAGTCTAAAGATAACTAGCATTATTAACTAATTACAGTATAAAAAAATTGCAAACCATGTATCTCCAAGGTAAATATCATTTTGAACTCGGGGGGACCTTAAAAATTGCTATCCCAATCTTGATAATCGATCAAACATAAAAACTTTATCGGACGAATTAAGAGAACAGCCGGAGGAGGCGGTGCCCACTCTTGACCTTTCCTCTTGTCTTCATAATTTTTTGTGCAGTTTAACCAAAATAAAATGACATCAGCGCCTTGGCATTTTGGTGACACTGTACGAAAAAATTAACTTATCTCATGAAAGTGAGGTATGTAATCTATAAGCATTAACAGTGCAAAAATCTGAAGGTAGTAACAAGTTTCATCGTTGGTATACTGGCTATGCAACAGCATTATAATGCCTTAGCTGAAAAATCTTTAATACATCCACAATCAACAACTAACCCTGAAATAATCCAGTGACATTAAATGGCATTGCTTAAATTTATTGGTGGCATTAGACTGAGAGCGACATTAGTTAAATGTGGCATCACTTTAGCAGTAGCATTGCTTGACTTGACTGCTGGCGTTATACTAACAGCAAAAGAAGTGGCAATAAGAGCATGGGAAGACCATTCGGATAGTGGGCGCACCAGTACGATGTACCTCCACGGACACAGAGTGGTGAGGGAAGTATGGTTTCCCAGAGCAACAAATATCCAGGCAGCATATGTGGATTACGTCCCATTTTTGTTCTCTTTAGCCACCTTTTTCATATGTGAGGACAACAAACCGATCGACCTGGTCATTCTCTATTGCGTTGTCATGCCTTTCTACCCTTCTTCAACCAAGAGACACGAGACTCGTTCTTTAGCTACTGATTTTCCCCTTTTCAACCTAGATGCGGGTTCGATGCCTACTCGCTTGGACAGTACAGTCTCCCTTCCTTTCCTTATTCAACCCAGACATGGATTAGTCTTCATGAAGTAGGGTTTCCTTTAATATTGCAAATTATGGTTTTCGTCTGCGTGGCCAGCAGAGTAGAGGATAGCAAATTCGGAAGATGGTGGAGTGGAAAAAGATCCACATGCAACGACGTGGCAGATGGGCAATAGAACAAGGGTATGGTTCGAAAAGAGGTAGCATGCCTGAGGGTCGGTGGGAAGTAGCTTTGCTAGTGGTCGTCGTCCTCCGCACACACTACGGCAACGAGCTTGGGGCGGAGGCCATCCCGCGCGGGCGCTAGGTCTGAGAGGACGGCCTTGTCGTTAGTGCGTGACCTCGCTCGCCGATGACGAGTGCGTCAACGCTGCACGTCCTTTTCTTCCCCGGAAAATCTGTGACCACCGGTGAGGAGGGAGAGAGAGGCCGTCTTTTTTAGATCTAGAGAGAGGGTGGTAGTGTGAGAAGCAAGTGGGCAGCCCTTAACAAGAAAGCGCTGAAGCTCTAGCCTATATATCTTTTTTATACTACTAGTACTGGAGGTGGAGTAGTGGTAGAGTAGTTTATATTCTCTCTGCGTACAGTACCAGTTAGTCTTGCTTCAAAACTGAATAACACGCCATTAAAAAAATAAAGGTCGATAACTAATGCGGCACCTCGGGCCAATGCGGCCAGATCGCTTTTTGCACGAGAAATTACACACCATGTTTCGTTGACATGTGGTCCCGTTCCAACATATCTGTGAGACGATAGTGTGTCCTTTTCTACTAGTATTTCCGAACAGACATGTAGGCCGGGGCGCCTCTTCATGAACCGTGGCAAACTGGCAACCATCCATCGACTCTTCGCCTTTCCCTCTCGATTCGGAACTGCTGTCGCACACTCTTCCTCTCCCTCCTCCATTTTCCTTCAGCCCTTCACCCTTTCTTCTGCCATTGTTCGATCGTCTTCTCCATGGAGGGAACAGGCCGGAAACGACCCCGTTATTCTTGCCCCGATCTGAAAGATGACGTGGTGGAGGAACTCATTGATCGGTGCGACGTCATCACCTCGGCTAGCATGGCAGGTTCGTTCAAGCCCATTCTCGACTCAACTAATAACATCATTACAATGAACCCAAGAGTCAAGGAGCGGTTTGATCTCCCCTATCTTCTTCACCGTGACCCTGATAACTGGTGCGGGGACGATAGAGGCCTCGCCTTGTGCAAGCTGATGCCGCTTGATAATGATACGTATGATGTTAAGATGCCATCGCTTGAGGGTAAGGCTTGGGCAGGCGCAAATAGAGATTGGGTTGTTTACATTGGGTCCAACTGCGAGTGGGAACTTGTGAATGTGTACACTCGTGACCGGGTTCCACTTCCAAAAATCTCAGCAGACTGCCCAGAGGTTGAGCACACTGGTATTGTACGCACGTTCAAATACGATCATGGTGACTGTCTTCTACGGAACATAGCAATTTGTTGAGTTCCCAATCGCTCTTGGAATTACAACAACTATGAAGTTGTTGCTATCTTCGACAAGCTTGTTGCCGTCCTTCGTGGTTTGACTGGATGGATATTGCTCAAAAATCAGTTTCTGTACACGGATTTGTACTGTGATGCAATTCAATACGAGGGCCTTGTGTTTGCTGCCACCACTCATGGCACTGTTTTTGCATGGAATCGTTATGATTTCGGAACGTTTGTCTTCCACCGTAATTATAATTGTTTCATCCACATGCATGCAGGTTAGCAAATTTCCCTTTACTAATTAACCTTCTTCTTGTGTTTCCAAGGTCCTGTGAACATTCCACCACCTATACTTGAAAAAATTTATAACCAAGGGGGAGATGACGATGGTGATGATCACGAGCATGAGGACGAGCATCGCCCATATACTCTGTGGCGCCTGACAACTAATTACGATGGATCACCTCTTCTTGTGTGTATACAGCCCACTGATGATGTTACTACTAAGGAAGCAGGTGTAGTCTCCCATGGTCGCACTCTCCAGACCTATTCCAACACCCGTTGCATGGTATTCGGGATGGATACTAGTGTGCTAGCGCCAACTCCTTCTCCCTGGTACAAAATTGATAGTCTTGGAGAAAACTCGCTCTTCCTTGGACAAAACTATCCAATGATGGTGAAAGGTGATCCAACTACTGTTGACACAACGTTACTACCATTTATGAGAAGCAACTGTGTCTATACCTCGGACATTTGGGTGGTTCCCTACCCTGGTACAGATATAGTAGGCCGCTTCAGCCTGGATGATCTGTCCTGCGTTGGTCTCGAGATCGACAATGGATGGCCCGTCCCAAAGAATCACTTGTGGTTCAAAGCAAGCGTTTCCACCGCCAAGGAATGGTTGAGTTGAAGTTCATTTCATTGCTTGTTATTTGTTGTGTGGTCAAAACTTTAGTATTTATAATGTATCCTCGTTGTCGATGTGGGTTGATGACTTGTTGTATGTAATAAAATGATATGCCTGTGATAAATTTACTAAATTTATGAATGGCTTTCGAGTCGCTTCTCTGAGTGAGTGGTGCGACGAGGCAAAAAAATATTTTCCGAATACATAATTGTACGTGCATTGCAACAGGTTATCGGATGAGGCCAATCAACAATAATAGTACACTATTTGTACTAGCTTCACATGCTTCGCGCGTTGGGCGGGTGTTTTTACTATAGCCATATGTTAATGTGTTCGCTGTACGTAACTAGCACCTCGAATCCTCGATACTAGTACTATATAGTAAGTAGTAGGAGTAGTAGGGTAGCATGGGCCAGAACAAGCATTCACACAGGAGTACGGCACACGCCACTAGCACGACTTCCATCTGACAACATATTTCTTGGAGTCCGTGCTAGAGCAATCTCTTCAACCTCATCATTTCTCTAAGGGCATCCACAGCGTGTAGAGGCAACATGGCCTCTAAGCTGGGGTCCACTTACCTGCCTCTAAGATTTTTCTAAGGTCGCTGAGGGAGTCCTGGATTAGGGGGTGTCCGGATAGCCGAACTATCATCTTCGGCCGGACTCCCGGACTATGAAGATACAAGATTGAAGACTTCATCCCGTGTTCGGATGGGACTTTCCTTGGCGTGGAAGGCAAGCTTGGCGATACGGATATATAGATCTCCTACCATTGTAACCGAGTCTGTGTAACCCTAACCCTCTTTGGTGCCTATATAAACCGGAGGGTTTTAGTCTGTAGGATGAACAACAATCATACCATAGGCTAGCTTCTAGGGTTTAGCCTCTCTGATCTCGTGGTAGATCTACTCTTGTACTACCCATATCATCAATATCAATCTAGCAGGAGTAGGGTTTTACCTCCATCGAGAGGGCCCGAACCTGGGTAAAAACATTGTGTCCCTTGTCTCCTGTTACCGTCCGCCTAGACGCACAGTTCGGGACCCCCTACCCGAGATCCGCCGGTTTTGACACCGACATTGGTGCTTTCATTGAGAGTTCCTCTGTGTCGTCATCTTTAGGCCCGATGGCTCCTTCAATCATCGACAACGATGTGGTCCAGGGTGAGACTTTTTTCCCCGGACAGATCTTCGTATTCGGCGGCTTTGCACTGCGGGCCAATTCGCTTGGCCATCTGGAGCAGATTGAAAGCTACGCCCCTAGCCATCAAGTCAGATTTGGAAGTTTGAACTACACGGCTGACGCCCGTGGAGACTTGATCTTCGACGGGTTCGAGCCACAGCCAAGCGCGCCACACCGTCACGATGGGCATGATCTAGCTCTGCCGCCGAACAGTGCCCTGGAGGCCGCACCAGTGTCCGCTTCGACCCTTAGCTCGGAGCCGACTGTGCCGATCAAGGACAGGTGGCTGGACACCGCCGCGGGGGCTGCTATCTCTATGGCGATTGAGCCGAACACCAACCCTATCCTTTGCGAAGCTCGCGACTCCAAGGTGCCGGACTCCTCTCCGGACTCCGAACCTTCCGTGCCCCTGCCAATCGAATCTGACTGGGCGTCGATCATGGAGCTCACCGCCGCGGACATATTTCGGCACTCGCCCTTTGGTGACATCCTGAATTCACTAAAGTCTCTCTCTTTATCAGGAGAGCCCTGGCTGGACTATGGTCAGGAAGGTTGGGATGCGGACGACAAAGAAATTCGAAGCCCACCCACCACCCACTTCGTAGCCACTGTCGAAAGTTTAAACGACGTGCTCGACTTCGACTCTGAAGACATCGATAGTATGGACGACGATGTCGAAGACAAACATGAACCAGCACCTATAGGGCACTGGACAGCCACCTCATCTCACGATATATACATGGTGGACACACCTAAAGGAAGTGACGACGAGGAACAACGGGACGTCATGAGGGATCATTCCCTTGAAAAGCAGTCAAAATGGCGACGTAAGCACCGCTCAAAGTCCCGCCTCGACAAAGACAGCAGCCATGCAGACCCAGCCATAGAGCAGGGCGAACCGGTGGACGACGAACATGCTATCGAGCAACCGTCCGAACAGGACAATTTGGATAAACAACCCGTCCCCGGCGAAGATAACAGTCCGAACGATCTCACGCTGGACAAGTTACTGGAGCAGAAGAACCTCCACAAAAGGCTCGTTGCCACTGCGCGTAGCCTGAAAAAGCAGAAGCAAAAGCTCAAAACAGTGGAAGATGCGCTCAGAATCAGATGGAGCAAAGTACTCAACACCGCAGACAAATACGGCGGTAGTCACCGAACAAAGAGCTACCCGAAGGGAAAACTACTGCCCGAATTTGATGAGGAGGCCGTAGAGCCCCCGCAATCAAAGAACAAGGAGACCACCTGGTCGGATAGACGACCCCATGGCAAACATAGAGCGGCAAACGACGCCGCACACAAGCTGACACACGATCCGCACACGGATTCGCATCAAAAAGATGGCCCAGTTAGATCTATCTATGGGCCAAGAAAGCAAGCTCTAGTAAGCAATGCAACATGTCAAGTATCCGAATATTACGGTACACCCAAATATAGGGGTGCCGCACATCCCCTATGTTTCACCGATGAAGTTCTGGATGATGAATTCCTAGCGGGATTCAAGCCCGTAAACATAGAGGCATACGACGGAACAACAGACCCTGTAGTCTGGATTGAGGATTACATCCTCCACATACACATGGCTAGAGGAGATGACCTCCACGCCATAAAATACTTACCCCTCAAGCTCAAAGGGCCAGCCCGGCATTAGCTGAAAAGCCTCCCCGAAAACACCATTGGAAGTTGGGAGGAGCTCGAGGATGCTTTTCGGGCAAATTTTCAAGGGACCTATGTCCGACCTCCGGATGCAGACGATTTAAGTCACATAACTCAACAACCCAGAGAGTCAGCCCAAAAATTCTGGAACAGATTCCTTACTAAAAACAACCAAATAGTCGACTGTCCGGATGCCGAAGCCTTAGCAGCTTTCAAACACAACGTCCGAGATGAATGGCTCGCCAGACACCTCGGCCAAGAAAAGCCAAGAACAATGGCCGCATTAACAAGCCTCATGACCCGGTTTTGCATGGGAGAGGATAGCTGGCTAGCAAGATGTAGTACCAGCAACCCAAGTACATCCGAAGTCAGGGATGGAAACAGGAAACCGCGATGAAGCAAGGACCAACGGCGGACTAAGGGAAACATCCCGAAGAGCACGACAGTCAACGCCGAATTCAAAAGCTGATGGCAGAATCATAAAAAACTGCCCCCTAAGGATAATAGGGACGAGCTATCTAACTTAACCAAAATCTTGGACAAGGTATGCCAAATCCACAGTACCCCCGGGAATCCTGCAAATCATACCAACAAAGATTGTTGGGTCTTCAAGCAGTCCGGCAAACTCAACGCCGAACACAAGGGGCTCGACAGACCAAGCGAGGACGATGATGAACCCCACAAGCAGAGCACCGGACAACAAACGAATTTCCCAGAAGAAGTCAAATCAGTAAACTCACTCTACGTGACAAAAGGGAAAAACAGAACGGCACCCATAGATATACGTGCCATACGGCCTATCCCAGAGGAGTCCCGCCATTGGTTGTCAAAACCAATCACCTTCGACCATCAGGATTACTCTAGAAGTATCCGGAATGCAGGATGGACTACCTTGATATTAGATCCGATAATCGACGGACTCCAATTTACACGAGTCCTACTGGACGGCGGCAGTGATCTAAACCTGCTATATCAGGACACAATCCACAAAATGGGGATAGACCCAACCAAAATTCGCCATAGCAACACTTCCTTTCAAGGGGTAATGCCAGGCCGATATGTCCATTGTACGGGCTCACTATTGCTAGAAGTTGTATTCGGCTCACCTGACAACTTCCGTCGCGAAAAGTTAACCTTCCACCTCGCCCCATTTACAAGTAGCTATCAAGCACTACCCGGGCGCGAAGCTTTCGCCTGATTTAACGCAATACCGCATTATGCATCCCTCACACTCAAAATGCCCGGTCCACGAGGCACCATCTCCTTAAAGGGAAATATCGAGTGTTCCTCGAGCGCGGAAGATTGTGTGACTGCCTCGACGGACACACACTAAACCGGCTTCACTAATCCAAGCACCTAAACAGGTCGTTCAGACCCCGGACACGGTTAGACGAGTCCGGCGTAAACATACAGGGGCTTACCAGCCGCATACCCCCGCACTAGGGCTCCGCGCATATACAACAAGAGACAATAAAGCTCAATTTTATTCTTTTTTTTGAAACGTACTTTGTTTATTTCATATAACGTAAATTTTTGCATGATCTTTTTCAACTAAGTTCCTCTCTTTTACAGATGAACACCGTGCGAAACACATCCAGGATACGGCACAACGGAGACACAGGCGCAGACGTGCAGTAGGGACCCGTTGCAAGGATCCTTTTCATATTAAGACCCTGCGTTAACCTTTTTTACTGTCTCTTGTTGATACACATCCCCTGGTTTCTTACTATAACCGAGGAGGAGGCTGGAGTTTTGGCATAGGCCACGTCAGAATTTTGCGCGTACCTGAACACCAGGGGCTTACTACAAAGGGCATTGTTCGGCCCGTTTTCATAAAGACCGAATACCTTAGGGAGTGTTCGGCGTCTCGAGTTAGGCCTTATATGCATCAGATCTGAATCATGTCTTTGGTCAAATGTTGGGTTTGCCCGGCTCCTGTGTTTTGCTGCCTTACGTTCCGCTCTATCGGCTAACGCGGCACCAGGAGAACTACTGCGATTGTGCCCCGGTTCGGCCAGGCGAGCACCTCAGTAGAGAAAGCCGAAAACTGACTGTCATGATATAGCGTGAGACTGGTCAACCACTCGATGACCCGCCGGAATCTATAGGATTCCTCCGCATTGATGAAGGGCCGTTTCTCGGTCAGGCACATACGCGCCCCGAATTCGGGTGAGCGCGGTGCCCCTAGGGGCTATATAGTAGCCCCACTGTCAAACTCCTATGGCTAAGTGAAAGTGATAAAGCATTATAGTTCGGTTTCCTAGTTTGCTACGCTACCACCTCCTTTACAGGACCAAGACGTTGGACCAAGTGTGAAAATGCGCCTTTTGCAAACACCCCCGCATTATATGCGTGGGGGCCGAAGCCGAAGACTGCCATCTTTCAGGTTATATACACATATACATTAACGGCCGCACAGGAGGTATTTTAATTCTTGAAGGCACAAGTATAAAAAGCTTTTATATTTCATCAAAACATTGTTTCACAATAAATACATGTTATTCGAACATAATATCCTTCGAGCACTGCGTCTCTATTGAACGAGTGCCCTACAGAACTTCCTGAAAATAGTGCTCGACAGGTACTCGGCTTCCGTCCGAATCTTGGGATGCAACATCGGTGGCCTTCATCTCCGCCCAGTATGTCTTGACACGGGAAAGAGCCATCCGCGCACCCTATATGCATGCCGACCTCCTCATTGCATTGATATGTGGCACCGCACCAAGGAACTGCTGCACCAAGCCAAAATAACTCTTCGGCTCGGGACTCTTCGGCCACAAAAGACTCACGACATCCTTCATGGCAAGTCCGGATAACCTATTCAGCTCCGCCCATTCAGCCAAGCGATCGGTTAATGGAAGAGGGCGCTCTGGATTATGGAACTGCGACCAAAAAACCTTTTCCATTTCGTGATCCTTTTGATCTCGGAAGTGTTCGGCCGCGTCCACGGCACTTGCCGCCAAGTCCAGATAAGCATCCTTCGAACTCCACAGCCGGTCCAACTGAGCATATTCAGAATCCGTGAACTTCCTCCGCAGCAGGAAGGGCTTTCCAGCCGCGATATCTCCGGCCTGACGCAGCTCCTCCTTCATAGCTCTCATCGCAGAGTGAGCATCTTTGGCCTCGGTAGTGGCCCTCTTCAGGTCCTCTTGCACCGCTTGATCTTCCTTTTCAAGAAGCTTGCAGCGGTCGGCAGCATTCTTCAACTTCATGGCCATCTCGGCCATTTCCTTCTTGCTTCGGTAGTGAGCAGCCTGTTCAGCTTTTAGCTCTTCGACCGCCTTTAAGGCAGCTGCATCACTTTTTCTGGCCTGCTCCTTGGCTCGGGCGAGCTCCGCCCGAAGGTTCTCCATGGTAGCGGCACCATCTACATCAAGCATACATGTTGTAAGGCGTGGGCATCAAGCTCCCTTACCAGGCGTCCGCGGAGAAATCACATACCTTGTGACTCGTCAAGCCGCTTATTGACAAGCGCGATGTCGGCATCCGCCACATCAAGTTGCCGCTTTAGTTCGGCAAATCCATCAGTCCGGCTAGCCACCGGACACTTTGCCACCTACATAGGGAGGGCGACATATTATACATGGGATTATGATCCTCGACACGCTGTCATTTTTGACAACACACCGAGTCTCAGGGGCTACTATCTACACACGGCGCATTTTATATGCGGAACTGTCAAAAGGTACATCATTTCGCATACCTCAAAACCTGTCAGTAAACTTCTGACGGCTTCGTGCAATCCGCTCTCAGCGGATGAAATCCTTTCAATCACCGTAGCCATTAACGCACGGTGATCTTCTGAGATAGACGCTCGCCCGAGCAGATCCTTCAGCTCCTCCGACCGTACACCATATGGTGTCGGACTCGTCCGATGGCCTTTTTCGAAGGCCGGACGCGGAGGGCTTCGAGGGGACATATGACTACCTTCCGGCCCCGCCGGACTCGGAGAAACCCTCCGCGACGACAGCTCAGGGTCGCCCGCCTCGTAAGACGGCACGGCAGGGGGAGGCATTTCGCTCTTTATCATCTCTGGATGAAGATCCCCCGAAGATGAGCTCTGCTGAGAAGGGCTGAGATCCGAAGTACAAGGTAAAATTTCGGTTATCAGAAATAGGGCAGGGATATCCTTTATTTTAAAAAGAACTCCCCTTTTTACTTACGGCTTGGTGGAGGGCTGATCCCCTTGGGGGCACAATGCAGTCGAGGCATCCCTCGGCGCAGGACCCTCTGACGAAGATTTCTTTCCCCGCTTTGAGATCTTGGTCTCCGGGTCTTTAGAGGCGGTCCTCTTCTTCCCCTGGATGGAGGGATTCTCGATCCCTCCTTTCCTGACAACCTCCTTCGCGGAGGCGGTAGCTTCCTTGTTCCCCCCTTCACCTTCTTCCAAAGGCGCAACCTCCAGCATCCTAGTTAACACGGGATCCGGTGTGGTCTCAGGGAGGGGGGCCGGACACCTGATTAGCTTTGCTTTTGCTATCTACTCCTGTTCAAAGGACAGCTCTTTTGAGAGCAAATTCATGATAAATATGGGATAGCGTGTCCGGGTATAGGGCTACTTACTTGAGTATCCGGGCGACTGCAGCTCAGAGCTGTGTCCTCGGTCAAGTCCGGACACATCGCTTGTGATCCGAAGAAAAGCTTGTACATCTCCACGGGCGTCACGCCCATAAAATGTTGGAGAGCTCGTGGTCCCTCCGGGTTAAATTCCCACAGATGGAGGGGGTGACGTTTGCAGGGCAGGATGCGACGAATCAGCATGACCTACGCCACTACGACCAGAGTGATCTCTCTCTCTCTAGGAGATCTTGAATGCGGCCCTTCAGCAAGGGCACATCCTTGGACGGCCCCCAGTCAAGTCCTTTATTAACCCATGACGCCAGCCGCGGTGGAGGACCCGAGCGAAAGGCAGGTGGCACCACCCATTTGGTGCCCCTGGGAGCTGTGAAATAAAACCACTCTTGTTGCCATAGGCTGAGCTCCTCTTGAAAAGATCCCTCGGGCCACGGAGCATCAGCATTCTTGCTTATAACAGCCCCTCTTCACTCTGCCTGCTGCCCCTTAATCATCTTCGGCTCCACCTTGAAGGTCTTGAGCTACAATCCGAAGTGTGGGGTAATGCGGAGGAAGGCTTCGCATACGACGATGAACGATGAGATGTGGAGGATGGACTCTGGATCCAAGTCATGAAATTCCAACCCATAGTAAAACATGAGCCCCCTCACGAAGGGGTCCATCGGGAAGCTTAGCCCCCAAAGGAAGTGAGACGCAAACACCACGCTTTCACCAGGCTTGGGAGTGGGAATAACCTGCCCTTGGGTAGGTAGCCTATGCGAAATTTCACCGGTTAGATACCTGGCATCTCTTAGCTTTAGCACGTCTTCTTTCGTAACGTAGGAAAGCATCCACCGGCCTTGCAGGTCGGAGCCGGACATCATCGAAGGTCCGAAGCGGCTGAATCTGAAGCTTTGGGTGTTGGAACTCGAGGCGAAGGGCGGATTCGATTGAGATTAAAAGAAAAGAGTGGAGCCTTGGTCTCTTTATAAAGAGGTTGAATACCAAGAGCCTTCCCCGTGACCGTTTGGGACTCGCCTTCGATAGAGGAGACGTGCCAACAGGCACGGTTGGGTTACCCACGCCCATATTAATGAGAATCCCGGAATAAGGGGACATGATCTCTGCTTTGACAAGACGTGCCAAGGAAACCGCCTCGCTAAACGCTCTGAGGTGGGACAGTAAAAGCGATTCGAATAAAGGCTTGGCCGTGGTGTGATGTCATGCCATGGAATACGTCAGCAGATTGAATTTGTGTAAATATTATTCTCTCTACAGTGGTGTGTGGAGCTTATTTTGCAGAGCCGGACACTATCCTTGTGTTCAAAATATTCTATGAAGTATTCGGAGGTGGAACCCGCCTTGAAATGCCGAAGAGAATATGCGCGCCGGACTCGTCGTCATTGAAGCCTGGTTCAGGGGCTACTGAGGGAGTCCTGGATTAGGGGGTGTCCGGATAGCCGAACTATCATCTTCGGCCGGACTCCCGGACTATGAAGATACAAAATTGAAGACTTCGTCCCGTGTCCGGATGGGACTTTCCTTGGCGTAAAAGGCAAGCTTGGCGATACGGATATATAGATCTCCTACCATTGTAACCGACTCTGTGTAACCCTAACCCTCTTTGGTGCCTATATAAACCAGAGGGTTTTAGTCCGTAGGACGAACAACAATCATACCATAGGCTAGCTTCTAGGGTTTAGCCTCTCTGATCTCGTGGTAGATCTACTCTTGTACTACCCATATCATCAATATCAATCAAGCAGGAGTAGGGTTTTACCTCCATCGAGAGGGCCCGAACCTGGGTAAAAACATTGTGTCCCTTGTCTCCTGTTACCATCCGCCTAGACGCACAGTTCAGGACCCCCTACCCGAGATCCGCCGGTTTTGACACCGACAGTCGCACAGTGTATCAAATTTAATCTGGCCTCTAAGATGGAGCCCACTGCATGCAGCATACACATAAAGAATACCTTTTTTCATCGGCCATGCTAGCATGCAGTATGCACTACTGAGTATGACTAGTGGGGACGCAGAATTATTTTAGTAGGGAAAGAACTTGGAGGCCGCCTCTTGGCTAAGAGGCGACGCCAGCCACTTTAGCTGAGAGGCGATCCCTTGCAATATATGGCGCCAGTCTCCAGGTCGCTAGAGGCGGGCTTAGAGGCGAGAAAAGAGCACACTGTGGATGCTCTAACTCAGCCATCGCGCGGCGGGCGAGGTGGGGGTTTGCCGATAGTCGGTTTCCTCAACTGCGGTCCCACTTGTAAGGCCAACTCCAACGCTCTATCAATATATGGATGTACTCTTCTTCCCAATACCAAAACTTGCATCCATTCTAGTACACAATAAAAATTTTAAGTTAGCACAACTAGTCTAATCCGAGAGCACAATTGAAGATTTGGTCGGGTTCTTCCTCCTTTTGCCGACACGTGGGACATCTAGCATCCAGGTCGTGTCATGCAATAAAATAGAGTGGTAGTTGAAGCCACGTGATGTACATCCTGGGTTAAACTGTAAATAGAATCTTACTACTATTGAGTAACTCCAAAAGTGGCCACTGAAGATCTTTATTGGATTTGTTTCTCATCACCAGCACGTCGAGGTGAAAGATGTGCAGGTTTAGTGGGTCCTCTTGCATTTTCACTGACATGTGGGACCGCATGTGAGAAAACAGACGATGGGCTCCGTGCGTCCGCTAGCTGGCTGAGAAGAGAGATAGAGGAGGGCTGAGCACGGACTCCAGGAAAATTTTTCTACGTACCTCGATATAGGCTCGATATAGTGGGGTGGCATGGGCCATAACTAGCATTCACGTCTAGCAGTACGACACACGCCACCCACACGAGTCCCTTCCGACACCAATTTTCTTGGAGTCCATGCTACAACCATCTCTTCTCCCTCCTGTTTTCTCAGCCATCGGATGGTGGGCGGGGTGGGGTTTGCCGATAGTCAGTTTTCCCAACTGCGGTCCCACTTGTATGTGAAAATGCAACACCGCACACATTCCCCCTTTAGCGGCGTGCCGGACCAACCGTATGGGGGTGCGGCGTGAACATGGCAGGCTTTTCCTTTTGAACTCGTAACTTGTAAAATTTGGTTCTGCTCCATGGCGCGACCGATAGATAGAAAAAAATGATTTTGCCTAGAGTAATGAGAAGTTTGGTTCTGGCGCCGTTCATGCATGGAGTACGTATGAAATTTATGAAGTTGGTGCGAAAGGTAAGATAATTACTAGTAGTACCATATACTACTACATGGATTTGACGGAAAGATGAAAATACATAAGGATCCATCAATGACATCCTCACGCCCTAGTGCGCCGGGTCACCAATCGACATGTGAGGAGCAGCAGCGTTGGCGGCGAGCTCAACGTGCTTCTGAACAATGCCGTCCAAGGTTGCCCTGCGGTCCAAGAAGGCCAGCGCCCTATCGTCCTCCTCTTGCATGTAGTAGTCCTTGTGGACGATTTGCGCGTAGACGTGGGTGATTATGTCAATGGTGTCTTGCTGCGCCAGGCGCTGCGCGGCGAGCGCGACCTCGAGGTGGACATTCTCCAGCGCGACGGTGGGCAGTCGCAGGGCCACCAGTGCGTCAAAGAGGTTGTCACCATAGTGGCCGTTGAGGGTGGCAGGCATCGCAGAGTCTGGGCGCGTCGGCTGGAGGCGTACGTCAAAGTCGTCCGCAAGCTTCTTGATGACGGTGAACTTGTCGAAGAAACCGATGAGGACCTCATCGAACAAGGAGACGAAGCTGTCGTCCAAGCAGCCCCTCGCCTTGGCGGCCTCAAGCAATACCTGGAGACGTTCCTCGGTGCCGGCCCGCAGGCTAGCGTCATGGACCATCTGGCACAGCCGACTGATGCTCGCGCTCATCGCCTCCATGGGTCTAGCTGAGCTTCTAGTCAACTGATCTTGTGATTTGAGTGATCAATCTTGCCCTTGGTTAGCGTACGTAGGTGCGTAGGATTTCGTACTACTCCTCGGCCCTCTACTGCACCTGCGTTTGGCTGTATGATAGGTTGGCCAGCCACCCCTTGGGCCCACGTGTCATTCACCCAAAGGTAGTTGTAGTAAGTCAATTAAGTTGCGCCCCCCTCCGTGCCAGTGCAGTAGAGTCATCTCACCGGACCTCTAGTTGGGGCCAAACGAGAGAAGTTTGATGTTTACTGGTTTATTGGTCCCCTTTGCATTTTGCGCCAAGTTTTAACCTTTGATTTAACTAATAAAATGTTAATGCATGTAAACATAAATGTTGTGTAAGTCACCTTACAAAAACCAAATAATCCCAAAACACTTAGGCACGATGCATTAAATCCCTCCTTGTTTCTTATTTTGTGACATATCAACCAATGAGAGATGTGGGCCATGCATGCTTTCAATGACTTGAGACTACCAAACATGACATGCAGTGTTTAGTTAGCAAAAAAAATTAAGTTCTCTCGCCAATAGGAATAAAACAATAGAACATGTATTTATTTACAGAGGGAGTAGTACATTTTTTGTGACATGCTAGATATTGCTAGTCAAATACTAAAATACAGATGGACGTGGTAGTACTCCTAAATCCAAACCGTGGTGCTACTAGTACTAGTAGTAGTACTACCAATGTAGTAGGAGTACTAGCACTGTACTACCCGTTGGTCAAGTTATTACGTGCTGCTCCTCACAGTGAAGTGACAAGACCCTGCTCCAGAGATGACACATGACTATAGGCGTCGTGTTCGGCATACCATAGTCAGCCTCACCGTCTGCAGTCACTATCATCATGGCTGTAGAGCTAGGCTGCTTACAACTAGCCCTGTTCGACATAATTTCCCATGCGTAGATGCCCGTGCATTGCATGGAACACCAAGATTGGGGGTGGACGGCGCCGGCAGCGGCCACCGCGCCAGATTTTTCCATGGCCTTCTAGATGTGGCGGGGAGGAGATACGGCTGATTGTGAGAGACAAGGAGTTGTTTGTAAATAGGGAACAACTGCGGGCATCTTTTTGCAAAAATGGAGAAGCTTGGTTTGTATGCGTCAGATCAAGATCCGACGGCTATTGGTGAAAGATGGGAGGCACAACATCATCACCAACTCAGGACCTGTTTGAGCAGGATTTTGGAAACGTAGGAATAGGACACGGCAATATTACAAGTTTTGAACTGATATTACAAATGTTAGGAGTAATGTTGCACCTACGAAGAGGGAATTACTAGGAAGTTTACGTAAGAACTTTCGTTACTTTAGGTGGATGCAGCATTATCGTACAAACTGAAATCCATCGCCCTGACAAGTCACTAATGGGCAAATAAGTTTTCGAGTCTCTGGCCACTTGATGTTTCAAAAACAAATTCAGCTTCTGCGGAGACTTTGTCATTTAGGCTTAGATGCTTGCAGTGATCAGCACGCCATTCATTGTTGCGCCAGAGAGTGCCAAACCTCATTACCTTGAGCACACTTGCCTCCAGAACAAAAAACATGGCCAATTTAATCTCAGATGTGCTGCCTCGGTAGTCGATCAAATCAATTTCTGTAAGATGGATATCAAGGCATTCGATGAGATTGTTATAGTTTGGCACATTTTTCACTTTCGGGTCTTTTTTTATCTGCAAAAGAAGAGAACATATTAGAGCAACTGGCTGTATAAGATTGCCGTGTCATCAAGAGGTACCAATATCATTCGCTCATATGATAGGCTTGGATGGCTAGTGATATTTTTTCACTCTCTCTCTCTCTCTCTCTCTCTCTCTTTCTCCTCTCATTTAACTAGGAGCACGTGAAGAGCTTGGGCATTTGTTTCCTTCCACTATGTGGCCGATGCCATATTTCGCAAAAGTATGCCACATAATACGCCTCGATGTTAAATCAAAAGATTTTGGCACCGCTTCACGATGTGAGAGAGTTGGCACCACTGTGCACACAGACCCACATGTATAAACAAATCAATCAAACCAACTACACCAGCCTCTCACTCTCCCAAACAAGTGTTTTTTTATTGCCTCAGTCCTGTCTCTCTCCCACGCAGTGTTTTTTCATTGCGTGAGTTAATTTGGCACCGGAGCAAAGTAGGTGATCCAGATTGGGGCACCAGGTCAGCAATGGAGGGGCATCGATGCCAAATGCATCACAAGTGAATTTGGCATGTGTTTTGGCCTACATAGCCCACTTTTGTACTCCCTCCGTCCCAAAATTATTGTCTTAAATTTGTCTAAATATGGATGTATCTAGTTACATTTTAGTGTTAGATACATCTGTATCTAAACAAATGTAAGACAAGAATTTTGGGACGGAGGGAATACTCCCTCGTATTTAGTATAAAATTTTGACCATAGATTTACCTAAGAAAATGCCAATGCATGTCACTAAAAATTACACCATTTGAAATTATGTTCAAATACGAATCCAACGATATAGTTCTTAGTGACATGCATTAACATTTTGTTAGTTAAATCTATGGTCAAATTTTGGTACTACAAAATTGGAAGAGTAAACCAGGACGGAGGTAGTACTTGCTCTTTGGGTAACCACATAGTTACTGGAGTAGTCTAAGTTACTTTCCACTATGACTAGCCTAGGCTACTATAGTAGTACAGAATAAAATCAATCCAGGTGATCACATGAGAAAAAATACTAAAAACATTTCTTTCGGTGCAGTGGGTAGATGCAGTTTTGAACACTACACTTGTCATCATAATTTGGGAAAATTACGAAAACATTGAGCTACATTGTGATTACCGTTTACTTATACGAAAGAAGTTTCACCTCGATGAGTAGCTTCTCCGTGCACAGAAAGAATGTAAGGAATCCACCAACTTGATCCAGATTGGGGCCGATAGATTTTAGTGCCAAGATCTTCACTGTGCGCATGGACTGGGTCAATCTTGTGGGAATCATTTTCTGGAAGACGGTCGTAAATACATCAAGAAGAAATTTAAAAATGTGAATTTCAAGAAGACGGAGAAGAAGATGAGTGTTGTACCTGAATGATTACGGATCCAATAAAGAATTCGGCGAATTTGGCAGACGAGTACACCAATGCTGTCAATTTCGGCGCATCAATGACCCTGATTTTTGTTGGACCTTCTAGATCCGATACAAACAATCTCTCAAGGAAAGGCGCATTCTCAATGACCATAATGTGGAACAGCTGGAGTGATCTCTTCCCAATTGATGTCTTGCTACGGGGCCGGCAAGACACAAAAATCCATCGGAGATTCGTCGAGGCAATGTGGAGGCTAATGAACCCATGGATCTGCTCAAGACGAAGGTACTCGAGCGCAGTACAGCTGCGGAGCAGGTGCTCCATAGCCTTCTTTGAGATGACAACGTCGAAGATGTCGAGCTGCTTGAGTTGAGGGAGAAGAAGGGCGGGCGCGACATTAATCTGGGGAAGATAGCAGGAGCTAAAGCTGGCGCGGCGCAGTGTTGGCGTGAGGCAGAGCACGGACAGCGGCAGAGAGCAACATCATCCAGCTTCAAAGCTGAGCTCCTCGAGCTGATCTAGGGCGGGGGATAAGAACCACTCGTCGAACTTGGGTTGGACCTTGCAGTTGGTACAGAACATGCGGATGTCAAGGCGTCTGGCTGGCCTAGGGTGCGATGAAAGGATCTTGGAGACTGCAGCCATGCGTTTGCAATCCCCATCGTAGACGCAGCTATCGACGGTGAGGTTGAGGGGGACGCAGCGCCAGAGGGGGCGCCACCACCGGGAGAGTAGTGCGGTCCGCATGGTAGATTTGGTGGGGAGGAGGCCGATGATGACAAGCAGCATGTCATCGGGGAGGCTGCTGATGAAGTCCAGGCTCGCCGGATGCGGTTTTGGCTCGAGCCGCCTCCGCTTGTTGGCTGCCTCGCCGTCCATCTCAATCAACGGCGACGCCGGTGTACACGTGTGCTGGTGTGTGTTGTGTGCTGGGTGTGCGCGAGTGTGTCCTTCTGTGCATGCCGCCGTGTAGTGGTGAATTGTGCGCTAGTGCGTCCTTCATGCGCAAGAAGTGTGTCCTCAATGTTCCCTGAATTTACTAGCGAGCGGGGTGCTACCCCGAGTGGTTTCAACTTTGTTTACTTCACCGTGTGTCAGATGGGCCTCTAGTTTACTTATTTTCACCCACTGCCACATGGGCTAGCACACGAAGATACAGAACACGAGCTGACAAGGCAGCATGTGGATTGGTTGACCGGTCAACTAAACAATATATGGAGCTATACGCTGACACAGTGAGCGTATAATCCATCGGTATAGAGAGTTCGAGTGAGAGGGGAGGCCCGTGAGAGATAGCAGAGAGAGAGAGAGAAAGAGCTACTCCCTCCATTCGATAATGTAGTTCCAACATTTTTTTAAAGTCAAACTTTTGAAACTTTGACCAAGTTTATAAAGAAATTACTTGTATCTACAATACGAATGATAAATGATAGTATGGAGTAAGTACATGTTGTGATGAATCTAATGATCGTTCCAGATGTAAATGTTTTTCTCCACATTTACCTGGTCAAACTTTTCTGAGGTTTGACTTTTCAAAACATCCATATGCTTATGGACGTGATAGAGTCCCTAACTCCCTAACTAGAGAGAGAGAGAGAGTGAGTGAGTGAGTGAGTGAAAAAAGTGTGTGTGCGTGTGTGAAAGAGACATGGACAACACACGATAAAAGTAGAGAAAAAGCGTGTGTGTCTTATGCAAACATATCAAACATGCATCGTCGACCACGGAGGCAAGGTGAGGAGATAGTGTGTGGTTGTTTGGAACCGAGAGAGCAAGACACCTAGCACGTGGCCAAGAGGGGCCTGACAAATAAGGGAGAGAGGTTGAGAGAGACGTACGGAGAAAATGCAGACATGGGGAGGAGAGAGTGTATGTTTGTCATAGAGAGATCCCCTGGAGATCGTGATGGGACTACATGGGTGGGAGATCGAGTGACAAGGTGTGTGCGCGATAGAAGATGCCGCGAGAGATATCGAGATAGACGCAAGGATGGAAGGAGACAATACGTGTGTTCCTGATGGCTAGTAAGAGATAATCATACTTAGGAGGGGGGAGTGCTTGCGCCTATGATGGAGTGAGGGATTATGGTACTTAGGGGGGTGCGTGTCACATGGAGAGAGAACAAGGGCGGAGAGTGTTGGATGGGTCTATATGTATAGCGCGAGCGAGACATGTGTATGTGTGAACCAGGGAGATATAAGATCAGTTTGGCTTGCGTCCTGAGCATCTTTTGCCTGGCCTGGGGTTGTGGCTGGATTTCATGCACGCTTGTTTGGTTGCTACCCTGTGAAAAAGAAAGCCCGCCTGGCCTGGGTTCCCTTGCACTTTAATTAGCCTGGCTGCATTCCAGACACTGCAAGTAGCCTGGCCGAGACGATTGATTTTGAACGCCTGGCCGTGCCTGGTCGTGCGGCCACGAGGCTAACAGCAACATGGATGAATATTAGCATTAAATAATTGCTGCATGGATTGATTGACGGGACGTTGATGATTTGCATGGCCCAGGCATGAACCAAACGCTTCAGCACCACACAAGCATGGCCCGGCAGAAATATTTTAGATCTCACGTCCAAACCAGGCAGTACTGGCCATCAAGGCATGAGGCTCAGGTCACTAACCAAACTGGCCAATAAAATTTGAGAGAGATTGAAGAGCCCCGATAAGGCTGAGTGGTGCATCAGATAGCTGAGAGGGGGGAAAGAGATATTCCATCCGCTCGATAATGCAGTGCATGTAAATTTTTTAGAAGTCAAACTTTGGAAACTTTGATCAGGTTTACGAAAATGTTATTTATATCTACAATACCAAAGATACATCATACAAAACTACATCTCATGGTGAATCTAATGGTATATGTTTGCCATACTAGATGTAATTGTTTTTCTCCACGTACATGGTCAAACTTTGTGATGTTTGACTTTTCAATAAATCTATATGCTATGGACCGAGGAGAGTACCTAAGTCGAGACAGATCAAGTGCGTGTGAAGGAGAATTAGTAAGTGTGCAAAAAGAGTGTGTGTCAAAGAGAAAGTGACAACAAACGATAAATTAGTGAGACTGTGTGTTTTTTTGTTTCTTATGCGAACATATCACGCATGCATCTTCGAGATGAAAAGCGAGGCGAGGAGATACACGAAGATAGCTAGTGTGTGATTGTTTGCAACAGAGAGAGACACCCATGTAGCACATGTCCAATAGAGGTCTGGCCAACAAGGAACAAAGGTAGAGAGGGACACATGGATGGCATGGATGCATGGGGAGGGAGAGAGGGTGTGTTTGTGATAGAGAGATCCCCTCGAGATCGTGAGGGGACTATATGGGTGGGAGATCGAGGGAGGTGCGTGCGCGATAGAAAGATGCCCCGAGAGAAATCGAGATAGACCATGCATATGTTTGTGATGGAGACTAAGATTAGCTAGTCATATACATATAGGAGGGACTGCGTGTGCCTACAATTGAGTGAGAGGCCATCATACTTGGCTAGCTAGGCATGAGATTGTGTGTGTGTGAGATGGAGAGAGAACGAGGGAGAGAGATAGAGTTTTAGATGGGCCTATCGAGTGCGAGTGAGATATGCATGTGTATGTGTGACCCAGGTAGGTGGAGAGTTTGAGAGAGGGGGGAAGAGCTCCGAGACGACAGAGTGGTGCGTGAGAGAGTTACGAGCAAAGAGCCAAGGAATTTGTGTGCGTACGATGAGTGCAACCAAGATATCTAGCTTGGACTAGCTAGAGTATCATACATAGTGTGCGAGAGAGACCTATAGATGGTGTATATATGCATGCGAACTAGAAAGACCCCCCCCCCACACACAAAGAGATAGATAGAGAGAGAGACAGAGAGAGAGAGAGAGAGAGAGAGAGATGGAGAGAAAGGGAGAGGGACCAACAAGGTTTTTGTGTCGGTTGCGTGCGACAGAATTGAAGATTGTCGGAGAGAGAGAGAGAGAGAGAGAGAGAGAGAGAGAGAGAGAGAGAGAGAGAGAGAGAGAGAGAGAGAGAGAGAGCAGGAGTCCGGGAGAGGGGGAGGTCGCGTTTTATGCATCAAAGACTGATATAAACCATGTTTCGATATAAACTTGAATTCAAATATTTAAATTGGAGAACATGTTGTCTGCACTCCACACATGAACGGATATATGTGTATATCAAACAAGTTCATTAATTTGACTTTCAACATATTCATGGAGTACTATAATACTGTACAACATGCTACTCGATTGAGGTGTTCAATTTTGGCTTTAGTTCACTATTTTGACCTAGTGAACGAGCTATTTCATTGAATTGAGATATTTCATTTTGGGTTTGATTCGCGTTTTTGAGTGGGTCAACTATTTGTCATATAGTAAATCGCTAGCAACGAGCATGTAAAAACACATTACTCCCGAGCATCATCTCTCCATCTAAAAAAGAAGTGGCAAGCTAATATTTCTAAATTTGATTTGAATCGACCTGGTAAGGTAGATGTGGATGCTCGTTCTCCTAAAATTTGAATGAACCGTTAAACATCCTCTCTGCTCGGTGGAATTTGCCCGAACAAATAAATGGGAGACCCGAAATTACCGTCCTATGTGGGACACGCATCAATTGGCCCGTTGTACATCGAGGGTTGGTTCGTAACTTCATCCAAGCACGCCTTCTCCTCGGCCGAAATGACATGTGCCGAATAATTGATAACCCATGGTCGGCAAAACACGCTCTCCTCGCCCGAAATAGCTCGCTCCCACTATTTCAAAACACGCTCTCCTCGCCCAAAATCGCTCGCGCCCACTATAGTTCAAAACACTCCCTCCTCGCCCGAAATCGCTCCCTCCCACTATTTGGGGAGAAGAAAAGTTACTCTACTATCCCCGACCCTCAGTACACAGACCCAAGCCGAGAAGCCTAAAGGCAAGGGTAGAACTGTAACTCCCCCTCACACTTCAGACAAATGCGTCCATAAGACATGGTTCCACTCCCCTCCCAATCCCCCCCACCCCCATTGATACCTCGTGGGAGCGAAATCACCTTCTCCCCGGGAAGCTCCCTTCTCCCGAGCCGTGAAACCTCAACCCAACCTCCATGGCGCCCCCCACTGCACCAATTTCACAGCCGCCCTCCTCCCTAATGCCAGAGACGCTGTCCATTTGCCGTCGTGCACTGGACCGTGTGCCTCTTACTCCGTGCTGCTGGTGCTGCCTCGATGACGGCCGCGTGAACAGTACTGGAGCCGATTCACCCCTGCCGTTGTTCACGGCACCAGAGCGGCTCCAACTTCGGATCCGTCCAGAGTCCTGGCGCTGCTTCCCTGTAGCCGTCGACCATCACGACATCGCTATTTCCCTGCCGCCGGTCGCCACCGCAACCGCGCCGGCCTCACCGACTCGGTAGCTAGACCTGCCTACTTCACCAAGCCGCCAGATAGGTCGCACCCTCATCTCAAATCCCTTTATTTAGGTGTCAGTTGTCTGAATTTTTATTCTGGGCCAATCGATTCCCAATGGGAAGCAGCACCCCTCGAGGCGGCGGAGCTCCTAGGCTGCCGGTTGGCTGGTGTCTAACGTAAGTGTGCGGGGCCGCAAGTTCGCCGCGGAAGCAGCGCTTAGATGGCTGATACGTCACCAATGTATCTATAATTTTTTATTGTTCCATGCTATTATATTACCCTTTTTGGATGTTTATGGGCTTTATTTTACACATTTATATCATTTTTGGTACTAACCTATTAACCGGAGGCCCAGCCCATATTGTTGTTTTATTGCCTGTTTCAGGATTTCGAAGACAAGGAATATCAAACGGAGTCCAAATGGAATGAAACCTTCGGCAGCGTGATTTTTGGAAAGATTACGATCCAGGAGACTTGGAGTGCAAGCCGGGGGAGCATCAAGGAAGCCACGAGATAGGGGGCGCGCCCACCCCCCTGGGCGCTCCCTACCCTCTCGTGGGCCCCTCGAGGCTCCCCCGACCGACTTCTTTTGCCTATATAAGCCTACGTACCCTAAAAACATCGAAAAAAGAAGATAGATCGGGAGTTCCGCTGCCGCAAGCCTCTGTAGCCACCAAAAACCTCTCGGGAGTCCGTTCCAGCACCTTGCCGGAGGGGGAACCCATCACCGGTGGCCATCTTCATCATCCCGGCGCTATCCATGACGAGGAGGGAGTAGTTCATCCTCGGGGGCTAAGGTATGTACCAGTAGCTATGTGTTTGATCTCTCTCTCTCTCTCTCTCGTGTTCTCTCTATGGCACGATCTAGATGTATCGCGAGCTTTGCTATTATAGTTGGATCTTGTGATGTTTCTCCCCCTCTACTCTCTTGTAATGGATTGAGTTTTCCCTTTGAAGTTATCTTATCGGATTGATTCTTTAAGGATTTGAGAACACTTGATGTATGTCTTGTCGTGTTTATCTGTGGTGACAATGGGATATCACGTGCCACTTGATGTATGTTTTGGCGATCAACTTGAGGGTTCCGCCCATGATCGTATGCATAGGGGTTGGCACACGTTTTCGTCTTGACTCTCCGGTAGAAACTTTGGGGCACTCTTTGAAGTACTTTGTGTTGGTTGAATAGATGAATATGAGATTGTGTGATGCATATCGTATAATCATGCCCATGGATACTTGAGGTGACAATGGAGTATCTTGGTGACATTAGGGTTTTGGTTGATTTGTGTCTTAAGGTGTTATTCTAGTACGAACTCTTTAATAGATTGATCCGAAAGAATAACTTTGAGGTGGTTTCGTACCCCACCATAATCTCTTCGTTTGTTCTCCGCTATTAGTGGCTTTGGAGTGACTCTTGTTTCATGTTGAGGGATTATTATATGATCTATCTATGTTATTATTGTTGAGAGAACTTGCACTAGTGAAAGTATGAACCCTAGGCCTTGTTTCCTATCATTGCAATATCGTTTGTGCTCACTTTTATCATTAGTTACCTTGCTGTTTTTATATTTTCAGATTACAAAAACCTATATCTACCATCCATATTGCAGTTGTATCACCATCTCTTTGCCGAACTAGTGCACCTATACAATTTACCATTGTATTGGGTGTGTTGGGGACACAAGAGACTCTTTGTTATTTGGTTGCAGGGTTGTTTGAGAGAGACCATCTTCATCCTACGTCTCCCACGGATTGATAAACCTTAGGTCATCCACTTGAGAGAAATTTGCTATTGTCCTACAAACCTGTGCACTTGCAGGCCCAACAATGTCTACAAGAAGAAGGTTGTGTAGTAGACATCAAGCTCTTTTCTGGCGCCGTTGCCGGGGAGGTGAGTGCTTGAAGGTATATTTTTAGATCTTGCAATCGAATCTTTTTGTTTCTTGTTTATCACTAGTTTAGTTTATAGGAGAAAACTACAAAAAAATGGAATTGAGTTTGTCTCATTTGCTTCATCTTTTTAATATCTTTCGTGAGAATGATGGTAAGGAAAATTATGCTCAAGTGCTAGAAGAAGAATTATATAGAATAATTGGCATGAAATATGTAAATGATGAGCATGATTGCAATGTTGTTAGTATGAATTCCTTGAATACCCATGATGCTAATGATATGCAAAGCCACAAGCTTGGGGAAGCTATGTTTGATGAAGATGATATTTTTTTGTCCCCCAAGTTTTGATGAGAACATTTATTATGATGAAAGAAACCTCCTATTTATGATGATTCTATTGATGAAAGTGGGATCCATGTATGAGAACAAAGTGTGGACTTTGGTTGACTTGCCCGATGATCGACAAGCCATCGAGAATCAATGGATCTTCAAGAAGAAGACTGACGCTGATGGTAATGTTACTGTCTACAAAGCTCGACTTGTTAGGAAAGGTTTTTGACAAGTCCAAGGGGTTGACTACGATGAGACTTTCTCACCCGTAGCGATGCTTAAGTCTGTCCGAATCATGTTAGCAATTGCCGCATTTTATCATTATGAAATTTGGCAAATGGATGTCAAAACTGCATTCCTGAATGGATTTCTGGAAGAAGAGTTGTATATGATGCAACCAGAAGGTTTTGTCAATCCAAAGGATTCTAACAAAGTGTGCAAGCTCCAGCGATCCATTTATGGACTGGTGCAAGCCTCTCGAAGTTGGAATAAACGCTTTGATAGTGTGATCAAAGCATATGGTTTTATATAGACTTTTGGAGAAGCCTGTATTTACAAGAAAGTGAGTGGGAGCTCTGTAGCATTTCTAGTATTATATGTGGATGACATATTATTGATTGGAAATGATATAGAATTTCTGGATAGCATAAAAGGATACTTGAATAAAAGTTTTTCAATGAAAGACCTCGGTGAAGCTGCTTACATATTAGACATCAAGCTCTATAGAGATAGATCAAGACGCTTAATTGGACTTTCACAAAGTACATACCTTGATAAAGTTTTGAAAAGGTTCAAAATGGATCAAGCAAAGAAAGGGTTCTTGCCTATAATACAAGGTGTAAAATTGAGTCAGACTCAATGCCCGACCACTGCAGAAGATAGAGAGAAAATGAAAGATGTTCCCTATGCTTCAGCCATAGGCTCTATCATGTATGCAATGCTGTGTACCAGACCTGATGTGTGCCTTGCTATTAGTTTAGCAGGGAGGTACCAAAGTAATCCAGGAGTGGATCACTGGACAGCGGTCAAGAACATCCTGAAATACCTGAAAAGGGATTAAGGATATGTTTCTCGTTTATGGAGGTGACAAAGAGCTAGTCGTAAATGGTTACGTCGATGCAAGCTTTGACACTGATCCGGACGATTCTAAATCGCAAACCGGATACGTGTTTATATTGAATGGTGGAGCTGTTAGTTGGTGCAGTTATAAACAAAGCGTCGTAGCGGGATCTACATGTGAAGCGGAGTACATAGCTGCCTCAGAAGCAGCAAATGAAGGAGTCTAGATGAAGGAGTTCATATCCGATCTAGGTGTCGTACTTAGTGCATCGGGTCCAATGAAAATCTTTTGTGACAATACTGGTGCAATTGCCTTGGCAAAGGAATCCAGATTTCACAAGAGAACCAAGCACATCAACAGACGCTTCAATTCCATCCGGGACCAAGTCCAGGTGGGAGACATAGAGATTTGCAAGATACATACGGATCTGAACGTTGCAGACCCGTTGACTAAGCCTCTTCCATGATCAAAACATGATCAACACCAAGGCTCCATGGGTGTTAGAATAATTACTGTGTAATCTAGATTATTGACTCTAGTGCAAGTGGGAGACTGAAGGAAATATGCCCTAGAGGCAATAATAAAGTCATTATTTATTTCCTCATATCATGATAAATGTTTATTATTCATGCTAGAATTGTATTACCCGGAAACATAATACATGTGTGAATACATAGACAAACATGGTGTCACTAGTATGCCTCTACTTGACTAGCTCGTAAATCAAAGATGGTTAAGTTTCCTAACCATAGACATGAGTTGTCATTTGATTAACGGGATCACATCATTAGGAGAATGATGTGATTGACTTGACCCATTCCGTTAGCTTAGCACTTGACCGTTTAGTATGTTGCTATTGCTTTCTTCATGACTTATACATGTTCCTATGACTATGAGATTATGTAACTCCCGCTTACCGGAGGAACACTTTGTGCGCTACCAAACGTCACAATGTAACTGGGTGATTATAAAGGTGCTCTACAGGTGTCTCCGAAGGTACTTGTTGAGTTGACGTATTTCGAGATTAGGATTTGTCCCTCCGATTATCGGAGAGGTATCTCTGGGCCCTCTCGGTAATGCACATCACTATAAGCCTTGCAAGCAATGTAGCTAATGAGTTAGTTACGAGATGATGCATTGCGTAACGAGTAAAGAGACTTGCCGGTAACGAGATTGAACTAGGTATTGAGATACCGACGATCGAATCTCGAGCAAGATACCAATGACAAGGGAACAATGTATGTTGTTATGCGGTTTGACCGATAAAGATCTTCGTAGAATATGTAGGAACCAATATGAGCATCCAGTTTTCGCTATTGGTTATTGACCGGAGATGTGTCTCGGTCATGTCTACATTGTTCTCGAACCCGTAGGGTCCGCATGCTTAAAGTAAGATGACAGTTATATTATGAGTTTATGTGTTTTGATGTACCGAAGGTTGTTCGGAGTCCTGGATGTGATCAAGGACATGACGAGGAGTCTCAAAATGGTCGAGACATGAAGTTCGATATATTGGATGACTATATTTGGACACCGGAAAGGTTCCGTGTGAGATTGGGACAATACCGGAGCTCCGGGAGGTTATCGGAACCCCCCGGGAGGTATATGGGCCTTATTCGGCCTTAGTGGAAAGGAGGGGAAAGGAGCAAGGGAGGGCCCCCCCAAGCCCAATCCGAATTGGGAGGGGGGCCGGCCCCCCTTTCCTTACTCCCTCCTTCCTCTTCCTTCCCTCTCCCTCTCCTAATAGGAAAGGGGGGAGTCCTACTCCTGGTGGGAGTTGGACTCCCCCCCAGGGTGCGCCACCCCCCTTGGCCGGCCCCCTCCTCCACTCCTTTATATATGGGGGAGGGGGGCACCCCATAGACACAACAATTGATCATTGATCTCTTAGCCGTGTGCGGTGCCCCCCTCCACCATAGTCCTCCACGATAATATCGTACCCGTGCTTAGGTGAAGCCCTGCATCGGTAGAACATCATCATCGTCACCACGCCGTCGTGCTGACGGAACTCTCCCTCGACGCTCGACTGGATCGGAGTTCGAGGGACGTCATCGAGCTAAACGTGTGCAAGAACTTGGAGGTGTCGTGCTTTCGGTGCTTGATTGGTCGGGCCGTGAAGACGTACGACTAAATCAACCGCGTTGTGCGAACGCTTCCGCTTTCGGTCTACGAGGGTACGTGGACACACTCTCCCCTCTCGTTGCTATGCATCACCATGATCTTGTGTGTGCGTAGGAAATTTTTTGAAATCACTACGTTCCCCAACATTACCTTCCTATGCTTGTTGATTATTGTTCCCATAAGTTGTTTTCTCACAAAATCCCTATGCATAGGAAGTGGGTTATACTTAAATGTGCTAGTCATATGCTTCATGATGCTCCCGTTATGTTTCAATTCTTATCTCTTATGTGAGCATCATTGCCATCATCATGCCTAGCTAGGAAGGCATTAAAGAAAAGCGCTTGTTGGGAGACAACCCAATATGTATCCTTACTGTTTTTGTGTGTTCAAATGATTATGCTACCGTAGTAATCATGTTTTATAGCTTTTGTTTCAATAAAGTGCCAAGTAAGACCTTTAGGATAGCTTACGGTGATAGTTGTGTTGATCCTGCTGAAAATTAGAAACTTTTGCACCCAGTAAATTTGTTTTGTTAATTCACAGATACGTGATTATGATCTGATTCTTTTTGCCCTGGATTGGTACACAAATTTCTTACGACTTCCTAATTTGGTAGGATTTTTGGAGTTCCATAAGTATACGTTTGATATAGATTACTACAGACTGTTCTGTTTTTGACAGATTCTGTTTTCTATGTGTTGTTTGCTTATTTTGATGAATCTATGAGTAGTATCGAAGCGTATGAACCATAGATAAGTTGGAGTACCGTAGATATTACACCAATATTAATTTAGATTTAGTTCATTACAGTACCTAAGTGGTGGTTTTATTTTCTTATACTAACGGAGCTTACGAGTTTTCTGTTGAGTTTTGTGTTGTGAAGTTTTCAAGTTTTGGGTAAAGATTCAATGGACTATGGAATAAGGAGTGGCAAGAGCCTAAGCTTGGGGATGCCCAAGGCACCCCAAGGTAATATTAAAGGACAACCAAGAGCATAAGCTTGGGGATGCCCCGGAAGGCATCCCCTCTTTCGTCATCGTTAATCGGTAACTTTACTTGGAGCTATATTTTTATTTGCCACATGACATGTGTCTTGCTTGGAGCGTCATTTTATTTTGTTATAATTTGCTTTATGTTATTTATATTAATGTTTTGCATCTATATTTTCAATAAAAATTTCAAGGATAGCCTTTAACAAGCTTATTTTGCTAGTATACATGTTGCTGTTTGAAAACAGAAAGTTTACCGCTGTTGCAAAAATTCCCTAGAAAAGTCAGAGAGTGGTATAATGTTGAAACCTTTTGCATAATAAGCTCTGATAAATTTACCACAATGGGAATTTTCTCTCATAATTTTCGGAGTTAGGTAAGTATGATGAATCTTGCATTCTTTACAGACTATACTGTTTTGGCAGATTGCTGTTATGTTTGCATTGTTTGCATATGTTTGCTTGTTTAATGATTCTATTAGAGGATAGGAGTATTAAATATGCAGAGACATTTAGTATGAAATGTTCAATAATAATTTTAGTGATTTGTTACAGTAGAAAATGATGATGTTTTGCATTGGTTTATACTAACCTATCTCACGAGTTCTTGTTGAGTTTTGTGTGGATGAAGTTTTTGAGAAATAGAGAAACCATGATATGAAAGGAATTAAGGAGACACAAAAGCTCAAGCTTGGGGATTCCCAAGGCACCCCAAGATAATATTTCAAGAATTCTCAAGCATCTAAGCTTGGGGATGCCCCGGTAGGCATCCCACCTTTCTTCTTCAACAACTATCGGTTAGTATCGGTTGAACCTAAGTTTTTGCTTCTTCACTTGAGTCGTGCTATGCTTGCAATGTCATTTTATTTTGTTTTGCTTGCTGTTTGAATACAATACCAAGATCTGAAATTCTTAAATGAGAGAGAGTCTTCACTTAGTTACATAATTATTTAGCTACTCATTGATCTTCACTTATATCTTTTCGGAGTAGTTTGTCATTTGCTCTAGTGCATCACTTATATCTTTTGGAGCACGGCGGTGGTTATATTTTGTAGAAATTGCTCATGCTTCACTTAAATTATTTTGAGAGTCTTTTAGAACAGCATGGTATTTTCTATGGTTACAAAGTTGGTCCTTGAATGATGAGCATCCAAGTTGGGTATAATAAAAACTATCATAGAAAGTGAATTGGATGCTATGATCAATTTGATACTTGATAATTGTTTTGAGATATGGAGGTAGTGATATTAAAGTCATGCTAGTTTGGTGATTATGAATTTAAAGAATGCTTGTGTTGAGGTTTGTGATTCCCGTAGCATGCACGTATGGTGAACCGCTTTGTGATGAAGTTGGAGCACAATTTTATTTATTGATTGTCTTCCTTATGAGTGGCGGTCGGGGACGAGCGATGGTCTTTTCCTACCAATCTATCCCCCTAGGAGCATGCGCGTAATACTTTGTTTTTGATGACTTGTAGATTTTTGCAATAAGTATATGAGTTCTTTTGACTAATGTTGAGTCCATGGATTATACGCACTTTCACCCTTCCACCATTGATCGGTACCATACACCCACCACATACCTTCCTCAAAACAGCCACCATACCTACCTATTATGGCATTTCCATAGCCATTCCGAGATATATTGCCATGCAACTTTCCACCGTTCCATTCATATGACACGCATCACCTTTGTCATATTGCTCTTTGCATGATCATGTAGTTGACATCGTATTTGTGGCAAGGACACCTTCATAATCTTTATACATGTCGCTCTTGATTCATTGCATATCTCGGTACACCGCTGGAGGCATTCATGTAGAGTCATATCTTGTTCTAGCTTTGAGTTGTAATTATTGAGTTGTAAATCCATAAAAGTGTGATGATCTTCATTGTTAGAGCATTGTCCCAGTGAGGAAAGGATGATGGAGACTATGATTCCCCCACAAGTCGGGATGAGACTTCGGACTTTACAAAAAGAAAAAAAGGCCAAAAAGAAGAAAAAGAAAAAAAGGCCAAAGGAAAAAAAGAGAAAAATAAAAATAAAAAAGAGGAGAAAAGAAAAAGGAAAAAAGAAAAAATAAAATGAGAGAAAAAGAGAGAAGGGACAATGCTACTATCTATTTTTCCACACTTGTACTTCAAAGTAGCACCATGATCTTCATGATAGAGAGTCTCCTATGTTGTCACTTTCATATACTAAGTGGGAATTTTTCATTATAGAACTTGGCTTGTATATTCCAATGATGGGCTTCCTAGAAATGCCCTAGGTCTTCATGAGCAAGCAAGTTGGATGCACACCCACTTAGTTTCTTTTTGTTGATCTTTCATATATTTATAGCTCTAGTGCATCCGTTGCATGGCAATCCCTACTCACTCACATTGATATTTATTAATGGGCATCTCCATAGCCCGTTGATACGCCTAGTTGATGTGAGACTATCTTCTCCTTTTTGTCTTTTCCACAACCACCATTCTATTCCACATATAGTGCTATGTCCATGGCTCATGCTCATGTATTGCGTGAAAGTTGAAAAAGTTTTAGATTACTAAAGTGTGAAACAATTGCTTGGCTTGTCATCGGGGTTGTGCATGATTAAATACTTTGTGTGATGAATATAGTGCAACAACCAGACTATATGATTTTGTAGGGATAACTTTCTTTGGCCATGTTATTTTGAGAATACATGATTACTTTGATTTGTATGCTTGAAGTATAACTATTTCTTATGTCAATATGAACTTTTATTTTGAATCATTTGGATCTGAACGGTCATGCCACAATAAAGAAAATTACATTGAGAATTATGCTAGGTAGCATTCCACATCAAAAATTCTGTTTTTATCATTTACCTATTCGAGGACGAGCATGAATTAAGCATGGGGATGCTTGATACGTCTCCAACGTATCTATAATTTTTTATTGTTCCATGTTATTATATCACCCTTTTTGGATGTTTATGGGCTTTATTTTACACATTTATATCATTTTTGGGACTAACCTATTAACCGGAGGCCCAGCCCATATTATTGTTTTATTGCCTGTTTTAGTATTTCAAAGAAAAGGAATATCAAGCGCAGTCCAAATGGAATGAAACCTTCGGCAGCGTGATTTTTGGAAAGATTATGATCCAGGAGACTTGGAGTGCAAGCCGGGGGAGCACCGAGGAAGCCACGAGACAGGGGGGCGTGCCCACCCCCCTGGGCGCGCCCTACCCTCTCGTGGGCCCCTCGAGGCTCCCCCAACCGACTTATTTCGCCTATATAAGCCTACGTACCCTAAAAACATCGAAAACAGAAGATAGATCGGGAGTTCCGCCGCCGCAAGCCTCTGTAGCCACCAAAAACCTCTCGGGAGCCCGTTCCGGCACCCTGCCGGAGGGGGAACCCATCACCGGTGGCCATCTTCATCATCCCGATGCTATCTATGACGAGGAGGGAGTACTTCACCCTCAGGGCTGAGGGTATGTACCAGTAGCTATGTGTTTGATCTCTCTCTCTCTCTCTCTCTCTCTCTCTCTCTCTCTCTCTCTCTCTCTCCCTCTCTCGTGTTCTCTCTATGGCACGATCTTGATGTATCGCGAGCTTTGCTACTATAGTTGGATATTATGATGTTTCACCCCCTCTAATCTCTTGTAATGGATTGACTTTTCCCTTTGAAGTTATCTTATCGGATTGAGTCTTTAAGGATTTGAGAACACTTGATGTATGTCTTACCGTGTTTATCTGTGGTGACAATGGGATATCACGTACCACTTGATGTATGTTTTGATGATCAACTTGCGGGTTCCGCCCATGAACCTATGCACAGGGGTTGGCACACATTTTCGTCTTGACTCTCCGGTAGAAACTTTGGGGCACTCTTTGAAGTACTTTGTGTTGGTTGAACAGATGAATTTGAGATTGTGTGATGCATATCGTATAATCATGCCCACGGATACTTGAGGTGACAATGGAGTATCTAGGTGACATTAGGGTTTTGGTTGATTTGTGTCTTAAGGTGTTATTCTAGTACGAACTCTTTAATAGATTGATCCGAAAGAATAACTTTGAGGTGGTTTCGTACCCCACCATAATCTCTTCGTTTGTTCTCCGCTATTAGTGGCTTTGGAGTGACTCTTGTTTCATGTTGAGGGATTATTATATGATCTATCTATGTTATTATTGTTGAGAGAACTTGCACTAGTGAAAGTATGAACCCTAGGCCTTGTTTCCTATCATTGCAATATCGTTTGTGCTCACTTTTATCATTAGTTACCTTGCTGTTTTTATATTTTCAGATTACAGAAACCTATATCTACCATCCATATTACACTTGTATCACCATCTCTTCGCCGAACTAGTGCACCTATACAATTTACCATTGTATTGGGTGTGTTGGGGACACAAGAGACTCTTTGTTATTTAGTTGCAGGGTTGTTTGAGAGAGACCATCTTCATCCTACGCCTCCCACGGATTGATAAACCTTAGGTCATCCACTTGAGGGAAATTTGCTACTATCCAACAAACCTGTGCACTTGCAGGCCCAACAACGTCTACAAGAAGATGGTTGTGTAGTAGACATCAATGGCTATCTTTTAGAGTTGTGTGGGTTGAAGGTACTGCCGCCGCCGGATCTGGATGATGGGGAGTCTTTGTGGATTGGCCCGGGGGCGGTGCAACTACGGCAGTGTGGTGGGGTGGGGAGCGGGGTTTTGGCCAGGGCCACGGACGACGGAGGCAGGCTGCTCTGCCGTTGGTCGCTGGCTCTTCGGGGAAGATTCTAAACAGTGTCAGTCGGGAGGCACAAGACGGCCATCAAGCCATCCGGCGTAGATCGGACATTACCAAAATAAAATAAAATCGTGTGACCCCAATTTAGTGTTCAGTCAACAGATGTGTGACCACTCTCGTACCTTGTTGTTGATCTCTTAGTGTATTTCTTCAGATCAAAGAGATATGTCGTTCTTAACATTATGCATTATCTGCATCTTCAGACAGACCGTCTTCCGACTCACCGCGGCTGCTCCAACAAGGGAAGCATACACCAGAAAGGAGCTATAGTCCCCACTCAACAGTTCCCTACATCGAATGCGCGTGCCCAACATGGACAGCCACAACAACTGCAGGGCCATCGAGAAGTTAGCACATGATGCTCACTCCTATGGATGGCAGCCAGATAGGTTGTACCCTCATCTTACTTGTGTGCAACATTTATGGCTTTGTTATTCATCTAAGCATGGAAAATAGATCATCACATTTCACTGTATATTCATGCTGATCTCTTACGGGTCTTGTTCAGGAGTTAACGATGTTCCATAGTTCAGCTAAGATACTTGTTCTTTAGGTAACGATGTTCCATAGTTATCATCCATCAGCCAATGCTATCCCACAGGCTGGTGATTATAGTATTATACCACTTCTAGTATTACCTATGTTGTTCTTTAATACTTTTGTGTGCCATCTAGTTAATCTCGAGTACAAATGATACATATTCTGTAGCTTTCATCTGTGTTCTCCCTTTAGTTTATGAGACCTGTTGCTGCTAGTTAACTTCAGTCCTACTATTTATGTCGTCTCCTACAGGCACTCATTACATAAATCTAACTACTAGTTGTCTTCCATGCATGTCAGATATAATTGCACACACTGATATATCCACAAGAACCTCACGGAGCAATGTAAAGGCCAATAAACTTGATGTCAATGATACCCAATATGATGGAACATGTAAAGGCGGTTCTTCAGAAGACTTGCAGAAAGATGATGAATCCTCTTCACCCCACAAGGTCCTTGCTCTAACTTGGCCTATGATATGGGTACAACATGCATAGAATGTCCTGGAGTGTATCTACTCTGTTGCAATGCCATGTACTTAGCATGCTGATCATGCATGTAAATATGTCATGCCTTCCTGTTTTTCAATACCTATTCCATTCATGATAACATGTTTTCAAATTCAAGTACTGTCATTCTACTCTATTGCAATGCCATTTTCTTAATTTGGACATCATGCTTCTGAATATCTTATGCATTGTTATTCATCAGTATGTACTTCATCTGTCTACCATACCGTGTTTTTTTACATTGAAGTGTTGTTCTAGTGCTCTGTTGCAATGCCATGTTAGTTTTCCAATCATACACGTGTATGTTGCCTTAGAGATTTCTGTACGTATTGCGCTAGCATACCGTTTTACATTCAACTAGTGTTTTTTTGCTGTGTTGTCCTGTCGTATCCCTAGCTCTTACACCATACTCCCTCCGTCCGGATTACATGTTGCCGAAATGGATAAAAAAGGATGTATCTAGAACTGAAATACGCCTAGACCCATCCATTTTTTTCCGGATGGAGGGAATACATGTCAATATGTCATGCCTTTCTATTCTTCAGTACCTATTCCATCTCTCTACTGTCGCATGTTTTATAATTAAAGCACCATTCTTCTATACAAGGCATGCAAGGGGAAGACGACTATGTTAGAATCTAAAGGGTTACAAACAAGTCCTTTGCAAAAGATCCAAACGCCAGGAGATAATAAACCAACTCCAGTCTTTATAGATACTGCTCCAGCACAGAGAAACCCAACTCCTACTGATAATAAGCAGATTCCGGTGGCCAAAGAACTAGTCCGCTCCAATCTAGCAAAAATATGTCAACTCCATTCTAAGAAGCATGTGCGTATCCTTGCATCATGAAATTTTATAGCATGCTGATCATATTTTCTACATGTTTCTTACCCATCTCTCTTTTAGAAAATAAGCTTAATAGGTAGAAGAATTTCTGCAATGGTATCATTTATGAGGAAAGATTCTTGCAGGAATTCTCTGTGCTCCAATGTAGATGTAAGTACCTGTTGTATATCACTATATTTTTACATCAGCATGTATTTTGTTAATCGGCGTGAATCCAACCTTTATCCGATCTAAATTTAGTTGTAGCAAAATGTATGATTAAAGGCCACAATGTTGATTTTTGTAAGGAAAACTGCCTGGTAGTTTTGCATCCCGAGCTGCATGAGTGTACTATGTCATATCAGTGGGTTTGAATACTTTGGTTCCGCAGTGGGTTTTTTAGTTTTTTTACTGTGTTGTCCTGTCGTATCCCTAGCTCTTACATCATACTCCCTCTGTCCGGATTACATGTCGCGGAAATGGATAAAACTGGATGTATCTAGAACTGAAATACGCCTAGACCCATCCATTTATTTCCGGATGGAGGGAATACATGTCAATATGTCATGCCTTTCTATTCTTCAGTACCTATTCCATCTCTGCTGTAGCATGTTTTATAACTGAATCACCATTCTTCTATATAAGGCATGCAAGGGGAAGACGGCTATGTTAGAATCTGAAGGGTTACAAACCAGGTCTTTGCAAAAGATCCAAACGCCAGGAGATAATAAACCAACTCCATTTTTCATAGATACTGCTCCAGCGCAGAGAAACCCAACTCCCACTGATAATAAGAAGATTCGAGTGGCCAAAGAACTAGTCCACTCTTGTCAAGCAAAAGAATGTCAACTCCATTCTAAGAAGTGTGTGTGTATCCTCGCATCATGAAATTTTATAGCATTCTGATCATATTTTCTACATGTTTCTTACCCATCTCTCTTTTAGAAAATAAGGTTAAACGATAGAAGACTTCCTCCATTGGGATCGTATTCGAGGAAAATATCTTGCGGGAATTCTCTGTGCTCCAATGCTGATGTAAGTACCTGTTGTATATCACTATATTTTTACATCAGCATGTATTTCGTTAATCGGCGTGAATCTAACCTTTATCTGATCTAAAATTAGTTGTAGCAAAATGTTAAAGGCGCCAATGTCGATTTTTGTAAGGAAAACTGCCTGGTAGTTTTGCATACTGAGCTGCATGAGTGTACTATCTCATATCACGCACATTACTGAATTGTAGTGCTTCTCTGGTTGCTCATTCATTCATTGTGTCAATGTTGCTTTCGTATTACCTTACCAGGCTGATGATAGCTGTGCCATATTGTGTTAATTTGGTGTAGGCTAGTTTCCCAAATGTTCATTGTGTCAATGTTGCTTTCCTATTATCTGACTTGGCCAATGATAGCAATGCTAGTGCGTTAATTTTGTGCAGGCTGCTGAAGATAAGAAGACAAACTCTGAAAACTGCAAGGCAACCCCATTGTTTCTTTCCAGTAAATCTAGGCCAGGTAATATGGCAATAACTCATGATTAATTTGTTTGGCTCCCGTCCTATTTTATGTTATGATGCAGTGGTCGAGACACTCTCCACTATCAATAATACAAGCCTGCCAAAATCACCATCTGAATCTGTTCAGTATCCTCTGTCTCGAATGCAATGGAATAAATGTATGTTTGTGAACCAATTAATGGCTGAAGCAATGACGGAAATGGTGGATGAATCAGAGGTGCAGAGTCGTGCGACACAACAACTGATCAATGTTTTCAGAGACAGTGTAGCAAAGCAGCAAGAACTTGCCCACATGCTTATGGGCATCATCTGTGCTAAGGTTGCAGATTGTGACATTGTAGATGGTTAGGTTCTGCTCATTTATTTGCACTGGCATCAATCTTTGATTGCCTAGTGGATGTAATTTCCTGTAATATATGCTGGATGTGCAACGTTATTCCCTATATGCCGTACCTTTGGTTGATCGGTTTTGGTCCTGTGCATAATTGCTCGTCGTAATGGGCTCAAATTATCTAACTCGGCCTAAAGACATGTACGAACTTTAGTGGGCCCATTAAGTTAATGGGCCGTTACTAGGCCGAAAATTAATGGTCGGCCCTCTTACCTCCCGGGTCGTTAACAGGCCGACATCAAAGCGGGCAACAGGTGGGCCCAATTTATTTCACGGGCCGTTAACAGGCCGTTACTAAGTTTGGGCCACATATGGCCCAACTATACTATAGGCCTTTAGCAGGCCGAAAGAGACAGCGGGCTTGTACTGGACCATGAAGAGCATGGGCCTCTAAGAGGCCGAAAGTCAGGTCGTATTGTAAATGGCCCAACTGTGTTGTGGGCCTTTAGTAGGCCGAAAGAGAAACTGGGCTGGTATTGGACCATGAAGGGCATGGGCCTTTAAAAGGCCAAAACTAAGGTCCGACTACAAATGGCCCAACTCATTTATGGTCCGTTAACAGGCCGAAAGGCACACAGGGCCGGGAATTGGCCCTACACTTAAATGGGTCGCTAAAAGGCCAAAACTCAGGTCCGACTACAAATGGCCCAACTGATTTATGGGCCTTCAATAGGCTGAAAGTGACACATGACCGGAAATTGGCCCAACACTTAAATGGGCCGCTAAAATGCCGAAACTCAGGTCCGACTACGAATGGCCCATCAGATTTATGGGCCATCAACAGGCTGAAAGACACACCGGGCCGGAAATTAGCCCAACATTTAAATGGGTCGCTAAAAGGCTGAAAGATGTACATCCTGAAAATTGCCCCATCCATTGAATGGGCCGTTAACAGGCCAAAATCTCATCGTGCCGATATTGAGCCCAAATATATAGCGGGCTGTTAACGGGCTTGAACTGACGATGGGCTGCAATGGTGTCAAATCTTTAACGGGCCATTGACGAGCCGAATTGGCACATCTCGTATGGGCCGTGGGCTTAAATGGACCTGACACAAGTAGGCCTTATATGGGACGGCCTGCTAATTTTTACTGGGCCGACCTTTTTCACTGGAATGGGCCACTGTTGGGCCGTGCCACATGTCGACCTATCATAGGCACCTCATGTCCAATGAGTGGATGACATCTGTCCCAACGGTGAGGCAACACGTGTTTCCTGTGGCCAATGATGATTTTACACATGGAAAATCCCCATTGGTCCAGGCTATTAACGGGTTATCGGATCCAAAAAACCGGACCCGATAGCTTAACGGCGTTCCATTACGGTGGATGCCACGTGTCGGTCACCCTTGACGAAAGCACTTCTGTGACGCGCGATTTATCGTCATGGAAGTGGACACTTCCGTGATGATAATTTTGGTAATGTCATGGAACACTTCTATAACAGCACAGGTATGACTATCTTGATTCTGTCATAAAATCGTCATGGATGTACATGCATGACAAAAAACGCGACCTACTGTGACAAACACGTATCATCACTGAAGTGTATTTTTTTGGTAGTGAATTGTGTGTTTTAAGGCATAAAGTAAAAAACAAATCATGTAGAAAAGCATTTGGGCAATTCTGATACGGTAGATTCTAGAACAAAGAAGAAGTGCTTGTGTTTTGAGGTTTGTGCATTATGCTTAAGTTCAACCATAGAGTCTTCTAGATTGTAAATGTGGCAAAATCTGGTGGAATCTAGATGATATCCAACGGTCAGTAGTGCTCAAATTTGCCAGCTCTGCACCATCGGATTGGCTGCATCCAACGACCATCTTTCAAAGTTAAAGTTATCCGCACACTATATAAAAAATATAAAATATAATATATATAGGGGTATAGATATAGATATGTGATGCGAAAGCCACCCATCATCTCCAATTAGAATAGTGTGTCCATGCAGGGATGCAATGTGGCCAAACGACGTCTGCCATCGGTATCTCAAATTCAAACCAGTCCGACCTTGTTCAATGTGTATACATTACAACATGCTCATTTCCAAACCACACTGTGTAGATCTCCATTATATTCATGCATGCATAGGTTTCAAACATCATGATCTCTTATTCAAATATTTGAATTCAACTTTACATTGATTATGACCTCACCTAGTATTTTACAGCCATACAGTCGTCTTCTCTTTATAATTGTACCACTAACTTTCTCTCGTGCATGCATGCACACACGATACCAGTCGGCATTATCCATCGCATGCATGCAATCTTTTTCTTTAGGTCGGTGTCCCATGAAGGCACACACATACACATCCCCCTCTCCATCATATCGGGCATTCTTTATCTCTCACGTGCATGCGCAACGATCGATGTTCCTCTATTTGTGTGTGTATATAGCTAGGTCTTTCATAGTTTTCCACATAAACCAATGAATCTATATATCTAGTGAGGTCTCACCCTCTTTCCCACGTCCACATCGATCAATCTATACCTCACTATATAGGATTACATATATAGCTAATCCACCCACATTGATTATATATCCAACGTTCCCCTCTCATCAGCCATGCCTTCTGCTTCATCTCTCAGACGCGCGCAATGGCGAAGACAGGGGGCAGCAAGGGCCCTGCTCCCCCCCTAACATCACTATATATCGAGGCTAATGTGAATGTGATCATTAGACAATTGCTGGTAAAAATGGTTTAAGATGATGAATTGGCCCTCCTCGTAAAAGATTAGCAATGCTTGGCCCCCTAGCTCGTGGGACATATTTCATGGCTCCGCCACTGCGCGCAACAGCGCACGTTCTCGCCCCCTCTCTCTAAATATCAATCTCGCACTTGTGAACTCCTTCATAGTCTCCCTCCACTCGGCCCCTCGCACCATCTTCTAGCCCCCCACCGGATTTTGCCACATGTACAATCTAGCAGACTCCATGGTTGAACATAAGCATAATGCACAAACCTCAAAACAATGGTGGTTCTCCTTTGTTCTGGAATCTTTTATCATAACTGCCCAAACTTTTTTGCTAGTTGTATTTCCATTATTTGTTTTTACTTTATGCTTTACAACGCACAATTCCATGAATCATAAAATAGATTAAGGGATTCTTTGATTCAAAGGATTCTCAAAGGAATTTTGGAGGATTCTAATCCTTAGGAATTTTTCCTATCTTGGTAGTTTGATTCGTAGGATTGTAAACCATAGGAATTTTTCCATATGATTCATTTGCACTGGATTTCATAGTAAACATCCCATCCACTCAAACCTCTTTGAAAGAATTCTGCATTTTTTCTATGCACAATCAAACACTCGTACAATCATGTATGATTCAAGACGACATTCCACTCTAATCCCATGTTTTCCTATTCCCACGTTCTGGAAATCCTACGAATCAATGAGGCCCTAGGTTTTTTGTAAAAACTAATTGATTTTGAATGAGATGAACTATAAGAATTAAATGAAGTTCTACATCAGGCATATATGACTCAGAGCTTACATGCTATAGTGTGGTATTTATTCATAATTTGGTTGCAGAATCTGATGCGTGCAATGCACGTGTACCTTACTAGTACTTCGAGTATGTGCAAAACACGTAAATTAGAATTCCAATGGCACGCTACACAGTGTCTCTCTTACAGTTCATGAAGCCACGTGGCACATGTGGAGCGTTGTCGCAACCTCCTTGTGTGGATTGATCACAATGACGTGCTGCTGGGTCCAGAAGAATGTACTCGTCCACCCTGAGCCACACTGGCGGTACATGCATTAAGCGAAGATGTGCACGCACGCCACGCACGCACTCATTCCCTCACACGCACACGTGGGTACACGGGCGGATGCAATTTTGTACCAAGATCCACCCCATGTGATAATTTGACGCATGTAAAGTCCTTCACTTCATTGATGGTCAATTAATACAGTGCATGCAAATTGAGTGGACGTGAGGGCGGAAGAAAGACATTACTACTCCACTATGCGCATGCGAGTAGTTAAATCATGGGTTGCTAGTAGTACTTCCATTGGTCTCCTTCGTATTTTGTGCCAATTTTTGATAGTAACATACTAATATTTACACATCTGAGCAGTGTAGTCTACTTGAAATTTACGTTCCACTAAACTCATCGGGGGCCGTTTCAGGCCTCGAAACCAAAACCATCAATTTACCTTTACCTTGTTCCCATCACATTCGAAAGTGCTAGTGCTACAATTAAGTGCAAGCCTGCTCACACCTATTAGTACGTACCAAACCTGAACATGTTCCCACTATGCAGGTATTAGTACTAGTTTTAGTACTTAGTTTATAAAAAGGGGAACTACCTAACCAAAAATTACTCTACCTTTCCTCCTCATAAGTGCTTCTTCTTCATCCGTCCTTGCCATGGCTAGTGCATAGAGCTCTAAGTCGAGAACTACTCGTAACAAGGGAGAGGCAACCAAGGCTGCAGAAAAAAAGAGATGGCTTGCTGCCACGCAGAGACCTCAAAAGATCTCTCACGAGCAGGCGATGGCTCCCAGGAGCGCCCTAACCGCGGAGGCGAACATGCCTTGCTGGTGGCACTGGAGTCATTATCCCTTGACGGCATGCCCGATCAGCTCAATAAGCACCTCAATAAGCAAAAGGAGTTCATCCACGGCTTGGTGGAGCTGCTGAAGGAGAGCCTCGATGACATGCCCGCTGAGCTCAATAAGCATGGGGACTTGACCGCCGGTTTTGTGATGCTGCTGAAGAAGAGCATTGCCTCGGGGAAGAAGGTGGCCGGCGAAATCCTGCAACTTCAGGAGGAAAAGGCGAAGCTCTGCCATGAGCTCGACTTGCTGAAGGAGAAGAACACCGGCTGGAAGAAGCTACATGAGAGAACTTTTCCTCGATGAAGATGTTGCAGGCCCTCGTCATGGAATAGAAGGAGGAGTTGGCGAAGCTCCGCGTTGAGCACGCGGCTGCTGTCAAGGTACATAATGCGGACGTGGAACAGATGATGAAGGCTCGCGTCGAGAAATCCCGTGTCATGGACATAATGAAGAAGATGGAGGAGGAGACGCGCAAGGAGATGGAGGTCGTGGAGGCGATGAAGAAGCAGTTACGACTCCGCAGCGAATTAGATCATTTGGGGTGATAATCTTCCTACTTCTTTTGCTCCTGTGTTTCTTCTTTTGCTTCGGGTGTTTCACCACACGTGTCATATTCTCTACGAGGCATGAATAGAACAATGTTAACAATGAGATGACTAGCAAATTAGATCATTTTTATCGCCATATGGTACTGGGCTGCCGTGTTTCGTGGTCCTCCATCGTAGTACCACTCTAGTGGAAAACTTGAGTATGCCGCACGGTTCTTTGCCCCTCCTCAGGTCGTCGACACATTTATACGAGCAGTCAAATCACAAGGCCCCGCCTTGCATTAGTAATGAGCCGTAAAATCACAAAGGCCCTCGCCTCTCGTGAAAACGACCAATCTAGACTGCCTCGCCCTCTAGCCTTTTAAAAAAATGTATACATTTGTACAGTAGTAGTATCGATGGATTGCACCATGGAGCAAAACTAACAAGATGAAATTAAAGAAAAAAGGAGGTACATATAGAGAGCGCTCGTCACCAAATTATGCATATAGTACTATTAAGAAAATAAAGAAATTATCATACCTATTTAATTCTTGGGTTCTTATTATTTATGCCACTAGTAGTGTATCACTACTCAGTTTTGCCATTAGAAGTTACAACTACTCAAAAATGCCATCGATCCGTGAGATGCCTGCTCAAAAATGCAATTAGATATCTAAAAAACTGTCATTGTTAAGTTAGATGTTTGCTCAAAATGCCATTAGACATTGTTATTTTCACGTCAAACCCGTTGACCATGTTACATGACAAAAATAAGCCGATTCTCACAATGATAAGTGTGGCCCCGCTTGTCAGGAGTAACCAAGCGAATAATTTTACAGGAAAATAAGAACGTTGTTGGGATCAAGTAGGCCCCATACTTTATTTTACTGTAGTGAGATAGAGGGAGAGCTGGCTATTGGTCCATCGGTATTTATGTCATTATAACATGGCAAAAGATATTTGAGTCACATTAATGGTGTCTAGCACAACACACCCCTCAAATAAAACTAAGCACCCTGGAATTCTTTGACAAAACTAAGCACCCTGAAATTCTTTGACAACTAAACTGCTGGCTATATGATGTTGGCCATATATATTGTGCGTATATAATGTGAAGAAACGAGTGGTAGTACTATACCAACTAAAAGATGAAATGTAAGAAATATAACGAGAAGAAACATAACATAGTTTTGCTGGGGGCTCAACACAACACACCCCTCAAATTAAACTAAGCACACCTGAAACTAAACTAAGCAACTAATTCGGTAGACACTACATTAGAACCACCATGAGCAACGACACTGCCACCTTACTCGGAGTCCTCGTCCATGTCCTCAACTTCGTCCTTGTCCCTCTTCCTTTTGGCCGATACTTCTTTGATTGAACTGCACACTTGGCTCTTGCTCTTCATCCAACCCTTGTAGATATTGAAACAAAGGTAGCCATCCATTGCAGCGTACTGGATGTGGTTTATATCTAGTACATTCCACTGCCATGCATGACGATGAAACGTGTGTGGAGGTTTCTCCAGTTTACCGTACGAAGGATGAACCATGGCTCCTGCTAGGGTCAGCAATGAAGGCTGACCACGGGAGGGCAGCAGCCGATTCTTCTGGAGGTCGAAGGGGTTGCCTACAATGAGGCCTATCTGGCCCAGGACTCTTTTGTCGTTTGTAAAGTCTATAGTAACGAATTTGACTAGGCCGCCCTTGAGGAAGTTCTTAAATTCTTCGCAGTCAACGTTGGCATGGCATATGTGGTAAACCAAGCATAAGTCATGCACGCAAACCTGGATCACGGCGGGCTTCTTCTTCTCTTACTCCTTTCGGTCCTTCTCTTGTCCCAGGACTGTGGTGTACTCAACATCTAGCCCAACGACCCACTCCTCATTTGAGTTTTCGAACATGCGTCTGAAGCGAGCAAGGCATCCTTTCACCGTCGCAGAAGAACGGGTGTAGATGACGTCGAACTCATCGCCGGTGATGGTTCTAACCTTGTACTCACCGCCGATCATGGAGATTTGGGACGCCATGGATTTGGGAGGAGGGTTAGGATTAGTGGAACTGCCGTAATGTGAAAGGATGGGACGACTAGGAGCGAACTGTCGTAATGTTAATGAACGTCCAGGGACGAGTAGGAGCGAACTGCCAGCGGTTTTTCGATTGTAAAAATGCTGAGTGGGCGTGCGAACGGCAGGGTAGTGGCTTGCCTGGTGGATAAATGGATTCATGCACAGTACTATGGGGGCCCAATTAGATGTCATGTCTACTCGATGCCCAATTAAATGGCTTTCGATGTCATGTCAAGCGTCAGGAAAATTACAGGTGATATGAAGCTTTCCATTCTCCCATGATACGGGCTTCCGAGAGCCCTTGGATCTGAGATCGAACGGTTGCATGGCGTGATTCTAGACCTATGGGTTAATATCCTATCCTGGAGGGTTATTCTACAAATTTTCAGCAACTTAGCATGCGACCGTTAGATCTCAGATCCAAGGTTTGCCAGCAGCCGGTATCATGGTCGCGCCTACCACGTCCGTCGCCTCGCTCGCGCGGTCGTGCCCTTGGAGATTTAACATGGTGCGTTAGGCTATCTGATGTTGGCATGTCATACATCATCACTTAGTCACTCATACTACAACAAGGTTAGCTATAAGGTTGGCTATAGGAGTATTTTTTTTACTTCTCTCTCTATCTCTCTCTTTCTTCGTAGTATTTATTGCATTTGCCAAGGAGTGACCTCTTTCAATGAAATGGTGCTTAGATGAGGTGCTAAGGGCATTAAATGGCTTAGCAATCAAGTCCCCAATGCATAGGTGCTTAGTTTTTTGTTGCTAAGTTTGCTTCATTTAATTAACTATAGATTAAACGTTGTCTTTTCACCTAGGTACACGCGCTTAGAGCATCTCTAGCAGAGCCCTCAAACCCCCAAACCCTTATAAATAACTGCTTTTTTACAGTTTGCAAGCAAAAAATCGCGTATACTAGAACCCCTTAACCCTCAAACCCTCAAATTTTTTTAAGGGTCCAACCCTCAGAAGTAAGGGTTGGGAAGCAAAACGTACCCCAACCCTCATTTGGCGGTTATCCTCGTGCGAGAGGGGAAAATCCTCCCAACTCCCACGCCCACGCCCGCGTCCACCACTGCTAGTCGCCCCTGCCACCGCCGGCCGCCCCGTCGACCTCCCGCGCGCCAGCGCCCGCCCCGCCCCCAGCCGCCGGCCTCTCCTCCACCTCCTCCTGGCCGCGGCCGCGCTCGCCCCGCCCCCGACCGTTGCCATCCGTCCCGCCGCCCGCGCCGCCCGCTGCCCCGCCGGCTTCTACTCCTGCGCGCCCACCTGCCGCCTCCGCCTCCCACCCCGGCCTCTTCTCCTCCCGTGCCCCTCCGACTCCGCGCCCTCCGCCTCGACCCGCCGCCACCGCCCTCCGGTCCGTGCCCGCTCCCGCGCCCTCCGCCTCCCGCCCTCACGCCCTCCGCCTCCCACACCCTGGCCACTGCCGTCCGCCCGCGCCCGCCCCGCCCTCCGCCCTCCGCCCCCGCGCCGCCCTCCGCCCGTCGTGCACGAGGTGCTCGACGGTATGCCCGCAACAACAACATCGTTCATGGGGAATATTCCGTTATAAGGGTTGGGTTTGAGGGTTCTAATCTTTGCCCCTGTTTTTCAACCCGTAAAAGTGCACAAAAAGACCATTTTTGGACCCTTAAAATGCTAGTGAGGGTTTGAGGGTTCTACTAGACATGCTCTTAGCACCGTTTCTTCCTTGGGTCACCAAACAAGTCTCTCTCTCTTCTTAATTAACTTGACACATCAGACTTTATGCCTATGTGGCAAGATTAGCACCTGTAGGAGCAAGTAAGTACAATAGTGGGCTATAAGCCCGCTTTACATGGTATTTTTGCATATGTGGAGGAAAGAGGCAAGGAAAAAATGGAGGTGTGGGCTCTCATGCAAGAGCCAGCCTCTACATGGTGGAGCATTGGGAGAGGCACCTGTATGGAGGTGGTCAGGAATCAGGAGACTCACGCCGGTCGTAGCACCGCAGTTAAAATGATAATGACAAGTAAAATCACGGGGCCCCACCTGTCCAGCAGTAACTCGCTTTCAAATCACACAACCCTATGTTTGCAGCAGCCTACTCCCTCATCTTCTCACGTCTGTGTCGAACCGACTAGGCGGAACTGCCAGGCTACCATGCAGGAAAAGCCCCGCCCTCGACTTTTAAATAATACAGTATACTAATTTTGTATCCATGGATTGCGCCATGGAGCAAAGCCTCAAGAAAACGGCGGTACACATGTACGGAGTATACAGCACGCCCGTTGCGTTCGAGTCGCACCCCGGACGGTCGGTCGGTCTGGCACATCGCTCTCCAAATGGAACACGCGTCATATTGCGTTTGCACACACATGTGGGACCGCAATTGAGAACCGACCATAGGCACACTCCCCAGCCCCGCAAGTCGGGTGAGTTAACAGAGGAGAGAGACGAGCGATAGTACTAGAGAAGTGTTGTACTCCCTCCGTTCCAAAATATTTGTCTTTCTAGGCATTTCAAATGGACACAACATATAGATGTATGTAGACATATTTTAGAGTGTAGATTCACTCATTTTGCTTTGTATGTAGTCACTTGTTGAAATTTCTAGAAAGACAAATATTTGGGAACAGAGGGAGTACATACGTTGGTACCTGGACGATCCCTGCAAGACACGGAAGATCAGTTCGTCCGTGCATGTGACCAGACTCTAGCAGACACACCTGGATTGGCTATCGTCTACATATCGTGCAGGCTATGTTGTACAGGGCTGTAGTTCTGGTGAGAAATCTAAAAAAAGTTTCTTGTCATCTCGCAAAATTAGGTGTCATCTGCTTCGGATCACTGCGAGGGTTAAACAGCGACAACTGAGTTGGGATAGTCATTGGGGGCACATGCACGAAGACTACTCGGCTGCCATCTATGTCTAGCCGGCTATGTTAATTAGGACATCTATCGACTGACCCCTTTTCTACGAGTTTATCTTTAATTTGAGATTTGATCCTCGTCTAGCTTGTCCATCGGAATTCATCTTGTCTCCTTTGGGCAGTGAGGTTATGATTTCTTATCATGTGGCATTTTTTCGTGTTATATGTTATAATCCGGTGCTTCTGATCAAAATGACGACAACTACGCCTCTGGGGCACGTGCATGAAGACTTCTCGACAGTCATTGAGGTTATGAGGTTATGATTTCTTATCATGTGGCATTTTTTCGTGTTATATGTTATAATCCGGTGCTTCAGATCAAAATGACGACAACTACGCCTCCGGGGCACGTGCATGAAGACTTCTCGACAGTCATTGATGAGGTCAAGACGGCTCCGGTAGAAAAAAGAAAACTAGTACTCCACTATATAGGCAGAAGCCTTCGCGCTTGCTTGCTAGTGTTGCTCTCTTCACACTGTCTCGTCCTCTCCAGATCTAAACACAATAATGGTGGCCACACTCTCTCTGCTCACCATTGGTCACAGATCCAGCCGGATCCTCTCCGCCGGGGAAGGTGAGAAGGTGCAATGTTCACGCGGTCATCCTCGGTGATGGCTCTTACCCACTGCTGGCGCGTCTCGATCAGCTTGCCCTTCCGTTCTCTCCCAGGCATCGCTGGCGAGGTAGGGTCTCCCACCCCTTCTTCCTCGCTGCCGTAGTGTGGGTAGATCCGGCCTCCCGCCGCCCACCTAGCGACATCCCGGCGACCCTCAGGTATAACTTCGTTCGAAACTGGCCTTGCTCTACTTCCCGAGCTCCTGACGTCGCTGCATTTGTATCTTTTACTATTTCTCAGGCCCCCTAGTAGATAGGATCGATCAGCTTTTCGAAAACCATCTAATTTTTTACTGTGAAGAGGTAAAACTAGTTAATGCACTCGAATCTAGTACTACTTGGTTCAAACAAGGAAGAAAGGGGGTGGGGGTGGGGGAAGATTTGTTATCTGAATCTAGGACTTGGTCGAAAGAGGAAATAATGGGGGCGAAAAGTAGCAGAGACTGGCTATCCAACTGGTCTCTAGGTCTAATAGGGAAATAAAGGGAACGCGGTACAAACTCAATATAAACCCGATCTATTGGTTGAAAAAGGAAAGAAAGTGGGGACTGGGGGACAAGTCAACAGAGTAAGTCCAGCACTAGATTTGCTAGCCTCACACAGTATAAGGTGGCTATACCGAACAAAAATGGGACCAACCCAGATATCCTCTTCTGATGTTTGTTGCCCCGAGCCACTCTTATGTAATGCCACTGGTAAAATGTAGAAGTCGCACTGTTAAAAGTAAGGACACGTTAAAACAATGTTGTTTTCAATGTAATGCCTCTAGTAATATGAATCAATGACACTTTTTTTCATGTCCTGCTAAATTTCCCATTAAGATAAGTTGCTTCTTTTCGTTAGAGATGCAACTGTCGTGGTCCGCCTACTCTCTCGTGCCCAAATACCGACTCTGTAGCAGCTGTTAATGTAATGTTGCTGGTAAAATGAAGCAATGGCACCATTAAAGTAATGTCGTATTTAATGGCTGTCATAGTTAATCCTAATACCCACACTAATATCTATCAATGATGCTGCTTTAGGCTAGTTATAGCGGGGAGTCTCATATACTAGTATCATGCATATGATACTAGTGTATGATACTACCTTCATAGTCCATAGTATCATAGGTGGTTATATTTATTGCCATGCATGACTGAAAGTAGCATAGCATTTAACATGATACGGTATCTTCCTATGTTACTCTAACCTCCTCTATCTCTTCTTTAATTGTGTGCCACATAAGCATGTTTGCTAGTCCCAAGTGCATGTTACTGGTTATGTTACTCCCACCATGGCCAGCCTTAGAAATTGCTATTGTCCTTGTAGGATTGCCATTCGGATAAGGAACATGCTTCTTTTCATTTGCATGTTTCATCACTTGTTAGTCACCCTCCTTTCCACCTTTTTTATGCAAACAGAGATATACATTTCATGCTTGATCTTAGTTGAACTGCACAAATGATATCCAAATTATAGTTAAACATTCCAGGAGCTTCACGACCAACCTTGATGTTGTTGGGGAACGTAGTAATTTCAAAAAAATTCCTACGCACACGCAAGATCATGGTGATGCATAACAACGAGAGGGGAGAGTATGTCCACATACCCTCATAGACCGAAAGTGGAAGCATTAGAACAATGCGGTTGATGTAGTCGTACTTCTTCACGGCCCGACCGATCAAGCACCAAAACTACGACACCTCCGAGTTCTAGCACACGTTCAGCTCGATGACGTCCCTCGAACTCTAATCCAGCTGAGTGTCGAGGGAGAGTTCCGTCAGTATGACGGCGTGGTGACGATCTTGATGTTCTACCGTCGCACGGCTTTGCCTAAGCACCGCTACAATATTATCGAGGAGGACTATGGTGGAGGGGGGCACCACACACGGCTAAGAGATCAACAGATCAATTGTTGTGTCTATGGGGTGCCCCCTGTCCAAGTATATAAAGGAGTGGAGGAGGGGGAGAGGGCCGGCCCCTATGGCGCGCCCTGGAGGAGTCCTACTCCCACCGGGAGTAGGATTCCTCCCCTTCCAAGCAGTAGGAGTAGGAGACATGGAAGGGGGAGAGGGAAGAGAAGGAAGGAGGGGGCGCCGCCCCTCCCCCTAGTCCAGCGGACTAGTCATTGGGGGGGGGGGGCGGCCTGCCTCTCTCTCTCCCCTAAAGCCCAATAAGGCCCATATACTTCTCCCCTGTATTCCCGTAACTCCCTGGTACTCCGAAAAATACCCGAACCACTCGGAACCTTTTCGATGTCCGAATATAGTCGTCCAATATATCGATCTTTACGTCTCGACCATTTCGAGACTCCTCGTCATGTCCCCGATCTCATCCGGGACTTTGAACTCATTCAGTACATCAAAACACATAAACTCATAATATAACCGTCATCTAACTTTAAGCGTGCGGACCCTACGGGTTCGAGAACTATGTAGACATGACCGAGACACGTCTCCGGTCAGTAACCAATAGAGGAACCTGGATGCTCATATTGACTCCCACATATTCTACGAAGATCTTTATCGGTTAACCGCATAACAACATACGTTGTTCCCTTTGTCATCGGTATGTTACTTGCCCGAGATTCGATCTTCGGTATCTCAATACCTAGTTCAATCTCATTCCCGGCAAGTCTCTTTACTCGTTATGTAATGCATCATCCCGCAACTAACTCATTAGCTACATTGCTTGCAAGGCTTAAAGTGATGTGCATTACCGAGAGGGCCCAGAGATACCTCTCCGACAATCGGAGTAACAAATCCTAATTTCGAAATTCGCCAACTCAACATATACCTTCGGAGACACCTGTAGAGCTCCTTTATAATCACCCAGTTACGTTGTGACGTTTCGTAGCACACAAAGTGTTCCTTCGGTAAATGGGAGTTGCATAATCTCATAGTCATAGGAACATGTATAAGTCATGAAGAAAGCAATAGCAACATACTAAACGATCAAGCGCTAAGCTAACGAAATGGGTCAAGTCAATCTCATCATTCTCCTAATGATGTGATCCCATTAATCAAATGACAACTCATGTCTATGGTTAGGAAACTTAACCATCTTTGATTAACGAGCTAGTCATGTAGAGGCATACTAGTGACACTACGTTTGTCTATGTATTCACACATGTATTATGTTTTCGGTTAATACAATTCTAGCATGAATAATAAACATTTATCATGAAATAAGGAAATAAATAATAACTTTATTATTGCCTCTAGGGAATATTTCCTTCAGATGTTGCTCAATTTTATTGCAACTAATGAAGAAGAAGCTTTGTGGGTTTCGTTTTCTGATGGAAATGGAACCGGGGCTGGAGCCCTTTTCTTGAAAAAAAAAGAAGTTGCTAGCTCATGGGACATTACTTCATTTTAGGTGAACTGCACCAAAAGGTCCCCTGAATTGAATTACCCATGTTGGTGACTGGTGTCATCCCTTCTACGATGGTGTTGACTGCAGATATGGTTCCCAACTCCAGGTATGTTCCTTTTTGTTCTGACCGTTTGCCAAAGATCCTGCATGTTGATCCTGCTCTTGTGCTACTATTTTGGCACTGCCGTGATAAAGCAGTAATGTTATTATTTTGCACCTTAATCTAGTGGCACTATTAATTTGAGGCAATGTTTTGGCACTGCTAGTGCCACTATTTTTTTATATATCGAAAGAGGGGGTTCCCCCCAATTTTCACTAAAGAAACCCAACCATAGAGAACCATTACCTGACAACATCTCAGTGTAAACAGGCAATTATGCAACTACTGCTAGAACGGACTGAGTACTAGCAGGAGACAAGTTTTCCAAATAAGCTAGGCAGGTAGGGGGACGCAGCACCATCTCGACCAAGTTTGGATTACAACCCAAATGCCACCACAGAAACATCAGGGGGAAGATAGGGACTGAAAGAGCCAGCTTCAGCATCCCAGTCTAAGCACCCCCGGCCTTCATCCTTGCGACACAAGGTACACCTCATTTGCCACCTGCTCGACCCTAGTGTCACTGATAAAATGAATTAATAATGCAGTTAAAATAGAGTGAGTGTCCTCTCTATCATTTCCTTTCCAATGTAGATAAAGAAAGTGCTTCTCTTTGTTAATGTATGTTTCATCAACTAGTCCCATTGTTAATGGTTAAGCATTTCTGCAAACTGGGGTGCTTAATTTTAGTTGATCTGCACAAAAATAGAGATTTGAATGTCTCAAGGCCCCTCCTTGTACTACCACAGTACACTGATGTTCATCACTAGCAGAAGGTGTATCGGGGAGACTTGGGATGATTTCCAGTATGAGGCATACCGTATGAGGCGCCGCAGGGCCCATTTCGCCCTCGCAGCATGGCATACTATGATACTATCGCAATATTTTCTTCTATTTATTTTGTGTGTTTTATCAACTACTGCCACTATAATGTATCATGCTTTTTCATTATCTGTGCAAACAGGGTTATTCAGCTACATTTTGGTGGAACTGCACAAATGTACGGATGGAACCGGCATATATGCAGAGTGCGAGGTGTGCCAAGTAAAAATTACCGACACCAACCATGCTCCATGCACGCATTGGCATCCACCACCACCAATGGGATGTGTGGCGCTCTCTGTGGACGGATCTTTCTCGGTAGCAAATCCTCTTACCAAATACTAGTAGCTTATATTGGCAATTTTCTAGGGAGTACTCTTTTCTGAAAGAAGCACCAATCTATTTTACTTTATTTGTACACAGTGTCACAACTTTGAACCAAAGGTCCAGAGCTATTTTAGGGTGATTAGCGTAGTACTTGGAGACTGATTGTAAGCATGATTTTCATTAGCTGTCACACTGATTGTAAGCATGTGTAGGTGGAAGATTAGGTTAGTGCGAAGCTTACGTTAAACCCTACCGCCACCGTTGAAACGAGGTGAGCATCGAGGGAACCATGGAGAACGGCGGGGAAGCGATGTTGCGCCATCAGGCCTCCTCTTGCGGTGGGGGAATGAATACTCCTGTGGCTCCGGCTGGCTCTGCACCCCACGAATGGCACACCATACTCGATCGATTCGTTATCCTTTGGGTGTTCGACCTTCAGCCTGTACGCCCACCACCTCCGCCTGACTTTCGGCTCGGGCGAATCTGTCTGCTCCATCACCCAGAGGAGATACTCGATGAACTCAAAGGACTGCAGCGTGACTGCCGCTAAGGAGTACATGTACATCGAATCGTTGCCGTCTCGCTCTTTTGCATACATTGCCACATGGCCCTTAACATCCTGGAAATCTCCCACTCATTGTCAAACCAAGCAAGGATCTCCTTCAACCTGGCTAACTTTTCCTGGTCGCCGTAGGCGATCTGCCTGATTCGCTGCTGCATCCTCTCCATTGATGTCCTTCTGAGTGGTCCGGTGCTAGCTTTGGAAGATGGGAGAAGAGACGGTGGTCTTGCAATAGAGAAGGTGGAGAGGCGAGACAGTGGTTTTGGAATGGAGATGATGGAGAGGAGAGGAGGTGGTTTTGCAATGGAGAAGAGGGAGAGGCGACACGGTGGTTTTGGAATGGAGATGATGGAGAGGAGAGGAGGTGGTTTTGCAATGGAGAAGAGGGAGAGGCGAGATGGTAGTTTTTGAATGGAGATGATGGAGAGGAGAGGAGGTGGTTTTGCAATGGATAAGAGGGAGAGGAGTGTGCGGCAGCGATTTAGGATTGGACGAGAGGGCCGGCGCGCTGTGACTGGATCAAAATCAAAATCAATTTACCCGTCAATTAAGAAAGTGACCCCACATTAACTAGTCTCCCTTTTATTCTGGGTCATAATTGACCATGATTTTCGCAAATAAAATATATGTTATACGTTGCAAAAATAATATAATTTGAAAGTACATTCAGATACAAACCAAACGATACAATTTTTGGTGACATGCATTCCCATTTTGCTTGTCAAATACAGTACGTGGTCAAACTTTGACCCAAAATACACAAAACAACAAAATACTTCCAAGACCAGCGCCGCTCTTCCGCTCTTCTCCTGTTAAACCACCGCCGCTCCTCTCTTGTTCCAATCTAAATCTAGTGCCGCTCCTCTCCTCTTCCATTTCAAAACCACCACCCCTCCTCTCATGTTCCAATCCAAAACCAGCGTCGCTCCTCTCCCATTCTAATCCAAAACCAACGCTGCTCCTCTCCTCTTCAATTCAAAAACCACTGCCGGCGAGTGAAGGTTCTGTGGAGAAGTAGATTGATGGAGATGTACAACCGATACGTGAGGATCGCAGACGGCGACCCTGTGAAGCTAGCTAGGATGTTGGAGATACAGTCTTGATTTGACAACAAGGAGCAACTAGCAGCAACGGCGACATCCGTGGCCAAATATCTGCAACAGAGCGAAATGGCGACGATACTCCCAGAGGGAGCCATGCGGGAGTATAAAGAGCTGCTCCTCTGGGCCATGGAGCAAACAGATTCACCGAATCCGATCGTGAGGGAGCGATGGTGGGAGTATCAATCCCAGATGGAGCATCCACCAAAGATTGAAGGATCGAGCATCTACAGGGTGCTGTTTGTGAGGGTGTCATGCCAGAGCGAGCCGATGGAGTCTTCGTCGATCGAACCCAACTGCAAGAGGAGAAAAGCAGTTGGCCCGACGACGCTTCCCCGCCATCCTCTCCCTCGCCGTTCACATCGTCTCACGGGGCGGCTGTCTGCCAACGAGGAATAGGAGGGAGCTGCCCCCCAGCCCAATAGTCGGGTAGGTTGCGAATTGTCAGGAGGAGCTTAGGGTTGTCAGTATTTGCAGGTTGTGAATTGTGTTTTGTGTTGTGTATTTTGAGAGTACTTTTAGATATGAATGTCTTTTGAATTTCAGATTTGCAGTATTGAGCATATGAAGTATTTTATGAATCCTAGAGATCTATTTTTAGCACTTAAAAAATGTAGTTTCATAGTAGTATAAAAGTGCAGACAATGTGATTCTCAGAGAAGAAACTGCAAGTTTCAGTTTCAGATAAGAAACTGCAACTTTCAGAGGCAGAGCATTTATATTAACACGGCCTTTTCAAATAGTGTTAACATCATGTTGGAAGTTTTATTCATGCTCGAAAATGGAACTACCAGCCAGTCAACATCATGCTGATCAACATTCATGCATAGAACATCTTCATATGATGCATAGTCAAAAAGATATGCTATTTTCAAAATGCCCACACAATGTCGAGTGTCCGAAAAACAGAGAAAATGAGGGACAAAGTTTCGCAAGTGTTGGATGTGGTGTGCATAGATGGCAATGGGGACCCACATGTCAATAAAGGCAGAGGCAAGAAAATTGGAGATATTTTCCCTGCACAGGTGGAATCGAACCCGGGCGGAACAGCTGTCGGGTAGTGTCACTTGGCCACTAGGCTAGTTCAGTTGTTTCGTTACTAATAAGGCACTTCCTCCGGTGGTCGGATCTCCTCCTGCGCCCTTGTGCACTCGCCGCGACATTGTTGTCTGTCGTTGTGAACATGCTGGAAAAACGAGAGGAATCTGGAGAGGACTGTACGTGGAGAGGCGGACAGTCGGGACCCACCAGGTCTATGGCCGTACGCAAGCAAGTGCCTCATCGAAAAAAATACTTCTTCCTAATGCTATACTGACGTTGGGGCCCATGGGTTTGTCAACATAGTTACATTTTTTAGGTGCTTCAATGTAGTTACTATCGGAGATAAATTCACAACGAAGCCGGGGAGCTGGCAGGTATCATTTATTATCACTGGGGCAGCAAGTATCAACTGGGTTTTGGGCTGCCCCATCTAGGATTTCTTTTTTAAGATGCGCAGCCCACGACATGTAGGTTTGTATTTTCTTAAGGGCCGTCATGTATCGACCGGCCTATGGACCTCCCATCCGAGGTTTTATTTTTCCTGAAACATTGACACCCAATTTATGTATTTTTTTTAAAGAAAACGCAGGAGTCTGTTCTATTTTTCTATATAAGAATACGAACGCCTGGTCCAACTTATGTTTCCCTTCTAACTATATTATATATATTTAAATTACTTTATATGTTATTATATATTATTGTTATTGTCATCATATATTTAACAGATACTTACATATGTAAGAAAACAATATCCCACATCTTATTAACTTATAAAAATAATTTCTTAACAATAAAATCCTGGATTTTTTTGGCAACGAAAATCCTGGTGATTGTGTACAAAAGCTTGGGGATATTTAAGGACTAATGTAATAATAAATCACTTACTATTTAAATATATTTATAACAAAATGCTCAACTCCTGTTTATTTTTTGATAACATTGTTGCGCCCACCACAACATTATAATTAGAATCAGCCCAACAAAATTGTGTATTTCGAGAAAGTGCAAATGGCCTGTAATTTTTTAGGAAAAAAATAAATGGGCCGCATGGGCGCTACATTATTTGTTCACCCAGCCCAGCTAATGGGCTGTAATTCAAAAAAAAAGAGATCAAATTGACTGTAAATTCTACCCCGCAAAAAATACTGTAAATTCTAAAAAAATGGGTTGAATACGTGCCACATTTATGGAGGCTGAAATGTGAGCCAATAGGTCAAAGCCAACGCAAGTCATTGTCAACTTAGTCAACAAATGATTTTCACATTGTTAGTCGTTGGATTTACATCCAACGACCGGCCTCCATCTTCAATCTCTCGTCTTCTTCCTCCAGCGCCGCCGGGACCACCTTCTCCCACCTCCTGCTGCTAGAAGCTCTGCTTAGCACGCTTCACTGTGAAGCGATACTCCACCGTTGGTTAGGCCGTCCCTCCACCCCTCCACACCTCCTGTTCTTCTCCACCGATTGCCGAACCACACCGCACCAGAACCAGTTAACCCTCGTACACCTCTACGTCTACGACTCTACTCCCGCGTCTTCCCATCTCCGGCTCATTGCCGTCCGGGGCATCGCCGTCGTCCACCACCTTGGATGCGCTCGGCACAGAGTGGTCAACGTGGTCAACGAACGACACCATTGGAAGTAGACTATGCGTGGAGAGGCTGACAGCTGGGTCCAGGGCCGCACGCAAGGAAATGCCTCCTTATTACGCGCAAAATAATGATTCCTCCACCTGATAGCTGGGACCCACCGGAAGGGCCTCTGTATTTCGCGAAAAAACGTTCCCCCCGCTGACAGGTCGGACCCACCAGCTATATCTTCGCACGCAAGGAAGTGCCTCCTTATTACGCACAAAACATGAATACCCCCTGCTAGCTGGGACCCACCATAGTCTGAGGCTGACTTGTGGGCCAACTAAGTTGACGGGACGGAGGGCTTTGTCAACTTAGCTCCAGTGACCGTACGATGTCCATCCAACGGCCGTAGTGCTTCTTGAACCTCTGGTCTTCTTGCTCCAGCCGCCCAAACCAGCGCTGGTCGTGCCGCGTGCTCCTGCCTCCCGTGGTCGGCTGTGATGCCGCGGAGGCCTCACCGCCCCCTACTACTCCCACCGCTGGCTAGGCCATCCCTCTACTCACCCACACCCCCTATTATTCTGCGGCGACGGCAGCCTCACACCGCAGCCAAACCAGTGAACCCTCATACTCCTCTACATGTGGGTGTCCACTATCGCGTCTTCCCCGGCTCCGTGTCGTCCCCTTCCTAGGCCTAGCCGTTGTCCACTGCCCTGGTGCTCTCGATGCAGCGTGGTCAACGTGGCCAAGGAACGACTTCCATCAGAAGAGTACTGTATGTTGATAGGCTGACAGCTGGGTCCACGACAGCCGCAAGGAATTGGCTCCTTATTACGCGCAAAATAATTATTCCTCCACCTGACAACAGGGACCCACCGGATGGGCCACTGTATTTCACGAAAAAACATTTCCCCTCTGACTGCTGGGACCCACCAGCTACATCTTCGCATGCAAGGAAGTGCGTCCGAGTAAAAAAACGACCCCCCAGACTACTGGGACCCACCAGCTACATCTTCACACACAAGGAAGTGCGTGACAGTCAAGACCCACCTGGTCGAAGCGTACGTAGCGTTGTCATTCTGGTCGTGAACGTGTATGTACATACTGGTCGATGTAGAGGCGCGCACATGTCGTAGTAGAGGCGCGCACGTGTCATAATAGAGGCGCAGACATAGCATATACATGTACATACAATGGCCAGGGTGCAAGAAAGTAAATACGGCCACGTACGTAAATACGGGCGGGGTCTCGAATGCGTACTCGCGCATACGTATGGCCAGGGCTCGAGTACATGGCTGGGTTGGAACGGAGAAACTGCATCGTCGTCGTGTTCATGGGGATCCAACTGGCTGGGTCGAAACGGAATGCGTCGTCGTGTTCATCGGGAGGGCTCGGACGGAACAGCCGATGGAAACGAGGCCTGGCGTACCGTAGAACGGAGGAAACGGCCTTGTGTTCGACCAGCCATGTTCGAAACGAGATCTTGTTTGTTGGGAGGGGTTTGGCGTACCGCAAAACGAAGGAAATGGACTTCCGTTGGACCTCCTACGGTCGAAACAGGGTCCTGTTGATCGGGAGGGGTGTGGCATACCACAAAACGGAGGAAACAGACTTGTGTTGGAGCGCTACGGTCGAAATGGGGGTCCTGTTCATCGGGAGGGGTGTGGCATACCACAAAAGGGGACTCCACGGGATACTTTTTCATCTCCACAGTCGACCTCCTCCAGCCTCCACGGGCTACTGTTCATCCACCATCGACCTCCTCTAGCCTCCACCTGCGACTGTTCATCCATGGGCTCCTGTTCATCTAGCCTCCACCGCGTGCTACTCCATCGACTATTGTTCAACCAGCCCTCTCCACGGGGTCCTGTTCAACCACCCCTCCGCGGGCTACTGTTCATTTAGCCCTCCACCGGCTACTGTTCAACCAGCCCTCCACGGGGTCGTCCTGTACATCCAGCCCTCCACGGGGTCCTGTTCATCTAGCCCCAACTAGCTCGATCGATCGAGGTCCTGTTCATCCAGCGGCAATGTCCTCTACTACCACGGGGTCCTGTTCATCCAACCACCCACCGAGAACTGTTCATCCACCCCCAACAACGCTCATCGATCGGCTTCAGTTAGCAGCAGTAGCGAAGGAATCGCTCGATCGGGTTCAGTTAACAGCCATCAATTGATCGCTCGGGTTCAGTAACGCATAGCCTGCAGTGCAATCGTTTGGGTTCAGTTAGAGCCCAACGCCTCGCACCCACGCGCATGCATGTACGATAGAAACACGCAAACCTCCATGCATTGCTCGGCCCTGACCACCCACCGTAACCGCGAACACCCCGATATTTTCCTCGCCCTCGCTTCTACCATGGTTTTTTCCATCATGGATGGCCCAAAGAATGTCATGCAGCTGCGTCTCCGGCCCGCCCAGGACAAAAAGCCCATTTTCTGTCATGATTTTTTGTCATAGAAAGTAGGATCCCGCCACATCTATGATGATACCGGGTTTTGTAACAATTATCGTCATAGAAGTGTCATAAGTATGACAGGAAAAAAATCCGTTCGGCCCAAAATGTCACGGATCGTTTTTTTGTAGTGGAATCTTTTGGTTTTCACCATGGGAAAACACCAGTCGACGACTTTTCACATTAGGGAGCAGTGGGTTTTACTGGCGGAGTCATCGTGACTAATTGCTACTGCGCCTGCTCCCGTCAATCAAAAAAATAAAAATCATGCCGCGCCTACTCCCGTCAATCAAAAAAGTTAAAAATCCTACCGCGCCTGCCGCTCCCAAATACCAGAGCAACGCTGCGGTGGATATTTAAATTTACCTGCCGGAAGGAGATAAAAAAAGGGGTGAAAAAACAAATGTGGCGGCGGCCTAGCTAATCGGCCGCACTAGCCCAAGTAGCTAGCCACCGTGCTTCACTGATGTACTTGGCGGGAAAGGTGGTCTTTCATGATTTGACGACTCATTTACTTGCTTCGGCGCTATGACCAAGGAGGACCCAGAAAACACGCGGTAGAGCGTCCCACGTCTCGGCAAGGAAGAATATATGCATGCACCACCCGGGAGGACCCCAAAACCACGCGGTAGGGTGTGCCATGTCTCGGCACGGAGGAAAATTGTGCGTGTAAAAATATACTATGTCAGACGTACTACCTATGGTTTGACCTCGGGACCCAGCCAGTCGGTCGAAAACACCCCACTAGCCACACAACTTCATCATGCTAACATGGCACGGAGGATAGGTGTGGTTAGCTCCATCTCGATCAGCCACAACGTCTCTTGTTGTAGGCGATTCTTCTATTTTCCAAACTTTTTTTAGTTATAATAACACCACGACAAGCTAGCGCTGCTCTTCGTGTGTGCCCGTGTGTCAGAGGAGAGAGAGATCACAGACCTGGGACCCACCAGTAAGTGAGTCAATGATCATGCACGTGTTGACGAGCCACTCCCTCTACTCTACACAACATAATAATGTATAAAATCAAGTTATGGGACAAAGCCAACAACCGTTATTGTTTCAGGCTATCGACTTATGCTTTGTAGTCGAGGTTGCCAGTTTGAATAACGACTTTCATATTTGTTAGTTTTAGGTCCAAATTTGATCAATGACAAGTGGGACCCCCGTGTGTTGTTCCGATATTTCAGTGTAGGATGGTTTTTTTCAAAAAAAAAACACTTTGCACGGCTAGACAAGTAACAGCACGAGTTACACGTATTTTGCAAGTTTAGGAACAAAATGACAGCGGCATAGAATATCACATCCACCCCGCAGCTTAGATGCTATGCTGATACGAGTTTTTACGTTGTTGGAACTGAGATCCAATGGCTTCGGAGTAGTCTTTGTAATTATGCGCAATTTTGAAACTCTCTAACGGTTTTTTGCAAATAAAACATTCAGGCCTCGTGTGTGCCGCTTCATCATGGATCCAGCGGCTCCCCGTTACTCATATTAGGTGCTCCCCGTAGCTTAATTAGTCGCTACGGTGATACGAGCATCTATGTCGTATTATATGTGATCAGATGCCACATGCATAGTACTTGTACTTTCTGCGCAATTCCCAAACTCTCTCAGGCATATATTGCAAAAACATTCAAACCTCTTACTATGAGCCGTTAGATCTCTGGGAACTCGTATCACCATAGAATCTACGGTGCGGGAGCACAACATATTCACCCATGCGAGAAAACATCAGGTGCTCTCGCAGTTTGGATGCTACGGTGATACGAGCTTCGAGGTCGTTCGATCTGAGATCCAATGGCATCTGAGTAGTCTTTGTGCTTGTAAGCAGTGGCCGAACACTTTGGGGGCTTTTCTGCAAAAAAAATATTTGAACCACCAAGGAGTTGTTGGATCACAAATACAACGGCTCCTAAGAGCTTGTATCACCAAAGCATCTAAGGTGTGGTAGCACATGATATTCTTACATACAGGAGAATATGAGGTCCTCCTTCATCTTAGATGCTACATTGATACGAGCTTTGGGGTCGTTGGATATGGGATCCAAGGGAATCTGAGTAGTTATTGTACAAATTGTGTGCAATTCTCAAACTCATTAAGGTTTCCTGTAAAGATATTAAGACATCTTGTGAGCTGCTATATCTCAGATCTACAAGCTCCAAGCAACTCGTATCAACATATAGCATCTAAGGTATGGGGGCACATGATATTCTCCCGGGGAGGAGGGGGTGCACAACCAATCAATGTTTGGGAGGGTGGGGACAAATATAGTGTTCAAATAATACAATCTAAACAATCCTAAACAGAGCTTCACAATTTTATCTAAGGTCGAGGGGTTAACCCCCGACAATCTACATAGCTCCCCCTAAACACGACATTTGCATGTATTGCATGTCTTACATTTTACTCCCTTCATTCCTAAATATTAGTCTTTTTAGATATTTCAAATGGACTGCTGCATACGGATGTATATAGACATATTTTAGAGTGTAGATTCACTCATTTTGCTCCATATGTAGTCACTTGTTGAAATATCTAAAAGATAAATATTTAGGAACAGAAGGAGTGTTTTTGAATTCATGTCATACATGCATGGTTGGAAAAATAGATGCACTATACTTACTGGATTGTTGTTGTATTCATGTGTGTGTGTGTGGTCATATGCTTGATACATACAAAGTTTTCTCACCACCATACTGTTCATTGATAGGTCTCCGTCGTATCTACTTTTGCAAACACTTTTGCCCTTGTTTTGGACTCTAACATGCATGATTTGAATGGAACTAACCCGGCCTGATGCTGTTTTCAGCAGAACTGCCATGGTGTTATTTTTGTGCAAAAATAAAAGTTCTCGGAATGACCTGAAAATCCACGGAGCAACTTTTCAGAATTAATAAAAAATACTGGCGAAAGAAATAGCATCAGGGGACCACACCCTATCCACGAGGGTGGGGCACGCCCCCTCCCCCTGGGCGCGCCCCCTGCCTCATGGGCCCCCTGAACATCCACCGACCTCAACTCCAACTCCATATATTTGCTTTCGCGGAGAAAAAAATCAGAGAGAAAGTTTCATTGCGTTTTACAATACAGAGCCGCCTCCAAGCCCTAATCTCTCTTGGGAGGGCTGATGTGGAGTCCGTTCGGGGCTCAGGAGAGGGGGATTCGTAGCGGTCGTCATCATCAACCATCCTCCATCACCAATTTCATGATGCTCACCGCCGTGCGTGAGTAATTGCATCGTAGGCTTTCTGGACGGTGATGGGTTGGATGAGATTTACCATGTAATCAAGTTAGTTTTGTTAGGGTTTGATCCCTGTATCCACTATGTTTTGAGATTAATGTTGCTATGACTTTGCTATGCTTAATGCTTGTCACTAGGGCCCGATTGCCATGATTTCAGATCTGAACCTATTATGTTTTCATGAATATATGTGAGTTCTTGATCCTATCTTGCAAGTCTATAGTTACCTATTATGTGTTATGATCCAACAACCCCAAAGTGACAATAATTGGGATACTTCTCGGTGAGGACCGTAGTTTGAGGAGTTCATGTATTCACTAAGTGCTAATGCTTTGGTCCGGTTCTCTATTAAAAGGAGGCCTTAATATCCCTTAGTTTGCACTAGGACCCCGCTACCACGGGAGGGTAGGACAAAAGATGTCATGCAAGTTCTTTTCCATAAGCACGTATGACTAGATTCGAAATACATGCCTACATTACATTGATGAACTGGAGCTAGTTCTGTGTCACCCTATGTTATAACTATTACATGAGGAATCGCATCTGACATAATTATCCATCACTGATCCAATGCCTACGAGCTTTTCACATATTGTGATTTGCTTGTTTACTTTACCGTTGCTACTGTTACAATTACTACAAAACTGCTATCGTTACTTTTGCAACTATTACTGTTACTTCCATACTACTTTGCTACTAAATACTTTGCTGCAGATACTAAGTTATCCAGGTGTGGTTGATTTGACAACTCAACTGCTAATACTTGAGAATATTCTTTGGCTCCCCTTGTGTCGAATCAATAAATTTGGGTTGAATACTCTACCCTCGAAAACTGTTGCGATCCCCTATACTTGTGGGTTATCAAGACTATTTTCTGGCACCGTTGCCGGGGAGCATAGCTCTATTCTTTGTGTCACTTCGGATTTATATCTGCTGATCACTATGAGGAACCTAAAAGACGAAAGAACTAAGATTTTTCCCTCAACTACGAGGGGAGGTAAGGAACGGCCAACTAGCTCTGCACTAGATTCTCCTTCTGTTTTTGAGTAAGCTTGCGACACCTAAACCTGCTTCTGCTATTAATTCTGATATGTTGCATGTTATTGATGATGCCACTTCAACTATGCATGATACTTATGATGAAACTACTTCTGTGCTTAATACTACTTTGCTATTAGGTGAATTTCTAGATGAACAACTTGCTAGGGTTAGAGAGAATGAAATTATTGAAGATGAAATTATTGAAGATAGTGATGATAAAGGTTCTCCCCCTAAGTATGAATTGCCTGTTGTTCCAGAGGGTTATGTTATGGATGAAGAAACTACTAGAGCTATTCTTGCTTGCAAATGATAGATCTGATCTTAAGAAGTTACTAGCTAAATGGAAACAGAAATCTCTAAATGCTAGAATGAAATATGACCCTGCTTTTGCTACTTCACTTATCTTTGTTACTGATAAGGATTATGAATTCTCTGTCGATCCTGAGTGGTTGAATTTGATCCTTTTTATGGCTATGAATCTGAAACTGTTGTGGCACATCTTACCAAGTAAATGATATAGCCACCCTGTTCACTAATGACGAGAAGTCTCCTATTATTATATCCTTAAGATATTTCCATTCTCATTAAAGGGTGATGCTAAAACTTGGTTTAATTCTCTTGATCCTAGTTGTGTGCGTAGTCCCCAGGATATGATTCATTACTTCTCTGCTAAATATTTCCCTGCTCATAAGAAACAAGCTGCCTTGAGGGAAATATATAATTTTGTGCAAATTGAAGAAGAGAGTCTCCCACAAGCTTGGGGGAGGCTTCTCTGGTTACTTAATGCTTTTCCTGATCATCCTCTTAAGAAAAATGAAATACTTGATATATTTTATAATGGACTAACTGATGCTTCCAAGGACCACTTGGTTAGTTGTGCTGGTTGTGTTTTCAGGGAAAGAACAGTCGATCAAGCTGAATTGCTATTGAATAATATGTTGACTAATGAAAATAATTGGACTCTTCCTGAGCTAATTCCTGAGCCAATTGAGCCAACTCCTAAACCAACTCTGAAGAAAAGAGGTGTTCTATTTCTCAGTCCTGGAGATACGCAAGAGGCAAAGAAATCAATGAAAGAAAAAGGTATTAAAGCTGAAGATGTTAAGAATTTACCTCCTGTTGAAGAAATACATGGTCTCAATCTACAACCTATTGAAGAAACACATTGTCTTGATAACCCGACACAGATAGTAAAGGCAAATTCTCTCTATGGATATGATAAAGTTGAAATCCCGTCTAAGTTTCCTAGCCAATGTTTAGATGAATTTGATGACTTTATGGCTAGACAAGAAAACTTTAATGCTTATGTTGGTAGAGAATTAAAGAGTAATGCTTACATGATTGGATGCTTGAGTGATTATATGGCTAGAGTTAAAGGTGACCTTAAACTCATTAGAAAATATGCTTCTATGGTTACCACTCAAGAAGAACAAGTACTTCAAGCTCAAAGTGATTTGCTCGATGAATTAAGTAATAAACATGACTTTGTTGTTAGAGTGGCTACTAGAACTGGTAAAATGACTCAGGAACCTTTGTATCCTGAAGGCCACTCTAAGAGAATTGAGCAAGATTCTCAGAAAAATAATTTAGATGCACCTAGTCCTTCTAAAAAGAAGAAAAAGAAAAATGATAGGACTTTGCATGCTTCAAGTGGACCTGTTGTAGACACACCTGAGAATCCCAATGATATTTCTATTTCTGATGCTGATAAATAATCTGATGATGAACATGAACCTAGTGATAATGTTAATGATAATGTTCATGTTGATGCTCAACCTAGCAATAATAATAATGTAGAGACTGAACTTGCTGTTGATCTCGATAACCCACAATCAAAGCATCAACGTTATGATAAGAGAGACTTTGTTGCTAGGAAGCACGGTAAAGAAAGAGAACCATGGGTTCAGAAACCCATGCCTTTCCTCTTAAGGCATCCAAGAAAAAGGATGAGGAGGATTTTGAGCGCTTTGCTGAAATGATTAGACCTATCTTCTTACGTATGCGCTTAACTAATATGCTTAAAGTGAATCCTTATGCTAAATACATGAAGGATATTATTACAAATAAAAGAAAGATACCAGAAGATGAAATTTCCATCATGCTTGCTAATTACACTTTTAAAGGTGGAATACCAAAGAAACTTGGAGACCCAGGAGTACCAACTAAACCATGCTCCATTAAAAGAAACTATGTTAAAACTGCTTTATGTGATCTCGGAGCCGGTGTTAGTGTTAAGCCTCTCTCTTTATGTCGTAGACTTGAATTGAATAAGTTGACACCTACTAAAATATCTTTGCAAATGGCTGACAAATCAACTGCTATACCTGTCGGTATTTGTGAGGATGTGCCTGTTGTGGTTGCAAATTTCATTATCTTAACGGACTTTGTTATTCTTGATATTCCCAAGGACGATAGTATATCGATTATCCATGGTAGAACCTTTTGAATACTACAGGGGCTGTTATTAATTGCAACAAAGGCAATGTCACTTCTCATGTTAATGGTAATGAGCATATGGTACACTTTTCGTGGAAACAACCTCAAGTTCATAACATCAATTCTATTTGAAAAAGTCTAACTATTATTATTGGAGGTTTTGAATTTCCTCTTCCTACTATCAAGAAGAAATATGATATTCTTATTATTGGGGATGTTCATATCCCCGTTGAGGTAACCTAGTATTATTCAAAATTTCTCCGGTTCCATGTTATTCGGACTGAGTTTGTTAACAAGACTTGATCAACCTTATTGGTGGTTTCCTTTTGATGATCATGAGATGGATGAAACTAGAAGGCACAACCTTTCGTACCCTCTTTTTACTTTCTGTTATTTAGAATAAATAAAGCAAAAATAGTATTTTATGTCTGCTTTCTGAATTATCCATGCAATAAAAAAATATCCCAAAAATAAAAATCTCCAAATACCCTGCCAATTTAGTTTGATTTTTTCTGGAATATTTGAGAATATTTGGCACCGAGAACACAGCAGGAGGAGCTGGCACCTGGCCACGAGTGTCCAGGGCGCGCCCACCCCTACAGGGCGCACCCCCTGCCTCGTGGGTCCACGGTGGCCCCCATCCACTTATTCCTGCACCCACAAACTCCATCTTCCTCCCCAAAAAAATCACTATCCAGCTCAAGCACGAGTTCTAGCTCATTTTGCTGTGATTTTCGATCTCCTTGCTCAAAGCTCCATTCACAAAACTGCTTTGGGAGATTGTTCCTTGGTATGTGACTACTCCAATGGTCCAATTAGGTTTTGTTCTAGTGCTTTATGCATTGCAAATTTTTGTTGCCTAGGTGACCCTGTTCTTGAGCTTGCATGTAAAATTTATGAGGTCCCAAGTAATTCTAATGCATGATGTAGGCTCTAGGCACTTATGGGAGTAGTTGCTATCAATCTTGTTGAGTTTGATTCACTTTTATTTTGAGTTACTAAAAAATTTAGAAATTTTCAGAAAAAGATGAAGAGATTTTTCTTGAGGGGCTCTTATAGCGAAGGCTCTAAGGATGAACAAGCTAAGGAGAAAGAAAAGGCCAAGTATAATCTTCCTCGTGTGGCGGAAGTGCGGCCGTGTGAATGGCCTTGTGATGATTTCTTAAAAGCAACCGGGATTTATGAAGACTTTTATTCATTGGCTAATAATGCGGGCCTCACCGACTTCCTCTACGACCGGATCGAACAGTGTCTCTCACTCACCAATACTTTCGGGCAAAACTTCTACTATTATCCTAAGAAATCACCTCCTTCAGTAGCTTTTCATTTATATGATGTGGATAGGGAGATGTCATTACATGATTTTTGCGCGGTTTGCAGAATACCCTTCGAGGGCAGATTAGAGGAACCACATCGTAAGGATGTGGATGGTTTTATTGATACTATTATTGTAGGGGAATCGAGGAAAGTTTCCGATGCAAGAATTACTAGCATACATTTTCCTGTTTTACGCTACTTTGTCATATTTGCTAGTCGATCCTTAATTGGTCACAGAAACTGTGGAAATCTTAGTGTTCCTGATATTATTATTTTGTTCCATGCTTTATTTCGTGACAACTCTGTTAGTATGGGTGCTATTATTGCTAAACGTTTAAGCCTGAACCGTACAAAGGGCCCCATCTTTGGAGGTATCTAAGCTGCACGCCTTGATAGACATTTTAGGATACCTATTAGGCATTTTGAGAAATAAGAGAAATTGCTACCCCCTACTTTTCTAGACTATAAGAGCATGGTAGCACATGAGTTTATTCCTAACAATGATGATAAGATGCTTCTGTATAATCTGAGATTTAATAAGAAACACAATGAGATTATTATCCTGCCTGCACCTTCTTTGTTTGATTTAACTGCAAGCCCTTACCTCGTTTTGCCAGCGGACGTGTACGCGCTCCGTGGCCAGACATCCGCTCCAGAGCCCGAGCCAGGAACCACCACTTGACCCTTATTAACCATCATCTTATCAGTGGGATCCGGAGGAGATCGCCAGTCAATGGCAGTACAATGACGCTCCTCAGTACACCGGGGAGAGTAGCCGTGATCCATGGGCATAGACCAACTTAGGCCAAAAGCCTAAGCTTGGGGGAGTACGTATTTCTCACCGACATTACATTCATGTTCACACACTTATTCTAGTTGTCGGTGCTCATACTTTTTCATTGTACTATCCATGCTAGTTTAAATTTCTTTTTCTAGCTTTCTTCTTGTGTGTTTGATAAACCTTAAGAAAAACAAAAAAAAATAGTTAGCTTAATTTCCATGCTTGTAGTATTAATTAAAAGAAAACCCAAAAAGATTTCTTGTTCTTCTTTTGCTTGTTGGGAGCTTTCCCGTGTATATAGTTTTATTTATTTTCTTTCCTTTGGGGGTCAAGAGGAGAAGACCATAATGAAAATGTTTAAGTGGCTCCAATATGCATGATTGCTGATTTAACTTAGTGCCCATATTACCTTGTCTTCTCCTTTGAATTGAATGCTTGTAGATTCCAGCTTAGTCTAATGCACATGCACTGTTGTTATTATACACACTGTTCGGTCGTGCGAGTGAAAGGCGACAATGACGATATATGATGGACTGATTGAGATGAGAGAAGCTAGTATGAACTCGACCTCTCTTGTTTTTGTAAATATGATTAGTTCATCGTTCCTGATTCAACCTATTATGAATAAACATGTTTGCAATGACAATTAGAGATTATAGTTGCTTATGCCATGCTTAATTAGCTAGGAGCTTATAATGGTTTACCTTGTGTGCCAACATGCCATTAAAATGGTTGTGATGTGGTATGATAGGGTGGTATCCTCCTTTGAATGAGTTGAGTGACTTGACTTGGCACATGTTCACGCATGTAGTTGAAACAAAATCAACATAGCCTTCATGATATTTATGTTCATGGTGGATTATATCCTACTCATGCTTGCACTCGGTGTCGATTAATTTTAATGCATGTTCATGACTATTGTTGCTCTCTCAGTTGGTCGCTTCCCAATCTTTTTCTAGCCTTCACCTGTACTAAGCGGGAATACTGCTTCTGCATCCAAACTCCATAAACCCAAAGTTATTCCATATGAGTCCACCATACCTTCCTATATGCGGTATTTACCTGCCGTTCCAAGTAAATTTGTATGTGCCAAACTCCAAACCTTCAAATGAAATTCTGTTTTGTATGCTCGAGCAGCTCATGTATCAACTAGGGTTGTCTATATCTTCCATGCTAGGGTTATTCTCAAGAGGAGTGGACTCCCCTCCGCATTTACGAGAAAATGGCTGGTAACCGGGATGCCCAGTCCCATGATCCAAAAGATCAAATCAAATCAAAATAATTAAACAAAACTCCCCTAGGATTGTTGCTAGTTGGAGGCACCCGTTGTTTCGGGAAAGCCATGGATTGATGCTTGTTGGTGGTGGGGGAGTATAAACTTTACCATTCTGTTTGGGAACCGCCTATAAAGTGTGTAGCATGGAAGATATCGAGATCTCATAGTTGTTATGTTGACAGTGAAAGTATACCGCTCAAAATGCTATTCATCTCTATTTTATAATCGAGCTCTGGCACCTCTACAAATCCCTGCTTCCCTCTGCGAAGGGCCTATCTATTTACTTTTATGTTGATTCATCACCCTCTTATTAAAAAGCACACGCTGGAGAGCACCACTGTCATTTGCTTGCATTAATATTAGTTTATATTGGGTATGACTTGAGTGGATCACTTTTACCATGAATTACAATGTTTAGTCAGTCCTTGATCTTTAAAGGTGCTCTGCATTTATGTTTTGTGATCTCAGAAAGGGCTAGCGAGATACCATCTTGTCATATCATATTATGATCGTTTTGAGAAAGTGTTGTCATACGAGTTTTATTATTATTGCTCGCTAGTTGGTTATGCCATTGATATGAGTAAACATGAAACCTAAGTGTTATTGTGAATATGGTTAGTTCATAATCTTTGCTGAAAACTAGAATGCTGGCTTTACATATTTCCAACAATAAGAGCAAACAGAGTTTATAAAAGTTTTTCTTTATCACTTTCAGTTTATCAACTGAATTGCTTGAGGACAAGCAAAGGTTTAAGCTTGGGGGAATTGATATGTCTCTGTCGTATCTACTTTTCCAAACACTTTTGCCCTTGTTTTGGACTCTAACTTGCATGATTTGAATGGAACTAACCCGGACTGACACCATTTTCAGCAGAACTGCCATGGTGTTATTTTTGTGCAGAAATAAAAGTTCTCGGAATGACCTAAAAATCCACGGAGCAACTTTTCAGAATTAATAAAAAATACTGGCGAAATAAATAGCGTCAGGGGGCCCACACCCTGTCCACGAGGGTGGGGGCGTGCCCCCTCCCCCTGGGCACGCCCCCTGCCTCATGGGCCCCCTAAACGTCCACCGACCTCAACTCCAACTCCATATATTTGCTTTCGCGGAGAAAAAATCTGAGAGAAAGTTTCATCGCGTTTTACGATACAGAGCCGCCACCAAGCCGTAATCTCTCTTGGGAGGGCTGATCTGGAGTCTGTTCTGGGCTCCGGAGAGGGGGATTCGTCGCTGTTGTCATCATCAACCATCCTCCATCACCAATTTCATGATGCTCACTGTCGTGCGTGAGTAATTCCATCGTAGGCTTTCTGGACGGTGATGGGTTGGATGAGATTTACCATGTAATCAAGTTAGTTTTGTTAGGGTTTGATCCCTAGTATCCACTATGTTCTGAGATTAATGTTGCTATGCTTAATGCTTGTCACTAGGGCCCGAGTGCCATGATTTCAGATCTGAACCTATTATGTTTTCATGAATATATGTGAGTTCTTGATCCTATCTTGCAAGTCTATAGTTACCTATTATGTGTTATGATCCAACAACCCCGAAGTGACAATAATCGAGATACTTCTCGGTGATGACCGTAGTTTGAGGAGTTCATGTATTCACTAAGTGCTAATGCTTTGGTCCGGTTCTCTATTAAAAGGAGGCCTTAATATCCCTTAGTTTCCACTAGGACCCCGCTGCCACGGGAGGGTAGGACAAAAGATGCCATGCAAGTTCTTTTCCATAAGCACGTATGACTATATTCGAAATACATGCCTACATTACATTGATGAACTTGAGCTAGTTCTGTGTCACCCTATGTTATAACTATTACATGAGGAATCGCATCCGACAAAATTATCCATCACCGATCCAATGCCTACGAGCTTTTCACATATTGTGCTTTGCTTGTTTACTTTACCGTTTCTACTGTTACAATTACTACAAAACTGCTATCGTTACTTTTGCTACTATTACCATTACTTCCATACTACTTTGCTATTAAATAATTTGCTGCAGATACTAAGTTATCCGGGTGTGGTTGAATTGACAACTCAACTGCTAATACTTGAGAATATTCTTTGGCTCCCCTTGTGTCGAATCATAAATTTGGGTTGAATACTCTACCCTCGAAAACTGTTGCGATCCCCTATACTTGTGGGTTATAATTCATCTATTAAATTTGAATTCGCAATGAAAAACTTACTAGGGATACCATGAAATGTGAAATCCACGTTGAGATCACTATATCACAAACTCACTCTAATTCAAGAACTCGTCATAAATCAATTACCATGTTGAGATTACTATTTCAAGGAAAATACGGGCATTGTAATACACATGGATTCATTCGGCAATTTAAAAGATTCCTTTCATATTCTCGAATGGTAGGACCCAACGGCGTACCAGCCAGACCCTGGCTCATGTTGATCCTCAAAAAAAGGGCTCGTGTCCTTCTGGTGGCGTGCGTGGTACACACGTTAGCCAACCCCAACCAGTCGAGCCTCCGCTTTTGAGTCAAAATATTTGTGGCCAGAATTCCAGCCCTAGGAAATTCCCCTCATGTCCCCGGTCCATATTGACTACTGATGAACAATGGAGGGATGTTTTAGTAACTAGACAACGTTACCTACCATGCCGAGCATGGTTCAATTCCCTCAGTCGCTGCTACCCAAGGTCACCCGTCAACTCCAATGCCTAGTACTAATAGGAGTACTACACCAGGATGAGCAGAGAATTGAGCCCGTTTGTTTGTGCCTAGTACTTGAGTTACTATACCAGGCAATGCACTAGTACGGAGGGATTATCCTTTTACTGTCCACATATTACTTGTCTGAGCTCTAACTAAGCAAAATGTTTGACCAAATCCTTTCTTAAGAAATACAACAAGAAAGATGTCTCGCTTGAAAATTTATTGCATGATGCAGGTTATGATATTGTTTCGAATCCTGGATTTTAAATTTCAGAAAATCCAAAACTGACCAGAAATTCATGAAACTGAGCATGGTCTCGTGATATGGCACAAATATTCCTACGTAATTTTTTTCTCCAATTTGAGACAAGCTGCTTATGAGAAGTTGCACAAATGAAGAGCCAAGGTATTTTGGAACAAAGAACTGTCACGTTAAGGCGAACGCTTTCACTATTCAAACCGTGGGCGTTTACGTGCCGCCACGAGTCCCGCTTCTCATCGGCAGGTGCCGTCGAGCAAGCATGTGAGTCGACGGGACGCGTGCAGGCTCACCGGGAGGCGAGCCCTTTGACCAGGCTCCGCCACCCACCTTTGTCACAACTGCCCCCACTCTTAATGGTGCCGGTGCCACAGTTTAAAATAAACCCCGCACTACCCGGTATCTCTACAATCTTCTCTCTTCCTCTCTGATTCTCCTGTTGTCTACCTCCAACTAGCCTGACCTAACCATACGCCATGCCGCATCATGATGGTATGCCCTTAGTCTTCCAGTTTCCTGAGGAAGACACCTAGCCAGAGTCTCAAGAACATAAGGCGCTTTGGGACGAGCTTGAACCGGCCTTGCGGGAAGACGTCGCGCCTGTCCCCGCTCCCTTTTCGGCTCCCGTCGCCCCGACTGCACCAGCGCCCATCCCCATGGCATTGGTGGGTTAGGAACCACACATTGTCGCCGAGCTTGATGCCACGGGGTTCCATGAGGTCCCCGTCGAGTTTCACGTGCTTGTGCACCTGCGAGCGCACGCGCCTGCGCATGCACTAACGCGCGCGCCCGTGCCGGTGCCCGTGCACCTGCTAGCGCATGCTTGTGCGTGTGCACTAACACCTGCGCCCGTGCTGATGCCTGTGCACATGAATGTCTCTGCCATGCCATTGCCAGCGCCTGTCCCCGTGCGGGTGGCAATGCCCCCCTCAGCAGCATGGATGGCCGTCGTTGACCGCTTCCTTGCACAAACGCTAGTCGCATCCTCCCGACAGCTGACTCGATCCTGGAGACCAAAGTCAGGAACATTGTGGTCTTCCTTGAAGCCAGGGCCAACGTCCAGGAGTATGCCAACAACAGTGCAAGACGTCGCCGTCGGTCAGTAGCCCGACGACACACAGGGCACGGCAGGAGCCGCTTCCCACCGCAAGATGCCCCCGCTGCGTAATCTAAATTTGCCATGAAAATGTCCGGATTCCCATGCTTGAAATACGAACGTTTATCATTTCCGTTTATTTTAGATCGATTGTCGTATGAATGTAAAGTCGGAGTCAGACTGAATGAAATCTATGGTTTGGTCGATTGAATGTTTTGCTAGAGCCGTATCAAATTAAATATAAAACGTCATCAAGCCACATCTATTCCTTCTCATCCAATGACCTAGACTGCTTCGATGTCGAGTGCTCAACACGTTTAGCGTGCAGTTAATTTCATGCCAAAAATAGTGCTAATCACATAATAACACGCAAATAATATCCTTCTTAATATCCACATGCACTTAATATACTTCCAAATTAACGTGCATTGAACGTACACATTGACTAGTACTACTAGTACGTGAAACTGGTGTTGTAACTTGTGAACGCGTCCAGATATGGTCAACGACAACATTGCCCGTGAGTTCTTCGTGTTTGCCCGTGCGTCTAAACGTAGAAGGGAAGGAGAGAGAGAGCAGACCTGGAACCCACCAGTAAGTGAAGGCGAATAGTACGTGCTAACGAGCCGGTTCCACTAATGTACTAAAAATAATATTACATGTTATTTACTAAATAGGTTGTGATTATATAAAACATTATATGAACAAAGGGGGGTACAACAAACATTGTTGTACTACGTATGTTGCCTATTGACGTGCGGCTTGAAGGACCTGGCCGCATGTTTGATCCTCGTCCTTTTTAATTTTCAATTTATATATGGGTCCAAATTTGTTTCATGACACGTGGGCCCCTCGGTGTGTAGTTTATTTGTAGCACTTCAATTTGTGGGTCGAAATTTGTTCCATTACAGGTGGACGATCGGTGTGTAGTTTGGTAGCTTATTCGTAATAATTAAAGAGAAAAAACAGAGTTTTTTGCAAAAATACCATGGTGCGACATTGAAAGGCGTGAAAGGACGTGCGAGAGAGCGATGACTGAGCCAGAGGGAAATTAATTGGGGGAGGTGCGGGGGTTGCAACGCTGTTTGGTGTAGTTGTGGGCCGAATGCTACAAAAATATAATATAAACCCACCGAAATAAATGCCTACACAAATTAATCCAAGGTTGGTGTCCCCCTCGCAATATAAATAGCTCCAGCTTTGCGAGGGATGGAGAGGTAGCTTCAATGTGTGGAAGATACGGCGTCATAAAGCGAGGTCAATCGAGACATAGATAGATAGACAGACAAAGTGAGTGTGGTCCGACATTCATTGAAAACATATATATGCTCTGGAGAGATATTGTCCGATTGAGCTTTTGGGAAGGGTGAGGGCTGTAAGATAGAGCTTGAGAGATGATCCAGTCACAGACATGTAGATATATTTTGTGCATGGGAGTAAGCAAGGTCAATCGATTACATATATAAAGGGAGAGAGATTAAGCGAGTGTGTGTCGTCGTGCGATCGAAAGAGTGAGACGGGTTGGAGAGAGTGACCTAGATAGACAATGTGCATGAGAGAGTATACAATATGAATATGTCGAACTGGGCTCAAACATGGAGATATATCGTTTGTGTCCGAGAAAGAGCGAGGTCAATTGAGACACACACACACACACACACACACACACACACACATATATATATATATATATATATGGAGAGAGAGAGAGAGCGTGGCCCTCCATGAGGTTTAAAGAGTGGGGGCGGCTTGGATGGACTGACCTAGATAGACAATCTGCGTGAGAGAGTATAGAGTGTGTCGATCGAGGCCCGAACAGGGAGATATATCATTTGTGTGTGAAAGAAAGCGAGGTTAATCGAGACTCGGATAAAGAGAGCGAGATTGAGCGAGTGTGGCCCGCCATGCAGAAGAAAGAGTGAGATAGTCTCAAGGGAGTGACCTAGATAGACAACATACGTGCGTGCGCACGAGAGGTTGGGGGGCTAGATAGGTAATGCATGTATCTAGCGAGAGAGGGTGGGAGAGAGAGAGAGAGAGAGAGCTCGAGCTTGGCATGGGGTGCAATGGCGGGTGTGTGAGGTAGATACATTTGGTAACATAATGGAAAAGGGGGCTGTGTAGTTGAGAGAGTTAGAGATCGAAACATGGAGAGAAAGAATGATCGTGTGTCGGAGACCGATAGCTTCCTGAGGTGGTTCGGAGAGGAAGATTGACCGATACAGGAAGTATGTAGCGTGTGTGCCGGGGGTGGTGGCGCTAAAAACAACATTTGAATGTAGATAGTACGAGACTTAATATCTAAGTTTCAATTTAGTGTACATTGTAAGATTTGAACTGAGGACCATGCATATGGGTAATTATTTCGAATTCGTGCCATACTAGGTTTGGAAAAGTTGACATTGACTCGATTGTTGTGCTATTTTCTAGGTCATATGTTTGAATGCACCCAAAGTTTTCTCACTACCATGGTGTTCATCATATACATATGAATTTGTATTAAAAAAGTAGCATGGATACCATGAAATGTGAAATCCACGTTAGAATTGGAGATCACTATGTGACACACACTCTAATTCAAATAACTCCTCATTAATTAATTTCTAGTATCTCGTTTCGAATGACTAATTATTTGCAAGGAAAACACGGGCATGATAATACATGCAGATTCGTTTGCAAATGAAAGAAGGTCCGTTTGCATTCTCAAATGTAGGCGCACCAGGCAGACCAGGGTCGTGTCGTGGTGGTCGTGTGTGTTGTACGGATGATAGCACCCAGCCAACTACCCACCCCTCCCTCCCTCCCCCCCCCCAAAGAAAAGAACGATGACAAAATAAGTTCGCGCTTCCACGTTCTAGATTGAAATATCTGGTGGCCCCAATTTCAGCCTTGCAAAATCTCCCTTCTCCACCGTCCCCTTCCGCACCCAGATTGCTCAAATCCCTAATTCGTAGCCAACCCAAGCAAAGTTCGAATTGCCCCTCGTTTCGTGTCTTCCCCACCCCTGTGTCGGACAACGACGACGAAGACGATAGTCACGCTTCACCACCGCCCCGGGGCTACCTCATCTACGCCCTCGTCCACCGCACCGGGTGGTCCACCGGCAACGTCGGCCGCCACAATCTACGTGCCTCATAGACACCGACTTCCACCGCATTAGGTGTGCTTCACTGACGTTGTCTCCCACCTCACCGGGGCTACTTCACCGAGCACATCGTCGCATCTCCGCCCCCGAGGCTGTTGGGGCTTCACCAACAGTCTCTTCCACCACATCGTAGGGCTCCACTGCCACTCAAGACCTGCATCCATGTGCAGCCAGCCAACGCCAGTGCATCACCCTCAACAGCACTGAACTGACCCACACTCTAGCTAGGCGAGCATGCCCAAATGCCGACCTGAACTAGGTATCCACATATCACTCCCTTGTGCACTGTTCCGACGATGTTTGGATATCCTTTCACTGCTCTCTTAGCTTACACGCCTATGCAACTCTGACTTCAACTCTTATTTCTTCTGGAGATATCATCTGAAACAAGCAAAACCATTTTTTCACGAAGCATGACGGCGCTACGGGATCTGGTACACATCATGCACACTCGTATGACCTTGTAAGTATCTGTCCTCCGGTACAACAGCAAGGTCGATTCCTCTTATTTGATCAACCATTCGCCGTGTCAAAAATGCAGAGGGGGATGCAAGGAGCACAAGGCCTGCATATCCAAGCAAGTGGTAACATGGACTTGTACATGGAACAACCCAAGCACAAGTAGAGCTGCAGTGAGCCTGTACAACGAGCTAGCGTAAGTCCCTGCATTTCATTTAATTTGTACTGGCCTGTGTGTATGATTTGTGTTCAGTGGCGGATCCACGAATTCAAGTTACCAGGGGCGGAAATTTAACTTAAAAAATATGAAGGCACTTGCACTCTGGAAATCAACATAACTTGAGAAATGTGAAGCTACATGCACTTTGAAAACCAGCTAATGATCCAAAGTAGTTCAGATTATAAAAACACAAAATGCAACATGGTGTACAAGGACTACTAACATGGTCTGTACCTGCTTGAATTATTCATTCTCTGGCTGAAAATATCGAAGTGTAATTGCACCTATAACCAGTGTGGAAACTACGTATCAATATATCTATCCTGCACAAGTGTGCCAATAGTTTCAAACAACAGATTAAAAAAGTATTTATGCTACGTTGTCATGATACGGGGTCTTTCTGGTAGATGGCCTCGATGTTTCCTCAAGCCATGAAAATGTACTATAATTTGCTTGTCATCAATGCCTACAAATCTCTATGTCTCTCTCAACATAGCACATCATCATTAGACACTAAATCCTTCAATGGGAGCTTGCAAAATGCTTGCATTAGATCCCTCATTAGACACTATATGTTAATCACCAGGATCATGTAAAATGTTTGCATCAAATCATTCATTAGCAGTCTGTTCATTAGACACTTCAGGCTCAAGAATAACATGAGCTTGTATGTTTGCACCAGAAACTTGATTAGATACATCAGGTTCAGACAGTTCAGTATTGATTGGGGGGGTTATAAAATAAGCAAAATTTGGTTTCATTTTCTCATTGATTCCCTACATACAAGCAGTTTTACAACACCGTTAGGTTTAACTATTGGCCACAAATTGAACAGTTGAATTAGATATAATCAGGGATGTGATGTACCTGCTCGTTGCGCATGTTGTTCTTGCAAGCTATGACTGTCCGTTTGCGCAAGCTCGATTCCATGCCCGTGCTGCCGCCTCTGCCTCCCACGCAGGCTACACCCAGGGTTGGATCTTCATCTTCTTGTCCTTCCATTCGCTTGAAGCCCAGCGACCGCCCTCCAACAAGGGCGCGAGGAAGTGCTGTGTCGGTTTGTCTAGCGGCGGCTATGTTAGGAGCAAACCAGACTAGAGGCTAGAGTGAACGAATTGGGATTTTTCTTGTTGTCGATCGATATGGGAGGCGCTCGTTTGGGCCGCGAGCCTGCTATAGGGCCTGCCTTGCACTTACGTTATTTTCCCATCCAAATTGAAACGTTTTTCTTCATTTTTTACATTGCATGATTGTGCGTTGGGACGAACAAAACTAGCCTGGGCCAACCTGGATGACTCAAACTAGGTGCACACTTTCCAGCCACCCGAGGCAGCCGCCCATACCAGCCCCTAAGGTGGCGTCACCCCTTTTTGTGTGTATGATTGGGGTAGTGAAAAATATTCCAATGGCGCTTTTTATTTACCCACAATGGTTGAATTGCTTGTTTCTATGAACTAAGTTTGCCAATAATGTGAAGGATGCCAGTCTTTTCATCCTATTGTAGATTGCTTAGATCTCGATATGCCAAATGTAATCACATGAAATATACAGTAAAAGCCAGTGTGATGTGTGTGGCCACAACTAGTCCGACAACCCGTCCTCATATAACATATCAAGGACACACCATCTTATTAGATTAACCATTTGACTCACCAATGTAGTGTGGGAAGAAAGAAGTATTGGGACTGCGTATCCAAGCACTTGATGCCATGGACTCCTTCGTAGAACCTTGTAAGCAAAAAAGAAGTTGCAGTCTGCCTGTACAAAGAGCTAGCATAAGTTCAGTTACCTGATTCTCAGAATTCTAGTTAGCCACTTATTGCAAAATTGTTCAATTATGTTGCTTGGCTTAATTTAGTTCGTGTAGCGACCCGACCTTAGACAGTCAAGTCTCTGTGCTTACGTGTCATCCCTGGATCGGTATGCTGACACACACAGTACTCGAGGATTTATAACAGAGGTAAATCACATGTATAAAGTAACGTAAATACCATTACCTCAATCAAAAAATAGCGGAAGTAACAAGGTTGTGGATTCACATCAACACCAACGGCAAAGTTGAGTATAGGAAATCGTAACCCTAACGTATCACTTACTCGTCGTAAGATCCTGCAACATGAGACGTTGCAGCCACAGAGGGTCAGTACATTGAATGTACTGGCAAATTCACACCATAGAGCAATGATGAATAAAACTATCACTACATGCATATATGGCTGGTGGAAAAGCTCTACGGTTATAATGTTTTTGCGAAAAGACAATTTTTCCCTACTGCAAAGGAATAAATTTATTTAACTATCATGGTGGTTGTTAAACATTGAGAATGGTTGACAGCATCCTCAATCCCAATTAAAAGTAATCATTAACAAACCCAACAATATTAAATTAGAGTAACATGTTGAGACTCACATGATATTCAAGTACTAGATACTCAAGTTGTCCATAACCGGGGACACGGCTAATCATGATTAGTTTGTACACTCTGCAGAGGTTTGCGCACTTTTCCCCACAAAGACTCGATTGCCTCCGTTTGGTTTCTCGCACTACATGGTGTTTGATAAACGGATGACCGAGACATAGTCTTTCAGAAGCGCTAGCACCTTACGATGGGTAGACCGATACACCTACATCCCCTACATCTGCTAGTCTACCACTATAAGAGTTCGCACGACTTAGTCAACTATGCCAGAGCCCATAATGGCTTGTGGCTGCACACGGAAGTTACTAGCATGAATTATCTTATGATCCCTTTGAGCCTGGGTGGCGGTCCAAAGAAAAACAGGCAAGTCCTGATAGAAACCAGGTGCCTCAATCCACCCAGATGTGTATTTAAGTTGCCACCTTAAGTAAACCATTAATTAACAATCTCACTTCTGTCATGAATACTCTCAAAACCCAATCCACGTCTACGAGCATAGCATGGCATAATAAGCAAGCATAGAAGTAACTCCCAAGGGTTTGAAAATAAAATAGGTAATAGGTACTACCTCAACTACTTCCCATCCCACCATTTAATTAGATCCTAATCATGCAATGTTTGAGAATTAGTCTAATGCAATAAAAACTTGGTATGAAAAGCGATATGATCAAAGTGTGAACTTTCCTGCAATGTTGATGAAGATAATTCGCACTCAAAACTCTTGATAGCTCTACTCGTCACACTCCAGTCAATCTATCGTGAGCAAGCAATAGTAACCACACATAAGCAATCACTCAAAAGATCGGAAAGAACAAAGAGAACAACACGGAAAACATCAAAACCAAGCAAATAACTCTTGCAGCATAAAACAATTTCTAACAGTACCAAAATTATGGAATTTGGCCTTATCAGAAAGTTTAGGTCAAGAGCTTCGAGATGCAAAAAGAATCAACTCAAACGGAGCTACGAAACTCAAGTTATGATCAAACAAAGTTCAAATACAAATCTGTTCTAATTCAAATTTTAAAACTTTCAAAAACATGTTCAAGTTGTTTTACTGGATAGGGGGAATCATAATGAAGAAGTGGGCGTTGGTTTCGTTGAATTTGGACAAACGAGTAAAAAGATGTGAGTGTTTGAAGTCTAGGGGCTAATCTGTAAATAAAATATTCACGGATGGGTCCCTGGCCGAAAATTAAAATAAAAAGTGAGAACTACCGGACGAACGTCCCCTACAGAGTCTAATCTAATGAAAACTGTTCACTATAGAAGCGTAACGAATGAGCGTTCGCAAAATAAAACAAATCGGAAAACCGGAGAAAACCTAACCATAATAAAATAAACCGAACTAAAGAAAAAACCTAAAATAAAACCGGGTCGGTTTGTACCGGTTCGGGGCGCTTTTCCATCGAAAACTGCCAGCTGCAGTTAGCGAGTCTGGCGCGGCGAAGTTTGCCGCGGCGAGGCGAGGACGGCGGCGGCAGCGGCGGCTGCGAGTGGGGAGGAGGCTCCGGTCGCTCTCCGGCGGCGGCGAGGGTGCGAGGGAGCTCGGCGCGGCATGGTGGAGAAGGTGGAGGGGGCGGCGTCGGTCGGGAGTGGCAGTGCGGAGCGGTGCGGCGTCGTGAATCTCCGGCGGCGGCGGTTAACTCCGGTGAGAGCACGGCACGGCTGCGAGGAGAGGAACGGGCTCGGGGCGGTGCTCTGGTATTTATGGAGGGGCGGAGAGGCGGCACGGGGTTGCGTGGAGGAGGGGGCGCAAGGCGGACGCGAAGTCCGGGCGGCGTACGGCGGCGGCGATGCCGTGCGGCGGCGGGAGTCCTGCTAGATCTCGGGGACGCGCGGGCATCGGGCTGGGCCGTGGCCTGGCTGGGAGCTGGGCCGGCCCAGTTCGGCGGAGAGATTTTTTTTTTGTAAACATTTTACCACGCAGCTAAAAAAATAATAAAGACCAAATAAATAAAATATTATATAGGCATATAATATATCAAAATTTTCAGAAAAAGATTTCCTACAACGTGAACATTATTATAGCTTTAAATAAAATCTACAAAAATTCAAATAATTCAAACAGTTCTCCTCCTCTACTAAAATCCAATAAAAATCATTTTGAAAATACCCAAATTAATTCAAATGTATTTCTCTCCAATTTTATGATGTAGGGAATCATGTTACCCTAATTTCTATATATTTTATTTTTGAAGAAAAATAATTTGAATAAAACTCAAATAACTCCAAATTGAAAAATAAATTCAAAAGAACTTTGAATTTAATTCTTTGAAACTCCCAACTCATATTTCATATGTTTTGAAGAAGTCATTTTATCTTCTCTCATGAAAATCATTGAGTTGCTTGAAGTTTATGAATTGGAAATATTTCCAAATAAGATTCAAATCTTTTCAAATCTCTTTTCATTTATTTAAAAATGGAAGAAGTCATGTTATCTTCTCTCCAGGGTTTTGTGATGAAAAGAAGTTGAATTCAAGGAGACCAGAAAGCAAAGATGAAAGTTTGGGAAAGTCCTTTTATTCCCTCTCATTTAACTTTCAAAAAGTTTCGAATTTCACTCAATCAAACAATCAAATCTATCTATTTAATATAACATTCCAAAATTTAGAATTTTGGGATGTTACAAACCTACCACCCTTAAAATGAATCTCGTCCTCGAGATTCGGAGAGGCTAGCAAGAAATAGGTTAGGGTAGGGGTCTTCTAAAAAATCCATCGATCGTCTCCGGGGTCTCGGGTGCTACCACCCTTAGAAGCATGGTTACGGTTCCATCAAAACTCATATACTCCATCCTTATTGTTGACAGTGTCGGTCTTTTCAGATCTCAGGAAAATTCCTTCTCTGGGCTCTTTCGGTAGTGGCATAACCTTTTTCTCAATTCTTGTATCCATTTCATCTGGTAAGGTTATTCCGAGATTGGGTCTTCTTGGCTGACGGGTCTGGCGCCAATGCTAAACAACTATCGTTATCTCATGGTGGTCAACAATTTATGGTTTCTCCTACAGGAAATGGGTCTGGGTTGAACCTCACTGTATCTCCTACGATTGGCAACAGCTGCCGTGTACAAGGGAAAATACTTATACCATTCTAAGGTTTAAACAAGGTTTTGATCGTCGCCTCTCTACTATAGGTAAGTCACTCAGATTTACCATCCCACATAGCAAAGCGAATAATAAGAGTAAGTCGGTATGGTGATCAATCCATCCCACACCCAAATCATTATCTTGTATATGGTTTAGCGAATCTCGCATTCTAACACTCGGTCATCCTCACAAGCATTGCAGAATTTTCTCTTGTCGACGAACCAAGTTCGGATAAATCCATTGATTCCGCAAGCCAAACAAACATCTATCGTTCCTTCTCAACTCTCAGGTTTTGCGTTGCTCCTATAAAATCGTCGGTGGGTAAGGGCATATCCTCTTCCAAGGGTTTTCCTTCAGCAAGAGTGTGCTTGCTTTTTGGCAGGTCTTGGGGCCTGTGGTTTATGGCCCATCTCATCACTTGTATACCTTGAACTCATCCTCGGGGCAACTGATCATTATTCCAACTTCCTAGCATTCTTAATTCCATCCAATTGTACTGTCTCCAGCTTCCTTCTGTTGGCACCAAACCAGGACATGATTACTCAGACTCATCATGGAATTTCCATTGATCCATATTTCCAACATCATACCTCCTTTATATCCAATAGTAATTCATCTCTTCATCCTCGTGGGGTATCCCACATACCGCAATAAAAACTTATACTTATGAAGTCCATACTCCACTTCGTGGAACAACATTATCCTTTCCAGGGTCAAGCGTTCTTACAGGGGAATATTGGCCATCTCTGCATGGCACTTCTTCAACTGGGAAACGTGAAACACATCATGAACTTTTGACAGTCCTTCGGGTGACTCCAATTTGTTGGCCACTCCTCCCATACGCTTCCAAAACTCGGTATGGCCCTACAAATCTCGGGGCTAACTTTCCCTTAACTCCAAATCATTTAACTCCTCGCAGAGGGGACACACGAAGACACGCTCTGTCTCCAATTCCATAGACTTCCTCCTTGCATTTTTGAGTCTGCAATACTCTTCTGCCTGGATGGTTCTCTGTACTATAGGGTAAATGTGACACTGAGCAGGGTAGTGGGTAGTTCCTTCACACAAGAAACAAGTAATCTGCCTAGTTGGGCATTCATCAGCTGGGTGACTTCCTTCACAATTAGGGCATTCATCCTTGTGTTTCTTATGGGTGTGTCCTATTTCTCCACATAGCTTGCATGCACAAGGTTTCTTCATATCCTTTCCCGAAGGCTTCAATTTCTGGGACACAAATCGAGACATTAGCAAAGTCAACTTAAATTCTCCCCAAGTGGTTACTCCTTGCCATCCATTGATGGTTTGGTACATCCTCCACCAAGTAACAACACCTCTTTCAAAAACTCTGAAGAGCATGCTGGGTCATATCATTTCCGACTATAGAGTTATTCTTCATGTGATCCTCCATGTTCTGAATCCATTGGTCCATCTCCAATTGACTCATCGGTCCAGAAAATATGAGCTCATCTCCATTCATCCTCTATTGAGTCCATGGGTTTGGGGGTGGGATAAGAGAGATCGAGAGGGATGCCCACAATACAAACAATGGTTTTGAAAATACAGATTTTATTGTGGCTATCGGAAAAACAACAAACAAAAGACAGCTCACAATCGTCGCATCTAACGTAAGTATGTAACAGGGGTTGGGTCTTCTAATGGTCTATAGATCTCAACGTCATCAAACTCTTCAAGTCTTGTTTCATGTCTCCGATGGCTTCTTCTGATCATGCTTGTCCTTCTCAAGTTCTTTTGCCAAATCATCTTTGTTGACGCAAAGTCTATCATGGCGTCCTTTAATACTCCTGGAGTTGCATTCCAAACTTCTGGGTTTCAACATCCTTGGCAGGAACCATGGTCCTTTTGTCCTCTAGTTCCTGACAAATCTCCTGTTTGCTCCTCCAGCTTGGCTACTCTCATCTTCAGGGTCCTGAGTTCCTCATGAAATACTTCCTTATCAAATACTGATTCCTGCAGGTCCATCTTAACTTCTTGATGTAACACTACAGATCCTGGTGATACACCAGCTAAGGTTAAAACTGCATCCTTTGCTAATAGATGCTCAATCAGCCTTCTACCATCCAATCCTTCCATGCATATGCATGCTTAACTCAGCACGGTGACAATAGCATAAGCGGGCGATAACATCATGGGTAGCCGTGTTTCTACTCTTGTCAATTCCATGAGCTATCTCTCCATAGTTGATATTCTCCTGCCTTTAGGGTTTTCCTTGACAGAACTTTGAGTTTTATGCTCCATGTTCCAGTCTTTCTCCGATACACCTTGATCTCAGGTATTGACAGCTTCCATATTCTGCCAAGTTCCATAAGGGTAGCCTTCCTAGGTCATAAAATCTGGGAATTTTTTTAGAGCCTTCAAATTCTCCTAGTCTTCAGAGTCTTCAACAGTAGTAGTTTCCATTATCATAATGTATGGTAAAATCCTCTTCATTCCGAATGGTCTTAGTTGTCCGATATCTGGTCCTTCTTGGAGTGTTCTCATCAGTCGAATCTTCCAGGGTCAAAAGGGGAAGGGGTATGGTCTCACTAAAAGTAATTTTTGAATAAGCTCAGAAGAGAGGAGAGGCAAAAGATCTTTTTGAAAAAGAAAGTTGTAGAGAAAATCTTTCCTATGGGCTTGCCAGTTTCTAGGGTCACGTCCTACAGTCAACATGTGCTCTGATACCATCTTGTAGCGACCCGACCTCAGACAGTCAAGTCTCTGTGCTTACGTGTCATCCCTGGATCGGTATGCTGACACACACAGTACTCGAGGATTTATAACAGAGGTAAATCACATGTATAAAGTAATGTAAATACCATTACCTCAATCCAAAAATAGCGGAAGTAACAAGGTTGTGGATTCCCATCAACACCAATGGCAAAGTTGAGTATAGGAAATCGTAACCCTAACGTATCACTTACTCGCCGTAAGATCCTGCAACATGAGACGTTGCAGCCATAGAGGGTCAGTACATTGAATGTACTGGCAAATTCACACCATAGAGTAATGATGAATAAAACTATCACTACATGCATATATGGCTAGTGGAAAATCTCTACGGTTATAATGTTTTTGCGAAAAGACAATTTTTCCCTACTGCAAAGGAATAAATTTATTTAACTATCATGGTGGTTGTTAAACATTGAGAATGGTTGACAGCATCCTCAATCCCAATTAAAAGTAATCATTAACAAACCCAACAATATTAAATTAGAGTAACATGTTGAGACTCACATGATATTCAAGTACTAGATACTCAAGTTGTCCATAACCGGGGACACGGCTAATCATGATTAGTTTGTACACTCTGCAGAGGTTTGCGCACTTTTCCTCACAAAGACTCGATTGCCTCCGTTTGGTTTCTCGCACTACATGGTGTTTGAGAAACGGATGACCGAGACATAGTCTTTCAGAAGCGCTAGCACCTTACGATGGGTAGACCGATACACCTACATCCCCTACATCTGCTAGTCTACCACTATAAGAGTTCGCACGACTTAGTCAACTATGCCAGAGCCCATAATGGCTTGTGGCTGCACACGGAAGTTACTAGCATGAATTATCTTATGATCCCTTTGAGCCTGGGTGGCGGTCCAAAGAAAAACAGGCAAGTCCTGATAGAAACCAGGTGCCTCAATCCACCCAGATGTGTATTTAAGTTGCCACCTTAAGTAAACCATTAATTAACAATCTCACTTCTGTCATGAATACTCTCAAAACCCAATCCACGTCTACGAGCATAGCATGGCATAACAAGCAAGCGTAGAAGTAACTCCCAAGGGTTTGAAAATAAAATAGGTAATAGGTACTACCTCAACTACTTCCCATCCCACCATTTAATTAGATCCTAATCATGCAATGTTTGAGAATTAGTCTAATGCAATAAAAACTGGGTATGAAAAGCGATATGATCAAAGTGTGAACTTGCCTGCAATGTTGATGAAGATAATTCGCACTCAAAACTCTTGATAGCTCTACTCGTCACACTCCAGTCAATCTATCGTGAGCAAGCAATAGTAACCACACATAAGCAATCACTCAAAAGATTGGAAAGAACGAAGAGAACAACTCGGAAAACATCAAAACCAAGCAAATAACTCTTGTAGCATAAAACAATTTCTAACAGTACCAAAATTATGTGAATTTGGCCTTATCAGAAAGTTTAGGTCAAGAGCTTCGAGATGCAAAAAGAATCAACTCAAACGGAGCTACGAAACTCAAGTTATGATCAAATGAGGTTCAAATACAAATCTATTCTAATTCAAATTTTAAAACTTTAAAAAACATGTTCAAGTTGTTTTACTGGATAGGGGGAATCATAATGAAGAAGTGGGCATTGGTTTCGTTGAATTTGGACAAACAAGTAAAAAGATGTGAGTGTTTGAAGTCCAGGGGCTAATCTGTAAATAAAATATTCACGGATGGGTCCCTGGCCAAAAATTAAAATAAAAAGTGAGAACTACCGGACGAACGTCCGCTACAGAGTCTAATCTAACGAAAACTATTCACTACAGAAGCGTAACGAATGAGCATTCGCAAAATAAAATAGATCGGAAAACCGGAGAAAACCTAACCCTAATAAAATAAACCGAACTAAAGAAAAAACCTAAAATAAAACCGGGTCGGTTTGTACCGGCTCGGGGCACTTTTCCATCGAAAACCGCCGGCGGCAGTTAGCGAGTCCGGCGGCGGCAGCGGCGGCTGCAAGCGGGGAGGCGGCTCCGGTCGCACTCTGGCGGCGGCGAGGGTGCGAGGGAGCTCGGCGCGGCGTGGCGGAGAGGTTCAAGGGGGCGGCGTCGGTCGGGAGTGGCGGGGCGGAGCGGTGCGGCGTCGTGAATCTCCGGCGGTGGCGGTTAACTCCGGCGAGAGCACGGCGCGGCTGCGAGGAGAGGAACGGGCTCGGGGCGGTGCTCTGGTATTTATGGAGGGGCGGAGAGGCGGCATGGGGTTGCGTGGAGGAGGGGGCGCGAGGCGGACGCGGAGTCCGGGCGGCGTACGGCGGCGGCGATGCCGTGCGGCAGCGGGAGTCCTGCTGGATCTCGGGGACGCGCGGGCGTCGGGCTGGGCCGTGGCCTGGCTGGGAGCTGGGTCGGCCCAGTTCGGCGAAGAGATTTTTTTATAAACATTTTACCACGCAGCTAAAAAAATAATAAAGACCAAATAAATAAAATATTATATAGGCATATAATATATCAAAATTTTCAGAAAAAGATTTCCTACAACGTGAACATTATTATAGCTTTAAATAAAATCTACAAAAATTCAAATAATTCAAACAGTGCTCCTGCTCTACTAAAATCCAATAAAATCATTTTAAAAATAGCAAAATTAATTGAAATGTATTTCTCTCCAATTTTATGATGTAGGGAATCATGTTACCCTAATTTCTGTATATTTTATTTTTGAAGAAAAATAATTTGAAAAAAACTCAAATAACTCCAAATTGAAAAATAAATTCAAAAGAACTTTGAATTTAATTCTTTGAAACTCCCAACTCATATTTCATATGTTTTGAAGAAGTCATTTTATCTTCTCTCATGAAAATCATTGAGTTGCTTGAAGTTTATGAATTGGAAATATTTCCAAATAAGATTCAAATCTTTTCAAATCCCTTTTCATTTATTTAAAAATGGAAGAAGTCATGTTATCCTCTCTCCAGGGTTTTGTGATGAAAAGAAGTTCAATTCAAGGAGACCAGAAAGCAAAGATGAAAGTTTGGGAAAGTCCTTTTATTCCCTCTCATTTAACTTTCAAAAAGTTTCGAATTTCACTCAATCAAACAATCAAATCTATCTATTTAATATAACATTCCAAAATTTAGAATTTTGGGATGTTATAGTTTGCTACTGATTACATAATGCCATAGCCTATTAATCCTATTATAGACTGCGGCTATCTATGTGTTTGATACTTACTGTTAAGAATTACCTGTTTGCCTGAACTTAAATAGCTACTTAAGCACGTAGATAGATGGTCATATGTAGGCGGTTTGGCCCAATAAAAGTTCATTTGAAATTCTTCACCAGCAAGTTCTTCAGCTGATTTGAGATGTCATAGTGTGGCCCATGATGTGTCAAATATGTCATGAAGATAGTAGAGGTTTTTATGCATTGTGTTATCCGGCATAGTCATGTTGGCTTGAATAGCGGCAAACTAATGCTTAAACCAGCGAGTGTACTTGTCAAGTTTCTGATGAAGACTTATAAGCAACTCACGGTCTGTCATGACACGTGGCGCTTCTGGTGAAGAGGGTGGTCTTGAAGCTTTAGTTGTGGTATCTTGGCTGGCAGATGATATGTCCATTTTGCATCATGTTTTACTACTGTTATTTATAATGTTTTTATGCATAATAATGCTTCTTGGAGTATTTCTAATGCCTTTTCTCTCATAATATCCAAGGTTTACACAAAGAGGGAGAATGCCGGTTGCCGGAATTCTGGACCTGAAAAAGCTATGTTAGAGTTACCTATTCTACACATCTCCAAATGAGCTAAAAATTTATGAAGAATTATTTTGCAATATATGATATTGGAGCAAATAACTACCAGAGGGGGCCCATAGGTGATCACAACCCACCAGGGCGCGCTAGGGAGCCCAGGCGCGTCCTGGTGGGTTGTGCCCTCCTCGGCCATCCTTTGGTGCCCATCTTCTGGTATATATGTCATTTTGACATAGAAAAGATCAGGAGGGGAATTTCACGATGAAGCGCCGCCGTCTCGAGGCAGAACTTGGGCAGGAGCACTTTTGCCCTCTGGCGGAGCTATTCTGTCGGAGGAACTTCCCTCCCGGAGGGGGAAATCATCGTCATCATCATCACTAACAACTCTCCCATCTTGGGAAGGGCAATATCCATCAACATCTTCAACGGCACCATCTCTTCTCAAACCCTAGTTCATCTCTTGTGTTCAATTTTTGTACCGGAGCCTCAGATTGGTACTCGTGGGTGACTAGTAGTGTTGATTACATCTTGTAGTTGATTACTATATGGTTTATTTGGTGGAAGATTATACGTTCAGATCCATTATGCTATTTAATACCCCTCTGATCTTGATCATGATTATTATTTGTCAGTAGTTACTTTTGTTCTTGAGGTCACGGGAGAAGTCATGTTGCAAGTAATCATGTGAACTTAATATGTGTTCGATAGTTTGATGATATCGTTGTTGTGATTCCCTTAGTGGTATCATGTGAACGTCGATTACATGGCACTTCACCTTATTAGGGCCTAAGGGAATGAATTTTGGAGTAGTTATTAGATGATGGGTTGCTACAGTTGAGGGAGCCCTGGTTAAGGGGGTATCCGGACAGCCGGACTATATACTTTGGCCGGACTGTTGGATCGTGAAGATACAAGACACAAGACTTCGTCCCGTGTCCGGATGGGACTCTCCTTTGCGTGGAAGGCAAGCTTGGCGATTCGGATGTTAGATCTCCTTCTTTGTAACCGACTCTGTGTAACCCTAGCCTGCTCTGGTGTCTATATAAAACGGAGGGTTTAGTCTGTAGGAGGAAAACAATCATAATCATAGGCTAGCTTCTAGGGTCTAGCCTCTACGATCTCGTGGTAGATCAGATCTTGTAATACTCATATCATCAAGATCAATCAAGCAGGAAGTAAGGTATTAGCTCTATAGAGAGGGCCCAAACCTGGGTAAAACATCGTGTCCCCTGCCTCCTGTTACCATTAGCCTTAGATGCACAGTTCGGGACCCCCTACCCGAGATCCGCCGGTTTTGACACCGACACTGGTGAGTTCATTGAGAGTTCCTCTGTGTCGTCGCTACAAGGCTTGATGGCTCGTCTCGTTGTCAAGGACAACATCACCTCTGGGGGATCCCTGGCGGTAGGCCAAACTCTCCGACTAGGCGGCTTCGTCATGACCGCCAGATCGGCCGCCGCGCCGACGATGACTTCTCGGGTCATCAAAAACAGCCTCCAAGTCAATTCGAAACTCGCCGAACAGATGGATCCAATGGAGCTCTCCTCCCTTAATAAGCTCTTGGATCGCATCGCCGCTCTAGGAGTCACTACAGACTATGATCGGATTGGGTTTAAACCCGACCAAAGGGATATTAAATCCCCACCGGTCACCCATGAGATAGTGGTAGTGGAAGAGCCATACATGGATTATCCCTCTACTTTGAGGACGAACTATGTCCGGATTACCGAGCTCCCTGAGCCGGATACCCGTTCGCGGAGGACTTGACCCAGACCCGAACTTAGAATCGGGCAACGGGCCAGAAAAATTGGGCAACATCTCGGAGTCGGAGCTGCCAAGACCGGAAGTTCCTCTGCCTTTGGATGTCAGATCGGGTCAGAATTCAGACTTAACTACGCCCACCCACCCAGACTTATGCCGTCTTTCCCATATCAGACAAGAGCCCCAAGAGACAGTACATCGCTACTGGGCCAGATTCCTCCTTGTGGTAAACAGGGTCAAGGATTGTCGCGAGGAAGACACAATCTCACTTCTCTGCAAAAATTGCACGAACGAAGGGATCCTTAATGCTATAAGTCGCTGTGACATAGTACACTTTGCTGACTTAGCAGCCATAGTACAGAAGTATTGCGCGATGGAAAGCGCCTGGAAAACCCAAACAGACTTCTGGGATAATCCGGCTCTCACTAAATCCTTTGTCCGAACTAAAAGGGAAAACTCTCATAAGTTACCCGATACAATTCCCAAAAAACCAATGCCCGCTCCAGGGCATGGAACTGTATTGGAAGAATGGCACAATGGGCCATGCAAAATTCACAGCACGCCGGATACCACGCCAACGCATAGCCTTAGAGCATGTTGGATACTCCGGCAGGTAGCAAAAAGCAGTGAGGATCTTCTTGTAAACCATAAAGCAGAGCAACATCCCGCTGAAGACGACAATGCGGTACTGACAGTCTTCGAGACTTTCGCCTCAAATAATAGGCACGAGCGAGCTCATCAAAGTTTCGTTGAAGTCTTCCACGTGGCAAAAATAAATCCGTGGAGCGACAATGCTATAACCTTCAGTGCCAGTGAGGAACCTCAATTCCAAACAGTCCAGGCACCAGCCGCTTTGGTCCTTAGCCCAATCGTGGACGGCTTCCGGCTCACTAAAGTACTCATGGACAGCGGAAGCAGATTAAACCTGATCTATGAAGAAACCCTCAACAAGATGGAAATTGACAAAAGCCACATTGAGCAAAGCAGCACGACCTTCAGGGGAATCATCCCTAGTCGGGAGGCACAGTGTGCCGGAAAAATCACACTGGATGTGGTATTCCGCACGCCAGAGAATTATAGGTCCGAAGAAATCACATTCCAAGTGGCCCCGTTCAGCAGCGGATACCACGCCCTTTTAGGGTGGGACGCATTCACGAGCTTCCAAGCTATACCCCATTACGGGTACATGAAGCTCAAAATGCCCGGACCCAATGGAATCATCACTCTAGCCAGTGATCTGGACGTCGCACTCCGCGCCGAGAATAAAACTGCCGCACTAGCTGTGGAAGCATTATCTGAAGCCCTGACAGCCGAAGAACTAACAACGGTGCATACCACAGTGGATAGAGATGACGTAATACTCGACAAACAACCCAAGTCCACCTCATTCAAGCTCGCGGACGAGATAGTCAAATTCCAGGTCCATCCAACGGACCCCACAAAGACAGCTTCCATCGGGACACAGTTGAGCCCCACAATGGACGCCGCACTACGAGACTTCTTACGCGAGAATTGGGACATTTTCACCTGGCATCCTTCAGACATGCTCATCCCATGCAGGCTGGCCGAACACAGCTCAATATACTGAAAGGATACAAGCCAGTCAAACAGACTCTTAGGTGCTTCTCAGAGCCTAAATGGCAAGCCATGGGAGAAGAGCTAGCCAAGCTACTTGAGGCCGGATTCATCAGAGATATAAAACATCCGGATTGGCTGGCAAATCTGGTAATGGTACCAAAGAAGGACAAATCCTGGCGCCTATGCGTCGATTTCAAAGACCTTAACAAGGCCTGCCCCAAGGATCCCTTCCACCTCCCTCGCATTGTCCAAATCATCGACGCCACCGCAGGACACGACTCACTATGTTTCCTCGACGCATACTCCGGATACCGTCAAATAAAGATGGCGGAATCCGACCAAGCCCAACGGCCTTCATAATGCCATATGGCCACTTCTATTTCAACACTATGCCTTTCGGGCTCAAAAATGCCGGCGCAACCTATCAACGTATGATTCAGACATGCTTGGAGAAGCAAACCGGCAAAACAGTGGAGGCACACGTGGACGACGTGGTCATAAACACAAGACACATCGAAACTTTAATAGATGACTTGAGACTCACGTTCGACAACCTCCGAGCATACGACATCAAGCTCAACCCGGAAAAATGTGTTTTTGGTGTACCCTCCGAGAAGTTGCTCGGCTTCATCATTTCCAATAGAGGAATCGAAGAAAATCCGGAAAAAAATCCGAGCTCTGTCGCAGTTGACTATCCCAACAGACCTCAAGCATATTCAGAAACTAACTGGATGCGTGGCTGCCTTAAGCCGCTTTATCTCCCGATTAGGAGAAAAGGCACTACCTCTTTACCGCCTTCTTCGATGCACCGAACACTTCGAGTGGATGGATGCGGCCACGACCGGACTAGATGAAATAAAGACCCTATTGGCCAGCAATCCAGTCCTGACCGCGCCAAATACTGGCGAACCTATGCTATTATACATAGCTGCAACACATCAGGTTGTAAGCGCAGTGCTCGTCGTCGAACGAGAAGCAGACGGATACAAGTTCCCGCTCCAAAAGCCGGTATATTACGTGTCCACTATCCTCACTCCATGCTAATCCCGATACCCACACTATCAAAAGATAGCATACGCAGTCTTCATGGCATCCCGGAAGCTACGACACTACTTTCAAGAGTGTTCGATTACGGTGGCCTCCGAAGTACCACTCAACGACATAATAAACAACCGCGACGCCACGGGATGGATTGCTAAATGGGCTATCGAGCTCCTTCCATTCGACATAACATACAAACCACGGTGGGCCATTAAGTCGCAAGTACTGGCTGACTTTGTCACCAAATGGACAGAAGCCGAACTCCCTAAAGAGTACAGCGCGTACTCCAGTTGGATCATGCACTTCGACGGCTCTAAAATGCTAGCCGGATTGGGAGCGGGTGTAGTCCTGACATTCCCCACCGGAGACACAGCCCAATACATACTCCAAATATTATACACAGACTCCAACAACGCAGCCGAATATGAGTCTCTGTTGCATGGTCTTCGGATGGCAGTCTCTATGGGCATTCAACGCCTAGAAGTGCGTGGGGACTCAAACCTTGCAATATCACAAATAAACAGAGATTTTGATGCCAAGGATCCGAAAATGGCGGCCTACTATAATTCCATCCTCAAAATGTCAGCTCGGTTTGAGGGGCTCGAATTCCAGCATGTGGCCTGAGAAAACAATCAAGCGGCAGATATCCTCGCCTGCATCGGCGCTAAACGCGACCCCGTCCCACATAATATATTCTTGGAAAGGCTGTTCAAGCCATCCGTGGTATGGGAAGGGGAGTCCGGCAACACCAGTCCGGCTCCGAATACAACCCCAGATTTCGGGCCATCTGACGTAATCGGGGGCTCCGCCACCGAAGTAACATTGTCGGCCCACGAAATCATGGCTGTAATCGCCCCGTGGACCGCCCTTCTTGGCCTATCTAAATAGGCAGGAGCTCCCCGAGGACCAAAATGAAGCACGTTGTATTGTGCGGCGTTCCAAGGCCTACAAAGTCCATGAGGGAGAGCTCTATAAGAAAAGTGCCACCGGAGTGCTCCAAAGATGCATCTCCGAAGAGGAAGGGCGGCAGCTCTTGGCTAAAATCCATGCCGGACTCAGTGGGCACCATGCTGCGGCTTGGGCACTTGTTAGCAAAGCCTTCCGTACAGGTTTTTATTGGCCGACAGCCCGAGCAGATGCACAGGACCTTGTCCAACATTGCGTCGATTGCCAGCTCTTCTCCAATCAGAGCCATATGCCCCCTACCGCTCTCCAAACAATCCCCATAACTTAGCCCTTTGCGGTCTGGGGGCTTGATATGGTCGGACCTCTTAAAGGGGGAAGCCATAAGAAAAAATACTTATTGGTCATGGTGGACAAGTTCACCAAATGGATAGAAGCCAAACCAGTTAAAATGGCCGAATCCGGACCAGTGATAGACTTCATATCAGGGGTTGTACACCATTACAGTGTCCCCCACAGCATCATCACTGACAATGGCTCAAACTTCACAGCCGATGAAGTGAAAACTTGGTGCGGCAACATGGGCATTAAGCTCGATTACGCCTCCGTCTATCATCCCCAAACAAACGGCCAGGTCGAACGTGCAAACGGTCTCATCATGAGCGGCATCAAACCCAGACTAGTGCGATCCTTGAAAGAATCGGACACACACTGGGTCGAGGAGCTCGACTCCGTACTCTGGGGGCTGCGGACCACGTCGAATCATACCACTGGATATACACCATTTTTTATGGTGTACGGCGCAGAAGCAGTACTACCCTACGACATAATCCATGACTCACCCCGCGTGCGCATGTACGAAGAGAAGGAAGCCGAGCTAGATCAACAAGACAACTTAGATGCCTTGGAGGAGGAGCGCGACGTCGCAAAATCCCGTTCCGCATTCTATCAGCAGCAGGCTCGAAGGTATCAAAGCAGAGAAGTGCGGGCCAAAACTTATAACGTTGGCGAATTCGTTCTACGCCTACCAGAGAAGAAGAAGGACAAGCTCAAACCCAAGTGGGAGGGTCCCTTCATCATTGATAAAGTTCTCACCGGAGGAGCGTACCGCCTGTGCAATGCATCCGATAACAGACTTGAGCCGAACCCATGGAACGCGGCCAGACTCCGGAGATTCTACACCTAGTGCCGAACTCAGTGTTTGTCTCCTTACCCCCACTCTTTTAATTATGTTCTCCCTTTTTTCCTTTCTCGCCCTTTTTACCTTCTTCACACAAAGTATTAAATACAGTGTGGATGCTCGGATCACTCCGGCCACACTATGTGTGCTCACCATACCTAGGGGCTTCCTATACGGAAGCTAAATATAATTACTTTTATGGCATCCTGCCTACCACATATGCGTCCTTTTTCCATATGTGCCTTTTCTTCACCATTATATGCATCGATATGACTTAAGATTTGGCCATGCTGGGTTGCCTGGCTCTTGTGTTTATGCCCTACGTTCCCATTAATTCGGCTAGGGCATAAGGGGAGCACCTCTGCGATTGTTACTGCCGGTTCTGCCGGATGTGTACCTCAGACTAGGTGAAGCCGAAAGCTAGCGTTCTTAAGGGAATATTCGGTCGGTGAACAAAAGATGTTTCTTTCGTTTATTACGACGTGAATCCCCAGATGTTTTGTATCCCGCGTTTCTGTTCGCAGTTCGGACATGCACATCGATGCATGCGTACCCAGGGAAAGGAACCCCTAACGGAACTATTCTCCCTGGAAGATGTTTCTTACTACCCATGTAATATAACATAACTAGTTGGGCACTTGTCTGTTCAAGCACTTATGACCCCTACGCCTGGCTTCCACGCATACCCCGGTTTTACATAACTGAGCAGGTATTCGGATACACCCCGGACTATCGGATCCGGGGGCTGAAGCGAAAAGGTCCGCCATGACAAATGATTTTTAATCCGGCTAGGGACTACATATGTCCATTGAATTACATAGTCACTTGGACTGGCTATATTCTTCCTCCATACCATCCAACAGGCTATCAAGTCTACAATCCTATTGGGAATACTTTGCGGCTAACGCTACTTGGTCATACACCAGACTTACGGGAATCTATTGCCCATCTGGCCCCATTGCTCCAACTTCGGCCATATGGTTCGGGTCAGCCTTGGCGTATCGCGTCTTCACCATGGCCCAAGCTTCCCTTGCACCTTGTCGGCAGGCTGATACCTTCCATAACCGGAAGCGCCGCCGTGCTCCTTTGAGCATATCCACGAGCTCACCCATGCCTCCTGGCAGGGAAGCGGATGGCCACAAGGCATGGGCAATACCCTGCATCACCTGCCGAGCTCGTCCGTGCAGTTGTGAGAGATCTTGCAGCAAATCTCCTATGGACTCGGGCATCTCCTCTTCAGGACGGCCCGTCAACATACCTACTGACATAAATTCTTTTAATATGCTTCCTCACCGAACTGTACTGTAGTTCGTTTAAGAACTTACCATAAATGCCGCGACGAAGCCTCCGGTTCTCCTTCACGGAGTCCGCAAGCTGAGCTCGAACATCTGCTAATTCAACGCCCAGCCGGATGTTGGCATCTTGGAGATTATTTTTCTCCTATCCAACCTGCGTAAGCACATGCTCGCCAGCCTTTAGCTGTCTTTGGAGATGTGACTCACTATCTTTTCCGATCTCCGGATTCTCTCCGGGATTGTCTGAAGAATTTTCTGTTAGGCTTATAAAGCAAGCCAAATACTAACTAGTATATGTCCTTAAAATTTCTCTATTGAGACAAGTGTTACCAGGTGAGGCCTTCTGGGGTTCCTCTAGTTTGGCAACCGCGGCCCTCAGCTGGGTCTTGCACTCCTCTAGCTCTCGAGACAAATGGGTATTCTTCTCTACAAGAACCTGTGTATATAATGATCCGTAAATTAGTTGTTCCAACTGTTTCAAGTCTCAGGGGCTACTGATATACATGCTTATCAAATTTTCTTACCCGTATATCTTTTGCATACTGGTCCGTCGCTCGGGCGAGTCCATCTTGGGCAGCTCGGATGTATGCGTCTCCTGAATTGAAGGCATTGAATGCCTCTTCGGAAAAGATACCATTGCGAAGTACGGCCCGTCGGTGCCGGTGATTCATGGCGCTCTCTACTTCGGAATTTGTGGCGGAGAGCCTATCCGCATCCTCTATCGGAGGACAATTCGGCGTCGGCCCCACATCGGCCTCCTCTCTTGAAGCCGGTTCTGGAATCCGGCTGGTGGAGGCGTGACCGGCAGGATCTCCAGATATAGTCCGGCGACTACTCTTTCTGCCAGGACACGATGGACGCTGTTACATTTCAAAAATGATAATCACAGAGCAGATTTTAACTATACCTCTGCGATGGCGTTTTGACCTTGATCGCCTTCCTCTTGAGCCTGCCTGGTCCAGATGCCCTTTGCTGATGAGCCCCCAGGGGCTCGGTGCCGCATTCTGATGGTCGTCTCTACAAAAATACGATATTTGTGCATAAGGCATGGTATACAGTATGAATCCTCTTCAGAGGTTAAGGCTTCAGCTTTGCTTACATGCGACGCAGGGAGCAGTCTGGGATAATCGGCGATAATAGCCACCAAGGTGCCGTCCCAGCTTGCCTGATAAAATGTCCCGTCAACAAGGTCTACAGACATATCTGGATCTTCTTCAAGTCCGGGGTCGAGGGCCTGGCCAGGATCCCCTGTCTGCGGAGAGGGGCTGTTGAACTCCTTCACGGCCTTCCTCAGTTCCTGTTCAGAAATATCAAGGTAAATGATTGTGATGAAGGGCGCAAGAATGGATAGAGTTGAGTAAAGAGTAACGGCTTACCCAGCTTGGGGAGTTGTACGTGGAGAATCCATCCTGCGGTTTGATACGGAGGAACTCCTCTTCTTCTAGTTCATATAGATCGGACAATATTCTTGCCAGAGCAGTGGCGGAATCCAGACCTTTACGACCGCAGCGGGTGGCATTGTCTTCCCCGTTGAAGTGCCACATGGGCTTCCCCCGATATTGAAGTGGCTGCACCCCCCGCATTATGCATATTGATATAACCTCTACTATTGTCAGTCCAGATTGGGACAGTATCTTTATCCTGCCCATCAGGAAGTGGACTTCTCTGGAATCTTCCTCCTGGGGGCTCTGAGGGCGCCAACTTTGGCGTTTCTTCAGCGGAGCATTATTAAACTCAGGAAGTCCCGTCCGGATTGGGTCCGGAAGGGGAACATCATCTACATAAAACCACTCTGAGGGCCAGCCTTCAGATGCCTTCTTTGGAGTGCCGGATAGGTATCCGGTCTGGGGCGATGCGCCATATTTCGGCTCTGCCCACTTGATATATAGAATGCCCCTAATTACGAGGGACTAGGCAGAATAACTTCTACCATAACTCGAAGTGAGCCTCGCAGCCCAGGAATAATTCACAGAGGGCAACGTATCCTGCGATGTGTAGCACGGAGGCGGGGGTAAAGTTGTGCAACTGGAGTCCTTAGAACTCCAGAAGCCCGCGGAGGAATGGGTGGATTGGAAACCCAACGCCTCTTAGAAAATATGGGACGAGGCATACCCGCTCCCACTGAGATGGGTTAGGAGATCTCTCCGCTTGCGCTCCGCCATTATAGGTGGCTAGTCCGGCTCAGACGGGGACCATGTACGCCGGTGGAAGAAACCCTTGGGTCTGCAACTCTACTAAGCAGTTGTGGGGGACAGAACATTTTTCCCAATCACCTGGCTTAGAGCTAAGGGAGCGAGAAGAAGAGCTACGGCGACCGGCCATGATGGAATGGTTTTTTCCGAATGCGCTCTGTTGAATGCTTGCTTGAGGGAACAAGGTGAGATTTGGATCTAAGGATCCCCGTCTCTTCAAATTGAAGGTTTGCCTGCAGGGTCGGGGTGGCAACTGTAAAAATGCTCCGGCTCCTCATATTCACTCGACACGTGGAGATGGCCATTATTGAAGCACAGAAGATGAGGAATACAACATTGATGGGAAGCCGGACACTGTTCGCTACAACAAGTACCCTGGATTCAGAGATGGAACCCGCCCTGCAATCCCGAAGACAATCCGCGCACCAGACTCATCGTCATTGAAGCCTGGTTCATGGGATACTGAGGGAGTCGTGGATAAGGGGGTAACTGGACAGCCGGACTATATACTTTGGCTGGACTATTGGGCCGTGAAGATACAAGACTCAAGACTTCGTCCCGTGTCCGGATGGGACTCTCCTTTGCGTGGAAGGCAAGCTTGGTGATTCAGATGTTAGATCTCCTTCTTTGTAACCAACTCTGTGTAACCCTAGCCTCCTCCGGTGTCTATATAAACCGGAGGAGTCCGTAGGAGGACAACAATCATAATCATAGGCTAGCTTCTAGGGTTTAGCCTCTACGATCTCTTGGTAGATCAAATCTTGTAATAATCATATCATCAAGATCAATCAAGCAGGAAGTAGGGTATTACCTCCATAGAGAGGGCCCGAACCTGGGTAAAACATCGTGTCCCATGCCTCCTGTTACCATTAGCCTTAGACGCACAGTTCGGGAACCCCTACCCGAGATCCGCCGGTTTTGACACCGACAACAGTGATAGAATCTTAAACCCTAGTTTATGCGCTACTTCGTAAGGGACTGATTTGGATCCAAAAGTTTAATGCTATGGTTAGATTTTATCTTAACATGTTTCTCGTAGTTGCGGATGCTTGCGAGGGGGTTAATCATAAGTAGGAGGTTTGTTCAAGTAAGAAAGCACCTAAGCACCGGTCCACCCACATATCAAATTACCATAGTAGCAAACATGAATCAAACCAACATGATGAAAGTGACTAGATGAAATTCCCGTGTACCCTCAAGAACGCTTTGCTTATCATAAGAGACCGTTTTAGCCTCTCCTTTGCCACAAAAGGATTGGGCTACCTTGCTGCACTTTACTTACCATTACGTTACTTGCTCGTTACAAATTATCTTGCTATCAAACTACTCGTTACCGACAATTTCAATGCTTGCAGAAAATACCTTGCTGAAACCACTTGTCATTTCCTTCTGCTCCTCATTGGGTTCGACGCTCTTACTTATTAAAATCTACGATTGATCCCCTATACTTGTGGGTCATCAAGGCTCTTTTCTAGCATGGTTGCCGGGGAGTGAAGCGCTCTTGGTAAGTGGAAATTCGCAAGGAAAAATTATTATTATGTGCTGAAATTTGTTGTCACTTGTTACTATGGAGAACAATCCTTTGAGGGGTTTGTTCGGGGTATCTTCACCTCGATCGGAACCGTAATTAGTTTCCTCTCAACCTACTCCACCTACTGAAAATATTGGTTATGAAATTCCTTTGGGTATGATAGAACAACCGCTTGCTAATCCTTATGTAGGAGATGGAACCGAACATCCTGATATGCACTTGATATATGTGTATGAAATTTGTGGATTATTTAAGCTTGCAGGTTTTTCCGGAGATGAAGCTAAGAAGAAGGTTTTCCCTTTATCTTTGAAGGGAAAATCATTGACATGGTATAGGCTATTCAATGTTATTGGATCTTGGAACTGGAATCAATTGAAATTGGAATTTCACCAAAAAATTATCCTATGCATCTAGTTCATCGTGATCGGAATTACATGTATATTTTTGGCCTCGTGAAGGAGAAAGTATCGCTCTAGCTTGGGGAGGCTTAATTCAATTTTATATTCAAGCCCCAATCATGAGCTCTCGAGAGAAATTATCATTCAAAATTTTTATGCTCGGCTTCTCCTGATGATCAATCCATGGTCGATACTTCTTGTAGTCATTCTTTTATGAAGAAGACTATTGAATTCAGGTGGGATATTTTAGAAAGAATTAAACACAACTTTGAAGATTGGGAACTCGGCGAAGGAAAAGAGTTAGGTATTAAGCTTGAGTTTGATTGTGTTAAATATTTTATGAATACCCATGCTTTTCAAAAGTTTAGCACTAAGTATGGACTTGACTCTGAGATAGTAGCCTCTTTTTGTGAATCATTTGCTACTCATGTTGATCTCCCTAAGGAGAAGTGGTTTAAATATCACCCCCTATTAAAGAACTAGTAATAGCTAAAGATGAAACTATTATTTGCAAGGTTGACCCAGTTGTGCCTACTGCTTATATTGAAAAACCACCTTTTCCTGTTAGGATAAAGGAACATGCTAAGGTTTCAACTGTGGTTCGCAAAAGTAATATTAGAGCACCTAAACCCAGTGAACAAATTAAAGTAGAACCTAGTGTTTTTATGGTTAAAGATCTCTTGGTAGAAAATATAGATGGGCATGTTATTTACTTCTATGATGAAGCTACTAAATTGCTAAACTAGATGAAAAAGATAAACGCAGACCTGTTGTTGGCATGCCTGTTGTCTCAGTCAAAATAGGAGATCAGTGTTATCAATGGTTTATGTGACTTAGGTGCTACTGTGAGTATTATCCCTTTTACCTTATACCAAGAAATTATGAATGACATAGCACCCGCTGAAAGAGAGGACATAGATGTTACTATTAAACTTGCTAATAGAGACACCATCACACCACTTGGGATTGTTAGAGACGTTGAAGTCTTGTGTGGAAAAATAAAATACCCTACTGATTTTGTAGTTCTTGGTTCCCCACAATATGACTTTTGTCCCATTATCTTTGGTAGACCTTTCTTGAACACTGTCAATGCCACCATAGATTGTCATAAACAAACCGTCAGTGTTAGCTTTGGTGATGTGTCTCATGAATTTAATTTCTCCAAGTTTAATAGACAACCTCATAAGAAAGAAGTGCCTAGCAAGGATGAAATAATCGGTATTGCTTCTATTGTTGCCTCCTACTGATCCACTAGAACAATATTTGCTAGACCATGAAAATGATATGCATATGGATGAAAGAAATGAGATAGATAAGATTTTATTTGAATAATAACCTCTACTTAAACACAACTTGCCTATTGAAACTCTAGGAGGTCCTCCTCCACCTAAAGGTGATCCTATGTTTGAATTAAAACAATTTCGTGACACTTTGAAATATGCTTATCTTGATGAGAAAAAGATATATCCTGTTATTATTATTAGTGCTAACCTTTCGGAACATGAAGAATAAAGATTATTAATTTTTTTGAAGAAGCACCGAGCTGCTATTGGATATACTCTTGACGATCTTAAGGGCATTAGTCCCACTCTCTGTTAGCACAAGATTAATATGGAACCTGATGCTAATGCATTGTTGATCATCAACAACGTTTGAATCCTAAGATGAAAGAAGTGGTAAGAACTGAAATACTAAAGCTTCTGGAAGCAGGTATAATCTATCCCATAGCTAATAGTAGCTGGGTAAGTCCCGTTCATTGTGTCCCTAAGAAAGGGGTATTACTGTTGTTCCAAATGATAAAAATGAACTCATTCCACAAAAAAATTACTGGCTATAGAATGATAATTGATTTTTAGTAAATTGAATAAAGCAACTAGAAAAGATCATTACCTTTTGCCTTTTATTGATCAAATGTTAGAAAGACTATCTAAGCACACACACTTTTGTTTTCCTGATGGATATTCCGGTTTTTCTCAAATACCTGTATCACAACCTGATCAAGAGAAAACCACCTTTATGTGTCCTTTTGGAACTTATGCTTATATACGTATGCCTTTTGGTTTAGCAATGCACCTGCTACCTTTCAAAGTTGTATGACTGCTATATTTTGTGATTTTTGTGAAAATATTGTTGAGGTTTTCATGGATGATTTTTCCGTATATGGAACTTCTTTCGATGATTGCTTAAGCAACCTTGATCAAGTTTTGCAGAGATATGAGCAAACCAATCTTGTCTTGAATTGGGAGAAGTGTCACTTTGTGGTTAATGAAGGTATTGTCTTGGGGCATGAAATTTATGAACGAGGTATTGAGGTGGATAAAGCTAAAGTTGATGCAACTGAGAAAATGCCATGTCCTAGAGATATTAAAGGTAATCAAAGTTCCTTGGTCATGTTGGTTTCTATAGGAGATTTATTAAAGACTTCTCTAGAATTTTGAGGCCTCTTACAAATCTTTTACAAACGGATGTTCCATTTGTTTTTGATGATGATTGTGTAGAAGCCTTTGAAACACTTAAGAAAGCCTTAATTTCTTCACCTATTGTTCAACCACCTGATTGGAACTTGCCTTTTGAGATTATGTGTGATGCTAGTGATTATGCTGTTGGTGCTGTTCAGGGACAAAGAGTTGGTATAAGAAATTAAATATTATTCATTATGCTAGCAAAACTCTAGACAATGCCCAGAGGAATTATACTACTCCAAAAAAACAAATTTTAGCAGTTGTGTTTGCTTGTGATAAATTCAGATCTTACATTGTTGATTCTAAAGTTACTATTCACATTGATATGCTGCTATTAAATATCTTATGGAAAAGAAAGATGCTTAACCTAGACTCATTAGGTGGGTTCTCTTGCTACAAGAATTTGATTTACATATTACAGATAGAAAAGGAGGTGAGAACCCCATAGCTGATAACTTGTCTAGGTTAGAAAATATTCTTGATGACCCACTACCTATTCATGATAGTTTTCCTGATGACAATTAGCTGCAATAAATGTTTCTCATAACACTCCTTGGTATGCTGACTATGCTAATTATATTGTTGCTAAATATATACCACCTAGTTTCACATACCAACAAAACAAAAAATTCTTCGATGATTTAAGACATTACTTTTGGGATGACACACATCTTTATAAAGGAGTAGATGGTATTATTTGACGTTCTGTACCTGAGCATGAACTGGGACAAATCATATGGAAATGTCACTCTGAAGCCTATTGTAACATCCCAAATTTTCAATTTGGAATGTTATACATAGATCATCATTGCATATCATATTTTATTGCATTTTTGCCTTGATCCTAGAAATTCTACGCAACTCAAGGACCCACGGAGAGAGTTGGGGATTTCGTTATTTTCATATTTGAGTTTTCTCGAATTTTGGAAATAGGATCTTTTGATTTTGTTTGTTTTATCTTCAATTATTTCAATCACAAAAATAAGAGAGCGGGAATAAAATGACCATCCCAAAATAAAGAAATAATGAGGATTTAATAAAAAAATCAAATAAGATTTATTTTGGTGTTTTTGCTATTTTATTTGAATTTAGGAAAAATTGCACGATTTTCAAGAATGCATTTTAGGACCAAACAAATGTCTATCTTGTTCTAAATATTTTATTTGCACGATGAAAATTTATTTTGGTATTTTTAGATTTTTATTTAATTCTCTAGATTTTTTTTTAATTTCGGCGAAATTATTTAAAAAAAACTCCCCGCGCCCGACTGGGCCGAAGCCCAGCCGAGCCAGGCCGGCCCGCTCGCGCCACCTCCTTCCCCGCCGTGCAGTCGCCGGACTCGGGAGAGTCCGAGCCGCCGCCGCCGCCCGACCCCCTCCCCAAGTCGGAGCCGCCGCCGCCTCCCCCCCTTTAAATACCCACCCCGGGGCCCCAAGCCGAATCCGCCGCCGCCGCACTCCCCGCCGCTGGAGCCGACCCGCCCCGCCACCTCGTGCCGCCGCCGCTGCACCACCCCACCCTGTCGCAGGAGCCCCGCCGCCCCTCGCCAGCCCCGCCGGAGTCGCCCTGCCACGCCGGAGGACCTCGCCGGAGGTACCGCCCGAACCGCCGCCGACGCTATTTTTTTAAGAAAAACCACTTCGGTTTTTTAAGATAACCCTATTTTTTTATCTCATTAGATCGGTTTATTTATTTAACGGGCATTCGCTCGTTCATTTGTTTTAACGGACGTATCGGTCGTTTAGATCCAGATAACGAACATTCGTTCATTAATCTGTGCGTCGTTTTTCTTTTTCTTGGATTTATTCCGCGATTTTTTCTGATCGCGATTTCTGATCCGATTTTTGTTTTAGTTTATCTTTTCGCTCGTTTATCGGAATCAGGCGATTCAAGCGCCTAGAGTTTCGTCTCGAAACCCTCTTTCCGAATAATCTACTCAAACCAGTTTTTGCTTCTGTAAAATTTGACTTAGGTCCAGATTAGTAAACGAAGCTTGTTTCTTTCGCCGTTTGAGTTTTGTTTCTTCGTTCGATTTGATTCTTTTTGCAAACCGGAGTTCTTAAGTTGAACTTTCTGGTTAGACCTTTTATTTGAGTTTTACCCGGGCATTAGATGAGTACTTATTGTATGCATGTTTGTTTGCTTGCTTGCGATAGAGTACCCGAATTTCGCCTCTTGCTACTTTGAATCCCTAGGTTTCGCGGATCATCAGCAAGGCAAGTAACACTTTGATCATACCTCCTTGTTACCTAGTTTTATTGCATTAGTTCAATCCTCCAAACAATTGCATGATTAGGATCTGAATTAATATGTGGGTTTTGGGAAGTAGATTGAGGTAGTACCTATTACCTGTTTTATTATCAAACCCTTGGGAGTTACTTCTACGTTTGCTTATTATGCCATGCTATGCTAGTAGACATGGATTGGGTGAGTGAATTTCCATGACAGTTGTGAGATTGTTAATTAATGGTTTATTTAAGGTGGCAACTTTAATACACATCTGGGTGGATTGAGGTACCTGGGTATTCCAGGATTGCCTGTTTGTTTTTGGACCGCCACCCAGGCTCAAAGGGATCATAAGATTATTCATGCTAGAAACTTCCGTGTGCAGCCACATGCTATTATGGGCTCTAGCATAGTTGACTAAGTCGTGTGAACTCTTATAGCGGTAGACTAGCAGATGTAGGGGATGTAGGTTGGTACGGTCTACCCATCGTAAGGTGCTAGCGCTTCTGAAAGACTATGTCTCGGTCATCCGTTTCTCAAACACCATGTCGTGCGAGAATCCCAACGGAGGAGATCGAGTCTTGTGGGGAAAAGTGCGCAACCTCTGCAGAGTGTATAAACTAATGATGATTATCCGTGTCCCCGGTTATGGACGTTTTGAGTATCTAGTACTTGGATTATCATGTGAATCTCATCATGTTACTCTAATTAATATTGTTGGGTTTGAAGATGTTACTTAATTGGGATTGAGAATGCTGTCAACCATTCTCAATGTTTAACAACCACCATGATAGTTAAATAAATTTATGCCTTTGCAGTAGGGAAAAACTGGCTTTACGCAAAACTGTAACCATAGAGCTTTCCACCAGCCATATATGCATGTATTATAGCCTTATTTTTCATTACTCTCTATGTGTTACTTTGCCAGCATATTCCATGTGCCGACCCATTTTATGGCTGCAACATTCATGTTGCAGACTTTTTAGAGGACGAGTAAGATGCCTTAGGATCGTGGTTCTATACTCAGCGATGCCGTTTGAGTTGATGGACTCACTTATCTTCCAATACTTCCGCTGTTATCGTTATTAGATGGCCTTAAGCCATATTTATTGTAATAAGTTCTATTTGGAGACATTCGTTGTAATAAGTGTGTGATTGCTACTCTGTTATAAATCCTTCAAGTACTGTGCATGTCAGCATTACTGATCCAGGGATGACACTGAAGCACAGAGATCGGACCGTTTGAGGTTTGGTCGCTACAAGATGGTATCAAAGCACACGCTGACTGTAGGACACGACCACTAAGCAAAAGCCATAGATCACTACTCTTTCTCTTCTCAATTCTAACTCCTCATCTTCTCTACTCTCTTAGGATGGCGGATGCAAGGAACAAGTTCATGCAACCAGATGAAGAAACACCCTTTGGACGACACTGAAGGAAGTTACCAAATACCTGAAGATCGGAGTACCAAGTTTCACCGGAACCTACAACGCCACTTTACCTGAAGAGGAGCGCCGGATGATTCAATTTCAAGTTCCAAGAAGAACGTTCATGCCCGTCACTGAGCCCATAGAGTTTTCCTTTGATGCACCAACCTGGAGTTTAGGAAAGAGCATGGCAGCTCACATTACCATGGGACGTATTGGAGATGTTTAACACAAGGAGCTTAAGGATACTACCTACCAAATTTGTGGGTGCCGGGATGAGCAATGGGAGATGATTAGCACCAGGAAAGACAGATCAACTGCACCTTTCATCCAGGAGTTCAATCAGCACATTCGATGCCAGGAGAACCATATGTGTGTAGGCATGATGGATCTGAAGAAGGCCATGACCAAGATCACGGAACTGGAGGAACAAATCAAGTCTACACGCGATGGATATGAGGAGGAAATAGCAACTCGAGTCGAGAAGAATGAAGATCTGAAGAAGAAGCTAAGAGTGTTCACGGGATTTCCAGCAACTGGAGAAGACGAAGATTGCACTGGTCTTGAGAACTACATCATCATCGACAACACCGACTCGGACCCGGATGATAGTGATGATGACTATGTAGATGAAGCTGGAGCAGATATCATGGAGTCTTCATCGGAGCAGTTTTTCTAGTAGACCACCATAACAGTAGTAGTATTTCCCTCCATGTATCTAGTATAGTCTGAGCACTTTTGTAACGATAGATAGACCATTGTATGCCCTTGCTTGTTTGAATGAAGTGTTTTGATTGAAATTGCCTCATGTGCATATGGGTAGTGTTTTCCCTCTAGACCTCAATCTATTCGGTATTCTCATCTTTTCTAAAACTCTCAGATGCCTCCAAGGCATGACAACGGATTTGCTTTCCCACCAGAGCTCACTCAGTTGATCCAGAAGCAGAATGCATTGAGGCAGATACTAGTCCAGAATCAGAATCAGGGGAACAACAACAACAACAATCCACCACCACCACCTGTTCATCACTTAACCCGTTTCCTTAGGTTGAATCCGTCGGTGTTTTCAAGTAGCACCGAGCCAATTGTTGCAGATGATTGGCTTCCCAAGACAGCCCAGGGAGTTGACCACTGCAGGATGCACAGATGCAGAGAAGGTGCGATTTGTCGCACATCAGCTTGAGGGACCCGCAGCATCATGGTGGGAGAATTTCACAGCCACCTATCCAGTAGACACTGTCACATGGGATCAGTTTTAGCAGGCTTTTCGTACTTCTCATGTTTCAGCAGGAGCTATGGCCATGAAGAAGCGTGAGTTTCGCAACTTACGCCCAGGGAGGATGAACAGTTGGCCAGTATGTGGATGACTTCAGTAAGCTAGCATGTTATGCCCCAGATGACGTTGCTACAGATGCAGCTAAGCAAGACAAGTTTCTGGAGGGACTGAATGATGAGCTGAGCATGCAGTTGATGGTAGCAAGTTTCAACAACTACCAGGAGTTGGTAGACCATGCTCTCGTGATTGAAGGGAAGCAGCAGCAGATTGAAAACCGCAAAAGGAAGTATGGACAAGGGAAGTACAATTCTGGAGCTCAGCAGAAGCCACGTTTTACCCTGAAGTCGAGAGGACAGTTCCAGCATACCCATGGAGGAGGTAGCTCACACAACCACAATGGTTCCAAGAATGGTAACGGGAATGGAGGAAGTAGTAGCCAGAACCGTACCAACCCCTCAACACCAGCCAAAAGAGATCTAAGTCAAGTCACTTGCTTTAAATGCCAGAAGACCGGACATTACGCCAATGAATGTCCTGAAGGCCAGAATGGGAATGGAAATGGAAGCTCTGGGAAGAAGCCAAACCCTTTCAACAGAGGACAGGTGAACCACGTTAGCGTGGAGGAGGTTGAAGCCCAACCAGATGCAGTAATAGGTAAGTTTTTGGTTAAGTCATTTACTGCACTCGTTCTTTTTGATACTGGTGCATCGCATTCATACATATCAAGGGGATTTGTGGATAAGTATAAACTGCCAACCCAAGCCCTCAAGACACCCATGTTAGTAACTTCGCCTGGAGCAGAGTATATGGCCAGGCTATGGTGTGATCGGTTACCATTAAGGATTGGTAACTACGTGTTTCCCTCAGACCTAATAGTATTGGAATCACAAGGATTGGATGTGATTTTAGGCATGGATTGGTTATCAAAGTATGGTGGTAACATTGAATGTGCCAGTAAGACAATTCTACTGACAACGCCAAAAGGGAAGAGGATCAAGTATGTATCCAGGCATGAGCCGAAGAGAATGCATGTAAATTCCTTATCAGGAGTGGTGCAGGAGGAAGTACCAGTAGTGAAGGACTTTCCTGATGTATTTCTAGAAGAGTTGCCAGGCATGCCACTAGATAGAGACATCGAGTTTCTGATTGAGCTTTTGCCAGGCACAGGACCGATATCCAAGAGACCATACAGGATGCCAGCAAAAGATTTGGAGGAGATTTAAAGTCAGATTAAGGAGTTATAGGATAAGGGGTACATTCGCCCAAGTTCTTCACCTTGGGGATCACCAGTACTGCTAGTGGAGAAGAAGGACAGATCATTAAGAATGGTTGTTGATTATCGAGGATTGAATGCAGTAACCATCAAGAATAAGTACCCATTGCCGATGATCAATGGTCCGTTTGACCGACTGCAAGGAGCGAAGGTATTTTCCAAGATCGATTTGCGATCAGGATACCATCAGCTGAAGATTCAAAAGCAGGATATACCTAAGACGGCTTTTACCACCAGGTATGGGCTGTACGAGTATACCGTTATGTCATTTGGTCTGACTAACGCACTTGCCTATTTCATGAACATGATGAACAAAGTATTTATGGAGTTTCTGGATAAGTTCGTCGTGGTGTTCATTGATGATATTTTAGTCTACTCGAAGAATGAAGAAGAGCATAAGGAGCATTTGCGTTTGGTATTGGAGAAACTCAGAGAACACCAGTTATACGCCAAGTTCAGCAAATGTGAATTTTGGTTGAAGGAAGTTGGATTCCTCGGACATGTGATATCTGGAGAATGAATAGCAGTAGACCCCACGAAGGTTGTCACCGTGACAAATTGGCTAGCACCAACGACAGCTGGGGAGATCAGGAGTTTTCTTGGACTGGCAGGATACTACCAGAGATTCATTGAGAACTTTTCAAAGATTGCAAAGCCCATGACGGAGTTGTTGAAGAAGGATACCAAGTTCAATTGGACTGAGGAATGTGAGGCCAGTTTCCAAGAATTGAAGGAACGTCTAGTCACCTCACTAGTGTTAATTCTGCCAGATCAGACCAAGGATTACGAGGTGTATTGCGATGCTTCACATCGAGGACTTGGAGCAGTGCTTATGCAGGAGGGAAGAGTTGTCTCGTATGCGTCACGATAGCTTAAACCTCATGAGTTGAATTATGCCACCCATGATTTGGAGTTAGCAGCCGTAGTGCATGCATTGAAGACATGGAGATATTTTCTTATCGGAAATCATTGTGAGGTGTACACGGATCACAAGAGTCTGAAGTACATTTTCACGTAGAAGGAGTTGAATCTCAGGCAAAGGAGATGCTTGGAACTCATCAAGGATTATGATATGAGATTGCAGTATCACCCCGGAAAGGCTAACATAGTAGCCGACGCGTTGAGCCGTAAGAGCCATGTTAATACACTCATGACCACAGGACTGCCAAAGGAGTTAGCCGAGGACTTTTGCGAACTATGTTTGGAGATAGTTTCGAGAGGCTATGTAGCAACATTGGAAATTCAGTCGACTTTGATGGATAAGATCAGAGCAGCTCAGAAGACCGACAAGGAAATTGTTGAAATAAAGGAGAAGTTGAGCAAAGGAAAATTCAAGGGATTTCGTGAGGATGAGCACGATACCTTATGGTTTGAAGACCATGTTTATATGCCCAACGACCCCGAGATCAGGAAGTTAATTTTGCAAGAGGCCCATGATTCGCCATATTCAATTCACCCAGGTAATACCAAGATGTACTTGGATTTGAAGGAGACTTTCTGGTGGACCGGAATGAAGAAAGATATTGCGGAGTATGTAGCAGTTTGTGATGTATGTCAAAGAGTAAAGGCAGAGCATCAGAAGCCAGCGGGATTGCTGCAACCATTGCCGATACCCGAATGGAAGTGGGATAAGCTAGGCTTGGATTTTATCACAGGATTACCCAGGACTCGTTCAGGCTATGACTCGATTTGGGTTGTAGTCGATTGTTTGATGAAGGTAGCTCATTTCATTCCAGTGAAGACAACTTACACCAGTGCTAAGTTGGCCAAGATATACATGACCAGGATCGTATGTCTGCATGGAGTTCCAAGGAGCATTGTATCAGATAGAGGAACTTAGTTCACCTCAAAGTTCTGGAATCAGTTGCACGAAACCTTGGGTACGAGGCTAGAGTTCAGTACCGCTTTTCATCCGCAGACAGATGGACAGACCGAGAGAGTAAATCAGATTTTGGAGGATATGCTGAGAGCTTGTGCGCTAGATTATGGATCTAGTTGGGACGACAATTTGCCGTATACGGAGTTCTCCTACAACAACAGTTATCAATCCAGTTTGAAGATGGCCCCTTTCGAAGCCTTATATGGAAGGAGGTGCAGAACCCCGTTGTCTTGGGACGAAGTTGGAGACCGTCAGTTGTTTGGACCAAATTTGATTAAGGAGTCTGAACGGAAAGTGAAGTTGATTCGCGACAGGCTCAAGGTAGCCCAGTCCAGGCAGAAAAGCTATGCAGATGCAAAACACAAGGAGACAGTTTACGAAGTCGGAGATAGAGTCTATCTTCGTGTATCTCCACTTCGAGGAGTCAAGCGTTTTGGTGTTAAAGGAAAGTTAGCGCCACATTTTGTGGGACGATACAAAGTTTTGGAATGTATGGGAGAGGTTGCCTACAAGTTGGAATTGCCTGAGGGATTGTAAGGAGTTCATGACGTGTTCCACGCTTCCCAGTTGAAGAAGTGCCACGCAGAGATGGCTGATATACCGCTGAGAGATACAGTGCCACTAGAGGCGATTCAGTTGGACAGTGATTTGACCTATGAGGAGAAACCAATTAAGATTCTTGAGTATGCTAGCCGAGTCACCCGCAGCAAAGTTATCAAGTTATGTAAAGTTCAGTGGGGCCACCACACCGAGGATGAAGCCACCTGGGAGCGAGAGAAAGATTTGCTGAAGGACCACCCTCACCTATTTTCTAGCCAACCCGAATCTCGAGGGAGAGATTCATCTTAAAGGGGGGTAGGTTTGTAACATCCCAAATTTTCAATTTGGAATGTTATACATAGATCATCATTGCATATCATATTTTATTGCATTTTTGCCTTGATCCTAGAAATTCTACGCAACTCAAGGACCCACGGAGAGAGTTGGGGATTTTGTTATTTTCATATTTGAGTTTTCTCAAATTTTGGAAAGAGGATCATTTGATTTTATTTGTTTTATCTTCAATTATTTCAATCACAAAAATAAGAGAGCAGGAATAAAATGACTTTCCAAAAATGAAGAAATAATAAGGATTTAATAAAAAATCAAATAAGATTTATTTTGGTGTTTTTGCTATTTTATTTGAATTTAGGAAAAATTGCATGATTTTCAAAAATGCATTTTAGGACCAAAAAAATATTCATCTTTTTCTAAATATTTTATTTGGATGACGAAAATTTATTTTGGTATTTTTAGATTTTTATTTAATTATCTAGATTTTTTTCAGTTCGGCGAAATTATTTTTTTCAAAAAAAAATAAAAACTCCCCGCGCCCGACTGGGCCGAAGCCCAGCCTAGCCAGGCCGGCCTGCTTGCGCCACCGCCTTCCCCGCCGTGCCGTCGCCGGACTCGGGAGAGTCCGAGCAGCCACCGCCGCCCGACCCCCTCCCCAAGTCGGAGCCGCCGCCGCCCCCCCCCCCCCCCTTTAAATACCCACCCCGGCCCCCCCTGGAGCCCCAAGCCGAAGCCGCCGCCGCCGCACTCCCCGCCGCCGGAGCCGACCCGCCCCGCCGCCTCGTGCGGCCGCCGCCGCACCACCCCACCCCGCCGTCGGAGCCCCGCCGCCCCTCGCCAGCCCCGCCGGAGCCGCCCCACCCCGCCGAAGGTACCACCCGAACCGCCACCGTCGCCGGTTTTTTAAGAAAAACCACTTCGTTTTTTAAGAAAACCCTAGTTCTTTTATTTTATTAGATCGGTTTTATCGGTTTATTTATTTAATGAGCGTTCGCTCGTTCGGTCATTTTAACGGACATATCCGTCATTTAGATCCAGATAACGAACGTTCGTTCGTTAATCTGTTCGTCGTTTTTCTTTTTCTCGTATTTATTCCGCGATTTTTTCTGATCGTGATTTCTGATCCGATTTTCGTTTTAGTTTATCTTTTCGCTCGTTTATCGGAATTAGGAGATTCAAGCGCCTAGAGTTTCATCTCGAAACCCTCTTTCTGAATAATCTACTCAAACCAGTTTTTGCTTCTGTAAAATTTGACTTAGGTCCAGATTAATAAACAAAGCTTGTTTCTTTCTCCGTTTGAGTTTTGCTTCTTCGTTCGATTTGATTCTTTTTGCAAATCGGAGTTCTTAAGTTGAACTTTCTGGTTAGACCTTTCATTTGAGTTTTACCCGTGCATTAGATGAGTACTTATTGTATGCTTGTTTGTTTATTTGCTTGCGATAGAGTACCCGGATTGCGCCGCTTGCTACTTCGAATCCCTAGGTTTCACAGATCATCAGCAAGGCAAGTAACACTTTGACCATACCTCCTTGTTACCCAGTTTTATTGCATTAGTTCAATCCTCCAAACAATTGCATGATTAGGATCTGAATTAATATGTGGGTTTTGGGAAGTAGATTGAGGTAGTACCTATTACCTGTTTTATTATCATACCCTTGGGAGTTACTTCTACGTTTGCTTATTATGCCATGCTATGCTAGTAGACCTGGATTGCGTGAGTGAATTTCCATAACAGATGTGAGATTGTTAATTAATGGTTTATTTAAGGTGGCAACTTTAATACACATATCGGTGGATTGAGGTACCTGGGTATTCCAGGATTGCCTATTTGTTTTTGGACCGCCACCCAGGCTCAAAGGGATCATAAGATTATTCATGCTAGAAACTTCCGTGTGCAGCCACATGCTATTATGGGCTCTAGCATAGTTGACTAAGTCGTGCGAACTCTTACAGTGGTAGACTAGCAGATATAGGGGATGTAGGTTGGTACGGTCTACCTATCGTAAGGTGCTAGCGCTTCTGAAAGACTATGTCTCGGTCATCCTTTTCTCAAACACCATGTCGTGCGAGAATCCCAACGGAGGAGATCGAGTCTTGTGGGGAAAAGTGCGCAACCTCTGCAGAGTGTATACACTAATCATGATTAGCCGTGTCCCCGGTTATGGACGTTTTGAGTATCTAGTACTTGGATTATCATGTGAATCTCATCATGTTACTCTAATTAATATTGTTGGGTTTGAAAATGTTACTTAATTCGGATTGAAAATGTTGTCAACCATTCTCAATGTTTAACAACCACCATGATAGTTAAATAAATTTATTCCTTTGCAGTAGGGAAAAACTGGCTTTACGCAAAACTGTAACAATAGAGCTTTCCACCAGCCATATATGCATGTAGTATAGCCTTATTTTTCATTACTCTCTATGTGTTACTTTGCCAGCATATTCCATGTGCTGACCCGTTTTCGGGCTGCAACGTTCATGTTGCAGACTTTTCAGACGACGAGTAAGATGCCTTAGGATCGTGGTTCTATACTCAGTGATGTCGTTGGAGTTGATGGACTCACTTATCTTCCAAGCCTTCCATTGTTATCGTTATTAGATGGCCTTAAGCCATATTTATTGTAATAAGTTCTCTTTTGAGACATTCGATGTAATAAGTGTGTGATTGCTACTCTGTTATAAATCCTTCAAGTACTGTGCGTGTCAGCATTACTGATCCAGGGATGACACTGAAGCACAGAGATCGGACCGTTTGAGGTATGGTCACTACAAGATGGTATCAGAGCACACGCTGACTGTAGGACATGACCACTAAGCAAAAGCCATAGATCAGTACTCTTTCTCTTCTCAATTCTAACTCCTCATCTTCTCTACTCTCTTAGGATGGCGGATGCAAGGAACAAGTTCATGCAACCAGATGAAGAAACACCCTTTGGACGACACCTGAAGGAAGTTACCAAATACCTGAAGATCAGAGTACCAAGTTTCACCGGAACCTACAACGCCACTTTACCTGAAGAGGAGCACTGGATGATTCAAGTTCAAGTTCTAGGAAGAACGTTCATGCCCGTCACTGAGCCCATAGAGTTTTCCTTTGATGCACCAACCTGGAGTTTAGGAAAGAGCATGGCAGCTCACATTACCATGGGACGTATTGGAGAAGTTTACCACAAGGAGCTTAAGGATACTACCTACCAGAATTGTGGGTGCCGAGATGAGCAATGGGACATGATCAGCACCAGGAAAGACAGATCAATTGCAGCTTTCATCCAGAAGTTAAATTAGCACATTCGACGCTGGGAGAACCAGATGTGTGCAGGCATGATGGATCTGAAGAAGGCCATGACCAAGATCACGGAACTGGAGGAAGAAATGAAGACTACACGCGATGGATATGAGGAGGAAATAACAACGCTAGTCGAGAAGAATGAAGATCTGAAGAAGAAGCTAAGAGTGTTCATGGGATTTCCAGCAACTGGAGAAGACGAAGATTGCACTTGTCCTGAGAACTACATCATCATCGACGACACCGACTCGGACCCGGATGATAGTGATGATGACTATGTAGATGAAGCTGGAGCAGATATCATGGAGTCTTCATCGGAGCAGTTTTTCTAGTAGACCACCATAACAGTAGTAGTATTTCCCTCCATGTATCTAGTATAGTCCGAGCACTTTTGTAACGATAGATAGACCGTTGTATGCCCTTGCTTGTTTGAATGAAGTGTTTTGATTGAAATTGCCTCATGTGCATATGGGTAGTGTTTTCCCTCTAGACCTCAATCTATTCTATATTCTCATCTTTTCTAAAACCCACAGATGCCTCCGAGGCATGACAACGGATTTGCTTTCCAACCGGAGCTCACTCAGTTGATCCAGCAGCAGAATGCATTGATGCAGATACTAGTCTAGAATCAGAATCAGGGGAACAACAACAACAACAATCCACCACCGCCACCACCTGTTCATCACTTAACCTGTTTCCTTAGGTTGAATCCGCCGGTGTTTTCTAGTAGCACTGAGCTGATTGTTGCAGATGATTGGCTTCGCAAGACAGCCAGGGAGTTGACCACTGCAGGATGCACAGATGCGAAGAAGGTGCGATTTGCCGCACATAAGCTTGAGGGACCCGCAGCATCATGGTGGGAGAATTTCACAGCCACCTATCCAGTAGACACTGTCACATGGGATCAGTTTTAGCAGGCTTTTCGTACTGCTCATGTTTCAACAGGAGCTATGGCCATGAAGAAGCATGAGTTTCGCAACTTAAGCCAGGGAGGACGAACAGTTGGCCAGTATGTGGATGACTTCAGTAAGCTAGCACGTTATGCCCCAGATGACGTTGCTACAGATGCAGCTAAGCAAGAGAAGTTTCTGGAGGGACTGAATGATGAGCTGAGCATGCAGTTGATGGTAGCAAGTTTCAACAACTACCAGGAGTTGGTAGACCATGCTCTCGTGATTGAAGGGAAGCAGCAGCAGATTGAAAACCGCAAAAGGAAGTATGGACAAGGGAAGTACAATTCTGGAGCTCAGCAGAAGCCACGTTTTACCCTGAAGTCGAGAGGACAGTTCCAGCATACCCATGGAGGAGGTAGCTCACACAACCACAATGGTTCCAAGAATGGTAACGGGAATGGAGGAAGTAGTAGCCAGAACCGTACCAACCCCTCAACACCAGCCAAAAGAGATCTAAGTCAAGTCACTTGCTTTAAATGCCAGAAGACCGGACATTACGCCAATGAATGTCCTGAAGGCCAGAATGGGAATGGAAATGGAAGCTCTGGGAAGAAGCCAAACCCTTTCAACAGAGGACAGGTGAACCACGTTAGCGTGGAGGAGGTTGAAGCCCAACCAGATGCAGTAATAGGTAAGTTTTTGGTTAAGTCATTTACTGCACTCGTTCTTTTTGATACTGGTGCATCGCATTCATACATATCAAGGGGATTTGTGGATAAGTATAAACTGCCAACCCAAGCCCTCAAGACACCCATGTTAGTAACTTCGCCTGGAGCAGAGTATATGGCCAGGCTATGGTGTGATTGGTTACCATTAAGGATTGGTAACTACGTGTTTCCCTCAGACCTAATAGTATTGGAATCACAAGGATTGGATGTGATTTTAGGCATGGATTAGTTATCGAAGTATGGCGGGAACATTGAGTGTGCCAGTAAGACAATTCTACTGACAACGCCAGAAGGGAAGAGGATCAAGTATGTATCCAGGCATGAGCCGAAGAGAATGCACGTAAATTCCTTATCAGGAGTGGTGCATGAGGAAGTACCAGTAGTGAAGGACTTTCCAGATGTATTTCCAGAAGAGTTGCCAGGCATGCCACCAGATAGAGACATCGGGTTTCTGATTGAGCTTTTGCCAGGCACAGGACCGATATCCAAGAGACCATACAGGATGCCAGCAAAAGATTTGGAGGAGATTAAAAGTCAGATTTGGAGGACATTACTTTTGGGATGACCCACATCTTTATAAAGAAGGAGTAGATGGTATTATTAGACTTTATATACCTGAGCATAAACAGGGACAAATCATACGGAAATGTCACTCTAAAGCCTATGCAGGTCATCATGCTGGAGATAGAACTGCTCACAAGGTATTGCAATCTGGTTTTTATTGGCCTACTCTCTTCAAGGATGCCTGTAAGTTTGTTTTATCTTGTGATGAATGCGAAATAATTTGTAATGCCTATGAATTATTCACTTTCTATTGAACCATTTGATGTTTGGGGTTTTAATAATATGGGGCATTTTCCTTCCTCTAATGGGTATACATATATTTTGGTGTTTGTTGATTATGTTAGTAAGTGGGTAGAAGCTATTCCAACTAGTACTGTTGATCACAACACTTCCATTAAAATGTTTAAAGAAGTTATTTTCCCAAGGTTTGGAGTCCCTAGATATTTAATGACTGATGGTGGTTCACACTTTATTCAGGGTGATTTCCAAAAAGTGCATGCTAAATATGATGTTAACCATAGAATTGCATCACCTTATCATCCTCAATCTAGTGGTGAAGTTGAACTTAGCAATAGAGAAATAAAATTAATATTACAGAAAACTATTATAGGTCCTGAAAGAATTGCTCTAAGAAATTGATTGATGCACTTTGGGCCTATCGAACAACATATAAAAATCCTATGGGTATGTCTGCTTATAAAATGATTTATGTAAAATCTTGTCATTTGCCTCCGAGTTAGAACATAAAGCATATTGGGCAATTAAAGAACTCAACTATGATTTCAGACTTGCCTGTGAAAAGAGGTTATTTGATATTAGCTCACAAGATGAATGGAGAACCCAAGCCTATGAAAATGCCAAGTTATTTAAAGAAAAAGTTAAAAGATGGCATGACAAAAGAGTCCAAAAGCGAGAATTTAAAGTTGGTGAATATGTTCTTTTGTACAACTCTCATTTCAGATTCTTTGCAGGAAAACTCCTCTCTAAATGGGAAGGACCATTTATCATCGAGGAGGTTTATCGTCCTGGAGCCATTAAAATAAATGACTCCGAAGGTTGTCAACGGGCAAATAATTAAACACTATATCTCAGGTACATCTATTAATGTTGAAAGCAATATTATCCAAACAATGACACTGGAGGAACACATAAAAGAAATCTTCTAGAACACTCCAGAATAACCGAAAAAGAGGAGGTACGTGATACGGTAAGTAACCGGACTTTGAAAAATCCGCAAAAATATTTTCTGTCTGTTTTGGAATATTTTAAAAATTAGGAAAATAAGAAACAACCAGGAAGGCACCCGATGGGGGCACAAGACACCAGGGCGCGCTTGGGGCCCTTGGCGTGCCCAGCTGGGTTGTGCCCACCTCAAGAACCTTCCGGACTTTTTTTTCTCCCGTTTGCTTGTTTCCCAAGATAAAAAATCTTTATATACCCCCCAAACACATGACCACCATATCGCATATAAATCTCATATTATTCTTGCTTGCTATTTTATGACAGATCTAGATCGCCATGGCCCTTCGAGCTCCTCCAAGGACAAGTTCTTCGAGAACGTCATCAACCCGTATTTGCGGGAGGTGATGCAGCACCCTCAAGCCATTGAGATGCGTGAGGGGGTGCTCCACATCCGGGACGTCCAGGGGCCAAGGGGACTGGGACCTTGGATGACAGGCTTGAAGCTATGGAGCAGGAGGTCTTCAAGTGCAAGGGGATGGTGGAACATGGACTCAATGCCAATCACCTTACGATCGCGGACTACACCGTGATCTCAAGGTGGATGGAAAATCCATGAAGGACATCGTCTTCACCTTGAACGAGCAAATCAACTTTCTACAAAACCAAGTCTATGATCTCCAAAACCAAGTCTTTGAATATGATGCAAGGTTTAAAGGTATAAGTTTGGCTGCTAGTTGCAGGACTCGCGAACCTCGCTCCTCCTCTTATGATGGTGAGACATTGCCATGGAAACCGGAAGATAAGATCGCTACTATCTCATCACCACCACCTTCTTCATCACCAAAGGAGACTTGAGCTCATGGTATGGACACTCCACTTGGCTTGTGCCAAGTTTGGGGGAGGTGTCCCGGAATCGTATCACCGCCACTATCTTTGCCCTTACCTATTTTAGTTGGATCTTTAGTTATACGTATGCCTTTTGGTTTATGCAATGCACCTGCTACCTTTCAAAGATGTATGACTGCTATATTCTCTGATTTTTGTGAAAATATTGTTGAGGTTTTCATGGATGATTTTTCTGTATATGGAACTTCTTTCGATGATTGCTTAAGCAACCTTGATCGAGTTTTGCAGATATGTGAGCAAACCAACCTTGTCTTGAATTAGGAGAAGTGTCACTTTACGGTTAATGAAGGTATTGTATTGGGGCATGAAATTTATGAACGAGGTATTGAGGTGGATAAAGCTAAAGTTGATGCGATTGAGAAAATGCCATGTCCTAGAGATATTGAAGGTATTCATAGTTTCCTTGGTCATGTTGGTTTCTATAGGAGATTTATTAAAGACTTTTCTAAAATTTCGAGGCCTCTTACAAATCTTTTACAAAAGGATGTTCCATTTGTTTTTGATCATGATTGTGCAGAAGCCTTTGAAACACTTAAGAAAGCCTTAATTTCTTCACCTATGTTCAACCACCTGATTGGAACTTGCCTTTTGAGATTATGTGTGATGCTAGTGATTATGCTGTTGGTGCTGTTCTGGGACAAAGAGTTGATAAGAAATTAAATGTTATCCATTATGCTAGCAAAACTCTAGACAGTGCCCAAAGAAATTATGCTACTCCTAAAAAAGAAATTTTAGCAGTTGTGTTTCCTTGTGATAAATTCAGATCTTACATTGTTGATTCTAAAGTTACTGTTCACATTGATATGCTGCTATTAAATATCTCGTGGAAAAGAAAGATGCTAAACCTAGACTCATTAGGTGGGTTCTCTTGCTACAAGAATTTGATTTACATATGACAGATAGAAAAGGAGCTGAGAACCCCATAGCTAATAACTTGTCTAGGTTAGAAAATATTCTTGATGACCCACTACCTATTGATGATAGTTTTCCTGATGACAATTAGCTGCAATAAATGTTTCTCATAACAGTCCTTGGTATGCTGACTATGCTAATTATATTGTTGCTAAATACATACCACCTAGTTTCACATACCAAGAAAATGAAAAATTCTTCGATGATTTAAGATGTTACTTTTGGGATGACCCACATCTTTATAAAGAAGGAGTAGATGGTATTATTAGATGTTGTGTACCTGAGCATGAACAGGGACAAATCCTACGGAAATGTCACTCTGAAGCCTATGCTGGGCATCATGCTGGAGATAGAACTGCTCACAAGGTATTGCAATCTGGTTTTTATTGGCCTACTCTCTTCAAGGATGCCTGTAAGTTTGTTTTATCTTGTGATGAATGCCAAAGAATTTGTAATGTCAGTAAGCGTCAAGAAATACCTATGAATTATTCACTTGCTATTGAACCATTTGATGTTTGGGATTTTGATTATATGGGGCATTTTCCTTCCTCTAATGGGTATACATATATTTTGGTTGTTGTTGATTATGTTACTAAGTGGGTAGAAGCTATTCCAACTAGTAGTGTTGATCACAACACTTCCATTAAAATGTTTAAAGAAGTTATTTTCCCAAGGTTTGGAGTCCCTAGATATTTAATGACTGATGGTGGTTCACACTTTATTCAGGGTGCTTTCCGAAAAGTGCATGCTAAATATGATGTTAACCATAGAATTGCATCACCTTATCATCCTCAATCTAGTGGTGAAGTTGAACTTAGAAATAGAGAAATAAAATTAATATTACAGAAAACTATTATAGGTCCCGAAAGAATTGGTCTAAGAAATTGATTGATGCACTTTGGGCCTATCGAACAGCATATAAAAATCCTATGGGTATGTCTGCTTATAAAATGGTTTATGTAAAATCTTGTCATTTGCCTCTGAGTTAGAACATAAAGCATATTGGGCAATTAAAGAACTCAACTATGATTTCAGACTTGCCTGTGAAAAGAGTTTATTTGATATTAGCTCACAAGATGAATGGAGAACTCAGGCCTATGAAAATGCCAATTTATTTAAAGAAAAAGTTAAAAGATGGCATGACAAAAGAGTCCAAAAGCGAGAATTTAAAGTTGGTGAATATGTTCTTTTGTACAACTCTCGTTTCAGATTCTTTGCAGGAAAGCTCCTCTCTAAATGGGAAGGACCATTTATCATCGAGGAGGTTTATCGTCCTGGAGCCATTAAAATAAATGACTCTGAAGGTACTAACCAGAAGGTTGTCAATGGGCAAAGAATTAAACACTATATCTCCGGTACATCTATTATTGTTGAAAACAATATTATCCAAACAATGACACTGGAGGAACACATAAAAGAAATCTTCTAGAACACTCCAGAATAACCGAAAAAGAGGAGGTACGTGATACGGTAAGTAAACGGACTCTGAAAAATCCGCAAAAATATTTTCTGTCAGTTTTGGAATATTTTAAAAATTAGGAAAATAAGAAACAACCAGGAAGGCACCCGAAGGTCACAAGACACCAGGGCATGCCTGGGCCCCTTGGTGTGCCCAGGTGGGTTGTCCTCACCTCGAGAACCTTCCGGACTTTGTTTTTCTCCCGTTTGCTTGCTTCCCAAGATAAAAAAATCTTTATATACCCGCTGAACGCATGACCACCGTATCGCATAGAAATGTCGTGTTCTTCTTTCTTGCTATTTTATGACAGATCTAGATCGCCATGGCCCTTCGAGCTCCTCCAAGGACAAGTTCTTCGAGAACGTCATCAACCCATATTTGCGGGAGGTGATGCAGCACCCTCAAGCCATTGAGATGCGTGAGGGGGTTCTCCACATCCGGGACGTCCAGGGACCCAAGGGGACGGGGACCTTGGACGATAGGCTTGAAGCTATGGGGCAGGAGGTCTTCAAGTGCAAGGGGATGTTGGAACGTGGACTCAATGCCAATCACCTCACGATCACGGACTACACCGTGATCTCAAGGTGGATGGAAAATCCATGAAGGACATCGTCTTCACCTTGAACGAGCAAATCAACTTTCTGCAAAGCCAAATTTATGATCTCCAAAACCAAGTCATGATGCAAGGTTTAAAGGTGTTAGTTTGGCTGCCAGTTGCAGGACTCGTGAGGCTCGCTCCTCCTCTTATGATGGTGAGACATTGTCATGGAAACTAGAAGATAAGATCGCTACTATCTCATCACCACCACCTTCTTCATCACCAAAGGAGACTTGAGCTCATGGTATGGACACTCCACTTGGCTTGTGCCAAGCTTGGGGGAGGTGTCCCGGTATCGTATCACCGCCACTATCTTTGCCCTTATCTATTTTAGTTGGATCTTTAGTTATACGTATGACTTTTGGTTTATGCAATGCACCTGCTACCTTTCAAAGATGTATGACTGCTATATTCTGTGATTTTTGTGAAAATATTGTTATGGTTTTCATGGATGATTTTTTTGTATATGGAACTTCTTTTGATGATTGCTTAATCAACCTTGATCGAGTTTTGCAGAGATGTGAGCAAACAAATCTTGTCTTGAATTGGGAGAAGTGTCACTTTACGGTTAATGAAGGTATTGTCTTGGGGCATGAAATTTATGAACGAGGTATTGAGGTGGATAAAGTTAAAGTTGATGCAATTGAGAAAATGCCATGTCCTAGAGATATTAAAGGTATTCATAGTTTCCTTGGTCATGTTGGTTTCTATAGGAGATTTAGTAAAGACTTCTCTAAAATTTCAAGGCAAATCTTTTACAAAAGGATGTTCCATTTGTTTTTGATGATGATTGTGCAGAAGCCTTTGAAACACTTAAGAAATCCTTAATTTCCTCACCTATTGCTCAACCACCTGATTGGAACTTGCCTTTTGAGATTATGTGTGATGCTAGTGATTATGCTGTTGGTGCTGTTCTGGGAGAAAGAGTTTATAAGAAATTACATGTTATCCATTATGCTAGCAGAACTCTAGACAGTGCCCAAAGAAATTATGCTACTCCTAAAAAAGAAATTTTAGCAGTTGTGTTTTCTTGTGATAAATTCCGATCTTACATTGTTGATTCTAAAGTTACTGTTCACATCGATATGCTGCTATTAAATATCTTATGGAAAAAAAGATGTTAAACCTAGACTCATTAGGTGGGTTCTTTTGCTACAAGAATTTGATTTACATATTACAGATAGAAAAGGAGGTGAGAACCTCATAGCTGATAACTTGTCTAGGTTAGAAAATATTCTTGATGACCCACTACCTATTGATGATAGTTTTCCTGATGAACAATTAGTTGCAATAAATGTTTCTCATAACACTCCTTGGTATGCTGACTATGCTAATTATATTGTTGCTAAATATATACCACCTAGTTTAACATACCAACAAAACAAAAAAATTCTTCGATGATTTAAGACATTACTTTTGGGATGACCAACATCTTTATAAAGAAGGAGTAGATGGTATTATTAGACGTTGTGTACCTGAGCATGAACAGGGACAAATCCTACGGAAATGTCACTTTGAGGCCTATGCAGGGCACCATGCTGGAGATGGACCCGCTCACAAGGTATTGCAATCTGGTTTTTGTTGGCTACTCTCTTCAAGGATGCCTGTAAGTTTCTTTTATCTTGTGATGAATGCCAAAGAATTGGTAATGTCAGTAAGCGTCAAGAAATGCCTATGAATTATTCACTTGCTATTGAACCATTTGATGTTTGGGGTTTTGATTATATGGGACCTTTTCCTTCCTCTAATGGGTATACATATATTTTGGTTGTTGTTGATTATGTTACAACGTGGGTAGAAGCTATTCCAACTAGTAGTGTTGATCACAACACTTCCATTAAAATGCTTAAAGAAGTTATTTTCCCAAGGTTTGGAGTCCCTAAATATTTAATGACTGATGGTGGTTCACACTTTATTCATGGTGCTTTCCGAAAAGTGCATGCTAAATATGATGTTAACCATAGAATTGCATCACCTTATCATCCTCAATCTAGTGGTGAAGTTGAACTTAGCAATAGAGATATAAAATTAATATTACAGAAAACTATTATTAGGTGATGAGGACATCAATACCATTGTTACACCCACAGCCCCTACTGTTACATATACTGGACCAATTACTAGAGCTCGCGCACGCCAATTAAATTATCAGGTACTTTCGTTTCTTGGTAATGATTCTAATGTTCATGAGAATATGATGTTGCCTAAATTGGATACATTTGTTTTGCTTACAAATGAAGGGGCTAGCTTGGAGAAGGATGAACATTGGAGCAAGAACAAGCATGGAGATGATGGCATGCGCAAGGGGAACAAGAATGGAGTTACAAGTGATGATTTCAGGACTTTGAAGTCACCATAATGAGTGCATGAAGCCTTGGACGAAATATACAGGATGCCACTTCATAAATTTTGTCCATAGGCTATTCTAGGTGCTACGTCACCTTATTATTGGGCCAGGCCCATGTAATTTCAAAATACATAAGTATAGGCTATTTTTAGAGTCCGTATGTGTGGGAAAACAAGAGATAGGGTTAGTTTCGAACCCCTTCACCAAAGGCCACGAAATTCACCCCCTCTTCCTCCATATATACAGCCCTTAGGGCACCGTTTAGACTTTGGGTTTTGTTTAGATTAAAGTTTGCCATAGCTGCAACTTCGCATACTTCGTTTGTGTTCAACGACCAGACAAAGGCGTCACAGAGCCCCACCTTGATCAATAAAGCTTTCATCTTATATTCGCAATATCTAGATTGCAATCTCAGTTTCTTCCTTGTTCTTCGTTTGCTCGCAGGAAACAGACCCTCGTGGTCAGGTTGATCGTGCTCCGGCATGGTCAATAACCTCTCGGAGTTGGTTTAGCGATTGCTAAGGCGCGACGTCCTCGCATGTTAGTAGTCGGATCGTCAAAGTCGATTTCCACCAAAGCGATATCCATCATCTCATCAAAAGACGGGACACCTTTGCCTCTATCAAGTGGTATCAGATTTCCAGGTTGCTCGGTGAGATTTTACAGTTTTTCATAGTTTAGATCGAGTCTGTTCTTCATACCTACAGTCCACGAAAAAGCCAAAAAAAATAGGGTTAGTTCATCATATCCGAACCAGTCTAAGCCATTGCATAGTCTTTTCAGTATTTTGCTTTGTTGAATTTTCGGTTGCATCGTCGTGTCTAGTTGCTGGTCTTAGTGTCTAGTCTTTTAGAGTTTCGAGTTCTGTTCACGGGTCTTCACGCCGCCGCTGCACCATCATCATCCGCTGCCATATACCACCACCACACCAGATACGTCGTTCCTGCCATCTACCATCCCGCTTATCCGCCACCGCTCCGAGTCCATATACCAACACCGATCCGAGTCCATATACCACCATCGACCCACATCCATATACTACCACCACTCCGAGTCCATCTCATATTAGGTTAACTTTCGAGATCCATCTATTTCCAAATTTGTGTTTTCCTTGTCTGAGTAGGTTTCGGATTCCAGCAATCTTTTGCCGTCCGTAGAAGAGGTTGGTTTCCAAAAAAAAGAGTCCGAAAACCACCCTCCGTTTAGGCCCAAAATTTTCCAAAAATGCACTGGACAAAAAATTTTCTGGCTATCCTATTTTTAGGTGTTTCTAAGCGTATTGAGACAGTCGCCGTTATAGAAAGTTTTTTTGACATGTTTCCAGTTTTTGGGTCCGGGCAATCGAAAAAAAAAAATTGGTCAAAAAAATTTCATGCCTATCCTGTATCCTGACTTGGGAAGAGTTTTGAGACACTCGCCATTATAGTGATTTTCGGCAAAAAAAGAGGAGCGAAAAAAAAAGAGCGAAAAAAACTCCCAGAGTATGCTTTTCCCTTGTTTAAGTGCAGCGCCGTGATTTTGTTAGTGTTCTAGGCTCGCGTCTCTAGCACGGTCTAGCCTAGGACCAGCACAGTACCGTCGTTGAGCATTTATTCAACTTTGCATCTCTGAATTGATTATTGCTGATCCTTTTTGCTACCATATTATAAGCCTTCCCAGCTCCACATACATCTATGTCGTACATTTGACTCTCCCTGGTAATCGCTCTATCCAAGCTTTGAGAGTTTTGACTACAACGATTGCCGATCACCACCTGCTGCAGGGTAAGAACTGGTAAGAATTTGAGATTTGCTTGACGGGTTTGTGATACACCACCACCACTTCTTAGTAGTCTGTAGGATCATATTCTTGTGTGTTTCTATTTGCTGCTAACCATGGTAGGATCACAAGCCGATGAGACTGATTGGGAGAACCTAACGAACAAACAGCTACATGAAAAATTTCAGCAAATGATGAGTGGACAGGTGCAAGATGTGCTAAACAGATTTGACGAGGCCATGGAGAAGATAGATGGCATTAAGAAGACGTTCGAAACAAAGCTTGATAGCAAGTTTAATGAATTGCTCGTGTGTTTTCCACAACCACCACCGGCTGCACCTATCGCACCTCTGCAACAACAACAACAACGCCCCCTTCCGAATCAGTATGGACGAGCACAGCGTGTTCCTATTGAGCCAGGACAAAATTCTGGTGCCGCTGCTACTGCTGTTGGTGCTTCTGTAGCTCCTACTGTTACTGCAGAGGTGGAGGACTATTATGAGGATGAGGTTGATCAAAATCAGAACTACGTGCAGCCACCAGCACCACCACCAGCAGGTCGACCTCAGGTATATATTTGCAACGGTAGGCCTGCACCACCACCTCAGGTACGAGATAATGACCATATTCCAAAACTGAAATTGAATATTCCACCATTTGAGGGTAGATATGTTCCTGATATATATCTTACTAGGGAGTTAGAAACTGAACAACGTTTTACATGTTTACAATATCCCGAGGAGAGACGGGTTGCTGCTGTTGTTTGTGCTTTCACTAGTTTTGCATGTGTATGGTGGTCTGAACATTATAGATTATATCCTATTCCAACTACTTGGGCTGCTTTGTAAACTGCTATGCGTACTCGTTGGGTTCCACCATATTATCAACGTGAATTGCTTCAAAAATTGCAGCGTTTAAGACAAGGAAAAAATTCTGTAGAAGAATATTATCAGGAATTACAAACTGGCATGATTAGATGTGGTATTGTTGAGGAGAATGAAGCTATTCTTGCACGTTTTATGGGTGGATTAAATAGAGAGATTCAGACCATTCTAGAGTATAAGGAGTATACTAATATCACTCGTTTATTCCATCTTGCTTGTAAAGCTGAACGTGCAGTGCAGGATCGACAAGCATTGGCGCGAACTAACTTTTCTGCAGGTCGACTTTCATCATGGACACCGCGTGCATCCTCTAATTCCACTACACCAGCACCTCCATCAGCTGCCACCTCCAGCCGTGATACAAGAAAGCAGGCACAACCACCACTATCTGCCAAGAGCGCACTTGCCGGGCCTACACAGAGCTCTTCTTCTTCCATGGCATCAACTGGGCACACAAGTGATATTATTTGTCGTCGTTGTAAGGGAAGAGGTCATTATGCGAGAGAATGCAAATCTCAGCATGTGATGATTGCTACTAAGGATGGTGGGTATGAGTCCGCTAGTGACTATGATGAGGAGACGTTGCCTCTTATTACACGTGAAGAACACGGTGGAGATGATTCTGATCATGAGACGCAATACATGGCTCCTGAATACGCTGACAGGTATGAATGTTTAGTTGCTCAACGTGTTTTGAGTGTGTAGGTCACACAAGCTGAGCAAAATCAGAGGCACAATTTGTTCCATACAAAGGGAGTTGTGGAGGAACGTTCTGTGTGCGTCATCATAGATGGGGGAGCTGCAACAACTTGGCTAGCATGGAGATGGTGGAGAAGCTCTCTCTCACCACAAGACCATATCCACATCCTTACTACATCCAATGGTTCAACAACAACGGCAAGGTTAAGGTAACATGTACTGTTCGTGTGCATTTTAGTATCTCTACATATGCTGATTATGTTGATTGTGATGTGGTACCTATGCAAGCATGTTCCTTATTACTTGGCCGACCATGGCAATTTGATAAAAAATTTGTCCACCATGGTAGAAACAATCAGTATACTCTTGTTCATAAGGATAAAAATATTACTTTGCTTCCTATGACTCCTGATTCCATTTTGAAAGATGATATTAATAGAGCTAATAAAGCAAAACAGGAGAAGACTAAGAGTGAAAATCAGATTGTGGCAAAAGAATTTGAGCAACAAATGAACCATACTAATAAACCATCTAGTGTTACTTCTGAAATTAAATTGAAAAGTGCATGTTTACTTGCCACTAAATCTGATATTGATGAGCTAGATTTTCGCAAATCTGTTTGCTATGCTTTTGTGAGCAAAGAGGCATTATTTTCATTCGAGGACGTTCCTTCCTCTTTGCCCCTGCTATCACTAACATTTTGTAGGAGTTCGTTGACGTCTTCCCACAAGACGTGCCACCGGGATTACGACCTATTCGAGGGATTGAACATCAAATTGACTTAATTCCCGGTGCATCGCTACCCAACCGTGCACCATACCGTACCAATCCAGAGGAGACGAAGGAGATTATGCGTCAAGTACAAGAGCTTCTCGACAAAGGTTATATACGCGAATCCCTTAGTCCTTGTGTTGTTCCTATTATTTTAGTGCCGAAAAAGGATGGTATATCGCGTATGTGTGTTGATTGTAGAGGCATTAATAATATTACTATTCATTATCGGCATCCTATTCCTAGGCTAGATGATATGCTTGATGAATTGAGTGGCTCTACAATATTCTCCAAAGTTGATTTGCATAGTGGATACCATCAAATTCATATGAAATTGGCGATGAATGGAAAACAGCATTTAAAACTAAGTTTGGATTATATGAGTGGTTAGTCATGCCTTTTGGGTTAACTAATGCACCTAGTACTTTGATGAGATTAATGAACGAAGTTTTACGTGCTTTCATTGGACGATTTGTGGTAGTTTACTTTGATGACATATTGATTTATAGCAGAACTTTGGAGGAACATTTGGAACATTTACGTGCTGTTTTTATTGCTCTACGTGATGCACGTTTGTTTGGTAACCTTGGGAAGTGCACCTTTTGCACCAACCGAGTGTCTTTTCTTGGCTACGTTGTTACTCCATAGGGAATTGAAGTTGATAAATCCAAGATTGAAGCTATTGAGAGTTGGCCGCAGCCCAAAACGGTCACACAAATGAGGAGTTTTCTTGGCCTTGCTGGATTCTATAGGCGTTTTGTGAGAGATTTCGGTACCATTGCTGCACCTCTCAATGAGCTTACAAAGAAGGATGTGCCTTTTGTTTGGGGTACTGCATAGGAAGAAGCCTTCACGGTATTGAAAGATAAGTTGACACATGCTCCTTTACTCCAACTTCCTGATTTTAATAAGACTTTTGAGCTTGAATGTGATGCTAGTGGAATTGGATTAGGAGGTGTGTTATTACAAGATGGCAAACCTGTTGCATATTTTTCTGAAAAATTGAGTGGGCCTAGTCTGAATTATTCTACTTATGATAAAGAATTATATGCTCTTGTTCAGACTTTAGAGACATGGCAACATTATTTATGGCCCAAAGAATTTGTTATACATTCTGATCATGAATCTTTGAAACATATTAGAAGTCAAGCTAAACTGAATCGTAGACATGCTAAATGGGTTGAATTCATTGAGACTTTCCCTTATGTCATTAAACACAAGAAGGGTAAAGAAAATGTTATTGCTGATGCATTGTCTCGTCGCTATACTATGCTTTCACAACTTGACTTCAAAATATTTGGTTTGGAGACCATCAAAGATCAATATGTGCATGATGCTGATTTTAAAGATGTATTGCAAAATTGTAAAGAAGGAAGAACATGGAACAAGTTCGTCGTTAATGATGGATTTGTGTTCCGTGCTAACAAGCTATGCATTCCAGCTAGCTCCGTTCGTCTTTTGTTGTTGCAGGAGGCGCATGGAGGAGGACTAATGGGACACTTTGGCGTGAAGAAGACGGAGGACGTACTTGCTACACATTTCTTTTGGCCAAAGATGAGACGAGATGTTGAGCGTTTTATTGCTCGCTTCACTACATGTCAAAAAGCTAAGTCACGACTCAATCCTCATGGTTTATATATGCCTTTGCCTGTACCTAGTGTTCCTTGGGAGGATATATCTATGGACTTTGTTTTAGGTTTACCTCGAACAAAGAAGGGGAGGGATAGCATATTTGTTGTCGTGGATAGATTCTCGAAAATGGCACACTTTATACCATGTCATAAAAGCAATGATGCCGTTAATGTTGCTGATTTGTTCTTTCGTGAAATTATTCGCTTGCATGGTGTGCCAATACTATTGTTTCAGATCGTGATACTAAATTTCTTAGCCACTTTTGGAGATGTTTATGGGCTAAATTGGGGACTAAACTGCTTTTTAGTACTACTTGTCACCCCCAAACTGATGGACAAACTGAAGTAGTGAATAGAACATTGTCTACTATGCTTAGGGCTGTTTTGAAGAATAATAAGAAAATGTGGGAAGAATGCTTGCCTCATATTGAATTTGCTTATAATCGTTCATTGCATTCTACTACTAAGATGTGCCCTTTTGAAATTGTGTATGGTTTCCTACCTCGTGCACCTATTGCTTTGTTGCCTCTTCCATCTTCGGAGAAGGTTAATTTTGATGCTAAACAACGTGCTGAATTGATTTTAAAAATGCATGAGCTAACTAAGGAAAACATCGAGCGTATGAATGCTAAATATAAACTTGCTGGAGATAAGGGTAGAAAACATCTTGTATTTGCACCTGGAGATCTTGTTTGGTTACATTAGCGTAAGGATAGATTTCCTGATTTGTGCAAATCAAAGTTAATGCCACGTGCTGATGGTCCTTTTAAGGTGTTGGAGAAAATAAATGATAATGCATATAAACTTGAGCTGCCTATAGATTTTGGGGTTAGTCCCACTTTTAACATTGCAGATTTGAAGCCTTATTTGGGTGAGGAAGATGAGCTTCCGTCGAGGACGACTTCATTTCAAGATGGGGAGGATGATGAGGACATAAATACCATTGTTACACCCACAGCCCCTACTATTACATATACTGGACCAATTACTAGATCTCGCGCACGCCAATTAAATTATCAAGACTTTCATTTCTTGGTAATGATTCTAATGTTCATGAGAATATGATGCTGCCTAAATTGGATACATTTGTTTTGCTTACAAATGAAGGGCCTAGCTTGGAGAAGGATGAACAGTGGAGCAAGAACAAGCATGGAGATGATGGCATGCGCAAGGGGAACAAGAACGGAGTTACAAGTGATGATTTCAGGACTTTGAAGCCACCATAATGAGTGCATGAAGCCTTGGACGAAATATACAAGATGCCACTTCCTAAATTTCGTCCAGAGGCTATTCTAGGTGTTGCGTCACCTTATTATTGGGCCAGGCCCATATAATTTCGAAATACATAAGTATAGGCTATTTTTAGAGTCTGTATGTGTGGGGAAACAAGAGATAGGGTTAGTTTCGAACCCATTCACCAAGGGCCACGAAATTCACCCCCTGTTCCTCCATATATACAGCCCTTAGGGCACCGTTTAGACTTTGGGTTTTGTTTAGATTAAAGTTTGCCATAGCTGCAACTTCGCGTACTTCGTTTGTGTTCAACGACCAGACAAAGGCGTCACAGAACCCCACCTTGATCAATAAAGCTTTCATCTTATATTCGCAATATCCAGATTGCAATCTCAGTTTCTTCCTTGTTCTTCGTTTGCTCGCAGGAAATAGACCCTCGTGGTCAGGTTGATCATGCTCCGGCGTGGTCAATAACCTCTCGGAGTTGGTTTAGCGATTGCTAAGGCGCGACGTCCTCGCACGTTCGTAGTCGGATCGTCAAAGTCGATTTCCACCAAAGCGATATCCATCATCTCATCGAAAGACGGGACACCTTTGCCTCTATCATTAGGTCCCGAAAGAATTGTTCTAAGAAATTGGTTGATGCACTTTGGGCCTATCGAACAGCATATAAAAATCCTATGGGTATGTCTGCTTATAAAATGGTTTATGTAAAATCTTGTCATTTGCCTCTGAGTTAGAACATAAATCATATTGGGCAAATAAGTAACTCAACTATGATTTCAAACTTGCCTGTGAAAAGAGGTTATTTGATATTAGCTCACTACATGAATGGAGAACCCAAGCCTATAAAAATGCCAAGTTATTTAAAGAAAAAGTTAAAAGATGGCATGACAAAAGAATCCAAAAGCGAGAATTTAAAGTAGGTTAATATGTTCTTTTGTAAAACTCTCGTTTTAGATTCTTTGCAGGAAAGCCCTCTCTAAATGGGAAGGACCATTTATCATCGAGGAGGTTTATCATCCTGGAGCCATTAAAATAAATGAGTCAGAAGGTACTAACCCGAAGGTTGTCAACGGGCAAAGAATTAAACACTTTATCTCAGGTACACCTATTAATGTTGAAAGCAATATTATCCAAACAATGACACTGGAGGAACACATAAATAAATCTTCTAGAACACCCCAGAATAACCGAAAAAGTGGATGTACGTGATACGGTAAGTAAATGGACTCTGAAAAATCCGCAAAAATATTTTCTGTCAGTTTTGGAATATTTTAGAAATTAGGAAAACAAGAAACAACCAGGAAGGCACCCAATGGGGGGCACAACGCGCTTGGGCCCCTTGGCATGCCCAGGTGGGCTGTGCCCACCTCGAGAACCTTCCGGACTTTGTTTTTCTCCCGTTTCCTTGTTTCCCAAGATAAAAAATCTTTATATACCACGCGAACACATGACCACCGTATCGCATAGAAATCTCATGTTCTTCTTTCTTGCTATTTTATGACAGATCTAGATCGCCATGGCCCTTCAAGCTCCTCCAAGGACAAGTTCTTCGAGAACGTCATTAACCGTATTTGCGGGAGGTGATGCAGCACCCTCAAGCCATTGAGATGCGTGAGGGGGTGCTCCACATCCGGGACGTCCAGAGTCCCAAGAGGACGGGGACCTTGGATGACAGGCTTGAAGCTATGGAGCAGGAGGTCTTCAAGTGCAAGGGGATGGTGGAACGTGGACTCAATGCCAATCACCTCACGATCACGGACTACACCGTGATCTCAAGGTGGATGGGAAATCCATGAAGAACATCGTCTTCACCTTGAACGAGAAAATCAACTTTCTACAAAGCCAAATCTATGATCTCCAAAACCAAGTCTTTGAATATGATGCAAGGTTTGAAGGTATAAGTTTGGCTGCTAGTTGCAGGACTCGCGAGCCTCGCTCCTCCTCTTATGATGGTGAGACATTGCCATGGAAACCGAAAGATAAGATCGCTATTATCTCATCACCACCACCTTCTTCATCACCAAAGGAGACTTGAGCTCATGGTATGGACACTCCACTTGGCTTGTGCCAAGTTTGGGGGAGGTGTCCCGGTATCGTATCACCGCCACTATCTTTGCCCTTATCTATTTTAGTTTAATCTTTAGTTATACATATGCCTTTTGGTTTATGCAATGCACCTGCTACCTTTCAAAGATGTATGACTGCTATATTCTGTGATTTTTGTGAAAATATTGTTGAGGTTTTCATGGATGATTTTTCTATATATGGAACTTCTTTCGATGATTGCTTAAGCAACCTTGATCGAGTTTTTCAGAGATGTGAGCAAACCAATCTTGTCTTGAATTGGAAGAAGTGTCACTTTATGGTTAATGAAGGTATTGTCTTGGGGCATGAAATTTATGAATGAGGTATTGAGGTGGATAAAGCTAAAGTTGATGCAATTGAGAAAATGCCATGTCCTAGAGATATTAAAGGTATTCATAGTTTCCTTGGTCATGTTGGTTTCTATAGGAGATTTGTTAAAGACTTCTCTAAAATTTCGAGGCCTCTTACAAATCTTTTACAAAAGGATGTTCCATTTGTTTTTGATGATGATTGTGTAGAAGCCTTTGAAACACATAAGAAAGCCTTAATTTCTTCACCTATTGTTCAACCACCTGATTGGAACTTGCCTTTTGAGATTATGTGTGATGCTAGTGATTATGCTGTTGGTGCTGTTCTAGGAGAAAGAGTTTATAAGAAATTACATGTTATCCATTATGCTAGCAAAACTCTAGACAGTGCCCAAAGAAATTATGCTACTCCTAAAAAGAAATTTTAGCAGTTGTGTTTGCTTGTGATAAATTCAAATCTTACATTGTTGATTCTAAAGTTACTGTTCACATCGATATGCTGCTATTAAATATCTTATGGAAAAAAGATGCTAAACCTAGACTCATTAGGTGGGTTCTCTTGCTACAAGAATTTGATTTACATATTACAGATAGAAAAGGAGGTGAGAACCCCATAGCTGATAACTTGTCTAGGTTAGAAAATATTCTTAATGACCCACTACCTATTGATGATAGTTTTCCTGATGAACAATTAGCTGCAATAAATGTTTCTCATAACACTCCTTGGTATGCTGACTATGCTAATTATATTGTTGCTAAATATATACCACCTAGTTTCCCATACCAACAAAACAAAAAATTTCTTCGATGATTTAAGACATTACTTTTTGATGACCAACATCTTTATAAAGAAGGAGTAGATGGTATTATTAGACGTTGTGTACCTGAGCATCAACAGGGACAAATCCTACGGAAATGTCACTCTCAGGCCTATGCAGGGCACCATGCTGGAGATGGACCTGCTCACAAGGTATTGCAATCTGGTTTTTGTTGGCCTACTCTCTTCAAGGATGCCTGTAAGTTTCTTTTATCTTGTGATGAATGCCAAAGAATTGGTAATTTCAATAAGCGTCAAGAAATGCCTATGAATTATTCACTTGCTATTGAACCATTTGATGTTTGGGGTTTTGATTATATGGGACCTTTTCCTTCCTCTAATGGGTATACATATATTTTGGTTGTTGTTGATTATGTTACTAAGTGGGTAGAAGCTATTCCAACTAGTTGTGTTGATCACAACACTTCCATTAAAATGCTTAAAGAAGTTATTTTCCCAAGGTTTGGAGTCCCTAAATATTTAATGACTGATGGTGGTTCACACTTTATTCATGGTGCTTTCTGAAAAGTGCATGCTAAATATGATGTTAACCATAGAATTGCGTTACCTTATCATCCTCAATCTAGTGGTGAAGTTGAACTTAGCAATAGAGATATAAAATTAATATTACAGAAACTATTATTAGGTCCCGAAAGAATTGTTCTAAGAAATTTGTTGATGCACTTTGGGCCTATCGAACAGCATATAAAAATCCTATGGGTGTGTCTGCTTATAAAATGGTTTATGTAAAATCTTGTCATTTGCCTCTGAGTTAGAACATAAATCATATTGGGCAATTAAGGAACTCAACTATGATTTCAAACTTGCCTGTGAAAAGAGGTTATTTGATATTAGCTCACTAGATGAATGGAGAACACAAGCCTATGAAAATGCCAAGTTATTTAAAGAAAAAGTTAAAAGATGGCATGACAAAAGAATCCAAAAGCGAGAATTTAAAGTTGGTTAATATGTTCTTTTGTACAACTCCCGTTTCAGATTCTTTGCAGGAAAGCTCCTCTCTAAATGGGAAGGACCATTTATCATCGAGGAGGTTTATCATCCTGGAGCCATTAAAATAAATGACTCCGAAGGTACTAACCCGAAGGTTGTCAGCGGGCAAAGAATTAAACACTATATCTCAGGTACACCTATTAATGTTGAAAGCAATATTATCCAAACAATGACACTGGAGGAACACATAAAAGAAATCTTCTAGAACACTCCAGAATAACCGAAAAAGCGGATGTACATGATACGGTAAGTAAATGGACTCTGAAAATCCGCAAAAATATTTTCTGTCAGTTTTGGAATATTTCAAAAATTAGGAAAACAAGAAACAACCAGGTAGGCTCCCAATGGGGGCACAAGACACAAGGGCGCGCCTGGGCCCCTTGGCGTGCCCAGGTGGGTTGTGCCCCACCTCGAGAACCTTCCGGACTTTGTTTTTCTCCCGTTTGCTTGTTTCCCAAGATAAAAAATCTTTATATACCCCGCGAACACATGACCACCGTATCGCATAGAAATCTCATGTTCTTCTTTCTTGCTATTTTATGACAGATCTAGATCGCCATGGCCCTTCGAGCTCCTCCAAGGACAAGTTCTTCGAGAACGTCATCAACCCGTATTTGCGGGAGGTGATGCAGCACCCTCAAGCCATTGAGATGCGTGAGGGGGTGCTCCACATCCGGGACGTCTAGGGTCCCAAGGCGACGGGGACCTTGGATGACAGGCTTGAAGCTATGGAGCAGGAGGTCTTCAAGTGCAAGGGGATGGTGGAACGTGGACTCAATGCCAATCACCTCACGATCACGGACTACACCGTGATCCCAAGGTGGATGGAAAATCCATGAAGGACATCGTCTTCACCTTCAACGAGCAAATCAACTTTCTACAAAGCCTAATCTATGATCTCCAAAACCAAGTCTTTGAATATGATGCAAGGTTTGAAGGTATAAGCTTGGCTGCTAGTTGCAGGACTCGCGAGCCTCGCTCCTCCTCTTATGATGGTGAGTCATTGCCATGGAAACCGGAAGATAAGATCGCTATTATCTCATCACCACCACCTTCTTCATCACCAAAGGAGACTTGAGCTCATGGTATGGACACTCCACTTGGCTTGTGCCAAGCTTGGGGGAGCTGTCCCAGTATCGTATCACCGCCACTATCTTTCCCTTATCTATTTTAGTTTAATCTTTAGTTATACGTATGCCTTTTGGTTTATGCAATGCACCTGCTACCTTTCAAAGATGTATGACTACTATATTCTGTGATTTTTGTGAAAATATTGTTGAGGTTTTCATGGATGATTTTTTCGTATATGGAACTTCTTTCGATGATTGCTTAAGCAACCTTGATCGAGTTGTTCAGAGATGTGAGCAAACCAATCTTGTCTTGAATTGGGAGAAGTGTCACTTTATGGTTAATGAAGGTATTGTCTTGGGGCATGAAATTTCTAAACGAGGTATTGAGGTGGATAAAGCTAAAGTTGATGCAATTGAGAAAATGCCATGTCCTAGAGATATTGTCGTGGTGGCTGGGAGCACGAGCACCTATGGGGCAGGAGGGCCCCTTCTTGTCCGGCAAGGGAGCGGAGGGCGCACGCAGAGCAGATCGAGGCGAGAGAGTGCGCGGGGGATTTTTACCCAGCTTCGAAGCTCTCCGGAGAGATAAAACTCCTACTGCTGCTTTGTGTGTTTGTATTCTGTTCTTGCTCCAGAGAGCGGGTGTGGCGTAGCTGCGGAACCAAAAACTCCGAGCCCCTAAGCTATGGAACCAAATTCCGAACCTCCGAACCCCTTCTACGTGCGCATGGGCCTCCTTTTTATAGGCTAAAGGGGTCACCGACAGGTGGCAGCGTAGAAAGAGGGGTAGAAAGGTAAAAACGCGGGTTGGTACAACTGCTACCAACAGTGTCCCCTACCTAACTCTGACGGCAGGGGACAGGGGCATTTAATGCCCGTCCGGTCGCCCCAACAGTGCAAGGAAACGACCGCTAGAGGCGCCACCGATCGCCACGATGGCCTCCTTGTCAGCTCCTCTTGCCACCTCGCACCGCATGGCTGCACAACGCCTTGCCACGTGCTCCTGGGATAGTCCTGGGGTGACACGTCGCCGGATGCGCTGGAGCTCGGGTGCATAGTGGCAGCCTTGCCGTGGCAAGCGCCTTGCCGCGGCCCTTATCTTGTCGCACCAGCAAGCTTGCCGCTCGCTGGGCCTTGCCGGGACGCGCGGGGCGTCGCGGCAAGTTTCCTTGGAATGCCCTGAGTGGCCTTCCCGGCAAGCTCCTCTTGTCGAGGTCTTGTCTTCTTCCCGGAAAGCTCCTCTTGCCGGGGCCTTGGTTGGCCTTCCCGGCAAGCTCCTCTTGCCGGGGCCTTGGTCGGCCTTCCCGGCAGGCTCCTCTTGTCGGGGCTTTAGCTTGAGTACTCTTCTCTTGAACGTGTCAAAGTAGCCGTGGAGGATCTTGGCGGACGCCCGGCAAGCCCTGCCGCGGGTCGCTGCGACTGCCCGTGCCCAAGTTCGGGGTACTAAAGGTACCCCTACTTTAGTACACCAATAGGAGCCCCCGGGCCTGGGCCATACACGGTGCCGAGCGCTGTTGGGCCAGGCCCAAAACAGGGCACGGGCACGCGTGGCCTGGGTCCGCACTGAATCTGACTCCGTATCTACCGCGCTCTCCCGCAACGGCACGCGTCAATCGCGGCGTTGTGGGAGAGAACGTGGGTAATTTTTTAATCCAGGGAATGTGTAACGTCCGCCTCCCCTGTTTATAAGCAGAGGAAACAGGGCCGTTCCCCCACCTTCGCCACTTGCAGTTCCTTCCTCCGAAAGCTCCGCCGCTCCCCTCCGCTTCCCAAGCCGAAGGAGAGCAGCGCTCCGCCGCTCACCGCCGCTGTCGCCGCCGTCGCCCTCGCCTTCTCCCACCGCTTCCGCCATGGCTCTGAAGACCGGGAAGGCTGCGAAGGCTGCGAAGGCTGCGAAGGCTGCGAAGTCGGCCGAGGCGCTGCAGCTTGAGGAACTACGCAAGAAGCGAGTGCTTTTCCTCCCTGAGCTCACCCATCAGGCGCTGCGGGAGGAGTTCTACCTCTTCTGGTCGACGGAGACGCAGGCGCATCCGCGCACGCAAATGCTTTCGCTGATGCTTCCAAATCGAAAAAGTTCCCCAGAGGTTACTACTTCTTTCCTGTGTTCTTCTATTGTGGGCTCTGCCCGCCTTTTTCCAATTTTTTCTGCGACATCATGAACACCTACGGGTTTCATCTTCTCGATTTCACCCCCAACGCCGTTCTGACAATGGCGGTTTTCGCACACCTCTGTGAGAACTTTGTTGGCATCCTCCCCAATGTCGCTCTTTTTCGTCATTATTTCTCCCCCCGTGCCGAGAAAGGGGAGCCACTGGCTGGCGGAATCGCCTGGACTTCCCGGATTGGCATGAAGGAGGTGTACTTGACGGGCGAGCTCCGCAACAAGTGGGACGAGTGGAGGGCGAAGTGGTGCTAGATCTGTGATGCCGATCCGCAGCCGTTCACCAAGCTGCGCCAGACCCGGGTGGTGCGTGGCGGCGACTGGAGCGCTCTGTCACCGGACGACGCTAAGCTGAAGATTGCCACCACCCGAATCCTCCGGCTCAGGCATGTCGGGCTCACAGCAGGGGCGGTTGGCGCGGATTTTCTTTGCCATCGCATCGCCCCTCTGCAAAAGAGGGGGAGGCCCGCCTGGCTGTTTGGCGGCCCGGGGGATATCATGAGGCTGCGTCCAGGCCTCAACTTCAACTTCACCATTCTGGTGCTTGACGCGATGCTGAGGGAGCTGTTCAAGCATGACGCCAACCATCCAGAATGGTTCAGGTTGCCGCAGGGCGTCATCCCCTTGTGCAACAACTCCCGGCGCTATCGCATTTGCGCAATGATGCCAGAGTGCGACTCGCACGGGATAAGTGCAACTTGGATAGAGCCCGCCGCCGAGGACGTGCAGCGATTCTTCGATAATTTGATGGAGGTAGTGGTCGACCCCGGCGAGCAGAAGCTTCTCACCCGCGCCACCACCGACAATGAGATGGTGTACATCGCCACTAGGGCCGAAGAGGCGGCAGCAGCCGCTGCCGCGGGCGAGTATGGCTTCACGTTGGCGGAGGCGGAGGCGGCCGAGGCGGCAAGTCTTGCCGATCGGGAAGAGCTTGCCGGAGAGGTTGCTGGCGAGGGGGAGCCCGAGGTCGAAGCAAACGAACCCGCCGAGGGCGCGAGCGGTCAGCCGTCTTCGAGCAGCTTGCCGCAGGCGGAGCCCCCAGCGCGGCCCCAATTCCAACCGAGAAGGCGCCTCCGTCGAGTTGGGGATACGACAGAGGAGCAGGCCGGCCAGCAACCGCGGCGCCATGGGACACGCTCCACTGCGGCAAGTACCGCTGCCGCGGGAGGATCCCAGGCCGTGCCGGCAACTGAGGCGGGATCTTCCCGGGCCGCCCCGCCTGACCCTGCCGCAGCCCCCGGCAAACGCTGAAGGGAGCCTACTCCTCTGTCACACCGCGCAGAGAGGGTACCGGACTTCGACCTCTCCGCGCTGAGCTCCGATGATGATGAAGAGGAGGAGGAGGAGGAGTGAGGCTTTCTTCTCGCTGTTCTTGATCTTCTTTTGATCTTTGTTGTTGCTTATCTTGTATCTGATTTGCTTCCCTCTGAATCCCTGTTCCATTTTAGGACTCTGGCCGAGAGAGCGGCGAAGAGGGCCAGGATCCCTGTGGTTGTCATCGAGGACGATCCTGCTGTGATTGCAGAAGACACGTCCGAGACCACCTTGATGGACCCGATTCCTTCTCCTCGCGGCAGCCCCCAGCACAGCCCCCAGCGTAAGTGTTTGGTTCACTTCTGGTTGTGGGGCGCGCATGGGTGCTTCTTCTTTTGTTGGCATCTTGATTGTTGATTTGCTCGTGTAGGAGCAGAGCAAGCCCGTCAGGAGGAACCAGAAGCCGCTCCGGAGGTGCTGTCTGCTTCAACTACGCTGCCAAGGGGTGATTCCCCGACAAGGGAGCGCTCTCCGGCAAGGGAGCGGTCCCCGGCAAGGGGCAGTTCCCCGACAAGGGGCGGGACTAGTGAGCCTTTAGTGGTGGAGCCCACGGTCACCGAGCCCAGCACAGGTAACCTTCCTTGTCGGAAATCTTCCCTTGGGTCCTTCTTCTGATCTTCTTTTTGGATCTTTGCTTGACTTTACTTTCCTCTTCCTATCCTCAGATCCCCCTCTCGCAGACCCGATGGAGACCGAGGCCGCCGGCGAGGAAGGCGCACGCGGCAACACTGAAGATGCCGCCGCTGGTGAGGAAGGGACTGGCGCTGATGAGCCCGCCGATGAAGAAGCCGCCGAAGCTGCTGGCGCGGGAGCCGGCGAGGGATCCGGCTATCGCACTGACGACCCAGAGGACGCAGGAGCGCAAGGCGCTGCACCGTCCGCCGACCCCTCCGCCGCTGATGCAGCGCCGGGCTCCGAGGAGCCCCAGCCATGCGCATACTTGAAGGCCAGCGAGGGCGTGTACATCAAGCTTCCCTGGGCCTCGAGCTCCAGGGCGCCGGTGGAAGGAGAGGAGTTTGACGGGGAAGTACTCGCTTCTGCTAGGCTGGCAGTGGTTGACAAGCCAAGCGGCAGCGACGGTGAGTCAGAGGAGGAGCAGCTGCTCCGAAAGCTGGTGTCGCTCTACCGCACCCGGCAAGCGAAGCTTGAGTCCCGGGAAGCGCTTGTCGCGCGGGCGGGAGTTGACATAGAAAAGCACGCGGAGGAGCTCAAGAGCCGCAACCAGGAGGCCCACCGGTCCATTGCCGAGGAGAGGGCGCAGCTCGAGGAGGCGAAGAAGGCGTTCCTCCTGGAGAAGGCTGAAGCCGAAGAGCAGCAGAGGCTCACCGCCGAGGAGCTATCCAAGCGGGATGGTGAGCTGATACAGAAGAAGGTGAACTTGGACAGCCACGAAGAGGAGCTCGCCGCCCGGGAGCAATCGCTTGGCGGAGCACTCAAGGAGACAAAGGATGCCGCCGCGGCTGCGGAGGCCGCCAAGAAGGAGTTGGAGGTGAAGGCGACACAGCTGGAGGCGGACGTGAAAAGGAAGAACGAAGAGCTTGCCGCACTCCAGCGCGAACGCCAGAAGGATGCGCGCGCCCATGGCGATCTGCAAGTTCAGCTCGCCGAGAAGATCAAAGAGCTGAACGCCGTCAAGGAATCGAGCGCTGACTTGGAGCTGAAACTGGCTACCTTGGCGGAGACGCTGGACGCCGCCAAGAAGCGAGAAGATGTCTTGAGGAAAGATCTCAAGGGCAACGAAGAGCTGCTGACGAGGGCCGCCGAGGCTCAAAACACCTTCAAGGTCACGGTGGAGCTCTGGACGGAGGGCCTCGTCGACATCGCTGCATCCATCGACGAGGAGCTGGCGGAACTGGACTTGGCGGGCTTCGGGTACTCCACTGACGAAAATCTTCCGCCCAGCGCCAGGCTCACTCTTTTCTTCAAGGGCGTGGCGACGGCCCTCCAGCAACTCCGAGAAAGGATCCCGAAGAAGCTGGCGGACGAGTCGCGCGCGATCTGCGCCAAGGTCTTGGAGAAGGTGCTGGTAAAGATCCTCTTCCGCAACCCATACCTCGACCTCTCCCGCGTCACCAAGAAGCTGCCGGAGGGCGCTGATCTTGAGGAGCTCAGGGCCATCGTCGCACCCATCATGAACAAGGTGAACGAAGTCAGGAGGGTCGATGGAGAGCGCGTGGATTAGGCCATCCTTCTTCTCTTTTCCTTGTCGCTGTTTATTTGAGTCATGAGAACAATCTAGTCAGTGCCGCAACAAGTTACTTTTGTAATATAACTTTATTCTGGGCACTATCTGCTATGCTATCTCCTTTACTTGGTCCTTTCTTTGTATGTTCTTACCCTACGCTTTTAGGGAACTTGCCGGCACGGGCACGCTTGCCGCGAGTGCTAAGTGCGGAACATCAGCAGCTTGCCGGCGGTGCCGGAGCATGCTTGCCGCTGGCGCTGAGTGCGGGACGTCAGCAGCCTGCTAGCGATGCCGGTTCCGGCAAGAAACCTTGCCGCAACTAGTTGCAGTGCACTTAAGTTGTTGAGCGGGCTCGCAAACAACGTAAGGGCGCTTAGCGGCTCACTTAAGTTGCTGAGCGGACTCGAAGCAAAGTAAGGGCGCTCAGCAGCTCACTTAAGTTGTTGAGCCGACTCGAAACGAAGTAAGGGCGCAACTAGCTACGAGGAGGTTCCTCCGCGCACAGGTTTTCCATACAAAGCAGAGTCGTTCAAGGAGGATAGCTTAAAATTTTAAGGAAATGATCATGCTCAAACTTTGGCAACTTAGCTTTTCTGTCGTCTGTGTCCCGGCAAGGCTGCGCTTCTTTGAACAACGCTCGGTCCACACCTTCGTGGTGGCTGGGAGCACGAGCACCTATGGGGCAGGAGGGCCCCTTCTTGTCCGGCAAGGGAGCGGAGGGCGCACGCAGAGCAGATCGAGGCGAGAGAGCGCGCGGGGGATTTTTACCCAGCTTCGGAGCTCTCCGGAGAGATAAAACTCCTACTGCTGCTTTGTGTGTTTGTATTCTGTTCTTGCTCCAGAGAGCGGGTGTGGCGTAGCTGCGGAACCAAAAACTCCGAGCCCCTAAGCTATGGAACCAAATTCCGAACCTCCGAACCCCTTCTACGTGCGCATGGGCCTCCTTTTTATAGGCTAAAGGGGTCACCGACAGGTGGCAGCGTAGAAAGAGGGGTAGAAAGGTAAAAACGCGGGTTGGTACAACTGCTACCAACAGTGTCCCCTACCTAACTCTGACGGCAGGGGACAGGGGCATTTAATGCCTGTCCGGTCGCCCCAACAGTGCAAGGAAACGACCGCTAGAGGCGCCACCGATCGCCACGATGGCCTCCTTGTCAGCTCCTCTTGCCACCTCGCACCGCATGGCTGCACAACGCCTTGCCACGTGCTCCTGGGATAGTCCTGGGGTGACATGTCGCCAGATGCGCTGGAGCTCGGGTGCATAGTGGCAGCCTTGCCGTGGCAAGCGCCTTGCCGCGGCCCTTATCTTGTCGCACCAGCAAGCTTGCCGCTCGCTGGGCCTTGCCGGGATGCACGGGGCGTCGCGGCAAGTTTCCTTGGAATGCCCTGAGTGGCCTTCCCGGCAAGCTCCTCTTGCCGGGGTCTTGTCTTCTTCCCGGCAAGCTCCTCTTGCCGGGGCCTTGGTTGGCCTTCCCGGCAAGCTCCTCTTGCCGGGGCCTTGGTCGGCCTTCCCGGCAGGCTCCTCTTGCCGGGGCTTTAGCTTGAGTACTCTGCTCTTGAACGGCGTCAAAGTAGCCGTCGAGGATCTTGGCAGACGCCCGGCAAGCCCTGCCGCGGGTCGCTGCGACTGCCCGTGCCCAAGTTCGGGGTACTAAAGGTACCCCTACTTTAGTACACCGACAGATATTAAAGGTATTCATAGTTTCCTTGGTCATGTTGGTTTCTATAGGAGATTTATTAAAGACTTCTCTAAAATTTCGAGGCCTCTTACAAATCTTTTACAAAAGGATGTTCCATTTGTTTTTGATGATGATTGTGCAGAAGCCTTTGAAACACATAAGAAAGCCTTAATTTCTTCACCTATTGTTCAACCACCTAATTGGAACTTGCCTTTTGAGATTATGTGTGATGCTAGTGATTATGCTGTTGGTGCTGTTCTGGGAGAAAGAGTTTATAAGAAATTACATGTTATCCATTATGCTAGCAAAACTCTAGACAGTGCCCAAAGAAATTATGCTACTCCTAAAAAAGAAATTTTAGCAGTTGTGTTTGCTTGTGATAAATTCTGATCTTACATTGTTGATTCTAAAGTTACTGTTCACATCGATATGCTGCTATTAAATATCTTATGGAAAAAAAGATGTTAAACCTAGACTCATTAGGTGGGTTCTTTTGCTACAAGAATTTGATTTACATATTACAGATAGAAAAGGAGGTGAGAACCCCATAGCTGATAACTTGTCTAGGTTAGAAAATATTCTTGATGACCCACTACCTATTGATAATACTTTTCCTGATGAACAATTAGATGCAATAAATGTTTCTCATAACACTCCTTGGTATGCTGACTACGCTAATTATATTGTTGCTAAATATATACCACCTAGTTTCACATACCAACAAAACAAAAAATTCTTCGATGATTTAAGACATTACTTTTTGGATGACCAACATCTTTATAAAGAAGGAGTAGATGGTATTATTAGACATTGTGTACCTGAGCATGAACAGGGACAAATCCTACGGAAATGTCACTCTGAGGCCTATGCAGGACACCATGCTGGAGATGGACCTGCTCACAAGGTATTGCAATCTAGTTTTTGTTGGCCTGCTCTCTTCAAGGATGCCTGTAAGTTTGTTTTATCTTGTGATGAATGCCAAAGAATTGGTAATGTCAGTAAGCGTCAAGCAATTCCTATGGATTATTCACTTGCTATTGAACCATTTGATGTTTGGGGTTTTGATTATATGGGACCTTTTCCTTCCTCTAATGGGTATACATATATTTTGGTTGTAGTTGATTATGTTACTAAGTGGGTAGAAGCTATTCCAACTAGTAGTGTTGATCACAACACTTCCATTAAAATGCCTAAAGAAGTTATTTTCCCAAGGTTTAGAGTCCCTAGATATTTAATGACTGATGGTGGTTCACACTTCATTCATGGGGCTTTTCGAAAAGTGCATGCTAAATATGATGTTAACCATAGAATTGCATCACCTTATCATCCTCAATCTAGTGGTGAAGTTGAACTTAGCAATAGAGAAATAAAATTAATATTACAGAAAACTATTAATAGGTCCCGAAAGAATTGTTCTAAGAAATTGGTTGATGCACTTTGGGCCTATCGAACAGCATATAAAAATCCTATGGGTATGTCTGCTTATTAAATGGTTTATGTAAAATCTTGTCATTTGCCTCTGAGTTAGAACATAAAGCATATTGGGCAATTAAGGAACTCAATCATGATTTCAAACTTGCCTGCGAAAATAGGTTATTTGATATTAGCTCACAATATGAATGGAGAACCCAAGCCTATGAAAATGCCAATTTATTTAAAGAAAAAGTTAAAAGATGGCATGACAAAAGAGTCCAAAAGCGAGAATTTAAAGTTGGTGAATATGTTCTTTTGTACAACTCTCGTTACAGATTCTTTGCAGGAAAGCTCCTCTCTAAATGGGACGGACCATTTATCATCGAGGAGGTTTATCATCCCGGAGCCATTAAAATAAATGACTCCGAAGGTACTAACCCAAAGGTTGTCAATGGGCAAAGAATTAAACACTATATCTCAGGTACACCTATTAATGTTGAAAGCAATATTATCCAAACAATGACACTGGAGGAACACATAAAAGAAATCTTCTAGAACACTCCAGAATAACCGAAAAAGAGGAGGTACGTGATACGGTAAGTAAACGGAGTCTGAAAAATCCACAAAAATATTTTCTGTCAGTTTTGGAATAATTTAAAAATTAGGAAAATAAGAAACAACCAAGAAGGCACCCGAAGGGCACAAGACTCCAGGGCACGCCTGGGCCCCTTGGCGTGCCCAGGTGGGTTGTGCCCACCTCGAGAACCTTCCGGACTTTGTTTTTCTCCCGTTTGCTTGTTTCCCAAGATAAAAAATCTTTATATACCCCCTGAACGCATGACCACCGTATCGCATAGAAATCTCATGTTCTTCTTTCTTGCTATTTTATGACAGATCTAGATCGCCATGGCCCTTCGAGCTCCTCCAAGGACAAGTTCTTCGAGAACGTCATCAACCCATATTTGCGGGAGGTGATGCAGCACCCTCAAGCCATTGAGATGTGTGAGGGGGTTCTCCACATCCGGGACGTCCAGGGTCCCAAGGGGATGGGGACCTTGGATGACAGGCTTGAAGCTATGGAGCAGGAGGTCTTCAAGTGCAAGGGGATGGTGGAACGTGGACTCAATGCCAATCACCTCACGATCGCGGACTACACCATCATCTCAAGGTGGATGGAAAATCCATGAAGGACATCGTCTTCACCTTGAACGAGCAAATCAACTTTCTGCAAAGCCAAATCTATGATCTCCAAAACCAAGTCATGATGCAAGGTTTAAAGGTATAAGTTTGGCTGCCAGTTGCAGGATTCGCGAGACTCGCTCCTCCTCTTATAATGGTGAGACATTGCCATGGAAACAGGAAGATAAGATCGCTACTATATCATCACCACCACCTTCTTCATCACCAAAGGAGACTTGAGTTCATGGTATGGGCACTCCACTTGGCTTGTGCCAAGCTTGGGGGAGGTGTCCCGATATTGTATCACCGCCACTATCTTTGCCCTTATCTATTTTAGTTCGATCTTTAGTTATCCTTTGATTTAATTGAATAAAAGTTTAGATTTATACTTTGTTTTCAAGTGCTTGCTTAGTGATCTATCTATGTAACTGTGTTTGAGATATATAATAAATTTAGTTCATGTTTGGCTTTCTTTAATTTTTAGTTTCAATAAAATCTTATGGTAAGTAGTGACATCACATAACGAAAAGTATAAGTGGTAAATTTATTGGAGATTGACAAACATAGCATTGGTCAATGATGCAATTCATGAAAGAATTAATAAGGGAAGAGAAGATTCACATGCAAATACACTATCTTGGACATCTTTTATGATTGTGAGCCCCCATCAAAATATTATATGCCAAAATTGTTGACGTTGGACAAGGAAGACAACGTAATGATTTATGCTTGTTCATATTCAAATAGAAGTTATATTGTCATAGATCCTTTAACATGTGGTGCTTGATCAATATCTTTTCTAGCCAAAAAATCCGCACTAAGTAGAGATACTACTTGTGCATCCAAAACCCTTAAACCCAAATCCTGTTTTGAGAGTCCACCATACCTACCTATGGATTGAGTAAGAAACTTTAAGTAAGTTGTCATCGGTGCCAAAAGGCAATAAAAATTGCTTCTAAATGTGTTATATCATTTAGTGTAAGAGAAAATTGAGCATTGTACGCTTGTGATGGCAAAATAATAAAAGCGACAGACTTCATAATAAAGGTTGCTATCATAAGGGGCAATATAACATGACCTTTTTTTGCACTAAGAGATTGAGCATACAACCAAAAAGCGCATGGCAACCTATGCTTCCCTTTGCGAAGGGCCTATCTTTTACTTTTATGTATTTACTTTTATGCAAGAATCAAAGTATTCTTCTCTATTCCTTTTTATTTTCTCTTCTGCAAGCACCATGTGGTGAGGAAAGATCTAGGAACATATATCCAATTGGATATGGGTGGGCATGAGTTATTATTGTTGACATAACCCTTGAGGTGAATACATTGGGACGCAAAACTATAAGCCCTATCTTTCTATGTGTCTTATTGAAACTTTTTGCTCATGTATATGCGGTGAGTGTTAGCAATCGTAGAAGATTATATGACGATTGAGTATGTGGACTTGCCAAAAGGCTCCGATACATGACCCTTCCTGAAAAGATGATGACTTGTAGTTGCAAAGTTGATTGAGAACATAATTTGTTGGTTTTCAATAAGGTTTATGCTTTATACTTCGATGTTTTGATGAATTGTTACTTGCTCATGAGAAGTTATATCATAAAAGTTATGTGATAAAGTTTGTTGCTGTTACAATAATATGCATGATGCTTCTATGTCCGTATTTTGTTTTAATCAACACCTCTCTCTCCCTAAGCATGTGGACATGTTTTTCGATTTTGGTTTTCGCTTGAGGGCAAGTGAGGTCTAAGCTTGGGGGAGTTGATACATCCATTTTGCATCATGTTTTAAAACTGTTATTTATAATGTTTTTATGCATAATAATGCTTCTTAGAGTATTTCTAATGCCTTTTCTCTCATAATATGCAAGGTTTATACAAAGAGGGAGAATGCCGGTAGCTGGAATTCTGGACCTGAAAAAACTACGTCAGAGTTACCAATTCTGCACATCTCCAAATGAGGTTAACATTTATGGAGAATTATTTTGCAATATAAGAAAAATATTGGACCAAAAATCTACCAGAGGGGTCCCACCAAGTTGGCACAACCTATCGGTATACAAAAGTAGGGGCTCTCCTTTGTACCCCTTTACTTGTGCACGGGCAGTCAGAGCTGCGCCCGCGGCCACACTCAGCGGGGCAAGGAAGGGAAGCCAAGGCCACACGACAACCAAGGCAACACCAAGACCAAAGACACAAAGAGCAAGAGGGCGAGGTGGACTCCCCCGACAAGACCCTTGCCAGGGCGGCCTCCGCAGCCCCGGCAAGAGCCTTGCTAGGGCAACTTGCCCAACACTAGCAGAGCGCACCACCCTTGAGCCCAAGGGTTCCAACGCCATCAACCACATTGGAACCAAGGCTCGGGAGGCACCTCCATGGTGGCACGCAGATCATCGTGAAGATCGTGAGCATTCAAGATCAGATGAGGACCAGAAGACAACGACCCTCGGCAAGACCCTTGCCGAGGAAATCCACGAGACCTCCGGCAAGATCCTTGCTAGGGACGACCACGATGCCACGACAAGACCCTTGCTGGGGCCCCGGCAATACCCTTGCCGAGGATATCAGTGGGGCCACGACCAGGCCCGCATCTGCCAAAGACTCCGCCGTTGCTCCCCATGCAGCTGCCAGCCCAGCCAGCCAGGCAAGCACCTGCGTGCTGACGTGCGGCCTCAGACCAACTCAGCAAGCACCTCCGTCGTGGCATGCAGATCTTCGTGAAGACCCTACCACCGCACCATCTCAGCATCTTGACAGCCTACATGGCACTACACGCCGCGCTGGCCTGGACGCGTGTCGCAGCAAGGCAAAGTGGCGACGGCAAGAAGGGCATGTCGGCAGCGCATTAAATGCGTTTGTCCGACGGTGCCAGAGGATAGACTCGGCCACCGTATGCACTTTCCACCTCCTGTGTGCCACTGTAGCGTCCCCTTTTTCCTATAAAAGGAGGCCCGAGGCAGACGGAAGAAGAATTCGGCTCCTTTGAGAAAGTCACACACCATAGCTAGCTCAGGAACACGCAAATATACACCAAAGCGGGACTAGGGTATTACACATCCTCGCGGCCCGAACCTGGGTAAACGATCTGTGTGCTGGCTCCTAGAGCCGCTCTTTCCACAACCTCTTGCCCACCGACCGTAGTAAGGATTCCAGTGATCCCATAGGTGTCGTTTCCACCGACATCTTTGGCACGCTAGGCAGGGGGCGCAGCTGTGAAAATCTGGTCTAGCAGCTAGTCTAGCAGTTCTTCATCGCCATGTCTCCCAAGAGGAAGACAACGAAGGCGATCGGTTCATCCAAAGCGGGACTGCCCGTACCAGTGCGGGAAAGTAGCGGGGCGGTCGTGGACAGGACCTGGGGCGCGGCCTACGAACACCCACATCGCTCTGGCAGCCCAGGCCTGGCGAGCAGCGTTGTTCATGCGCAAGACGATGGGCCACACGCCGCAAAATCCAAAGACGGAGTTGGGCCCCCCACAGGCGGTGCGGGGCCCTCCCAAGGTGTCGTCGTGCCACCTTCCGGCGGGACCGTGGCCTCCAAGACACCTACGCCGGTGCCCACGACGCGCTCTTCCCAAGTTGTGTGCGATGAGCAGCGTCACCACGCTGGTGACCCTGGACGCCGTTGTGGGAAGAGCCTTCCCATCTTTTGCGGAATGAAGGAGGTCAGCATGCACGCCGAGGTGCTGGCAAAAATGGCATATAGCCGCAGGGCCGTGATAGAGCTCCTTCTAACGTGGTTAGAAGTCGGAGCGCGTCACGGTCCATGCAGCTTTTGCCGCCGCCCACGCCAGCAAAACCTTTGGCGCGCGCGCAGCTGCTCCTGGACTTTCCTCCTGCTGCGGAGAAGCTCGACGAGTGGAGAGCCACCGTCCGGATCCTCGTCGGCATTGCCAACAAGGATGAGCCATGACTAGTAGGGCCTGTAGGCTGATGCTCCATCGAGCCACCGCATGCCAGTGGAGGAAGGGCCGGAGGTGATGCAGCCATGGTGCACTCTCCTCCCCCACTCCAGTTACCGCGGGTGTCGATCCGTCATGATGATGCTTGTGATAACATCTCCATAGCATCGTCTGATCCACGGACCCCACCGCGATCAGCGCCAAGTTCTTCGGGAGCGGGCCCTTGAAGATGCTCGAACCACCATCGAACGCTGGCGTGATGCGCACCACCAGTCAGATAGGCGGGCAGGGACCACTATGGACCACCCAATACCGGGAGGCTACGGTGGCCTAACTTACGAGGTGGGTTGCCCCGCCTTTACCCGTGAGCTGCGGTAGTTCCAGTGGCCCTCCCACCGCACGTTCAAGCCCGACGTCAGCGAGAAGTACAATGGCAAGACTCACTCATCGGAGTTCCTCAGCATCTACAACATTGTGATGCAAGCTGCTGGAGCCCGCGACGACAAGGTGCTTGCCAATTACTTCCTGTTGGCACTTAAGCCCAATGTTATATCATGGTTGATGCACTTGCCGGCGGATTCCATTTCTTCTTGGTCGGACCTGTGTCATGAGTTTGTTGGCACCTTCACTGGAGGCCATCAAGCTCATGGCCAGGTGAGCGATCTGCATATCATCCCCCAGAAGGAAGGGGAAAACATGCGCAAGTACATCCAGAGGTTCAGCCGGGTGCAGTACAACATCCCAGACGTTCACCCAGCTGCCGTGATCAGCGCATTCCATCAGAATGTGCGCAACCGCAAGATACGTGAAGAGCTGGCGATGAACAAGGTCAAAGATGTGGATGAACTCTATGTTCTGGCTACTAGGTGCGCTCGAGTTGAAGAGGGGAGGAAGTACCCCGGCAAGGATGCCGGTGCGGAAACTGACTCCACAAACAACGACACCGCCGCCACGACGAAGAAGGGTCGGCGCCGTAACAGAAAGTGCAAGGGCAAGGCTGTGCTTGCCCGAGGGATCCGACGACACCGGCGCCGCGAAGAAGGCCAAGGCAAGCGACCCCGGCAAGGAAGTTGACGGGTATGCCACTTTCCAGGCCTTGGCGGCTGCCGACAAGCTAGGAAGCTCCGACAAGCAATATTGCAAGATCCACCGCACCAAGGGCCACGACCTCTAGAACTGCCGACAAGTTGAGCTGCTTGCTGAGAAGCAAAAAGCTGAGTATGAGAGGCAGGACAAAGAGAAAGGCCAGGCTGGTGTCGAGGGATCCGGCAAGAAGCATGGCAGCCAAGGAGGCCACCGCGGCAAGATAACCAGCAAAAGAGGCCCGCCCGGGGCCGCGACAAGAAGCAGGAAGATGATGATCATGACGAGGACGACGAGTCCGGTGACCACGAGTTTCAGAAAACTACGGAGGCCATGTGCGTCGATGGTGGCACCTTGCTACACACTTCTCACCGCCAGCTCAAGCAGTGGGTGTGTGAGATCATAGCGGTGGAGCCATCATTCGACGCACGGAATCCACTGAAGTGGTCCAGCACGCCTATCATCTTTAACACCAAGGACCACCTTGATCGCACGACTGCGGTTGGGTGTTTGCCGTTGTTGGTTTCACCAACGATATGCAACCTCAAGGTGATGAAGATGCTAGTTGACGGCGGGGCCGGTCTGAACTTGATCTCACCCGTTGTGATCAAAAGGCTACAAATTCCTGATGGAGACCTCGAAGAAACAGGCATGTTTCAAGGGGTCAACCTGGGAAGGAGTCAGCCGAAGGGTAAGGTCACGTTGCCCGTGATGTTTGGAGGCGAGTTGAACTACAGGACGGAGAGGATTGTCTTTGATGTAGCCGAGATCCCCTTGCCCTACAACGGGATCCTCGGCCGCCGGGCACTAGCCAAGTTCATGGCGGTGTCACACTACGCCTACAACACGCTGCAGATGCCTGGGCCGATGACCATCGTCACCGTACCCTCCGACAAGAAGGACGCGTTGATCTGCGCTGACCAACTCTACCGGGAAGCAGTTGCAGCAGCTGCCGCCAATGCACTTGCTCCTGCCGCAGAAGCCCCGGGAGGGAAGGAGACTGGCAAGACCTCTCGCACCCACTCCGGCAAGCGCACTTCTTTGGAGTGCTATGCTCCCGTCAAGGACGTGCCAGAGAGCTCCACCGGCAAGATCAAGAAATCCAGAGCTGCACCGCCAGAGACCAAGAAGGTGTCCGTCAAGGAAGATGGCATGGCAGGATCTTTCACCATAAGCTCCACCCTCGATAGCAAATAGGAAGGCGAGCTCGTCACTTTCCTGTGGGCGAATGTCGATGTGTTTGCATGGCAAGCATCCGACATCCCCGGCGTTTCCAGGGAGGTGATTGAGCACCATCTTGCTATCTGTCCTCATGCGCGGCCCATCAAGCAGAAGGTCAGGAAGCAAGCTTTGGAAAGGCGGGAGTTCATCACAGAAGAGATCAGAAAACTAGAGGCGGCAGGCTTGGTGAGAGGAGTACTCCATCCGACGTGGTTGGCCAATCCGGTGGTGGTGCGCAAGGCGAATGGGAAGTGGAGGCTGTGTATTGATTACACAGATATCAATAAGGCCTGTCCAAAAGACCCTTTTCTGTTGCCGTGCATCGACCAGATTGTTGACTCCACGGCCGGTTGTGACCTGTTATCATTCCTCGACACCTACTCAGGATACCATCAGATTTTTATGACGAGAGAATATGAAGAGAAGACATCATTCATCACCCCATGTGGTACGTATTGCTTTTTACGGATGCCTTTCGGGTTGAAGAGTGCTAGCTCCACATTTGCAAGAGTAGTCCAAATTGGTTTTGAGCCCCAGCTACATAGAAATATGGAGGCTTATATGGATGACATGGTGGTCAAAACCAAGGACAAGGCAACACTTGTGCAAGATTTGGAAGAGACATTTGCAAATTTGCGCAAGATCAACCTCAAGCTGAACCCTGAGAAGTATGTCTTCGGCGTCCCGTCCGGCAAACCTCTCGGATTCTTTGTGTCATAGCGTGGGATCGAGGCAAATATAGACAAGATCAAGGCCATTGAGCAGATTGAGGCACCCAGGCGGATCAAGGACGTGTGTCAGCTCACTGGATGCGCTACCACCATGAGCAGATTCCTCTCCAAGTCTGCTAAGCGTGCCCTCCCCTTTTTCAAGATTGACAGGCCCCGTGGAATGGACCCCAGAGGCCGAAGCAGCGCTGCAGGATTTGAAGAAATACCTCTGCTCCATGCCGATACTGGTTGCGCCTAAACCACAAGAGCCGCTGCTGTTGTATCTAGCGGCAATGAATCAAGTGGTCAGCACCGGGCTAGTAGCGCAGAGGGAGGTTGGTGAGAAGGCAGTGGCAACGTCAGTTCTGGCGGATGGTGAGCCAGAGCTCCCCCCGGCAGGGCCTGGTCCCGGCAAGGCGAGGCCCCCGGCAGGGTCGGACGCCAGCGGGACAGGGCCGGTGCAACCAAGTGAAGTGTTGCAGAAGAAGAAGGTGATGCAGCACCCAGTTTACTTTGTCAGCTCCCTCTTGCAGGGGGCTAGGTCAAGGTACTCCGGTGTGCAGAAATTGCTCTTCGGCCTCCTTATGGCCTCGAGGAAGCTGCGTCATTACTTCCAAGCGCATGAGATCACCGTCGTCACCCGCCTCCCTTTGCAACGGATACTGCATAATCCAGATGCAACAGGGAGGATTGTGGAATGGGCTTTGGAGTTGTCGAGTTTTGGTTTGAAGTTTGAAAGTACTTCGATGATCCAGAGCAGAGTCTTGGCGGAGTTCATTGTACAATGGACCTCGATGCCTGACGAAGAGATCCAGGAGACCACTCTTCCCGGCAAGGAAACAAGCCGCAACTGGATTATGTACTTTGACGGGGCTTTCTTGCTGCAAGGCGTCGGTGCCGGTGTGCTGCTCATCGCACCCACCGGAGAGCACCTCAAGTATGTGATCCAGATGCACTTTCCCAGGGAGATGTCGACAAACAACACGGCTGAATACGAGGGATTGCTTGCCGATCTCAGGATCGCGGCAGACCTCGGGGTCAAGAATCTGATCGTCAGAGGTGATTCACAGCTTGTCGTCATACAAATCAACAAGGATTATCAAAGCCCGTTGATGGAGGCCTCTGTGGATGAGGTGAGGAAGCTGGAGGAGCGTTTTGATGGTATACAAGCGGAGCATGTTCCCCGAGTGGAGAACGACATCGCCGACTACCTGTCAAAGCGCGCTGCCCTCAAACTACCTGTGGAAGCAGGTACTTTTGTGCTTCGGTTAACTCAACCATCTGTCAAACCATCGACAGAGCAAAACAAGCGGAGGAAATAAGGCCCCGGCAAGTACTTTCCCACCGAGCTCCCAGGAGCCGCTGGCGGAGATGCTGTCGTGGACGCCGAGCCTGCCGTGGGGCAACCGACTCCGACAGGGTGTCAAGCCCTGGCCGTAGAGACAGTCGCTCCCATGGTAGAGGAAATGCCTTTAGTCCTTGCCATCGAGCCCTAGGCTCCGGCATGGGCACAGCATACCGACCGATTCCTCCAAACAGGGGAGCTTCCTGAGGAGCAGGAAGAAGCAGAGAAAAGTAGCCCATCGGTCTGCCACGTACCAGTTCGTTGACAATGTTCTGTACAGAAAAAGACCAAACGGTGTGAAATTGAAGTGCATCCCCCAGGAGGAAGGACTGGAGCTGTTGGCAGAGATACATGGAGGCATATGTGGCTCCCACATAGGGTCGAGGGCCCTTGCCGGCAAGGCCTTCCGGCAAGGTTTCTTCTGGCCCACTGCCCTCCAGGATGCAACAGCACTAGTAACCAAGTGTGATGCGTGTCAGTAACATTCAAAGAAGCTTCATCAGCCAACTCAAGCCCTTCAAACAATCCCTCTCTCCTAGCCATTCTCGGTTTGGGAGCTCGACATACTGGGCCCTTTCCCCTGCGCCATCGGGGGCTTTGAGTACTTGTACGTTGCAATCGACAAGTTCACAAAGTGGCCGGAGGTTGAAGCAGTGAGGAAGATGACAGCGCAGTCAGCCGTCAAATTCTTCAAGGGGCTAGTATGCCATTTTGGTGTGCCAAACAGAGTCATCACTGACAATGGCACGCAGTTCACAAGCCACACCTTCATGAAATACATCGAAGACCTCGGCAGCAAGGTCTATTTCGCTTTCGTGGCACACCCACGGAGCAACGGCCAGGCGGAGAGGGCAAATGCTGAAGTACTGTGAGGCCCGAGGACAAAGACTTTTGATAGGCTGCAGAAGAGCGGAAGGCGCTGGATTGATGAGTTGCAGGCGGCTCTTTGGTCGATCAGAACGACGCCAAATCGAGCCACCAGCTAGACACCCTTTGCCCTGGTATACGGGGTAGAGGCAGTTCTCCCCATGGAACTCATATATGGGTCACCTCGGGTGCTCGCCTATGATTAGCTTGAGCAAGAGTGATTGCGGCAAGATGATGCAACGCTCCTCAAGGAAGATCGTCTTCGGGCGGCTGTGAGAGCAGCGCGCTACCAGCAAGCCTTGTGCCGCTACCATAGCCGCAAGTCTCATGCCCAGAGCTTTGAGGAAGGCTACCTTGTTCTTCAGCGCGTTCAATTGGCCAATAATTCCAATAAGTTGACGCCAAAGTGGGAAGGCCCTTATCGGGTAATAGGAGTCACCAAGCCCGGCGCAGTCCGCCTGGAGACTGAAGATGCCATTCCAGTGAGGAACTCCTGGAACATCGAACATCTTTGCAAGTTTTACCCATAAGGCGCGGTTGTCGGGCCTCCCGGCAAACCACCTTTTGTACAAGCCTTGCCTGCAAGGCATGTAACCTCTCTACAAAGCCAGGCACAAACACTGAGCATAAATAAATGAAGCGTTAGCGCCCTAAGTTATAGCATGCATGCTAGGTTGAATCTCTCCCTCGGTTAGGGTTGATAGTGCTTAGCGGCGACTAACCCCTAGCATAGAGGTCGAGTATGCATCTCTCTGTTACTTTCCGTCCTCTTTGGTTCGCAGGGTACATGGACATTTCTGCTGAGCCATTTGGAAGAAAGAGAGCAAGTCGGCGCTTCGGTCCCGGCAAGCCAAGGTTGCCGGGGGCTGAAGACACAAGGGTCCAACACCGGCAAGCCAAGGTTGCCGAGGGGCTGCAGATTCAGATAAGTCCTTTATCCCCTGTTTTGCATTTCCGTATGGAATTGGGATGTATGAAACCTCATTTTATTCCTAGGCTACCGTGCTCCCCTTTGCCTGTACCGAAGAACTTTTCCTTGGGTCAGAATTTGGTTGTAGCCGCGGTGACAAGGAAGCAAGCGTAGGGCCTAACCCTGCTTCGCCCCTGCCTCCGCCAAGAGCGTGAGTATGGTCGAATGAAGTAAGGGGACGGCAAGGCCTGCTGCCAGGCAATAATGTTTATCTTAAAAATAACAAGGATTCATTCCTTGGCATGGGTTTCGCTCACGCATAAAGAAACCGGCAAGCACCCCTTTTTCATTAATACGTCCCATACAAGTACATTTCGTACGGAATGTAAACATGAGCAAGGGGATTACAAGTTTTAAATTTAATTAAGGCCCGTGGGCTTACAAGCTAAAAAGAGATAAGATGCTCGTAATCCCTTTCTTGTCCCTCTCCCCAGGAATGGGAACAAGATGGCAGGAGGGCAAAAGGAGCACCTAGGCGAGGTACAAGCAGTAGAAGACACCAAGAGAACATCCCAGTGGCCATCCAGAAGAAGGCTGGTGATGATGGTGCCAGGAGAAGAGCTGGAAGATGAGGCAGCGGGCCGCCAATACGCTACGAAGGCATCGATGCCATCATACTCTGACTTGACGGCCCGCCACCCGCCTTCTTCGCCTTCTCCAGCCTTCCCACGCCAGTCGCCCAACAAGACGACCTCGAGAAGTTCAAGGAGCTGGTGATGCAGATGATGGTGTTGCCGGCGTCGCCCAGGAACAGTACGCCCAACACCTAGTCGAACCCGTCATCCTCTCGCCCGCCGCCCTTGTCGTTGTTGTCGCTGTCCTCCTTGTCACTCTCGCCCAAAGAAGAGCTTTCACCATCAGTCGAGCTCTCCGCACAGCACCCCAGCCTGTGTCCCGAGCGCCCAAAAAACTTGACAGAGAGCAAATCACTCTCCGCTAGCTTGAAGCAGAGGACGTGCCCATCCATCAAGCAACGGGCGCGTGCAAAAGTTTTCCAGCCCCGGTGAAGGAGCTTCACTTGGGGGGGCGGGGAACCTTGTGTTCACCCACATGTCGTCATGGCAACACCCCTTCATGTGAAGCCTCAGCTGCGGTGCTACGGCACGGTGGCCCACGCAGCTGCAGGATGAACTTGAGCGCCGAATCCCCAACATGACCACCCGGCGAAGCAGGAGGAGATGGCGACAGAGACAGAGACGGCGCAGGCGTTCCCCTTCCACGACCACCTCTGGCTCGACCGACTCGCGGACCGTGGCACCGTCCAGTGGCCCTGCCTCGAGTGTGGCCTTCTCCCTGGGCATCAAGCTCTTCCTTGACCACCACAGCTCTCGGGCGGGAGGAAGACCTGGTTGCCTCCACAGAAGAACGGCCTCGGCCATGCCCCCTCGCCATGACCGTGGGTGAGAATGGAGACGAAGGAGAAACGCGAGAAGATGCTTTTCCACCTGCCCCTGAGTCCCCTTTTTATAGTTGGGAAGGTGAGGCCGAAGGACTAGCCCTACGTCCCTGAAGAGCCCGCTCGGATCCGGCTCATTAAAGTGGCAGTAGGCGAGGCCATTGACCGCCCTCCTCACCCAATTAAAGGCGCGTGGGCGTAGGCCCGCGCACGTCTTCCCGTATTTCATGCACCTGTCACCTACCCCATGCCATGCATGCGGCGTACGTGGCGTAAAGAGCGGGCGTAGCAGGAAACGTGGAACGACGGTTCCAAGGCGGAGAGAGTAAATGAGCGATGGCTCTCCTATTCCGAGGGAACATGCAAGCCGCCTCTTTACTGTTCACCACAGATGACGCAAGCATGTTGCGGTCACCCCATGCATGACCCCCACATCACGCATTCAACGCGGGTCGTGGGGAAGTGCAGCTGACGAAGGATTTACCGCGGTAAAAATCCACCCTGCCTGCCCATGCACCGTTCTGGGCCTAGCCCAACAATGCGTCACGCTTATGTGTGGCCCAGGCCCGGGAGCTCCTGTTGGTGTACAAAAGTAGGGGCTCTCCTTTGTACCCCTTTACTTGTGCATGGGCAGTCAGAGCCACGCCCGCGGCCACACACAGCGGGGCAAGGAAGGGAAGCCAAGGCTACACGGCAACCAAGGCAACACCAAGACCAGAGACACAAAGAGCAAGAGGGCGAGGTGGACTCCCCCGGCAAGACCCTTGCCGGGGCGGCCTCCGCTTGCCGGGGCAACTTGCCCAATACCAGCAGAGCTCACCACCCTTGAGACCAAGGGTTCCAACGCCATCAACCACATTGGAACCAAGTCTCGGGAGGCACCTCCATGGTGGCATGCAGATCTTCGTGAAGATCGTGAGCATGCAAGATCAGATGAGGACCAGAAGACGACAATCCTCGGCAATACCCTTGCCGAGGAAATCCATGAGACCTCCGGCAAGATCCTTGCCGGGGACGACCACGGTGCCATGGCAAGACCCTTGCCGGAGGCCCAGCAAGACCCTTGCCGAGGACATCAGCGGGGCCGCAGCCAGACCCGCATCTGCTAAGACTCCGCCGCCGCTCCCCATGCAGCTGCCAGCCCTGCCAGCCAGGAAAGCACCTGCATGGCGACATGCGGCCTCAGACCAACTCAGCAAGCACCTGCGTGGTGGCATGCACATCTTTGTGAAGACCCTACCACCGCACCAGCTCAGCAGCCTGCCAGCCTACATGGCACTACACGCTGCGCTGGCCTGGACGCGTGTCGCAGCAAGGTGAAGCGACGACAGCAAGAAGGGCACATCGGAAGCGCATTAAATGTGTTTGTCCAACGGTGCCAGAGGATAGACTCAGCCACCGTATGCACTTTCCACCTCCTGTGTGCCACTGTAGCGTCCCTTTTTTTCCTATAAAAGGAGGCCCGAGGCATACGTGAGAAGGATTCGGCTCCTTTGAGCAAGTCACACACCATAGCTAGCTCAGGAACACGCAAATATACACCAAAGCAGGACTAGGGTATTATGCATCCTCGCGACCCGAACCTGGGTAAACGATTTGTGTGTTGGCTCCTAGACCTACTCTTTCCACAACCTCGTGCCCGCCGACCTTAGTAAGGATTCCAGTGATCGCATAGGTGTCATTTCCACCGACACAACCTACCTGGGCGCACGAGGGAGCCCAGGCGCGCCCTGGTGGGTTGTGCCCTCCTCGGCCCACCACTGGTGCCCATCTTCTGGTATATAGGTCATTTTGACCTAGAAAAAAATCAGGAGGGGACTTTTGGGATGAAGCGCCACCGTCTCGAGGCGGAACTTGGGCAGGAGCACTTTTGCCCTCTGGTAGAGCGATTCCATCGGGGGAACTTCCCTCCCGGAAGGGGAAATCATCGTCATCATCATCACCAACAACTCTCCCATCTTGGGAAGGGCAATATCCATCAACATATTCAACAACACCATCTCCTCTGAAACCCTAGTTCATCTCTTGTGCTCAATCTTTGTACCGGAACCTCAGATTGGTACTTGTGGGTGACTGTATTGTTGATTACATCTTGTAGTTGATTACAATATGGTTTATTTGGTGGAAGATTATATGTCAGATACATTATGATATTTAATACCCCTTTGATCTTGAGCATGATTATTATTTGTGAGTAGTGAAAGCACAAGTGCTCCCTGGGTGATTTTGGTAATTAATGTCAAAATATCTCTTGCTGGACTAATATTTTCATCTAGTATATTTCAGGAAGTTCGGCAAAGGCGTGGCATGGCCAAGAGGATGTGGAACCCCTTCAAGATGCTCAGGACGTATGATTGCCAAAAGCTCAAGACTCTTCATTTCTATTTTAGTGATCCAAGATCACATTGACTCCATAGGAAAAGCCAATACTATTAAAAGGGGATGAGGTGTTGCTTAATGATCTACTTGCTCAAAGTGCTTAGTGATATGCTCCAAAATCCTCAACCACTTTCTCAATTCCAAATATGTCCTAAACCTAAAGTCAAACTCGGCCCCACCGATTTGATTCATCCGGCACCACCGAGTTCACTTGACATAGCCACTGCCAGAAACCCTAATCAGTTCGATCCCACCGATGGGATCTCGGCCTCATCGGGATGGGCTTGCAAACTCTCTATTGCCTGTTGCAACTATGTCAGTCTCGCCGAGATAGGCAGTCGGCCCCACCGAGTTTGCTTGACCAACTCTCTGTGTGCTTATTACTAAAATCGGTCTCACTGAGTTTGTGTAATCGGTCAAACCGAGATGAGGTTTTGCCCTAACCCTAGCACATCGGTCCCACCGAGTTGATCATGTCGGTCCCACCGAAAATCCTAATGTTCACATTTTGAACTAAATCGGTCTCACCGAGTTCACACATTCGATCTAACCGAGTTGGCTCTTTTGTGTGTAATGGTTAGATTTTGTGTGGAGGCTATATATACCCCTCCATCCTCCTCTCCAAGTGTGAGAGAGCCATCAGAACATGCCTACACTTCCAACATTCATTTTCTAGAGAGAACCACCGACTCATGTGTTGAGACCAAGACATTCCAATCCAACCACAAGAATCTTGATCTCTAGCCTTCCCCAAGTTGCTTTCCACTCAAATCATCTTTCCACCATAGCCAAAACTGTGAGAGAGAGTTGAGTGTTGGGGAGACTATCATTTGAAACACAAGAGCAAGGAGTTCATCATCAACACACCATCTATTACCTTTTGGAGAGTGGTGTCTCCTAGATTGGTTAGGTGTCACTTGGGAGCCTCCGTCAAGATTGTGGAGGTTAACCAAGGAGTTTGTAAGGGCAAGGAGATCGCCTAATTCGTGAAGATCTACCCAAGTGAGGCAAGTTCTTCATGGGCGATGGACATGGTGGGATAGACAAGGTTGCTTCTTCGTGGACCCTTCGTGGGTGGAGCCCTTAGTGGACTCACGCAACCGTTACCCTTCGTGGGTTGAAGTGTCCACCAACATGGATGTACGATAGCACCACCTATCGGAACCACGCCAAAAATATCCGTGTCTTCAATTGCGTTTGCACACTCCAATCCCATGCCTTTACTTTCTTGCAAATTGCAAGCTTTACTTTCCGTTGCTCATATATGAAGGAAATATGCCCTAGAGGTAATAATAAAGTTATTATTTATTTCCTTTTATCATGATAAATTTTTATTATTCATGCTATAATTGTATTAACCGGAAACATGATACATGTGTGAATACATAGACGAACATACAGTCACTAGTATGCCTCTACTTGACTAGCTCATTAATCAAAGATGGTTATGTTTCCTGACCATAGACATGTGTTGTCATTTGATTAATGAGATCACATCATTAGGAGAATGATGTGATTGACATGACCCATTCCGTTAGCCTAGCACTTGATCATTTAGTATATTGCTATTGCTTTCTTCATGACTTATACATGTTCCTGAAACTATGAGATTATGCAACTCCCGTTTACCGGAGGAACACTTTGGGTGCTACCAAACGTCACAACGTAACTGGGTGATCATAAAGGAGTACTACAGGTGTCTCCAAAGGTAGATGTTGGGTTAGCATATTTCGATATTAGGTTTTGTCACTCCGATTGTCGGAGAGGTATCTCTGGTCCCTCTCGGTAATGCACATCACTATAAGCCTTGCAAGCAAAGCAACTAATGAGTTAGTTACGGAATGATGCATTATGTAACGAGTAAAGAGACTTGCCGGTAATGAGATTGAACTAGGTACTGGATACCGACGATCGAATCTCGGGCAAGTAACATACCGATGACAAAGGGAACAACGTATGTTGTTATGCGGTTTGACCGATAAAGATCTTCGTAGAATATGTAGGAACCAATACGGGCATCCAGGTTCCGCTATTGGTTATTGACCGAGAATAGTTCTAGGTCATGTCTACATAGTTCTCGAACCCGTAGGGTCCGCACGCTTAACGTTACGATAACAGTTTTATTATGAGTTTATAAGTTTTGATGTACCAAAGTTTGTTTGGAGTCCCGGATGTAATCACGGACATGACGAGGAGTCTCGAAATGATCGAGACATAAAGATTGATATATTGGACGACTATATTCAGACACCGGAAGTGTTCCGGGTAATTTCGGAGAAAACCGGAGTGCCGGAGGGTTACCGGACCCCCCCCCCCCCCCGGAAGAGTTAATGGGCCACATGGGCCTTAGTGGAAAGAGAGAGGGGCGGCCAGGGTGGGCCGCGCGCCCCCTCTCCCTCTGGTCCGAATTGGACTAGGAGGGGGGAGCGGCGCCCCCCCTCTTTCCTTCCCCCTCTCCCCCTTCCTTTCCTCCTCCTAGTAGGAGTAGGAAAGGGGGAGTCCTACTCCTACTAGGAGGAGGACTCCTCCTCCTTGGCACGCCCACAAGGGCCGGCCGACCACCCCCCTTGCTCCTTTTTATACGGGGGCGGGGGGGCACCCTAGGACACACAAGTTGATCTACGGATCGTTCCTTAGCCGTGTGCGGTGCCCCCCTCCACCATATTCCACCTCGGTCATATCGTCGCGGAGTTTAGGCGAAGCCCTGCGCCGGTAGAACATCATCATTGTCACCACGCCGTCGTGCTGACGGAACTCATCCCCGAAGCTTTGCTGGATCGGAGCCCGGGGATCGTCATCGAGTTGAACATGTGCTGAACTCGGAGGTGTTGTACGTTCGGTGCTTGGATCGGTCGGATCGTGAAGACGTACGACTACATCAACCGCGTTGTCATAACGCTTCCGCTTATGGTCTACGAGGTACGTGGACAACACTCTCCCCTCTCGTTGCTATGTCATCACCATGATCTTGCGTGTGCGTAGGAAATTTTTTGAAATTGCTACGTTCCCCAACAGTGGCATCCGAGCCTAGGTTTTATGCGTTGATGTTATATGCACGAGTAGAACACAAGTGAGTTGTGGGCGATACAAGTCATACTGCTTACCAGCATGTCATACTTTGCTTCGGCAGTATTGTGAGATGAAGCGGCCTGGACCTACATTACGCGTACGCTTACCCAAGACTGGTTTTCACCGTTACGAGCACTCGTGCTTAAAGGTGACTGGCGGGTGTCTGTCTCTCTCACTTTAGCTGAATCGAGTGTGGCTACACCCGGTCCTTGCGAAGGTTAAAATAGCACTAACTTGACGAACTATCGTTGTGGTTTTGATGCGTAGGTAAGAACGGTTCTTGCTAAGCCCATAGCAGCCACGTAAAACTTGCAACAACAAAGTAGAGGACGTCTAACTTGTTTTTGCAGGGCATGTTGTGATGTGATATGGTCAAGACGTGATGCTATATTTTATTGTATGAGATGATCATGTTTTGTAACTGAAGTTATCGGCAACTGGCAGGAGCCATATGGTTGTCGCTTTATTGTATGAAATGCAAATGCCCTGTAATTGCTTTACTTTATCACTAAGCGGTAGCGATAGTCGTAGAATTAATAGATGGCGTAATGACAACGATGCTACGATGGAGATCAAGGTGTCACGCCGGTGACGATGGTGATCACGACGGTGCTTTGAAGATGGAGATCACAAGCACAAGATGATGATGGCCATATCATATCACTTATATTGATTGCATGTGATGTTTATCCTTTATGCATCTTATCTTGCTTTGTTTGACGGTAGCATTTTAAGATGATCTCTCACTTAAAATTATCAAGAAGTGTTCTCCCTGAGTATGCACCGTTGCCAAAGTTCATCGTGCCCAGACACCATGTGATGATCGGGTGTGATAAGCTCTACGTCCATCTACAACGGGCGCAAGCCAGTTTTGCACACGCAGAATACTCAGGTTAAACTTGACGAGCCTAGCATATGCAGATATGGCCTCGGAACACGGAGACCGAAAGGTCGAGCGTGAATCATATAGTAGATATGATCAACATAGTGATGTTCACCATTGAAAACTACTCCATCTCACGTGATGATCGGTTATGGTTTAGTTGATTTGGATCACGTGATCACTTAGATGACTAGAGAGATGTCTGTCTAAGTGGGAGTTCTTAAGTAATATGATTAATTGAACTTAAATTTATCATGAACTTAGTACCTGATAGTATTTTGCTTGTCTATGTTTGTTGTAGATAGATGGCTCGTGTTGTTGTTCCGTTGAATTTTAATGCGTTCCTTGAGAAAGCAAAGTTGAAAGATGATGGTATCAATTACACGGACTGGGTCCGTAACTTGAGGATTATCCTCATTGCTACACAGAAGAATTACGTCCTGGAAGCACCGCTGGGTGCCAGGCCTGCTGCTGATGCAACTGACGATGTTAAGAACGTCTGGCAGAGCAAAGCTGATGACTACTCGATAGTTCAATGTGCCATGCTTTATGGCTTAGAACCGGGTCTTCAACGATGTTTTGAACGTCATGGAGCATATGAGATGTTCTAGGAGTTGAAGTTAATATTTCAAGCAAATGCCCGGATTGATAGATATGAAGTCTCCAATAAGTTCTACAGCTGCAAGATGGAGGAGAATAGTTCTGTCAGTGAGCATATACTCAAAATGTCTGGGTATAATAATCACTTGATTCAACTGGGAGTTAATCTTCCGGATGATAGTGTCATTGACAGAATTCTCCAATCACTACCACCAAGCTACAAGAGCTTCGTGATGAACTATAATATGCAAGGGATGAACAAGACAATTCTCGAGCTCTTCGCAATGCTAAAAGCTGCGGAGGTAGAAATCAAGAAGGAGCATCAAGTGTTGATGGTCAACAAGACCACTAGTTTCAAGAAAAAGGGAAAAGGAAAGAAGAAGGGGAACTTCAAGAAGAACGGCAAGAAAGTTGCTGCTCAAGAGAAGAAACCCAAGTCTGGACCTAAGCCTGAAACTGAGTGCTTCTACTGCAAGCAGACTGGACACTGGAAGCGGAACTGCCCCAAGTATTTGGCGGATAAGAAGGATGGCAAGGTGAACATAGGTATATGTGATATACATGTTATTGATGTGTACCTTACTAGAGCTCATAGTAGCACCTGGGTATTTGATACTGGTTCTATTGCTAATATTTGCAACTCGAAACAGGGACTACGGAATAAGCGAGCACTGGCGAAGGACGAGGTGACGATGCGCGTGGGAAACGGTTCCAAAGTCGATGTGATCGCGGTCGGCACGCTACCTCTACATCTACCTTCGGGATTAGTTTTAGACCTGAATAATTGTTATTTGGTGCTAGCGTTGAGCATTACATTATATCTGGATCTTGTTTAATGCGAGACGGTTATTCATTTAAATCAGAGAATAATGGTTGTTCTATTTATATGAGTAATATCTTTTATGGTCATGCACCCTTGAAGAGTGGTCTATTTTTATTGAATCTCGAAAGTAGTGATACACATATTCATAATGTCGAAGCCAAAAGATGCAGAGTTGATAATGAGAGTGCAACTTATTTGTGGCACTGTCGTTTAGGTCATATCGGTGTAAAGCGCATGAAGAAACTCCATACTGATGGACTTTTGGAATCACTTGATTATGAATCACTTGGTACTTGCGAACCGTGCCTCATGGGCAAGATGACTAAAACACCGTTCTCTGGCACTATGGAGAGAGTAACAGATTTGTTGGAAATAATACATACAGACGTATGTGGTCCGATGAATGTTGAAGCTCGTGGCGGATATCGTTATTTTCTCACCTTCACAGATGATTTGAGCAGATATGGGTATATCTACTTAATGAAACACAAGTCTGAAACATTTGAAAAGTTCAAAGAATTTCAGAGTGAAGTGGAAAATCATCGTAACAAGAAAATAAAGTTTCTACGATCTGATCGTGGAGGAGAATATTTGAGTTACGAGTTTGGTTTACATTTGAAACAATGCGGAATAGTTTCGCAACTCACGCCACCTGGAACACCACAAAGAAATGGTGTGTCCGAACGTCGTAATCGTACTTTACTAGATATGGTGCGATCTATGATGTCTCTTACCGATTTACCGCTATCGTTCTGGGGTTATGCTTTAGAGACGGCCGCATTCACGTTAAATAGGGCACCATCAAAATCCGTTGAGACGACGCCTTATGAACTGTGGTTTGGCAAGAAACCAAAGTTGTCATTTCTTAAAGTTTGGGGCTGCGATGCTTATGTGAAGAAACTTCAACCAGATAAGCTCGAACCTAAATCAGAGAAATGTGTCTTCATAGGATACCCAAAATAGACTGTTGGGTACACCTTCTATCACAGATCCGAAGGCAAAACATTAGTTGCTAAGAATGGATCCTTTGTAGAGAAGGAGTTTCTCTCGAAAGAAGTGAGTGGGAGGAAAGTAGAACTTGATGAGGTAACTGTACCTGCTCCCTTATTGGAAAGTAGTTCATCACAGAAATCAGTTCCTGTGACACCTACACCAATTAGTGAGGAAGCTAATGATATTGATCATGAAACTTCAGATCAAGTTTCTACTGAACCTCGTAGGTCTACCAGAGTAAGATCCGCACCAGAGTGGTACGGTAATCCTATTCTGGAAGTCATGTTACTTGACCATGATGAACCTACGAACTATGAGGAAGCGATGATGAGCCCAGATTCCGCAAAATGGCTAGAGGCCATGAAATCTGAGATGGGATCCATGTATGAAAACAAAGTATGGACTTTGGTTGACTTGCCCGATGATCGGCAAGCCATTGAGAATAAATGGATCTTTAAGAAGAAGACTGACGCTGATGGTAATGTAACTGTCTATAAAGCTCGACTTGTTGCGAAAGGTTTTCGACAAGTTCAAGGGGTTGACTACGATGATACTTTCTCACCCGTAGCGATGCTTAAGTCTGTCCGAATCATGTTAGCTATTGCTGCATTTCATGATTATGAAATTTGGCAAATGGATGTCAAAACTGCATTCTTGAATGGATTTCTGGAAGAAGAGTTGTATATGATGCAGCCAGAAGGTTTTGTTGATCCAAAAGGTACTAACAAAGTGTGCAAGCTCCAGCGATCCATTTATGGACTGGTGCAAGCATCTCGGAGTTGGAATAAATGCTTTGATAGTGTGATCAAGGCATATGGTTTTATACAGACTTTTGGAGAAGCTTGTATTTACAAGAAAGTGAGTGGGAGCTCTGTAGCATTTCTGATATTATATGTAGATGGCATATTATTAATTGGAAATGATATAGAATTTCTGGATAGCATAAAGGGATACGTGAATAAAAGTTTTTCAATGAAAGACCTCGGTGAAGCTGCTTACATATTGGGCATCAAGATCTATAGAGATATATCAAGAAGCTTAATAGGACTTTCACAAAGCACATACCTTGATAAAATTTCAAAAAATATCAAAATGGATCAGGCAAAGAAAGGGTTCTTGCCCGTGCTACAAGGTGTGAAGTTGAGTCAAACTCAATGCCTGACCATAGCAGAAGATAGAGAGAAAATGAAAGATGTTCCCTATGCTTCAGCCATAGGCTCTATCATGTATGCAATGTTGTGTACCAGACCTGACGTATGCTTAGCAATAAGCTTGGCAGGAAGGTACCAAAGTAATCCAGGAGTGGATCACTGGACAGCGGTCAAGAACATCCTGAAATACCTGAAAAGGACTAAGGATATGTTTCTCGTATATGGAGGTGACAAAGAGCTAGTCGTAAATGGTTACGTCGATGCAAGCCTTGACACTGATCCGGACGATTCTAAATCGCAAACCGGATACGTGTTTTTATTAAACGGTGGAGCTGTAAGTTGGTGCAGTTCTAAACAAAGCGTCGTGGCGGGATCTACATGTGAAGCGGAGTACATAGCTACTTCGGAAGCAGCGAATGAAGGAGTCTGGATGAAGGAGTTCATTACCGATCTAGGTGTCATACCTAGTGCATCGGGACCAATGAAGATCTTCTGTGACAATACTGGTGCAATTGCCTTGGCAAAGGAATCCAGATTTCACAAGAGGACCAAGCACATCAAGAGACGCTTCAATTCCATCCGGGACCAAGTCCAAGTGGGAGATATAGAGATTTGCAAGATACATACGGATCTGAATATTGCAGATCCGTTGACTAAGCCTCTCTCACGAGCAAAACATGATCAACACCAAGACTCCATGGGTGTTAGAATCATTACTTTGTAATCTAGATTATTCACTCTAGTGCAAGTGGGAGACTGAAGGAAATATGCCCTAGAGGCAATAATAAAGTTATTATTTATTTCCTTTTATCATGATAAATGTTTATTATTCATGCTAGAATTGTATTAACCAGAAACATGATACATGTGTGAATACATAGACGAACATACAGTCACTAGTATGCCTCTACTTGACTAGCTCATTAATCAAAGATGGTTATGTTTCCTAACCATAGACATGTGTTGTCATTTGATTAATAAGATCACATCATTAGGAGAATGATGTGATTGACATGACCCATTCCGTTAGCCTAGCACTTGATCGTTTAGTATATTGCTATTGCTTTCTTCATGACTTATACATGTTCCTGAAACTATGAGATTATGCAACTCCCGTTTACCGGAGGAACACTTTGGGTGCTACCAAACGTCACAACGTAACTGGGTGATCATAAAGGAGTACTACAGGTGTCTCCAAAGGTAGATGTTGGGTTAGCGTATTTCGAGATTAGGTTTTGTCACTCCGATTGTCAGAGAGGTATCTCTGGGCCCTCTCGGTAATGCACATCACTATAAGCCTTGCAAGCAATGTAACTAATGAGTTAGTTACGGAATGATGCATGACGTAACGAGTAAAGAGACTTGCCGGTAACGAGATTGAACTAGGTGTTGGATACCGACGATCGAATCTTGGGCAAGTAACATACCGATGACAAAGGGAACAACGTATGTTGTTATGCGGTTTGACCGATAAAGATCTTCGTAGAATATGTAGGAACCAATACGGGCATCCAGGTTCCGCTATTTGTTATTGACCGAGAATAGTTCTAGGTCATGTCTACATAGTTCTCGAACCCGTAGGGTCCGCACGCTTAACGTTACAATGACAGTTTTATTATGAGTTTATAAGTTTTGATGTACCGAAGTTTGTTCGGAGTCCCGGATGTGATCACGGACATGATGAGGAGTCTCGAAATGGTCGAGACATAAAGATTGATATATTGGACGACTATATTCGGACACCGGAAGTGTTCCGGGTAATTTCGGAGAAAACCGGAGTGCCGGAGGGATACCGGAACCCCCCCCCCCCCGGGAGAGTTAATGGGCCACATGGGCCTTAGTGGAAAGAGAGATGGGCGGCCAGGGTGGGCCGCGCTCCCCCTCTCCCTCTGGTCCGAATTGGACTAGGAGGGGGGGCGGCGCCCCCCTCTTTCCTTCCCCCTCTCCCCCTTCCTTTCCCCCTCCTAGTAGGAGTAGGAAAGGGGGAGTCCTACTCCTACTAGGAGGACGACTCCTCCTCCTTGGCGCGCCCACAAGGGCCGGCCGGCCTCTCCCCTTGCTCCTTTATATACGGGGGCGGGGGGGCACCCTAGGACACACAAGTTGATCTACGGATCGTTCCTTAGCCGTGTGCGGTGCCCCCCTCCACCATATTCCACCTCGGTCATATCGTTGCGGAGTTTAGGCGAAGCCCTGCGCCGGTAGAACATCATCATCGTCACCACGCCGTCGTGCTGACGGAACTCATCCCCAAAGCTTTGCTGGATCGGAGCCCGGGGATCGTCATCGAGCTGAACGTGTGCTGAACTTGGAGGTGCCGTACGTTCGGTTCTTGGATTGATTGGATCGTGAAGACGTACGACTACATCAACCGCGTTGTCATAACGCTTCCGCTTACGGTCTACGAGGGTACGTGGACAACACTCTCCCCTCTCGTTGCTATGTCATCACCATGATCTTGCGTGTGCGTAGGAAATTTTTTGAAATTATTACGTTCCCCAACAATATACTCTTGCCATGCTTGCTTAAAATGTATTGTGAATGTTTAAACTTGTGCTCAAATTCCACCTTAACTTGAAGAATTTAAAATTTTCCACTTTTACTTGTTGAGGGTCTAATCACCCCCCCCCCTCGAGACACCTCTTCTCCATCCTTTCAATTGGTATCAGAGCATTGGTCCCCATTGCTTTGGTTTAATCACCATTGGATGAAGATGGATGAGTCTACGATGGGGAGTTTTAGATGTAGAGTGGCTATGCTTGATGGAGAATTCTTTAATGCTTGAAAAAATGAGATGCTTGAGATTTTCAATGAATATCATTTGAATAAGTACATTACTAGTCCTTGTGTGCCCCTTGTTGACCCCTTGCATCCTACCCCTTATGAGTCACTTGACATGATCCGCAATCTAAGAACTATCAATCTTATCATCAGAGGTTTGCCTAGAAATTTGATTGTTTGCTTGCCTACTCTTGAATGTGCTTACACCATATGGAGATTTCTTGAGCAACGGTTCCCAAATTATTCCCTGAAAAATCTAGATGTGATTCTTCAGAAGTCTGTTGCTTTAAATAAAATGAATCATAATGATCCTAAGTTTGGTGATTGTTTATTTGAGCTTCGTGACCTTATGTGTGCCAAAGGAGATGTTGGAATCATTAGTAACATCATCTTGGAAGTCATTAGAATTCATAAAGATGAACATTGCCATGGTCATACATCTAATGAATCACACTCTCTAGGTGATGATCAACCACAAGATGATGTTGAACATGGATACTATGATGAGGATGATGATAGTGATTTTTATCTCAATGAGTCTATGAGACACTTTGGTCTTATGGCTAATCTTCGAGGCTACATGGCTGGAGGAAAGGAATGGGTCTTTGAAGTGGATGTACCGATTACATGACCAGAGACAAGGAAATGTTTCGTGAGCTTGCTGAAAATGATGGCCCTCGAAAATATGTCTCTTTTGTTGATAACTCAAAGGGTAAGGTGGTTGGCCTTGGTAAGGTGGCCATCTCACATGATAGCTCCATCCAAAATGTTATGCTCGTTGAATCTCTTGGCTACAATTTACTTTCCGTATCTAGACTAGCTGACTTTGGATTCAATGTCCTATTTACTGAAGTAGATTGCCAAGTGTTTCGCAGAGACAATCATAATATGATCTTTACCGGTATACATAGAGGTGATCTATACATTGTTGATTTCACTAAAAAGGCTCATCCTAGAACTTGCTTAATTGCTAACTCTTCTAAAGGTTGGTTGTGGCATAGAAGGTTAGGTCATGTGGGCATGCAAAATCTTGATAGGCTTATTAATGGTGATCATACCATTGGAGTGAAAGACGTTATATTTGATAAGGATAGACTGTGCAGTGCTTGTAAAGCAGGAAAACAGGTTGGAGGAAGCCACCTCAAGAAAAACATCATGACCACGAGAAGACCACTCGAGCTGCTTCATATGGATCTTTTTGGTCCAAACGCCTATAAAAGTCTCGGTGGTAATTCGTTCGGTTTAGTCATTGTCGATGACTTTTCAAGATTTACGTGGGTGTTCATTCTTGATGATAAATCACAGGTCCAAAAGATCTTCAAGAATTTCGCTAGGAAGGCCCAAAATCAATTTGAAGTGAAGATCAAGAAGGTTCGCAGCGACAACGGAACGGATTTCAAGAACGCAAATATGGACACCTTTCTTGACGAAGAAGGGATTTCACATGAGTTCTCGGCTGCGTACACACCTCAACAAAATGGAGTTGTTGAGAGGAAGAATCGGACTCTTATTGAGATGGTGAGAACGATGCTTGATGAGCACAAGACGTCAAAACACTTTTGGGCGGAAGCGGTTGAGAGAGCTTGTCATGCAACAAATCGTCTATATCTTCACAAGCTACTAGGCAAGACGAAATATGATCTTCTCATCGGTAACAAACCCCAAGTTGGATACTTACGAGTATTCGGCTCAAAGTGCTATATTCTTGATAAGCATCGTCGTTCGAAACTTTCTCCTAAGTCTCATGAAGGTTTCCTACTCGGTTATGGCTCAAACTCTCACACTTACCGTGTCTACAACAATTTCACCCGAAAGGTTGAAGAGACGGTAGATGTGAAGTTTGATGAATCTAACGGCTCGCAAGTAGAGCAATTGCCAATTGATGTAGGAGACAAAGACCCTTTGGAAGAAATCCAAGACTTGTCTATTGGCAAGATTCGCCCAATGAAGGTGAAGGAGAGTACCTCATGCGTTAAAGTGGAAGATTCTACCTCACAACAAGGTGAACCATGAGTTGACTCGGAGGCATCCATAGGTGGGACACACCAAGATGAAGAAAACGAGGAAGTACACCAAGATGAACCTCATCAACCTCCTTCTCCACCTCCACAAGAGAACAACAACATCAACAACAAAGTAGGCCAAGAGGAAGAACAAGATGATGAAGAGGATGTTCCACCCCGACCCAAACAAAAGCTCTCACGAGTTAGAGCAAGAGTTTCAAGAGACCATCCCGTCGAACAAATCTTTGATGATATCCAAACCGGGAAAATTACTCGCTCTAAAAATCGTTTGGCTTATTTTTTTGAACATTATTCATTCATCTCTAGTATTGAACCTATGAAGGTTGAAGAAGCGCTTGATGATCCAGATTGGGTGAACGCCATGCACGGAGAGCTACACAACTTCAAGAGGAACCAAGTATGGACCTTGGTAGAAAAGCTGGACAACAACCAAAATGTCATTGGTACCAAATGGGTGTTTCGGAATAAGCAATATGAAGATGGACAAGTTGTACGCAACAAGGCCCGTCTCGTCGCCCAAGGCTACACTCAAGTCAAAGGTATGGACTATGGTGATACATATGCCCCCGTTGCTAGACTTGAGTCCATACGCATCTTACTTGCTTATGCCAATCATCATGATATTACATTATATCAAATGGACATTAAAAGTGCCTTTTTAAATGGTGAAATTGAGGAGGAAGTTTATGTTAAACAACCTCCGGACTTTGTTAATCCTAAGAAACCTAATCATGTTTACAAACTTCACAAAGCTCTTTATGGTCTTAAACAAGCTCCTAGAGGGTTGTATAAATGCTTGATCAAGTTCCTTATTGGAAAAGGCTTTGAGATTGGAAATTTTGATTGTCTTTTTACTAAAAGGGTTAATGGTGGATTATTTGTGTGCCAAATTTATGTGGATGATATCACATTTGGTTCGACTAACCCTCATTTTAGTGAAAATTTTGGAAGGCTAATGTCGGAGAAGTTTGAGATGTCTATGATGAGCGAACTCAAGTTCTTTCTTGGTTTGCAATCAAGCAAACTAAGGAAGGTAACTTTGTTTCCCAAACAAAGTATACCAAGAACTTATTCAAGAAGTTCAACATGCAAGAAAGCAAAGGTATGAAAACACCAATGCCTACTAGTGGACATCTTGACTTGACAAAGGATGGCAAACCGGTTGACCAAAAGGTTTATCGCTCTATGATTGGTTCATTATTGTATCTGTGTGCCTCATGTCCCGATATTATGCTAAGTGTGTGCATGTGTGCATGATATCGAGCGGCCCCTAAGGAATGTCATCTTAAGGCTGTGAAAAGGATAATGAGATACTTAATTCGTACAGCAAACTTTGGCATTTGGTATCCTAAGAGGTCTTCTTTTGATCTTGTTGGCTACCCGATTCGGACTATGCCGGAGACAAGGTTGATATAAATTCCACTTCAGGAACTTGTCAATTTCTTGGTAGATCTCTTGTGTCTTGGTCCTCCAAGAAACAAAACTCGGTATCCTTATCCACCGCCGAAGCGGAATACATTGCCGCAGGTTCATGTTGTGCTCAATTACTTTGGATGACCCAAACTCTTAAAGATTATGGGATTTATGTCAAACATGTTCCATTGCTTTGTGAAAGTGAAAGTGCTATTAAGATTGCTCACAATCCCGTATAGCATTTTCGAACTAAGAATATTGAAGTTCGTCATCATTTCATTCGAGATCATGTTGCTAAAGGAGATTTCGATCTTAAGCATGTTCGAACCGATAAGCAATTGGCGGATATATTCACCAAACCGCTTGATGAGAAAGTATTTTGCCGTTTAAGAGGTGAACTGAACATCATTGATGCCTCAAACTTGGAGTAGAAACTCCATTCGGATGCATGCAAGGCATGAGCCTTTGACTAATCCTTGATATTACTCTTATGATAATGATCATATGTCTTGGATCTATATTTGTACCCTTGCATGCTATCTAACCCTTGTAGGTACTTGGATGAATCTAATTCAATGAGATTGCAACACACTCACATCTTGAGCAATCTCTACATCTCCAAGTCTCTAAAATATGGTGGTTGAAGACAAGGAAGCATGAACCCTTTCAACATATCCTTTGAAAATTTCTATATATCAAATTTCATTTGGAATCAAATTTCATGATAGTCATATTGGATACACAAGTTCTCTTCCTTGCAAATCTAACCCATGTAGGTAGATGAACTCAAACTACATGTGGTGCTCCCAACTCTTGATGAACTACATCAACCTTGAGCATCCTACACAAGTTCGACTACATGATCAAGATCAACACCACCGCCCAAGGTATGTCATTCCATCTCAGAGAATCTTTACCCCAAGTCATGGGTCAAAGCATCTCAGCAAGATGTGAATACATCAAAATGCTTAAATGAAAAATGGTAACCCCGTTTTGAGCTTAAACGATGAGTATGACCTACGATCAAGTGTTCTCACTTGACTCCTTAGTCAATATACTCTAACAAAGGTGACATTGTCGCCGACCCCTTCTAGATGAAGTTCTCTAGTATTTCTTTGTGTTCTTGCATTTGTGCCTAGCTTGGTTGTTTCCTTTTCACTTTATGTAGATTTCTTTTCCTTTCTTTGTTATGTTCTGCATTCCCTGCATCTAATTATTTGCAAATGTTTCAGTTAATTCCTTGCAAATCCTTGTGAGATCTTATTTGCCAAGTGAGTTGAGATGACAAAATGTTTCCTATGCATTGAACTTGGTCTCACCGATTTCTGCATCTTGGCTAGACCGAACTGCAATCCTGCATTGTAGATTGTTCATCGGTTCATCCGACAAGGACAAACTCGGTCTAAACGATATGCATCATCTATGACACTGCCAACTCGGTGTCACCGATGAAAATAACTTGGTGTTACCGATTTCACGACCCAAAAAACATTTTGCCATTGTCATTATCTTTTTCCTTCCAACTCCACTTGATGATTCTTGTCGTATACTAGCATCTTAAATTACATGCTGCTTTGTAATGTGTCTCAAGGACCAAACCTACTTGACTCATGCTCCAGAAGACCCCTTCTTGGAAATTGATGTCAAAGGGGGAGAGAGAGCACATCAAAGCTTATCACATAAGAGAGAAAGCACATCTAAGCTTCTCCAGATGCTTATCAACCATACAGGAGAGAATTCACATGTCTTTAAGAGGGGAAAGACATGTTAAGTAATTGTTATGTTGCCTTGTCCTGATTTTCTTTTACCTTATTTTTCAACCATTATCCAATATCAGATTCAGGGGGAGAAAGAGTATCTAAGGGAAGAAAATTCTTGGAATTCATTGCATATCTTTATTCTTTGGGGATATGTTTACACCCAGATAGAGTACTAAGTACTCACTCACTACATGCCATCCCAATCTTGGTAATCTTGTGGTTTTTCTCAACTTGCTTTGTTTAATAGGTGTTCTTGTATTATCTAACCCTGTTTTCTCAAGTTCACCTCCTCCAAAGCCAGCTCAAGATCACAAGGTAAGTATATGCATCACACTCATGTGCATGATGATCTCTTGCTGATGTACATATTGTTTGCAAGAAGGACTCATGGACATGGAGGTACATTTTCGATAGTTAAATCATTTGCTCCGATGCATATAACCAAGATACATGTAACTCATTGCTTGCTCTGCCATGCCTATGCATTCACATGCTCTTATATTCTATATTTACATGATTGCATACATGTAGGGGGAACCTATGCATGTTACATGTCTTTCCAAAGCTTTACTTATTATTATTCATATCTTTATCTAAGGCTTTGATGTATGTTGTCATCAATTACTAAAAAAGGGGGAGATTAAAAGCACAAGTGCTCCCTGGGTGATTCTGGTAATTATTGTCAACATATCTCTTCTTGGACTAATATTTTCATCTAGTATATTTCAGAAAGTTCAGCAAAGGCATGGCATGGACAAGAGGATGTGGAACACCTTCAAGATGCTAAGACAGAAGATTGGCAAAAGCTCAAGACTCTTCATTTCTATTTTAGTGATCCAAGATCACATTGAGTCCATAGGAAAAGCCACTACTATTAAAAGGGGATGAGGTGTTGCTTAATGGTCTACTTGCTCAAAGTGCTTAGTGATATGCTCCAAAATCCTCAACCACTTTCTCAATTCCAAATATGTCCTAAACCTAAAGTCAAACTCGGCCCCACCGATTTGATTCATCCGGCGCCACCGAGTTCACTTGACATAGCCATTGCCAGAAATCCTAATCAGTTCGGTCTCACCGAGATGGGCTTACAAACTCTCTGTTACATGTTGCAACTATTTCGGTCTCACCGAAATAGGCAGTCGGCCCCACCGAGTTTGCTTGTCCAACTCTTTGTTTGCTTATTACTAAAATCGGTCTCACCGAGTTTTTGTAATCGGTCAAACCGAGAAGTGGTTTTACCCTAACCCTAGCACATCGGTCCCACCGAGTTGATCATGTCGGTCCCACCGAAAATCCTAATGTTCACATTTTGAACTAAATCGGTCTCATCGAGTTCACACATTCGGTCTGACCGAGCTGGCTCTTTTGTGTGTAACGGTTAGATTTTGTGTGGAGCCTATATATATCCACCCTCCTCTCCATGTGTAAGAGAGCCATCAGAACGTGCCTACACTTCCAGCATTCAATTTCTGAGAGAGAACCACCTACTCATGTGTTGATACCAAGACCTTCCAATCCAACCACAAGAATCTTGATCTCTAGCCTTCCCCAAGTTGCTTTCCACTCAAATCATCTATCCACCATAGCCAAATCTGTGAGAGAGAGTTGAGTATTGGGGAGACTATCATTTGAAGCACAAGAGCAAGGAGTTCATCATCAACACACCATCTATTACCTTTTGGAGAGTGGTGTCTCCTAGATTCATTAGGTGTCACTTGGGAGCCTCCGTAAGATTGTGGAATTGAACCAAGGAGTTTGTAAGGGCAAGGAGATCGCCTACTTCATGAAGATCTACCCAAGTGAGGCAAGTCCACCGTGGGCGATGGCCATGGTGGGATAGACAAGGTTGTTTCTTCGTGGACCCTTCATGGGTGGAGCCCTTCATGGACTCGCGCAACCGTTACCCTTCGTGGGTTGAAGTCTCCACCAACGTGGATGTACGATAGCACCACCTATCGGAACGACGCCAAAAATCTCCGTGCCTTCAATTGCATTTGCACACTCCAATCCCATCCTTTACTTTCTTGCAACTTGCATGCTTTACTTTCCGCTGCTCATATACTCTTGCCATGCTTGCTTGAAATGTATTGTGAATGTTTAAACTTGTGCTTAAACTCCACCTTAGCTTGAAGAATTTAAAAACTGCCACTTTTACTTGTTGAGGGTCAAATCACCCCCCTCTAGACACCTCTTCTCGATCCTTTCAAGTAGTTACTTTTGTTCTTGAGGTCACGGGAGAAGTCATGTTGCAAGAAATCATGTGAACTTGATATGTGTTCGATATTTTGATGATATGTATGTCGTGATTCCCTTAGTGGTGTCATGTGAACGTTGACTACATGGCATTTCACCTTATTAGGGCCTAAGGGAATGCATTGTGGAGTAGTTATTAGATGATGGGTTGCTAGAGTGACAAAAGCTTAAACCCTATTTATGCGCTACTTCGCATGGGACTGATTTGGATCCAAAAGTTTAATGCTATGGTTAGATTTTATCTTAATACTTTTCTCGTAGTTGCGGATGCTTGCGAGGGGGTTAATCATAAGTAGGAGGTTTGTTAAAGTAAGAACATCACCTAAGCACCGGTCCACCCACATATCAAATTATCAAACAAGCAAACACGAATCAAACCAACATGATGAAAGTGACTAGATGAAATTCCCGTGTACCCTCAAGAACGCTTTGCTTATCACAAGAGACCGTTTTGGCATGTCCTTTGCCACAAAGATTGGGCTACCTTGCTGCACTGTACTTGCCATTGTCGTTACTTGCTCGTTACAAATTATCTTGCTATCAAACTACTCGTTACCGACAATTTCAGTGCTTGCAGAAAATACATTGCTGAAAACCACTTGTCATTTCCTTCTGCTCCTCGTTGGGTTCGACACTCTTACTTATCGAAGGGACTATGATTGATCCCCTATAATTGTGGGTCATTAGCAGATTCATCAGCATTGGAGCTGGAAATAGGCTGGCGGAATTATCCATGAAGGGGAAGAATTCCTTCATCGATGACATTCTTGCCTTTGCCAGGTACTGTGGACAGTGTGCTTTGAAGAATTTCAACTTCAGGAAAATAACTCAAGTGATTCTAATGATTAGCCTTGTAGTGGATTGAAGACCGGGATCTGATGAATCGCATAATGCATTGTGTGTATGGCTTCAATTCAAAAGGGGACTGAGCGACAGCGACCAAATTCCTCAGGAGGAAATCATGAACGTTGATGGGACTTCCATGAATGATGTGGAACATACTAGTGCAGAACCGGGCTTTAGTGCCAGTTCGTAACGGCCTTTAGTGCCGGTTTGCCAACCGGCACTAAAGAGTGGGGACTAAAGGCCCTCCTCTTTAGTACCGGTTCGTCACGAACCGGCGCTAAAGTGCCACCACGTGGCACGAGCCAGGCCCGGGGTGCACGTAGGGTATTAGTACCGGTTGGTAACACCAACCGGTACTAAATATTTGGGGGGGCTTTTGATTTATTTTCCATTCAATTTTTTTTGTTTGCTCGTATTTCACGATACTACAAATTGTACACGTTATGCATATATATAAATAGATTTTCTCGTACATAGAACCGCATATATATATATCATCGAATGTCTCACAAACCAACACCATTAATTATTCACACATACACATGTATATACATATACAATTTCTCCTACATATGTTGCCTTTGGTGCCTCCGGAGCACGATGACAAGTGGTTCATGGGGGCGGTAGCGGGTAATAGTATTCTCCTTTGGGATCTATGACCTGGTCGAGCAAAAATCCGGCTATTTCCTCTTGAAGTGCTAGTATGCGGTCCGATGGTAGGAGCTTATCCCGCACCGATCTGAACTGTTAAGAAGGAGATCAATATGCATGTGTGTTAGTTGTGTGACTAGATATCGATAATGGTGTGAATAGTGTTCTGACAAACGTACCCAGTCCTGTCAGATCCGCTCCTTTCGCACGTCATCATGCGAATGTTCTCGCAAACGTAATATGCACAGAGATTATTCCCCGGCGCCTGCTTCAGGGCCTTTACGAGAATGGAATTGAATCAGATAATGATTAATCAAGCATGATAATTAATTAATGATATTGAAACAAGAATTAAAGAGATGGTAGCTAGCTAGTACTACTTAATTACTTACCAAGGGTCGATGCCAAAACAACTTTTTTGGCCACGTGCCTGGAGTCACCTTGATGAACTTTGCTCATGCCCTGCCCGCCGGCAAAGAAAATTAATAAAGGGGTTATTAAATAGTTCATATCAGGAAATGACGAACTAATAATTAATAGGCCGAGATATAGTTAATAATGATTGAAATTACCTGTTGACTATCCCCTTCACGATGGTGTAGTCTTTATCTTCTTTAGTTAGTGAGTCCAGTAATTCAACTTTTCCTTCCTCAACTTTAATGTCTAACAAGACCCAATGCCAACTGCATACGCACACATTTGCGTGTCTTAATTATGCGGGCATGTGCATAAAATTAATCAACTACCGTAAAACGTATACACTTAATTATTAACATCTAGCTAGCTAGTAAGCAAAAACAGAATTTGTAGTACAAGACAATGTGACTCACGGGAAGTTGTAAGGAAGTAGTATATCTTCATTGCTATTGAGGCACTTCAAGAACTCTAGCATGCTTTCCTCTAAAGCAGCTCGACAATGTTCAATCTGCCATATGTCCTGATTAATGGTATTTGGGTCAATGAACCCAACGCCATAGCGTCCAGCTTTTTTCATTTCATACATCTTCATCCTGCATATAATACCACAGAAAAAGAATATAGTGAGGATAATTACATGTAATGATTGATCAAAATTATCACTACATAACTAGCTTGAGACTTAAATTACAGAAAGAAATCACTTACAGACAATAGCAACTGACAATAGACTTGTCGAGTGCGTCTTGATTGTATAACTGAAATAGTTCTGGATACTCAATTGCCAGAGCTTTCTCATGGTAATAATGCTCATGCTTGACATTCACCATGAGGGACTCTCGATTGGAAATCTTGGTAATGTTCATGTACCATTGATGCAATTGATACATTCTCGTTGGGAGGTCCTTGACCTTGTCTGGATGGACCAAAGGTTTACCCCGGACATATTTCCATGCTATTTCCGATTCTTTAAGCGTAGGCATGGGCTTGATTTTGAGGAGTTGTCCAACAGAGATATTGAGCATTTGAGCCTGCATTATATGATCCTCTGTTATTACCACATCGCCATGCTGGGGAACGCTAACGGTTTTCCCACAATAATATTTGGTGCGCGTACTACTCCCCTCATGTGTTGTTGGCACAACAAGTGGGGGGATCACTTGCGCCGCCTGTTCTCCCAACTAGGGAACGGTTTTCCCGCATTTTTTGCCAGCTGCTTGTTGGCTCGAGCTTGAGCTTGCTTCCTTCTATAGTCGTGCTCAATGTGCCTTCCTGATTTGGCGCTCATAGTCCGAGTCAACAGGCTTGGGAGCTGGTTCTCTAGCCATACAAATGAAGTGGTCAATTACTTTCTCAGGCACTTTCTCCTTTGGCGGCGGTGCCGGTTTCGGTCCAAAATGGGCGTCCACTTGGGCTTGCACTATGGCTGTGTTTTTCTCCTTAGTCATGTCGTAAGGCCTCTGAGGAAGAGGAGCGAGGCTTGGACCATATTTATATCGCTTGTCTCTGCCTGTACTTCCTGAACTACCCGACTCGTACCGCTATGCACCAAAGCTGCAGCATGTCTCTTCTGCGATTGCTGAGACGGCGGAGGCGGCTGACGTGGAGTTGGACCAGGAGAAGTGGCCTGACGATGTGCCGGACTTGAAGTAGGAGGTGTGGCCTGACACGGTGCTAGACTTGAAACCGGAGAAGTGGCATGACGCTGTGCCGGACTTGAAACCGGAAGAGTCAGCTCACACGTTCGAGGACTTGGAGGAGGTGGTAGACTTCGAGGAGGAGGAGTCTCACGCATTCGTGGACTTGGAGGAGCGGGAGTCTGTTGACACGGTGGTGGACTTCGAGGAGGATTCGGCAGACGACGCAGTGTCGGTGGACTTCGAAAGATGATGCAATCCTTTCTCCATAGGATGATACGATGTATGGCCTCTCCCAGTGTGCGCTCGTCTTCACCTCCAGGAATGTCAAGCGTTAGCCCCGAATATGGGTCCACCACTTCATCAACCATGACACGAGCATAGCCCTCTGGAATCGGGATGCAATGGTAGGTTGCTTTGGGGGTAACTGGAAAAGCAACGCCGTCCCCCACCTTCATGGATATGTTCTTCATTTTGGAGTGTAGCTCATAGTTAGTGTTCTCTATGATGTCATCCACAGGGTATGTATCCAGAAGTGTGTCGCCCGGGGCAGAACCAATGCTGCTTCTCGGCATGGATGGGACGGTGCTATCTAATGCTGGACGATCATCCGCTTGATGTTGCCGCTGCTGAGACCCCCTTTCCTGGCTAAGTGAGTCGATCTGCTGTTGCTGCTGCTGGAATTTGAGTGCCAGGTCCGCGTGCCTTGCTTCTAGGCCTTGAAGGCGTTCTGCGTCCTGCTTCTTCTGCTCCTCCTCCAACTTCCTTTTCTTCTCCTCCTCCATCTTCCTTCTTGCACGGGTCCTATAGTCCTCGTTCCATTCTGAAAAGCCCTCATACCAGGGAATAACGCCCTTGCCTCGTGTTCTTCCCGGATGTTCAGGATTTCCCATGGCGCGCGTAAGCTCATCGTTCTCTTTGTTGGGCGTGAACACCCCCCTTCGAGCTTCTTCTATCGCGTCAATTATCTTTTGTTCGGCTCCTTTTAGACTTGCCTTCCGTGAAACTTCGCCTGCCTTCGGGTCCAACGCTCCCCCATGCGCATAGAACCAAGTTCTGCACCTGGGGGGCCAGTTCCTAGTAACCGGAGTGACCCATGCATCCTCCATCTCTTGCTCAGACTTATCCCACTTAGGCAATCCCACCGCGTAGCCACCTGGACCCAGCCTATGGAACTGCGTCTTTCTTGCGGCATTTGCCTTGTTTTTCATCGACCGTTCCTTAGATAATTCTGAATCCTTGAAGGTCACGAAATCGTCCCAGTGCTCTCTTTGCTTCTCCAGTGTTCCCTTGAAATCTGGAGTCTTCCTTTCATTAGCGAGGTAGTTGGCCCATACAGTTTTCTTGTGGGTGTTGAATGCAATTGCCATCTTCTTAAGAGCAGCGGCCTTGACTTTCTCCACATCTGCTTTAGTGAAATGATCTGGTAGGGTGAAATGTTCCATCAGAGATTTCACAAGGTCTTCTTTGGCTCTGTCGTCGACCCAAGTAACATCTGGACGTTTAGTCTTTGGCTCTTTCCATTCTTGAATGGAGATCGGGAGTTTGTCCTTCACAAGAACTCCGCACTGACGAGTCCACTTGTCCGCAATGTTCTTAGGCGTGAGGGGTTTGCCACTAAGTTTGGTGGATTCGATGTGGTACTTTACACCATCCTTCAACAATCTGCCCGGGCCTCGCTTTGTCTTGATGTCTGTAGAAGCAGATTTGCTCGATCCGGAGGGCTGAAAGAAGAAAGATTGATTCGTTAATATATCTTCAATAAAAAAACATGTGATGATCACCATGATGCATGCTTATATAAATATACCTCGCCGGTAGTCTTTGTTATTTGAAGATCAGCATTGTCTGTGTCATCACAAACATTGTCTGTGTCATCATAATCATAATCATAGTTCATGACTTCATCAGCTCGGTCGTCGAGATCGAATATCTTTTCATCACCCTCTCTGGTATTGTTCAGATATTGGAAGCCGTCATCTGCTTCATTCAGATCATCTAGCCTGTGAGGGCTGCGTATGATGTCAAACAATTCCTCTTCTCTCTCTCTGCCGGTATTGTCCGCCATAGCTTTTACTTTACTAATACAGAAGAAATATAAAACAATTTAGCATTCAAATTACAATGCATGGATGCAATTAATCAATAAGGAAAAACTGAATCTCGAATACATCGTCTCGAATATATAATCTCGAATACATCATCGTCTTAATATATATAATCTCAAATACATTGTCTCGAATATTATATATCGAATACATCACTGGCTAGGTACCTAATAAAGATCGAGTACTACAGAAGAATCTAGGGCGCCACTCGTGGTTCCTGGGGCGCGGGCGGTGCACACCCAAAGAGAAGGAACCATCACAGGATCATATCTCCGGTCATCTGCCCAAAGAACCCGCCAAGTAGTGGAGAACCTGACGTCGTCCATAGCAGCCATGTAGCGATGGACGTGCTCATCTTCCTCCCTGACACGGCGACGCACCACCTCCGGCGGGGCCGTCTACCTCTGCACCGAATGTGGCCCACACGAACGCCACCAAAGAAGATCAGGGTCGATGACGGGACCCGAGGTCGGGTTCCTCTCCAAGCGGCGCGCCCCTCCAGGTAGCACCTCCCAGTGCCAGCCCGGCGGAGCCTAGTCCCGGACATGGGTCCCCTGAAGCAGGACGTCGTCGCGAACGGGTCGACGGTGAGGATGCGGGTCGGGCATATCGTCGAGAACAAATACTATATGCCCGCAAAAAGTAACATTTTTTAAATGATTGGATTGTGATAATTAAAATTCTATATATATGCAAATTCTAACAATTTGACATTAATCTAATTCATCTAACTAAAACTAATTCTAAAATTTCCTGATTATATAACTAACATTTCCATAACAATTCTAATATTTATATAACTAAAAAACAGAAAAATTGCTAACATTTCTATAAATATTTCTATAACTAAAAAACAGAAAACATTTATAACATTTCTATATAACTAACATTTCTAATATTTATATAACTAAAAAACAGAATAATTTCTAACATTTCTATAACTAAAAAACAGAAAAAAAAATTATAACAAACAAACTAATGTGTGTGTGTGTGTGTAGTGTGTGTGTGTGTAGTGTGTGTGTGTAGTGTGTGTGTGTGTGGACATGGCGGCCGGGGCGAGTTCACCGGTGAGGCGACAACGGGGCGACGGGACGGGGCGGCGACGACGGGGCGACGGGACGGGGCGGCGACGACGGGGCGACGACGGAGCGGCGACGACGGGGCGACGGGACGGGGCGGCGACGACGGAGCGGCGACGACGGGGCGGGCGGCTGTGGCGACGGGACGGGGCGGCGACGACGGGGCGGGGCACCGGCGGGGCGCGGCGACGGGGGCGACGGGGACGACGGGGACGAGGACGGCCGGGGCGGCGAAGTCGACGGGGGCGGCGATGAGGGGCGGGGACGGCCGGGGTCGGCGACGAGGGGTGGGGGCGGCGACGTCGACGGGGACGGCGTCGATCGTGGCAGGGCGGCGCGACGGAGGGAGGAAACAGAGGGAAACTGATTTTTTTTTCAAGTGTTGTATATATAGGGGGACCTTTAGTACCGGTTGGAGCCACCAACCGGTACTAAAGGTCTATTTTGGCCAGGCCAAGCGGCGGGAAGCGCACCCCCTTTAGTACCGGGTCGTGGCTCCAACCGGTACTAAAGGGGGGGTCTTTAGTACCGGTTGGAGCCACGACCCGGTACTAAAGGGGTGCGCTGGCTCCAGGCGGTGCGCAAGTTTAGTCCCACCTCGCTAGTCGAAGGGCTACCGCACTGGTTTATAAGCCCCAGTGCGGTAGCTCTCTCGAGCTCCTCTCCTAACCAGGCCTACTGGGCCTACCTGTCCTCTTCGCCCAGTGGGCCTACTGGGCCTTTGCGGGCCTGCATCCTGGCCCAACAAAAGATTGTGTTCCTAGTCGTATGCAGGCCGCTTTGGCCCAGTAGGCGGGCTTTTTTATTTTCTTAATTTTTTTCGCTTTATTTATTTTTGTTTTATTTATTTTTGAGTTGTTTTTAGCTGTATTTAGAGTTTCTTTGTGAATATTTTTGCTTTAGGTACAAAAAATTACAAACTTTCTGTTAGTGCCGGTAGTTTTCAAATTTGAATAGTTTAAATTTTGAATTATTTGAAATTTGTGTGAATCACTAGTTTGTGAATAACTTAACTTTGAAAAAAGTTTTTTCAGTGATTCTTTTTTATTATGTTTAATATTATTGTGTTTTATCATTATATTCAATTTGGTAATGCTTAGGTTATTTAAAAAATGAAATGCCTTTGTAACAGTTCAGTTTTCGTCGGAAACCCTGATACTTCGAAAGAGATTGTCCATTTTGTACACAAAGTGCATCCAGTTTTTGCCGTAACCCTCTCTACTTTCTTGCACATGCTATTTGTATGAAATTATGATACCATGCCAACTTTCAACCTTTTCTGAGTTCATTTGAAATGCTTTTCAATTTCAGGGTCATTTAGCTGGAAAAAAAATCAGTAAATGCATGAAAAGAATTTGTTTGCACATAAAATTTCTTCGCGTTTCAAATGCCAAAACACATAACTACCCTAACTATTACAGGCATTCCCTCCTGGGTGTGAAACATAGAAGAAAGTGATGATAGTGAAGCTGATCACATCCCAGATCTTTGGGTGTGAAACTTTTTCTTCGCGTGTGTCCCTTTGCGCCGTAGCCATGGAAAATCTTCATCATTTAAGTGGATGCTCGGGTCAATATTCACTGTGAATGGAGCAATTTCATCAAACTTTTCATAATCTTCTGACATGTCTGTCTTGTCATCCACTCCCATGATGTTTCTTTTTCCTGAAAGAACTATGTGGCGCTTTGGCTCGTCGTATGATCCATTCGCTTCCTTATCTTTTCTTTTTCTCGACCTGGTAGACATGTCTTTCACATAAAAAACCTGCGCCACATCATTGGCTAGGACGAATGGTTCGTCTACATACGCAAGATTGTTGAGATCCACTGTTGTCATTCCGTACTGCGGGTCTTCCGTTACCCCGCCTCATGTCATATTGACCCATTTGCACCAAAACAAAGGGACCTTCAAATCACCTGATCCATAGTTAAGTTCCCATATGTCCTCTATGTAACCATAATATGTTTCCTTTCCCGTGTTGGTTGTTGCATCAAAGCGGACACCACTGTTTTGGTTGGTGCTCTTCTTATCTTGGGCGATCGTGTAAAATGTATTCCCATTTATATGGTACCCTTTGAAAGTCATTATATTCAAAGATGGTAACTGGGACAGCGAGTACAGATCATTTTGAATATCGCCATCATTCAGGGCACGTTTCTGCAACCAACCGGCGAAAGTCCTCGTTTGTTCGTGTGTAATCCAGTCGTCAGACTTCTCCGAGTGTTTGGACTGTAGAAAATTCTTGTGTTCCTACATATACGGAGCCACCAAGGCGGAATTCTGTAGAACTGTGTAGTGTGCTTCAGTGAGAGAATGCCCATCCATACATATTATTTGATGCCCTCCTAGCGTGCCTTTTCCTTCCAGTCTGCCCTTATGCCGCGATTCAGGAACACCAATCGGCTTAAGGTCAGGAATGAAGTCAATACAAAACTCAATGACCTCCTCATTTTCATGGCCCTTTGAGATGCTTCCTTCTGGCCTAGCACGGTTGTGAACATATTTCTTCAAGAATCCCATGAACCTTTCAAAGGGGAACATATTGTGTAGAAATACAGGACCCAAAATGTTAATCTCTTCGCAAAGGTGAACTAGGACGTGTGTCATGATGTTGAAGAAGGATGGTGGGAACACCAACTCGAAACTAACAAGACAGTGCACCAAATCATTCTGTAACCTTGGTATGATTTCTGGATCGATTACCTTTTGAGAGATTGCATTGAGGAATGCACATAGCTTCACAATGGCTAATCGAACGTTTTCCGGTAGAAGCCCCCTCAATGCAACCGGAAGGAGTTGCATCATAATCATGTGGCAGTCATGAGACTTTAGGTTCTGGAACTTTTTCTCTGCCATATTTATTATTCCCTTTATAATCGACGAGAAGCCAGACGGTACCTTCATGCTGAGCAGGCATTCGAAGAAGATTTCCTTATCTTCTTTGGTAAGAGCGTAGTTGGCCTGACCCTGATGTATGCCGTCTTTTCCGTGCATATGTTGCTGGTCCTCCTGTGCCTCTGGTGTATCTTTTGTCTTCCCATACACGCCCAAAAAGCCAAGCAGGGTCACGCAAAGATTCTCCAAAACATGCATCACGTCGATTGCAGAGCGGACCTCTACGTCTTTCCAATATGGCAGGTCCCAAAATATAGATTTCTTCTTCCACATGGGTGCGCGTCCGTCAACCGGTACAACCGGAGGTTCGAGCGGTTCTTCCGCTCATACCTTAGCCGCTCAAGCGCTCAAGGCCAAGCGGTTGCACCGGCCCTGCACCGCCCAACTACCGCCCTCAAGGGTGACTCCGTTCTGTTTCGGTGCAGTAGTTGTGCGGTGGCTGGGCGGTTGGTCCGGTTAGTTTCGAATGACCGGAACTACCGCCCGGTGGGCCGGTTGTACCGCCTGGTAGGGTTCTGTCGTTACATCGTGAGTCCCGGTTGTACCGGGACAAGGAGCGGTTGTACCGCTGCAGTGCTGAAAACGCAGTAACGGTTGGATTTATTAGGGTTGCTATATAAGGTGGTTCTTCCACCTACCACTCCTACCTCTTACCTCTCTCACTCCACCATTAATGCTCTCAAGCTCTCTTGCCCGATCTCTCTCTCTCTAGCCACTCAAACTTGTTGATTTGCTAGGAATTGAAGGAGGAGACCTAGATCTACACTTCCACCAAAGGATATTTGCTTCCCCCATACTTTCTAGTGTGGATTTTGTTACTCTTGGGTGCTTGAGCACCCTAGACGGTTGAGGTCACCTCTAAGCCATATTCCATTATGGTGAAGCTTCGTGGTTTCGTTGGGAGCCTCCAATTGTTGTGGAGATTGCCCCAACCTTGTTTGTAAAGGTCCGGTTGCCGCCTTCAAGGGCACCAATAGTGGAATCACGACATCTTGCATTGTGTGAGGGCGTGAGGAGAATACGGTGGCCCTAGTGGCTTCTTGGGGAGCATTGTGCCTCCACACCGCTCTAACGGGGACGTACTTCCCCTTAAAAGGAAGGAACTTCGGTAACACATCCTCGTCTCCATCGGCTCCACTCTTGGTTATTTCGTGCCTTTACTCTTGCAAGCCTACTTGTGTTGTATCCCTTACTTGCTTATGTGTTAGTTGTTATTGCATCATATAGGTTGCTCACATAGTTGCATATCTAGACAACCTATTTTGTTGCAAAGTTTAAATTGGTAAAGAAAAGCTTAAAAATTGTTAGTTGCCTATTCACCCCCCCCCCCTCTAGTCAACCATATCGATCCTTTCAATTGGTATCAGAGCCTCGTCTCTTTTTTTCCGAAGAGTATGGTTGACGTCGTAGATGATGTGGGAGAGCACTCCGGTGCGAATCTGATATCATCTACGGGAGATGGGGGTAACTCGATCTCACATGAGGAATTCAATGTGGAGTTGGACACATTGAAAACCTCCATGACGACCGAGGTCAAGGACATGTTTAAGGAATTCTTAGAAGGGCTTAAACTTTCCACCGTGCCCGTGAAAGTGGGTGATCCCGCCAACATGGTGACAGATGCTAACCCCGAAAAGGGGGAAGCTACTAGTGAGAAAGCTCCTTTGTCTAGTGGTAAAAATGGCACCGGCATCTTTGCCCATGTGGAACCTCCAATTTATGGAGGGCCGATTCCCTCTACTCATTTAAATCATGCCGGTCCTCCTCCTAAGTATGAGAAACATGAAGATTTTGATTCTTGGGTTTATCGCTTCAAGCGTCATTTAAAACATGTGAATACTAACCTTTGGAGAATCATTGAAGAAGGTTTCTATCCTCATGACCCAAGCAACTTCACCCCTCGAGAAGCCATGGATAATCAATTCAATGAGAGTGCTCTCTTCATCATCCAAGATGCAATCCTTCCCGAAGATCTCCCTCATCTTCGACCTCATACCATGGCTAAGGACGCATGGAAATGTGTTGTGTCTCTCTATCGAGGAAGTGCTAGCATTCAACGCTCCAACTATGAAGTGGTGCAAGATGAAGCCGATGAGTTTGCAATGAAAGAAGATGAAGAACCTCGTGAGCTCTTTCGAAGAGTGACCAAACTCGCGGTCTCACTCCGAGATCATGGAAGCAAGGACATGGATGACAATTGGATCAAGCGCAAGTTCCTCAAGGCCATGATGCCCTACAACAAGGCCATGTCCTCCGTCATTCGTCAAAGACCGGACTTCCACTCCATGACCTCAAGTGAAGTGTTGGATGAGTTCGTTGCAATGAGCATCTTGGACAAGACCGCCGACAATGCGGTGCTCCACTCGCAAAGGGCAAAGAAGCCCAACCTTGCTTTGAAGGCCAAGGTTATTATGGAAGAAGAGGAAGAAGTGGAAGATGAGGAGAGCAACCCCGAAGACACCAAATATGATTATCATGAGCACATGGCCCTTGCTTCAAGACAATTTTGGAGCAAGAAGAATACAAGACCCAACTTCAACAAGAACAACTCAAGCGGCGTCAAGGGCAAGCAATGAGTGAGAACTTGCTTCAACTGTGGCAATGTGAGCCATTTCATTGCGGATTGTCCTTACGAGAAGCGGGAAGACAATGGTGGCAAGTTCATCCGAAAGGACAAGGCCAAGTCCTTCCCCAACAAGAACAACTTCGCCAAGAAGACTCCCACTTGTGGGTTGGTGGTTCAAGAAGAATACCAAGAGGATGACGATGATGATGAAAATGGAGAAGCAATGGCCATGGCATCGATTGCCATTGCTACTACTCCCCGGGTGTCTCTCTTTGATTCACCCAACGAGAACATCACCGCCAAGTGCCTCATGGCTAAAGCTTCAAACAAGGTAACCCCCAACATCACAACCACCATCATTACTAATCCCTCCTTGGAGGATTGCATTGATGAACATGATGGGTCTGATGAGGAAGTGAATGAATTTGAGTCTTTTATGAGTAAGCTCAAGGGCAAGTCCAAGAAGCATTTTGTCGCTCTCTTGGAACAACTTGGTGAGGCCAATGACATGATCGAGGCTCACGAAGAAACCATCTCTAAGATGGAAGGTCATAGTCGTGACTATGCCGATGAGATATCGGATCTCTCTAATGCTCTTGAGGAAGAGTGTGTTCATCATTTGACTTTTGAGGAGTCATACAACGATGACCATGCTAAGTTAAAGAAAGATCTTGATCATGCTCTTGTCATGTCTCGTGTGCTAACTTCCAAGAAGGCTAAACTTGGGGTTGATCATGCTAGACTCAAAGAGGAGTTTGAGATACTTGACAAGGCCCACAAGGTTTTGAAGGGTGCTCACGCTAACCTCAAGGAGTCTCATGCTCAACTCCAAGTTAAGCTAACCAAGGAAAAGGCCACCTTCCCTCATATGGTATTAATTGATAATGCATGTGCTACTAACCCATGTTGTGAGCATGTGCATCTTGTGGAGGAGAATGCCAAATTGAAGGATCAACTTAAGAAAGGCCTTGTGACATGCATTCAAGGTGAGAAGAATCTCAACGACCTTTTGAGCAATCAAAAGGAAGTTGTGGGCAAGGAAGGAATTGGGTTTGCACCCATGTCCAAGAGCAAGAAGAAGAAGAATGACAAGACCAAACGTCCTCCTCCTCTCAAGCAAACCTTTGTGAAAGAGGGAAAGGGTGCTCCTAAGGAGAAGAAGGAAAAAGTGAAGGGAGTTGACGTCCAAAAGGGCAAAAGCATTTCCTCCAACAAAGCTGGCGACTTTAACCCGTCATATGTGTTGTGCCGTGCTAGTGATGGACATGTTTATGCTAAATTTGTTGGCTCTCCTTATGAGTACATTGAGTGGTCTATTTGGGTTCCTAAGACCCTTGTTACTAACATCAAAGGACCCATTACTAAATGGGTACCTAAGACCAAGCATTGGTCTCTTGTAGGTGTTTGCTTCCGGTGGGGGGTCATGGTTGCTCGATAGTGGAGCAACAAATCATATGACCGGAAGCAAGGACTTGGTGGTGGACGTGCAAAAGATTCCATCTATGCCCACCAATGTTGAGTGGGGTGATGCCTCACATTCTAAGGTATTGGGTCTTGGCAAGGTTGTCGTTTCTCATGATCTAACGATCGAGAAAGTCATGCTTGTTGAGTCCCTTGCATACAATTTGCTTTCCGTTCGTCAACTTGCACTCATGGGTTTTGCTACTTTCTTTGACATTGATACCGTGGCCCTCTTGTGGAGCAAGACTCTTAAAGTAGCTTTTGTTGGGCATGTCGAGAACGGTCTCTATGTGATTAACTTTTCGGAGCGACCCACTAAGACCGCGACATGTCTAATGGCTAAAGTTGACGTGGGATGGCTTTGGCATCGCCGTTTGGCCCACGTCAATATGAGATCTTTGCAAAGTCTTCTCAAGGGGGACCATGTCTGTGGACTAACAAATGTTAGTTTTGCCAAAGATCGTGCTTGCAGTGCTTGTATTGAATGAAAGCTTCATGAGAAGGCTCACCCTCCATCAACCATCATCTACTCGAAGAGACCCTTGGAGCTCCTTCACATGGATCTCTTTGGGCCTCCATCTTTTGATAGTCTTGGAGGTAGAAAGTATTGCTTGGTGATTGTGGATGACTATTCAAGATAAACTTGGGTATACTTCTTCAAGAGGAAGAGTGAGACTCAACAAACCGTCATCGACGTTGCAAATGAAGCTCAACGTCAACATAATGCAAAGATCTTGACAATAAGAAGTGACTGACGAGGACATGTATTAGGGGTAGGGTAACATGCCTGACCTAAAGACCCTACCCATGGACACCGTACACTTTGTACTGGGCCCCTGGGCCAGATCGCCGTCCAGATGTACCACAACTTGAAAGTCACTCGGACGGCAACAACCACTCAGAGCACAGCACTCCACTCGACGAGCTCATTCCACTCGGCCATGTAACTCACTCGGATATGCGAAGACCAATAGTCAGCATGACGGTTTTGTTGTGGGAAGGCATTATGGCATTGATGCTCCACTTTGTAACATAGGAGGTGAGGGGGTGGCGCACTCTATATAAGCCACCCCCCACCACTAGACTTGGGGGCTTTTTCTTCGACCTCTCTCTCTCCCTCTCTAGTCTCCGGACTTAGCTTAGTCATGGGGATCCATTCCTCTCTCTCTCTCTTTCACACACACACACACACATTGTAATCCCCGGATACATACTAAGATAAAACAAAGCCTCTCCGGAGCACAAGACGTAGGGTTGTTATCTCCATCGTGAGAGGCCCGAACTCGCTAAAACCACCGTGTCACCCATATGCATCTCGATAGATCATGCTCCTTTACCCTACCCCCTTTCTATTGTCGGAATCGTTACCACGACAGTTGGCGCCCACCTTGGGGCATGGTGTCTATCGAGCCATGATGCAAATGGTTTTTTCTTCAATCTTCAACAGCGAATCAACTACCATCGCTAAAGAAATTGGCCGCTAGAGCTTTGGTCATCGCGCCATTCATACAAACAAAATCAGGGAGTATCCATTTGATCTAGTCTTTTTACAGTACATTGTCTAACAATGAGTTTGTCTTTTCCTCCTATAGGATCAGACACACCCATGCATGAATAAATCAGACAAGAGACGAGGAAGGGAAAAGGGCATCAACGCGCTGCGTGAGTCGTGGCCATCCGTCCTCACGCATGGCCACCAGCGCGCCGGACTGCACCTCCTGCTTCCTCTTCTCAATCGACTTCAACCCGCCCGTCAGCCGGCTGCAACGAGCGCAGGCGCTCGATAGTCCGTCTGGCAGCACGGGCGCTCGGCTGTGGTCACTGTGACATGTGCGCAGGCCTAGTACTGCAGCGGCCTCTTCGCGACGTCCTGACACGGCACGTTGCGGCGGCGTCCCTCGTGAAATGCCACACGGCGACCCCCGCGATGGATGCACGGGCGGGACGCGGCACCAACGCCGGGGCTGTCCACGTCTCCGATCATGACAAGACGGGAGCCGCCGGATCGACTCAACGCCACCCACGCGCGGCCTCACAGGAAGACGCCACCCAGCACTCGGATTCGTCGCGGCCGCCTCTCGCGGTGGATCCGCGCCAAAAACCGCCGCTGTCGTGGCCGTCCAGGGAGCTCTGCACCTCGCCTTCCACTTTCCTTCTAATCTTTAATTCCTTCCAATTTATCTCGTGCATGCAGGGCATGAATGGCCGTGGGAAAGGAAAACGTCCACTACATGCATGGGCGGTTTTAACTCTTCCTTAATTACCGAAATTAACTCCTCTTGCATGCACGTACAGATTTTGAACGTGGGCACTTTCCTCGTTAGGGACTGCGTGGGCCTCCTTCTAAAGGTATAATTGCTTTTTAAGCACCTCATCAGATGAGGATTTTCAGCGTCAGTTTCTTAATTACCGCGGTCAAAACTTCTAAAGGTATAATTGTGCATGCATGCATGCATAACCATCCACGGCCTTTAATCCTTGCAAGATGCATCCGTGCAGGGACCCTTTGTCCATCAAAATATATCCATAGCTATGTTTCCTACTAACTTGCAGGTCACACGTCCGTCATCGTCTCCGGATGGTGGTTCACTCGGATAGACATTCTGTTTGAGCTATGTACAGACGACTAACATGTAGTCACCCGACCGGCTCAATCTTTTATTCCACTCGACTGATGGCGTGGCGACCGGATCGCAGCCCAGATGTGGTTCACTCTGACACGCGGGTGCACTCGGATGAGGCGTTCACTTGGACGGCACTCGTCTAGCTGTCAAGTCCCTGGATCCAGTTGGTCGATTCACCTTTTACTCGACCGGCTAACGTACAGATTTATCAGAGGCTGGCTGTGCCCCTGCGAGCGGCCACGCCATCCTCCGACACCAACTGCCCAACGCAGCACAGACCCGAAGCGACTCCTTCCTCGAGCCAGTCATGCCCACGTGCGCGCGCGAGCTTCCTCTTCCGCTCAGTCGCCCTGCACGCCGACATCTGTTGGACACGTCCTCACCATTCGGCCACCCCTTGAGGTCATTCGGAGGACACGTCCTCATCGGCTTACCTGACAAGCTAAGTATTTCTTTTGTATTTCAACCTCGTACATTTTATAGACGGACATTAAACTTCCGGCAATGTGCAGGTTTTATCAGACAATCAAAATGTCCGGGCATTCGGCCGCCCCGCGCGTTGTCATTGGTTGGTCACCTCAGAACCACTCGGCCGCCCCGCGTGTCGCCAATCGGTTGGTCACCTCATAACCACTCGGCCGCCCCGCGCGTCGTCATTGGTTGGTCACCTCATAACCACTCGGTCGTCCCGCACGTCGCCACTTGGTTAGTCACCTCATAACCACTCGGCCGCCCCGCGCGTCGCCACTCGGTTGGTCACCTCATTACCACTCGGCCGCCCCGCGCGTTGTCATCGGTTGGTCACCTCATAACCACTCGGCCGCCTCGCGCGTCGCCATCAGGTTGGTCACCTCATCACCACTCGGCCGCCCCGCGCGTTGCCATCAGGTTGGTCACCTCATAACCACTCGGCCGCCCCGCGCGTCGCCATCAGGTTGGTCACCTCATAATCACTCGGTCGCCTCGCGCATCGCCATCAGGTTGGTCACCTCATCACCACTCGGCCGCCACGCGCGTCGCCATCAGGTTGGTCACCTCATAACCACTCGGCCGCCCCGCGCGTCGCCATCAGGTTGGTCACCTCATAACCACTCGGCCGCCCCGTGCGTCGCCATCGGTTGGTCATCTCATCACCACTTGGTCGCCTCGTGCGTCGATATCGGTTGGTCACCTCATCACCACTCGGCCGCCCCGTGCGTCGCCATCGGTTGGTCACCTCGTCACCACTCGGCCGCCCCGCGCGTCGCCATCGGTTGGTCACCTCATCACCACTCGGTCGCCCCGTGCGTTGATATCGGTTGGTCACCTCATCACCACTCGGCCGGCCCGCGCGTCGCCATCGATTGGCCACCTCATCACCACTCGGCCGCCCCGCGCGTCGCCGTCGGTTGGTCGCCTCATCACCACTCGGCCACTCGCGCGCCTTCAGACAGCTAAGTCATTTTACATTCTATTATTGCCGACTTCCCGAGTATCCCGTAATTCACACATCACGTTCACTCGGAGGCCACGCCATCGAGTGTACCTCTACGCTCGGCTGCTTATTTTCACATACTTGCTTAGTACTGGTTATGTGACTCACGAGTCCAACTTTCATTTTTTTCGCATACATCGTTCACGAACACCATGTGTTCTTCATTTTGAGTTTGCATCGGTCCTCCGGGGCTGCAACTCAGTCGAAACACTACACTTTCGTTTTATTTGAGCCAGCACTTTGACAAGTTTGAACGGATCCTTCGCTCTTTCAGACTCTTGCTAGTTAACCAGCAAGCCCCTTGCACTCCCAGTGGGTGTCTATGGGTGTTATTCACACAATTTATTTCAGCACATATCAAATTTCCTCAAGAAATTATTTCGTTGGCTTGTGCCATTTTTTACACAAGTTACGCGATCACTCGACGGCCCTATGCGCCAACTTCATCGCTGCTCAAACTCAGTCACCATACCGGTCCCAGCGCACCACAACACCGACCTTGTCGCTCTGTTAACTTCAAACACATCTGGCCAACCCCTCTGTGGAATCCTCTTCATCGTATCAACGATATAGACTTCATCAGGCATGAGACAGATAAGTCCGTTTTATAATTAAACTTCACACTTCACACTCTGTAGCAAGCTTACCTCTTTCAAGCATCACTTGGGAGCTACACCCACTGGCGACGCGCGAATGATTTTACAGTCTTCCGAATGATTGTTGTTCATTTTTTACATGTTCTAAAATCCCCCAGTGGGTGTCTTAGCTACGAATCCGTTTCGCCTAAGTGGAAGAAAAATCCTACCGAATGGTGAGTCTGCCTCTCACTCGGGGGCTTAGCTGCAGTCCAGTACTCGCCTAAGTAATAAAAAAAATCCTATCGAGTGGTGAGTCTGCCTCTCACTCGGGGGCTTAGCTGCAGTCCAGTACTCGCCTAAGTAATAAAAAATCCTACCGAGTGGTGAGTCTGCCTCTCACTCGGGGGCTTAGCTGCAGTCCAGTACTCGCCTAAGTAATAAAAAATCCTACCGAGTGGTGAGTCTGCCTCTCACTCGGGTGCTTAGCTGCAGTCCAGTACTCGCCTAAGTAATAAAAAATCCTACCGAGTGGTGAGTCTGCCTCTCACTCGGGGGCTTAGCTGCAGTCCAGTACTCGCCTAAGTAATTAAAAATCCTACCGAGTGGTGAGCAATCCTCCCACTCGGGAGCTTAGCTGCAGTCCAGTACTCGCCTAAGTTTGAAAAATCCTACCGAGTGATGAGCAATCCTCCCACTCGGGGGCTTAGCAGCAGTCCAGTACTCGCCTAAGTTTGAAAAACCCTACCGAGTGGTGAGCGATCCTCCCACTCGGGGGCTTAGCTGCAGTCCAGTACTCGCCTAAGTTTAAAAAATACTACCGAGTGGTGAGCGATTCTCCCACTCGGGGGCTTAGCTGCAGTCCAGTACTCGCCTAAGTTTAAAAAATCCTACCGAGTGGTGAGCGATCCTCCCACTCGGAGGCTTAGCTGCAGTTCAGTACTCGCCTAAGTTTGAAAAATCTTACCGAGTGGCGAGCGATCCTCCCACTCGGGGGCTTAGCAAAGTGCAGGTCGGCCACGACCACCACCTCAGAGTTGTACCATCAAGAAGAAGGACGAGATTGAGCGTGTCGCCAAGGCAAGCCACACTCAGGAACTTCAAGACCATTACTGAGTACCTCATTGATGAGTTGACCGGCCCCGCCAAATGGTGCGGGTCAAGTGCGACCCAAAGCAGACGGCTGACAGGAACGTCAAGACCATTGCTGAGTGCCTTGCTGGTGAGCTGAGACAGGAACGTCAATACCATTGCTGAGGGCCTTGCTGATGAGCTGATCAATGCTGCTCAAGGATCGTCCAACTGGTCGACTGCTGATTCCTCTTCAGAAGCTGTATCAAGCAAACAGAAACCAATCCGAGAGAAGAATAAGTTCGATCAGTACCAGCTAAAAAGAGTTTTAATTCTATCAAACCCCTTCTGACTGCCAGCAGTCGATGGTGGTCTCGGGGACTACACCCAGTGGGTGCACTAAGCGTGCCCCACTGGAGTAATCTCCACTCGGTATGGCCTGACCAGTCCGAGTGATGAACAAAAACAAAAAAGACAGGCTCTAAGACTCCCGCCGACTGCCCGCAGTGGACGGTAGTCTTGGGGACTACACCTAGTGGGTGCACACAGCGTTCCCCCACTAGAATGGTATCCACTCAGAACGGTCCGCCCGGTCCGAGTGACGGCCAAACAACAAAAAAAGACACATTCCAGGCGTGAAGAAATTCCGAGTAATCAGTTACTCAATGCAGGACCAGCTCCAAATCACTCCAAAAAAATTGCTATAAGGTGAGTTCAACGCTCCTCTGCGGACCCGTTTGAGCTCATTTCACTCGGACACCATGCAGTCTGGAATCCGTCAAGGCAACACACGGAGATAAGACCGCCGGGTGACCAGAGGAAGTTCATAAGTGCCTCCGTAGCACTCGACTCATCTGGGAATACACCTCGACTCGACCCGCTCAACCTCGACCGATTTGGGGGCTAATGACGAGGACATGTATTAGGGGTAGGGTAACATGCCTGACCTAAAGACCCTACCCATGGACACCGTACACTTTGTACTGGGCCCCTGGGCCAGATCGCCGTCCAGATGTACCACAACTTGAAAGTCACTCGGACGGCAACAACCACTCGGAGCACGGCACTCCACTCGACGAGCTCATTCCACTCGGCCATGTAACTCACTCGGATATGCGAAGACCAATGGTCAGCATGACGGTTTTGTTGTGGGAAGGCATTATGGCATTGATGCTCCACTTTGTAACATAGGAGGTGAGGGGGTGGCGCACTCTATATAAGCCACCCCCCACCACTAGACTTGGGGGCTTTTTCTTCGACCTCTCTCTCTTCCTCTCTAGTCTCCGGACTTAGCTCAGTCATGGGGATCCGTTCCTCTCTCTCTCTCACACACACACACACACACATTGTAATCCTCGGATACATACTAAGATAAAACAAAGCCTCTCCGGAGCACGAGACGTAGGGTTGTTATCTCCATCGTGAGAGGCCCGAACTCGCTAAAACCATCGTGTCACCCATATGCATCTCGATAGATCATGCTCCTTTACCCTACCCCCTTTCCATTGTCGGAATCGTTACCACGATAGTGACAACGGCACCGAGTTCAAGAACTACACCTTGGATGAGTTTCTTAGTGATGAGGGGATCAAGCATCAATATGCTGCACCTTATACCCCTCAACAAAATGGTGTAGCGGAGAGGAAGAACCGGACGTTGATGGATGCAGCAAGGAACATGATGGCGGAGTTCAAGTCTCCATACAACTTTTGGGCCGAAGCCATCAACACCGCATGTCATGCATCCAATCGGCTCTATCTCCGCAAAGGCTTGAACAAGACTCCTTATGAGATTCTCACCGGCAACAAGCCCAACCTCAAGTACTTTCGGGTGTTCGGTTGTAAGTGTTTCATTCTCAAGAAAGGTGTTCGTTTGTCTAAATTCGAGGCTAGAGCTCATGAGGGCATATTTGTTGGTTATGCTACAAACTCTCATGCTTACCGTGTTCTCAACAAGTCCACCGGACTCATTGAGGAGACGTGTAACGTGGAGTTTGACGAAAATAATGGCTCCCAAGTGGGGCAAAGTGGTACTTGTGATGTAAGTGATTAAATTCCTCCCCAAGCCATAAGAAGAATGGGTATTGGTCATATTCTACCCATTGAGGAACCCCTTGTGGCCGAAGGAGAAGGACAATGCTCTACTCAAGTGGAGCCATCACCTCCCTAAGACCCACATGCTTCCGAAGAACAAAGTGAAGGCCCTCAACCTTGTGAACAAGACCAAGGGCAAGATCAACCTCAAGATGGTGGTGAACCTCTAAATGATGCCCAAGGTCAAGTTCTCCCCCTCGAGCAAGTTCAAGATCATGGGCAAGCTCAAGATCAAGAACAAGCTCAAGACGGCGCTCAAGATGATCAAGTCAACCCTCCTCCTTCCACACCCGAGGAGGAATTAGAGTATCGTGCCGCGAAGATTGCTTCCAAGCTCACCACCCAAGGCCATCTCATGGAAAATGTGGTTGGGAGCCTAAGAAAGGGGGTAAGCACTCGTAGACAATTAGCAAACTATTGTGAACATCACGCGTTTGTCTCTTGTGTTGAACCCCAAAACATCTATGAGGCGCTCGAAGACTCGGATTGGTTCAATGCCATGCATGAAGAACTCAACAACTTCGAGTACAAAAAAGTATGGAGATTGGTGCCAAGGCCATCGGGGGACCACAACGTCATTGGAACCAAGTGGATCTTCAAGAACAAGCAAGATGCTCATGGGAACATCGTTCGCAACAAGGCAAGATTGGTAGCACAAGGCTACTCCCAAGTCGAGGGTATCGACTATGGTGAAACCTTTGCTCCTGTTGCTCGTCTTGAATCCATACGTTTGTTGATTGCTTATGCTTCCCATCTCAACTTTAAGTTGCAACAAATGGATGTGAAAAGTGCTTTTCTTAATGGTCTTATTAATGAGTTGGTCTATGTCAAGCAACCCCCCAGGTTCGAGGATCCCTACTTCCCGGATCATGTGTATCAACTCGATAAGGCACTCTATGGCCTTAAACAAGCCCCACGTGCGTGGTATGACCACCTTACCGGGTTGTTACAAGATCGTGGATTTGAAGTGGGGCTAATCGATCCCACTCTTTTTACTAAGAAGGTCAAAGGGGAGTTGTTTGTATGCCAACTATATGTTGATGATATTATCTTTGGTTCTCCTAACAAAGCTTTCAATGAGGAATTTGCTGCTCTCATGACCTCCAAGTTCAAGATGTCTTCGATGGGAGAGTTGAAGTTCTTCCTTGGTTTTGACATCAAACAAAGAAGAGAAGGAACCTTCATTAATCAATACAAATACACTCAAGACATGCTTAAAAGATTAAAGCTAAGTGATGTCAAGCCGGCTACTACACCAATGCCTACCAAGTGCCAACTTGACATTGATCCCAATGGTAAAGCGGTGGATCAAAAGGTATATCGCTCCATGATTGGCTCCTTGCTTTACCTTTGTGCATCTAGACCGGATATCATGTTGAGTGTGGGGATGTGTGCACGGTTTCAAGACGCACCAAAGGAAAGTCACTATGTGGCGGTCAAGCGAATCTTTTGATATTTGGCTCATACCCCAAACTTTGGCTTATGGTACCCAAGAGGGGCAAACTTCAAGCTTGAAGGATTTACGGATTCCGATTGGGCGGGAGACAAAGTGGATAGGAAGTCCACTTCTGGAGGGTGCCAGTTTCTTGGGTGCTCTTTGGTGAGTTGGTCTTCCAAGAAGCAAAGTTGTGTGTCTCTCTCGTCCACCGAAGCGGAATATGTGGCGGCCGGTAGTTGTTGTGCACAACTCCTATGGATGAGGCAAACTTTAAAGGAATACGGTGTCATGTGTGACAAAGTGCCTCTTTGGTGTGACAACGAAAGTGCCATCAAGATTTCTCTCAACCCCGTGCAACACTTCAATACGAAGCATATTGAGATTCGGTATCATTTCATCCGGGATCACATTAGGCGAGGGGAGACTGAGCTCAAGTATGTCAACACTCATGATAACCTTGCAAATATTTTCACGAAGCCATTGGATGAAGCAAGATTTCGCGAGTTAAGGCATGAGCTAAATATCATTGATTCGAGCAATGTGACTTGAACCCTTGCACCCCCCACCACACTCAACTTGTTGTCTAGTTTAGGTGTAGGCATGGACATAGGGGGAGTGTTGTTCTCTCAATGAACTCTCCCTCCCCCCATTATGCATAAATCGATCAACCCTTTCACATTAGCCATTTTTGATGGTACTTGTGCTTCAAAGACGAATTCTGATCATGGTCCCAAGGATAATTCTTCGCAGTGCCATACCAATTGACTCAAACATAGGTGGCTCCGGCCACCGCCCTCTCTTGAGAGAGAGGCCTGAGCTCGCTCTGCTTTTGTGCGGTTGTTTTTGTTTTCCTTTCGTTCTTTTCTTTGTTCTTAGTGTTGGCTTCTCTTAGTTGTTGTCCCGTTTGTTTTGTTCCCTTCTCTTTGGTTTGGGGCATTGGTGGTCGGGCGGTACAACCGGGGTCACGGGCGGTTCTACCACTGATACCTGGTTGTGCTGTCCCAGTAGGATGCATTCGGTGCTTGGGCGGTTATACCGCCCATTTTCACTGGGCGTCCTTCATCTGGTACTACCGGTTGTCTCCGGGCGGTACTACCGGTGCCCTTCAGGAAACGGAAGTACCGCCCACTACAACCTGTTAGTACCTGACTTGCGGTACAACTGGTCCTTGGAGCGGTTCTACCGCCGCGCGGCTATGGGCCTATTTATATCCGACGGGGTGAAGGGTTTTCTTCTTTTTCCCCTTTGTCCCCGTTCATTCTCTCCTTGCCCTAGCCGCCGGTCACCTCTGCCCCGTGTTGGGGAACGTTGCAGAAAATTAAAATTTTCCTACGGTTTCACCAAGATCGATCTATGAGTTCATCTAAGCAACGAGTCATGGAAGAGAGTTTGCATCTACATACCACTTGTAGATCGCGTGCGGAAGCTTGCAAGGTGATGATGGAGTCGTACTCGACGTGATTCAGATCACGTTTGTCCAAGTGCTGAACGGACAGCACCTCCGCGTTCAACACACGTACGGGACAGGAGACGTCTCCTCCTTCTTGATCCAGCAAGGGAGAAGGAGAGGTTGAGGAAGCTTGCTCCAACGGCAGCACGAAGGCATGGTGGTGTTGGTGCAGCAGTACTCCAACATGGCTTCGCCAAGCGCTTACGGAGGAGGAGAGGCGTTGGGGAGGGGAGGGGCTGCGCCTTGGAGATGGGTACAGCAGCCCTTCCCCCACCCCTCTATTTATATGGGAAGGGGCAAGGGGGGCCGACCCCTCTAGATGGGATCTAGAGGGGGGGCGGCGGCCAGGGAGGGGAGGCTTGCCCCCCAAGCAAGGGGGGCGCCCCCCTCAGGGTTTCCCCCCCCCCCCCCCAACCCTAGGCGCATGGGCCCAAGGTGGGGGGCACGCCCAGCCCTCCAGGGGCTGGTTCCCTCCCCTTTGCGGCCCATGTGGCCCTCCGGGAGGGGTGGCCCCTCCCGGTGGACCCCCGGAACCCCTCCGGTGGCCCCGGTACAATACCGATAACCCCCGGAAACTTTCCGGTGTCCGTATGACAACTTCCCATATATAAAACTTCACCTCCGGACCATTCCGGAACTCCTCGTGACGTCCGGGATCTCATCCGGGACTCCGAACAACATTCGGTAGTCACATACTAGTCTTCCTAATAACCCTAGCGTCACCGAACCTTAAGTGTGTAGACCCTACGGGTTCGGGAGACACGCAGACATGACCGAGACGACTCTCGGGCAATAACCAACAGCGGGATCTGGATACCCATGTTGGCTCCCACATGCTCCTCCATGATTTCATCGGTTGAACCACGATGTCGAGGATTCGATCAAAACCCTGTATACAATTCCCTTTGTCAATCGGTACGTTACTTGCCCGAGACTCGATCGTCGGTATCCCAATACCTTGTTTAGTCTCGTTACCGGCAAGTCACTTTACTCGTACCGTAATGCATGATCCCGTGGCCAACACCTTGGTCACCTTGAGCTCATTATGATGATGCATTACCGAGTGGGCCCAGAGATACTTCTCCGTCATACGGAGTGACAAATCCCAGTCTCGATCCGTGTCAACCCAACAGATACTTTCAGAGATACCTGTAATGCACCTTTATAGTCACCTAGTTACGTTGTGACATTTGATACACCCAAGGCACTCCTACAGTATCCGGGAGTTACACGATCTCATGGTCGAAGGAAGAGATACTTGACATTGGTAAAGCTCTAGCAAACGAACTACACGATCTTTGTGCTATGCTTAGGATTGGGTCTTGTCCATCACATCATTCTCCTAATGATGTGATCCCGTTATCAATGACATCCAATGTCCATAGTCAGGAAACCATGACTATCTGTTGATCACAACGAGCTAGTCAACTAGAGGCTCACTAGGGACATATTGTGGTCTATGTATTCACACGTGTATTACGATTTCCGGATAATACAGTTATAGCATGAATAAAAGACAATTATCATGAACAATGAAATATAATAATACTTTTATTATTGCCTCTAGGGCATATTTCCAACAGTCTCCCACTTGCACTAGAGTCACCAATCTAGTTACATTGTGATGAATCGAACACCCATAGAGTTCTGGTGTTGATCATGTTTTGCCCGCGAGAGAGGTTTAGTCAACAGATCTGCGACATTCAGATCCGTGTGCACTTTGCAAATCTCTATGTCTCCATCTTGAACATTTTCACGGATGGGGTTGAAACGACGCTTGATGTGCCTGGTCTTCTTGTGAAACCTGGGCTCCTTGGCAAGGGCAATAGCTCCAGTGTTGTCACAGAAGAGTTTGATCGGCCCCGACGCATTGGGTATGACTCCTAGGTCGGTGATGAACTCCTTCACCCAAATCGCTTCATGCGCTGCCTCCGAGGCTGCCATGTACTCCGCTTCACACGTAGATCCCACCACGACGCTCTGCTTGCAGCTGCACCAGCTTACTGCTCCACCATTCAACATATACACGTATCCGGTTTGAGACTTAGAGTCATCCAGATCTGAGTCGAAGCTAGCGTCGACGTAACCCTTTACGACGAGCTCTTCATCTCCTCCATAGACGAGAAACATGTCCTTTGTCCTTTTCAGGTACTTCAGGATATTTTTGACCGCTGTCCAGTGTTCCTTGCCGGGATTACTTTGGTATCTTGCTACCAAACTTACGGCAAGGTTTACATCGGGTCTGGTACACAGCATGGCATACATAATAGATCCTATTGCTGAAGCATAGGGGATGACACTCATCTCTTCTTTATCTTTTGCCGTGGTCGGTGACTGAGCTGAGCTCAATCTCACACCTTGTAACATAGGCAAGAACCCTTTCTTGGACTGATCCATTTTGAACCTCTTCAAAATCTTATCAAGGTATGTGCTTTGTGAAAGACCTATGAGGCGTCCCGATCTATCTCTATAGATCTTGATGCCTAATATATAAGCAGCTTCTCCAAGGTCCTTCATTGAAAAACACTTATTCAAGTAGGTCTTAATGCTGTCCAGAAGTTTTGTATCATTTCCCATCAAGAGTATGTCATCTACATATAATAGGAGAAATGCTACAGAGCTCCCACTCACTTTCTTGTAAACGCAGGCTTCTCCATAAGTCTGCATAAACCCAAACGCTTTGATCATCTCATCAAAGCGAATGTTCCAACTCCGAGATGCTTGCACCAGTCCATAAATGGATCACTGGAGCTTGCATACTTGGTTAGCGTTCTTAAGATCGACAAAACCTTCCGGCTGCATCATATACAGCTCTTCCTTAAGATGTCCGTTAAGGAATGCCGTTTTGACGTCCATCTGCCATATCTCATAATCATAGTATGCGGCAATTGCTAACATGATTCGGACGGACTTCAGCTTCGCTATGGGAGAGAATGTCTCGTCATAATCAATCCCTTGAACTTGTCGATAACCCTTAGCGACAAGTCGAGCCTTATAAATGGTAACATTACCATCCGCGCCCGTCTTCTTCTTAAAAATCCATTTGTTTTCTATCGCTCGCCGATCATCGGGCAAGTCTGTCAAAGTCCATACTTTGTTTTCATACATGGATTCTATCTCGGATTTCATGGCTTCAAGCCATTTGTTGGAATCTGGGCCCGCCATCGCTTCTTCATAGTTCGAAGGTTCACCGTTGTCTAACAACATGATTTCCAGGACAGGGTTGCCGTACCACTCTGGTGCGGAACGTGTCCTTGTGGACCTACGAAGTTCAGTAGCAACTTGATCCGAAGTACCTTGATCATCATCATTGGTTTCCTCTTCAGTTGGTGTGGGCATCACAGGAACATTTTCCTGAGCTGCACCACTTTCCCGTTCGAGAGGTAGTACTTCATCGAGTTCTACTTTCCTTCCACTTACCTCTTTCGAGAGAAACTCTTTTTCCAGAAAGCATCCGTTCTTGGCAACAAAGATTTTGCCTTCGGATCTTAAGTAGAAGGTATACCCGATAGTTTCCTTAGGGTATCCTATGAATACGCATTTTTCCGACTTGGGTTCGAGCTTTTCAGGTTGAAGTTTCTTGACATAAGCATCGCATCCCCAAACTTTTAGAAACAACAGCTTAGGTTTCTTCCCAAACCATAATTCATACGGTGTCGTCTCAACGGATTTAGACGGTGCCCTATTTAAAGTGAATGTAGCTGTCTCTAGAGCGTATCCCCAAAATGATAGCGGTAAATCGGTAAGAGACATCATAGACCGCACCATATCCAATAGAGTGCGATTACGACGTTCGGACACACCGTTTCGCTGAGGTGTTCCAGGCGACGTGAGTTGTGAAACGATTCCACATTTCCTTAAGTGTGTACCAAATTCGTGACTTAAGTATTCTCCTCCACGATCTGATCGTAGGAACTTTATCTTTCGGTCACGTTGATTCTCCACCTCATTCTGAAATTCCTTGAACTTTTCAAAGGTCTCAGACTTGTGTGTCATTAAGTAGACATACCCATATCTACTTAAGTCATCAGTGAGAGTGAGAACATAACGATATCCTCCGCGAGCCTCAACGCTCATTGGACCGCACACATCGGTATGTATGATTTCCAACAAGTTGGTTGCTCGCTCCATTGTTCCAGAGAACGGAGTCTTGGTCATTTTGCCCATGAGGCATGGTTCGCATGTGTCAAACGATTCATAATCAAGAGACTCTAAAAGTCCATCAGCATGGAGCTTCTTCATGCGCTTGACACCAATGTGACCAACGCGGCAGTGCCACAAGTATGTGGGACTATCGTTATCAACTTTACATCTTTTGGCATCCACACTATGAACATGTGTAATATTACGCTCGAGATTCATTAAGAATAAACCATTGACCATCGGAGCATGACCATAAAACATATCTCTCATATAAATCAAACAACCATTATTCTCAAACTTAAATGAGTAGCCATCTCGTATTAAACGAGATCCAGATACAATGTTCATGCTCAAACTTGGCACTAAATAACAATTATTAAGGTTCAAAACTAATCCCGTGGGTAAATGTAGAGGCAGCGTGCCGACGGCGATCACATCGACTCTGGAACCATTCCCGACGCGCATCGTCACCTCGTCCTTTGCCAGTCTCTGTTTATTCCGCGGCTCCTGCTGTGAGTTATAAATATGAGCAACGGCACCGGTATCAAATACCCAGGAGTTACTACGAGTACTGGTAAGGTACACATCAATTACATGTATATCAAATATACCTTTGGTGTTGCCGGCCTTCTTATCCGCTAAGTATTTGGGGCAGTTCCGCTTCCAGTGACCCTTCCCCTTGCAATAAAAACACTCAGTCTCAGGCTTGGGTCCATTCTTTGACTTCTTCCCGGCAACTGGCTTACCGGGCGCGGCAACATCCTTGCCGTCCTTTTTGAAGTTCTTCTTGCCCTTGCCCTTCTTGAACTTAGTGGTCTTATTGACCATCAACACTTGATGTTCTTTCTTGATTTCAGCCTCTGCTGACTTCAGCATCGAGAACACTTCAGGAATGGTCTTCACCATCCCCTGCATGTTGTAGTTCATCACAAAGCTCTTGTAGCTTGGTGGGAGCGACTGGAGGATTCTGTCAATGACCGCCTCATCTGGGAGGTTAATGTTTAGCTGGGTCATACGGTTGTGCAACCCAGACATCTTCAGGATGTGCTCACTGACAGAACTGTTTTCCTCCATCTTACAACTGTAGAACTTGTCGGAGACATCATATCTCTCGACCCGGTCATGAGCTTGGAAAACAAGTTTCAGCTCTTTGAACATCTCATATGCTCCGTGATGCTCAAAACGCTTTTGGAGCCCCGGTTCTAAGCTGTAAAGCATGCCGCACTGAACGAGGGAGTAATCATCAGCACGAGTCTGCCAAACGTTCAAATCGTCTTGCAGTGCTGGGAGAGCAGGTGGGTCACCTAATGGTGCTTCTAGGACATATTGTTTCTTGGCAGCTATGAGGATGATCCTCAGGTTCCGGACCCAGTCCGTATAGTTGTTGCCATCATCTTTCAGCTTGGTTTTCTCTAGGAACGCGTTGAAGTTCATGTTGACATTAGCGTTGGCCATTTGATCTACAAGACATATTTGCAAAGGTTTTAGACTAAGTTCATAATAATAAAGTTCTAATCAAATTATGAACTCCCACTTAGATTAGACATCCCTCTAGTCATCTAAGTGTTACACGATCCGAGTCGACTAGCCCGTGTCCGATCATCACGTGAGACGGACTAGTCATCGTCGGTGAACATCTTCATGTTGATCGTATCTTCCATACGACTCGTGTTCGACCTTTCGGTCTCCGTGTTCCGAGGCCATGTATGTACATGCTAGGCTCGTCAAGTTAACCCTAAGTGTTTTCGCTATGTAAAACTGTCTTACACCCGTTGTATGTGAACGTAAGAATCCATCACACCCGATCATCACGTGGTGCTTAGAAGCGACGAACTGTAGCAACGGTGCACAGTTAGGGGAGAACACTTCTTGAAATTTTTGTAAGGGATCATATTATTTACTACCGTCGTCCTAAGTAAACAAGATGCATAAACATAATAAACATCACATGCAATTATATATAGTTGTGACATGATATGGCCAATATCATACAGCTCCATTGATCTCCATCTTCGGGGCTCCATGATCATCTTGTCACCGGCTTGACACCATGATCTCCATCATCATGATCTCCATCATCGTGTCTTCATGAAGTTGTCACGCCAACGACTACTTCTACTTCTATGGCTAACACGTTTAGCAATAAAGTAAAGTAGTTTACATGGCGTTCTTCAATGACACGCAGGTCATACAAAAAATAAAGACAACTCCTATGGCTCCTGCCGGTTGTCATACTCATCGACATGCAAGTCGTGAATCCTATTACAAGAACATGATCTCATACATCACAATTCATCATTCATCACAACATCTGGCCATATCACATCACATGATGAATCGCTGCAAAAACAAGTTAGACGTCTTCTAATTGTTGTTGCATTTTTTACGTGGCTGCAGTTGGGTTCTAGCAAGAACGTTTTCTTACCTACGAATAACCACAACATGATTTTGTCAACTTCTATTTACCCTTCATAAGGGCCCTGTTCATCGAATCCGCTCCAACTAAAGTGGGAGAGACAGACACCCGCCAGCCACCTTATGCAACTAGTGCATGTCAATCGGTGGAACCGGTCTCACGTAAGCGTACGTGTAAGGTTGGTCCGGGCCGCTTCATCCCACAATACCGTTGAAGCAAGAAAAGACTAGTATAGGCAAGTAAGTTGACAAGATCCACGCCCACAACAAAATTGTGTTCTACTCGTGCATTAGAGAACTACGCATAGACCTAGCTCATGATGCCACTGTTGGGGAACGTTGCAGAAAATTAAAATTTTCCTACGGTTTCACCAAGATCCATCTATGAGTTCATCTAAGCAACGAGTCATCGAAGAGAGTTTGCATCTACATACCACTTGTAGATCGCGTGCGGAAGCTTGCAAGGTGATGATGGAGTCGTACTCGACGTGATTCAGATCACCGATGTCCAAGTGCTGAACGGACAGCACCTCTACGTTCAACACACGTACGGGACGGGAGACGTCTCCTCCTTGATCCAGCAAGGGAGAAGGAGAGGTTGAGTAAGCTTGCTCCAATGGCAGCACGACGGCGTGGTGGTGTTGGTGCAGCAGTACTCCGACAGGGCTTCGCCAAGCGCTTACGAAGGAGGAGAGGTGTTGGGGAGGGGAGGGGCTGCGCCTTGGAGATGGGTACAGAAGCCCTCCCCCCACCCTTCTATTTATAGGGGAAGGGGCAAGGGGGGCCGACCCCTCTAAATGGGATCTAGAGGGGGGGCGGCGGCCAGGGAGGGGAGGCTTGCCCCCCAAGCAAGGGGGGCGCCCCCCTCAGGGTTTCCCCCCCAACCCTAGGCGCATGGGCCCAAGGTGGGGGGCGCTCCCAGCCCTCCAGGGGCTGGCTCCCTCCCCTTTGCGGCCCATGTGGCCCTCCGGGAGGGGTGGACCCCCGGAACCCCTCCGGTGGCCCCGGTACAATACCGATAACCCCCGGAAACTCTCCGGTGTCCGTATGACAACTTCCCATATATAAAACTTCACCTCCGGACCATTCCGGAACTCCTCGTGACGTCCGGGATCTCATCTGGGACTCCGAACAACATTCGGTAGTCACATACTAGTCTTCCTAATAACCCTAGCGTCACCGAACCTTAAGTGTGTAGACCCTACGGGTTCGGGAGACACGCAGACATGACCGAGACGACTCTCGGGCAATAACCAACAGCGGGATCTGGATACCCATGTTGGCTCCCACATGCTCCTCGATGATTTCATCGGTTGAACCACGATGTCGAGGATTCGATCAAAACCCTGTATACAATTCCCTTTGTCAATCGGCACGTTACTTGCCCGAGACTCGATCGTCGGTATCCCAATACCTTGTTCAGTCTCGTTACCGGCAAGTCACTTTACTCGTACCGTAATGCATGATCCCGTGGCCAACACCTTGGTCACCTTGAGCTCATTATGATGATGCATTACCGAGTGGGCCCAGAGATAGTTCTCCGTCATACGGAGTGACAAATCCCAGTCTCGATCCGTGTCAACCCAACAGATACTTTCGGAGATACCTGTAATGCACCTTTATAGTCACCCAGTTACGTTGTGACGTTTGATACACCCAAGGCACTCCTACGGTATCCGGGAGTTACACGATCTCATGGTCGAAGGAAGAGATACTTGACATTGGTAAAGCTCTAGCAAACGAACTACACGATCTTTGTGCTATGCTTAGGATTGGGTCTTGTCCATCACATCATTCTCCTAATGATGTGATCCCGTTATCAATGACATCCAATGTCCATAGTCAGGAAACCATGACTATCTGTTGATCACAACGAGCTAGTCAACTAGAGGCTCACTAGGGACATATTGTGGTCTATGTATTCACACGTGTATTACGATTTCCGGATAATACAGTTATAGCATGAATAAAAGACAATTATCATGAACAATGAAATATAATAATACTTTTATTATTGCCTCTAGGGCATATTTCCAACACCCCGCCCCAGAGTGCGTCCCGCGCTTCGGATCCGTGGGCTCTCCATGGATTCTCTCTGTGGAGGCCTTCCGATCTTCTCCCATGGATGGTGGTAATGCCCTTGTTCTTCGTTCCTCGTTCTAGGGTTTCTTCTTTGTCTAGGGCATTACTTAACCCTCCTAGTTTAGTGCTTGTTCTTTGGTTGGGAGAGATCATTGTTTTTCTTCTGTCTATGCAGTACCTGGAAATCAGAATATTGCTTGTGTGATTCCCATGTCTTGGTTAGATCTAACTCCCCAAGTAGTACCACTATCAGCGGTTCTACCGCATATACGGGCGGTACAACCGGTGGGGCGGTTCTACCGGTGGGGCGGTACAACCGGAATATATGAACCACACAGCACTGTTCTGGTTTCTCTGTTGTTGCATTTTTCGTGTGCTTTCCTCTCATCCTTGCTGGTTTTCGTGTGTTCTCTTCGTGTGTGTGTTCAGGTGGCTCTAGTTCTCGCTCTGCTCCTCGCAAGACCAAGAAGAGGGCTCGAAGGACTGCGCGCCCAGCTGTGTCTGCTGATGAAGAGGAAGTTGTGATTCCCACCAAGCCTACTCGCCGTGAAAAGTCTGCCGCTGCAAAGCAACGTGTGGTAATGCCTCTGCACCGTTGGAAAGCCAAGGATTGGGAAGCCTTCCGCTCCAAGAATCCTTATGTGGTGCCCGTAGCTCCTCGTTGGACCACCGTTCAGTTTCGGAATGAGATGCAAGTGCGAATTGTTCATGAAATCTTTGAGCACAACAAGAACAGATATGCCAAGTAGTGGACCATCGATCTTGATCATTGGAGGAACAACCTGGAGTATTTTGGTGAGGCTTTGGCTCTTTGTGAGGAGTATGATCTTGTCAAGCTCATGTCCGTCAACTTTGACTTTGATGTTCAACTCATCCATCAGTTCTATGCCACCGTTCACTTTGGAGAAGATGACGTGCGCACCCTCGCTTTCATGTGCCGTGATGAGCTCTTTCAAGTTCCCTGGAGGACCTTTTGCAATGCTATTGGGTACGATGATACCGGTCTGGAAGGAAGGGGTGGCATTCGCCCTCATGATCATCCTGACTCCATGCCTAAGGAGAAGCTTGATCCTCTGTACATTCGGGGCTGTGGTATTATTGGTGAATCTAAGGATTTGGTGAAGGTCTATGACATCATGCATCGTGTGTTTCGCAATGTGCTTCTGCCTAAAGTGGGGAATCAAGATGAAATCCATGGCTATCTTGTTGACTTGATGGTTGCTATGAAGACCAAGGTGGGAATTGGGGAGATGTTTGATGTGTCCAACTGGCTGTGGCACGAGATGTACAACATGGTCATCTATAGGAAGGTCCCCATTTATGCTCCTTTTGTCATGTGCTTTCTAAACTCCATGTGGGAGGTTCACCGTCCTAGAGAGCCCCTCACCTCTCCTGATAATCTTACCATTCATGAAGTCAAGCTCCTTAAGAAGAAGAAGCACGCCGAGCCACGGTTCCCTGCTGATGCTCCTGAGGATGTCTATGCCACTTCTGATGATGAGGATTTTGAGTTGGAGCCAGGGGCCAAGCCCTCGTGGGTGGACAAGCTCGCTGCCAAGGTGAAGAAGACTTTCTGCCTTCAGTATGACATCCAGAAGAGGATGTATGAGGCTCATGTCAATGAGAAGCATGCCCAGCGTCGTCAAATTGCTATGATGAGGCACCTCAACATGACGGTTCAGAGTGGTTCTGAGAAGAGCATCACACCGGAGGAGCGTTGGATATCTTCTCACAGCACCTGGTCTGATGATGAAGCTCCCCCTCAGCCCTCCACCACCTTTACTGCTGCTGATGATATCATGGAGGACTCAGATCGGGACGATGATGAAGTTTCTGATAATGGTGAAGATTCTGACAATGATGAAGATCCAGATGCTACCGAGGAGTCAGAGGAGGACGACTGAGCTTGGGGCGCTAGCTTCGCTCTCTTCCTTTTTGGTGTCTTGATGCCAAAGGGGGAGAGAGTGTGATAGGACTCGGGAGTTGCATGGGCGGTTGCGTAGTGTGTGTTTCGTGTTGAACTTTGTCTGTGGTCTCCAGTTGAACTTTGCTCGTTTCTCGGTTTGCTTTGTGTGGATTTCGTGCCACTCCTGCTATCCTATTTTTATGCTTATCGGTCATTATTGGTAGTATTGCTCTCGTTTCATTATGTTGGCTACCTTCATGTTATGTGCTTTAAGTGGCAAGCCTATAAAATCTAGGGGGAGTCTCGACCTTAAAGTATGCCCATGCTCTCTAACAGCTAGTTCAACTTGGGGCACACATCTAGGGGGAGCTCCGACTAGATTCTATAGATTTCTATCTTAAATCGTGTTGTTGTCATCATCCACCAAAAAGGGGGAGATTGAAAGGGCATTTCCCTACCTTATGTTTTGGATGATGATGACAACCCTTTGTTGGTCTAATCATGTGCTAAATGTTTCAGGTTCTCGATGATTAGGCTTACATCGGTTAGTGGTTCTCTCTCGAAGGAAATGATTGAAGACGGAATCCTCTACGCTTTATCTCTTTGGTCGTAGGGAACCCGTACTATCAAGAGGGAATCCACTTTGGAAAAAATAGGGGAATCCATTCACGTACACCTCCATCACCCCTCTTTTTGTCCGAGCGGTTGTACCGCTGGCTCTTGGCGCTTCCCTGTCTTTGTCGAGCGGTGGTACCGCTGCCTCCGGGCGGTGGTACCGCCACCAGGCTCTGCAAAGACCAGCAGCGGTTGTTCCGGCCATGCACCGCCCATGTACCGGTCAGGCTTCTGTTTTGATGCGGTGGCTGGGCGGTGGTGGCCCGGTTGGTCCAGTTGTTCCTCATCAACCGGTACAACCAGAGGTTCGAGCGGTTCTTCCGCTCATACCTTAGCCGCTCAAGCGCTCAAGGCCAAGCGGTTGCACCGGCCCTGCACCGCCCAACTACCGCCCTCAAGGGTGACTCCGTTCTGTTTCGGTGCGGTAGTTGTGCGGTGGCTGGGCGGTTGGTCCGGTTAGTTTCGAATGACCGGTACTACCGCCCGATGGCCCGGTTGTACCGCCTGGTAGGGTTCTGCCGTTACATTGTGAGTCCCGGTTGTACCGGGACAAGGAGCGGTTGTACCGCTGCAGTGCTGAAAACGCAGTAATGGTTGGATTTATTAGGGTTGCTATATAAGGTGGTTCTTCCACCTACCACTCCTACCTCTTACCTCTCTCACTCCACCATTAATGCTCTCAAGCTCTCTTGCCCGATCTCTGTCTCTCTAGCCACTCAAACTTGTTGATTTGCTAGGGATTGAAGGAGGAGACCTAGATCTACACTTCCACCAAAGGATATTTGCTTCCCCCATACTTTCTAGTGTGGATTTTGTTACTCTTGGGTGCTTGAGCACCCTAGACGGTTGAGGTCACCTCGAAGCCATATTCCATTGTGGTGAAGCTTCATGGTTTCGTTGGGAGCCTCCAATTGTTGTGGAGATTGCCCCAACCTTGTTTGTAAAGGTCCGGTTGCTGCCTTCAAGGGAACCAATAGTGAAATCACGGCATCTCGTATTGTGTGAGGGCGTGAGGAGAATACAGTTGCCCTAGTGGCTTCTTGGGGAGCATTGTGCCTCCACACCGCTCTAACGGAGACGTACTTCCCCTTAAAAGGAAGGAACTTCGCTAACACATCCTCGTCTCCACCGGCTCCACTCTTGGTTATTTCGTGCCTTTACTCTTGCAAGCCTACTTGTGTTGTATCCCTTGCTTGCTTATGTGTTAGTTGTTATTGCATCATATATGTTGCTCACATAGTTGCATATCTAAACAACCTATTTTGTTGCAAAGTTTAAATTGGTAAAGAAAAGCTTAAAAATTGTTAGTTGCCTATTCACCCCCCCCCCCTCTAGTCAACCATATCGATCCTTTCACATGCCCGAATATTTAATTGCGTGAATAGTTAAAAATAACAAAACTTCTTAAATGACATGTTAGCCTCTTATAAATCCGCAAACACTCTTCATAATTACATGAAAAACAATTTAAAGACATGAGACTTTTATCAAACCCAAGCAATTGTTTTAAATAGGTAAATAATTAAAATTGTGTACAATAATAAATTTTCATATCGATAATGCTTATTAAAGTTATACAAACATTTTTTAATATGTTATATGTTTCAAAGAAACTATTGCATACTAAAAAAGTATAAACGACAAAGGAACATAAAAAACTTTAAAATGAAACACAGAGCCAACACTTAAAAAAAACTAGCGAAAAACAGTACAGAAACAACGCTCAAAACATGATATGTTAAACATCTTACTATGATTAACCGGCCCACCAAAGAAGTGATCTAGGTGTGAGTGTGATCCAATTCGCCACTGGCGATATAGCGAGATCAGTAACTAAGGGGTACCTCTTACAAAGATCACTCCCACCTTTCAAGTGGTTGACAAGTGATGCACTGCATGTACGTCACTTGTCGTAACCTACGAGTTTTTCTATTTTTTGTATATTAGTTTATTTAAAAATATTTTATCTGTTAAACCGTGCGTTCAAATCTCAAACCGCTTTTATTGTTGGTTTTCGTGCGTCGAGATTCTCCAAACTAGGTCCGATGTTAATAGGTTTTAACGAACTTTTTTTCCTGAAAAAACTCAAGCAAGAAGCACGTTTTTTCTACACATTTTTTCATTTTTGAGAGGCATAACTGTGTCTCTCGTGGAAGCAAATTTGTGCCTCCCGTGGAAGCAAGTAAGAACACATTTATTTTTTCTTCTTCGTGTGCTTCCACGAGAAGCAAATCTCGGTGCCTCTCGCGGAAGAAAATCTGTGCCTCCTCTGGAAGAAAAAAAACATATTTTTTCCTTTTTGAAAGGTACAATTGTGCCTCTCACGGAAACAAATCCATGCCCCCGTGGAAGCAAAAAAACATGATTTCTTTGCGTTATTTTTTTCAAACTTTTTTCTCTCCAGAACCTATGAAAAACTAGACGAAAACCAAAAAGCCGAAAACCCTCAAAAAAAATCTAAAACCCAAAAACGCAAACAAAAAAAAATAAAAAAATAAAATCCTGAGGGAGCGCCCAGCATGCGACACGAGGCGGCAACTGAGAGTGCACAAAGCGGTGTGCTCCCAACCCACTAAAGTGACCCTTGCGAAACTCCCGTATGGGGTACGCCAGGATTAGTTGCCCCCGCGATATATATTACACCGCAGGAGCAATTTCTCGGCCATTGCTAGATGGAGCACCATCTCGCCTCTCGCGAACGTACTATGAGGCTAGCCCATTACTCTAGCATCATGCGAGGTTTTTTATGTGGTTTCTTTATCATTTCCTTTACTGTTTGTAGTGGTTTTCCCCCTTTTATGGTTTTCTTGAGGGTTTTTTTTTCTGTTCTTTAGCAGTTTTCACTTGGGGGGGCGGGGAGTTCAATTTTCTTAAGATCGCTTACTTTTTGAACACGTGCCTACATTTTTCATACGCATTGTATATTTTCTATACACCAGGAACATTAGTTTATGCGTGCTTAACATTTTCAAGTAGATGATTAACATTTTTTCCAATACATGATTCCATATCATTTTTTTTTTCACGCACATGTGTACCATTTTCAAATGGATGTTATTGAAATCTTTCCGAGTAGATTTTCAATTTTTGTCACATACATGTTGAAACATTTTTTAATACTGTGTGAACATTTTGTTAAATAAAACAAATCATGAACATATTTTTGAAACGCATGGTTTTTTTTAAATGGAACACACATATTTTGAATGGTGAAAAACATTATTCTGAATGAGGCAAATGTTATTTTTAGAATGTATGCACATTTTTAAAACTGTGGTGTACATTTTTATGAAACACGTGAACAGTTTTTTGAATGTGTTGACAACTTTGTTTTCATGCTATAAATATTTTTTTCTGAATTAAGCTAACCCTGCATTAACATTTTATAAATTCATGGTTTTAGATAAAACTTTTCAGTAAATAATGTTTTCGGAAATATAAACGAAATAGGAAAACCAAAAAAATACTAATCCAGTCCACCACACGATGCAACATACTATGGCACTAGAAAAAAAATCTAACGTACTTCCAACGAGTGCTGAGACTGCACAGAGAAAACGATTTGATGGGCTGGCCGACTTGTCACAGCACTGTAGGCGAGCGCTACATGTAGCTCACAGGAACTCCTAGTCAGCACCGGGAGCTCCTATTACGCGTTTTGCTTTCTTTTTTTAACCTCTGTTAACACTTTCAAATATTTAACATAAATAAATTACAAAATTAGTCTACATAAAACAATTGAAAAATGTTGACCAAGAATTTGAAATTATTAAATGTGTATAGACAACATGTTTATCATGTATACGACAAATGTAAATAAAAATTAAAATTCGTGTGAAACAATTTCTAATGTATTTAAAAAAGATTAAACAGGCCTTTGAACAAGTGTTGGAAACATATTAATCAAGAATTTGGAAAATGTTAAATATGTATAGAAAAAAATTGACCATGTATTTAAAAATGAAGAATTGTTTTCATCATGTATACAAAAAATGTTAATCATGCATTTAAAAAATATATTGAATAAGTATTTGAAAAAATGTTAATCGAGCGTTTGGGAAATGTTAAATGTGTATAGATAAAATGATGACCATGTATAAGAAAAATGATGATTTTTTTATCAATGTATATAAAAATGTTAGCAAGCATTGAAAAGTGTTCAATAATTATTCAAAAAAAGTTAAGAAATTGTTTCAAAAAATTTAAATTTGTATGGAAAGAATGTTGACCATGTATTGGAAAAATTATTAGAAAATTGATTATGTATATAAAAATGTTAATCAAGAATTTCAAAAATGTTGAACAAGTGTTTGCAAAAAATGTCAATCAATTGTTTGGAAAATTTTAATATGTATAGAACAAATGTTGACTGTGTATGCAAAAATATTTTCATTTAAAAGCTTTTAATCAAGAATTTATAAAAATGTATAAAAAAAAACTTTAACAAGTTCTGATAAAAAAACAAATTTATCTTGTATTTTAAAAATGTTAAAACAGTGTAAAAAATATTGACCATGTATCACAAAAATGTATAATTCATATTGGAAAAAGTCAGATGTTTATTAGGAAATTTTGTTGAAATATAGAAAAAATGTACAATAATACCAAAAGGAACAAAAAAGACCGAAAATAGAAACAAAATAAACAAAAGGAAAAATGAAAAAAAAAAGAAAGAAATAAATCCAAAAAAGAATAAAGAAAGAGAGAAGAAAAAATAAAAAAATAAAAGAAATTAAAGGGAGAATAAAGAAAAAAGAAAGAAATAAAAAATCTTTGAAAACTGAGAAAAGGAATGAAGAAAAACCGGCGAAAAAACAAAGCTAAAAAATATGGAAAAACCTATGGAATACCGGCTCGTTTCTTGCCAAGTAGACCGTACCCTCAATTTCATGACCAACCACACGCCAAATCAGTGGCTAGCAGCGCAACCTCCCGCCTTAAAGATCGTGGGATCGACTCTTGGTCGTCCTTCTTTTTCTTCTATATTTTCTCTTCTAGGTGTGCGTTAAAGGGCCAGCCCGATAGCTGCACATGCTTCAGCGAGAGAAACTTTCCTTTTCGCTTAATGCGATAAATAGTCGCCGCGACCAACTAGCCCTCGCTATACCGCCTAGTTTGGGCCGGCCCACGAATGCACAACGCAGCGATTCTAAGCATGAAAAAACCACTCAAAATGTTAAGATCTCCAGGATTCAAACCCGCACCATAGCATTCTCGAACGAGTTCGGCCAACCAATACAACAACTCAACTTTAGTGACTGAGAATAGCACCAATGATATAAGAACAATTTTGAAATACCATTGAATTTTGGTAGTGGCCGCGATATTTAGTGCACAATAGCATATATTGTAACACTTAGAATTTTGAATTATTTGGAGAAATCATAAATTTGAAAAGATTCATTAATTAAAAAAATCATAATATTGGATAAAAAGTTCGCAAACCTGAAAAAAGTTCATCGATTTTGAAAAAAGTTTCACTGAAAAATGAAAAGTGTTCATCGATTTCGAAAAATGTTCACAAATTTGAAACAGTTCATCGAATCTAAAAGAAGTTAACCTATTTTGAAAATGAGTTCATCAAATTTCTAAAAAGTTCGTGAAATTTTGACAAAAGTTCATCAAATTTGAAAAAAAAATCATTGAATAGGAAAAAGATCATCGAATTTGAAAAAAAGTGCAATGATTTTTCATAAAGGTTCACCAAAAATAATTTTTTATAGATTTTAAAAAAGTTCATCGAACTGAAAAAACGTCATAGGATTTGGAACATCATTTTTAAAACTTTATTGATTTTAAAATAAAGTTGATTGAATGTGAAAGAAAGTTCATCCAAATTGAAAAAGTTCATCACTTTTGAAAAAATCATCAATTTGAAAAAGTTCACGCATTTAATAAAAGAAAAAATAGGAAACAAAAAACGATAAGAGAAAAGGACAACATAGAAAGAATAGGGGGTGGTATTTCCTATATATAGAAATGTAGATAAAAGAAGTATTTATGCACAAGAGCCAAGTTAGCGAAGTGGTTAGTGCAATTCGCTTGCATTGAAGCAGTGGCGGAGCGTGACCAAAATATAAGAGGGGGCTAACTTCATATAAAAATACACAATGTGCATGAAAAACCCACACTAATATCCCCTCAAAAAAAGTTGTGTTGCGCAGCCTCAAGCTCCAGAAAACACACTCAGTTGTTAACGAAGAAAGCATGCTCAGTTGATACTCTTTCATTCATACTACCTCCGTCCTAGTTTATAGGTCCCCTTTATAGTTTGTGCCAAATTTTGATTAAAGATTTAACTAACAAAATATTAATGCATGTCAAGAAAAAATATCTCATTGGATTCGTATTTGAACATAGTTTTCAAAAATATAATGTTTGATGACATGCGTGAACATTTTGTCAGTTTAATCTGAAATACAATGGAGACCAATAAACCCGGACGGAGGTAGTACCTGACACCAGTGCTAGAGCAACGGGAGCTAATGGACATTTAACTATTCCCTCGCCTTTTCTTCTAAAAAATACAGCATCTTCCGGTTGCTTCCCCATTGGTACCTAAAAAAATTATTAGGAAAAGTTGGGACTGAGCTGCCATGCAGCTAGGCATTAAAATTACTAGAAATCTCAATTCTCACATATACTAACAGAAGCAGTGACTAGAACATCATAAGACAGTTCCCAGAACAACATCTAACAAGAAAATATGTGGGTGTCCACGGCGTCGGGCGTAGAGCACATGCCGGGCTGCTGGCTTGGCGTGGTGTAGTGCCGTGCGTGTGTGCAGGGCTGCAGGCGGTCTGCTCCAAGCCTCCAACCACCGAGCAGCTGAGGAATCTGCCGGCCAAGAAGAAGGGGATAAAGGTCTGCTCGTCAGCTACCGCCACCATCGTCGAGGGATCAGGTCGTCGACCCCGGACGGGGATGCAGGGAGCGTGCCAGGGTGGGGATCGGGGAACGAGAGCTGAAGCGGACACGTTGATTCACAGACAAGGCGAGAGGAGGCGCTAGGCCAGAGTCGTAATTATACCTAGTAGTAAAATCACTTTGAAAGGGGGGGGGGGGGGGGGGGGGGGGGTCGTAGCCCAGTTTCAACTCCACTACGCTCCGCCAGTGCATTGAAGAGATGGCGAGTTCGATCGTTGTTACCCACAATCCCTCACGGACCTTTTTGAGTTTTAAACAGAAAACAAAACGTGAAATGGGCTAGACTAGAGCTCAGGCTGCGTGTGCACCAATTTGTAGAATGAACTGCAATTGGCGCCTTAAGTGCCAAATAAGATTTGCCCTCAGCGCCCATTGCGCTGGCTACGACGCAACTCACGCGCACAGGTGACTGGGCCATCCTAACAACACTCCCTGAGTCCTCGCTCGCTTTGCACGGTCCCCTCTCCTGGTGGGACTGTTTACTTGTTAACCAGTTTAAAGTTGACCATTGGCTTTTGAACAAAAAAAATCATGGATAAGAAGGAAAGTTACCATAACGGGAAAAATTGTTCATAAATTTGAAAAGGAGTCGCAATTTTGAAAACTATTCACAAATTTAAAAAGTTCAGGAATTTTGTAGTTTTGAATAAAGTTCACCCATTTAAAAATTGATCACGGATTTTGCAGTTTCAAATAAAAGTTCACGGATTTGTAAAAACTTCACGAGTTTGAAGAAAAGTTCGTCAAATTTTTAAAAATTAAAAAAAATTGAACAAAGTTCATCGATTTTATAGAGTTCATCAACTTTGAAAAAAGGTTCAGCGAATTTGAAAAAGTTCATCGAATTTACAAAAAAAGTTCACCAAAATTTAAAAAGGCCCATCCGTTTTGGAAGAAAAGTTCACGAATTTAAAAAACAAGCATTTAAGAAAACAAAAAAGAAGAAGAAAAAACAAAAAGTAATAGAAAAATGAAAAAGAAGAGAAATGGCGTGGTGGTTTCAACACTTCCTTTCGAACGGTGGTTTCAACACTTCCTTTCGAACGGTGATGTCGCGAGTTCGACGTGACCCGACACATTATTTTGGAACTTTAACGGAAAAAAGAAGAGAAATGGGCTGGCCGAGAGCGGAGCCGGAGTGTGCAGCTGTTTGCAATTAACGAAGAAATAGGTGCCTGAAGCGCCGAATAGGAAATGCCATTGTAGGCGAGGCACAGCCACACCCATCTTTACACACGCAACTATAAGCCAGAGTGCCAATGTGCCGCTCGCCGAACAAACACACACATAGGGCAACCCGCATAGGCCGCCCACTCACACACGTGGGTTACTATAGCAACCTGGTTTTCTCAGTAGCTACTTGGCTTTTCTTTTAGTGACAGTATATATAGCTGAACGTTTTGTCCGTAGCGCACCAGCTTGTTGCATCAATCCGATATTTAGCGACCGGATTTCTCAAGCAAACAAGTTTAACATTTTTAGTTTTTTTTTGGGAAAAGGAAACATTTTTTGTAAAATTTGTGAACATTTCTTCCAATTTTGAACGGTGTTTTGGGAACACGCACACAATTTTCAAACTTGTGGGCATTTAAAAAAAGAAATATTTTTTTCCAAATTTTATATTTTGAATATGAAGTAAAACTAAAAATATTTTTTGGAATCATGATAATTTTTTGAAAACACAACCCTTTTTAAAATTTTAAATTTCTAAAAATGCTACATTTAAAAAAATTGCAAACATTTTTGGAAACATGGACATTTTTTCATATCAAACTTTTTGGTAAAACATGAAAAAAAATTCAATTACGCGGACATTTTTGGAAATTTTGATTTTTTAAAATATAATTGTTATTTTTAAAAAGATGAAAAAGAAACCTAAAAAGTGAAAAAAAAAATCAAAATACAAACAAACAAGAACGACGGAAAAATCGGTAAAGAAAACAAACAAAAAACCCAGTTTAGGAAGCTTCTAGAAGGTTCACAAAACCTATAAAACCTAGGCTGGAACCTTCTAGAAGGTCCCGAAAGCTGGTAAGAATAGGGGCTGAAACCTTCTGAAAGGTTCCCAAAAGTGGAACCAGCGTACATGTTTAATGGTTTGATATTCTCAATATGTTTTGACTGTTAAACTTGTGCGTGTAGAGGGTGTCATGACCTCCTGACTAAGAAGTTTTATACGAAAGAGTTGTTATTCAGAATGTTTGATCATGAAAATATTGTTAGGTCCGTATTCTTTAACATTGACACCTCACTCCATAAATCAACGGTCATGTTTATTAAGCAGATTCTAATCTTGGGGGGTTGGTACCTTCATTTTGCATCCATGTTACTTAGTATAAATGTTAATGATATTTTGCACATTATCACATCATTCTAATGTATTTTTACACTAAGCTTGCATGTTTTACTGAGCGAGTGAAATTATCAGAAAGTTGTAGAAAAGCAACAAACAGGGACCACCGAAGAAATATTTTGTACGAAGCTAGGAAAAATGGTACACAAATATCGGAGGTGTTCACTAGAAAAGAGCTAGGGCTAGACCCACTCCAAGGAGGACCCTAAGGGGCCCACAAGCCAATGCATGTGCAGCCCACATGGCACCCTTCTAGTGCTCTCCGATACATCTGGTCCTATTTTTACCTCGAAACCTCCAAATTTGTTTGAGGACTTTTTCTCCGCCATCTGTGAGAAGAAACAGAGGTGGATCGCTTTCACCTCAGGTTGATCTCCTAAAATTCCACCCGACAAAGGCAGATGAAGGTGGGGGAATCGAAGCCATCTGCACCACCAACACTCCATTCATCATGAAGACATCTCGATCACCAATAGCACCACCTTCATAATCATCATCTGTCTCAAACCACTACTGGAAACAAGAATTTGCCATCAGTCAGCTCTTTGCCATCTGTTAGCGGACGGCAAAGAAGGCCTTTGTCGTCTGCTTATAAAAATGGACGGCAAAGACATGGCTAACGGCAAAGCGCCTAGTTGCCATCAGCCATTTCTTTGCCGTCCGCCGGTGGCCGGCAAAGAATCTTTGTCGGCCGCTAGCAGACGGCAAAGAGGTGGGTGGGGTCCAGTGGAGGCCTAAACCCTAATGGCCCACCGGCCCGCCTCATTGTCGTCCGTCAGCAGACGACAAAGCAAACGCTACCTAACGGCCCGCCCCCACCCCACCTCCCACTCTCTCTACCCTCTCACTCCACATCGCCCCGGACGCCAACCGCCCCCGCCGCCCCGACCCCCACCACCTTCGCCCCCCGCCGCACCGCCCCACCACCCGCCCTTGCGGCCTCGCTGCCCCACCCACCGCCCCACTCCGGTGAGCCTCTCCCCTCTGTTTTTTATTTTTGATTCTACTGTTAGTTAGGTTAGTTACTAGGGTTAGTTAGCTTAGTTAGGTTAGTTACTAGGGTTAGTTAGCTTAGTTAGGTTAGTTACTAGTGTCATAGTTAGGTTAGTTCTAGGTTAGTTAGGTTAGTTCTAGAAAAAAATATTAGGAGGGGAAAAGAACAAGAATAATAAGAAGAAGAGGAGAAGAAGAAAAGGGGGAAAGAAGAAGAAGAAGAAGAAGAAGAAGAAGAAGAAGAAGAAGAAGAAGAAGGTCGAGGATCTTCGAGCGGTCGAGGGTCGCCGTGGGGTCAAGGGTCGAGGATCTTTGAGGGGTCGAGGGTCGCCGTGGGGTCAAGGGTCGAGGATCACCGAGGGGTCGAAGTTTTTTTCATAGTTTAAAGTGTCGATGCTTTATGTGATGTGATGTCCTAAATTTTCTTGACTCGATCGGTAAAATTTATAGGCTTTGTGCTATTTCATCTCCTTGGAGTCATCATAGTCGAAGTTTTTAGTCCGTGATCCCGCCGTTGTTCGACTACTTCCTCTACAGCCAAGGGTGAGCTAATCCACCTTCACCTCTTACGCTCTTTTAATCATGTCAGTAGATTTCATTTTCATGCTAAGTCGCGTAACCAGTATGCGTCTCCTGTCCGAAAGGGTTGCATCGATAAATATGCACTCAGTTGCATATTTATCATCGTAACTCATTCGGATTGTCCATCGATTTCCACGGACAGCCCGAGGATGTGTAGATTGTGTACGTTATCCATGCTCTACCCCATTCCTAGACAAAATTTCATCAGTGCCTCCCTGTTGTTCTCCAGATGCACATTCTCTCGGCCTTTTGCCGAGACGTGTATCAGGAGAACAACGGGAAGGTGCTGCCGAAATTTTGTCTCGAAATTGGGTAGAGCATGGAGAACGTACTCAATCTACACATACTCGGGTGGGATCAGGACCTATCTTTACCTATTAGAGTGTAGGTTGCATGGATGTCATAAAATTGACAAACCAGATTAACTGATGAATATACATGCTGAATTATATATATTTCTTGTCTGTCTAGTAGCTAGGCAAGATGAGTGATCGTGCGTGGATGTACACCGGTCACACTAGTCAGAAAGAGATGACCAATGAATGTTTAACAAAAACCAAGGGGTTTGTAAAAGCCGCATTTGCAAATGGCCAGAGGAAAAACTGGTACCGCTTTGTCCGATGCAACAATTGGGAAAACAGGACACAGGATGAAATGGCCAAACATCTGCAGAAGAGTGGTTTTATGCCCGGTTATATGGTGTGGACATTTCATGGTGAGTCTGCCCAACATGCCAGAGCTGAGGTGGTTTGTTATCGCACCGCTGAGCATGGTACTTGGATGGAAGACATGGTGCAAAACTTTGATGATGCTCAGGATTCAGACGATGAGATGGAGGAATCTGCAAAGGCCTTCAATGAAATTTTGGAGCATTCAAAACGTCCTCTCCACGAGCACACTGAGCTTTGTCAGCTGGATGCCATCTCACAAATAATGGCTCTGAAGGCTCAATTCAACTTGGGCAGAGAATGCTACGACGCGATGATGACAGTATTTGGATGCTTTCTACCCAAAGGCCATGTAATGCCTGCAAACCTGTACCACTCAGTCAAAATCCTCCATACTCTTAAGACGCCCTATCAGAAGATACATGCCTGTGAGAAACAATGGGCCTTATTTAGGCTTGAGTATGCGGACTTGAACTATTGTCCCATTTGCAAGTCTTCGAGGTATGTTGTGGTAGACAACGGTATGGGTGAGAAGACGCAGACCAAAATCACCGTTAATGTTCTTGGGTATATGTCAATCATACCAAGACTTCAACGTCTTTTCATGGTCGAAGAGATGGCTAGATAGATGACATGGCACAAAACGGGCAAAAGAACTGATTTAGATGCAGATTGGAATCTGGTGATGGTACACACATCGGATTGTGAAGCGTGGAAGCGCTTCGATGCATTACATGCGTAAAAAGTGGTAGATCCAAGGCATCCTCGAGTCACCAACAGCATGGATGGGTTCAATCTGTTTGGTCTGGCGGCAACGCAATACTGTTGTTGGCCCATATTTGTCACTCCACTCAATCCCCCATGGACAGATTATGCAAAGAAAGAACATTTTCCTGACATTGATAATTCTAGGGCCGAACTATCCGGGGAAGAATATGAATGTGTACATGCAGCCGCTTAAGGATGAATTGCAAGAAGCTTGGGATAATGGGTTCAAGACATATGGCGCCTTTAGCAAACAGAAGTTCATAATGCGTGTCTGGTACATGTACTCGACGCGTGACTTGCCGGCGCATGTGCTATTCGTTCGCTAGTGTGTGCATGCAAGGTTCCCATGCCCCACATGCAAGGCAGCTCCCGAGTTTCATTGGCTACAAGCGAGTCGCAAGTTTTCTTGCTTCGACTTGCATAGACAGTTCCTGGATCCTCGCCATAAGTTCAGGAAAGACAAGAAGAAATTCATCAAAGGTAGAGTTGTCAAAAACTCTGCACCACTCCTGTGCTTCTAAACCAATATTGTTGGATGTCGAAGAATGGCAGACCATTTCGTTGTATATCTTCAACAACCTAACAGAAGTGCGGTCGTACATTTTGTAAGTTATCGCGGTACATTGTTTTGCAATTTCTAATTCCTTTGAAAATCTCTTATTCCCGGATATTTGATACAGTCGATACGTCGCCAAATTCTTGGATGGAGTGGAGATAAAAAAGGAATCCATCAAAGAGTACGAGCTTCTGGCAAAGCAAGGAGGCGGCTTTCCCGGTTTCATCTCTTGGTTCAAACAAACAGTAATTTCCATTAGATCATTCTCATTTCTTCATATAATTTGCGGCTAATGCAACAATCCTTTCATATTAAATTTGTAGGGTAATTAAGAGTCTATGGACGCCGAATTGAGACAAGCCGCTAATGGTTTTGACTATAAGGTCCATTCATTTGACAAATACAACATCAACGGGTATCACTTTCGCTTTCGTATTTCGTATTTATATAGACACAACAATTTGACAAATACAACATCAACGGGTTAACTATATAGATCATACACAAGTAACTATGTAAACAAAAATGTTGTGTAAGTCACCTTACGAAAACCAAATAATCCCAAAACACTTAGGCATGGTGCATTAACTCCCTCCTTGTTTCTTATTTCGTGACATATCAACCAATGAGAGATGTACCCCTAAAAAACCAATGAGAGATGTGGGCCGTGCATGCTTTCAATGACTTGAGACTACCAAACATGACGTGCAGTGTTTAGTTCATTGCATGTAATCCTATTAGTTAGCAAAAAGACATTAAGTTCTCTCGCCGATATGAATAAAACAATACACCATGTATTTATTTACAGAGGGAGTAGTACATTTTTTGTGACATGCATTACTAGATATTGCTAGTCAAATACTAAAATCTAGATGGACGTGGTAGTACTCCTAAATCCAGATGGTGGTGCTACTAGTACTAGTAGTAGTACTATCAATGTAGTAGGAGTACTAGCACTGTACTACCCGTTGGTCAAATTATTACGTGCTGCTCCTCACAGTGAAGTGACAAGACCCTGCGCCAGAGATGACACCTGAGTATAGGCGCCGTGTTCGTCATACCATAGTCAGCATCACCGTCTATAGTCACTATCATCATGGCTGTAGAGCTAGCCTGCTTACAACTAGCCCTGCTCGACATCACGCCCGTGCATTGCACGGAACACCAAGATTGGGGGTGGACGGTGCCGGCAGCGGCCATCACGCCAGATTTTTCCACGACCTTCTAGATGTGGTGGGGAGGAGATAAGGCTGATTGTGAGAGACAAGGAGTTGTTTGTAAATAGGGAACAAGTGTGGGCATCTATTTGCAAAAATGGAGAAGTTTTGTTTGTATGTGTCAGATCTAGATCCGACGGCTATTGGTGAAATATGGGAGGCACAACATCATCACCAACTCAGGGCCTGTTTGATTCACAGAATTTTGAAAATGCAGGAATAGGATACGGCAATATTACAAGTTTCAAACTGATATTACAAATGTTAGGAGTAATGCTGCACCTACGAAGAGGGAATTACTAGGAAGTTTACGTAAGAACTTTCGTTACTTTAGGTGGACGCAACATTATCGTACAAACTAAAATCCACCGCCCTGACAAGTCACTAATGGGCAAATAAGTTTTTGAGTCTCTGGCCACTTGATGTTTCAAAAACAAATTCAGCTTCTGCGGAGACTTTGTCATTTAGGCTTAGACGCTTGCGGTGATCAGCACACCATTCATTGTTGCGCCATAGAACGCCAAACCGCATTCCTTGAGCACACTTGCCTCCAGAACAAAGAACCTGGCCAATGTAATCTTAGATGTGCTGCCTCGGTAGTCGATCAAATCAATTTCTATAAGATGGAGATAAAGGCATTCGATGAGATTGTTATAGTGCAGCACATTTTTCACTTTCGGGTCTTTTTTTATCTACAAAAGAAGAGAACATATTAGAGCAACTGGCTGTATAAGATTGCCGTGTGATCAAGCGGTACCAATATCATTCGCTCATACCATAGGGTTGGTTGGCTAGTGATATTTTTTCACTCTCTCTCTCTCTCTCTCTCTCTCCCTCTTTATGTTTCCTCTCATTTAACTAGGAGCACGTGAAGAGCTTGGGCATTTGTTGCCTTCCACTATGTGGCTGATGCCATATTTCGCAAAAGTATGCCACATAATACGCATCGATGTCAAATCAAAAGATTTTGGCACCGCTCTCGTGATGTGAGAGAGTTGGCACCGCTGTGCACACATACCCACATGTATAAACAAATCAATCAACCAACTACACCAGCCTCTCACTCTCCCAAACAAGTGTTTTTTTATTGCCTCAGTCCTCTCTCTCTCTCCCACGTAGTGTTTTTTCATTGCGTGAGTTAATTTGGCACTGGAGCAAAGTAGGTGATCCAGATTGGGGCACCAGGTGAGCAATGGAGGGGCATCGATGCCAAATGCATCACAAGTGAATTTGGCACATGTTTTGGCCTACATAGCCCACTTTTGTACTCCCTCCATCCCAAATTCTTGTCTTAAATTTGTCTAAATACGGATGTATCTAGTTAGATTTTAGTGTTAGATACATCCGTATCTAAACAAATGTAAGACAAGAATTTTGGGACGGAGGGAATACTACCTCGTATTTAGTATAAAATTTGGACCATAGATTTACCTAAGAAAATGCCAATGCATGTCACTAAAAATTACACCATTTGAAATTATGTTCAAATACGAATCCGACGATATAGTTCTTAGTGACATGCATTAACATTTTGTCAGTTAAATCTATTGTCAAATTTTGATACTACAAAATTGGAACAGTAAACCAGGACGGAGGTAGTACTTGCTCTTAGGGTAACCATAGAGTTACTGGAGTAGTCTAAGTTACTTTCCACTATGACTAGCCTAGGCTACTATAGTAGTACAGCATAAAAACGATGCAGGTGATCACGTGAGAAAAAAATACTAAAAACATTTCTTTCGGTTCAGTGCGTAGATGCAGTTTTGAACACTACACTTGTCATCGTAATTTGGGAAAATTACAAAAAAATTGAGCTACGTTGTGATTACCTTTACTAATAGGAAAGAAGTTTCACCTCTATGAGTAGCTTCTCCGTGCACGAAAATCATGTAAGGAATCCAACAACTTGATCCAGATTGGGGCCGATAGATTTTAGTGCCAAGATCTTCACTGTGCGCATGGACTGGGTCAAGCTTGTGGGAATCATTTTCTGGAAGACGGTCGTAAATACATCAAGAAGAAATTTAAAAATGTGAATTTCAAGAAGACGGGGAAGAAGATGAGTGCTATATTTGAACGATTACAAATCTAATAAAGAGTTCGGAGAATTTGGCACACGAGTACACCAACGCTGTCAATTTTGGCGCGTCAATGACCCTGATTTTTGTTGGACCTTCTAGATCCGATACAAGCAATCTCTCAAGGAAATGCACATTCTCAATGACCATAACATGGAACAACTGGAGTGATCTCTTCCCAATTGATGTCTTGTTGCGGGGCCAGCAAGACACATAAATCCATCAGAGATTTGTCGAGGCGATGTGGAGGCTAATGAACCCGTGGATTTGCTCAAGACGAAGGTACTCGAGCGCAGTACAGCTGCGGAGCAGGTGCTCCATAGCCTTCTTAGAGATGACAATGTCGAAGAGGTCGAGCTGCTTGAGTTGAGGGAGAAGAAGGGCGGGCACGACATTAATCTGGGGAAGATAGCAGGAGCTGAAGCTGGCATGGCGCAGCATTGGCATGAGGCAGAGCGCGGACAGCGGCAGAGAGCGACACCATCCAGCTTCAAAGCTGAGCTCCTCGAGCTGATCTAGGACGGGGGATAAGAACCACTCGTCGAACTTGGGTTGGACCTTGCAGTTGGTACTGAACATGCAGATGTCAAGGCGACTGGCTGCCCAGGGTGCGATGAAAGGATCTTGGAGACTACGGCCATGCATTTGCAATCCCCTCGCGGAGGCAGCTGTCGACGGTGAGGTTGAGGGGGACGCGGCGCCAGAGGGGGCGCCACCGCCGGGAGAGGAGGGCAGTCCGCACGGCAGATTTGGTGGGGAGGAGGCCGATGATGACGAGTAGCATGTCATCGGGGAGGCTGCTGATGAAGTCCAGGCTCGCCGGATGCGGTTTTGGCTCGAGCCGCCTTTGCTTGATGGCTGCCTCACCATCCATCTCAACCGGCGGCAACACCGGTGTACACATGTGCTGGTGTGTGTTGTGTGTTGGGTGTGCGCGAGTGCGTCCTTCTGTGCATGCCGCCACGCAGTGGTGAATTGTACACGAGTGCGTCCTTCACGCGCAAGAAGTGTGTCCTCAATGCGCCCTCAATTTACTAGCGTGTGGGGTGCTACCCCGAGTGGTTTCAACTTTGTTTACTTCACCGCGTGTCAGATGGGCCTCTAGTTTACTTATTTTCACCCACTGCCACATGGGCCAGCACACGAAGATACAGAACACGAGCTGACAAGGCAGCATGTGGACTGGTTGACTGGTCAACAAAACAATATATGGAGCTATACGCTGACACAGTGAGCGTATAATCCATCGGTATAGAGAGTTCGAGTGAGAGGGGAGGCCCGTGAGAGATAGCAGAGAGAGAGAGAAAGAGCTACTCCCTCCGTTCGATAATGTAGTTCCAACATTTTTTAAAGTCAAACTTTTGAAACTTTGACCAAGTTTATAAAGTAATTACTTATATCTACAATACCAAAGATAAATGATAGTATTAAGTAAGTACATGTTGTGATGAATCTAATGATCGTTCCAGATGTAAATGTTTTTCTCCACATATACCTGGTCAAACTTTTCTGAGGTTTGACTTTCCAAAACATCCATATGCTTATGGACGTGACAGAGTCCCTAACTAGAGAGAGAGAGAGAGAGATATAAAGAGTGAGCGAAAAAAGTGTGTGTGCGTGTGTGAAAGAGACATGGACAACACACGATAAAAGTAGAGAAAAAGCGTGTGTGTATTTTGCAAACATATCACACATGCATCTTCGACAACGGAGGCAAGGTGAGGAGATAGTGTGTGGTTGTTTGGAACCGAGAGAGCAAGACCCCTAGCATGTGGCCAAGAGGGGTCTGACAAACAAGGGAGAGAGGTCGAGAGAGACGTACGGAGAAAATGCAGACATGGGGAGGAGAAGTGTATGTTTGTCATAGAGAGATCCCCTGGATATCGTGATGGGACTACATGGGTGGGAGATCGAGTGACAAGGTGTGTGCGCGATAGAAGATGCCCCGAGAGATATCGAGATAGACGTATGTATGGAAGGAGACAATACGTGTGTTCTTGATGGCTAGTAAGAGATAATCATACTTAGGAGGGGGGGTGCTTGCACCTATGATGGAGTGAGGGATTATGGTACTTAGGGGGGTGCGTGTCACATGGAGAGAGAGCAAGGGCGGAGAGTGTTGGATGTGTCTATATGTATAGCGTGAGCGAGACATGTGTATGTGTGAACCAGAGAGATATAAGGTCAGTTTGGCTTGCGTCCTGAGCATCTTTTGCCTGGCCTGGGGTTGTGGCTTGATTTCATGCACGCTTGTTTGGTTGCTACCCTGTGAAAAGAAAGCCCGCCTGGCCTGGATTCCCTTGCACTTTAATTAACCTGGCTGGACTCCAGACACTGCAAGTAGCCTGGCCCAGGCGACCGATTTCGAATGCTTGGCCATGCCTGGTCGTGCGGCCACGAGGCTGACAACAACCTGGATGGATATTAGCATTAAATAATTGCTGCATGGATTGATTGATGGGATGTTGATGCTTTGCCTGGCCCAGGCATGAACCAAACGCTTCAGCACAACACAAGCCTGGCCAGGCAGAAATATTTTACATCTCACGTCCACACCAGGCAGTACTGGCCATCAAGGCATGAGGGTCAGGTCACGAACCAAACTGACCAATAAAGTTTGAGAGAGATTGAAGAGCCCCGATAAGGCCGAGTGGTGCGTCAGATAGCTGAGAGGGGGAAAGAGATATTCCATCCGCTCGATAATGCAGTGCATGTAAATTTTTTAGAAGTCAAACTTTGGAAACTTTGATCAGGTTTACGAAAATGTTATTTATATCTACAATACCAAAGATACATCATACAAAACTACATCTCATGGTGAATCTAATGGTATATGTTTGCCGTACTAGATGTAATTGTTTTTCTCCACGTACATGGTCAAACTTTGTGATGTTTGACTTTTCAATAAATCTATATGCTATGGACCGAGGAGAGTACCTAAGTCGAGACAGATCAAGTGCGTGTGAAGGAGAATTAGTAAGTGTGCAAAAAGAGTGTGTGTGAAAGAGAAAGTGACAACAAACGATAAATTAGAGAGACTGTGTGTTTTTTCGTTTCTTATGCGAACACATCACGCATGCATCTCCGAGATGAAAAGCGAGGCGAGGAGATACACGAAGATAGCTAGTGTGTGATTGTTTGCAATGGAGAGAGACACCCATGTAGCACATGTCCAATAGAGGTCTGGCCAACAAGGAACAAAGGTCGAGAGGGACACATGGATGGCATGGATGCATGGGGAGGGAGAGAGGGTGTGTTTGTGATAGAGAGATCCCCTCGAGATCGTGAGGGGACTATATGGGTGGGAGATCGAGGGAGGTGCGTGCGCGATAGAAAGATGCCCCGAGAGAAATCGAGATAGACCATGCACATGTTTGTGATGGAGACTAAGATTAGCTAGTCATATACATATAGGAGGGACTGCATGTGCCTACAATTGAGTGAGAGACCATCATACTTGGCTAGCTAGGCATGAGATTGTGTGTGCGTGCGTGTGAGATGGAGAGAGAACGAGGGAGAGAGATAGAGTTTTAGATGGGCCTATCGAGTGCGAGTGAGATATGCATGTGTATGTGTGACCCAGGTAGATGGAGAGTATGAGAGAGGGGGGGAAGAGCTCCGAGACGACAAAGTGGTGCATGAGAGAGTTACGGGCAACGAGCCAAGGAATTTGTGTGCGTATGATGAGTGCACCCAAGATATCTAGCTTGGACTAGCTAGAGTATCATACATAGTGTGTGAGAGAGACCTATAGATGGAGTATATATGCATGCGAACTAGAAAGACCCCCCCCCCACACACACAAAAAGAGAGAGATAGATGGAGAGAAAGGGAACAAGGTTTTTCGGTCAGATGCGTGCGACAAAACTGGAGATTGGCGGAGAGAGAGAGAGAGAGAGAGAGAGAGAGAGAGAGAGAGAGAGAGAGAGAGAACATGAGTTCGGGAGAGGGGGAGGTCGCGTTTTATGCATCAAAGACTGATATAAACCATGTTTCGATATAAACTTGCATTCAAATATTTAAATTGGAGAACATGTTGTCTGCAATCCACACATGAACGGATATATGCGTATATCAAACAAGTTCATTAATTTGACTTTCAACATGTTCATGGGGTACTATAATACTGTACAACATGCTACTCGATTGAGGTGTTCAATTTTGGATTTAGTTCACTATTTTGACCTAGTGAACGAGCTATTTCATTGGATTGAGATATTTCATTTTGGGTTTGATTCGCATTTTTGAGTGGGTCAACTATTTTTCATATAGTAAATCGCTAGCAACGAGCATGTAAAAACACATTACTCCTGAGCATCATCTCTCCATATAAAAAAGAAGTGGCAAGCTAATATTTCAAAATTTGATTCGAATTGACTTGGTAAGGTAGATGTGGATGCTCGTTCTCCCAAAATTTGAACGAACCGTTAAACATCCTCTGCTCGGTGGAATTCGCCCGAGAAAATAAATGGGAGACGCGAAATTACCGTCCTATGTGAGAAACACATCAATTGGCCCGTTGTACATCGAGGGTAGGTTCGTAACTTCATCCAAGCGCGCCTTCTCCTCGGCCGAAATGACATGTGCCGAATAATTCATAAACCATGGTCGGCAAAACACGCTCTCCTCGCCCGAAATAGCTCGCGCCCACTATTTCAAAACACGCTCTCCTCGCCCAAAATTGCTCGCACCCACTATATTTCAAAACACGCCCTCCTCGCCCGAAATCGCTCCCGCCCACTATTTGGGGAGAAGCAAAGTTACTCTACTATCCCCGACCCTCAGTACACAGACCCAAGCCGAGAAGCCTAAAGGCAGGGGTAGAACTGTAACTCCCCCTCACATTTCAGACAAATGCGTTCGTAAGACATGGTTCCACTCCTCTCCCAATTCCCCCCCATTCATACCTCGTGGGCGCCAAATCACCTTCTCCCTGGGAAGCTCCCTTCTCCCAAGCCGCAAAACCTCAGCCCCTCCTCCATGGCACCCCCCACCGCACCAATTTCACAGCCGCCCTCCTCCCTAATGCCGGAGACGCTATCCATTTGCCGTCATGCACTGGGCTGTGTGCCTCTTACTCCGTGCTGCTGGAGCTGCCTCGACGACGGCCGCGTGAACCATACCGGAGCCAATTCACCCCCGTCGTTGTTCATGGCGCCGGAGCGGCTCCAACTTCGGATCCATCCAGAGTCCCGGCGTTGCTTCCCCGTAGCTGTCGATTGTTGCAACATCGTTGTTTCCCTACCGCCGGTTGCCACCACAACCGTGCCAGCCTCATCGACTCGGCAGCTGGACCTGCCTACTTCACCATGCCGCCAGATAGGTAGCACCCTCATCTCAAATCACTTTATTTAGGCGTCAGTTGTCTGAATTTTTATTCTGGGCCAATCGATTCCCAATGGGAAGCAGCACCCCTCGAGGCGGCGGAGCTCCTAGGCTGCCGGTTGGCTGGTGTCTAACGTAAGGGTGCGGGGCCGCAAGTTCGCCATGGAAGCAGCGCTTAGATGGATATCTTAGAGTTGCGTGGGTTGAAGGTACTGCCGCCGCTGAATCTGGATGACGGGGAGTCTTTGTGGATTGGCCCGGGGGTGGCGCAACCACGGCAGTGCGGTGGGGCGGGGAGCGAGGTTTTGGCCGGGGCCACAGAAGGCGGAGGTAGGCTGCTCTGCCGTTGGTCGCTGGCTCTTTGGGGAAGATTCCGAAAAGTGTCATCCGGGAGGCACAAGACGGCCATCAAGCCATCTGGCATAGATCGGATAGTACCAAAATAAAATAAAATCGTGTGACCCCAATTTAGTCTTCAGTCAACAGACGTGTGACCACTCTCATACCTTGCTGTTGATCTCTTAGTGTATTTCTTCAGATCAAAGAGATATGTCGTTCTTAACATTATGCATTATCTGCATCTTCAGACACACCGTCTTCCGACTCACCACAGCTGCTCCAACAAGGGAAGCATACATCAGAAGGGAGCTATAGTCCCCACTCAACAGTTCCCTGCATCGAATGCGCGTTCCCGACATGGACAGCCACAACAACTGCAGGGCCATCGACAAGTCAACACATGATGCTCACTCCTATTGATGGCGGCTAGATAGGTTGTACCCTCATCTTACTTGTGTGCAACATTTATGGCTCTGTTATTCATCTAAGCATGGAAAATAGGTTATCACATTTCACTGTATATTCATGCTGATCTCTTACGGGTCTTGTTCAGGAGTTAACGCTTTTCCATAGTTCAGCTAAGATACTTGTTCTTTAGGTAACGCTATTCCATAGTTATCATCCATCAGCCAATGCTATCCAACAGGCTGGTGATTATAGTATTATACCACTTCTAGTATTACCTATGTTGTTCTTTAATACTTTTGTGTGCCACCTAGTTAATCGCGAGTACAAACGATACATATTCTGTAGCTTTCATCTGTGTTCTTCCTTTAGTTTATGAGACCTATTGCTGCTAGTTAACCCCAGTCCTACTATTTTTGTCATCTCCTACAGGCACTCATTACATAAATCTAACTACTAGTTGTCTTCCATGCATGTCAGATATAATTGCACACACTGATATATCCACAAGAACCTCATGGAGCAATGTAAAGGCCAACAAACTTGATGTCAATGATACCCAATATGATGGAACATGTAAAGGCAGTTCTTCAGAAGACTTGCAGAAAGGTGATGAATCATCTTCACCCCACAACGTCCTTGCTCTAACTTGGCCTGTGATATGGGTACAACATGCATATAATGCCCTGGAGTGTATCTACTCTGTTGCAATGCCATGTGCTTAGCATGCTGATCATGCATGTAAATATGTCATGCCTTCCCATTTTCCAGTACCTATTCCATTCATGATAACATGTTTTCAGATTCAAGTACTGTCATTCTACTCTATCACAATGCCATCTGCTTAATTTGAACATCATGCTTCTGAATATATTATGCATTGTTATTCATCAGTATGTACTTCATCTATCTACCATACCATGTTTTTTTACATTGAAGTGTTGTTCTAGTGCTCTGTTGCAATGCCATCTTAGTTTCCCAATCATACACGTGTATGTTGCCTTAGTTTTTTCTGTACGTATGCCGCTAGCATACAGTTTTACATTCAACTAGTGTTTTTTTGTTGTGTTGTCGTGTCGTATCCCTAGCTCTTACACCATACTCCTCCGTCCGGATTACATGTTGCCAAAATGGATAAAAAAGGATCTATCTAGAACTGAAATACGCCTAGACCCATCCATTTTTTTCGGATGGAGGGAATACATGTCAATATGTCATGCCTTTCTATTCTTCAGTACCTATTCCATCTCTCTGCTGTAGCATGTTTTATAATTAAAGCACCATTCTTCTATACAAGGCATGCAAGGGGAAGACGACTATGTTAGAATCTGAAGGGTTACAAACAAGGCCTTTGCAAAAGATCCAAACGCCAGGAGATAATAAACCAACTCCAGTTTTTATAGATACTGCTCCAGCACAGAGAAACCCAACTCCTACTGATAATAAGCAGATTCCAGTGGCCAAAGAACTAGTCCGCTCCAGTCCAGCAAAAATATGTCAACTCCATTCTAAGAAGCGTGTTCGTATCCTTGCATCATGAAATTTTATAGTATGCTGATCATATTTTCTACATGTTTCTTACCCATCTCTCTTTTAGAAAATAAGCTTAACAGATAGAAGAATTTTTGCACTGGTATCGTATGTGAGGAAAGATTCTTGCAGGAATTCTCTGTGCTCCAATGCAGATGTAAGTACCTGTTGTATATCACTATATTTTTACATCAGCATGTATTTTGTTAATCGGCGTGAATCCAACCTTTATCTGATCTAAATTTAGTTGTAGCAAAATGTATGATTATAGGCCACAATGTTGATTTTTGTAAGGAAAACTGCCTGGTAGTTTTGCATCCTGAGCTGCATGAGTGTACTATCTCATATCAGTGGGTTTGAATACTTTGGTTCTGCAGTGGGTTTTCAGTGTTTTTTATTGTGTTGTCCTGTTGTATCCCTAGCTCTTACATCATACTCCCTCCGTCCGGATTACATGTCATAGAAATGGATAAAACTGGATGTATCTAGAACTGAAATACGCTTAGACCCATCCATTTATTTCCGGATGGAGGGAATACATTTCAATATGTCATGCCTTTCTATTCTTTAGTACCTATTCCATCTCTGTTGTAGCATGTTTTATAACTGAAGCACCATTCTTCTATATAAGGCATGCAAGGGGAATACGGCTATGTAAGAATCTGAAGGGTTACAAACCAGGTCTTTGCAAAAGATCCAAACGCCAAGAGATAATAAACCAACTCCATTTTTCATAGATACTGTTCCAGCACAGAGAAACCCAACTCCCACTGATAATAAGTAGATTCTAGTGGCCAAAGAACTAGTGCGCTCCAGTCCAGCAAAAGAATGTCAACTCCATTCTAAGAAGCACGTGCGTATCCTTGCATCATGAAATTTTATAGCATTCTGATCATATTTTCTACATGTTTCTTATCCATCTCTCTTTTAGAAAATAAGGTTAAACGATAGAAGACTTCCTCCATTGGGATCGTATTCGAGGAAAATATCTTGCGAGAATTCTCTGTGCTCCAGTGCTGATTTAAGTACATGTTGTATATCACTATATTTTTACATCAGCATGTATTTTGTTAATTGGCGTGAATCTAACCTTTATGTGATCTAAAATTAGCTGTAGCAAAATGTTAAAGGCGCCAATGTTGATTTTTGTAAGGAAAACTGCCTGGTAGTTTTGCATACTGAGATGCATGAGTGTACTATCTCATATCACGCACATTAATGAATTTTAGTGCTTCTCTGGTTGCCCATTCATTCATTGTGTCAATGTTGCTTTCGTATTACCTTACCTGGCTGATGATAGCTGTGCCATATTGTGTTAATTTGGTGTAGGCTAGTTGCCCAAACGTTCGTTGTGTCAATGTTGCTTTCCTATTATCTCACTTGGCCAATGATAGCAATGCTAGTGTGTTAATTTGGTGCAGGCTGCTGAAGATAAGAAGACAAACTCTAAAAATAGCAAGGTAACCCCATTGTTTGTTTCCAATAAATCTAGGCCAGGTAATATGGCAATAACTCATGATTAATCTATTTGGTTTCCCTCCTAATTTATGTTATGATGCGGTGGTCGAGACACTCTCCACTATCAATAATACAAGCCTGCCAAAATCGCCATCTGAATCTGTTCAGTATCCTCTGTCTTAAATGCACCGGAATAAATGTATGTTTGTGAACCAATTAATGGCTGAAGCAATGATGGAAATGGTGGATGAATCAGAGGCGCAGAGTCGTGTGATACAACAACCGATCAATGTTTTCAGAGACAGTGTAGCAAAGCAGCAAGAACTTGCCCACATGCTTATGGGCGTCATCTGTGCTGAGGTTGCAGATTGTGACGTTGTAGATGGTTAGGTTCTGCTCATTTATTTGCACTGGCATCAATCTTTGATTGCCTAGTGGATGTAATTTCCTGCAGTATATGCTGGATGTGCAACGTTATTCCCTATATGCCGTACCTTTGCTTGATCGGTTTTGGTCCTGTGCATAATTGCTCGTCGTAATGGGCTCAAATTATCTAATTTGGCCTAAAGACATGTACGAACTTTAGTGGGCCCATTAAGTTAATGGGTCGTTACTAGGCCGAAAGTTAATGGTCGGCCCTCATACCTCCTGAGTCGTTAACAGGCCGACATCGAAGCGGGCAACAGGTGGGCCCAATTGATTTCACGGGCCGTTACTAAGTTTGGGCTACATATGGCCCAACTACACTGTAGGCCTTTTGCAGGCCGAAAGAGACAACGGGCTTGTACTGGACCATGAAGATCATGGGCCGCTAAGAGGCCGAAAGTCAGGTCGTATTGTAAATGGCACAACTGTGTTGTGGGCCTTTAGCAGGCCAAAAGAGAAGCCGGGCTGGTATTGGACCATGAAGGGCATGGGCCATTAAAAGGCCAAAACTAAGGTCCGACTACAAATGGCCCAACTCATTTATGGTCCGTTAACAGGCCGAAAGGCACACAGGGCCGGGAATTGGCCCAACACTTAAATGGGTCGCTAAAAGGCCAAAACTCAGGTCCGACTACAAATGGCCCAACTGATGTATGGGCCGTCAATAGGCTGAAAGAGACACCGGACCGGAAATTGGCCCAACACTTAAATGGGCCGCTAAAAGGCCGAAACTCAGTTCCGACTACAAATGGCCCATCTGATTTATGGGCCGTCAACAGGCTGAAAGACACACCAGGCCGGAAATTAGCCCAACATTTAAATGGGTCGCTAAAAGGCCGAAAGATGTACATCCTGAAAATTGGCCCATCCATTGAATGGGCCGTTAACAGGCCGAAATATCATCGGGCCGATATTGAGCCCAAATATATATCGGGCTATTAATGGGCTCGAACTGACAATGGGCTGCAGTGGTGTCAAATCTTTAACGGGCTGTTGATGGGCTGAATTGGCACATCTTGTATGGGCCGTGGGCTTAAATGGACCTGACACAAGTAGGCCTTATATGGGCCGGCCTGCTGATTTTTACCGGGCCGGCCTTTTTCACCGGAATGGGCCACTGTTGGGCCGTGCCATGTGTCAACCTATCATAGGCGCCTCCTGTCCAATGAGTGGATGACATCTATCACAACAGTGAGGCAACACGTGTTTCCTGCGGCCCATGATGATTTTACACGTGGAAAATCCCCATTGGTCTGGGCTGTTAACGGATTATCGGATCCAAAACCGGACCCGATAGCTTAACGACGTTCCGTTACGGTGGATGCCACGTGTCGGTCACCCTTGACGAAAGCACTTCTGTGATGCATGATTTATCATCATGGAAGTGGACACTTCCGTGATGATAATTTTGGTAATGTCATGGAACACTTCTACGACAAGACATGTATGACTATATTGATTCTGTCATAAAGTCGTCATGGATGTACATGCATGGCAAAAAATGCGACCTACTGTGACAAACAAGTATCATCATGGAAGTGTATTTTTTTGTAGTGGAATGGATGGATTGGAAATCCAATGCCTCTCAACAAATAGGGAACAAAACATACTCGTTCCCCCTGGATGGGTTGGGGAACTTCTCCGCCTGCTCCCCGCCGTTGAAGGAAGCCAATCCGGCTCGTACGAGGACTAGATCTACAGGAGGAAGGAATCCCTGGGTCTGCAGCTTCACCAGTTGGCCGTGGGATACGGAACACTTTTCCAAATCACCCTGTTTGGGGCCGTGAGGGCGCGAGGAGGAGCTGGGAGCGCTAGCCATGTTGGGGTGGTTTCTGCGGGCAAGCTCCGAGTATTCCTCGTTTGGGGGAGATGGTGTGGATTAGATCTGAAGATCCCCGTCTCTTTAAGTAGACAATTTTCTCATGGTCCGGGTGGTAAGTGAAAAAATGCCCCGACCTCTCGCACTCGCTCGACACATGGAAACTGAAATCATGAAGGTGCAGAAGTCGAGGAGCGCGACTTGGAATGGAAAGCCGGATACCGCTCTTTAAGTTAGGTACTTTGAAGTATTCGGAGAAGGAACCCGCCTTGCAATGCCGAAGACAATCTGCGTGCCGGACTCATCGTCATTGAAGCCTGGTTCGGGGGCTACTAAGGGAGTCCTGGACTAAGGGGTCCTCAGACAGCCGAACTATATACCTTGGCCGGACTATTGGACTATGAAGATATAAGATAGAAGACCTCTTCCCGTGCCCGGATGGGACTCTCCTTTGCGTGGAAGGCAAGCTTGGCGATTCGGATATGTAGATTCCTTTCTCTGTAACCGACTTTGTGTAACCCTATCCCCCTCCGGTGTCTATATAAACCAGAGGGTTTAGTCCATAGGACGACAATAATAACCTCATAGGCTAGACTTCTAGGGTTTAGCCATCTCGATCTCGTGGTAGATCAACTCTTGTAATACCCATATTCATCAAGATCAATCAAGCAGGAAGTAGGGTATTACCTCCATAGAGAGGGCCCAAACCTGGGTAAACATCGTGTCCCCTGTCTCCTGTTACCATTAGCCTTAGAGGCACAGTTCGGGACCCCCTACCCGAGATCCGCCGGTTTTGACACCGACACCCATGCCGGAGCCTGAGGCTCGACGGCAAGGACCAAAGGCATGTCTTCTACTGTGGGGGCAGTTGTCTCTACGGCAAGGGCTTGAGGCCCCTGTAACGCCCCGAGCCCGACGCTCCAGAAGACTTCCAGCTATTTCCGAGATTCGTCGTGTGATTTGTTTTTGTTCGTTGCATTCATCCTTGCATCATGTGCATTGCATCATGTCATCATGCCATCATGTCATTAATCTTTTGCAACTCAATTAAATAAATGGCATGGATCTTTGATCCATTTAAATCGAGGGAATTCACATGGTGATTCTCTTTAAAACATATCCTCTCGATATTTAGAGAGCTATAGTAAATATTCCATTAATTTGGAATTCACCTTAACACACTTGCAAAATATTCCATGCCTTTGTTATCTCACTTCTTGACCTCAAACTTCGCCCATAAATTCTTTCATCATTTTCCCGAGCTCCACCAAGATCCTCAACATTTTTGGCCACACCAAAAAACCTAGTCCCAATTCAAACCCATTTGAATGATATTCAAATGAGTTTGAATTCAAATCTTGCATTCGTGCCAACTTCCTTTTTCTTGGACCAAGTATATTTTTGTGAGTCCAGGAAAATTATCCGCATGCGCATATTCTTTCCCTAACCCTCTCTTTCTCTTCCTTCTCTGTATTTATTTTCTGCTTAAGAGTAGAGAGAGAAGGAACCCAGCAGCCTGGGCCTCCCAAACCTCCCGCGCTGGCCCAAGGCCTAGGCCCAGCCGCACCTAACCCTAGCCCGAGCGATCCCCATCTCCCCTTCTCTCGATCCCTTCCTCCCTCTCGTGCGCCGCCAGAGACTCCCGATTCCCCCCTCGCTCGACGCATCTCTCCCCCTGTCGCCGCCTTCCACCCGATCCCTTCTGCCTCCTCCTCGCTCGCCTCCCTCCTCCTTGTCGTGGGAGTCTAGCCACCCGTCCCGCAGGAGGCCGCCGCCGCCATGTACGCCCGCAGGAGTGCCAACGCCACCAGACCGCCGTCCCGCGAGCTTCCTCGCCGTGCTTGGACGTCCTCCTCCCGGGGACCGACGCTGCTGCCGCCGTCGTCGTTCGAGGCCAGCGCCTCGCCTCTTCTTCGAACCGGGGAGCAGAGACCCCTCTCCATCCTGTCGCTCACCGGAGTAGGCTACCAGCTCCGCCACTGCACCTCGTCGCCGGAGTCCCACTCCTCTGCCTCCCTGCTTCATCCGCCGTGCCGTCATGCTGCAGCGCCACCGGCCTCGACCTCCCCCTCGCCGCGGCTGCACCCTGCAGGAGCTCCGCCTCCTCTACTTCGCGCCATCCTCTGCCTCCTCTACGGCGACCAGGGGCCCCATCGCCGTCGCGGCCTTTCGCCACCACTGGAGCCCGCTGCCGCCACCACGGGATCTGGCTGTGCCTCGCCAGGGTCCTCCCCTGCCGCGCCTCGGTCCCTACTGGATGCTCCTCTGCCGTCATAGACAGGAGCTGGAGCTCCTTGCCGCATCACTGTTGTGCCCCGTGCGTTCCGTTACATCTCTGTCAAGGCCGAGATGACGCCCAGGAGTAGGAGGTTGATGACCCGTCAAGTTCATGTACGACCATCTTCGCCAAGACCGAACCCGTCAAGTACCCTGTGGATGCATCAAGTACCACGACATCCGGAGCCCCTTGGAAACGTCAAGTACGACTACCGTCGCGAGAACGACTACTTCAACTACCGTCGCCAAGATCGCGAGTACCTCTACCGTCGCCGCGAACGAGTACTTCCACGACGTCCGTGAACCACTACTTCCTCTACTTCCCTCGACGACCCGTGAATGACTACTTCCTCTCCGAACCGGTCCGCTTTGAAAATGCATGCCTCGAAGGTATAACCCCGAGACGCCGTCCGTGGACTGAATGCATGTGTTATATGAGATGCTCGTGTTTGCACCGTACCCGTTTGTCTTTGCACGTTCCTCATTTGCCATGCCGCCGTCCCGTGGGAACCCGGAATTCGGGATCACCCCACCATCTTGCATGACTTGCTCACGTCACACTTCCTTTTGCACCGGTACCTCCATGAGTTACCGGGACCGGAATGTTGCTGTGGCATCATTTTCGGATTCGTTGCTGTGGCACCCTTTTTGTTCCGCCATGGTGACCAAATGCTTCTTAATGCTCTTGTCAACATTTTCATAAAAAATGCATATAACTTGTATATGTCATCCGCATCATGATAACAACATTTAAATGCTTAAAATTGTTGTTGCTTTAAATTGCTAAATGCATATGGGGATTTACCGGATTTGTTGTTTTTATATCCGGCCCCATTTAAATTGTTTAGATGGTATAGTTTTTGTTATGCTTCACCACTTGCCATGTTAACCAACATTTAATATTGTTGTGTTCATAACCGAGAGAGAACTAAATAATTGATGCGGTGTTTCGTCAATATGCAACTCGTTGCATATTGGGCTCCATTTAACTTGTACTTTTGTTTGTGCATATTGCCATGCCATGCTATTTAAACTGGACATGCATCATACTTGGTTGTGCATCATGCCATGTTTGTGCTTGTTGGTTTACTATGTTGTTTGTTTCTTTCCGGGTTGCTTCTCTCGTTAGCTTCGGTTTCGTTCCGGAGTTGTGAGAATTCGTTCAACTACGTCCGTTTGTCTTCTTCATGGACTCGTTCTTCTTCCTTGCGGGATCTCAGGCAAGATGATCATACCCTCGAAATCACTACTATCTTTGCTATGCTAGTTTGCTCGCTCTTTTGCTATGCCAATGCTACGATGCCTACCATTTGCTTGTCAGCCTCCCAAATTGCCATGTCAAACCTCTAACCCACCATGTCCTAGCAAACCGTTGATTGGCTATGTTACCGCTTTGCTCAGCCCCTCTTATAGCGTTGTTAGTTGCAGGTGAAGATTGAAGTTTGTTCCTTGTTGGAACATGGAGATTTTGTTCCTTGTTGGAACATGTTTACTTGTTGGGACATCACAATATATCTTATTTAATTAATGCATCTATATACTTGGTAAAGGGTGGAAGGCTCGGCCTTAGGCCTGGTGTTTTGTTCCACTCTTGCCGCCCTAGTTTCCGTCATATCGGTGTTATGTTCCCGGATTTTGCGTTCCTTACACGGTTGGGCTATAATGGGAACCCCTTGACAGTTCGCCTTAAGTAAAGCTCCTCCAGCAATGCCCAACATTGGTTTTACCATTTGCACTAACAACCTACCACCTTCCCTTGGGTTCTGCAGACTCAAGGGTCATCTTTATTCTAACCCCCCCGGGCCAGTGCTCCTCTGAGTGTTGGTCCGAACTGAGCTGCCTGCGGGGCCACCTCGGGGAAACTTGAGGGTTGGTTTTACTCGTAGCTAGACTCATCTGAGTGTGCCCTGAGAAAGAGATATATTTAGCTCCTATCGGGATTTGTCGGCACATTCGGGCGGTGTTGCTGGTTTAGTTTTACCCTGTCGAAATGTTTTGATGTACCGGGATACCGAGTCTGATCGGAGTGTCTCGGGTGGAGGTCTATTCCTTCGTTGACCGTGAGAGCTTGTCATGGGCTAAGTTGGGACACCCCTGCAGGGATTTGAACTTTCGAGAGCCGTGCCCGCGGTTATGAGGTAGATGGGAATTTGTTAACATCCGGTTGTACAAAACCCGAAGTTGACCTTAATTAAAATACATCAACCGCGTGTGTAACCATGATGGTCTCTTCTCGGCTTAGTCCGGGAAGTGAACACGGTGTTGGAGTTATGTTTGACGTAAGTAGTTTCAGTATCACTTCTTGATCGCTACTAGCTTCACGACCGTGCCTTGCTTCTCTTCTCGCTCTCTTTTGCGATTGTAGCCACCATATATGCTAGTCGCTTGCTGCAGATCCACCTCATTACTCCATCCTTCCTATAAGCTTAAATAGTCTTGATCTCGCGGGTGTGAGATTGCTGAGTCCTCGTGACTCACAGATACTTCCAAAACCAGTTTGCAGGTGCCTATGTTACCGAGCAGGTGACGCAACCAAGCTCAAGGAGGAGCTCGATGAAGGTCTTGCCCTTTGTGTTGTTTCGTTCTAGTTGATCAGTAGTGGAGCCCAGTTGGGGTCGATCGGGGACCTTTGTCGCATTTGGGGTTCTTCTTTTATTTTGGTTCCATAGTCGGACCTTGATTGTATCTGGATGATGTAATGCTTTATTCATGTAATTGTGTGAAGTGGCGATTGTAAGCCAACTATGTATCTCTTTCCCTTATGTATTACATGGGTTGTGTGAAGATTACCTCACTTGCGACATTGCTTTCAATGCGGTTATGCCTCTAAGTCGTGCCTCGACACGTGGGAGATATAGCCGCATCGAGGGCGTTACAAGTTGGTAATCAGAGCCTTCCCCGACCTTAGGAGCCCCACTGCTTGATCGCTTTTAGCGGCCGAGTTGTGTCTAGAAAAATGTTTTGAGTCATTTAGGATTATATATATCGGAGAGTTAGGAATTCTTTTTACTCCCCAGTCTCTTCATCGCTCTGGTAAGGCATCCTGACGTAGAGTTTTGACTCTTCTCTTCTCAAATTTCACTAAATTTTTTTTTAGGATCACGCGGGTATCTTGGAATCGTTCCGATGGTTTTATGATGAGAACATTGTCTTGGTGCCTCCTGTCAGGGGTTTAGTGGAAGTGTCCGGGGGAGTTGATCTCTGAGGTGTTGTCGCCATAATTTTATCGTTGCAGTTCTGGAATACCTGAGTTTAGTACACCGACATCGAAAATCTCTTTTATGTAGTTTTTGGTGAGATAACCTCGATAACCCAGTACTGAGGTGAGTACGGGAGTATTGCCATGACTCATATAACGGATGCTTTTCGAAGGTTGAGGTAGACGATTTCCGAAGGTTTCTTGGTTATGTGTTGAAGGATGGATACAGCTGGATGTAGGATTTGCTAGTTTTGGGTGAGATATTATGCTTCCCCTGTATCCCCAACACCTGATTGCATAACCGGAGAACTTCTGGAGTTTCATAGGTGGGAATTCAAGTAGCTCTTAGGATATCTTTCTGACGGATGTATGATATGAAATTGGGGTTCGACGTCTAGTGGTCCGCCTATTCACGGTCGTTTTTTACAGTGGTCTCGTTGTGTCTTAAAGAATCCTTGGCTATGCCGATTCGGGGACACTTCGTATGTCATGTGCACTGCCTTGTACATGATGGTGCTGTACGATCGAGCCCGTGTAGGCCCCACCACGAAAACTTCGGACGAAATCTCTATCATATGTTTGTTCCGGCTTATTCTGCAAGCCAGTCCTTTGTTTTTGTTTTGAGTTGTGGTATTCGAGTTGCTTCAATGTCAAGTGTTGATTCCATACCTTTCCGAAATGGTGTTCTCATACTCAGATGTGAATACCAATCCTTCTCGACAATCGAGATTGTCATGTCAATCCTTTTCAACCGGCGTGTTTCTCTTCAAGTGGATCCGATCACTTCAACATCAGCAAGACCAATTATCATTTCTTCTCAACGGTGTTTGTTTCATCCGTCTCCAAGTTGCCTTTGTTTTTTCCCGCCCACCCACCCTTTTTCCTCAAGGACTAAGATTTCTTTACCAAGTATCCTTTTATTTTTGTGAAGTTTCTCCATTCTTTTCTGTCAATGTTCTTACCCGGTGGTTCTCAAGAAGATGTTCTACTAGTTCGTCATTCCTCATTTCTTTCTCTTCTCCGGTGAATTCAAGTCAAGTTTTGTTGATCATACCTTTTTCCTCATTTCAATGTCTTCTCATACCGGTGCACCCCATTATCATTCTACTTCTTGCTATTTGTTATTCCGGAGTGCTCAAGATATCTCGAAGATTCGTGTTTCCACTCTGCATTCATTCAAGCTCTTTCGAGATTGGTATCTCATTCAAGTCATTTAATTCAACCGGTGCAACATCTCTTTTAAATCTTTTCAACGGTGTTCTTTTGAGTGGGCCCTAACCCACAGGTCTTTTCCCAGGATCTTACCTGACTCTTCTATTTTCCCAAAGCTATCCTAAATTCTTCTCCAAGTTTGACGTAAGAATGAGTTATCATCAGTCAAATGCTTTTCTCCAAGATCTTTCAAATTCTTTTCATAGTTGGCTCAACCTCTTCGCTTTTGATTCTTCCGGTGTGCCTCAATAATTCATGGTGGTGTTTCTCGTTGTCATTCTCATCATTTGAAGACCGAAGAAGAGTTTCTCTTTAATCTTGCTCTATTCTCTTCAAGATTCATGGTGCTAGCTTGTTGCCATCCTCTCATAATTGTTTTCGATTGTGAGAATCTTTTTCACCCATCCGGAGCATTTTAGGAGTATTTTCAATTTCATTCTTTGAAGCCCATCATCTCAGTATTATTCATTCAAGCTTTCAGCTCTCGTTCTCCTATCTTGCCGGTGCATCAATCGAATATCCTCTAATTAGTTCTTGATCTCTTTGTTCTCATGTATCTAGTTTGTCTCAAGCACTTTCATTCATTTGCTAATTCTTACCGGTGATGCACCCCTACTTCGATCATTTTCAATTCTTACGGTGGTTCGTTCAAGAGTTCTCTTTCTTTGTTATCATATCAATTCATTTGTTCTTTCCAAATCCTACCAGTGGTTCGTTGAAGACCTTCTCAAGTTTACGCCATATCTCTCTTAATCCTTTCTACAAGAATAAGTAGTATGCCAAATCCATTGCTTGTCATCAATTTAAATTGGTGAAGGATACGCATAACATAATTCTTATTCTGGTTTCATCCAAGTGATTAATCCTTTCCTTCGGAGTTTGTTCAGGAGTAATAAATTCTTGGCTTCTTGTTGTTCATCTTTCTTCCGGAGTTCTAAGTTTTCCGCATTATCTCGTCGCGAAGCTCCATCTAAATCATCGCAAGGCTTCACCTTGTGTTTCCAACTTCTCCTTCATTCCACCATCCTTTTAATACCGGAGTTTCTTCATGGTGGTTCGTCAAGGATTCCTTTCATTCTTCAATTGTTCTTCAAGATTTCTCTCAAAGTTATGATCCGCCAAGCTATACTCTAAGATAAGCATGGTGCTCAACACATGTTTTGTTTTGGGGAGTTCAAGTATTCTTCATCTTGCATTCCAAAGTGCGATTCTTTCTACCTTATCTTCTGAGGTGGTGTTAGGTCATTCTTGGCAATTTCTCCTTGTGTTTCATGATTCACAGGTTGTCAGGAATGAGATATTTAAATCCATCATTTTTCTCTTCGTTCAAGAGATCTTTTTGACCAATCAACTTCTTCGTTGGAGTTATCTTGTGTCAGATTTCACCTAAAGCTTTTCCTTAAGGGTTGTTGCTATTTGTGGTGATTATACATGGCCCAAGCTTGCTCTTTATCCTCTTGGTGGAAGAAGTTTCAGCTCTTTGTTGATCTCAAAGCAAGCAATTGTTTTCGTTAGTGGCAGAATGTCACCTCATAGTCTTGAGATGTTTTCCATAAGCCCACTACAAGCTTATTCGTTTCGTTGTTGGTTTTCCAACAACCCCATTGTAACCTTCTTGGAAGGGTGCTTTCCGAGCTCATTTGTGGCAGAAGTTGGCATTTTCTTCTCCATTCTGTTATTCCAATGATCTATCTTCTATTATTTCTTTCGGAGGCATTGTGATGTTGCTCTTTTCACTCATCATCTCGATTGTGAGGATCGTGTTCTTTTCGTGCTTATCCATTTAACCGGAGTGTCGTGTCCTCTTTCAAGTTCTTTTCATCTTATGAAGTCTTGCATCTCTTTTCAACCGGAGTGTTGTCCAAATTTGTTCTTCCTTGTTCCTTGTTTATCTCGTTTCAACCAGAGTGGTTCAATCCCTTCTTGTCCATTGTACTCGTCTTTCATAGCTTTGCAACCTCCAAGGTTCAAATGGTGTTCCTTGTTTCTATTTTCTACCGCAGTGCTCTCAATTGTATTCAACTCCGTTGTGTTCTTTCTTTCAAATTTTCAACCTCTCAAGGTTCTTTGGTTTCACTCTTTTGTCGAAGAAGCAACTTAGTTTTACCTCTTCTCTTCCTCTTCCGTTTCTCTCCGGTGCCATCCTAGATCTCGGGACGAGATCCTCTTATAGTGGTGGAGTGTTGTAACGCCCCGAGCCCGACGCTCCAGAAGACTTCCAGCTATTTCCGAGATTCGTTGTGTGATTTGTTTTTGTTCGTTGCATTCATCCTTGCATCATGTGCATTGCATCATGTCATCATGCCATCATGTCATTAATCTTTTGCAACTCAACTAAATAAATGGCATGGATCTTTGATCCATTTAAATCGAGGGAATTCACATGGTGATTCTCTTTAAAACATATCCTCTCGATATTTAGAGAGCTACAGTAAATATTCCATTAATTTGGAATTCACCTTAACACACTTGCAAAATATTCCATGCCTTTGTTATCTCACTTCTTGACCTCAAACTTCGCCCATAAATTCTTTCATCATTTTCCCGAGCTCCACCAAGATCCTCAACATTTTTGGCCACACCAAAAAACCTAGTCCCAATTCAAACCCATTTGAATGATATTCAAATGATTTTGAATTCAAATCTTGCATTCGTGCCAACTTCCTTTTTCTTGGACCAAGTATATTTTTGTGAGTCCAGGAAAATTATCCGCATGCACATATTCTTTCCCTAACCCTCTCTTTCTCTTCCTTCTCTGTATTTCTTTTCTGCTTAAGAGTAGAGAGAGAAGGAAGCAGCCTGGGCCTCCCAAACCTCCCGCGCCGGCCCAAGGCCTAGGCCCAGCCGCACCTAACCCTAGCCCGAGCGATCCCCATCTCCCCTTCTCTCGATCCCTTCCCCCCTCTCGTGCGCCACCAGAGACTCCCGATTCCCCCCTCGCTCGACGCATCTCTCCCCCTGTCGCCGCCTTCCACCCGATCCCTTCTGCCTCCTCCTCGCTCGCCTCCCTCCTCCTCGTCGTGGGAGTCTAGCCACCCGTCCCGCAGGAGGCCGCCGCCGCCATGTACGCCCGCAGGAGCGCCAACGCCACCAGACCGTCGTCCCGCGAGCTTCCTCCCCGTGCTCGGACGTCCTCCTCCCGGGGACCGACGCTGCTGCCGCCGTCGTCGTTCGAGGCCAGCGCCTCACCTCTTCTTCGAACCGGGGAGCAGAGACCCCTCTCCATCCTGTCGCTCGCCGGAGTAGGCTACCAGCTCCACCACTGCACCTCGTCGCCGGAGTCCCGCTCCTCTGCCTCCCTGCTTCGTCCGCCGTGCCGTCATGCTGCAGCGCCACCGGCCTCGACCTCCCCCTCACCGCGGCTGCACCCTGCAGGAGCTCCGCCTCCTCTACTTCGCGCCATCCTCTGCCTCCTCTACGGCGACCAGGGGCCCCATCGCCGTCGCGGCCTTTCGCCACCACTGGAGCCCGCTGCCGCCACCACGAGATCTGGCTGTGCCTCGCCAGGGTCCTCCCCTGCCGTGCCTCGGTCCCTGCTGGATGCTCCTTTGCCGTCATAGACAGGAGCTGGAGCTCCTTGCCGCATCACTGTTGTGCCCCGTGCGTTCTGTTACATCTCTGTCAAGGCCGAGATGACGCCCAGGAGCAGGAGGTTGATGACCCGTCAAGTTCATGTACGACCATCTTCGCCAAGACTGAACCCGTCAAGTACCCTGTGGATGCGTCAAGTACCACGACGTCCGGAGCCCCTTGGAAACGTCAAGTACGACTACCGTCGCGAGAACGACTACTTCAACTACCGTCGCCAAGATCGCGAGTACCTCTACCATCGCCGCGAACGACTACTTCCACGACGTCCGTGAACCACTACTTCCTCTACTTCCCTCGATGACCCGTGAACGACTACTTCCTCTCCGAACCGGTCCGCTTTGAAAATGCATGCCTCGAAGGTATAACCCCGAGACGCCGTCCGTGGACTGAATGCATGTGTTATATGAGATGCTCGTGTTTGCACCGTACCCGTTTGTCTTTGCACGTTCCTCGTTTGCCATGCCGCCGTCCCGTGGGAACCCGGAATTCGGGATCACCCCACCATCTTGCATGACTTGCTCACGTCACACTTCCTTTTGCACCGGTACCTCCATGAGTTACCGGGACCGGAATGTTGCTGTGGCATCATTTTCGGATTCGTTGCTGTGGCACCCTTTTTGTTCCGCCATGGTGACCAAATGCTTCTTAATGCTCTTGTCAACATTTTCATAAAAATTGCATATAACTTGTATATGTCATCCGCATCATGATAACAACATTTAAATGCTTAAAATTGTTGTTGCTTTAAATTGCTAAATGCATATGGGGATTTACCGGATTTGTTGTTTTTATATCCGGCCCCATTTAAATTGTTTAGATGGTATAGTTTTTGTTATGCTTCACCACTTGCCATGTTAACCAACATTTAATATTGTTGTGTTCATAACCGAGAGAGAACTAAATAATTGATGCGGTGTTTCGTCAATATGCAACTCGTTGCATATTGGGCTCCATTTAACTTGTACTTTTGTTTGTGCATATTGCCATGCCATGCTATTTAAACTGGACATGCATCATACTTGGTTGTGCATCATGCCATGTTTGTGCTTGTTGGTTTACTATGTTGTTTGTTTCTTTCCGGGTTGCTTCTCTCGTTAGCTTCGGTTTCGTTCCGGAGTTGTGAGAATTCGTTCAACTACGTCCGTTTGTCTTCTTCATGGACTCGTTCTTCTTCCTTGCGGGATCTCAGGCAAGATGATCATACCCTCGAAATCACTACTATCTTTGCTATGCTAGTTTGCTCGCTCTTTTGCTATGCCAATGCTACGATGCCTACCATTTGCTTGTCAGCCTCCCAAATTGCCATGTCAAACCTCTAACCCACCATGTCCTAGCAAACCGTTGATTGGCTATGTTACCGCTTTGCTCAGCCCCTCTTATAGCGTTGTTAGTTGCAGGTGAAGATTGAAGTTTGTTCCTTGTTGGAACATGGAGATTTTGTTCCTTGTTGGAACATGTTTACTTGTTGGGACATCACAATATATCTTATTTAATTAATGCATCTATATACTTGGTAAAGGGTGGAAGGCTCGGCCTTAGGCCTGGTGTTTTGTTCCACTCTTGCCGCCCTAGTTTCCGTCATATCGGTGTTATGTTCCCAGATTTTGCGTTCCTTACATGGTTGGGCTATAATGGGAACCCCTTGACAGTTCGCCTTAAGGAAAGCTCCTCCAGCAATGCCCAACATTGGTTTTACCATTTGCACTAACAACCTACCACCTTCCCTTGGGTTCTGCAGACTCAAGGGTCATCTTTATTCTAACCCCCCCGGGCCAGTGCTCCTCTGAGTGTTGGTCCAAACTGAGCTGCCTACGGGGCCACCTCGGGGAAACTTGAGGGTTGGTTTTACTCGTAGCTAGACTCATCTGAGTGTGCCCTGAGAAAGAGATATGTGCAGCTCCTATCGGGATTTGTCGGCACATTCGGGCGGTGTTGCTGGTTTAGTTTTACCCTGTCGAAACGTCTTGATGTACCGGGATACCGAGTCTGATCGGAGTGTCTCGGGTGGAGGTCTATTCCTTCGTTGACCGTGAGAGCTTGTCATGGGCTAAGTTGGGACACCCCTGCAGGGATTTGAACTTTTGAGAGCCGTGCCCGTGGTTATGAGGCAGATGGGAATTTGTTAACGTCCGGTTGTAGAAAACCCGAAGTTGACCTTAATTAAAATACATCAACCGCGTGTGTAACCATGATGGTCTCTTCTCGGCGGAGTCCGGGAAGTGAACATGGTGTTGGAGTTATGTTTGACGTAAGTAGTTTCAGGATCACTTCTTGATTGCTACTAGCTTCACGACCGTGCCTTGCCTCTCTTCTCGCTCTCTTTTGCGATTGTAGCCACCATATATGCTAGTCGCTTGCTGCAGCTCCACCTCATTACTCCATCCTTCCTATAAGCTTAAATAGTCTTGATCTCGCGGGTGTGAGATTGCTGAGTCCTCGTGACTCACAGATACTTCCAAAACCAGTTTGCAGGTGCCTATGTTACCGAGCAGGTGACGCAACCAAGCTCAAGGAGGAGCTCGATGAAGGTCTTGCCCTTTGTGTTGTTTCATTCTAGTTGATCAGTAGTGGAGCCCAGTTGGGGTCGATCGGGGACCTTTGTCGCATTTGGGGTTCTTCTTTTATTTTGGTTCCGTAGTCGGACCTTGATTGTATCTGGATGATGTAATGCTTTATTCATGTAATTGTGTGAAGTGGCGATTGTAAGCCAACTATGTATCTCTTTCCCTTATGTATTACATGGGTGGTGTGAAGATTACCTCACTTGCGACATTGCTTTCAATGCGGTTATGCCTCTAAGTCGTGCTTCGACACGTGGGAGATATAGCCGCATCGAGGGCGTTACAGCCCCGCCGAAGCCTGTCGCTCCCCGGCAAGCTTGGTGTCCCCGACAATTTCCTTGCCGGCGGCTCCTGGGAGCTCGGCGGGAAAGTACTTGCCGGGGCTTGACTTCCTTTGCTTATTTTGTCCTACTGATGGTTCAACGGATGGCTGAGTTAATTAGAGCACAAAGGTCCCTGGTTCCACAGGTAACTTGAGGGCAGCACGTTTTGACAGGTCATCAGCAATGCTGTTCTCTGCTCGAGGAACATGCTCTGCCTGTAGACCGTCAAAATGCTCTCCCAAATTCCTCTCTTCATCTACATAGGCCTCCATCAATGGGCTCTGATAATCTGTATTGACTTGCTTGACGACAAGCTGTGAATCACCTGTGATGATGAGCTTCCTAATCCCAAGGCCTGCTGCGATCCTGGGACCGACAAGTAGTCCCTCATACTCTGCAATTTTGTTTGTTGATCTCTCCCAGGGAAAGCACATCTATACTACGTACTTAAGGTGCTCTCCGGTGGGTGCAATGAGCAGCACACCAGCAGCGGCACCTTGCAGCGAGAAGGCCCCACCAAAGTACATGATCCAATCACAGCTCATTTCCTTGCCGGGGAGAGTGGTCTCTTGAATTTCCTCGTCAGGTGTTGAGGTCCATTCTACAGTGAACTCCGCCAAGGTTCTGCTCTGAATTTTCAAAGTTCTTTCAAACATGAGGCTAAAGCTTGACAATTCCAATGCCCACTCCACAATCCTTCCGGTTGCATCTAGGGTGCAAGATCCATTGCAATGGGAAGCGAGTGATGGCGGTGATCTCATGTGCCTGAAAATAGTGACCCAGCTTCCTTGAGGCCATAAGGAGGCCAAAGAGCAACTTCTGCACACCAGAGTATCTTGATCTAGCGCTCTGCAAGAGGGAGCTGACAAAATAAATTGGGTGCTGCATCATCTTCTTCTTCTGTATCACTTCGTTTGCTTGCGCAGATCCTGCCTTGCCGGCACTAGACTCTGCCGGGGGTCTTGCTTCGCCGGCACCAGACCCTGCCGGGGAGAGCTCTTGCTCGCCATGCGACAGTCTCGCCATCGCCACTGCTTCTTCATCAACTTCCCTCTGCGCCACTAGTGCAGCACTAACCACTTGATTCATTGCCGCTAGATAAAGTAGCAACGGCTCTTGCGGTTTAGGTGCGACTAGTATTGGCATAGAGGAGAGGTACCTCTTCAAATCTTGCACCACTGCCTCCGCTTCTGGAGTCCATTTCGTTGGACCTGCCTTTTTCAAGATTTTGAAAAAGGGCAGGGTGCGCTCAGCAGATTTGGAGATGAACCTACTTAAAGCAGCAATGCAACCAGCAAGACGATGCACATCTTTGACTTGTCTTGGTGCTTCAATCTGCTCAATTGCCTTGATCTTGTCGGGGTTCGCCTCGATCCCATGCTCAGACACAAAGAACCCGAGAAGCTTGCCGGATGGGACACCAAACACACACTTCTCAGGATTGAGCTTGAGATTCATCTTGCGCAAATTTGCAAATGTTTCTTCTAAATCTTGCACAAGTGTTGCCTTGTCCTTGGTTTTGACCACTATATCATCCATATAAGCTTCCATATTTCTATGCAGCTGGGGCTCAAAACCAATTTGAACTGCTCCCGCAAATGTTGACCCAGCGCTTTTCAACCTGAAAGGCAGTCGAATAAAACAATACGTACCACATGGGTGATAAACGCGGTCTTCTCTTCATCTTCCTTCGTCATGAAGATTTGATGGTATCCTAAGTAGGCGTCAAGGAACGACAGCAAGTCACACCCGGCAGTGGAGTCCATGATCTGGTCAATGCGCGACAAAGGTAAAGGATCCTTTGGATAGGCTTTATTGATATCTGTATAATCAATGCATGAAAGTGCAACTATCCCTAGGTGGTTTTGGTAATTCCTAACAACATATAGCTCATTGAGCTAACATCATTCCAAGATGAATATTTCAGGAAAAGCTCAATGAATGGCATGGCATGGATGAGAAAAAGTGGATCCCTCAAAATGCTAAGGATAAAAGGATTGGCTCAAGCTGAAAAGCTCAAGACTCCAAATTTTATATTTTAGTGATCCAAGATCACATTGAGTCTATAGGAAAAGCCAATACTACCAAGGAGGGATGAGGTGTTGCTTAATGAGTTTCTTCCTCTACAGTGCTTAGTGATATGCTCCAAAACCCTCAACTACTTTCTCATATCCACATATGACCTAAACCAAAAGTCAAACTCGGCCCCACCCATTCTTTCTACCCGGCGCCATCGAGTTCAGATGTCATAGCCACTGCCACAAACCCTAGGCAAATCGGTCTCACCGATAGGGATCTCGGTCTCACCGAGATGGGATTGTAATATCTCTGTTTCCCTTCGTAACGTTTCGGTACCACCGAGATGAGCGATCGGTCCCACCGAGATTGCAATGTAAACTCCATGTTTCCTTTTCGTAACATTTCGGTCCCACCGAAATGAGCGAACCGGTCCCACCGAGTTTACCTGACCAACTCTCTGGTTAGCTTATTACCAAAATCGGTCTCACCGAGTTTGTGTAATCAGTCTCACCGAGATTACGTTATGACCTAACCCTAACCACATCGGTCCTACCGAGTTGCATGTCGGTCCCACCAAAAATTCTAATGGTCACTAGATTTGCTGAATCGGTCTGACCGAGTTTACCAATTCGGTCCCACCGAGTTTGGTAAGTTGTGTGTAACGGTTAGATTTTGTGTGGAGGCTATATATACCCCTCCACCTCCTCTTCATTCGTGGAGAGAGCCATCAGAACAAACCTACACTTCCAACTTGCTGTTTCTGAGAAGGAACCACCTACTCATGTGTTGAGGCCAAGATATTCCATTCCTTCCATATGAATCTTGATCTCTAGCCTTCCCCAAGTTGCTTTCCACTCAAATCTTCTTTCCACCAAATCCAAATCCTGTGAGAGAGAGTTGAGTGTTGGGGAGACTATCATTTGAAGCACAAGAGCAAGGAGTTCATCATCAACACACCATTTGTTACTTCTTGAAGAGTGGTGTCTCCTAGATTGTCTAGGTGTCACTTGGGAGCCTCCAACAAGATTGTGGAGTTGAACCAAGGAGTTTGTAAGGGCAAGGAGATCGCCTACTTCGTGAAGATCTACCGCTAGTGAGGCAAGTCCTTCGTGGGTGACGGCCATGGTGGGATAGACAAGGTTGCTTCTTCATGGACCCTTCGTGGGTGGAGCCCTCCATGGACTCGCGCAACCGTTACCCTTCGTGGGTTGAAGTCTCCATCAACGTGGATGTACGATAGCACCACCTATCGGAACCATGGCTCAAAAATCACCGTGTCTCCAAATTGCGTTTGAATCCTCCAAACCCTTCCCTTTACATTCTTGCAAGTTTCATGCTTTACTTTCCGCTGCTCATATACTCTTTGCATGCTTGCTTGAATTGTGTTAAGATTGCTTGACTTGTGCTAAGATAGCTAAAATCTGCCAAAGACTAAAATTGGGAAAAGGACAAGTTTTTATTTGGTCAAGTAGTCTAATCACCCCTCCTCTAGACATACTTTCGATCCTACAAGTGGTATCAGAGCTTTGGTCTCCATTTGCTTTGATTTCCATAGCTTTTGGTGGTCATAGCCTTGGTTTCACAACCTAGGAGAGTATGGCGTCTAGCGAGGGAAATTATCACCGTAGAGGTCCTTACTTTGATGGTACTAATTTTGCTAGTTGGAAGCATAAGATGAAAATGCATATTCTTGGACATAACCCCGCCATTTGGGCTATTGTGTGTATTGGCTTGCAAGGTGAATTCTTTGATGGGAGAGAACCAAACCGTGAAGCTAGTGCGGAAGAGTTGAAGATGTTGCAATACAATGCTCAAGCTTGTGATATCCTCTTCAACGGATTGTGCCCCGAAGAATTCAACAAAATTAGTCGTCTTAAGAATGCAAAGGAAATTTGGGACACTTTGATTGATATGCATGAAGGTACCGACTCCGTCAAGGAATCCAAGTTGGATGTGCTCCAAAGTCAACTTGACAAGTTCAAAATGAAGGATGGTGAAGGTGTCGCTGAAATGTACTCTAGGCTTGCTCTTATCACAAATGAGATTGCGGGCTTAGGAAGTGAAGAGATGACCGACAAATTCATCATCAAGAAGATCCTAAGAGCTTTGGATGGAAAATATGATACCGTGTGCACATTGATCCAAATGATGCCCAATTATAAAGATCTCAAGCCAACAGAAGTCATTGGAAGAATTGTTGCTCATGAGATGTCACTCAAGGATAAGGAGGAACTTCACAACAAGTCAAGTGGTGCTTACAAAGCCCCATGTGAAGCCCCCACATCATCAAGTGAGAAACAAACCTTGAATGAAGAATTGAGCTTAATGGTGAAGAACTTCAACAAGTTCTACAAGAGTAGAAGCAAATAAAGAAGCTCCAAGTCAAGGTCCTACAATGACAAAAGATCTTCTAGTCGAGAGCACAATTGCTACAATTGTGGGAGACCCGGATACTATTCCAATGAGTGTATGGCACCCCACAAAAGAAGAGAAGAATCACCCAAGAGGAGAAGTAGAAGATAAGAATCACCACCAAGAGAGAGGAGGAGTAGAGATGATAGTTATGAACGAAGAACATCCCAGAGAAGCAAGGATTCGGAAAGGAGGGACAAGTCATCATGGAGCTACACAAAACGAAGACATCAAGCTCATGTTGGTGAATGGGTATCCGGCTCCGACTCCGACAATCACTCCGAGAGAAGCTATCACTCCGACTCCGAATATACTCAAGATGAAGGTGTTGCCGGTCTAGCACTTGTGTCAACCAACTCCTACGACATATTTGATTCACCCAATGAAGGAATTGGAAGATGCTTCATGGCTAAAGGCCCAAAGGTAACACACCCCGAGTATGTTGATTTCAATAGTGATGAAGATGACTTGCTAGGTGATGATGATTTACTTGTTGAAAACTCTAGTGATGAATACTATGATGAAACGTCAATTAATCATGCTAATCAAGATAAAACGAATGACAATGATAAGGAGAAGATTGAGCTTCTAACTAAAGAACTAAACACTCTTAAGTTAGCTCATGAAACCATCTTAGAAGATCATCGAGAAATTTTAAGGACTCATGAGAAGTTACGCTTTGAAAAGCTCAATCTTGAGCAAGAACATGAGTTCTTAAAGGCAATCAATGATGATCTCTGTAAGAAAAGTTCTTCTTACATTGCCAAGTGTTTACTCTTATCTACTTACATGCCTCAAGTCAAGTCCACTAACAAGACCAAGAAGGATTCTTCCTCTAGTAGTAACAATAATCATGCAAAATCAAATGTTGTTGCTTCTAGTAGTTCTCTTGATTCCACTAATGATTCTCTTAGCCAAGTTACACTTGAGCAAGAAAATAGCTTATTGAAGGGAATTATAGAGAATGGTGTTTACAAAAGCCTTGCCGGGAGTAAGAAATTTGAGGAAATTGTACGCAAGCAAGGAAGGCACCGGAAGAACCAAGGTGTTGGTTTTGAACGAAAGTTCAATGCCAATGGAGTTGAGTGGGAAGAAGATCAATACCCCAAGACTAAGTTTGTTCCTCAACAAGAGAAGTATGATCCTACTTCCTTCAAAGGGACACAAGCTCAATATGATCTTCCACCACAAGACCACAAGCAAAAAGTCAAGGACAAGATTCAAGAGGAAATTGATGCATTTGAAGAAGCTCCTAAGGCTTTGGTCAAGTGGGTTCCCAAGACTACGTCAAGTTTTACATCATCAAGTACGACTACAACTCCAAGGATTCCCATCAAGATGATGCGGATCCCTAAGAAGAAGAACTAGAGAGTTCTTGAGGGTGACTCCGCCAACATATTTCACTCATCATTTTTGGCAACAACAAGTACAATCAACTTCCACATCTTGCACTAGTTCAAGGAGTCACAAACCCTCTTGTTGGTAAGACAAGGGACAAGGTAATCTAATGCTTTCATAGACATCATCTTGTGTGTGCATCACTCTATGTCTATGGATATCCTTGTTTGTTCCTTGTGGGACTAACCCGTGTAGGTATTGAAAGTGCAACTCACTCCAAGGGATTGCTCCAAATGATCTACATCAACATTGAGCATCCACATCTTCAACACCTACATGAAGTCATCATCGACAAAACCCAAGGTTAGTTCATCCCTCTAAGGGGGGATCTCACATCTAGGGGGAGATTAACTCTAAGAATTGAGTCAAAGCAACTCTAATGGTGTGAACACATCAATGCATTATGTAAAAGTGGTAACCCCACTTGAGCTTAAATGATGAGTATGACCTATGATCAAATGTTCTCATTTGACTCCTAAGTCAATATACTCATATATAGATGACCTAGTCATCGCCAATTGTTTGATAGATGCTAGAATTGTTTGTGCACGCTTTGCCACATATTTCATTTGCCATCTTAATGTGTGAGCATGTTGGTTGCATATTTTACTCATTCGAGGACATCCACTTGTTGTTTTGATTGATTGGTTTCATTTTCTTTTGCCAAGTGGATGTACAAGAATGCCCAAGAACCTTCTCTAGCTAGCTATGCTTTTCTCGTCTCAAACTCTATTCATGCTACATCACAAAATTTGATCAAGTCAGATTCGAACCACTCTGTGTGAGGAGCACTCGGAGTCCGCGATTCGTCATAGACTTAAACTTCCAAAACTTCTTTGTGCATTTCAGTCTGACCGATTCCTCCATTTCGGTCATACCGAGATCACTAAGTCGATCTAGGTTTTCAATCTCGGTGCAACCGATTTGAACTTTTCGGTCACACTGAGCTGCTGTAACTGTATACAGTTATGCATCTCGGTGCCACCGAGATGTTCCACTCGGTCACACCGACAGGGTCGGGCTATATATACTCACGGGTAAAAATTTGGAAACTTTCTCCAAACACCTTCGCCCGTGCATAGCTCACTCTGCCTCCAGGTTCTCCGGATCGTCCTCCTCGTCGCCAGCCGCCTCCAGTCACTGGTCTCCGCCGCCGTCAACGGAATTCATCCCCACCGTTGCCGCCGTAGCGAGTTCATCGCCAAGCTAGGGTATGGACTCGATCACAGTGCTATCCCTATCCGATTCCTAGCACATTGTGTTCATCATGATTCTTGCCACGATTGAAACTATTCTATCCAGTCAAAACAATCCATAGTTTAGAAGTGAATAGAAAATTTAGGGTTAGGTTTCCGCCGAAACCATCTCGGACCCACCGAGTTGCAGAACTCGGTTCCACCGATTCGGCTAAGGCCATTGCACAAGTGATTCTCGGTCTGACCGAGAATTGCAAATCGGTGTGACCGAGTTCAGGACTTTGTGAAACCCTAGCAGTCTCGGTGCCACCGAACTGTGACTCGGTCTGACCGAGTTCACTAGTTTAGGTTCCAAAAGCTGCTTCGGTATCACCGAGTTTGCAAATCGGTTGATCCGAAATGCTTTCTGTGGAAAACTAAAACTAAGTTTTTGAATCATTCTTTTGCAAAAACCTCTGTATTTTGTGATGCTCATCCATTCTATCTCATCTATATTTATTCATAGGGTCTGCAGTCAGTGTGTGCAACATGTCTGATCAAAGTGATAGCCAGAACAGGGAAGAGGAGCAGATTCAGATGAGTGAGGGCACTAGTCCCTCTAGTACCTTAGATGATGGAAGCAGGAGCACTCCAAGCAACTTGCCCAAAGATGCCACCAGGGCCAAAAAGAAGAAAACTTCAGAATCTGAGGATGAAGATTATGTGGCAGTTGAGGATGAAGCCACTTCCAAGAAGAAGGTGGTCAAGAAAGAATATGGTTCAACTGCAGCCACAAAGCCAGTAGTGCAGAAGAAGGCACCTGCAAGAAGGATTCCCACTTCCAAACCCAGGAAGGTTGCCACTGGAGAAACCATGAAGTTTACTATTGAGTCAGAAGATGAAGCTGCTGGTCAAGAAAAAAAGAAAAAGAGAGTCAGAACCACTACTGCCAAAGTTCTTGGCAATCCCTCTATGAGGAGAGACTCTGAGGAAGAGGAAGAAGAGGTTGCTGCACCAGCACCCAAGGCTCAGAAGCTTATGGGTGATGCTATTAGGTCAGGGGCTGCATCATCAAAGCCCAAAGAAGCACCCAAAGCTGCCTCCAAACCAAAGAATGCACCAAAGAGGAATACCAGAAACATATCTGTTGCTGAGAAGAACAAGGCCCCAGTGCCTGAAACTACTGCTGAAGAAGAAGAAAATGAAGAGCATATCCTGAGAAAGTTGAAGCCTAAGATTCTAGACCACAATGATGCTCATCCTGTGGCTGAGAACATGAAGCTAAGGAAGGATGCAGGACTCAGACAGTGGAGGTTGTCTGATCCCTATGCTATCAGGAGAAGGACTGCTGTTGACTACAGGTTCCATACTAAGGAACATCAGGATTTCTATGAGACAGTGTTGGACAAGAAGCCTATAGTTTGTGACATGAGGTGGGTGGACTGGACCTACATGAAGGAGAATGAGGAACACTATCCTGGTGTGTATGACAGTTTCAGTGCTTGTGGAGTTGCAGACTTTGTTGGGCAGAAGCTCACAAAGTGGAATGATGAACTCATAATGCAATTCTACTCCACAGCACACTTCTATCCAGATGGCAGGATAGTATGGATGTCTGAAGGTACAAGGTACCAATCAACTATTGAGGAATGAGCAAGTCTGATCAATGAACCTAAGGAGAAAGAAGATGACTTGGATGCCTATGCCAAGAAGAAGATGGATCACAACACTATGGCACATATGTACAAGGAGATCCCAGATGTTGTAGTTGAGACACATAAGTTTGGATCTGTACGTTATCTTCTGTCAGGACTGCCAACCATCAACGGGATCCTCATGCATACTCTCTTGCCCAAGTCAGGCGACCACAACATGATCAGAGGCCATGCAATAAACTTGCTACACCTATTTGATGTGCCACAGAAATTCAAGGTCATGAGCCTCATAGTTGAGACTATCAAGAGGACAGCAGCTGACCAGAAGAGAAGTTGTGGGTATGCTCCACAAATCCAGGAACTGATTAACTCCAAGATGGGCACAGGCACATACTTGCTGGACAAGGAACACTTTGCTATCTATCCAGACTTTGAGGATAACCAAGTGGTTATGGATGAAGATGAACCATCTTCTGTGCATGCTCAAGCAAAGAAGGAGAAGGCAAGGACAGAGAAGGCTACCAAGATGCCAACAATGGAAGAGGCATCTCAGTACTTTCTGAAGAGCAAACAAGATCAACTAGGCTACTTGATTGCATCCACTCTGAGGATTGAGATGGGGCTGGCCACCTTGACTCAAAACCAGGAGAGCCTGGAGAGGATCATGGAGCAGAAGTTCGATAACTTGGATGTGGAGGTAACTGAGATCCAGTCTGTTGTTGAGTAGCTTCAGGATGATATGTAGGAGAGGCAGGGCAAGACTACCACTGATACATTTGCCAGAGTGCCTAGATCTCAGAGATCAGCTGCAGTGCCAGTGATAGACACCAGAGCCACTTCATCTGCATCAGCTACAGCTCCTATAGCTCCAGTGCAACTAGCTTCAGCACCTATACCTCCAGCTCCATCCACATCAACTGAAGTCTTCGTCCAAGGAGCCATCTCTACACCACCACTTGAAGATCAAGCCTGAGAGACGATTTAATGCTGTGCATTTTCTATGAACTTTTTGGTAACTTGTTGCCAAAGGGGGAGAAAAATGTATAGATCATAGGCTTCGAGAGAGAGTGTTGCTTTTTATTCTCTCTTGCTTTAGTGGTTGAACTTTATTTGCTTGTTTGAGATACTTTATGTCTGTGTGATACTTGGATGATCATGTGTTTGATCATATGCTACATTTATGCTTGTTGGATGACATTATCTCGTTTATCTCTATATGATCATTCACTTTGCTTGGTGATGAGTGCATGTATTCAATCATTATCATTTTGAGCGCTCCACCAAGATGTATGTGACATGGAAGAGTTACCCATGAGCCTAACTCCTTGTGCATTTGCAGTCCAAAGCAAATCTTAAACTATGCACAAATTTAGGGGGAGCTCTTGCTTATCACATACTTCTCAAAGCGACAATGTTTTTCACTCTTATTATCATTTGTCGAAGCTTTGATCTATATGTTGTCATCAATTACCAAAAAGGAGGAGATTGAAAGTGCAACTATCCCTGGGTGGTTTTGGTAATTCCTAACAACATATAGCTCATTGAGCTAACATCATTCTAAGATGAATATTTCAGGAAAAGCTCAATGAATGGCATGGCATGGATGAGAAAAAGTGGATCCCTCAAAATGCTAAGGATAAAAGGATTGGCTCAAGGTGAAAAGCTCAAGACACCACATTTTATATTTTAGTGATCCAAGATCACATTGAGTCTATAGGAAAAGCCAATACTACCAAGGAGGGATGAGGTGTTGCTTAATGAGTTTCTTGCTCTACAGTGCTTAGTGATATGCTCCAAAACCCTCAACTACTTTATCATATCCACATATGACCTAAACCAAAAGTCAAACTCGGCCCCACCGATTCTTTCTACCCGGCGCCACCGAGTTCAGATGTCATAGCCACTGCCACAAACCCTAGGCAAATCGGTCTCACCAATAGGGATATCGGTCTCACTGAGATGGGATTGTAATCTCTCTGTTTCCCTTTGTAACATTTCGGTACCACCGAGATGAGCGATCGGTCCCACCGAGATTGCAATGTAAACTCCCTATTTCCTTTTTGTAACATTTCGGTCCCACCGAAATGAGCGAACCGGTCCCACCGAGTTTACCTGACCAACTCTCTGGTTAGCTTATTACCAAAATCGGTCTCACCGAGTTTGTGTAATCAGTCACACCGAGATTACGTTATTCCCTAACCCTAACCACATCCGTCCCACCGAAAATCCTAACGGTCACTAGATTTGCTGAATCGGTCTGACCGAGTTTACCAATTCGGTCCCACCGAGTTTGGCAAGTTGTGTGTAACGGTTAGATTTTGTGTGGAGGCTATATATACCCCTCCACCTCCTCTTCATTCATGGAGAGAGCCATCAGAACAAACCTACACTTCCAACTTGCTGTTTCTGAGAAGGAACCACCTACTCATGTGTTGAGGCCAAGATATTCCATTCCTACCATATGAATCTTGATCTCTAGCCTTCCCCAAGTTGCTTTCCACTCAAATCTTCTTTCCACCAAATCCAAATCCTGTGAGAGAGAGTTGAGTGTTGGGGAGACTATCATTTGAAGCACAAGAGCAAGGAGTTCATCATCAACACACCATTTGTTACTTCTTGAAGAGTGGTGTCTCCTAGATTGTCTAGGTGTCACTTGGGAGCCTCCAACAAGATTGTGGAGTTGAACCAAGGAGTTTGTAAGGGCAAGGAGATCGCCTACTTCGTGAAGATCTACCGCTAGTGAGGCAAGTCCTTCGTGGGTGACGGCCATGGTGGGATAGACAAGGTTGCTTCTTCATGGACCCTTCGTGGGTGGAGCCCTCCATGGACTCGCGCAACCGTTACCCTTCGTGGGTTGAAGTCTCCATCAACGTGGATGTACGATAGCACCACCTATCGGAACCACGGCTCAAAAATCACCGTGTCTCCAAATTGCGTTTGAATCCTCCAAACCCTTCCCTTTACATTCTTGCAAGTTTCATGCTTTACTTTCCGCTGCTCATATACTCTTTGCATGCTTGCTTGAATTGTGTTAAGATTGCTTGACTTGTGCTAAGATAGCTAAAATCTGCCAAAGACTAAAATTGGGAAAAGGACAAGTTTTTATTTGGTCAAGTAGTCTAATCACCCCTCCTCTAGACATACTTTCGATCCTACAATGCACAACCTCCATTTTCCATTTGCCTTGCGCACCACCACCGGATTGGCAACCATGTTGGGTAGAGCACTCCTATGACCAAACCTACTACTTCTAACTTCCTAATATCTTTGATGATAAACTCTTACCGCTCCAAAGCTTGCTTCCTGACGGGCCGCGCATGAGGACAGACAACAAGATGGTGCTCAATCACCTCCCTGGGAACGTTGGGGATGTCAGATGCTTGCCATGCAAACACATTGACATTCGCCCCCAGGAAGGCGATGAGCTCGCTTTCCGATTTGCTGTCGAGGGTGGAACTTATAGTGAAAGCTTCGCCCATGCCGTCCTCCTTGGTAGGCACCTTCTTGGTCTCTGGTGGTGCGGCCTTGGATTTCATGCTCTTGCCGGAGTGGGTGCAAGAGGTCTTGCCGGTGCAAGTGGTCTTGCCGGTCTTCTTCCCCTAGGGAGCTCCAGTGGCGGGAGCAAGTGCCTTGGCGGCAGGTGCTACCACCGCCTCCCGGTAGAGCTGGTCGGTGCTGATGAGCGCTCTTTCTTGTCGGAACCGACAGTGATGATGCTCATTGGGCCGGGCATCTTCATTGTGTTGTAGGCGTAGTGTGATGCCGCCATAAACTTGGCCAGTGCTGGATGGCCAAGGATCCCATTATATGGTAACAGAATGTTGGCGACATAAAAAATGATCTTCTCCCTTCTATAGCTCAACTCACCACCAAATGTGACTGGTAGTGTGATCTTACCCTTTAGCTGGCTTCTCCCCGGATTGACCCCTTGAAACATGCCCGTCTCTTGGACATCTCCATTGGAGATTTGCAACCTCTTGATCACTTTGGGCGAGATCAGGTTCAAACCGGCCCCACCGTCCACTAGAATTTTTGCCACCTTGAGGTTGCGGATTGTTGGTGAAACCAACAACAGCAAGCACCCGACCGCGGTTGTGCGATCAGGGTGGTCCTCGGCGTCAAAAATGATAGGCGTGTTAGAACATTTCAACGGCTTCTGGGCATCGATCGACGACTCTGTCACGTTAATCTTCCGCATCCACTGTTTAAGTTGGTGGTGAGAAGAATGCAACGAGGCGCCAGCATCGATGCACATGGCTTCTGTAGCTTTCTAAAACTCATGCTCACTAGACTCGTTGTCCTCCTCATGGTCATCATCTCCCTCTTTCTTGTCGCGGCCCCGAGCAGGCCTTTATTGTTGCTTGTCCTTGCCACGGCGCCCCCCTTGGGCACCACGCTTCTTGCCGGATCCCTCACCACCATCTTGGCCCTTCTCCTTGTCTCGCCTTTTGTACTCAGCTTTTTGCCTTTCCATAATCTGCTCAACTTGTCGGCAGTTCTGGAGGTCATGGCCTTTGGTGCAATGGATCTTGCAATATTGCTTGTCGGAGCCCTCTGGCTTGTCGGCAGCCGCCAAGGCCTGGCAGACGGAGCACCCAGCAACCTCCTTGTCGGGGTCGTCAACATTGGCCTTCTTGGCGGTGCCGGGGTTGCCGGATTCCTCGACGGCAAGCACGGTCTTGTCCTTGCACTTCCTGTTGCACCGTCGGCCCTTCTTTGTTGGGGCTGTAACTTCTTCATCTCCAGAGTCACTTCCCGCACCGACATCTTGGCCGGGGTACTTCCTTCCTTCTTCAGCCCGAGCGCATCTGTCGGCCAAATCATAAAGCTTGGCAACATCTGTAACCTTGTTCATCGCCAGGTCTTCATGCATCTTGCGGTTGCGCATGTTCTGATGAAACACGCTAATGACAGCAGCAACATGAACATCTGGGATGTTGTACTGCACACGGCTGAATCTCTGTATGTATTAGCGCAAACATTCGCCATCCTTTTAGGGGATGAGATGCAAATCACTAGCTTGGCTAGGAGCCGTGTGGCCCCCAGTAAAGGCGCCAACAAACTCGTGGCACAAATCCGACCAAGAGGAGATGGAATCTACTAGCAGGTGCATCAACCATGACCTGATGTTGGGTTGAGCACCAATGGGAAGTAGTTGGCGAGCACCTTGCCGTCTCAAGCCCCGGAAGCTTGCATCACGATGGTGTAAATGCTCAGGAATTTAGATGGATTAGTCTTGCCGTCGTACTTCTCCAGGACCTCTAGTTTGAACGTGTGGGTAGTGGGCCACTGGAACTGCCGTAGTTCACGGGTAAAAGCTGGACAACCTACCTTGTAAGGCAAGTCACCAGAATACCCCGGCGCAGGCCTGTACACAGTGGCCCCTGCACGCCTATCAGACTGATGGCGTGCTTCCCATCGTTGCTCGATGGTAGTTCGAGCGTCCTCTTTGACTCATTCTCGAAGAACTTGACGTTGGTCGTGACGAGCTCATGGATCGGATGATGCCGTGGATCCGTTGTCATGGGCATCGACCCGGCGAGCCGGCGATCGTTGCTGTCATGGTGGAGGGGAGTGCACCGTGGTTGCAACGCCTCCTCCCCTTCCACCGTCGTCACGTGCTGGCTCGGTGGACCGACGCCGCGAAGGGCCACTATCCTGGTGCCCATCTTTATTGGCGTGGACAATAAGGCTCTGGATAGCAGCCCTCCACTCTTCTTGCTTCTCCGCAGCAGGAGGAAAGTCGAGGAGTAGTTGCGCTCGTGCCAATGCTTCTGCTTGCGTAGGTGGCAGCGACAAACACGAGGAATGGGAGGTGCCCAGACTTATAACCATGTTAGAAGGAGCTCCATCATTGTTCCACGACCGTGCGCCATTTTCACCAGCATCTTGGCGTGCATGCCAGCCCTGTGCATCTTGAGAATGATGTTGACGGCTTTTTCCGGGGCGACGCCCGGGGTCACCAACGTCGCGGCGCTGCTCATCGCACATGACCTGGGAGGACCGCGGCACATGCGCCGGCGGGGGCATCTTGGAGGTCGCTTTCCCACCCTTGGAGGTCCCTGCGCCTCCCGTAGGCAGCACGACTTCGTCCTTGGATCCGACGGTGTGTGGGTCGTCGTCGTGGCCGCGGATGATGCCGCTTGCCTGGCTTCAGTTACCAGAATGGTGTGGGTGCTCGTGATCTCCACCTCCACCACCATCTGCGTCTACCCCATCACCCGTCCATGTCGACACGGGCAGATCGGCTGCAGACGAACCGATCGCCATGATCGTCTTCTTCTTGGGAGAGATGGTGATCAAGAAACTGACGCGCTGACTGCTAGACCAGATTTGCACAACCTAGTCCCCCTACCTGGCACCAAAGATGTCGGGAAACGACACCTATGGGATTACGTGGATCCTTTCTACGGTTGGCAGGGAAGAGGAATGCGCAAAGAGCATATCTAGTGATCAACACAATGGGTTATTACCCAGGTTCGAGCCACTGAGAAGCGTAAAATCCTAGTCCTGCTTTGAGTGTATATTGAGTGTTCTTGAGCTTCGGCTAGCTGCTACAAATGCAAACTGGGCCGGAGAGTTTAAAAAGTTTGAATCCTTCTCCAGTATGCCTTGGGCCTCCTTTTATGCGTTCAAGGGGTTGCCACAGTGGCACTCAGGAGGTGTAAAGTAGCTATAGCGTACATGTTTACCACTAACGTCTTAGGAAAAACGCATTAAACACGCTGCTTACGTGCCCTCAACTTTATCGGGGACGGGAATAGAGCTCGTCCCGTCCGTCGCTGCCTCACCCTGTCTTGACATGCATCCAGGCTGACGAGGCATGCAATGCCAAGCTGGCTAGCTAGCCACTGCGCTGGAGTGGTGGCAGGATCTTCACGAAGATCTACATGCCACCACACAGGTGCTTGCCAGGCTGGTAGGTCAGTCACTGCACTGGAGTGGTGGCGGGGCGACGGAGCCTTGCCATGCGCGAGTCTTGCTGTGGCCTCACAAACGTCCCCGACAAGGATCTTGCTAGGAACTTTGCCTTCGGGTCTTAACGAAGATCTGCATGCCACCCGTCTTCACAAAGATCTGCCTGCCACTACGCATGTGCCCCTGGGCCTTGGTCTTGACATTGTTGATGGTGTCAGAGCTCTCAACCTCAAGGGTGGTGGTCTTGTCAGTGCTTCGCAAGCCGTCCCGGCAAGGATCTTGCCGAGGCTTCACGAGCCGTCCCGACAAGGATCTTGCCGGGGGTCAGCTTGTCTTCTGCTCTTGTTACTGGCTTGGACGCCATCTTGGTCATCTTGTATTTCGCCTCCAGCTGCCCCCGTCAGGCCTTGTCGCGGGTGCGGTTGCAACTGCCCGTGCACAATTAAGGGGTACCAAAGGGCCCAAACTTTAGTACAACGACATGGTTGCTTGTTGATATGCTTGATTATTGAAATCTTCATGTCAAAACTAGACTATTTCTTTGAACCATATAAAAGTCCAAATGTCCATGCAAGAAAAGAAAATAATATCTTATGAACATGTTAGCTAGCATTCCACATCAAAAATTATGTTTCTATCATTTATCTACTCAAGGGCGAGCAGGAATTAAGCTTGCGGGTGCTGATACGTCTCCAACGTATCTATAATTTTTTATTGTTCCATGCTATTATATTATCATTCTTGAATGTTTTACACTCATTTCATAGCAACATTATATCATCTTTTGGGACTAACCTATTGACATAGTGCCCAGTGCTAGTTGCTGTTTTTTGCTTGCTTTTTACATTGTAGAAAATCAATACCAAACGGAGTCCAAACGCACCCAAACCTTTTGGAGAATTTTTCTAGAACAGAAGACACAAGAAGGGCCAAAGAAGTACCAAAGCGGTGCCCCGAGGGGGGCACAACCCACTTGGGCGTGCCTGGGGGCTCAGGCGCGCCCTGGTGGGTTGTGCCCACCTCGGTGGCCTCCCGCACCGTCTCTTCGCCCTACAAATACTAAAATATTCCAAAAACCCAGGGGAGTGGACGAAACACAATTTCAGCCGCCTTAAGTTCCAGAACCACGAGATCGAATCTAGACACCATCACGGAGGGGTTCATCATCGTCATCGGTGCCTCTCCGATGATGCGTGAGTAGTTCATTGTAGACCTGCAGGTCCATAGTTAGTAGCTAGATGGCTTCCTCTCTCTCTTTTGATTGTCAATACAATGGTCTCTTGGATATCTATTTGATGTAACTCTTTTTTGCGGTGTGTTTCTTGGGATCCGATGAACTTTGAGTTTATGATCAGATCTATTTTATCCATGAAAGTTATTTGAGTTTTGATCTCTTATATGCATGATTATTTATAGCCTCGTATTTCTTCTTTGAATCTTTGCTTTAGTTAGGCCGACTAGATCATTTTTCTTGCCATGGTAAGAGGTGCTTTGTGATCTGTTCGGTCATGCACTGTTCTTTCCGAGTGACAGAAGGGGCAGCAAGACATGTATTGATCCTTGCCATTAAGGATAACAAGATGGGGTCTATTCCTACATGAATAGATCTTGTCTACACCATGTCATCGTTCTTATTGCATTACTTCGTTTCTCCATGAACTTAATACACTAGATGCATGCTAGATAGCGGTCGATGTGTGGAGTAATAGTAGTAGATGCATGCATGAGTCAGTCTACTAATCTTGGATGTGATGCCTATATATTGATCATTGCCTGGATATCGTTGTCGGTGTCAAAACCGGCGGATCTCAGGTAGGGGGTCCAGATCTGTGCGTCTAGGCTAATGGTAACAGGAAGCAAGGGACGCAATGTTTATCCAGGTTTGGGCCCTCTCGATGGAGGTAAAACCCTACTTCCTGCTTGATTAATATTGAAGATATGGGTAGTACAAGAGTAGATCTACCACGAGATCGTAGAGGCTAAACCCTAGAAGCTAGCCTATGATGGTATGATTGTAATTGTGATCGTCCTTCTAAGGACCAACCTCTCCGGTTTGTATAGACACCGGAGAGGGCTAGGGTTTACATGGAGTCGGTTACAAGGAAGGAAATACAACATCTGAATCGCTAAGCTTGCCTTCCACGCCAAGGAGAGTTCCATCCGGACACGGGACAAAGTCTTGAGTCTTGTGTCTTCACGCTTCAATAGTCTGGATGATGTATATAGTCCGGCTATCCGGATACCCCCTAACCCAGGACTCCCTTAGTAGCCCCTGAACCAGGCTTCAATGACGATGAGTCCGGCGCGTAGTCTTGTCTTCGGCATTGCAGGGCGGGTTCCTTCTCCGAATACTCCAAAGTAATTATCAAACACTTGAATTGTGTCCGGATCCACAAAATGATCTTCACATGCCACCGTAGAGAGAATGATATTTCACAAATGCAATCTACTGACAACTTTTTAGACAACGCGATGTGTCATTACGGTCGGGTCATTATTCGAACCGTTTTCCTACAACCAGCCACAACGCATATTGCGAGGCGGTTTCCTTGACACGTCTTGTCAAAGCGGAGATCGTGTCCCCTTATCACGGGATTCTCATCAATACAGGTATGGGTAATCCCACCACGCCATCAATCGTGGCGCTTGGGAAGCAAGCGATTCCCAATGGGCAAGTGGGGAGGCGCACCGCTTTCGCCGCCTCTATAAAGGGATAAGAGTTCCCCAGTTTTACCCATGCCTTCTTCCTCCTTTGACCACTCTTGCCCCCTCGAGCTCCAGCGCCCAAGCCCAAGTCTTCTCCACACAGCTAAACATGTCTGGAGTAGGAGGCAAGTGGGTGGCCTCCACCGTCAAGGAGAAGCATATCATCAATCTTCGGGCGGCCGGATACTTGGCCGCAGATATAGCGCACTGGCTACCAGACGTCGGGCAGGTCATTCCGACCCCAAGACCCCACGAGAGGGTCATGTTTGTCGCCCACTTCTTCCGTGGACTAGGATTTCCACTTCATCCCTTTGTCTGCGGGCTCATGTTCTACTACGGGCTAGATTTCCATGATCTAGTCCCGAACTTCGTCCTCAACATCTCAGCGTTCATCGTCGTATGCGAGGCCTTCCTCCGCATCAAGCCTCATTTCGGCTTGTGGTTGCAAATCTTCTGCGTGAAGCCGAAGATCGTGAGCGGCCAGCAAGTGGAGTGCGGAGGAGCCATGGTGGGCAAGATGCCTAACATCACCTGGCTCGACGGCTCCTTTGCCGAAACCGTGAAGGGGTGGCAGTCGGGGTGGTTCTACATCACCGATTCGCGCGGTGCCAACTGGGCGGCGGCCCCCGAGTTCCGATCCGGAACCCCCATGCGGCTCACCTCCTGGGAAAGGAAGGGCCTGCCCTGGGGCGAATCTACAGAGCTGACCGGACTCCAGACATGCATAAGGAGCATGAAGGACAAGAACATCAAGCTTGTCAACGTGATCCAGGTCATCCTCGTTTCTCCGGATTCTCCCATGCCAAAGGCGGGCATTTAACCTGTGGGAGTTCGTCCCGCCGAACACCAGACGCTCCGGAGGCTCTACGACATGACGCATAAAGGCGCATGGAAGGTGTTGTTCAAGGCCTCTTAAGTACCTCCTCCCACATCCGAGGACCGTGGGCTTCACGCCGCGCGGCCTCCTAGTCAGGTGAGTTTTCTAACTACCACCGGATTCGGTTCTTCCCAATATATTCATGGGGGAGTCTTAAGTAACTGTGCATATTTGCTCAGGATTATGTGGAGACAGTGGAGCAGATTGACTGTCTGGCTCCGCAGCCAGAAGGCCGTGCTGATGCTCTCCTGACGGAGATGCTAGTCGCGGCGCCCTACAAGGTGCCAGAGAAGAAGGCCGAAAAGAAGGCCCCGGGGATCCGAAAGGGTCTCCGGCGTAAGGTTGTGCCAGAAGCCTCGTCCGAAGACGACGAGGCACACTCCTCCCACGAAGGGGAGGGAGAAGAAGAAGACGCCCCATCCGGAAAGGATGAGGGGCCTGGGGAGGCGGACCAAGGGGCCAGAAAAGGCCCTCGGCACAAGGCCGTCATACCCACGTCGTCTGACGACGACGAGACAAAGCAAGAAGAAACTCTACCTACCCGCACTGGGGAGGAGAAAAAGAGAAAAGCCGCCCCGGAGGGGGAGGCTGGGACATCCAAGAAGGGAAAGGTGTCCCTTCCGGACTACTCCGCCACAGCCGCCCATAGTGAGGAGGGGTGGCTGCCCAGGGGGAAGCCCCTAGCACGATCGTAAGTATCCGCACTCTGTTATGATTTTACTTCACAATCTTTTTATAACGCCGAACATATATGCAGTCCGGCTCGGGCCCATCCCGAGGTATCTTCTTCGGACGGATCCCTGAGCGATTCGGAGATGAACTCGCTCCCGACGACCACTACTCCTCAACCCGCGGATGACATGGAGGTGTTGTCCTGAAGGCTCCTAGAGCGGGGGGAGGTGATTCTGGAGATGCCCCAAGGCGGAATCCCAGACGTCGGACACACGGGGTTCAAGGTCCCCGCGGATCGTGTAGGTGAGAGCCACAGTAGGCCGGGCTCTCAGCTGAACACTGTTCCGGAACCATCAATGGTTCCGAACTCAGGCGGGCATCCCCTCGTTAGAGAGGGCGAGCCGTCTGTGTCGAGGACTTCCGTTGCGCCTGAGGCACCGGACTGTCTGCTGGAAGCGCTTCGCGGCGCTTCCATGGATGAAGAGCACCGTACTCTTATGAGTGCGGTGATTCAGAAGGTTTCGTCTGCCAAGAGCGGACAAACCAAAGCTGGCACCAGCCTCCTGACAGGCTTTGAGGTAAGTAATAAAAATATGTGAAATTACCACCTGATAGGTAGTAGCCCCTGATACTCTGTTTGGTGTTCGGATAGAAAAACCAAACGGAGGGTCAATTATAATCCGCAGGAGTCTAATAAATATTCATGTGAATAAGCAGGCTGTGCTGCTTGCCGCTGCTGCCTGCACAGCCGAGGTTGCCGAATTAAAGTGGGACCTGGAGCAGGCGCAGGGAGAGCTCGAACTCACGAAGAGGCAATTCGAAGAGAACACGGGTAAGTGATTCCCCGCTCTTATGTATTTAAGGATAGATAAAATTGGTTAATCTAACACCAAAGTGCCGTGACTGTGTAACAGGGGCCACCGCCGAAGTGGCGTCCCTGAAGAAAGCGCTGTCCGAGGCTGAAGACAAGGCGGCTTTGGAATGCAAGGAGCGCGAAGAGCAAAGTGCTAGAGTGGGCGAGGTACAGCAAGAGCTCCAGGACCTCGGCAAGAAGTTCGAGTCCATGGAGCATGATCTAAAGATGAAAGAGGCCGAGCTTGTGAAGGCCCTCGTGAGTATGAGAGACGCCAAGGCCGAAGCCGAGAAGGCACAACAGGAAATCCAGGAGGCCAAAAAGATAGCGGTGGGTAAGAAATTCTTTATGCAAAGCAAACGTGTGGAGGAGGCGTTTCTTTTAATTACCCGAATTCGGATCTCTCCAGGGGCATTCGCAGATCTACAATGCAGCGTATCAGATGCCGCGGAGTTCTACCGTGCCCAGGAGGGGAGCTCAACGGAGAAGCTGTTCTGGTCCCAGTATACTGGGGCCGAACACCCAATGTGTAACGCCCCGAGACCGACGGTCCAGAAGACTTCCATATTTTTGTGACCTCCGTGTGTTTTTTATTTGTGCTTGCTCTATTTATTTTTGCATTGCGTCATGTCATCATGCCATCATCTCATAAATCTTTTGCAACTCAACTAAATAAATGGCATGAATCTTTGATCCATTTAAATCGAGGGAATTCACATGGCGATTCTCTTTAAAACATATCCTCTCGATATTTAGAGAGCTATAGTAAATATTCCAATTATTTGGATTTACCGCAAACACACTTACAAAATATCCTAATGCCTTTGTTGTCTTAATTCTTGATCTCCAACTTTGCCATTTATTCTTTCATCATCTCCCGGAGCTCCACCAAAAATCCCAACATTTTTGGAAACCTCTAATTCCTAGTCCTTGCTCAAACCTTTTGAATTAAATTCAAATGACTTTGAATTTAATTCCTGCAATCTTACCACTCCTATTTTTCATGGACCGTGCACATTTTTGCGAGTCCGGGAAAATTAACCCCATGCCCAAATTCTATCTCTACCTTCATTTCTTCTTCTTTTTCTTCCTTGTCATTTTTCTATTTTTGGGAGAGAGAAGAGAGCCTGTTTCCCCGCAGCCCATTTGGCCCAAGGCCCAGCCGGACCCGCCTATCTAACCCTAGCCAGCCTCAAGCCCCAACACTCCTCCTCTCAATTCCCTTGCGCCGCCAGCACCCACGCACACTCGCACGCGAGCATCCCTCTTCTCGATCCCGCATCGTGCCTGATCCCCTCACTCGCTCGATCCCTCCTCCTCCTTCCCTCACGCACGCCCGCATCGCTCCAGGGAGGAGCTCCTCACGCCTCCGCCTCCGCCCAAGGCCTCGCCCTTCCTTCTCCCCCGCGTCCCCATCGCCACCCGCTGCCGTCGGCGACCCCCAAGAGGGCCACCCCGCGCGTGGCCCCATCCTCTCCGCCGCGAGTCCTTCCCCTCGTCACCTCCTCCCTTCGCTGCGCGCGAGGCCGTTCAACCCCGTGCCCCTGCGCCTCAAGACTCCCGCTGGAGCCCCGCAGGCCCGCGCCGTCGCCTCCTCTGCATCGACTGAGGACGACGAGCAGTGCCTTCTCTGCGCCCGAGTTTCCCCTGACCTGAGGCCGTCGTCCTCGATAGCGCCGAGTCCCTTGTCGCGCCGCCCTTCGCCAAGTCCCACTCGCCGAAGCTCCTTGACTCCGTCCTTCCCGCGCGGAACCCGCCTCGCCAAGCCCCTGCATCGCACTGTTGTTTCCTCTCCTTCAACCCACGCCACCTCTGCCAGCCCTGTGCTGCTGCTTGCATCCGCCAAGCTCCTCTGCCCCGTTTTGCCTCAGCTTCGACCGAGGAGGACGAGCAGCGTTGCTGCCTGCTCGATCCGCCTGCACGCGAGCCCGCGTTGGCTTCCCCTGCTCCACCACCAACAGCGCCCGGTAGCACCTCCTCTGTCCGTGACTTGTGATGCTGCCCCTTTTGTCGTTGCCAAGGCCACTGAATCCAGGGACACAAGACCGCCTCGGTGGATTCCATTTGACAAGTTTCTCTCGGCGACCCTGAAGATCTACGTGGATTCGCCAAGTAGCACGACGACCATCGCTTGCCAAGTTCGACTACTTGACAACCTTGGTCGGCTACCTCCACATCAAGTTCCCCTATGACCGTGTACGACTACGGGGATACCACCAAGTACCCCTTCGGATCACCAAGTTCCACTATGAGATGTACCACTACCGTCGCCAAGATCGCGAGTACCTCTACCGTTGCCGTGAACGACTACTTCCACGACGTCCGTGAACCACTACCGTCGCCCCGAAGATGCTGGATTCGTCAAGTACCTCTCCGAGACGAACGTGTACAACTACTTCCTCTACGACCGCTGCGAGAATGACTACTTCCACTACGAACTCGATCCGCCCGAAATGCACGCTTCGAAGGTGTAATGCCGAGACGATGCCCGTGAACGAATGCATGTTGTATGAGATGAACCGTATGTTTGCATCGTGCCCGTTTGTTTCGTGCACGTTCCTTCTCGTTTGCCATGCCGTCGACCCGTGGGAACCCGGTAACCGGGAGCACCCCACCATCTTTTCATGAGACGCTCACGCCACTTTCTTTTGCACCGACATCTCAATGAGTTGTTGGATCACCGGAATGTTGCCGTGGCACCATTTCCGTTGTAGTTGCTGTGGCACCCCTTTCGTTCCGCCACGGTGACAAATGCTTCATAACATGCTCGTGCCAATATTTTCATAAAATTGCATAAGATTTGCATATGTCATCTGCATCATGATAATAACAATTAAAATGTTTAAAATTATTGTTGCATTAAATTGCTAAATGCATATGGGGATTTTCCGGAATTGTCGTTTGTTGCTTTCGGCCTCATTTAAACTTGCCTAAATAGTTAGTTTATTTATGCTTCACCTCTTGCCATGTTTAACAACACTTAATATTGTTTGGTAGCATAACCGAGAAAAAACTAAATAATTGATGTGGTGTTCCGTCAACATGCACCTCGTTGCATATTGAGCTCCACTTAACTTGTAGTATTGTTTGTTGCACTTTGCCATGCCATGCCTCATTAAACTGAACATGCATCATACTTGTTTGTGCATCTTGACTTGTTTATGCTTGTGTGTTTACTATGTTGTTTGTTTCTTTCCGGGTTGCTTCTCTCGTTAGCTTCGATTTTGTTCCGGAGTTGTGAGGATCCATTCGACTTCGTCCGTTTGTCTTCTTCATGGACTCGTTCTTCTTCCTAGCGGGATCTCAGGCAAGATGACCATACCCTCGAAATCACTTCTATCTTTGCTTGCTAGATGCTTGCTCTTTTGCTATGCCTATGCTATGATGCCTACCACTTGCTATATCATGCCTCCCATGTTGCCATGGCAAGCCTCTAACCATCCTTTCCTAGCAAACCTTTGTTTGGCTATCTTACTGCTTTGCTCAGCCCCTCTTATAGCGTTGTTAGTTGCAGGTGAAGATGAAGTTTGTTCCTTGTTGGAACATGGAGATGTTGTTCCTTGTTGGAACATGTTTACTTGTTGGGATATCACAATATCTCTTATTTAATTAATGCACCTATATACTTGGTAAAGGGTGGAAGGCTCGGCCTTATGCCTGGTGTTTTGTTCCACTCTTGCCACCCTAGTTTCTGTCATACCGGTGTTATGTTCCCGGATTTTGCGTTCCTTACGCGGTCGGGTGATTTATGGGACCCCCTTGATAGTTCGCTTTGAATAAAACTCCTCCAGCAAGGCCCAACCTTGGTTTTACCATTTGCCTACCTAAGCCTTTTTAACTTGGGTTCTGCAGACTCAAGGGTCATCTTTATTTTACCCCCGCGGGCCAGTGCTCCTCTGAGTGTTGGTCCAAACTAGAGCACCGTGCGGGACCATTCCTTGGCAACTTGGATTACGTTGGTACCTGTAAGCTTAGCTTATCCGGTGTGCCCTGAGAACGAGATATGTGCAGTTCCTATCGGGATTTGTTGGCACAGCGGGTGGTCTTGCTGGTCTTGTTTTACCATTGTCAGTCTTGTAAACCGGGATTTCGAGACTGATCGGGTCTTCCTGGGAGAAGGTCTATTCCTTCGTTGATCGCGAGAGCTTGTCATGGGCTAAGTTGGGACAACCCTGCAGGGTATAAACTTTCGAGAGCCGTGCCCGCGGTTATGTGGCAGATGGGAATTTGTTAATGTCCGGTTGTAGATAACTTGACACCAGATCTGAATTAAAACGCATCAACCGCGTGTGTAACCATGATGGTCTCTTCTCGGCGGAGTCCGGGAAGTGAACACGGTGTTGGAGTTATGTTTGACGTAAGTAGTTTCAGGATCACTTCTTGATCGCTACTAGCTTCACGACCGTGCCTTGCTTCTCTGCTCGCTCTCTTTTGCGATTGTAGCCACCATATATGCTAGTCGCTTGCTGCAGCTCCACCTCATTACTACATCCTTCCTATAAGCTTAAATAGTCTTGATCTCGCAGGTGTGAGATTGCTGAGTCCTCGTGACTCACAGATACTTCCAAAACCAGTTTGCAGGTGCCTATGTTATCGAGCAGGTGACGCAACCAATCTGAAGGAGGAGCTCGATGAAGATCTTGCCCTTTGTGTTGTTTCGTTCTAGTTGATCAGTAGTGGAGCCCAGTTGGGGTCGATCGGGGACCTTTGTCGCATTTGGGGTTCTTCTTTTATTTTGGTTCCGTAGTCGGACCTTGATTGTATCTGGATGATGTAATGCTTTATTCATGTAATTGTGTGAAGTGGCGATTGTAAGCCAACTATGTATCTCTTTCCCTTATGTATTACATGGGTTGTGTGAAGATTACCTCACTTGCGACATTGCTTTCAATGCGGTTATGCCTCTAAGTCGTGCTTCGACACGTGGGAGATATAGCCGCATCGAGGGCATGACAAGTTGGTAATCAGAGCCTCCCCCGACCTTAGGAGCCCCACTGCTTGATCGTTTTTAGCGGCCGAGTTGTGTCTAGAAAAATGTTTTGAGTCATTTAGGATTATATATATCGGAGAGTTAGGAATTCTTTTTACTCCCCAGTCTCTTCATCGCTCTGGTAAGGCATCCTGACGTAGAGTTTTGACTCTTCTCTTCTCAAATTTCACTAATTTTTTTTAGGATCACGCGGGTATCTTGGAATCGTTCCGATGGTTTTATGATGAGAACATTGTCTTGGTGCCTCCTGTCAGGGGTTTAGTGGAAGTGTCCCGGGGAGTTGAGCTCTGAGGTGTTGTCGCCATAATTTTATCATTGCAGTTCTGGAATACCTGAGTTTAGTACGCCGACATCGAAAATCTCTTTTATGCAGTTCGTTGGTGAGATAACCTCGACGCCACCCAGTACTGGGGCGGGAGTTCGGGAGTATCTCTATAACTTGTATAATGGATGCATTTCGAAGGTTGAGGTAGACGATTTCCGAAGGTTTCTTGGTTATGTGTTGAAGGATGGATACAACTGGATGTAGGATTTGCTAGTTTTGGGTGAGATATTATGCTTCCCATGTATCCCCAACACCTGATTGCATAACCGGAAAATTTCAGGAGTTTCATAGGTGGGAATTCAAGTAGCTCTTAGGATATCTTTCCGACGGATGTATGATATGAAAATGGGGTTCGACGTCTAGTGGTCCGCCTATTCACGGTTGGTTTTATAGTGGTTTCGTTGTGTCTTAAAGAGTCCTTGGCTATGCCGACTCGGGGACGCTTCGTATGTTATGTGCACTGCCTTGTACATGATGGTGCTGTACGATCGAGCCCGTGTAGGCCCCACCACGAAAACTTCGGACGAAATCTCTATCATATGTTTGTTCTGGCTTATTCTGCAAGCCAGTCCTTTGTTTTTGTTTTGGGTTGTGGTATTCGAGTTGCTTCAATGTCAAGTGTTGATTCCATACCTTTCCGAAATGGTGTTCTCATACTCCGATGTGAATACCAATCCTTCTCGACAATCGAGATTGTCATGTCAATCCTTTTCAACCGGCGTGTTTCTCTTCAAGTGGATCCGATCACTTCAACATCAGCAAGACCAATTATCATTTCTTCTCAATGGTGTTTGTTTCATCCGTCTCCAAGTTGCCTTTGTTTTTTCCCGCCCACCCACCCTTTTTCCTCAAGGACTAAGATTTCTTTACCAAGTATCCTTTTATTTTTGTGAAGTTTCTCCATTCTTTTCCGTCAATGTTCTTACCCGGTGGTTCTCAAGAAAATGTTCTACTAGTTCGTCATTCCTCATTCCTTTCTCTTCTCCGGTGGATTCAAGTCAAGTTTTGTTGATCATACCTTTTTCCTCATTTCGATGTCTTCTCATACCGGTGCACCTCATTATCATTCTACTTCTCGCTATTTGTTATTCCGGAGTGCTCAAGATATCTCGAAGATTCGTGTTTCCACTCTGCATTCGTTCAAGCTCTTTCGAGATTGGTATCTCATTCAAGTCATTTAATTCAACCGGTGCAACATCTCTTTTAAATCTTTTCAACGGTGTTCTTTTGAGTGGGCCCTAACCCACAGGTCTTTTCCCAGGATCTTACCTGACTCTTCTATTTTCCCAGAGCTATCCTAAATTCTTCTCCAAGTTTGACGTAAGAATGAGTTATCATCAGTCAAATGCTTTTCTCCAAGATCTTTCAAATTCTTTTCATAGTTGGCTCAACCTCTTCGCTTTTGATTCTTCCCGTGTGCCTCAATAATTCTTGGTGGTGTTTCTCGTTGTCATTCTCATCATTTGAAGACCGAAGAAGAGTTTCTCTTTAATCTTGCTCTATTCTCTTCAAGATTCATGGTGCTAGCTTGTTGCCATCCTCTCATAATTGTTTTCGATTGTGAGAATCTTTTTCACCCATCCGGAGCATTTTAGGAGTCTTTTTAGTTTCATTCTTTGAAGCCCATCATCTCAGTATTATTCATTCAAGCTTTCAGCTCTCGTTATCCAAATCATACTGGTGCATCATTCAAGTATTCTCTAATCAGCTTGTGATCTATTCGTTCATTTGTATCTAAATACCCTCAAGTATCTTCATTCATTTTGCAATTATTCCCGGTGATTTGTGCATTTGCTACGTTCAATTTCAATTCTTACGGTCATTCGTTCAAGAGTTCTCTTTCTTTGTTATCATATCAATTCATTCGTTCTTTCCAAATCCTACCGGTGGTTCATTGAAGACCTTCTCAAGTTTACGCCATATCTCTCTTAATACTTTCTACGAGAATAAGTAGTATGCCAAATCCGTTGCTTGTTATCAATTTAAATTGGTGAAGGATACGCATAACATAATTCTTGTTCTTGTTTCATCCAAGTGATTAATTCCTTCTTTCGGAGTTTGTTCATGATGAATAAATTCTTGGTTTCAGTTGTTTCATCTTTTCTTTTCCCGGAGTTCCAAGCTCTAATTATCACGGAGATCCATCTAAATCATTGCAAGGATTCACCTTGTGTTTTCAATTTCTCTTTCTTTTCATTCCTTTTTTTACCGGAGTTCTTCATGGAGGTTCTACATGATGGTTCATCAAGGATTTAATTCCCTTCTCAAAGTTTTCATCGAGATTCTTTCCTAAGGAACTCAAGCTTTCTTCATATGGTAATCCGGAGTGCAATTCTTTCTACCATATTTTGGAGGTGGTATTATGTCATTCTTGATAATTTGAGTTCATGTTCCATGATTCACATGTTGTTAAGAATGAGTTATTTTTAAATCCATCAATCTCGTCATTGGAGTTATCTTGTGTTATATTTCACCTAAAGCCATCCCTAAGGACTGTTGATATCTATGGTACTCATAAAAGATCCAAGCTCTTCTTTATCCTCTCGGTAAAATAGTTTCTTGTCTCCTTGTTCTTACCAATCCAATTCTTTTCCTGTGAGTGGCAGGTTGTCACCTCATAATTTGACATGTATTCCACAAGTCCGTATCAAGCTTATTCCTTCGTTGTTGGTTTTCCAACAATTCCGCTCGACCCGTCTCCTAAGGATGCCTCCTGAAGCTCTGTTGTGGCATAAGAGGGCATTTTCTTCTCCATTCTTCTATTTCAATTATCTATCTTCTATTCTTTTGTTTCGGAGGTATTGTAATGTTGCTCTTCTCAACCCATCATCTCGTTTGTCTAAGATCATGTTCTTTTCCTTACTTATCCATTTAACCGAAGTGTCGTGTTTTCATTCGAGTTCTCTAATTTTATCAAGTTTTCCCTCCTTCCTCAACTGGAGAGCTGTCTGAAATCTTTCTTACCCCTTGTGCCATTCTTTCAATAGTTCCGGAGGCAGTGTGTTGTTCATTTCATCAAGTATCCTCTCATCTTGTCAAGTTCATGTTCAATTCCTTCCATGTTCAACCGGAGTGCTGCCCGAATTCTTCCCCTCTCATCTTGTTTTAACCGGAGTGGTTTCGAATTCTATCTTGTCCATTAAACTCTTGATTCATGTCTTTGCAACCTTCAAGTTCTCATAATGTTCATTGTTCCTTTTTTCTAACGGATTGTTTGCAATCTCGTTCATCCCTATTGTACTCTTTCTTTTAAATTGCTCAACCTCTCAAGGTTCGTGGTTTCACTCGTTTGTCAAAGAAGCAACTTAGTTTTACCTCTTCTCTTCCTCTTCCGTTTCTCTCCGATGCCATCCTAGATCTCGGGACGAGATCCTCTTGTAGTGGTGGAGTGTTGTAACGCCCCGAGACCGACGGTCCAGAAGACTTCCATATTTTTGTGACCTCCGTGTGTTTTTTATTTGTGCTTGCTCTATTTATTTTTGCATTGCATCATGTCATCATGCCATCATCTCATAAATCTTTTGCAACTCAACTAAATAAATGGCATGGATCTTTGATCCATTTAAATCGAGGGAATTCACATGGCGATTCTCTTTAAAACATATCCTCTCGATATTTAGAGAGCTATAGTAAATATTCCAATTATTTGGATTTACCGCAAACACACTTACAAAATATCCTAATGCCTTTGTTGTCTTAATTCTTGAACTCCAACTTTGCCATTTATTCTTTCATCATCTTCCGGAGCTCCACCAAAAATCCCAACATTTTTGGAAACCTCTAATTCCTAGTCCTTGCTCAAACCTTTTGAATTAAATTCAAATGACTTTGAATTTAATTCCTGCAATCTTGCCACTCCTATTTTTCATGGACCGTGCACATTTTTGCGAGTCCGGGAAAATTAACCCCATGCCCAAATTCTATCTCTACCTTCATTTCTTCTTCTTTTTCTTCCTTGTCATTTTTCTGTTTTTGGGAGAGAGAAGAGAGCCTGTTTCCCCGCAGCCCATTTGGCCCAAGGCCCAGCCGGACCCGCCTATCTAACCCTAGCCAGGCTCAAGCCCCAACACTCCTCCTCTCAATTCCCTTGCGCCGCCAGCACCCACGCACACTCGCACGCGAGCATCCCTCTTCTCGATCCCGCATCGTGCCTGATCCCCTCACTCGCTCGATCCCTCCTCCTCCTTCCCTCACGCACGCCCGCATCGCTCCAGGGAGCAGCTCCTCACGCCTCCGCCTCCGCCCAAGGCCTCGCCCTTCCTTCTCCCCCGCGTCCCCATCGCCACCCGCCGCCGTCGGCGACCCCCAAGAGGGCCACCCCGCGCGTGGCCCCATCCTCTCCGCCGCGAGTCCTTCCCCTCGTTGCCTCCTCCCTCCGCTGCGCGCGAGGCCGTTCAACCCCGTGGCCCTGCGCCTCAAGACTCCCGCCGGAGCCCCGCAGGCCCGCGCCGTCGCCTCCTCTGCATCGACCGAGGATGACGAGCAGTGCCTTCTCTGCGCCCGAGTTTCCCCTGACCTGAGGCCGTCGTCCTCGACAGCGCCGAGTCCCTTGTCGCGCCGCCCTTCGCCAAGTCCCGCTCGCCGATGCTCCTTGACTCCGTCCTTCCCGCGCGGAACCCGCCTCGCCAAGCCCTTGCATCGCGCTGTTGTTTCCTCTCCTTCAACCCGCGCCGCCTCTGCCAGCCCTGTGCTGCTGCTTGCATCCGCCAAGCTCCTCTGCCCCATTTTGCCTCGGCTTCGACCGAGGAGGACGAGCAGCGTTGCTGCCTGCTCGATCCGCCTGCACGCGAGCCCGCGTTGGCTTCCCCTGCTCCACCACCATCAGCACCCGGTAGCACCTCCTCTGTCCGTGAATTGTGATGCTGCCCCTTTTGTCGTTGCCAAGGCCACTGAATCCAGGGACACAAGACCGCCTTGGTGGATTCCATTTGACAAGTTTCTCTCGGCGACCCTGAACATCTACGTGGATTCGCCAAGTAGCACGACGACCATCGCTTGCCAAGTTTGACTACTTGACAACCTTGGTCGGCTACCTCCACATCAAGTTCCCCTACGACCGTGTACGACTACGGGGATACCACCAAGTACCCCTTCGGATCACCAAGTTCCACTATGAGATGTACCACTACCGTCGCCAAGATCGCGAGTACCTCTACCGTTGCCGTGAACGACTACTTCCACGATGTCCGTGAACCACTACCGTCGCCCCGAAGATGTTGGATTCGTCAAGTACCTCTCCGAGACGAACGTGTACAACTACTTCCTCTACGACCGCTGCGAGAACGACTACTTCCACTACGAACTCGATCCGCCCGAAATGCACGCTTCGAAGGTATAACGCCGAGACGATGCCCGTGAACGAATGCATGTTGTATGAGATGAACCGTATGTTTGCATCGTGCCCGTTTGTTTCGTGCACGTTCCTTCTCGTTTGCCATGCCGTCGACCCGTGGGAACCCGGTAACCGGGAGCACCCCACCATCTTTTCATGAGACGCTCACGCCACTTTCTTTTGCACCGACATCTCAATGAGTTGTTGGATCACCGGAATGTTGCCGTGGCACCATTTCCGTTGTAGTTGCTGTGGCACCCCTTTCGTTTCGCCAAGGTGACAAATGCTTCATAACATGCTCGTGCCAATATTTTCACAAAATTGCATAAGATTTGCATATGTCATCCGCATCATGATAATAACAATTAAAATGTTTAAAATTATTGTTGCATTAAATTGCTAAATGCATATGGGGATTTTCCGGAATTGTCGTTTGTTGCTTTCGGCCTCATTTAAACTTGCCTAAATAGTTAGTTTATTTATGCTTCACCTCTTGCCATGTTTAACAACACTTAATATTGTTTGATAGCATAACCGAGAAAAAACTAAATAATTGATGTGGTGTTCCGTCAACATGCACCTCGTTGCATATTGAGCTCCACTTAACTTGTAGTATTGTTTGTTGCACTTTGCCATGCCATGCCTCATTAAACCGGACATGCATCATACTTGTTTGTGCATCATGACTTGTTTATGCTTGTGTGTTTACTATTTTGTTTGTTTCTTTCCGGGTTGCTTCTCTCGTTAGCTTCGGTTTCGTTCCGGGGTGGAAGGCTCGGCCTTATGCCTGGTGTTTTGTTCCACTCTTGCCGCCCTAGTTTCCGTCATACCGGTGTTATGTTCCCGGATTTTGCGTTCCTTACGCGGTCGGGTGATTTATGGGACCCCCTTGACAGTTCGCTTTGAATAAAACTCCTCCAGCAAGGCCCAACCTTGGTTTTACCATTTGCCTACCTAAGCCTTTTTCCCTTGGGTTCTGCAGACTCAAGGGTCATCTTTATTTTACCCCCCGGGCCAGTGCTCCTCTGAGTGTTGGTCCAAACTAGAGCACCGTGCGGGACCATTCCTTGGCAACTTGGATTATGTCGGTACCTGTACGCTTAGCTTATCCGGTGTGCCCTAAGAACGAGATATGTGCAGCTCCTATCGGGATTTGTCGGCACAGCGGGTGGTCTTGCTGGTCTTGTTTTACCATTGTCGAAATATCTTGTAAACCGGGATTCCGAGACTGATTGGGTCTTCCTGGGAGAAGGTCTATTCCTTTGTTGATCGTGAGAGCTTGTCATGGTCTAAGTTGGGACACCCCTGCAGGGTATAAACTTTTGAGAGCCGTGCCCACGGTTATGTGGCAGATGGGAATTTGTTAATGTCTGGTTGTAGATAACTTGACACCAGATCTGAATTAAAACGCATCAACCGCGTGTGTAACCGTGATGGTCTCTTCTCGGCGGAGTCCGGGAAGTGAACACGGTGTTGGAGTTATGTTTGACGTAAGTAGTTTCAGGATCACTTCTTGATCGCTACTAGCTTCACGACCATGCCTTGCTTCTCTTCTCGCTCTCTTTTGCGATTGTAGCCACCATATATGCTAGTCGCTTGCTGCAGCTCCACCTCATTACTACATCCTTCCTATAAGCTTAAATAGTCTTGATCTCGCGGGTGTGATATTGTTGAGTCCTCGTGACTCACAGATACTTCCAAAACCAGTTTGCAGGTGCCTATGTTACCGAGCAGGTGACGCAACCAAGCTCAAGGAGGAGCTCGATGAAGATCTTGCCCTTTGTGTTGTTTCGTTCTAGTTGATCAGTAGTGGAGCCCAGTTGGGGTCGATCGGGGACCTTTGTCGCATTTGGGGTTCTTCTTTTATTTTGGTTCCGTAGTCGGACCTTGATTGTATCTGGATGATGTAATGCTTTATTCATGTAATTATGTGAAGTGGCGATTGTAAGCCAACTATGTATCTCTTTCCCTTATGTATTACATGGGTTGTGTGAAGATTACCTCACTTGCGACATTTCTTTCAATGCGGTTATGCCTCTAAGTCGTGCTTCGACACGTGGGAGATATAGCCGCATCGAGGGCATGACACAATGCCTCTGAGACCAACTGAAGCAGTTGGTCAAACTCCACAGGGTGGCCGAAGTGGCTATGAAAGGTTTCATAGTCCGGATGTGGCCTGGTGAGCCCCTACCCACTAGCTACTTCGGCCTGATCAAGTGGATGGTGAATGCCTATCCGCGGCTTGAAGTGATCAAGCAATCCGTTTGCATTGAGGGTGCCCGCCGGGCCTTTGCCTGCACGAAGGTGCATTGGGGCAAACTGGATGTGGAGAAGCTAGTGAAGGACGGGCCGCCAGAGGGCAAGGCGCATCGCTATCTGGAGAAGTATTACGATGGCGTTATGAAGGGCGCTCGTCTCGTGGCCGACGAATGTACCAAGGACACAATTTTAGAATGAATTCGCTTCTGTCATGTTTGTAAGTTAAGGACGAAGTTACTTGCACTATGTAGCACTTTTGTTATTTAAAATATTACCTTCTGTGCGGCTGTTTATAAAATTCTGAAAGTAGGCCAGTCATCGGCTTCCGCCCCCACGTAACTAGTACTGGGGTGTTCATCGAAAACCCGGACACTCTTTATCCAAATGTTTGGTCCCTTAAGGAGGTGTCCGGCGCAGCGAACAAGGCAATCGGACTATGCGGCTTTATAACTTTCACTTAGCCATAGAAGTCTACAATTTTTAATTTCGGTGAAGCCCCTAGAATCCGGAAGGACGAATTGGGGCGCTATATACATCTGGATCGTACGAAGCCAATTTATCGCCTAAAGCGGAAAAATCTTAAAGGATTTTAAGACCTCTCGAACAGGGACCAGCTCTCGCCACATCATGCTGGTCAGTTTTCGGCTTTCTCTACTGAGGTGCTTGTCCGGAAAAACTGGGACACAATCACAGTAGTTCTCCCTGTGCTACCTTACCGATATAACGGAACGTAAGGTACCAAAACAAGGGAGCCGGGCTAACCCAACTGTAGACCCAAGACATGATTCGGAGCTGATGCATATAGTGCTATAAGTTCGGGGTGCCGCACTGTTGAAAGTGTTCGGACTTGTCTTGCCGTATTATGGGGCACCATAAGAAGCCCCTGGCAAACTGAATGTACCAAGGTGTACGGATGCAATATCAAATAAACATTTGCGAGAAAAATGCTCAAATAAGATTGATAAGCTGACGCTATATGTGATCTCCCATTGATGAATAATACGTTTAAGCGTATGTTTACATTGAATGCATTAAGCGGAGATAAATAGGACTATTTGACATGTCCTATCCAGGGGCAGGCCGCGTACAGATAGATAAAACAGGTATAATGATCGTAAATAGATTCCACCTGGGTATCTCCTTCTGTGCGCGAAGCCTGTTGCCTCCTTGGTTTTCTCCCCTGTATAAGTCCGACGATCCGGCTCTTCTAAAGGGGCTGCCTTAAAGCAATGTCCTAAAAAAATAAAAATGGAGATTTATGAAGGTGTGCTGCGATGATACCACACTGTTGACTCAGTCATTGCTGCGCCTTCGCCTGTGCCCATGGTATTTTGAGTGCGTAATTGTGTGCGCGTGGCACAAATGCTGCTTTGATGGGGCTTGAGCGGAGGCCGGACTGCTAGTCGCGCTCTTGGTGTGCCTGATGATCCTGTTGCGGGGTGCTCCGGACTCGCTTGACGATGCTCGAAGTTCTTGTCGCCGGGTTGGTTTGTCGGAGGAGGCCACATTGTACTTCCGCCGCGAGGGCTGCAGTATGCTCTTCTGTTCGGAGAGAGCGGTCCATGTTTCCGTTGACAGTGATGACCCCGCACGGTCCTGGCATCTTGAGCTTGAGGTATGCATAATGTGGTACCGCATTGAATCTAGCGAATGCGGTTTGTCCCAGCAGTGTGTGATAACCACTGCGGAAGGGGACGATATCGAAGATTAACTCTTCACTTCGGAAGTTATCCGGAGATCCAAAGACCACTTCCAATGTGATAGATCCCGTACAATGGGCCTCTACCCCAGGAATTACACCTTTAAAGGTGGTTTTGGTGGGCTTGATCCTTGAAGGGTCAATGCCCATTTTGCGCACTGTGTCCTGATAAAGCAGGTTCAGGCTGCTGCCGCCGTCCATGAGGACTCGCGTGAGGTGAAATCTGTCGATGATTGGGTCTAAGACCAATGCGGCTGAGCCGCCGTGACGGATGCTAGTAGGGTGATCCCTACGATCAAAGGTGATCGAACAAGCTGACCATGGGTTGAATTTGGTGGTGACTGGCCCCATCGCATAGACGTCCCGTAGTGCCCGCTTCCGTTCCCGCTTGGGGATGTGTGTGGCGTAGATCATGTTGACCGTTTTCACCTGGGGGGAAATTTCTTCTGTCCCCCCATGTTCGGACGCCGGGGCTCCTCGTCATCGTCGCTGTGCAGCCCCTTGTCCTTGTTTTTGGCATTTATTTTACCGGCCTGTTTGAACACCCAGTAGTCTCTATTGGTGTGGTTGGCTGGCTTGTATGGGGTGCCATGAATTTGGCACGAGCGTTGCAGTATGCGGTCCAGACTGGATGGTCCTTGATTGTTTCTTTTAAACGGCTTCTTCCGCTGACTAGATTTTGATCCACTGAATCCGGCGTTGACCGCCGTGTCTTCGGTGTTGTCGCCGTTGTTCCGTCGCTTATGTCTGTTGCGTCGTGGTTTGCTGTTGTTGTCGCGGACATCTGAAGTGCCGGAATGTGGTGTGGTGCCATTGCGAGCCAACCAGCTGTCCTCGCCCACGCAAAAGCGGGTCATTAGTGTTGTGAGAGCTGCCATGGACTTGGGTTTTTCCTGGTCGAGGTGTCGAGCAACCCACTCGTCACGGATATTATGCTTAAAAGCCGCCAGGGCTTCGGCGTCCGGACAGTCGACTATTTGGTTCTTTTTAGTTAGGAACCGAGTCCAGAATTTCCTAGCTGACTCTCCGGGCTGTTGAGTAATGTGGCTTAGGTCATCAGCGTCCTGTGGTCGCACATATGTGCCCTAGAAGTTGTCGAGGAATGCGTCTTCCAGGTTTTCCCAACTGCCAATGGAATTTGCTGGCAGGCTGTTTAGCCAGTGCCGAGCTGGTCCTTTGAGCTTAAGGGGAAGATACTTGATGGCATGTAGATCGTCTCCGCGGGCCATGTGGATGTGGAGAAGGAAATCTTTGACCCGTACTGCGGGGTCTGTTGTGCCATCGTATGATTTCATGTTTACGGGTTTGAACCCTTCTGGAAATTCATGATCCATCACTTCATTAGTGAAGCAGAGGGGGTGTGCGGCGCCTCTCTGCCGAGCTATGTGGCTACGCAGTTTTAATTGGTCTGGGTTGCTGTGTTCGGCCCGGCCGGACTTGTTGATGATGTATCTGGCGTGACGGTCATCGTGTCGCGCTGGGGCGCGCCCCCGCGATCCGTAGATCGATCTTGGCTGTTCTTCTTTGTTTTCCAGAATATCTTGCAGGTCTTGCCTGTTGCCCTGGTCCGTAGTGTATTGGCGTGGGGGTGCGGGCTGGTATTCGGGATGATATCCCGTTTTATCCCAGCCACGGGGTGGCCGGTCAGCCGTTTGATGCTCGAGTCCGTATTCCTCGGCTGCCAGGACTTCAGTCCATCTATCTGTGAGCAGGTCTTGAACAGCCTGGAGTTGTTGCTGCTTCTTTTTTAGGCTCCTCGCAGTGGTAATAAGCCGGCGCTTGAAGCGCTCCTGCTCCACGGGATCCTCAGGCATGCCGAACTCATCGTCACTGAGGCAAATCTCGTCTTCGGAGAGGAGCATATAGTTGTCCTCCTCCGGGTATCCGTCAGTCGCCTGTTCGTTTGGGCTGACCTGCTCATCCTCCTGTTCGGCCTGCTCGAAGGTGTGCTGGTCAGGGTTGTATTCCTCTTTGGCACCCTCCGGATTGCTTTCCTCTTCGGGGCCGGTATTGCTATGGCGGGGCTTGGAGCGGCGCTGACGATGCCCATGCTTTGCTTTTCTCCCCGAAGGGTTATCCTCCGTTGCCTCGTCGCCATTGGTTTCTTTCGGAGTGTCCACCATGTATATATCGTATGAGGAGGTGGCCGTCCACCGCCCTATGAGCGGTGGCTCCTATAATTCTCCTGCATCGTCGTCCATACTGTCGATGTCTTCGGAGTCGAAGTCAAGCACATCGGTTAAATCATTGACTGTGGCAATGAAGTGGGTGGTGGGTGGGCAGTGAATTCCTTCGTCGCCTGCTTCCCACTCAAGCCGGACGTAGTTCGGCCCAGAGCCTCCTGACAAAGAGAGAGAGACATGTCGCCAAAGGGCGAGTGCGGGAAGATGTCCGCAGCGGTAAACTCCATTACCGGAGCCCAACCTGGCTCGACTGACTCGGGAGTGTGCGGACAGGAACCAACAACCAGATATGAGTCCGGGGGTCCGGAGTCACAGGTTTCCACAGAGGTGGGACCTGTGTCCGGCTCCACCGCCGATGAGTGTGCAGCCTGCGGGGCGGGGTCCAGCCCTCCGTCTTTAGGCAGCGCAGCCTGCTCCGGATTTAGGTCCAAGGCTACTGCGGGGGTGATACCCCAAGCTTTGTCCGACAACAGGTCTAAGCCGTGCCCGTCGTGACTGTCCGGTGCTCCTGGCATAGGCCCGAATCCATCAAAGATCAAGTCTCCGCGAATGTCCGTCATGTAATTCAGGTTTCCGAACCTGATCTGATGGCTAGGGGCGTAGCTGTCGATCTGCTCTAGGTGGCCAAGCGAATTGGCCCGCAGCAAGAAGCCACCAAACACGAAGATCTGTCCGGAGAGAAAAGCCTCACCCTGGACCATGTTGTTGATGATGATTGAAGGCGCCATCAAGCCTTGCAGCGACAACACAGAGGAACTCTCAATGAAAGCACCAATGTCGGTGTCAAAACGGGCAGATCTCGGGTAGGGGGTCCCGATCTGTGCGTCTAGGCTGATGGTAACAGGAAGCAAGGGACACAATGGTTACCCAGGTTCGGGCCCTCTCGATGGAGGTAAAACCCTACTTCCTGCTTGATTAATATTGAAGATATGGGTAGTACAAGAGTAGATCTACCACGAGATCGTAGAGGCTAAACCCTAGAAGCTAGCCTATGATGGTATGACTGTAATTGTGATCGGCCTTCTAAGGACCAACCTCTCCGGTTTATATAGACACCGGAGAGGGCTAGGGTTTACATGGAGTCGGTTACAAGGAAGGAAATACAACATCCGAATCGCCAAGCTTGCCTTCCACGCCAAGGAGAGTTCCATCCGGACACGGGACAGAGTCTTGAGTCTTGTGTCTTCACGCTTCAATAGTCCGGACGATGTATATAGTCCGGCTATCCGGATACCCCCTAATCCAGGACTCCCTCAATCGTCATAATTATTTGAAGTTCTATCAATTGCCCAACAATAATTCATTTACCCACCGTGTGCTATTTCTTGAGAGAAGCCACTAGTGAAATCTATGACCCCCGGGTCTATTCTTTATCATATTTGCCTTTGAGATCTATTTTTATTTGCTTTTGTTTCCAGATCTATTATTCCAAAAACCCAAAATACCTTGCTGCACTTTTTATTTGCATCTTTTATTTTGCGTTTGTTCGATACCTATTTATCCAATCTATCACAATTTTATCCCGTCAACTTGCCAATTTCCTACGCCATTACTCGTAAGAGGGATTGACAACCCCTCATAAGCGTCGGGTTGCAAGAATTTGTTATTTGTGTACAGGTACCATTTACATAGTGCTGCTTGGTTTTCCTACTAGATTGATACCTTGGTTTCATAACTGGGGGAAATACCTACCGTACCTGTGCTGCATCATCCCTTCCTCTTTGGGGAAACACTGACGTAGTTCAAGCCGCATCACTCCACTTGTTCACCCAGATCGAGAAGTGCGAGAAGTGGATGGATGTACGGCGCACCCTTGCGAAGGCCAAGGAGACATACAAGCCAGACGCGCCCGCCCCGTGGGCGGCGGATGGGCGCCCTGACGGCAACAAAAGAGCCAAGACGGCGAAGGACGCCACACCGGCTGCCGAGCGGCTGCAATCGTTGATCGAGCAGTGCATCATTGACGCGAAGAACCACGCCACGAAGAGGTAGGAGAAATCTGAGGCGCGGTGGTCAGCGTTGATGACGAACAATGCCGCCTCGACCTACTCCGAACCAATGTCGCCGCGAAGAAGAGGAACATCAACCTGGCATTCTTGATTGGGGCGGACATGTCGATGATGGACGCGCAGGTCAAGGCATGGTACCTGGCGAAGCGCGGCCTCATCTTGAACCAGATGCCTTTGACGACCGCGCCTACCCCAACGCCGACCCCAACACCGCCGCCCAGCCTGAGTGATGATGCCACGACGATGCCTGGCACATAAGCCACACCAACGCCGAACATCCCAAGCACAGAAGCCACGCTGATGGCTATCACGCCTACGCTGGCTAATCCCACGCTGGAGGAGACCATCGTTTGATGCATTCCTTTGTCTATGCGTCCTTCCTTTTGAACACCGAACTTTCGAGTATGTTTGATCGCCAAACTTTGTGGCTGATCGCCGTTGATCGCCGAACTTGTGGCGTTTTTTTGGCAGCGGGAAAAGACAGGTTTGAATTTATGTGAGTCTGGGGGACAAAACCTGGGGGCGCGGCTGGGAACTGCATCACCCCCAGGGCAGAAAAACTGCCGGCGCATGGGCCAAACCACAATTGCCAGGTGCGTTGGGAGGCCGAACGAGTGGAGATGCTCTTATGCACGAAAGTACAAAGATGTGTCCTTTTGGGGTCATAATGACATATTAATATGCTTTTTTTCCTGTAGTTTGACTTTATTTTACCATTCTAGTAAGATTCTTATGTGTTTTGTGTTCCTGTGAACTAAATATACACTCCCTTTTTTCCGATATAAAAAAACCCATGCTTAGATCTAGATCGACAACTTGATCAATGTAATACAAATTAAATGCCAAAAAAGTTATACCATTAGAATAATATTTGTAGTTTATTACGGTATATTTATTGTGATATATAGCGCATGTTACATTGGTCGAACTATTGACCTAAGAGATACACTTCAGCCTTTTAAATCCAAAAGGTTCTAGAATCATGTACTATCGAACTCTTTATCTTATACATGCGTCCATATCACATGCCTATGTTTTACTTTTGTTATTATTGAGATGATTTATTAACTTATAGTGTCATATCAACACCAAGTTGCAACATTGTTTGCGTGCTAAACTTGTGATTTGTACCATGTAGCCAATTACTTCCATGTGAACCAAACAAGTTTTAAACACTTCATTAGTGTCATTCTAGGCCTAACGAGGATGATTAGGCCTTGCTTTTTGTGGCAACGACAACATATTGCATGTCTTTCTCAGCTAGATGACATGTTCATATGATCATAATTTTTTATCTTCCCGCTTGTCGTCCACCCTAAGTGACGGTGTCCTGGACTAAGGGGTACCAATCTAGTTGGCACATGGTCCTCGAGCTAGGCCAGTGGGCCCTCACCCCAGCATCAAGGTGGACTCCAAAAGTTGTACGCCTAGATGAGATCAAGACCGTGTATACCGAAGACTTGACGTATACTCCAAGATATCTCTTGCCACCTCCATGCAATCCTATGGATATAGACCATGTAACCCTAGATGCCCTGCATGGCATGTATATAAGCAATGGTTTTAGCCCGTAGAGGGGACCGACTCACAATTACATTCGCCTAGCCCTAGAGGTAGAACACAATTTATGTGAAGGAAATATGCCCTAGAGGCAATAATAAAGTTATTATTTATTTCCCTATTTGACGATAAATGTTTATTATTCATGCTAGAATTGTATTAACCGGAAACTTAGTACATGTGTGAATATTGTCGGCATCCTGGGAATGGGGGTCCCCAGACTTGCCTGCCTGCGGCCTGCAGCGTAGCTCAGCAGTGGCCCAGTACGGCCCGTCTTCATCAACAAACACTCAAGACCCTCGCGAGGGGCCAAGCCTCGCGGGGCGGATGATGCAAGGCCTCCTCAGGGACAGCCTCACCAGGCATACTTGCGAGGAGGCGGAGAGATCAAGGCGAGGGGTACCTCGCGAGCTGCACATGATGCAATCCATGACGATCAAGACCAGGCAGGCGCCAGCCTGCGTAGTGTCCTTGTTTCCTCTTTGGTGCAAAGGGGGCAAGTGCAGGCGCGGAGTACCAAGGCATCGGGCAAAGGTTTCCATATCGGTGCAACGAGACCAAGACCAGCAAGACGGTAGGACAGAGGTCACCGTGGAGCCCATGACAACGTCATCATGAGTGCCTTTGGTAGTCGAAGACCACCTTTAGTCAGGATAACTTGTACTAGCTGTCCCCTTTCAAAATGGCCGTTGTTGGCTCCCTTCCCACTCAATATTTGGGAAGAGGACTAGGGCCTCTATAAATAGGGCCAACCACCACAGTAGAGGACAATCTGATTCGAACCTAGCTCATTTACACACCACCACAAGAGCACCTCTCGCGAGGTTGTTCTTCCTCTGTACTATTCATCATCAGCCCAAGAGGCAATCCACCACACCACACACTGGATTAGGGTATTACACCACAACGGTGGCCCGAACCAGTATAAACCTCGTGTCTCTTGTGTTGTTCATCATGCTAGCTTAGAATCGCAGCGAGGTTCTGGGCGTGTTTCTGTAGGGAGAAGATCTTCGTGCGCACCCCAGAGTTCGAACCTTAAGGGTTTTGCCGGAACCCGATATCCGACATTTGGCGCACCAGGTAGGGGTGCACCGGAGCTCTCCCTTCCGTCGACTCGCTCTCCACCAACACTGTGCTTCATCCTCATGGCGGACAACGCGCCTCCGGTTCCAGCGGCCGATGCCAGCGCTGGGGCCAGGGGGCACCGAGCCTTGGCCCCCGCCTTGCAACAGGTCTAGTGGCCACACGAGTTCAAGCCAGAGATGCCGCCGCGCTACAACGGCGCGGCAGATCCGCTAGCTTTCTTGCTGGCATACGAGGAGGCCATCCTCAAGGCCGGAGGCAACAACAAGGTCATGGCTAACTGGTTTCCCATGGCCCTCACTGGCATCTCGCGCATTTGGCTGCTCAACCTGCCAACATCTTCTGTGGCCTCCTGGGAGGAGCCGCGCAACCTCTTCCTCACCCACTACGCTGTGCCGGCGCCCCCGGTCATCGCAGCTCTCCTAGGCGGCTCGCATGCGCCACCCTCAGACCGCCACGCCAAGCCGTTCTTTCGACAGATCGGCGCCGCCCTCGCGCGGAAAGGAGTCCCCACGGGTGGGCGGCACCCAAGGCCGACCTAACCTTCAACTTGGACGATCACCCCGTCAGCACCGCCTGCTTGGGTGCGCTCCCAATGCTTTGCATGCCCACCATCTGCCAGGTGGCCGTCACCAAGACCCTCATCAACGGCGGCACCAGCCTCAACATGCTCTCGGTGGAGGCCTTCAGCCTCCTCCATGTACCGCTGGAATGGCTCCGACCCAGCAAGCCCTTCTCGGGCGTCGGAGGCAGTTCCTCCAGCTCCCTGGGGCAGATCCGCCTTCCTGTGACCTTCGGCACCCACGACAACTTCCGCACAGAGCTGGTCAACTTCGACATCGCCCACATCGGCCTCCCGTATAATGCCATCCTCGGATACCCTGCCTTGGCTCAGTTCATGGCAGCGACCCATCCGGCCTACAACCTCATGAAGATGCCCGGGAGCAGGGGCGTCCCCACTGTAGCTGGAGATACCAAGGATGTTCTGCTGGCGCTCAAGCTCGTCCTCAAGATAGCCGCAACAATGCAGCCTACTGGCGCGGACACCTCCAAGGCCAAGGAAGATGCACCAACCAAGAAGAAGCAGCTGTTCACCCAGGACAAGGCGGAGACCAAGCAGGTACCAGTTGAGGAGGACGGGTCCTCCGGCGCCACCTTCACCATAGTTGCCAACCTCAACCCCGACCAAGAGGAGGCCCTGGTGAAGTTCCTGTGCTCGAACAAGGATGTGTTCGCATGGGAACCCAAGCAGCTAGCGGGGGTCCCAAGGAAGGTGATTGAGCATCACCTGAATGTGTGCCCCAATGTACGCCCCGTGAAGCAGAAAGCAAGGCGGCAGTCCACCGAGAAGCAGACCTTCATTGTCCAAGAAACCTGCAAGCTAGAGGCAGCAGGTGTTATTCGCGAGGTTCGCTACCCTGAATGGCTGGCAAACCCAGTTGTTGTGCCAAAAAAGAGGGAGGGGGGAAGGAGCGCATGTGCATCGACTTCACCAACCTCAACAAGGCCCGCCCTCAAGATCCGTTCCCGCTCCCTCACATCGACCAAATTGTCGACTCCACCACCGAGTGCGACCTGCTGTGTTTCTTGGATGCGTTTTGGGTTATCACCAAATCAAGATGGCGGTAGAAGACGTGGTGAAGACGGCCTTCCTGACCCCATGTGGGGTGTCTTGCTAAACCTGCATGCCGTTCGGGTTGCGCAACGCGGGCGCAACCTTCCAGTGGCTGATGCACATCGCCTTAGGCTGGCAGCTCGGGAAAAACGCCGAGGCTTACATCGACGACATTGTGGTGAAGTCTCGGGAGGCGAAGACCTTGATCCTGGATCTGGAGGAGACCTTCGCAAGCCTCTACAAGGTGGACCTGTGACTCAACCCGGAGAAGTGTGTGTTTGGCGTTCCTTCTGGCAAGCTTCTGGGCTTCCTCGTGTCCCACAGCGGGATCGAGGCTAACCCAGAGAAGGTCAAGGCAATCGAAGACATGAGTCCGCTGCAAACCCTCGGAGAAATGCAGAAGCTCGCCGGACGCGTAACTGCGTTAGGACGCTTCATCTCCAAGCTGTGGGAGCGAGCCCTGCCTTTCTTCAAGCTGATGAAGAGGAAGGGCCCGTTTGAGTGGACACAGGAGGCCGACCAAGCATTTCAAGACCTCAAGAAGTATCTGACCAACCCTCCTATGATGGTGGCACCACGCCCTCTCGAGCCCCTGGTCCTCTACCTCGCCGCCACACCCTACTCCGCCAGTGCAGCTCTAGTGGCGGTTCGGGAGGAGCGCCGGGTCAAGGTTACGTAACGACCGATCATGGCCCCGGCCGCGGCGGCACAAGACCAAGAAAGCCTCCGCGAAGACCATGGCCTCGGCAGATGGAGACCAGCCTCAGTAGGAAGACACCCCTAGGGCTGAAGAGGCCACACCAGGCAGCCAGGCGCTTGGGGCTCCGTCGTCTCAGGAGGCGCCTAATCCTCCAGAGGACACAGACCTCGCCAGCTCACCCACCCTCGTCGAGCATTCGATGTACTTCGTCAGCACGGTGTTGCGGGATGCAAGGGCACGATACCCCATGCCTCAGAAGCTCTTGCCCGCGCTGTTCGTGGCCTCGCGTAAGCTGCGGCACTACTTTCAAGGTCACCCCATCAAGGTCATCTCGGCCTACCGATTGGAAAGGGTACTCAGGAGCCCCAACTCCGCTAGAAGGGTCACCGAATGGAACATTGAGCTGCAAGCATTTTAGTTGGAATTCAACACAACCAGGGTTGTTAAGGGAGCCACACTTGCATATTTTGTGGCAGAATGGATGGAGGCGCCATGGCTCGAAACAGGCGAGGACCGGCCACTTTCCCCAGGAAGTGAGGCACCAGATGGCTGGGTCATGTACTTCGATGGAGCATTCTCGCGACATGGCGCGGGGGCTGGCTCAGTGCTTATATCCCCCGCTCAGGACAAGCTCTATTACACCATGCAGCTCTGCTTCCAACAGGGCGAGAAGGTCTCCAACAACATAGCAGAATACGAGGGCCTCATAGCAGGCTTGAAAGCTGCATCAGCACTGGGGGTGAAGCGCCTCATCATCAACGACAATTCATAGCTCCTCGTCAACTTCTCCAACAAAGTGTACGAGCCGAAGGACGAGCACATGGAAGCGTATCTCGCGGAGGTATGCAGGATGGAAAATCAGTTTTGGGGGCTGGAGTTGCAGCACGTGCCCCGCGGCACCAACCAAGAGGCTGATGAAATCGCCAGGAGGGCATCCAGGCGGCTGCCTCAGGATCCTGGTGTTTTTGAGGAATGGCTCTTCAAGCCTTCGGCGGCACAGACACTTTCAAGCACAGCACAGCATCAGGAGGAACTCCCTCAGCCACCTGCCACAGGAGCCCCGGCCTGTGGCCCGACCTCGGGAGCACGCTTACTCCTGGCGCTGGAGCCTCAAGAGGGATGCTGGACCACGGAATTCAAGGATTACCTGATGCAAGGGGCGCTGCCATAGAAAGAGGAGGACGCGGAATGCGTGGCCCGGCAGGCCACGGCCTACTGCATCCAAGACGGAGAGCTCTACCGAAAGCGGCCAAATGACATTTCCCTACGTTGCATCTCCAGGGAACAGGGGAAGGAATTTCTGGCTGACATACACGATGGAGATTGCGGACACCACTCGTCATCACGGACCCTCGTCGGCAAGGCGTTTTGCTGCGGGTTCTACTGGCCTACGACACTTAACGATGCAATCGAGCTGGTGAAGTCCTGCGAAGCCTGCCAATTCCATGCCAAGCAGATCCATCAGCCAGCTCAGGGCCTACAGACCATCCCACTCTCATGACCGTTTGCGGTCTGGGGGCTGGATATCTTGGGCCCGTTTCCTCGAGCGCCTAGGGGCTACCGCTACCTCTACGTCGACATTGACAAGTTCACCAAGTGGGCGGAGGGGAAAGCAGTTCGCACCATCCTAGCTGGTTCTCCAGTCAAGTTCATCAATGGCCTCGTGAGCCGGTTCAGGGTCCCTAATCGCATCATCACCGACAACGGTTCGCTGTTCACCAGCAATCTCTTCAAAACATATTGTGCTCACCTTGGAATGCAGATATGCTACGCTTCGGCGGCACACCCCCGGAGTAACGGCCAGGCCGAACGCGCCAACGCAGAGGTCCTGTCGGGGATATACCCCGCGGTATGACCCGGCCGGAGTCGTAAACCGGCCAGGACTTGGTAAACCGGCGGATGGTAAACCGGCGAAGAGTTAAGACAGATAGCCAAGACAGATGGCTAAGACAGACGGTAAACCAGCTGGTGGTAAACCGGTAGACTATGTTAAACCAGCAAACAATGTTAAACCGGCAGACAATGTTAAAGCGGCAGACAATGTTAAACCGGCAGACAATGTTAAACTGGCAGACAATGTTAAACCGGCAGACAATGTTAAACCGGCAAACAATGATAACTAGGTTGTCAGGGGTTATGAAGCCCGAGATGTTATGAAGCCCAAGATGTTAAGAAGCCCATGAAGATAAGTTAGAATAGTTAAGTCTTAAGTCCGAGTTGGACTCTATATGTAACCCGCCTCTTCAACATATATAAGGAGGGGTAGGGCTCCCCAAAGAGGGACAAGCTACAAGCAAGAAGAAACAATCTTAGGGCTAGACACAAAGAGGAGAGCCGGTTTACGGCGACTCCCTCATGATGATAATGAGACCTAGCCTCAAACAGCATGTAGGGTTGTTACCGGATGATGTCTCCCGGGGCCCGAAGCTGTCTAAATCCCTGTCTTGTATTGCGTCTCTCGATTCCGCTCAACCCCTCTCAAGCTACCACATAGATGCGCTAGCCTCACGACTAAGTCCTCTCACTAGGACATCTGCCGTGACAAATCCATGATAGTTGGCGCCCACCGTGGGGCGAAGCACGGTGGTGTTGAGTCGTTCAAGGGATCTCTCCAAGGGATTGAGAAATTCGCAAAATTTTTGGATAAAGAAAGATTCAACATGGAAGGATTTATATCAAACTACAGGTGTATCCATCAAGATCAAAGAAGTTTTTAGTAGTGGCACATACAAAGTTTAGATGCAAAAGAAACTAGGGTTTCAGCTTATGCGCCGCCGCACGTGTTTGTGGCGAATCGGCCAGGTCAACAGATCAATGTTAGCTGCTGGGACTAATCTGGGATTGATTGGCATAGATCAAATGTTGCTACTTGTCCGGTTTAAAACGAAGGAAGGGCCATGACCCGGGAGAAAGTTGTACTCAGACTTGGGCTCCTCTGTTGACTCGCCGTGTGGTCAAACTTTGCCTCGTAGCCAGCTAGTAGCTGGTCTCTGCCTCCACCGGCAGCCCGTGACTGCTGGAACGGCCTCGAGGCTCCGCCTCCAATTTCCTATCCGCCGGTCGTCCCCGTTCCAAGCCGGTTTATCCCGGGATTGAGAAGTTCACTGTTGGCCGGATGAAAAATTCACATCGGCACCAAGTTCGTTGGCCGGAATAAAAAAAAGTTCTAGTGGCGTTCAACAAAAGCGAGCACGGAGGAGATCAAGAGCAGTTGCGTGAAGAGATGCCGGGTGATAAAAAACATGGCGATTTAAGTCTACTACCGATGAGCAGCAACCACGGTGCTGTGTTGATTGCAAGTATAGCTGCTACATCTATTTGGAAGAGTCAAAGGTTATCATCAGAGAGTCCCAAAAGACATTGGATAGAAATTGTGCCTTATCGGCTCGTGCATATACAAGTAGAAGAGAAATTCCAAGTCGTCGGGGGCTCGAGCAGCATGTCATGATCCGGATTCAGAAATCGATCACAACCTGGATTCAATCACCAATGTGTGTCCTCCGAGGCTCCGACCTTGAGTCGCCCTCTGGCACGGCCGCGTCGTTCCGCCCGGTGCCCCCAGTCACGCCCGCAGCATCACCCGCAAGCTGGACACCGTCAACCCGCTGTCTTCAGCCGGCCCTGCCACCGGCCGCCGTCGGTGCCTCTGCAACCACTACTGCCTCGATGCTCCGCTTCCGCGTTGCTCTGCTGTCAAGTTGCCACCTCTGTTATGGTTGCTGCCGGGTCACCAGCTGCCTTGCCACGTCCTTCTCTGCCTCCACAAGCAGAGGGCCGCTCCTACTACGCGTCCGGCGCGCGGCTCCTCGCCGCCTATCCGCATCACCAGCTTCGCCCCTGCGCTGGCCTCCCACGCCGGTCGCATCCCCGTCACCAACCTGAGCGGAGCTTCTCCCCTTCGCGCCCCTCTGCGTTCGCACCCGCCGGCTCGGCCTCGCCCTCCTCTGTGCCTATGGTGGGCCGCGCGCGTCTTCAGTTTCGGCGGCCGCGTACACGCCGGCTTCACCTCGCCCACGGCGGCTTCTCCACGCCCAAGTGCGTGCCCCGCGTCACTCCGCTTCGACCGGCCCCGGCCAACTTCGGTCCGGATTGACCCACCCTCTGCTTCGACTACGAGTCGCCAAGGCCCTGAATCGCCGGCTTTGTGCTGTTTCAGCTGCAGCCGCTGAGTCGCCCCCATAGTTTTCAAAATTGCCTCCAATGGCCATACTTCAGCCGGCCCTATCGCCGCAAGCCGCCGCGTCTTCAGGTTGCCGCACCGCTAGCACGCCCTCCTCCATCGGTGTACCGGACACCTTCTGCTAAAATCGAGGTACCTTGAACCGGACAACCGGGCATGGTGAGTCGCTGCCAAGCGCACGACTGAGTTGCCATCGAGCACGCTTCCGTCGGATTACCCCCAGTTCCGTCGAACCGCCGAGCGCCTCGAGTTTCCTCTGCTGCTTTTCATGAGCGAGCTACAGTATACCGAGTCACCTGAATCCGAGCGCGCCGGGTTTGCCGCCATGTCTCAACCCCGGCCAGCCTCGCTATTACTCCGAGCTACTACAACTCCACCGGGTCATACACGCTTGATGTCTCGAATCGGTCGGCCTTCGAGGCCAGTTGCCTCCCGCACGCTTGCCGTCTTTGGTGTGCCAGCCGGCTCCTGCGTCTTCGGTCGATGCGCCATGAACCGCTATGCCAAGTCACCGGGTTACCCTCTGCCCAATTTAGCTACCGCCCCGCCGGATTACCACTGCATGCTTCAGTTGTTGCTCCGCTGGGTCACCTCTACTGACCTGCTAGTACATCCCGCTTCAGCTGCCGCCCCGTCGGGTCACGTCTGCCCGCGGCCGGCGCCGGTTCCGCCATCGAGCCACCGTCCCGCACCGTCTGCTCCCATGCCGAATCGCTGCCGGACTATGTCCGCGCCTGCGCCGTCCCGCGATGGTCCGGTGCTCCGCCTCGCTTCATGGACTCCCCAGTCGGCTGCCGCCCAGCTCCGACCGCGCCGGCTGCGACTCGCGCCGCCGCATCTTGGACTCGCTTCCCCCGTTTTCGTAAATCGCCATGGGTCCGCTCCCGCCTCTTCTACCTCGTCGACTCGCCGTGGTCCGCTGCTACCTTAAACCGCCGCGTCTGTGACCCGCTGTGACCCCCTGTGGTCTTGAACCACCAGTTGCCCCTCTCCTCTGGGCCGCTTCGTCTCCAACCCGCACGGCCATGGCTTTGACCCGGCCCCGCCTCCCGACCCACCTGCTCCACCCTCTCTTGGCTCGCCACTCCTGCTTCGCCGGTTGCTCGCCGCGTCCACTGTTGTCTTCGCAAGTGCGGCTGAGGACAGGGGAGGAGATGGGGTGCTGGCTGTTCGTAGGAAGATCAGAGTAAAAGTCAAGGGCTGTCAAACCAAAAAAAAGGGCAAACGTGACCCGGAGGGTCCATCTGAATCGACCGGTGCAGTGTTTTAAGCCGCCACTGCGGTTGCGATGAACGGATTATTCATCATCCAAAGCCGTTTGCCATCTGCAAACTTCAGGTGTTATCCATCTCAAATTTGTTTTATTAACACATATTATTTCTATCAAAGAACACATTACATTGATTTGTATATTTTTATACAGGAACATTATTCACTACAAATGTGTTTTATACCACGGATATGGAGCACGGATTGATAATATCCCACCTCGGGATAATCCGGGACATATCACATGATGAACGGACGCGCACAAGCCGCTGCCCGTACGGCCCGGTCTGCATCAACTAGCTGGGACTGCGCCTGCGATTGACTCGCTCGTCCGCATTGGTTTACAACGCCGCGGCCGACTCGGCCGTGATTAATTTCAGCTTCACCATGGTGGATAACCCCTGGCATGATATCAGGTGAAATCCATCCAATATATTTTATATTACATATTGCTTTCTTTAAAAGAGCAATTACTCCGGCTTGCAAAGTTATCTAATGCAGGACCCTAAACCGCCCTATTGGTGCAAATTTAAAGACCGTTAGAAAATTTCCGGCTTAAAAAGAAGGATTCCAGTTTAATATCCGGTTTAAGGGAAAGTTATCTCCCACCAAGCTTTGAAGCTCTCAATATCCGGTTCAAAATCCCGGTTCAAGAAGGATTTATCTCTTGCAAAAAGTTAAAGGGTGCCAAAGAGGACCTGCTGCCATGATGCGCGGTTCAAACATGGGTATCATGCCTTATTGGCTTATCATTTATTGATCACTTGGGGACTTGGTCATGTCTGAACCATAGTCACACCTCTTGATCGGTGCAATGCCACAATATCACTTGGGGGCTTTGGTCGTGTCCGAACCAATGCAACACCTTTTGATAGGCGAAAGCCACCAGATCACTTGGGGACATGGTCAAGTCTGAACCAGTCACGCCTCTTGATCGGCCTAAGGCCACAAAATCACTTGGGGGCTTGGTCGAACCCGAACCATTGCCATGCCTTTTGATCGGCATAAATGCCACGGTTTCATTTGGGGACCTGTCTGACTTGAAACATCGCCACACCTATTAGGGGGCTTGGTCCTATCTGACCATGGTAACACCATCTGATCAGCTCAATAAAGCATCTTTTTTGCAAATGGTTTTATCGTTGCCTTTTGCGTTAGTCTTTTTCTTAAATGACTATTGTTTTTGTTGCGTTTTTTAAACCGACAAGCATTTTAAATCCGGTTCAACTGTCAGTTACAGATTGAGGGAACACGATTAAATCATAATCCGGAGACTATCAGCCCGGTCTGGTTTCGACTATAAGTCGCCAGCATATATTTGGATTGCGTCATTGGAATCATGCGCTCATAAATCATTGGATTATATTATTCAAGTCTTCAAATAGCCAACATGGCTGGATTTTTATTATGGTTATCAATAACCAGTATTATGATTAAGGTTTTCAAAGTCGCTTTAGCGCAATGGCTATCATATTATCAATGGATATGATTTATTCTGCAATTGAAGGAATAGTCCCGGGTCGCTGCAGGCTTACGACCCGGCACTTGGGAGCTACATTATTCAACTTAAGATTATATCAAATATGCAAGTCTCATGCCGCTGCAAGCATGCACCATGACACTTGGGGGCTAATGCAAAGTCATTTTTTGCTCATCTTATTGAAGACCCAACTCATCACATCGTAATGAGCCAGCCCTTGGGGGCTACCAATTGCTCCTGTCAACAATTCAAGGTACAAAGATTTTTATTCATTATATTGAAGGGTCCACTGCTCAGTTGAGAAAACACAAGGCTCTTAACCGTCTGGACGTGGATTCAAGCCCCATGATGGGGTTACATCATATGATGTTATTTTTCATTGAAGTATATATCAAGTCCCAGCTCAATATTATCTTACTGAGCCGGCCCTTGGGGGCTACACCGTTGCTGTTCAAAGATTACATGATTATATTTACAAACTCCCTGCTCATTATTGCATAATGACCCGGCCCTTGGGGGCTACACTGGTTGAAGTTTTACGAGCATCAAGCAACTACAAGTCCCAGGTTGCTGCAAGCATGAAAACCTGACACTTGGGGGCTACATATGTGGAATACTCAATTTCTTCAAGATTGTGATATTTATATTGAAGCAAGTCTTAAGCTGTTGCTATGCTACCTTCTTAAGACTTGAGGGCTACAAGTGATAGTCATATAAGAGGTATATTTTCAAGCTGGATGTTAACTACAAGTATGACCTGGTGCTATCAATATTTATAAATCGGTGATCTTGGCAATGATAAACCGGCAAGTTCTACGTCCTTAAACCAGCTGAAGATCAGATGAGTATTTCAAGGACCAATATTGTTTTTAAGCATTGGGAGCTAAATCAAAGGAGTTATTCTTCACAATATATTTTCTATGAGAAACCAGTGTCAGCAAGTTGATTATGAAGCTGGCCTCTTAAACCGGATTTTCTATAAGAAGGAAGTGACAAGGATTGAAGGATGATCAGGATCAGTTTAACATGGATAAATTCAAATTAAACTGGGGGCTAATGTCGGGGATATACCCCGCGGTATGACACGGCCGGAGTCGTAAACCGGCCAGGACTTGGTAAACCGGCGGATGGTAAACCGGCGGAGAGTTAAGACAGAGAGCCAAGACAGATGGCTAAGACAGACGGTAAACCAGCTGGTGGTAAACCGGCAGACAATGTTAAACCGGCAGACAATGTTAAACTGGCAGACAATGTTAAACCGGCAAACAGTGATAACTGGGTTTTCAGGGGTTATGAAGCCCGAGATGTTATGAAGCCCAAGATGTTAAGAAGCCCATGAAGATAAGTTAGAATAGTTAAGTCTTAAGTCCGAGTTGGACTCTATATGTAACCCGCCTCTTCAACATATATAAGGAGGGGTAGGGCTCCCCAAAGAGGGACAAGCTACAAGCAAGAAGAAACAATCTTAGGGCTAGACACAAAGAGGAGAGCCGGTTTACGGCGACTCCCTCGTGATGATAATGAGACCTAGCCTCAAACAGCATGTAGGGTTGTTACCGGATGATGTCTCCTGGGGCCCGAAGCTGTCTAAATCCCTGTCTTGTATTGCGTCTCTCGATTCTGCTCAACCCTTCTCAAGCTACCACATAGATGCGCTAGCCTCACGACTAAGTCCTCTCACTAGGACATCTGCCGTGACAAATCCACGACAGGTCCTGAGGGGCCTCAAAACCAGGACCTTCAAGAATAAGTTGGAGGCCTGCGGCAGGGGCTGGTACCATGAGCTCCAGTCCGTGTTGTGGTCCATCCGCACTACCGCTACCAAGCCAACTAACGAGACCCCGTTCTTCCACGTCTATGGAGCAGAGGCGGTCCTCCCTCACGAGGTCAGGCGTCACTTCGAACAGGTCCTAGCGTTTGATGAAGCACAACGGGATGCCATGTAGGGGATGGACCTCGTGCTGGGGGAGGAGCGCCATCGAGAAGCCACACTGCGAGCAGCAAGATACTAGCAGGCGCTGCGGCGGTATCATTGCCGTAACATCCGCCCCAGGACTCTCGAGGTAGGTGACCTCGTACTCAGGCGGGTGCTCTCTAGGGAAGGGTTGCATAAGCTCTCGCCCATGTGGGAGGGCCCGTTCAAGGTTTTCCATGTTTCCAGGCCTGGCGCCGCGCGCCTTGAGACTCAGGAATGGGTGCCCGTCCCAAATGCCTGGAACATTCAGCACCACCGGAAGATTTACCCTTGAATAAAGACCCAGTGCCTGTGAAGCTCGCTGCCCGAAGAATGGCCCGGTGCCTGTGAAGAAGGTCCAGTGCCTATGAAGCTCGCCGCCCGTGACACTCTCACGTAATAATGAGTTGGGGTTGTACATGCCCCGGAGTCTCCGGAGTGCCGCCCTCGGGCCTCGGGGGCTCCCGCCCACGCCTAGTGGCAGCACTTAGCTCCGCGCTGGTGAGCAGACGTCAAAGACTAGACTAGGTGCCAAACGCAGCTTTTCATTTGCTTTCTGCAGTTGGCTTGTTCTCCCTTGTTTGAACCTTTATTGAAGTTGCTTCTAGTGTTGTTTGCCGCCTTCCGCCCCTATTCTCTGTTTTCTGCTTTTGTCTGGCTCGCTCTCTCTCTCGTAAACCTCACGAGGGGGCTGCACAGGCGCCCTCGTGAGCCGTTCCCCTCTTAAATTTTCGCGAGGCTCTATCGTTCAAGTTCACAACGGGAGCACCCCTCCCGGTCCATGCCCCTTGGGCATCACGACACGATGCTCCGAGCCATAGCTGGCAGCCCTCGCAACCAAGGTTTGGAAAAGATTCTCCCAACATATTTTTGCAGCTCTTAAGGCGCCCGACGAGGCCTCGAGCAGGCACCCCACAAGGCGGAAACTACTGCAAACGTCCCGAGCTAAGTTGTTCCTACGCGCATGCACATAACGGCGACAACATAACAAAGCAAAGGGACAATAAATGTAGCACGATAATTAGGGGATCATAGTCTGTTGCACGCCCCCACGGGGACCCATACTTCTCTCTCTCGATGCAGGAAAAGGAGAAAAACAAAATAAAAGCAACGCGCGCCTTGCAACAGCTCACGAGCAGGGACCTACGTCGTCCTCCTGAGCTCAATCAGACTCCGCCTCGCGTTTCACCGAAGCGCAGCGACCTGACGACCCGCTACCGCCCTCAAAGCGGGCGCGGCAGCGTGGTGGCTGATCGCGGCCACCACTGGAGGAGTTGTCACCGGAGGAGGAGCCGCTGAAGCTCGATGAGCTGTGGTCACCACTGGGAGCAGGTTCGCCTTCGCCCTCATCATGGCCGTCACCAAGGCCGAGCACCTAGTCGCCATCATCGTCTTCAGGGCAGCACCCAACGCGGCGACCATCTTCTCCGAACACCCTCACGTAGAGGGTCGCATCACCGTCGTACTTGAAGTAGAGGGTGCACCGCCTGCCCAGGCCGCGCGCGCGGGCAAACGTCTGCCAGCCCCGGGCCAGGGCCACATTTCCGGTGACGGAGATCTCCACCACGACCCAGGATGCCCTACTACAGCAGTTGTCTGCCTGCAACCAGAGTCCACCGAAGCCAGCGGCCGGCAGTTCACTAGCGAAGAAGCGAGGGAGCTGGAGCCAGTTGTCGGCCGGGTTGTCTGACCACACAACGAACCCCGACAGCACCTCTGCCGAATGGAAGCGCAACCGTGGAGGTCGCGAAGCCACGGCACGACGTCCCTCAATGATCGGGCTGCATCAACACGAGCAGCCACCACCGCGTAAAGGGACACTGCCGCAACCGCGGGAAGCCACGGCAGGGGTCGCGGGATGCTTGCGGGAGCGACCGCGGCCGCGCTTGGGCGGAGGAGATCCAGGCCCTTCCTAGCGAGCCTTCCCCTTCTCCGTGGCCGAGAACCTCTTCACGGGCGCCATGGGAGGCTGCAAGCAACAGGAGCGAAGAGGGAGAAGAAGCAGGCAGAGCAATAAGAGATGGACAATGGGGGCTTGCGCCCCTCCACATTTATAGTCCAAGGGAGGCCAACTGTCGACCTCCACGATCACAGGTAATGATGACTCTTTTTGCATGCAGCAGGGACTCGTCAAATCGGGCAGTTGCTGAGGCAGCGTGGGGAAGCGGAGACGCCCACGTCCAATCAACCGCCACGCGGCGACCAAGACCGCAGGTTGTTGGGGCCCGCGGCGCTCCGCACTTGCCCTTTGGCTTCGCTGCTAAGCCAAGTCCGAGCGCGCTTTAGGCCCGGGGCTACTGTCGGCGTCCTGGGAACGTGGGTCCCCAGACTTGCCTGCCTGCGGCCTGCAGCGTGGCTCAGCAGTGGCCCAGTACGGCCTATCTTCATCAACAAACACTCAAGACCCTCACGTGGGGCCAAGCCTCGCAGGGCGGATGATGCAAGGCCTCCTCAGGGGCAGCCTCACCAGGCATACTCGCGAGGAGGCGGAGAGATCAAGGTGAGGGGTACCTCGCGAGGTGCACATGACGCAAGCCATGACGATCAAGACCAGGCAGGCGCCAGGCGGGCGCCAGCCTGCGCAGTGTCCTCGTTTCCTCTTTGGTGCAAAGGGGGCAAGCGTAGGCGCAGAGTACCAAGGTATCGGGCAAAGGTTTCCATATCGGTGCAATGAGACCAAGACCAATAGGACGGCAGGACAGAGGTCACCGTGGAGCCCAAGACGGCATCATCACCAGTGCCTTTGGCAGTCGAAGATCACCTTTAGTCAGGATAACTTGTACTAGTTGTCCCCTTTCAAAATGGCAGTTGTTGGCTCCCTTCCCGCTCAATATTTGGGAAGAGGACCAGGGCCTCTATAAATAGGGCCAGCCACCACAGTGGAGGACAATCTGATCCGAACCTAGGTCATCTACACTCCACCACAAGAACACCTCTCGCGAGGCTGTTATTCCTCTATACTATTCATCATCAGCCCAAGAGGCAATCCACCACACCACACACTGCATTAGGGTATTACACCACAACGGTAGCCCGAACCAGTATAAACCTCGTGTCTCTTGTGTTGTTCATCGTGCTAGCTTAGAATCGCGGCGAGGTTCTAGGCGTGTTTCGGTAGGGAGAAGATCTTCGTGCGCACCCCAGAGTTCGAACCTTAAGGGTTTTGCCGGAACCCGATATCCGACAAATACATAGACATAACAAAGTGTCCCTAGTATGCCTCTACTTGACTAGCTCGTTAATCAAAGATGGTTATGTTTCCTAACCATAGACATGTGTTGCCATTTGATGAACGGTATCACATCATTAGGAGAATGATGTGATGGACATGACCCATCTATTAGCTTAGTATTATGATTGTGTCAGTTTCATTGCTACTGCTTTCTTCATGACTTATACAAGTTCCTCAGACTATGAGATTACGCAACTCCCGAATACCGAAGGAACACTTTGTGTGCTACCAAACGTCATAATAAAAAGGGGTGATTATAAAGGTGTTCTACAGGTGAATCCGAAGGTGTTTATTTGGTTGGCATTGATCGAGATTAGAATTTGTCACTCCGTGTTTCGGAGAGGTATCTCTGGGCCCTCTCGGTAATACTCATCACTATAAGTCTTGCAAGCATTGTGACTAATGAGTTAGTTGTGAGACGAAGTATTACGGAATGAGTAAAGAGACTTGCTGGTAACAATATTGAACTAGGTATGATGATACCGACGATCGAATCTCGGGCAAGTAACATACCAATGACAAAGGGAACAACATATGTTGTTATGCGGTTTGACTGATAAAGACCTTCGTAGAATATGTAGGAACCAATATGAGCATCTGGGTTCTGCTATTGGTTATTGACCGGAGATATGTCTCGGTCATGGTTACATAGTTCTCGAATGCGTAGGGTCCGCATGCTTAACGTTCGATGACGATTTGTATTATGAGTTATGTGATTTGATGACAGAAGTTTGTTCGGAGTGCAGGATGATGTCATGGACGTGACGAGGAGTCTCAAAATGGTCGAGATGTAAAGATCGATATATTGGAAGGCTATATTCGGACATCGGAAAGGTTCTGAGTGATTCAGGTATTTTTCAGAGTACCGGAGATTTATGGGAATTCGCCGGGGGAAGTAGTGGGCCTTAGTGGGCCATATGGGAAAGGAGAGAAGGGCCTCAAGGGGTGGACACGCGCTGCCCCATGGGCTGGTCCGAATTGGCCTAGGAGGGGGCGGTGCCCCCCTCCTTCCTTCTCCCCTCTTCCTCCTTCCCTTCCTTCTCCTAGTTAGAATAGGAAACGAGGGGGGGGGGGGCGAATCCTACTTGGACCGGGAGGCCAAGTAGGACTCCCCCCTTTTGATGCGCCCCCTCTAGGCCGGCCTCCTCTTCCTCCCTCCTTTATATACATGGGTAGGGGCACCCCAAAGGCACTCCAAGATTTGTCTTAGCCATGTGCGGTGCCCCCCTCCACAGTTACACACCTCGGTCATATCGTCGTAGTGCTTAGGTGAAGCCCTGCGCCGGTAACTTCATCATCACCGTCGCCACGCCGTCGTGCTGACGGAACTCTCCCTCGGCCTCAATTGGATCAAGAGTACAACGGACGTCATCGAGCTGAACGCGTGTTGAACCCGGAGGTGCCGTACGTTCGGTACTTGATCGGTTGGATCTCAAAGAAGTTCGACTACATCAACCGCGTTATTGAAACGCTGCCGCTTATAGGGTATGTGGACACACTCTTCCCTCTCATTGCTATGCATCACCTAGATAGATCTTGCGTGATCGTAAGATTTTTTTATAAATTACCGCTTTCCCCAACAGTGGTATCAGAGCCAGGTCTATGCGTAGATGTTATATGCACGAGTAGAACAAAAAGAGTTGTGGGCGATAATAGTCATACTGCTTCCCAGCATGTCATACTTTGATTCGGCGGTATTGTTGGATGAAGCGGCTCAGACCGACATTACGCGTACGCTTACGCGAGACTAGTTCTACCGACGTGCTTCGCACACATGTGGCTAGTGATTGTCTGTTTCTCCAACTTTAGTTGAATCGAGTGTGGCTACACCTGGTCCTTGTTGAACGATAAAATAGCATACTTGACGAAAAATCGTTGTGGTTTTGATGCGTAGGTAAGAACGGTTCTTGCTAAGCCCGTAGCAGCCACGTAAAACTTGCAACAACAAAGTAGAGGATGTCTAACTTGTTTTTGCAGGGCATGTTGTGATGTGATATGGTCAAGACGTGATGAGATATAATTTTTTATATGAGATGATCATGTTTTGTTAAAGTTATCGGCAACTGGCAGGAGCCTTATGGTTGTCTCTTTATTCCATAAGATGCAAGCGCCATATAATTGCTTTACTTTATCGCTATGCGATAGCAATAGTTGCAAAAGCAATAGTTGGCGAGACAACCATGTGATGACACGTTGATAAAGATAAAGATGATGGAGATCATGGTGTCCTGCCGGTAACGATGGAGATCATGATGGTACTTTGGAGATGGAGATCAAAGGCACAAGATGATGATGGCCATATCATGTCACATATTTTGATTACATGGATGTTTATGTTTTATGCTTCTTATTTTGCTTAGTTCGGTGGTAGCATTATAAGATGATCCCTTACTAAAATTTCAAGGTATAAGTGTTCTCCCTGAGTATGCACCATTGCGACAGTTCTTCGTGCTAAGACACCACGTGATGATCGGGTGTGATAGGCTCTACGTTCACATACAATGGGTGCAACCAGTTTGCACACGCAGAATACTCGTGTTAAACTTGACGAGCCTAGCATATGCAGATATGGCCTCGGAACACTGGAGACCGAAAGGTCGAGCGTGAATCATATAGTAGATATGATCAACATAGTGATGTTCACCATTGAAAACTACTCCATCTCACGTGATGATCGGACATGGTTTAGTTGATTAGGATCATGTGATCATTTATATGACTAGTTGATTAGGATCAAGTGGGAGTTCTTAAGTAATATAATTAATTGAACTTTAATTTGAACTTAGTCCTGATAGTATTTTGCAAATTATGTTTTAGATCAATGGCTCGCGTTGTTGCTTCCCTATGTTTTATATATGTGTTCCTAGAGAAAACTAAGTTGAAAGATGATAGTAGCAATGATGCGGACTGAGTCCATGATCTGAGGTGTATCCTCATTGCTGCACAGAAGAATTATGTCCTTGATGCACCGCTAGGTGACAAACCTATTGCAGGAGCAGATGCAGACGTTATGTACGTTTGGCTAGCTCAATATGATGACTACTTGATAGTTTAGTGCACCATGCTTTACGGCTTAGAACCGGGACTTCAAAAACGTTTTTGAAACGTTATGGAGCATATGAGATGTTCCAAGAGATGAAATTGGTATTTCAGACTCATGCCCGTGTCAAGAGGTATGAGACCTCTGACAAGTACTTTTCCTAAAAGATGGAGGAGAATTGCTCAAGCAGTGAGCATGTGCTCAGATTGTCTGGGTACTACAATCACTTTAATCAAGTGGGAGTTAATCTTCCAGATAAGATAGTGATTGGCAAAGTTCTCTAGTCACCATCACCAAGTTACTGGAACTTCGTGATGAACTATAGTATGCAAGGGATGACGAAAACGATTCCCGAGCTCTTCGTGATGCTGAAATCGACGAAGGTAGAAATCAAGAAAAGGCATCAAGTGTTGATGACTGACAAGACCACTAGTTTCAAGAAAAGGGCAAAGGGAAAGAAAGGTAACTTCAAATAGAATGGCAAGCAAGTTGTCACTCACGTGAAGAAGCCTAAAGCTAGACCTAAGCCTGAAACTGAGTGCTTCTACTGCAAACGAAATGGTCACTGGAAGTGGATCTACCCCAAATATTTGGTGGACAAGAGGGATGTCAAAGTGAACAAAGGTATATTTGATATACAAGTTATTGATGTGTACCTTGCTAGTGTTCATAGTAGCCCCTGGGTATTCGATACTTGTTCGGTTGCTAAGATTAGTAACTCGAAACAGGAGTTAGAGAATAAATAGAGACTAGTTAAGGATGAAGTGATGATGTATGTTGGAAGTAGTTCCAAGATTGATATGATCATCATCATACACTCCCTATACTTTCGGGATTAGTGTTGAACCTAAATAAATGTTATTTGGTGTTTGTGTTGAGCATGAATATGATTAGATCATGTTTATTGCAATACGGTTATTCATTTAAGACAGAGAATAATTGTTATTCTGTTTACATGAATAAAACCTTCTATGGTCATACACCCAATATTGATGGTTTATTGAATCTCAACGTGGTAATACACATATTCATAATATTGATGCCAAAAGATACAAAGTTGATAATGATAGTGCAACTTATTTGTGGCACTGTCGTTTGGGTCATATCGGTGTAAAGCACATGAAGAAACTCCATAAAGATGGACTTTTGGAATCACTTGATTATGAATCATTTGATACTTGCGAACCGTGCCTTATGGGCAAGATGACTAAAACTCCATTCTCCGGAACAATGGAACGAGATAGTAACTTATTGGAAATAATGCATACCGATGTATGCGGTCCAATGAGTGTTATGGATAGTAACTTAAAAGTTTCTAGGATCTGATCGTGGAGGAGAATATTTGAGTTACGAGTTTGGCCTTCATTTAAAACAATGTGGATTAGTTTCACAGCTCAAGCCACCTGGAACACCACGGCATAATGGTGTGTTCGAATGTAGTAACCGCACTTTATTGGATATGGTGCGATCTATGATGTCTCTTACCGATTTACCACTATTGTTTTGGGGTTATGCATTAGAGACAACTTCATTCACTTTAAACAGGGCACTGTCACAATCCATTGAGACGACACCATATGAACTATGGTATGACAAGAAACCTAAGCTATCGTTTCTTAAAATTTGTGGCTGCGATGCTTATGTGAAAAAGCTTCAACCTGATAAGCTCGAACCCAAATCGGAGTAGTGCATCTTCATAGGATACCCAAAGAAAACTGTTGGGTACAACTTCTATCACAGATCCGAAGGCAGGATATTCGTTGCTAAGAATGGATCCTTTCTAGAGAAGGATTTTCTCTCGAAAGAAGTGAGTGGGAGGAAAGTAGAGCTTGATGAGGTAATTGTACCTTCTCCCGAATTGGAAAGTAGTTCATCACAGAAATCAGTTCCAGTGATTCCTACACCAATTAGTGAGGAAGCTAATGATGATGATCATGAAACTTCAGATCAAGTTAATACAGAACCTCGTTGGTCTTCAAGAGTACGGTCTGCACCCGAGTGGTATGGTAATCCTATTCTGGAAGTCATATTACTAGACCATGATGAACCTACGAACTATGAGGAAGCGATGATGGGCCCATATTCCGCGAAATGGCTTGAGGCCATGAAATCTGAGATGGGATCCATGCATGAGAACAAAGTGTGGACTTTGGTTGACTTGCCCGATGATCGGCAAGCCATCAAGAATAAATGGATCTTCAAGAAGAAGACTGACGCTGATGGTAATATAACTATCTACAAAGCTCTACTTGTCGCAAAAGGTTTTCGACTAGTTCAAGGGGTTGACTGCGATGCGACTTTCTCACCTGTAGCGATGCTTAAGTCTGTCTGAATCATGTTAGCAATTGCCATATTTTATGAAATCTGGCAAATGGATATAAAAAACTGCATTCCTTAAATGGATATTTCTTAAAGAAGAGTTGTATATGATGCAACCAGAAGGTTTTGTCGATCCAAAGGGTGATAACAAAGTTTGCAAGCTCTAGCAATCCATTTATGGACTGGTGCAAGCCTCTCGGAGTTGGAATAAACACTTTGATAGTGTGATCAAAGCATATGGTTTTATACAGACTTTTGGAGAAGCATGTATTTACAAGAAAGTGAGTGGGAGCTCTATAGCATTTCTAATATTATATGTGAATTACATATTGTTGATTGGAAATGATATAGAATTTCTGGATAGCATAAAGGGATATTTGAATAAGAGTTTTTCAATGAAAGATCTCGGTGAAGCAGCTTACATATTGGGCATCAAGATCTATAGTGATATATCAAGACGCTTGATAAGATTTTTCAATGAGTAAATACCTTGACAAGTTTTTGAAATAGTTCAAAATGGATCTGTCAAAGAAGGAGTTCTTGTCTGTTTTATAAGGTGTAAAGTTGATTAAGACTCAAAGCCCGACCACGGCAGAAGATAGAAAGAGAATGAAAGTCATTCCCGATGCCACAGTCATAGGTTCTAAAAAGTATGTTGTGCTGTGTACCAGACCTATTTTGTACCTTGCCATGAGTCTGGCAAGGGGGTACAATAGTGATTTAAGAGTAGATCACTGGACAGCGGTCAAAATTATCCTTAGTGAGGACTAAGGAAATGTTTCTCGGTGATGGGGGTGATAAAGAGTTCGTCGTAAAGAGTTACGTCAATGCAAGCTTTTACACCGATCCAGATGACTCTAGTCTCGATCTGGATACATATTGAAAGTGGGAACAACTAGCCAGAGTAGATCTATGCAGAGCATTGTAGACATAGAATATTTGCCGAAGACATATGACACTGAATGTGACATTCCCATTGACTAAACTTCTCTCATAAGCAAAACATGATCACACCTTAGTACTCTTTGGGTGTTAATCACATTGCGATGTGAACTAGATTATTGACTCTAGTAAACCCTTTGGTGTTAGTCACATGGCGATGTGAACTAATCACATAAAGATGTGAACTATTGGTGTTAAATCACATGACGATGTGAACTAGATTATTGACTCTAGTGCAAGTGGGAGGCTGAAGGAAATATGCCCTAGAGGCAATTATAAAGTTACTACTTATTTCCTTATTTCATGATAAATGTTTATTATTCATGCTAGAATTGTATTAACTGGAAACTTAGTACATGTGTGAATACATAGACAGAACAAAGTGTTCCTAGTATGCCTCTACTTGACTAGCTTGTTAATCCAAGATGGTTATGTTTCCTAACCATAGACATGTGTTGCCATTTGATGAACATGATCACATCATTAGGAGAATGATGTGATGGACATGACCCATCTGTTAGCTTAGCATTATGATCGTGTCAGTTTCATTGCTACTGCTTTCTTCATGACTTATACAAGTTCCTCAGACTATGAGATTATGCAACTCCCGAATACCGTAGAAACACTTTGTGTGCTACCAAACGTCACAGCATAAAAGGGTGATTATAAAGGTGATCTACAGGTGTCTCCGAAGGTGTTTGTTGGGTTGGCATAGATCGAGATTAGCATTTGTCACTCCGTGTTTCGGAGAGGTATCTGTGGGCCCTCTCGGTAATACTCATTGTCGGTGTCAAAACCGGTGGATCTCAGGTAGGGGGTCCCGAACTGTGCGTCTAGGCGGATGGTAATAGGAGACGAGGGACACGATGTTTTTACCCAGGTTCAGGCCCTCTCGGTGGAGGTAAAACCCTACTCCTGCTTGATTAATATTGATAATATGGGTAGCACAAGAGTATATCTACCACGAGATCAAGGAGGCTAAACCCTAGAATCTAGCCTATGGTATGATTGTTGTTCGTCCTATGGACTAAAACCCTCAGGTTTATATAGACACCGGAGAGGGCTAGGGTTAGACAGAGTCGGTTACAATGGTAGGAGATCTACATATCCGTATCGCCAAGCTTGCCTTCCACGCCAAGGAAAGTCCCATCCGAACACGGGACGGAGTCTTCAATCTTGTATCTTCATAGTCTTGGAGTCCGGCCGACGGTGATAGTTCGGCTATCCGGACACCCCCTAGTCCAGGACTCCCTCAGTAGCCCCTGAACCAGGCTTCAATGACGACGAGTCCGGCGCGCATATTGTCTTCAGCATTGCAAGGCGGGTTCCTCCTCCGAATAATCCATAGAAGATTTTGAACACCAGGATAGTGTCTGGCTCTGCAAAATAAATTCCGCATACCACTGTAGAGAGAATAACATTTATACAAGTTCAATCTGCTGACGTGTTTCGTGGCATGACGTCACACCACGGCCAAGCCTTTATTCGAATTGTTTTTACTGTTCCACCTCAGCGCATTTAGCGAAGCGGTTTCCTTGGCACGTCTTGTCGAAGCAGAGATCATGTCCCCTTATTCCGGGATTCTCATCAATACGGGCATGGGTAACCCAACCGGGCCCGTCAGCATGCCCCCTCCACCGAGGGTGAGTCCTAAACGGCCACGGGGAGGGCTCTTGGTATTCAACCTCTTTATAACGAGACCAAGGCCTACTCCTTTCTTTCAATCTCTATCGACTCCGCCCCTCGCCTCGAGTTCCAACACCAAAAGCTCTAGATCCAGGCGCTTCAGACCTTCAACGATGTCCGGCTCCGACCTGCGAGGCCGATGGTTGCCTTCTTCCGTCACGGAAGAAGACATGCTAAACCTGAGAGACGCCAGGTATCTAACCAGCGAAATCTTGCATAGGCTGCCTGCCCAAGGGCAGGTTATTCCTACTCCCGAGCCTGGTGCGAGTGTGGTCTTCGTGTCTCACTTCCTTTGGGGGTTAGGCTTCCCAACGGACCCCTTCGTGAGGGGGCTCATGTTTTATTATGGGCCGGAATTCCACGACTTCGATTCGGATTCCATCCTCCACATCTCATCGTTCATTGTTGTATGCGAAGCCTTCCTCCGCATTACCCCTCACTTCGAATTGTGGCTCAAGACCTTCAATGTGGAGCCAAAGATGATCGAGGGGCAGCAGGTAGAGTGCGGAGGGGCGGTTATAAGCAAGAGCGCTGACGCTCCATGGCCCGAGGGCTCTTTTCATGAGGAGCTTGGTTTGTGGCAACAGGAGTGGTTCTACATCACCGCCCCCAGGGGCACCAGATGGGTGGCGCCACCTGCCTTTCGCTCGGGTCCTCCACAACGGCTGGCTTCATGGGTCAACAAAGGGCTTGACTGGGGGCCGTCCAAGGACGTACCTCTGTTGCAGGGCCGTATTCGAGACCTCCAAGAGGGAGAGATCAATCTGGTTGTAGTGGCGCAGGTCATGCTGATTCGGCGCCTTCTGCCCTGCAAACGTCGCCCCCTCCGCCTGTGGGAATTCAATCCGGAGGGACCACGAGCTCTCCAACACTTCATGGGCTCGATGCCCGTGGATATGTATAAACTGTTCTTCGGATCACAAAAGATGTGTCCGAACTTGACCGAGGACGCAGGTCTGAGCTGCAATCGCCCAGATACTAAAGTAAGTAGTCATGTGCCCGGACACGCTATCCGTACGTTTATCATAAACTTGCCCATTAAAGGGCTGCCCCTTGAACAGGAGTGGATGGCAAAAGCAAAACTAATAAGGTGTCCGGCCCCCCTCCCTGAGATCACGCCGGATCCCGTGTTAATCAAGATGCTGGAGGTTGCGCCTTTGGAAAAGGGCGAAGGGGGGAACAAGGGAGCTACTGCTTCCGCTAAGGAGGCTTTCAAGGAAGGGGGGATCGAGAATCCCTCCCTCCAGGGGGGGAGAAGAGGGCCGCTTCTGAAGATCCAGAGGCCAAGGCCTCAAAGCGGGGGAAGAAATCTTCACCAGAGGGTCCTGTGCCAGGAGAAGCCCCGGCCGCACTACTTCCCCAAGGGAATCAGCCCTCCAGCGAGCTGTAAGTAGAACGGGAAGTTTTGTAATAAGGGACATCCTCGTTTTTACCTCTGAAGATAACTGAAGTTTTACCTTGTAGTTTGGATCTCAGCCCTTCTCAGCAGAGCTCGTCTTTAGGGGATCTTCGTTCGGAGATGATGGAGAGCGAAACGCCTCCATCTGCCGCACCGTCAGGCGGGGCGGACGACCCTGAGGTGTCGTCGCGGAGGGTTTCCCCGAGTCCGGCGGGGCCGGAAGTTCCGGCACCAACTGGTGTACGGTCGGAGGAGCTGAAGGATCTGCTCGGGCGAGCGTCTATCTCAAAAGATCACCGTGCGTTAATGGGTACAATGATTGAAAGGATTTCATCCGCTGAGAGCGGATTGCAAGAAGCCGTCAGAAGTTTACTGACGGGGTTTGAGGTATGCGAAAATGATATACCTTCTAACAGTTTTGCATATAAAATGCGCCCTGTGTAGATAGTAGCCCCTGAGACTCGGTACATTGTCAAAAGTGATGGCGTGCCGAGGATCATAATCTCTAGTGTAAGATGTCGCCTTTCCTATATAGGTGGCGGAGCATTCGGTGGCCAGCCAGACTGATGGATTTGCCGAACTGAAGCGGCAACTTGACGTTGCGGATGCGGACATCACGCTGGTCAATAAGCGACTTAACGAGTCGCAAGGTATGCGGCTTCTCCGCGGACACCTGGTAAGGGAGCTTGATGCCCGTGCCTTACAACATGTATGCTTGATGCAGATGGCGCCGCCGCTATGGAGGACCTTCGGGCGGAGCTCGCCCGGGCCAAGGAGCAAGCCAGAAAAAGTAATGCGGCTGCCTTGAAGGCGGCCGAAGAGCTAAAAGCCGAACAGACTGCTCACTGCCGAAGCAGGGGGGAAATGGCCGAGATGGCCGTGAAGCTGAAGAATGCTACCGACCGCTGCGAGTTTCTTGAAAAAGAACGCCGAGCAGAGCAAGAGGACCTGAAGAAGGCCACCGCCAAAGCCAAGGATGCCCGCTCCGCGATGAGAGCTATAAAGGAGGAGCTACGTCAAACCGGGGATATCGCGGCTGGAAAGCCCTTTCTGCTGCGGAGGAAGTTCACGGATCCGAAGTACGCTCAGTTGGGCCAGCTGTGGGGTGCGGAGGATGCTTATCTGGATTTGGCGGCGAGTGCCGCAGACGCGGTCGCACACTTCCGAGGCCAAAAGGATCATGGAATGGAGGAGCTTTTTTGGTCGCAGTTTCATAGTTTAGAGCGTCCACTTCCATTTACCGATCGGTTAGCCGAATGGGCTGAGCTGAATAGGTTGTCCGGACTTTCCATGAAGGATGTCGCGACTCATTTGTGGCCGAAAAGGCCCGAGCCGAAGAGTTATTTTGGCTTGGTGCAGCAGTTCCTTAATGCGGTGCCGCATATCGATGCGATGAAACGGTCGGCATGCATAGAGGGTGCGCGGATGGCTCTTGCCCGTGTGAAAACATACTAGGCAGATATGAAGGCCACCGACGTTGCATCCCAGGATTCGGACAAAAGCCGAGTAGTTGCCGAGCACTATTTTGAGGAAGTCCTGCAGGGCGCTCGTTTAATAGAGACGCAGTGCTCGAAAAATGTTATGTTCAAATGACATGTATCATTTGTAAAACCATGTTTCAAATATTATGAGGGCTTTTTATACTTGTGCGTTCGAGTATTGAAATACCTCCTGTGCGGCCGTTAATGTATATGTGTATATAACCTGAAAGATGGCAGTCTTCGGCTTCAGCACCCACGCACATAGTGCGGGGGTGTTTGCAAAAAAGCGCATTTTCACACTTAATCCAACGTCTTGGTCCTGTGAAGGAGGTGATAGCGTGGCAAACTAGGCAACCAGACTATAATGCTTTATCACTTTCACTTAGCCATAGGAGTTCGATGGTGGGGCTACTATATAGCACCTAGGGGCACCGCGCTCTCCGAAATTCGGGGCGCGTATGTGCCTGACCGGGAAACGGTCCTTCGTCAAAGCGGAGGAATTCTAAACATTCAGGTTGTCGATCGAGTGGTTGACCAGTCTCTCGCTATATCATGACGGCCAGTTTTCGGCTTTCTCTACTGAGGTGCTCACCTGGACGAACCGGGGCACAATCGTAGTAGTTCTCCTGGTGCCGCGTTAGCCGATAGAGCGAAACGTAAGGCAGAAAAACACAGGAGCCGGGCAAACCCAACATTTGAGCAAAGACATGATTCAGAGCTGATGCATATAAGGCCTAACTCGAGATGCCGAACACTCCCTAAGGTATTCGGTCTTTATGAAGACGGGCAAAACAATGCCCTAAGCCCCTAGTGTCCAGGTATGCGCAAAAATTTCTGACGCGGCCCATGCCAAAACGCCAGCCTCCTCCTCGGTTATAGTAAGAAACCAGGGGATGTGTATCAACAAGAGACAATAAGAAAGGTTTACGCAGGGTCTTAATCTGAAAAGAATCCTTGCAACGGGTCCCTACTGCACGTCTGCGCCTGTGTCTCCGTTGTGCCATATCCTGGACGGGTGTAGCACGGTGTTCATCTGTAAAGAGAAGAACTTAGTTGTAAAAAGATTGTGCGAAAAATGTATTTTTAAAATAAACAGAGTATGATTCAAAAAGATAAAATTGAGCTTTATTGGCTTTTTATTGTATATGCGTGCAGCCCCTTGTAAGGGGGTGCGCGGCTAGTAAGCCCCTTGTTTATTTATGCCGGACTCGCCTAGCCGTGTCCGGGGTCTCAATGACCTGTTTAGGTGCTCTGATCAGCAGGGCCGGATTAATGTGTGGCTGTCAAGGCAGTCTCATGTTCTTCCGTATTCGAGGAACACTCGAAGTTTCCTTTTAATGAGATGATGCCGCGTGGACCGAGCATTTTAAGTGTAAGAGATGCATAATGTGGAATTGCGTTAAAGCGGGCAAAAGCTTCGCGTCCCAATAGAGCTTGATAGCTACTTTTAAATGGGGCGATGTGGAAGACCAACTTTTCACGACGAAAGTTGTCGGATGGGCCGAACACAACTTCTAGTAGTAGAGAGCCCTTACAATGGGCATATGGGCCTGGCATTACTCCTTTAAAGGAAGTGTTGCTATGGCAAATTTGGATTGGGTCTATCCCCATTCTGCGGATTGTGTCCTGATATAACAGGTTTAGATCACTGCCGCCGTCCATTAGGACTTGTGTGAATTGTAGTCCGTCGATTATAGGGTCTAATATCAAAGCAGTCCATCCTGCGTTCCGGATACTTCCGGAGTAGTCCTGATGGTCGAAGGTGATTGGCTTTGACAACCAGTGTTGGGACTCCATTGGGGTAGACCGTGCGGCGCGTACTTTAATGGGCGTCGCTCTATTTTTCCCTGTCATCACTTGAAGTGAGTTTACTGTTTTGACCTCTTGTGGGAAATTCTTTTGTTTCCCGTTGCTCTGCTTGTGGGGTTCGTCATCGCCCTCACTTGGTGTGCCGAGCCCCTTGTGTTCGGCGTTAAGTCGGCCGGATTGTTTGAAGACCCAACAATCTCTGTGGGTATGGTTTGCAGGCTTCCCGGAGGTACCGTGGATTTGGCATATCTTGTCCAAGATTTTGTTTAGGTTGGATAGCTCGTTGCGGTTGTCCTTGAGAGGCAGGTTTTTGTTGTTCTGCTGGGAGCTTTTGAATCCGGCGTTTACTGTCGTGCTCTTCGGACCATTTCCCTTAGTCCGGCGCTGGTCCTTGCTGCATCGTGGTTTCCCATTTCCATCCCTGACCTCGGATGTACTTGTGTTGCTGGTGCTGCATCTTGCCAACCAGCTATCGTCCCCCGCGCAAAAGTGGGTCATGAGGCTTGTTAGTGCGGCCATTGTTCTTGGCTTTTCTTGGCCGAGGTGTCTGGCGAGCCATTCGTCTCGGATGTTATGTTTGAAAGCTGCTATGGCCTCCGCGTCCGGACAGTCGACTATTTGGTTCTTTTTGGTGAGGAACCTGTTCCAGAAATTGCAGGCTGACTCTCCGGGCTGTTGAGTTATGTGACTTAAATCGTCTGCATCCGGAGGGCGGACATAAGTCCCCTGAAAATTTACCCGAAACGCATCCTCGAGCTCTTCCCAACTTCCAATGGTATTTTCTGGGAGGCTTTTGAGCCAGTGCCGGGCTGACCCTTTGAGCTTGAGGGGTAAGTATTTCATGGCGTGGAGGTCATCTCCTCTAGCCATATGTATGTGCAGGATGTAATCCTCAATCCAGACTCCAGGGTCTGTTGTTCCGTCGTATGCCTCTATGTTTACGGGCTTGAATCCCGCTGGAAATTCATGATCCAGCACCTCATCGGTGAAACATAGGGGGTGTGCGGCGCCCCTGTATTTGGGTGTGCCGTGATGTTCGAATATTCGACGTGTTGTATTGCTTTCTAGAGCCTGCTTTCTTGGCCCATAGATAGACCTCACTGGGTCATCCTTTTGGCGCGGATCCTTATGCGGATCGCATATCGACTTGTGTGTGGCGCCGCTTGCCGCTCTTTGTTTGTCGTGTGGTCGTCTATCCGACCGGGCGGCCTCTTTGTTCTTTGATCATGGGGGCTCTATGGCCTCCTCGTCAAATTCGGGCAGTAGTTTGCGCTTTGGGTAGCTCTTTGTTTGGCGACTATCGCCTTGTTTGTCTGCGGTGTTGAGTACCTTGCTCCATCTCATTTGGAGTATGTCTTCCGCTGCTTTGAGCTTCTGCTTCTGCTTCTACAGACTTCGTGCAGTGACGACGAGCCTTTTGTGGAGGTTCTTCTGCTCCAATGATGTGTCCGGCATAAGATCGAACTGTTGTTTTCGCCGGGGACGGATTGTTTATCCAATTTATCTTGTTCGGATGATTGCTCGAGGGCATGTTCGTCGTCCGCCGGTTCGGCCTGCTCTATGGCTGGGTCTGTATGGGTGTTGTCGTTGTCGATGCAGGACTTTGGGCGGCGCTTACGTCGCTGTTTTGACTGTTTTTCGGGGGAATTATCCTTCGCGGCATCCCGTTGTTCCTCGTTATCGCTTCCTTTAGGTGTATCCACCATATATACACCATGAGTTGAGGTGGCCTTCCAGTTCCCTGTGGGTGCTGGTTCTTCGTCGTCTCTGGCATCGTCGTCCATACCATCGATGTCTTCGGAGTCGAAGTCTAGCATGTCGGTTAAGTCGTCGACAGTGGCTATGAAGTGGGTGGTGGGTGGGTTTTGAATTTCTTCGTCGTCCGCATCCCATCCATCCTGACCATAATCCAGCCAGGGCTCTCCTGATAAAGAGAGAAACTTTAGTGAACTCAGGATGTCGCCAAAGGGCGAGTGCTGAAAGATGTCCGCGGCAGTGAACTCCATGATCGGCGCCCAATCGGATTCGATTGGCAGGGGCGCGGGAGGTTCGGAATCCGGAGAGGAGTCCGGCGCCTCGGAGTCACGGGCTTTGCGAAGGACAGGGTTGGTGTTCGGCTCTATCACCGTAGAGGTGGCAGCCCCCGAGGCAGTGTCCAGACACCCGTCCTCGATCGCCGCAGTCGGCTCCAAGCTAAGGGTCGGAGCGGACTCTTGTGCGGCCTCCAGGGCACTGTCCGGCAGCAGAGCTAAATCATGCCCATCATGACAGTGCGGCGCGCTCGGCTGTGGCTCGAATCCGTCGAAGAACAAGTCTCCGCGGATGTCGGCCATATAGTTCAAACTTCTGAATCTGGCCTGATGGCCAGGGGCGTAGCTTTCGATCTGCTCCAGATGGCCAAGTGAATTGGCACGCAGTGCAAAGCTGCCGAATACGAAGATCTGTCCGGGGAGAAAAGTCTCACCCTAGACCGTGTTGTTGTTGATGATCGAAGGAGCCATCGGGCCTATAGGTGACGACACAGAGGAACTCTCAATGAAAGCACCAATGTCGGTGTCAAAACCGGCGGATCTCGGGTAGGGGGTCCCAAACTGTGCGTCTAGGCGGATGGTAACAGGAGATGAGGGACACGATGTTTTTACCCAGGTTCGGGCCCTCTCGGTGGAGGTAAAACCCTACTCCTGCTTGATTAATATTGATAATATGGGTAGTACAAGAGTAGATCTACCACGAGATCAAGGAGGCTAAACCCTAGAAGCTAGCCTATGGTATGATTGTTGTTCGTTCTACGGACTAAAACCCTCCGGTTTATATAGACACCGAGAGGGCTAGGGTTACACAGAGTCAGTTACAATGGTAGGAGATCTACATATCCGTATCGCCAAGCTTGCCTTTCACGCCAAGGAAAGTCCCATACGGACACGGGACAGAGCCTTCAATCTTGTATCTTCATAGTCTTGGAGTCCGGCCGACGGTGATAGTTCGGCTATCCGGATACCCCCTAGTCCAGGACTCCCTCACTCATCACTATAAGCCTTGCAAGCATTGTGACTAATGAGTTAGTTGTGGGATGAATTATTATGGAACGAGTAAAGAGACTTGTCGTTAACGAGATTGAACTAGGTATGATGATATAGACGATCGAATCTCGGGCAAGTAACATACCGATGACAAAGGGAACAACGTATGTTGTTATGCGGTTTAACTGATAAAGATCTTCGTAGAATATGTAGGAACCAATATGAGCTTCCAGGTTACGCTATTGGTTATTGACCGGAGATATGTCTCGGTCATGTCTACATAGTTCTCGAACCTGTAGGGTCTGCACGCTTAACGTTCGATAACGATTTGCATTATGAGCTATGTGATTTGATGACCGAATTTGTTCGGAGTCCCGGATGAGATCACGGACATGACGAGGAGTCTCGAAATGGTCAAGACGTAAAGATCGATATATTGTAAGGCTATATTCGGACATCGGAAAGGTTCCGAGTGATTCGGGTATTTTTCGGAGTACCAGAGAGTTACAAGAATTCGCCGGGGGAAGTAGTGGGCCTTAATGGGCCATATGGGCCTCAATGGGCCTCCAGGGGTGGCCACGCGCGCCCCCATGGGCTGATCTGAATTGGACTAGGAGGGGCGGCGCCCCCCTCCTTCCTTCTCCCCTCTTCCTCCTTCCCTTCCTTCTCCTAGTTGGAATAGGAAAGGGGGGGGGCGAATCCTACTTGGACCGGGAGTCCAAGTAGGACTCCCCCCTTTTGACGCGCCCCCTCTAGGCCGGCCTCCTCTTCCTCCCCCCTTTATATACGTGGGCAGGGGCACCCCAAAGGCACTCCAAGATTTGTCTTAGCCGTGTGCGATGCCCCCCTTCACAGTTACACACCTCGGTCATATCGTCGTAGTGCTTAGGCGAAGCCCTGTGTTGGTAACTTCATCATCACCGTCGCCAAGTCGTCGTGCTGATGGAACTCTCCCTCGGCCTCAACTGGATGAAGAGTATGAGGGACGTCATCGAGCTGAACGTGTGCTGAACGCGGAGGTGCCATACGTTTGGTACTTGATCGGTTGGATCGCGAAGAAGTTCGACTACATCAACCACGTTATTGAAACACTTTCACTTTCGTTCTACGAGGGTACGTGGACACACTCTCCCCTCCCGTTGCTATGCATCACCTAGATACTTCTTGCGTGATCATAGAATTTTTTTTGAAATTACCGCGTCTTGAGCTTGCGTTGGTTTTCCTCGAAGAGGAGAGAGTGATGCAACAAAGTGTAGCGTAAGTATTTTCCTCAGTTTTGAGAACCAAGGTATCAATCCCGTAGGAGGCTCCTCAAAAATCCCACGCACCTACACAAACAAACTGAGAAATCGCAACCAATGCAATAAAGGGGTTGTCAATACCTTCACGGCCACTTGCGAAAGTGAGATCTAATAAAGATAGTATGATAAGATAAATATATTTTTGGTATTTTGTAATATAGATGCAAAAAGTAAAGATGCAAATAAAAGTAGATTGAAAGCAAATATGATAAGAGATAGACCCGGGGGCCATAGTTTTCACCAGTGGCTTCTCTCGAGATAGCATAAGTATTACGGTGGGTGAACAAATTACTGTCGAGCAATTGATAGAAAAACGCATAGTTATGTGATTATCTAGGCATGATCATGTATATAGGCATCACGTCCATAACAAGTAGACTGACTCCTGCCTGCATCTACTACTATTACTCCACACATCGACCGACTCCTGCCTGCATCTAGAGTATTAAGTTCATAAGAACAGAGTAACGCATTAAGCAATATGCCATGATGTAGAGGGATAAACACATGCAATATGATATAAACCCCATCTTGTTATCCTCGATGGCAACAATACATTACGTGCCTTGCAACCCTTTTTGTCACTGGGTAAGGACACCGCAAGATTGAACCCAAAGCTAAGCACTTCTCCCATGGCAAGAAAGACCAATCTAGTAGGCCAAACCAAACTGATAATTCGAAGAGACTTGCAAAGATAACTCAATCATACATAAAAGAATTCAAAGAAGATTCAAACACACAATTCATCGGATCTCGACAAACACACCGCAAAAAGAGTTTACATCGAATAGATCTCCACAAGAGAAGGGGAGAACATTGTATTGAGATCCAAAAAGAGAGAAGAAGCCATCTAGCTAATAACTATGGACCCGTAGGTCTGTGGTAAACTATTCACAACTGATCGGAGGGGCAAGGATGTTGTTGTAGAGGCCCTCCGTGGTTGATTCCCCCTCCGGCAGAGTGCCGGCGAAGGCTCCAAGATGGGATCTCGCGGATACAGAAGGTTACGGCGGTGGAAATTGTGTTTCGTGGTGCTCCTGGATGTTTTTGGGGTATGTAGGTATATATAGGAGGAAGAAGTACGTCGGTGGCCGCCCGAGGGGCCCACGAGACGGGGGGCGCTGTCTGTGTCAAAACCGGCAGATCTCGGGTAGGGGGTCCCGATCTGTGCGTCAAGGCTGATGGTAACAGGAAGCAAGGGACACAGATGTCTACCCAGGTTCGGGCCCTCTCGATGGAGGTAAAACCCTACTTCCTTCTTGATTAATATTGAAGATATGGGTAGTACAATAGTAGATCTACCACGAGATCGTAGAGGCTAACCCCTAAGAGCTAGCCTATGATGGTATGATTGTAATTGTGATCGGCCTTCTAAGGACCAACCTTTCCGGTTTATATAGATACCAGAGAGGGATAGGGTTTACATGGAGTCGGTTACAAGAAAGGAAACACAATATCCGGATCGCCAAGCTTGCCTTCCACGCCAAGGAGAGTCCCACTCGGACACGGGCTGAAGTCTTGAGTCTTGTATCTTCATGATTCAATAGTCCGGACGTTGTACACAGTCCGGCTGTCCGAATACCCCCTAACCCAGGACTCCCTCAGTAGCCCCTGAACCAGGCTTCAATGACGATGAGTCCGGCGCGCAGTATTGTCTTCGGCATTGCAAGGCGGGTTCCTTCTCTGAATACTCCAAAGTAGTCATCGAACACTTGACTCGTGTCCAGATCCACAAAATGATCTTCACACACCGTTGTAGAGAGAATGATATTTCACAAACGTAATCTGCTGTCAACTTTTTTAGGCAATGCGACGTGTCATTACGGTCGGGTCATTATTCGAACCGTTTTCCTGCAACCACCATAGCGCATATTGCGAGGCGGCTTCTTTGACACGTCTTGTCAAAGCAGAGATTGTGTCCCCTTATCACGGGATTCTCATCAACACAGGTATGGGTAATCTAACTGCGCCGCTAATCGCGGCGAGTGGGAGGCAGACGGGTTCCACCAGGCAAGTGGGGAGGCGCAAGAAGCATTTACCGCCCCTATAAAGAGGTTAGGTTTCTTTCTCTTTTACCCACGCCTTCTCCTTCCGCTAGCTCATTCCCCTTTGTTCGAGCCCTAACGCCCAAGCACCCTTCTTCTCCATCGAAGAGAGGTTTTCCAAAGATGTCCAGATCCGGAGCAGGAGGCAGGTGGATGGCCTCGATCGTCCAGGAGAAGGACATCAAGAAGCTCCGGGGAGCCGGGTATCTAGCCCAGAAGATCAGCCATCGTCTCCCACCAGCGGGACAGGTCGACCCCACTCCGGAATCTCACGAGAGAGTCGTGTTCCTTCCCCATTTCGTATGTGGGCTCGGGTTTCCCCTTCACCCGTTTGTTCGGGGAGTCATGTATTACTACAGGATCGATTTTCATGATCTTTCCCCCAACTCCTTCCTCAATATCTCGACGTTCATCGTCGTGTGCGAGGCTTTCCTCTAGATCCCTCCTCATTTCGGCCTGTGGCTGAAGATTTTCAATGTGAAACCCAAGGTGGTGAGTGGCGAACACGCCGAGTGCGGTGGCGCCATGGTAAGCAAGATGCCCAAGGCCGCTTGGCCGAAGGGTGCTTTCAACGACTCCGTCAAGGAGTGGCTGCAACAGTGGTTCTATATCACCGAACCACGCGGCAAAAAGTGGGCGGCAGCTCCAGAGTTCAGATCCGGAGCTCCACTGCGGCTCGCGTCCTGGCCCAAGAAGGGCCCGAACTAGTCCTCATCCCATGAGCTGTCACTGCTCCAGACGCGCATTCAGGGTGTGGTCGACAGGGACGTCAAACTCGTCGACGTAGTCCAAGTGATGCTAGTTCGCCTGGTTCTCCCCTGTCAGTGTCGAGCTTGCACTCTGTGGGAGTTCGATCCAGCCGAGCACCAAACCCTTCTGGAGCTTTATGATTCATCCCACAATGATATCTGGAAGGTGCTCTTAAAGTCCGGCAAATCGTGGTCGGGCCCCGCCGAGGACCGTGGGTATCAATTATCCCATTCTGCAAGCTCGGTAAGTTACAGCCACGCTCTGTCTATTCATACTTCTGCAGGCATGTCATGAGGGAGACATCCTAATCGTGTTTCATTACGACCTCAGGGATGGATAAAGAAAGTGGAGTGGATACATTGTCCGGCCCCGTTGCCGGAGGAACCGGCCGGACCCCTTCTGTCGAAGATGCTTGTCCCCGCGCCATACGAGGCGCCAAAGAAGGAGGCCTCCATCGCCGCGAGGCTTCGGATGCAAAATCCGGAGACTCAAGCGACGCTCCTTCTTCAGAGGGCGAAGAGGAGGAAGCAGAGGAGGACGAGCCTGACTCTGAAGGTGGGAGGAAGCGTGCAGCTTCCCCGTCCCTGGAAGCCAAATCGCCCAAGAGGGGGAAAGGTTCCCTCCCAGAGACATCCACAACGGCTGCTGAGAGCAGCCCGGAGTGGGATCCCAGGGCCCAGCCCCTGGGGAAGTCGTAAGTATACGGAATCCGAACACGCATATGCGTCCGGGATTGTTTTTGGGTATATTGGCTTTAACCATTGCCGTATTTTGCACAGCCCGGCGAGGTCTCGTGCCGGAAAGTCCTCATCGGAGGATTCGCTAGGCTCAGACGCCTTGGCGAGCGAGACACCTCCACAGGCCCCTTCCCCAAAGTCCAGGCGTGACACTGAGGTGTCATCCCGATAGGACCCGGACCAGGGAGGACATATCCCCGTTGTCGGACACCCGGGGGTGGATAAGGCCCCTGGGACCTCCAAGGTTCCAGGGGCGAGCGAACGGCCACCTTCAATGGTGGGAGGCCTGCCTTCCCCACCGGCGTCCTCTGTTCGAGCAGAGCTGCCCGGCGGTCTATCGATAGCGTTAAAGAACACATCTATCGTTGATGAGCACCGCACTCTCATGGGCGCGGTGGTTGAGAAGATTCAGTCAGCCAAGAGCGGGCCGAACGAGTCCTGCTTTGGCCTTATAAAGGCTTTTGAGGTATGTTTCTTAAGAAACCTTTGAGGAATCGTCATAATATGAGTAGTAGCCCCTGATACACTGTCCGGTGGAGAAGACGGAGCTGGGCAGGGGATCAAATCCTCTGCTTTCGCAGGAGCTTATGGGAACGACTTACACCCCTTTATGTGAAAATAGGCTTCTGCCGAGAGGACGGCCGCTCATAATACGGAAGTGTCCGAACTGAAGCATAGCCTAGCACAGGCCGAGGAAGAACTCTGCCGTGTGAAGAAGCAACTGGAAGACAAGCAAGGTATGTTGAAAACATTTGTCTTGAAGTTGGCACGTACGAATAGTTGTGCATAGTGAGAAATATTTGTATTGTATGCTCTAGGAGTGGCTGCTAAATACGAGGCACTGAAGAAGGCTGTGGCTGATGCCAATAAGAAGGCTGAGGCCGAATAGGTACTTCATGAAAAACACGAGGCCAGGGTCATCGTAGCTGAGCGAGAGCTCCAGGAAGATGTGAAGAAAAGCGAGGGCTTGGAGCAGAGTCTAATAGGGAAAGAATCCGAACTCGCCCAAGCTCTTGAGGCTGCGGAAGGTGCTCGGGAAGAAGCCCGAGGTGTTGCGCAGGACATTCAGGAGGCCCGGAAAGTTGCAACTGGTAAGGCCTTCTGTATTCTTAGCCCGTTGTACAAGATAATGGGAAGAATCCTAAGAGGCAAGCTGAATTCTTATTCTTCTAGGGGCTTTTGCGGATCTTCCTTGCAGCATATCAGATGCCGCCCAATTCTACCGCACCGAGGAGAAGAAGTATGCGGAGAGGGATTTCTGGTCACAGTATTTGGCACCGAACTATCCGGTACAATTTATCAATCAGCTAAAACAGCTGGTCGAACTGCACCAGGTGGCCGAACTAGCCATGAAGGACTTAGTTGTCCGGCTATGGCTCGCGGAGCCAATTCCAAGCAGTTACTTCGGACTCGTCAAGCGGATTGTGGGCGCCTGTCCTCGGCTTGATGCTATCAAGCGATCAACCTGTATTGAAGGCGCGCGCATGGCGTTTGCCCGTGCAAAAGTGCATTGGGGGAGGCTTGACGCGGAGAAGCTGATGACTGAGGGGCCGCCGGAGGGTAAGGAGCACCGCAAGCCCGAGTTGTACTATGAAGGTGTACTGAAAGGGGCCCGCCTTGCGGTGGATAAGTGTGCCAAAGACATTATATTTCCCTGAGGGCATTTGTGCCGCTTTTTGTAATATGGGATGATGGCATTTTTATTATATATTGCCTGTTTTGTTTGAACATATGTTCTTCATGTGCAGCTGTTTATTGTATGCAAATCCTGAGAGTTGGCCAGTTGTCAGCTTCTGCCCCCCTCATAAAAAGAATATGGGGGTGTTCAGGATATATCTGAATGCTCTTTATCGAATAGTTGGGTCCTTTTAAGGAGGTGTTTCTCTCCGCGAACCAGGCAATCGGACTATAAGGCTTTATTACTCTCACTTAGCCACAGGAATTCGAGTATGGTCGGCACAGCCCCTAGTGTTCGGAAGGCCGAACTAGGGGCTCTATTGGCGCCTGATCAGAAGACCGATCCATCGCACTCAGCATTTATAATGGCATTGTGCGGAATAAATCTTTAAGGATTTTATAACCTCTCGAACAGCTGACCGGCTCTCGCTTCATCATGACGGTCGGTTTTCGGCTTTCTCTACTGAGATGCTCGTCCGGCTGAACCGGGACACAATCAAAGTAGTTCTCCCAGCGCTACCTTAGCCGATAGAACAAAACGTAAGGTACCAAAACATGGGAGCCGGGAAAACCCAACCAATGTCCCAAGACATGATTCGGAGCAGATGCATATAGTGCTATAAGTTCGGGGTGCCGAGTGGCCGAAAAGGTGGTCGGACTTTATTGCCGTACTGTGAAGCCCCTGGTGTAACCGGGCGAACGCGAAGCATGGCTGTCATTTTCGGCAAAGAGACGTCGGCGATAAACGACGGCCGGTAAGTATTTTCTAAGTCTACGCATTGTAGTAGGATTATGTGTCCATGTGTATAAGTATGATGTATAAAAAAGAGGTGTTATTGGCGGAACCTGTGGTGGCCGGACTGGAGGGGGTTGTGAGTGGATCAAGAGTGAATCTGAACTGCCTTCTACCTACATGTTCCTGCCATAGTGTGTCCGGGCTGATTCCACGCCGCCAATCCTGTTCTGCCTCAATCGTTAGTTTGTAAATGCAAATGCTTGAAGGCAGCTTTGCGTCGTCTTGTTGTTGGTCCAAGGGTCCCTGATTGGGCCTCGGTGGGCCTAGCCGTTATACTGTGAGGTAGTGCGGACTCCGCAATGGGTGTCCGGATAGCTGGCCTGAGTGATTTACCATGTGGAATCTAGTCAACGTGGTTTATCCCGTTGGCATACAGTAAACTACTGCATGGTGGGAAGGTGCCTTGCATCTTTTAGGAGATGTTATTCATGGCTTCATACCCGTGTGGGCTTTATGTGTTATGGAGCCCCCGGACTACTAGGTCTGGAGGTACTGCAATTGACTTGCTGTGGTTGATGTGATTATGGGCGATCAGCCATATTTTTATGCTCCGGGGGGGGGGGGGGGGTTCTCTTGACTAGACGCCTCTCCTCATTGTTTCCGGCCCGCGACCAACCACCTTGTTTTGAGGATCCGACATTCTCTATTGGTGTGCTTTGCCATCCTTCTAGGAGTTCCATGAATTTCGCATGGTTGATCGAGCCTGTGGCTCGGGCCGAATAGGCTTGAGCCGCTCTTTGTCTGTTGACCGGACTGGTATTTGTTGGACCTGGCACCAGTTTCCTTGACTTGACGTTTGTTGCCATTGCGCCGAGGCTTGAGGGTGTCTCTTCACGTATCCTTTTTACTGTCTTGGACCGTAATGATGTGAGGACGTCGGGGTGTGCGCCTTGGGTTCTCCTGCTTGGGTTGAGGTAGCCAGTTGTGCCGTGTATGCTCTTTATTGGGGCTGTCAAATTCGTGCCTTTCGGTGGCCGGTACCTTGGTCCACCTATCCATTAGCAAGTCTTGGTCAGCTTTAAGCTGCTCTTGCCTCCTTTGCAGGCTCCTTGTCGTGGCCATGAGCCTTCGCTTGAAGTGAACTTGTTCCACTGGATCTTCAGGTACGCCGAAATCGTCATTGCCGAGGCTCACCTCGTCGTCGGGGAGGGGGGGGCTGTATAGTTGTCCTTCTCCAAGTATCCCATCATGACCGGTCGGCCAGCTTGAAGGTAGGCTGATCAGGACTATATTCCTGTTCGGCACCATCCGGATTGCTTACGTCTCCGGGGCCGATGTTGATGTGGCGGGGCTTGGAGCGGCGCTGACGAAGCCCATGCTTTGTCTTTCTCCTTGAGGGGTTGTCCTCTGTTGCCTTGTCGCCATTTGTTTCCTTTGGAGTGTCCACCATATATATATCGTATGAGGAGGTGGCGGTCCACCGCCTTGTGAGCGGTGGCTCCTGTAATTATCCTGCATCGTCATCCATACCGTCGATGTCTTCGGAGTCGAAGTCAAGCACGTCGGTTAAATCATCGACCGTGGCAATGAAGTGGGTGGTGGCTGGGCAACGAATTCCGTCGTCGTCTGCTTCCCACTCAAGCCGGACATAGTTCGGCCCAGAGTCTCCTGACAAAGAGAGAGACTTCAATAAGTTCAGCATGTCGCCAAAGGGCGAGTGCTGAAAGACGTCCGTCGCGATGAACTCTATTACCGGAGCCCAACCAGGCTCGGCGGGCACGGGAACGCGTGGACTGGAACCTACATCCGGACATGAATCCAGGGGTCCGGAGTCACAGGCTTTCTTAGAAGGGAGGCCTGTGTTCGGCTCTACTGCCGACGAGGGTACGGCCTGCGGGGCGGGGTCCATCCCTCTGTCCCCACGCAACGCGGTCTGCTACGGATTTGAGTCCAGGGCTACTGCAGGGGTGATATCCCGAGTGTTGTCCGACAGCAGGTTCAGGCCATGCTCGTCGTGACTGTCCGGTGCTCCTGACGCTGGCCCGAATCCGTCGAAGATCAAATCTCCATGGATATCCGCCGTGTAGTTCAGGTTTCCGAACCTGATTTGATGGCCAGGGGCGTAGCTGTCGATCTGCTCCAGATGGCCAAGCGAATTGGCCCGCGGTGCGAAGCCGCCGAACACAAAGATCTGTCTAGGGAGGAAAGTCCCGCCCTAGACCGCGTCGTTGATGATGATTGAAGGAGCCATCGAGCCTGACAGCGACGACACAGAGGAACTCTCAATGAAAGCACCAATGTCGGTGTCAAAACCGGCGGATCTCGGGTAGGGGGTCCCGATCTGTGCGTCAAGACTGATGGTAACAGGAAGCAAGGGACACAGATGTTTACCCAGGTTCGGGCCGTCTCGATGGAGGTAAAACCCTACTTCCTGCTTGATTAATATTGAAGATATGGGTAGTACAAGAGTAGATCTACCACGAGATTGTAGAGGCTAAACCCTAAGAGCTAGCCTATGATGGTATGATTGTAATTGTGATCGGCCTTCTAAGAACCAACCTTTCCGGTTTATATAGATACCGGAGAGGGCTAGGGTTTACATGGAGTCGGTTACAAGAAAGGAAACACAATATCCGGATCGCCAAGCTTGCCTTCCACTCCAAGGAGAGTCCCACCCGGACACGGGCCGAAGTCTTGAGTCTTGTATCTTCATGCTTCAATAGTCCGGACGTTGTACACAGTCCGGCTGTCCAGATATCCCCTAATCCAGGACTCCCTCAGGCATGCCCTACAGGGGGGGCGCGGCCCCTATCTCGTGGGGCCCTCAGAAGCTTCTTGACTTGCACTCCAAGCTCTCCGGATCATGTTCTTTCCAAAAATCATGCTCCCGAAGGTTTCATTCTGTTTGGACTCCGTTTGATATTCCTTTTCTTTAAAATACTGAAATAGGCAAAAAAACAGCAATATGGGCTGGGCCTCCGGTTAGTAGGTTAGTCCCAAAAATGATATAAATGTGTAAAATAAAGCCCATAAACATCCAAAAGCGGTAATATAATAGCATGGAACAATCAAAAATTATAGATACGTTGGAGACGTATCAAGCATCCCCAAGCTTAATTCCTCCTCGTCCTCGAGTAGGTAAATGATAAAAAAGAATTTTCTGATGTGGAATGCTACCTAGCATAATTCATAATGTAATTTCCTTTATTGTGGCATGAATGTTCAGACCCAAATGAATACAAAATAAAAGTTCATATCGACATAAGAAATAGTAATACTTCAAGCATACTAATTAAAGTAATCATGTCTTCTCAAAATAACATGGCTAAAGAAAGTTATCCCTACAAAATCATATAGTCTGGCTGTTGCTCTATTTTCATCACACAAAGTATTTAATCATGCACAACCCCGACGACAAGCCAAGCAATTGTTTCATACTTTAATAATCTCAAACTTTTTCAACTTTCATGCAATACATGAGCGTGAGCCATGGACATAGCACTATATGTGGAATAGAATGGTGGTTGTGGAGAAGACAAAAAGGAGAAGATAATCTCACATCAACTAGGCGTATCAACGGGCTATGGAGATGCCCATTAATAGATATCAATGTGAGTGAGTAGGGATTGCCATGCAACGGATGCACTAGAGCTATAAATATATGAAAGCTCAACAAAAGAAACTAAGTGGGGTGCATCCAACTCGCTTGCTCACGAAGACCTAGGCATTTTGAGGAAGCCCATCATTGGAATATACAAGCAAAGTTCTATAAAAAATTCCCACTAGTATATGAAAGTGACAACATATGAGACTCTCTAACATGAAGATCATGGTGCTATTTTTGAAGCAGAAGTGTGGAAAAAGAGATAGTAGCATTGTCCCTTCTCTCTTTTTCTCTCTTTTATTTTTTTTCTCTTTTTTTCTTTTTCTTTTTCATTTTCTTTTTTTCTTTTTTTCTTTGGCCTTCTTTTTTTGGCCTTTCTCTCTTTTTTTGTAAAGTCCGAAGTCTCATCCCGACTTGTGGGGGAATCATAGTCTCCATCATCCTTTCCTCACTAGGACAATGCTCTAATAATGAAGATCATCACACTTTTATGGATTTACAACTCAAAGCTAGAACAAGATATGACTTTATATGAATGCCTCCGGCGCTGTACCGGGATATGCAATGAATCAAGAGCGACATGTATGAAGATTATGAAGGTGGCCTTGCCACAAATACAATGTCAACTACATGATCATGCAAAAAGCAATATGACAAAAGTAATGCGTGTCATATGAACAGAACGGTGGAAAGTTGCATGGCAATATATCTCGGAATGGCTATTTAAATGCCATAATAGGTAGGTATGGTGGCTGTTTTGAGGAAGGTAAATGGTGGGTATATGGTACCGGCGAAAGTTGCACGATACAAGAGAGGCTAGCAATAATGGAAGGGTGAAAGGGTGCCTATAATCCATGGTCTCAACACTAATCAAAAGAACTCATATACTTGTTGCAAAAATCTAGAAGTCATCAAAAACCAAAGCACTACGCGCATGCTCCTAGGGGGATAGATTGGTAGGAAAAGACCATCGCTCGTCCCCGACCGCCACTCATAAGGAAGACAATCAATAAATAAAATTGTGCTCCAACTTCATCACAAAGCGGTTCACCATACGTGCATGCTACGGGAATCACAAGCTTCAACTCAAGCATTCTTTAAATTCATAATCACCCAACTAGCATGACTTTAATATCACTACCTCTATATCTCAAAACAATTATCAAGCATCAAATTGATCATAGCATCCAATTCACTTTCTATGATAGTTTTTATTATACCCAACTTGGATGCTCATCATTCTAGGACCAACTTTATGATAATAGCAAATACCATGCTGTTCTAAAAGACTCTCAAAATAATATAAGTGAAGCATGAGAGACTAGCAATTTCTTCAAAATTAAGACACCACCGTGCTCTAAAAGATATAAGTGAAGCACTAGAGCAAAAACTATTAAGCTCAAAAGATATAAGTGAAGCACATAGAGTATTCTAGCAAATTCTAATCAAATAGGCTTCTCCCAAAAGGTGTGTACAGCAAGGATGATTGTGGTAAACTAAAAATCAAAGACTAATATAATACACGACGCTCCAAGGAAAACACATATCATGTAGCGAATAAAAATATAGCTCCAAGTAAAGTTACCAATGAACGAAGACGAAAGAGGGGATGCCTTCCCGGGGCATCCCCAAGCTTAGGCTTTTGGCTATTCTTGAATATCTTGGGGTGCCATGGGCATCCCCAAGCTTAGGCTCTGGCCACTCCTTATTCCATAGTCCATAAAAGCTTTACCCAAAACATCAAAACTTCACAACACAAAACTCAACAGGAAATCTTATAAGCTCCGTCAGTGAAAGAAAACAAAACCACCACATAAGGTACTGCAATGAACTCATTCTTTATTTCTTTTAGTGTTAAACATACTGTATTCCAACTTCCTTATGGTTCATATACTGAATTACTAGCCATAGATGCATTGAAATAAGCAAACAACACATGAAAAACAGAATCTGTCAAAAACAGAACAGTCTGTAGGAATCTGTAACTAACGCAAAGTTCTGGAACTCTATAAATCCTACCAAAATAGGAAGTCCTGGACAATTTGTTTATTGAATAGCAGCAAAAATAATCAACACAAAAGAACGTTCGTGTGATTTAACAAAATTATATTCATGCGCGCAAAGTTTCTGTTTTTCAGCAGAATCAAATCAACTATCATCGTAGGTTATCCTATAGGTTCTACTTGGCACAAACACTAATTAAAAGATAAAAACACATCTAAACAGAAGGTAGATGCAAGATTTATTACTAAACAGGAGCAAAAACAAAAAAACATAAAGAAAATTGGGTTGCCTCCCAACTAGCGCTATCGTTTAACGCCCCTAGCTAGGCATAAAAAGCAAAGATAGATCTAACGAGTGCCATCTTTGGCACTAAATTCATAAGTAGAGAAATTCTGATCTCTAGGGATCTCTCCCTTTTTAGTAACGGCTAAACCTTTAGGTAAAAATTCAAGAAGTTCATTGGTAGCAAAAGGTTCCTTAATGATAGAGAGACAATTGGGGAGAACACTTATGGATTTGAGATCCGCGTCTCCTTTAGAAGATTCACCCTTATTTTTAGCAACATAAATAAACTTGGCAGTTTTAGTAGGGGTTTTTGGAGTGTTTTTCATGGGGGAAAATGCGGAACCTAAGTTTGTAATGATATCCTCAAGTTTACCGATTCTCGTAGAGTCTAGATCTATTTTTTCATTGACTATAGGTTCTTTTTCTTTAAGATTTTTCAAAGTAACTCCAACCCTAGATCCAAATTGGGTAAGGTGATCATGAATCTTTTTATCCAAATTTTCAATCAACTCAACAGTGGCAATTTTATTTTCAATAATATCAAGCCATTGCATCACATGTTCTGGAGTTAAAATCGTTCCATTAACCAAAAGAGGTGGTGGGCCAAACAAATCTAACATAGCATTACAAGCATCAAAAGTATGACAACTCATAAAATCACCTCCGGTAGCAATATCAAGAACACATCTATTCCAAGGAGTAATGCCTACATAAAAATTGCGGAGAAGAACGGAAGTAGCAAGCTTCCTAGTAGCTTTATATTGGGCATTGCAAATTCTATGCCAAGTATCTTTTAAACTTTCCCTCTCCCTTTGTTTAAAATTGTGAATTTCTTGTTAGGGAGTGAGAATAAGGACAGGAGGACTAGCCATGACGACAAGGTAAATGATCTAACACACAAGCAAATAGAAAAAGGCAAGCGAAAAAGAGAGGAGGAGATTGGGAAAGAGAGGGCGAATAAAACGGCAAGGGTGAAGTGGGGGAGAGGAAAACGAGAGGCAAATGGAAAATAATGTAAATGCGAGGGAGATGGGTTTGTGATGGGTACTTAGTATGTCTTGACTTGAGCGAAGACCTCCCCGGCAACGGCGCCAGAAATCCTTCTTGCTACGTCTTGAGCTTGCGTTGGTTTTCCTCGAAGAGGAGAGGCTGATGCAACAAAGTTTATCGAAAGTATTTCCCTCAGTTTTGAGAACCAAGGTATCAATCCAGTAGGAGGCTCCTCAAAAGTCCCACGCACCTACACAAACAAACTGAGAACTCGCAACCAATGCAATAAAGGGGTTGTCAATCCCTTCACGGCCACTTGCGAAAGTGAGATCTAATAAAGATAGTATGATAAGATAAATATATTTTTGGTATTTTGTAATATAGATGCAAAAATTAAAGATGCAAATAAAAGTAGATTGAAAGCAAATATGATAAGAGATAGACCCGGGGGCCAAAGGTTTCACTAGTGGCTTCTCTCGAGATAGCATAAGTATTACGGTGGGTGAACAAATTACTGTCGAGCAATTGATAGAAAAGCACATAGTTATGAGATTATTTAGGCATGATCATGTATATAGGCATCACGTCCATAACAAGTAGACCGACTCCTTCCTCCATCTACTACTATTACTCCACACATCGACCGACTCCTGCCTACATCTAGAGTATTAAGTTCATAAGAACAGAGTAACGCATTAAGCAAGATGACATGATGTAGAGGGATAAACACATGCAATATGATATAAAACCCATCTTGTGATCCTCGATGGCAACAATACAATACGTGCCTTGCAACCCTTTCTGTCACTGGGTAAGGACACCGCAAGATTGAACCCAAAGCTAAGCACTTCTCCCATGGCAAGAAAGACCAATCTAGTAGGCCAAACCAAACTGATAATTCGAAGAGACTTGCAAAGATAACTCAATCATACATAAAAGAATTCAGAGAAGATTCAAATATTATTCATAGATAAACTTGATCATAAACCCACAATTCATCAGATCTCGACAAACACACCGCAAAAAGAGTTTACATCGAATAGATCTCCACAAGAGAGGGGGAGAACATTGTATTGAGATCCAAAAAGAGAGAAGAAGCCATCTAGCTAATAACTATGGACCCATAGGTCTGTGGTAAACTACTCACAACTCATCGGAGGGCGCGAGGATGTTGATGTAGAGGCCCTCCATGGTTGATTCCCTCTCCGGTAGAGTGCCGGCGAAGGCTCCAAGATGGGATCTCGCGGATACAGAAGGTTACGGTGGTGTAAATTGTGTTTCGTGGTGCTCCTGGATGTTTTCGGGGCACGTAGGTATATATATAGGAGGAAGAAGTACGTCGGTGGCCGCCCGAGGGGCCCACGAGACAGGGGGCACGCCCTCCAGGGGGGCGCGCCCCCCTATCTCGTGGGCCCCTCGGAAGCTTCTTGACTTGCACTCCAAGCTCTCCGGATCATGTTCATTCCAAAAATCACGCTCCCGAAGGTTTCATTCCGTTTGGACTCCGTTTGATATTCCTTTTCTTTGAAATATTGAAATAGGCAAAAAAAAACAGCAATATGGGTTGGGCCTCCGGTTAGTAGGTTAGTCCCAAAAATGATATAAATGTGTAAAATAAAGCCCATAAACATCCAAAAGGGGTAATATACTATCATGGAACAATAAAAAATTATAGATACATTGGAGACGTATCAGCAGGCAGGAGGGGAGGCACCCCCCCCCCTTTCCTTTCTCTCATGTGGAGGGGAAGGCAGGAGGGGCTAGCCCTCCTCCCTTTCCTTCCCTAGGGCCGCCTATCATAAGGAAGGGCGCGCCAGCCCTATGTGGGCTGGTGTGCCCTCCCTCATTGGCACAACAAGCCCAATAACTGCCAGTGGCCTCCCGGAACCCCTCTCGGTACTCCGATAAAACTCTGGTGCATTCGGAAACCTTTTCGGAGACCAAATAGTATCGTCATATATATCGATCTTTACCTCTGGACCATTCTGGAGCTCCTCGTCATGTCTGTGATCTCATCCGGAACTCCAAACAACATTCATTGACCAACTCACATGACTTATATTATACTATATCGTCAACGGACGTTAAGCATGCGGACCCTACGGGTTTGAGAATGATGTAGACATGAACGAGACGCCTCTTTGGTCAATAACCAATAGCGAGACCTGGATGCCCATATTGGTTCCTACATATTTTTATTAAGATCTTTATCGGTCGTACCTTTATGACAACATACATAATTCCCTTCGTCTGTCGGTATGTTACTTGCCCGAGATTCAATCGTGGGTATCTCCATACCTAGTTCAATCTCGTTACCAGTAAGTCTCTTTACTCGTTCCGTAATACATCATCTCGTAACTAACTCCTTAGTCAATTTTCTTGCAAGCTTCTTGTGATGTTGTATTGCCGAGAAGGCCCAGAGATACCTCTCTGACACAGAGAGTGACAAATCCCACTCTCGTTTCATGCCAACTCAACAGACACCTTCGGAGACACCTGTAGAGCATCTTTATGATCACCCAGTCACATTGTGACGTTTGATAGCACATAAGGTATTCCTACAATATTCGGGAGTTCCATGACCTCATGGTCCAAGGAATATGTATTGACATTAAGAAAGCAGTAGCAATAAACTGAACGATCATATGCTAAGCTAATAGATGGGTCTTGTCCATCACATCATTCTCCTAATGATGTGATCAATGACAACTCATGTCTATGGTTAGAAACCTTAACCATCTTTGATCAATGAGCTAGTCTAGTAGAGGCTCACCAGGGACACGGTATTTGTTTATGTATCCATACATGTATTTAAGTTTTCGATCAATACAATTCTAGCATGAATAATAAACCTTTACCATGATTAAGGAAATATGATAATAACCATTTTATTATTGCCTCTAGGGCATATTTATATTAGTCTCCCACTTGCACTAAAGTCAATAATCTAGTTCACATCGCCATGTGATTAACACCCGAAGAGTTCACTGGAGTCAATAATCTAGTTCGCATCGCCATGTGATTAACACCCAAAGAGTTCTATGGTGTGATCATGTTTTGCCCATGAGAGAAGTTTAGTCAACAGGTTTGCCACATTCAGATCCGTATGTATTTTGCAAATTTCTATTTCTATAATGCTCTCCATGGAGCTACTCTAGCTAATTGCTCCCACTTTCAATGCGTATCCAGATTGAGACTCAGAGTCATCTGGATCGGTTTCAAATCTTGTATCGACGTAAACCTTTACGATGAACTCTTTATCACCTCCATAACCGAGAAACATTTCCTTTGTCCTCTTAGGTAACTAAGGATAATTTTGATCGCTGACCAGTGATCCACTCCGAGATCACTATGTACCCCTGGCCAAACTCATGGTCAGGCACACATTAGGTCTGGTACCCAGCATGGCATACATAATAGAACCTATGACTAAGGCATAGGGAATGACTTTCATTCTCTCTATATCTTCTGCCATGGTCAGGCTTTGAGTCTTACTCAACTTCACACCTTGCAATACAGGCAAGAACCCTTTCTTTGATTGGTCCATTTTTGAACTTCTTCAAAAGTTTGTCAAGGTATGTGCTTTGTGAAAGTCCTAATAAGCATCTCGATCTATCCCTATAAATCTTGATGCCCAATATATATGCAGCTTCACCGAGGTCTTTCATTGAAAAATTCTTATTCAAGTATCCTTTATGCTATCCAGAAGATCTATATCATTTCCAATCAGCAATATGTCATCCACATATAATATCAGAAATGCTACAGAGCTCCCACTCACTTTCTTGTAAATACAAGCTTCGCCATAAGTCTTTATAAAACCATATGCTTTGATCAAATCATAAAAACGTATATTCCAACTCCGAGATGATTGCACCAGTCCATAGATGGATCGCTGGAGCTTGCACATTTTCATAGCATCTTTAGGATCGACAAAACCTTTTGGTTGCATCATATACAACTCTTCTTTTAAGAAATCCATTAAGGAATGCACTTTTGGCGTCCATTTTCCAGATTTCATAATCATAAAAAGCGGCAATTGCTAACATGATTCGGACAGACTTAAGAATAGATACGGGTGAGAAAGTCTCATCGTAGTCAACCCCTTGAACTTGTCAAAAACCTTTTGCGACAAGTCAAGCTTTGTAGACGGTGACATTACCATCAGCGTTCGTCTTCTTCTTGAAGATCCGTTTGTTCTCAATGGCTTGCCGATCATCGGGCAAGTCCACCAAAGTCCACACTTTGTTCTCATACAAGGATCTGATCTCAGATTTCATGGCCTCGAGCCATTTATCGGAATCTGGGCTCATCATAGCTTCTTCATAGTTTGTAGGTTTGCCATGGTCTAATAACATGACTTACATGACAGGATTACCGTACCACTCTGGTGCGGAATGTGTTTTGGTCGACCTATGAGGTCCAGTAGTAACTTGATCCGAAGTTTCATGATCATCATCATTAGCTTCCTCTCTAGTTGGTGTAGGCATCACGGGAATGGTTTTATTTTATGTGCTACTTTCCAATTCGAGAGAAGGTACAATTACCTCATTGAGTTCTACTTTCCTCCTACTCACTTCTTTCGAGAGAAACTCCTTCTCTAGAAAGGACCCATTCTTGGCAACAAAGATCTTGCCTTCGGATCTGTGGTAGAAGGTGTACCCAATAGTTTATTTTGGGTATCCTATGAAGACGCACTTCTCCAATTTGGGTTCGAGCTTATCAGGCTGAAGACTTTTGACATACGCGGCGCATCCCCAAACTTTAAGAAACGGCAACTTAGGTTTCTTGCCAAACCACAGTTCATACGGTGTCGTCTCAACGGATTTAGATGGTGCCCTATTTAATGTGAATGCGGCTGTGTCTAATGCATAACCCCAAAATAATAAAGGTAAATCAGTAAGAAACATCATAGATCGCACGATATCTAATAAAGTACGGTTAGGACGTTCGGACACACCATTATGCTGTGGTGTTCCAGGTGGCGTGAGTTGTGAAACAATTCCACATTGTTTTAAATGAAGGCTAAACTCGTAACTCAAATATTCAGCCCCACGATCAGATCGTAGAAATTTTATTTTCTTCTTACGATGATTCTCTACTTCACTCTGAAATTCTTTGAACTTTTCAAATGTTTCAGACTTGTGTCTCATCAAGTAGATATACCCATATCTACTCAAATCATCTATGAAGGTTAGAAAATAACGATACCTGCCGCATGCCTCAACACTCATTGGATCACATACATCGGTATGCATTATTTCCAATAAGTCATTAGCTCGCTCTTTTGTTTCGGAGAATATAGTTTAGTCATCTTGCCCATGAGGCATGGTTCGCAAGTATCAAATGATACATGATCAAGTGATTCCAAAAGTCCATCCGCATAGAGTTTCTTCATGCGCTTTACACCAATATAACCTAAACGGTAGTGCCACAAGTATGTTGCACTATCATTATCAAGTTTGCATATTTTGGCATCAATATTATGAATATGTATATCACTATAATCCAGCTTCAACAAGAATAGACCATTCATCAAAGGTGCATTACCATAAAAAATATTACTCATATAAATAGAACAACCATTATTCTCTGACTTAAATGAATAACTGTCTCGCAATAAATAAGATCCAGATATAATGTTCATGCTCAACGCTGGCACCAAATAACAATTATTGAGGTTTAAAACTAATCCCGAAGGTAGATGTAGAGGTAGTGTGCCGACGGCGATCACATCGACCATGGAACCATTCCCGACGTGCATTGTGACCTCGTCCTTAGCCAATCTTCGTTTATTCCACAACTCCTGTTTTGAGTTACAAGTATGAGCAACTGAACCAATATCAAATACCCAGGCGCTGCTACGAGCATTAGTAAAGTACACATCAATAACATGTATATCAAATATACCTTTCTTTGTTTTGCCATCCTTCTTATCTGCCATGTATTTGGGGCAGTTCTGCTTCCAGTGACCCCTCCCTTTGCAGTAGAAGCACTCAGTTTCAGGCTTGGGTCACGGGAGCAACAACTTTCTTGCCATTTTCCTTGAAGTTCCCTTTCTTTCCCTTGCCCTTTTTCCTGAAACTAGTGGTCTTGTTAACCATCAACACTTGATGCTCCTTCTTGATTTCTACCCCCGTCGATTTCAGCATTGCGAAGAGCTCGGGAATCATTTTCATCATCCCTTGCATATTATAGTTCATCATGAAGCCTTTGTAGCTTGGTGGTAGTGACCGAAACTCTGTCAATAACACTCTCAACTGGAAGATTAATTCCCAGCTGAGTCAAGTGGTTATGATACCCAGACATTTTGAGTATGTGTTCACTAACAGAACTATTCTCCTCCATCTTATAGCTATAGAACTTGTAGGATACTTCATATCTCTCAACCCGAGCAAGAAATATCAATTTCATCTCTTGGAACATCTCATATGCTCCGTGGTTCTAAGCCGTAAAGCATGGCACACTAAACTATTGAGTAGTCATCGGATCGAGCCTGCCAGACGTTCATAACATCTGCAGTAGCTCCTGTAGCAGGTCTATCACCTAGCGGTGCATCAAGGACATAATTCTTCGGTGCAACAATGAGGATAATCCTCAAGTTACGGCCCGGTCCATGTAGTTGCTACCATCATCTTTCATCTTAGCTTTCTCTAGGAACGTATTAAAATTCAAGGTAACGGTAGCACGGGCCATTGATCTACAACATAGATATGCAAAAACTATTAAGACTAAGTTCATGATAATTTAAGTTCAATTAATCAAATTACTAATAAACTCCCACTTAAATCAACATCCCTCAAGTTGTCTAAGTGATACATGATCCAAATCAACTAACCCATGTCCAATCATCACGTGAGATGGGGTAGTCTTCAAAGGTGAACATCTCTATTTTGATCATATCTACTATATGACTCACGTTGGACCTTTTGGTCTCCAGTGTTCCCAGACCATGTCTGTACATGCCAGGCTCGTCAAGTTTAACCCAAGTATTATCCATGTGCAAAACTATCTTACACCCATTGTATGTGAACGTAGAGTCTATCACACCCGATCATCATGAGGTGCTTCGAAACGACGAACTTTCACAACGGTGCATACTTAGGGAGAACAATTTTTAACTTGAAATTTAGTGAAGGGATCATCTTATAATGCTATCGCCGTTCTAAGAAAACTAAGATGCATAAAGGATAAACATCACATGCAATCAAAATATGTGACATGATATGGCCATCATCATCTTGCGCTTTTGATCTCCATCTCCAAAGCATCGTCATGATCTCCATCGTCACTGGCTCGACACCTTGATCTCCATCATTACGTAGGGGTCGTCTCACCAACTATTGCTTCTACAACTATTGCTAACGCATAGCGATAAAGTAAAGCAATTAAATGGCGCTTGCTTGCATTTCATACAATAATTAAGAGACAACCCTAAGGCTCCTGCCGGTTGTCGATATTACTAAACATGATCATCTCATACAACAACGTATATCACATCACGTCTTGACCATATCACATCACAACATTCCCTACAAAAACAAGTTAGACGTCGTCTACTTTGTTGTTACAAGTTTTACATGGCTGCTACGGGCAACTAGGAAGAACCGTTCTTACCTACGCAAAAACCACAATGGTGATGATCAAGTTTGTTGTTTTAACCTTCTTCAAGGACCGGACGTAGTCAAATTCGATTTTACTAAGGTAGGATAAATAGACACCCGCCAGCCACCTTTATGCAAAACAAGTTGCATGTCAGTCGGTGGAACCGGTCTCATGTGCGTGGAAATGTAAGGTTGGTCCGGGTTGCTTCATCCCACAATGCCACCGAATCAAAATAATGTTGGAAATATGGCCTAGAGGCAATAATAAATGGTTATTATTATATTTCTGTGTTCATGATAATTGTCTATTATTCATGCTATAACTGTGTTATCCGGAAATCATAATACACGTGTGAATACATAGGCCACAACAAGTCCCTAGTGAGCCTCTAGTAGACTAGCTCGTTGATCAACAGATAGTCATGGTTTCCTGACTATGGGCATTGGATGTCATTGATAACGGGATCACATCATTAGGAGAATGATGTGATGGACAAGACCCAAATCTAAGCATAGCTCAAAGATCGTGTAGTTCGTTTAGCTAGAGCTTTTCCAAATGTCAAGTATCATTTCCTTAGACCATGAGATTGTGCAACTCCCGGATACCGTAGGAGTGCTTTGGGTGTACCAAACGTCACAACGTAATTGGGTGGCTATAATGGTGCACTACGGGTATCTCCGAAAGTGTCTATTGGGTTGGCACGAATCGAGACTGGGATTTGTCACTCCGTATGACGGAGAGGTATCTCTGGGCCCACTCGGTAATGCATCATCATAATGAGCTCAATGTGACCAAGTGTTTGGTCATGGATCATGCATTACGGTACGAGTAAAGTGACTTGCCGGTAACGAGACTAAACGAGGTATTGGGATACCAACGATCAAGTCTCGGGCAAGTAACGTATCGATTGACAAAGGGAATTGTATACGGGGTTAATTGAATCCTCGACATCATGGTTCATCCAATGAGATCATCGAGGACTATGTGGGAGCCTACATGGGTATCCAGATCCTGCTGTTGGTTATTGACCGGAGAGGCGTCTCGGTCATGTCTGCATATCTCCCGAACCCGTAGGGTCTACACACTTAAGGTTCAGTGACGCTAGGGTTGTAGAGATATTAGTATGCAGCAAACCGAAAGTTGTTCGGAGTCCCGGATGAGATCCCGGACATCACGAGGAGTTCCGGAATGGTCTGGAGGTGAAGAATTATATATAGGAAGTGTTGTTTCGGCCATTGGGAAAGTTTCGGGGGTCATCGGTATTGTACCGGGACCACGGGAAGGGTCCTGGGGGTCCACCGGGTGGGGCCACCTATCCCGGAGGGCCCCGTGGGCTGAAGTGGGGAGGGAACCAGCCCCTGGTGGGCTGGTGCGCCCCCCTTGGGCCCCCTCCTGTGCCTAGGGTTGGGAACCCTAGGGGAGGGGGCGCCTGCACTTTCCTTGGGGGGCAAGTTCCCCCCTTGGCCGCCGCCCCCTAGGAGATCCCATCTCCTAGGGCGGGCGCCCCCCTGGGGACCCTATATAAAGAGGGGGGAGGGAGGGCAGCTGCACCCTGCATGTTGGCGCCTCCCTTCCCCCTTGCTACACCTCTCCCTCCCGCAGACGCTTGGCGAAGCCCTGCCGGATCCCTGCTGCATCCACCACCATGCCGTCGTGCTGCTGGATCTTCATCAACCTCTCCTTCCCCCTTGCTGGATCAAGAAGGAGGAGACGTCATGCTGATCGTACGTGTGTTGAACGCAGAGCTGCCGTCCGTTCGGCGCTAGGATCTCCGGTGATTTGGATCACGACGTGAACGACTTCATCAACCCCATTCTCTTGAACGCTTCCGCTCACGATCTACAAGGGTATGTAGATGCACTCCCCTCTCTCGTTGCTGGATGAACTCATAGATTGATCTTGGTGAACGTAGGAATTTTTTTATTTTATGCAACGTTCCCCAATAGTGGCATCATGAGCTAGGTCTATGCGTAGTTCTCTTTGCACGAGTAGAACAAAATTTGTTGTGGGCGTAGATGTTGTCAACTTTCTTGCCACTACTAGTCTTATTTTGCTTCAGCGGTATTGTGGGATGAAGCGTCCCGAACCAACCTTACACGTACGCTTACGTGAGACAGGTTCCACCGACTGACATGCACTAGTTGCATAAGGTGGCTAGCGGGTGTCTGTCTCTCCCACTTTAGTTGGAGCGGATTCGATGAAAAGGGTCCTTATGAAGGGTAAATAGAAGTTGGCAAATCACGTTGTGGCTTTAACGTATGTAAGAAAACGTTCTTGCTAGATCACCTATAGAAGCCACATAAAAACTTGCAACAACAATTAGAGGACGTCTAACTTGTTTTTGCAGCAAGTGTTTTGTGATGTGATATGGCCAAAGTTGTGATGAATGATGAATGATATATATGTGATGTATGAGATCATGTTCTTGTAATAGGAATCACGACTTGCATGTCGATGAGTATGACAAGCGGCAGGTGCCATAGGAGTTGTCTTTATTTTTGTATGACCTGCGTGTCATTGAAGAACGCCATGTAAACTACTTTACTTTATTGCTAAATGCGTTAGCCATAGAAGTAGAAGTAGTCGTTGGCATGACAACTTCATGAAGACACGATGATGGAGATCATGATGATGGAGATCATGGTGTCATGCCGGTGACGAAGATGATCATGCAGCCCCGAAGATGGAGATCAAAGGAGCTATATGATATTGGCCATATCATGTCACTATTATGATTGCATGTGATGTTTATCATGTTTTTCCATCTTGTTTACTTAGAACAACAGTAGTAAGTAAGATGATCCCTCATGATAATTTCAAGAAAAGTGTTCCCCCTAAATGTGCACCGTTGCGAAGGTTCGTTGTTTCGAAGCACCACGTGATGATCGGGTGTGATAGATCCTAACGTTCAAATACAACGGGTGTAAGCCAGATTTACACACGCAATACACTTAGATTGACTTGACGAGCCTAGCATGTACAGACATGGCCTCGGAACACGAAAGACCGAAAGGTCGAGCATGCGTCGTATAGAAGATACGATCAACATGAAGATGTTCACCGATGTTAACTAGTCCGTCTCACGTGATGATCGGACACGGCCTAGTTGACTCGGATCATGTTTCACTTAGATGACTAGAGGGATGTCTGTCTCAGTGGGAGTTCATTAAATAATTTGATTAAGATGAACTTAATTATCATGAACTTAGTCTAAAATCTTTACAATATGTCTTGTAGATCAAATGGCCAACACTCATGTCCACCTGAACTTCAACGCATTCCTAGAGAAAACCAAGCTGAAAGACGATGGCAGCAACTATACGGACTGGGTCCGGAACCTGAGGATCATCCTCATAGCTGCCAAGAAAGATTATGTCCTAGAAGCACCGCTAGGTGAAGCACCAATCCCTGAGAACCAAGACATTATGAACGCTTGGCAGTCTCGTGTTGATGATTACTCCCTCGTTCAGTGTGGCATGCTTTACAGCTTAGAACCGGGGCTCCAAAAGCGTTTTGAGCAACACAGAGCATATGAGATGTTCGAGGAGCTGAAAATGGTTTTCCAAGCTCATGCCCGGGTCGAGAGATATGAAGTCTCCGACAAATTCTTCAGCTGTAAAATGGAGGAAAATAGTTCTGTCAGTGAGCACATACTCAAGATGTCTGGGTTGCACAACCGCCTGACTCAGCTGGGAGTTAATCTCCCGGATGACGTGGTCATTAACAGAATTCTCCAGTCGCTCCCACCAAGCTACAAGAGCTTTGTGATGAACTTCAGTATGCAGGGGATGGGAAAGACCATTCTTGAGGTATATTCAATGCTGAAATCAGCTGAGGTAGAGATCAAAAAGGAACATCAAGTGTTGATGGTGAATGAAACCACTAAGTTCAAGAAAGGCAAGGGTAAGAAGAACTTCAAGAAGGACGGCAAGGAAGTTGCCGTGCCTGGTAAGCCAGTTGCCAGGAAGAAGTCAAGCAATGGACCCAAGCCTGAGACTGAGTGCTTTTATTGCAAGGGAAGTGGTCACTGGAAGCGGAACTGCCCCAAGTACTTAGCGGACAAGAAGGCCGGCAAAACCACAGGTATATGTGATATACATCTAATTGATGTGTACCTTGCCAGTGCTCGTAGTAGCTCCTGGGTATTTGATACTGGCGCGGTTGCTCACATTTGTAACTCAAAGTAGGAGCTGCGGAATAAGCGGAGACTGGCGAAGGACGAGGTGACGATGCGCGTCGGGAATGGTTCCAAGGTCGATGTTATCGCCGTCGGCATGCTACCTCTACATTTACCTACGGGATAACCTCAATAATTGTTATTTAGTACCAGCTTTGAGCATGAACAGTGTATCAAGATCTCGTTTAATTCGAGATGCCTACTCATTTAAATCCGAGAATAATGGTTGTTCTATTTATATGAGTGATATGTTTTATGGTCATGCCCCACTGGTGAATGGTTTATTATTAATGAATCTCGAGCACAATGTTACACATATTCATACTGTGAATGCCAAAAGATGTAAAGTTGATAATGATAGTCCCACATACTTGTGGCACTGCCGCCTTGGTCACATTGGTGTCAAAGCATGAAGAAGCTCCATGCTGATGGACTTTTAGAGTCTCTAGATTATGAATCGTTTGACACATGCGAGCCATGCCTCATGGGCAAGATGACCAAGACTCCGTTCTCCAGAACAATGGAGTGAGCAACCAACTTATTGGAAATCACACATACTGATGTGTGCGGCCAATGAGCGTTGAGGCTCGCGGAGGATATAGTTATGTTCTCACTCTCACTGATGACTTGAGTAGATATGGGTATGTCTACTTGATGAAACACAAGTCTGAAACCTTTGAAAAGTTCAAGGAATTTCAGAATGAGGTAGAGAATCAACGTGACCGAAAGATAAAGTTCCTACGATCAGATCGTGGGGGAGAATATTTAAGTCACGAATTTGGTACGCACTTAAGAAAATGTGGAATCGTTTCACAACTCACGCCGCCTGGAACACCTCGGTGAAATGGTGTGTCCGAACGTCGTAATCGCACTCTATTGGATATGGTGCGATCTATGATGTCACTTACTGATTTACCGCTATCATTTTGGGGATACGCTCTAGAGACAGCTACATTCACTTTAAATAGGGCACCGTCTAAATCCGTTGAGACGACACCGTATGAATTATGGTTTGGGAAGAAACCTAAGCTATCATTTCTAAAAGTTTGGTGATGTGATGCTTATGTCAAGAAACTTCAACCTGAGAAGCCCGAACCCAAGTCGGAAAAATGCGTATTCATAGGATACCCTAAGGAAATCATAGGGTATACTTTCTACTTAAGATCCGAAGGCAAGATCTTTGTTGCCAAGAATGGGTCCTTTCTGCAGAAAGAGTTTCTCTCGAAAGAATTAAGTGGGAGGAAAGTAGAGCTTGATGAAATACAGCCTCTTGAAACAGTGAGTAGCGCAACTCAGGAAGATGTTCCTGTGGTGCCTGCACCGACAAGAGAGGAGGTTAATGATGATGATCAAGATACTTCGGATCAAGCTCCTACTGAACTTCGAAGGTCCACAAGGACACGTTCTGCACCAAAGTGGTACGGCAACCCTATCTTGGAAATCATGTTGTTAGACAACAGTGAACCTTCGAACTATGAAGAAGCGATGTCGGGCCCAGATTCCAAAAAATGGCTTGAAGCCATGCAATCCGAGATAGGATCCATGTATGAAAACGAAGTGTGGACTTTGACAGACTTGCCCGATGATCGGCGAGTGATAGAAAACAAATGGATATTTAAGAAGAAGACGGACACAGATGGTAATGTCACCATATATAAAGCTCGACTTGTCGCTAAGGGTTATCGACAAGTTTAAGGGATTGACTGCAATGAGACATTCTCTCCCGTAGCGAAGCTGAAGTCCGTCCGAATCATGTTAGCAATTGCCGCATACTATGATTATGAGATATGGCAAATGGACGTCAAAACGGCTTTCCTTAATGGTCACCTTAAGGAAGAACTGTATATGATGCAGCCGGATGGTTTTGTCGACCCTAAGAATGCTAACAAGGTATGCAAGCTCCAGCGCTCCATCTATGGGCTGGTGCAAGCATCTCAGAGTTGGAACATTCGCTTTAATGAGATGATTAAAGCGTTTGGGTTTATGCAGACTTATGGATAAGCCTGCGTTTACAAGAAAGTGAGTGGGAGCTCCGTAGCATTTCTCATATTATATGTGGATGACATACTTTTGATGGGAAATAATATAGAACTTTTGGACAGCATAAAGGCCTACTTGAATAAGTGTTTTTCAATGAAGGACCTTGGAGAAGCTGCTTACAAATTAGGCATCAAAATCTATAGAGATAGATCAAGACGCCTCATAGGTCTTTCACAAAGCACATACCTTGATAAGATATTGAAGAAGTTCAATATGGATCAGTCCAAGAAGGGGTTCCTGCCTGTGCTGCAAGGTGTGAAATTGAGCTCAGCTCAATGTCCGACCACGACAGAAGATAAAGAAGAGATGAGTGTCATCCCCTATGCCTCAGCCATAGGGTCTATCATGTATGCCATGACCTGTACCAGACCTGATATAAACCTTGCCGTAAGTTTGGTAGGAAGGTACCAAAGTAATCCCGGCAAGGAACACTGGACAGCGGTCAAGAACATCCTTAAGTACCTGAAAAGGACTAAGGACATGTTTCTCGTATATGGAGGTGACGAAGAGCTCGTCGTAAAGGGTTACATCGACGCTAGCTTCGACACAGATCTGGATGACTCTAAGTCACAAACCGGATACGTGTATATTTTGAATGGTGGGGCAGTAAGCTGGTGCAGTTGCAAGCAGAGCGCGTGGCGGGATCTACATGTGAAGCGGAGTACATGGCAGCCTCGGAGGCAGCGCATGAAGCAATCTGGGTGAAGGAGTTCATCACTGACCTAGGAGTCATACCCAATGCGTCGGGGCCGGTCACAATCTTCTGTGACAACACTGGAGCTATTGCACTTGCCAAGGAGCCCAGGTTTCACAAGAAGACCAAGCACATCAAGCATCGCTTCAACTCCATCCGTGAAAATGTTCAAGATGGAGACATAGATATTTGTAAAGTACATACAGACCTGAATGTAGCAGATCCGTTGACTAAACCTCTCCCTAGGGCAAAACATGATCAACACCAGAACGCAATGGGTGTTCGATTCATCACAATGTAACTAGAATATTGACTCTAGTGCAAGTGGGAGACTGTCTATTATTCATGCTATAACTGTGTTATCCGGAAATCGTAATACACGTGTGAATACATAGGCCACAACAAGTCCCTAGTGAGCCTCTAGTAGACTAGCTCGTTGATCAGCAGATAGTCATGGTTTCCTGACTATGGGCATTGGATGTCATTGATAACGGGATCACATCATTAGGAGAATGATGTGATGGACAAGACCCAATTCTAAGCATAGCTCAAAGATCGTGTAGTTCGTTTAGCTAGAGCTTTTCCAAATGTCAAGTATCATTTCCTTAGACAATGAGATTGTGCAACTCCCGGATACCGTAGGAGTGCTTTGGGTGTACCAAACGTCACAACGTAACTGGGTGGCTATAAAGGTGCACTACGGGTATCTCCGAAAGTGTCTGTTGGGTTGGCACGAATAGAGACTGGGATTTGTCACTCCGTATGACGGAGAGGTATCTCTGGGCCCACTCGGTAATGCACGATCATAATGAGCTCAATGTGACCAAGTGTCTGGTCACGGGATCATGCATTACAGTACGAGTAAAGTGACTTGCCGGTAACGAGACTAAACGAGGTATTGGGATACCGACGATCAAGTCTCGGGCAAGTAACATACCGATTGACAAAAGGAATTGTATACGGGGTTAATTGAATCCTCGACATCGTGGTTCATCCAATGAGATCATCGAGGAGTATGTGGGAGCCTACACACTTAAGGTTTGGTGAGGCGTCTCGGTCATGTCTGCATATCTCCCGAACCCGTAGGGTCTACACACTTAAGGTTCGGTGACGCTAGGGTTGTAGAGATATTAGTATGCAGCAAACCGAAAGTTGTTCGGAGTCCCGGATGAGATCCCGGATGTCACGAGGAGTTACGGAATGGTCCGGAGGTGAAGAATTATATATAGGAAGTGTTGTTTCGGCCATCGGGAAAGTTTCGGGGGTCACCGCTATTGTACCGGGACCACCGGAAGGGTCCCGGGGGTCCACTGGGTGGGGCCACCTATCCCGGAGGGCCCCGTGGGCTGAAGTGGGGAGGGAACCATCCCCTGGTGGGCTGGTGCGCCCCCCCTTGGGCCTCGTCCTGTGCCTAGGGTTGGGAACCCTAGGGGAGGGGGCGCCTCCACTTGCCTTGGGGGGCAAGTTCCCCCCTTGGCCGCCGCCCCCCCTAGGAGATCCCATCTCCTAGGGCCGGCGCCCCCCCTGGGGACCCTATATAAAGGGGGGGAGGGAGGACAGCCGCACCCTGCATCTTGGCGCCTCCCTTCCCCCTTGCTACACCTCTCCCTCCCGCAGACGCTTGGCGAAGCCCTGCCAGATCCCTGCTGCATCCACCACCACACAGTCGTGCTACTGGATCTTCATCAACCTCTCCTTCCCCCTTGCTGGATCAAGAAGGAGGAGACGTCACGCTGACCGTACGTGTGTTGAACGCGGAGGTGCCATCCATTCGGCGCTAGGATCTCCGGTGATTTGGATCACGACGTGAACGACTCCCTCAACCCCATTATCTTGAACGCTTCCGCTCGCGATCTACAAGGGTATGTAGATGCACTCCCCTCTCTCATTGCTGGATGAACTCATAGATTGATCTTTGTGAACGTCAGAAATTTTTTATTTTATGCAACGTTCCCCAACAAATAAGACGTTGGTGGTAGGTAGTATGACCATCACCGCCCACAACTCTTTTGTGTTCTACTCGTGCATATCATCTACGCATAAACCTGGCTCGGATGCCACAGTTGGGAAACGTTGCATGGAAAACAAAAAAATTCTACGCACACGTAAGATCTATTAGTGGAGATGCGTAGCTACGAGAGGGGGGAGCATCTACATACCCTTGTAGATTGCTAAGTGGAAGCGTTTATCAACGCGGTTGATGTAGTCGTACACCTTCACGATTCATCCCGATCAAGTACCAAACTTATGATTCCTCTGCGTTCAGCACACGTTCAGCTCGATGACGTCCTCACCTTCTCGATCCAACAAGAGAGGCGAATTAGTAGATGAGTTCCGGCAGCACGACGGTGTGGTGACGGTGGTGGTGAAACTATCCACAGGGCTTCACCAAGCACAATGGACGTGGACGAAGGAGGAACTAGAACTAGAGGGAGACGGGGCGCCGCACACGGCTTGGGGATCGTGGTGTGCGTTGCCCCTCTCCCTCCTCTCATATATATATATATAGGTGGAGAGGGGGAGGGGAGGCAGCCCAAGGGTGCCCCCAAAGGGGCCGGCGGCCAGCCCTAGTGGCCTGCCCTAGGTGCGCCCCCTTTCCTTTCTTGGCACTCAGGGAGAAGGCTGGAGGGGAGGCGCCCTCCCCCTTCCTTTCTTTGCGCTCAGGGAGAAGGTAGGTGGGGAGCCCCCCATTTCCTTTCTTTCATGTGGAGGGGAAGGCAGGAGGGGCTAGCCCTCCTCCCTTTCCTTCCCTAGGGTCGCATGTGATGAGGAGGGGTGTGCCAGCCCTATGTGGGGTGGTGCGCTCTCCCTCATTGTCCCAACAAGCCCAATAACTCTCCGTGGCCTCCTGGAACCCCTTCCGGTACTCCGATAAAACTCTGGTGCATTTCGAAACCTTTTCGGAGACCAAATAGTATCATCCTATATATCAATATTTACCTCCAGACCATTCTGGACCTCCTCGTCATGTCCGTGATCTCATCTGGTACTCCGAACAACATTAGGTCACCAACTCACATAACTCATATAATACTACATCGTCAACGAACGTTAAGCATGCGGACCCTACGGGTTCGAGAATGATGTATACATGACTGAGACGCCTCTTCGGTCAATAACCGATAGTGGGACCTAGATGCCCATATTGGTTCCTACATATTCTACGAAGATATTTATTGGTCGAACCTTTATGACAACATACATAATTCCCTTTGTCTGTCGCTATGTTACTTGCCCGAGATTTGATCATTCGTATCTCCATACCTAATTCAATATCGTTACCTGTAAGTCTCTTTATTTGTTCTATAATACATCATCTCATAACTAACTCCTCAGTCACTTTGCTTGCAAGCTTCTTGTGATGTTGTATTACTGAGAGGGCCAAGAGATACCTCTCTGATACACGGAGTGACAAATCCCAATCTCGATTCACGCCAACGCAACAGATACCTTCGGAGATACCTGCAGAGCATCTTTATGATCACCCAGTTACGTTGTGACATTTGATAGAACACAAGGTATTCCTCCAGTATCCGGGAGTTGCATGATCTCATGGTCCAAGGAATATGTATTTGACATTAAGAAAGCAGTAGCAATAAACTGAACGATCATATGCTAAGCTAACTGATGGGTCTTGTCCATCACATCATTCTCTTAGTGATGTGTTCCCGTTATCAAATGACAACTCATGTCTATGGTTAGGAAACCTTAACCATCTTTGATCAATGAGCTAGTCTAGTAGAGGCTCACCAGGGACATGGTATTTGTTTATGTATCCACACATGTATTTAAGTTTCCGGTCAATACAATTCTAGCATGAATAATAAACCTTTATCATGATTAAGGAAATATAATTGTAACCATTTTATTATTGCCTCTAGGGCATAGTTCCATCAAGTCTTTGGTATATGCTAGTAAGATCACATTTCACCAACAATATGTTGATCAAAATAGTATAACATTAGCATTATAGTGGTCCATGTATGGACCTGTAGTTTCTACTCCTGAACATGGATGGTCGCTATTGTGCCGCTTCATGGAGTCTCGTGATATAGTCCAATTCCCTTTTCGGGGAAATACAAAAATGGAATAAATGTGGTTTTGTCTAGGCTACATAAGGTGGTGTCTTGTTCTATGGACTACGAAAACAGGTATCCATGTGGCACGCAAGTTGTTGTTGCTTCATTAGATACTGTGATGGTGAGCCGTGGCTCATCATGACATCAAATTAAACCTAATATGTGGAATAGAGAAAAAACTTTCTGTTTAGTGGGAACAAACAGATCTAATGCTGAGCACCTCTCTCCTTAGGGGGTCCTAGAATTTTCCTTCGCGAATGAGGTAGGGTTGTTGTGGCGAAGAAGAATCTCAAATGGACATGGCACCACTGCATGCATGGAGTTCTTACAACAACCCATTATCAGGTAAGTTATCAACCTTGTGCTGATAGATCCAAAACTAAAGTTAGATTTCTATTAAATGACTCTCAGCTTTGTATCATTGTCTGAATAAGATGCTCTCTCTGCTTCAGGTATGGACAATAGTGAAAGCCCAATGGATCTGCCACCTTATAAGGTGGCCGCATCGGTCATGAACTAGAATGAGTGGAGGTGGCAGGCATGAGCGTAGATGCTTAGATCTGTGAGGAAGAAGTTGGGTGGATGGAAAAAGGGAGATCTTACATAAGGTGTCCCAGTTGTCGGCATGCAATATGGACATTCAAGCCCCGTGCTGGAGTAAGAGGTTTGTGCATAACACATAAAACAATAATTTTAATTTGAACATTCCAAGTCATAAGAAATTCAGTAGGTGCTACCAATAGTGATTGCATTAGTAGATGACAGATAGTTTAGCGGTGATAACCCACAGGTGTAAGGGATCAACTGTAGATTTTTTCAAAAGTAGAGCGTCGAACCTAACAAAGAGCATAATAAATTGTCAAATAGAAAATAACAAGGAATCAATGTAAAAGATGCAAAGAGTGTTTTGATTATTTGTTTGGTCATAAGAATAGTTGCAAGAATGTAATTCTCACGAAAAGTGTAATGATGTAGCAAGTTGTATTACTTGTAGGGATCAAGTCATTCTCAATATCGTTGTAAATGCCGTCAAGTTGTTTTCACCTAGTTCTATTCAGTTTAACTTTCATTGCCGTGATACTTATTGTGTGGTGGAGCCTGTGCTGATATACTATCTCACTTGAACAACATACATACTTATGATTATATCCTTAATGCAAGCATCCGCAAATACAATAAGAGTAATTAAGACAACAAATACACACATCAATAATCCTAGGGTCCCATCAATTCCTCATGAAATAGTTCATAAATTTAGGATTTGCTAATATCTGTCACCCCAGCCACCAATAACTCAATGCTCTCGTCTAGGCCCATAAAGGTGAAGTCACATGCACTCGATGTTCGCACATCACCACTAGAGAATCACACCACACCATAAGACATTGAACTCTATTCACTTGCACATAAATATTACTCCCAAGTTCCCAAGACCATAAAGGGCTACTCACAAGTCATCATATTGATCATGATTGGTGGAGGTAATGACATGGAAAACAATTTGAACATGCAAATATTTCACCAATTAAACATCGAAGAATCAACTACAAGCAATAATTAACAACAGGAAATGATCTAAAATAATAGTTGTTGGGAAACATAGTAGGAAAAAGACTGCCCTGCGATCAAACCAGGAACACTATGAAGATGCATTAATGGTTTAGATTGGATCATTACCAAACCCAAGTTACAACGGAAGAAGAGTCGGTGTAGATCATACTTGAAGTCCCTCAAACCATTCATGAACGATCCCTCAAACCGAAGACCGGAAGCACGGCCTCTCCAAGTATGCAAGCGTATTGTCTTCATGACCCAGTAGCGCTTCGCTGTCTAGAACTAACCGACGCAAAGAATACTAGAACCACACTAAGCTTCTAATTATGAGGACTATATAGGATTAGATCTAGGTCTAAACTAATGAACTAGACTAGAACTAGAGAACTAGAGGACGCTACAAAACTTGTGAATGCAATAGTGCCCAAAACCTCTAGTATATATATGTTGGAGGAGAGTGGAGGGGTGCTGCAAGGGGGGAGGGATTCCTTCCCCCTTGCGCTGGCCAAGGAGGGGGAATCCCCCTCCAATTCGGCCTCCCCTAGCTTCTTGGGGGGCACCTCCATCGAATGGGCCTCATTGTCCCATTAACCTTTTTTCCCTATAGGCCTTTTAGCATTTTCCTTGGCCTATTGATATTTAAATAATAATTATAAAATACTCCTAATCATTAATAGAGCCTTTTATTATTAATTTAACATATCCGAAACATTTTCCACCTATATATCAATTCCCGGTATTAGCATAAACCCCGAAACCCTTCCGGTAACCCCGAAATGCTTTCGGTTTCTCTTGAAACTATTTCTTATATTAATAAAACTATTTCGTAAATATTTTATAATAACTATTGATCTATTAACACCGAGAAGATCGTGATTTCCTTAAGCTTGTGACCCTACAAGATAACAGAAACATAGACATCCATATTGATCCCTATAAAGAAACGAATGACATTCGAGTGAACCTTTGATTATCATGTGTTATTCCCTTTGCTTCGTGATACTTTACAAAACCCGAGATGAGATATATCGGTATCCTCTTGAATGATTCTCGTGCTCACTATACCGGTCTCCTCGTTACCGGTTTTGTTCTTCTTTATTGTTGACATGTTCCTATATGCCTGTGGTCTAGTCACTTGTGTTTGGCCACATGATGATGGATGCCCTCACGCTGACAGGACCCTAAGAATATCTCTCCATCATTGGAGGAGCAAATCCCACTCTTGCTCTATCTATCCCCCTATAAGTTTTCGTTATGATTGTTGTGTTACAGATGACGTTTGTGCAACCCCAAAGTCCATCACACGATGAAGTGACTATGATACTCTCATCATCTAAGGAACTAAAGCATACGTTAACTCTCCGTGTTATAAAGATTGACTTGTGATGATTTTATCTCAAAGTATAACAAAAAAGTTTGGGTCAATTAAATATGACCGTTTTTCCAATATCATATTCTCAAAGTTGTTTAGGACTATCGTCACACTTAACGATACCGTAAGATCCAGAAAACACGATCACTAACAACACTTGAGCTAGTCTTAGAGGCGAGATTAGGAATCAGGTTTTACGTTTATCATTCCACACATGCATATGAGTTTTCCACTAAATCACACATTCCAGGATCATAGCAGTTATTCTTAATTATCAACATGGAAATATAATAATACAATATTATTGCCTCTAGGGCATATTTCCAACAATAGTTCATAGGTTGAAAAGTAGAGTTCACTACAGGAATTAGGTTCTTTGCCATTTGCCATGGCAAACGGCAAAGGAACCAAAAGCGGACGGCAAACCTCTTTGTCGTTTGCCATCGACGGCAAAGCTTCCCGGCAAAGAAAGCTACGGTAAATGATACGTCTCCAACGTATCTATAATTTTTGATTGCTCCATGCTACTTTATCTACTGTTTTGGACTATATTGGGCTTTATTTTCCACTTTTATATTATTTTTGGGACTAACCTATTAACAGGAGGCCCAGCCCAGAATTTCTGTTTTTTGCCTATTTCAGTGTTTCGAAGAAACGGAATATCAAATGGAGTCCAAACGGAATGAAACCTTCGGGAACGTGATTTTCTCACCGAACGTGATCCAGGAGACTTGGACCCTACTCCAAGAATCTTCCGAGGAGGTGATGAGGGTGGAGGGCGCCCCCTGGGCGCGCCCCCCTACCTCGTGGGGCCCTCGGAGCTCCACCGACATACTCCTTCCTTCTAAATATACCTGAATGGTGTCCCCGACCGACAATTTCACTGCCGCACCGGTGTACGACAGGGGGACCCACTCTCCCCACTAATCTTTGTCATTGCGGCTGATCTCCTCCAAGCTGCTATTAATGACGCCTTTAGAGAAGGAAAAATCCAACTGCCCTTTCCCTGCATCGGCTAAACGGACTACCCGGTAATCCAATACACCGACGACACCATCTTGGCCATGCCTGCATGCCCTCAGCAAGCTGCAGTCATCAAACAAATCCTTGTGGACTATGCTTCTTCCATCGGCCTCCGAATTAATTTCCACAAGTCAACTCTAATCCCAATCAACATGACTCAAGAGGCTGCACTGGCGCTTGCGACCCTTTTTGGATGCTCAGTCGGATCCATGCCCTTTACTTATCTTGGATTGCCTCTCGGACGTCTAAATCGACCATCCTTGATCTGATGCCCCTAGTCTGCAGTGCTGAGCGGCGACTCACCTCCACGATTTCAATGATGTCCTATGGGGGCAAACTCTCTTGGCTAAACGCTACCGTCACATCTCTACTCATCTACGCCATGTGCACTCTCAAATTTTTGCCTAAGTTAATTGAGATGCTCGATAAAATTAGAAGGAGATGTCTCTGGACCAAAAAGACGGAGCATGGGGACAAGTGCAACTCCCTTGCCGCGTGGGAGATGGTATGCAAACCCAAAAAACATGGCGGCCTTGGGGTTATCAACATTAAGGTGCAAAATGATGCCCTTCTCATGAAATTCTTACACAAGTTTTACAACAAGCTTGATGTCCCCTGGGTACAGCTCATTTGGAACACATACTATACAGATAAAGTTCCTCACGCCACTGACCCTGTGGGCTCTTTCTGGTGGCGCCAAATCCTCAAGCTTACGCCTGTATTTCGAGGGATTTCGCAGGTCCGAATCGTATCGGGCACTACTATACTGGTTTGGAAAGATCTCTGGGCGCCAGATGTTCTGCAGGTTTCACACCCCCATGCATTCTCCTTCGCCATACACGAGGACGAGACTGTCAAGAATTTCTTGGAGAGCACGGTATTATCGGAAACCTTTCACCTACCACTCTCCCCGCAAGCCCTGGACGAAGTTCGAGACATTCAACGGATCTCCACGCACATCCACCCGTCCGTGTCTGTCAATGATATCTGGTACTATACCTGGGGGAAATCTGTCTACCGGCCGGCTGACTACTACAAATTCTTCTTCCGAGACGCCAACGCCCACCCAGCCTTCTCCTTGCTCTGGCGCTCTCGTTGCATCATGCGGATCAAAGTCTTTGGCTGGCTGCTAATGGTCGACCGACTAAATACACGTGACATGCTCAAGCGTCAAAATTTTGACATAGGTGATGACCACAGTTGCCTGCTCTGCGGCAATCATGACGAAGAAACTGTGGTTCATATGATATTTACTTGCACATTCAGTCAAGCTTGCTGGCGTAAACTTGGGATTAGATGGCTACCCTTCACCTGCCGCCTACAACTACTTCAACAGGCTAAAAACTCCTGGGGACGTCCATTATTCTTTGAAATCTTCCTGGTGGCGGCTTGGAGTCTTTGGAAGGAAAGAAACAATAAACATTTCAGGAGGATTGCGCCAACTGTCAGTGGGTGGCTGAAGAGATTCAAGGAAGATTTTGATCTCCTCCAACATAGGACTAGGGGGAGTCATCCTGCTTTTCTTTCTTCTTTTGTTTCTGAGTTGAACTAATAGTACCACTCCTCGACCACCTGCCCCCCTTCTGGAAGGGCAGGATGGCAAAAAGGACAACAACATATGTACAAACTCTTGTAACACCCTGTCTATATATACATATATGAAAACACAGTAGGAGCCTTTCCTACTGTTTATCCTTCAAAAAAAATTATACCTACGAATCCCCGTATGATCAGAGGGGAGCCCAAAAACCTAATTCCACCGCCGCAATCTTCTGTATCCACGAGATCCCATCTTGGGGCCTGTTTCAGAGCTCCGCCGGAGAGGGCATCCACCACAGAGGGCTTCTACATCATCACCATGGCCCCTCCGATGAAGTGTGAGTAGTTTACTTTAGACCTTCGGGTCCATAGCTAGTAGCTAGATGGCTTCTTCTCTCTTTCTGGATCTCAATACAATGTTCTCCCCCTCTCTCGTGGAGATCTATTCGATGTAATCTTCTTTTTGCGTTGTGTTTGTTGAGACCGATGAATTGTGGGTTTATGATCCAACTTATCTATGAACAATATTTGAATCTTCTCTGAATTCTTTTATGTATGATTGAGTTATCTTTGCAAGTCTCTTCGAATTATCTGTTTGGTTTGGCCAACTAGATTGGTAGTTCTTCAATGGGAGAAGTGCATGGCTTTGGGTTCAATATTGCGGTGTCCTTACTCAGTGACAGAAAGAGTTGCAAGGCACGTATTGTATTGTTGCCATCGAGGATAACAAGATGGGGTATTTATCATATTGCATGATTTTATTCCTCTATATAATGTCATCTTGCTTAAGGCGTTACTCTGTTTTTAACTTAATACTCTAGATGCATGCTGGATAGCGGTCGATGACTGGAGTAATAGTAGTAGATGCAGAATCATTTCGATCTACTTGTCACGGACGTGATGACTATATACATGATCATACCTAGATAACCTCATAACTATGCTCAATTTTATCAATTGCTCAACAGTAATTTGTTCACCCACCGTAGAATACTTATGCTCTTGAGAGAAGCCACTAGTGAAACCTATGGCCCCCGGGTCTATTCTCATCATATCAATCTCCATTACTTTATTTACTTGCTTTGTTTTTACTTTTCCTTTACTTTTACTTTGCATCTATCTATCAAAAATACCAAAAATATTATCTCTATCAGATCTCACTCTCGTAAGTGATCGTGAAGGGATTGACAACCCCTAAGCGTTGGTTGCGAGTTGCTATCGTGCTGTGCAGGTAAGAGGGACTTGCTCGTGACCTCCTACTGTATTGATACCTTGGTTCTCAAAAACTGAGGGAAATACTTACGCTACTGTGCTGCATCATCCTCTCCTCTTCAGGGAAAACCAACGCAAGCTCGAGACGTAGCAAGAAGAATTTCTGGCGCCGTTGCCGGGGAGGCTTACGCAAAAGTCAACATACCAAGTACCCATCACAATCCCTATCTCTTGCATTACATTATTTGCCATTTTCCTCTCGTTTTCCTCTCCCCCACTTCACCCTTGCCATTTTATTCGCCCTTCTTCCGTTCGATCTTATGTTTGCTTGTACCTTCTTTTTGCTTGCATCTTTGCTCGCTAAAAGTCCATGGATCTTGATCCGCTTGCCAATCTTTTTAAGGGATCCAATTATGATGAACCAATTCCTAGTAATTTGGATGCACTAGATTATCTTTATAAGGTTTTGCCTGAAATCCGTGAAGTGACTCACGATAGATCTTTGAATAAAGAGCATGATTGGAAGGTGGGTTTGGAAGAGTGTCAACTTTAGATACCACATATTTGGATAATGTTCGATCTTATGAAGTTTTTGATAAAAGTGGGTTTGGAGAGGTCATGACTTTAGTTAATGTTAATCCCACTATTTTGGAAGAGCGTCAACTTTACATGCATGTGGATCGTGTTGAAAATATGTTATGTGATAGCTATTTTTTTGAATTTGCTTATGATCCTACATGTAATTATTATGAGAGAGGAAAATATGGTTGTAGAAATTTTCATGTTACTAAATTACCTCTCTTCATGTTGAGATTGCTATCATCTCTTTGTTCTTCCTTGCATATGCTAGTTTTTGCTTGCCTTGATAGTTTGTTTGCTTACAAGATGCCTATGCATAGGAAGTATGTTAGACTTAAGTGTGTTTGTCACATGTTTTATGATGCTATCTCTATGCTTCAATTCTTGTCTTTCATGTGAGCATCATTGAAATCTCAATGCCTAGCTAGGGGCGTTAAACGATAGCGCTTGTTGGGAGGCAACCCAATTTTATTTTGTGTTTTTTGTTTTTGGTTCTGTTTAGGAATAAATAATCCATCTAACTTATGTTTGGATGTGGTTTTATGTTTTAATTAGTGTTTGTGCCAAGTAAGACCTATAGGATAACCTACAATGATAGTTGATTTGATTCTGCTGAAAACAGAAACCTTAGCGCTCACGAGATTAGATGCCATTTTTTACTGGATAGTGATTTTGCGTTGATTCTTTTTGCTGCTGATCAATAATCAAATTGTACAGGAGTTCCTATTTTGGTAGAATTTTTAGAGTTCCAGAAATTTGCGTTAGTTACAGATTACTACAGACTGTTCTGTTTCTGACAGATTCTGTTTTTTGTGTGTTGTTTGCTTATTTTGATGAATCTATGGCTAGTAAATTAGTTTATAAACCATAGAGAAGTTGGAATACAGTAGGTTTAACACCAATATAAATAAAGAATGAGTTCATTACAGTACCTTGAATTAGTCTTTTGTTTTCTTTCTCTAACGGAGCTCACAAGATTTCTGTTGAGTTTTGTGTTGTGAAGTTTTCAAGTTTTGGGTGAATTCTTTTGATGGATTATGGAACAAGGAGTGGCAAGAGACTAAGCTTGGGGATGCCCATGGCACCCCCAAGATAATCCAAGGACACCAAAAAGTCAAAGCTTGGGGATGCCCTGGAAGGCTTCCCCTCTTTCGTCCACTTCCATCGGTAATTTACTTGGAGCTATATTTTTATTCACCAACATGATATGTGTTTTGCTTGGAGCGTCTTGTATTATTTGTGTCTTTGCTTGTTAGTCTACCACAATCATCCTTGCTGTACAAACCTTTTGAGAGAGCTATACATGATTTGGAATTTGTTAGAATACTCTATGTGCTTCACTTATATCTTTTGAGCTTGATAGTTTTGCTCATAGTGCTTCACTTATATCTTTTTGAGCGTGATAATTTTTGCTCTAGTGCTTCACTTATATCTTTTAGAGCACGGTGGTGGATTGTTTTAAAGAAACTTGATCTCTCACACTTCACTTAGATTATTTTGAGAGTCATTAATAGCATGGTAATTTGCTTAATGTTAATATACTTGGTGTTCAAAATATGTGAAACTTTCTTTTGAGTGAATTGAATACTAAGATAAATTTAATGCTTAATAATTGTTTTAAGATATGGAGGTAATAATATCAAAGTCGTGCTAGTTGAGTAGTTGTGAATTTAAGAAATACTTGTGTTGAAGTTTGTAAATCCCATAGCATGCACATATGGGTAAAGTTGTGTAACAAATTTGAAGCATGAAGTGTACCTGGCTTGTGCATCCTTATGAGTGGCGGTCGGGGACGAGCGATGGTCTTTTCCTACCAATCTATCCCCCTAGGAGCATGCATAGTAGTACTTTGCTTCGAGGGCTAATAAACTTTTGCAATAAGTATATGAGTTCTTTATGACTAATGTGAGTCCATGGATTTTACGCACTTTCACCTTTCCGCATTTGCTAGCCTCTTCGATACCGTGCATTGCCCTTTCTCACATTGAGAGTTGGTGCAAACTTCGCCGGTACATCCAAACCCCGTGATATGATACGCTCTTTCACACATAAACCTCCCTATATCTTCCTCAAAACAGCCACCATACCTACCTATTATGGCATTTCCATAGCCATTCCGAGATATATTGCCATGCAACTTTCCACTGTTCCGTTCATCATGACATACTTTACTTTTGTCATATTGCCATTCCATGATCATGTAGTCGACATCGTATTTGTGGCAAAGCCACCATGCATTATTTTTCATACATGTCACTCTTGATTCATTGCATCATCCCGGTACACCACCGGAGGCATTCATATAGTCATATCTTCTTCTAGTTTCGAGTTGTAATATCAAGTTATTGTAATGAAAGTGTGATGATCATCATTATTAGAGCATTGTCCCAAGTGAGGAAAGGATGATGGAGACTATGATTCCCCACAAGTCGGGATGAGACTCCGGACAAAAAAAAGAGGCCAAGGAAGCCCCCAAAAAAAGAGAGGCCATAAAAAAAGGGTCCCAAATAAAAAAAATAAAAAATGAGAGAAAAAGAGAGAAGGGACAATGTTACTATCCTTTTACCACACTTGTGCTTCAAAGTAGCACCTTGTTCTTCATGTAGTGAGTCTCACATATTTGTGCTTCAAAGTAGCACCACGTTTTTCATTTAGTGAGTCTCATAAATTATCTTGTTCATACTAGTGGGAATTTTTCATTATAGAACTTGGCTTGTATATTCCAATGATGGGCTTCCTCAAAATGCCCTAGGTCTTCGTGAGCAAGCGAGTTGGATGCACACCCACTAGCTTTCTTTTGTTGAGCAATCATAGCTCTAGTGCATCCGTTGCATGGCAATCCCTACTCCTCATGTTGACATCAATTGATGGGCATCTCCATAGCCCGTTGATTATCCTCGTCAATATGAGACTTTCTCCTTTTTTGTCTTCTCCACACAATCGCATCATCATATTCTATTCCACTTATAGTGCTATATCCATGGCTTGCGCTCATATATTGCGTGGCTGAAGCGCGTTAAAAAGTATGAAACAATTGCTTGGCTTGTCATCGGGGGTATAGAAGTTGGGAACATCTTTGTGTGATGAAAATGAAGCATAGCCTAACTATATGATTTTGTAGGGATGAACTTTCTTTGGCCATGTTATTTTGAGATGACATAATTGCTTGATTAGTATGCTTGAACTATTATTATTTTTATGTCAATATGAACTTTTATCTTGAATCTTTCGGATCTGAATATTCATGCCATGATTAAGAAGATTTACATTGAAATTATGCCAAAGTATCACTCCGCATCAAAAATTCTTTTTTATCATTTACCTACTCGAGGACGAGCAGGAATTAAGCTTGGGGATGCCTGATACATCTCCAACGTATCTATAATTTTTGATTGCTCCATGCTACTTTATCTACTGTTTTGGACTATATTGGGCTTTATTTTCCACTTTTATATTATTTCTGGGACTAACCTATTAACCAGAGGCCCAGCCCAGAATTGCTGTTTTTTTTGCCTATTTCAGTGTTTCGAAGAAACGGAATATCAAACGGAGTCCAAACGGAATGAAACCTTCGGGAACGTGATTTTCTCACCAAACGTGATCCAGGAGACTTGGACCCTACTCCAAGAAGCTTCCGAGGAGGTCATGAGGGTGGAGGGCGCCCCCCTGGGCGCGCCCCGTACCTCGTGGGCCCCTCGGAGCTCCACCGACGTACTCCTTCCTCCTATATATACCTACGTATCCTCGTATGATCAGAGGGGAGCCCAAAAACCTAATTCCACCGCCGCAACCTTCTGTATCCACGAGATCCCATCTTGGGGCCTGTTCCGGAGCTCCGCCGGAGAGGGGATCCACCACAGAGGGCTTCTACATCATCACCATAGCCCCTCCGATCATGTGTGAGTAGTTTACTTCAAACCTTCGGGTCCATAGCTAGTAGCTAGATGGCTTCTTCTCTCTTTTTGGATCTCAATACAATGTTCTCCCCCTCTCTCGTGGAGATCTACTCGATGTAATCTTCTTTTTGCGGTGTGTTTGTTGAGATCGATGAATTGTGGGTTTATGATCCAACTTATCTATGAACAATATTTGAATCTTCTCTGAATTCTTTTATGTATGATTGAGTTATCTTTGCAAGTCTCTTCGAATTATCCGTTTGGTTTGGCCAACTAGATTGGTAATTCTTGCAATGGGAGAAGTGCATGGCTTTGGGTTCAATCTTGCGGTGTCCTTACTCAGTGACAGAAAGAGTTGCAAGGCACGTATAGTATTGTTGCCACCAAGGATAACAAGATGGGGTATTTATCATATTGCATGAATTTATTCCTCTACATCATGTCATCTTGCTTAAGGCGTTACTCTGTTTTTAACTTAATACTCTAGATGCATGCTGGATAGCGGTCGATGACTGGAGTAATAGTAGTAGATGCAGAATCATTTCGATCTACTTGTCACGGACGTGATGACTATATACATGATCATACCTAGATAACCTCATAACTATGCTCAATTTTATCAATTGCTCAACAGTAATTTGTTCACCCACCGTAGAATACTTATGCTCTTGAGAGAAGCCACTAGTGAAACCTATGGCCCCCGGGTCTATTCTCATCATATCAATCTCCATTACTTTATTTACTTGCTTTGTTTTTACTTTTCCTTTACTTTTACTTTGCATCTATCTATCAAAAATACCAAAAATATTATCTCTATCAGATTTCACTCTCGTAAGTGACCGTGAAGGGATTGACAACCCCTAAGCGTTGGTTGCGAGTTGCTATCGTGTTGTGCAGGTACGAGGGACTTGCGCGTGACCTCCTACTGTATTGATACCTTGGTTCTCAAAAACCGAGGGAAATACTTACGCTACTATGCTGCATCATCCTCTCCTCTTCGGGGAAAACCAACGCAAGCTCGAGACGTAGCAGTAAACAGGTTCTTTGCCGTCTTCTTCCTCAAAGCGAACGACAAAGAACCTTTGCCATCGGTGGCAGATGGCAAAGAAGTTGGACGGCAAATAACAGGCGTTAGCCACATTAGGTGGCTAACGGCAGCCTTTGTCGTCTGCCAGCAGACGGCAAACATGCCCTCCCCTTTGTCGTCTGCTATCTGACGTCAGCCACGCGTCATGCCCCCCCCCCCAAGTCTTTGACGTCCGCCACAGACGGCAAACCCCCACAGCCTTTGTCGTCTGCCATAGACGGCAAAGTAACCAAATGGGTCAGCTCCCAGATTACACAGCTTGCTGCCACGTGGCCTCTTTGCCGTCTTTGACAGACGGCAAAGACCCCTTTGCCGTCGGTAGCAGACGGCAAAGAGGCTGCATTGTTTCTATTTTTCTATTATATCCCTGCATTTTTGAAAGATATATATGATATATATAGTTTCAACCTCAAACATAGCCCATGTATCAACATCTAGCAATCCATCAATGCAACAGAACACATAGGGTATTAAAAGATCCAATACATACAGAGTTTCATGGAGCTCATCCATATATACATACATAGTTTCACATTATTAATCAATACAAATGAAAACAAGAACTAAACACTAGCAGTCCATCAATGCTGCTTCCATGAAGTGAATCAAACCTGCAAAAATGGGAGTAAGAAAGTTAGAAGAAGAAGAAGACTAGAAGAAGAAGAAGAAGAAGAAGAAGAAGAAGACTAGAAGAAGAAGAGAAGAAGAAGAAGATATTTTCTTCTTCTTCTTTTCTCATCTTTCTTCTTCTCTTCTATCTTTTTATCCTTTTCCTCCTCATTCTCATTCTTCTTCTTTTATTCTTTCTTTTTCTTCTCTTTCTTCTTCTATTCTTTCTTTTTATCCTCTTCCTTGTTTTTCTCCTTCCTATTCTTTATTTATGTCATTTTAGTGCTAACTTAGGTAGTGATGCCATTTTTAGCTAACAAAGCCTATTATGTCAATTTGGAGGAAAATAAGGTAAGTATAGGTCATTTTTTTGCTAACCTAGGTGATGAAGCCATTTTTGAGCCAACTTACGTAAGTACAAATCATTTTTTATTTAACTTAGGTAATTATGCGGTTTAGGAGGAAAATAAGCTAAGTATATAACATCTATGAGAGAACCAAGATTATATGCCATTTTTGAAATGAATAAGCTACTTATGTCATAAATGAACTAAATAAGCTAATGATGTCATTTTGGAGGATAATTAGCTAAGTACATCTTTTTTGGGGGAAAATAAGCTAAGTATGTGGCATAATAGGGCTAAAAAGCGTGTACTAAGCTAAGTATGCATTTGTTAAGCAAAACACTAGAGAAAACTTGCCCTCATCACAACAAATGCAATCAAGATCGCAACTAAGGTAACAATTGATCCAATGGCATAATGATACCAAGCCTCATCATCAATGGCATATTTTCTAGTCTTCTTAATCTTCAAGCGCATTGCATTCATCTTCAAGCGCATTGCATCCATCTTCTCTTTTTCAATTTCATCTTCTCTTTTTCAATTCTTTTCATTTTTTTCTTTCAAATACTCGTTTTCTTTTTCAACAAATTTAACTTCTCGACAAGAGGGTCGGTTGCAATTTCCGGTTCACATACCTGCTAGATAAAAATATCTCTATGTCAACTTGATGGCCATAATTGTCATAAATGCGAAATGCAACAAATAGTTATAAAAGAGAATATACCACATCCGAATCATAAACTGGGCGAGGGTCGACAGGGACGGATATCAAGACCATGGCACTATGTATAAGAAACAATCATACAAAGTAACAAAATTATACAAGTAACTATATAGATCATACACAAGTAACTATATAAATCAAGTACAACATAAAAAATTGAATACCTAATAATAATCTTGATCGTCGGGTTCAATAAATGCTCCGGGATCAATAAATGCATCATCATCATCACTATCATGAATGAAGTGCTCATCGGGTTCAGCGGCATCAACATGTGGAAGGCCACCTTTATGTAATCGGTCCAGCATTGACAAGTCATCTGCACCAATAACCTCTTCTTGTTCAGGCTCTTCTTGTTCCGGCTCAGGGGTGAAGTCGGATTCACTGTCGCTGTCTACTTCAATGTTCTGGGGTGAAGTAGAGAATTTGTTGAAGCATTTTGTGGAAAGACGTGTTTCTTGGAAGAATTCACCTTCATATGTGTCTGGGTTAATGTGAGGTTCATAATCCTCTTCATTGGGGGGAGGTGGTTTAACACGTGGCGGCACATCATAAACGACATCCCAACCATTCAGATTTGGATCAGTTTGGCAGGCCCACGGTAGATAGAAAACTTGGGTCACCTGTTGAGCCATAATATAGACATCGGGAACATCTAAATGGATGCTTTGTTTGATTTTGACTATCCCTATATGTTCATGAGTCCTTCTAGTCTACTTCGACTGGAACCAATAACATTTGAAGTCTACGACGTTCGGTGGGTTTTCACCATAGAATAGAAGTTCATAAACTGCTTCAACTCTCCCATAATACTCGATACCTCCATCGCCGATAGCAGAGACACAACAATTTGTAGACTTTCGGTAACATCGACGGCACCGAGGAACGTCTCCAGGTATTGGTTGAGGCCGCCAGGGCGAGGGGCCGCTTGGACGACAACTTCGTCTCCTTATTCGACGAGGTCCTCGTCGGTTTCCTCGACAAGTTCACCATCGTCAAGAAGCTCGCAGATGACTTTGATGTACGCCTCCAGCCGACGCGCCCAGGCTCTACGATGCCCGCCACCCTCAACGGCCACTATGGTGACAACCTCTTCGACGCACTGGTGGCCCTGCGACTGCCCGCCGTCGCGCCAGAGAATTTCCACCTCAAGGTCGCGCTTGCCGCGCAGCGCCTGGCACAGCAAGACACCATCGACATAATCACCCACGTCAACGCGCAAATCATCCACAAGGACTACTAGATGCAAGAGGAGGACGATAGGACGCTGGCCTTCTTAGACCGCAAGGCAACCTTGGACGGCATTGTTCAGAAGCACGTTGAGCTCGCCGCCAACGCCGCTACTCCTCACACGTCGGTTGGTGACTCGGCGCACTAGGGTGTGAGGATGTTGTTGATGGATCCGTATGTATTTTTATCTTTCCGTCAAATCCATGTAGTAGTATATGGTACTACTAGTAATTATCTTACCTTTCGCATCAACTTCCTAATTTTCGTACGTACTCCATGCATGAACGGCGCCAGAACCAAACTTCTCATTACTCTAGGCAAAATCGTTATTTCTATCTATCGGTCGCGCCATGGAGCAGAACAGAACCAAATTTTACAAGTTACGAGTTCAAAAGGAAAAGGATGTCGTGTTCGCGTCGCACCCCCACACGGTTGGTCCGGCACGCTGCTCAAGGGGGAATGCATGCGGTGTTGCATTTTCACTTACAAGTGGGACCATAGTTGAGCAAACCGACTATCGGCAAAGCCCCACCCCGCCCAGCTCGCGATGGCTGAGAAAATAGGAGGGAGAAGAGATGGTTGTAGCACGGACTCCAAGAAAATTGTGTCAAATGGGACTCGTGTGGGTGGCGTGTGCCATACTGCTAGACGTGAATGCTAGTTATGGCCCATGGCACCCCACTATATCGAGCCTATATCGAGGTGCTGGTTACGTAGAACAAATTTCCTGGAGTCCGTGCTCAGCCCTCCTAGATCTCTCTTCTCAGCCAGCCAGCGGATGCACGGAGCCCATCATCTGTTTGCTCACATGCGGTCCCACATGTCAGTGAAAACGCAAGAGGACCCACTAAACATGCACATCTTTCACCTCGACGTGCTGGTGATGAAAAACAAAGCCAATAAAGATCTTCGATGGCTACTTTTGGAGTTACTCAAGAGTAGTAAGATTCTATTTACAGTTTAACCCAAGATGCACATCACGTGGCTTCAACTACCACTCTATTTTCTTGCATGACACGACCTGGATGCTGGATGTCCCACGTGTCGGCAAAAGGAGGAAGAACCTGACAAAATCTTCGGTTGTGCTCTCGGATTAGACTAGTTGTGCTAACTTAAAAAATTTATTGTGTACTCCCTCCTTTCCAAAATACTTGACATCCATTTGTCCAAAAATGGATGTACCTATATACTAAAACATGTCTAGATACATCTATATTTTGACAAATAGAAGGCATGTATTATGGAACGGAGGGAGTAGAATGGATGCAAGTTTTGGTATTGGGAAGAAGAGTACATCGATATATTGATAGAGCGCAATTTAGTAGATGTTCTAGCACTTTTAGCTAGCATAAAGGCTAGAGATGAGACTAGTGCACTTGTTGATACTCCTACTAGAATAGAGGCTAGACATGGGACTAGATGCGAGGAAGCAACGTCTACTTCCTTACACTCGAAGAAGAAAGAAGCACGCAAGATCGAGCCTCCGCAGATCAACAATGAATGCATCGAGAAGGCACTACCCAACTTATAGGAGCAGTTATGGAAGTTGGATATCTTCTAAAATGTATTTTTGTGGTTCTTGTTTTCTTTGGTATTGCTTTTCTAGTCAAAATTATCGTTGGAGTTCATGCAAAACGGAGGTCCGTTTGGGGTCGTGCGTTGGAGTTGGCCTTACAAGTGGGACCGCATGTCACGCCCAATATGCGACCCTATCCAAAAGGAACTCGAAGGTCCCACCAAGGATAGACCCGCATATTGAAACGCTTTTGCAAGGTGGATATCATTACATCAACATTACATAAATAGATGGGGATACATACATAAGGCATACAATGCCACACGAATACAACATCATCTTACATAAGAGCACTATCCGACTATGGGTGAAACACAAACAGAAACTCAAACGACATCCACCCTGCTAGCCCAGGCTGCCGACCTAGAACCTATCCCCTGATCGAAGAAGAAGCAGAAGAAGAACTCCAAAACAAGCAAACATCGCTCTCGCGTCAGGATCATCGCATAACCTGAACCTGCAACTGTTGTTTGTAGTAATCTGTGAGCCACGAGGACTCAGCAATCCCATTACCATGGGTATCAAGACTAGCAAATCTTAATGGGAAAGGAAGGGGGTAAAGTGGTGAGGTTGCAGCAGCGACTAAGCATGATATGGTGGCTAACATACGCAAAAGAGAGCGAGAAGAGAAGCAAAGGAACGGTCGTCAACTAGTAATGATCAAGAAGTGATCCTGAACTCCTACTTACGTCAAACATAACGAAGAAACCGTGTTCACTTCTCGGACTCCGCCGAAAAGAGACCATCATGGCTACACACACGGTTGATGCATTTTAAATCGGATCTGGTGTCAAGTTATCTACAATCGGACATTAACAAATTACCATCTGCCACATAACCGCGGGCACGGCTCTCGAACGTTTAAACCCTGCAGGGGTGTCCCAACTTAGCCCATGATAAGCTCTCGCGATCAACGAAGGATATTCATTCTCCCAGGAAGACCCGATCAGTCTCGGAATCCTGGTTTACAAGACATTTCGACAATGGTAAAACAAGACCAGCAAGACCGCCCGCTGTGCCGACAATCCCGATAGGAGCTGCACATATCTCGTTCTCAGGGCACACCGGATGAGCAAGACGTCGGGTTGGCATAGACCCTGGTTACCCAGGGGGCGCCGGACATCGCTCAGTTTGGACCAACACTTAGACAAGCATTGGCCCGGGGAGGCTAAAATAAAGATGACCCTTGGGTTAATTACTCCCAAGGGAAAAGTAGGTGGTGGTGAGGCAAACGGTAAATCCAAGGTTGGGCCTTGCTGGAGGAGTTTTATTCAAAGCAAACTGTCAGGGGGGTCCCATAAATCACCCGACCGCGTAAGGAACGCAAAATCCGGGAACATAATACCGGTATGACGGAAACTAGGGCGGCAAGAGTGGAACAAAACACCAGGCATAAGGCCGAGCCTTCCACCCTTTACCAAATATATAGATGCATTAATAATATAAGAGATATTGTGATATCCCAACCAAAATCCTGTCCACCATGGAGTAATCTTCAACTTCACCTGCAACTAACAACGCTATAAGAGGGGCTGAGCAAAGCGGTAACATAGCCAATCAATGGTTTGCTAGGAATGGTGTCAAAGGTTAGAGGTTCATAGCAATTTGGGAGGCTTGATGAGCAAAAGATAGGTAACGCAGCATAGCGATAGAACGAAGCAACTAGCATAGCAATGATAGTAGTGAGATCCAGGGTAGCGGTCATCTTGCCTGAAATCCCGCAAGGAAGAAGAACGAGTCCATGAAGAAGATGAAGCCACGAAGACGAACCACACGTAGACGAACGAATCCTCACGATCGCAACGAAATGGGATCTATCGAGAAGAAGCACAAAACATGGTAAACACACCACACATGAACAAGGCATGATGCACAACAAGCATGATGCATGACCAAGCTACATGAAGCTACTCATGGCAAGAGATGATGCAAACAAGAACAACACATCAAGGCAAGTTTAAATGAGGCCGGGAACAACATATAACAATTCCGGTAAGTCCTCATATGCATATTTCGAGATTGGTCCAGATTTGAATAAACATTATTTTCAAGTTTTTAAACAGCAAGTTAAGAGCACCAAGAGGATCTACACAAAATTCTAGTCAAGTTACATATAAAGTTCATTAGATTCGGAGCTACGGCTAGAAGATATGAGCAAAACAAGTCAAACATGGCATTGATGCAAAATGCATACAAACATCAAGCAAACACAACAAAACAAGGATGCAACATGATAATATGGAACTACATGCAAAAACAAGCAAGTTTCATATAGAGCACACTCAAAACGGAGCAACGGTTCAACACATGCACTCTATACAAGACATAATAACAATCTGTCCAAAACAGCAACTAGGCATATTGCAAGCATCAAAACAACAAGCTACAGCATCTCAACGTGATAACAAGAGACATGGGCATGAAGTACAGGTAAAGTATGTCAAAACATGAACACTGAGCTATCTCTAGAAAAGACTAGAACATGCTCAAAAGGACATGGGAAGATTGCAAATAATAACAGTTTCAGGCTTAGCAGAAATAACATCAGGTTGCAATGTTTAGAGCTATCAAACAACATGTTACAGGAACATATCATGGCAAAAAAAGGCATGGCATGATACTACTAAATGCATAGAACAAAAGTTCCTTACTGACCAAGAGCCAAAAGGGCACGGAAAATATGATGGCACCCATGTAAACATGGCAAGTTATATGACAGATTCATACATGGCAGGAACAACAATAAGTAGACATGTTGGTGAGCTTGAACCACTCACCACAGAGCAATACATGGCATGGCAAGGCAACCAACAGTAATAAGACATGTTTTTGAAGCTATAAATGGCAAGAGCAAGGTCATAGGGTGCATGGATCACTAGCAAACAATCATGGAAACATTGAACTTAATGTTAACAGGCTGACAGCAACATCATTTAGCAACTTTGGAGCAAGATATGAACAATCTACAGCAAGCTATAAATGCAACCAAGGGCATGAGTGGATAGAGAAAGACATGTATAACAAAACATCCTTACTGAACATCTCCAGGATAATGCATGAAATGACTTGTAGCAGCAGGTTAACATAGCAACAAAATATAACAGAATCTGTCAGGAAAACAGCAACAGCAAGTACCCTACTTAGCAAGCTTGAAGCACTAAGCACACAACTCACAAAATTACATGGATGGCACCCCTGGAAAGATGGCATAGCATAGATCAAAACACATGTAGACATCAACCTCATAGGATGCACACCTCAAACATGGCAAAAATGACAAAACAACAAGTTATAATAGTTTCAGCAGATTAACATCAACATGCACTCTTCCAACAGCATTTCGGGCATCAAGTCGAGCTCAAATGAAAATTATGCAATGAAATGAAATGAAGTACTCGTCGAGGTGAACAATTTGACATATTACACGCACGAAACGGAGCTACGGATGCAGAGATATGATGCAACGAACATGGCATGATAATGCAAAATAACTTCAGGACTTGGTGGATTTTCGGGGTCAACCTTCGGTCCGCACAGTTTTCGAGGATCGCCGGAGTAGATGTCGGAGAGGAGGGGGACGCCGGAGACGGGCGGATCCGGCCGGGGTCTATGCATGGGCACCGGATCCGGCAGGAGGAGGGGCTGGAGACGGGGGGCGCGCACTCGGCCGGCGAGGAGGCCGGGGCGGCGGCCGGCGAGCGCGGGCGGCGAAGCTCGGCGCGGGGCCGGGCGCGGTTGGAGGCGGCGACCACGGGGAAGGGTGGCGGAGCCCCGTGGCAGGGCTGGAGGCGCTTCGGCGGCGGCGGCCTCGGGCGGCGCCGGCGGGAGGTGAGGCGCGGCGGCGCGCCGGCAGCAGGGCGGCGGAGCACGAAGCTCCGACGAGGGGAGGCGGAGCTGCGGGCCGGGCGCGGAGGCGCGGGCCGAACAGCGGCGGCGGCGCGGGCTCGCGCGGGCCCGATTCGGGTTCCGCGGGCCGCGCGGGTGAGGTGGCGGCGCAGGATTGGGTGCGGGCGGCGGCGCTGCTGACGTGTCGGCCTGCCATTGGCCGGCGCGACGTGGAAGCTGGACATGTCCGGCGCACGAGGGGAGCGGGGCTACGGTTTGGGGAAGAAATCATCTGCGAATTTCGGAGGGGGAGGTGTTTATATAGGTAGAGGGAGCTAGGAGAGTCCAAATGAGGTGCGGTTTTCGCCCACACGATCGTGATCGAACGACCGAGAGCATGGAGGGGAATTTTCTGGGTTTTGGGCCACTTTGGAGGGGGTGTTAGGCTGCAACAAAAGAGGGCTTTAACGGTTACCCTGTTAACCGTTGGAGTATCAAACGACCTCCAAATGGCACGAAACTTGACAGGCGGTCTACCGGTGCTATACCAAGGCCGCTTGACAAACCTCGGGCCATTCCGAGAAAGTTTAACACCCGCTCACAACAGGAGACAAGAAGGGAACGCCGGAGGACATAGGAGTGCCGGATTGCAAAACGGACAACGGGGAAAATGCTCGGATGCATGAAACGAACACGTATGCGAAATGAAATGCACATGATGATATGATATGAAATGCAGATGATGACATGGCAAAATGCAACACGCAAGCAAATGACATGGCAACGACGGCAAATAACTGGCGGACACCTGGCGCATCGAATCCGGGGCGTTACAACTCTCCTCCACTAACAAGAGATCTCGTCCCGAGATCTTAGGACCGAGACGGAAGGGAAGAAGGGATGAGGTGAAACAAGAACTCAAGAGAAGAAGCAAAGAATCGAGAGCACTCGAGAAGAAGAGAGGAACGACGCGAATAACGAGAATCCAAAGCTCACGGGATCAGATAGACTATGAAACCACTCCGGTTAGAACGAGGTAAGAAACGAATACAGCTGAAAGGATTTAGGCAGCACTCCGGCTGAAAAGTAAGGATTAGAACAAGAACTTCACAAGATGGGATGACACTTGACGAGGTGAACAACACAATGCCTCGGGAAGAATTGAAATAATGGAATGAAAAGAACTTAGAAGGAAGGATTAAACGGAGTTGTTGAGAAAATCAACAACGAAAAGAACAAGCTTGTTGTGGACTTATGGATAACATCTCAAGGTTATGAGGTGATCGCCGACCACAAGCGGAAAAGATTAAATAGCTGAGAAGAACGAAAAAATGCAAAACTCCACTCCAAAGAATACGGAGAATTAAATGCACTTAGAGAAGCAAGAAGGAAAGATACTTGAGCTCCTCCAACAAGAATCTTGATGAACACTAGAAGAAATAATTAAATCATGAAGAACCACCATGAAGAACTACGGTAAAATAAAGGATGAAGAGATAGAATGAAGGAAGAAAGAATAAGATGAGCCTTGCGATGATTTAGATGGTGGTTCCGACGAGATCGCCGAGGAAATTTGAACTCCGGAAAAGAAAAGATGAAACACTTGGAACTAGAATTTATTCCTCAAGAACAAACTCTGAAGGAAGGGATTAATCACTTGGAGGATATAAGAATAAGATTTATTGTATGCTTATAGTTCATCAAATTAAATTGATGACAAGCAATGGATTTTGCATACTACTAATTCTTCTTGAAAAGGATTAAGGGGGGTATAACACAAACTTGAGAAGGTCTTCATGAATCACCGGTAGGATTGAAAGAATGAATGAATTAATATGATAATCAAAGAAAAAGAATCTGAAAGAACCACCGTTAGAATTCGGAAATGACTGACAAAAGAGAATGAATCACCGGGGAGAATTAGAAGAACCAATATGCTAGAGGGGATTTAGATGCAAAAGAACGAAGAGATCACGAAGCATCGCGATAAATGGATAACGGCAGATGAAATGTGAGGACGAAGAATTCTTCTGGGACGATGGCCTCCGGATGATCGAGAGAGAAAGCAACTCTTGAAATGCTCTGGATGGATGAAAAGAATTTTGCATGACTTGAAACAATTTGATAGGATAACATCGAGCTAGCACCGCAAATCTCCGGGGAATGGGCAAGATTTAGAGGAAAAACTCTTCTTCGGTCTTCAAATGGCGACGGAAAACAACACCAAAATTACTGAGATACTCCGGGAGAATGAAAAAGCGAAGAGGTTAAGCCAACAATGAAATGATTTGAAAGAGATCTTGGAGAAGGCAAGTGACTGATGGGATCCATCCTTACATCACACTTGAAAAGAATTGAGAATAACTCCGGGGAAATTAGAAGAGTCAGGTAAGATCCTGGGGAAAGACCTGTGGGTTAGGGCCCACTAAAGAGAAAAACACCGTTGGAAAGGATTGTTGAAGAGATGGATGATGCACCGGAACAATTGAAATATTTAAATGAGGTGATAACCTTGAATTAATTGGAACATAGGCCAATCTTCTGAGATGTCTTCCGAACTCTGGAAGGACAAACTGGGATAGGCGAACGAGCAAGGAAAACACTGTAGCCGAGGGAAAATAATTTGATCAACCCAAAAAAAACTAGAATTGAATCCACCGGAGAAGAAAAGGAGATAATGAATGGCAAACGAGACGAGAATTCACCGGTTGAGATAATTGAGGGAAGACTGAAGGGTTCCACACAAATTAAATAGATAGTCGAGAGAGACTCAGACTCCGGGAAGAAAAGGGTGGGAGGGCGGGAAAACAAAAGAAACTCGGAAGGGGAAATCGATGAATATCTTGAAGAGAAAACACCGGTTGAAAGAATGCAAATGCTCCGCACGAGTAGGATGGATACTCGATTATGTACTCCGGTTCCAAGAAGAAAAGGGTGGGTGGGTGGGAAAAAGAAGGCAACTGAGGATTGAAATTGGCAAAGATGAAGAGGCTCGAGTCAACTTGACGAGAAATGCACCGGATGTAAAGAGATGAGAACCAACGACCGGAAAACCAACTGCATGATCCTAAAAAAATTGAAGGGGGAGAGAAGTAAGTCAAAACACCTACATCAAGATTCCTGACCAGAGTGACGAAGGGACAGAGGAGTAAAAAGAATTCCTACTCTCCGATATAACTAGACTCCGAAATCAGTTTTCTTCTAGACTCAACAACGGCCAAACTACACGATCAATCAAGGGGGCTCCTATGGTCGGTCGAGGCTCTGATACCAACTTGTCACGCCCAATATGCGACCCTATCCAAAAGGAACTCGAAGGTCCCACCAAGGATAGACCCGCATATTGAAACGTTTTTGCAAGGTGGATATCATTACATCAACATTACATAAATAGATGGGGATACATACATAAGGCATACAATGCCACACGAATACAACATCATCTTACATAAGAGCACCATCCGACTACGGGTGAAACACAAACAGAAACTCAAACGACATCCACCCTGCTAGCCCAGGCTGCCGACCTGGAACCTATCCCCTGATCGAAGAAGAAGCAGAAGAAGAACTCCAAAACAAGCAAACATCGCTCTCGCATCAGGATCATCGCATAACTTGAACCTGCAACTGTTGTTGTAGTAATCTGTGAGCCACGAGGACTCAGCAATCCCATTACCATGGGTATCAAGACTAGCAAAGCTTAATGGGAAAGGAAGGGGGTAAAGTGGTGAGGTTGCAGCAGCGACTAAGCATGATATGGTGGCTAACATACGTAAAAGAGAGCGAGAAGAGAAGCAAAGGAACGGTCGTCAACTAGTAATGATCAAGAAGTGATCCTGAACTCCTACTTACGTCAAACATAACACAGAAACCGTGTTCACTTCCCGGACTCCGCCGAAAAGAGACCATCACGGCTACACACACGGTTGATGCATTTTAAATCGGATCTGGTGTCAAGTTATCTACAACCGGACATTAACAAATTCCCATCTGCCACATAACCGCGGGCACAACTCTCGAAAGTTTAAACCCTACAGGGGTGTCCCAACTTAGCCCATGATAAGCTGTCGCGATCAAGGAAGGATATTCCTTCTCCCAGGAAGACCCGATCAGTCTCGGAATCCCGGTTTACAAGACATTTCGACAATGGTAAAACAAGACCAGCAAGACCGCCCGCTGTGCCGACAATCCCGATAGGAGCTGCACATATCTCGTTCTCAGGGCACACCGGATGAGTAAGACGTCAGGTTGGCATAGACCCTGGTTGCCCAGGGGGCGCCGGACATCGCTCGGTTTGGACCAACACTTAGACAAGCATTGGCCCGGGGGGGCTAAAATAAAGTTGACCCTTGGGTTAATTACTCCCAAGGGAAAAGTAGGTGGTGGTGAGGCAAATGGTAAAACCAAGGTTGGGCCTTGCTGGAGGAGTCTTATTCAAAGCGAACTGTCAGGGGGGTCCCATAAATCACCCGACCGCGTAAGGAACGCAAAATCCAGGAACATAATACCGGTATGACGGAAACTAGGGTGGCAAGAGTGGAACAAAACACCAGGCATAAGGCCGAGCCTTCCATCCTTTACCAAATATATAGATGCATTAATAATATAAGAGATATTGTGATATCCCAACCAAAATCCTGTCCACCATGGAGTAATCTTCAACTTCACCTGCAACTAACAACGCTATAAGAGGGGCTAAGCAAAGCGGTAACATAGCCAATCAATGGTTTGCTAGGAATGGTGTCAAAGGTTAGAGGTTCATAGCAATTTGGGAGGCTTGATGAGCAAAAGATAGGTAACGCAGCATAGCGATAGAACGAAGCAACTAGCATAGCAATGATAGTAGTGAGATCCAGGATAGCGGTCATCTTGCCTGAAATCCCGCAAGGAAGAAGAACGAGTCCATGAAGAAGATGAAGCCACGAAGACGAACCACACGTAGACGAACGAATCCTCACGATCGCAACGAAACGGGATCTATCGAGAAGAAGCACACAACATGGTAAACACACCACACATGAACAAGGCATGATGCACAACAAGCATGATGCATGACCAAGCTACATGAAGCTACTCATGGCAAGAGATGATGCAAACAAGAACAACACATCAAGGCAAGTTTAAATGAGGCCGGGAACAACATATAACAATTCAGGTAAGTCCTCATATGCATATTTCGAAATTGGTCCAGATCTTAATAAACATTATGTTCAAGTTGTTAAACAGCAAGTTAAGAGCACCAAGAGGATCTACACGAAATTCTAGTCAAGTTACATATAAAGTTCATTAGATTCGGAGCTACGGCCTAGAAGATATGAGCAAAACAAGTCAAACATGGCATTGATGCAAAATGCATACAAACATCAAGAAAACACAACAAAATAAGGATGCAACATGATAATATGGAACTACATGCAAAAACAAACAAGTTTCATATAGAGCACACTCAAAACGGAGCAACGGTTCAACACATGCACTCTATACAAGACATAATAACAATCTGTCCAAAACAGCAACTAGGCATATTGCAAGCATCAAAACAACAAGCTACAGCATCTCAACGTGATAACAAGAGGCATGGGCATGAATTACAGGTAAAGTATGTCAAAACATGAACACTGAGCTATCTCTAGAAAAGACTAGAACATGCTCAAAAGGACATGGGAAGATTGCAAATAATAATAGTTTCAGGCTTAGCAGAAATAACATCAGGTTGCAATGTTTAGAGCTATCAAACAACATGTTACAGGAACATATCATGGCAAACAAAGGCATGGAATGATACTACTAAATTCATAGAACAAAAGTTCCTTACTGACCAAGAGCCAAAAGGGCACAGAAAATATGATGGCACCCATGTAAACATGGCAAGTTATATGACAGATTCATACATGGCAGGAACAACAATAAGTAGACATGTTGGTGAGCTTTAGCCACTCACCACAGAGCAATACATGGCATGGCAAGGAAAAAAACAGTAAGAAGACATGTTTTTTAAGTTATACATGGCAAGAGCAAGGTCATAGGGTGCATGGATCACTAGCAAACAATCATGGAAACATTGAACTTAATGTCAACAAGCTGACAACAACATCATTTAGCAACTTTGGAGCAAGATATGAACAATCTATAGCAAGCTATAAATGCAACCAAGGGTGTGAATGGATAGATCAAGACATGTATAACAAAACATCCTTAGTGAACATCTCCAGAATAATGCACGAAATGACTTGTAGCAGCAGGTTAACATAGCAACAAAATATAACAGAATCTGTCAGGAAAACAGCAACAGCAAGTACCCTACTTAGCAAGCTTGAAGCACTCAGCACACAACTCACAAAATTACATGGATGGCACCCCTGGAAAGATGGCATAGCATAGATCAAAATACATGTAGACATCAACCTCATAGGATGCACACCTCAAATATGGCAAAAATGACAAAACAGCAAGTTATAACAGTTTCAGCAGATTAACATCAACATGCACTCTACCAACACCATCTCGGGCGTCAAGACGAGCTCAAATGAAAATGATGCAATGAAATGAAATGAAGTACTCGTCGAGGCGAAAAATTTGACATATTACACGCACGAAACGGAGCTACGGAAGCAGAGATATGATGCAACGAACATGGCATGATAATGCAAAATAACTTCGGGACTTGGTGGATTTTCGGGGTCAACCTTCGGTCCGCACGGTTTTCGAGGATCGCCGGGGAGGTCGCCGGAGTAGATGACGGAGAGGAGGGGGACGCCGGAGACGGGCGGATCCGGCCGGGTCGACGCAGGGGCACCAGATCCGGCAGGAGGAGGGGCTGGCGACGGGGGCCGCGCACTCGGCCGGCGAGGAGGCCAGGGCGGCGGGCGGCGGAGCTCGGCGCGGGGCCGGGCGCGGTTGGAGGCGGCGACCGCGGGGAAGGGTGGCGGAGCCCCGCGGCAGGGCTGGAGGCGCTTCGGCGGCGGCGGCCTCGGGCGGCGCAGGCGGGAGGTGAGGCGCGGCGGCGCGCCGGCGGCAGGGCGGCGGAGCACGAAGCTCCGGCGAGGGGAGGCGGAGCTGCGGGGTGGTCGCGGAGGCGCGGGCCAAACGGCGGCGGCGGCGCGGGCTCGCGCGGGCCCAATTCGGGTCCCGCGGGCCGCGCGGGTGAGGTGGCGGCGCAGGATTGGGTGCGGGTGGCGGCGCTGCTGACGTGTCGGCCTGCCATTGGCCGGCGCGACGTGGAAGCTGGACATGTCCGGCGGGGTTGGACATGTCCGGCGCGCGAGGGGAGCGGAGCTAGGGTTTGGGGAAGAAATCATCCGCGAATTTCGGAGGGTGAGGTGTTTATATAGGTAGAGGGAGCTAGGAGAGTCCAAATGAGGTGCAGTTTTCGCCCACACGATCGTGATTGAACGACCGAGAGCATGGAGGGGAGTTTGCTGGGTTTTGGGCCACTTTGGAGGGGGTGTTGGGCTGCAACAAAAGAGGGCTTTAACGGTTACCCTGTTAACCATTGGAGTATCAAACGACCTCCAAATGGCACGAAACTTGACAGGCGGTCTACCGGTGCTATACCAAGGCCGCTTGACAAACCTCGGGCCATTCCGAGAAAGTTTAACACCCGCTCACAACAGGAGACAAGAAGGGAATGCCGGAGGGCATAGGAGTGCCGGATTGCAAAATGGACAACGGGGAAAATGCTCGGATGCATGAAACGAACACGTATACAAAATGAAATGCACATGATGACATGATATGAAATGCATATGATGACATGGAAAAATGCAACACGCAAGCAAATGACATGGCAACGACGGCGAATAACTGGCGGACACCTGGCGCATCGAATCCGGGGCGTTACACTGCAGTTGAGGAAACCGACTATCAGCAAACCCCCACCTCACCGTCGCGCGATGGCTGAAGTTAGAGAAACGACGAGGTTGAAGAGATTACTCTAGCACGGACTCCAAGAAATATGGTGTCAGATGGATGTCGTGCTGGTGGCGTGTGCCGTACTCCTGGACGTGAATGCTTGTTCTGGCCCATGCCACCCTACTACTCCTACTACTTATATAGTACTCCTACTAGTAGTATTGAGGATTCGAGGTGCTGGTTACGTACAGCGAACACATTAACATATGGCTACAATAAAAACACCCGCCCGACGTGCGAAGCATGTGAAGCTAGTACAAATAATGTACTACTATTGTTGATTGGCCTCATCCGATAACCTGTTGCAATGCACTTACAGTATGTATTTGGAAAATATTTTTTTTGCTTCATCACACCACTCACTCAGAGAAGCGACTCGAAAGCCATTCATAAATTTAGTAAGTTTATCACAGGCATATAATTTTATTACATACAACAGGTCATCAACCCACATCGACAACGAGGATACATTATAAATACTAAAGTTTTCATCACACAACAAATAACAAGCAACGAAATGAACTTCAACTCAACCAATCCTCGGCGTTGGAAATGCTTGCTTTCAACCACAAGTGATTCTCTGGGACGGGCCATCCATTGTCAATCTCGAGACCAACGCAGGACTGATCATCCAGGCTGAAGCGGCATACTATATCAGTACCCGGGTAGGGAACCACCCAAATGTCCAATGTATAGATACAGTTGCTTCTCATAAATGGTACTAGTAACGTTGTGTCAACAGCAGTTGGATCGCCTTTCACCATCATTGGATAGTTTTGTCCAAGGAAAAGTGAGTTTTCTCCAAGACTATCAATTCTATACCAGGGAGAAGGTGTTGGCGCTAGCACACTAGTATCCATCCCGAATACCATGCAACGGGTGTTGGAATAGGTCCGGAGAGTGTGACCATGGGAGACTACACCTGCTTCCTTATTAGTAACATCATTAGTGGGTTGTATACACACAAGAAGAGGTGATCCATCGGAATTAGTTGCCAGGCGCCACTGAGTATATGGGCGCTACTCGTCCTCATGCTCGTGATCATCACCATCGTCATCTCCCCCTTGGTTATAAAAATTTCCAAGTATAGGTGGTTGTCGGTGTCAAAACCGGCGGATCTCAGGTAGGGGGTCCCGAACTGTGCGTCTAGGCGGATGGTAACAGGAGACGAGGGACACAATGTTTTTACCCAGGCTCGGGCCCTCTCGATGGAGGTAAAACCCTACGTCCTGCTTGATTAATATTGATGATATGGGTAGTACAAGAGTGGATCTACCACGAGATCAAGGAGGCTAAACCCTAGAAGCTAGCCTATGGTATGATTGTTGTAATGTATGTTGTCCTACGGACTAAAGATCTCCGGTTTATATAGACACCGGAGGAGGCTAGGGTTACACAGAGTCGGTTACAATGGTAGGAGATCTACATATCCGTATCGCCAAGCTTGCCTTCCACGCCAAGGAAAGTCCCATCCGGACACGGGACGGAGTCTTCAATCTTGTATCTTCGTAGTCTTGGAGTCCGGCGGATAATGATAGTCCGGCTGTCCGGACACCCCCTAGTCCAGGACTCCCTCAGTAGCCCCTGAACCAGGCTTCAATGACGATAAGTCCGGCGCACATAATGGTCGGCATTGCAAGGCGGGTTCCTCCCTTGAATAATCCAGAGAAGATCATGAACACCAGGATAGTGTCCGGCTCTGCAAAATAAATTCCACATTCCACCGTAGAGAGAATAAAATGTACACTTAGTTCAATCTGCTGACGTATTATGCGGCGTGACATCACACCGCTACCAAGCCAATGTTTGAATCATTTTTTTACTACACCACCTCAGCACGTTTAGCGAAGCGGTTTCCTTGGCACGTCTTGTCGAAGTAGAGATCGTGTCCCCCTTATTCCGGGATTCTCATCAATACGTGCGTGGGTAACCCAACCGTTCCCGTCGCCACGCCTCCTCTATCGAAGGTGAATCCCAAACGGTCACGGCGACGGCTCTTGGTATTTTTCCCCTTTATAAGAGGACCAAGGCTCGTTCTTGTTCTTCAATCTTGCATCGAATCTCCTCCTCGCTCCTAGTTCCAACACCCAGAGCCTCAGATTCGAGCGCTTCGGATTCTTAATCATGTCCGGCTCCGACCTCCAGGGCCGGTGGATGCCCTCCTCCGTCACGGAGGAGGACATATTGAAGTTACGTGAGGCCAAGTACCTGGCCTACGAGGTTTCGCACAGGTTGCCCGCCCAAGGGCAGGCCGTGCCCGCCCCCGAGTCCGGTGAGTTCGTTGTCTTCGTATCCCACCTCCGTCGGGGTTTAGGCTTCCCGACGGACCCCTTCATGAGAGGACTCATGTTCTACTATGGGCTGGACTTTCACGACTTGGCTCCGGAGTCCATCCTCCACATCTCCGCATTCATTATCGTTTGCGAAGCCTTCCTCCGCGTCACTCCCCACTTCGGCCTGTGGCTGAAGACCTTCAAGGTGGAGTCGAAGATGATCGGGGAGCGTCAAGCGGAGTGCGGCGGGGCGGCCATAAGCAAAAAGGCCGATGCCCCGTGGCCCTAGGGTTCCTTCCAAGAGGAACTCGGACTGTGGCAGCAGGAGTGGTTCTATATCACCGCTCCAAGGGGCAGCAGGCAAAAGCCGCCGCCTTCATTCCGCCCGGGACCTCCACGCCAACTAATGTCGTGGGTCAACCAAGGGCTCAATTGGGGGCCGTCCGAAGACGTGCCCTCACTACAGGGCCGGATTCGAGACCTCCAAGCGAGGGAGATCGACCTGATCGTGGTGATGCAGGTTATGCTAATCAGGCATCTTCTGCCCTGCAAACGCCGTCCTCTCCGTCTATGGGAGTTCAACCCGGAGGGACCTCGGATTCTCCAACACTTTATGGGTGCGACACCCGTGGAGATGTACAAGTTGTTCTTCGGACTGCAGGTGGCGTGTCCGGAATTAGTCGAGGACGCAGGCCTAAGCCGCAATCGCCCGGATACTCAGGTAAGTAGCTCAGAGTCCAGACATTCTGTTTATATGCCTTTCTAGAGTTCGCCTCCTGACCCATTACTCTTCACAGGAATGGGTGGCGCGATCAAGGCTGATAAGGTGTCCGGCCCCCCTCCCAGAGACCGCACTGGAGCCCGTGCTGGTCAGAATGTTGGAGGTTGCGCCCACAGAAGGGAGCGAAGGGGAAAATAGAGGAGCTAATATTTCGCCCAAAGGGGCGTCTGAAGAGGGGGAATCAAGAACCCCTCCCTCCAGGGGGAGAAGAGGACCGCCTCCAAAGATCCGAAGGCCAAAGCCCCTAAGCGTGGGAAGATATCTTCATCGGGGGGTCCGTCTCTCCGGACGCACAATCATCGCCAAAGGATCAGCCCTCCAGCGAGCCGTGAGTATGAAAAAGGGAGTTAATTAGTTAGGAAATACCTTCATTTGTGCTTCTGTGGGTAACCGAAATATTTATATTGCAGTTTGGATCTGCAGCCTTCTCAGATGAGTTCATCTTCGGGGGACCTTCTTCCGGAGATGATGGAGAGTGAAACGCCTCCGTCTACAGCGCCGTCAGATAAGGCAGGTGAGCCTGAAGTGTCGTCACGGAGGGTATCCCCGAGTCCGGAGGGGCCAGAGAGTTCGGCACCCACTAGTATCCGGCCGGGAGAACTGAAGAATCTGCTTGAGAGGGCGCCCATTTCAGAAGATCACCGTGCGTTGATGCATATGGTGATTGGAAGGATTTCGTCCACCGAAAGCGGATTGCGCAATGCCGCTATGAGTTTGCTGGCGGGGTTTGAGGTACGCGAGAATGACGCATCTCCTTGTTTATTGACAGGCTTGCACATGAAAATGCGCCTTGTATAGATAGTAGCCCCTGAGACTCGGTAGGTTGTCAAAAACGACAGCGTGCCGAGGATCGAAATCGAAAGTAATGAATTCCGCCATTCCTATGCAGGTGGCGGATAGTCCGAGGGCTAGCTGGACTAGTGGGTTTGCCGAGTTAAATCGGCAACTTGACGTGGCGGATGCGGACATCGCACTTGTCAACCGGCGACTTGACGAGTCGCAAGGTAAATGAGTTCTCCGCAGTCGCTTTATTAAGGGGGTCGAAGCCCTCCTCTAATAAATTATATGCTGTTGTACAGACGGTGCTGTTGCTGTGGAGAGCCTTCGGGCCGAACTTTCTCGAGCTAAGGAGCAAGCCCGAAGGAGTGACGCGGCTGCCTCGAGGGCAGCCGAGGAGTTGAAAGCCGAAAGGGCTGCGCACTGCCTAAGCAGGGCAGAGGTGGCCGAATTGGCCATGAAAGTAAAAGATGCTGCCGACCGCAATGAGGCTCTTGAAAAGGAGCGCTTATCGGAGCGGGAAGACCTGAAGAAGGCCACCGCCGAAGCCAAGGATGCCTGCTCTGCAATGCAGGCTATGAAGGAGGAACTATGCCAGGCCGGAGATATTGTGGCTGGCAAGCCTTTTCTGCTGCGTCGCCGGTTTATGGATCAAAAGTATTCTCAATTTGAGCGGCTGTGGAGTCCGGAGGATCCGTATATGGACTTAGCTGCAAGTGCGTCTGATGCCATTGAGCACTTCCGGAGCCAGAAGGATCACAAGACGGAAGAGCTATATTGGTCTCAATTCCATAGTCCGGATCGCTCACTTCCGTTGACAGACCGGTTGGCCGAATGGGCCGAGCTAAATAGATTGTCCAGACTTTCCATGACTGACATCGTGGCCCATGTCTGGCCAGAGAGGCCCAAGGCGACGAGCTACTTCGGCTTACTGTAGCAATTCCTTGGAGCAGTGCCGCATATAAAGGAGATGAAGCGGTCGGCCTGCATCGAGGGCGCGCGGATGGCTCTTGCCCGTGTGAAGGCGCACTGTCCGGAGATGGATGACACCGCTGTTGCCGCCCAGGGTTCGGATGAAAGCCGGCTCCCCGCCGAGCACTATTTCGGGGAAGTTATGCGTGGCGCTCGTGTAATAGAGTCGCAGTGCTCGAAAAATGTCACGTTCAAATGAACGTATTAGCTTGTAAAACGATGATTATGCTATAACTGCTTTTTATACTTGTGCGTCCCAAGTAGTAAAACTTCTCCTGTGCGGCCGTTTACGTATACATTTGTATAACTTGAAATATTGCAGTCTTCGGCTTCAGCCCCCACGCACAGGGTGCGGGGGTGTTCGCAAAAATAGCGCGTTTTCACACTTAATCCGACATCTCGGTCCTGTTTAAGGAGGTGGTAGCGTAGAGAACGAGGCAATCCGGACTATAATGCTTTATCACTTTCACTTAGCCAGTGGAGCTCGAGGGTGGGGCTACGATATAGCCCCTGGTGGCACCGCACTTCTCCGAATTCGGGGCGCGTATGTGCCTGACCGTGAAATGGTCCTTCGTCAAAGCGGGGAATTCTAAACATTCCGGTAGTCGATCGAGTGGTTGACCAGTCTCTCGCTGTATCATGACAGTCAGTTTTCGGCTTTCTCTACTGAGGTGCTCGCCCAGCCGAACTGGGGCACAATCGCAGTAGTTCTCCTGGTGCCGCGTTAGCCGATGATACGGAATGTAAGGCAGCGAAACACAGGAGCCGGGCAGACCCAACATTTGACCAAAGACATGATTCGGAGCTGATGCATATAATGCCTAACTCGAGACGCCGAACACTCCCTAAGGTGTTCGGTCTTTATAATAATGGGCAGAACGATGCCCTAAGCCCCTAGTGTCCAGGTACGGGCATGGTCTTCTGACGCGGCCGATGCCAAAACGTCAGGCTCCGCTTTGGCTATAGGAAGAAACCAAGGGAGAATAACAACAAGAGACAGTAAAAAAGGTTTACACAGGGTCTTAATCTGAAAAGAATCCTCACAACGGGTCCCTACTGCACGTCTGCGCCTGTGTCTCTGTTGCGCCGTTATCCTGGACGGGTATGCACGTTGTTCATCTGTAGAAAGAGAGGAACGTTTAGTTTGAAGGCAATTTGTGCGAAAAATATTTGTAAAAGAAGAAATATAAATAATTAAAGCGGGGTTTGTATGAACCCGCGGTTGTTTGTGCGTGCAGCCCCCTGTTAAGAGGTATGCGGCTAGGGAGCCCCTAGCCTGCTGAAGCCGGATTCGTCTATCCGAGTCCGGGGTCTTTAAGTGACCCTCGCACTGAAATTACACCACGCGGACCGGGCATCTTGAGTGTAAGAGACGCGTAATGCGGTATGGCGTTGAAGCGGACAAAAGCCTTTCGTCCCAAGAGTGCTTGATATCCACTTTCAAATGGACGATGTGAAAAATTAATTATTCGTGTCGAAAATTGTTCGGCGAGCCGAACACGACTTCTAGTAATATAGAGCCTGTGCACTTGGTGTAAGGGCCTGGCATCACTCCTTTGAAGGAAGTGCGGCTGTGTCGGATTTTGGTAGGGTCTATCCCCATCCTACGGATTGTGTTTGAATACAGCAGGTTTAAGTCGCTGCCTCCGTCCATTAGGACGTTAGTAGATTGTAATCCGTCTATTATGGGATTCAATATCAGGGGAGTCCGTCCTGCGTTTTGAACGCTTCTGGAATAGTCCAGGTGGTCGAAAGTGATTGGTTTTGATATCCAATCTCTATGGTCTGCTGGGTTGGACCGCGCGAAGCTCTTTTTAGAAAGTGCCGCACTATTTTTCCGTATTATCACATGAAGTGAGTTTACTGCTTTGACCCCTTGTGGGAAAGTCTTTTGTTTTCCAGTGCTCTGCTGGTGGGGTTTATCTTCTTCGCTTGACGCGTCGAGCCCCTTGTGTTCGGCATTTAGTCGACCGGACTGTTTAAAAACCCAACAATCCCTGTGGGTGTGATTTGCAGGCCTTCCGGGGGTACTGTGGATTTGACATATCCGACCCAAAATCTTGTTTAAGTTGGACAATTCATCGCTGTCATCCTTAAGAGGCTGTGTTTTGTTGTTGGGCCGTGAGCTTTTGAATCCGGCGTTGACTGCCGTGCTCTTTGGGCTATTCTCTTTATTCCGGCACTGCTCTTTTCTGCGCCGTGATTTTCCATTTCCATCTCTTATCTCGGATGTACTTGGGTGGCTGGTGCTGCCTCTTGCTAGCCAGCTATAAACTCTCCCGCACAGAAGCGGGTCATGAGGCTTGTTAGTGCGGACATTGTCCTCGGTTTCTCTTGACCGAGGTGCCTGGCAAGCTATTCGTCTCGGACATTGTGCTTGAAAGCTGCTAAGGCTTCGGCGTCCGGACAGTCGACTATTTGGTTCTTTTTGGTAAGAAACCTGTTCCAGAATTTCCGCGCTGACTCTCCGGGCTGTTGAGTTATATGACTTAGATCATCTGCATCCGGAGGGCGGACATAAGTCCCTTGAAAATTTGCTCTAAACGAGTCCTCGAGCTCTTCCCAACTTCCAATAGTGTTTTCTGGGAGGCTTTTAAGCCAATGACGGGCTGGCCCTTTGAGCTTGAGGGGTAGGTATTTTATGGCGTCGAGATCGTCTCCTCTGGCCATGTGTATATGCAGTATATAATCTTCTATCTAGACTCCAGGGTCTGTTGTTACATCGTAGGCCTCTATGTTTATGGGTTTAAATCCTGCTGGGAATTCATGGTCCAGCACCTCATCGGTGAAACATAGTGGGTGTGCAGCGCCCCTGTATTTGTGTGTGCCGCTATCATCGGACACTTGACGTGCTGCCTTGCTTCTTGGGGCCTTCTCCTTTGGCCCGTAGATGGACCTGGCTGGGCCATCTATCCTTCCAAGTTCGTTGGTTGGTTTATGTGTGGCGCTGCTGTCAGAATTTGGCCTATCATCTGGCCGTCTATCCAACCAGGCAGCCTCTTTATTTTTGGATGGTGGAGGCTCTATGGCCTCCTCGTCGAATTCTGGTAGCAGCTTGCGCTCCGGGTAGCTCTTTGATTGGTGGCCATTGTCGTATTTATCTGCGGTTTTGAGCACTTTGCTCCATCTCATTCTGAGTGTGTCTTCTGCTGTTTTGAGCCTCCTTTTTTCCTTCTTCAAGCTTCTTGCAGTACTGACGAGTCTTTTCCGAAGGTTCTTGCTCTCCGGCGGCGTGTCCGGCATGAGGTCGTCCGGACTGTTGTTTTCACCGGGCCTGGACTGATTATCTGACTCGTCATGTTCGGACGGTTGCTTATCTGCATGTTCGTCGTCCGCTTGTGAGCCATGCCGTATTGCGGGCTCCATGGGAGTGTTGTTGTCGTCGGGGCGGGATTTAGGGCGGCGTCTGCGTCGCCGTTTTGGTTGTTTATCGGCGGGGTTATCTTCTGCCGTGGCCCGTTGGTCCTTGTCATCGCTCTCCTTTGGGGTATCCACCATGTATATGTCATATGACGAGGTGGTCCTCCAGTGCCCTGTAGGCGCTGGTTCCTGTTCGTCTCCGGCATCGTCGTCCATAGCGTCGATGTCGTCAGAGTCGTAGTCTAGCATGTCGGTTAGATCGTCGACAGTGGCTACAAAGTGGGTGGTGGGTGGGCTCTGAATTTCTTCGTCGTCTGTATCCCATCCATCCTGGCCATAGTCCGGCCAGGACTCTCCTGATAACGAGAGATGCTTTAGTGAATTCAGGATATCGCCAAAAGGCGAGTATTGGAAGATGTCCGCGGCGGTGAATTCCATAACCGGCGCCCAATCCGAATCGATTGGTAGGGGCGCGGGAGGTTCGGAATCCGGCAAGGAGTCCGGCACCTCGGAATCACAAGTTTCGCAGGGGACAAGATTAGTGTTCGGCTCCATCGCCGTAGATGTTGAAGCCCCCAGGGCGGCGTCTATCCGCCGGCCCTCGATCTGGGCGATCGGCTCCGGACTAATGGCCGGAACAGATTCGTGTGCGGCCACCAAGGCACTGTTCGGCGGCAGAGCTAGATCATGCCCATCGCAACAGTGCGGCGCGCTTGGCTGTGGCTCGGGTCCGTCGAAGATCAAGTCTCCGTGGACATCGGCCGTGAAGTTTAGGCTTCCGAATCTGACCTGACGGCCAGGGGCATAGCTTTCGATCTGCTCCAGATGGCCAAGCGAATTAACCCGCAGTGCGAAGCCGCCGAATACGAAGATTTGTCCGGGGAGAAAAGTCTCACCCTGGACAGCGTTGTTGGTTGAAGATGCCATCAAGCCTATCGGTGATGACACAGAGGAACTCTCAATGAAAGCACCAATGTCGGTGTCAAAACCGGCGGATCTCGGGTAGGGGGTCCCGAACTGTGCGTCTAGGCGGATGGTAACAGGAGACGAGGGACACAATGTTTTTACCCAGGTTCGGTCCCTCTCGATGGAGGTAAAACCCTACGTCCTGCTTGATTAATATTGATGATATGGGTAGTACAAGAGTGGATCTACCACGAGATCAAGGAGGCTAAACCCTAGAAGCTAGCCTATGGTATGATTGTTGTAATGTATGTTGTCCTACGGACTAAAGCCCACCGGTTTATATAGACACCGGAGGAGGCTAGGGTTACACAGAGTCGGTTACAATGGTAGGAGATCTACATATCCGTATCGCCAAGCTTGCCTTCCATGCCAAGGAAAGTCCCATCCGGACACGGGACGGAGTCTTCAATCTTGTATCTTCGTAGTCTTGGAGTCCGGCAGATAATGATAGTCCGGCTGTCCGTACACCCCCTAGTCCAGGACTCCCTCAGTGGTGGAATGTTCATAGGACCTTGGAAACACAAGAAGAAGGTTAATTAGTAAAGGGAAACTTGCTAACCCGCATGCATGTGGATGAAACAATTATAATTACGGTGGAAGACAAACGTACCAAAACTACAAGGATCCCATGCAAAAATAGTGCCATGAGTGGTGGAAGCAAACACAAGGCCCTCGTATTGAATTGCATCACAGTACTCATCCATCTATAGAAACTGATTTTTGAGCAATATCCATCCAGTCGAACCATGAAGGACGGCAACAAGATTGTCGAAGATAGCAACAACTACATAGTTCTTGTAATTCCAAGAGCGGTTGGGAACTCGACAAATTGCTATCTTCCGTAGAAGATAGTCAACATGATCGTATTTGAACGTGTGTAGAATACCGGTGTGCTCAACCTCTAGGCAGTGTGCTGAGATTTTTGGAAGTGGAACCCGTTGACGAGTGTACTCATTCACAAGTTCCCACTCGCAGTTGGACCCAATATAAACAACCCAATCTCCATTTGCGTCTGCCCAAGCCTTACCCTCAAGTGATGGCATCTTAACATCATACGTATCATTATCAAGAGGCATCAACTTGCACAAGGCGAGGCCTCTGTCATCCCCACGCCAGTCATCAGGGTCACGGCAAAGAAGATAGGGGAGATCAAACCGCTCCTTGACCCTTGGGTTCCTTGTAATGATGTTATTAGTTGAGTCGAGAATGGTCTTGAACGAACCTGCCATGCTAGCCGAGGTGATGACGTCGCACCGATCAATGAGTTCCTCCACCACGTCATCTTTCAGATCGGGGCAAGAATAACAGGGTCGTTTCCGGCCTGTTCCCTCCATGGAGAACACGATCGAACAATGGCAGAAGGAAGGGTGAAGGCAAATGGAGGAGGGAGAGGAAGAGCGTGCGACAACAGTTCCAAATCGAGAGGGAAAGGCGAAGAGTCGGTGGACGGTTGCCAGTTTGCCACGGTACACGAAGAGGCGCCCCGGCCTACACGTCCGTTTGGAAATACTAGTAGAAAAGGACTCGCCGTCATATCACTGATATGTTGGAACGAGACCACATGTCAATGAAACATGGTGTGTAATTTATCGTGCAAAATGCGATCTGTCTGCGTTGTCCCAAGGTGCCGCATTAGTTATCGACCTTTATTTTTTAATGGCGTGCCATTCAATTTTGAAGCACGACTAAATGGTACTGTACGCAGAGAAAATATAAACTACTCTACCACTACTCCACCTCCAGTACTAGTGGTATAAAAAAGATATATAGGCTGGAGCTTCAGCGCTTTCTTGCTAAGGGCTGCCGACTTGCTTCTCACACTATCACCCTCTCTCCAGATCTAAAAAAGATGGCATCTCTCTCCCTCCTCATCGGTGGTCACTGATCTGCCAGGGAAGAAAAGGACGTGCAGCGTTGACGCACTCGTCATCGGCGAGCGAGGTCATGCACTAACGGCAAGGACGTCCTCTCAGACCTAGGGCCCGCGCGGGATGGCCTCCGTCCCCAAGCTCGATGCCATAGTGTGTGCGGAGGATGACGACCACGAGTGAAGCCACTTCCCGCCGACCCTCAGGTATGCTACCTCTTTTCGAACCATACCCTTGTTCTATTGCCCCATCTGCCACGTCGTTGCATGTGGATCTTTTTCCACTCCACCATCTTCCCAATTTGCTATCCTCTGCTTTGTTGGCCACGCAGACGAAAACCTTAATTTGCACTATTAAAGGAAACCCTACTTCATGCAGACTAATCCATGTCTGGGTTGAATAAGGAAAGGAAGGGAGACTGTACTGTCCAAGAGAGTAGGCATCAAACCCGCATCTAGGTTGAAAAGGGGGAAATCAGTAGCTAAGGAACGAGTCTCGTGTCTCTTGGTTGAAGAAGGGTAGAAAGGCATGACAATGCAATAGAGAATGACCAGGTCGATCGGTTTGTTGTCCTCACATAGGAAAAAGGTGGCTAAAGAGAACAAAAATGGGACGTAATCCACATATGCTGCCTGGATATTTGTTGCTCTGGGCAACCATACCTCCCTCACCACTCTGTGTCCGTGGAGGTACATCGTACTGGTGCGCCCACTGTCCGAATGGGCCTCCCATGCCCTTATTGCCACTTTTTTGCTATTAGTATAATGCCAGTAGTCGAGTCAAGCAATGCTACTGCTAAAGTGATGCCACATTTAATTAATGCCACACTCAGTCTAATGCCACCGATAAATTTAAGCAATGCCATTTAATGTCACTGCATTATTTTAGGGTTAGCTGTTGATTGTGGATGTATTAAAGATTTTTCAGCTAAGGCATTCTAATGTTGTTGCACAACCAGTATACCAATGATGAAACTTGTTACTACCTTCAGATTTAAGCGTTGTTAATGCTTATAGATTACATACCTCACTTTCATGAGATAAGTTAATTTTTTTGTACAGTGTCACCAAAATACCAAGGCGCTGATGTCATTTTATTTTGGTTAAACTACACAAAAAATTATGAAGACAAGAGGAAAGGTCAAGAGTGGGCACCTCCTCCTTCGGCTGTTCTCTTGATTCGTTCGATCAAGTTTTTATGTTTGATCGATTATCAAGATTAGGATAGCAATTTTTAAGGTCCCCACGAGTTCGAAATGATTTTACCTTGGAGGTACATGGTTTGCAATTTTTTTATACTGCCATTAGTTAATAATGCTAGTTACCTTCAGACTTTTGTATTTGGTTTAATGCTCATGCACAGCTAGTATACCAATGCTGAAACTTGTTACCTTTACATTTTGTATTGTTAATTCTTATAGAAATCTTCCAGTGCTAGAGTTCATTGAAATCTGTTCAGTAAAACCATTATACTGTGCCCTGTAATAAACTAACTACTCTACTGTTGCACTAGCCACTGGATTAGTGTATATTTGTAGTATTCGAATGGTGTTGCATTAGCGTATGGACATAAATAAAGTGTGGCAAGCTTTCCCAGATATGTGCTCAAGAAAACTACTACCTGTTTTTCTAAATACTAGACGTTTGGGTACTTTAAATTGAACCGCGAAAACGTCTTATATTAAGGAATAGAGGGTGTAGAGTTCACTCAAATTATCCCAGTAAAGCTAGTCACACCTTTGTTAAAATTAATGTTCATTATCTTATCGGAGGAGGACTGTATGTTTGTCTCTAATGCCTGTCGACTACATACCTGACATCATGATGTAATGTTAAGTCATTTCCTTTTGTACAGTATCACTGAATTGTCAAGGCGGTGATGGAATTTTATTTTAGTTGAACTGCACAAAATATGCTTAAAAGAAGAGGAAAGGTCAGGAGTCGATAATTCTTTCAAAAAGAACTATATATGCCTTTCTGACATTAGCCACTGTTGCCTTATTTATTGCTTCAAACAGGTGTTTAGAAACAGTCTTGCTACCTTTTCCATTAAGAAATTGGAATGCTATTTGTGAGTCTATGCTTCAACTAGTGTCGTTTTTACAGTAATCACACTTTCAATATCTATGTAAACAGGGATGCTTGATTTTAGTGGAACTGCATAAAAAGTCCAACTGGTTCAACATTAGGAGCATGTTTTCTTCCAAACCTTTATATCCAATTGGTGGCACTATGAGCTATTCATTACGAAGGTACATGGTTTGCTACTATCTTGCTAATCTTTTTGCACTGTCATTAGATAGTAATACTAGTGGTTTGCATGTGAATTTATTGGCAGGGTGGACCTACATTGGAGGTGCAGGACAGGATTCAATGATTGGATGCTCAATTTTGGTTGTATCGATTTCACCTCTTCCATCACTGCGAACATGGATATCCTTGGTCTGATGAAGAATAGGCGCTATATTCCTGCTCTGAACCAGCAAATCAAATTCAGTATGAAATTGTCCAGGGCAAAACATAACTGTATCAAATTGTCTAGTGCAGAACATCAAAGATGCTAAGCGGAAGGGACATGTTTAAGCCGAAAATATAGGGTGTGGTATATGTTTACTAGCTGCCTGATATTGTGCAGACAGAGATGTCTGCCCGTTGCTATTTGGCAAACAAACAAAGTGACCGCAATTTTGGTTGAACTGCACAAGAGAATAGTATAGTCACTGCATGCAGTGCCATTTGAAAATAGACACAGGAAGATTGGATAGTCAGTTCATGGACTGCAGAAAAGTAGTACTGTACTATTTATTGGCCAACACTAGGTGCTTCATTGCTTTGGTCTGATTATACAATGGGCATCATTTTGCCTAAGTTAAAGTTTGTATTCCGAAAATAGTCTCGCGGTGTGATGAGAAGACCAAATCATATTGCAGTGGATGTTCCTCCATCATGTGTGGTTCATTCTCATGGTTCCATCTGTTGGTGAAACCACTTACGTTTGCAAGAGGAATTGTAGACTTCACAAACAAATTTGTCTTTCAGTCTGTACTGAATGTTGGCCAAGAGAAGCATCCATGTTAGTAGGAAGAACATATGTTTTTCTAGATCTTTGCTTTTGGAGCTACATATTTGTATATGATCTGTGAATCATTGAGATGCATTAACATGTTGATCTTATGTATGGGAATCATACTCGTTGGTTTTAGTTGCGATGCAAGATCCAAAGTGGCTGATCTTTTCTTTTGGAGCTACATATTTGTATATGATCTGTGAATCATTGAGATGCATTAACAATTACTTATTTCTGTTCGCTCAGTGTTTACAAGTTACTGATCGATCACTAGCTATCCTACTAATGTGCTCTTGGCAGTTTTATTTGCGACGCAAGATCCAAAGTGGCAGTTTTTTGAATAAAAATGCCTACCTCTGAAGAAACTGACAAGCTACACTATCCTACCTACTCGATCCTACACGGATAAATAGCAGATTACGCACGTACTACCTCCTTTCCGGTTTGCAGGGCTCAATTCAAGAAACGACCTACTCGATCCTACACGAATAAATTGCGGATCACGCACGTACTCGTACCTCCTTTCCAGTTTGCAGGGATTAATTCAAACCTCTCACCAACCAAGGTACTCCCTCCGTCCGGGTTTATTAGTCTCGTGAGCAAAGCAGCAAGACCAAGGCATGGCAATAATTAATGGCATGCAGAAGTTTAAGCCTAATTAATTCCAGCAATTTAAGTGGTTGCATGCATGCCCTCGTCTGCGACTCATTGCATGCTGCTCCGCTACTGGCTACGAGCGATTTTGAGTGCCTGCATGTAGCCGGCCATAATTAAGGAAGCTAACTGATGCGAAAAAAGATGCGCTTTAATTGTTGCGGGCTTTTTAAATCCGTGGAATCATTATTGACAAGGAGTGAGATGATTCGAGTGCACTCGTTTGACCGTCATGCCGGCGTGAGACCCAGACAGGACGGGACAGCACAGTCATAATTTCAGTTTCTCTAGTTTTTCATGGCAAGCTGGCGCGCTAAGCCATGCCTGCTTATGCATTGAATTCTAATGACCGTCGCGCTACCTTTCGCCTATAAGTACTGTTTCCCGGCCTTCTCCGGTGGCACCGTGACCCAACTCGCCATATCCTCATAAGCCCCCACCGGCCCGATGTCGCTCGCCACGTCCACCATGCCCCCGCCCGTCCGCGGTAGGCGAGGCCGGAGGCGGTCACCGCCGGAACTAGTGTTCGGTTTTCACCGGAAGGTAGACGGGGGGAGGAGGCATTCTATCTGTCTTTAGATGGCAATGCGGAGATCGAGGAGTTGTTGGAGCATGACCGCCTGGCGGAGGAGCAGGAGTTGTTGGAGCGTGACCGCTTGGCGGAGGAGCAGCGTATCGCCGATTTGCGCCGCCAGCGGGGCATGGAGCAGCAGCGCATCGACGCTTTGAGTCGCGAGCAGAGCGCCCGCAACTGGGCCGACTACGTGGAGGCTGGCGCCCGGCAAATAGCCCTGGTGGCTGTCGGGCACGCACGCGTTCGTGACGCCGATTTTTACTACCAGCTTGTCAAGTGAGTTTCCCGCTTGGAAGCCGAAGCTTCGGTGGACCACGCCGGCATGGAAAGGGCCAACGCGCGCGAGCAACGCGCCCTATCGCACCTCTGGCAAGTCCGAGGTGAGGCGCAGGACGCCGATGCCGGTGTTTAGCGTGTACCGCAGATGGTGGTCGGCATCGTCTAGTTAGCTAAGAGTAAGTTATTACTTGTACGCTACTAGAGTATTAGTGGGAGTAGATAGTTAACTTGGCTATGATGGTTGTCAACATGGAAGTTCAGTACTCTATATGTGGATCAGACCTGTTACTTTGCTTTGAATGTTGAACTTTCCGTTTGAACGTATGGAATGGGCTGTTATTTTTTTAAATGGGTTGTATTTGTCATCCACGAGCTTAGAGGCTGACTTGTGGGCCTACCAAGTTAACGTATACACAATCAGGAGATGATTGTACGTGGAGAGGATGACAGCAGGGACCCTCCAAGGTCATGGCAGTACAAAAGCAAGTGCCTCCTTATTTCAAGCCAATAAAAAAATGGCTCATCCTAATGGATTTCTGACATCCGGGTCCCATGCCATTGTCAACGTAGTCAATAAACAAGAGAATTGCACAACGAGCGGCTGACACCAGGGACCCAACAGCTCGCCCAGTTATTTTTTTTGGGTTAATTTGATAAATGCCACTCCAAATCTGGTGTTTCCGAGAAATGCCACTGCAATTTCCAAACTTTGAAAAATGCCATTTCATGCCATTTCTAGTGGCATTTTTCGAAGTCTGGAGTGGCGTTTTTCAAAGTTTGCAAAAATTGTAGTGGCATTTTTCAAAGTTTGGAAATTGCAGTGGCATTTTTATGAATCGCTATAATTGGAGTGGCATTGATCTAATTTGTTTTTGAGACGGAAGAAGGGTGTCAACTGGGCTGTGCGGGACACTCTGGCCTGTCTAGATAGCCTTTTCTTTTATGTTTACCATAGACCAGCCGAGTAGTTTTTTTTTCTTTCTGAAAATGGCTAGCCTAGTTTTTTGTGATTTGTCAAGTAAGTTGCTTTGTCAGGCCTGTTGGGCTGCAAATCTTTCAAGATGAGGAGAGCTTCATTCGGCTGGCCGAGAAAATGGCCTATCAGTAATGAGAAATGGGCGGTACATTTTTAAAACACATCAAACCGGCAATTAATTTCAAATATCTTTTTTTCATTTCGAGATTTTAAATTGCATTGATTTTTATGCGTGGACAATTTATTGGATTTTATATTGATATACATTTATTTTTAAAATCATTCTGAATGTGACTCGAAATTTAGGGATTAAAAACAGTTCAGACCGCACCGACATATGCAAAATTTCATATAATTTTTTAACTGTGACCACAATATGGGCTGTAATGCTAACAAAAAGAATATGGGCTCCAAAAAAACGTCAGAATTAGCAAATGGGCTGTAAATTATTAGAAATAATGGCAGATGGCATGTATGTTGTTTTCCACAGATTTGAGGCTTTCCTAAAAAAAGGTTGATGCACGAGCAGTGACTATTGGATGTCCATCCAACGGCCGTCGTGCTTCTTCAATCTCTGCTCTTCCTGCTCCAGCCGCTCAAACAAGCGCCGGTGGGACTGCCTGCTCCCTCCTCCCAACGGCCGGCTGTGCTGCCGCGCAGGCCTCACCGCCCCACCGTACTCCCATCGCTGGCTAGCCATCCCTCTACTCACCCACACCTGCTGTTATTCTCCGACGACGGTAGACGAACCAGTAAACCCTCGTACAGTCGTACTCCCCTCCGCGTGGGAAACAACTGTCGAGTCTTCCCTGGCTCCATGTCGTTCCCTTCCTAGGCCTCACCGTCGTCCACCGCCCTGGTGCTCTCGGTGTGGCGTGGTCAATGTGGTCAACGACCGACATGCATCTGAAGTGGACTGTATGTGGAGAGGCTGACAGCTGGGTCCACTGCCGCACGCAAGGAAATGCCTCCTTATTACGCGCAAAATAATGATTCCTCCACCTGACATCTGGGACTCACCGAAAGGGCCTCTGTATTTCGCGAAAAAAATGCTACCGATGTTGACAGCTCGGACCCACCAGCTATATCTTCGCACGCAAGGAAGTGCCTCCTTATTACGCACAAAAAAATTAATAATTCCCCTGCTAGCTGGGACCTAGTATAGTGGGCCTACTAAGTTGACGGGGACAGAGGGCTTCGTCAACTTAGTCAATTTGCACGATTCTAGCTCGAGTGACCGTACGATGTCCATCCAACAGCCGTAGTGCTTCTTCAACCTCTGGTCTTCTTGCTACAGCTGCCCGAAGCAGCGCCGGTCGTGTCGCCTGCTCCTCCCTCCCGTGGCCAGCTGTGCTGCCGCGGAGGCCTCACCGTCCCCATACTACTCCCACCGCTGGCTAGGCCATCCCTCCACTCCACTCACCCACACCCCCTGTTATTCTGCGGTGACGGCAGCGCAGCCGAACCAGTGAACCCTCATACTCCTCTCCGCGTGGGCATCCACTGCCGCGTCTTCCCCGGCTCCGCGTCGTCCTCTTCCTAGGCCTTGTCGTTGTCCACCACCGTGGTGCTCTCGGCGCAGCATGGTCAATGTGGTCAACGACTGACTTCCATCCGAAGAGTAATGTACGTGGAGAGGAAGACAACTGAGTCCACAGCATCCGCAAAGAAGTGCCTAATTATTATGCGGAAAATAATTAATCCTCCACCTGACAGCAGGGACCCACCGGACGGGCCACCAGTATTTCACGAAAAAAAAACTTTTCCCCCCTGACTGCTGGGACCCACTAGACGGGCCATCGTATTTCGCAAAAAAAATGTTTCCCCCTGACTGTTGGGACCCACCGGACGGGCCACCGTATTTCACAAAAAAACATTCCCCCTGCTGTCAGCTCGGGCCCACCGGAAGTGCCTCGTTATTACGCACAAAAAATTAATACCCCCTGCTAGCTGGGACCCACCTTGGTGGGAGGCTAACTTGTGGGCCTACTAAGTTGACTGGGACGGAGGCCTTTGTCAACTTTAGTCAATATGAATGATTCTAGCTCCAGTGACCATACGATGTCCATCCAACGGCTGAAGTGCTTCTTCAACCTCTGGTCTTCTTGCTCCAGTCGCCCAAAGCAGCGCCAGTCGTGCCACATGCTCCTACCTCCCGTGGCCGACTGTGATGCCGCAGAGGCCTCACCGCCTCCTACTACTCCCACCGCTGGCAAGGCCATCCCTCTACTCACCCGCACCCCCTGTTATTCTGCGGCGACAGCAACCTCACACCGCAACCGAACCAGTGAACCCTCATACTCCTCTCCGCGTGGGCATCCACTGCCGCGCCTTCCCCGGCTCCGCGTCGTCCCCTTCCTAGGCCTCGTCGTTGTCCACTGCCGTGGTGCTCTCGGCGCGGCGTGGTCAATGTGGTCAACGACCGACTTCCATCAAAAGAGTACTGTACGTGGAGAGGCTGACAGTTGGGTCCACGGTAGCCGCAAGGAAGTGCCTTCTTATTATGTGCAAAATAATTATTCCTCCACCTGAGAGCGGGGACCCATCGGACGGGCCACCGTATTTCACGAAAAAAACATTTCCCCCCTGACTGCTGGGACCCACCAGCTACATCTTCGCACGCAAGGAAGTGTGTCCGGGCAAAAAAATGATTCGCCCCCTGACTGCTAGGACCCACCAGCTACATCTTCGCACGCAAGGAAGTGCCTGACAGTCGGGACCCACCTGGTCGAAGCGTACATAGCGTTGTCATTCTGGTCACGAACGTGTATGTACATATATACTGGTCGATGTGGAGGCGCGCACGTGTCGTAGTAGAGGCGCGCACGTAGCATGTACACGTACGTACAACGGCCAGGGTGCAAGAAAGAAAATACGGCAATGTACGTACATACGGGCGGGGTCTCAAACGCCTACTCACGCATACGTATGGCCAGGGCTCGTGTACATGGCTGGGTAGGAACGGAGAAACTGCATCATTCTCATGTTCATGGGGAGGCAACGGAATGCCACGTGTTCATGGGGAGGCAACGGAATGCATCGTGTTCATCGGGAGGCAACGGAACGTGTGGGAGCCAACCGGCATGGACGGAACAGGCGATGGAAACGAGGCCTGACGTACCGCACAACGGAGGAAACGGCCTTGTGTTCAACCGGTCACGTTTGAAACAGGATCCTGTTCATCGGGAGGGGTGTGGCGTACCGCAAAACGGAGGAAACAGACTTGTGTTGGAGCGCTACGGTCGAAACGGGGGTCCTATTCAATGGGAGGGGTGTGGCGTACTGCTACGTCTTGAGCTTTCGTTGGTTTTCCTTGAAGAGGAAAGGGTGATGCAGCAATAGTAGCGTAAGTATGTCCCTCAGTTTTTGAGAACCAAGGTATCAATCCAGCAGGAGGCCCCTCAAAAGTCCCACGCACCTACACAAACAAACAAAGAACTCGCAACCAACCCAATAAAGGGGGTTGTCAATTCCTTCACGGCCACTTGCGAAAGTGAGATCTGATAGAGATAATATGATAAGATAAATATATTTTTGGTATTCTATAATATAGATGCAAAAAGTAAAGATGCAAATAAAAGTAGATTGGAAGTTTATAAGATGAAAGATAGACCCAGGGGCCATAGGTTTCATTAGAGGCTTCTCTCGAGATAGCATAAGTATTACGGTGGGTGAATAAATTACTGTCGAGCAATTGATAGAAAAGTGAATAATTATGAGATTATCTAGGCATGACAATGTATACAGGCATCACGTCCGCAACAAGTAGACCGACTCCTGCCTGCATCTACTACTATTACTCCACACATCGACCGACTCCTGCCTGCATCTAGAGTATTAAGTTCATAAAGAACAGAGTAACGCATTAAGAAAGATGACATGATGTAGAGGGATAAACTTAAACAATATGATATAAACCCCATCTTTTTATCCTCGATGGCAACAATACAATACGTACCTTGCTGCCCTTGCTGTCACTAGGAACAATACAACAGTAGCAATCTGTAACTAATGCAAACTTCTGGAACTCTAAAAATCCTACAAAAGTAGGAAATCCTGGACAATTTGTCAATTGATCAGCATCAAAAGGAATGAACGCAAAAGTACGTTTCTGTGATTTAACAAAACTAAATTCGTGCATGCAAAGTTTCTGTTTTTCAGCATAATCAAATCAACTGACATCATAGGTTATCCTATAGGTTCTACTTGGCAGAAACACTAACTAAAAGATAAGAACACATCTAAACAGAAGGTAGATGCAAAATTTATTGAATAATAGCAAGGAAAAATATTGGGTTGTCTCCCAACAAGCGCTTTTCTTTAAAGCCTCTTAGCTAGGCACTGATAATTTTAATGATGCTCAACTAGAATTGAAGCGCAAAGAGAGCATCATAAAACACGTGACAAACACACTTAAGTCTAACATACTTTCTATGCATAGGCATCTTGTAAGCAAACAAATTATCAAGGCAAGGAAAAACTAGCATATGCAAGGAAGAATCAGCATGACGAGAGGTAATTTAGTAAGATAAAAATTTCTACAACCATATTTTCCTCTCTCATAATAATTACATGTAGGATCATAGGCAAATTCCACAAATTGGTTATCACATAACATATTCTCAACATGATCCACATGCATGCAAACTTGATACTCTTCGAAAATAGTGGGATTATCATTAACTAAAGTCATGACCTCTCCAAACCCACTTTTCTCAAAAATTTCATAAGATTGAACATTATCCAAATATGTGGGATCTAAAGTTGACACTCTTCCAAACCCACTTTCAATAATATTGCAAACACTATTATCAATCTCATATTAATCATGGGGCTTAAATAAATTCTCAAGATCATAAGAAGTATCACCCCAATCATGATTATTGCAACAAGTAGCAGACATAGAAAAACTAGCATCCCCAAGCTTAGGGTTTTGCATATTATTAGCACAATTGACGTCAAGAGAATTTATAGTAAAATCATTGCAATTATGCTTTTGATTCAAAGAGTTATCGTGAATCTCTTCATAAATTTCTTCATCATAATTTTCAGATTCACAAATTTCAAGCAAAGCTTTATAAAGATAATCTAGTGCACAAAACTCACTAGCAATTGGTTCATCATAATTGGATCCCTTAAAAAGATTAGCAAGCGGATGAGGATACATAGATCTTAGGTTCTGTTTTGTAATAAATAAGCATCTATTCCAACCAAACAAGCAAACGAAAGGGCAAGCAAAAGAGAGAAGAGAGGGCGAATAAAATGGTAAGGGTGAAGGGGGGAGAGCAAAACGAGAGGCAAATGGCAAATAATGTAAATGCGAGGGAGATGGGTTTGTGATGGGTACTTGGTATGTCTTGACTTGAGCGAAGACCTCCGCGGCAACGGCGCCAGAAATCCTTCTTGCTACGTCTTGAGCTTGTGTTGGTTTTCCTTGAAGAGGAAAGGGTGATGCTGCAATAGTAGCGTAAGTATTTCCCTCAGTTTTTGAGAACCAAGGTATCAATCCAGTAGGAGGCTCCTCAAAAGTCCCACACACCTACACAAACAAACAACGAACTCGCAACCAATGCAATAAAGGGGTTGTCAATCCCTTCACGGCCACTTGCGAAAGTGAGATCTGATAGAGATAATATGATAAGATAAATATATTTTCGGTATTTTATAATATAGATGCAAATAAAAGTAGATTGGAAGTTTATATGATAAAAGATAGACCCGGGGGCCATAGGTTTCACTAGAGGCTTCTCTCAAGATTGCATAAGTATTATGGTGGGTGAACAAATTACTGTCGAGCAATTGATAGAAAAGCGAATAATTATGAGATTATCTAGGCATGATCATGTATATAGGCATCACATCGGCAACAAGTAGACCGACTCCTGCCTGCATCTACTACTATTACTCCACACATCGACCGACTCCTGCCTGCATCTAGAGTATTAAGTTCATAAAGAACAGAGTAATGCATTAAGAAAGATGACATGATGTAGAGGGATAAACTCAAGCAATATGATATAAACCCCATCTTTTTATCCTCGATGGCAACAATACAATACGTGCCTTGCTGCCCCATGCTGTCACTGGGAAAGGACACCGCAAGATTGAACCCAAAGCTAAGCACTTCTCCCATGGTAAGAAAGATCAATCTAGTAGGCCAAACCAAACTGATAATTCGAACAGACTTGCAAAGATAACTCAATCATACATAAAAGAATTCAGAGGAGATTCAAATATTTCTCATAGATAAACTTCATCATAAACCCACAATTCATCGGATCTCGACAAACACACCGCAAAAAGAGTTTACATTGAATAGATCTCCACAAGAGAGGGGAGAACATTGTATTGAGATCCAAAAAGAGAGAAGAAGCCATCTAGCTAATAACTATGGACCTGAAGGTCTGTGGTAAACTACTTACAACTCATCGGAGGGGCTATAGTGTTGATGTAGAAGCCCTCCATGGTCGATTACCCCTCCAGCGGAGCGCCGGCGAAGGCTCCAAGATGGGATCTCGCGGATACATAAGGCTACGGTGGTGTAAACTATGTTTCGTTGACTCCCTGGATGTTTTCGGGGTATGTAGGCATATATAGGAGGAAGAAGTACGTCGGTGGCCGCCCGAGGGGCCCACAAGACAGGGGGCGCGCCCAGAGGGGGTGGGCGCGCCCTCCTATCTCGTGGCAGCCTCGGCTGCTTCTTCACTTGCACTCCAAATCCTCTGGATCACGTTCGTTCCAAAAATCACGCTCCCGAAGGTTTCACTCCGTTTGGACTCCGTTTGATATTCCTTTTCTTCGAAATACTGAAATAGGCAAAAAAACGGCAATACGGGCTGGGCCTCCAGTTAGTAGGTTAGTCCCAAAAATGATATAAATGTGTAAAATAAAGCCCATAAACATCCAAAAGGGGAAATATAATAGCATGGAACAATAAAAAATTATAGATACGTTGGAGACGTATCAAGCATCCCCAAGCTTAATTCCTGCTCGTCCTCGAGTAGGTAAATGATAAAAACAGAATTTTTGATGTGGAATGCTACCTAGCATAATTCTCAATGTAATTTTCTTTATTGTGGCATGAATGTTCAGATCCAAATGATTCAAGATAAAAGCTTATAAAAATTCGAAGCATACTAACAAATAATCATGTCCTATAAAAATAGCATAGCCAAAGAAATCTTATCCCTACAAAATTATATAGTTAGGCCATGCTTCATTTTCATTACACAACATACTACCATCATGAACAACCCCGATGACGAGCCGAGCAATTGGTTCATACTTTTTAACGCGCTTTAGCTTTTTCAACTCTTACGCAATACATGAGCGCAAGCCATGGACATAGCACTATGGTGGTATAAGGTGGTGGTTGTGAGGACAAAAAGAGGGAGAAGATAGTCTCACATCAACTAGGCGTATCAACGGGCTGTGGAGATGCCCATCAATAGATATCAATGTGAGTGAGTAGGGATTGCCATACAACAGATGCACTAGAGCTATAAATATATGAAAGCTTAACAAAAGAAACTAAGTGGGTGTGCATCAAACTTGCTTGCTCACGAAGACCTAGGGCATCTTGAGGAAGCCCATCATTGGAATATACAAGCCAAGTTCTATAATGAAAAATTCCCACTTAGTATATGAAAGTGACAACATAGGAGACTCTCTATCATGAAGATCATGGTGCTACTTTGAAGCACAAGTGTGGAAAAAGAGATAGTAGCATTGTCCCTTCTCTATTTTTCTCTCATTTTATTTTTTTTTCCTTTTTTTCTTTCTTTCTTTTTTTTTGGCCTTTTTTTTGCCTTTCTCTTTTTTTCCCTTTTTTTTCTTTTTTCTTTTTTTTCTAAAGTCCGAAGTCTCATCCTGACTTGTGGGGGAATCATAGTCTTCATCATCCTTTCCTCACTGAGACAATGCTTTAATAATGAAGATCATCACACTTTTATTGATTTACAACTCAAGAATTACAACTCAAAGCTAGAACAAGATATGACTCTATATGAATGCCTCCAGCGGTGTACCGGGATACGCAATGAATCAAGAGCGACATGTATGAAAACTATGAAGGTGGCCTTGCCACAAATACGATGTCAACTACATGATCATGCAAAGAGCAATATGACAATGATGGAACGTGTCATAATAAACGGAACGGTGGAAAGTTGCATGGCAATATATCTCGGAATAGCTATGGAAATGCCATAATAGGTAGGTATGGTGGCTGTTTTGAGGAAGGTAAATATTGGGTGCATGATACCGGCGAAAGTTGCGCGGTATAATAGAGGCTAGCAAAGTGGAAGGGTGAGTGTGTGTATATCCATGGGCTCAAATTAGTCATAAAGAACTCATATACTTATTGCAAAAGTCTACTTAGCCCTCGAAGCAAAGTACTACTACGCATGCCCCTAGAGAGATAGATTGGTAGGAAAAGACCATCGCTCGTCCCCGACTGCCACTCATAAGGAAGATAATCAAAAGAGCATCTCATGCAACAAATTTGTCACCCAACTTTTACCATATGTGCATGCTAAGGGACTTGCCAACTTCAACACAAGTATTTCTCAGTTTCATAATTACCCACTAGCATGACCCTAACATTACTACCTTTATATCTCAAAACAATTATCAAGCATCAAATTGATCATAACATCCAATTCACTTCCTATGATAGTTTTTATTATACCCAACTTGGATGCTCATCATTCTAGGACCAAATTTGTAACCATAGAAAATACCATGCTGTTCTGAAAGACTCTCAAAATAATATAAGTGAAGCATGAGATACTAGCAATTTCTTCAAAATTAAGCCACCGCCTTGCTCTAAAAGATATAAGTGAAGCACTAGAGCAAAAACTATCAAGCTCAAAAGATATAAGTGAAGCACATAGAGTATTCTAGCGAATTCTAATCAAGTGGGCTTCTCCCAAAAGGTGTGTACAGCAAGGATGATTGTGGTAAACTAAAAAGAAAAGACTAATATAATACACGACGCTCCAAGCAAAACACATATCATGTGGCGAATAAAAATATAGCTCCAAGTAAAGTTACCAATGTACGAAGACGAAAGAGGGGATGCCTTCCTGGGGCATCCCTAAGCTTAGGCTTTTGGCTAGCCCTGAATATATCGGAGTGCCATGGGCATCCCCAAGCTTAGGCTCTTGCCACTCCTTATTCCATAGTCCATAAAAGCTTTACCCAAAACTTGAAAACTTCACAACACAAAACTCAACAGGAAATCTTATAAGCTCCGTTAGTGAAAGAAAACAAAACCACCACATAAGGTACTGTAATAAACTCATTCTTTATATATTTTGGTGTTAAACCTACTGTATTCCAACTTCTCTATGGTTTATAAACTATTTTACTAGCCATAGATGCATCAAAATAGGCAAACAACACACGAAAAACAGAATCTGTCAAAAACAGAACAGTCTGTAGCAATCTGTAACTAACGCAAACTTCTGGAACTCTAAAAATCATACGAAAATAGGAAATCCTGGACAATTTTTCTATTGATCAGAAGCAAAAAGAATCAACACAAACACACATTTCTGTGATTTAAAAAAACTAAATTCGTTCGCGCAAAGTTTCTGTTTTTCAGCAGAATCAAATAAACTAACATCATAGGTTATCCTATAGGTTCTACCTGGCACAAAAACTAATTAAAAGATAAAAACACATCTAAACAGAAGGTAGATGCAAAATTTATTAAATAACAGTAAGGAAAAATATTGGATTGTCTCCCAACAAGCGCTTTCTTTAAAGCCTCTTAGCTAGGCATTGATAATTTTAATGATGCTCACATGAAAGACAAGAATTGAAGCGCAAAGAGAGCATCATGAAACACGTGACAGACACACTTAAGTCTAACATACTTCCTATGCATAGGCATCTTGTAAGCAAACAAATTATCAAGGCAAGCAAAAACTAGAATATGGAAGGAAGAACAAAGAGACGATAGCAATCTCAGCATGACGAGAGGTAATTTAGTAAGATAATAATTTCTACAACCATATTTTCCTCTCTCTCGTAATAATTACATGTAGGATCATAGGAAAATTCAACAAAATAGCTATCACATAACATATTCTCAACATGATCCACATGCATGCAAAGTTGACACTCTTCCAAAATAGTGGGATTATCATTAACTAAAGTCATGACCTCTCAAAACACACTTTTCTCAAAAATTTCATAAGATTGAACATTATCAAAAAATGTGGGATCAAAAGTTGACACCCTTCCAAACCCACTTTCAATAATATTGCAAACACTATTATCAATCTCATATTCATCATGGGGCTTAAATAAATTCTCAAGATCATAAGAAGAATCACCCCAATCATGATTATTGCAACAAGTAGTAGACATAGAAAAACTAGCATCCCCGAGCTTAGGGTTTTGCATATTATTAGCACAATTGACGTCAAGAGAATTGCTAGTAAAATCATTGCAATCATGCTTTTTATTCAAAGAGTTATCATGAATCTCTTCATAAATTTCTTCATCATAATTTTCAGATTCACAAATTTCAAGCAAAGCTTTATAAAGATAATCTAGTGCACAAAACTCACTAGCAATTGGTTCATCATAATTGGATCCCTTAAAAAGATTAGCAAGCGGATGAGGATCCATAGATCTTAGGTTTTGTTTAGTAATAAATAAGCATCTATTCCAACCAAACGAGCAAACGAAAGGGCAAGCAAAAGAGAGAAGAGAGGGCGAATAAAACGGCAAGGGTGAAGTGGGGGAGAGGAAAACGAGAGGCAAATGGCAAATAATGTAAATGCGAGGGCGATGGGTTTGTGATGGGTACTTGGTATGTCTTGACTTGAGCGAAGGCCTCCCCGGCAATGGCGCCAGAAATCCTTCTTGCTACGTCTTGAGCTTGCGTTGGTTTTCCTGAAGAGGAAAGGGTGATGCAGAAATAGTAGCATAAGTATTTCCCTCAGTTTTTGAGAACCAAGGTATCAGTCCAGTAGGAGGCTCCTCAAAAGTCCCACGCACCTACACAAACAAACAAAGAACTCGCAACCAACACAATAAAGGGGTTGTCAATCCCTTCACGGCCACTTGCGAAAGTGAGATCAGATAGAGATAATATGATAAGATAAATATATTTTTGGTATTTTATAATATAGATGCAAAAAGTAAAGATGCGAATAAAAGTAGATTGGAAGTTTATATGATAAAAGATAGACCCAGGGGCCATAGGTTTCATTAGAGGCTTCTCTCAAGATAGCATAAGTATTGCGGTGGGTGAACAAATTACTGTCGAGCAATTGATAGAAAAGCGAATAATTATGAGATTATCTAGGCATGATCATGTATATAAGCATCACGTCCGCAACAAGTAGAGCGACTCCTGCATGCATCTAGAGTATTAAGTTCATAAAGAACAGAGTAACGCATTAAGAAATATGACATGATGTAGAGGGATAAACTCAAGCAATATGATATAAACCCCACCTTTTTATCCTCGATGGCGACAATACAATACATGCCTTGCTGCCCCTGCTGTCACTGGGAAAGGACACCGCAAGATTGAACCCAAAGCTAAGCACTTCTCCCATGGCAAGAAAGATCAATCTAGTAGGCCAAAACAAACTGATAATTCGAAGAGACTTGCAAAGATAACTCAATCATACATAAAATAATTCAGAGGAGATTCAAATATTTCTCATAGATAAACTTCATCATAAACCCACAATTCATCGGATCTCGACAAACACACCGCAAAAAGAGTTTACATCAAATAGATCTCCACAAGAGAGGGGGAGAACATTGTATTGAGATCCAAAAAGAGAGAAGAAGCCATCTAGCTAATAACTATGGACCCGAAGGTCTGTGGTAAACTACTCACAACTCATCCGAGGGGCTATGGTGTTGATGGAGAAGCCCTCCATGGTCGATTCCCCCTCCGGCGGAGCGCCGCCGAAGGCTCCAAGATGGGATCTCGCGGATACAGAAGGTTACAGTGGTGGAAATTGTGTCTCCTTGGCTCCCTGTATGTTTTCGGGGTACGTAGGCATATATAGGAGGAAGAAGTACGTCGGTGGCCGCCCGAGGGGCCCACAAGACAGGGGGGCGCGCCCAGAGGGGGTGGGCGCGCCCTCCTATCTCGTGGCAGCCTCAGCTGCTTCTTGACTTGCACTCCAAGTCCTCTAAATCATGTTCGTTCCAAAAATCACGCTCCCGGAGGTTTCACTCCGTTTGGACTCCGTTTGATATTCCTTTTCTTCGAAATACTGAAATAGGCAAAAAAACAGCAATACGGGCTGGGCCTCCGGTTAGTAGGTTAGTCCCAAAAATGATATAAATGTGTAAAATAAAGCCCATAAACATCCAAAAGGGGTAATATAATAGCATGGAACCATCTAAAATTATAGATACATTGGAGACGTATCAAGCATCCCCAAGCTTAATTCCTGCTCGTCCTCGAGTAGGTAAATGGTAAAAACAGAATTTTTGATGTGGAATTCTACCTAGCATAATTCTCAATGTAATTTTCTTTATTGTGGCATGAATGTTCAGATCTAAATGATTCAAGATAAAAGCTTATAAAACATAAAAATAATAATGCTTCGAAGCATACTAACAAACAATCATGTCCTATCAAAATAGCATAGCCACAGAAAGCTTATCCCTACGAAATCATATAGTTAGGCCATGCTTCATTTTCATTACACAACATACTCCCATCATGAACGACCCCGATGACGAGCTGAGCAATTGGTTCATACTTTTTAACGCACTTCAGCTTTTTCAAATCTTACACAATACATGAGCGCAAGCCATGGACATAGCACTATGGTAGTATAAGGTGGTGGTTGTGAGGACAAAAAGAGGGAGAAGATAGTCTCACATCAACTAGGCATATCAATGGGCTATGGAGATGCCCATCAAGAGATATCAATGTGAGTGAGTAGGGATTGCCATGCAACGGATGCACTAGAGCTATAAATATATGAAAGCTCAACAAAAGAAACTAAGTGGGTGTGCATCCTACTTGCTTGCTCACGAAGACCTAGGGCATTTTGAGGAAGCCCATCATCGGAATATACAAGCCAAGTTCTATAATGAAAAATTCCCACTTAGTATATGAAAGTGACAACATAGGAGAATCTCTATCATGAAGATCATGGTGCTACTTTGAAGCACAAGTGTGGAAAAAGAGATAGTAGCATTGTCCCTTCTCTCTTTTTCTCTCATTTTCATTTTTTTTTCTTTCTTTTTTTTCTTTGGCCTTTCTTTTTTTCTTTTGGCCTTTCTCCTTTTTTTCTTTTCCTTTTTTTTTCTTTTTTTTCTTTTCGTAAAGTCCGAAGTCTCATCCCGACTTATGGGGGAATCATAGTCTTGATCATCCTTTCCTCACTGAGACAATGCTCTAATAATGAAGATCATCACACTTTTATTGATTTACAACTCAAGAATTACAACTCAAAGCTAGAACAAGATATGACTCTATATGAATGCCTCCGGCGGTGTACCGAGATATGCAATGAATCAAGAGCGACATGTATGAAAACTATGAAGGTGGCCATGCCACAAATACGATGTCAACTACATGATCATGCAAAGAGCAATATGACAATGATGGAACGTGTCATAATAAACGGAACGGTGGAAAGTTGCATGGCAATATATCTTGGACTGGCTATGGAAATGCCATAATAGGTAGGTATGGTGGCTGTTTCGAGGAAGGTAAATATTGGGTGCATGATACTGGCGAAAGTTGCGCGGTATAATAGAGGCTAGCAAAGTGGAAGGGTGAGTGTGCGTATATCCATGGACTCAAATTAGTCATAAAGAACTCATATACTTATTGCAAAAGTCTACTTAGACCTCGAAGCAAAGTACTAATACGCATGCCCCTAGAGGGATAGATTGGTACGAAAAAACCATCGCTCGTCCCCGACTGCCACTCATAAGGAAGACAATCAAAAGAGCACCTCATGCAACAAATTTGTCACACAACTTTTACCATACGTGCATGCTACGGGACTTGCCAACTTCAACACAAGTATTTCTCAATTTCATAATTACCCACTAGCATGACCCTAACATTACTACCTTTATATCTCAAAACAATTATCAAGCATCAAATTGATCATAACATCCAATTCACTTCCTATGATAGTTTTTATTATACCCAACTTGGATGCTCATCATTATAGGACCAAATTTGTAACCATAGAAAATACCATGCTGTTCTAAAAGACTCTCAAAATAATATAAGTGAAGCATGAGAGACTAGCAATTTCTTCAAAATTAAGCCACCACCGTGCTCTAAAGATACAAGTGAAGCACTAGAGCAAAAACTATCAAGCTCAAAAGATATAAGTGAAGCACATAGAGTATTCTAGCAAATTCTAATCAAGTGGGTTCTCCCAAAAGGTGTGTACAGCAAGGATGAGTGTGGTAAACTAAAAAGAAAATACTAATATAATGCACGACGCTCCAAGCAAAACACATATCATGTGGTGAATAAAAATATAGCTCCAAGTAAATTTACCAATGAACGAAGACGAAAGAGAGGATGCCTTCCCGGGGCATCCCTAAGCTTAGGCTTTTGGCTATCCTTGAATATCTTGGGGTGCCATGGGCATCCCCAAGCTTAGGCTCTTGCCACTCCTTATTCCATAGTCCATCAAAGCTTTACCCAAAACTTGAAAACTTCACAACACAAAACTCAACAGGAAATCTTATAAGCTCCGTTAGTGAAAGAAAACAAAACCACCACATAAGGTACTGTAATGAACTCATTCTTTATTTATTTTGGTGTTAAACCTACTGTATTCCGACTTCTCTATGGTTTATAAACTATTTTACAAGCCATAGATGCATCAAAATAGGCAAACAACACACGAAAAACAGAATCTGTCAAAAACAGAAAAGTCTGTAGCAATCTGTAACTAACGCAAACTTCTGGAACTCTAAAAATCCTACAAAAATAGGAATTCCTGGACAATTTGTCTATTGATCATAAACAGAAAGAATCAACACAAAAGCACGTTTATGTGATTTAACAAAACTAAATTCGTGCGTGCAAAGTTTCTGTTTTTCAGCAGAATCAAATAAACTAACATCATAGGTTATCCTATAGGTTCTACTTGGCACAAAAACTAATTAAAAGATAAAAACACATCTAAACATAAGATAGATGCAAAATTTATTGAATAATAGTAAGGAAAAATATTGTGTTGTATCTCAACAAGCGCTTTTCTTTAAAGCCTCTTAGCTAGGCATTGATAATTTTAATGATGCTCACATGAAAGACAAGAATTGAAGCGCAAAGAGAGCATCGTGAAACACGTGACAAACACACTTAAGTCTAACATACTTCCTATGCATAGGCATCTTGTGAGCAAACAAATTATCAAGGCAACCAAAAACTAGCATATATAAGGAAGAACAAAGAGACGATAGCAATCTCAGCATGACGAGAGGTAATTTAGTAAGATAAAAATTTCTACAACCATATTTTCCTCTCTCATAATAATTACATGTAGGATCATAGGCAAATTCAACAAAATAGCTATCACATAACATATTCTCAACATGATCCACATGCATGCAAAGTTGACACTCTTCCAAAATAGTGGGATTATCATTAACTAAAGTCATGACCTCTCAAAACCCACTTTTCTCAAAAATTTCATAAGATTGAACATTATCCAAATATGTGGGATCTAAAGTTGACACTCTTCCAAACCCACTTTCAATAATATTGCAAACACTATTATCATTCTCATATTCATCATGGGGCTTAAATAAATTCTCAAGATCATAAGAAGAATCACCGCAATCATGATTATTGCAACAAGTAGTAGACATAGAAAAACTAGCATCCCCAAGCTTAGGGTTTTGCATATTATTAGCACAATTGACGTCAAGAGAATTTATAGTAAAATCATTGCAATCATGCTTTTTATTCAAAGAGTTATTGTGAATCTCTTCATAAATTTCTTCATCATAATTTTCGGATTCACAAATTTCAAGCAAAGCTTTATAAAGATAATCTAGTGCACAAAACTCACTAGCAATTGGTTCATCATAATTGGATCCCTTAAAAAGATTAGCAAGCGGATGAGAATCCATTGATCTTAGGTTCTGCTTAGTAATAAATAAGCAGCTATTCCAACCAAATGAGCAAACAAAAGGGCAAGCAAAAGAGAGAAGAGAGGGCGAATAAAACGGCAAGGGTGAAGTGGGGGAGAAGAAAACGAGAGGCACATGGAAAATAATGTAAATGCGAGGGAGATGGGTTTGTGATGGGTGCTTGGTATGTCTTGACTTGAGCGAAGACCTCCCCGGCAACGGCACCAGAAATCCTTCTTGTACGTCAAAAGCTTGCGTTGGTTTTCCTTGAAGAAGAAAGGGTGATGCAGCAATAGTAGCGTAAGTATTTCCCTCAGTTTTTGAGAACCAGGGTATCAATCCAGTAGGAGGCTCCTCAAAAGTCCCACGCACCTACACAAACAAACAAAGAACTCGCAACCAACGCAATAAAGGGATTGTCAATCGCTTCACGGCCACTTGCAAAATGGGATCTGATAGAGATAATATGATAAGATAAATATATTTTTGGTATTTTATAATATAGATGCAAAAAGTAAAGATGCAAATAAAAGCAGATTGGAAGTTTATATGATAAAAGATTTACCCAAGGGCCATAGGTTTGACTAGAGGCTTCTCTCAAGAAAACATAAGTATTACAGTGGGTGAACAAATTACTGTCGAGCAATTGATAGAAAAGTGAATAATTATGAGATTATCTAGGCATGATCATGTATATAGGCATCTAGTCCGCAACAAGTAGACCGACTCCTGCCTGCATCTACTACTATTACTCCACACATCGACCGACTCCTGCCTGCATCTAGAGTATTAAGTTCATAAAGAACAGAGTAACGCATTAAGAAAGATGACATGATGTAGAGGGATAAACTCAAGTAATATGATATAAACCCCATCTTTTTATCCTCGATGGCAACAATAAAATACGTGCCTTTCTGCCCCTGCTATCACTGGGAACGGACACCGCAAGATTGAACCCAAAGCTAAGCACTTCTCCCACGGCAAGAAAGATCAATCTAGTTGGCCAAACCAAACTGGTAATTCGAAGAGACTTACAAAGATAACTCAATCATACATAAAAGAATTCAGAGGAGATTCAAATATTTCTCATAGATAAACTTGATCATAAACCCACAATTCATCGAATCTCGACAAACACACCACAAAAAGAGTTTACATTGAATAGATCTCCACAAGAGAGGGGGAGAACATTGTATTGAGATCCAAAAAGAGAGAAGAAGCCATCTAGCTAATAACTATGGACCCGAAGGTATGTGGTAAACTACTCACAACTCATCGGAGGGGCTATGGTGTTGATGTAGAAGCCCTCCATGGTCGATTCCCCCTCCGGCGGAGCGCCGGCGAAGGCTCCAAGATGGGATTTCGCGGATACAGAAGGTTACGGTGGTTGAAATTTTGTTTCGTCTGCTCCTTGGATGTTTTCGGGGTACGTAGGCATATATAGGAGGAAGAAGTATGTCGGTGGCCGCGCGAGGGGCCCTGCGCGCCCAGAGGGGGTGGGCGCGCCCTCCTATCTCGTGGTAGCCTCAGCTGCTTCTTGACTTGCACTCCAAGTCCTCTGGATCACGTTCGTTCCAAAAATCACGCTCCTGAAGGTTTCATTCCGTTTGATATTCCTTTTCTTCGAAATACTGAAATAGGCAAAAAAACAACAATACGGGTTGGGCCTCCGGTTAGTAGGTTAGTCCCAAAAATGATATAAATGTGTAAAATAAAGCCCATAAACATCCAAAAGGGGTAATATAATCGCATGGAACAATCAAAAATTATAGATACGTTGGAGACGTATCACGTACCGCAAAACGGGACTCTACGGGATACTGTTCATCTCCACCATCGACCTCCTGCAGCCTCCATGGGCTACTGTTCATCCACCGTCGACCTCCTCCAGCCTCCACCTGCGACTGTTCATCCATGGGCTCCTGTTCATCCAGCCTCCAGCACGCGCTACTCCACCGGCTACTGTTCAACCACCCCTCTCCACGGGCTCATGTTCAACCACCCCGCCACGGGCTACTGTTCATCCACCTCTCCACCATCTACTGTTCATCCAGCTCTCCACGGGGTCGTCCTATTCATCCAGCCCTCCACGGGGTCCTGTTCATCCAGCCCCAACCGGCTCGATAGATCGGGGTCCTGTTCATCCAGAGGCAACACCACGGGGTCCTGTTCATCCACCCCCACCGCTCATTGTTCATCCAGACCCCCCCCCCCTAGCAACGCTCACTGTTCATCCAAACCCCCCTGCAACGCTCACTGTTCATCCAGAGGCAGCATCGATCGGCTTCAGGTAGCAGCAGTAGCGAAGGAATCGCTCGATCGCTCGGGTTCAGTAATGTGTAGCCTGAAGTGCAATCGCTCGGGTTCAGTTAGGCGACGCCTCGCTCGGGTTCAGTTAGAGCCCAACACCTTGCACACACGCGCGTACGTGTACAAGAGAAACGCGCATCGCTCGGCCCCCGACCACCCACCGTAACCGGGAACTCCCTGAAATTTTCCTCGCCCTCGCTTCTACCAGGGTTTTTTCCGTCATGGACGACCCAAAGAATGTCATGCAGCTGCGTCTCCAGCCCGCCCAGGACAAAAAGCCCATTTTCTATCATGATTTTTTGTCATAGAAGTAGGAGCCCACCACATATATGATGATATTGGGTTTTGTCACAATTATCGTCATAGAAGTGCCATAAGTATGACAGAAAAAATTTCTTTCGGCCCAAAATGTCACGGATGTGTCTTTTTTTTTGTAGTGTTCCTCCGAGGGCTTCTAGAGCACTATGGCCTCCAACTGCACAACTTCACACCTGCCTCCATCCTGCATATTGCGGGTTATGTAGCTCTTTGCGAGCTATTTCTGGGTTGCGAGGCCCATTTCGAGTTATGGAAGAAGTTGTTTTGCCTCGTCCCTCGTAATCAGGAGGGATCGATATTCCAAGTGGGCAGAGCCGAGATATGGCACATCGCTGGAACTGGATACCTATTCGGTACGCCAAAGAAAGCATCCGAAGAATGGCCTTCCAAATGGTTTTATGTTGAAGATGTCTCCCTTCCTGACCCAATCCGGAGGGGTCTTCCTAAATATTCAAGTACTCCATTGAAGAAGCGCCTCAACTGGCGTCCTCGGAGCCCTAGGGAGGAATATAGTACAGAAGTCCACCAACTGATGAGCAAGATAAAGATGCTTGCTAAATCCGGATTTTCAATAGTCGAGGTTATGGCGATATCCATAATGCGAGGGGTTCAGCCACTCCAATACCGAGGGCGCCCTATGTGGCACTTCAATGGAGAATATGATGCCACCCGCTATGGTCGGAAGGGTCCGGACACCTCCGCTGCTTTGGCGAAAATACTGCCCGGTTTATACAAGGGGGAGGAGGAGGAGTTCACCCACATTAAGCCCAGGGATGGAATTTCCATGTACAACCCTCCCAGCTGGGTGAGTTTCCGTCCCACTACTCTACTCCATCAACTCCCTGAATCCTTTTTCATAAATATTAATCCATCATTTATAACAGGAATGGCGGAAAGTCACCAGGGAGATCCACAGCCCCGCACCACAGCCAGAGGACCACAACCAGGCCCTTGATCCTGGATTTGAAGAGGATCCGGATATATTTGTGGAGCTCGGGGAAGGGGTGTTTTACCAGGCGAGCTATGACGGCACCAAAGTGGCCATCATTGCTGACTATCCCGGTCTCCTCCCTGTGTTGCATGTAAGTAATTAGGAGACTTGTCCTTTGGGAGAATTTCCCCCTTCCGCCTTACCCATCATACTATATTATGCTCTAAAGGGGAGGCGATCGATGCGCCACGCAGCACCTGAGGCGATGCGCAAGAAGGCGGCGCCTACGACGGGCAAGCCTTCGAAGAAGAAGACAAATAGAGATATGGCTGAGCCTTCATTGAAGAGGTATGGTTTTAAATATGCCCCATGGTCGTCATCTTAAAGTATGACACTATCCATTTTGTCTTATCAGGAAAAACATTCGCCAGACTATGTCCGGGATCCTGCTGGTCATGCCTCTACTAGCCGGATTCCGGACCCTGTGACTGAGGCTAATGCGGAAGTGACACCAGATTGTCCTTCTGTGGAGGATTCAGATAAAGTATCTGCCACAAACTCCGAAGTGGAAAGCGCCATGAATCATCGGCGCCGGCGGGCCGCTCTTCGCGACCCTGGTTTTTCATAAGAGGCCTTCAATGCCTTCAACTCGGGTGATGCATACATCCGAGCTGCTCGAGATGGGCTTTCCAGAGCCACAGATCAGTATTTGAAGTATATGCGGGTAAGTTCATACTTGCACAATTCCGATAATTATATACCAGTAGCCCCCGAGACTTGAAGCAGTTTAAGAAACTGATTTAAGGATCGTTGTATACCGAGGTGCTCAAAGAGAAGAACGACATGTTGTCTCAAGAGCTTAAGAAGTGTCAAGCCCAGCTAACCGCTGCTACCACCGAACTAGAGAAATCCAAGAAGGCGGCGTCTGGTAATGTTCCCCTCTATCGAGAAAACATGGTCATATATCAGGAGTATTAATACAGGTGCAAATCTTATGACAGAGGCACCGGAAGTCGCACGAGCGGGAAATCCATGAGCTCAAAGGCAACTGGCTGCAGGCGAATGTATACTGACACAAGTCATGGTGGAGAAGAACAAACTGCAAGATGCCAACACCAAGCTCGGTGAAGAGCTAAAAGATGTACGGGCCCAGCTAGCTGACTCTGTGAAGGAGAATAAGAAGCTGCGAGGCGGCATATTTTGTATGTGTTCAGACTTACCTTTACATAGTTCGGCAAGGAAAGAAACTGACAATAGTTATGTCTGTAGGTATATTGACGAGCCATCCCAAAGAGGAGGTGTCCGGATCATCGAGCGGTCTGCTACAAGAGCTGTCGCAAATGCACGAGCGACCTCGGCAGGCGATGCAAAGTATTGTCAAAGCCTTGTGGCCATCTAACTCCCCTCCACTAAGTATGGAGGGGCTTGTACAACTACTCAAGGGAGCACGGCAACGCATCCTATTATGGAAGATATCTGCCTGTGGGGAAGGTGCGCGAGAGGCCTGGGAAATGGTGAAAACTCGGTATATCAAACTCGACCCGAATCACATGGCCCGGATCAGACCTGTAGGGTCAAATGGAGAAGAAATCCCCGTTTGTTTGGTATACGACCATGTACAAGTAGCCACCAAGTAGTCCCAACAAGATTGTAGGCTAGATAGCCTGTTGGATGGCATAGAGGAAGAAGTGTTTGAGTCTAAGTGACTATGTACTTCATTTGACAAAATATGTCTCTAGCTGAATTGCAAAACGCTTGTCATGGCGGACCTTTTCGCTTCAACCTCTGGACCCGAGGGTGCGGAGTGCTTCCGAATACCCGCTCGGTAATGTAAACCGGGGTATGTGTGGAAACCAGGCGTAGGGGTCATAGTTGCTTGAACAGACAAGTATCCGGCTAGTTCTGTTATATCACATTTTGATAGTAAGAAACATCTTCCAGAGAGAATAATTCTGTTAAGGGCTCCTTTCCCTGGGTTGACATGCGTTTAACATGCACGTCCGGACTGTGATTGAGAAAGCCATAGCATACATAACATCTGGGGGTTCATAATGTGAGAAATAAAAACATCTTTCATCCGCCGACTGAATATTCCCTTAAGAACGCTAGCTTTCGGCTTCACCCAGTTTGAGGTACACATCCGGATGACCCGGCAGTAACAATCGTATAGGTGCTCCCTTTATGCCCTAGCCGAACTAACGGGAACGTAGGCCATAAGCACAGGAGCCAGGCAACCCAGCTTGGCCAAAACATAAGTCATATCGATGCATATAATGGCGAAGAAAAGGTACATACATGGAAAAGACACATATGTGGTGAGCTTGATGCTCGGAAATGATAATAAGCTTCTGTACAAGAAGCCCCCAGGTATAATTGACATACATATTAGGAATTGTATGTTTCATAGGTGTACGGTTTAGCCGTACAAAAGCTTTACAGCTCTAAAAAAGAAAGGTGAAAAGAGAGAAACATAAATAATGGAAACAAAAAGGGGAGAAAGGGGGCGAACAAAGAGTCCAGCGCTAGGCATAGAATCTTCGGAGTCTAGCCGCATTCCATGGGTTCGGCTCTAGGCGGTTGTCTGATGCATCACGCAGGCGGTACGCTCCTCCGGTGAGAACTTCGTCAATGATGAAGGGACCCTCCCACTTGGGCTTGAGTTTGTCCTTTTTCTTCTCCGGCAAGCGTAGAATGAGTTCGCCAACATTGTAAGTCTTGGCCCGTACTTCTCTGCTTTGATATATGCGGGCCTGTTGTTGGTAGAATGCAGAACGGGCTTTTGCGACATCGTGCTCCTCCTCCAGGGCATCTAAGCTATCCTGCCGATGAAGCTCGGCTTCTCTCTCTTCATACATGCGCACTTGAGGTGAGTCATGAATAATGTCGCAGGGCAACACGGCCTCTGCGCCGTACACCATGAAGAAAGGTGTATATCCGGTTGAACAATTGGGCGTGGTCCGCAGCCCCCAGAGTATAGAGTCGAGCTCCTCGACCCAGTGCGTGTCTGATTCTTTCAAAGACCGCACTAACCTGGGTTTAATGCCGCTCATAATAAGACCATTGGCGCGTTCGACCCGACCGTTGGTTTGTGGGTGATAGATAGAGGCGTAGTAGAGCTTGATGCCTAGAATGGCACACCAGGCCTTCACCTCATCGGCTGTGAAATTGGAGCCGTTGTCGGTGATGATGCTGTGTGGAACACCATAACGGTGCACAACACCGGATATAAAGTCTATCACTGGCCCGGCTTCGGCCGTTTTAACTGGTTTGGCCTCTATCCACTTAGTGAATTTATCCACCATGACCAACAGGTATTTTTTTTTCTTATGGCTTCCTCCTTTAAGGGGTCCGACCATATCAAGCACCCAGACCGCGAAAGGCCAAGTGATGGGGATTGTTTGTAGAGCGGTGGGTGGCATATGGCTTTGGTTGGCGAAACGTTGGCATCTGACACAATGTTGGACAAGGTCCTGTGCGTCTGCTCAGACCGTCGGCCAATAGAAACCTGTACGGAAGGCCTTGCTTACAAGGGCCCGAGCCACGGCGTGGTGACTGCCAAGACCGGCGTGAATTTCAGCCAAGAGCTGCCGCCCTTTCTTCCTCGGAGATACATCTTTTAAGTACTCCGGTAGCGCTTTTCTTATAGAGTTCTCCCTCGTGAACCGTGTAGGCTTTAGAGCGCCGCACGATGCAGTGTGCCTCATTCTGGTCCTCAGGAAGTTCTCGCCTATTAAGGTGGGCCAGGAAGGGTTCGGTCCATGGGGTGATGACCGTCATGATGAGATGGGCCGATGGTGTAATTTTGGTGGCTGAGCCCCCGATGATGTAGGTTGTTCAGAATCTGGGGTTGTATTCGGATCCGGATTGGTAGTGTTGCTCTCCCCTTGCCACACCACGGATGGCTTGAAGAGCCTTTCCAAAAAGATGTTAGGTGGACGGGGTCGCGCTTGGCGCCGATGCGAGCGAGGACATCCGCCGCTTGATTACTTTCACGAGCCACTGGTGAAACTCGAGCCCCTCGAACCGAGCCAACATTTTGAGAATGGCGTTACGGTAAGCCACCATCTTTGGATCTTTGGCATCGAAATCTCCTTTTATTTGAGATATTGTGAGGTTTGAATCCCCGCGCACTTCCAGGCGTTGTATTCCCATGGAGATGGCCATCCGAAGACCATGCAATAAGGCTTTGTATTCGGCTGCATTGTTGGAGTCCGTGAATAATATTTGTAGGACATACTGAACAGTATCTCCAGTGGGGGATGTTAGGACAACGCCTGCCCCTAGGCCTGCCAACATTTTGGAGCCTTCGAAGTGCATGACCCAGTTGGAATATGTGCCGTACTCTTTAGGGAGTTCGGCCTCTGTCCATTCAGCGATGAAGTCGGCCAATACCTAGGATTTAATGGCCCGGCGCGGTATGTATGATATGTTGAATGGGAAGAGCTCAATGGCCCACTTGGCAATCCGGCCCATGGCGTCGCGGTTGTTTATTATGTCATTGAGAGGTACTTCAGAGGCTACCGTTATTGAGCACTCTTGAAAGTAGTGTCGTAGCTTCCGGGATGCCATGAAGACCGCGTATGCTATTTTTTGGTAATGAGGGTACCTGAATTTGCATGGTGTGAGGATGGTGGATACGTAGTATACCGGCTTATGAAGTGGGAATTTGTGTCTGTCCTCCTCTCGTTCGACGACGAGTACCGCACTCACAACTTGGTGTGTGGCTGATATTTATAATAACATGGGTTCGCCGATGTTTGGTGCGACCAGGATTGGGTTGCTTGCTAGAAGAGCCTTTATTTCTTAAAATCCGGCCGTTGCCGCGTCCGTCCACTCAAAGTGATCGATGCATCGGAGAAGGCGATAGAGTGGCAATGCCTTTTCTCCTAGTTTGGAGATAAAGCGGCTCAAAGCTGCCACACATCTCGATAGATTTTGGACTTGTTTGAGGTCTGTTGGTGTAGCCAACTGTGACAAAGCTTGGATTTTAGCTGGGTTTGCCTCAATTCCTCTATTGGAAACGATGAAGCCCAGAAGCTTTGCGGTGGGAATGCCGAAAACACATTTTTCCAGATTGAGCTTAATGTCATATGTTCGGAGGTTGTCGAATGTAAGACACAGATCGTCTATTAATGACTCGACGTGTCTGGTTTTGATGACTACGTCATCTACGTATGCTTCAACTGTCTTGCCGATTTGTTTCTCCAGGCATGTTTGAATCATGCGTTGAAAGGTGGCACCGGCATTTTTAAGCCCGAAAGGCATAGTGTTGAAGTAGAAAGGCCCGTATGGGGTGATAAATGCCGTGGCGACTTGATCGGACTCCTTCATCTTGATTTGATGGTATCCGGAGTATGCATCGGGGAAACACAGTGAGTCGTGTCCTGCGGTAGCATCGATGATCTGATCAATGCAGGGGAGGGGAAAAGCATCCTTAGGGCAAGCCTTGTTGAGGTCTTTGAAATCGACGCATAGGCACCAGGATTTATCCTTCTTTGGTACCATCACCAGGTTTGCTAGCCAGTCCGGGTGTTTTATCTCTCTGATGAATCCGACATCGAGTAACTTGGCTAGCTCCTCTCCCATGGCTTGTCGTTTGGGTTCGGAAAAGTGTCGTAATGTTTGCTTGATCGGCTTGTATCCCTTCAGTATGTTTAGGCTATGTTCAGCCAGCCTGCGTGGGATTCCTGGCATCTCAAAAGGGTGCTAGGAAAATATGTCCCAGTTTTCGCGTAGGAACACCCGCAGTGCGTCATCGACCGTGGGGTCCAACTGTGCCCCGATGGATGTTGTCTTCGTGGAGTCCGCTGGGTGGACCTGGAATTTGACTATTTCATCTGTTGGTTTAAAGGAGGTGGATTTGGATCACTTATCAAGTATCACGTCGTCCCTATCCACCATGGAGCGCAATGCGGTTAATTCTTCGGCCTCGAGGGCCAAGGCGGCGGTTTTATTTTCGGCGCGGAGTGCTATGTCCGGATCACTAGCAAGAGTGATGATTCCATTGGGCCCCGGCATCTTGAGCTTCATGCACCCGTAATGGGTATAGCTTGGAAGCTTGCAAATGTGTCTTGCCCTAACAGGGCGTGATGTCCACTGTTGAAAGGGGCCACTTGAAAGGTTATCTCCTCAGACCGATAATTCTCCGGCGTGCCGAATACCACATCGACTGTGATTTTTCCCACACATCGCCCCTCCCGTCTGGGAATAATTCCTCGTAAGCTCATATTAATTTGCTCAATGCGGCTCCTATCCATTTCCATTTTGCTGAGAGTTTCCTCGTAAATGAGGTTTAGTCCGATGTCGCCGTCCATGAGCACTTTGGTAAGCCGAAAGTCGTCCACAATTGGACTGAGGACCAATGCGGCAGGTGCCCGGACTGTTCTGAATTTAGGTTCGTCACTGGCGTTGAAAGTTATGGCCGTGTCGTTCCAGGGGATTATTGCTGCAACTTGGGAGACTTCAGCGAGGCCGCGGAGTGCCCTTTTGCGCCTATTGTTCGAGGCGAAAGTCTGGAAGACTGTCAATACTGTAGGGTTGTTGTCTTCCGTGGGATGTTGCTCTGCGGTGTTTTTGGTGAGGAGATCCTCGCCGCTCTTGGCCACCTGCCGGAGTATCCAACATGCTCGAAGGCTATGGGTTGGTATGATATCCGGTGTTGTGTGTATTTTGCATGGCCTATCGAGCCATCCCTCCAGAATGGTTCCGCGCCCCGTAACGAGCTTTCACTTTTTTGTTATTGGATCAGGCGACTGACGAGGGTGCATCCTTTTTGTCCGGACGAGGGGTTTAGTGGAAACCGGTGGCTCCCAAGAGGCTGCCCAAGTTTTTCAGGCCCTTTCCATTGTGCAGTACTTCTGTACTGTGGTTGCCAAGTCAACGAAGTGTGAGACATGATGGCGATTGATTGCATTGAGGATTCCCTCGTCCATGCAGTTTTTGCAGAATAATAAGATTGCGTCTTCATCGTGGCAGTCCTTGATCCTGTCCTTGACAAGGCGGAATCTAGCCCAAAAGTGATGGACCGTTTCCTGGGACTGCTGTCTGATGTGGATAAGATCGCTTGTATCTGGGTGGTTGGGTGGCTTTAAATCCGAACCCTGACCCAGTCCGGGATCCGGAGTTTGAGAAACTTCCGAGCTTAACAGTCCGGGCTCCGGAATATCAACCAATTTTTCGGGCCCGCAGTCCGATTCTAGGTTCGGGGTACGGGGCCCATCTTTCCTTGTGCAGGTGTCTGGCTCTGTGAGCTCGGAAACCCGAACATAATTCGTCCTGTAGAGGATGAGTCATCGCATTGCTCCTCCACTACCACTATCTAATGGGTGATCGGTGGAGATTCAATTTCTCTTTGATCGGGTTTAAGCCCAATCCAATCGTAGTCTGTAGCGACTCCCAAGGCGGCGATACGATCTAGGAGTTATTTTAAAGACGACAACTCCGTCGGATCCATCTGCTCAGAGTATTCTGAGCTGATGAGGCGATTTTTGATGACCCGAGAAGTCATCATTGGCCCGACGGCCGAACGGGCGTCCATGATAAAGCCGCCCAGCCGAAGGGTTTGGCTAGAGGCCAGGGCTCCCCCGGAGGTGATGTTGTCCTTGATAACGAGGCGAGCCATCAAGCCTATCTTCGACGTCACAGCGGGACTCTCAATGAAAGCACCAATGTCTATGTCAAAACCGGTGGATCTCGGGTAGGGGGTCCCGAACTGTGCGTCTAAGGCTAATGGTAACAGGAGACAGGGGACACGATGTTTACCCAGGTTCGGGCCCTCTCTATGGAGGTAATACCATACTTCCTTCTTGATTGATCTTGATGAATATGGGTATTACAAGAGTTGATCTACCATGAGATCGTAATGGCTAAACCCTAGAAGTCTAGCCTATGAGGTTATGATTGTCGTCCTATGGACTAAACCTCCGGCTTATATAGACACCGGAGGGGGCTAGGGTTACACAAAGTCGGTTATAGACAAAATAATCTACATATCCGAATCGCCAAGCTTGCCTTCCACGCAAAGGAGAGTCCCATCCGGACACGGGAAGAGGTCTTCTATCTTGTATCTTCATAGTCCAACAGTCTGGCCAAGGCATATAGTCCGGCTGTCCGAGGACCCCTTAGTCCAGGACTCCCTCAATGGGCACAACACACCATTCAGTTCCTCCAAACAGGGGAACTCCCTGAGGAATAGGAAGAAGCAGAAAAAGTAGCCCGTCAGTCCAACATGTACCAGTTCGTCGACGATGTCCTATACAGGAAAAGACGACATGAGCTGTTGGCAGAGATACATGGAGGCATATGTGGCTCTCAGATAGGATCAAGAGGTCTTGCTGGCAAAGCATTCCAGCAAGGTTTCTTTTGGCCCACTGCTCTCCAGGATGCAACTGCGCTAGTAACCAAGTGTGAAGCGTGTCAGTTCCATTCGAAGAAACTCCATCAGCAAGCTCAAGCTCTTCAGACGATCCCTCTTTCCTGGCCATTTTGGTCTGGGAGCTCGACATACTGGGCCCCTTTCCCCGTGTTGTCGGGGGCTTTGAGTACTTGTACATCACAATCGACAAGTTCACAAAGTGGCCAGAAGTGGAAGCAGTGAGAAAGGTGACAGCACAATCAACCGTCAAGTTCTTCAAAGTACTAGTTTACCGTTCCGGTGTGCCAAACAGATTCATTACCGACAATGGCACATAGTTCACAAGCCGCACCTTCATGCAGTATATCCAAGACCTCGATAGCAAAATCTGTTTTGCTTTTGTTGCTCATCCAAGAAGCAACGGCCAGGCAGAAAGGGCGAAGGCTGAAGTGCTGCGGGGCCTCAAGACCAGGACTTTTGACAGGCTGCACAAGTGTGGAAGATGCTGGATTGATGAGTTGCCGGCGGTTCTTTGGTCAATCAGGATGACACCAAATCGAGCCATCAGCCAGACGACCTTCTCCCTCGTGTACGGGGCGGAAGCAGTTCTCCCCATAGAACTCATATACGGGTCACCTCGAGTGCTCGCTTATGATCAGCTTGAGCAATAGTAGTTGCAACAAGATGATGCTATGCTCCTTGAGGAAGATCGTCTTTAGGTTGCTGTGTGAGCCGCACGCTACCAGCAAGCCTTGCGCCGCTACCATAGATGCAAGGTTCACGCCCGAAACCTTGAGGAAGGCAACCTTGTTCTTCGGCGTGTTTAGTCTGCCAAGAATTCCAACAAGTTGACGCCAAAGTGGGAAGGCCCTTATCGGGTAATATTAGTCCCCAGGCCCGACGCGGTATGGCTGGAGACCAAAGATGGTGTTCCAGTGAGCAACTCCTGGAACATCGAACATCTTTGCAAGTTTTACCCGTGAGGCGCGGTTGCCGGGTCCCTCGGCAACCCCCTTTTGTACTAGCCTTGCCGGCAAGGCATATAACCCTATGTGCAGAGCCAGGCGCAGACCCTGTGTGCAGTTGAATAAGTTCGGGTATGTACAGTTCTTTTTGATTTCCATGTTCATATATATATATATATATATATATATATATATATATATATATATATATATATATGCATGCCTGTCCAGGATATTGTGCTCCCTTTGTTTCCAGCAAGTACTGATGAACCGCCAAGGTTCCATGTTTCTATTTTCTCTTCTTTCTTTTTATAACAGGACAAAGGTTCCCTCGCATACAAGTTTGCCGGGGGGATATAAAGTATGGGCACCAACAGGCGACGTTCGAAGTGGCATCTTGCAGAAAGGAATACAGCAGCGAAAAGCTAAGTTGTGAAACCTTGAGTGAATTTGTTTCAAATGTAAGGTTGTTTTCCTCGAATGGTTTCATTTCTTGTATGGAAAACCTGCATGTGAAGGAACCTTGTCACAATTGGTTGTGCCCTTGTTCTGTTTCGAGTCCGCTCAACAGTTCAAGTGGCTACGCCAAGAGCGGCAAGGTGTCTTGCCAGCAGCGACACCCCCAGCAGGCTGCTAAGGATCCATTCCTCAAAGCGCTCACGGCAAGTGTGTGTGCACCGACAAACCTTTCCAAAAAAGCGTAGGGTGTATGCCATACAAAGAGAGATCAAACAAGGAAGATAGCATGCATTCGATCCAAAGCACAACCAGTTATGTTACATTGATGGTTGCCGTGGTTCTAACTTAAGATAAATTATCTTGAGCATGAGTTCATAGTGGCGAGGAGAAGTGAAGAGACTAGTCCCGGCGCCGGCCTTCCACCCTCTTGACTTGGTCAACCATGCTGACAATGCGCGCGACAAGCTCTTCGAGCGCCTGGTGGTCTCCATCATCTGGCAGGCTGTTGAGCACGTTGGTGAGGTTGATGTCAGGGTTCCTGTACGCCACCTTGGTGAGTACCTTGAGAAGGACGCCCCGGCAAAGCTTACGGGACTCATTGGCCAGTTGAGTTGCTTGGCTGGAGTGGGGCAGCTTCAAGGCATCAAGGACGGCCTCGAAGAACATGGTCAGCCCGGCGCTCTGAGTCACTCTCTCCTCATGAGACAACTTGAAGCTCGGCATGCCCATGATAGGCAGTTGCGGGGTGAGCCTCTTCGCGACGTTCACGAGGCGCTCAGTACAGATCCCCACACCCTGCACATAATCATTACGGGTGGCAGCAGCACTCACAAGCAGTAGCTTCTCATCCTTGAGGTCCTTAGCCAGGGTCTTCTTACGAGCCCTGCTGCCCTTAAGGGACTCCCCCAGAGTGGTTAACTTCAACTTCAGATCAGCAATGGAGTCGTTGGCTTCGGAGAGCAGCTTGGTCTTGTCAGATATGGTGACCTGCAACTCCGCCAAGGTGTAGGCAGTTTTGTCTCGGTCTCTCTTGAGCGTTGAGACCTCCTTGCTATGCTTCTCTAGCTCCACCTCCAGTTTCTCCACCTTTCCAGCCAGCTCGCTCTTGGCAGCCTCTGCGGCTTTGGCAGCGACAACTTCCTTCAACTTGCCGACGGGCTCCAGGATCAGAGCGTCGAGTGTATCTTTATGCTTTTGCTCCAGCTCCTGGGTCCGCTATGCGACAAGATTTTCAATTTCTTCATCCTTGCCATGGAGCTTTGTGGCAAGTGCCCTTTCGCAAGCAGCAAGGTCCTTCTCTTGAGCGTCGAGCAGGACGCGGTGCTCCCTTAGTTAGGCGTCGTCCTTGGCAGCCTGTGCAACAGCCTCCTTCAGGGCCTTCTCAACATCGGACTGCTTCAGGAGGAGCTCGTTCCAACAATGGCTCAGCTGCTCCTGGCTAGTCTTCAACTCCCACCAGGCTCGGCAAACCAGACTTGTATCTGCTCGACGTGTTTCTGGAAATCTTCCTCTGCCGCGTCGACAACCGCGGCCCTGGAGTCTAGTTTCTCCTTGTGGGCACGGTGAAGCGCCTGGAGCTTCTGAAAGTTGTTGCTCATAGCTTGAAGGAGCTGGTCCTCCTTGGAACTGGTGCTGCTGGCGCTTGGCTCGTCGACAACCTGGAGCTCAGCGGCGGCAATGACTTTTTCGTCAAAAACTTCCCCCTCGGCTGGCGCTCTGGTGCTTGCCATCCTCGGGATGCTGACGAATAGATAGTCGCCTACCTTTAGATTTCTGCCTGGGATGGGGGCTTCGGGAGTTCACGGTTGGTCTTCAACCACCATCTCCCCGGCAGCTGAGGACTCTGGGACTGATGTAGCGCCAGGTGCTCCTACGGCAGGGATGCCGTCAATACGCTCGCCGGTCTCCTTGCCGGCCTCCCTAGTATACCCTTTGGCAGCCTCTTCATGCGCGTCCTTGGCGGCCTCGTCGGCAGTGACCTTGGCGGCCTCGGTTGCGGCATCCTTGACGATCTCCTCGGTGGTGGCATTGACATCCATCTAATTCACCAAGGGGAGATCTGAAAGCCAAGGAAAAGAAACAAGATGAAACCAAGATTGAAGCTCGAAGCAAGCAAAAAAGAGAGAGAAAAATATCACACTGGAAAATTAACAAAGGCCAGGAAGCTGGCAGCTTACTTATGACGAGCTGTTTAGGGGTGGTTCCCTCCCTGACAACACTCATTGCCGGAATGGAGCTGCCGGCGCCTGTGCTCATTGGCTCTTCCTCCACGCACGTGGGCTCGTTGATGGAAGCCCTTGCCGGAGACCCCTCCTCGGGCGGTGTGGTTGACGGAGGAGGCATGTAGGGGGTGGCCCTTAGCGGCTCCTCCTTTTTCCGCCCTTCTCCTGCAAACCTGGCAAGGTTAGCAGTAAAGATACATACCCCGACGCTCGCCAGCGGAAAGTGAGTAACGGGCTCACGCTGGGGGCTGAGTTGGGGGCTGCGTCGTGGGCTGAGATCTGGGCTGATTGTGATCATCTCTGGCGCGCTTGAGGTGCTTGCCAGGGGCTCGACGCCCATCGATGTCTTGGCCCTCTTTGCCATCCTCTGCGCCAACGTCTCCGTGTCTCTGCGGGGACAAACAAAAGAAAGAGATCAAATGAGATAAGATAATCAAAACAGAGACTAAGAGGATGGAGGAAGTGGCAAGATACTTCTCTCCCTCCTCGGGCTGAAAGACGAGAGGTCGAAGTCAGCCTCTGGGATGGTTCCTGTGCGAGGGGGAGATGGGGACCTGTTCCGCTTGGCCGTGGTAGAGGTGGCAGCCATTGTTTCCCTTGCTGCCACAGCTGTACGCCTCGTCTGGCACACAGGTTGCAGTTGGACCTCTCGCCACTGTGCGTCCTTGCCGGCCGCCCCCCTTGCCGGGGACCTCTTCGTGTGAGGAGGTTTGCTGGACTGGATCGGCTGAGCCAACCCGCCAAAGGACATGTTTCTTCTTCCATGGGACTGGGGGCTCCTCCTGCAGCTCCTCTTCAGCTTCCTCCTCAGTCGTTTCTTCGACTGACCCCCCAGCATAAGGGCCTCCGACGGCGGCACCACTATGCTCTCCGGCAGGCTCCCCCCGCTCGGTGAAGTCTTCCTCTGTGCCGGCCTCGTCTTCCTGGAAGCCAACACTGCCGGCCTCCTCGGCAAGGGTTGTCTCTTCCGCCCTGCTAGCAATGTATGCCACCTCCTCGTCGGTGTTGGGGCGAATGAGCCGCGTTTCTTCCCGAATGGCCCTCTCCTACATGTTGTCGAAGAACTCCTGCACCCACTCCGCATCTGGCTCGACCCAGGTCTAGTCGAGGCCATGGGCGTTGAACACCGGCATCATGGCAATGATGGAGGTTAGGGCGGAGTTGTTGCACAAGGGGATCACGCCCGCCGGCAACCTGAACGGCTTCTTGGCCTTCCCGGTCTTGTCGGCCTTGAGTTAGAACAGCCTTTGGCAGAGAGCCGTGTGCTGCATCTCCGTCAGATTGTTGTTCAGGCCGGGGCGCAGCCTCATGATGTCTGCCGCATTCTGGAACTCCCAAGCTGGCCTCCCTTTGTTTTGCGGAGAGGCGATGCGGCGGCGAAGGAAGTCGGCCCCAATTATCTAGATTGTGAGCCCGGCAGCCTTGAGGCGATGGATCCTGGTGGTTGCGATTGTGAGCTTCCCGTCTTGAGCGTCAAGGTCGCCCGAGTTGCCGCCACGGACCAGTTTCGTCTACCGGGGCATACAGAATGGTTGCAGGTCCTTTTTCATGATCCAGCACCACCAGCCCCGCGATTCTTCCCACTTCTCCTTGTGGGTCCCATTTGGGTACGTCTTCTTGCTCAAGGCCCTCGAGATCTAGGTGACGCAGCCAGAAAGGGCCCCTCCTGGCTGGATGCGGGGGACGAAGTAGTGGCGGAAGAGCGCCGTATAGGGGACCACCCCAGCGAAGTTCTCACAGAGGTGCCAAAGATGGCCATACACACCACGTTCAGCGTGAAGTCCAGGAGATGGAAGCCGAAGGTGTACATGATGTCGTTGAAGAAATCAGAAAATGGGGGGCAGAGCCCGAAGTAGAGATAATCGACAAAGAAAGGGAGTTTATCTGGGGCGGGGGCGACACAAGAAGCAGGGATGACGCGAGTGGCAGGATGCCCCGTCATCTCTCTCCCCCACATGCACTGATACCGGTCCCTGAGCGTGCGCGCATCGAGCGTTGGAGCGAAGATGACGTGCTCCCTCCGCATCTTCACCAGCTCGCTCTCCGGTACCTATTCCCCCTCTTTCGCCTTGGACGCTCGCTTGCCCTTGCTCATTTTGGGTGCCATAGCAGCCAAGGGAGGCGGGGTCCCGAGGGTGGTGAGGGAACGGCGGCGGAAGACGGAGGAGGAAGCTTTAGTTTTGGCTCGGGGAAGAAGAAGGGGACGGCGGTTCCTAGATTGGAAAAGGCAAAGGGGGGTAAATGAGCAGCGCCCCAGCGGATTTCTCTTTTTATGGGGAAGGTGTGGGGCTGCCTCTTTACTATATGATGTGAAGGCGTTTCGCAGGCGTGCTGCGGCCATTCCTCGCACAACCCCTCACGTCGCGCACTCAATGTGGATCATGAGGAAGCGCAATAGATGAGAAGATTACAGCAGTTAACCCCTGCCACGCGTGCTCGCACACTATTTGGGCCTGGCCCAATGATGCTTCGCACTCGTGTATGGCCCAGGCCCGGGGGCTCCTATTGGTGTACTAAAGTTTGGGCCCTTTGGCACCCCTTGCTTGTGCATGGGAAGTTGCAACCGCACCTACGGCAAGGCTTGACGGGGGCAGCTGGAGGCGAAATACAAGACGACCAAGACGGCATCCAAGCTAGTAACCAGAGGGCAGAAGACAAGCTGACCCCCGGCAAGATCCTTGCCGGGGCGGCTCGCGAAGCCCCGGCAAGATCCTTGCCGAGACGGCATGCGAAGCACTGACAAGACCACCACCCTTGAGATCGAGAGCTCTGACACCATCAACAATGTCAAGACCAAGGCCCAGGGGCACATGCGTAGTGGCATGCAGATCTTTGTGAAGACTGGTGGCATGCATATCTTCGTGAAGACCATAAGCCAAAGTTCCTAGCAAGATCCTTGCCGGGGACGTTTGCGAGGCCATGGCAAGATTCGCGCAGGCCAAGGCTCCGCCACCCCACCACCACTCCAACGCAGCGACTAACCTGCTAACCTGGCAAGAATCTGCATGGTGGTATGCAGATCTTCGTGAAGATCCTGCCAACACTCCAGCGCAGCAGCTAGCCAGCCAGCTTGGCATTGCATGCCTCGTCATCCTGGATGCATGTCAAGATGGGGTGAGGCGGAGACGGACAGGACGGGCTCTATTCCCGTCCCCGATAAAGTTAGAGGGCACGTAAGCAGCACATTTAATGCATTTGTCCTAAGACGTCAGAGGTAAACATGTACATTGTAGCTACTTTACACCTCCTGAGTGCCATTGTGGCAACCCCTTGAACATATAAAAGGAGGCCCAAGGCGTACTGGAGAAGGATACAAACTTTTTGAACTCTTCTGCCTAGTTTGCATATGTAGCAGCTAGCCGAAGCTCAAGAACACTCAATATACACTCAAAGAAGGACTAGGGTTTTACGTTTCTCAGCGGCCCGAACCTGGGTAAAAACTCATCGTGTTGATCGCTAGACCTACTCTTTGCGCATTCCTCTTCCCTGCCAACCGTAGAAGGGATCCACGTGATCCCATAGGTGTCGTTTCTCGACAAGCCATGTCTTTCAAAATATCAACACTATAGAAAGTTATCCCTAGCCCATCATGCTCAATCATTGATCCATTCATGAAACACACTCGCATATTAGCTACATCCAAGGATCAAGTATAATCATAGTGCTCCCCGGTGAGTGCTTTATAAGAGAATATGGAGACTCAAGTAAAAATAAAAATGCATAAAGTAAATAGAAAAGCCCTTCGCAGAGGGAAGTAGGGATTTGTAGAGGTGCTAGAGCTCAAAGCAAAAATTGGCAGATAAAAAAATTGAGAGGCATACTTTTCCCATCAACGAAAACGACCAAGTAATTCCCAACACTTTCCATGCTAGATATATCATAGGCGGTACCCAAACAAAAAATAAAGTTTATTCCTTTTTCTACCATTCTTTCACATTCCACGGCTAGCCATATCCACGGGAGGCGTCCGTGCCAACACTTCCAAGGAATTTATTATTTGACAACATAAAGTAAATTTCTTTTTCATTTCAGGACTGGGCATCCCTATTACGCCGCACTCTTGTGCAATGGGAAGTGAATAAACTCTCATCTTGAGAATAACACATCTAGCATGGAAAATATTAGCCACCACCTACCGCTTAATGAGCGATACAAGCACACAAAAAGGAGATTTATTTTGAAAACTAGAGGTAGCACATACAGATTTGCTTAGAACGGCACGGGAATACCGCATAGAGGTAGGTATGGTGGACGCATATGGCAAAACTGGGTTTAAGGATTTTGGACGCACAAGTAGTATTTCTATTTAGTACAAGTGAAGGCTAGAAAATAGATTGAGAAGCATCCAACCAAGACAGAAAAATCACATAAGTGAGCATTAAGCATAACTAGCACCAAATAATATACCACAAGTAGGATGTAATTTCATTGCATAACTATTGACTTTCGTGCTTGCATAGGGAATCACAAACCTTAACACCAATATTCTTACTAAAGTATAATTACACACAAACATGACCCACATATCACTATCATCATATCGCAAAACTATTATAGAGAATCAACTTTATTTTTTCCAATGATCTTCATGAAAGTTTTTGTTATATCCTTATTGAATATATATCACTTTAGGACTAACTTCATATGTTGCTTTTGATAAGCTCAAACAAATTTAAGTGAAGAACATGAGCATAAAAATTTGTTCTCTCAAAATAATTTAAGCGAAGCATGATAGAATTTCTTTAAAAAATTCTAAATCTCAAATAAATGTAAGTGAAGCATGAGAGCATTTCTTCAGAAATATTAAAGCACACCATGCTCGAAAAGATATAAGTGAAGCACTAGAGCAATTCCATAGCTCAAAAAATTTAAGCGAAGCACATAGAGCAATTCTAACAAATCATAGCATGATTTTGTTTCTCAAATAGGTGTGTCCAGCAAGGGTAGATGACACAAACTAAAAAGCAAAACAAGCAAAGACTCATATAATACAAGACGGTCCAAGCAAAACTCATGATATGTGACGAATAAAAGTATAGCTCCAAGTAAAATACCGATGGTCGTTAGAAGAAAGAGGGGATGCCTTCCGGGCATCCCCAAGCTTAGTTGCTTGTTCATATTTGGATAGTAACTTGCGGTACCATGGGGCATCTCAAGCTTAGGATCTTCTTACTCCTTATTCCTTCATCCATCGTGATCTCACCCAGAACTTGGAAACTTCAATCACACAAAACTCAACAAAAGCTTCGTGAGATCCGTTAGTATAACAAAGCAAATCACCACTCTAAGTACTGTTCCAAACCCGTTCATATTTTATTTTTGCATTATATCTATTGTATTATAACTATACAATGGCTTATACCCTCCGATACAAACCATAGATTCATCAAAATAAGCACACAACGCAAAGAAAACAGAATCTGTCAAAAACAGAATAGTCTATAGCAATCTGAAAACTTTGAATACTTCTGTAACTCCAAAACTTCTGAAAAATTAGGAAAACATAGGCAATTTGTATATAAATCTTGTGTAAAAAATTCAGAATTTTATCACGCTTCTGTGGTTTTTAACAATTCTGTTACTGGTGCACAAAATTTCTGTTTTTCAACAAGATAAAATCAACTATCACCAAACATGATCCCAAAGGCTTTACTTGGCACAAACACTAATTAAAACATGAAAAACACAATCATAACAGTAGCATAATTGTGCAAACACTCAAGAACATAAAACAGGGAAAAAGTTATTCATTGGGTTGCCTCCCAACAAGCGCTATCGTTTTATGCCCCTAGCTAGGCATAATGCGTAGATTCAAGTATTGTCATCTTTGGTTCTAGATCCATATGATCCCCTCATGATTTATTCATATGGTGGATTACTTCTGTTTCTAGGTAAGTGTTCCATCCCCTTTCTTAGTGGAAATTCAATTTAATATTCCCTTCTTTCAAATCAATCACGACACCTATAGTGCGCAAAAACGGTCTACCAAATATGATAGGACAAGACGGATTGCAATCAATGTCAAGAACAATAAAAATCTATGGGCACATGATTCCTATTTGCGAGAATAAGAACATCATTAATTCTTCCGATAGGCTTTTTAATAGTAGAATTCGCCAAGTGCAAATTAAGAGAACATTTCTTCAATATCGGTAAGACCAAGCACATCACATAAAGATTTTGGAATGGAAACACTAGCACCCAAATCACATAAAGAAAAACACTCATAATTTTTAATCTTGACTTTGATAGTAGGTTCCCATTCATCATGTAATTTTCTAGGAATTGGAATCTCTAATCCCAACTTTTCTTATAAAGCTTTCATCATGGTATCTACGAAATGTTTAGTAAAAGCTTTATTTTGTTCATAAGCATGGGGTGAATTTATCATGGACAGCAACAAAGAAATACAATCAATCAAAACAATTATCATAATTAAAGTCTTTGTAATCCAAAAGAGTGGGAACATCACTAGTTAAAGTTTTTGACCTCTCCAAACCCACATTTATCAATTTTCCCAACAACACCCTCTGAATTATCGGGGTGCCTTCTGTTGAGGAACGTAGCAATAATTCAAAATTTTCTACACATCACCAAGATCAATCCATGGAGAGACTAGCAACGAGAGAGAGGGGAGAGCATCTTCATACCCTTGAAGATCGCGATGCGGAAGCGTTACAGGAACGTGGATGAAGGAGTCGTACTCGTAGTGATTCAGATCGCGGTTGATTCCGCTCTAAGCGTCGAACAACAACGCCTCCGTGTTCAACACATGTATAGCCCGGGGACGTCTCCTCCCTCTTGATCCAGCAAGGGGAGAGGAGAAGTTGAGGGAGAGCTCCGGCAGCACGACGGCGTGGTGGTGAAGCTTGCAGTTCTCCGGCAGGGCTTCGCCAAGCACTACGGAGGAGGAGGAGGTGTTGGGGAGGGAGAGGGCTGCGCCAGGGGCAAGGAGTGAAGTTCCCATGCACCTCCCCACTATATATAGGGGGTGGAGGGGGCTGGTTTCTTGCCCTCCAAGTCCATTGGGGCGTTGGCAAAGGTGGGAAGAAAGCAATCCCATCATTTCCTTCCCCACCGATTGCTATCCCCCTTTTTAGGAATCTTGATCTTATCCCTTTGGGATATGATCTTATTCCTTCTAAGGGGGGATCTTGGTGCGCCTTGACCAGGGGTGTGGGGCCTTGCCCCCACTACCCACGTTCATGTGGGTCCCCCCATGCAGGTGGGCCCCACTCCAGAACCTTCTAGAGCCTTCCCGGTACAATACCGAAAAATCCCAAACATTTTTCGGTGGACAAAATAGGACTTCCCATATATAAATCTTTACCTCCGGACCATTCCGGAACTCCTCGTGATGTCCGAGATCTCATCCGGGACTCCGAACAACATTCGATAACTGCACACTAATTCCCATAACAACTCTAGCGTCACTGAACCTTAAGTGTGTAGACCCTACGGGTTCGGGAATCATGCAGACATGACCGAGACAGCTCTCTGGCCAATAACCAACAACGGGATCTGGATACCCATGTTGGCTCCCACATGTTCCACGATGATCTCATCGGATGAACCACGATGTCAAGGATTCAAGCAATCACGTATACAATTCCCTTTGTCAATCGATACGTTACTTGCCCGAGATTCGATCGTCGGTATCCCAATACCTCATTCAATCTTGTTACCGGCAAGTCACTTTACTCGTTCCGTAATGCATGATCCCGTGACTAACTACTTAGTCACACTGAGCTCATTATGATGATGCTTTACCGAGTGGGCCCAGAGATACCTCTCCGTCACACGGAGTGACAAATCCCAGTCTCGATTCGTGCCAACCCAACAGACACTTTCGGAGATACCCATAGTGCACCTTTATATCCATCCAGTTACGTTGTGATGTTTGGCACACCCAAAGCATTCCTACGGTATCCGGGAGTTGCACAATCTCATGGTCTAAGGAAATGATACTTGACATTAGAAAAGCTTTTAGCAAACGAACTACACAATCTTGTGCTATGCTTAGGATTGGGTCCTGTCCATCACATCATTCTCCTAATGATGTGATCCCATTACCAATGACATCCTATGTCCATTGTCAGGAAACCATAACCATCTATTGAACAACGATCTAGTCAACTAGATGCTCACTAGGGACATGTTGTGGTCTATGTAAACACACATGTATTATGGTTTCCAGTTAATACAATTATAGCATGAACAATAGACAATTATCATGAACAAGGAAATATAATAATAACCATTTTATTATTGCCTCTAGGGCATATTTCCAACTGTCTCCCACTTGCACTAGAGTCAATAATCTAGTACACATCACTATGTGATTGTAATGAATCCAACACCCATTGGGTTTGATCATATCTCGCTTGTGAGAGAGGTTTATTGGTCAACGGGTCTGAACCTTTCAGATCCGTGTGTGCTTTACAAATCTCTATGTCATCTTCTAAATGCAGCTACCACGTGCTACTTGGAGCTGTTCCAAATAACTGCTCTACTATACGAATCCGGTTCACTACTCAGAGTCATCCGGATTGGTGTCAAAGTTTGCATCGGCGTAACCCTTTATGACGAACTCCTTTACCACCTCCATAATCGAGAGAATTCCTTAGTCCACTAGTTACTAAGGATAACCTTGACCGCTGTGATGTGATCCATTCCTAGATCACACTTGTACCCCTTGACTGACTCATGGCAAGGCACACTTCAGGTGCGGTACTCAGCATAGCATATTGTGGAGCCTACGTCTAAAGCATAGGGGACGACCTTCGTCCTTTCTCTCTCTTCTGTCGTGGTCAGGTCTTGAGTCTTACTCAATACTCACACCTTACAGCCAAGAACTCCTTCTTGGCCGATCTATTTTGAACTCCTTCAAAAGCTTCTCACGGTATGTATTCATTTGAAAGTACTATTAAGCGTTTTGATATATCCTTATAGATCTTGATGCTCAATGTTCAAGTAGCTTAATCCAGGTTTTCCATTGAAAAACACTTTTCAAATAACCCTATATGCTTTCCAGAAATTCTACATCAGTTCCGATCAACAATATGTCAACAACATATACTCATCAGAAATTTTATAGTGCTCCCACTCACTTGTTTGGAAATACAAGTTTCTCATAAACTTTGTATAAGCCCAAAATCTTTGATCATCTCATCAAAGCGTATATTCCAACTCCGAGATGCTTACTCCTGTCCTTAGAAGGATTGCTGGAGCTTTGCATACTTGTTAGCATCTTTTAGGATTGACAAAACCTTCTGGTTGTATCACATACAACCTTTCCTCAAGAAAATTGTCGAGGAAACAATGTTTTGACATCCTATCTGCAAGATTTCATAAATAATGCAGTAACTACTAATACAATTCTAACAGACTCTTAGCATCGCTACGAGTGAGAAAGTCTCATCGTAGTCAACTCCTTGAACTTGTCAGAAAACATCTTAGCGACAAGTCGAGCTTTCTTAATGGTGACACTTACCATCATTGTTCGTCTTCCCTTTTAAAATCCATCTGTACCCAACAGCCTTATGGCCATCAAGTAGTTCTTCCAAAGTCTACACTTTGTTTTATACATGGATACTCTCTCGGATTTTATGGCCTCGAGCCATTTGTCGGAATCCAGGCCCACCATCGCTTCTCCACAGCGCGTAGGTTCATTGTTGTCTAGCAACGTGACCTCCAAGACAGGATTATGTACCACTCTGAAGTAGTACGCATCCTTGTCGACCTACGAGGTTTGGTAGTGACTTGATCTGAAGTTTCATGATCACTATCATCAGCTTCCACTTCAATTGGTGTAGGCGCCATAGGAATAACTTCATGTGCCCTGCTACACACTAGTTGAAGTGATGGTTCAATAACCTCATCAAGTCTCCACCATCCTCCCACTCAATTCTTTCAAGAGAAACTTTTCCTCGAGAAAGGACCCGATTCTAGAAACAATCCCTTTTGCTTCCGGATCTGAGATAGGAGGTATACCCAACTGTTTTTGGGTGTCCTATGAAGATGCATTTATCCGCTTTGGGTTCGAGCTTATCAGCCTGAAACTTTTTCACATAAGTGTTGCAGCCCCAAACTTTTAAGAAACGACAACTTAGGTTTCTCCAAACCATAATTCATACGGTGCCGTCTCAACGGAAATGCGTGGTACCCTATTTAAAGTGAATGCGGTTGTCTCTAATGCCTAACCTATAAACGATAGTGGTAATTCGATAAGAGACATCATGGTATGCACCATATGTAATAGGGTGCAGTTATGATGTTCGGACACACCATCACACTATGGTGTTCCAGACGGTATTAATTGTGAAACAATTTCCACAATGTCTTAATTGTGTGCCAAACTTGTAACTCAGATATTCATCTCTATGATCATATCATAGACATTTTATCCTCTTGTTACGACGATCTTCAACTTCACTCTGAAATTACTTGAACCTTTCAATAATTCAGATTTGTGTTTCATCAAGTCAATATACTCAGAATCTACTCAAATCATCTGTGAAGTAAGAACATAGCGATATCCACTATGTGCCTCAGCACTCATTAGACCGCACACATCAAAATGTATTACTTCCAGCAAGTTGCTTTCTTGTTCCATATTACTGAAACCGAGGCTTTTCAGTCATCTTGCCTATGTGGTATGATTTGCATGTTTCAAGTGATTCAAAATCAAGTGAGTCCAAATGATCCATCTGCATGGAGTTTCTTCATGCGTATACACCAATAGACATGGTTCGCATGTCTCAATCTTTTCAAAACAAGTGAGTCCAAAGATCCATCAACATGGAGCTTCTTCATGCATTTTATACCAATATGACTCAAATGGCAGTGCCACAAGTATGTGGTACTATCATCACTATCTTATATCTTTTGGCATGAACATGTGTATCACTACGATCGAGATTCAATAAACCATTCATTTTAGGTATTGAAGGTATTATTCAAATAAACAGAGTAACTATTATTCTCCTTAAATGAATGACCGTATTGCGATAGACCTAATCCAATCATGTCTATGCTCAACGCAAACACCAGATAACAATTATTTAGGTTTAACACCAATCTCGATGGTAGAGGGAGTATGCGATGTTTGATCACATCAAGCTTGGAAACACTTCCAACACATATCGTCATCTCACCTTTAGCTAGTCTCCTTTATTCTGCAGCTTTTATTTCGAGTTACCAATAATTAGCAACCGAACCGGTATCTAAAACCCTGGTGCTACTAGGAGTACTAGTAAAGTACACATTAATATAATGTATATCCAATATACTTCTATCGACCTTGCCAGCCTTCTCATCTACCAAGTATCTAGGGTAGTCCTGCTTTAGTGACCGTTTCCCTCATTACAGAAGCACTTAGTCTCGGGTTTGGTTTCAACCTTGGGTTTCTTCACTAGAGCAGCAACTGATTTGCCATTTCATGAAGTATCCCTTATTGCCCTTGCCCTTCTTGAAACTGGTGGTTTCACTAACCATCAACAATTGATGCTCCTTCTTGATTTCTACTTTCGCGGCGTCAAACATCGCGAATATTTCAAGGATCATCATATCTATCCCTGATATGTTATAGTTCATCACAAAGCTCTAGCAGCTTGGTGGCAATGACTTTGGAGAAACATCACTATCTCATCTGGAAGATTAACTCCAACTCGATTCAAGTGATTGTTGTACTCAGACAATTTGAGCACAAGCTCAACGATTGAGCTTTTCTCCCTTAGTTTGCAGGCTAAGAAACTCATCGGAGGTCTTATACCTCTTGACGTGGGCACGAGCCCGAAATCCCAATTTCAACCCTTGAAACATCTCATATGTTCCGCGACATTTCGAAATCGTCTTCGGTGCCTCAATTCTAAACCGTTTAACATTACTGAACTATCACGTAGTTATCAAAACGTGTATGTCAGATGTTCGCAACATCCATGGACGACGTTCGAGGTTCAGCACACCGAGCGGTGCATTAAGGACATAAGCCTTCAATGCAACAATGAGGACAATCCTCAGTTTACGGACCCAATCCACATAATTGCTACTATCAACTTTTAACTAAATTTTCTCTAGGAACATATCTTAAAACAGTAGAACTAAAGCGCGAGCTACGACATAATTTGCAAAAACCTTTTGACTATGTTCAGGATAATTAAGTTCATCTTATGAACTCCCACTCAGATAGACATCCCTCTAGTCATCTAAGTGATACATGATCTGAGTCAACTAGGCCGTGTCCGATCATCACGTGAGACGGACTAGTCATCATCGGTGAACATCTTCATGTTGATCGTATCCATTATACGACTCATGTTCGACCTTTCGGTCTCTTGTGTTCCGAGGCCATGTCTGTACATGCTAGGCTCGTCAAGTCAACCTAAGTGTTTCGCGTGTGTAAATCTGGCTTACACCCGTTGTATGTGAACGTTAGAATCTATCACACCCGATCATCATGTGGTGCTTCGAAACAACGAACTTTCGCAACGGTGCACAGTTAGGGGGAACACTTTCTTGAAATTATTATGAGGGATCATCTTATTTACTATCGTCGTTCTAAGCAAATAAGATGCATAAACATGATAAACATCACATGCAATCAAATAGTGACATGATATGGCCAATATCATTTTGCTCCTTTTGATCTCCATCTTCAGGGCTCCATGATCATCATCGTCACCGGCATAACACCATGATGTCCATCATCATGATCTCCATCATCGTGTCTCCATGAAGTTGTCTCGCCAACTATTACTTCTACTACTGTGGCTAACGGTTTAGCAATGAAGTAATTACATGGCGTTATTCAGTGACACGCAGGTCATACAATAAATAAAGACAACTCCTATGGCTCCTGCCGGTTGTCATACTCATCGACATGCAAGTCGTGATTCCTATTACAAGAATATGATCAATCTCATACATCACATATATATCATTCATCACATCCTTTTGGCCATACCACATCACACGGCATATGCTGCAAAAACAAGTTAGACGTCCTCTAATTGTTGTTGCAAGTTTTTTACGTGGCTGCTATAGGTTTCAAGCAAGAACGTTTCTTACCTACGCCAAAACCACAACGTGATATGCCAATTGCTATTTACCCTTCATAAGGACCCTTTTCATCGAATCCAATCCGACTAAAGTGGGAGAGACTGGCACCCGCTAGCCACCTTATGCATTAAGTGCATGTCAGTCGGTGGAACCTGTCTCACGTAAGTGTACGTGTAAGGTCGGTCCGGGCCGCTTCATCCCACAATACCGTCGAAACAAGATAGGACTAGTAACGGTAAGCATATTGAACAAAATCAATGCCCACAACAACTTGTGTTCTACTCGTGCATAGAAACTTCGCAATAGACCTAGCTCATGATGCCACTGTTGAGGAACGTAGCAATAATTCAAAATTTTCTACGCATCACCAAGATCAATCTATGGAGAGACTAGCAACGAGAGATAGGGGAGTGCATCTTCATACCCTTGAAGATCGCGATGCGGAAGCGTTACAAGAACGCGGATGAAGGAGTCGTACTCGTAGTGATTCAGATCGCGGTTGATTCCGATCTAAGCGCCGAACAACGGCGCCTTCGTGTTCAACACACGTACAGCCCGGGGACGTCTCCTCCCTCTTGATCCATCAAGGGGAGAGGAGAAGTTGAGGGAGAGCTCCAGCAGCACGACGGCGTGGTGGTGGAGCTTGCAGTTCTCCGGCAGGGCTTCGCCAAGCACTACTACGGAGGAGGAGGTGTTGGGGAGGGAGAGGGCTGCACCAGGGGCAAGGGGTGAAGTTCCCATGTGCCTCCCCACTATATATAGGGGTGGAGGGGCTGGTTTCTAGCCCTCTAAGTCCATTGGGGCGTTGGCAAAGGTGGGAGGAAAGAAATCCCATCATTTCCTTCCCCGCCGATTGTTATGCCCCCTTTTTAGGGATCTTGATCTTATCCCTTCGGGATATGATCTTATTCCTTCTAAGGGGGGATCTTGGTGCGCCTTGACCAGGGATGTGGGGCCTTGCCCCCACTAACCACGTTCATGTGGGTCCCCCCATGCAAGTGGGCCCCACTCCGGAACCTTCTAGAGCCTTCCCGGTACAATACCGAAAAGCCCAAACATTTTCCGGTGGCCAAAATAGGACTTCCCATATATAAATCTTTACCTCCGGACCATTCCGGAACTCCTCGTGACGTCCGGGATCTCATCCGGGACTCCGAACAACATTCGGTAACTGCACACTAATTCCCATAACAACTCTAGCGTCACCGAACCTTAAGTGTGTAGACCCTACGGGTTCGGGAATGATGCAGACATGACCGAGACAGCTCTCTGGCCAATAACCAACAACGGGATCTGGATACCCATGTTGGCTCCCACATGTTCCACGATGATCTCATCGGATGAACCATGATGTCAAGGATTCAAGCAATCACGTATACAATTCCCTTTGTCAATCGGTACGTTACTTGCCCGAGATTCGATCGTCGGTATCCCAATACCTCGTTCAATCTTGTTACCGGCAAGTCACTTTACTCGTTCCATAATGCATGATCCCGTGACTAACTACTTAGTCACATTGAGCTCATTATGATGATGCATTACCGAGTGGGCCCAGAGATACCTCTCCATCACACGGAGTGACAAATCCCAGTCTCGATTCGTGCCAACCCAACAGACACTTTTGAGGATACCCGTAGTGCACCTTTATAGCCATCCAGTTACGTTTTGACGTTTGGCACACCCAAAGCATTCCTACGGTATCCGGGAGTTGCACAATCTCATGGTCTAAGGAAATGATACTTGACATTAGAAAAGGTTTTAGCAAACGAACTACACGATCTTGTGCTATGCTTAGGATTGGGTCTTGTCCATCACATCATTCTCCTAATGATGTCATCCCATTACCAATGACATCCTATGTCCATGGTTAGGAAACCATAACCATCTATTGATCAACGAGCTAGTCAACTAGAGGCTCACTAAGGACATGTTGTGGTCTATGTATTCACACATGTATTACGGTTTCCGGTTAATACAATTATAGCATGAACAATAGACAATTATCATGAACAAGGAAATATAATAATAACCATTTTATTATTGCCTCTAGGGCATATTTCCAACACCTTCTAGCTAAAGTTGACTGTTCTTTAGTCCCTTTATCATCAATTTCAATTTTACTAAACAAGGAATCAATAAAAGAAATACCAATCATTTTAAGATCTTCATTAGTTTTATGAAAGCAATCACTAGAAAGTGCTCTTTCTAAAAATTCTCTTTTAGCTCTAAGCATAGTGGTTATTTTCTTACTTTCATCCATAGAAACATATAAAGCTTTAATTGATTCATCAACCTTGGGCACAAAAATTTTCAACTTGATATTTTCTATGTCATGAGAAATTCTATCAATGCTTCTAGACATATAATCAATTTTATTCAATTTTTCTTCTATCGTAGTATTGAAAGCTTTTTGAGCATTGATAAATTCTTTAATATTATTCTCAAGATCAGAGGTGTTCCTATTATTATTGTAAGAAGAATTACCATAGGAATTACCATAATTATTAGAGGAATTTCCGGGAAAAAGGCCTAGGATTAAAATTACCTCTATAAGCATTGTTATTAAAATTGTTCCGCGAGATAAAATTCAAATGTACGGCATCACTATTTTGCTCAATCAAAGTAGACAAAGGCACATCGTTAAAATCAATAGGCGCATTTTTATTAGTAACCAATTTCATAAGAGCATCAACCTTTTCACTCAACGTAGAATTTATTCAATAGAATTAACCTTCTTACTAGTAGGTGCTCTTTCGGTATGCCATTGTGAATAATTATCCATAATATTATCAAGCAATTTAGTAGCTTCACCCAAAGTAATTTCCATAAAAGTGCCACCCGCGGCGGAATCTAAAAGATTTCTAGAAACAAAATTCAGTCCTGCATAGAAAAATGTGTGATCATCCAAAGATTTAAACCATGAGTAGGACAATTTATTAGCATCACCTTCATTCTTTCCCAAGATTGCGCAACATGTCCATGCTCAAGTTGCTTAAAATTCATGATTTGTGTCCTAAGAGAAATAATTTTCGCAGGTGGAAAATACTTAGTAATAAAAGCATCTTTGCACTTATCCCAAGAATCAATACTATTGCGAGGCAAAGAAGAAAACCAAATTTTTGTAGGATCTCGCAAAGAAAAACGGAAATAATTTTAGGTACACAATATCATTGTCCACATCCTTTTTTTGCATATCGCATAATTGTACGAATGTGTTTAGATGGGACGCGACATACTCATTAGGAGTACCAGAAAACTGATTTTTCGTAACAAGATTCAACAAAGCGGCATTGATATCACAAGATTCCGCACTAGTGGCGGGAGGAGCAATCGGAGTGCTAATAAAATCATTATTATTGGTATTGGAAAAACCACACAACTTGGTATTCTGTTGAGACATCGTGACTACGCAAACAAGATTGCACACAAAAATAGATCTGACAAGAAAACAACGAACGAAAAAGAGGGCGAATAAAACGAGAAATTTCGTTAAGTGGGTGAGATGAAAACGAGAGGCAAATAACAAATAATGTAAATTGCAAGGAGATGAATTTGTGATTTGGAACCTGATAGATGTTGATGATGTCGCCCCTACAATGGTGCCAGAAATTCCTTTTGATGCGGCTTAAACTACGTCGGTACTTCCCCAAAGAGGAAGGGATGATGCAGCACAACTACGGTAGGTATTTCCCTCAGTTATGAAACCAAGGTACCAATCCAGTAGGAGAACCAAACAACACTATGTAAACGGTACCTGCACACAAGGAACAAATACTTGCAACCCGACGCTTATGAGGGGTTATCAATCCCTCTTACGGGTAACGGCGTAGGAAATTGGCAAGTTGACGGGATAAAATTATGATAGATTGGATAAATAGATCTCAAACAAACGCGAAATAAAAGATGCAAATAAAAAGTGCAGTAAGGTATCTTTGGGTTTTTGGAATAATAGATCTGGAAATAAAAGAAAATAAAAATAGATCTCGAAGGCAAATATGATAAAGAATAAACCTGGGGGGCGTAGATTTCACTAGTGGCTTCTCTCAAGAAATAGCACACGGTGGGTAAATGAATTAGTGTTTTGCAAATGATAGAACTTCAAATAATTATGACGATATCCAGGCAATGATCAATATATAGGCATCACATCCAAGATTAGTAGACCGACTCCTGCATGCATCTACTACTATTAATCCACACATCGACCGCTATCCAGCATGCATCTAGTGTATTAAGTTCATGGAGAAACGGAGTAGTCCAATAAGAACAATGACATGATGTAGAAAAGATCTATTCATGTAGGAATAGAGCCCATCTTGTTATCCTTAATAGCAACAATCAATATGTGTCTTGCTGCCCCTTCTGTCACTGGGAAAGAACACCGCACGACCGAACCCATCACAAAGCACCTCTTCCAATGGCAAGAAAAATCGATCTAGTCGGCTTAACTAAACCATAGATTCGAAGAAGAAATATGAGGCTATAAATAATCATGCATATAAGATATCAAAACTCAAATAACTTTCATGGATAAAATAGATCTGATCACAAACTCAAATTTCATTGGATCCCAACAAACACACCGCAAAAAAGAGTTACATCAAATAGATCTCCAAGAGACCATTGTACTGAGAATCAAAAAAGAGAGAAGAAGCCATCTAGCTACTAACTAAGGACCTGTAGGTCTACAATAAACTACTCATGCATCATCGGGAGGCACCAATGAGGCTGATGAACCCCTCCGTGATGGTGTCTAGATTGGATCTCATAGTTCTAGAACTTGCGGCGGCTGGAATTGTGTTTTGTCGACCCCCCCCCCTAGGATTTTTGGAATATTTAGGTATTTATAAGGCAAAGAGGCGGTGCGGGAGCCACCGAGGTGGGCACAACCAATCAGGGCACGCCTGGGCCCCTAGGCGCACCCAGGTTGGTTGTGCCCCCCTCGGTGCACCCCTCTGGTACTTCTTTGGCCCATCTTGTGTCTTTTGGTCCAGAAAAATTCTCCAAAAAGTTTCGCTGCGTTTGGACTCCGTTTGGTATTGATTTTCTGCGATATAAAAAACAAGCAAAAAACAGCAACTAGCATTGGGCACTATGTCAATAGGATAGTCCCAAATAATGATATAAAGTTGCTATAAAATTATTGTAAAACATCCAAGAATGATAATATAACAGCATGGAACAATAAAAAATTATAGATACGTTGGAGACGTATCATGGAGGAACTTGAACTCTTGGTCGTTGCTGTCCTGGTGGTACATGGTGAACATCCGAACCATCTGCGCAGCTGAAGAACAAGTGTCGGCGACGTACACGGCGAAAGGAAGCGAGAGCCGGCGGCTATACATACCTGACCCTCGACGTTGGCGCCGCTTTCTAGGCAAGCTGCGACCTCCTCGATGATCCCATGCCATTTGTTGCAGGCCGTTGGAGGATCGCCCAATGGTTAGACATGGTCTTTGCGTCGCGCTGCATGTCGATGGTGGCGAAGTAGTGGTCGACCAGCTTGCGCTCATCGAACGCTGACTTGATGTGCGTCCAGTGCGTGTCGGCGTTCTGGTTCGCGCCGATGACCGGGTCGATGCTGATGGTCTTCCATGCTTCGGCGAGGCACTCGTCTTCTTTGGACATCCACTTGTTGTGCGGCTCGGCCGTCCAGGCATTGGCCCCCGCTTCTTCTTTTTCCCTTTCCTCGCCGGCATCGGTGCCAGCTCCGCCACCTCCTCCTCTTCCTCCTCCTCCTCCTCGGTGTCGTCGAGCTCGTCGTCCATGTCGTCATTGGTGTCCATTGTGTCGTCTTGCACATGGAACCCGCCGGAGGAGGCGCTGGCGACCGAGCCGCTCATGATGATCTCGTCCATGTCGGCTTCCGTCGCGTCGGGGTTGCCGAAATGTGACGACGAGGCTTGAGAGAAGGGCAGGGCACCACGGCGTAGAGGCGGCATTGGCGAGGCTGTGTACGCCGGCGGCGAGTAGTTGTATGGGGGTACTGGAGGCTGGCGAACGCGGGTGAGGGAGTGCGCTGGTCGGGGTTCACACCGGAGGGTGAGGCGCGCGGGCCATGTGGGAAGGTGATGTTGGGGTTGAATCCACCATGCATGTCGCTGCCAGCATAGCCAGGCGAGGGTGCGTACCCCCAGGGCGGCGGCGGCGGCGAGAAGTTGCCCTGCGACGCGACGCTCTGCTGGCTCCATGCAGCTTGCGAGTTGTGGCCGCCGAGCAGATTCATCATCCCAGCGTGCGATGCCTCTGCCGCCGACGCGGCCGCGACCTTCTTGGCTTTGAGCCTGTTCCGTCGGTCGGTGGTGATAGCCTCCCGGCGCTGAACCTCCACCCTCCACTCGGCGTTCGACATGCCCAGTGGTTTTGCCATCGGCGCCCTCGGCTTCCTCTGCTTCAGCTGGGTGGAATCGGCACCGGCAACGACGCGAGGGGCCGAATACTTCTTTGGCGGGATGGCGGCCGGATGGCGGGGAGCGGGAGGAGAATGGCGGGAGAAGAGGGGCAGAAAGGGGGGAGCAATGAGAAAATGGAGGGTAAAGTGGGGGAACGGCGGGAAAAGGCCTGTCTGTCGCCGACAAAGCGGACCCATGCGCCTTTTGGCTTCTGCCGGTGCGCCCAGGCACCCCCTGGAGGGCTGGGTTCGGCTCGGGTTCGCCGGCTGTTCTTTCGGCCTAAACCGGCAATAAACAAGGACCTGGGGCGCGACTACGCCGATTTTTGGGTGCTTGCGCTAAAAAAAGCCCTGGGGGCATGTTGGGGGTGGGGGGCGAGTGGAGATGCTCTAAGAATCCTAAGAGTTGCTCTAAGTAGATTGTCAAATTGTAGCGGGAGACCAAATGAAAACTTTCTTTACATTTCCTTTGCTTCTTTTTTTAACCAAGCAAATGAATAATGATATTGAAGCCGAAAGTCCACTTCCGCTCCCAAGCTCACATGAGCTCGGGTTGAACAGTAAATTAAAAAAAGCAATTCTTTTTTTGTCAAACTTCGACAATGTTTTTGTATGCTTGAAAATTTTCACCACAAAATGAAATTCTGAAAAAAAAAATCCATGGCTTCCATGAATGTCCTTTCATGATAAATTTTTGCAATTACACCAAAAATGGTCAAAGTTTATCACAAAGAGTAGTTTTCTAAATTTGTTTACTATATTTTTTACTACTCATCAGGGAGCATTTGAGCTCGAGAACAGATACTCCACGTCTAATTGAAGCAAAAAAAGTATATGTACATACTTTTCTTATGAACCAAACAAAGCTTTATAATAACAAAATATAAAAAATAAAAAGGAATTGGGTGCTTTTGATACTTGAGCAATGTTTTTTTTAGAAACTTCGAGCATATTGACGAGGAGGGGGAACAACACAAACCATCAACTATCAGTGTTGTTTTTGCATAGGACACTTACTTTTTATATTTGTTGCACACAAGACCATCTATTGATGTAATTTGTCGCAGCAAGCTTTAATCCAACATTTCACTACGTGTACATGATTTCTCGGTGATTTGTTCCCGCTAGTAAATGATTATGTGGCAAAAAAAGAACTTGACATTAGCTGGCAAATAACAAATGCCAACATTTATAGTTTTAGTTGCTCATTACAATATATTTACACACTGGTTTTGAAGATGCCGGCAATTTTTTGGCTTGGTTTATTCTTTTCAAAATTCAATTTTTTAAGAAAAAAAACAAAAAAAATCTAGTATATCATACATGTACCAAGTATTGATCCGGAAAATTTTCGGCATTTTGAACATAGTTTGGGAAGATATTAGAAATTTTATTAGGTCTGAGCTTGCTAATGTAGCATATATTTTTTTGGCCACGTGTGCACTTAAAAGAGGGACTCACGTGTTACAAACCATGTGAACATAATCTTTTTTTAGGGGATCATGTGAACATAATCAGTTGATGTATTAGAGCTAAGGGCAACAAATTACACCAATATTTCCATAACAAACCCAGAGAATAGGTGTCATGTGCAAATGCGACCCCAATAGCTAGCGGTTCGTGCAATTTCCTTTTGGCAAGGAGCATTAGCCCATCCGTACGTTGCAGGACGGACGGCAGCGCGCCGCTGCGTCGGACGCTCGCGCGAGCGCAGGCAGGGTACGGCGACGCGGCTCTCTCTGCGCGCACCTCCTCCAGCACGAGGAATCCGCATCCGGCCCGCGCGGCGTCGGAGCAAGCTCTCTCACATGGTTGCTTGAAAGCGTCAGATAAGGCCGCATCAACCAGTAATGATCGATGCTTAGTTAAATCAAGGCTCGCGCCTGCCTGCATCAGAGTCCGCGCGGGGCCAGACAAGCGAGCGAGATCGATCGCCGTGGCCACCGACCCCGCCACATGGCGGGCCGGCGCGCACGTACGCCCGTCGGGGCTCGCGACCGCCGCAGAAAGCTGTGTCGGCCGGAGCGGGCGCACGCGTGCCTCGCCCCGCGCGTGCCCGCAGCGCCCACCGACGCGCGCGCTCTCCCCGTCAATTATCCGACTGCTGGTTCAGTTCAGAGGCCTCAAAGCGATCCCCGGCGCCGCGCGGGGCTTTGCGCTGAAACCCTGTCCATGTCGGCACATCGTCTGATTGGTGGTCTATTGTAGCAGTGGGTTTCGAGATGATGGTCAAATCTTTTTGTTTGCTCATCTCAACATATGCTGTCTCGTGCGAGCCACCACCCGTACGTGTGCTTCGAGTCGTGCCGCACGCAGTTTCACAAGGCGGAACATCCTATACTACGATTGAAACGAAAATCAGCAACTAGGATACTCAGAAAGTTGGGCAGTTGCCGGTTCCTGTAACGAGGCCACGGAAATTTAGCTGCATTGAGCAACACGAATGTTCCACTTTCACAAAATGGTACTCCCCCGATTCATGTTACTTATCACTCAAATGGATGTATCATCCAGTCGATCGACAAGTAATATGTATCGGAGGGAGTAAAAAAAGTCTGCCTATGGTCGACTGATTGTTTTTATGGTCAGTCACATTCTTTTTTACGTAGGATTCATTCTTTGGGGCAATGCTTTGCTTGGCCGCGGATACATGCATGCATGCATTCAAGAAATTGTTCGCATGTCATGCATTATGATGGTGGGTCCTACGTATATGCATGCATTCAAACACTGGATGGAAATAAGTACATGCATCACACATAAGTGCACATACACATTTTTATAAGTTATCAGTATATTAACAAAATTAATATAATGAAGTTTTGTAAGCAAGAATATATTTTAGTAGCATCGGTACTAAAATAAAGAAAGTAAAAAAACATACACATAACATTACATTTGAATCACACTTCGGTATTGAGGGAGTAATACGCAAACAATAAACATATAATAGTGCAATTTTCAGTCTAATACAGTTTACACACATATTGTATAGTACTTGCATGTATACTTACACATGAAAAAAAATCAAAAGAGAAGTTGTCTAAGAAATAATGAATTAGCGGCATTAGTATTCCCTTTTAAGAAGAAAAAAGGCAAAATTTGCACGCAGTTTATACATAAATTAAATTCTTTATAACATGCAATAATAAACGTATAATAGTGGAATGATATCGGTATTGCCTCTGAAGAAAGAAAATGAAATAAGATAAAAACAAAATCGAAATCAAAATCAAAATAGTGAAGTTTTCTATGGAAGAATGAAACCCTTTAAGAAGAAAGAAAATGAAAAAAAAACTAAAACAAAATCAAAATAATAAAGTTTTCTAAGGAATAATGAACCCCTTTTAGAAAAAAGAAAAAGAGAAAAAAAAAATTGCACAGAAGTTGCACTTTCAGTAATATGCAAACAATGAACATATAATATTGCAATTTCGCGTTGTACTATAATTTACACACATATTGTATAGTACTTGCATGTATACTTATTTAAACACACAAAAATATAATATTTTCTAAACAAGAATGAAGTAGTGGCATTGGTGCCACCCTTTAAAAAGAAAGGAATAAAAATAAATCATGATAAAATTTGCACATAAATTGCACTTTTTATAGCTATGCAAGAATTAACATATACTAATAGAATTTACATAAAAACATAAGTTTCAAAGAAGGAATGAATTAATGTCATTGGTATTACCCTTAAATAAGAGAGAAAGTCAAATAAAAACTTAAAACTAAAATTTCATCAAGATTAGTACAAAACTTGCACTTTTTATAATATGTAAGAAGAAACATATAGTAGTGAATTTTCCATACTCTAATATAATGTATACATGTAGTACTTGTGTGCATATATTTACACACACTCAACATCCAAAAAAAGCATAAAGAAAAAGATAACTTAACAAAAAAAAAGCTAATACCCACAAAAAACAAAAACTAACCAATAAAAATAAAGAAAAAAAGAAAAGGAAAAACACATAGAAACAGAAAACTGGAATGAAAAAATAAAGAAAAAATACCCACAAAAGAAAGCATGAATATGTGGCATCGGTATTACCATTTAAGAACAAAAAATGGGAAAAAGAATCTAAAACAAACACTGACAAAATTTGCATGAAATATACATAAAAATAGCCTTGTTTAAAAATATGCAAGAATAGTAATAAAATCATGAAATTTCGGCACATATTATATGGTGTTTGTATGTATATAATTACACTCAGCCAAAAACCCACTAAAACAAAAAATAATCAATAAAGAAAAGAAAAAAAGGAAAAAGAAAAACGCAACCCAGAAGAACAAAAACGAGCCCAAGAAGCAATTCGACTGACCCAAAATAGGGGTCAATCGATTCCACACAACCCACAACAGAATTAAACAGAAAAAAAACAACAACACATATCTCAAAGCACATCCAACAAACAGAAAATCGATTGACCACAAAATGAAAAGTCAGCTGACTGAAATGTAGCTAAAGTGGTAAAAAAAATCGACAGTTCTAAATGGTTTCCAACCGAAAATGAAAATAAGTAAACCGGTGGAGCAAAGACACATAGTCACTTTGAGCGTTAACACTACGTACCGGTAAGATATCCAGCCCCCATCTTGACATCAAGATGCATGCAGTCGCTATCTATTTATTCACAGTTTTTCGCTATACCAAGTTATACCTGACCAAATACGGCTATTAGCCTCCACTATTGTCCTTCACATGGCACGAGCTTCATATATAACTAGATGAAACCCCGCGCGTTGCTGCAGGAAATTAGTGTAGACTTAATGTATGAAGAAGACTCATAGAAGATAACAATGTATGTTTGTAAGAAGACTCATAGAAGATATGGGTGGTTTCAAAGAACCATTTAAGTTCATGTATGCACATTAAGATATTTATGTGCATCTCTCGCACTTTGTCACCATCCATAGGAAATGGTAATACAACTTTTATAAAGTCCTATGTAGTCATTTTCGGATCTTGTTGTTGGTGCTTGTGCAAACTCAGGTGCGACGGTGATGATCTTCCACCCATTTGATATGGTAGAAGGAAAATAATTGAACATGAGATATCATATACCGGTTCTGAAAAGCACACACTTCATAAAACAACAGAAGTACATCAATTTATCTTTTTGAACTTTAACTTGAGTGCACAACAAAGTACTTATTAGAAACAGAAGTGCACCAATTTAGAAGTGTTTCTTTTGCCACAAACAAATTCAGTGATGTTTCATGCTGAAGTGGTAACATTTGATATAATTATACAAAGAAGAATGCATCAATGAAAGAAAACCAAACAGAAGATCTGAACACAGTAGTATATAATACAAATAAGGACTATTTCAGTATGCAGAAATGATTCTACTGACGTTTGGTCTAGAAATAAATCTCGAGCTAATGCGTTGATGATGAACACTTGCAGCAGATGCCTTCGTTCCAAAATACATCAAGAACCTGATAATCCAATCTCTCATCATAAAACGAAATTACATCAATCTGCGTGTGGTCATAACTCCAAAACTCAATGCGTGTTGTACTAAACCTGCCAAGTGGCCGTGGTAGGCTATATGCAGATCGAGTTATGTCAAGCCGATGCAAAAGAGAGTGGGGCTATAGCTTGATAATAACATGCTAAAGATAAAGGAGTAGGTGCCCAGTTGCATAAAAGTGAATGCATGTCTCTCCAGGCAGAGGATGGCGGCGAGCGACAGTCGAAGAATTTAAAATTTTGTCACTGGTTACACCATGAGAAGGAAAGATGGAAGGCAAGTAGGCAACTCATAAGCTGGTTAAGCTGCATATGAGATAGCTAAAACAAAATTATAGCCCGAGCTAACCTGGATTACAATATACAATAAGCTTTTATATGTGAAAACAATTCCGGATCAATATTGAAAGAGGCATCCGATTTAAAGATAGAGAAACTACTTACAACAACATTATATAGTTTCTTTAATTTTGTACACTTATCAGGACACACATGTTATTGTATCTTGTTTGCAACCCATACTTGATATCTCCTGCAAGAAAATCTGTGGTACAAAAAAGACAAATTGTAGACGCCTAAGAAATGAAGCCGATGCAAGAAAAATAAATCGAGACCAATAACACTCGGGCTTGTCAGCAACAAACGAATGTCAGGAGCGGACTGATCACTGACCTTGCAGGTGATACGTCTCCAACGTATCTATAATTTATGAAGCATTCATGCTATATTATTATCTGTTTTGAATGATTATGGGCTTTATTATACACTTTTATATTACTTTTGCGACTAACCTATTAACCAGAGGCCCAGCCCATATTGTTGTTTTATTGCCTGTTTCAGTATTTCGAAGAAAAGGAATATCAAACGGAGTCCAAACGGAATGAAACCTTCGGCAGCGTGATTTTTGGGAAGATTATGACCCAGGAGACTTGGAGTTGAAGTAAAGGGAGCATCGAGGAAGCCACGAGACAGGGGGGCGCGCCCACCCCCTGGGCGCACCCTACCCTCTCATGGGCCCCTCGAGGCTCCCCCGACCGACTTCTTTCGCCTATATAAGCCTACGTACCCTAAAAACATCGAGACAGAAGATAGATCGGGAGTTCCGCCGCCGCAAGCCTCTGTAGCCACCAAAAAACCTCTCGGGAGTCTGTTCCGGCACCCTGCCGGAGGGGGGATCCCTCACCGGTGGCCATCTTCATCATCCCGGTGCTCTCCATGATGAGGAGGGAGTAGTTCACCCTCGGGGCTGAGGGTATGTACCAGTAGCTATGTGGTTGATATCTCTCTCTCTCTCTCTCTCTCTCTCTCTCTCGTGTTCTCTCTATGGCACGATCTTGATGTATCGCGAGCTTTGCTATTATAGTTGGATCTTATGATGTTTCTCCCCCTCTACTCTCTTGTAATGGATTGAGTTTTCCCTTTGAAGTTATCTTATCGGATTGAGTCTTTAAGGATTTGAGAACACTTGATGTATGCCTTGTCGTGTTTATCTGTGGTGACAATGGGATATCACGTGCCACTTGATGTATGTTTTGGTGATCAACTTGCGGGTTCCTCCCATGAACCTATGCATAGGGGTTGACACATGTTTTTGTCTTGACTCTCCGGTAGAAACTTTGGGACACTCTTTGAAGTACTTTGTGTTGGTTGGATGAATCTGAGATTGTGTGATGCATATCGTATAATCATTAGGGCTTTAGTTGATTTGTATCTTAAGGTGTTATTCTAGTACGAACTCTTGAATAGATTGATCCGAAAGAATAACTCTGAGGTGGTTTCGTACCCTATCATAATCTCTTCATTTGTTCTCCGCTATTAGTGGCTTTGGAGTGAATCTTTGTTGCATGTCGAGGGATTGTTATATGATCTATCTATGTTATTATTGTTGAGAGAACTTGCACTAGTGAAAGTATGAACCCTATGTCTTGTTTCCTACCATTGCAATACCGTTTACGCTCACTTTTATCATTAGTTACCTTGCCGTTTTTATATTTTCAGATTACAAAAACCTATATCTGCTATCCATATTGCACTTGTATCACCATCTCTTCGCCGAACTAGTGCTCCTATACAATTTACCATTGTATTGGGTGTGTTGGGGACACAAGAGACTCTTTGTTATTTGGTTGCAGGGTTGTTTGAGAGAGACCATCTTCATCCTACGCCTCCCACAGATTGATAAACCTTAGGTCATCCACTTGAGAGAAATTTGCTATTGTCCTACAAACTTGTGCACTTGCAGGCCCAACAACGTCTACAAGAAGAAGGTTGTGTAGTAAACATCAGCAGGTTGGAGGCAGTTCAAGGAAATCCAAGCATGGAAAACGCCACAACGAAAAAATAGCCATGCGACATTAGATTAGTTTGGTTCTCTGAATGTAGATTCAAGTTATGGAAGGGGAAACTCTTTTGAGGACATTAGATTATTCCTCATAACTTCTTCACAGTGGCCTTGCCGTTCTTGGCCACGGAGCTTGAATATGGCGGCCACTAGCAAGAAGGATAAAGAGCCGGAGCCGCCTGCCACCTCCGTGGACTATAGGCAGTAATTGTGCCTCTCCACAGGGAACCTCGTGAGCACCTCTACAACCCACCGCAGCATTGAACACTGTCTCAACGCTGCGCCAGAGGGCGACCCCGACATCACCATGCATCAGCGCCATCTCCCGTCTTCCTCATCCAGCTTCCCCACCGATAACAATGGACCAATAACAATAACGAGTCTGCCATCTTAGGTGATCGGGTTAAGTAATAATTCTAGCTGCAGCGAGAGCAGGGATTTGGCCGTCGTCTCGTTGGTACAAAGGCAACGCGGCTGACGTAAAGGCTGCTCGCTCGCTGAGGATGGCTGTGAAGGAGAGATGGGGAAAGCGGAAAGGGAGTAAATTGCTGGAGCGGGAGAGAAGAAGACACATGCAAGGGGGATAAATGATGCACCTGCGGGAGCTGAATCGGATGGTAATAATGAATGCGTGGAATGGGAGGGGAGACGGCACTACATTGGTGCATTGTTGATGAATGCAAGGACCATACAAATTCTTGCTGTTGCTTTGCTTTTGTTTGAAAATTAATTGATGTGCCAGTTGATCGGAGGAATAGGTAGACATGGATGAATGAATGACGTGGACCATTTAGAAGTTTGCTGATGTGTATAGCTTGCATGTTGAGAGAAATAGATAGTGGGGATGAACTATTTAGGTATTATAGATTCTCTCTCTTCTCTCACACAATAAACCCAACCTTTTATTTCACTTTTGCTAAATTAAATCGTCCATATTTTTTAGACCATAAGTTTTTTTGAAATAATTTATATATTTGAACTCCTACAGCCAAGATCTTTAGAACTAGACCAACCTTAATTACCTTTTGAACACGTTTAAATTTCAGCCTTTCACATTCCATATGTGAAATAAACTGAAATATGTTTAAATTTCAGCCTTTCACATTCCATATGTGAAATAAACACATATATGAAACTGAAATGTCAACTTGTGAAATGAATTATTTGGAAATGTGTAACAACTTATTTCAAAAGAGTGAAATATTTTATTTCACAAATGTCTGAATGAAATAGATGTGATTTTTTCGAAACAAGTGTGTGGAAAGTAAATGTAGGTTCTAAAAGTGAAAGGAATATGAAACTGAAATATCAATTTGTGAGACTGATTATTTGGAAATATGTAATGGTTAATTTCAAAAGAGTGAAATGTGTTATTCCAAAAGAGCAAAATATGTTATTCAAAAGGTTTTAAGAGAGTGAAATTACATGAAATATTTGAAAGTGATATGTGTGAAATTAATACTTGCGATGTAAGTTATTAGTGAAATATTTGAAATATAACTTGAAATATATTTTTTGAAAATGGTTGAAATAGTTTTTAAAATATATGTTAATTGTGTTAAATTGGTTGATATAAATATATAATTAATTGGCTAAGCACACCAATTTAAATCATAAAGACTCAAAGCTTGGGTTGTTGCTTGTACATGCGGGAGAACATGTCACATGGTGTGGCCATGTTGTGGTAGGGAATGAGCAGCAATACGAAGATGGAAAGTCTAGGACGGAAGAGCAATACAAAGATAGTTGTCCCATAGAGTGCTAGATTATAGCTCCCTATTGGATACCACTTTACGGGTACATACCGTCACCGCTCAAATTTTCCCGGTCGAAGCAAAGGCAAGGGGTCGCAATAACCGTGTTTGATCTTCTTTTTTGAGCTAATAATATGATATGTGATACAAAAACTTGAATCCCATGTTGCAATTTAGTGCAAAAAATTCTAAAGTGTTGCACTGGGTACACAAACTTGGCACGGATGCGACGAAAAGGCCATTGGCCAATCACTGTGCGCCATTTGGCAGCCACATCGCTTGTGTTTGTCAACTTGGTGATGCATTAACGGCCACTGCAATCTTGCTGATACGTCCTCACCATTTGCGTGAATGAACATGCGGTACTTAGCAATGTGCTCAATGCAACTTGGACGACGTTATTTACATTTTGCGATCTCCTCCCTCCCCCTATTTGTTTAGGACCATCTACGCAGGGACACATATCCCCCTTTCGACTCCCTCAAATCCCTTGGTGGACCTTCATGTGTGTGCTCATCCCGTCCTCGGCATGTCCGCCACTAGCACTTCCTTGTCCAGCCGGTGGCCCCATTCCCCAACAATTCCCATCGTGTAGTGCCCCGACTGGGGCGGCGAGGTGAAGTTGCTCGCTTCACGGACGTATTGAGCATGGAGGCTGGCTCTTCTACAAGTGTGACAGTGATGGAGTAAGCCATCGACGCTGATCCCATTCGTTCTTGTCTTGGTTGTTGTCCATGATTTGTAATGTATATTGAATTAAGTGACCTAGTTATAGAACTGCAACACCACTGTAAATTATCGCATTGTCAGTTGGATTACATGGAGTATTTGCTTTACCCAAAATATCTTGTAGGTAGTCTTGTTGTTGATGCACTTTGTTGTGCTGAAGAAAGTAGGGAGGAGAACTAGAGCAGAAAGAGGAGAAAGCTAGTATAACTTGGAAAACTTCCGGAAGTGGTAAAAGTGCCACAATGCAGGAATCAACAACCTTGTGAGAGGTAAACCTAGAGATGCTAGAATGTTCAAGATACGAGTCTTTATTAATGTTAGGGGCAGATATGTTGCTTGTGTTATTGTTGGTTTAGTGTTGTGTGTGATCATGTCCTTTGCAATGACGAAAAAACAATTCCAACTGTGTCCTTTAGTGAGTTGTACCATAGAAAAAGTTTAGGTCGGTGCTGCAATTGTCTTTAGATGATGTACATTTTGGTGTGGACATGGAGGCAATGAGAAAAACTATGTTACGCTATTAGTAAGTGGTGAAAAGAATGTTGCCAAAGATAGCAGGGTAGCACATCAGTTGGGCACACACATAGGTAATGGAAGACAATGATTTAGACATGCATGTTTGTAGAACCACCAACAACAAACATGATAAAATACTTCAGAATAGCGAGTTTATGAGATTTGAATAGGAAGTTTATCTTAATATGAACTGGCTTTCTGAAGCTCAATAGGTAATCTTGGACTTGTAGGAGGTACCCATCACCTCTGAAAACTGCTTGCCTCTTATGCCTGTTGCCAATGTTCTGGTTCTGTATCTCATCAGGCTTGACCTCATTCATGTGGTTGATAAGGGTCATCACAGGAGGCAACTAAACAACAGGGTGTTGCACCACATCCTTAGGCTTGTTTGACATCATACCGTTGGTGCGATATGTGTAAATCCTTATAAATGCATGGTATATAATACATATTTTCATTTGTGTCATACACTAAAATTAGCTTTGTTGGTTCGTCAGAGCTGACACTTTGCCCTGATTTACAATAGTAAAACGGTATATTCGATCGCTTGTCATACCCTATTTCCTTAACCAAATCATGATTTGCTTCTGTTGACCACTACTCATTGTAAAACAAATCATAGAGCGCTGATTTTTCACCAACATAAGTTTTTTCTTCCCATGATCAAGAAACCACCCTCCATACAACATGCTGAACTTTTTTTTGAGCTACAATATTACATGTCATTAATAAAAATACAACATACTTACACATATGAGCTAGTGCACCGTGATGAACAAGTGAAATCACGCGGATAATAAGATCCAGCGTCCCCCTCCCCCCTATGCCCATCCACCACAAAATCATCAACGGTGAAGCAAACACATGAATCAAAAGACCCAAATCAAGTAAATACCTGGATAGTCTTCGGCCCATGAACATACGCCATGGATGGACCAACAGGGAGGTGTTGTCAGTCACCAAATCCTCTATCGAAGTTTCTCTAGTTGCCCGCACTATTTTCCTCTCCAATCTCATGTAGTGCGGTGATGGTACTAAAGAGGCAACGACTCACGACAATAGTCCGAAACTAGTAATTTGAAATAGGCACACAAATTTAAAACCAAATAAAGGGATATGTCCTAGGGCTCGAAGAAAGACAGGTAATTCGTAGGCTATGGACGTAGGATCGGATGGTTGATGAGCCTACTGAATTGTCCCCAAATCAGTGTGTAAGAAGGGTAATGTTTTTTGGTGAACGTTCGCTAGGGGGCCATGGCAAACTAAAGTTTTTCACAGAAAATTATGTGTTGGTAGTATGACAATTCCTTCAAGCAAGCACGACAATTTTCACAGCAAATCCTTTGTTTGCCAGAATCACCATGTAGTATCTTTGAAGAATTTGCCATAAAAAAGTAAATCCTACAAATGAGAGAGAGGCCTCACAAACGCCTGAAGCATGAGAATTCCTCTGCTCTTCTTTGCTTGATTAGGGCATCTCCAACGGCAACCCGCAAATTTTCTCTCGCATCCGCCCGCAGACCGGGAGGGGGGAGGGGGACCAGTCCGTGGACATGGATGTGGGAGGCCGCCATTCAACTGTAGATGCATACATTTCAAACTCTTTTTCAACAAACCAGATGAAATTCATGCAAACAAGGCCGAGTTTTATATAAACATGACAGATTCCATACAAACGTGATGGATTTTCATTACATTTTGAACATCTAGAACAAAAATAACCCGACCATAAACCTATCCTACGGCGGCGGCGCCCGACGTCCAAGCATGTGTCATTCTCCATCTGCTGTCTTGATGACCATCGGGGATAAAACCGATGAAGTGAAGGTGCGGTCTCCGGCGAGGAAGAGTAGAACACGGGAGACGGGCTGACCCCCATGGGACACAAGGCACCGCCACCTCTCGTGGCCTACTCATCCTCGGAGGAGTCCGCGAACTGTCCGTCGTTGGTGGACATGAGGTCCACGATGGAAATGGTGGCGCCGGCGCTGCCTTCGTCCCACCGAGCCGGCTGATGGTTCATTGGCGGCGCGTTAGAGCCACAACTAGCATTGTTCTCCATCGCTATAGCCTATAGCTGCGCCTCTGTGGCAGCCGCTTCCTAGCCAGCGGTGTCTTGAGTGCGGACGACATCATAGGTGGCACGCTGCTCCGAGACCAAGTTGGGGTTCGCCTCGGCTATGGCCGCCATGGCCTCCTCGCTCGCCCTCTCGCCGTAGATCTGGCCATCCGCCAGCTAATGCTCCTCCAGGAGGAATAGGTTATACCTCTGTTCCTCCTGCGCCTGCTGAGGGAGTCCTAGACTAAGGGGTCCTCGGGCATCTGGTCTATTTGATATGGGCTAGACTAGTGGGCCATCGAGATACAAGGAAGATGACCACCTCTCGAGTCCGGATAGGACTCCTGTATGCGTGAACGGCAAGTTTAGGTGTCCGGATATACTATTTCCTTTCTATTAAACCGACTTTGTACAACCCTAAGGCCCTCCGGTATCTATAAAAACCGGAGGGTTTAGACCGAAGACAGGATAATAACATGGATAGGCTAGCCAAGCTAGGGTTTAGCCACTACGATATCGAGGTAGATCAACTCTTGTAACCCCTATACCCTTCGAATATAATCAAGCAGGAGTAGGGTTTTTACCTCTGTTAAGAGGGCCCAAACCTGGGTAAACACCGTGTCCCCTTGACTATTGTTACCATCAATCTGTAGACATATAGCTTGGGCCCCTCCTACCCGAGATCTGCCGGGTTTGACACCGACATTGGTGCTTTCTTTGAGAGCTCCACTGTATCGTCAACAGAATGATTGATGGTGCGCCCCTTCATCAATGATGATGCTGCGTCCAGGGAAACCTTTCTTCCCGTACATGTCTCTGTGTTCGGAGGCTTCGTGCTTCGTGCCAACTCGACCGATTGCCTCGAGCAGGTCGACAGTTACACCCCCGGCCACCAGATCAGGTTTGGAAACCTGAATTACATCGTCGATATCCGAGGAGATCTGATCTTCAAGGGGTTCGTGGCCTTGGTTGCCGCTCCTTGCCCCCATGAAGGAAGCTCTTCGGATCCGCTCTTCAATCTCATCCAGGGGTCGACACCCACATCCGCCTCGGCCTTAGATCCGGAGCAGGTCGCATCATCTGAAGACGGGAGGATCAGCCTCGCCGGACTCTCTTCCACCATGGAACTTCCCACCGAAGACCCAGATGCGGTTTTGGACTCGCCTCTGGACGACAGCTCTGAACTATCAAGGTCTGCGTCGATCGGGCCCGATCAGGTGTCTGTCATTGAACTTAGCCCTACAGATCCACAGACTCCCACCCAGCTTAATGCGATCTCTTGCCATTACGGAAGCCTTGCCTCCGAACTGCACCCAGCATAGGCTGGGGGCTGGCAGCGGGGAATTTTATGACCCGCCAACCACCCACTTAGTAGCCACTGTCGAGGATTTATCCGACACGCTAGACTACACGTCCGAAGACATCGACGGTACGGACGACGATGTCGACGCCGAATCAGGCCAAGTCCCACCCATCATAGGGCGTTGGACGACCACTTCAACCTATGACGTCTACATGGTGAACACTCCTGATAAATAGGACGACGAGGATAATTAGAATCTTGATGAGGACAAGCCGGTCGATGAACCACCAAAGCACCGACGTCAGCGGTGCTGCTCACGATCGCGTCGGGCAAATGATAGTAATACCGGCACCGTAGATAATGAGACTCTGGATAATGCCGAAGATCCTGAACACCCCGTCAAGCCCACGCCCGAACAGGATGAGAGGGAAGAGGGTCAGTATAGCCCAGACCACGCTGATCATGAAGATTCGGAAGAAAACAATTATATGCCAGTCTCCGAAGAGGATGTTAGCCTCGGTGACAAAGACTTTATCGTCCCAGAGGAACCTTGTCGGTGTCAAAACCGGCGGATCTCGGGTAGGGGGTCCCGAACTGTGCGTCTAGGCGGATGGTAACAGGAGACAAGGGACACGATGTTTTTACCCAGGTTCGGGCCCTCTCGATGGAGGTAAAACCCTACTCCCGCTTGATTGATATTGATGATATGGGTAGTACAAGAGTGGATCTACCACGAGATCAAGGAGGCTAAACCCTAGAAGCTAGCCTATGGTATGATTGTTGTAATGGTTGTTGTGTCCTACGGACTAAAACCCTCCGGTTTATATAGACACCGGAGAGGGCTAGGGTTACACGGAGTCGGTTACAATGGTAGGAGATCTACATATCCGTATCGCCAAGATTGCCTTCCACGCCAAGGGAAGTCCCATCCGGACACGGGACGAAGTCTTTAATCTTGTATCTTCATAGTCTTGGACTCTGGCGGACGATGATAGTCCGGCTGTCCGGACACCCCCTAATCCAGGACTCCCTCAGTAGCCCCCGAACCAGGCTTCAATGACGATAAGTCCAGCGCGTTTATAGTCTTCGGCGTTGCAAGGCGGCTTCTCCCTTAAGTTCCATGTACCTGCCGAACAGTGTCCGGTTTCCTTATCAATGTTGCGCTTCTTGGCTTCCACGCCCAATAATGGCCATCTTCCACGCGTCGCACGAATGCGAAAAGCCAGGGTATCTTTTATGTTTTACCCCCTAGCTGTGCAAATAATCTGCCTATAAGAGAGGCAAGAATCCAGATCTAAATCACACCACCTTCCTTCTGCGAGTACTCATCGGAGCGCTTCTGACCCAGAATCCATTCCATCATGGACCGTCAACGCGGCTCCTCTTCCCGCGCTCCCAGCCCTCCGCCAGGAGATTGGAGGAGATGTTCTGTCCCGCACAACGAGCTGGTGATGCTCCAGGCGAAGGGATATCTCCCTCCGGCCTTCATGGTTCCGGTTCGAGCCGGGTTGGCCACCTACCAAGGCGGGAAGCAAGCGGAGGCTACCCCAAATCCCAACAAAGGGGAGCGGGTATGCTTCGTCCCCTATCTGATAAGGGGGCTCGGATTTCCTATACATCCATTCCTCTACGGGCTCCTGGAGTTCTACGGACTCCAGCTCCATCACCTTACGCCCGCCTCCATCCTGCATATCGCGGGTTACGTAGCTCTTTGCGAGCTATTCCTGGGTGTTGAGCCCCATTTCGCACTGTGGAAGAGGTTGTTCTGCCTTGTGCCCCGCTCTCACGAGGGGTCCATATATCAAGTGGGCGGTGTCGAAATTTGGCGCGTCGCCGGGACCGGATACCTATCCGGAACCCCTAAGAAGGCGTCCGAAGACTGGCCTTCAGAATGGTTTTATATAGAAGATGCTCCGCTGCCGGACCCTGTTCGGATCGGCCTCCCGGAGTTCAGTACTGTTCCTCTGAAGAAACGCCTTAGTTGGCGTCCGCGGAGCCCCCAACTGGAGGAAGACAAGAGCGTCCATTATTTGATGGGCCGGATAAGGTTACTGGCCCATTCCGGGTTGACCATGATTGGAGTCATGGCAACATGCATTATGCGGGGGGTGCAGCCACTACAATACAGGGGCCACCCCATGTGGGATTTCAACGGGGAGGACAATGCCACCCGTCATGGCCTCAAAGGGCCGGGTTCGGCCGAGGACCTGGCGAAGATCCTGTCCGGCCTGTACAAGGGGGAGAAGGAGGACTTCCTCCAGACGAACCCGTTGAATGGGTTCTCCATGAATAACCCTTGGCGCTGGGTAAGCGAACACTTTACGTGCCCGACCCATGCTCTCAAAGTTTAAGTTTCTTATATTATGTTTTTCGACGCAGGAGCTGCGTCGGGTTGTGGAGGACATGCTAAGTCCAGCTCTGCAACCCGAGGATCTAGAGAGATCCCAGGATCCGGCCTCCGAAGAGGATCCGGACATAAAGGTGGAGCTAATCGACGGGGTGTTCCACCAGCTCAGCATGGATAATGCTTTAGTCGCCATTACGGCTGACTACCCCGGACTATATCCGGCTTCCCAGGTGACTGTGACCGAAGTCCCGACACCATTATTTCCTCCTTGCTCATTTCTGACCTTCGCATATGATGGTGTTTTGCAGGAAGCGCCTCCAAGGTGGGAAGCCGAGCCTGCGGCGGCTGACCAACAAAGGCCAGTCCGGACCAGTAGGCAGAAGAGGAGCGCGGCGCGGATTGAAACGTCACCGCAAAGGTATAGCTCACAGTTCATTATTTGCAGCAACGTTCCTAGGAAGCGTTTGAGTGCTCATGACTTTTGTAGGAGAAAAAGCGCCCGCCAGACTACGGGCGTAGAGGTTGCCAATCCAACCTCTACCAGCCAGGCTCCAGCACCTGGTCTGGAGGGGGGGGTGAGTGCAAGGCGTGAGCCGGACACTCCTCCAATGGAGGATGCCGACAGACTGTCCGCCACCAAGTCTGAGGTGGAGAGCGCCATGAACCACAGGTGCTGCCGGACAGTATTTCGTGACGCGTGCTTCTCCCCTGAGGCGTTGAATGCCTTTAACGCGAGGGACACGCACCTCCGTGCTACTCAAGATGGTTTTACCAGAGCCATGGAGCAGTATGTAAAAGACATACGGGTAAGAGAATTTAATAGGTGTATATGCCAGTAGCCCCCGAGACTTAAAGTAGTTATATTAACTGATTTAAGGATCATTTGAAACGCAGGATCTTACGGAGAAGAATACCCAACTGTCTCAGGAGCTGCAAGAGTGCAAGGCCCAACTCGAGGCCGCACTTGCTGCCGTAGGAGGAAACACAGAGATCCCTCCTGGTAACATATTATTTTAAAAAGATAAGTGGTGTGCGGCGTGCGCGCAAGTCTAATAATGACATTGCAGGTGCTGCCGGACAAGATCCGGATAGGCAAGAACTACTGCGCCAGCTGAAGGCCGGTGAGAGGGTGCTGAATAAGGTGCAGCGGGAAAGGAACAAGCTCCAGGATGCCCACGCCCAGCTCGGAGAAGAGCAGAAAGGTGTTCGGGCTGAGCTGTCCGGCTCCGTTAAGGAGAATGAGCGGCTTTGTCGCGGCATCTATAGTAAGTGCTTGAGCGGACTCCTTTGAAAAGAAGAGTTCGGCGAGGAAGTCAATTGACAAAATATGTCTTGTAGGTATACTCACAGGTCGCCCTGCGGAGGAGATGCCCGTATCGATGGGTGATCAACTTCCCGAGCTGTTGCAGGTGCTCGAACGAGTTCGGCAGGCAATGAGCGGCGTCGTCCAGGCTTTATGGCCAGCCCTCTCCCTACCCGAGGGCCTTGGGGAGCTTGTAGAGAAGCTTCAGGGAGTTCGGCAGCGCTTCCGTTTATGGAAGATTTCGGCCTGCCGCCAAGGTGCCAGGGAGGCTTGGGCCATGGTGAAGACGCGGTACAAGAAGGCGGATCCCAACCACATGGCCGAGGTCGGACCTATGGGGCCCGATGGGAAGGAGATCCCTGTGAGTTTAGTATACAGCCAAGTAGAGTTGGCCGCTAAATTTTCCCAACGGGACTGTAAATTAGATAGCCTGTTAGACGGGATTGAGGAGGAATACAGTCAGTAGATTTGACAATGTATTTTAAAATGACATGTGAAATGCCTTCTAGCCGGATTGTAGATCGTTTGTCTTTGCCGACCTTTTCGCTTCAACCTCGGGACCCTAGAGTCTGGAGTGTGTCCGAATACCTTCTCGGTTAAGAAACAACCGGGGTATGCATGGAGACCAGGCGTAGGGGTCATTAGTGCTTTATCAGACAAGTGCCCAACTAGTTATGTTATATTACATGGTTAGTAAGAAACATCTTCCAGGGAGAATAGTTCCGTTAAGGGTTCCTTTCCCTGGGAGGCATGCCCTAAAGTGCATGTCCGGACTGCGAAAAGAGCAGAAAAACATCTGGGGGCAGATAAATAAGTAGGTAAAAAATCATCTTTCAAGTCACTAACCGAATACTCCCTTAAGAACGCTAGCTTTCGGGTTCACCCAGTCTGAGGTACACATCCGGCTGACCCGGCAGTAACAATCGTAGAGGTGCTCCCTTTACCTCCTAGACGAACAATCGGGAATGTAGGGGTAAGCACAGGAGCCAGGCAACCCAGCTTGGCCAAAACTTAAGTCATATCGATGCATATAATGGTGAATAAAAGGTACATATGGAAGCTTGACACATGTGTTGGGCATGAAGCCCTTATAATTAAGCTTCTGGTAAAGAAGCCCCCAGGTATAATGAGTGCGGATGGCACATCAAGTGTGTGCGAACAATGCGCAAGTAGGCCCTTAAGGGCTTTTTAGGAAAAGGGTTGAGGGAAGAAAGAGAAACAAAAGACAGCTGAAGTGTAAAAGTTTGGATGGGGGAAGGGGACGAACTCTTAGTCCGGCGCTAGGCATAGAATCTTCGGAGGCGGGCTGCGTTCCATGGGTTCGGCTCGAGTCAGTTGTCCGACGCATTTCGCAGACGATATGCTCCGCCGGTTAGGACTTGATCGATAATGAAGGGGCCCTCCCATTTGGGCTTGAGCTTGTCCTTTTTCTTGTCCGGCAGGCGTAGAACTAGTTCGCCAACGTTGTAAGTCTTGGCCCGTACTTCTGTGCTTTGATATCTTTGAGCCTGCTGCTGATAGAATGCGGAACGAGCCTTGGCGACGTCGCGTTCTTCCTCCAATGCGTCCAAGCTGTCCTGTCGATCCAGCTCGGCTTCTCTTTCTTCGTACATGCGCACTCGAGGTGAGTCATGAATGATGTCGCAGGGCAGAACTGCCTCTGCGCCGTATACCATAAAAAATGGTGTGAATCCGGTAGTACGGTTGGGCGTTGTCCACAGCCCCCAGAGTACGGAGTCTAGCTCCTCTACCTAGTGCGTGTCAGATTTCGTAAGTGATCGCACTAGTCTGGGTTTGATGCCGCTCATTATTAGACCATTTGCTCGTTCCACTTGACCGTTGGTTTGAGGATGATAGACTGAAGCGTAATCGAGCTTAATGCCCATATTTTTGCACCATGATTTAACCTCGTCGGCCATGAAGTTCGTGCCGTTATCGGTGATGATGCTGTGGGGGACACCATAACGGTGTACTACCCCGGAGATGAAGTCTATCACTAGTCCGGACTCTGCCGTTTTCACTGGCTTGGCCTCTATCCATTTGGTGAATTTGTCCACCATGACCAATAGGTACCTTTGCTTGTGGGTTCCTCCTTTAAGGGGTCCAACCATGTCAAGCCCCCAGACCGCGAACGGCCAGGTTATGGGTATAGTTTTGAGGGCGGTGGGTGGCATATGGCTCTGATTAGCAAAGAGCTGACAACCGCCGCATCTTTGGACTAAGTCCTGGGCATCTGCCCGGGCCGTCGGCCAATAAAATCCTGTACGGAATGCCTTTCCTACAAGGGCCCGAGCTGCGGCGTGGTGTCTGCCTAGTCCGGCATGAATTTCAGCCAGAAGGTTTCGCCCTTCCTCTTCGGAGATACACCTTTGAAGGACTCCGGTTGTGCTTTTCTTATAAAGTACTCCCTCATGGACCTTGTAGGCTTTAGATCGCCGGACAATGCAGCGGGCCTCATTTTGGTCTTCGGGAAGTTCCTGCCTAAGCAAGTAGGATAGGAATGGTTCTGTCCACGGGGCGATTACTGCCATTATGTCGTGGGCTGAAGGTGTTATTTCATCGGCTGAATCGCCGGTTATGTCAGATTGCTCTGCGTCGGTTGGTGCGGCTGTTTCCGGATTGTTATTTCCGGACTCCTCTTCCCATAGTACGGATGGCTTAAAGAGCCGTTCCAGGAAGATGTTTGGAGGGACAGCGTCACGTTTTGCGCCGATGCGTGCCAGTACGTCGGCTGCTTGGTTATTATCCCGGGCTACGTGATGGAATTCAAGTCCTTCAAACCGAGCTGACATTTTTAGGATAGCATTGCGATATGCTGCCATTTTTGGATCCTTGGCATCAAAGTCTCCATTTATTTGGGATATTGCAAGGTTTGAATCCCCGCGCACCTCTAGGCATTGAATGCCCATGGAGATTGCCATCCGGAGGCCATGTAAAAGGGCCTCGTATTCGGCTGCGTTGTTGGAGTCCGTGTACATTATCTGAAGTACGTATTGGACTGTGTCCCCGGTTGGGGACGTCAAAACGACGCCAGCCCCCAATCCGGCCAACATTTTAGAGCCGTCGAAGTGCATAATCCAATTGGAGTATGCACCGTACTCTTTAGGGAGTTCGGCTTCGGTCCATTTAGCGACGAAGTCAGCCAAAACTTGTGACTTTATAGCTCGCCGAGGTTTGTAAGTTATATCGAATGGTAAGAGCTCAATGGCCCATTTTGCAATCCTGCCCATCACGTCGCGGTTGTTTATAATGTAGTTGAGGGGTACTTCGGAGGCCACTATTATCGAACACTCTTGAAAGTGGTGTCGGAGCTTCCGGGATGCCATGAACACCGCATACGCTATCTTTTGATAGTGCGGGTAACGGGACTTGCAGGGGGTTAACATAGTGGATACGTAGTACACTGGTTTTTGAAGAGGGAATTTATGCCCTTCTGTCTTCCGTTCGACGACGAGTACCGCGCTTACAACTTGATGTGTTGCCGCGATGTATAACAACATTGGTTCGCCCAGGTTGGGCGCAGCCAGGACCGGATTTGTTGCCAATATGGCTTTTATTTCTTTGAGTCCGACAGTGGCAGCATCCGTCCACTCGAAGTGTTCGGTGCGCCTAAGGAGGCGATAGAGGGGCAATGCCTTTTCTCCTAGACGGGAGATAAAGCGGCTTAGAGCCGCCACGCATCCAGTCAATTTTTTTATTTGTTTGAGGTCTTTTGGAATATCCAGCTGTGACAGGGCTCGGATTTTGGCCGGGTTTTCTTCAATTCCTCTACCGGATACAATGAAGCCCAGGAGCTTTCCGGCTGGTACGCCGAAAACGCATTTTTCCGGATTTAGCTTGATGTCATATGCTCTGAGGTTGTTGAATGTGAGCCTCAAGTCGTCTACTAGAGTTTCGACGTGTTTGGTTTTGACGACTACGTCGTCTACGTATGCCTCTACCGTTTTGCCGATCTCGGTGGCCAGACATGTTTGAATCATGCGCTGATATGTTGCGCCGGCGTTTTCAAGTCCGAAGGGCATCGTGTTGAAGCAGAATGGTCCATATGGAGTGATGAATGCCGTTGCGGCTTGGTCTGCTTCCGCCATCTTGATTTGATTGTAACCGGAGTATGCGTCAAGGAAGCATAGTGAATCGTGTCTTGCGGTAGCGTCGATTATCTGGTCGATGTGGGGGAGGGGGAAGGGATCCTTTGGGCAGACCTTGTTGAGGTCTTTAAAATCGACACATAGGTGCCAGGATTTGTCCTTCTTTGGTACCATTACCAGGTTTGCTAGCCAATCCGGATGTTTGATATCTCTGATGAATCCGGCTTCCAATAGTTTGGCTAGCTCTTCTCCCATTGCATGTCTTTTGGGTTCGGAAAATCGTCGAAGAGCCTGTTTGACTGGCTTGAATCCTTTTAGGATATTTAGGCTGTGTTCTGCCAATCTGCGTGGGATTCCGGGCATATCCGAAGGGTGCCAGGCGAAAATGTCCCAATTTTCTCGAAGGAATTCTCGCAGTGCGGCGTCTACATCAGGGTTCAACTGTGCCCCGATGGAAGCCGTCTTTGTCGGGTCTGTTGGATGGACCTGGAATTTTACTATTTCGTCCGCTGGTTTAAAGGAGGTGGACTTGGATCTCTTATCGAGTATCACGTCGTCTCTATTCACAGTAGAGCGCAGCGCGGTGAGTTCTTCTGCCGCTAGGGCTTCGGATAGTGCCTCCAGGGCTAATGCGGCTGTCTTGTTTTCGGCGCGGAGTGCTATGTCCGGATCACTAACGAGAGTGATTATTCCGCCGGGCCCAGGCATTTTGAGCTTCATGTACCCGTAATGGGGTACGGCTTGAAAAATTGTGAATGCCTCTCGTCCTAATATAGTGTGATATCCGCTGTTGAACGGGACCACTTGGAACGTGACTTCTTCGGATCTGTAATTGTCCGGCGAGCCGAACACCACATCGAGTGTGATTTTTCCGGTGCAGCACGCTTCCCGACTAGGGATTATTCCTCTGAAGGTTGTGCTGCTTCGCTCAATGCGGCCCCAGTCTGTTTCCATTTTTTGAAGAGTTTCCTCGTAGATGAGGTTTAATCCGCTACCGCCATCCATGAGGACCTTTGTAAGTCGAAAGCCGTCCACTGTTGGACTAAGTACCAGTGCGGCTGGTGCTCGGGCTGTTCGGAATTTAGGTTCATCGCTGGCGTTGAAGGTGATGGCTGTGTCGCTCCATGGATTTGTTGTTGCTACTTGGTAGACTTTGTCGAGGCTGCGGATTGTTCATTTCCGCATATTATTTGATGCGAAGGTCTCGAAGACTGTTGATACCGTACCGGTATTGTTGGAGTGGTTTTCCGGGGCTAGAAGCTCCTCGCCACTTTTGGCCACCTGCCGTAATATCCAACATGCTCGAAGGCTATGTGTTGGGATGGCGCCCTCTGTACTGTGAATTTTACAAGGTCCGCTAAGCCATCCCTCTAGTACGGTTCCGTGCCCTTTATGGGGTTTTTGCTTTTTGGTTTTTGTATCTGGTGCCTGAGTGTAATGCACCCTTTTGTTGTGGACTAGGGTTGTATTCGGGATCGGATTGTCCCAAAACTTATTTTCGGTTTTCCAGAAACTCTCCATCGCACAGTACTTTCGTACTATGGACGCTAGGTCGGCGAAGCGTGTAATTTCACGACGGCTGACGGCGTTCAAGATTCCCTCGTCCGTGCAATTATTGCAAAAAATTGAGATTGCGTTTTCCTCTCGGCAGTCCTTTATCCTGTCCACAACCAGGAGGAATCTGGCCTAGTAGTGATGTACTGTTTCAGCGGGCTCTTGCCAGATTAGAGATAGATCGCATATGTCTGGGCGGGCGGGTGGAATTAAGTCCGGAACCCTACCCATCTCAAGGCTCGAGGGCCGAGAAGTTTCCAAATTTGGAAGTTTGGATTGCTGGACGTTGTCCAACGAGTCCGGTCCGATGCCTGACTTTAAGTTTAGTGCTTGATCGAAGTCCTTCCCTCCGCGGGAATCCAACATGGAGGGCTCGGGAGCCTGGACATGAATAGTTTTCAATACAGGAGAAGAGTCGACGCATTGTTCCTCTACCACTGCAACGTGGTGGGTGACCTGGGGAGAGTTAATCTCTCTCAGATCGGTTTTAAGCCCAATCTGATTGTAGTCCGTAGCGACTCCCAGGGCGGCGATGCGATCCAAGAGCTCGTTTACGGACGAGTGCTCTATCGGACCCAGCTGCTCGGCGAATTCCGAGCTAACGTGAAGATTGCTTTTGACGACCTGAGAGGTCATTGTCGAAGCGGTGGCCGGACAGGCGGTCATAAGAAAACCACCTAGCCGGACAGTTTGGCCGGCAGCCAAGGCTCCTTTGGCGAAAATACCATCCTTGAAGACGGGAGGAGGCATCCTTCCTATCGGTGACGGCACAGAGGAACTCTCAATGAAAGCACCAATGTCGGTGTCAAAACCGGCGGATCTCGGGTAGGGGGTCCCGAACTGTGCGTCTAGGCGGATGGTAACAGGAGACAAGGGACACAATGTTTTTACCCAGGTTCGGGCCCTCTCGATGGAGGTAAAACCCTACTCCTGCTTGATTTATATTGATGATATGGGTAGTACAAGAGTGGATCTACCACGAGATCAAGGAGGCTAAACCCTAGAAGCTAGCCTATGGTATGATTGTTGTAATGGTTGTTGTGTCCTACGGACTAAAACCCTCCGGTTTATATAGACACGGGAGAGGGCTAGGGTTACACGGAGTCGGTTACAATGGTAGGAGATCTACATATCCGTATCACCAAGCTTGCCTTCCACGCCAAGGAAAGTCCCATCCGGACACGGGACGAAGTCTTCAATCTTGTATCTTCATAGTCTTGGAGTCCGGCGGACGATGATAGTCCGGCTGTCCGGACACCCCCTAATCCAGGACTCCCTCAAACCCCTCGAGCAAGAATGCTTCAAGCGACAGCTCATCGCCATAGCGCGGAGCCTGAAAAAGAAACGGCAGCAACTCAAAGCTGAACATGATACGCTCAATGAAAGGTGGACCAAGGTCCTAGCTGCCGAGGAGTACGGCCACGAGCGACCTACAAATAGTTACCCCAAGCGCAAGCTGCTACCATAATTCGATGATGAAGCCCTTGATCCAATATTGTTGAAATATAATCAGGCAGACCAACCAGACCGACCACCACATGGACGGGATAAAGCGGCATATCAAGCCGACCACCAGCCTGCACCACCTCGCCGAAGAGGCAAGGAGACAACAGCGGCAGGCTACATATATGACTTGCAATGGGACCTGGCCAATAAAGCCAGTCAGACCAGATCGATCTATGGATCGAGAGGCCGTGCCCCGGCACGAAATAACAACTATGAAGTCCGGCGTGATGAATATTACAATATTCGGGATCAGCATCGAACTCAGATGTCATCTGACCTCTGTCGTGATGTTGCACGATATAGGGGTGTCGCACACCCTATGTGCTTTACTGATGTGGTAATGCAACGCCAATTTCCAGAAGGGTTTAAACCCGTGAACATCGATCAGTACGATGGAACGACGGATCCGGTCGTCTGGAAGGAAGATTTTATTCTCCACATTCATATGGCTCGTGGAGACAACCTCCATGCCATCAAATATCTTTCTCTAAAGCTGAAAGGACCAGCATGGCACTAGCTGAATAGCCTCCCAGAGAACTCCATTGGAACCTGGGAAGATTTAGAAGATGCTTTTCGGGCCAACTTTTAGGGCACTTATGTCCGGCCACCGGATGCTGATGACTGAGTCACATAATCCAGCAACCAGGCGAATCAGCTCGCAAGCTTTCGAATCGGTTCCTAATTAAAAAGAACCAAATCGTCGACTGTCCGGACATTGAAGCCTTAGCGACCTTCAAACACAGCGTCCGGGACGAATGGCTCGCCCGACACCTCGGGCACGAGAAGCCAAAGACCATGGCAGCCTTAACTGCACTTATGATCCGCTTTTGTGCGGGTGAAGATAGCTGGGTTGGCTCGTAGAAGCAACAGCTTTGGCGACCCCGACACTTCTGAGGCCAGGGATGGCAATGGTAAACCGCGCCGCAATAGAAACAAACATCAGAGCAACAATGACAACACAGATGATATGGCAGTCAATGCCGGATTCGGTGGTTCTAAATCCGGTCAGTGGAAGAAACCTTTGAAAGGCAACAAGGACGGTCCGTCCAGCTTGGACAAAATCCTTGAAAGGCCCTGTCAGATTCATGGCACACCCGATAAGCTGCTAACCACACCAACAGAAATTGTTGGGTTTTCAAACAGGCCGGTAAGATAAATACCGAACACAAAGGAAAGGGATCTCCAAGTGAGGATGACAATGAGCCCCGACAACCGAACACCAGGGGCCAAAAGCAGCTTCCCCCCGCAATGAAGAACTGATCTTCGACATCGTGCCTTTCCGTAGTGGTTATCACGCACTACTCGGACGAACTGCTTTTGCCCGCTTTAATGCAGTCCCACACTATGATTATTTGAAGCTTAAGATGCCTGGACCACGTGGCGTTATTACAGTCAATGGAAATATGGAGTGCTCCCTCCGTACTGAAGAGCACACCACGGCCCTTGCAACTGAGGTGTATGGCGGCCTCATTAAGCTGAATAGTTCGTCGGGCAATAAAGCCAATGACGTCTCTAAGCGAGTTCGGCCCGCTCATCATTGCGATAAATCGACGGATCCGGACCTCGATTAGCAGTTCAGCCTCCGACGACTGCCCCATAAGGTTGCGGCTTATGTACCGCGAGTACATAACTATGCACTCAAAATACCTTGGGCAACGCCGGAGGCATGGTGCAGGAAAAAGTCCATAGTACGGCTTGACCCTATTTGGACCTCATATATTTTTTCACTACAGGTTCATTAAGGGCCCTATTGTTGTATGGTTGCATCAGGTATCCTTTCAAGGCTAGCGTTTCCCTTCCTTACGGCCAACCATCAAATGCTCCTATCAAAGGATTTGTTACTAAGGAGAAATGGCGCAGACGTGCGGCAGGGCATCACTGGAGTCTTCGAACCATTACTTTTAGGCCCTGTGCTAGACTTTCCCTTATGTAAATTTTTTTAGGCATGTAACATGACCTCAATATTAATGGCATTGTCTGTCAAAACACACCTCGATTTATTAATAAGGATATAAAGGAAGCAGATGATCACCACCTTTTTGTTGGGTTCTTATATTATCTTGTCATCCATATTCCCTCCTTGTGTTCGACTGACATACGTGCTTCGGCACGACCTTCATACCAGGGGCTGTATTCGGCCCCATGATACGTCTCCAACGTATCTATAATTTATGAAGTATTCATGCTATTATTTTATAATTCTTGGATGTTCTACAATCATTTTATAGCAACTTTATATCATTTTTTGGGACTAACCTATTGACCCAGTGCCCAATGCCAGTTGCTGGTTTTTGCTTGTTTTTTACATCGCAGGAAATAAATATCAAACAGAGTCAAAACACCGCGTAACTTTTTGGAGATTTTTTATGGACCAGAAGGAACCCAATGGGCCGGAGCTGCACCTGGGGGGTGCCCCGAGGGGGGCACAACCCATCAGGGCACGCCAGGGGCCCTTGGCGTGCCCAGGTGGGTTGTGCCCACCTCGGTGGCCTCCCGCACCTCCTCTTTGCACTATAAATTCCCAAATATTCCGAAACCCTTTGGGGTAGCCCTAGATCAGAAGTTCCACCGCCGCAATGCCTTTGTATCCACGAGTTCCAATCTAGACCCTATTCTGGCACCCTGCTGGAAGGGGGAATCATCTCCGGTGTCCATCTTCACCATCCCCACGGCCACCACGATGAGGAGGGAGTAGTCCATCCTCGGGGCTGAGGGTTTGTACTAGTAGCTATGTGTTTAATCTCTCTCTCCCTCTCTCTCTCTCTCTCGTGATCTTGAGATGTCATGATCTTGATGTATCGCGGGCTTATGTTAATATAGATGGATCATATGATGTTTCTCCCCTCTTTACTCTTGTTGTGATGAACTGAGTCTTTACCATTTGAAGTTTTGTCTTGTTGGATTGAATGTTCAGATCTGAAAACACATGATGTATGTCTTGCCGTATGAATACTTGAGGTGACAATGGAGTATCATATTGATTCACTTGATATATGTTATGGCACTCAACTTGCAGATTCCCGCGGTGACATTGGGGTAATCTATGCATAGGGGTTGATGCACGTTTTTATTAGCTTTTCTCTGATAGAAACTTTGGGGTCCCCTTGTAGTTTTTTGTGTTGGATTGAGCATTATGAATTTGAAATTGTTTGATACATATCGTATAATTAACTCATGGGTACTCGCGGTGACATTGGGGTATCTAGGTGACATTAGAGTTGGTCGATATGTGTCATATGGTGTTATTTTAGTACGAACTCTTGATTAGATCGATCGGAAAGAATAGCTTGCTGTTATTTTAGTACGAACTCTAGGATAGATCGATCAGAAAGAATAGCTTTGACGTGGTTTCGTACCCTACAAACAATTTCTATCTTTTGTTCTCCGCTAATAGGAACTCAGGAGTGATTCTTTGTTGCACTTTGAGGGATAGTCATATGATCCAACTATGTTAGCATTGTTGAGAGATTGCACTAGTGAAAGTATGCACCCTAGGCCTCATTTTCCATCATTGCAATACCGTTTGTGCTCCGTTTTACTATTTATTACCTTGCAGTTTTTTATTATTCGCACTACAAAAACTCATATCTACTATCCATACTACACTTTTATCATCATCTCTTCGCCGAACTAGTGCACCCATACAATTTGCCATTTTATTGGGTGTGTTGGGGACACAAGAGATTTCTTGTATTTGATTGCAAGGTTGCTCAAGAGAGACTATCTTCATCCTACACCTCCCACGGATTGATAAACATTAGGTCATCCACTTGAGGGAAAATTGCTACTGTCCTATGATACGTCCATTTTGCACCATGCTTTTATATCAATATTTATTGCGTTATGGGCTGTTATTACACATTAAATCTCAATACTTATGGCTATTCTCTCTTATTTTACAAGGTTTACCATGAAGAGGGGGAATGCCGGCAGCTGGAATTCTGGCTGGAAAAGGGGCAAATATTGGAAACCTATTCTGCACAGCTCCAAAAATCCTGAAACTCCACGGAAGTCATTTTTGGAATTAATAAGAATTATTAAGCGAAGAAAACACCAGAGCGGGCCCACACCCTAGCCAGGAGGGGGGAGCGCACCCACCCCTACTGGGCGCGCCCCCTGTCTCCTGGGCCCCCTAGTTCATCTCTTGTATCCAATCTTGTATCAAAACCACAAATTGGTACCTGTGGGTTGCTAGTAGTGTTGATTACTCCTTGTAGTTGATGGTAATTGGTTTACTTGGTGGAAGATCATATGTTTAGATCCTTAATGCATATTAATACTCCTCTGATTATGAACATGAATATGCTTTGTGAGTAGTTACGTTTGTTCCAGAGGACATGGGAGAAGTCTTGCTATTAGTAGTCATGTGAATTTGGTATTCGTTCAATATTTTGATGAGATGTATGTTGTCTCTCCTCTAGTGGTCTTATGTGAATGTCGAATACATGACACTTCACCATTATTTGGGCCTAGAGGAAGGCATTGGGAAGTAATATGTAGATGATGGGTTGCTAGAGTGACAGAAGCTTAAACCCTAGTTTATGCGTTGCTTCGTAAGGGGCTGATTTGAATCCATATGTCTAATGCTATGGTTAGGTTTACCTTAATACTTCTTTTGTAGTTGCGGATGCTTGCAACAGGGGTTAATCATAAGTGGGATGCTTGTCCAAGTAAGGGCAGTACCCAATCACCGGTCCACCCACATATCAAATTATCATAGTACCGAACGTGAATCATATGAGCGTGATGAAAACTAGCTTGACGATAATTCCCATGTGTCCTCGAGAGCGCTTTTCTCATTATAAGAAATTGTCCAGGCTTGTCCTTTGCTACAAAAAGGATTGGGCCACCTTGCTTCACTTTATTTACTTTCATTGCTTGTTACCCGTTACAATTTATCTTATCACAAAACTATCTGTTACCTACAATTTCAGTGCTTGCAGAGGAAAACTTACTGAAAACCGCTTGTCATTTCCTTCTGCTCCTCGTTGGGTTCGACACTCTTACTTATCGAAAGGACTACGATAGATCCCCTATACTTTTGGGTCATCAAGACTCTTTTCTGGCGGGGAGTGAAGCACCTTTGGTGAGTGGAACTTGGTAAGGAAACATTTATATAGTGTGCTGAAATTTTCTATCACTTGTTACTATGGAAACTAATCCTTTGATGGGCTTGTTTGTGGTATCCTGACCCCGACCAAAAGAGCAAAGAGTTGCTCCTCAACCTACTGAACCTACTGAAAATATTTACTTTGAGATTCCTTCAGGTATGATAGAGAAACTGCTAGCTAATCCCTTTGCAGGAGATGGAACATTGCATCCGATTTACACCTTATCTTTGTGGATGATGTTTGTGGATTATTTAAGCTTGCAGGTATTCCCGATGATGTGGTCAAAAGGAAGGTCTGCCCTTTATCTTTGAGAGGAGATGCACTGACATGGTATAGGCTATGTGATGATACAGGATTTTGGAATTATAAACGATTGAAGTTGGAATTTCACCAGAAGTTCTATCCTATGCATCTTGTTCATCGTGATCGTAATTAAATATATAATATTTGGCCTCGCGAAGGAGAAAGCATCGCTCAAGCTTGGGGGAGGCTTAAGTCAATGTTATATTCATGCCCCAATCATGAGCTCTCAAGAGAAATGATTATTCAAAAATTTTATGCTCGGCTTTCTCCCAATTATCGCAACATGCTCGATACTTCCTGTGCTAGTTCTTATATGCTGAAGACTATTGAATTCAAGTGGGATTTATTGGAAAGAATTAAACACAACTCCGAAGATTGGGGTTCCGATGATGGTAAGGAGTTAGGTATAACACCTAAGTTTGATTGTGTTAAATCTTTTATGGATACCTATGCTTTTCGTGGATTTAGCGCTAAGTATGGACTTGACTCTGAGATAGTAGCTGCTTTTTGTGAATCTTTTGCTACTCATGTTGAGCTCCCTAAGGAGAAGTGGTTTAAATATAATCCTCCCATTGAAGTAAAAGTAGTTGCACCTATTACAGTTGAAGAAAAGACTGTCACTTATAATGATCCTATTGTTCCTGCTACTTATGTTGAGAAACCTCCTTTTCCTGTTAGGATAAAGGATCATGCTAAAACTTCGACTGTTGTTCGTAAGAGTAATACTAGGACTTATACGCCTCCTGAGCAAATCAAAGTTGAACCTAGTATTGTTATGGTTAAAGATCTCTTGGATGATAATTTAGATGGGCACATTATTTATTTCTGTGGTGAGACTGCTAATATTGCTAGACCAGATGCTAAGATACATAGACCTATTGTAGGCATGCCTGTTATTTCTGTTAAAATAGGAGATCATTGTTATCATGGCTTATGTGATATGGGTGCTAGTGCTAGTGCAATACCCTATGACTTATATAAAGAAATTATGCATGATATTGCCCCCGCCGAATTGGAAGGTATTGATGTTACTATCAAGCTTGCCAATAGAGATACTATTTCACCAGTTGGGATTGTTAGAGATGTTGAAGTCTTTTGTGGGAAGCTTAAATATCCTGCTGATTTTCTTGTTCTTAGTTCCCCACAAGATGACTTTTGTCCCATTATTTTTGGTAGACCCTTCTTGAATACTATTAATGCTAGGATTGATTGTGAAAAGGATATTGTTGCAGTTGGCTTAGGGGATATGTCTCATGAGTTTAATTTTGCTAAGTTTCATAGACAACCCCGTGATAAAGAATCACCTAGTAAGGATGAGATTATTGGTCTTGCTTCTATTGCCGTGCCTCCTGCTGATCCGTTAGAACAATATTTGCTAGACCATGAAAATGATATGTTTATGAATGAAAGAAGGGAAATAGATGAAGTGTTCCTTCAACAGGGTCCTATTCTGAAACACAACTTACCTGTTGAAATCCTAGGGGATCCCCCTGCACCCAAGGGTGATCCCGTGTTTGAGCTCAAACCATTACCTGATAATCTTAAGTATGCTTATCTTGATGAAAAGAAAATATATCCTATTATTATTAGTGCTAACCTTTCAGAGCAAGAAGAAGAAAGATTATTGAAAACTCTGAAGAAGCACCGCGCTGCTATTGGATATACTCTGGATGATCTTAAGGGCATTAGTCCCACTCTATGCCAGCACAAAATTAAATTGGAGGAAGATGCCAAACCAGTTAGAGATCCTCAACGGCGATTAAATCCTAAGATGAAGGAAGTGGTAAGAAAGGAGATACTAAAGCTCTTTGAGGCAGGTATAATATATCCCGTTGCTGATAGTGAATGGGTAAGCACTGTCCATTGTGTTCCTAAGAAGGAAGGTATTACTATCGTTCCTAATGATAAAGATGAATTGATCCCGCAAAGAATTATCACAGGTTATAGGATGGTAATTGATTTCTATAAATTAAATAAGGCTACTAAGAAAGATCATTACCCCTTACCTTTTATTGATCAAATGCTAGAAAGACTATCCAAACACACACATTTCTGCTTTCTAGATGGTTATTCTGGTTTCTCTCAAATACCTGTGTCAGTGAAGGATCAATCAAAAACTACTTTTACTTTCCCTTTCGGTACTTTTGCTTATAGATGTATGCCTTTTGGTTTATATAATGCACCTGCTACCTTTCAAAGATGCATGATGGCTATATTCTCTGACTTCTGTGAAAAGATTTGTGAGGTATTCATGGATGATTTCTCCGTTTATGGATCTTGTTTTGATGATTGCTTGAGCAACCTTGATCGAGTTTTGCAGAGATGCGAAGACACTAGTCTCGTATTGAATTGGGAAAAGTGCCACTTTATGGTTAATGAAGGCATTGTCTTGGGGCATAAGATTTCTGAGAGAGGTATTGAAGTTGATAAAGCTAAAGTTGATGCTATTGAAAAGATGCCATGTCCCAAGGACATAAAAGGTATAAGAAGTTTCCTTGGTCATGCTGGTTTTTATAGGAGGTTCATTAAGGACTTTTCTAAAATCTCTAGGCCTTTGACTAATTTATTGCAAAAAGATATTCCTTTTGTCTTTGATGATGACTGTGTAGAAGCATTTGAAATACTTAAGAAAGCTTTGATCACTGCACCTATTTTTCAGCCACCTGATTGGAATTTACCCTTTGAAATTATGTGTGATGCTAGTGATTATGCTGTAGGTGCTGTTCTAGGGCAAAGAGTTGATAAGAAATTGAATGTTATCCAGTATGCTAGTAATACTCTTGATACTGCCCAGAGAAATTATGCTACTACTGAAAAAGAGTTCTTAGCAGTTGTGTTTGCATGTGATAAGCTTAGACCTTATATTGTTGATTCCAAAGTTACTATTCACACTGATCATGCTGCTATTAAATATCTTATGGAAAAGAAAGATGCTAAGCCTAGACTCATTAGATGGGTTCTCTTGCTCCAAGAATTTGATTTGCATATTATTGATAGAAAGGGAGCTGAGAACCCCGTTGCAGACAACTTGTCTAGGTTAGAGAATGTTCTTGATGACCCACTACCTATTGATGATAGCTTTCCTGATGAACAATTAGCGGTCGTTAATGCTTCTCGTACTGCTCCTTGGTATGCTGATTATGCTAATTACATTGTTGCTAAATTTATACCACCTAGTTTCACATACCAGCAAAAGAAAAAGTTCTTTTATGATTTAAGACATTACTTTTGGGATGACCCGCACCTTTATAAAGAAGGAGTAGATGGTGTTATTAGACGTTGTGTACCTGAGCATCAACAGGAACAGATCCTACGCAAGTGTCACTCTGAATCATATGGAGGACACCACGCTGGAGATAGAATTGCACATAAGGTATTGCAATCCGGTTTTTATTGGCCTACTCTCTTCAAAGATGCTCGTAAGTTTGTCTTGTCTTGTGATGAATGTCAAAGAATAGGTAATATTAGTAGACATCAAGAAATGCCTATAAATTATTCTCTTGTTATTGAACCATTTGATGTTTGGGGCTTTGATTATATGGGACCTTTTCCTGCCTCTAATGGTTATACACATATTTTAATTGATGTTGATTACGTTACTAAGTGGGTAGAAGCTATTCCAAGTAGTAGTGCTGATCATAACACCTCTATTAAAATGCTTAAAGAAGTTATTTTTCTGAGGTTTGGAGTCCCTAGATATCTTATGACTGATGGTGGTTCACATTTTATTCATGGTGCTTTCCGTAAGATGCTTGCTAAGTATGATGTTAATCATAGAATCGCATCTCCTTATCACCCGCAGTCTAGTGGTCAAGTAGAGTTGAGCAATAGAGAGATCAAATTAATTGTGCAAAAGACTGTGAATAGATCCAGAAAGAATTGGTCCAAGAAACTTGATGATGCATTATGGGCCTATAGAACTGCTTATGAAAATCCTATGGGTATGTCTCCGTATAAGATGGTTTATGGAAAAGCATGTCACTTACCTCTTGAACTTGAACATAAAGCATATTGGGATATTAAATAGCTCAATTATGACTTCAAACTTGCCGGTGAGAAGAGGTTGTTTGACATTAGCTCACTTGATGAATGGAGAACCCAGGCCTATGAGAATGCCAAGCTATTTAAAGAAAAAGTTAAACGATGGCATGGCAAAAGGATACAAAAGTGTGAGTTTAACGTAGGTGATTATGTGTTATTATTCAACTCATGCTTAAGACTTTTTGCAGGAAAACTTCTCTCTAAATGGGAAGGTCCTTACATTATCGAGGAGGTCTATCGTTCCAGTGCCATAAAAATCAACAACTTCGAAGGCACAAGTCCGAGGGTGGTGAACGATCAAAGAATCAAACATTATATCTCAGGTAATCCAATCAATGTTGAAACTAATATTATTGAAACCGTAACCCCGGAGGAATACATAAGGGGCACTTTCCAGAACGTTTCAGACTTCGAAAAGGAATAGGTATGTGGTACGGTAAGTAAACCGACTCCAAAACAGTTCTAATGGCAAATTTTCTCCGTTTTGTAATATTTATGAATTTTAGGAAGAAAGAAGTAATTCGGGAAGGACATGAGGCCTCCACAAGGGTGGAGGGCGCGCCCCCTGTCTCGTGGCCACCTCGTGTGCCTCCCGGACTCCGTTTTCTTGCACATTATGTATTTTGGTCGGTAAAAATTCATTATATAATCTCCCAAAGGTTTTGACTATCGTATCATGCAAATATCCTCTGTTTTTGTTTCGAGCTGTTTCTGTTGCAGATTTAGAGCAAGATGTCTTCTCAAGAGTTAGTTGGGGAGAGTCGGGTGTCACACCCGACGCCAGGTCCAGAAGCAAACAGTGATGCTTATCACTTTGGACCATCAATGGAGGATGAGATGGAGGCCGACTTGAAAAGGATAGATGCTATGGAGGAGGATCAAGAAGTTACCTCTCGCTTCCAAGCAGGATTCATGTTGGGGGAACTACAGAGCTCGGCTATTCCAAATTCGGTCATCCCTTCCAATGCTAAATTTCTTTCTTATGAAAATATGAAAAAGAGCGTCACTTGTTCTCTAGAAGCTATGCAGCATCCTTGGGTAAAAGGAGCTTTAGCCGTCACTGGCAAGCTCCGCAAGGAAATTATGGACCTCAAACAACAATAAGCTCGAGGAGGAGAATCTTATCCTAAGAGGCATCATCGCCAAGAAGATCACAACACCAACTATGAAGAAGGAGACATAAGCACATGTGTATGGGAACTCCCCTTGGCAACTGCCAAGCTTGGGGGAGGTGCCCCGGTATCGTATCACCATCACACTCCTATCTTTTTCGTTTTATTTAGTTCGATCCCTTTAGTAATATCTTGATCTAGTAGATTGAAGTTTTGGTATCAATTAGTTTTGAGCTTTGCTTTGTGATCTCTTTATGTAATCGAGTCCGTGAGCTATCTATAATAAAGATTAGTGTTGAGTCAAGGGCTTTGCTATCTTGCTATGATCTTGAGAAAGTAGAAAGGATAAAAAGAAATAAAAGAGTTCATATTGATCTTATGAATAGTAATGACTTCACACATAAAAAGTATGAGGCATAAAAGTTGTTGAGAGTTGACAAACATAGTTTTGGTCATCGTTGCAATTAATAGGAAGTAATAAGGAAAGAGAGGTTTTCACATACAAGTATACTATCTTGGACATCTTTTATGATTGTGAGCACTCATTAAGTATGACATGCTAAAAGAGTTTATGTGGGACAAGGAAGACAACGTAATGGTTTATGTTTTCTCACATCTCAGTTAAAGTATATTGTCATTGATCTTCCCAACATGTCGAGCTTGCCTTTCCCCCTCATGCTAGCCAAATTCCTTGCACCAAGTAGAGATATTACTTGTGCTTCCAAATATCCTTAAATCCAGTTTTGCCATGAGAGTCCACCATACCTACCTATGGATTGAGTAAGATCCTTCAAGTAAGTTGTCATGCTGCAAGCAATAAAAATTGCTCTCTAAATATGTATGACTTATTAGTGTGAAGAAAATAAGCTTTATATGATCTTGTTATGGAAGCAATAAAAGCGACGGACTGCATAATAAAGGTCCATATACAAGTGGCAATATAAAGTGACGTTCTTTTGCATTAAGATTTTATGCATCCAACCCTAAAAGCACATGACAACCTCTTCTTCCCTCTGCGAAGGGCCTATATTTTACTTTATGTTTTTTACTTTATGCTTGAGTCAAGGTGATCTTCACCTTTCCCTTTTTCATTTTATCCTTTGGCAAGCTCCTCGTGTTTGAAAGATCTTGATATATATATATATCCAATTGGATGTAAGTTAGCATGAATTATTATTGTTGACATCACCCAAAGGTGAATACGTTGGGAGGCAACACAATAAGCCCCTATCTTTCTTAGTGTTCGGTTGAAACCCCATAACCACAAGTATTGCGTGAGTGTTAGCAATTGTAGAAGACTATATGATGGTTGAGTATGTGGACTTGCTGAAAAGCTCTATTCTTGACTCTTTCTGATGTTATGATAAATTGCAATTGCTTCTATGACTGAGATTATAGTTTGCTAGTTCCCAATGAAGTTTCTGAACCATACTTGACATCGTGAATTGATTGTTACTTGAGCATAAGAAATCATATGAAAAAATCTATATATGTTGTTGTTATAAGAATGATCATGATGCCCTCATGTCCGTATTTTATTTTTATCGACACCTCTATCTCTAAACATGTGGACATATTTTTCGATTTCGGCTTCCGCTTGAGGACAAGCAAGGTCTAAGCTTGGGGGAGTTGATACGTCCATTTTGCATCATGCTTTTATATCAATATTTATTGCATTACAGGCTGTTATTACACATTATATCTCAATACTTACAGCTATTCTATCTTATTTTACAAGGTTTACCATGAAGAGGGGGAATGCCGGCAGCTGGAATTCTGGCTGGAAAAGGAGCAAATATTGGAAACCTATTCTGCATAGCCCCAAAAATCCTGAAACTCCACGGAAGTCATTTTTGGAATTAATAAGAATTACTGAGCAAAGAAAACACCAGAGGGGGCCCACACCCTGGCCAGGAGGGTGGGGGGCGCGCCCACCCCTACTAGGCACGCCCTCCTGTCTCCTGGGCCTCCTGGTGGCCCTCCGGTGCCCATCTTCTGCTATATGAAGGCTTTTACACTGGAAAAAAATCATAAGCAAGCTTACGGGATGAAACTCCGCCGCCACGAGGCGGAACCTTAGCGGAACCAATCTAGGGCTCCGGTGGAGCTATTCTGCCGGGGAAACTTCCCTCCGGGAGGGGAAGATCATCACCATCGTCATCACCAATGATCCTCTCATCGGGAGGGGGTCAATCTCCATCAACATCTTCACCAGCACCATCTCCTCTCAAAACCCTAGTTCATCTCTTGTATCCAATCTTGTATCAAAACCACAAATTGGTACCTGTGGGTTGCTAGTAGTGTTGATTACTCCTTGTAGTTGATGGTAATTGGTTTACTTGGTGGAAGATCATATGTTCAGATCCTTAATGCATATTAATACTCCTCTGATTATGAACATGAATATGCTTTGTGAGTAGTTACGTTTGTTCCAGAGGACATGGGAGAAGTCTTGCTATTAGTAGTCATGTGAATTTGGTTTTCGTTCGATATTTTGATGAGATGTATGTTGTCTCTCCTCTAGTGGTGTTATGTGAACGTCGACTACATGACACTTCACTGTTATTTGGGCCTAGAGTAAGGCATTGGGAAGTAATAAGTAGATGATGGGTTGCTAGAGTCACAGAAGCTTAAACCCTAGTTTATGCGTTGCTTCGTAAGGGGCTGATTTGGATCCATATGTCTAATGATGTGGTTAGGTTTACCTTAATACTTTTTTTGTAGTTGCGGATGCTTGCAATAGGGGTTAATCATAAGTGGGATGCTTGTCCAAGTAAGGGCAGTACCCAAGCACCGGTCCACCCACATATCAAATTATCATAGTACCGAACGTGAATCATATGAGCGTGATGAAAACTAGCCTGACGATAATTCCCATGTGTCCTCGGGAGCGCTTTTCTCATTATAAGAAATTGTCCTGGCTTGTCCTTTGCTACAAAAAGGATTGGGCCACCTTGCTGCACTTTATTTACTTTCATTGCTTGTTACCCGTTACAGTTTAGCTTATCACAAAACTATCTATTACCTACAATTTCAGTGCTTGTAGAGAAAACCTTACTGAAAACCGCTTGTCATTTCCTTCTGCTCCTCATTGGGTTCGGCACTCTTACTTATCGAAAGGACTACGATAGATCCCCTGTACTTGTGGGTCATCATCCTACAAAACTCTGAGCTTGGAGGCCCAACACGTGTCTACAAGAATAAAGTTGCATAGTAGACATCACCCCGCAAACTCTTAAGTCTGAACACCTAGAGGAAACTCTTCGGTGTCCCGGATATTGCACTATATGCATCGGCTCCGAATCATGTCTTTAGTCTATAGTTGGGTTGCCCGGCTCCTGTGCTTGCCACCTTACGTTCCGCAAGTTCGGATAAGGTACCAAAGGGAGAACTACTGTGATTGTATTTCTGGTTTGTCCAGTTAAGTACCTCAGTAGAGAAAGCCGAAAACTGACTGTCATGATATGCGAGAGCGGGTCAGCGATTCGGTGACTTAGTGTTATACTACAAATCGTTAGCGATTTATGCCGTGTTATACGAGGGGCTGCGCTTCGACTAGCCGTGTTACAAAAGCGACATACTCTGAATCGTCGTTCACGCAAGAGGGGCTAGTACTTAGCCCCACCAATGGACTCTTATGGCTAAGTGAAAGTAATAAAGCCGCATAGTATGATTGCCTAGTTCACCTCTCAAGACGCCTCCTGTATCGGACCAAGACGTTGGATAAAGTGCGGACATGCGTTCTCGAACACCCCTGTAATATTTACATGGGGCCAGAAGCCGATGACTGGCAAACTTTCAGACTTATAAAATAAACGGCCAAACAGGAGGATAAACTAACAAAATCATAAAGCGCAAGCATAAATATTTCACATTATGAGTTCATTACATGGTGCTTACAAACTGGACTACACTACTCAAAGATGATATCTTTTGAGCATTGACCCTCTACAATGCGGGCTCCCTCGAGGACCTCACTGAAGTACTTCTCTGGCCTCCGGTGATCCTTGCCTTCAGGCGGCCCTGCGGTAACAATTTCGGTGGCCTTCATCTTCGCCCATTGCACCTTGACGCGGGCGAAGGCCATCCGGGCACCTTCTATGCAGGCCGACCGCTTTATGGCGTCAATCTTAGGACGCGCATCGACTAGCCGCTTCACGAGTCTGAAGTAGCTGCTGGGTATGGACTCGGCTGGCCAAAGACGGACTATTACATCCTTCATGGCCAATCTGGCCACCGTGTGCAGCTCCGTCATCCGCTTCAGCTGATCGCTGATGGGGGCCGGATGCTCTGGCGCAAGGTACTGCGACCAGAACAGCTTCTCCGTTGAGCTCCCCTCTTCGGCTCGAAAGAACTTGGTAGCGTCAGCAACACTCCTCGGCAGATCCGCAAACACGCCTGGAGAACTCCAAACTCGGGTCAGCAAGATGTATCTCTTACTTGTAAATTTACTCTCCAGAAGAAAGGCCTTACCACCCGCTATTTGCCTCGCCTCCTGGATCTCCTTGCGAGCGCCCTGCGCTTCAATCCGGGCCTCCTTCATGCTCTCGAGAGCTTTGGCGAGTTCGGAGGCTTGCTCCAAAGTCTTCTGCTCCAAGGACTCGCACTTAGCTATGGCGTCTTTGAGCTCTTGTTTGACCTCGCCAACCCGCGCCTCATGTTTTTGGCGGGTGGTTTGCTCCGCCTCCAACTCTTTCACTGCTTTGTCAGCGGCCGCCCTGCTCACCTCTGCCTCCTTCTTGGCTTGGGCAAGCGCGCTCTTGAGGGACTCGACCTTGGCTGCGCCAACTATGAGTAACGTCATAAAACTCAGTAAGTTTAAATAATTAGTACACATATCACTTCGGGTATATACAAGTGCCGCATACCTTGTGTTTCTTCAAACCGCTTGTTGACGCGGTCGAGCTCCTCATCGGCTAGTCAAAGTTTCCGATTGAGCTTGGAAAGCTCCGCGGCTTGGGCAATAGCCGCCAGCATGGATGCGTGTCCCACACAATTGCATAGTACATTATTAAATTGTTTTGGGATCCTCTGTGCGGATTGTTCCAATCTGAACAGAGTCTCAGGGGCTACTGTATATACATGGATTCAACCTTGCACAAAAACCTTGTTAGAAAATTACATCGCATACCTCAAAGCCCGTCAGTAGGCTGTTGAAGGCTTCGTTCAGTCTGCTTTTTGCAGACCGAACTTTCTCCATAACCGCACCCATCAGGGAGCGGTGCTCCTCCATGTTTGAAGCGCGTTGCAGCGCTTCCTCCAGAGTATGAGCGGCCTCCAGATTAACAGAGGTCGCCGATGGAGCTGCTGCTCCTCCCCCCTCCGTCGAAGGAGGGGGTTGATCCGAATCCGGGGCCACATTGGTCTCCGGGACGGTGTTCGGCGAGGGCCCGAACTGTTGAGGCCCTCCACCCTCGGTGGTCATGGGGGTCATCGTGCCCGGTCTGTAGCATCCGAGGTATTACCCTTGGGCGCCTTCTGGATGGCCTCGTCCGCCCCTCCTCGGCTAGGAGAGGTCCTTTGGGACGACACCTCGGTGTCCTCCATGGCAGGGGGAGAGGGCTCGTGATGGTCCATCGCTCTCTGCCTCTTCAGGTGCCAGAGAATTCCCCGACGAAGACAAGGGGTTCGGGATATTGCGCGGAGGGCTGAAATGCAAAGCAAAGATACAATTTATATAAACAGAGGTGGGTAAGCGGAAGCTAAACAAGTAAGGTTTTTGATGCTTACGACTCGGCCATGGGCTTAACCCTGGGGACTCTCCTTGGGTTGTGTTCAGACTCCGAGTCCGAACTGACCAGAAGGTGATCTTCTTCTTCTTCAGCGTCGCCCCTCCAGATTCTTGGAGGCCGTCCTATTCTTCCTCCTTGTGATGCGAGGGAAGTCACTCTCCACTTCCTCCTCCTCCTCCTCTTCGTCCTCGTCTTCCTCATGAGAGGAGACGGCCTCGGTCTCTCCGGACACAGCGTCCGAAGGACCTCTGCGGCGGGGCTCGCCCTTGGGCTCCCTGCCCTTCTTCTTGCGCTTCTTCTCCAGCGCTTGGTAGGGCGCCAAGACCAACATCTCCTCTAGCTGAGGAGTGACTAGGTCTTCGGGCAACGGAGCCGGACTCTTGATCTGCTCCGCCTTCTTTGTCCAGCCCTATAAAGAGGTGGGTTGATAAGATTCATATTGATCCAATATATAGACCGGACATATCTTCGGGAAGTTGACACTTACCGAAGTGGCCGGATTCTCAGCATCAAGAACAATGTCTTCGGTCTCCATGGGTTTCGGTGTCAAAACCGGTGGATCTCGGGTAGGGGGTCCCAATCTGTGCGTCTTAGGCTAATGGTAACAGGAGGCAAGGGACGCGATGTTTTACCCAGGTTCGGGCCCTCTCGATGGAGGTAAAACCCTACTTCCTGCTTGATTGATATTGATGATATGGGTATTACAAGAGTTGATCTACCATGAGATCGTAGAGGCTAAACCCTAGGAGCTAGCCTATGATGATTATGATTCTGATCGTCCCTTTAAGGACTAAACCCTCCGGTTTATATAGACACCGGAGGGGGCTAGGGTTTACATGGAGTCGGTTCCAAAGAAGGAAATATAATGTCCGGATCGCCAAGCTTGTCTTCCACGCAAAGGAGAGTCCCATCCGGACACGGGACGGAGTCTTGAGTCTTGTATCTTCACGGTTAAACAGTCTGGCCAAAGTATATAGTCCGGCTATCTGGATACCCCCTAATCCAGGACTCCCTCAGTAGCCCCTGAACCAGGCTTCAATGACGATGAGTCCGGCGTGTAGTTTGTCTTCGGCATTGCAAGGCGGGGTCCTTCTCCGAATACTCCAAAGTAATTATTGAACACTTAAACTGTGTCCGGATCTGCAAGATGATTTTCATAGCATAGCACTTCATAAATCTGATCTGCTGGCAATTTCTGCACGGTGCGCTCCTGCCCCATGGCCCAGCCCAACATGAACCGGTTTTATTTGGCCTCCCCCGATACGTGTTGCGAGGCGGTTTTACTGGCACGCCTTGCCAGAACAGAGATCGTGCTCCCCCTTAGCGCGGGATCTTCCATTAATATAGGTGCACGCGTCCCCACAACGTCTATTGGTATGACTCTGTGTTTTTAGGTAAATCCCGAGCGGTTACGCTGAGGACGCTTGATATTCATCCCCTTTATAAAGGGGCCGAGGCCTATCCCTCTTTTCCACCACCCTTGCACCTCGAGTTCCAACACCCGAAACCCAAGCCCAGGCACCTCGGATCCTCAATCATGTCCGGATCCAACCCTGAAGGCCGGTGGGTGGCCTCCTCGGTCACAGAGGAGGATATTGCGAAGCTTAGGGAGGTCGGATATCTGACCGCTGACATCAAGCACAGGCTTCCTGCTCCAGGGCAGGTTATCCCTACTCCCGAGCCCAACAAGAGCGTAGTATTTGTTTCCCACTTCCGCCATGGCTTGGGCTTCACCCTTAATCCTTTTGTGAGAGGGCCCATGTTCTATTACGGGTTAGATTTTCACGATCTAGCCCCGGACGCTATCCTCCATATTTCGTCGTTCATCGTTGTGTGCGAAGCTTTTCTCCACGTTACTCCACACTTCGGCTTATGGCTCAAGACCTTCAATGTGAAGCCGAAGATGATTGAGGGGCGACACATGGAGTGCGGAGGTGCTGTAATAAGCAGGAATGTCGACGCCCCATGGCCAGAGGGCTGCTTCTCAGAGGTGTCCGATCCATGGCAGCGGAGGTGGTCTTACGTCACGACTTCCAGGGGCACAAAGTGGGTGGCTGCCCCCGACTTCCGTTCGGGCCCTCCTGATCAACTGGCATCATGGACCAATGTTGGACGGGATTGGGGATCTGCTAGTGATGTACCAATACCGCAGAGCCGTATTTGGGAGCTTCTTGAGAGGGACATTAGCCTTGCCAGCATAATTCAGGTAATGCTAATCCGACAGATGTTGCCGTGCAAATGCCGGTCTCTCCAAATGTGGGAGTTCAATCCGGAAGGTCCGCGGACTATTCTGCACTTCTTCGGCCTGACGCTCGAAGGGATGTGTAAATTATTCTTCGGACCACAAGTAAAGTGTCCGGATACCACCGAAGATGCGGGCCTAAGCTGCAATCGCCCAGATACCCAAGTAAGTAACCCACAAACCGAACACTTTGTCTATTTTTGTCATAGTCCTTATTCTGAAAATCCTCCGTGGCCAGGAATGGCTCAGCAAGGCGAAGAGAATCAGGTGTCCGACGCCACTTCCCGAAGGCTGGCCTAGTCCCACCATAGCCAAGATGCTTGGCCGGGTGCTAAGCAAAATGCCCTTGGGGAAAGACGAAGGGAAGAACAGGGAAGCAGAACTTCACACATTGCACATCCAAACCGGGGGAATTGCTACCTCCCCAAAGAAGGATAGCCGGGAAGGGAAATCTAAAGCCTCCTCCCCTTGCAGGAAGAAGAGGGCCGCCTCCGAAGACTTGGAGACGGAGGTGCCCAAACAGGGGAAGAAAGCTTCACCAGGGGGGCCTGCCCCGAAGGGCGTCCTCACCGCGTCATGCCCGCCAATGGCCCAGCCCTCAACCGAGCTGTAAGTTAATCGTAAATACGAAGGTACTGTTTTTCTCCGAGAACAATAACCAGGATCCATTCTTTGCAGTCCAGCTAGCAGCTCTTCTCGATAGAGTTTGTCTTCGGGGGATCTCCTTCCGGAAATGATGGAGAGTGAGACCCCACCAACCTCTCCACCTCATGAGGCAGGCGACCCCAAGGTGTCGTCACAGAGGAGTCCGGATCTGCCGAAGCCAGAAGCTAATCCTTCGGACGCCCTGAGCCCGGAGCGTTCGGCTCCCATGGGGGGCGATGAGAGGGGTCAAGCATAGTTCGGTGTCCGGCCGGACACACTGACGGGCCTTCTGGAGCGAGCTGCTCTCTCGGAGGAGCACCGTTCATTAATGAGCGTGGTGCTCGAGAGGATTTCATCCGCCAGAAGCGGTTTGAATGAAGCATCTATGAGCCTGCTCAGAGGCTTTGAGGTAGTAATGAAAAATACATAATTTTTTGGCTGTGACGCACACGCTAGGTGTGCTCCATATGATTAGTAGCCCCTGAGACTCTGGTTGCCAGCCCTAGGCAGCAAACGGAGGATCATATTTTGAAGTAATGATCGCGTTGTGCTTATGCGCAGGTGTCTAAGGATCCGGCGGCTGACCAGTCCGCTGAAGTTTCCGAACTGAGGAGGCAGATTGGAGTCATTGATGCCGACATCACGCTTGTGAATGAGCGGCTTAACGAGTCACAAGGTATGTGCTCTACTTTCCTTATTATTTATAGGAAAAATTGAAAGGAGTACAATATTGATGTGATATGTTTGGACTGCAGATGGTGCTGCTGCCGTGGAAACCCTGAGGGCGGAACTTGCCCTAGCCAAGCAACAAGCCCGGGCTAGTAATGCGGCTGCCCTAAAGGCGGCCGATGAGTTGAGAGCCGAATAGGCTGCTCATTGCCGAAGCGAAGAGAGAATAGCCGAAATGGCTATGGAGCTAAAAGACGCCGCCAACCGTTATGAGCTTCTTGAAAAAGAAAATCATGCGAATAAGGCTGTCCTGAAGAAGGCTCTTGATGCGGCCAAGGAGACGCGTTCTGACCTTAGGGATGCGCGGGAGGAGCTTCGATAGGCCGGAAAAATCGCGGCTGGAAACCCCTATTTGTTGTGGATGAAGTTTTTAGATCCGAAGTACGCTCCTCTGGATCGACGCTGGAGTCCTGCAGACGCCTATGCGGATTTGTCGAAGAGTACGGCTGATGCAGCCAAGTTTTTCGAGGATGAAAAAGATGATGAAGTGGAAAAGCTGTTCTGGTCGCAGTTCAGCGCTCCAACGCGCAAATTTCCTTTGAGTGAGAAGATGGCTGCTGTGGCCGAGCTCCACAGGCTATCCGGTCTTGCAATGCAGTCTGTACTAGACCATTTATGGCCGAAGGGGCCGAAGCCGGACAGTTATTTTGGTTTAGTGCAACAATTCCTTGGTGCCGTATCGTGGATCGATGCCATGAAGAGGTCGGCGTGCATAGAGGGTGCCCAGATGGCTCTTGCCCGTGTTAAGGCATACTGGACAGATATGGAGGCCACCGTCGTTGCGACCCAGAATCCGGCGGGGGGCCAGGGTCCGGCCGAGCACATCTTGAAGCAGGTGACGGCAGGTGCTCGCTTAATAGAGGCGCAGTGCTCGAAGAATGTCATGTTCGAGTGACAAATCGTGTCATTGTAAAAACAATGTTATTTTGATTATGAGGCTATATTTATACTTTTTGCCCAAAAGTATTATTGTGCCTCCTGTGCGGCCGTTTTTATGTATATATGTAATCTGAAAGTTAGCAGTCGTTGGCTTCAGTCCCCACGCATATAATGCGGGGGTGTTCGCGAGAAATATGCGTAATCACACTTGATCCAACGTCTTGGTCCATTAAGGAGGTGATCGCACGTCGAACTAGGCAACCGGACTATATAGCTGTAACACTTTCACTTAGCCATAGGAGTTTGATGGTGGGGCTACTATGTAGCCCCTGGTACCTTCGCGTGCATCCGAATACAGGCGCGTTTGTACATGATTGGGAAACGGTCCTTCGTTAATGCGGAGGAATCCTAAAGATTCCGATAAGTCTTCGAGTGGTTGAACAATCTCTCGCTGTATCATGACACTCAAGTTTCGGCTTTCTCTACTGAGGTGCTCATCCAGAATAACCAGGGGACAATCGCAGTAGTTCTCCTTTGGCCGCCTTAGCCGATAAGAACGGAACATAAGGCGGCAAACCCAGGAGCCGGGCAAACCCAACATTTGACCAAAGACATGATTCACAGCTGATGCATATAAGGCCAAACTCGTGATGCCGGACACTCCCGAAGGTATTCGGACTTTGCAACATAAAATGGGCTGAAGAATGCCCTTTCATTATGTAACCTGTATTTCCAGGTACATGCATGAGTCTGCCGTGGCGAAATGCCAATAACGGCAGTATCCTCTGTGGGTATAGTACCCATGGGATGTGTAAACAATAAGAGACAATAAAAAAGGTTTACACAGGAGCTTAATCTAAAGAGAAACCTTTGAGCGGGGCCCTGCTACACGTCTGCGCCTTTGTCTCCGTTGTGCCGTCTCCTGGAAGGGTATCGCACGAATTGTGTCTGTAAAAAAGAAAAACTCATGTAGAAGAGTATAACGTAAGCGTGCGATGGATATTAAAAGTGTAAGACATTGGCCTGTTAATAAGGTCAAGCCGACAGTGGGGCTTTATTAAATATCTATAGCCACTTGTGTCTGATGTCTACTACACAACCTTCTTCTTGTAGACGTTGTTGGGCCTCCAAGTGCATAGGTTTATAGGACAGTAGCAAATTTCCCTCAAGTGGATGACCTAAGGTTTATCAATCCGTAGGAGGCGTAGGATGAAGATGGTCTCTCTCAAGCAACCTTGCAACCAAATAACAAAGAGTCTCTTGTGTCCCCAACACACCCAATACAATGGTAAATTGTATAGGTGCACTAGTTCGGCGAAGAGATGGTGATACAAGTGCAATATGGATGGTAGATAAAGGTATTTGTAATCTGAAAATATAAAAACAGCAAGGTAACTAACGGTAAAAGTGAGCGTAAATGGTATTGCAATGATAGGAAACAAGGCCTAGGGTTCATACTTTCACTAGTGCAAGTTATCTCAACAATAATAACATAGATAGATAATATAACAAGCCCTTAACATGCAACAAAGAGTCACTCCGAAGCCACTAATAGCGGAGAACAAACGTAGAGATTATGGTAGGGTACGAAACCACCTCAAAGTTATTCTTTCGGATCGATCTATAAAAGAGTTCGTACTAGAATAACACCTTAAGATACAAATCAACCAAAACCCTAATGTCACCTAGATACTCCATTGTCACCTCAAGTATCCGTGGGCATGATTATACAATATGCATCACACAATCTCAGATTCATCCAACCAACATAAAAGTACTTCAAAGAGTGCCCGAAAGTCTCTATCGGAGAGTCAAGAACGTGCGCCAACCCCTATGCATAGGTTCCCAATGTCACGAAACCCGCAAGTTGATCACCAAAACATACATCAAGTGGCACATGATATCCCATTGTCACCACAGATAATCACGGCAAGACATACATCAAGTGTTCTCATAAAAGACTCAATCCGATAAGATAACTTCAAAGGGGAAACTCAATTCATCACAAGAGAGTAGAGGGGGAGAAACATCATAAGATCCAACTACAATAGCAAAGCTCGGGATACATCAAGATCGTGCCATAGAGGGAACACGAGAGAGAACACGAGAGAGAGAGAGATCAAACACATAGCTACTGGTACATACCCTCAGCCCCGAGGGTGAACTACTCCCTCCTCGTCATGGATAGCGCTGGGATGATGAAGATGGCCACCAGTGATGGGATCCCCCTCCGGTAGGGCACCGGAAAGGGCTCCCGAGAGGTTTTTGGTGGCTACAGAGGCTCGCGGCGGCGGAACTCCTGATCTATCTTCTGTTCTGGAAGTTTTAGGGTACAAGAGTATATATGGGTGCAGGGGGTACGTCAGAGGAGCTACGGGGGCCCCACGAGGCAGGGGGCGCGCTCCCCACCCTCATGGGCAGCCCGTATCTCCCCTGACGTGCACTCCCAGTTCCCTGAGTTGCTTTCCTTCCAAAAATAACTTCTCCAGTTGATTTCGTTCCATTTTGACTCCATCTGATATTCCTTTTCCTCGAAACACTGAAATAGGCATAAAACAACAAATCTGGGTTGGGCCTCCGGTTAATAGGTTAGTCCCAAAAATAATATAAAAGTGGATAATAAAGCCCAATATTGCCCAAAATAGTAGATAACATAGCATGGAGCAATCAAAAATTATAGATACGTTGGAGACGTATCAAGCATCCCCAAGCTTAATTCCTGCTCGTCCTCGAGTAGGTAAATGATAAAAAAGAATTTTTGATGCGGAGTGCTACTTGGCATAATTTCAATGTAATTCTTCTTACTTGTGATATGAATATTCAGATCCGAAAGATTCAAGACAAAAGTTCATATTGACATAAAAATAATAATACTTCAAGCATACTAATCAAAGCAATCATGTCTTCTCAAAATAACATGGCCAAAGAAAGTTATCCCTACAAAATCATATAGTTTGGCTATGCTCCATCTTCCCCACACAAAATATTTAAATCATGCACAACCCCGATTACAAGCCAAGCAATTGTTTCATACTTATGACATTTTCAAAACTTTTTCAATCTTCACGCAATACATGAGAGTGAGCCATGGATATAGCACTATATGTGGAATAGAATGGTGGTTGTGGAGAAGACAAAAAGAGGGAAGATAGTCTCACATCAACTAGGCGTATCAACGGGCTATGGAGATGCCCATCAATAGATATCAATGTGAGTGAGTAGGGATTGCCATGCAACGGATGCACTAGAGCTATAAGCATATGAAAGCTCTACAAAAGAAACTAAGTGGGTGTGCATCCAACTTGCTTGCTCACGAAGACCTAGGGCATTTTGAGGAAGCCCGTCATTGGAATATACAAGCCAAGTTCTATAATGAAAAATTCCCACTAGTATATGAAAGTGACAAAATGAGAGACTCTCTATCATGAAGATCTTGGTGCTACTTTGAAGCACAAGTGTGGTAAAAGGATAGTAACATTGTCCCTTCTCTCTTTTTCTCTCTATTTTTTTTGGGCCTTTCTCTTTTTTTTCGGCCTCTTTTTTTTCGTCCGGAGTCTCATCCCGACTTGTGGGGGAATCATAGTCTCCATCATCCTTTCCTCACTTGGGACAATGCTCTAATAATTATGATCATCACACTTTTATTTTTCTTACAACTCAACAATTACAACTCGATACATTGAACAAAGTATAACTCTATATGAATGCCTCCGGCGGTATACTGGGATATGCAATGAATCATGAGTGGCATGTATGAAAGAATTATGAACAGTGGCTTTGCCACAAATACAATGTCAACTACATGATCATGCTAGCAATATGACAATGATGGAGCGTGTCATAATAAATGGAACGGTGGAAAGTTCCATTGCAATATATCTCGGAATGGCTATGGAAATGCCATGATAGGTAGGTATGGTGGCTGTTTTGAGGAAGGTATATGGTGGGTGTATGATACCGGCGAAAAGTGCACGGTATTAGAGAGGCTAGCAAAGGTGGAAGGATGGGAAAAAGTGCGTATAATCCATGGACTCAACATTAGTCATAAAGAACTCATATACTTATTGTGAAAATCTAGAAGTTATCAAAGCAAAGTATTACGCGCATGCTCCTAGGGGGATAGATTGGTAGAAAAAGACCATCGCTCGTCCCCGACCGCCACTCATAAGGAAGACAATCAATAAATAAATCATGCTCCGAGTTCATCATATAACAGTTCACCATACGTGCATGCTACGGGAATCACAAACTTCAACATAAGTATTCTTTAAATTCACAACTAATCAACTAGCATGACTCTAATATCACCATCTTCATATCTCGAAACAATTATCAAGCATCAAACTTATCTTAGTATTCAACGCACTCAAAAGAAAGTTTCACATATCTTGAATACCAAGTATATTAACATTAAGCAAATTACCATGCTATTAACGACTCTCAAAATAATCTAAGTGAAGCATGAGAGATCATCTATTTATTCAAAATAAAACTACCGCCATGCTCTAAAAGATATAAGTGAAGTACTAGAGCAATAACAAAAACTACTCTGAAAGATATAAGTGAAGATCAATGAGTAGTCGAATAATTATGCAACTATGTGAAGACTCTCCCATTTAATAATTTCAGATCTTGATACTTTATTCAAACATCAAGCAAAGCTAAAGAAAACACTGCAAGGATAGCACAACTCATGTGAAGAAGCAAAAACTTAGGCTCAACCGATACTAACCGATAGTTGTTGAAGAAGAAAGGTCGGATGCCTACCGGGGCATCCCCAAGCTTAGATGCTTGAGACTTCTTGAAATATTATATTGGGGTGCTTTGGGCATCCCCAAGCTTGAACTTTTGTGTCTCCTTAATTCCTCTCATACCATGGTTTCTTCTTTTTATCAAAAGCTTCATTCACAACTAACTCAACAAGAACTCGTGAGATAGGTTAGTATAAACCAATGCAAAACCTTATCATTTTCTAATGTAACAAATCACTAAAATTATTATTCAACATTGCATACTAAATGCCTCTGCATATTTAATACTCCTATCCTCAAATAGAATCATTAAACAAACAAACATATGCAAACAATGCAAACATAACAGCAATCTGCCAAAACAGTACAGTCTATAAAGAGTGCAAGAATATCAATACTTCCCTAACTCCAAAAATTATGAACTAAAATTCCCACTGTAATAAATTTATCATAGCTCAATATGAAAAAATATTCAACATTATACCACTCCCTGACTTTTCTAGGGAATTTTTGCAACAGTGGTAAACTTTCTGTTTTCAAACAGCAACATGTATACTAGCAAAATAAGCATGGCAAAGGCTATCCTTGACTTCTTTATTGAAACTAAAGATGCAAAACATTATACTAACCAACAACAAGAAAAAAGTAACAAAAGGAAATGACACTCCAAGCAAAACACATATCATGTGGTGAATAAAAATATAGCTCCAAGTAAAGTTACCGATGAACAAAGACGAAAGAGGGGATGCCTTCCGGGGCATCCCCAAGCTTAGGCTTTTGGATTTTCTTGAATATTATCTTGGGGTGCCTTGGGCATCCCCAAGCTTAGGCTCTTACTGCTCCTTATTCCATAGTCCATCGAATCCTTACCCAAAACTTGAAAACTCCACAACACAAAACTCAACAGAAAACTCGTAAGCTCCGTTAGTATAAGAAAATAAAACCACCACTTAGGTACTGTAATAAACTCATTCTAAATTCATATTGGTGTAATATCTACTGTACTCCAACTTATCTATGGTTCATAACCTCCGATACTACTCATAGATTCATCAAAATAAGCAAACAACACATAGAAAACAGAATCTGTCAAAAACAGAACAATTTGTAGTAATCTGTATCAAACGTATAATTATCGAACTCCAAAAATCCTACCAAATTAGGAAGTCCTAAGAAATTTGTGTACAAGTCCAGAGAAAGAAGAATCAGATCAAGATCACATTTCTGTGAATTAAAAAAACTAATTTACTGGGTGCAAAAGTTTCTGATTTTCAGCAGGATCAACACAACTATCACCGTAAGCTATCCTAAAGGTCTTACTTGGCACTTTATTGAAACAAAATCTATAAAACATGATTACTACAGTAGCATAATCATGTGAACACACAAAAACAGTAAGGATAAATATTGGGTTGTCTCCCAACAAGCGCTTTTCTTTAATGCCTTTCTAGCTAGGCATGATGATGACAATGATGCTCACATAAAAGATAAGAATTAAAACATAGCGGGAGCATCATGAAGCATATGACTAGCACATTTAAGTCTAACCCACTTCCTATGCATAGGGATTTTGTGAGCAAACAATTTATGGGAACAATAATCAACAAGCATAGGAAGGTAAAACAAGCATAGCTTCAAAATTTGAAGCACATAGAGAGGAAACTTGACATTATTGCAATTCCTACAAGCATATATTCCTCCCTCATAATAATTTTCAGTAGCATCATGAATGAATTCAACAATATAACCAGCACCTAAAGCATTCTTTTCATGTTCTACTAGCATAGTAAATTTACTACTCTCCACATAAGCAAACTTCTTCTTTAAAGCATACGTATCATCACAATAATCATCATAGATAGGAGGCATGCTTTCATCATAGTAAATTTGCTCATCAAAGCTTGTGGGACAAAAAATATCATCTTCATCAAACATAGCTTCCCCAAGCTTGTAGCTTTGTATATCATTAGCATCATGGATATTCAAGGAATTCATACTAACAACATTGCAATCATGCTCATCATTCACATATTTTATGCCAAGAATTCTATGTAATTCTTCTTCTAGTACTTGAGCACAATTATACTTTCCATCATACTCACGAAAGATATTAAAAAGGTGAAGCGTATGAGACAAACTTAACTCCATTTTTTTGTAATTTTCTTTTATAAACTAGACTAGTGCTAAAACAAGAAACAAAAAGATTCGATTGCAAGATCTAAAGATATACCTTCAAGCGCTAACCTCCCCGGCAACGGCGCCAGAAAAGAGCTTGATGTCTACTACACAACCTTCTTGTTGTAGACGTTGTTGGGCCTCCAAGTGCAGAGGTTTGTAGGACAGTAGCAAATTTCCCTCAAGTGGATCACCTAAGGTTTATCAATCCGTAGGAGGCGTAGGATGAAGATGGTCTCTCCCAAGCAACCCTGCAACCAAATAATAAAGAGTCTCTTGTGTCCCCAACACACCCAATACAATGGTAAATTGTATAGGTGCACTAGTTCAGTGAAGAGATGGTGATACAAGTGCAATATGGATGGTAGATAAAGGTATTTGTAATCTGAAAATATAAAAACAGCAAGGTAACTAACGGTAAAAGTGAGCGTAAACGGTATTGCAATGATAGGAAACAAGGCCTAGGGTTCATACTTTCACTAGTGCAAGTTCTCTCAACAATAATAACATCGATAGATAATATAACAAGCCCTTAACATGCAACAAAGAGTCACTCCGAAGCCACTAATAGCGGAGAACAAACGTAGAGATTATGATAGGGTACGAAACCACCTCAAAGTTATTCTTTCGGATCGATCTATAAAAGAGTTCGTACTAGAATAACACCTTCAGATACAAATCAACCAAAACCCTAATGTCACCTAGATACTCCATTGTCACCTCAAGTATCCGTGGGCATGATTATACGATATGCATCACACAATCTCAGATTCATCCAACCAACATAAAAGTACTTCAAAGAGTGCCCCAAAGTCTCTATCGGAGAGTCAAGAACTTGTGCCAACCCCTATGCATAGGTTCCCAATGTCACGAAACCCGCAAGTTGGTCACCAAAACATACATCAAGTGGCACATGATATCCCATTGTCACCACAGATAATCACGGCAAGACATACATCAAGTGTTCTCATAAAAGACTCAATCCGATAAGATAACTTCAAAGGGGAAACTCAATTCATCACAAGAGAGTAGAGGGGGAGAAACATCATAAGATCCAACTACAATAGCAAAGCTCGGGATACATCAAGATTGTGCCATAGAGGGAACATGAGAGAGAACACGAGAGAGAGAGATCAAACACATAGCTATTGGTACATACCCTCAGCCTCGAGGGTGAACTACTCCCTCCTCGTCATGGATAGCGCCGGGATGATGAAGATGGCCACCGGTGATGGGATCCCCCTCCGGTATGGCGCCGGAAAGGGATCTCGAGAGGTTTTTGGTGGCTACAGAGGCTTGCGGCGGCAGAACTCCCGATCTATCTTCTGTTCTAGAAGTTTTAGGGTACAAGAGTATATATGGGTGCAGGGGGTACGTCAGAGGAGCTACGGGGGCCCCACGAGGCAGGGGGGTGCGCCCCCCACCCTCGTGGGCAGCCCGTATCTCCCCTGACGTGCACTCCAAGTTCCCTGGGTTGCTTTCCTTCCAAAAATAACTTCTCCGGTTGATTTCGTTCCATTTTGACTCCGTCTGATATTCCTTTTCCTCGAAACACTGAAATAGGCATAAAACAACAAATCTGGGATGGGCCTCCGGTTAATAGGTTAGTCCCAAAAATAATATAAAAGTGGATAATAAAGCCCAATATTTCCCAAAATAGTAGATAATATAGCATGGAGCAATCAAAAATTGTAGATACGTTGGAGACGTATCAGTGTCCTCTATGGGATTACATACATGGTGCCCTAGCTCAGGTTTATCCGGGCTGCCGGACTCATCTAACCGTGTCCGTGGTCTTAACGACCAGTCATGCTTTCTGGTATTGGAGGCCACTTAGAGTCCGGCCGCTGGAGACATTGCGTATTCCTCCGCGCATGAGGAGCGCTGTGTGTTTCTGTTAACGGTGATGACGTCACGTGGACCAGGCATCTTGAGTGTGAGGTAGGCGTAATGCGGTACTACGTTGAAGCGGGTGAAGGCTGTTCTCCCAAGCAATGCGTGATAGCCGCTTTGGAGGGGGGCGATGGTGAAGAGTAGTTCTTCGCTTCTGGAGTTGCCGAGGGAACCGAATGTTACCTCCAGTACGATGGAGCCCCTGCCGTAGGCTTCAACGCCTCGTATCACCCCTTCGAAGGTGGTGTTGCTTTGGCTGATTCTGGATGGGTCTATCCCCATCCTGCGGACAGTGTCCTGGTATATTAGATTAAGACTACTACCGCCGTCCATGAGGACGTGAGTAAGGTGGTATCCGTCGATTATTAGGTCGAGCACCAAGGCATCTGATCCTCCATGCCGAATACTAGTCGGGCAGTCCGTGTGATCGAAAGTGATCGGACAAGCCGACCAGTGGTTAAGTTTGGGTACGACGGGCTCTACAGCGTATGCGTCTCTGAGCGCGCATTCGTGCCCTCTCATGGATGTGTGTGTCACGTGGATCATGTTTACTGTTTTTACCTCTGGTGGGAGTTTTTTCTGTCCCCCATTGTTCGGCTGGCGAGGCTCCTCCTCGTCTTCACTTGGTGTTCCCCTTCCCTTGTGTTCGGCATTTAACTTGCCGGCCTGCTTGAGGACCCAGCATTCTCTGTGAGTGTGGTTCGCAGGTTTGTCGGGGGTGCCATGAATTTGGCACAGTCTGTCCAGGACTTTGTTTAGGCCGGACGGTCCCTCTTTGCTACCTTTAAATGGCTTCTTTTGTTGACCGGGTCGAGAGGCCCTGAATCCGGCGTTGACCGCTGTGTTGTCCGGACTCTCTTCCCTGCTTTGACGTTTGTTTTTATTGGGTTGTGGCTTCCCGTTGCCATCCATAATTTCGGATGTACTTGGGTCGCTGGTGCCTTTACGGGCCAACCAGCTATCTTCACCTGCGCAAAAACGGGTCATAAGGCTTGTTAAGGCTGCCATTGTCCTCGGCTTTTCTTGGCCGAGGTGTCTCGTCCTGGATGCTGTGTTTGAAGGCCGCTAAGGCTTCGGCATCCGGACAATCGACAATTTGATTCTTCTTAGTGAGGAATCTGTTCCAAAGGTTACGAGCGGACTCTCTGGGCTGTTGAATTATGTGACTTAAATCGTCCGCATCCGGAGGCCGGACATAGGTCCCTTGAAAATTGGCCCTGAAAGCATCCTCGAGTTCCTCCCAACTTCCAATTGAATTTTCAGGGAGGCTTTTCAACCAGTGTCGAGCTGGTCCCTTCAAATTGAGGGGAAGGTATTTGATGGCGTGGAGGTCGTCCCCACGAGCCATGTGGATGTGCAGGATAAAATCCTCAATCCAGACCCCAGGGTCTGTCGTTCCGTCGTATGCCTCTATGTTCACAGGTTTAAAACCCTATGGAAATTCATGGTCCAGCACCTCTTCGGTGAAGCACAGGGGGTGAGCAGCCCCTCTGTATCTGGACGTGCTGTGGCATGCCGTCAGCTGTTGTTGTGTCCGGTGCTGATTCTGAACTGGTATCTAATCGGTATGATCGTTTTGGTGACCATAGTCCTGCGCCGGGGTATGTCCTTTAGATCCATAGATGGACCTAGCCGCACCGGTTTTTTTATCCAGGAGCTCGCGTAAATCATGTACGGCGTCGGTAGCTGCTCTATTGCGGTTGCGAAGTGGTTTGTTCGGCCTCCTGGCTGTATTGTTTTTTGGCGGAACGACCTCATCGTCGAATTCTGGCAGCAGCTTGCGTTTTGGGTAGCTCTTTGTGTGGCGATCATCGACGTACTTTTCTTCAGTGTCTAGCACTTTATTCCATCTGCGATTGAGCGTTTCCTGTGCTGCCTTAAGCCTTTGCTTCTGCTTCTTTAGACTTCTCGCAGTGGCCATAAGCCTTCGGTGGAGGTTATCTCGTTCCAAGCGTGTTCCCGGGATGATGAATGCATCGTCATCCTGACTATGATCTTGTCCCGGGGCAGTTTGATGAGTTCGTCCCTCGGGATCGTTGTGATCAGGCAACTGCTCCGAGCTGTGTTCGGCATGACCTGGCTCATCCTGCTCCATTGCTGGGTCCATATGGTCGTTGTTGCCTTCGGAGTTGACTGGGGTGACGATCTTTCTAGCGCTGTTATCGCTATTTTTACTATTGCTGGATTTGGAGCGGCGTCTGTGCTGTCGTTTTGGCTTTTGTCCGGGGGTTTTATCCTCCGGTTTGTCACCGTCGTCTTCTTTAGGCGTATCCACCATGTAAATATCATATGACGAGGTGGCAGTCCAGCGCCCCGTTGGTTCTGAATCGTCTCCTGCGCCGACGTCCATACCGTCGGTATCGTCGGAGTCGAAGTCAAGCATGTCTGATACATTGTCGACAGTGGCTATGAAGTGGGTGGTGGGTGGGCAACAAATTCCTTCGTCGCCTGCTTCCCACTCGAGTCAGACATAGTTCGGCCAAGAGTCTTCTGACAAAGAGAGAGACTTTAACGAGTTCAGCACGTCGCCAAAGGGCCAGTGCTGGAAGATATCCGCAGCGGTGAACTCCCTTACCGGGGCCCAACCAGGTTCGGCGGGCTCGGGAGCGCGCGGACTGGAACCTACAGCCGGATACGAGTCCGGGGGTCCGGTGTCACAGGCTTCTTTGGGGGTGAGGCCTGTGTTCGGCTCTACCGCCGATGAGTGTGCAGCCTGTGGGGCGGGGTCCATCCACCCGTCCTTGGGCAACACAATCTGCTCCGGATTTAGGTCCGGGGCTCCTGCAGGGGCGATATTCCAAGCATTGTCCGACAGCAGGTCTAAGCCGTGCTCATCATGACTGTCCGGTGCCCCTGGCGCCGGCCTGAACCCATTGAAGATCAAATCTCCACGGATATCGGCCGTGTAGTTCAAGTTTCCGAGTCTGACCTGGTGGCCAGGGGCGTAGCTGTCGATCTCCTCCAGATGGCTAAGCGAATTGGCCCGCAGTGCGAAGCGCCGAACACGAAGATCTGTCCTGGGAGAAAAGTCTCACCCTGGACCACGTTGTTGTTGATGATTGAAGGAGCCATCAAGCCTTGCAGCGACGACACAGAGGAACTCTCAATGAAAGCACCAATGTCGGTGTCAAAACCGGCGGATCTCGGGTATGGGGTCCCAATCTGTGCGTCTTAGGCTAATGGTAACAGGAGGCAAGGGACACGATGTTTTACCCAGGTTCGGGCCCTCTAGATGGAGGTAAAACCCTACTTCCTGCTTGATTGATATTGATGATATGGGTATTAGAAGAGTTGATCTACCACGAGATCGTAGAGGCTAAACCCTAGGAGCTAGCCTATGATGATTATGATTCTGATCGTCCCTCTAAGGACTAAACCCTCCGGTTTATATAGACACCAGAGGGGGCTAGGATTTACATGGAGTCAGTTACAAAGAAGGAAATATAATATCCGGATCGCCAAGCTTGTCTTCCACGCAAAGGAGAGTCCCATCCGGACACGGGACGGAGTCTTGAGTCTTGTATCTTCACGGTCCAACAGTCCGGCTGTCCGGATACCCCCTAATCCAGGACTCCCTCAATGGGCCAGCTCTTCTGGGCCTTGAAAAGCAACTTCCATATTCCAGCGTGCATTGTGCCGAGGAAGTGCTGCAGGATCCGCGGCTCCTCTGGATTGAACTCCCACATGGGGGAAGTCCGGCACTGGCGGGGGGAATGCGGCGGAAGAGCATGATCTTCACCACATTGGTGAGACCGACATTCTTGCCCAACACATTGGTGAAGCGCGTTTGCAGCGTCTGCACCTCCGTTTGGGACCCCCAGTCGAGGCCTTGGCGTTCCACGAAGTGAGCCTCGTGGGGGTCCGGATCTGAACTCTGGAATCGTCGCCTAGTTGGTACGGCGTGGCTCGGTGATGTAAAACTACTCTTGTTGCCAGACCTTGATGGTCTCGACAAAGGCCCCCTTGGGCCATGTGGAGTTGGGCAACTTGCATATCATGGCCCCACCGCAGTCCGCGTGCTGCCCGTCGACCACCTTCGGCTTCACATTGAAGATTTCAGCCATAGGCCGAAGTGTGGGGGGATGCGGAGTAAAGCCTCACACACGATGATAAACGCCAAGATGTGGAGGAAAGAGTTCGGGGCTAGATCATGGAAGTCCAGACCGTAATAGAACATGAGTCCTCGGACGAAGAGATGGAGTGGAAAACCTAGCCCTCTAAGGAAATGGGGGAGGAAAACAACCCTTTCGCCGGGCTCCGGAGTGGGGATGATTTGACCTTTGGCGGGGAGCCTGTGCGCGATGGTTGCGGCCAGGTACCCCGCACTCCGGAGATCCTTTATCTCCTTCTCCGTGACGGAGGAGGCCTCCCACTTGCCCTTGGAACCGGATCCAGCCATGGTCGGAGGAGGTGGTGGTGGTGAGGAAAAACGAAAGCTTTCTTTCGGGCGCTGAGAGCTTGGGAGATTGGAAGGCTGAGGAGATTGGAAGCCATGGGGAAGAGAGAAGGAATCCATTGCCCTCTTATAGGCAGTAAAAATGCCAATCGCCCCCCACTTATACCTTGAAACTCGCCGGTTCCCAATGTAAGCATGCGTCGTAAACAGTTGGATTACCCAAATCGTATTGAGCAATCCTGTAATAAGTAGGCACGATCTCTGTTTTGACAAGATGGGGCAAGGGGGCTTGGCCTCGAAACACGGAACGCGAGGTGTGAAACGGTTCAAAACGCTGAAGGGTCAAGTCTGACGCTTCGCCGAAGAAAGTTGTCAGTAAACACTGAAGGGTTGTGTTATTTATGCAAGGCCAAATACAGTTCTTTTATGGAGGAAAGCTGATGTATATTGTTCAGGGAACCCGCCTTGCAATGCCGAAGATAATCTGCACGCCGAACACGTCGTCATTGAAGACTGGTTCAGGGGCTACTAAGGGAGTCCTGGACTAAGGGGTCCTCAGGCGTCCGGTCTATTTGACATGGGCCGAACTAGTGGGCCGTCGAGATACAAGGAAGATGACCACCTCTCAAGTCCGGATAGGACTCCCGTTTGCATGAACGGCAAGTTTACGTGTACGGATATACTATTTCCTTTCTGTTAAACCGACTTTGTACAACTCTAAGCCCCTCCGGTATCTATATAAACCAGAGGGTTTAGACCGAAGGCAGGACCATAACATGGATAGGCTAGCCAAGCTAGCGTTTAGCCACTACGATCTCGAGGTAGATGAACTATTGTAACCCCTATACCCTTCGAATATAATCAAGCAGGAATAGGGTTTTACCTCCGTTAAGAGGGCCCGAACCTGGGTAAACACTGTGTCCCTTTGACTATTGTTACATCAATCTGTAGACATATAGCTTGCCCCCCCCTACTCGAGATCTGTCGTTTTTTACACTGACACCTACTGGAACGCCTACAGAGGCGCCGCCGCAGGCTGCACCACCACCATGGTGGCATTGTAGTGCGCCTGCGCCTAGTCCATGGTGAAGTCGGCATGCATAGGAGGCGCGTGAGTCAGGGCAGTGTCATCAGAGCCTGTCTCCATCGTGGTCTCGTCCTCGTCGTCGGAGACAACGAGCGAGCTGGTCGACAAGTCATCCTCGATCTGCCTGGCATGATAGCTCTGTCAAGTGGCGTCCAGGGCGGCCACAACGTGCTTCATCGCCATGGAAAGGCTCTCCCACAGAGTTTCGCGGCCTGCAGTCCTGGTGGATGCAGTGCAAGGAGGAGGATAGGAAGGGGCTTGTGTTGTGGTGTGGAGTTAACCGGGTGTGGTCACTGAGGGAGTCCTGGACTAGGGGGTGTCCGTATAGCCGGACTATCATCATCGGCCGGACTCTAAGACTATGAAGATACAAGATTGAAGACTTCGTCCCGTGTCCGGATGGGACTTTCCTTGGTGTGGAAGGCAAGCTTGGCGATACGGATATGTAGATCTCCTACCATTGTAACCGACTCTGTGTAACCCTAGCCCTCTCCGGTGTCTATATAAACTGGAGGGTTTTAGTCCGTAGGACGAACAACCATTACAACAATCATACCATAGGCTAGCTTCTAGGGTTTAGCCTCCTTGATCTCGTGGTAGATCCACTCTTGTACTACCCATATCATCAATATCAATCAAGTAGGAGTAGGGTTTTACCTCCATCGAGAGGGCCCGAACCTGGGTAAAAACATTGTGTCCCTTGTCTCCTGTTACCATCCGCCTAGATGCACAGTTCGGGACCCCCTACCCAAGATCCGCCGGTTTTGACACCGACATTGGTGCTTTCATTGAGAGTTCCTCTGTGTTGTCACCGATAGGCTTGATGGCTTCTTCAATCAACGACAACGGCGTCCAGGGTGAGACTTTTCTCCCCAGACAGATCTTCGTGTTTGGCGGCTTCGCACTGCGGGCCAATTCACTTGGCCATCTGGAGCAGATCGAAAGTTACGCCCCTGGCCATCAGGTCAGATTTGGAAGCCTAAATTTCACGGCTGACATCCACGGAGACTTGATCTTCGATGGATTCGAGCCACAGCCGAGCATGACGCACTGTCACGATGGGCATGACTTAGCTCTGCCGCCGGACAGTACCCTGGAGGCCGCACACGAGTCCGCTCTGACCCATAGTTCGGAGCCGACTGCGCAGATCGAGGACAGGTGGCTGGACACCGCCTCGGGAGCTGCAACTTCTACGGTGATGGAGCCGAATACCGACCTTGTCCCCTATAAAGCCCGTGACTCCGAGGTGCCGGACTCCTTGCCGAACTCCGAACCTCCTGCGCCCCTACCAATCAAATCTGATTGGGCGCCGATCATGGAGTTCACCGCCGCGGACATCTTTCAGCACTCACCCTTTGGAGACATCCTGAATTCGCTAAAGCATCTCTCGTTATCAGGAGAGCCCTGGCCGGACTGCGGTCAGGATGGTTGGGATGCGGACAATGAAGAAATCAAAGCCCACCCACCACCCACTTTGTAGCCACTATCGACGATCTAACCGACATGCTAGACTACGACTCCGAAGACATCGGCGGTATGGACGACGATGCCGGAGACGATCAAGAACCAGCGCCTACCGAGCACTGGAAGCCCACCTCAACTCATGATGTATATGGTGCACACCCCAAAAGGGAGCGATAACGAGGAGCAACGGGACACGGCGAAGGATAATTCCCCCGAAAAACAACCAAAACGGTGACGCAAGCGCCGCCCCAAGTCCCGCCTCGATAACAACAGCACCCATAACAACCCAGCCATAGAGCAGGGCAAACCAGTGGACAACGAACATGCAACCAAGCAACCATCTGAGCAGGAGGAATCGGATAATCAATCCATCCCCGACGAAAACAACAGTCCAGACGATCTCACGCCGGACACACCACCGGAGCACAAGAATCTTCGAAAAAGGCTTGTCGCCACTGCAAGAACTTTGAAGAAGGAGAAACGGAAGCTCAAAACAGCGGAAGACATACTCAAAATGAGGTGGAGCAAAGTACTCAAGACCGCGGACAAATATGGCAATAGCCACCAAACAAAGAGCTACCCGAAGCGAAAGCTGCTGCCAGAATTCGACGAGGAGGCCATAGAGCCCCCACAATCAAAAAGCAAAGAGGCCGCTTGGCCGTATAGGCGACCAGATGACAGGCCAAGAGCGGCAAGCGGCGCCGCACATAAGCCGGCACATGACACGCATGAAGACCCTCGCAAAACGGATGGCCCGGTCAGCTCCATTTATGGGCCAAAGAAGGGGGCCCCAGGAAGTAACACAACATGCCAAGTGTTCGAAGATAGCGGCACACCTAAATACAGGGGCGCCGCACACCCACTATGTTTCACCGATGAGGTGCTGGATCACGAATTCCCAGCGGGGTTCAAGCCCATAAACATAGAGGCATACGACGGAACAACAGACCCTGGAGTCTGGATTGAGGATTACATCCTGCACATACACATGGCTAGAGGAGATGATCTCCACGCCATAAAATACCTACCCCTCAAGCTCAAAGGGCCAGCTCGGCATTGGCTCAAAAGCCTCCCAGAAAATACCATTGGAAGTTGGGAAGAGCTTGAGGACGCGTTTAGAGCAAATTTTCAGGGGACTTATGTCTGCCCTCCGGATGTAGACGATTTAAGTCACATAACTCAACAGCCCGGAGAGTCAGCGCGCAAATTCTGGAACAGGTTCCTTACCAAAAAGAACCAAATAGTCGACTGTCCGGACGCCGAAGCCTTAGCAGCTTTCAAACATAATGTCCGAGACGAATGGCTCGCCAGACACCTCGGCCAAGAGAAGCCGAGAACAATGGCCGCGCTAACAAGCCTCATGACCCGCTTTTGCGCGGGGGAAGACAGCTGGCTAGCAAGATGCAGCACCAGCGACCCGAGTACATCCGAGATCAGAGATGGAAACGGAAAATCACGGCGCAGAAAGGACCAGCGCCGAAATAAAGAAAAAAGCCCAAAGAACACGGCGGTCAACGCCGGATTCAAAAGCTCGCGGCCGAACAACAAAACACTGCCTCTTAAGGACAACAGTTACGAGCTATCCAACTTAAACAAAATTTTGGATCGGATATGTCAAATCCACAGTACCTCCGGAAGGCCTGCAAACCACACCCACCGAGATTGTTGGGTCTTCAAATAGTCCGGCCGACTCAACGCCGAACACAAGGGGCTCAGCGCGTCAAGCGAGGATGATGACGAACCCCATCAGCAGAGCGCCCGAAAACAAAAAACTTTCCCACAAGAAGTCAAAACAGTAAACTCACTTCACGTGATAACACGGAACAACAGTGCGGCACCCGCCAAAGTAGGTGTCGCACGGTCCACCCCAGCGGAACCTCGAGATTGGATGTCAAAACCAATTACCTTCGACCACCTGGACTATTCTAGAAGTATTCGTAACGCAGGATGGACTGCTCTAATATTGGATCCTATAATCGACGGACTACAATTTACACAAGTCCTAATGGATGGCGGCAGTGATCTAAACCTGCTATATCCGGACACAATATGCAAGTTGGGGATAGACCATACTAAAATTCACCACAGCTGCACTTCCTTCAAAGGAGTGACGCCAGGCCCTTAGGCCAAGTGCACGGGCTCCTTACTACTAGAAGTTGTGTTCGGGTCACCCGGCAATTTCCAACGCGAAAAGCTCATCTTTCATGTCGCCCCATTCAAAAGCAGCCATCAAGCACTATTGGGACGTGAAGCTTTTGTCCGCTTTAACGCAATACCACACTACGCGTCTCTTACACTTAAAATGCTCGGTCCACGCGGCATCATCTCATTAAAAGGTCGTTCAAGACCCCGGACACGGTTAGACGAGTCGGCATAAATAAGCTAGGGGCTCCCTAGCCGCACACCCCTTTACAAGAGGCTGTGCGTATGAGCAATAAAGAGCTAATAAAAGCTCAGCTTTACTCACTCATTCATATTTCAGTTTTTAATACATTTTTGACACGATCACTTTTCAAACTAACGTTCCTCTCTTTTACAGATGAACAGTGTGTTATACCCGTCCAGGATACAGCACAACGGAGACACAGGCGTAGACGTGCAGTAGGGACCCGTTGAAAGGATTCTTTTCAGATTAAGACCCTGCATAAACCTTTTTTACTGTCTCTTGTTGCTATACATCCCCTGGTTTCTCATCATAACCAGAGAGGAGGCTGACGTTTTGGCATCAGCCGCGTCAGAGGACCTTGCGTGTACCTGGACACTAGGGGCTTAGGGCATTGATCTGCCCGTTATCATAAAAACCGAACACCTCAGGGAGTGTTCGGCGTCTCGAGTTAGGCCTTATATGCATCAGCTCTGAATCATGTCTTTGGTCAAATGTTGGGTTTGCCCGGCTCCTGTGTTTTGCTGCCTTACGTTCTGCATCATCGGCTAATGCGGCACCAGGAGAACTACTGCGATTGTGCCCCGGTTCGGCCGGGTGAGCACCTCAGTAGAGAAAGCCGAAAACTGACTGTCATGATGTAGCGGGAGACTGGTCAACCACTCGATCGACCTCTGGAATGTTTAGAATTCCTCCGCTTTGACGAAGGACCGCTTCCCGATCAGGCACACACGCGCCCCAAATACGGAGAGCGCGGTGCCCCTAGGGGCTATATCGTAGCCCCACCTTCTAACTCCTATGGCTAAGTGAAAGTGATAAAGCATTATAGTCCGGTTGCCTCGTTTGCTACGCTACCACCTCCTTCACAGGACCAAGACGTTGGATTAAGTGTGAAAATGCGCTATTTCGCAAACACCCCCGCACTATGTGCGTGGGGGCTGAAGCCGAAGACTGCCATCTTTCAAGTTATACACAAATATACATTAACGGCCGCACAGGAGATATTTTCAATACTTGAACGCACAAGTACAAAAAGCGCTTATATTATAAACATCGGTTTATAAACCATAAAGTTCATTTGAACATGACATTTTTTGAGCACTGCGACTCTATTACACGAGCACCACGCAGAACTTCCCCAAAATAGTGCTCGGCGGGTAACCGGCTCTCGTCCGAACCCTGGGTCGCAACAGCGGTGGCATCCATCTCCGTCCAGTATGTCTTCACACGGGCGAGGGCCATCCGGGCACCCTCTATGCAGGCCGACCGCTTCATCGCCTTGATATGCGGCACCACCCCAAGGAATTGCTGCAATAAGCCAAAATAACTATTCGTCTTGGGCCTATCCGGCCAGACATGAGCCACGATATCCGTCATGGCAAGTCCGGACAGTCTATTCAGCTCAGCCCACTCGGCCAACCGATCGGTCAGTGGAAGTGAACGCTCCGGACTATGGAATTGAGACCAAAAAAGCTCTTCCGTCTTGTGATCCTTTTGACTTCGGAAGTGCACAACAGCATCTGCCGCACTCGCCGCTAAGTCCATATAAGGATCCTCCGGACCCCACAGCTGGCCAAGCTGAGCGTACTTCGGATCTGTAAACCTCCTGCGCAGCAGAAAGGGCTTGCCAGCCACAATATCCCCAGCCTGGCGCAGCTCCTCCTTTATCGCCCTCATTGCAGAACGGGCATCCTTGGCTTCGGTGGTGGCCTTCTTCAGGCCATCTTGCTCCGCTAGGCGTTCTTTTTCAAGAACCTCATTGCGGTCGGTAGCATCTTTCAACTTCACGGCCATTTCGGCCATCTCCTCCCTGCTTCGGCAGTGAGCAGCCCTTTCGGCTTCTAGCTCTTCGGCCGCCCTCGAGGCAGCCGCATCACTCCTTCTGGCCTGCTCCTTGGCTCGAGCAAGTTCCGCCCGAAGGCTCTCCACAGTAGCGGCACCATCTACATTAAGCACACATGTTGTAAGGAGTGGGCTTCGGCTCCCTTACTAGGTGACCACGGAGAAAAACTTACCTTGTGACTCGTCAAGTCGCTTATTGACCAGTGCGATGTCCGCATCCGCAACGTCAAGTTGCCGCTTTAGTTCGGCAAGTCCATCAGTCCGGCTGGCCACCGGACTATCCGCCACCTGTATAGGAAAGGCGAAAATCAATACCTATGATTTTGATCCTCGGCACGCTGTCGCTCTCGATACCCTACCGAGTCTCAGGGGCTACTATCTATACAGGGCGCGCTTTATGTGTAAAACTGTCAAAGGGTATGCCATTTTTACGTACCTTAAACCCCGCCAGCAAGCTCCTGACGGCATTACACAACCCGCCTTCGGCGGATGAAATTCTTTCGATCACCGTACTCATCAGTGTACGGTGACCTTCTTAGATAGACGCCCTCCCAAGCAGATCCTTCAGCTCCCCCGGCCGCACACCAGTTGGTGCCGAACTATTCGGCCCTGCCGGGCTCGGGGATACCCTCCGTGATGACACCTCAGGCTCATCCGCCCTATCCGATGGTGCGGCAGATGGAGGCATCTCGCTCTCCATCATCTCCGAACAAAGTTCCCCCGAAGACAAGCTCATCTGAGAAGGACGGAGATCCGAACTACAAGGTAAAAACTCTGGTTATCCTCAGAAGCAAAAATAGGGATGTCTCTTATTACAGAACCCCCCTCTTTCTACTTACGGCTCGCTGGAGGGCTAATTCCTTAGGGGAGATAGTGCGGCCGGGGCCTCCCCAGACGCAGGACCCTCTGGTGAAGATCTCTTCCCCCGCTTCGAGGCCTTGGCCTCCGGGTTTTCGGAAGCGGTCCTCTTCTCCCCCTGGAAGGAGGAATTCTCGATCCCCCCTTTCTCAAAAGCCTCCTTGGTAGAGGCGGTAGTTCCTCTATTTTCCCCTTCGCCTTCCTCTAAAGGCGCAACCTCCAGCATCCTAACCAGCACGGGATCCGACGCGGTCTCCGAGAGGGGGGCCGGACACCGTATCAATTTCGCTTGCGCTATCCACTCCTGCTCAAGGAACGATTGGTTAAAAAGCAAATTCAAGAAGGTGCAAACGAACGGTGTGTCCGGACACAGAGATACTTACTTGCGTATCCGGGCGATTGCAGCTTAGGCCAGCGTCCTCGGTCAATTCCGGACACACCTCTTGTGATCCGAAGAACAATTTGTACATCTCCACGGGTGTCGTACCCATGAAGTGTTAGAGAGATCGTGGCCCCTCGGGATTGAACTCCCACAGACGGAGGGGGCGACGCTTGCAGGGCAGGAGGCGCCGAATCAGCATAACCTGCATCACTACAACCAGATTGATCTCCCTCTCCTGGAGGTCTCGAATCCGGCCCTGCAATAGAGGTACGTCCTTTGACGGCCCCCAGTTGAGCCCTTGGCTGATCCATGACATCAGCCGCCGTGGAGGGCCCGAGCGGAAGATGGGCGGCAGCTTCTGCCTGCTACCCCTAGGAGCGGTTATGTAGAACCACTCCTGCTGCCACAAGCCGAGCTCCGCCTGGAAAGATCCCTCGGGCCATGGAGCGTTGGCCCTTCTGCTTATGACCGCCCCACCGCACTCAGCTGGACGCCCCTCGATCATCTTCGGCTCCACGTTGAAGGTCTTGAGCCACAAACCGAAGTGGGGAGTAGTGTGGAGGAAGGCTTCGCAGACGACAATGAATAAAGAGATATGGAGGATGGACTCCGGAGCCAAGTCATGGAATTCCAACCCATAGTAAAACATAAGCCCTCTCACAAAAGGATCCATCGGGAAGCCTAAACCCCGACGGAGGTGGGACACAAACACGACATACTCGCCGGGCTCGGGGGTGGGAATGACTTGCCCTTTGGCGGGCAACCTATGCGAAATCTCGTAAGTCAGGTACTTGGCCTCTCGCAGCTTTAGCACGTCCTCTTCCGTGACGGAGGAGGGCATCCACCGGCCCTGTAGGTCGGAGCCGGACATTGTTGAAGGTCCGAAGCGCTTGAATCTGGGGCTCTGAGTGTTGGAACTCGGGGCAAGGAGCAGATTCGATTGAGGATTGAAGAAAAGAAACGTGCCTTGGTCCCATTGTAAAGGGGGAGAATACCAAGAGCCGTCCCCATGACCGTTCGGGACTCGCCTCCGATAGAGGGGGCGTGGCAACGGGCGCGGTTGGGTTACCCACGTCCGTATTGATGGGAATCCCGGAATAAGGGGAACACGATCTCTGCTTCGACAAGACGTGCCAAGGAAACCTCTTCGCTAAACGCGCTGAGGTGGTATTATAAAAAATAATTCAAAGCTTGGTGGTGGTATGACGTCATGCCACAAAATACGTCGGCAGATTGAACTTGTGTACATATTATTCTCTCTACGGTGGAATGTGGAATTTATTTTGCAGAGCCGGACACTATCCTGGTGTTCACAATCTTCTATGAATTATTCGGAGGAGGAACCCGCCTTGCAATGCCGAACAATATGCGCGCCGGACTCATCATCATTGAAGCATGGTTCAGGGGCTACTGAGGGATGTTGGGGAACGTAGTAATTTCAAAAAATTTCCTATGCACACGCAAGATCATGGTGATGGCATAGCAACAAGAAGGGAGAGTGTTCGTCCACGTACCCTCGTAGACCGTAAGCGGAAGCGTTAGCACAACGCGGTTGATGTAGTCGTACGTCTTCACGATCCAACCGATCCAAGCACCGAACGTACGGAGCCTCCGAGTTCAGCACACGTTCAGCTCGATGACGATCTCCGGCCCTCCGATCCAGCAAAGGCTCCGGAGATGAGTTCCATCAGCACGACGGCGTGGTGATAATGATGATGTTCTACCGGCGTAGGGCTTCGCCTAAACTCCGCGACAATATGACCGAGGTGGAATATGGTGGAAGGGGGCACCGCACACGGCTAAGGAACGATCCGTAGATCAACTTGTGTGTCTATGGGGTGCCCCCCGCCCCCGTATATAAAGGAGCCAGGGGGGAGGAGGCCGCCGGCCTAAGGGGGCGCGCCAAGGGGGGAGTCCTACTCCCACCGGGAGTAGGACTCCCCTTTTCCAAGTTGGAGTAGGAGAGAGGGGTAAAGAGGAGGAAGAGGAGAAGGAAAGGGGGGGCGCCGCCCCCCTTCCCTTGTCCTATTCGGACTAGGAGGGGGAGGGGCGCGCGGCCCCTTCCTTGCTCCTTCCTCTTCTCCCTCTTGGCCCATGTAGGCCCATTAACCCCCCGGGGGGTTCCGGTAACCTCCCGGTACTCCGGTAGAATGCCGATTTCACTCGGAACCATTCCGATGTCCAAACATAGGCTTCCAATATATCAATCTTTATGTCTCGACCATTCCGAGACTCCTCGTCATGTCCGTGATCACATCCGGGACTCCGAACAAACTTTGGTACATCAAAACTTCTAAACTCATAATAAAACTGTCATCGAAACGTTAAGCGTGCGGACCCTACGGGTTCGAGAACTATGTAGACATGACCTAAAACCATTCTCGGTCAATAACCAATAGCAGGACCTGGATGCCCATATTGGTTCCTACATATTCTACGAAGATCTTTATCGGTCAAACCGCATAACACCATACTTTGTTCCCTTTGTCATCGGTATGTTACTTTCCCGAGATTTGATCATCGGTATCGAATACCTAGTTCAGTCTCGTTACCGGCAAGTCTCTTTACTCGTTCCGTAATATGTCATCTCATAACTAACTCATTAGTTACATGCTTGCAAGGCTTAGGTGATGAGTATTACCGAGAGGGCCCAGAGATACCTCTCCGACAATCGAGTGACAAATCCTAATCTCGAATTATGCCAACCCAACATGTACCTTCGGAAACACCTGTAGAGCACCTTTATAATCACCCAGTTACGTTGTGACGTTTGGTAGCACACAAAGTGTTCTTCCGGTAAACGGGAGTTGCACAATCTCATAGTTGCAGGAACTTTGTATAAGTCATGAAGAAAGCAATAGCAGTATACTAAACGATCAAGTGCTAGGCTAACAGAATGGGTCATGTCAATCACATCATTCTCCTAATGATGTGATCCCTTTAATCAAATGACAACACATGTCTATGGTTAGGAAACATAACCATCTTTGATTAATGAGCTATTCTAGTAGAGGCATACTAGTGACTATGTGTTTGTCTATGTATTCACACATGTATCATGTTTCTGGTTAATACAATTCTAGCATGAATAATAAACATTTATCATGATATGAGGAAATAAATAATAACTTTATTATTGCCTCTAGGGCATATTTCCTTCAGTCTCCCACTTGCACTAGAGTCAATAATCTAGATTACATAGTAATGATTCTAACACCCATGGAGTCTTGGTGTTGATCATGTTTTGCTCGTGAGAGAGGCTTAGTCAACGGGTCTGCAACATTCAGATACGTATGTATCTTGCAAATCTCTATGTCTCCCACTTGGACTTGGTCCCGAATGGAATTGAAGCGTCTCTTGATGTGTTTGGTCCTCTTGTGAAATCTGGATTCCTTTGCCAGGGCAATTGCACCAGTATTGTCACAGAAGATCTTCATTGGTCCCGATGCACTAGGTATGACACCTAGATCGGAAATGAACTCCTTCATCCAGACTCCTTCATTCGCTGCTTCAGAAGCAGCTATGTACTCCGCTTCACATGTAGATCCCGCCACGACGCTTTGTTTAGAACTGCACCAACTTACAGCTCCACCGTTTAATAAAAACACGTATCCGGTTTGCGATTTAGAATCGTCCGGATCAGTGTCAAAGCTTGCATCGACGTAACCATTTACGACTAGCTCTTTGTCACCTCCATATACGAGAAACATATCCTTAGTCCTTTTCATGTATTTCAGGATGTTCTTGACCGCTGTCCAGTGATCCACTCCTGGATTACTTTGGTACCTTCCTACCAAACTTATTGCTAAGAATACGTCAGGTCTGGTACACAGCATTGCATACATGATAGAGCCTATGGCTGAAGCATAGGGAACATTTTTCATTTTCTCTCTATCTTCTGCTGTGGCCGGGCATTGAGTTTGACTCAACTTCACACCTTGTAGCACAGGCAAGAATCCTTTCTTTGCCTGATCCATTTTGAACTTTTTCAAAATTTTGTCAAGGTATGTGCTTTGTGAAAGTCCTATTAAGCGTCTTGATCTATCTCTATAGATCTTGATGCCCAATATGTAAGCAGCTTCACCGAGGTCTTTCATTGAAAAACTTTTATTCAAGTATCCCTTTATGCTATCCAGAAATTCTATATCATTTCCAATTAATAATATGTCATCAACATATAAAACTAGAAATGCTACAGAGCTCCCACTCACTTTTTTGTAAATACATGCTTCTCCAAAAGTCTGTATAAAACCATATGCTTTGATTACACTATCAAAGCGTTTATTCCAACTCCGAGATGCTTGCACCAGTCCATAAATGGAACGCTGGAGCTTGCACACTTTGTCAGCACCTTTTGGATCAACAAAACCTTCCGGCTGCATCATATACAACTCTTCTTCTAGAAATCCATTCAAGAATGCAGTCTTGACATCCATTTGCCAAATTTCATAATCATAAAATGCAGCAATAGCCAACATGATTCGGACAGACTTAAGCATCGCTACGGGTGAGAAAGTCTCATCGTAGTCAACCCCTTGAACTTGTCGAAAACCTTTCGCAATAAGTCGAGCTTTATAGACAGTAACATTACCATCAGCGTCAGTCTTCTTCTTAAAGATCCATTTATTCTCAATGGCTTGCCGATCATCGGGCAAGTCAACCAAAGTCCATACTTTGTTTTCATACATGGATCCCATCTCAGATTTCATGGCCTCTAGCCACTTTGTGGAATCTGGGCTCATCATCGCTTCCTCATAGTTCGTAGGTTCATCATGGTCAAGTAACATGACTTCCAGAATAGGATTACCGTACCACTCTGGTGCGGATCTTACTCTAGTAGACCTACGAGGTTCAGCAGAAACTTGATCTGAAGTTTCATGATCAATATCATTAGCTTCCTCACTAATTGGTGTAGTCGTCACAGGAACCGGTTCTCGTGATGAACTACCTTCCAATAAGGGAGTAGATACAGTTATCTCATCAAGTTCTACTTTCCTCCCACTCACTTCTTTCGAGAGAAATTCCTTCTCTAGAAAGGATCCATTTTTAGCAACGAATGTCTTGCCTTCGGATCTGTGATAGAAGGTGTACCCAACAGTTTCTTTTGGGTATCCTATGAAGACACATTTCTCCGATTTGGGTTCGAGCTTATCTGGTTGAAGTTTCTTCACATAAGCATCGCAGCCCCAAACTTTAAGAAACGACAACTTTGGTTTCTTGCCAAACCACAGTTCATAAGGCGTCGTCTCAACGGATTTAGATGGTGCCCTATTTAACGTGAATGCGGCCGTCTCTAAAGTATAACCCCAAAACGATAGCGGTAAATCGGTAAGAGACATCATAGATCGCACCATATCAAGTAAAGTACGATTACGACGTTTGGACACACCATTTCGTTGTGGTGTTCCGGGTGGTGTGAGTTGCGAAACTATTCCGCATTGTTTCAAATGTAAACCAAACTCGTAACTCAAATATTCTCCTCCACGATCAGATCGTAGAAACTTTATTTTCTTGTTACGATGATTTTCCACTTCACTCTGAAATTCTTTGAACTTTTCAAATGTTTCAGACTTGTGCTTCATTAAGTAGATATACCCATATCTTCTCAAATCATCTGTGAAGGTGAGAAAATAATGATATCCGCCACGAGCCTCAACATTCATTGGTCCACATACATCTATATGTATGATTTCCAACAAATTTGTTGCTCTCTCCATAGTTCCGGAGAATGGTGTTTTAGTCATCTTGCCCATGAGGCACGGTTCGCAAGTACCAAGTGATTCATAATCAAGTGATTCCAGAAGTCCATCAGTATGGAGTTTCTTCATGCGTTTTACACCGATATGACCTAAATGGCAGTGCCACAAATAAGTTGCACTATCATTATCAACTCTGCATCTTTTGGCCTCAACATTATGAATATGTGTATCACTACTATCGAGATTCAATAAAAATAGACCACTCTTCAAGGGTGCATGACCATAAAAGATATTACTCATATAAATAGAACAACCATTATTCTCTGATTTAAATGAATAACCGTCTCGCATCAAACAAGATCCAGATATAATTTTCATGCTCAACGCTGACACCAAATAACAATTATTCAGGTCTAAAACTAATCCCGAAGGTAGATGTAGAGGTAGCGTGCCGACCGCGATCACATCGACTTTGGAACCGTTTCCCACGCGCATCGTCACCTCGTCCTTGGCCAGTGCTCGCTTATTCCGTAGTCCCTATTTCGAGTTGCAAATATTAGCAACAGAACCAGTATCAAATACCCAGGTGCTACTACGAGCTCTAGTTAGGTACACATCAATAACATGTATATCACATATACCTTTGCTCACTTTGCCATCCTTCTTATCCGCCAAATACTTGGGGCAGTTCCGCTTCCAGTGTCCAGTCTGCTTGCAGTAGAAGCACTCAGTTTCAGGCTTAGGTCCAGACTTGGGTTTCTTCTCTTGAGCAACAACTTGCTTTCCGTTCTTCTTGAAGTTCCCCTTCTTTTTCCCTTTGCCCTTCTTCTTGAAACTAGTGGTCTTGTTGACCATCAACACTTGATGCTCCTTCTTGATTTCTACCTCCGCGGCTTTCAGCATCGCGAAGATCTCGGGAATAGTCTTGTTCATCCCTTGCATATTATAGTTCATCATGAAGCTCTTGTAGCTTGGCGGCAGTGATTGGAGAATTCTGTCAATGACACTATCATCAGGAAGATTAACTCCCAGTTGAATCAAGTGATTATTATACCCAGACATTCTGAGTATGTGTTCACTGACAGAACTATTCTCCTCCATCTTGCAGCTATAGAACTTATTGGAGACTTCATATCTCTCAATCCGGGCATTTGCTTGAAATATTAACTTCAACTCCTGGAACATCTCATATGCTCCATGACGATCAAAACGTCGTTGAAGACCCGGTTCCAAGCCGTAAAGCATGGCACACTGAACTATAGAGTAGTCATCAGCTTTGCTCTGCCAGACGTTCTTAACGTCGTCAGTTGCATCAGCAGCAGGCCTGGCACCCAGTGGTGCTTCCATGACGTAACTCTTCTGTGCAGCAATGAGGATAATCCTCAGGTTACGGACCCAGTCCGTGTAATTGCTACCATCATATTTCAACTTTGCTTTCTCAAGGAACGCATTAAAATTCAATGGAACAACAGCACGAGCCATCTATCTACAAACAAACATAGACAAGCAAGATACTATCAGGTACTAAGTTCATGATAAATTTAAGTTCAATTAATCATATTACTAAAGAACTCCCACTTAGACAGACATCTCTCTAGTCATCTAAGTGATTACGTGATCCAAATCAACTAAACCATAACCGATCATCACGTGAGATGGAGTAGTTTTCAATGGTGAACATCACTATGTTGATCATATCTACTATATGATTCACGCTCGACCTTTCGGTCTCCGTGTTCCGAGGCCATATCTGCATATGCTAGGCTCGTCAAGTTTAACCTGAGTATTCTGCGTGTGCAAAACTGGCTTGCACCCGTTGTAGATGGACGTAGAGCTTATCACACCCGATCATCACGTGGTGTCTCGGCACGACGAACTTTGGCAACGGTGCATACTCAGGGAGAACACTACTTGATAATTTTAGTGAGAGATCATCTTAAAATGCTACCGTCAATCAAAGCAAGATAAGATGCATAAAGGATAAACATCACATGCAATCAATATAAGTGATATGATATGGCCATCATCATCTTGTGCTTGTGATCTCCATCTCCGAAGCACCGTCGTGATCACCATCGTCACCGGCGCAACACCTTGATCTCCATCGTAGCATTGTTGTCGTTTACGCCATCTATTGCTTCTACGACTATCGCTACCGCTTAGTGATAAAGTAAAGCAATTACAGGGCGTTTGCATTTCATACAATAAAGCGACAACCATATGGCTCCTGCCAGTTGCCGATAACTTCGGTTACAAAACATGATCATCTCATACAATAAAATATAGCATCACGTCTTGACCATATCACATCACAACATGCCCTGCAAAAACAAGTTAGACGTCCTCTACTTTGTTGTTGCAAATTTTACGTGGCTGCTACGGGCTTAGCAAGAACCGTTCTCACCTACGCATCAAAACCACAACGATAGTTTGTCAAATAGACTCCGTTTTAACCTTCGCAAGGACCGGGCGTAGTCACACTCGGTTCAACTAAAGTGAGAGAGACAGACACCCGCCAGCCACCTTTAAGCACGAGTGCTCGTAAAGGTGAAACCAGTCTCGCGTAAGCGTACGCGTAATGTCGGTCCGGGCCGCTTCATCTCACAATACCGCTGAACCAAAGTATGACATGCTGGTAGGCAGTATGACTTATATCGTCCACAACTCACTTGTGTTCTACTCATGCATATAACATCAACGCATAAAACCTAGGCTCTGATACCACTGTTGGGGAAGGTAGTAATTTCAAAAAATTTCCTACGCACACGCAAGATCATGGTGATGTCATAGCAACGAGAGGGGAGAGTGTTCGTCCACGTACCCTCGTAGACCGTAAGCGGAAGCGTTAGCACAACGCGGTTGATGTAGTCGTACGTCTTCACGATCCAACCGATCCAAGAACCGAACGTACGGAGCCTCCGAGTTCAGCACACGTTCAGCTCGATGACGATCTCCGGCCCTCCGATCCAGCAAAGGCTCCGGAGATGAGTTCCATCAGCACGACGACGTGGTGACGATGATGATGTTCTACCGGCGCAGGGCTTCGCCTAAACTCCGCGACGATATGACCAAGGTGGAATATGGTGGAAGGGGGCACCGCACACGGCTAAGGAACGATCCGTAGATCAACTTGTGTGTCTATGGGGTGCCCCCCGCCCCCGTATATAAAGGAGCCAGGGGGGAGGAGGCTGCCGGCCTAAGGGGGCACGCCAAGGGGGGAGTCCTACTCCCACTGGGAGTAGGACTCCCCCTTTCCAAGTTGGAGTAGGAGAGAGGGGGAAAGAGGAGGAAGAGGAGAAGGAAAGGGGGGCGCCGCCCCCTTCCCTTGTCCTATTCGGACTAGGAGGGGGAAGGGCGCGCAGCCCCCTCCTTGCTCCTTCCTCTTCTCCCTCTTGGCCCATGTAGGCCCATTAACCCCCCGGGGGGTTCCGGTAACCTCCCGGTACTCCGGTAAAATGCCGATTTCACCCGGAACCATTCCGATGTCCAAACATAGGCTTCCAATATATCAATCTTTATGTCTCGACCATTCCGAGACTCCTCGTCATGTCCGTGATCACATCCGGGACTCCGAACAAACTTCGGTACATCAAAACTTATAAACTCATAATAAAACTGTCATCGAAACGTTAAGCGTGCGGACCCTACGGGTTCGAGAACTATGTAGACATGACCTAAAACCATTCTCGGTCAATAACCAATAGTGGGACCTGGATGCCCATATTGGTTCCTACATATTCTACGAAGATCTTTATCGGTCAAACCGCATAACAACATACTTTGTTCCCTTTGTCATCGGTATGTTACTTGCCCGAGATTTGATCGTCGGTATCCAATACATAGTTCAATCTCGTTACCGGCAAGTCTCTTTACTCGTTCCGTAATATGTCATCTCATAACTAACTCATTAGTTACATGCTTGCAAGGCTTAGGTGATGAGTATTACCGAGAGGGCCCAGAGATACCTCTCCGACAATCGGAGTGGCAAATCCTAATCTCGAATTATGCCAACCCAACATGTACCTTCGGAAACACCTGTAGAGCACCTTTATAATCACCCAGTTACGTTGTGACGTTTGGTAGCACACAAAGTGTTCTTCTGGTAAACGGGAGTTGCACAATCTCATAGTTGCAGGAACTTTGTATAAGTCATGAAGAAAGCAATAACAGTATACTAAACGATCAAGTGCTAGGCTAACAGAATGGGTCATGCAATCACATCATTCTCCTAATGATGTGATCCCTTTAATCAAATGACAACGCATGTCTATGGTTAGGAAACATAACCATCTTTGATTAATGAGCTAGTCAAGTAGAGGCATACTAGTGACTATGTGTTTGTCTATGTATTCACACATGTATCATGTTTCCGGTTAATACAATTCTAGCATGAATAATAAACATTTATCATGATATGAGGAAATAAATAATAACTTTATTATTGCCTCTAGGGCATATTTCCTTCAAGGGAGTCCTGGACTAGGGGGTGTCCGGATAGCCGGACCATCATCATCGGCCGGACTCCAAGACTATGAAGATACAAGATTGAAGACTTCGTCCCGTGTCCGGATGAGACTTTCCTTGGCGTGGAAGGCAAGCTTGGCGATACGGATATGTAGATCTCCTACCATTGTAACCGACTCTGTGTAACCCTAGCCCTCTCCGTGTCTATATAAACCGGAGGGTTTTAGTCCGTAGGACGAACAACCATTACAACAATCATACCATAGGCTAGCTTCTAGGGTTTAGCCTCCTTGATCTCGTGGTAGATCCACTCTTGTACTACCCATATCATCAATATCAATCAAGCAAGAGTAGGGTTTTACCTCCATTGAGAGGGCCCGAACCTGGGTAAAAACATCGTGTCCCTTGTCTCCTGTTACCATCCGCCTAGACGCACAGTTCGGGACCCCCTACCCAAGATCCGCCGGTTTTGACACCGACAGTCACCTTTATATAGTGGATTCCAGTGTGGTGAGGCGTCCGGGTGCGTAAATGTGCGGCGCCGGAGTGGGTTTCTCCGCTGGCGAGCCTACTTAATGGCGGCATACGGATGGCCAGCGACATTGGGCAAGCGTGGTAGATATACATCCCGTCCTGACCAGTCACGCATCTCCGGCATTGGACAAGCTCAGACACCGGAGACACGTCGGGCGGCGCCCTTGGCCGGCGCGCCACTTTAATGGCGGAGGCAGTGAGAGGTCGCATCTGCCCTGAGCCGTCTTCAACGTTGATCGGCGCTCTACGGCGGTATGTGCGGGCAGCTGGCGCCGGGCGGGAACGCCCGCGAGCGAGGGAGGAGGGGTTTGGTGGGACAGGGCGGTCATGAGAGGGCGTAGGATCGGTCCAGACTCCCGCAAAACCCCCCTCCCCCTCTCCCCCCAAAAAACTTTGTCTCCGGTTTGTTGGATAAATCACGTGTGGAACGCTCCACGGACCGATATAGGTCCGCGTTAGATGGCTTATGCTATCCACACAACACAGTCCGGATGCATGCTGGAGTTTGGGGGTCGGCGTTGAAGATGTCATTAGTGGACTAGACACACTCCAAAGTTTGTCGTCTCTCCCGTTAGATTAGTTGCGCAGATCAGATGGTGATGCAACATAACATAGGAATCTAGTAAGCGTGAAGCAAACAACCCATGTTATATCCGTCGGCTTGCAAAGTGTCAGTTCCCTGTAGCTGTAGTGACTGACAGAGTGACAGCGCCCACCTAGCTAGCCCTAGCCGTAGCCTCCTCCTCACCATCTTTCGGCCGAGCTGGGTCCGGCCTTTATCGTTCCGCTGTTCTTCACTTTCTCTGTGCTCTGCATTTGCCACTGACAATTCGCCGCTGCCCGCTTGTGAGTTCCGTTCCGAGCTCAGCTCAGCTCCTCAACGGCGTTGAACACATGTTGGATGTTGCCCGATCAGCTGGAAACCCAACTGGTTCATTTTTTCTTTTTTCTTTTTTGACAGTTTTGATTCCCTTACTTTGGAGCTTGACTTTCGTATTCGAAATTCGAAATGGCACTTTTCAGCTGCAGTGGTGGTCGACCACCTATTTCACGACGGCAACCATACCAGCTTATTTTCGCTGAAGGGAAACCGAGTGGCTTTAATCCGTCGACGACGACAACGACAAAGCTTCCTCGTGTGCCTTTGAGGCCTGTGCAGTGAGCAGTGAGCACCACACCGCGTCGTACCACCACGTCTCGACAAAAGATGGGTCAGCGGCATCTACCGCGCGTCCCCCACGTTAAATTACGAGATCGTACGTCTTCCATGTCATCATCGGAAGTCCAGGTCCAGGCAAACGCGGCGTTCCGCCACCACACTCCAGCTTATTAAACAAGGCCGTCAAATCCTCAACTCTCTCTCTCTCTCTCTCCTTTTGCCTTTTCTTTACGCCTGTTATCTGTTGCCTGTCAGACACAAATACTTATGCAGCGAACACGACGTGCACGTATGATCTTCTAACGCGCGAGGGAGCGACAGTAGAGTCGCTCTCACTTAGCCATACGCGGCAACCGAGTGGCGCTCTGAACCTTTTCCCGGAGCTTTCCCTTTCCTTTGCCATCTCTTATCGCCGCGAATATTCCACGGAGCTAAATTGGTTTCGTACCAAAATGCCAATAGCGCAACTCCGTATATCCTAACGCCTTCCATTGCAAGAGACTTTATTCAGCACTCCCTCGCGGAAAAGGAAGGATAAGAGGCGTGAACACTAGTGTACTATACGTTCTAGAAGAGGCGATCTATTTCTTCGTCCGAAATTAGTCTATCTAGCATTGAAATACGTTCTCGAAATGTGAGCTAGCATGAAGGTGCAAAGTCATACAAACACAGCTGAAATTATATACTCCCTCCTTTCATCTATGTAGGGCCTAATGCGTTTTTTTTAGACTGTCTTTAACTATTGATAAGATTATTTCATTGGAAGCTCTTTTAACGGTATGCTTTGTGTAACTTACATGTCATATATTATTTCTCTAACATTTGATCAAAGTTAGTCTCGAAAAACGCATTAAATCCTATATAGATAGAAGGAAGGAGTACGAGACTTTGTGTACGCGGTGTTTTTGACCGGTAGCTTTTCTCTGGAGTCTTCATCAGTCGTGATCTAAACCATTGGTTGCCCTTGCAAGGCTAAACGTGAGGTGTTTGTTCATATTCCTGCTATACTACTACTCGGGTCGCTATTTTTAGTCCTTCTTTTTGGAGGCAATGCTAGTACTTTGCAGTTAAGTATGCGGGCGAACTAACTAATGCGAAGTGTCGACATTTCGCCCCCATCGTCCAATCAGGGCCCCTCCCACTTTCTCCATCTCTCTCTCTCTCTCTCTCTCTCTCTCTCTTCCCTATCCATTTCGCATGCGATTTGTTTACAAATTTTATTCTCCGCACGTCCAAATCTGCCCCCTCCCCTGATAGACTAGGCTCCCTTTTTAAATCGAGTCCGCTCTGCCAATAATCCCAACAGCTCACTCTACCTACAACTAATTTCTCTGGAATCTTTACAAATAGTACTACTACGCCTATCTGCACCAACCAGTTTTCTCTGCAGGTGGCAGATCATTTTAGTAGTACTGCTGGAGTGCTGGTGATGGCAGATCATTATAGAACAGTGGTTAACCAGCAAGAAATCAGTGGACGGCACATGGACATTGCTGGTACAACTCGTACTCATCATCTTTGTTAAGGAGCAATCGATTCGCTGGTTGTTTTAGTGGTAGTACATCGAGCCAGCCTCTACGGGGAAAACTGCCAAAACCAGAGGCTTAACCAATCTCTACTACCATCCGCTGCATCTCATTCTCATCACCGATCACAAACTAGACAAGAAAAAAAAAACTCATCAAATTAATCGTAAGGGGACGGCGAGGCGGGCCGGGATGAGGATCAGTCCTGGAAGCCGGTCTTCTCCCAGATGGCGTTGCGGACGCGGCGGAGGTCGCGGCCCTTGAGGGTGCGCCCGGCGCCCTCGCGCACGGAGAAGGACGCCGCGGCGCGCTCCCGGTACATGAGCTGCTCGTGCGGCGGCACCCACTGCCGGTCGCCGCGGTCCAGGTACGCGTCCCCGCGATCGTCCGACGGCCACCGCCCCGCGCCGGTGCTGCCCCCGCCGTACTCCGACCCCAGGATCTTGGACCAGTCGGGGATGTTGACAGGCAGCGACGCCGGGCCCCCGACGCCTCCACCGCCACCGGCGGCATCTCGTGGCGCCGCGGCGCGCGGCTTGGAGGCCCTGGAGGGAGTGGACGCGGACAGGGCCCGCCCGTACGTGTCGGCCGGCGGGGACGACGCCAGCGCCGCGCCGCCCCAGATGATGTCGGCCTCGTCGAGCTCCAGGGCCGGGTCGGCCGCGTGCTGCAGGGTGCGCGCCGGCGCCGGCGCGAAGAGCCGGTGCGCGGACACCATGGAACGGCTGCTGCTCCGGCCGGCCATCGTCGCGCGCTCTTACCCCGCCGACCTCGGTGCGGTTGGCTCGTGATCCGGCGGAGGAGGCGCACAAGCAATGTGTGTGCGTGTTCCGTATGCTGCCGTGTGTAAAAGTGTATGTGAACCGCGATGGCGTTTTGTTCTTCTTCCTGCTCCAACTGGTGGAGTGGAGCGGCGGGTTTTATAGCGGCGGGAGGGGGACGGGAGTGGTGTGGATAAGGTTTGTTTCACGGAGTGACTTTAATGTGGGGGCTGGTTGAGCATATTTACGGCGTCTGCCATCGTTGCTGCCGGTGTACTAGTACTCCAATTTTTTTTTAAGATGCCAGTGTGCCGCAGCATTGCAGTGTCATGGGAGGCGCGTAGTACTGTTTCGTTGTTTGCGAGTGAATGGAGACGATGGAGAGCCAGAAGTGGCTTGAATTTGGCCGAGGTATGGGCGCGGTGTATTTGCTTCGCTTGCGGTTTTGCACATGAGTATACATAGTAGCTGCTGGCCATCCAACGAACCCATGAGACCGTGTCCTCTTCTGCCCGCAAAAGGAAAATGGGGATCGTGTCCTCTTTGAAATCCGTAGGCAAATCACTGCCATGCGTGAAGAGTGAAGAGGCCAGCAGATCCATTTATTGCGGTAACCGGGCAGTGAAAAAAACTATATCGTTAGGCCACCTCCAACGCAAACCCCCAAGCCGGGCACCGTAACTTTCCGCGGATTGGTGAAGAACAGTCCGCGGACACTGACGCGGGAACCGGCCGTCCAACCGTGCCAGTATACATTTCAAATCAGATTTCAACTAAACGGATGAATTTCATATAAACCTAGCCGCCGCATCTACGAAACAACTTCTGTGAAGGGCAACAACGCATCAGAGAGATATAGCCGCCGCCACTTCATCCAGCAAAGAGGGACAAGAAGATCCGTAGAGGAGGAACCCCACAAATCCTTCTCGTTTAATTCTCTTCCCATCGTACTCATTTTCATTTCATCGTCACCATTGTAACAGGTATTCCAAGTTGTAAGACCAGGGCTTATAGCTCTATTCATACTCATCCGGAGATTGAGACTTGTTGAATCATTCGTCTTATTGTGGATCTGGTATTACCGATATGATTTTGATGGATTTATTTTCTATGATGGTTGATTATTCTCTCCCAATGTGTGAGTAACCTTCCCTAAGTGTGTGTAGGCGAATGGTAAGATTTATTTGTGCCTATTGTATATGTCGTCATTCGTTTTGTAGTCTTATCATTTTCTAGTAAGTTGTTATATTGTGGCGAACGCTATGCATGTTGTCCAATTTGAGGATCAAGCAACATGATCACAAGATCTACAAGGTAACACATATTGTTTAGGAAATATGCGACCTCTGACGTGACAAGTGGAGACATCTATGACGATCAAAGACAACATGAGATAATGGTGATCTATTAAACTTAGTGCATGATTCCAGTTTAACGATCTTAATTGTGCAGACGACCATGCTGCTATAACGTTGAAGCTGTTGGAAATATGCCCTAGAGGCAATAATAAATTGGTTCTTATCATATTTCCTTGTTCATGATAATCGTTTATTATCCATGCTAGAATTGTATTGATTGGAAACTCAAATACATGTGTGGATACATAGACAACAAGATGTCCCTAGTCAGCCTCTACCGGACTAGCTCGTTGATCAAAGATGGCTATGGTTTTCTAGCCATGGACATGAGTTGTCATTTGATAACGAGGTCACATCATTAGGAGAATGATGTGATGGACAAGACCCAAACTATAAATGTAGCGTATGATCGTATCAAGTTTATGTTGGGGAACGCAGAAATTTCAAAAAATTTTCTACGATCACGGAAGATCTATCTAGGAGAAGCATAGCAACGAGCGGGGAGAGTGTGTCCACGTACCCTCGTAGACCAAAAGTGGAAGCGTTATATCAACGCGGTTGATGTAGTCGTACGTCTTCACGATCTGACCGACCTCAGCACCGAACGTACGGCACCTCCGTGTTCAGCACACGTTCATCCCGATGACGTCCCTCGAACTCTTGATCCAGTTGAGGCCGAGGGAGATTCCTTCAGCGCGACGGCGTGGCAACGGTGATGATGAAGTTACCGGCGCAGGGCTTCGCCTAAGCACTACGATGATATGACGAGGTGGAATATAATGGAGGGGGGCACCGCACACGGCTAAACAATCAACTTGTGTGTCTATGGGGTGCCCCCTGTTGGGGAACATAGTAATTTCAAAAAAATTCCTACGTACACGCAAGATCATGGTGATGCATAGCAACGAGAGGGGAGAGTGTTGTCCACATACCGTCGTAGACCGAAAGCGGAAGCGTTAGCACAACGCGGTTGATGTAGTCGTACGTCTTCACGATCCGACCGATCTAAGCACCGAACATACGGCACCTCTGAGTTCAGCACACGTTCAGCTCGATGACGTCCCACGAACTCCGATCCAGCAGAGCTTTGCGGGAGAGTTCCGTCAGCACGACGTCGTGATGACAGTGTTGATGATGCTACCGATGCAGGGCTTAGCCTAAGCACCTCTACGATATTACCGAGGTGGAATATGGTGGAGGGGGGCACCGCACACGGCTAAGAGATCAAGAGATCAATTGTTGTGTATAGAGGTGCCCCCTGCCCCCGTATATAAAAGAGCAAGGTGGGAGGCGGCCGACCTAGGAGGAGGGCGCGCCAAGGGGGGAGTCCTACTCCCACCAGGAGTAGGACTCCTCCTTTCCTTGTTGGAGTAGAAGAAGGGAAGGGAGAAGGAGAAGGAAGGAAGGGGGCGCCCCCTCCCTAGTCCAATTCGGACTAGTCCATGGGGAGGGGTGCGGCCACCCTTTGGGGCCTTTCTCTCCTTTCCCGTATGGCCCATTAAGGCCCAATATGAATTCCCGTAACTCTCCGGTACTCCAAATAATACCCGAATCATTCGGAACCTTTCCGATGTCCGAATATAGTCGTCCAATATATCGATCTTTACGTCTCGACCATTTCGAGACTCCTCGTCATGTCCCTGATCTCATCTGGGACTTCGAACTACCTTCGGTACATCAAAACACATAACTCATAATATAAATCATCACCGAACTTTAAGCGTGCGGACCCTACGGGTTCGAGAACTATGTAGACATGACCGAGACACGTTTCCGGTCAATAACCAATAGCTGAACCTGGATGCTCATATTGGCTCCCACATATTCTATGAAGATCTTTATCGGTGAAACCGCATAACAACATACGTTGTTTCCTTTGTCATCGGTATGTTAGTTGCCTGAGATTCGATCGTCGGTATCTCAATAACTAGTTCAATCTCATTACCGACAAGTCTCTTTACTCGTTATGTAATGAATCATCCCGCAACTAACTCATTAGTCACATTGCTTGGAAGGCTTATAGTGATGTGCATTACCGAGAGGGCCCAGAGATACCTCTCCGACAATCGGAGTGACAAATCCTAATCTCGAAATAAGCCAACTCAACATGTATCTTCGGAGACACCTGTAGAGCTCCTTTATAATCACCCAGTTACGTTGTGACGTTTGGTAGCACACAAAGTGTTCCTCCGGTAAATGAGAGTTGCATAATCTCATAGTCATAGGAACATGTATAAGTCATAAAGAAAGCAATAGCAACATACTAAACGATCAAGTGCTAAGCTAACGGAATGGGTCAAGTCAATCACATCATTCTCCTAATGATGTGATCATGTTAATCAAATGACAACTCATGTCTATGGTTAGGAAACTTAACCATCTTTGATTAACGAGCTAGTCAAGTAGAGGCATACTAGTGACACTATGTTTGTTTATGTATTCAGACATGTATTATGTTTCCGGTTAATACAATTCTAGCATGAATAATAAACATTTATCATGAAATAAGGAAATAAATAATAAATTTTTTATTGCCTCTAGGGCATATTTCCTTTAGTCTCCCACTTGCACTAGAGTCAATAATCTAGTTCACATCGCCATGTGATTTAACACCAATATTCATATCTGTATATGATTAACAGCCATAGTTCACATCGTCATGTGACCAACACCCAAAGGGTTTACTAGAGTCAGTAATCTAGTTCACATCGCTATGTGATTAACACCCAAAGACTACTAAGGTATGATCATGTTTTGCTCGTGAGAGAAGTTTAGTCAACGGGTTTGTAACATTTAGAGCCGTATGTATTTTGCAAGTATTCTATGTCTACAATTCTCTGCACGGAGCTACTCTAGCTAATTGCTCCCACTTTCAATATGTATCCAGATTGAGACTTAGAGTCATTTGGATTGGTGTAAAAGCTTGCACCGATGTAACTCTTTATAACGGGCTCTTTTATCACCTCCATAATCGAGAAATATTTCCTTAGTCCTCACTTAGGATATTCTTGACCGCTGTCCAGTGATCTACTCTTAGATCAAAATTGTACTCCCTTGCGAAAATCAGAGCAAGGTATACAATAGGTCTGGTATGCAGCATAGCATACTTTATAGAACCTATGACTGAGGCATAGGGAATGAATTTTCATTCTATTTCTATTTTCTGCCATGGTCGGATTTTGAGTCTTACTCAACTTCACACCTTGTAACACAGGCAAGAACTCCTTCTTTGACTGTTCCATTTTGAACTACTTCAAAATCTTATCAAGGTATGTACTCATTGAAAAATCTTATCAAGCGTCTTGATCTATTTCTATAGATCTTGATGCTCAATGTGTAAGCAGCTTCACCGAGGTCTTTCTTTTGAAAAACTCTTATTCAAGTATCCTTTTATGCTATCCAGAATTTCTATATCCTTTCCAATCAACAATATGTCATCTACATATAGTTTTAGAAATGCTACAGAGCTCCCACTCACTTTCTTGTAAATACAGGCTTCTCCAAAAGTTTGTATAAAACCATATGCTTTGATCAACTCATCAAAGCGTATATTCCAACTCCGAGATGCTTGCACCAGTCCATAGATGGATCACTGGAGTTTGCACATTTTGTTAGTACCTTTAGGATTGACAAAACCTTCTGGTTGCATCATATACAACTCTCCATTAAGGAATGCAGTTTTGACATCCATTTGCTAGATTTCATAAAATGTGGCAATTGCTAACATGATTCGGACAAACTTAAGCATCGATACGAGTGAGAAAATCTCATTGTATTCAACACCTTGAACTTTTCGAAAACCTTTTTCGACAATTCGAGCTTTGTAGATAGTAACACAACTATCAGCGTCCGTCTTCCTCTTGAAGATCCATTTATTTTCTTAATGGCTTGCCGATCGTCGGGCAAGTCAACCAAAGTCCACACTTTATTATCATACATGGATCCCATCTCAGATTTCACGGCTTCAAGCCATTTCGCGGAATCTGGGCTCATCATTGCTTCCTCATAGTTCACAGGTTCATCATGGTCTAGTAACATGACTTCCAGAATAGGATTACCGTACCACTCTGGTGTGGACTATACTTTGGAAGACCTATGAGGTTCTGTAGTAAATTAATCTGAAGTTTCATGATCATCATCATTAGCTTCCTCACTAATTGGTGTAGGAATCACTCGAACTGATTTTTGTGATGAACTATTTTCCAATTCGGGAGAAGGTACAATTACCTTATCAAGCTCTACTTTCCTCCCACTCACTTCTTTCGAGAGAAACTTCTTCTCTAGAATGGATCCGTTCTTAGCAACGAATATTTTGCCTTCGGATATGTGATTAGAAGGTGTACCCAACAGTCTCCTTTGGGTATCCTATGAAGACGCATTTCTCCGATTTAGGTTTGAGCTTATCAGGTTGAAACTTTTTCACATAAGCATCGCACCTCCAAACTTTAAGAAACGACAGCTTAGGTTTATTGCTAAACCATAGTTCATACGGTGTCGTCTCAACGGATTTAGATGGTGCCCTATTTAAAGTGAATGCAACTGTCTCTAATGCATAATCCCAAAATGATTGTGGTAAATCAGTAAGATACATCATAGATCGCACCATATCCAATAAAGTGCGGCTATGACATTCGGACACACCATTATGCTGTGGTGTTCGATGTGGCGTGAGATGTGAAACTATTCCACATTGTTTTTAAATGAAGGCCAAACTCGTAACTCAAATATTCTCTTCTACGATCAGATTGTAGAAACTTTATTTACTTGTTACGATGATTCTCCACTTCACTTCTGAAATTCTTTGAGCTTTTCAAATGTTTCAGACTTGTGCTTCATTAAGTAGATATACTCATATCTACTCAAATCATTTGTGAAGGTCATAAAATAACAATACTCGCCACGAGCATCAACACTCATTGGACTGCATACATCGGTATGTATTATTTCCAACAAGTCAGTAGCTCGTTCCATTGTTCCGGAGAACGGAGTTTTAGTCATCTTGCCCAAAAGGCACGGTTCACAAGCATCAAATGATTCATAACCAAGTGATTCCGAAAATCCATCTTTATGGAGTTTCTTCATGCGCTTTACACCGATATGACCCAAACGGCAGTGCCACAAATAAGTTGCACTATCATTATTAACTTTTGCATCTTTTGGCATCAATATTATGAATATGTGTATCACTACGATCGAGATCCAACAAACTATTTTCATGGGTGTATGACCATTGAAGATTTTACTCATGTAAATAGAACAACAATTATTCTCTGACTTTAAATGAATAACCATATTATAATAAATATGATCAAATCATATTCATGCTCAACACAAACGCCAAATAACATTTATTTAGGTTTAACACTAACCCCAAAAGTATAGGGAGTGTGCGATGATGATCATATCATTCTTGGAACTACTTCCAACACTCTGGTGACTTCACCCTCAACTAGTCTCTGTTTATTCTGTAACTCCTGTTTCGAGTTACTAATTTTTAGCAACCGAACAAGTATGAAATACTCAGGGGCTACTATAAACACTAGTAAGGTACACATCAATAACCTGTATATGAAATATACCCTTGTTCAATTTGCCATCCTTCTTATCTACCAAATATTCAGGGCATTTCCGCTTCCAGTGACCATTTCCTTTGTAGTAGAAGCACTCAGTTTCAGGCTTTGATCCAGCTTTGGGCTTCTTCGCGGGAGTGACAACTTGCTTGCCATTCTACATGAAGTTCCCCTTCTTTCCCTTTGCCCTATTCTTGAAACTAGTGGTCTTGTCAATCATCAACACTTGATGCTCTTTCTTGATTTCTACCTTTGTTGATTTCAGCATCACGAAGAGCTCGGGAATCATTTTCGTCATCCCTTGCATACTATAGTTCATCATGAAGTTCTAGTAACTTGGTGATGGTGACTAGAGAACTCTGTCAATCACTATCTTATCTGGAAGATTAACTCCCACTTGATTCAAGCGATTGTGGTACCTAGACAATCTGAGCACATGCTCACTAGTTGAGCGATTCTCCTCCATCTTTTAGCTATAGAACTTGTTGGAGACTTCATATCTCTCAATTCGGGTATTTTCTTGAAATATTAACTTCAACTACTGGAACATCTCATATGGTCCATGACGTTCAAAAAGTCTTTGAAGTCCCGATTCTAAGCCGTTAAGCATGGTGCACTAAACTATCAAGTAGTCATCATATTGAGCTAGCCAAACGTTCATAAAGTCTGCATTTGCTCCTGCAGTATGTCTGTCACCTAGTGGTGCATCAAGGACATAATTCTTCTGTGCAACAATGAGGATAAACCTCAAATCACGGACCTAGTCCGCATCATTGCTACTAACATCTTTCAACATAGTTTTTCTCTAGGAACATATCAAAATAAACATAGGGAAGCAACAACGCGAGCTATTGATCTACAACATAATTTGCAAAATACTATCAGGACTAAGTTCATGATAAATTAAAGTTCAATTAATCATATTACTTAAGAACTCCCACTTAGATAGACATCCCTCTAATCATCTAAGTGATCACGTGATCCAAATCAACTAAACCATGTCCAATCATCACGTGAGATGGAGTAGTTTTCAATGGTAAACATCACTATGTTGATCATATCTACTATATGATTCACGCTTGACCTTTCGGTCTTAGTGTTCCGAGGCCATATCTGTATATGCTAGGCTCATCAAGTTTAACCTGAGTATTCCGCGTGTGCAACTGTTTTGCACCCGTTGTATTTGAACATAGAGACTATCACAACCGATCATCACGTGGTGTCTCAGCACGAAGAACTTTCACAACGGTGCATACTAAGGGAGAACATTTATATCTTGAAATTTAGTGAGAGATCATCTTATAATGCTACCATCAATCAAAGCAAAATAAGATGCATAAAGGATAAACATCACATGCAACCAATATAAGTGATATGATATGGCCATCATCATCTTGTGCTTGTGATCACCATCTCCGAAGCACCGTCATGATCACCATCGTCATCGGCACGACACCTTGATCTTCATCGTAGCATCGTTGTCGTTTCGCCACCTATTGCTTCTATGACTATCGCTACCGCTTAGTGATAAAGTAAAGCAATTACAGGGCGATTGCATAAAATAAAGCGACAACCATATGGCTCCTACCAGTTGCCGATAACTTTGTTACAAAACATGATAATCTCATACAATAAAATTTAGCATCATGTATTGACCATATCACATCACAACATGCCTTGCAAAAAGAAGTTAGACGTCCTCTACTTTGTTGTTGCAAGTTTTACGTGGCGGCTACGGGCATCTAGCAAGAACCGTTCTTACCTACGCATCAAAACCACAATGATAGTTCGTCAAGTTAGTGCTATTTTAACCTTCTCAAGGACCGGGCGTAGCCACACTCGGTTCAACTAAAGTTGGAGAAACTGACACCCACCAGCCACCTGTGTGCAAAGCACGTCGGTAGAACAAGTCTCGCGTAAGCGTACGCGTAATGTCGGTCCGGGACGCTTCATCCAAACCAAAGTATGACATGCTGGTAAGCAGTATAACTTGTATCGCCCACAACTCACTTATGTTCTACTCGTGCATATAACATCTACGCATAAAACTTGGCTCGGATGCCATTGTTGGGGAACGTAGTAATTTCAAAAAAATTCCTATGCACACGCAAGATCATGGTGATGCATAGCAATGAGAGGGGAGAGTGTTGTCCATGTACCGTCGTAGACAGAAAGCGGAAGCGTTAGCACAACGCGGTTGATGTAGTCATACGTATTCACGATCCGACCAATCCAAGTACCAAACATACGGCACCTCTGAGTTCAGCACACGTTCAGCTCGATGACGTCCCATGAACTCCGGTCCAGCAGAGCTTTGCGGGAGAGTTCCGTTAGCAGGATGGCATGATGACGGTGTTGATGATGCTACCGACGCAGGGCTTCGTCTAAGCACCGCTACGATATTACCGAGGTGGAATATGGTGGAGGGGGGCACCGCACACGGCTAAGAGATCATGAGATCAATTGTTGTGTCTAGAGGTGCCCCTGCCCCAGTATACAAAGGAGCAAGGGGGGAGGCGGCCGGCCTAGGAGGAGGGCGCGCTAAGGGGGGAGTCCTACTCCCACCGGGAGTAGGACTCCTCCTTTCCTTGTTGGAGAAAGAGAAGGAAGGAAGGGGGCGCCCCCCTCCCTAGTCCAATTCGGACTAGTCCATGGGGAGGGGTATGGCCACCCTTTGGGGCCTTTCTCTCCTTTCCCGTATGGCCCAGTAAGGCCCAATACGAATTCCCGTAACTCTCTGGTACTCTGAAAAATACCCGAATCACTCGGAACCTTTCCGATGTCCGAATATAGTCATCCAATATATCGATCTTTATGTCTCGACCATTTCGAGACTCCTTGTCATGTCCCTGATCTCATCCGGGACTCCGAACTATCTTCGGTACATCAAAACACATAACTCATAATATAAATCATCACCGAACTTTAAGCGTGCGGACCCTACGGGTTCGAGAACTATGTAGACATGACCGAGACACGTTTCCTATCAATAACCAATAGCGGAACCTGGATTCTCATATTGGCTCCCACATATTGTACAAAGATCTTTATCGGTCAAACCGGATAACAACATATGTTGTTCCCTTTGTCATCGGTATGTTACTTGCCCGAGATTCGATCGTCGGTATCTCAATACCTAGTTTGATCTTGTTACCGGCAAGTCTCTTTACTTGTTATGTAATGCATCATCCCACAACTAACTCATTAGTCACATTGCTTGCAAGGCTTATAGTGATGTGCATTACCGAGAGGGCTCAGAGATACCTCTCCAACAATCGGAGTGACAAATCCTAATCTCGAAATACGCCAACTCAATGTGTACCTTGGGAGACACCTGTAGAGCTCCTTTATAATCACCCAGTTACGTTGTGACTTTGGTAGCACACAAAGTGTTCCTTTGATAAACGGGAGTTGCATAATCTCATAGTCATAGGAACATGTATAAGTCATGAAGAAAGCAATAGCAACATACTAAACGATCAAGTGCTAAGCTAACGGAATGGGTCAAGTCAATCACATCATTCTCCTAATGATGTGATCCCGTTAATCAAATGACAACTCATGTCTATGGTTAGGAAACTTAACCATCTTTGATTAACGAGCTAGTCAAGTAGAGGCATACTAGTGACACTATGTTTGTTTATGTATTCACACATGTATTGTGTTTCCGGTTAATACAATTCTAGCATGAATAATAAACATTTATCATGAAATAAGGAAATAAATAATAACTTTATTATTGCCTCTAGGGCATATTTCCTTCATCCCCCCTCCCCCGTATATAAAGGAGGGGAGGAGGGTGTGGCACCCCGGCTCAGAGCGACCGATTTACCTTGCATTGCCAGCCCAGAGACCTTGTCTTCTGGCAACACACAACAACATGGTACAGAAAACAACCGCTTTATTCATGCTAACGGAACATAGTTCATATTACAACAGTTAGCGAGGCCAAGCGGCACACCCGGTGCGGCTAAACAATATGTACATTATTTAGTGAACATAAAGGGGCCTCGATCATGACAACTACTCGGCAGCGGAACAACGTCGTAGCGGGACTCCATAGCACAAGGACACCTACGTGGACACGGTCTAGACTCGGACAACACCTCTTTCCAACGGGACTTTCCTGAAATCTGGCATGACACGCCAGGTCAGTACATTGAATGTACTTGCAAGCTCACAATAAGCGTAAACAAGATTACAGACAATATTATGATATTTATCCAATTAATCAACAATGCAACTATATATATATATATATATATATATATATATATATATATATATATATATATATATCCAACATATGACGTTGCTTACCAGATGTGACTATGCTCAACACGTACTCATTCTCCCGACTTGCTTACCAGATGTGACCAATAAACATAATATTACCAAAACACACTCGTGATCCTTACGGCGATCACAACCCGACCATCTCATGGCCCGTGATCCTTACGACGATCACAACCCGACCAACTCATGGCCCGTGATCCTTACGGCGATCACAACCCGACAACCCATGTCCAACTCAACACGATGACCTCACTGTCATCCTTAGTGCAATTTAGTGTGCATATTTATTAAGTGTTGACCCATGGCGTACCTTACTTTCGAGCATGTCCGTATCCGTGTACTCGGCTATCGATAGATTAAAAACACTCTGCAGAGGTTAGTACACTGTACCCACACTACGGAACCCATGGCCTCACACTCCCATTCGGGTGGACCAACAGCGCTCTGACGAAACCATTTCACTGTCATGACACTCTCCCGACCTTCCGACTCAGACCCCACCGGGCTAGTCCTGAGTGGCCCCGTGTCTACCTCCATACACCTCGACCATCGTTGTGGCCACGATCCACACTGGGATCCGGTACCAAAATTAACTTAACAACGGGCTCACAATGTTATGCTTGCCTATCGGGCCAGGGTACAGCACGCCCGTAACCTTCCCTAAATTGAGGTACCGACTAGAGGCACGACAATGAAACGCATTAAGGCCGTCCCATACCGGCAAATGTTGTTGCACTGGGAAAGACTCGTTTCAGTGGCACCACGACCCAGTCAACAACGTGTTCAAGTTGAATTATTAGTCAGGTTCAACTTAATGTGAAAAGAAAATAACCGGTGTCATACTGCCATACCACGCATCACTTAACATATGCATCACATAACCGTGCAAAGAATGCACCAACCACGCTCCTACGGAGCCAGCATAAACTCATGATACTATTCTGGTTAAAACCTCTCTTTACTCATACCAGAACCATTTCTAGCATTATCATCACTATACCTCATGTAAAATAATATTTAAATTGCTCATCAAATTCTATGACCATATTATTTATTTAACACTTGCAACTAAGTTCTCCTCATCTAGCCAACAATATTTACTTCAAACATTCTGAAGCTCAAGTATTTTAACATAACAAGCATATAACAGAATATATTTATTATATAACTAATTTAAATGCATCAATATTCATAAGTTCAAGTAGGAAAATCATAAATATTGAAGTGGCACCATGAAAATGTTACTGTGGCTTGCCTTAGCACTGATGAGGTTCACAAAGCTCCTGGTGATCCTGAAGACAAGCTGGTTCCTCTGAAAATATTCAAAAACCACAAATGAAAATATCAACAAACCTTCTGAAAATTGCCAGAAAATCTAGACAGCAAGGAAAAATCCCATCTTTTGGGTGTTGTTAGATTTTTGGACACAGAACACGATGCAAAAAGAATCACGACATTTGGACTTGTAGAATGAAAGTTATGGCCATTTGAAGTCTCCTGGAATTTAAATGAATTTGAAAAAGAAAAACAGAGGGGGGGGGGGTGACGTCGAAGTCGTATTCTCCCAGGGCGCCACCAGTGATACCGCTTCGCGCGCGTAGTGAGTTGCTGACAAGCGGGCCCCGCTAGTCAGGCCGGAGGGAGGGGAGAGGGAAACAGAGGGGAACGGCGATTCACCGGAGCTCATGCCGGCGATGAGACTTCTTGGAGGCAAATGAGAGGGAGGGATCGACGGAGAAGGTTCTTGCGCACCTGCCCGTACCCATAGCGTGGCTAACAGTGGCCGGACATCATCGGATTTGTCCTCTCCAGCAGCGACAGAGGGCGGAGGTTGCCGGAGTTGAAGAAGACGGTGGCTTGGGGTGGCTCCAGGGGCTCTAGCTAGGCGCGTTAGCTTCACGGAGGAGAGGTGGAGGCCCTGGCGGGGTCGCCTTGGCTTGGGAATGGCCGGAGCTGCGGGAACGATCCAGAGGGGATCGCCGGCTAGCTTGGCTCAGGGGCGACAGCCCGCGGCCTGCCCGGCCGGGCTGCGGCTTCTAGTGGATATAGGAGGGAGTGGTGGTGAGTTGCGATGCTCTAGGAGGCTGCGGAGGGGGTGGGGGGGGGGTTTATAGGCGGGGCGGCGAGGAGGGCTTGAGCTCCACCGGAGGACAGCTGTCCCTGGCGCCCGGTGACGAATGGTGCCAGAGGGCGATGGAGAAGGCGACCGAGGTCACGCAGCAACTGTGCACGGGTGCGAACGAGCACAGGCACGAGGGGGAAAGAGACGAACACAGTGCACGGGCACTGTGCCGTTGGCCGGACCGTGCCCGTGCTCGCTGCGGCGAGCTCCGGCCTCGACGAGTGGCAGGGTGGAGTTAAGGGGGTGGAGACGAGGATGGTGGCGAGGGGGGACACGCTCTGGCTGGCCGAGCAGCGAGCACGCGCTCCACAGAGGCGCTGGTGACGCGCAGATTGCGCGTTTGGCATGCCAGCACACTCGGACGAACGCGATCACCGCGTAGACCGTGACATCATGCCACCTATGCACTAACCATGATGTCTGGCGTGTAGTCCTTAGTAAACCGAGGTGTTACCATGGCTCGGTTTGGTTCCAGGTGCAGCAGAAGTAAAATGGTGATGAGGTTAAGTTACTGGACAGAAACTTTGGGGAGTTACTGTGGTCAAACCACAAGGATTCAAGGGCTGAGCTTTGGGGTTTTACTGACTCTTACTAAGGTGAATAAGCTCAGGGAGAACCAGCTACATTGGAGCTAGTAAAAAGGTAGTTGCTGTAGAAACTACCATTTCAGCCCAGAAGTGATTTTATTTTCTGTAGCCAAAATACTCCAAAGAGTGGTGAAATATTTTTGCTCAGAAATGTGCCCTAGGGTCCAAAGAATATTTGGGATTTTTCTCAGGATTTTTGGGGCAACAAAAATATGGGTTGCTTTGGAGGTCAAGGAGGTTAGCTAGGGTTTTAGAGGCAAAATGAATATTTTTAAGAGAAATATTCCAAGCAATATTGTTGGGTAGGCGAGGGGTGAAATGATGGATTTGAGGAGGAGAGGGAACACTTGGGTGAAAATCAAAGGATACCCAAGTGGTCAAGTCCAAATGGTATGATTGAAAACTCCAAATCCAAAATCAACTTAGAAGAAAATCAAGCAAAGTAAAGAGGGCAAAAACCAGGCTGTGACAAACCTCCCCCACTTACAATGAATCTCGTCCTCGAGATTCGGTTGCTTGGGAAAACCATTCTGGATAACATGCCCTTAGAAATTCTTCTGATTCCCAGGTTGTTTCTGACTCGGTATGATGCATCCATTGAACCTTGTAAAACTTCCGTGACTTACTGCGAGTGAATCTTTCCACCTGATCCAAAATTTTGACTGGCCTCTCTTCATAGGTCAAGTCCTTTGCCAGCTCTATCTCTACCAAATCGGTCTTTTTCTCGGGCGGTGAGATGCACCGTCGCAGTTGTGAAACGTGTAACACGTATCGGACAGTTCCGGAGGCAGCTCCAACTGATATGCCACAGCACCTGTCATGGTTCTAAGTCTGACAGTAGAATGGGGGTAGGTATGGAGAGGCAAGATCCTAGCTATGGAGCAGTTGTACAGACAAGGGATGTACGAGTTCAGGGTCGACTGGATTTATGTGTGTGTAGGTTACAGGGGTGCGAACCCTTTACACTGAGGAGGGGGTGGCTTATATAGTGCCTGCCAGACCCCTCCGGCCCTCAGTTATACAGGGTTTAAAGTACATTAAGGCCTGGCTTTACTGGTAACGCCTTACATAAAGTGTCATCATGACCATAAAGACTACTTAATTACAGACCGTTTGGATGCAGAGTGGCTCTTGATCTCCTGGTGGTCGAGTGAGTCTTCATGGTCGAGTCTTTCGAGTCCGTTGAGTGAAGTCTCTCTTGGTCGACTGGAAGGCAGCTTCTTCTGAGGATGTCCTTGGGTAGGGTATTTAGGACAGGTCCGTGACCCTACCCTAGGTACATGAATTCATCATTAGCCCCCGAATGGATCGAGGTTTGAGTGAGGAAGGAGTTGACAAATTTTCCGACCCGTTTTTGTGTTCGGAACATGTCTCATTTTGGACCAATAATCTTTTTTGTCAATGGCAGCAACTTTTCTTTCGGTCGCCTTGATCCATTCCTTTCTTCTGTCGAGTGAACTTTTGAACTTAGTAATCTTCCGAGAGATGGATCGCAGGAAATCTACCGTCTGACAGATTGATCTGCTGTTAGCGGATTATGTGGGATCCAAATTTTGGGAAGCGCGCGAAGCGGGGCGGACCGCGGCGCTCGGATGGGATAAGGCGTAGACTCCTCGATTTCCACGCCGCCTTTTTCGCCACGTATCACGCGTGCGCGAGTGTTTCGGGATGTGATAGGATCGCCCGGGCCTACCTGTCAGCCACTCAGAAGCGGCTTTATATAAGGTGCTGGGCGAGGGTTTTTGAACAGTGTCTCCCATTTCCCTCTCCGCCCTCTTCATCTCCGCCCGTAGTGCTTGCTATCGCCTCCGCCCATCCACCCCTCGCGCGCTTCGCTGGCGACAATGGTGAAGGAGAAGACGGCAGCCTTGGAGCGCGCGAAGAAGGTGACGGCGACGGGGAAAGCGAAGGGAAGGGCGTCCAGTCGGGGCGGATCTTCGTCAAGGTCCCGCCTGCCGCAAGGTTGGGTCCAAGGGGATTGGATCCGCTCGACCATCACTGAGCCGGATCTCAATGACCTGGCCAACGAGGGCCTGATCCCTCACGTAGCGGCAAGGCTTCTGGGGACCGAGTGGCAACCGCAGCCGCAGGAGGGTGAGTGTGTTCTTCTAGCTACTCACGTAAACCGTGGGTTCTCTCTGCCGCTGAGTGTTTTCTTCCGAGGGTTCCTAAATTTCTTTGGGGCGCAACTCCACCATTTCAGTCCAAATTCCATTGCCTACCTTGCTGCCTTCGTGTCCATGTGCGAGAACTTCCTGGGTTGTCGACCACACTGGGGTCTCTTTAAGCACATATTCACCTGTCGCTCACAGACAGTGAAAAAGGCGAGTCCGGATGATGATAGGACTAAGGTTATTCAGATGTGCGGGGGTCTTGGGATTCAGATGAGGAGCAAGAGTACTTTTCCGGCCATGACCCTTCCTGAGTCGGTCAGAGGATGGCAATCGACCTGGTTCTACTGCCAAGACGAGTCGACGCCGGGGCAGTCGACTGGTCTCCCTCCGTTCTCCATGGACCGAGTGAACAAGCCCTCTTCTCTAAAGGTGCTTCCTGAAGAGAAAGCCCAAGTAAAAATGTTGATGGAGCGTGTAGTCCAGCTCGTTCGGGACGGAGTGACGGGTATGGACCTTCTGGAGGTCTTCCTTAGACGGTGCATCCAACTGCTTCAGTACTGAGGCCACCCGATGTGGCTGTACTGTGGAACCGATGATGAGACTCGGGTCCATCCAGAAGCAGTCGACGACGCTACGCTGGAGAGGTGGATGACAACAATCACAGGGAATAAGGACAACCCTCGAGGGGCCAGGAGGATACCGCCACTCGACCATTCCTACATTCCGGACACGGTATGCCCACTTATCCTCAATTGTAATCTTGCTTTATTCATTCTGCTTTGCTGCAAATTGGTCGATTGACCTTTGTTTTGTTCTGTTGTCTGTCAGGCCACCACTGAGTTATACTCGTTGCCCAATGGAGCGCAGACACCGACTGAGGAGGAGGAAGGAAGTGGGGGCGAAAGCCCGGAGGAGTGGGATTCAGATGCTGCTGATGATGATGAGGGTGATGACTCTGGTGAGGAGGAAGAAGAGGAGGAGGAGGATGAAGTTGCACCTCCTCGCTCGGAAAGACGCTCGAAGCTCATCCATGACCCTGCAACCGAGCGTGGTAAGGGGGTCGCGACTGTCGTGCAGTCGACTAAGCGCCCTCAGACCACTTCTCCGGCGCCCACTAAGAAAGCTCCGAAGCAATCTCGAGTGGCACCGTCGAAGCCGGCGAAGGTCTTGCCGAATATGAAGATGGTGATTCCCACCATATCAGGGTAATGGTGCTACTTGAGTCTTCTTGTTCCACATGAATTTATTTTTGGTCGACTCATGAGTTAACCGACTGACTTCTGGAATTGCAGTGCTGCTACTTCTGATACTTCGGCCAGGGCTGAAGATCATGAGATGGAAGACGCTACCACTTCTAAACCTGGTATGTCCTTCATAATTTCGCCTTCAGCCGATTGGCTCGTTGTCTCTAATTTTGATTCTTTTCTGCAGCTCCATCTAACGTCGTTATTGACCTTCCTGACGACGATGATGAAGAACCACTGAAGCAGAGGAGGAACAGGAGAACGTCTGCTAGCAAAGCGACTCAAGACGTGCCAGCACCCGAGACACTGGTCACGTTGGGAGAGAACATCACTCGGCCTACCGTATCTTTTGCAGTGCCGTTGACGAGTGCTCGCCCCCCGTCATCGAGTGCTGCACAGCCTTCACTTTTCTCGACCCACTACGTCCCGGAGGACCAAGCCAGTGCTGCGAAAGAAGAAATACGCCAGGCGGGAGTTATGATGGAGCAAGTGAAGGCCATCCGAGAAGCCAGCCAGGCAGCCTATGACGCCAGTTCAGCTCTCCTGAGTAATGTTCAGGTCAGTCAGTCACCGCCTGTTCTGTTAGGATATGATATTTGAAAATTCTTCTTTCTGAAGTTCCTAGTGATTGTCTTACGCCCACTGGGTGTGTCGGTTGAAATTCCAGGTTAGTGGGGGCACGCTGAGTGCACCCACTGGGTGTAGTCCCCAAGGCTATGGTGGACTGCTGGCAGTTGACCATAGTCTTTATGTCTTAAGTTTTTCCTTTATTCGACTAGGTCGAATGGATTCATAGACCGGTGGGAGCACGCTGAGTGCACCCACTGGGTGTAGTCCCCGAGACTGTGGTCGACTGCTGGTAGTTGACTACAGTCTGAAGAACATCTCCCTTTTTTTGTTGGTCGACTGGTCGACTCTAACTTGATAGAACTAGTGGGGGCACGCTGAGTGCACCCACTAGGTGTAGTCCCTGAGACTATGGTCGAATGTTTGTATTCGGCCATAGTCTTAGAAACGTATGAGTTTTCCTTAGTCACTCGGAAGTGAATTGTCTTTGACATCTGTCGATTGATTCTTCGTAGAAATCCTGCGACCTTGCGGCTCGTTATACTGAGTTGGAGAACAAACACATCCAGCTCGAACTTGATCTGAAGCTGGCCCAGGAGAACTTAACAAAGGCGAAGGAGGAAGCTAAAGGTATATTTGGTGAGGCTTTCAATGACTGCCTTTGCCCCTTGTTTGTTTCAGAGTCTGACCTTGCTGTAACTTTGCAGGCAAAGTGAGGGATGCCCTGAAGAAGAAAGACCTTGAGTTGGCTGAAATGCAGAAAGCGGATTTAGAGAAAACCAAGCTCGCAGATGAGAAGCTGGCTTCGATCACTAAGCTTGAAGAAGAAAACACCAATCTGAAAGCTGCTCTTGATGCTGCCAACAAAGAGGTCAGTCGACTAAAAAGTGATAAGATTGCCCTGAGTGACAAGGCCAGTGAGTTGGTGGGAAAGAAGAACGATCTGGAGGTTTATCTGGGTGGACTCGCCAAGAAGCTATTCCTCATGCTCGAAGGTAATCTTTTGTACCAAACAGATATTTTAACTGTGATCTTTCCATTCGGCTGTTGTCTTGACTCGGTGGTTGTGCTTGCAGAATTTTGCCAGAACTTTGAAGAGGAGACTGGTCGACTGGAAGTAAACCTGGATCCCATCAACTCTCCTGTGAAGGATGAAGTCGCCATGAACGTGCTCCGGCTTGAATCTCGTGTTGCTGCCGTCGTAGATTATCTCGCAAGGCTGAAGGTCGCCACTTCCCGCATCGACACCACACTCTGGCCCAGAGAGACGCTCCAGAATGACCTCGAGTCTCTGATGACTCGACTGAACACGGTCCCAAGTCGAGTGCAGGAGTGGAAGAAGTCTTCTGCCAGGTGTGGCGCAGACGTTGCCCTATCTCTGGCTCGCGTTCACTGCAAGGATGCGCGAGAGGACAAGCTGGCGGCTCTTAGGGTTGCTAATACTAAGAAGCACGATTTTCGGTCTTTCATGGAAACCTTCATAGCCGCTGCCACTCGGATTGCAGATGGAATCGACCTGGATGAGTTTGTTGCACCTTCCAGCCCTCCACAGGAGGGGTAAAAAACTTCTGAGCTTGATTCTTTAAATTTGCCTCGGTATGCCGAGTGATTTTTGTAACCGACAAACTTTAACAGGCTTAGCGCCTGAGCACTTTTGGTTCCGTTAGGTGTTATCCGAACTTGGACTCGACGTTTAAATATGCTTGCATTTGGTTTGAGGTATCTTTTGCAGGTTAAAGTGAGGTGCGTATTGCAATCGACTTGTTCCCCAATACACTTAGGCGAGCACTGGGCTGTAGCTAAGCCTCCGAGTGGGAGGTCTGCTCTCCACTCGGTAGGATTTTCAAAACTTAGGCGAGCACCGGGCTGCAGCTAAGCCCCCGAGTGGGAGGTCTGCTCTCCACTCGGTAGGATTTTCAAAACTTAGGCGAGCACTGGGCTGCAGCTAAGCCCCCGAGTGGGAGGTCTGCTCTCCACTCGATAGGATTTTTACGGCGTCTCTCTTATGGAGAACACATTATACTTGTGGCGTAGCTCGGAAGGAGAGGGTGATGGTCGACCTGCACCTCGTCCTCCTTGCGGAGCGCACGTTGTACTTGTGGCGTAGCTCGAAGGGGAGGGTAGCAGTCGACCTGCACCTCGTCCTCCTTGCAGAGCGCATGTTGTACTTGTGGTGTAGCTCGAAGGAGAGGGTAGCAGTCGACCTGCACCTCGTCCTCCTTGCAGATTTTTGGACACAGAACACGATGCAAAAAGAATCACTGCATTTGGACTTGTAGAATAAAAGTTATGGCCATTTGAAGTCTCCTAGAATTTAAATGAATTTGAAAAAGAAAAACAGAGGGGGGTGACGTTGAAGGCGTATTCTCCCAGGGTGCCACCACTCAGACCGCTTTGCGCGCATACTGAGTGGCTGACTAGCGGGCCCCGCTAGTCAGGCCGGAGGGAGGGGAGAGGGAAACAGAGGGGAACGGCGATTCGTCGGAGCTCACGCCGGCGATGAGACTTCTTGGAGGCAAACGAGAGGGAGGGATCGACGGAGAAGGTTCTGGCGCACCTGCCCGTACCCGTAGCGTGGCTAATGATGGCCGGACGACGTCGAATTTGTCCTCTCCAGCGGCGACAGAGGGCGGAGGTTGCCGGAGTTGAAGAAGACGGTGGCTTGGGGCGGCTCCAAGGGCTCTAGCTAGGCGCGTTAGCTTCACGGAGGAGAGGCGGAGGCCCTGGCGGGGTTGCCTTGGCTTGGGAGTGGACTAAGCTGTGGGAACGATCCAGACGGGATCGCCGGCGAGCTTGGCTCGGGGACGGCAGCCCGCGGCCTGCCCGGCTGGGCTGCGGCTTCTAGTGGCTATAGGAGGGAGTAGTGGTGAGTTGCGATGCTCCCGGAGGCTGCGGAGGGGGGGTTTTATAGGCGAGGCAGCGAGGAGAGCTCGGTCTCCGCCTGAGGACAGCTGTCCCCGGCGCCCGGCGACGAACGGTGCCAGAGGGCGATGGAGAAGGCGACGGAGGTCACGCAGCAACTGTGCACGAGCGCGGGCGAGCACATGGACAAGGGGGAAAGAGACGAATATAGTGCACGGGCACTATGCCGTTGGCCGGACCATGCCCGTGCTCTCTGCGGCGAGCTCCGGCGTCGGCGAGCGTCAGGGTGGAGTTAAGGGGGTGGAGACGAGGATAGTGGCGAGGGGGGACACGCTCTGGCTGGCCGAGCAGCGAGCACGCGCTCCACAGAGGCGCTGGCGATGCCCAGAGCGCACGTTTGGCATGCCAGCATGCTCGGATGAACACGGTCACCGCGTGGACCGTGACATCAGGCCACCTATGCACTAACCATGATGTCTCGCGTGTAGTCCTTAGTAAACTGAGGTGTTACCATGGCTCGGTTTGGTTCCAGGTGCAGTAGAAGCAAAATGGTGATGAGGTTAAGTTACTGGACATAAACTTTGGGGAGTTACTGTGGTCAAACCACATGGATTAAAGGGCTGAGCTTTGGGGTTTTACTGACTCTTACTAAGGTGAATAAGCTCAGGGAGAACCAGCTACATTGGAGCTAGTAAAAAGGTAGTTGCTGTAGATACTACCATTTCAGCCCAGAAGTGATTTTATTTTCTGTAGCCAAAATACTCCAAAGAGTGGTGAAATATTTTTGCTCAGAAATGTGCCCTAGGGTCCAAAGAATATTTGGGATTTTTCTCAGGATTTTTGGGGCAACAGAAATGAGGGTTGTTTTGGAGGTTAAGGAGTCTAGCTTGGGTTTTAGAGGCAAAATGAATATTTTTCTATTTAAGAAAAATATTCCAAGTAATATTGTTGGGTAGGCTAGGGGTGAAATGATGGATTTGAGGAGGAGAGGGAACACTTGGGTGAAAATCAAAGGATACCCAAGTGGTCAAGTCCAAATGGTATGATTCAAAACTCCAAATCCAAAATGAACTCAGGTGAAAATCAAGCCAAGAAAAGAGGGCAAAAACGAGGCTGTGACTGAGGGGGCCGGTCGGCCTCATGGTGCGCCCCCAAGGGGGGAATCCTACTCCTACTAGGAGTAGAGATTCCCCCCTTTCCTAGTCCTAATAGGAGGGGGAAGGAAGGGGAAGAAGAGAAGAAGGAAAGGGGGGCCGACCCCCTCCCAATTCGGATTGGGCTTGGGGGAGGGGCGCCCCACCTCTTTGCCGCCTTCTCTCTCTTGCACTAAAGCCCATTTAGGCTCATTAAGCCCCTGGGGGGTTCCGGTAACCTCCCGGTACTCCGGTAAATGCCCAAACTCATCCGAAACCATTCCGGTGTCCAAACATAACCTTCCAATATATCAATCTTCATGTCTCGACCATTTTGAGACTCCTCGTCACGTCCGTGATCACATCCGGGACTCTAAACTACCTTCGGTACATCAAAACACATAAACTCATAATACCGATCATCATCGAACATTAAGCGTGCGGACCCTTCGGGTTCGAGAACTACGTAGACATGATCGAGACTATCTCCGGTCAATAACCAATATCGGAACCTGGATGCTCATATTGGCTCCTAAATATTCTACGAAGATCTTTATTGGTCAAACCGCATAACAATACGTTGTTCCCTTGGTCATCGGTATGTTACTTGCCCGAGATTCGATCGTCGGTATCACCATACCTAGTTCTATCTCGTTACCGGTAAGTCTCTTTACTCGTTTCGTAGTGCATCATCCCGTAACTAACTCATTAGTTGCATTGCTTGGAAGGCTTATAGTGATGTGCATTACCGAGAGGGCCCAGAGATACCTCTCCGAAACACGGAGTGACAAATCCTAATCTCGATCTATGCCAACCGAACAAACACCATCGGAGACACCTGTAGAGCATATTTATAATCACCCAATTACGTTGTGACGTTTGATAGCACACTAAGTGTTTCTCCAGTATCTGGGAGTTGCATAATCTCATAGTCATAGGAACATGTATAAGTCATGAAGAAAGCAATAGCAATAAACTAAATGATCATAGTGCTATGCTAACGGATGGGTCTTGTCCATCACATCATTCTCTAATGATGTGATCCCGTTCATCAAATGACAACACATGCCTATGGCTAGGAAACTTAACCATCTTTGATTAATGAGCTAGTCAAGTAGAGGCATACTAGGGGCACTCTATTTGTCTATGTATTCACACACGTACTAGGTTTCCGGTTAATACAATTCTAGCATGAATAATAAACATTTATCATGATATAAGGAAATATAAATAACAACTTTATTATTGCCTCTAGGGCATATTTCCTTCAGTTTATTGCTATCGTTTTCTACATGTCAAGTATACATGTTCCTATGACCATGAGATCATGCAACTCACTGACACACCGGAGGAATACCTTGTGTGTACCAAACGTCACAACGTAAGTGGGTGACTATAAAGGTGCTCTACAGGTATCTCCGAGGGTGTCTATTGAGTTGGCATGAATCAAGATTGGGATTTGTCACTCCGTATGACGGAGAGCTATCTCAGGGCCCACTCGGTAGTCCAACATCACAAGAAGCTTGCAAGCAATGTGACTAATGGGTTAGCCATGGGATCTTGTATTACGGAACGAGTAAAGAGACTTGCCGGTAACGAGATTGAACTAAGGATGGAGATACCAACGAGCGAATCTCGGGCAAGTAACATACCAATAGACAATGGGAACTACATACGGGATTAGCTAAATCCTTGACATAGAGGTTCGACCAATAAAGATCTTCTTAGTATATGTAGGAGCCAATACGGGCATCCAGGTCCCGCTATTGGTTATTGATCATAGAGGTGTCTCCGTCATGTCTGCATAGTTCTCGAACCCGCAGGGTCTACACACTTAACGTTTGGTGACAATATATATAAGTATAGTTGAGTCATTATGGTTGTTACCGAAGGCTGTTCAGAGTCTTGGATGAGATCCCTGACGTGACGAGGAACTCCGGAATGGTCCGGAGGTGAAGATTGATATATTGGACGAAGGTTATTGGAGTCCGAAAGTGTTCTGGGGCACCAGGTGATGACCAGCATGACCGAAAGGGGTTTCGGGGGGCCCCTGCAAGTGTTGGGGGCCTCATGGACCAAGGGGAGGGAGCACACCAGCCCACTAAGGGGTTGTGCACCCCAAGCCCCTTTCCCACCTTGCTTGAGGAGGTGAGGCGCCTCCCTAGGGTTCCTCCACTTGCCTTGGGGGCCAAGGCACCTAGGAGGACGTGCCCAAACCCATCTAGGGTTTCACCCTTGGTGGCCGCCACCACTAGATGGGGCGCGCCTCCTCCCTCCACCCTTTCCCCTATATATAGAGAAGGGGAGAGAGGGCAGCCGCACCCATACGCATCTATACGTGCCACGCCGCTCCTCCTCCTCTCCCTCATAGCCATCTTCTTCTCCGTAGTGCTTAGCGAAGCTCTACTGGGATTTCTCCACCACCGCCACCACCACACCGTCGTGCTGTCAGAGGACTCGAGCTACTACTTCACCATCGCTCGCTGGATGGAGCAGGTGAAGGCGTCATCATGCCGTACGTGTGTTGAACGTGGAGGTGCCGTCCGTTCGGCACTTGGATCGGGAGTTCGTCGGACGGATCGTGTGGTATGCAAATCCAATCTCTCTTCTCGTAGATGGTCATCTCCTAGATTGGATCTTGGTGAGCGTAGGAAATTTTCTATTTCCCATGCAATGTTCCCCAACAAAAGCCGGATCATAGTATGGAATGTAATCCCGCAAGGAGTTCCATGACCCTATGGTGATCCACCTACCGATAAGCAAATCAGATACTGGAATTACCGTCGCACTAGCACACTTGAGGTATACCATGATCCGAAATTTCTCCGCGCCTAATCTCTCTACTGCAGGAAAAACACTTACTTTGCGTATTTAATTAATGTTCTTTACTTCCAAGTCGTTATTATTCTCGCTTCAACCATCTCATCATAGTTACTACTCTTGTTTATTTGACTTAGTGAACACTAGTACCTTCTGCAGAATCACAAAGCGATTACTTCACATAAGAACTATGACAACTTGTATGTGATGGAAACATTACTCATAAATACTCACCTCCGATCTTTGTTGGGATGATAACTATTTGGGATACTTATGCGAAGGTGCTACACTACCTTGTGTATATTGCAGGCCATGAAGCATTTTCTGGTGCCGTTGCTAGGGAGTGAAGTGCAGAGTATTTGTTTCATAATTGTTCTGCAGGTGTTGTTATTGTAGATGTTTTCAGTTAGTGACCGTGGTTCTACTCATACTTAGAGGACTTATTTTTCATATTATATTCCGGTTTTTTTTGCAGGAGCTTCAAGCTCTATTATTTGCAAAATTACAGAAAAATTCAAACCACTGATCTTAATACTTTGTTTACAGAAATGACGATTACTCATAAAAGAAAAATCTATGAGGGAATATGGTGCTCATATATGGGCTCAAGATCTCCTATAGTGTACCCTACAATTTTGCTACTGAGTATTTGATTGACCGAAATCTAACTCATGAAGTCAAGAAACATGCATTTTTAGGGATTGAGGAAGAAGCCCCTCAAGCACGTCTTATGTTCTTCGAAACTTTATGCGGGATTTTTAAAATCAAAGATGTTCCCGAGAATTTGTTTTATTGAAACTCTTCAAGTTTTCTCCGAAAGATAAGACAGAAGAATGGTATAATAGGCTACAATATTGCAGCATAACTAGTTGGAAGATTGTAAGGGCATATTTATCCCCAAGTTGTTTTGGTGATTGATGACAATGCTTTTGCGGACTAATCGTGTGCGTTAAGTTCTTTCAGAGATTCATCCATTGGCACGAGACGATTACCTCCCCTCGGTGTTTTATTCAAGACGGTGTAGCTCCTTCGTTTCCTTGTTGGTGGACTAGTTTCGTAGGAGTCACCGTACTATCAAGAGGGGATCCGCTTTGGTAAGACTAGGGTGGAATCAACACGTACACATCCTTATCACACCCGACGTCTTCCTTCCGCATCATTGGAGCTGCCTTTTTCTTCTGTACCTGCTCCGTTCTGTCCCAGCGGTAGTACCGTGGTCCTCAGCGGTAGTACCGCCGAAGCTCTCCAGCGGTAGTACCGCTCCACGAAGCGGTAGTACCGCTCTCAGTGGTAGTACCGCTCCAAGAGTGGTAGTACCACTTATGTGCTTCGGCCGTAGTACCGCAGTGGTTCCGTGCTACTACCGCCTCGATTCGAGACCGATGTTTTTCGTGTCGGGTTTTGCGGTACTAGGAGCGGTAGTAGTGGCGGTAGTACCGCTCCAAGCGGTAGTACCGCTCTTACTCCCGCGGTAGTACCGCTCTGGGGCCAGGGCCCTGTCTTCCTTGTCAGCGCGGTAGTACCGCTGGGTGGGAGCGGTAGTACCGCTCTCAGCGGTAGTACCACCCTGCCCTAGCGGTAGTACCGCTCTGTGCGGGGATGTATAGTGGGGTAATGGTTGGATTGGTTCCCCCACTATATAAAGGTGTGTTCTTCCCCAAAGTTGACTTACCTCTTTCCCCCGAAGCTCCATTGTTGCTCCAAGCTCCATTTTCACCCGATCTCTCTCCCTAGCCAATCAAACTTGTTGATTTGCTCAGGAGTGGTTGAGAAGGCCCCGATCTACACTTCCACCAAGAGAAATTTGATTCCCTCTCTTATCCCTAGCGGATCTTGTTACTCTTGGGTGTTTGAGCACCCTAGACGATTGAGGTCGCCTCGAAGCCATACTCCATTGTGGTGAAGCTTCGTGGTGTTGTTGGGAGCCTCCAGTTGTTGTGGAGATAGCCCCAACCTTGTTTGTAAAGGTTCGGTCGCCGCCTTCAAGGGCACCAATAGTGGAATCACGGCATCTCGCATTGTGTGAGGGCGTGAGGAGAATACGGTGGCCCTAGTGGCTTTTGGGGAGCATTGTGCCTCCACACCGCTCTAACGGAGACGTACTTCCCCTTAAAAGGAAGGAACTTCGGTAACACATCCTCGTCTCCACCGGCTCCACTCTTGGTTACTTCGTGCCTTTACTCTTGCAAGCCTACTTGTGTTGTTTCCATTGCTTGCTTATGTGCTAGTTGTATTTGCATCATATAGGTTGCTCACCTAGTTGCATATCTATACAACCTATTTTGTTGCAAAGTTTAAATTGGTAAAGAAAAGCTTAAAAATTGTTAGTTTCCTATTCACCCCCATCTAGTCAACCATATCGATCCTTTCAATTGGTATCAGAGCCTCGTCTCTTTATTAAGGACTTTGCCATCCGAAGAGTATGGTTGACACCACCGACGGTGCGGAGGAGCACTCCGGTGTGAATCCCATCTCGTCTTCGGCCGAAGGGGGAACCTCGGTCTCACGTGAGGAATTCAACGTGGCTTTAGACACATTGAAAACCTCCATGACGGCCGAGGTTAAAAGCATGTTTACTGAATTCCTAGAAGGACTTAAACAATCTACCTCGCCGATGAAAGTGGGTGATCCCACTAACAAGGTGACGGATGCTACCTCCGACAAGGGGGAAGCTAACATTGAAAAGAGTCCTTCTATTAGTGGTAGAAATGTCACCGACATCGTTGCCCATGTGGAACCCCCAATTTATGGAGGGGCGATCCCCTCCACTCATTTGAATCATGCCGGTCCTCCTCCTAAATATGAGAAAGATGAAGATTTTGATTCTTGGGTTTATCGCTTCAAACGTCATTTAAAACATGTGAACACTAACCTTTGGAGAATCATTGAAGAAGGTTTCTATCCTCATGACCCAAGCAACTTCACCCCTCGAGAAGCCGTGGACAATCAATTCAATGAGAGTGCTCTCTTCATCATCCAAGATGCAATCCTTCCCGAAGATCTCCCTCATCTTCGACCTCATGCCATGGCTAAAGAAGCATGGAAATGTGTTGAGTCTCTCTATCGAGGAAGTGCTAGCATTCAATGCTCCAACTATGAAGTGGTGCAAGATGAAGCCGATGAGTTTGCAATGAAAGAAGACGAAGAACCTCGTGAGCTCTTTCGAAGAGTGACCAAACTCGCGGTCTCACTCCGAGATCATGGAAGCAAGGACACGGATGACAATTGGATCAAGCGCAAGTTCCTCAAGGCCATGATGCCCTACAACAAGGCCATGTCCTCCGTCATTCGTCAAAGACCGGACTTCCACTCCATGACCTCAAGTGAAGTGTTGGATGAGTTCGTTGCAATGAGCATCTTGGACAAGACCGCCAACAATGCGGTGCTCCGTTCTCAAAGGGCAAAGAAGCTCAACCTTGCTTTGAAGGCCAAGGTTATTGTGGAAGAAGAGGAAGAAGTGGAAGATGAGGAGAGCAACCCCAAAGACACCAAGTATGATTATCATGAGCACATGGCCCTTGCTTCAAGACAATTTTGGAGCAAGAAGAATACAAGACCCAACTTCAACAAGAACAACTCAAGTGGCATCAAGGGCAAGCAATGAGTTAAAACTTGCTTCAACTGTGGCAATGTGAGCCATTTCGTTGCAGATTGTCCTTACGAGAAGCGGGAAGACAATGGTGGCAAATTCATTCGAAAAGACGAAGCCAAGTCATTCCCCAACAAGAACAACTTCGCCAAGAAGACTCCAACTCATGGGTTGGTGGTTCAAGAAGAATACCAAGAGGATGATGATGATGATGAAAGTGGAGAAGCAATGGCCATGGCATCCGTTGCCATTGCTACTACTCCCCCGGTGTCTCTTTTTGATTCACCCGACGAAAACATCACCGCCAAGTGCCTCATGGCTAAAGCTTCAAACAAGGTAACCCCCAACATCACAACCACCATCATTACTAATTCCTCCTTGGAGGATTGCTTTGATGATCATGATGGGTCTAATGAGGAAGTGAATGAATTTGAGTCTTTTATGAGTAAGCTCAAGGGCAAATCCAAGAAGCATTTTGTTGCTCTCTTGGAACAACTTGGTGAGGCCAATGACATGATCGAGGCTCACGAAGAAACCATCTCTAAGATGGAAGGTCATAGTCGTGACTATGCCAATGAGATATCGTATCTCTCTAATGCTCTTGAGGAAGAGCGTGTTCATCGTTTAACTTTTGAGGAGTCACACAACGATGACCATGCTAAGTTAAAGAAAGATCTTGATCATGCTCTTGTCGTGTCTCATGTGCTAACTTCCGAGAAGGCTAAACTTGGGGTTGATCATGCTAGACTCAAAGAGGAGTTTGAGATACTTGACAAGGCTCACAAGGTCTTGAAGGGTGCTCACGCTAACCTCAAGGAGTCTCATGCGCAACTCCAAGTTAAGCTAATCAAGGAAAAGGCCACCTTTCCTCATATGGAATTAATTGATAATGCATGTGCTACTAACCCGTGTTGTGAGCATGTGCATCTTGTGGAGGAGAATGCCAAGTTGAAGGATCAACTTGAGAAAGGCCTTGTGACTTGCATTCAAGGTGAGAAGAACCTCAACGACCTTTTGAGCAATCAAAAGGAAGTTGTGGCCAAGGAAGGAATTGGGTTTGCACCCAAGTCCAAGAGCAAGAAGAAGAACAACAACAAGACCAAGCATCCTCCTCCGCTCAAGCAAACGTTTGTGAAAGAGGGAGAGGGTGCTCCTAAGGAGAAGAAGGAAAAAGTGAAGGGAGTTAATGTCCAAAAGGGCAAAAGCATTTCCTCAAACAAAGCCGGCAACTTTAACCCGTCATATGTGTTGTGCCGTGCTAGTGATGGACATGTTTATGCTAAATTTGTTGGTTCTCCCTATGAGTACATTGAATGGTCTATTTGGGTTCCCAAGACCCTTGTTATTAACATCAAAGGACCCATTACTAAATGGGTACCTAAAACCAAGCATTGATCTCTTGTAGGTGTTTGCTTCCGGTGGGGGATCATGGTTGCTCGATAGTGGAGCAACAAATCATATGACTGGGAGCAAGGACTTGGTGGTGGACGTGCAAAAGATTCCATCTATGCCCACCAATGTTGAGTGGGGTGATGCTTCACACTCTAAGGTATTGGGTCTTGGCAAGGTTGTCATTTCTCATGATCTAACGATCGAGAAAGTCATGCTTGTTGAGTCCCTTGCATACAATTTGCTTTCCGTTCGTCAACTTGCACTCATGGGTTTTGCTACTTTCTTTGATATTGATACCGTGTCCCTCTTGTGGAGCAAGACTCTTAAAGTAGCCTTTGTTGGGCATGTCGAGAATGGTCTCTATGTGATTAACTTTTCGGAGCGACCCACTAAGACCGCAACATGCCTAATGGCTAAAGTTGACGTGGGATGGCTTTGGCATCGCCATTTGGCCCACGTCAATATGAGATCTTTGCAAAGTCTTCTCAAGGGGGACCATGTCCGTGGACTAACAAATGTTAGTTTTGCCAAAGATCGTGCTTGCAGTGCTTGTATCGAAGAAAAGCTTCATGAAAAGGCTCACCCTCCATCAACCATCATCTACTCGAAGAGACCCTTGGAGCTCCTTCACATGGATCTCTTTGGGCCTCCATCTTTTGATAGTCTTGGAGGTAGAAAGTATTGCTTGGTGATTGTGGATGACTATTTAAGATACACTTGGGTATACTTCTTCAAGAGGAAGAGTGAGACTCAACAAACCGTCATCGACTTTGCAAATGAAGCTCAACGTCAACATAATGCAAAGATCTTGACAATAAGAAGTGGCAACGGCACCGAGTTCAAGAACTACACCTTGGATGAGTTTCTCAGTGATGAGGGGATCAAGCATCAATATGATGCACCTTATACCCCTCAACAAAATGGTGTAGCGGAGAGGAAGAACCGGACGTTGATGGATGCGGCAAGGACCATGATGGCGGAGTTCAAGTCTCCATACAACTTTTGGGCCGAAGCCATCAACACCGCATGTCATGCATCCAATCGGCTCTATCTTCGCAAAGGCTTGAACAAGACCCCTTATGAGATACTCACCGGCAACAAGCCCAACCTCAAGTACTTCCGGGTGTTCGGTTGTAAGTGTTTCATTCTCAAGAAAGGTGTTCATTTGTCCAAATTTGAGGCTAGAGCTCATGAGGGCATATTTGTTGGTTATGCTACAAACTCTCATGCTTACTGTGTTCTCAACAAGTCCACCAAACTCATTGAGGAGACGTGTAACGTGGAGTTTGATGAAAATAACGGCTCCCAAGTGGAGCAAAGTGGTACTTGTGATGTAGGTGATGAAATTCCTCCCCAAGCCATAAGAAGAATGGGTATTGGTCAAATTATACCCATTGAGGAACCCCTTGTGGCCGAAGGAGAAGGACAATGCTCTACTCAAGTGGAGCCATCACCTCACCAAGACCCACACACTTTCGAAGAACAAAGTGAAGGCCCTCAACCTCGTGAACAAGACCAAGGGCAAGATCAACCTCAAGATGGTTGTGAACCTCTAAATGATGCCCAAGGTCAAGTTCTCCCCCTCGAGCAAGTTCAAGACCAGGAGCAAGCTCAAGATCAAGAACAAGCTCAAGACGGCGCTCAAGATGATCAATTCAACCCTCCTCCTTCCACACCCGAGGAGGAATTAGAGCGTCGTGCCGCGAAGATTGCTTCCAAGCTCACCACCCAAGGCCATCTCATGGAAAATGTGGTTGGAAGCCTAAGAAAGGGGGTACGCACTCGTAGATAATTAGCAAACTATTGTGAACATCACGCATTTGTCTCTTGTGTTGAACCCCAAAAGGTCTATGAGGCGCTCGACGACTCGGATTGGCTCAATGCCATGCATGAAGAACTCAACAACTTCGAGTACAACAAAGTATGGAGATTGGTGCCAAGGCCATCGGGGGACCACAACGTCATTGGAACCAAGTGGATCTTCAAGAACAAGCAAGATGCTCATGGGAACATCGTTCGCAACAAGGCAAGATTGGTAGCACAAGGCTACTCCCAAGTCAAGGGTATCGACTACGGTGAAACCTTTGCTCCCGTTGCTCGTCTTGAATCCATACATTTGTTGATTGCCTATGCTTCCAATCACAACTTTAAGTTGCAACAAATGGATGTGAAAAGTGCTTTTCTTAATGGTCTTATTAATGAGTTGGTCTATGTCAAGCAACCCCCCGGGTTTGAGGATCCCTACTTTCCGGATCATGTGTATCAACTCAATAAGGCACTCTATGGCCTTAAACAAGCCCCACGTGCGTGGTATGACCACCTTACCGAGTTGTTACAAGATCATCGATTTGAGGTGGGGCTAATCGACCCCACTCTTTTTACTAAGAAGGTCAAAGGGGAGTTGTTTGTATGCCAACTATATGTTGATGATATTATCTTTTGTTCTCCTAACAAAGCTTTCAATGAGGAATTTGCCACTCTCATGACCTCCAAGTTCAAGATGTCTTCGATGGGAGAGTTGAAGTTCTTCCTTGGTTTTGACATCAAACAAAGAAGAGAAGGAACCTTCATCAATCAAGCCAAATACACTCAAGACATGCTAAAAAGATTCAAGAGAAGTGATGTCAAGCCGGCTACTACTCCAATGCCCACCAAGTTCCAACTTGACATTGATCCCAATGGTAAAGCGATGGATCAAAAGGTATATCGCTCCATGATTGGCTCCTTGCTTTACCTTTGTGCATCTAGACCGGATATCATGTTGAGTGTGGGGATGTGTGCACGGTTTCAAGCTGCACCGAAGGAAAGTCACTATGTGGTGGTCAAGCGAATCTTCCGATATTTGGCTCATACCCCAAACTTTGGCTTATGGTACCCAAGAGGGGCAAACTTCAAGCTTGAAGGATTTACCGATTCTGATTGGGCGGGATACAAAGTGGATAGGAAGTCCACTTCCGGAGGGTGCCAGTTTCTTGGGTGCTCTTTGGTGAGTTGGTCTCCCAAGAAGCAAAGTTGTGTGTCTCTCTCATCCACCGAAGCGGAGTATGTGGCGGCCGGTAGTTGTTGTGCACAACTCTTATGGATGAGGCAAACTTTAAAGGAGTATGGTGTCATTTGAGACAAAGTGCCTCTTTGGTGTGACAACGAAAGTGCCATCAAGATTTCTCTCAACCCGGTGCAACACTTCAAGACGAAGCATATTGAGATTCGGTATCATTTCATCCGGGATCACATTAGGCGAGGGGAGATCGAGCTCAATTATGTCAACACTCATGATAACCTTGCAGATATTTTCACAAAGCCCTTGGATGAAGCAAGATTTCGCGAGTTAAGGCATGAGCTAAATATCATTGATTCGAGCAATGTGACTTGAACCCTTGCACCCCCACCACACTCATCTTGTTGTCTAGTTTAGGTGTAGGCATGGACATAGGGGGAGTGTTGTTTTCTCAATGAACTCTCCCTCCCCCCATTATGCATAAAACGATCAACTCTTTCACATTAGCCATTTTTGATGGTACTTGTGCTTCAAAGACGAGTTTTGGTCATGGGCCCAAGGATAATTCTTCGCGGTGCCATACCAATTGACTGAAACATAGGTGGCTCCGGCCACCGCCCTCTCTTGAGAGAGGCCAGAGCTCGCTCTACTTTCGTGTGGTTGTCTTGAAGGAGTGGGTTCTGGACCATTGTTAGTGTGTGTGTTGCCTTGTTGGTCTTCTATTTTCTTGGCCTTGCTTTCCGTTCTTTTTGTTGTGCTTGAGCTTTTTGTCTAGAGGCCTTTTTGGTTGCTGGCGGTACTACCGCTGTGAGGCGCCGGCAGGGGGTTATATCGGGGCAGGGGGAGTTTTCTTCTCCCCCATACCCATTCTCACACGCCCTCGCTCTGTTCCTCTCTCTCCAGCAACCGGCGCCGCGGGAGGGCTCCGGCGGATCTCCCTCTCTGGGGCGTTCCTCTCCATTTCCTTCGGTGGAGACGATCCCCACCTTGTCCTCTTGCAATGGATGCCGGTATTGCCCCCGTTCCCTCTTTCTTTTTGTCTAGATTTCCAATCTACCATCTTAGGGGCAGTACCAGTTGCATCTCTAGATTTTTGGCCAAATCTAGGCTTGAGTAGGATGGAGAATGCTTCTAGGCAGTTTGGATTGATGTTTGGTTGGAGTATTTTTGAATTTGGTAGGACGGTAGTGCCGGATCTGACCACGGTAGTAGGAAACTGCTGTTTCCCCGTCTCGAGCGGTACTACCACCCTCTCCAGAGCGGTACTACCGCTTGGAGCGGTACTACCGCTCTCTGTGGAGCGGTACTACCGCTTGGGGCGGTACTACCGCTAGCAGGTCGCGGTACTACCGCCCCCTATCAGCTTCCATCATGCTCTTACCTCTCAGTGATCTTTTTGCTCGTGTTTTGTGGCTTATGCTCGTTCTTTCTGGTTGTTTGCATGTTCTTGTGTGTGATTCCAGGTGATGAGCTTCCTGAGCATCCGGCTCGTCGTGTCAACCCCGGTCGTGCCACGTCCAAGCGTTACCGCACCACTGAGTCTGCCGGAGGTTCCTCAAGTGCTCCACCTCCACCTCAACTCCAAAAGAAGACTGGTGTCAAGCCGAAGCACTCTGGTAAAACCGTGACAGAAATGCAACCCAAGGAGTTTTGGGCAAGGCGCCGCCGCAACCCCTATGAGGCTGACCAAGATCCCACTTTGGTCAACCGCCCGTTCTAGAACAGGTTCCAGTTTTCCATCTTCTTTGATGTTCTCAAAGCCAAGAAGAACCTCTTTGTGAACGTGCACTCCATCGACACCGACCATCCGGAGAAGGATCCTGAGTACTTTGGTGAAGCTCTTGAGATGTGCACTCAACTGAACATTCTTGAGGTCATGCTATTCAACAAAGATTATGATGCTGATATTGTGGCTCAATTCTATGCCATGGTTCATCTCGGGACTGATGACGACAGGACACTGACTTGGATGACCAATGGCAAGTTGATTTCAGTCAAGTGGAAAGCTTTCATGGAGTTGATTGGGGTGCAAGATCTAGGACTTGAGTCTCCTGTTGGCTTTCGCCCACACCGCAACACCAACTCCACTCACAAGCAAGCTCTATGGCCCTACTGCACTTTGAGGATCAACCCTGAGACGAAGAAGGAAACTTATGAGCCGCCTGCCTATCTGGATATCCTTCACCGTGTCTTCAGAGAGACTCTTTTCCCTCGTATCGGGATTCTGGATCAGGTTCACTCCTATCTCGTGGACATGCTTCTATTTTTCCAGCGTCAGAAGGAACAGAACACCGGAGAGTCCCTGGATATTTCCCATGTTATGTGGTCTGAGCTGATATCTGCTATCTCCAAGCACAAGTGCCCGATTTACGGTCCGTTCATCATGCTGCTTATTGAGAAGGCCTGGGCTCGTGTCTATCCCAAGGTGATGCTGGAGACTGGAGAGTTGGTTTCTCACGACATCAAGCATCTGAGGAAGAAGGATAACTGGGGCACTCAGGCCCCTAAGACTGGAGTTCCTTCATCTGCTACTGCCATGGAGACCGAGGAGGAGACTGGGGCTGAGGATGATGATGATGACTACATGCCTTCTGAGGCAGAGCCCTCTTGGGCAAAGAAGCTCAAGTCTAAGATGAAGAAGTTGTTTTGCATGGAGTCTCACGGTCAGTACATGACTCATGTGGCTGAGAAGAAGGCTCGAGGTCGCCACAAGGAGCTCATGCATCAGTTGGGTGCTACAGTTAACAGTGGATCTGAGGACCAGCTTACTGAGGAGAAGGAGTGGATTCAGTAGCATTGCCCGTGGACCGATTCTGATGCCGAGCACTTACCGACCGACGACGGTGGCGCAGATGATCCCGCTGAGATCTGATGTGTGTGTCCTTCTACTGCTATCACCTAGAGCCGTAGCAACACTCCCTCTCCTTTTTGGTGTCTCGATGCCAAAGGGGTTGAGATTTTAGGGATTTGTGCTTTGTGTCTTCCGTCTTCTGTGCTTGTGTTTTCCTCGCTATTTGCTTTGGTTAGTTTGTGTCAGTGAGACCTAAGTTCCTGTCATTTGGTGTGAGACATATGCTACCTTATCTTTCCAGTATCATTATCTATGTCACTATCTAGCTTATGAGTTGCATCCTTATCTTGTTAAGTTATCTATGCTCCTCTCATATACCCTACTTAGGTGATTGGTCGGTCTCTAAAATGTAGGGGGAGCGTTGATCCTAGTATGTGTGCCGTGCAGTCCAAAGCACTTATCTAGATAGCACACATCTAGGGGGAGCCCATCTACATTTTAGGACGGTGTGGTTTTGCGCTTGTCCTATATCTCTCATGTTTGTGCAAATCCCGTATTGTCATCAATCCACCAAAAAGGGGGAGATTGTAAGGGCATATTTATTGTTTTGGTGATTGATGACAATGATTTTGCGGACTAATCGTGTGCATTAAGTTCTTTCAAATATTCATCCATTGGCACGAGACGATTACCTCCCCTCGGGGTTTTATTCAAGACGGTGTAGCTCCTTCGTTTCGTTGTTGGTGGACTAGTTTCGTAGGAGTCACCGTACTATCAAGAGGGGATCCGCTTTGGTAAGACTAGGGTGGAATCAACACGTACACATCCTTATCACACCCGACGTCTTCCTTCCGCATCATTGGAGCTGCCTTTTTCTTCTGTACCTGCTCCGTTCTGTCCCAGCGGTAGTACCGCGGTCCTCAGCGGTAGTACCGCCGAAGCTCTCCAGCGGTAGTACCGCTCCATGAAGCGGTAGTACCGCTCTCAGCGGTAGTACCGCTCCAAGAGCGGTAGTACCGCTTATGTGCTTCGGCCGTAGTACCGCAGTGGTTCCGCGCTACTACCGCCTCGATTCGAGACCGATGTTTTTCGTGTCGGGTTTTGCGGTACTAGGAGCGGTAGTAGTGGTGGTAGTACCGCTCCAAGCGGTAGTACCGCTCTTACTCCCGCGGTAGTACCGCTCTGGGCCAGAGCCCTGTCTTCCTCGTCAGCGCGGTAGTACCGCTGGGTTGGAGCGGTAGTACCGCTCTCAGCGGTAGTACCACCTTGCCCTAGCGGTAGTAACGCTCTGTGCGGGGATGTACAGTGGGGTAACGGTTGGATTGGTTCCCCCACTATAAAGGTGTCTTCTTCCCCAAAGTTGACTTACCTCTTTCCCCCAAAGCTCCATTGTTGCTCCAAACTCCATTTTCGCCCGATCTCTCTCCCTAGCCAATCAAACTTGTTGATTTGCTCAGGAGTGGTTGAGAAGGCCCCGATCTACACTTCCACCAAGAGAAATTTGATTCCCTCTCTTATCCCTAGCGGATCTTGTTACTCTTGGGTGTTTGAGCCCCCTAGACGGTTGAGGTCGCCACGAAGCCATACTCCATTGTGGTGAAGCTTCGTGGTGTTGTTGGGAGCCTCCAGTTGTTGTGGAGATAGCCCCAACCTTGTTTGTAAAGGTTCGGTCGCCGCCTTCAAGGGCACCAATAGTGGAATCACGGCATCTCACATTGTGTGAGGGCGTGAGGAGAATACGGTGGCCCTAGTGGCTTCTTGGGGAGCATTGTGCCTCCATACCGCTCTAACGGAGACGTACTTCCCCTTAAAAGGAAGGAACTTCGGTAACACATCCTCGTCTCCACCGGCTCCACTCTTGGTTACTTCGTGCCTTTACTCTTGCAAGCCTACTTGTGTTGTTTCCATTGCTTGTTTATGTGCTAGTTGTATTTGCATCATATAGGTTGCTCACCTAGTTGCATATCTATACAACCTATTTTGTTGCAAAGTTTAAATTGGTAAAGAAAAGCTTAAAAATTGTTAGTTGCCTATTCACCCCCCCTCTAGTCAACCATATCGATCCTTTCAAAGATGTGTGCACGAAAGTTTATGGCTAAATTGTTCCCTTGCTCTAAAATTGCAAGACTCCAAAAGGATCTTACTTCTTTTGTTCAAGAAATTGGGGAGAGCTTGTATGCAGGTTGGGAAGATATTTTGAACTTTTGAATCTTTGCCCTCATTATGGTTTTGATGAGTATGCTATACTTCGTATATTCAATAATAGAATCAATGATGAATCTAAATCCGTTCTTGTTTTAAGTGTAGGAGGATGCCTTATGTCCCTTACTTTTAGAAGATGGAAAAGAATTGATAGAATTGAATATGACTATTAGAGTGCAATGAAATATCGAGGAACCTATTAAATTCACAAGAAAAATTTATCATGATAAAGACATGGAGGAATTTAAGAAGGTGACTCAACAAAAAGGTAAACCTGTTGAACAAGTTATTCATGAAAAAGTGGATCTATTTACTATCTATCAACAGGAAGACGAGCTCAAAGAGACGATGAATAGGTTTAAACACGATCAAAAGGGTTTCAACAGAGATCTTAGGAGATGTATTGATGAAAATGAAAAGGTTATATCTTACCTCTCTGAAGAATTACATGGTTTAGGTCATGCCATGAAAAACCTTAACAAACATTCTCGCATGATAGAAAGTCAATGCTCGCAAATTTTTGAACCTCGATCACTAATTCTCACCCAAATGAATAAATATGATCTTGTTTCTTTTAACTAGGTTTGTACTCAATGTGGTAAAATGATGCAGGATCCAAAAGGACCTGAGTGGTTTGAGAAAGAACAAGTGTTGAAGAGGAGAGAGAGAGAGAGAGAGAGAGAGAGTCAAAGTTAAAATCCAAGAGGCTGATGATCTCCTCAACAATGACAAAGACCAAGAAGTACCAGTTCATCAAGGGGCAAAGGCGATGAAGAAGAAGGGGAGAAAGATAAATAAGTTGATTCCAACACGGAAACATTCAATGGTAATAATAATGTTGATGAAGAGACTACTCCAGAACCTGATAGAACCGAGGAATTGACCATATATAAGATGAGCAAGCCTCCATATCCAGCAAAGGGTGAAAGCAACCAGGCTTCGAAAAGCAAAGATAAAGGTAAGGAGAAAGAAAAAGAAAAAGGTGAAAGGAAGAAAAGTCTTCCTTACCCTAAGGCAGTTAGACCGCCTTCGAATAATGAGTTATATTGATCTATCTTAAAGGCTATTAAGACTCTTCAAGTTTTGTTGCACGTAACTGACATACCGAAGATTCCTACTTTTGCTACATTTTTGTGTGATATCATTAACAATAAGAGAAGCATGAATTTAGAAGAACATGTGGCAATGATAACGAAGTACCCCTTTGAAGACAAGATATGGGCAAATACTTAGAGATCTAGGTATACCGACAATATCTTGTTCCATAGGTATTATCGATAAAAACATTGCTCTTTGTGATATAGGAGCTTGGGTAAGCGTTATGACTTTAACACTTTATAGCAAGTTGAATTTAGGAGAATGCATCCTGACATAAATAACTTTGTAGATGCTTGGCAAGTCAACGAACAAACCAATAGGAGTAGCCGAAGACATGCTCTTGAGATTGGATGGACACATTATTCTTTCTGATTTCATTATACTTGATGTGCCTGAAGATGAAAACTATCTATAATTCTCGGGTGACCATCTTTTAATACCGTAGGTGCAACTTTGGAGTTGCTGGAGGGAAGGTAAATTTCCAAATATAGGACGACGAGATCATAAGATACTTCCTAAAAAACCAGGAGAGAAATAGAAGTATATTCCACCTTTGAAGCAAATATGTGTGGTAAGTAAGGAAAAAATTAGGCCACCGGAGACCGAAGACTGCAATGAAAGGTAAAAGGTTGAGTTAAGCAACATAAAAATAATAGTATAATGGGAGGGAACTCATCATCTCCGTAAAAGATCAAGTTTAGTCTTTGTTAGAATGCTCTCTTACAAGTACTTGACTAAATAACGCTCCAGCAAGTCTTGTTTAATTTTGTTTTGTAGGAGAATTACCAAGAAGAAGAAAACCAAAGGAAAATATAAAAGGGGGAGCAACAGATGAAACGACGGCCAAACATATAAGCGCGTCCGCTCGTATGAGCGATCATACCGGAGGGGGCGAGCTATGGCCGAAACCAACAGAGCCTAAGACAACCTTCCATACAAGTGTGTCTGCTCATATCGGCAGCCGTATCGCTTGGTCGGCCAAATCCACTGAGGCACTAGAGCCAAGGACGACGCCTCATACGAGCGTGTGCGATAGTACGAGCGCTTATACTGCCTCAGCGCCACAACGCATGACCCCTCCAGAATGCAAGACGACCATTCATACGAGCGTGAGAGCTTGTACAAGTGGTCATACCAGGTACACAAACCCGAAATCTGGGATTTTGAATGCGTGATGACATCTGATATGACCATGGATTTTGAACGGATGATGGCATCTGATACGAGCATGTGCGCTCATATTGCGAAAAATCTCATAAAATCGGCTGAAGGCGCAAGGGGAAGGGCTTCTTCTTCCTCCTTGCGTCCACTCTCTTTCTTTCACTCTCAAACCCTAATAAAAATCACAAAAGAATTTCAACTCTTCACGGTTTTCCTTTGTTTGATCTATGCATCTTCATCACCGGTCTATTTCTCCTCTAATCCATGGTTTATTTTTATCCTCCCATGGTTATTTCATTCTAGTTATTCCCCTAGATGACATGCAAATAATTTTGTTTTATCGTTAGATTTGAATGTTAGGATTCAAAGCAATTGGTTAGGATTGATCTTAGGTAGTATTTGAACTTGATCTCGACGTTAAACTTATAGTTTTTTTGCAGGTCATGATGAAAGTAGCAGCAGAGAAGAAGGTTGTGACCTCGTGCACCAAGCGCACCCGAAGCAAGGGAGAAAGCCTTAAAGCCGCTATGGACAGGGACTATGAGCGGGTAACACACCACAAGCCGGTGTCCACTAGGTGGAGGTCAGAACTGTTCTTGCATGAGGAAGGGCTCTTCAATGACTTTGCCTGGATAGGCACCAATACCGGCATGGAAGTCTTCAACAACTTCCACTACTTGACGTATAGGGGCTCACACTCGAGTTCCTTCCAGCTTCAGGGACACCCTCGAGTACCCCGATGTTCCACCGAGCTGCACCTTCTCCTTGGGAGGAGAGATGTGCTTGATGATTCTCCAGTAGTTGTGTAACTGCATTGGGTTCGAGAACCAATGGTTTCTCGACACCAAGGGGCAGACCACCATCGAGGCATGTGGTACATCTCCAATGTATCTATAATTTTCGATTGTTTCATGCTATTATTTATCAATCTTGCATGCTTTATATGCATTTATATGCTATTTTATACCATTTTTTGGGACTAACCTATTAACCTAGTGCTCAGTGCAAGTTCCTGTTTTTGGCTTTTCGGAAAATCAGTACAAACAAAGTCCAAACACGATGAAACTTTACGGTGATTTTTTCTGGACCAGAAGGGACCCTAGAAGCTTCAGGAGGAGGCTAGGAGATATATGAGAGGGGCACGAGCTCACCAGGCGCACCCTCTGAGCTCGTTGGCCCCTCGTAGCTCCGTTTGACCTAATTCCGACTCTATAATTTCCCAAACCAACAGAGAGCCACCCGAAACACTTTTTCCGCTGCCGTAAGCGTCCGTTCTTCCATGGTCCCATCTGGAGGCCTTTTTTGGTACTCTTTCGGAGGGGAACCAATCACGACGGGCTTCTACATCATCCTTGCTTCCTTCCAATGATGCGTGAGTAGTTTACCACAGACCCATGGGTACATAGATAGTAGCCAGATGGCTTCTACTCCCTCTTTTATCTTCAATACCATGTTCTCCTTGATATTCTTGGAGTTCTATCCAATGTAATCTTCTTTTGCAGTGTGTTTGTTGGGATCAGATGAATCGTGGGTTTATGATCATATTATTCATTGAAAGTAATTCAGTCTTTTCTGAACTTTATTATGCATGATTGTTATAGCTTTGTATTTCTCTCTGATCTATCTGTTTGGTTTGGCCAACTAGAATGATTTATCGTCAGTGGGAGAGGTGCTTTGTAATGGGTTCAATCTTGCGGTGCGCTATATCAAAGTGACATAAGGGGACAAGACACATATTGTATTGTTGCCATTAAGAGTAAAATCACAGGGTTTATTCATATTGATTGGGTTTACTTTGTCTAAATCATGCATCTTGCTTAAGGAGTTACTCCATTTTTCATGAACTTAATACCATAGATGCATGCTGGATAGCTGTCGATTGGTGGAGTAATAGTACTAGATGTAGGCAGGAGTCGGTCTACTTGTCTCAGACATGCTGCCTATATACATGTTCATTGCCGTGAATACGTCATAACTATGCGCTTTGCTATCAATTTCCCATTGGTGCGGAGATCTGCTATACAAACGGTTTTTACCCCTTTCCATGATAGAGTTTTAATCTTCCGCCTTGCTTGCGTGTGCGATAGGGGGGTGGGGTGGGTCCTTCCCACACGACCCAGAAACCGTCGCGATAGGTCCTCTAGCCGCACATGCGGAGCAAAATGGGCTCATGCGCGATCTGGCGAGGCATCAAAAACAATTGTACAAGCCTAGTCAGTTCCGTTTGTATGAACATCCCACATAGTGAATCCCAGGAAAACGTTTCCGTTCGTATGTATATCGCGCACAACTTTTTATGTGGAAATGTTTGTGTAAGGTGGCCTAATGCAAACAGTTGTGTGGCGTAAGTCGTGTGTGGTTGTTCATTGATCTAACACACCTACTTTCTAGAAACCGTGTGGGTTGTTTGAGTTCATCGCCCACGGTGTTGTCTGAGAAATCATTTGCAATAGAAAACCCCAATAAGCAGGCTAATTGGCCTATTATTGATAATCCATTTAGTAATCAAATTGGCATTTCTTATGAAACAGACCGTATATTTCATATCCGTATTATGGTAGGCAAGATTTCATAAGTGAGTTACATCAGATAGCTTCACTCAGTTACACCATATAGGCATATAGCTAGCTGCGCCGTTACACAACAGTACCAAGTTTCACATGGAACATTGAAAACCTTTGGGAAGTAGCATCATACACGATAATAGACCGATAAATGTCATCTGGGAAACTGCAAAAGCAGAAGGCGAACACTGATCCTTTAGTTATGTTGAATGTCCTTGCAACTTTAGGCCAGTGGCTATGGATAATTTCCCATCCAACCTTCACCCTCTTGAGGAAGACCTCAATATTGTATCGTGGGTGTTGAATGAATACCTTCCTTGCCTCTTGACCATGCAGGTGGTTTGAGAGGTAATCATCGGTGAACTGCTTTGGAAAGGACTGTACAAAGATATGCATAAATATTTGTTCTAAATTTTGAAATGGAGCAAGGGGAAAAAAGGTAAAAGAGTTAGTACCATCCTATAGTTGACTGATGTCTTCTTCATTGTGCAAACAAAGATCTTGCTGTTATTCGTTGCAAGTTTCTTTATCCTAACAATCTTTCTGAGTTTCTTGACTTGACTGATATTTATGGACATCTAATTTCCCCATATGCTAAATGGATCGAACAGTGGGTCTAAACCTATGATAGCAGGACCTACATGTGCAAGACCAAATTGTTAAAAACCTAAATATTATAATGATTCCTACAATTGCACAATAATGTGCTATTAGCGAAAGAACCATGCATATGCAAATCTCGATGGTAAACCTCAGTGCCCCCCATTGTTCCCCTGCAACACATATAAGCCAGATCTTGATCAGGTTAAGTGAGGGTTGGCATACAATCAGTGGAATATGTGAATGAAAAATAAACAAATTGCAAATCCAACAGATTAACTCGAGACGCATGGAAAAGACAGTTAACCAAACCAAACATGCTAAACAACTTGGAAATGGAGAAACTGTATATGTTTCTTGTGTATTTAGGACAACCAAATTCGATTTATTTCTCACATGCATAACACTACAAAATTACACCCATAACAAATGAACATTAGATTATAAAATTGAACCAAACAGTTAACTGGACAGCAAAACAAATGAACCAAACAGTTAACTGCGCACCACATTGCAGAATAGAACATATACTAGAAGATAAGACAGCTAACCAAACCAAGAATGCTTGAGAAGTACTAGGAAATGTAGCAATTGTGGGACCAAACTGTTAACCGAACATCACATTTCAGAAGATCAGATTGCATACTAAAATTACAGAGGACAATTTACAAAAAGGCACCAGCGGTGGCCTCGAGAAAACACCATGAACTGTATTTTAAAGTATCCAACCGTGTGGTGGCGTCGATGGTGGCCTCGAAGGCGAGGTACTCCTCCAAGATCTGGCGGTCGACACGCATGGCATCCATCGCGACCTAATCCACGCACGTGGCCACGATTTGCTTCTCCTTGCCAGATGCTCTGTAACATCCCAAAATTCTAAATTTTGGAATGTTATATTAAATAAATAACTTTGATTGCATGTTTGATTGTAGTGTGAATGATTGTGTGAAACTGAGTGGAATTTGAAACTTTTTGAAAATTGAATGAGTGGGAATAAAAGAACTTTCCCCAAACCTTCATCCTTGCATTTTGATCTCCATGAATTCAAATTCATTTCAAATACAAAACCCTAGAGTGAAGATGATATGAATTCTTTCATTCTAAAAAAATGGAAGTGGTTTTGAAAAGATTTGAATTCCATTTGAAAATATTTCAAATTCAGAAACTTTATGCAGCTCAATGATTTTCATGACAGAAGATAAAATGACTTCTCCAGGTTATCTAAAATATGAGTTGGAAGTTGAGGAGAATCAAATTGAATGTTCCTTCAGAATTATTTTGAAACCCACTTTCAATTTGAAGTTATTTGAATTTTCAAATTTCAAAACCCCAGGAACAATTCAAGAGAGAGAAGTAATACGACACTTCAAATATTCAGGGACATTTGAAATATATTTGGCCAAGTAAAAACAGAAAAGAATTCCTGGTTTGAAATTCAAATACTAATTCATTTAAGGGTTTTTATCAAATTATTTTTCTCCAAAAATAAAACATATTGGAAATAGGGTAACATGATTCCCTTCAACAGAAAAATGGAGAAAAATAAATTTGAATTCATTTTTGTATTTTAAAATAATTATATTTACATTTAAATGCAATAGTGGCACTCTTTGAATTTTGAGATTTTGTGTGAATTTTATTTGGACTTGAAAATTAGTCCATGTTATAGGATTATTTTCCTCATTATTTTTGATATATAATATGTATATATGTTATTTTTATTTATTTTCTGGTATTCTTTTTCTCTCTCTCCATATTCAAAACAGGGAAAAAATCGGTAAGAGGAAACCCCAGCGCGGCTCACACCAGCTGGCCCACCTCCACACCTCTCGCACCCAAAGGCGTTTCCCCTTGGTCGCCTGATCCCCCCTGCTCGCTCTCTCCCGCTGATCGCTAGCCCCGCCCCTTTCTTCCTGCACATGCCATGCCGTGCTAGAGCACGCCCGGAGCGCGCCGAATCCCGTATCTCTCGGTATCGCGTCCCCAGCCTTTCCCCTCGCGCACGTCTATGGCCTATAATAGCTCTCATACCCCTCTCTCGACCCCCCTAGAACCCGTGCCCGAGACCCACCATATCGTACGTCCTCGCCGTTCCAATCTCGCCAGCCGCCGTTTCGATCATCCGTGATTCCCATACCGGTGAACCCTTGTTTGACCCTTCATTTTGCCAATCGGCTTGTCAACTCCATGCACACGTTTTTGACATTGTTTGGGCTCCCAGATCTGGCTGGGCCCTCTCGCTCGAGCTCAACCAAATCCGCCGGAGCACGGGAGTTCACCGGAGCATTCCCAACATTGCACCGCTTGCTTCCATCATCCCCGAGCTCCATCTCCGCCAGCTTCGTGCCCCCCTCTATCCGCCGCTTCACCCCAACCCCACCATCACCACCAGAGATCGCCGGAGGCATCGCCATCACCTATCAAAGCCGCTTGATTGCATGTATCTGCATTGGTAATTCCCCAAAGAGGAGGGGATGATGCAGCACAACAACGATAATTATTTCCCTCAGTTATGAAACCAAGGTTATCAATCCAGTAGGAGAACCAAGCAACACTATGTAAACGGCACCTGCACACAAATAACAAAAACTTGCAACCCAACGCGTAAGAGGGGTTGTCAATCCCTCCTTGGTATTGAGATAGATCAAATTGTATGAGAATTGGTAAATAGATCTAGCAAAACACTAAATAAAGTATGTAAAGAAAAAGAGCAACAAGGTATTTTTGGTTTTTTGGATAAATAGATTTGAAAAATAATATGATAGGAAATAAACCCGGGGGCCGTAGATTTCACTAGAGGCTTCTCTCGAGAAAATAGCATACGGTGGGTAAACAAATTACAGTTGGGCAATTGACAGAAAAGCAAATAATTATGATGATATCCAAGGAAATGATCATGTATATAGGCGTCACGTCCAAGATTAGTAGACCGACTCCTGCCTGCATCTACTATTATTACTCCACACATCGACCGCTATCCAGCATGCATCTAGTATATTAAGTTCATGGAGAAATGGAGTAATGCAATAAGAACGATGACCTGATGTAGACAAGATCTATTCATGTAGGAATACACCCCATCCTTTTATCCTTAATAGCAACGGTACATGCGTGTCATGTCTCTTTATATCACCGAGACTGAGCACCGCAAGATCGAACCCATCACAAAGCTCCTATTCCCATTGCAAGAAAAATCAATCTAGTTGGCCAAACCAAACCAAAGTTTCAGAGAAGAAATACGAGGCTATAAAGATCATGCATAAAAGAGTTCAGCGAAGACTCAAATAATATTCATGGATAGATCTGATCATAAACTCACAATTCATCAGATCCCAACAAACACACTTCAAAAAGGCATTACATCGAATACATCTCCAAGAAACTCAAGGAGAACATTGTATTGAAGATCAAAATGTAAGTGCATCTAGTGCCCTTTAGTGATTTTGGTGTATTGAAGGCTTATAGGTTAAGGGACTGATGCGTTTGTGAGTGTACACAGGTCTATAAGTCAAAGAGGAGTTTGATATTTACAGAGAAAGTCGACCCCTAAAAATGAAGTTCTTCGACTGAAGACTTTGATATTCTGAAGACTTTCTGAAGACTTTGAAAGTGAAGAAATTGGTGTGACCTTGAAGACTTGGTATTCATTCGAGGAACATGAAGCGTGAAGACTTTTGTTTTCGTAGTTTCATTTTCTCTTTCTTGAGTCATAGGAAACACCGTACTGTTAAAGGGGGTCGAGGAAATACTAAGGAAAAATTTCCATGTGATGCTCATCTCAAAATCCTACATCTACCAATCCCTTCGAGTGAAGCCATTGGAAATCTCATACAGTTCAGTCAATTTCTTCAGTGACAGAGACGCAGTTCTTCTGGTCACTGATGACTTTGCTCTGACTGAGGAGTTAGGAATTCGCCAGTGCGAATTGCCTACACAGTGAGGAACATGATAGCCCTGAGGAATTTGAGAGTCAAATTTCCGACCGTTGCTGTGCTGCGCGCCGGCTGTCCCAAAATATCTTAACCACCTAACGGTCATATCATTGAAGGGCATTTATGTCTTATCATGTCGGGCTGCTCCCTAGGCTATAAATAGCCGCCCCCTACAACCACTAGTTGGTTGGCTGCTCCGAGAGAACTTGACACTTGTCATTTGAGAGCAACCCATCCTCCGAGGACTTTGAGCGAAAATCATCAAGTGAGGAAAATCCCAAAACCAAACCCCCACAAACCCAAAGTGATTGAGCATCACTGAAGAAATTGATCCCGCGTGGATCCGACGCTTGTTACCTTTTAAGACTGTGCTTCTTCCAGACGGTTAGGCGTCAAGGTCTAGAGCATCCAAGAGGAATTGTGGATCGCCGAGTGACCAAGTCTGTGAAGGTTTGGAAGTCACCTGAAGACATACCACGAGTAATTGGACGAGGCCTACGTGGTCTTAGTTCAAGGAGAACACGGTGAGGACTGGGTGTCCTGAATTGCGGCTCAGAGATTGGGTGTCCGGGACTGCGTGTCCTCGAGTTTAAATACTCAGCCGCTCCAACCAGACGTACAACTGAGATAGCAGTTGGAACTGGTTTACCAAATCATTGTCTTCACCAACTAACTGGTTCTATCTCCTCAACCCTTTCCTTTCCTCATTGCTGTGTTGAAAGTTTGTTCATATCTGTGCTTGAAGACTTTGACTGAAGACTTTCACAAATTCCTCAGTTCAAGTTCTTCAGTCTGTTTGTCTTTGTCTTGTGTTATCCTGTGATTACGCTTTTTGTACTCTGTGCTTGTCTTCATTTCATCATGATGACCATGCTAGTATCCTGTTATGTTTACTTCTGAGTACTCATTCCGCTGCAAGTAGTTCTTCGCTAAGTAATTTCCTCACCAGCAAATTCCTCAGTGAAGAATTCATAAAAATCGCCTATTCACCCCCCCTCTAGTCGATATAACGCACTTTCACAAAAAGAGAGAAGAAGCCATCTAGCTACTACCTACGGACCTGTAGGTCTGTGGTAAACTACTCATGCATCATCGGAAGGGCAAGGGTGATGATGAAGAACCTCCTCCAACAGAGTGTCGGAAAAGGCCTCTAGATTGGATCTCGTTGTTCTGGAAAACTTGCAGCGGCTGGAATTGTGTTTCGCGGACTCCCCTAGGGTTTTCGGGATTTTAGAGTATATATAGAGCTGAAGGTTGATGGAGAATCTTCCCATGAGCCCCACTACCCTCCAAGGGCGCATGGGGCGTCTGGCGCACCTTGGTGCCTAGTAGTCCACGTGGGCCTCCTCTGGTGCACTTCCTTGGCCTCTTGGGTGCCTTCTGGGCAGAAAAAAATATCAAAAAAGTTTCCTGGCATCTGGACTCCATTTGGTACTGATTTTCTGCGAAGTAAAAAACAAGTAAAAACAACAACAGACACTGGGCACTATGTCAACAGGTTAGTCCCAAAAAATGATATAAAGTTGCTAGTAAATGAGTATAAAACATCCAAGAATGACACTTTAATAGCATGGAACAATAAAAATTATAGATACGTTGGAGACGTATCACCGCTACACCGTCGTCTTAGCTGCGATAAGTCGCCGACGAACCTCTCCTACGTCCGATTTGATTTATACGACTTAGATTAGATTTTAAACGAAGGGGTAGGTTTTATTTTAATCAGATCGATTTTGTTCAGTTTTTCTCTAGTTTAGAATGAAATGACTGCCTGTTTTTTCTATTTAGCCGCTGCCGCTGAATACCCTAAGTTTCGGCCGCTTGCTCGCAATGACCGCCCACAGCCAACGAGAAGCTGCCACATGGCCTGTTTCCGTTAGATAGGCTTTTCCTTATTTTCTGTTTTGTTTGAATATACAGATAGTTCTGTTTTTAGATTGCTTATATCCTTTAGTCTACTTAATGTTTTTGAGTGTTTCCAATTGCACTTTGTCTTTGGCTATAACTTGACTTAGGATTATTATTTTTGTGCGATTCCTTTTGCTCCTGGTCACCAGGACCTTTGCCTATCTAGTAGAAGTTTCAAATCTATTTTTTTATTTAAAATTAATTTAGACCAGAAATAGTACTATTTTACTTTAGTTTTGTTTTATCCTTAGTTCTTTTGTTTTTAATCATTTCTTCTTGCAACTTTTGACAAGTTTTACTTTGTTTTCTGTTAGGAACAATAGTCACTTTTATTGGTAGTTAAAATAAATTTTATTATTTATCTTTCTCTAGTTTTGTAGTAAAACTTGCATAGTTATAAAATAGGGTTTTATAAAAACTTTTTATTTGTTTCTTTTTGCTAGTAAAAGTTTATGAAAAATACTTTATGTTAACTTAGTTGTTTTATATTTTCTTTTCTATTAATTTATTAGTTTAATATTTTCTTGCTGTTAAGTTTAATTAGGACAAAAAACCTTTTGGTGTTGTGTCATAGTAGTTTCTTAGTTGTTTTTCTTTGTAGTTTTCTTTGATTTTCATTGGTTTTTTATTTGATATTATTTGTTGAATGATAATTTGAAGGCTAAAATTGATTGCTAGAGTGGATGCTTATATGAATGTCATGCTTGATGATACGTCTCCATCGTATTTGCTTTTCCAAACTCTTTTGCCCTTGTTTTGGACTCTAACTTGCATTATTTGAATGGAACTAACCCGGACCAACGTTGTTTTCAGCAGTATTGCCATGGTGTTATTTTTGTGCATGATAAGAAGTTCTCGGAATGACTTGAAACTTCACGGAGATAACATTTGGAATTAATAAAAAATATTGGCAAAAGAATCAGTAGAAGGGGGCCCACACCCTGGTCACAAGGGTGGGGGCGCGCCCTCCGACCTTGTAGGCCCCCAGGACCTCCACCAACCTCAACTCCAACTTCATATATTCACTTTCGAGGAGAAAAAAAATCAGAGAGAAGGTTTCCTCGCATTTTACGATATGGAGCCGCCGCCAAGCCCTGTTCTTCCTCGGGAGGGCAGATCTGGAGTCCATTCGGGGCTCTGGAGAGGGGAATCCGTCGCCATCGTCATCATCAACCATCCTCCATCACCAATTTCATGATGCTCACCGCCGTGCGTGAGTAATTACATCGTAGGCTTGCTGGACGGTGATGGGTTGGATGAGATTTACCATGTAATCGAGTATGTATTGTTAGGGTTTGATCCCTAGTATCCACTATGTTCAAAGATTGATGTTGCTATGACTTTGCTATGCTTAATGCTTGTCACTAGGGCCCGAGTGCCATAATTTAAGATCTGAACCCTTTATGTTTTCATGAATATATTTGTGTTCTTGATCCGATATTGCAAGTTATAGTCACCTACTACGTGTTATGATCCGGCAACCCCGGAGTGACAATAGTCGGGACCACTCCCAGTGATGATCGTAGTTTGAGGAGTTCATGTATTCACTAAGTGCTCTATTAAAAGGAGGCCTTAATATCCCTTAGTTTCCACTAGGACCCCGCTGCCACGGGAGGGTAGGACAAAAGATGTCATGCAAGTTCTTTTCCATAAGCACGTATGACTATATTTGGAATGCATGCCTACATTATATTCATGAATTGGAGCTAGTTCTGTGTCACCCTATGTTATAACTGTTGCATGATGAATGCCATCCGACATAATTATCCATCATTGATCCATTGCCTACAAGCTTTTCACATATTGATCTTTGCTTAGTTACTTTTCCGTTGTCACTGTTACGATTGCTATAAAACTGCTACTGTTACTTTTGGCACTGTTACCGCTACCTCCATATTACTTTGCTACTAAAGACTTTGCTGCAGATATTAAGTCTTTGAGGTGTGGTTGAATTGACAACTCAGCTGCTAATACTTAAGAATATTCTTTGGCTCCCCTTGTGTCGAATCAATAAATTTGGGTTGAATACTCTACCCTCAAAAACTGTTGCGACCCCTATACTTGTGGGTTATCACTTGACTATATAGATTTTCCTCGGAGAGTGACGAATAGTGCTATCTGATTTTGGACAGCGTTATAAACTTTGTCAACTATACTAGGCAAGTTCACTTTGAGCATGTTTTTCATACCTATGTTTTATTTGCATGTAGTGTCACCTTTACAACAATTTCTCTAGTAGTGATATTGAATCTTGTAGTTGAGTAGAATGCATGAGGTAGGAACCCACTCCCCTGTTACCAAGCCTGGGAATGTTATTTACTTAGTGCTACGCTATAGTAGATGGGGTTTGGTATGAGTGTTCGTGAGTGGTGTGAGAAGGAGGACTCTGCGCTAATGATGACAACTTCATGAGGATTCTACATCAATGATGACAACTCCATGATGACATCTTCAAGAGCTCAAGACTTCAACACTCGAGACAAGATTTCAATACACACTCCTGTGTGGAAATTGGACCGTAAGGCACACTGGAGCAGCCAGTGGATGCGTTGTGAGATGGACTAGGCCAGTACTGATGTGGAAAGTTTCACCCAGACTCAAAGAAACGGATGAATACTCCATGCCTGAGAGCTTACCTGTGCAGCCACAATTCATTATGGGCTCTAGCTTGGTTGACCCTAGTTGTGACTTTGGCTGGATCATTGCCAGCAGATGTAGAACTATGATAGGAATGGATGGGCATTGGTCAGTGGTCAGAGAAACTCTTCGGAATACCATGTTTCGGTTGTCTTGTTCTCAAACACTATGAAGTGCGAGAACGTAAAAGAGGGATCAGATCTTGTGGGTAAAGTGCACAACACTCTGCAAAATTAAAACCTAATCGATTAGTCGTGTCCTCGTTTACAGACAATTTGAGCCTCTAGATTTGGATCTATCTCGGAACTCTCAACACTGGACTGAGAATTAATTGTGGGTAACTTATGATTAGTTTGGGCTATGAGACATTGGTTGGCAGAACCATGTCATGGTAGAAAACTCTATAGCAAAGACTCCTATTATTTCTGTGATGTAGGGAAAATAAAACCAACTTTTATGCAAAAAAACTCAGACGCAGAGCCACAAAGCCTTATTGCATTTAGTATAGTTCTATCATCCATTTTCTTACAGTGATCTTGCCAGTACGTTCAATGTACTGACCTACACGTCTGCAACGTGTCATGTTGCAGATATTTCTACGTCGAGAAAAGGTTACGATATAGGGTTATAGTCTACACTCGACCTGCCGATGGTGTTGATGGGACTCCACACCCGTTTGATGTTGCTGCTGAGATTTATATATATATCAGTTTTATGTTATTTATACATGTGATTGCACTTTGATGTAAAAATTGATGTACTATGTATGCCAGCATACTGATCCCAGGATGGCGTAGATACAAAGAGACTTGACCATTTGAAGTCGGGTCGCTACATGCTCCCGAGCTCCTCGCTATACTGCGTGCAAAATGGTTGTGGGCGGCTTATTTGGAGGATGGGGCAGTGATTTGGGTGGAAGGTGTCGCACCGGTGGTTGGGGAATGGATGGAGAAGTAGGAGGAGGATGGGGTGGGGTGTGGATTACCTCACTATATCGTCGAGGCTGCGTGCTACTTGTAATCTGCATTGGTATTTCCCCGAAGAGGAGGGGCTGATGAAACAAATCAGAGGTAAGTATTTCCCTCAGTTATGAAACCAAGGTTATCAATCCATTAGGATAACCAAGCAACACTATGTAAATAGCACCTGCACGCAAACAACAAATACTCGTAACCCAACAGATGAAGGGGTTGTCAATCCCTCAATGGTATTGAGATAGAGTAAATTGTGTTGGATTTGATAAATAGATCTAACTAAAACACAAAATATAATTAATAAAAGAAAATTGCAGCAATGTATTTTTAGGATTTTTATATGATTAAAGATAGACCCAGGGCCATAGTTTTCACTAGAGGCTTCTCTCGAGAAAATAGCATCGGTGGGTAAACAAATTACTGTTGGACAATTGACAGAAAAGAATATAATTATGACGATATCCAAGGAATTGATCATGTTTATAGGGATCACGTCCAACATTAGTAGACCAAGATTCTGCATCTACTACAATTACTCCACACATCGACCGCTATCAAGCACTATCTAGTGTACTAAGTCCATGAAAAAACGGAGTAATGCATTAGGCAAGATGACATGATGTAGACAAGGTAAACTCACATATGAATAAACCCCATCTTGTTACCCTTGATAGCAATGATACATGCATGTCATGTCTCCTTCTATCACTAAGATTGAGCACCGCAAGATTGAACCCATCACAAAGCACCTCTTCCCATGGCAAGAAAAACCAATCTAGTTGTCCAAAAAAACCAATAAATCGGAGAAGAAATACGAGGCTATAACAATCATGCATAAAAGAGTTTAGAGAATACTTCAATAATATTCATGGATAGATCTGATCATAAACTCACAATTCATCGTATCCCAACAAACACACCTCAAAAGAAGTTACATCAAATAGATCTCCGAGAACATCAAGGAGAACATTGTATTAAAGATCAAAGAGAGAGAAGAAGCCATCTAGCTACTAACTACGGACCCGTAGGTCTGTGGTAAACTACTCACACATCATCAGAGGGGCATCAAGGATGATGAAGAACCCCTCCATGATCGTTGCCCCCTCTGGCAGAGTGCCGGAAAAGGCCTGTAGATTGGATCTCGTGGTTCTGGAACTTGCGGCGGTAAAAAAAGTATTTCCTCGACTCCCCATGGTTTTTTGGGATTTTAGAATATTTATAGAGGTGGAGGTAGGTCATAACGGTGCTTGTGGGCCCCACTACCCATCAGGGCACGCCAAAGGCCCCTGGCGCGCCCTGGTGTCTAGTGGGCCCCACCTTCATCTTCTCGTGTACTCCAAAAGCTTCCAGGGTGTCTTATTACCAGAAAAAAATCTTTGAAAAGTTTTGTGACATTTGGACTTCATTTGGTATTGATATTCTGCAAAGTAAAAAACAAGCGAAAAACAACAACTGGCGCTGTGCACTAGGTTAATAGGTTAGTCCCAAAAATGATATAAAGTTGCTAGTAAATGTATATAAAATATCCAAGATTGATACTTTAATAGCATCGAACAATACAAAATTATAGATACATTGGAGACGTATCAAGCATCCCCAAGCTTTATTCCTGCTCGTCCTCGAGTAGGTAAATGATAAAAACAGAATTTGTGATGTGGAATGCTACCTATCATATTTATCACATATTCTTTTTATTTTGTAGCATGGACATTTGGACTTTAAGTGATGCAAAGAAATAGTCTATAATTTGACATGCAGACATCAATACTCAAGCATATCAACAAGCAACCATGTCTTTCAAAATATCAATGCTAAAGAAAGCTATCCCTAGCCCATTATGCTCAATCATTGATCCATTCATAAAACACACTCAAATATTAGCTACATCCCATGCACAAGTATGCCAATTGTGTTCCCTAGTTGGTGCTTTATAAGAGAAGATGGAGACTCAATAAAAATAAAAATTGCATAAAAGTAAACAGATAGTCCCTTCACAGAGGGAAGCAGAGATTTGTAGAGGTGCCAGAGCTCAAAGCTTAAATTGAGAGATAAACTTGTTTTGAGAGGCATGCTTTTCCTGTTAACGAAAACGACCAAGAATTCCCAATATCTTCCATGCTAGATAAATCATAGGCGACTCCCAAACAAAAAGTAAAGTTTATTTCCTTACCACCATTCTTTCACAATCCATGGCTAGCCGTATCCACGGGTGTGTTCCATACCAACACTTCCCAAGGAGAATTTCTTTTGTTTCAGGATTGGGCATCCCTATTACCTGCCATACTATCATGAAATGACAAGTAATAAACATTCATCTTGAGAATAACATACCTAGCATGGAAAATATTGGCCACCCTTGCCACTTCATGAGCGGTACGGGCACACAAAAAAGGAAATTCATTTTGAAAATTAGTGTTGGCACATACAAATTTACTTGGAACGACATGGAAATACCACATATAGGTAGGTATGGTGGACTCATTTGGCACAACTTGGTTTAGGATTTGGATGCACAAGCTGTATTCCCACTTAGTACAAGGGAAGACTAGCAAATATTGAGAAGCAACCAACCAAAAAATGAAAACGGTCATAAACAAACATTGAACATAACTAACACCGAATAATGCACCACAAGTAGGATGTAACTTCATTGCAAAACTATTGACTTTTGTGCTTGCATGGGGAATGACAAACCTTAAAACCAATATTCTTACTAAAGTATAATTACTCACCAACATGACTCACATATTACTATCTCCATATCGCAAAACTATTGCTAGGAATCAAGTTTATAATATCCAATGATCTTCATGGAAGTTTTTATTATATCCATGTTGAATATCTATCACTTTGGGACCAAATTCATATCTCATGCAAATTACCATTACTATTCTTAACTCTAAAAAAGATCTAAGTGAATCACAAGATCATAAATATTTCTTAAAAAAATTTCTAACTCTCAAATTAATATAAGTGAAGCATGAGAGCATATTTCTTCAAAATTTTACTAACTCTCAAAATGATGTAAGTGAATCATTAGAGAACTTCTTCAAAAATTAAACCACCACCATGCTAAAAAAGATATAAGTGAAGTACTAGAGCAATTCCCTAGCTCAAAAAATTTAAGTGAAGCACAAAGAGCAATTCTAACAAATCATAACATCATTATTCTCTCAAATAGGTGTGTCCAGCAAGGATGTTTGTGACAAAGTAAAAAAGCAAAACAAGCAAAGAGTCATATAATACAAGACGTTCCAAGCAAAACTCATGATATGTGAAAAATAAAAATATAGCTCCAAGTAAAATTATCGATGGTCGTTAGAAGAAAGAGGGGATGCCTTCCAGGGCATCCCAAAGCTTAGTTGCTTGGTACTCCTTGAATATTACATTGGGGTGTCATGGGCATCCCCAATATTAGGCTATTGTCACTCCTTATTCCTTCATCCATCATGATCTCACCCAAAATGTGAAAACTTCAACCACACAAAACTTAACAAAACCTTCGAGAGATCCTTTAGTATAATAAAGCAAATCATCACTTTAAGTACTGTTGAAACCCATTCATATATTTGGTTAATGCATTATACCTACCTTATTCTAAATTTAACATGGCTTACACCCCCCGATACAATCCATTGATTCATCAAAATAAGCACACAATGCAACAAAAACAGAATCTGTCAAAAACAGAATAGTCTGTAGTAATATGAAATTTAACCATACTTCCATAACTCCAAAAATTCTAAAACATTTGGACAATGTGGGAAATTTGTATATAAATCATGTGTAAAAAATTCATAATTTTTCGTCACTCCAGTGATTTTTAACAATTTTGCTACTGGATGCAAAAGTTTCTGTTAATGCACAGAATCAAAGCAACTATACCCAAACGATCCTAAAGGCTTTACTTGGCACAAACACTAATTAAAACTTTAAAAAACACAATTATAACAGTGTTATAATTGCATATTTATTGTTGAACAAAAAGGAAAACAAAAATTATTGGGTTGTCTCCCAACAAGCTCTTTCTTTATAGCCATTAAGACAGGCTTGAGATTTCAATGATGCTCACATGAAAGATAATAATTGAAACATGAAGAGAGCATCATGTTGCATGTTAAGAACAAATTTAATTCTAACATACTTCCTATCCACAGGAATTTAATAAGTAAACAAATTATCAAGGCAAGCAAAACTAGCATATGCAAGGAAGAAGAAACAAACAATAGCAATCTGAATATGAAGAGAGGTAATTTAGTAACGTGAAGATTCCTACAACCATATTTTCCTCTCTCATAATAATTACATGTAGGATCATTATTAAATTAAATAATATAGCTATCATAAATTTTCTCTTCATGATCCACATGCATCAAAGTTTTATAATCTTCCAAGATAGTGGGATTAACATCAACTAAACTGATGACCTCTCCAAACCCACTTTTATCAAAAATTTCATTAGATTGGACACTCTCCAAATATGTGGGATTATTTTTACCTAAAGTTGACACTCTTCTGAGCCCACTTTCAATATTATTGCAAATATTATTATCAACGACATATTCATGATTAGGCTTAAATAAATTTTCAGAATCATACGAAGCATTATCACCCCAATCATGATCATTGCAATAAGTAGTAGACATAGAAAAATTAGCATCCCCAAGCTTGGGGTTTTGCATATTATTAACACAATTGATATTTAATAGAATTTATAATAACATCATTGCAATCATGCTTTTCATTCAAGGAGCTATCGTGAATCACTTTATAAGTTTCTTCTTTTAACACTTCATCACAATTTTTAGATTCACGAGTTTCAAACAAAATTCATAAAGATAATCTAGTGCACTCAACTAACTAGCAATTGGTTCATCACAATTGGATCTCTTAAAAATATTAAGAAGTGGATAAGGATCCATAAGCTTTTTTGTTTTCGGATTTTCAATAAACATACAATTATGGCAAAGAAACAAGCAAAGAAACAAAGTAAAACATTTTTGTATTTTTTTGATAAAATGTTTTAGAAGTGGGGGAGATGAAAACGAGAGGCAAATGGCAAATAAAGTAAATAGCAAGGAGATGAGAGCTTATGAGTAGGTACTTGATAGATGTTGATGATGTCTCCCCGGCAACGACGCCAGAAATTCTTCCTGATACGTGTAATCTGCGTTGGTATTTCCCCGAAGAGGAGGGGATGATGCAGCACAATAGAGGTAAGTATTTTCCTCAGTTATGAAACCAAGGTTATCAATCCAGTAGGAGAACCAGGCAACACTATGTAAACAACACCTACACACAAACAACAAATACTCCCAACCCAACGCGTGAATGGGTTTTCAATCACTCAACAATATTGAGATAGATTAAATTGTGTGTGATTTTATAAATAAAATAAATAAAAGAAAATTGCAGCAAGGTATTTTTAGGATTTTTATATGATAAAAGATAGACCCGGGGGCCATAGTTTCCACTAGAGGCTTCTCTTGAGAAAATAACATACGGTGGGTAAACAAATTACTTTTGGTCAATTGATGAAAAAGCAAATAATTATGATGATATCCAAGGCAATGATCATGTATATAGGCATCACGTCCAAGATTAGTAGACCAAAATGATTCTGCATCTACTACTATTACTCCACACATCGACCGCTATCCAGCATGCATCTGGTGTATTAAGTTCATGGAAAAATGGAGTAATGCATTAGGCAAGATGACATGACGTAGACAAGGTAAAATCACATATGAATAAACCCCATCTTGTTACCCTTAATAGCAACGATACATGCATGTCATGTCTCCTTCTGTCGTTGACATTGAGCACCGCAAGATCGAACCATCACAAAGCACCTCTTCCCTTGGTAAGAAAAATCAATCTACTTGGCCAAACCAGACCAATAAATCGGAGAAGAAATACGAGGCTATAACAACCATGCATAAAAGAGTTCAGAGACTCAAATAATATTCATGGATAGATATGATCATAAACTCACAATTCATCGGATCCCAACAAACACACCGCAAAAGAAGTTACATCAAATAGATCTCCAAGAACATCAAGGAGAACATTGTATTGAAGATCAAAAAGAGAGAAGAAGCCATCTATTTACTAACTACAGACATGTACGTATGTGGTAAACTACTCACGCATCATCGGAGGGGCAACAAGGATGATGAAGAACCCCTCCGTGATTGTTGCCCCCTCCGGCAGAGTGCCGGAAAAGGCCTCGAGACTGGATCTCGTGGTTCTGGAATTTGCGGCGGTGGAAAAAGTATTTCGTCGACTCCCCTAGGGTTTTCGAGATTTTAGACTATTTATAGAGGTGGAGGTAGGTCAAGACGGTGCCTGTGGGCCCCAATACCCATCAAGGCCCACCAGAGGCCCCTGGCGCACCCTGGTGTCTAGTGGGCCCGACCCTCATCTTCTCGTGTACTCCAGAAGCTTCGAGGGTCTCTTATCACCAGAAAAAAATCTTCAAAAAGTTTCATGGCATTTGGACTTCGTTTGGTATTGGTATTCTGCAAAGTAAAAAACAAGCAAAAACAACAACTAGCACTGGGCACTAGGTTAATAGGTTAGTCCCCAAAAATGATATAAAGTTGCTACTAAATGTTTATAAAACATCCAAGATTGATAATTTAATAGCATGGAACAATAAAAAATTATAGATATGTTAGAGACGTATCACCGTGCAGCAAGAAGAAGGGTCGATGGCGAGCAGGCAGCGCTGCAAGTAAGCAGTGAAGGTTTGACCTTGGAATAGTGGAAATGTGGCTTTTGGTGGGTGGAGGGGGTGGGAAGCTAGATATTTCTGCGGTTGCCAATTTTTTTCGCTCGGTGCCACGAGAAACTGGCGGCAAGTGTGGTTGAAGTGTGGGTGGTGGACTGTAGACGATGAAGCTTGCGACGTAAGCCTTACATGAGGGTCCGCCATGATATTTTATATCGCGTCGCACACGATTCTTGTTATTAAATTGTTTGTGGTGTACCTGATTTTTTTCATTCTGATTTGGAAGACAAAATGGTGTTATGAAGGGAAAGGATGGTGCTTGAATCGCTAGAACATTTATCTGCAGTGAACATGCAACTATAGGAGTGTTGTGTTGAAATTCGGAATTATTCAGGGTTCGTTTGGCCTTTTTATACATTAATTGAGTTTCTAGGCATTTAATATGCATAATTCAAATTTGAGCCACAAGCACATGCTCCGGTGCACCGAAATGAGTTGAAAAATCATATATGTGTCCATGTGTGAATGTTTAGGTCCCATGCAAGAAATGGGAATGAATTTCAAACATCTGGGCATCGTGGCTTGGCCGGAAACATTGAGAAACTTGGTTTTAAAATTCTTGTAAATCCAAAACTCGCCTGAAAATCACAAAACTTGCCATGCTATCATGACATGGCACCAACATGCCATGGTAATTTTTGTTTCCGATTTGAGACGAGTTTTGGTATAAGCTTCTTACAAACTGGAGCTTCTCTCAAGAAGCCTCATGGTTCCGAGAGGGGACGTATCACATATGTGTGCGAAATGACATACACTGCCTCTTCCCGCCTTGATTTTTTTAGCACAGGCAACATAGACCAATAGGAGTATCATGCTAAATTTTGGAATTAATCCGAGTTCGTCTGGCCTTATTTATACATTAATTGACTTTTCTAGGCATTTAATGTGCATTATTCAAATTTGAACTACATGCACATGCTCGAGTGCACCAAAGTTGGTTGAAAAATCATATGTGTGTCCTTAAGTGAATGTTTAGGCCCCATGCAAGAAATGGGAATGAATTTCAAACATCTCGGCGTTGTGGCACAGCTAGAAATATTGATAAAATTGGTTTTAAAGTTCCTGTAAATCCAAAACTCTCCTGAAAATCATCAAACTTGGCATGGTGTCATGACATGGCACCAACATGCTATGGTAAATTTTTTGTCTGATTTGGGACAAGTTTTGGTATAAGCTTCTTGCAAACTGGAGCTTATCTCATGAAGGCTCGTGGTTCCAAAAGGGAACATGTCACCTCTGTGTGTGAAACGACATACGCTGCCTCTTCCCGACTTGATTTCTTATAGAGGCAACATAGACCAATAAGAGTTTCATGCTAAATTTTGGAATTATTCAGGGTTTGTTTGGCCTTTTTTTATACATTATTTGAGTTTTCTAGGCATTTAATGTGCATAATTAAAATTTGAACTACATGCACATGCTCCACCACACCAAGATGAGTTGAAATATCATATTTTTGTCTTTGGGCGAATGTTTAGGTCCCATGCAAGAAATGGGAATAAATTTCAAATATCTGGGCATCGTGGCTCGGCCGAAAACATTGGGAAACTTCTGGGCGTCTACTAACCATTGATGACCCACAAGTATAGGGGATCAATCATAGTCCTTTCTATAAGTAAGAGTTTCAAACCAACGAGGAGCAGAAGGAAATGACAAGCGGTTTTCAGCAAGGTAATTTCTGCAAGCACTGAAATCGGTAACAGATAGTTTGATAGCAAGATAATTTGTAACAAGTGACAAGTAGCAATAATAACAATAGGTGCAGCAAGGTGGCCCAATCCTTTTTGTAGCAAAGGACATGCAAAAACAATCTCTTATAGTAAGCAAAGCATTCTTGAGTTAAGATATGAATAAACCTATTGTTGGCATGCTTGTTGTCTCAGTTAAGATAGGAAATCATTATTATCTCGCTTATATGATTTGGGTGCTAGTGTGAGTGCTATTTCGTTTACCTTATATCAAGAAATTATGAATGATATTGCTGCTATTGAAATAGAAGATATTGACGTTGCTATTAAGCTTGCAAATAGATATACTATTACACCACTTGGGATTGTTAGAGATGTTGAGGTCTTGTGTGGAAAAAATAAAATACCCTAGTGACTTTATAGTTCTTGGTTCTCCACAAAAAGATTTTTGTCCCATAATATTCGGTAGACCTTTCTTGAACACTGTTAATGCTAAGATGGATTGCACTAAAGAAATTATAGTGTTAACTTTGGTGATCTTTCTCATGAGTTTAATTTTTTCTAAGTTTCATAGACAATCCCATGATAAAGAATTTCCTAGTAAGAATGAAATTATTGGTCTTGCTTCTATTGTCGTACCTCCTACTGATCCTTCAGAACAATATTTGCTAGACCATAAAATGAAAGAAATGAAATAGATAAGATATTCTTTGATCAACCACCTATCCTGAAACATAATTTACCTATTTAAACTCTTGGAGGTCCTCCTCCACCTAAAGGTGATCCTATGTTGGAACTAAAACAATTGCCTGATACCTTGAATTATGCTTATCTTGATGAAAAGAAGATATATCCTGTTATTATTAGTGCTAACCTTTTAGAGCATGAAGAAAAGAGATTACTAACAACTCTTAGAAAGCAGCGTGCTGCTATTGGATATAATCTTGATGATCTTAAGGGCACTAGCCCCACTTTATGTTAGCAAAAGACTAATATGGAGCCTGATGCTAAACCAGTTGTTGATCATCAACGACGATTAAAATGTAAGATGAAGGAGGTGGTAAGAACTGAAATATTAAAGCTTCTTGAAGCAGGTATAATCTATCCCATAGCCAATAGTTGATGCACTACAAAAAATACACTTCCGTAATGATATGTGTTTGTCATAGTAGGTCACGTTTTCTGTCATGCATGTACATCCATGACGATTTTATGACAGAATCAAGATAGTCATACCTGTCCTATCGTAGAAGTGTTCCATGACATTACCAAAATTATCATCATGGAAGTGTCCACTTCCATGACAATAAATCGTGCGTCATAGAAGTGCTTTCGTCAAGGGTGACCGACACGTGGCATCCACCGTAACGGGTCGCCGTTAAGCTATCGGGTTATGGTTTGGAACCGATAACCCGTTAACAGCTGGGACCAATGATGATTTTCCACATGTAAAATTATCATTGGCTATAGCAACCACGGTTCAGCACCCGAAAAGGACAGATGTCAACCGCCCAATGGACAGGACGCCTATGATACGTCGACACGTGGGAAGGCCTAACAGCGGCCATTTAAGTTAAAAATGCTAGCCCAGTCAATATTAGAGGGTTGGCCCATTAACGGCCTGCTTGCAGATGACCCATTCGTAGTTAAGGCCCATACGACTATTGTCAAATCGGCCCGTCAATGGCCCATTCTAAGCTTGTCATCATCGTGGCCCATGGTCACTTCTGGCCCGTTAACAGTCTGCTAAGTATTTGGGTCGAATTACGGCCCGGTGTATTTCCGGCCTGTTAAAGGTCCTGCTTCATTTGGGCCCATTTATTGGCCATTGAAACTTTTGTCCCATAAACGACCGTGAAGGATTTGGGTCATATTCGGCCTTGTCTGACATTCGGCCTGTTAGAGGCCCACTGTAGATTTGGGCCACTTCCGGTCTGTTGTGATTTTTGGCCTGTTAACGCCACACGAAATCTATGGGCCGTATGAGGCCCAACGTCACATCGAGCCGATTAACGGCCAATATAAAACTGATACTAATCAAGCCCGACCGAACTTCCGGCCTATTAAAGGCACGAAGTAGTAGGTCAACGCATTTACGGCCCATTTGAATTTCGGCCTGTCAACGATCTGCATTGTAAATGGGCCACCACAAGCTGAGATACATTTTGGCCTACTAATGTCTAGTGGGTTATTTGGCCCAATCAGGGCCCAATCTCACTTTCGGCCTATTAAAGGCCCATGTTATTTATGGGCTCGAGATATTTACACATGTTAACGACCTATTGTTACTGAGGGCCCAAATTATGTTTAGGCCTGTTAAAGGCCCACTAGGGGCACATGCCTACCAAAAATATGAAAGCTTATGCTGATTTAGGCCCAGATATTTTTAGTGGGCTACATGCAAATTATGGCCCATAATCGTTTTTAGCCAAATTGGAATGGGCCTAACAAATGTTGTCTCATTGGGCTCCTACGAAGCTTTTGGCCGAATACATTACTAAGATAAACCTACACTATACAAAAATGGCGTCGTAATTTCTACAGCCTTTGGTAGCACGATAAATGCTATATCACAACAAAATAAATTCTAGCCATAAAGTAAAAGGCCTATTGGCATAAATTTTACAGTCCTTGCAGATAAAAGCACCATCAGATATATAGAAGCACAGATCATTTGACCTGAGTGCTAATGTTTCAGGTTGTATAATCTGATGGAGCAACATGATCTTCCTCTTTTTCCGCCATTGCTCTTGAACAATGAAGCAAATGTCCTATAGTCTGGTTTCAAAACCAATCATATCTTGACGACGTTTGTCAACAACTATTCTTGTTTCTGAAACAACGTCCATTAGAGATTGGACTTGTGTCTGGAGCACAGATATATCACTCTGTCTAGCCGGAAGATTTTGTTCAGTAGGTGATTTTGACGAGGTTACCTTGACAACCAACCAAGAATTACGTAGGAAGGTGCTTTTTGCACTTTTAGTGGAGAGATACTGACACACTGCAACAAGAGGTGACATTGTGCGTGTGGTAGCCACGTCACCTTCACGTGGTTGTGGCTGTTCAATCATTTGTTCCATAGCTTGCTAAAAGTTGAACTTGTAGATTAGTGTACCAGATATGTTACTAATGAGACAAAAACAAAGTAGGTTTCATGTTTATACATAACTTATTTCGGTGACCTACTGTAATACATTAGCATGTATTTTAGTGCCAACTACATCATAAAATTACTTTTGGAACATATGTCCATGTAGCATGCCTACTGTATTGTCTATTTCCTCACATTCGTTGACATGTATGGATAAAGAGACATGGTTTAAAGTATGATGAACATAGTATGACATCATTCATATCATGGGCAAACAAATATAAAACAAACATGCTATTGTATCATTGTGTGGGCACGTGAACATCACAACTAGATTACACATCAAGACCAAAATAATATCCTTCATCTCTTTTAAACCGTGTAAGGTGAAATGATACGTTAAGACAACTGTGTAGAAAAGTGAATAGAGTAACTGACATTGGCTGCAAACCAAGCAGTTAAATGAACACGTCACAGTAACAAGCAGTTCAAAGGCAGGAGGAGTAAGGACTTACAACAGTGGCTTGAACTGGTGTGCTCATGCCCTTCATCTTGCTGGTGTGGCAATCCATGAAGATTTGCACTACATTCGGTTCAGGTTCTTTTTGGTCTGCACGGGCTTTCCTCTGTATTTGGAACAAGTCAATATAGATACGATAATATGGCACAGAAAAAAGAACGAAGTAGCAGCTATTTACAAGATCTTCGCAGTGTGTAATATAGCTACGAGATCCCGTTGTCTGTTGGAATTTCACTTTAGAATGGTTGGTCTTGTTCTTCAAACATTTAGCCTAGAAGAAGATACACTTGTAAGTGTAACATCCCAAATTTTCAATTTGGAATGTTATACATTAGATCATCATGCATTACATATTTTCTTGCCTTTTTGCCGATCCTAGAAATTTCACGCAACTCAAGGACCCTCGGAGAGAGTTGGAGATTTCGAAATTTTCATATTTGAGTTCTCTCGAATTATGAAAAGAGGATCATTTGATTTTATTTATTTCATCTTCAAATAATTTTTCCAATATCAAAAATAAGAGAGGGAATAATATGACTTTCCAAAAATTTAGGAAAAATGAAGATTTAATAAATAAATCAAATTTTGGAGTTTTCCGGAGTTTATTTTTTTTCCCTAGGGAAAATGCGTGTTTTCAAAAAAATTGCATTTAGGCCCCGAGTAAAGTTCATTTTGTTCGACTCATTTTTAGGAGTCGGGGAAAATTTACTTTGTATTTTTGGAGTTCGTTTAGATTTTATTTTCTTCGTTTTTCTGCGCGCGTTATTTATATAAAAAAAACCCACAGCGCCGACTGGGCCAAGGGCCCAGCCAGCCGGCCCAGCGCCCCGCCCTCCCGCGCGCGCCGCCTTTGCTTGCCCCTCCCCCAAGCAACACCCCCGTCCTATATATACTCCCCAACCCCCCTCTCCTCCCAAGCCGCCGCACCCCGCAGCAGCAGCAACATCGCAGCCCAGCAGTCGCCGCCGCCGCCGTCGCCCCGCCGCCTAGCCGCCGCCCCGCCGGAGCCCCGCCTCATCGAGGTAGCCACGCCGCGCCACCCTCCCCCTCGGTTCGGTTTTGTTATAAAAACCATTCCAGTTTTCTTTTTTCATTGTTTCGGTTTTGTTTCAAAAAAAACCCTAGATCGGTTTTATTTCCGGTTTTGTTGTTTAGCGAGCGTTCGCCGGACCGTTCGTCTTAACGAATGTGATCACCGGTTATTCTCGGTTAACGAACGTCCGTTCGTTTAACCGTTCGTCGTTTTCTTTTAATCGGATTTATTCCACGATTTTCTGATCGTGATTTCAGATCCAATCTTCCTTCTAGTTTATCTTCTCCCTCGTTTATCGGAATCAGGTGATTCAAGCGCCTGGAGTTTCGTTTTGAAACCGCCGTTCCGAATAATCAACTTAAACAAAGTTTTGCTACTGTAAAATTTGACCTTGTTTCAATTTGCTAGAACAGAGTTGTTTTCTTTCGCCGTTTGACGTTTGTTGCTTTTGATTCTTTTGCAACCAAGGTTTTTAAGTTGAACTTTCTGGTTCGAGTTTTTATTCGAGATTTACCTGTGCATTAGATGAGTACTTATTGTATGCTTGTTGTTTGTCTGCGATAGATCACCCGGAGTGCGCTGCTTGTTACTTCGAATCTCTAGGTTTCGCGGATCATCAGCAAGGCAAGTAACACTTGATCATACCTTTTTCTACTACCCAGTTTTTATGCATTAGATCAATACTCAAACATTGCATGATTAGGATCTAATTAAATTGTGGGATGAGAAGTAGATGAGGTAGTACCTATTACCTGTTTTACTTATGAAACCTTTGGGAGTTACTTCTACGTTTGCTTATTATGCCATGCTATGCTAGTAGACGTGGATTGGGTGAGTGATATCCATGACAGATGTGAGTTTGTTAATTAATGGTTTATCTAAGGTGGCAACTTAAATACACATCTGGGTGGATTGAGGCACCTGGGGTTTCCAGGACTTGCCTGTTTTTCTTTTGGACCACCACCCAGGCTCAAAGGGATCATAAGATATTTCATGCTAGTAACTTCCGTGTGCAGCCACAAGCCATTATGGGCTCTGGCATAGTTGAATAAGTCGTGCGAACTCTTATAGTGGTAGACTAGCAGATGTAGGGGATGTAGGTGTACCAGTCTACCCATCGTAAGGTGCTAGCGCTTCTGAAAGACTATGTCTGGGTCATCCGTTTCTCAAACACCATGTAGCGCGAGAAACCAAACGGAGGCGATCGAGTCTTGTGGGGAAAAGTGCGCAAACCTCTGCAGAGTGTACAAACTAATCATGATTAGCCGTGTCCCCGGTTATGGACATCTTGAGTATCTAGTACTTGAATATCATGTGAATCTCAACATGTTACTCTAATTTAATATTGTTGGGTTTGTTAATGATTATTTTTAATTGGGATTGAGGATGCTGTCAACCATTCTCAATGTTTAACAACCACCATGATAGTTAAATAAATTTATTCCTTTGCAGTAGGGAAAAATTGGCTTTATGCAAAAACTGTAACCATAGAGCTTTTCCGCCAGCCATATATGCATATAGTATAGGCTTATCATTCATTATTCTCTATGTGTTACATTGCCAGCATATTCCATGTGCTGACCCGTTTTCGGGCTGCAACTTTCATGTTGCAGACTTTTCAGACGACGAGTAAGGTGCTTTTTTAGGTCGTGGTTCTATACTTAGTGATGCCGTTGGAGTTGATGGACTCACTTATCTTCCAAGTCTTCCGCTGTTATCGTTATTAGATGGCCTTAAGCCATATTTATTGTGATAAGTCCTCTTTTGGGACATCGATGTAATAAGTGTGTGATTGCTACTCTGTTATAAATCCTTCGAAGTACTGTGTGGTGTCAGCATTACTGATCCAGGGATGACACCTGAGCACAGAGACTTGACCATCTGAGGTCGGGTCGCTACAGAGATGGTATCAGAGCACACGCTGACTGTAGGATACGACCACTAAGTTAAAGCCATAGATCACTATTCTCTTCTCATTTTCTAACTCCTCATCTTTTCTACTCTTTTAGGATGACAGACGCAAAGATCAAGTACACTCAACCAGATGAAGGCACACCTTTTGGATTCCACTTGAAGGAAGTCGCCAAGTACCTGAACATTGGACTACCAAGCTTCACCGGGACTTTCAACGCCACTCTGCCTGAAGAGGAGCGCTGGAAGATTCAAGCTCATGTTCCGGGAAGGACATTCACCCCAATCACCAAGACCATAGATAGTGTTTTCAGTGCACCAACCTGGAGTCTAGGAAAGAGCATGGCAGCTCATATCACCATGGGACGCATTGGAGAAGTTTATCAAGAAGACCTCAAGGACACTATCTACCAGATTTGCGGACGCCGAAATGAACAATGGGAGATAGTCAGCACCAAGAAGGATAGATCCATTGCAGCTTTCATCCAAGAGCTAAACCAGCACATTCGACGCCAGGAGAACCAGATGTGCAATGATATGATAGAATTGAAGAATGCGAAGGGAAGGATCATCGAACTTGAAGGAGAGCTGAAGTCTACACGCAAGGACTACATGGGCGAGATCATAGCTGTAGTAAGGCACAATAGCGATCTTAAGCATGAGATTGAAGAACTCAAGAAGAAATTAGCGCTCAAGAATGAAGACAAGTACGTCGACTGTCCGAGCAACTACATCATCATCGACGACACCGATTTGGATCCAAGTGAACCCGACTTTGAAGACGAAGCTGGAGCAGACATCATGGAGTCTTCCACCGGTTCAAATTAATAGATGACCCCCACATATTAGTTGTATTCCCTCCATGTAAACATTATAGTTCAAGCACTTTTGCGATAGTTAGACCGTTGTATGCCCTTTGTTTGAAATGAATGAAATGATTTTGTGTGCATTTGTCTCATGAGCATTTGGGTAGTGTTTTCTCCTTAGACCTCACTCTATTCTTAATTTCTCGTCTTTTCTAAACCCTTCAGATGCCTCCGAGACGTGACCCCGAGTTTGTTTTCCCGCCAGAGATCACTCAGTTGATTCAGCAGCAGAATACCTTGATTCAAACATTGGTACAGAACCAAGGCAACAACAACAACAACCCACCACCACCACCACCTGCGGATCACTTGACTCGTTTCCTTAGGCTGAATCCGCCGGTGTATTCCAGTAGCACCGAGCCGATTGTAGCAGATGATTGGCTCCGCAAGATAGGAAGGGAGTTGACCACTTCAGGATGTACAGATGGTGAGAAGGTGAAGTTTGCTGCACATCAGCTTGACGGACCCGCAGAAGCATGGTGGGAGAATTTCACAGCCACTTACCCTCTAGACACTGTCACATGGGATCAGTTTCAGCAAGCTTTCCGCACTGCCCATGTTTCAGCAGGAGCTATGGCCATGAAGAAGCGTGAGTTTCGCAACTTACGCCAAGGAGGAAGGACTGTTGGCCAGTATGTGGATGATTTTAGTAAGTTAGCACGTTATGCCCCAGATGACGTTGCTACAGACGCAGCTAAGCAGGAGAAGTTTCTGGAAGGACTGAATGATGAGTTAAGCATGCAGTTGATGGTAGCTAGTTTCAATAACTACCAGGAGTTGGTAGACCGCGCCATCATGATTGAAGGGAAGCAGCAGCAGATTGAGAATCGCAAGAGGAATTATGGGCAGGGGAAGTATAACTCTGGAGCCCAGCAGAAGCCCCGTTATACACCTAAACAGGGAGTTCAGTTTCAGCATACCCATGGAGGAGGTAGTTCGCACAACCATAATGGCCACAAGAATGGTAATGGGAATGGAGGAAGCAATGGCCAGAACCGGACCACACCATCAACCCCAGCCAAGAATGACCTGAGCCAAGTCACCTGTTACAAGTGTTCCAAGACCGGACATTATGCAAATGAATGTCCCGAAGGCCAAGGTGGAAATGGAAGCTCTGGAAAGAAGCCAAACCCTTTCAACAGGGGACAGGTGAACCACATAGATGTGGAGGAGGTTGAAGCTCAGCCCGATGCGGTAATCGGTAAGTTTTTGGTTAAGTCATTTACTGCACTTGTTCTTTTTCATACTGGTGCATCGCATTCATACATATCAAGGGGATTTGTAGAAAAGTATAGCCTGCCTACTCAGATTCTTAAAACCCCTATGCTAGTAAGCTCACCAGGAGCGGAGTATATGGCCCGACAAGGATGTTTTCAAGTGCCATTGAGTATAGGAAGGCATGTATTCCCGACAGATTTGATCATTCTAGAATCCCAAGGTTTGGATGTGATTCTCGGTATGGATTGGCTGTCGATGTATGGAGGAAACGTCGATTGCGCAAGTAAGACGATTTTGCTCACGACGCCAGAAGCAAGAAGGATCAAGTATGTATCATGACATGGACCAAATAGGAATCAAGTAAATTCCTTAACAGGAGTTGTGCAGGAAGTGGTACCAGTGGTGAAGGATTACCCTGATGTATTTCCTGAGGAATTGCCAGGAATGCCACCAGATAGAGACATTGAGTTTTTGATTGAGCTTTTGCCAGGTACAGGCCCAATATCAAAGCGACCATATAGGATGCCCGCACAGGATTTGGCGGAAATCAAGAAGCAGATTAAGGAGCTATTGGATAAAGGGTATATACACCCAAGTTCTTTGCCTTGGGGATCACCCGTACTTTTAGTGGAGAAGAAGGATGGATCGTTAAGGATGGTTGTTGATTATCGTGGATTGAATGAAGTAACAATCAAGAACAAGTACCCACTACCAATGATAAATGATCTGTTTGATCGTTTGCAAGGAGCTAAAGTGTTTTCCAAGATTGATTTGCAATTAGGGTACCATCAGTTGAAGATTCGAGAGCAGGACATACCTAAGACAATATTCACCACAAGATATGGACTGTATGAGTATACCGTTATGTCATTTGGACTGACTAACGCACCTGCCTATTTCATGAACCTGATGAACAAAGTGTTTATGGAGTTTTTGGATAAGTTCGTCGTGGTGTTCATTGATGATATTTTGGTTTACTCGAAGAATGAAGAGGAACATAAGGAACATTTGCGATTGGTTTTCGAGAAACTAAGGGAACATCAGTTATATGCCAAGTTCAGCAAATGTGAGTTTTGGCTAAAGGAAGTTGGATTTCTTGGACATGTTATATCCGGAGAAGGGATAGCAGTTGACCCTAAAAAGGTTGAAACCGTAACCGACTGGGAAGCACCAACGACAGTTGGAGAGATCCGGAGTTTTCTTGGACTCACAGGATACTATTGGAGATTCATTGAGAATTTCTCAAGGATTGCAAAGCCTATGACGGAGTTGCTGAAAAAGGATACCAAGTTCAATTGGACTGAGGATTGTGAGGCTAGTTTTCAGGAGTTGAAGAAAAGATTGGTTACCTCACCAGTGTTAATTTTGCCAGATCAGACCAAGGATTATGAGGTGTATTGCGACGCTTCACGTCGAGGACTTGGAGCAGTGCTTATGCAGGAAGGAAGAGTTGTTTCATATGCTTGATGACAACTGAAACCTCACGAATTAAATTATGCCACACATGATTTGGAGTTAGCAGCCGTAGTGCATGCATTGAAGACATGGAGACATTTCCTCATTGGAAATCATTGTGAGGTGTACACGGATCACAAGAGTTTGAAGTACATTTTCACGCAGAAGGAGTTATACCTTAGACAAAGGAGATGGTTGGAGCTCATCAAGGATTATGATATGAGATTACATTATCATCCCGGAAAAGCTAATGTAGTAGCTGACGCATTGAGCCGCAAGAGCCATGTCAATACGCTGATGACGGGAGAGATACCAAAGGAGTTAGCAGAAGATCTTCGTGAGCTATGTTTGGAAATAGTTCCGAGAGGCTATATAGCAGCATTGGAGATTCAGTCTACCTTGATGGATAAAATCAGAGAAGCTCAGAAAAATGACAAAGAGATTGCGGATATAAATAAGAAAATGAGCAAAAGAAAAGCAAAGGGATTTCATGAGGATGAGCACGATACCCTATGGTTTGAGGACCGTGTTTATGTGCCAAATGACCCGGAGATCAGAAAGTTGATTCTGCAAGAGGCACATGATTCACCCTACTCGATTCACCCAGGAAATACCAAGATGTATTTGGATTTGAAGGAAACGTTCTGGTGGACCGGAATGAAGAAGGATATTGCGGAGCATGTAGCAGTTTGTGATGTATGTCAGAGAGTGAAGGCAGAACATCAGAAGCCAGCAGGATTGTTGCAACCATTGCCGATACCCGAATGGAAGTGGGAAAAACTAGGCATGGATTTCATCACGGGTTTGCCAAAGACTCGTTCAGGCTATGACTCGATTTGGGTTATAGTCGACCGCTTGACAAAGGTAGCTCATTTCATTCCAGTCAAGACTACCTATAGCAGTGCTAAGTTGGCAAAGATATACATGACCAGAATTGTGTGTTTGCACGGAGTTCCAAGGAGTATCGTATCAGATAGAGGAACCCAATTTACCTCAAAGTTTTGGAATCAGTTGCATGAAACATTGGGAACCAGGCTGGAATTCAGTACGGCTTTTCACCCATAGACAGATGGACAAACTGAGAGAGTCAATCAGATTTTGGAAGATATGCTGAGAGCTTGTGCACTAGATTATGGATCTAGTTGGGACGATAACTTGCCGTATGCAGAGTTTTCCTATAACAACAGTTACCAAACCAGCTTTAAGATGGCACCTTTCGAAGCTTTATACGGAAGGAGGTGCAGGACACCGTTGTCATGGGACGAAGTTGGAGACCGACAGTTGTTTGGACCAGATTTGATTAAGGAGTCTGAACAGAAAGTTAAGCTGATTCGTGATAGGCTCAAGGTAGCCCAGTCCAGACAGAAAAGCTATGCGGATTCAAAACGCAAGGAGATAGAATATGAAGTTGGAGACATAGTTTATCTTAGAGTATCCCCACTTCGAGGAGTTAAGCGTTTTGGAGTTAAAGGAAAGTTAGCACCACGTTTCGTTGGACCGTATAGGATCTTGCAACGCATGGGAGAAGTCGCTTATAAGTTGGAATTACCCGAGGGACTGTCAGGAGTTCATAACGTATTCCATGTTTCTCAGCTGAAGAAATGTCACGCCGAGATGGCGGAGGTACCGCTAAGAGATACAGTGCCACTGGAAGCAATTCAGTTGAAGGATGATTTAACATATGAGGAGAAACCAGTCAAGATTCTCGATTATGCCAGCAGAGTTACTCGCAGCAAGGTTATGAAGTTTTGCAAGGTTCAGTGGAGCCACAACACTGAGGATGAAGCCACCTGGGAGAGAGAAGAAGATTTGCTCAAGGACCACCCTCACCTATTTTCTAGCCAACCCGAATCTCGAGGGCGAGATTCATCTTAAGGGGGGTAGGCTTGTAACATCCCAAATTTTCAATTTGGAATGTTATACATTAGATCATCATGCATTACATATTTTCTTGCCTTTTTGCTCATCCTAGAAATTTCACGCAACTCAAGGACCCTCGGAGAGAGTTGGAGATTTCGAAATTTTCATATTTGAGTTCTCTCGAATTATGAAAAGAGGATCATTTGATTTTATTTATTTCATCTTCAAATAATTTTTCCAATATCAGAAATAAGAGAGGGAATAATATGACTTTCCAAAAATTTAGGAAAAATGAAGATTTAATAAATAAATCAAATTTTGGAGTTTTCCAGAGTTTATTTTTTTTGCCTTAGGGAAAAATGCGTGTTTTCAAAAAAATTGCATTTAGGCCCCGAGTAAAGTTCATTTTGTTCGACTCATTTTTAGGAGTTGGGGAAAATTTACTTTGTATTTTTGGAGTTCGTTTAGATTTTATTTTCTTCGTTTTTCTGCGCGCGTTATTTATAAAAAAACCGCAGCACCGACTGGGCCAAGGGCCCAGCCAGCCGGCCCAGCGCTGCCCTCCCCCGCGCGCGTGCGCAGTGCCGCCGCCGCCAGCCGAGTCCGGCTCGGACTCCGCACCGCCGCCGCCGCCTTTGCTTGCCCCGTCCCCCAAGCAACACCCCCCTCCTATATATACTCCCCAGCCCCCCCTCTCCTCCCAAGCCGCCGCACCCCGCAGCAGCAGCGCAGCCCAGCAGCCGCCGTCGCCGAGCCGCAGCCGCAGCCGCCGCCGCCGCCGCTTGCGCTGCCGCCGCCGCCAGCGCCGCCGCTGCCGCCGCCGCGTCGCCACCGCCCCACTGGAGCCCCGCCTTGTTGAGGTAGCCACGCCACGCCACCCTCCCCCTCGGTTCGGTTTTGTCATAAAAACCGTTCCGGTTTTCTTTTTTCGTTGTTTCAGTTTTTTTTCAAAAAAAACCCTGGATTGGTTTTATTTCCGGTTTTGTTGTTTAGCGAGCGTTCGCCGGACCGTTTTTCTTAACGAATGTGGTCACCGGTTATTCTCGGTTAACGAATGTCCGTTCGTTTAACCGTTCGTCGTTTTCTTTTAATCGGATTTATTCCGCGATTTTCTGATCGCGATTTCAGATCCGATCTTCGTTCTAGTTTATCTTCTTGCTCGTTTATCGGAATCAGGTGATTCAAGCGCCTGGAGTTTCGTTTCGAAACCGTCGTTCCGACTAATCAACTTAAACAAAGTTTTGCTACTGTAAAATTTGACCTAGTTTCAATTTGCTAGAACAGAGTTGTTTTCTTCCGCCGTTTGACGTTCGTTGCTTTTCATTCTTTTGCAACCAAGGTTTTTAAGTTGAACTTTCTGGTTCGAGTTTTTATTCGAGATTTACCTGTGCATTAGATGAGTACTTATTGTATGCTTGTTGTATGTCTGCGATAGATCACCCGGAGTGCGCCGCTTGTTACTTCGAATCTCTAGGTTTCGCGGATCATCAGCAAGGCAAGTAACACTTGATCATACCTTTTTCTACTACCCAGTTTTTATGCATTAGATCAATCCTCAAACATTGCATGATTAGGATCTAATTAAATTGTGGGATGGGAAGTAGATGAGGTAGTACCTATTACCTGTTTTACTTATGAAACCTTTGGGAGTTACTTCTACGTTTGCTTATTATGCCATGCTATGCTAGTAGACGTGGATTGGGTGAGTGATATCCATGACAGATGTGAGTTTGTTAATTAATGGTTTATCTAAGGTGGCAACTTAAATACACATCTGGATGGATTGCGGCACCTGGGGTTTCTAGGACTTGCCTGTTTTTCTTTTGGACCGCCAGCCAGGCTCAAAGGGATCATAAGATATTTCATGCTAGTAACTTCCGTGTGCAGCCACAAGCCATTATGGGCTCTGGCATAGTTGACTAAGTCGTGTGAACTCTTATAGTGGTATACTAGAAGATGTAGGGGATGTAGGTGTACCGGTCTACCCATCGTGAGGTGCTAGCGCTTCTGAAAGACTATGTCTGGGTCATCCGTTTCTCAAACACCATGTAGTGCGAGAACCCAAACGGAGGCGATCGAGTCTTGTGGGGAAAAGTGCGCAAACCTCTGCAGAGTGTACAAACTAATCATGATTAGCCGTGTCCCCGGTTATGGACATCTTGAGTATCTAGTACTTGAATATCATGTGAATCTCAACATGTTACTCTAATTTAATATTGTTGGGTTTGTTAATGATTATTTTTAATTGGGATTGAGGATGCTGTCAACCATTCTCAATGTTTAACAACCACCATGATAGTTAAATAAATTTATTCCTTTGTAGTAGGGAAAAATTGGCTTTATGCAAAAACTGTAACCATAGAGCTTTTCCACCAGCCATATATGCATATAGTATAGGCTTATCATTCATTATTCTCTATGTGTTACATTGCCAGCATATTCCATGTGCTGACCCGTTTTCGGGCTGCAACTTTCATGTTGCAGACTTTTCAGATGACGAGTAAGGTGCTTTTAGGTCGTGGTTCTATACTCAGTGATGCCGTTGGAGTTGATGGACTCACTTATCTTCCAAGTCTTCCGCTGTTATCGTTATTAGATGGCCTTAAGCCATATTTATTGTGATAAGTCCTCTTTTGGGACATCGATGTAATAAGTGTGTGATTGCTACTCTATTATAAATCCTTCGAAGTACTGTGTGGTGTCAGCATTACTGATCCAGGGATGACACCTGAGCACAGAGACTTGACCATCTGAGGTCGGGTCGCTACAGTAAGGCACATACGTAAATACAAGTTCAATATGTGATCTAATCAAATACATATACCCTACCTGATACTTTGGATCAGACCCGTGTTTAACAAGGGATGTCCAGTCTTCATCTGTAATATATTCCACTTGAGATGTTTGGGAGATTTCATTGTTAGCCTTGCCTTCAAAGTGGATTTTTCTAAGGTGATACCGATACAGTCACAAAGCAGACTGAAAATCATGACTGCATGCTTGTTTAGTTGCATCATATTTTGGGTCCAACTCTAGCCTCATATGTTGAAAAAAGAATGTGAGTCTGATTAGGAGGAAGCTAGAAAGTATGGGCCAGAGCAAGAACAATATTACAAATTGCGATGAATAACATTACTTACGGATAAATGGTACAGGAAGGTGTTAAACTCGGTAGCGTCTTTCTCATTCCTATACTGGATCCATGTTGGGAGGATACGGGCATGACACCTAACGACAACGACTGCCTCTGATACTAACTTGGCTGACTTTGTAGCATCACGTGGACTTTTTAAACCTGCCTCAAAATGGATCTCCATTGTTCCTCCTTTAGATTTTGTTAATCTGTCAAGCATTATCCCTGATGTCTGTTTCCGCTTGCACCGTGGTGCTAGTTCAACAATGAATATGAAAAGTTTTAGTGCACATCAAATTGTGAGAGTACATATAAAGGAGCATGCAACTGCAACTTGACTCGGTCAGGTACCGTCTTGGTGTTGATGCTCATGAGGTTCATCTGATCTTGCCAAGTCCAATTGTGTCAGCAGTGCTTTGGAAGTAGTGTTAGGTGTGAAGGCAGCTTGGGAACTGGCCAGTTGCGGAGCAAACAAACGAGTAACTCATTGAGATGCCGGTACAGTTGAAGCGGATGCTGCAACTGGTGGAGCAGGTGATACTGTGTTTGTAGATTTAGCCGGTGGACTTGGACCTTCTACTGCACTATAAGTACTAGTAGAATCTCGAGGGCATGAGTAACACCATTCCCTACTATATTCTTTTCCTTGCTCTTTTTTGACATTGCCATGTCAAGCCGTACCCACAACACAAAAGAATAAAATCACTCTTCAAAACTCATTGATGCATGATACAGACAAGCAATACTTTGATGTAAGACAACCGTATGAGGATGGAATATGTGAGAAAAACAGGACGGCGTGACATATTCACAGCTACGATGTGTACACTAAGCAGAAGGATTTTCAAGAAAATATAAGTAATGCAAGCTAGACACCATATGAAAGATGTAACCAATATCACTCTGCCAAGTTAAAAGTGTCTTGTCATAAGTGGTATTTCGAAAAATTAGAATCAGTACAACCTAGAAATCAATGCAAGATGGAACCACTATCAATCTGCCATGTTAAAAGCGTCCAATCATGAGTGACTGATGCGGGATACACAACAGCAGTGCTTTGATGTAAGAACATGGTATGGTAGATAGATGCAGTGTATTCTAGACACAGAAAGGCATGTCATATGCACATGTATAACGTATAAACTCAGCAGGTGCAATTTAATCACAATGGAAGAAATACAGGTTAGACAACATATGCAACATGAAACCAATTATCACACTGTCAACTTAGAGCAAGCACCTGCGATGGTGGAGTATGGGAGATGAACTCATCATGTAGACTTGGGACTTCAACTGCATTAGCAGTAGTAGTGGCAAATCTAGAGAGTCTCTGGTTGTGTCGGTCCGGAGGACTACCAACATCCCCTAACTTACTCTTTTCCTTCCTCTTTCTGATATTGCCTTATGAAGTCAAAATCACAAGAAGATGAATAAAATTAGCTCTGCATAACTGGATGCATGATACAGACAAACATTACTTTGATGTAAGGCAAGCGCAGGATAGGAGGATGGAATATATATATATAAAAAGACAACATTATTGCATATTCACACGTACGTTAGGAGGATGGAATATGTATGAAAAATAGTAAGCAGAAGGCAATTCAACAAAATTAGAAGAAATGAAAGCTACTGTTGTAGGGTAGAACCCTAGAGGCCGAACTTTCATGTTTGGAGTGGATCCCTACGAGGAACACGAAGAACACATGGAGGGGAACAAGGGGAAAAACACGAGAGGACACTCAACCAACACGAACAAAGTCACACATGTGCTAGATCATCGAAACACAAGGAGAGATACACGGTATAAATCCAACAAGAGACGATACAAAGGGTAACCGGTTCTTCTCCATGAGGAGGTCTTGATCATGGTCTTCTCCGGATGGAGGTCTTGAATCCAGGTGGATCTTCTTCGAAGAGGTGTTGGTCCCTCACGAGGAGTAGATCCGGATGGATGAGCGAGGCCCTATCTCACAAATGAGCTAAACCAACACTAACCCTAGCTAGGAGGTGGGAGAGGTCTATTTATAGTCATAGTGCAAATGAGGGGTGAAGTGAAGGTGTACATGGGCATCAGTCCGCAACCGGGCATAGCCAGGGGTCGAATGTCCGGTGGGCGTCGGATGTCCAGAGGCTCGGGACGGCCTGGTCGCCAATAGATCTTCGGACGTCCGTAATTTTGCTTCTATGGTCGGTTGCTCGGTCGTCCAGACTTCCTCGGATTTCTGTTATTATGGTTCTGTTGGTGAAGTGTCCGATGTCCGTAGCCTGGGAGTCGTCGGACGTACGGGCAGGGCCGGTTGTCCGGAGCCTGTAGCTTTGGCTGTGCAGTTTTCCTTTGGCTGTTGCAACCTCCAGGGGTCGGACATTCGGGCTGGGCTGGTCATCCGGAGCCTGTAGCTTCCAAAGCAGCTCTTCTTCTTGAACTTCACGCTTGCTATCCCCGCCGTCTTGGCCATTGAATGTAGCTGTTCTGTGGCTCTCCTCCAAGCACCTGATCACACATGGAGTCTCCGCATGAGGTAGTAGCCATGTCTCGTGAGTAGAGAGAGGGAGTTCGGAGAGGAGCGAGTTCACCTTATCTTCGATAGCCTTTGCTCGAGCTCTTGTCATGGGTCCAAGTGGTGTCAAAGGAGATGTAGGTACGTCCCTGGGGATGATCGAGGGATGCTACGCATCAGGTAGGCACCATATGAACATGCAACCAATATTACTGTATCAGGTAAAAAGTGTCTCGTCGTAAGTGCCATTTCAAGAAATTAGAAGCAGTACATGCTAGAAGACAATGCAAGATGCAACCTACATCACACTCCCAAGTTAAATGTGTCTTATGGGTAAGTGATCATTGCAGGTATAAGTTGTAAGCTAAGCAGATGCAATTCAACAAAATTAGAAGCAATAAAAACTAGACATCATACGGAACACGCAGCCACATATAATAATTCCAAGTTAGATCAAACACATGTGATGGTGGAGTAGGGGAGATGTGCTCATCATCTACACAACTACGTTGACTGTCCAGCCTTGTGTTGTCTTGCGAATCTTGTTGGGAGGATGGCGGAGTAGAATCTTTAGAGACCCTCTTTTTGAGTTGCTCCGAAGGACAACCATCATCCACTGCCGTACTAATTTCCTTCAGCTGTATTGATTTCGCATTGTGAAGTCAAACCGATAAGAAAAAGGAATAAAATTCGCTCTTCAGAACTCATTCATGCATGATACAGACGAACACTACTCGGATGAATGGCAAACACATGATACGAGGATGGAATATGTACGAAAAACAGGACGACATGACATATTCACACCTATCATGTGGTAATAAGCAGAAGGCATTTCAACAAATTAGAAGCACTGCAAGCTAGACGCCATATGAAAGATGCAACCAATATCACTCTGCCAAGTTCAAACCGTCTAGTGTTTCAACAAATTAGAAGCAGTACATGCTAGAAATTATATGCAAGACGCAACCAATATTACAGTGGTGACTTAAAGGTGCCTTATCATAAGTGACTAATGCGGCATATGCAAGAACAGTAGTCTGATGTAAGAACATGGTGTGGTCAGATATAATATGTGCTAGAAACAGGAACACGTGTCATACTCATAGGCATTATGTGTAAAGTAAGCAGATGCAATTCAAAAAAGTTAGAAGCAATACAAGCTAGACATCATACACAACATGCAACCACATATAATAGTGCCAAGTTAGATCAAACACCTGTGATGGTGGAGTAGCGGAGATGTGCTCATCATCTACACGGCTACATTGACTGTCTAGCATTGCGTTGTCTTGCGAATCTTGTTGGGAGGATGGCGGAGTAGAATCTGTAGAGACCCTCCATTTCAGTTGCTCGGAAGGACCACCATCATCCAATGCCTTACCAATTTCTTTCCGCTTTATTGATTTTGCATTGTGAGGTCAAACCGACAAGAAAAGGGAATGAAATTCGCTCTTCAGAACTCATTCATGCATGATACTGACAAACACTACTCTGATGAAAGGAAAAGTCATGATACGAGGATGGAATATGTACGAAAAACTGGACGGCTTGACATTATGATGTGGTAACTAAGCAGAAGGCACTTCAACAAATTAGAAGCACTGCAAGCTACACACCATATGGAAGGTGCAATCAATATCACTCTGCCAAGTTTAAAACTGTCTCGTCATAGGTGGCGTTCATCAAACTAGAAGCACTACATGCTAGAAATCATATTCAAGATGCAAATCAATATCACACTGCCAACTTAAAGGTGTCCCATCATAAGTGACTGATGCAGGATACACAAGAAGAGTAGTTTCATGTAAGAACATGGTGTGATAGACAGATATAGTATGTACCAAAAACAGGAAGGCGTGTCATATTCACACGTATCATGTGTAAGCTAAGCAGATGTAGTTTACACTAATTAGAAGCAATACAAGCTAGACACCATATGCAACATGCAACCAGATATCACACTACCAAGTTAGCGCAAGCACCTTGGATGGTGGAGTACGGGAGCGGAGACTTGGAACTTGTAATGCACTAGCAGTACGAGGAAAATCTATACAAATGCTCCATTTACGTTGCTGTAGAGGACCACCATCATCGCCTTCCTTACTCTTTTCCTTCCTCATTTTTGATTTTGCCTTGTCAAGTTAAACCGACAAGAAAATGGAATAAAATTTGCTCTTTAGAAATCGTTGATGCATGATACCGAGGAACACTACTTTCATGTAAGGCAGTCGCATGATAGGAGGATGGAATATATATGAAAAATAGGACGGCATGACTTATTGGCACATATGATGTATAAAGTGTAAACTAAGCACAAGGTGTTTGAACTAGTTAGAAGCAATGCAAGCTAGAAACCATATGAAAGATGAAACCAATATCACTCTGCCAAATTAAAAGGGTGGCCCCATAAATGTATGTGACCAAATTAGAAGCAATACATGGCAACGTGCTAGAAATAATATACAATATGCAATGAATAAAGGTGTCCCATCGTAAGTGATTGATGCAGTATACAGAAGATAGTTAGTTTCATGTAAGAACATGGTTAACAGATAGATGTAGTATGTACCAAAAATAGGAAGGCATGTCATATTCACAGGTATAATGTGTAAACTAAGCAGATACAATTTACCCTAATTAGAAGCATTACAAGCTAGACACCGTATGCAACATGCAACAACATATCACACTCCGAAGTTAGTGCAAGCACCTGCGATGGTGGTGTGGGGGAAATGCGGGCTTCAAGTATAGAGCTACATTCAATATCTTCATTTAGGCTTGCTGTTTCTTGAGAATCATCACTACAAAAAAAAGACACATCCGTGACATTTTGGGCCAAACGGAATTTTTTTTCTTTCATACATATGACACTTCTATGACGATAATTGTGACAAAACCCGGTATCATCATAGATGTGGTGGGCTCCTACTTCTATGACAAAAAATCATGACAGAAAATGGGCTTTTCATCCTGGGCGGGCCGGAGACGCAGCTGCATGACATTCTTTGGGCCGTCCATGACGAAAAAACCGTGGTAGAAGCGAGGGGGAGGAAATTTCGGGGAGTTGCCGGTTACGGTGGGAGGTCGGGGGCCGAGCGATGCGCGTTTCTCTCGTATGTACGCGCGTGTGTGCGAGTCATTGGCTCTAACTGAACCCGAGCGAGGCGTTGGGCTCTAACTGAACCCGAGCGATTGCACTGCAGGCTACGCGTTACTGAACCCGAGCGATCGATCGATGGCTGTTAACTGAACCCGATGGAGAGATTCCTTCGCTACTGCTGCTAACTGAAGCCGATTGATGCTGCCTTTGGGATGAACAGTGAGCGTCGCGGGGGGGGGGGGGGGGGGGTTGGATGAACAGTGAGCGGTGGCGTTGCCTCTGGATGAACATGAACCCGTGGTGTGGAGGGATGGATGAACAGTAGACGGTGGAGGGGCGGCCGTGGAGGGGTGGTTGAACAGGACCCCGTGGTGTGGAGGGCTGGATGAACAGTAGACGGTGGAGGGGTGCCCGTGGAGGGGTGGTTGAACAGTAGCCGGTGGAGTAGCGCGCGGTGGAGGCTGGATGAACAGGAGCCCGTGGAGGCTGGAGGAGGTCGACAGTAGCCCGTGGAGGCTGAAGGAGGTCGACGGTGGAGATGAACAGTATCCCGTGGAGTCCCATTTGCGGTACGCCACACCCCTCCCCCCCCCCCCCCGTTTCGACCGTAGTGCTCCAACACAAGTCCGTTTCATCCGTTTTGCGGTACGCACACCCTCCGATCAACAGGACCCCCGTTTCGACCGTAGGAGGTCCGTTTCCTTAGTTTTGCGGTACGCCAGGCCCCTCCCGATCAACAGGACCCCGTTTCGAACGTGGCCGGTCAAACACAAGGCCATTTCCTCCGTTGTGCGGTATGCCAGGCCTCGTTTCCATCGCCTGTTCTGTCCAAGCCCTCCCGGTGAACACGACCACGCATTCCGTTCCGACCCAGCCGGTTGGCTCCCCATGAACATGATGACGACGTTGTTTCTCTGTTCCGACCAAGCCATGTACGTATGCGTGATAGGCGTTAGAGACCCTTCCCGTATGTACGTACGTGGCCGTATTTTCTTTCTTGCACCCTCGCCACTATACGTACGTGTACATGCTACATGCACGCCTCTACTACGACACGTGCGCGCCTCTACATCCACCAGTATATATGTACGTACACGTTCGCGACCAGAATGACAACGGTACGTACGCTTCGACCAGGTGGGTCCCGACTGTCAGGCACTTCCTTACCTGCGAAGATGTAGCTGGTGGGTCCCAGCAGTCAGGGGGGTGAATCGTTTAATTTTTTTTGCCCGGACGCACTTCCTTGCGTGCGAAGATGTAGCTGGTGGGTCCCAGCAGTCAGGGGGCGAATCTTTTTTTTTTTGCCCAGACGCACTTCCTTGCTTGCGAAGATGTAGCTGGTGGGTCCCAGCAGTCAGGGGGGCGAATCGATTTTTTTGCCCGGACGCACTTGCTTGTGTGTGAAGGTGCAGCTGGTGGGTCCCAGAAGTCAGGGGGAAACGCTTTTTTTCACGAAATACTGTGGCCCGTCCGGTGGGTCCCTGCTGTCAGGTGGAGGAATAATTATTTTCCGCGTAATAAGGAGGCACTTCCTTGTTGCGGCCATGAACCCAGCTGTCAGCCTCTCCACATACACTCCACGTCCGATGGAAGTCGTTCATTGACCACGTTGACCACGCCGCGCCAAGAGCACCAGGGCAGTGGACGACGGCGAGGCCTAGGAAGGGGACGACGGGGAGCCGGGGAAGACGCGGCAGTGGAAGCCCGCGCGGAGAGGAGTACGAGGGTTCACTGGTTTGGCTGCGGTGTGAGGCTACCGTTGCCGCAGGGCCTGGCCAGCGGTGGGAATAGTAGGGGGCGGTGAGGCCTCCACGGCAGCACATCCGGCCACGGGAAGCAGGAGCATGCGGCACGACCGGCGCTGCTTTGGGCGGCTGGAGCAAGATGACCAGAGGTTGAAGAAGCACTACGGCCGTTGGATGGACATCGTACGGTCACTGGAGCTAGAATCGTTTATATGGACTAAGTTGACAAAGCACTTCGTCCCCGTCAACTTAGTAGGCCCACAAGTCAGCCTCCCACCAAGGTGGGTCCTAGCTAGCAGGGGGGTATTCATTTTTTTTGTGCGTAATAAGGAGGCACTTCCGGTGGGTCCGAGCTGACAGCAGGGGGAACATTTTTTTTCACAGAATACGGTGGCCTGTCGAGTGGGTCCTAGCAGTCAGGGGCAAATGTTTTTTTCGTGAAATACTGGTGGCCTGTCCGGTGGGTCCCTGCTGTCAGGTGGAGGAATAATTATTTTCCGCATAATAAGGAGGCACTTTCTTGCGGCTGCCGTGGACCCAGCTGTTAGCCTCTTCACATACAGTATTCTTCCGATGGAATTCGGTCGTTGACCACATTGACCATGCCGCACCGAGAGCACCACAGCGGTGGACAACGGCGAGTCCTAGGAAGTGGACGACACGGAGCCAGGGAAGACGCGGCAGTGGATGCCCACGCAGGGAGGAGTACGAGGGTTCACTGGTTTGGCTGCGCTACCATCGCCGCAGAATAATAGGGGGTGTGGGTGAGTGGAGTGGACGGATGGCCTGGCCAGCGGTGGGAGTAGTACGGAGGCGGTGAGGCCTCCGCAGCAGCACAGCCAGCCACGGGAGGCAGGAGCAGGCGGCACGACCGGCGCTCCTTTGGGCGGCTGGAGCAAGAAGACTAGAGGTTGAAGAAGCACTACGGCCGTTGGATGGACATCGTACGGTCACTAGAGCTAGAATCGTTCATATTGACTAAGTTGACAAAGCCCTCCGTCCCCGTCAACTTAGTAGGCCCACGAGTCAGCTTCCCACCAAGGTGAGTCCCAGCTAGTAGGGGGAGTATTCATTTTTTTGTGCGTAATAAAGAGGAACTTCCGGTGGGTTCGAGATGACAGCGGGGGGAACATTTTTTTCGCAAAATACGGTGGCCCGTCCGGTGGGTACCAGCAGTCAGGGGGGAAACATTTTTTTCGCAAAATAAGGTGGCCCGTCCGGTGGGTCCCTGCTCTCAGGTGGAGGAATAATTATTTTGCGCGTAATAAGGAGGCACTTCCTTGAGGCCGCCATGGACCCAGCTGTTAGCCTCTCCACGTACAGTACTCTTCCGATGGAAGTCGGTCGTCGACCATGTTGACCACGCGGTGCCGAGAGCACCAGGGCGGTGGACGACGGCGACACCTAGGAAGGGGACGACGCGGAGCCGGGGAAGGCGCAGTAGTGGAAGCCCGCACGGAGAGTAGTATGAGGGTTCACTAGTTCGGCTGCGGTGTGAGGCTGCCGTCGCTGCAGAATAACAGGGGGTGTGGGTGAGTGGAGGGATGACCTGGCCAACGGTGGGAGTAGTATGGGGGCGGTGAGGCCTCCGCGGCAGCACAGCCGGCCACGGGAGGCAGGAGCAGGCGGCACGACCGACGCTGCTTTGGGTGGCTGGACCAAGACGACCAGAGGTTGAAGAAGCACTGTGGCCGTTGGATGGACATCGTACGGTCACTGAAGCTAGAATCGTTTATATTGACTAAGTTGACAAAGCCCTTGGTACGCTCCAACTTAGTAGGCCCACAGGTCAGCCTCCGAAACGGTGCGCCCCAGATGTCAGGGGGAGGAATCATTTTTTGGGCGGCCGAAGCTAAGAATATCCGATATTGAAGAAGAAGCACGACATCCGTTGGATAGACATCCAATGGCCAGTGCTGCTAGAACCGTGTGTTGACTATAATAAGTTAACAAAGCCTTGCATACGCGTCAACTTATTTTTTTAGGGGACACGTCACTTAGTAGGCCCACAAGTGTGTGGCAGAGAACTTATAGCCCATTTGCGTTTTGTAAGAATGTACAGCCCATTTTTGAATTCTAATGGAATTTACAACAGCCCATTTACTGTTTGTTAAAAGTACATCCCTTTTTCTAGCTATAACAACGATTAATAATTTCAACCAACCGTTGAAGACAGAATTCAATAAAATTTCCCACATTTTGATGGGATCCGAAATATTTTTATCCCAAAATTTCTATTCAGATTAAATATAAATTTGTATTACGTAAAAATCCAACGAAACATTGCGCGCGCAACAATGAAAATTTAAGATTTTCAAAATCCATAAATAATATTTTATAAACTAATTTCGTGTTTGGTGCATTTTTTTATAGTTACTGCCCAGTTTTTATAATTACATCCCATTTATTATTTTTAAAGCCCAATTTTCCTGTTAAGCCTAATGCATCCCTCCTAGGAAAGATTTGCAGCACAGCGGGGCGGAGAATAACAAGTTGAACTTGCCTGGGTATTCCTCAAAAGACGTATAGCTGGGCTAGCCATTTTCATCTTGAAAAAAGTAGTATCTGGGCTGGATATCTAGCCTGGGCTAGACGGGCCACAGCCCGCCCAGTTAATACCCTGCTCTCCTCTGAACAACAACGAAGTCATCGACAAGAAAAACTCTATAGTGCTCATGCCTCAAAAACACAAATACTGCTCGAGCTGCTTGGTCCCAGCTGTCGGCCACACCTTGTGCAATTCTCTCATTTATATTGACTACATAGGTTGACAATGGTGTGGGACCGTGATGTCAGGAAACCAGGAGAAAGCAAAAAAAATATAGTTGTACATAATAAGGAGGCACTTTGCGTACGTACGACTATGGCATTAGATCTTCTTACGCCATAGGCGACATGGTAATTTACGCTCGAAAACAACACAAGAGGAAGATCTTCTTAACAAGCAAATCACTGGCATTAGATCGACATGCAAAACAATACGAAGAATTATTCTCAGGAGGCAGGGTGAACAGCTCGTGATGCCGCATGACACAACATTCCAAGCTCAACTTTGCAATCAAACACAAGGCCTGGCATTACATAGACAATATTCAGAACAAACTCATAACACAGGAATATCTCAGCAGAGTAACTATTTACTTCTAAACTGAACATAGGAATAGGAAAAACCACTCGACGCTGCTCACAGCAAGGGCATCCCACTCAAAGATATCAAATGCATGTCTTCTGGCTAACATCAATGAGCAAATTTTGACAAGGTTTTCCAATTCCAATATATTAAACTAACGTCTTCTTGCTAACATCAATGAAAAAAATTTGACAAGGTTTTCCAATTCCAATATATTAAACTAACGTCTTCTTGCTAACATCAGTGATTAAACTTTGACAAGCTTTTCCCATTCAAAATATGTAATGCCTATGATCGTGTCCTGTCTTAGCTTCTTGTACTTGTTTGGGCACTTTTTGCCCAAGGCACTCCACGTGTTGTCAAATTGCCAATGGTCTCTGCAGACTAGTCATGTCACCGGTGTCTAATAATATTCTGTAAAGCTTCTCAGTCATTCCTTCTCCAATGTACCACATCCAGTGACTACTTCTTTCTGCAAAGTGGAATGACCAACTGGACCCAGTAACGCAGCAGTTTGCCTTGGACACATTGGCTCCTTTTGTGCAGTTCAACTAAAATTGTAGTCGGAATAAAACCGAGCTTTAATTTTGATATCCCTGTAAGGAACAATAGGTATAAGGGAAACAATTACTGAGAAATAACGGTTGATGACTTGTCTTAATGAAAACAAAGTAGGAGAGGAGCAATTCTCCATCAGTGTGATTCATTAATATTGACTGAGACATTATCTTAACAATGCCTTGGTTCAACATGTATAAAGAACGACAAAGCAGAAAAGTACCATTCCTAAAACAATGCAACAGATTCATTTTTAAAGAGACATTATCTAAACAATACCTTGGTTAAACATGTAGAAAGAACTACAAAGTAGGATAGTACCATTCCTAACAAGTGTTACAGTTTTGAACTAAGATTCAGTAGTTAACTAATTCTGAGATTGGCATTGCTTAATTTTACTAGCGACATTAGATTAACGAAAAGCATAAACAGTTCCAGGGGAGAGTGGGCGCAACAACAATATGTCCTTCCATCTACTTATAAAGGGGGTGATGCAGAGTTTGTTGTAACAAAGCAACAAGCATCATGTCTGGGTTGGTCCCATTTTTGTTCACTACTTAATGGGAAAAGACAGCAATACAATAGCTTCAATTCAACATTTATTTAATACAGTACCAATACAAGTAGCACAACATCTCAAAGCACACTGCACAATCATGTGGATGAAGGCCTGTACTGACCTTTCATGAGAACACCAGGATAAAATATGAATCTGCTAACACAAATAGGAAATCCAATCTCATTTTGTGCAGTTGCACTGAAATCAAGCAAAGTGTTTCGCGTAGCGAGGCAAAATGTCGCAATAGCAACAAGTTGAATAGATATCATGTGGTTGAGACCAAGATTTGAAACAACTCAGCAGGAACACTGGAAACAAGTCTCGATCTCCTTTTGTGCAGTTCCACCAAAATTAAGCAAAGTCACCGGTGTGACATTCAAGTTGAACTGCACACAACACTCTTAAAACATAAGTGTTTAGAGTAGCGAAGCAAAATGTCGCAATAGCAACAAGTTGAATCGATAACCCTGTTTTAACAAAGGCAAAAAGGAAACAATTACTTGCCGATAAAGGAGGATGAAACAAACAGTGACAGAAAGAAGCATCTAACTTATCTTGGATGGAAAACAAAGTAGGATAGTAGCATTTCTAAAACGGTAGCATTGATTCATATTAACAGATACACTCTCTTGAAACAACATTAACAGAGACACTCTCTTGAAACAACATTCGTTAAAAAATGTAATTTACTTTTAACAGTGGCATTGCTTCAATTTTCCGGCGGCATTCTTAGATTAACCACAGCAAAATAGCTGTATGGGACATGCTAGCACCATGTGCGTCCACACGTATAAATGGGTGATGTAGAGTATGTAGCCAAGCAGCATATCTGTGTTGGTCCCATATTTGTTCTCTTTGAACTTTTTTCCTATGTGAGGGCAACAAATCTAGTCGTGCACAAACTACCCGACCCCCCCAGTTTCTTTCCCTTTTCAACAAAGAGATCGTTCCTTACAGATGTGTGTACTGGGTTACCCCTTTTTCCCTTTTCGACCAACAAAGCGGCTGGATATCCAGTCTATACTACTTTTCCTCCCTCCTTTCCTCATTGAACCACGTCCTAGATTCATGCTCCACCCCACCACACCTTTCTTTCCTCTTTGAACCAAGACCTAGATTCGACTACAGATCAAAAAAGATCCACATGCAGCTAGAGCAACGATGGTTTCAAAGAAACTTATACCTTCGGGTCGTCGGGATGTGGCAACGCGTGCGGCGGGAGGCCGGATCTGCCCACACTACGTATGGCAGCGAGGAAGAAGGGGTCGGTGGCCCTCCCGCACAGGTGCTGGGTGAAAGAGAACAGCGCAGCCGGCAGTGCATTGCCTCCCTCGCCGAAGGCGATAGAGTTAACGCTGCACCTAATCCCCTTCCCGGTGCGACGGGATACGGACGCCTCCTTCACCAGCTGTGAGGGGGGAGAGAGACAAGAGGCCAACGCAGTCTTGTTTAGATCTAGTGAAGAGAGGGTGAGAGACTGTGAATATAGCAAACGCTAGAAAATGAACGCTGAGCCTCCAGCGTGTAACATATATGTATTGCGGCGAGCGTGTGGAGAGTGCAAACCCTAGCGAACAAGCGCTGAGGCTCCCGCTTATATATATACTAATGTAGTACGGACTGAGCTCCGGTGCCTTCACTCCATCTGCTTTTGGCTGTATGACAGGTGAGCCAGCCACATTTTGGGCCCACCTGTCATAAACCCAAAGGCAGGTGCACTAAGTCAATGAAGCTGCGTCCATATAGTACTCTCGTGTGTATACGACTAATATATAGTGGAGTGGTTTTTTTATTCTCTCCATAACAATCGTTTTAAATTGTGTAAGTACGAAACGAAACTCTTTATTTAATGTATAGAGGGAGTACTACTTCCGATGAACTAACGATCCATGCCCACGCGTCCTGGTTGCACTTCCTGTCCTTCACGTGTGGTACACTACCCTCCCTTACGTGAACAACCACACATGCGCCAAATTATCAGAAATGTGTAAGAGTGTGTACAAATAAAGAATTTTAATTTCAATTATCGGAAAGGTTTGAGAGTATTACAAAGTTTGACTTCAGTCAAATCTAATATGCGGAGTAAATAAAAATGGAGGGCTACTACGTCCATCCGGGTTTTTAGTCCACACCATTTTTAAAATCAAAGTTAATAGCTGGACAAATAAAATTATAGGGGAGCTGGAGACAAAGTTGTGAGAAGGCTTAGAAATCAATACAAAACTTATGCTCTTTGTACCAACGTCGATCCTTCTTCGAGGAAACATTTGGTTCATAGCCAATTGTGTGATAAAATTGCACCAACGTGAAAGACGACTGCGTCTCCAACGCAACCAAGGTGAACTGACGAAGGATATCATCTTTGTGCGTAACAAGCAAAGAGCACTGATGGAAGATAGCTTGTTTTCCATTGAAAATCGATCAGCTTCACCAATTGAAGCAACCATGAGGCGCGACCATGAGCATCGATAGGTCATCATGGTGATGCATCATCCATTTGGCATCAAGTTTGGGTGAGGCACCTATGAAGTTCGACAAATCCTCACTGTGGTCTGTTTCTTCTCAGTAATCAAGCTTGAGGAAGGAAGAACCACGTGGCAGAGGACAGTGAGGCGGAACAACAATGGCCACCAAATTTTGTGCAGTTCCACTAAAATTGAGGAAGACATGCCCGTGTATGGAGACACGCATCGCTGTTTCCAAAAATATAAAAAAGGATTAATGAAAAGTACACCAACAAACAGAAGCATCATAATTATATCTTGATGGGAACTAAACCAGGATACCCGAGAAAAAAAAGCATTTCTTCATTTAACCAGTGATCGTACTACCACCATATGGACAATGACCGCACAACCACCATGTACTTTTTGTCGAAACAACATGTATACCTCCACCGAGGCATAAATCAGGACAACTTTTCGAGTGGCATTTCCTCTATAATAGTACTAGTAGGTGATGTTGGACCAGCCGACGAACCGTAGCTACTATGCATGGGGAGCTGGGGAGTAGTCGCATAGAAGAAAACCCGCACGCAGCGACCTGGGGAGCTGGACCAGTACAAGAAGTTATACCTCAGGTGGGCGAGATGTCGTTTAGGCGGGCGGGCGGGATCTGCCCACACGACTGCAGCGAACAAGGGCACGGAGGATCTTCGTCCGCGCCAGCGCCGGCTCCGAGAGGACGGTGCGCATCGGCTCCCCCCATCGCCGATGGCGACAATGTCAACGCTGCACCTCCTCACCTCCCGGAGCGGACGGGATTCGGCCGGATCTGTGACCACCAGTGAGGAGAGAGATAGACTGGACACTGTCATCTTGTTTTGATATGGAGAGGGTGAGAGAGCAAAACGCGAGAAACTCTATCAAACAAGAGGCTATAATGGAGTAAAAAAATCTCTCCATAGTAGTGGTTTTAAATAGAATAAGCGCGTTCCCGGAAAAAAGAAACGAAAACTGGCGGACAATTTTTTAAGGGTCTGTCTAGGATACATCTAGATGTGACATAGTTATGTCACATCTAAGTTGATGTCCACTCTGTTTGTGGTCTATTTTTTTTTGTCCTAGTTTTTTTGTTTCTTGTTGCTACATTATATACTTGTGGGGGCTTAGATGTGATATCCTTAAATAACATCTAGATGTGAATTGGACAAACTGATTTTCTAACGTACCAAGAAAGAAAACTCGATCAAAAACACGCCCCCGCTTCCAGGTCGCGAGAGTCGTCGCGCACGCACACATAGACATAGACATGCATATCCGTGTTTACGTAAAATTCCATTTCCATCTGCATCTCCAATCATATTTGTCCAACTGGCACATTATTTACGCTCTCTCGGCCAGCGCACCGCTTCAATACCGGCGCCAGTGAGAGGTTGCGTCCGCTCTGGCCGGGCATGAATGCGGCACTGACCGTTTCGGGCGGGAAGCACGCGCGGGTGATGAAGAGGGTTCGGGTTGGTCAGGACCGGCCGTGGCAGCGGTCCGGACGCGACCTCTCACTGGCGCTGGCATTGAAGCAGCGCGCCGGCCGAGAGAGCGTCGCCTGCGCCGCTTCCGGGTGCACGCGGCTGCTCCGCATTCAAAGGTCGCAATAGCCGGCTACAACATGCGTGTAAAAAGTTTTTGGGAGTCCGTGCTACAGCTAGCTGTCCTCCCCCAACTCGTCAATCTCTTCTAGTAGTGCTAGTAGTACTCCATGGCGCGATCCGTCGACAAGCAGGTGGGAAAGTTATCGTATACTCGGTTTGTGGTGAGTGGCATGCCGAGCGACCGTGTGGGGTCGAGCCGTCGAGGAGGGTTAGACACGAACACGACATATGTGATTTAAACGTTGGTTTTGCTCGATGGCGCGATCCAACAAAACGAAACGTTGGTTTCTCTCCGTTTCCATTTTTTCTCCGGAAAAACTGAAATTTTCCACTCCATTTTCATTCCTATTCCAAGGTTGCCCCGTTACAACATTCCATCAAATACAAAGGAAAACTAACACGCATGCTGATGCATCTCAATGATTCACAGATCATAGCCAATATTTACTCAACTAAAGAAAAAAGTTGTGAGAGCGTGTACGAAAGAAAAACTGCTGATGGGGTCACTACGGCTTAAACCCTAAACCCTAAACATGATTTAATTCCCTGGACAGGTAGAACCTATCGAAGGAAAGACGGCTGGCACCCTCGGATCATACGATGCTTTTGTGCAGTTCCACTAAAATCGACCTGAGCATCCCTGATGGCAAATATATTGAAGAAGTATGATTAGAATAATAGTACTGGCACTAGTTCATGAGACATAAACTCATCACAAGTAGAAGCCGGTAGAAGTAGAGAAAGATCGACATGGAGAAGGGGCTACGGCAGTTGAGCAAGCCGGCTCCAAAAGGAAGATGGACTACCTGGGACATCGGGCTATAGCTAGAAGGGCGGTTGGGACGCGGCATCGGCCCAAACCGCGGTGACCCCCGATTGGGATGCACCGACTGTGGGTTTTCTCCCTCGCCGATGTCGACCGCGTCTACGTAGAACATTGTTCCCTTCCCCCAGCTGCGGGATCAGGCCTGTCGTTCTATGCTTGTGAAGAGAGCAACCTTAGCAAGCAGGCTTGTAGCTTAGGCTCCTGCTAGTGTATATATAGTGGTTTTCTTTTCTCTCCATATCAACCATTTTATATTGCGTACATGTCATTCAAGAGTGAAATGATGGTTGCTTCTTCCGACTACCTTACTGTGTGATTTGTTTGCTCCTTAGTGGCCCCTACACGTACTCCCCCTATGTGTATGCAATAGTCACACGTACACATGGACGCAAAAACGCGCGCGACGCCCTAATGCATGCATGTCCGAGCACACGAGGAACACACACGGTCACGCTAAGTGCTCAACCTACACGTGCATGCACATACATACTCAGTCAGGGCGAGCTAGTGACCGTATAAACACCGGAAAATATATATATTGAGCGCAATGAGCGTATTATGAAGTCCACTGACCGTATTTTTAAAAATATACAGTGACAGACAGTGTATTTATCTCATTTGAAATTAATCCATATTAACTAGAGAGGAGGCAGTATGGACTAGCATTACTTGCGTGCGGTGGCTCGCAGGACAAGGAGAAACTTTTGACTAATGCAAGCTCTCCCTCACTCAGGCGGTGGACGTGCAATAGTTAATTCGGTGTCAGATTGCCAGAAGCATACACTATACTACTAGTGCTACTATTGTTCGACTTCCCGAATAGGCGAACAGCCAAGCGCATAGTTTACTAATATAGTCTATAAAGGTACGTACTATACTAGTACTAGGAACCGGATGGAGGAGCGTCTGCATTCTCATTAGAATTTTAAAATGTGATAAAGCAATCTTCAACACATTTGGTTCTCTTTGAGGGTTCTCGCATGTGATAATGGAAGTTGATTGCATGGAACACTCGCCAAAATTCTCGCTTAATTCTGGCTCATATCCTGTTACAAATAGTAGCGCTCGGTAATATTTCCTATTTTTTTGTTATTCAGCATGTAAACAGGTCAGCAAACCTTGCGGCGCATCTTCATGCGAACCGTGCTTGCTGCACTTTGAATGTGGCCGAGAGCTGGCTTGATGAAACACCTCGCTTCCTACTTCTTTTTTTGCGGGGTACCTCGCTTCCTAGTGACCAGTGTCTTGGCTGATCGTCCTAAGAATGCTTATATATGAATAAATCTCTCTCATTTACCCGCAAAAAAGATTGAGCCATATTAACCGGAAAGGAGGGAGTATGGACTAGCACTACTTTTTGGTGTGTCCCGTCAACTCGCAGAACGAGGAGAAGCTTGCAGGACAAGGTGAAGCTCGCTTACGCCTTTTGACTAATGCAACCTACCCTCGGTGGACATGCATCAGTCCATTCGTTGTCAGATTGTCAGAGACATACACTATAGTACCCAACATGCGGAGTACCAACATTGTTCGACTTCACGAAGAGGCAAAGAGCCAAGCGCAGTAGTACGAGTAGTACTACTACTAGAACCGCATGGTGGAGCGTTTGTACTCTTATTTCTTTTTATCTCTGATAAAGTACACGTTTATTCCGGAGAAGGGCGGAAAACGGCAGCCCAACATGTAATGAATGATATCGATCAACCAACCATGCTCGAATATATCTTGGCCTCCATGCGAACCCGTCTGTGTGTTCTCGCTCCTCGTCTCTCTCAAGGAATGGCGGGTTGGCTCTTTGCCGTCAATTGAGATCGGTTTGCTCACAGTCCTGTCCCACATGTCAGTGATATGCCAAGAGGAGGTGCGTTCACCGACTGGCCATACGCGTACTTGGTTTTCAACCTTCATACTACTCCCCCCTCCGTCACAGTTTACAGGGCGCGCTTCATTATGATGCATTCCTCTCAATGCATTTCCACCACTAGAGAGACTTTAGACGCGTTTGGTTTAATGCTCAATTAATTAGGGCATGGTAACCGCAATCAAGTCCACAATTTTCTCTCCATGTAACTACGGAGTGGAGTAAGTGCATGCATGTGTGTACCCGGGGTGGAAGCACTGCATGCATGTGTGTACGCATTATTCCCACTACTAGTAATAGACGCCGTGCTATAACTACCAATGTTATTTTTCAGGCCGATCGCTAGTCGCCTTGGTCCCACAGATCTATTTTCTTTTTTCTGAAGCGCGTTGTATAAACAGTGACAGATGGAGTAGTATGAGTGGATTCAAAGAAGAGCGTATTGATGGTTGCTTCTTCAGAGCAACTTATAGTGGGAAAGGTGGGGCTTACGATTTGACTGCTCATTACTCACTATTAATGCGGCGCAACGACCGGGCTGAGTCTCCCATGTGGTTGTGCACTACCCCCTCAGTTCTTAAATATACTTCGGAGTATATTTGTCTTTCTAGAGATTTCAACGAGTGACTACTCAAATATTTGTCTTTTTAGAGATTTCAAATGGACTGGCACATACGTATGTATCTACATATTTTAGAGTGTAGATTATCTCATTTTGCTCTGTATGTAGTCACTTGTTGAAATCTCTAGAAAGACGAATAGAATATTTAGGAACGGAGGGAGTACACATATGAAGCAAAATGAGTGAATCTACACTCTAAAATATGCCCGTTTGAAATTTGTAAGAAGACAAATATTTAGGAATGAAGGAGTATAATTTTGTGCATGGCACATGGACCCGGATGATGAAGAGGCTTCTAGCAATGCTATCAAGCTTCCATCATTTGTTTACATAATTGACGTACTATACAAATAATTTTCCAGTGAGACATGAAATTGTACAATGGTGTGAGCTTTCAGCTTCTGTTTCACGTGTCTTGCCATCGATGCTCTTTCGGAAACAATAAAAAACTGACTTCCTTGCTAATGCATGTCAATTATTAGCACATCAGAGCTAATAATTACATCACAACTGAAGACAGAGTTGTGAGAAGGTGTTAAATTAAAATTGATCCATCCTTTCATTGGCAGCAACGTCCGCCCAGCTCTGTCTAAATCAACAAGGCATGTTGGGAAAAAAAGTAGTTGTCTGGAGCATGCCACATTCCGATCATTTTGTGCAGTTCCACTAAAATAGAGCTGAGCGTCCCTGTTCCAAAGATATTAAGTGTGATTACGATAATAGAGGATTGCTGATGAAACAATAAACACATAAATAGAAGCCGGTCACCTTTGCAGTCTCTTTTAAGACTAACTAGTTGGAGAAGATTAGGCTCGGAGTTGGATGAGGACGATAGAGCAAAACCAATCTCCCTTTGTGCAGTCGCACTGAAATGTGGAGATGTTGCCCATGTGACATTTTAGTACAACTGCACAAAACACTCTTAAGAAAAAAGTGATTTGTGCATTTCACCAAAAGGTCGCAATAGCAACGAGGTGAAATGGATAGCCCTGTTTGCAAAAAAGAGGTAGAAAGGAAACAATTACTGGCCAATAATAGTTGATGACACATGCGACGACAAAAAAGGAGCATACTCCTTGCCCTAAGGGAAGATAACAACACGGTTGTGTTTGTCTAAAACAGTGTGAGGACAAGAATGCAATATGGAAAGTACGCTGGACGAGCTACGTTTTGGGCAAAGAACTATGGAAGATCCACATGCAGCGACGTGGGAAGACGGGTAGTGGAGCAAGGCCGGAGGGGATACCTGGAGGTCGTCGGGATGTAACTAGGTGAGCGGCGGCGGGCGGAATCTGCGAGCAGGTGGCGTAGGCCCTGCCGCGTCGAAGCTTGGTCAGAGAGAATGGCGTGTACCGCAGATCGGGACGTGCTGCCTCGGCGTTGTCGAACGGAGAAATGATGCACTTCCTCCCTTTCCCCCGGCGGACGGGATGCGGCCGGATCAATGACCAACGGTGAGAGGGATAGAGCCCACTGCATTCCCTTTTCCCTGGCGGACGGGATGCGGCCGGATCAGCGACCAACGGTGAGAGAGAGAGAGGCCACCGCACTCCCTTTCCCCCGACGAACGGGATGCGGCTGGATCAGTGACCAACGGTGAGAGAGAGAGAGGCCACTACACTCCCTTTCCCCCGACGGACGGGATGCGGCCGGATCAGTGACCAACGATGAGAGAGATAGAGAGGCCACCACAGCCTTGTGTGAGATACTCTGAAGAGCGACAAACTAGGCACACAAGGCTCCATTGTATATAGTGAGCGGACTACCTTTTTCTCCATAAAAATCGTTTTATATTCTGTGTACGTGCCATTGAGCGCTATAACTTTATTTAAAAATAACGCAGCAACGTGTCAAGTCGAACTTTGTTTCGTTCAGGCCTGGTACACGACCTCCCTAGGTAAACAACTGCTACAGGCATTCAAATTAGCACGCGGGCTGCCATTTCGTAAAGAAATGAGCTCCACCGTGTACCCGCGTGGGTGTGGCTGGGCACGAAGCGTGAGTACGTGCACGGTGCACCTATTCTCTTCTTGTATACGTACACCACCTACGTGGGGTTGTGTGAGAGAGATACAAACCTAGAGAGATATAGTGTGTGGGTTCTTGAGAGTTTTTTTTGGGGGGGGGGGTTCAATCAAAAAAATGTAACATATGCAATGTGTGTGAAATAGATTCCTGGATATAACATATATATAGAGGGGGCGATCCACGAGAAGAGAGTGGAGGTATCACCGGCTTGAGGTGTCCATAGAATCGAAAAGAGGGATGATGTGTGTGTGTGTGCACGCGTGATCAATAAAGAGTGCCATCGAATTTGTGTGTGCCCACGTCAAAGATATAGAGTGGCTGGCCTACTGGAACGCGAGAGGGGACATGTGCAGTTTGTCTCTGTGGCATGGATACCTACCTACAGTGCTCGACTATCGGTGTGTGGTGGGGGAAGAGGGAGGCCAAATTAACTATAGAGGTACAATGGCTGGTATATGTGTGGAGGAGGAGAGAGGCCTACCTCATGTATTAAGGAGATTGATCTGCCTCATGTATTAAGGGAGATCGATCGGCATACATGCATATGTGCATGAGAGGAATAAGGTTGGGAGAGAGACAGAGCTAGAGTGTTGGAGGGGGTGGTAGTGGAGTTGCTTCTAACAAATGGTGGGATAGGCTTGCTAGACAAACGGAGGGCACGCCCGCAATATCAATAAGAGAGGAGATGGCTGCTTGTTGTCTGTGCACGTGCATGTGAGAGACGGCTCAGGAGGCATGCACGAATGATGAGGGGGGACGATGTGGCTGTGGTAAGCAGACATAACTACATAACTTGTGAGGTACGTCGATCGATGGGGGGGGGCAGTAATTAAAGTCGATCCATGTATATGTTGGGAGATTGATTGGTATACATGCATGTGTGTGTTAGAAGCAAACGAGGCACGAGGAGAATGATAGAGATAGAGGGATGCATGTAGGAGGTGGTACGAGAGGCATACTATATCGAGCGGGGAGGAGTGTGCGAGTACGAGAACGATGAAAAGAGTGGTGGGAGTGAGGCATGGACGGTGACAAGAGAAGAGGGGAATCTTGTGTTTGTGCTAGGCACACCTGGCTAGAGAGGCATATCGATCGATGTGTGCCGTAAAGAAGGAGCTGGGGGGGCCTACACACACCGTGGGTGAACGACCTAAAGTGAAAAGACGAATTTGCGCAATGGAGCTAGAGAATGCTGAGGGAGGGTGAGAGGGATGCGGCCGTGTGCATGCACAAGAGAAAGTTAGCTCTAGCTACAAAGATAAGAGGGTTGTGTGGGTGTAAAAGACGAATAGAGATCATATATACTTCATTATAAAAGCGAATTCGGATATTTGAAGAATTTATCATAGTGTTTTAAACCGACGTATGTGTGAATATATATAACAGTGATACACATGGTGTGTTTATGAACATGTTATACTACATTTAATATATTTTATCTCTACTCTTATAAAAAACGGAGTTGTTGATGATGGTGTGCCTGCCATCCTGCATTATAGGCCGTTTGATTTATATCTGGCTGATAGCAAGGAAACTATGATGGTTGAAGTTGGCAACAATCATGATTGTAGATTCTTATTGAAATAGAGAAATGAATTCAAATTTAGTTCGAATTGCAGCGGTAGTATAGACATTTGGAATGCACTAAAATGTTGGTATGAGTAGGTTACATGCATTATACAGCAAAGTGAAAAAAATTGATCAGACATAACATGGATTCATACTCCCTCCTTCCATCTATATAGGGTGTAATGAGATTTTTAAGACCGCCTTTGACTATTGACAAGATTAATAGTACATGACATGCACAATGTGAAAATTATATCATTGAAAGAACCTTTCACAGACGAAGTTAACGGTGTGCTTTGTGTAAGTTGCATGTCATATATCATTGCTCTAATATTTGGTCAAAGTTAGCATCAAAAAACACATTAGGCCCTATATAGATGGATGGAGGGAGTAGCTTTGAATAGCATTTGTATAGTAAAACGGGGCAAGACTCTCTCTTTGTGTGGTGTGAATAGTTTTATTTTTTTCGTTTTCTTTTTGGTTGGGGGAAGCGCAAATTGATTTGGTACGTACAAGTACAATATTACTACACGTTAGGCTTGTCCCTAAAATTCAACCCACGTCTTGTTATATCCTGAAAATTCAGATATCATGCTCCCAAAACTGGTGCCTTCACAACCCGCGCCTTGCTATCCCGAAATTACAACGCGCGCGAAAACTCCCTCCAGCTGCCAAATCCCGACACGCGAAATCCTCCTTCTAACCCTGAGCCGAAAGGGCCGCTAGTTCAAATCGGTGGGGGGTACTTTTGTAACACACCCTACATTTTGGACAAGCGCGTCCCTAAGTCATGCTTCACCCCCTCCCATTTCCCCCTTTTCGCCATTCGAAATCCCAGGCCGCCATAACCTCTTCGCGCCAGCCGCGAAATCCTACCCTCCTCCATCGTCCACGTCACCGCTGCACAGTCGGAGCCTCTTCCTCGACGATGTCGTCCACCGCAACAGCTCGACGTCCCTTGTCCACCTCCCCGGATGAGGATCCTTCGTCCATCTCGCCGTCCCGCCAGTTCAGCCGCCCCGTCCTCCACCACCAAGGAGCTCCATCGACGATCGCCTCGTCTATCGGGGCTGCTCCATCCCCACAGCGCCACCTTAACCTGCTCCACCAGAACCGCAGCATCCTCACCGACTCCTCGGACGAAGCCGAGGCCTACTCGGCGCCATCAAAGAGGTTGTACACTCATCGCATCACACCTTCTCCTTAACTCGACCTCCCAGCGCCGACGGTGCTCCATCCCGCACCCCCATGGAGCGGCTACCTTGAAGCCGGCGCCGCGGACGACATGTCCATGGCGGCTCTCCCCCAGTGCGAGGACCCTTCAGCGGCGGCGGCCATACCAGCCGGATCTACTGCTGGTGCTCCGGCTCTCGCTCGCTCACTCGCGCTGCTGCTGCTGCTCCGGCTCTCGCTCGCTCGCTCACGCTGCTGCTGCTGCTGCTCCGGCTCTCGCTCACTCGCTCGCGCTGCTGCTGCTGCTCCGGCTCTCGCTCGATCGCTCGCTCGTCCAGCTGCTGCTGCTGCTCTCCTCCTCGCTCGTGCTGCTGCTCTGCTCCGATTAAGCCACACTTCAGTTGACTGAATTGACTTTTGGGTCAGTTGATTTTCAGGGGTTGGGGGGGGGGGGGGGGGGGGCTCGCCGGAGTTAAGGAAGAACCACCCGCAGCGGGGACGGGGGCTCGCCGAAGAGGTACCCCACTATCTATCTTAGGGTTCAGGGTGGGGGGGGGGGGCTAGAGGGCTGGCCGGGGCAGCGATGGCGAGTTGTTTCGGGGCGGCGAGGCGGCGCTGGGGCCGACGGTTCGGCCAGTGGTGGCAGGCGGCTCAGGGGTGTGTAGGTTGAAGATGAACTGCAGGCCCTCCCTAAACTACATGTCAAGTGCCTCTCTGCTACCATTGCATTCAGTTTCGAAAGTAGCATTCAGATTCCATAGTAAATTTCAGTTTTGACAGTTAAGTTCAGAGTCAACAGTTTTTACCTCATCTGTTGTAGTCAGGTGGTTTTTGGTGATGTTAATTTTACATCCATTTTTCATCATGTATTGGAGATGCTATTAGAATCCCACTTGAGATTGACAATGTCTGTCTTGTGATGCTTCAACCTTGACGTCTTACGGCTCACCGGAGCTGCTTCAACAACAGAACGATCCATCACAACAGAGCAGTGCCCTGGACGCCATCTAAAGATTCCTCAGATCTTCCTCCACACCTCTGACAGCCACCTCTGCCTCAAGTGCTTCAGCGACCAACCCAGTGATGCTGAGGTCGACACGGCTACGGCAAAGAGGTTGTACACTTTTTGCATCACTTATTACTATACATTCATGTCGATCCATTAGGGCTATTTTGGTTCAACGGAAAAACGTCGATCCACTAGTTGTTACCATCACTCTAAATTTCTGCATGCTCTCCTTACATAATCTCCCCATATTTTTTTCGTATGCATGTCAGATATTGTACACAGTCATGCTGAACATGTAGAGAAAAAGAGAAGAGTTTTGCGTGGCAATACAATATCATGCAGACATCTCTCCATGGTGGGTTCAATGGCAAACCCTCCCCACCCCTCTCCAGATTGTAATACAAAGGAAGATATCTGTTCTGAGGCGTATTCAGACGCCGTTGACCACTCCTATTTACCCCCAAGGTGTTTTCTCTACCTTGGCATGATGATGTTAGTCATATCATGCATATGTTGCCTTGCAGTGCCTACTTTTGACATCATATATGTCATCTGCTTAGTTTAGACATGTTCTGTAATGCCACCTGTTTAGTTTCTATATCATATATAGGAATTATGCAGTCTCATGTCTTTTAGCCAGCCATAATATATGTGAAATGTGCAATGCCATCCTGTTTAACCAGGCATCATATATTTGAATGATATCTTGCCCATCCTTTTCTTCATTACATTTCCATTTGTCGACAATGTTTTTACATTAAACTACTCTTCCTGTGAATCAGCCATTTGGGTGGGAGATGGAAAAAATCTAGAGTGAAAACAAGGCCTTCAGAAACGACAGTGCTACCTGTCGAAGCAGATCTCTTGTTGGGTCCCGATAGCTCCTCAGAGATGGATTCAGAGACAGATGACCAGTCCTATTCCCCCACTGAGGTGTATGCTCTAACTTGGCATGGTTCTACTGCTCATATCATGCATACGGTGTCTTGCATTGCATAGTTTAGACATCATATACACAATATTCAACACCATGTTCTTAGTTCGGACATCATATCGAATGCCCTCTGTTTAGCATATAAATCACATATGTGAATTAAGTGATGCGATCCTGATTACTTAAATAACATGTAGGTGAATTATGTCATTCGATCCTGTTTAGTTATTCATCATATCTTTGAACTATGTTATGCTATGCTATCCAGTTTAGATAGACATCATATATGTGAAATTATGTCATGCTATCCATTTTAGTTAAACAATATACATGTCAACTATTTCATGCCCTCTTTTTTCCACACTATCTATTGCATCTGTCTGTCATACAGTGTCTGTACATTCAACTATGTTTCTTGTTTATCAGCCATTTTAATTGGAGCGGGTGATGCCAGTATCTAGCCGAATAAAAACATGGTCTTCAAATAAAACAGTGCTACCTCTTGGTGGAGATAGCACCCCGGTTGTACATGCACAAGAACAAGCCCTACCACACATAACCCAAAGTCTCGCAGATTGTACCCCTACTGCGATGGACAGAGAACCAGCATCATCCAATCTAACCCCAACCCCAGTCGATAGTAACCCAGTTCCTGTTGACACAGCACCATCTCCACCACAGAGCTCCCAAACAACAACAGTTAGTAAGGCAGCTCCAGTGCCCAAAGGGCCAGTACTATCACAGTGAACCCCAACTCCACCAGTTAGTACGCCTATTCCTGTGGAGGAAGCACAACCAGCCAATCATAGTTTAGCATTTATCGCATTTGATGTTGTTAAATCGTATGTGCATATGTTCCCATCTTGGAAATATTATACTGAAGATGAAGGAAAATGCCAATTGCAGGTGTTTGTCCAGGAGTTATGTGTAAGTAATGTTATTCATGGCAATTACTTTGCTTCGTCCCATACATCCTACCTCCATGATGGTTATAATACAGCAAATTTTCCCATTTTTCTCTATAGAGAAGGACCAATTTGGAAACTCAGGATGAGGTAACCTGTGCTAATACCTCTTCTATCTTCAAGAATGCTTGGTGGCAGTATCGGAATTACCTGAAGAAAACATACTTCAGCAGCAAAGAAACTCATCAAATTCCCTTACGTTCTCCTGAGACACATTTACTGGACGATGACTGGGAACGCCTTGTTCTATACTGGTCCCGAACCAAGAATGTAGTAAGGTCTATGAGCTCATTTTCTCTTTTTAAGTATTTTATTCCTGCGTCTTACTGTACTCTGTTCATGTAGAACAAGTGCCTAAACCTGAAGAACAACTATTCTAATTTAAGATTCCATTGCTATCATAGTTCAAAAAAGCGCTAGGCGTTAATTGTGCGTTTTGCCACCGCCTTGCGCTTTACTGACCAAAGCGCATGCTTATGCGCAGTTATGCACAGATTATGCATAGTTATGCGCAATGCGTTTTGCCAACGCCTAGAGCCTAGGCGCGCTTAAGCGCTTGCTTAGGCGCGCCTTTTTTAACTATGATTGCTTTGCTCTTTTATCACTGTATTTGCTGATACGAACTTATTTTTAAATTGAAGGATCCAATCGAAACTCCAATGGCACAACAGGTATGTTCAGCATGTTTCTTTAACAGGTTTGCTCTTATCAATATATCTGTTGATTTCAATTTCAATTGTGTATATAGTTGACTTTCATATCATGCACATTACTAGCATCACAACGAAGCCAATAGTGTTGTTGTACATGTAGACCCATGGTACCCATCTGAAATCTTGTTGTGCCATGTAGTTTCCCACGCTTTGTATTCTTTCACTGCTGCTTTGTCTTGAACTGATATGATTTGAACCGTGTCTCTATTTTGATTTGGCAAGACAATGCAGTGACCATAGGACATAGATATATGTTTGTTTGATGCTTTTATTATGTACTAGTACTTGGCAATAGAAGACTTGGTAGTTTAATCCTGTCCACCTTACTAATGAACTGGTTCACCGAAATGAGTTTCATATACTAGTACATGCTAAACTTGTTATGTGTCTGCTTGTTTCTTCTTTTAGAATGCTGACAGAATATTGGGGAAGAGTGCCTTATTAAGCAATGGTAAAGGAAGTAATGCAGATAAGGTTTAGGATAGTGACACATCCTTGTTGGTCTCCAATAAAGCTGATAAAACAGCTAAGGAAGACTATCTTGAAGACAGCGAGACAACCCCAAAGTCTTGTCTTGGTTTAGTGTTCGAGTTACTGGCCACTACCGCATGCACAAGCTATTCAAACTCACTGTCTGAATCAGTTCGGTTTCTTGAGTCTCAACTACAAGCTGAAAGACATCGATCAGCTGTGCTGCGACAAGAAGCGGAAGGACTGCAGAAGTCCCTGGAGCATTCAGATGCATACTTTCTGGTGCAACAGCAAGCGTTGGAGGATTTTAGCGCCAAACAGGACAAAGCTAATAAGCTTGCTAAGCTTATTGCCAGCATGGTGGATACCCAGGATAACATTTCTTAAGCTCTTCTGAAGTTGTTTCAGTTATGCTCTTTTGTTTTGCTGTCGCGTTTATTTGCACTGGTGGCCAATTTTGACGGCCAAGTGTATGTAATATGCTGCTTTGTTCCCTATATTTGCACTGGTGGCGAACTTTGATGCCCAGTGGATGTAATATGTGTAATAGTGGTAATAGGCTAGCCTTAATTGCTTGCTTATTTATTTCCTTATTTTCTTGTTTAGTTGTTTGCTTGTAGTCACTGCAGTTCTTTTCCTGTGTTTTTCTAGTGGCCACAATAGCCTATTTTTGGTAACTAGGCCAAAATAATCATGGCAACACATGGACTGTTGTAACCATGGTCCTCCTGCAGGCCGTATGATCCATGGGCCTTCGTTCGGCTGTAGGACCATTGGCCTTCTATACGGGCCATAGGATCCATCGGCCTTCTATACAGGCCTTAGGGATCAATGGGCCTTCTACGGGCCATAGGGTCCATGGGCCTTCTACGGGCCATACTATCCATGGGCCTCATACGGGCCGTAGGATCCATGGGCCTTCTACGGGGCGTATCATCATTTCGGCAATCATCGGCCGTACTATTCGTGGACCATAACGGGCTGTTAATAGGCCGTATTTGATAACTCTATGAAAATAGCCAAACGGTTTTTTTACATGAAAATGGCCCAACATATTAACGGTCCGCAAACGGGCCGACTGTAACGACGGGCTAAATTTGGCCCACAAGCAGAAAATGACAGTAACAGGCCGTATGTAAGCGAATGCTGCAAATGAGCCCAAGAATCAATGGGCCCTGAGAAGGCCGAAAGATAACTTGGGCTGGAAACGGCCCAATGGAATAACGGGCCGTTAATGGGTATAAAGTGATACACTGCTCATTACGGGCCAGTTTCACCACGGGCCGTTAATGGGCCAAGAGTTACAAAGGTCCTCATATGGGCCGAAAGAAGTCATGGGCAACACATGGGCCGGAAGTTAAAACGGGCTGAATCATATTGGACGGCCCTGATGACGCTACTGGGCCTAATTCGGATAGGGCGCAACGGGCCCTGGGTTAGCGGGCTGTAAATGGGCTATATGCGAACAGGCCGTTAATAGGCTTTCCGTGGGCCGGTCCGCCACCTTTTGACCAAGTAAAACGGGTCGGCCTTTTCACAGGAATGGGCCTTTGTTGGGCCATGCCACATGTCACCGTATCATAGGCGCCTTCGGTCCAATGAGCGGATGACATCTGTCCCAACGGTGAGCCGACACGTGTTTGCTCCAGCCAATGATGATTTTACACGTGGAAAATCCCCATTGGTCGGTGCTGTTAACGGGTTATCGGATCCAAAACCCGACCCGATAGCTGAACGGCATTCCGTTACGGTGGATGCCACGTGTCGGTCACCCTTGATGAAAGCAGTTCTGTGACGCGCGATGTATCGTCATGGAAGTGGACACTGATAATTTTGGTAATGTCATGGAACACTTCTACGACAGCACAGGTATGACTATCTTGATTCTGTCATAAATTTGTCATGGATGTACATGCATGACAAAAAACGCGACCTACTGTGACAAACACGTATCATCATGGAAGTGTATTTTTTTGTAGTGCATGTGGGGAGGATGAAACTGCACTCTTTATAAGAGTAGCGCGTCTCATACTAACCCACGGGCATGACTTCTCATCATAAGTGATAGATGCAAGATACACAAGAACAGTAGTCTGATGTAAGAACATCATGTGATAGGAAGATGTAGTATGTACAAAAAATAGGAAGGCCTGTCATATTCACATGTACAATGTGTAAGCTAAGGAGATGCAATTTAACAAATTAGGAGCAATACAAGCTAGGCACCATATGCAACATGCAACCAAATATCACACTGCCATGTTAGAGCAAGCACCTGGGGTTGTGGAGTAGGGGAGATGAAATTTGGAACTTGCACTGCAGTAGGAGTAGCAGGAGAATCTGCAGAGATCATCTGTTTCGATTGCTCCAGAGGACCACCATCATTATGTGCGTTCGTCCTTTTAGATTTTGCATTGTCAAGTAAACACACAAGAAAAAGGAATGAGAATTCCCTCTTTCAAATTCGTTGATGCATGATACTGATGAACACAACTTTTATGTAAGGCAACCACATTGTAGGAGGATGGAATATGTGCGAAAACTCTAAGCAGAAGACATTTCAACAAATTGGAAGCAATGCAATCTAGACACCATGTGAAAGATCCAACCAAAATCACTCTACCAAGTTAGATGTGTCTCATTATAAGTGACACTTCAACAAATTAGAGGCAATACATGCTTGAAATGATATGCAAGATGCAACCAATATTACACTATCAATTTGAAGGTGTCTTGTCAGAAGTGATTGATGAGGGATACACAAAAAAGTGGTTTGATGTAAAAACATGGTTAATAGAAAGATGTAGTATGTACCAAAAACAGGAAGGCATGTCATATTCACAGGTATAATATGTTAACTAAGCAGATGCAATTTACCGTAATTAGAAGCATTACAAGGTAGACACCATATGCAACATGCAACCACATATCACATTGCCAAGTAAGAGCAAACACCTGTGATGGTGGTGTAGGGGAATTGCGGTCATCAACTAGAGAGCTACGTTGACTATCTTCATTTAGCCTTGATGTTTCTTGAGAATCATGTGGGGAGGATGACACTGCACTCTTTAAACGAGTAGCACATCGCACAGTAATCTACTGGGGTGACTGTCTCTTCATAAGTGATTGATGAGGATATAAAAGAGCATTATTTTGATGTACGAACATGGTTAATAGACATATATAGTATGTATCAAAAACACGAAGGCATGTCATTATCAAAGGTATAACGTGTAAAGTAAGCAGATGCAATTTAACCAAATTGGAAGCAATACAAGCTAGACACTGTCGGAGTTCTGGATATGGGGGTATCCAGCCCTGCCTGCCTGCGGCCCACCACGTGGCTCCATCGATGGCCTGGTATGGCCCAGCTTCAGCATCAATAACACAAGACCCTCGTGAGGGGCCAAGCCTCGTGAGGCGAACGATGCCAAGACCCCCGAGGGGAACGACCTCCTCAGGCTGGCTCCCAAGGGGCGGAGAGTTCTATGCAAGGTATGCCTCATGAGGCTCGGCTAACATGAGCCATGACGACCAAGGCCAGGCGGGCGCAGAGCGCAGGTTTCCTCTTCGGTGCAAAGGAGGAAAACCGCAGGCGCGGAGTCCCATGAAATCAGCCAAAGGTTTCCATTCTGATGCAACAAGATCAAGACCGCCAGGACGGCAGGACGGAGGTCATCGACAAGCCCATCGCAGCGTCACGACCAGAGGCTTTTTGCAGGCAAAGACTACTTTTGTCAGGATAAGCTGTACTACTTGTCCCCTTTCAAATCTGGCCGTTGTGGGATCCCTTCCCGCCAAGATTTGGGAAGAGGACCAAGGCCACTATAAATAGGGCTTAGCCACAACCATAGAGGGGATCGAGTTTACACCTCCTCAGCTCCCTCGAGCTCAAGAACACCTCGCCTCCCAAGGCCAGTTCATCCACTGTACTTGTTCATCCTCAGCCCTCCGAGGCAATCCACCAGAACGCTGGAGTAGGGTATTACACCACAAAGTGGCTTGAGCCAGGATAAACTGCTGTGTCCCTTTGTCTCTCTGATCTTGTTGCGCTAGGCTTAGGTGGATCGCAAGTAGGCAGGCTAGGTAGGTTGAGATCTCCGCACGCACGCCAGAGTTCGAACCTCTCAAGGGTTTGCCGATCCCGTAATTTGACATTTGGCGCGCAAGGTAGGGCTGCGTCGGAAATCTTCTGCCCCAACTGCCAGGTCGCACCGCCAGCGCCGATGGCAGGCACTCCTTCATCGACCCAGCCGACGTGCGCTCCCGTAGAAGCACCGGGGATGTGTTGTTTCACCCTCTCCCTGTGGCAGGTGCGGTGGCCTCTCAAGTTTCGACCAGAGATGCCGCCACACTACGACGGCGCGGCGGATCCGGCCGCCTTCCTCCATGCATACGAGGAGACAGTCTGGGCGGCCGACAGAGACGACAAGGTGAAGGCCAACTGGCTCCCCATGGCCCTCGTAGGCGCGCTGTGCGCCTGGTTACTCAATCTACCAACGTCCTCTATGGCCTCCTGGGAGGAGTTGCGCGACCTCTTCCTCGCCCGCTACGCGACATCGGCGCCCCCCGTCGTCAGAGCTCTCCTAGGTGGCTTGCAGGAACCACCCTCCGACCGCCACATTAAGCAGTTCTACTAACAAGTAAGCGCCGCCTAGGCGGGCTTGGGGGCTCCCCCGGGCTGGGCAGCGCCCAGAGCCGACCTCACCTTCAGCCTCGAGGATCGTCCAGCCGCCCAGACGGGAGCAGGCACGCTCCCGATGCTTTGCACCCCCACCATCTGCAACGTGGTGGTCACTAGGACCCTCATCGACGGCGGAGCCGGCCTCAACATGCTCTCCGCGGAGGCATTCAGCCTGCTGCACGTGCCGCCCAGCCGGCTCCGCCCCTCCAAGCCTTTCTCCGGGGACAGCGGTGGCTCCACCAGCCCCCTAGGGCAAATCCGCCTCCCAGTCACCTTCGGGACCCGTGACAACTACTGCACCGAGCTCATGGACTTTGACATCACCAAGATCGACCTGCCATACAACGCCATTCTGGGGTACCCGGCCTTGGCCCAGTTTATGGATGCAACTCACCCTGCATACAACCTCATGAAGATGCCCGACAGCAACGATGTCCTCACGGTGGCGAGGGACACCAAAGATGCACTGCAGGCCCTCAAGCTCGCTTTCAGGTCAGCCGCATCCGCGCTGCCCGATGAGAAAGGGGGTCAGGTGGCCCCAGAAGCTGCGCCGGCCAAGAAGAAGCAATTGTTCTCCCAAGACCGAGCCGAGACGAAGCAGGTGCTGGTCAGTGAGGAGGGAGCGGCTAGCGCCACCTTGACCATAGGGGCTGGCCTCCCTCAGGACCAAGAGGAGGCATTGGCTAACTTTCTGCGAGACAACAAGGATGTATTTTCTTGGGAACCCAAACACCTGGTCGGGGTCTCAAGGGGAATAATCGAGCACCACCTGAGGGTATGCCCAAGCCTGTGACCAGTGAAGCAGAAGGCTCGTCGCCAGTCCACTGAGAAGCAGGCCTTCATCATCCAGGAAACCCGCAAGCTGCAAGCTGCATGGGGTCATCAGAGAGGTACGATACCTAGAGTGGCTGGCAAATCCCGTCATCGTCACCAAGAAAGGAGGGATGGAGCGCATGTGTGTCGACTTCACCGACCTCAACAAGGCCTGCCCGCAAGATCCTTTCCCGCTCCCTCGCATTGACCAGATCATGGACTCCATCACCGAATGCGACCTGTTGTGCTTCTTGTATTCCTTATCAGGCTACCACCAGATCAACATGGCCGTGTAGGATGTGGAGAAGACGGCGTTCCTGACCCCCTGCGGGGTGTACTGCTACACCTGCATGCCCTTCGGGCTGCGTAATGCCGGGGCAACCTTCCAGTGACTGATGCATATCGCCCTGGGCTTGCAGGTCGGGAACGCAGAGGACTATGTAGATGATAACATGGTGAAGTCTCGGGAGGCCATGACCCTGATAGCAGATCTGGAGGAGACGTTTGCCAGCCTGCGCAAGGTGGATCTTCGGCTCAATCCCGAGAAGTGTGTGTTTAGGGTTCCCTCTGGCAAGCTGCTGGGCTTCTCGGTGTCACATAGAGGGATCGAGGCCAATCCAGAGAAGGTCAAGGTGATAGAGGACATGAGCCCACCATAGACCTGAAGGAGATGCAGAAGCTGGCGGGCTGCATAACCTCACTTGGGCGCTTCATTTCCAAGCTAGGGGAGCATGCCCTCCTGTTCTTCAAGCTGATGAAAAGGAAGGAGCCGTTCGACTAGACCTCAGAGGCAGATGCAGCCTTTCAAGACCTCAAGAGATATCTGACCAGCCCACCAGTGATGGTGGAGCCTCGCCCCCTCGAGCCCTTGGTGCTCTACCTGGCAGCCACCCCTCACTCGGCCAGCGCGACCCTGGTGGCGTTGAGAAGGAGCGCCCGTCCAAGAAACCCCGACAGGATGCACAACCATCGAGCAAGGCGCAACACCCTCAGGACAACACGCCTGGGGGCTCGGCCGGTCCGAAGGTTGACATTCCTCCCGAGGCCGTGGTTGACCCCACAGCCCCGAGGGCTCCCGAAGATGGAACTCGCGAAGCTATGGAAAACTCGCACCCTCATGAAGAGCAAGACTCCATTGATGCCTCATCCCTCGTTGAGCACCCTGTCTACTTCGTCAACACGGTGCTGAGGGAGGCATGCGCGCGCTACCCCATGCCCCAGAAGCTCTTGCTCGCACTCCTAGTTGCCTCCCAAAAACTGCGCCAGTACTTTCAGGGCCACCCCATCAAGGTTGTTTTGGCGTACCCGCTGGAGAGGGTGCTCCAGAGCCCGAACGCCGCCGGGGAAGTTCCTGAATGGAACATCGAGCATCAGGCGTTCCATCTCGAGTTCAGCACCACCAGGGTTATCAAGGGCGCGGCCCTCGCTGACTTTTTGGCCGAATGGACTAACACTCCCGACCGCAGAGTAAGCGAGGACCGCTCCCTTTTGCTAGGAGACGAGGAACCGAATAGATGGGTCATGGACTTTGACGGAGCATTCACGCGACAAGGCGCGGGAGCAGGGCCGTCCTCTTCTCACCCACCAAGGACAAGCTCTACTACGTGGTGCAGCTCTGCTTCCAGTGGGGCGAGAAGGTCTCCAACAACATTGCAGAGTTCGAAGGCTTGCTCGCCGGGCTCAAGGCCGCGGCAGCGCTGAGGGTGAAGCGCCTCACCATCAAGGGCGACTCTCAGCTCCTCGTCAACTTCTCCAACAAGGAGTACACGCCCAAGGACGAGCACATGGAGGCGTACCTAGAAGAGGTGCGCAAGATGGAGAAATGGTTCATGGGCATGGAGCTGCAGCATGTGCCGCGCGGAACGAACAGGGAGGCGGATGACATCGCCAAGAGAGCCTCCCGCAGGCTCCCTCAGGAGCCGGGGGTGTTTGAGGAGTAGCTCTTCAAGCCATCTGCGGCTCCCCCCACCGCGACCCCAGCACTGCCTCAGGAGGACTTGCCTCAAGCACCTAAAACGGGCGCCCCAGCCTCTGGCCACCCCTCGGGGGCCCGCTTGCTACTTGCGCTTGAGCCTCAGGAGGGGTGCTGGACCGAAGATCTCAAGGCGTACCTGCTTCAAGGGACCCTGCCGGAGAAGGAGGAGGAAGCCGAGCGCATGGCACGTCAAGCCACCGCGTACTACATCCAGGATGGTTAGTTATATCGCAAGAGGCCAATGACATTTTGTTACGGTCCATCTCCAGGAAACAGGGGCTTGAGCTACTAGCGGACATACATGGTGGGGACTGTGGGCATCATTCCTCATCATGCACTCTAGTGGGCAAGGCATTCCGCAGCGGCTTCTACTGGCCCACCGCGCTCAACGACACCGCAGAGCTGGTGCGCTCCGGTGAAGCATGCCAGTTCCACACCAAGCAAATCCACCAGCCCGCTTAGGGCCTCCAGACGATCCCGCTCACATGGCCGTTTGTGGTCTGGGGGCTGGACATCTTGGGGCCGTTCCCTCGAGCGCCAGGGGGCTACCGATACCTCTACGTCGCCATCGACAAGTTCACCAAGCGGGCGGAGGTAGAAGCCATGCGCACCATCCTAGCTGGATCGGCCGTCAAGTTCATGAAGGGAATCATGAGCCGGTTTGGGGTCCCTAACCGCATCATCACCGATAACGGCTCATAGTTCACCAACAACATTTTCAAAACATATTGTGCTAACCTTGGAACACAGATATGCTACGCCTCAGTGGCGCACCCATGGAGCAACGACCAGGCCGAGCGGGCCAATGCAGAAGTCCTCAGGGGCATCAAGACCAGGACCTTCAAGGAGAAGCTCGAGGCCTGCAGCAGGGGATGGCTTGACGAGCTATAGTCCATGCTGTGGTCCATCCGCACCACAGTGACCAAGCCAACAGGAGAGACGCCATTCTTCCTCGTCTATGGAGCAGAAGCGGTTCTCCCTCACGAGGTCAAGGATCGCTCCATGCAGGTCCTGGCGTTCGACGAGGCACGCCAGGACGCCATGTGGGGGATGGATCTTGTGCTAGGGGATGAACGCCGCCATCAAGCCTCGCTCCGGGCGGCGAGGTACCAGCAGGTGTTGCGGCGGTACCACTGCCGCAGTTTCCGCCCCAGGAATTTAGAGGTGGACGACCTCGTCCTTAGGCCGGTGCTCTCCACGGAGGGGCTGAACAAGCTCTCATCCATGTGGGAGGGCCCATTTAGGATTGCCCGTGTCTCCAAGCCTAGCGCCGCGTGCCTGGAGACACAAGACGGGGTCCCCATCTAGAACGCCTGGAACATCCAGCTCCTGAGGAAGTTCTACCCCAGAAGAAAGGCTCCGCCTGTGAAGCAAGGATTCCGACCTGTGAAGGTATTCGCTCATGACACTCTCATGTAATAATGAGTGGGGTTGTACACGCCCCGGAGTCTCCTGAGAGTCGCCTTGGGAGCCTCATGGGGGCTCCCTCCCACATCTTAGTGGCAGCACTTCACTCTGCGCTGGTGAGAAGACTAGATTAGGTGCCGTACGCGGCTGTTCATTTGCTTTCCGAGGTTGCTTGTAGTTTTTAGTGACATTTCAATGGATTTGGTATTTTCGAACTCTGGCCCCTCGAGCTGTTTTCTTCCTGAGCTGTTTTCTGCCTGTGGGCATGAGAGAGGTGGTAGTCGCCCGTCACTTCCTCTCGTGCGCCTCGCGCGTGGGGCTAGGCAGGTGTGTGCGCCTCGGGCCTGCACTTGTGCGCGTGAACCACGCCGAACCCTGGTGTTTCGGCCTCAAGCGAGGAGCCCTCTATCAAGCTCACGGGCACCAGCACCCCTCATATCCGTGCCTCCAAGGCAGTGCAACGCAGTGCATGAAGTCCGAGCTGATCTATGGCAGGGGGCTCACATAAGGTGGAGTGAGCCGCTCGTCAGTTTTCTCTCTTCCTTTGAAAGCAGCCCTGCAGCGGCTCCGCGATAGCTCCTGAGACCCCACGGATCCCCGGGAAGGGGGCCCCGCTGAGTACCCGAGGCCAGGTCTTCGCGAGGTGGAAAACTACTACGCCCATACCAAGCTAAGTTTTCTTATTCCAACTTACCCAGGTCGCAAACATTACAACACAACATCAAGATAGCAAGCATAGCACAAAAGGCATACCTGCCATAGTTCATTACATGCCCCCGCGGGGCACACCATCCTTTTTTTTCAAATTACAGGAGAAAGCAAAGGCTAAACAAAGAGCGCCCGAAGGCGTACGAACCCGGCACTAGCGCCGCATCCTCAAGCAGCGCCTCAAGGTGGCCCGACGCTCCACCTGTTCTCCCTTAGGTGAACCGGGGCTGCGGCCGGTCTTGAAACCAAGTTCGCTGGCCCCCAGCCTCATGCCGGGCTCCTCTCCAGCTTCACTGGAGCGTCGCGGCGGGACGAACCACCGGTGTCCTTGACCCGAATACGACGGCGTGGGGGCCTGTCGTAGCCACCACTACTCGAGCTCTCATCCGAGGAAGAGCTGCCGTCGCGGGAGGAGCGTGCGCCGCCAAGACCAAGCTCGCCTCCGCCACCTTCGTCGTTGCTGCCATCCTCCGGGCAGCACCCCACGCGGCGGCCGTCCTCCCTGAACACCCTCAAGTAGAGGGTTGCCAGCCGTCATACATGAAGTGAAGGGTGCACCTTCTGCCCAGGCCTCGCGCGCGAGCAAAGGTCTGCCAGCCGCGGGTCAGGACGACGCTGCCGGAGGCGGCGACCTCGGCCCCGACCCATGAAGCTCTGCTACAGCCCCTGTCAGCCTGCAGCAAGAGTCCGTTGAGCCCCGAAGAAGGAAGCTCGCCGGAGAAGAAGCGCGGAAGTCAGAGTGAGGTGCCGGCCAGGCTCTCCGACCACACCGCGAATTCCGGGAGCACGTCCAGCGAGGAGAAGCACGGCCGAGGCGGGCGCACGATCATGGCGCGCCTCCCTTCGTCATGGGGGTTGCTCCAAAGCCGGTGGGCCCTGCCGCGAGAAGACGTGTCTGAGGGAGTCCTGGATTAAGGGGTCATCGGACAGCCGGACTATATACTTTGGCCGGACTGTTGGACTATGAAGATACAAGATCGAAGACTTCGTCCCGTGTCCGGATGGGACTCTCCTTTGCGTGGAAGGCAAGCTTGGATATTCGGATATGTAGATTTCCTTCTCTGTAACCGACTCTGTGTAACCCTAGCCCCCTCCAGTGTCTATATAAATGGGAGGGTTTAGTCCGTAGGACGACAACAATCATAATCATAGGCTAGCATCTAGGGTTTAGCCTCTACGATCTCGTGGTAGATCAACTCTTGTAATACTCATATCATCAAGATCAATCAAGCAGGAAGTAGGGTATTACCTCCATCGAGAGGGCCCGAACCTGGGTAAAACATCGTGTCCCCTGCCTCCTGTTACCATTAGCCTTAGACGCACAATTCGGGACCCCCTACCCAAGATCCGCCGGTTTTGACACCGACATTGGCGCTTTCAATGAGAGTTCCACTGTGCCGTCATGATAAGGCTTGATGGATCCTTCAATCATCTTCAACGACGCAGTCCAGGGGGAGGTTTTCCTTCCCGGACAGATCTTCGTATTCGGCGGCTTCGTACTGCGGGCCAACTCGCTTGGCCATCTAGAGCAGATCGATAGCTATGCCCGTGGCCATCAGATCAGATTTGGAAGCTTAAACTATACTGCCGACATTCACGGAGACTTGATCTTTGATGGATTCGAGCCCATGCCAGGCGCACCGGACGGTCAGACGAGCATGACTTTGATATGTCGTTGGACTGTATTCGTGAGATCGCGCCTGCGGTGGCGCCGGGAATCAATCTGGAGCAGACCGTGCCTCCCGAGGACGGGTGGATGGACCCCGCCACGGAGGCTGCACACTCATCGGCGTCGGAGCCGAAAACTGACCCCACCTCCTGTGATGGCGGTGTCATCGGACCCTCGGACTTGTCTCCGGCTACAGGATCCGAACCGCGTGCATCCATGCCTATCAAATCGGATTGGGCACCCGTCATGGAGTTCACCACCACGGATATTTTTCAGCACTCACCCTTGTGTGACGTGCTAGACTCATTAAGGTCTCTTTCCTTGTCAGGAGATTCTTGGCCGAACTATGTCCAGCTCGAGTGGGGAGCGGACGACGAAGAAATTAAGCTAGCCACTGTCGATGACTTAACCGACGTGCTTGACTTCGACTCCGAAGACATCGACGGTATGGACGACGATGCAAGAGAAGAACAAGAACCACCGCCTATTGGGCGCTAGACTGCCACCTCATCATATGATATTTACATGGTGGACACCCCTAAAGAAAACAATGGCGATGAGGCAATGGAAGATAACCCCTTGAGGAAGCAATCCAGACACCGGCGTCATCGGCGCCGCTCCAAGCCCCGCCATAACAAAAATAGCGATACCGACACAAGAGATAACAATTCGGATGGTGCCGAAGACGAAGACAATCCTGCCCGGCTAGGCTTCGAGCAGGCCAAGCAAGAGGATGGGCAATGCAACCCTAAAGAACAGGCAACTGATGGAGAATCAGAGGATGATAATTACATGCCTCTCTCTGAAGACGAAGTGAGCCTTAGCAACAAAGAATTTGTCGTGCCTGAGGATCCCGTCGAGCAGGAGCGCTTCAAACGCCGGCTTATAGCTACTGCAAAAAGCCTGAAGAAAAAGGAGCAACAGCTCCAAGATGATCAAGATCTCCTAACTGACAGATGGACCGAGGTCCTGGCTGCCGAGGAATACGGACTCGAGCATGATACGTCTCCAACGTATCTATAATTTTTGATTATTCCATGCTATTATATTACCCCTTTTGGATATTTATGGGCTTTATTTTACACATTTATATCATTTTTGGGACTAACCTACTAACCGGAGGCCCAGCCCGTATTGCTGTTTTTTTGCCTATTTCAGTATTTTGAAGAAAAGGAATATCAAACGAAGTCCAAACGGAATGAAACCTTCGGGAGCATGATTTTTGGAACGAACGTGATCCAGGGGACTTGGAGTGCAAGTCAAGAAGCAGCCGAGGAGGCCCCGAGAGGGTAGGGCGCCCCCCTGTCTTGTGGGCCCCTCGGGCGGCCATCGACGTACTTCTTCCTCCTATATAAGCCTACGTACCCCGAAAACATGTAGGGAGCCAACGAAACACAATTTCCACCACCGTAACCTTATGTATCCGCAAGATCCCATCTTGGAGCCTTCATCGGCGCTCCGCCGGAGGGGGAATCGACCATGGAGGGCTTCTACATCAACACCATAGCCCCTCCGATGAGTTGTGAGTAGTTTACCATAGACCTTCGGGTCCATAGTTATTAGCTAGATGGCTTCTTCTCTCTTTTTGGATCTCAATACAATGTTCTCCCCCTCTCTTGTGGAGATCTATTTGATGTAAACTCTTTTGCGGTGTGTTTGTCGAGATCCAATGAATTGTGGGTTTATGATCAAGTTTATCTATGAATAATATTTGAATCTTCTCTGAATTCTTTTATGTATGATTGAGTTATCTTTGCAAGTCTCTTCGAATTATCAGTTTGGTTTGGCCTACTAGATTGATCTTTCTTGCCATGGGAGAAGTGCTTAGATTTGGGTTCAATCTTGCGGCGTCCTTTCCCAGTGACAGAAGGGGCAGCAAGGCACATATTGTATTGTTGCCATCGAGGATAAAAAGATGGAGTTTATATCATATTGCTTGAGTTTATCCCTCTACATCATGTCATCTTGCTTAATGCGTTACTCTGTTCTTTATGAACTTAATACTCTAGATGCAGGCAGGAGTCGGTCGATGTGTGGAGTAATAGTAGTAGATGCAGGCAGGAGTCGGTCTACTTGTTGCGGACGTGATGCCTATATACATGACCATGCCTAGATAATCTCATAATTATTCGCTTTTTTATCAATTTCTCAACAGTAATTTGTTCACCCACCGTAATACTTATGCTATCTTGAGAGAAGCCTCTAGTGAAACCTATGGCCCCCGGGTCTATCTCTTATCATATTTGCTTCCAATCTACTTTTATTTGCATCTTTACTTTTTGCATCTATATTATAAAATACCAAAAATATATTTATCTTATCATACTATCTCTATTAGATCTCACTTTTGCAAGTGGCCGTGAAGGGATTGACAACCCCTTTATTGCGTTGGCTGCGAGTTCTTTGTTTGTTTGTGTATGTGCGTGGGACTTTTGAGGAGCCTCCTACTGGATTGATACCTTGGTTCTCAAAAACTGAGGGAAATACTTACGCTACTATTGGTGCATCACCCTTTCCTCTTCAAGGAAAACCAACGCAAGCTCAAGACGTAGCAGAGCACCCTAGCAAAAGTTACCCAAAGCGCAGGCTACTACCTCAACTCCAGGAGGAGGCTTTAAAGCCCACGCTACCAGCGCAAGATGCGGCTGACCGGCCACCTCGTGGCCGTGACAAAGCGGCGTACCAGCCCGAAGTCCAGACCGCACCCCATCGCCAATCAAACGATAATACTAAGGCCCGGGGCTGCATGAAGGACCTACGAGATGTATTGGAAATCAAAGCAGGACAGTCAAGATCGATCTACGGATCATGGGGCGCACCACAAGACGTGACGATGACCGTTACGCATGATAAAATAAACCAAAGTCCGGCCGGGCCGAATACAATAGACCGAACTCATTTGAACTACGTCGGGATGTAGCCCGACATAGAGGCGCCGCACACACCCTATGCTTCACTGATGAAGTTATGGATCACGAAATCCCAGAAGGGTTTAAACCCGTAAACATTGAATCATACAATGGCTCAACAGACCCCGTAGTATGGATTGAAGATTTTCTTCTCCACATTCACATGGCCCGCGGCGATGACTTACATGCCATAAAGTACCTACCAGTTGAGCTCAAAGGACCGGCTCGGCATTGGTTGAATAGCCTGCCAGCAAGCTCCATTGGCAGTTGGGAGGATATGGAAGACGCGTTCCTCGATAAGTTCCAGGGCACTTACGTGCAACCACTGGACGCTGATGACTTAAGTCACATAACCCAGTAGCCCGGAGAGTCAACCGGGAAATTCTGGACTCGGTTCCTAACTAAAAAGAACTAAATTGTCGACTGTCCGGATGCCGAAGCCTTAGCGGCCTTCAAACACAACATCCGCGACGAATGGCTCACCTGACATCTCAGCCAAGAGAAGCCAAAGTCCATGGCAGCCCTCACAACACTCATGACCCGCTTCTACGCGGGCGAAGACAGCTGGCTGGCTCACAGAAACATCACACCCAAAAACTCAGGCGATTCAGATGCCAGGGATAGCAACGACAAGCCGCGACGAAATAGACACAAGCGTCGCAATAATGGCGACAACGCTGAAGACACGTCAGTCAATGCCGGATTCAGAGGCTTTATATCCGGACAACGGAAAAAGCCATTCAAAAGAAACAGTTCGGGCTCATCCAGTTTGGACCGCATACTCAATCGCTCATGTCAAATTCATGGCACCCCCGATAAACCAGCCAACCACACCAATAGGGAATGCTGGGTGTTTAAACAGGCCGTCAAGTTGAATGCCGAAAACAAGGAAAAGGGGCTGCATAGCGACGACGACGAGGAGCCCCGACCGCCTAACACGGGAGGACAGAAGAAATTCCCTCCCCAGGTGAAAATAGTGAATATGATATACGCAACCCATATCGCCAAGCAGAAACGGAAGCGTGCACTAAGGGACGCATATGCGATGGAGCCAGTCGCCCCAAAATTCAACCCATGGTCCTCTTGTCCGATCACTTTCGATCGCAGGGACCATCCTACCAGTATCCATCATGGAGGTTCGGCCGCATTGGTCCTTGACCCCATCATCGATGGATTCCATCTCACAAGAGTCCTCATGGACGGTGGCAGCAGCCTTAACCTGCTCTATCAGGATACACTACGCAAAACGGGCATCGACCCCTCAAGGATCAAGCCCACAAAAACCACCTTCATGGGTGTGATACCCGGTGTGGAGGCCTATTGTACAGGCTCAATCACATTGGAAGTGGTCTTCGGATCTCCGGACAATTTCCGAAGCGAGGAGTTAATCTTCGACATCGTCCCCTTCCGTAGTGGCTATCATGCACTACTCGGACGAACCGCATTCGCTAAATTCAATGCGGTACCGCATTATGCATACCTCAAGCTCAAAATGTCGGGACCACGTGGGATTATTGCAGTCAATGGAAACACGGAGTGCTCGCTTCGCACGGAGGAGCACACCGCGGCCCTCGCGGCGGAAGTACAAAACAATCTTCTTAGGCAAACAGCCAATTCGACGATAAAGAACCCGGATATCGTCAAGCGAGTCCGGAGTACTCCACAACAGGACCGTCCGGCAAGTCCAGAGCTCGACTAGCAACTCGGCCTCTACCCTAGTCCCAGGCAAGCGGCGACATTCGTGCCGCGTGTACACAACTACGCACTTAAAATACCCTGGGCATAGGGGGAGGCACGGCCATGGCATGGTCCACAATGCGGTTCAACCACCCCAGGACCCACGCATACTTGCACCCCTTTTTCTTCCAGGTCCCTATCTTCAGGAGGCTCTTCCCAAATACCGGCTATTACACACATAGCGGGACGGACACACCAGGAGGACAAGAAGCTTTGGCGTACGAGGGAACCCTCAGGTGGTCTCTGATAACGACCGTTATACCTGTTTTACATACCCGCATACCGCCCGCTCCTGGTCACGATGTGTCAAACAGTCCTATTCTGCTTATCGCACTACTTGTATATGTACACTTTGACGTATCATTTGAATAACAAGGGAAAATAGTATAGAACGTCAGCTTGCTATTAAGATTATTTGCCCCCTTTTCTTTACTGCTTATTTATTATACCCGTGCATTTTGGCACGACCAATTTGCCAGGGGCTTCAATACCCCATAAACTGGCAAGACAAGTCCGAACACTTTCGACAGTGCGGCACCCCGAACTTATAGCACTATATGCATCAACTCCGAATCATGTCTTGGGTCAATAGTTAGGTTTGCCCGGCTCCCATGGTTTGGTACCTTATGTTCCGCTATATCGGCTAAGGTAGCGCTGGGAGAACTACTGCGATTGTGTCCCGGCTCTTCCGGACGAGCACCTCAGTAGAGAAAGCCGAAAACTGACTGTCATGATAAGGCGAGAGCTGGTCGCTGTTCGAGAGGTCTCAAATCCTTAAAGATTTTTTCCGCTTCAGGCGAGGAATCGGCATCGTCTGATTTAGGCGTGTATAGCTCCCCAAGTCTGGCTTTCCGGATACTAGGGGATTCGCCAAAATTTAAAATTGTAAACTTCTATGGCTAAGTGAGGGTGATAAAGCCGTATAGTCCGATTGCCTCATTCGTGGCGCTAAACACCTCCTTAAAAGGACCAAAAACTTGGATAAAGAGTGTTTATATTTATCCCGAACACCCCAGTACTAGTTACATGGGGGCGGAAGCCGTTGACTGGCCAACTCTCAAGATTTATTAAATGGCCGCACAGAAGGTAATATTTTAAATTAACAAGCGCCACATAGCGCACATGAACTAGTTTTCATAATACAGGATGACATGAGTACATTCATTCAAATAGCACATCCTTTGTACATTCATCCGCCACAAGGCAGGCACCTTTAAGGACATTTTCATAATACTGTTCGGCGTGGCGATGCTCCTTGACCTTCGGCGGCCCCTCTGTCACCAGCTTCTCGGCGTCCATCTTCCTCCAGTGCACCTTCGCACGGGCCAAGGCCCTGCGTGCACCCTCAATGCAGACGGACTTCTTGACGACTTCAAGCCGCGAACAGGCATTCACCATCCGCTTGACCAAGCCGAAGTAGCTGCTGGGCAGGGGCTCGCCAGGCCACAGCCGGACTATGAAGTCCTTCATGGCCAGTTCGGCCGCCTTTTGAAGTTCGACCAGTTGCTTTAGCTGGTCGCTCAAGGGCATCAGATGTTCGGCCCCAATATATTGGTACTAAAAGAGCTTATCCTTCAAGCTCCCCTCCTCAGCCTGGTAGAACTCTGCGGCATTAGAGATGCTGCGAGGCAGATCTGCGAATGCTCCTGGAGAGCTCCGAATTCGGGTAAGTAAAAGGAAAGTCTCCTTCACATGCTTGCTTTGTATAATGAAAGCCGTACCCGCAGCTATCTTCTTGGCCGCCTCAATTTCCTGGAGGGCCTTCTGGGCTTCGGCCTTGGCAAGCTCCGACTCTTGGATCTTGGAGTCACGCTCCAAGGACTCGAATTTTTTGACGAACTCCTGAAGCTCTTGCTAGACCTCATCAACTCGCGCCTCTTGTTTTTTGCGCTCGGTGCGCTCCTTGGCCGCTTTGTTTTCGGCCTCGGACAGCGCCTTTTTAAGGGCCGCCACTTCGGTAGTGGCCCCTAGTAAAATTTATCATGCTTCTATTAGCATCCACGATTCTTTCCTTTATATATAACATTCAGACGGTGTATTGCTTACCTTTGTTCTCCTCGAGCTGCCTCTTCACGAGGCCGAGCTCTTCTTCGGCCCGCCCAAGGCTCTACCTTAGTCTAGAGCCCTCCGCGGTGGCGGCGGCTGCGGCCAGCGGCGACGCCTGCTTATTCACATAGACATAAAATGATTAGACTCCTGGGAACAATATTTGATCCTCTGTTCAGCTATTCTTCCCGAATACCAAACAGAGCATCAGGGGCTACTGTCTATACTGTGATACTTCCTCATAATTTAAATTACTTACCTCAAAGCCTGTCAGGAGGCTGGCGCAGGCTTCGGTCAATCCGCTTTTGGCGGACTGAACCTTCGCAATCACCGTACTCATAAGAGTACGGTGTCCTTCATCAAGGGAAGTGCTCTGAAGCATTTCCACCAAGTTACCCAATGCCTCTAGATGGACATAGGTCATCGGCACAGGCGGCTCATCTCCCTTAGCAAGGGGCTGCCTACCTGAATCCGGAACCACTGGAGGTTCCGGGGCAGTATTCGGCTGGGGGCCAAGCCTGCTGCGGCCCCCTCATCCGAATCCATGGGGATCTTCCCCCCATGAGCCCGGCATCGGGAGTCTCGCCTTGAGGCGTCTCCACGCCTATCTCCTCCTGGCCCGGTATCCTCTTAGATAACATCTCGGTGTCATCCGCGGGCCGGGGAGTGGAAGCCGTCGGGAGCAAAAAGCTGTTCATCTCCGATGAGCTCAAGGACCCATCCGAAGAGGATAAGTCGATATGGGCTTTGGACGGACTGCACAAACATATCTTGACATGATAAGAAGCCATAAAGCTGAAACATGCACTAAGTATTACGGCATCCAAATACTTACGATGTCGCTAGGGGCTTGGCCCTGGGTAGCCACTCCTCCTCGCTGTAGGCAGTAGTTGTGGAGTGGTCTGGAGGGAGGGTTCTTCCCTTCTAGGACCCTTTGGCCTCCCCGAAAGGGGCGGCCTTTCTTTTCTTCTCCCCCTCGGTTTGGGGGAGAGGGTTTTCCTCTTCCTCCTCCTCATTGTCATTGGAGGAGTGCGCCTCGGTGTCTTCGGACGATGAGTCCAACACCACCTTGCGCCGGGAACTTTTCCTGGTCCCCGTGGCCTTCTTCTTGGCCTTCTTCTCTGGCACCTCATAGGGCGCCAGAACCAGCATCTCCATCAGGAGAGCAGTTGCTGGATCTTCAGGCAACGGAGCCGGACAGTTGATCTGCTCCACCGTCGCCACATATTCCTGGTAGATCAGTATGGTGGCTTAAGTTCCTTTCACTAATATACGGAGGAAAGGCACATCTTGAGAAATAAAGAATACTTACCACATTGGCGTGGCTCTTGGCGCTGAGTCCGCGATCCTCAGAAGTGGGAGGAGGGACTTCGCTGGCCTTGAAGAACACCTTCCAGACGTCTTTGTGCATCGTGTCGAAGAGCTCTTGCAGTGTCTGGTGTTGGGCCACGTCGAACTCCCATAGGTTGAATGCCCGTCTATGACACGGGAGAATCCGGCGAATAGCATTGACCAGCTTGATATTCTTGGTTATCATGTTTTTGGCGTAGTTCTGGAGTCCGGTCAGCTTCGCGAATGCACCCCAGGCTAGGCCCTTCTTCTTCCAGGAGGTTAGCCACATGGGGATACCAGATCGAAATTCGGGGGCCACCGCCCAGTTGGCGTCGCGCGGCTCGGTGATGTAGAACCACCCCGATTGCCACCCCTTCACGGTCTCCACATATGAGCCTTCGAGCCAGGTGACGTTGGGCATCTTGCCCACCATGGCGCCTCCGCACTCCGCCTGCTGACCGACCACGATCTTCGGCTTCACGTTGAAGATCTTCAGCCACAGGCCGAAGTGGGGCTTGATGCAGAGGAAGGTCTCGCACACGACGATAAACGCCGAGATGTTGAGGATGAAATTAGGGGCCAGATCGTGAAAATCCAGCCCGTAATAGAACATGAGCCCACAGACAAATGGGTGGAGGGGGAATCCCAGTCCGCGGACGAAATGGGCAAGGAACACATCCCTATCATGGGGTCCCGGAGTCGGAAAGATCTGCCCTGCGTCCGGGAGTTGGTGCACGATGTCTGCGGCCAAGTATCCGGCTGCACGGAGCTTCGTAATGTCCTCTCCATGACGGAGGAGGCCATCCACTTGCCTCCCGCTCCGGACTTGTTTGGTTGTACGGAGAAGGTGAGAACTGGGGCGCTGGAGCTCGAGCATGTGAATGGATGAGAGAAGAAGGAAGAAGTCGTGGGTGAAGAAGGAGAATCCTTATCTCTTTATAAAGGCGGTAGAAACTGTGCGCCTCCCCACTTGCCAGTTAAGATCGCTTATTTCCCAAGCGCCACGATTGATGGCACGGTTGGGTTACCCATACCCGTATTGATGAGAATCCCGTGATAAGGTGACATGATCTCTGCTTCGATAATACATGTCAAGGAAACCGCCTCGCATAACGTGCAATGGCTGGTTGTGAAAAACGGTTCGAATAATGACCGGACCGTGGCGTGATGTCATAAAAAGCTGTCAGCAGATTAGATTTGTGGAATATTGTACTCCCTACGGTGGTATGTGGAATTTGTTTTGCATAGCTGTACATGATCCTCGTGTTCAAAATCTTCTATGGAGTATTCGGAGAAGGAACCCGCCTTGCAATGCCAAAGACAATTTGCGCGCCGGACTCATCGTCATTGAAGCCTGGTTCAGGGGCTACCGAGGGAGTCCTGTATTAAGGGGTCCTCGGACTGTCGGACTATATACTTTGGCCGGACTGTTGGACTATGAAGATACAAGATTGAAGACTTCATCCCGTGTCCGGATGGGACTCTCCTTTGCGTGGAAGGCAAGCTTGGATATTCGGATATGTAGATTTCCTTCTCTGTAACCGACTCTATGTAACCCTAGCCCCCTCCGGTGTCTATATAAACCGGAGGGTTTAGTCCGTAGGACGACAACAATCATAATCATAGGCTAGCTTCTAGGGTTTAGCCTCCACGATCTCGTGGTAGATCAACTCTTGTAATACTCATATCATCAAGATCAATCAAGCAGGAAGTAGGGTATTACCTCCATCGAGAGGGCCCGAACCTGGGTAAAACATCGTGTCCCCTGCCTCCTATTACCATTAGCCTTAAACGCATAGTTCGGGATACCCTACCTGAGATCCGCCGTTTTGACACCGACAGTGTCATCACGGGCATCGAGATCAATGCCGCCTCTGGGGAGGGGGGTGCATGCCCGCGCCCCCTAGAAGCCACCGTAGGAGCCACGGGATGCTTGCGGGGACGACCGCGGCCTCTATTGGGAGGTGGAGAGGCTGGCCCCTCTTTGGAAGCCTTCCCTTTCTTGGCCACTGAAAACCTCCTCGGCGACGCCATGGGAGTGAGGTGAAGAAGAGAAGAAGCAGGCGAAAGCAAGACGAAGGAGAGATGGGCGAAGGGCTCTTCCCCTCCCTCGCATTTACAACCAAGGGACGCCAACCGCCAGCCTCCACGACATCATGCCATCATGATCTTCTGCATGCCGCATCGTCCCGTCAAGTCGAACAGTTGCCGAGGCGGCACGGGGAAGTGGAGTCGTCCACGTCCCATCAATCTCCACACGTCATCAAGGCTGCAGACGGTTAGGGCCCGCAGCGCTCCGCACTTTCCCTTTGGCTTCGCCTAGATGCCAAGTCCGAGCGCGCCTTGGGCCCGGGGGCTACTGTCGACGTTCTGGATATGGGGGTATCCAGCCCTGCCTGCCTACAACCCACCACATGGCTCATTGATGGCCTTGTATGGCCCAGCATCAGCATCAATAGCGCAAGACCCTCGCGAGGGGCCAAGCCAAGCGAGGCGGACGATGCCAAGACCCCCGAGGGGATCGGCCTCCTCAGGCTGGCTCCCGAGGGGCGGAGAGTTCTATGCAAGGTATACCTCACGAGGCTCGGCTGACGTGAGCCATGACGACCAAGGCCAGGAGGACGCCAGGCGGGCGCAGAGCACAGGTTTCCTCTTCGGTGCAAAGGAGGCCAACCGTAGGCGCGGAGTCCCGAGGAATTAGCCAAAGGTTTCCATTCTGATGCAACAAGACCAATACCGCCAGGACGGCAGGACGGAGGTCATCGATGAGCCCACCGCAGCGTCACGACCAGAGGCTTTTCGCAGGCGAAGACTACTTTTGTCAGGATAAGCTGTACTACTTGTCCCCTTTCAAATTCGGCTGTTGTGGGATCCCTTCCCGCCAACATTTGGGAAGAGGACCAAGGCCACTATAAATAGGGCTTAGACACAACCATAGAGGGGATGAGTTCACACCCCCTCAGCTCCCTCGAGCTCAAGAACACCTCACCTCCTGAGGCCAGTTCATCCACTTTACTTGTTCATCCTCAACCCTCCGAGGCAATCCACCAAAACACTGGAGTAGGGTATTACACCGCAAGGTGGCCCGAACTAGGATAAACTTCCGTGTCCCTTTGTCTCTCCGAGCTTGTCGCGCTAGGCTTAGGTGGGTCGCGAGTAGGCAGGCTGGGTAGGTTTAGATCTCTGCACGCACCCCAGAGTTCGAACCTCTCAAGGGTTTGCGGAACCCGTAATCCGACAGACACCATATGCAACATGCAACCACATTTGACAGCGCAAAGTTAAAGCAAGCACCTGGGATGGTTGTGTGTGGCAATTGAGATCATCAACTACAGAGCTACGTTTACTGTCCCCATCTGCTGACACTACACCATTTAGAGCGCCGAAGCGCTTAGTGCTTATCTTTGATTACACTGGTGGGACTTTTGTCTTTTCTTTTGTGTATTCATCAACACTGCATCAGAGTCTGAAATACCCATGCATAAAAAAACAATAGTGTGAACGTGGGTGAAGTGTGTGCACAACTAGTACAGTGTAAAAGTAGCAGATAGCAGGTCGGTGAGAAATAAATGACGGGAGACATATGATAGCTCTACAACATGCAAGGCACACGAAATTACTAGATTCTAGGATTTTGTAATATGAGCACAGGGATGGCTGGGAAATGCAGATGCTCCTCCAGCACACCACAAGGTGTGGTCCTATGAAAATAATAGTCGACTGAAAACAAATAGGCCAGTCCATTTTTTCTGCATTGTCCGATGTACAAAGAACGGCCAGATCGCTTGCATCTACCTCCAGCCAATCAGTATTGACGATCTTTCTTGAAACGCTAGAGACCACCGGCCCAGTCCCCTCCCTCCGCCCTCCCCTCGACGTCACCACACCGTCGTGCTTGGCACCGCCCCCGGCCATCCCTTCAAGCCCCGCCGACCTCCAGATCAGGCGCAAGCAGCTCCTACGCCCCACACCCCTATGATAGACACCGATGCGCCACTTCCCCGGCGAACAGGCGGACTAGGTGCTCCGCGCGCCTAAGCGGGTGCTGCTTCTTTTAATTGCAAATCAACTAACCTTGAATTGAAAACTAGGCAGGCAACTGACATCTAGCCAAGGTGAAATAGTAAATAGGAGGAAACCTTGTGCATTTAGTATCACGAAGAAGATGCTGTAAGAAGCGCTCAACTAGTTTCTTTCGTGGGATGAATACGGTGTGCGTAGAGACGTAAGATTTGCACGAATAAGGGAAGAGGAGTACCTCTGTTTTTCCAACGATCTTCTCATGGTTCGCTAGAAACGAGAAGTTGTGGAGGACGGTGGAGCCTTGGACGAACCCATGGCCAAGTTGTTGAGTGTGGTGCGGTGGCTGTCTGTCGGCGGCGGGGAACCAGATCCGAGGCGACAAACAACGGCGTAGCTGGAACAGCTCCGGTGCGGTGGATGGTTGCGACAGTGGTGAGGTGCAGGACAGCGTGGTCGAAGTGGTTCTAGTATGGTGCACGTCGGCGTCGGCAACATGGAGGCAACTCTGCCTCGGCTTCAGCTGCTAAGTCCTTGAGGGTGTTGCGGTTGCGGTTGCGGTTGTAGTTGCATTGGACGACGACATCGGGGTACCGGCTCCAGCGTGATGGACAAGGGCGGCGGTGGATTGGGCGCGATGGGGTGGAGGACGGAGGAGGCTGGAGTTTCGCGGCTAGTGGAGAGGGTGTTTTGGCGCCCATAGAGTATGAATGGGGGAACGGAGGGAGGGTGAACAATGTTTCTGTTTGGGACGTGCTTGTTTGAAATTTGGGGAAAATTACAAACTTTGCCCCCGTCTAAAATTTCGGACATATTGCGGGTTGGGGGTAGGACAGTAATCTTAGGTGTCCCAAATGGTGGGCGGGATAGGTTTCGGCCGAGCGCATGGGTGTTTAGGCGCCCATGACGTATGAATTATTATCGGAGGCGGTTGAGATTGGCGTCTTGGTGAAGTTACAAACCAACCCCAGTTTAGACCTTTGGACATCGGGCCGATAGGCTACATGGGCTAGAGTCAGGACAGTAATTTCCTACCACCAAACATTAGTCTCGCGCGGTTTCGGGTGACTAAAGGGTTATTTGGTGCTTCGTTCAATATTTGGGAGCAGAAGCATTAACGTTTTCAGTTCTCTTGAATTGAACTTTCAGGATTTGTCAAACTTTACAAATCTTGACTCTTGAAAATCCTAAAACTAGGATTATTTTGGAATGGAGGGGGTACATTTGAATATACATTGTACATGCGTATATATATTAAAAAATATGCAAATTACCTCAGTTCATGCGTGGTTCCAGATGTAATCTCCTTGGTTGCAAAAAAATAGTTAGACATGTGTATGAATATATAGCATGTTCAAACGCACAATAAAGATTGATGCCCCCTTTTAGATCCGATTTACAAATGTCATTATCTCGGATTCAAATAGATGAATGCACTTCTGATGAATCCGAATCTTCAAAACCACCTTTATGTTGATTTCAACATGTATTCTATTTCGTAGCTAGCAATTTGGAATGTATCCATGTAAGTGACAAATGTATAACGTGCTTCACACTAACAACATGGAGTGCACTAATTAATGTTTATATATGAACTGCAAAAGCAATGCATTGTCTGGATTTCAAGCCACTCTCACTCTATGGATCGATAATATGAAATAAACCCATGCACACGCTAGAATTTAGTAGAGTATGGGTGTTTGATAGACCGATGTTCGTTCATACGCAAATTGCAAAATTCATGATCTCATACAAAAATAATAATGCCATTTATATATTAATTTAATGCGTAGAACCGCATTTTACACGTAGATGCACTATGCCTCGGCCCGTTCTCACACACACGCTATATATCTCTCTATCTGACGCATAAGTGCACACACTTTATATACATCAGCATTTCTCTCGCACACATGCTCAGAATCTCTCCCGGGGTGTCTCACACACACACCCTCTATATATCTCCCTCTCTCTATCTTACTACTATGTACCACTCTTTTCACTAATCTCTGTTGGAAAATACTATTTCTGTCACATGCATATATACACACGCACAATCTTTATGAGCCCTCTATGGGTACATATATGTGCCTACGTGTCTCCTGCACGCACATTATCTTTAGGCCTCTCTCGCACACATTGCCCCCCCCCTCGCACACACACCTCTCTCTTAGTAGTTGGCAGATATGATTCCATCAGATGATTCGGTAGGATATCCCTTACTGTGAGGCTGGATGGTAATACGAGGCAAAGTTTTACCCAAGTCCGGGCCCTTGTAGTTGAGGAAAAAGCTTACTCCTGGTACTGTATATTTGTGATAGGGGTGTGTACAAAGTACACGTGAATACCAGGCATTGTGCGCGTGTGTATACTATTGACAAACTAGCCCCGGGCTTCTATAACATACTCGGGGCCTAGGGTTACAAATCATATATAGTCGGCTTATCATCAGTGGGGATAGAGTACTCCACAACTCTGGTACCTTCGTCTTGTACGCCGAGTCCTCCACATGGGTGTTCGTATAATGCGTCTCAGTCCAACCTATGTGGCGCATGATGGAACCGACCCATGAATCCTCACGTTGACCCACCAAAACTGAAATGATGTGCCCACCACATCCCACACGCAATGGGCCACTAAGAAAATAAGCATATACAATAGTTCAAAATTATACATGAAAGTTAATTGCATGGTGCATCCAATATTTTGTTCTGCATTGTGTATGTTTATATTTTCTCCTAAAATATTAGTCACGGGAAAGAGAAACGAAGGGCATACATCGCCTTGTCTCCACCGGACACCCCCTCTTTCTACACCACTTTCACGTATGCACAGAAACTATCTCTCGACCCCCTAAAAGTATGCATGCCCCTGACACATTCACGCGTGATGGTCACTGTATTTCAAGAGAAAGCACTATACGGTCACTGGACTTCAGAATATGCTCATTACGGTCATCGTATACATTCTCGTGGTGATCATCCAGTATCTAACTCATGATCTGTCTCCTTATTTTGTTGATGACACTGACGGACATTGTATTTGATGCATGCTCCGTGTTTTGTTGACGATACTTAAGGTCATTGTATTTGAAGAGAAAGCACGATATGGTCACTGGACTTTAGAATAAGCTCATCATGGTCACCAATACATTTTGTGGTGCTAACCAACCTGTGGTTGGATGGTTAGGAGGATAGTGGTTTCCCCTGCCCACCAGGGTTAAAGTCCTGGTGCTTGCATTTATCCTGGATTAATTTCTGTATTTTCCGGCAATGTGCGTTTAGTGGGAGGAGACGTTCTCCTCGACTACGAGGCACCTATGGTGACTTCGTAAAATCTCAGGATTGTATGCTGGCTCACTCTCTCGAAGGTGCTCATAGGGGTAGGGCCTGCGTGTGTGCGCTTATAGCGGTGAGTGTTTGCGCGTATATATGAGCGCTTGCGTCTGTACTGTGTTAAACAAATACATGTCGTGATTATACGGTCACTGGCTCACCGTACAACTCCGTAATTTGTTGATGACACGATCAATTGACCAGTCAAATGTTCCACGTGGCACAATTAGTGTTGCACCTTCAACGCGCATAACTGTGGGGACCACCTGTTAGCGCGTCTATGAAAGAAAGAAATGGTAATTTGAGTTTGAACTATGTTAATAAAATACATTTTATGGTGATCATACGGTCACTGGCTCACCATACAGCTCCGTAATTTGTTGATGACACGATCAATTGACCAGTCAAAAGGTCCACATTCACCAGTGCACATTCCCATAGGGCCCACCCTCAGCGCATATATGAAAGACTGAAATGGTAATAAAGTAGTGGTCTGTGGGGATTCGAAGTCGTGAGAACTCTGGTTGGTAGGCCGCGCGCCGTAACCACATCGGACAAGGATCACCTTGTGATGATATGCTGAGTTGTCCGTTTTAATTGCACGCAGGCACGTGCCATTTTGGTGCATACAAACACATCACACATGCACACAAACACGCCCGAAACGCCCACATGCATGCATGCAATACTGACACGTACACATGCACGCACACAACACTCGCACAAACACACACACGCATGCAGGCGTGCAACACTGACACGTACACATGCATTCACGCACGCACGCACACATGCATGCAACACTGAAACATAGACATGCACGCACGCAACACTCGCACGCCTGCATGCACACAACACACGACGCAAGACACAAGCTCAACCTATACGTGCATGCACCCTTTGTTAAGGACATGGATTGTTACGAGTATTAATAAATCTTATCTGTGATAAGCAAAACACTGATGTTTGCAGCGGTCTTTATGAATCACAGCATATCGAATGGGCCATCAATGTATATATGAAAATTTTAAAATCCTATTACATTATATAGTGCGCTTATCTACATGAAATAGATGACATCACACTCAATGAACAATCATCGGTTTATGAAATGCCCGCTTGTGACCGCCCTGGCCACCAAAAGCTCCTCTGTCGTGTGTTGCCTCCGTTGGGTCACTGACATGCAGGCTAGGTACCCAACGAGCCCACACGTTAGTGGAAGAACGATGCGTTCTCGTACGTCAGAGTCGAGGGCGCCGCTCGTTGTTGGCCCGGCTGAACATGCCTCCTTGCTGCATTTGAACGCCTCCATGAAACCCGTGTGGAAGCCGAGAAACCCACTCCGGACACACGTCCTTTCATGACCGGGCCGACATTAAACGCAACATCGGCTGATCTCCTCCCGTCCGCCGTCTATTTAGCCAGACGCCGGCCAAGTATTGCACACCTCTATCTCCTCCTTCACCATTTTCTCCACTCTTACAATGGCTTATGAAGAGTAGTTATCCTGCATCCAAGCCGGCTGGGTGGCCCGCCGAGCCCGCCAGATAAGAGCTATGCAGCTCGGTGATCCACCTCCCTTCCCTTGCCCAACGGAGCCAGTTGCCGCCCCAAGCCGGCGCACGGTTCAGCAACTTGCCGCTCCAGGCCAGCTCGACAAGGAGCAGCGAGCTACTCCACGCCGGCACAACGGGGAGCACGGGCATCATGGCTACCGTCCACACTGTCGCCTCGTACCACTCCTCCCATGTCTCCGACCATGTCTCCCGTTTCTGTGGCCGAGACTCCATGTCTGCGGCCGCGCCATGCACACAGAGACAGAAGCTGGGTGCATGGAGAGTGACGAGTCGATGGCCAGCGCCATCGCGTCCGCCGCCATCATCGAGGAGAAGTAGAACACGGGAGGCCACAGCCGCTTGGGTCCCATGAAGGCCACCACCAAAGCGACGCGCGATGTATGTAGCAAGTGTCTTGCCGGATCCTTCTGTTGCGAGGACCTTCGTCGACCCCGCATGGGCTCCACGGAAGCGGAGAAGCTCCCTTCAGACTCCATCTTGGGCATCAGCCAACGACGTCAGTTGAGCGGTGGGGAAGCGAGCCGTCCTTTGCACTGAAGCAGATACCTCCGGGGCTGCCGGTAGTCCGGTGATCATGCTGCCGGACATGAGGAAGACAAATGGGATCGGCGAGCGACCATTTAGGTTAGGTAGTACTATACCTATGCTGCTCAGGATAGCACCGCTTAGTTGATTTGAATGTAATGAAATCCGTCATGTTTGTATGAAAATCTAGTATTTTATATGAATTCCGTCATTGTTTATATGAAATATCACCATGTTTACATGAATTTCGTCTAGTTGGTTGAGTTGCCGTCAGAATGTGTGCGGCTACGGTTGGACGGCGTAATTTGTGGGTCGCCGGTCTGTCTGAGGACGGCTCAGGCAGCTTGGTGGGACAAAAAAAGCACAACTCGTGCGAGCTCGTCTCCAACGCGTGCATTGGTGGATGCACGAGCACCCGAGCTCTTCCTCGTTCATCGGTGGAAAAGGCACGGGTGGACAAAAGGGTTGCCAAAATTTTGGCTACCCCGGGCAAGATCCAGACAGCCCCTCCCAGCCCCACCTCTCCCAACACATTCAAATCCCTCATTTGCCGTGAAATTTTGCCATGTGTGGTTTTCATGGATATTTTGCTGTGTGAAAACAAATTTAAATATGAAGGAATAATCGGTGTCCGTGGTCTTCTGCCAGGACACAGTTGGATGGCCTCATAGTAGTAGTAGTGGTAGAGTACTACTAGTACTACTAGATAGTGAGTGCTTACTACTATATCTACGTACTATTTGTAATGCATGCATGTGTTAGCAGTATAATGACCACGTACAAATTTGATGGTAAGATTTGTGTAAGTTGGATGTCATATTATTGGTCTAACATGTGGTCAAAGTCAGCCTCCAAAACACATTTTAGACCCTATATGGATTAAGGGAGTACATGCATTACGGAGGTTTCTCTTAATCCTTGCGTGCAATGTTTTTATTGAAGCTTGAAATATGAACATGTGAATGCAAGGGACTACTACAACCCTTCCAAAAGAACTGCAGTACTAACGGTGTCGTACTCCCTCCGTTCACCATCTCACATGCTCAGTACTTTTGCGAACTATGGAACTAACAAACTTATTCTACCACTCACCATCTATTATGGATGCATTGTGAATTTCAAATTGAGTCACATAGACCGGAAAGCAGGCACTTAGGGCATCCACAATGTATGCTTTTTGTTTCCTCTAAGACCTCTCTCCTCTTAGAGGCAAGACTCTATACATTGCATGAATTGCCTCTAACAAAAAATTGGCTAGCATCGCGTCTAACCTTAGAGGATGCCTCTAACAATGTAACAATCCATCTGGTCCCACTTGTCAGCCTTAGGAAGCATAAGAAAGTAGGATTACAAGAGAAATAGTACTGATTGGACAAATGTGTTGCTAATCAATACTTTTTAAATTTTTGATAGGGCCCACCTTAGAGGCTGGTTAGAGTCTCTATACATTGTGGTTTTTTCATTTGATAAGAGGCAAACCATGTAGGGCCTACCTTTGAGGCAAGGCTCTATACACTGGAGATGCTCTGTACTGTATTACTGTGTGCCGCCAACTAGCAGAACAAGGAGAAGCTTGCTTAGTACGCCCTATCCCCCGCTCACGGGCGCGGTGGCTCGCAGAGTCGCGGGACAAGGAGAAGCTTGCTTACTACGCCTACGTCCGCTCCCTCGCCCACGTGTGCGGTGACTCGCTGGACAAGTAGAAAATTTTGCTACTCCCTCAGTTACTCCTCGTCCATACCTTGGTTAGAGAGATTATCGTATTGTTTGAAATATATGTCTTTTAGTAGTAGGAGTAGTACAGTGGTACATAGGAGTAGTGCTACAGCAATTTCCTTGGAGTCCGTGGTGCAGCAAGCTACCCTAGGCTATGTTACTACTCCCTCCTTTTCGGTTTATAGCTCAATTTAAAAACCTCTCCAACCAAGGTAGACTGTGAGTGGTGGAATTAATTTCGTAGTTTGCACAAGTAATTAGTACGCTCATTTTTCTCAAGAAGTTATGTTTATTGATGCATTAATTATAATGAATGCATGCATGACCACTAAATTTCCATGAACACCTACATGCATTGGTGAGTTTTCTCTTGATACTTCTTGCATCGGGTGATTTAATGCACCTCGAAATCCAAACATGTGACGGTACTACTAGTAGAATTGAGATTTATAAAACGGAAAAAAAATTGATGAGCCCTATAAACCGGAAAGGAGGGAGTAGTAAGTAGTACTACCTCCATAGTGGGTACGTACTCTGAAAAATCAGATTTTCCCAAAACTAAGTTGCTCAACCTTTATTTGCTTGTTTCCCTTCATGCCTCGTTGCCTCGAACAGACTATGCCAAACTCCCCCGCCTGCCGCGCGGGAAAAGACCCGCCCTCACCATTTTTAGTCCGGGTCTGTACGATGGATCGTGTGAAGCAGCGAAAACCAAGCTGTGTCTTGTACTCCTCCGTCGTACTAAAAGAGTGGAGACCCTCGCTTTAATGAATTCTTTACTTCCTCTTGCTAACATGTGGGACATATAGCAACCGGGTCGACGTGTCATGCACCAAATAACAGTGCAGAACAGCGGGGGAACACACCCCAGTCGTAGCGCCCCAGTAGTAGTAATGAGCAATGAGACGTCAAATCACAATGCCGCACCTTCCCAGACGGACGAAGCAACCATTATTTGACACTTCGCTGAATCCGCTTCGCCATCATCTCCTTCAAGAAAACCACGTATTGCTTCTGCCATTGTTCTGCCTCAAGAGGGACGCGCATAGCCTTGGTGCGTCATGACACGTGGGATCGCATGACAGTCCATGCTCCCCTGCCCACCGCTCGGTAAAATCACCTCATTTTTACTACTTCCTCCATCTTGGTTTATAAGGCTTGCACGTTGTTCTAGGTTGAGAATTTAACTAGCTATACATGTATTATATGTGATGAACAATATATGTTTAGAAACTACACCCGCTTAAGAATCCAATGATATACCTTTTGTGACATAGTAACTCATATCTAGTTAGTCAAATGGATGACCTAGAACTACGTGCACGCACTATAAACCGAGACGGAGGATAGTATCTTTTTTTAGATCAATATAGTCGGGATTCACGAAGGAGCAAACCAAGTGGTTGGATGCTCCTGCCGTGTTGACGTAGTAGCTCAAGCAGGGTCAGTCCGCACACGAAATGGCGACACACTTAACAGGACCCCTTTGGCCGACAGCCCATCCACCGTCTTGTTCCACGTGCGATGCACGAAATTACAGTTCGGAGCAGCGGTTAGACTTGGAGGCACCCCGGTCATAGCACTGGAGTAGTAAATGAGCGATGAGGGTTCAAATCACAAAGCCCCACCTTTCCCGCATTAAGCTAGACGAACGAAGCAGCCATCATTTCACTCTAGGGCGCAAGAGCATAAAGGAAAGAGAAAACCAATGATGCGTTCGGCAGCTACCTAGGGCACCCTAGGGTAGGAGCCACCACTAAAAATCCGCTTCTCCCTTGTCCTTTTGAAGAAAACTGATGATGCGTGCGGCCGGTAGGGTTTGTAGGAGTACTACGGCATGCGGGGCCTTGGCGTAGTAAATGGGAGATGGATTGAGTTTGAGTCGACGCCTTAATACAGGTAGGCCGCTTGGTTTTATGGGAACGAGGCAGCATTTTGGGTTCGGGGACCAGTGGAGATATACGTACAAAAAATTGTGGATGTAGGTTCAACCGAAAGGCAATGATGCATGGGACCCGCATTTTGATATACCTGCGGCCACGTGAAATTTGCTACTCAAAATAATGCATAAAAGTTCCTCCAAAAACATCTATAACAAATGGGAAGTGAATGTATGCTTAAAATGAAAATGTAATACAAAGAGAAACAAAATGAATTGCAGTTAAAAGAATGACATTTCTAACAAAAATGTGAATGTGAACTACATATGTGTGCACGTGACCAACACATATATTGTCAATACAAAATCTAATGCAAGAAATAACTTATGAGTAACATGCACGAATTGATGATGTGGTGCTTGCATGCATAGAGTACAAAAACAATGTGATCTATGACTTGCATGCAAGACGTGTTCTTGTGCCATAGTTGCATGTCCAGGAAAAAAGCTACTAGTGGGTTGCACTAGCTATTTAGGAATAGAAGATGTATACATGGAAGTTGTAGGGAAAGAGATGACATGTATCTCAATTCCTATGAGTAGGGATTGGAAAATAGATGTCATTTGGTTCACATCATTGGAACATTTCTATTGAATCTAGAGATGACATGTATCTCAATTCCTGTGAGTAGGGATTAGAAAAGAGATGTCATTTGGTTCACATCATAGGAACTTTTCTATTGAATATATGTAATGTTTATTTTCCTTTGAAATTGTGGGAGTATAGGAGTCCATTCATATGAACCAAGTGGCTATAAATCTATAAAAATGATATCTTGTTTATTTTCCTTTGAAATGTGGAGTATATGAATCTATTTCTATGAACTAATTGGCTCTAAAGGAAAAATCCTATAAAAACCATATCATATAGAGTTCCTATGATATTCCTCCACACCAAAGGATGGTTGAAATTGCTGCAGGTGATACGGCGGTCTTTCTTCGTACACTCCTCCCCCATCTTTATAGTTACCTCTCGAAGATGAATGAAATGATATATACTGGCTATTTTATATGTGCATTTTGGTATACGAAACCTCGGTAAAAGTTTGGGAGGTTCGAATTTTCAATAAAGCTATATGCACTACAGTTTGGAACGGAGGGAGGAGCATACTACAGTTGCTAACACTCACGTGGAAGATTTGTGTGTCGGAGGAGTGGCTATTTTGTAAAATGACATGGCAAAACTGACACTGTCGGATGTCGATCTAACGGTTCTTATGACGTTCATCAGGAAATGGCTTTTGGCGAACATTTGTCAGATATTATTTACGGACACATGCATTGCATTGATACGTGCCCCCTCTCTCTCATGCACACATGCACCCTCACAAGTCAGGACTCTCCCAAGTCCTCTCGCACCAACCATCTATCTGTAGGTAGACGTCCCACACATATGTGCTCTTCACATCCTACCCTCAGAACTTCTAAAAAGTAAAAGGCGTCACGCACCTTTTATTTTAACTCACACATCACACACTTATACTATTACTCTTGTGGCGAACGTTCTTTGGGCATAATACATTGTACTCTCACGAAGAGAAGCGATGCACGCACGCACTAGTTCTCTCACACGCACTCGCGGGTACACGTAGGAGTGCATTTTTTGAAGCTAGCAGCGCATTTGTTTACAAAGAGGCATCCCAATTGACATTTTGACTAGTCTAGTTTTCAACTTGATGGTGGGTTGGGGATCGCAAGTGAATGATACAGTATTGTGCATCCTGGACGCGGTGGCACATTATTGATCGAGTTTTATTTTTACTTGAACTTTAAATGGAAATAATGGTTTGTGCGTATTCAATTTAATAATGGCTAGTACAACAAAATCACTCCACTATATATATAAGCAGGAGCCTCGGTGCTTGCTTTACTAGGGTTCCTCTCTTTCACTCTCTCATGCTCTCCATATCTAAACAAGACATAGGTGGCCATACTCTCTCTCTGCTCATGGCTGGTCATAAATCCGGCCGGACCACATCGACCGGGCCAGGGCTGTAGGTGCATCGTTCATGCGGTCGTCGTCGGCAAGGGAGGAGACCAACAGCTGCCCTCGCATCCCGATTGGTGGTCATGCCTTTCTCTCGGAGATAGTCCCGGCTCGGGAGGGCCTCCGACCCCATCTTCCTCCATGTGGTATTGTGTCCAAGATGCGGCCTCCCGACACCATCTTTTTCCACATGCCGATGGCCCTCAGGTATATATTCCTTTGAAGCCTGCCTTGCCCTACTGCCCCAGCTCCGCACATGGCTGCGTGCGGATCTTTTTCTACTTCCGTCTGCTGTTCCAAAGCCACCTACTTTTACTATTATTAGAGGTAAAGCAAGTTCATACAGTTGAATCTAAGAGTTAGTTCAAACAGGGAAGAAAGTGGGAAAGCTCTAGCATGAATCTAGGACTTGGTTCTAAGAGGAAACAGGGAAAAGTAGTAGATACTAGCTACCCAACCGGTCTCTTGGTTGAAAAGGCGAAGAAAGCATGGTGGATGGCGAAGGGTGGGGGAAATGGACCTGTCTCTTGGTCGAAAAAGGAAAGAAAGTGAGGGGTGTTGGGGGACAATGCAAATGAGAATGAGCAGGTCTAGATTTCCTGTGCTCACATAGTAAAATGTCGCCGAGCAGATAAAAAATGGGACAAATGCAGACATGCTGCCTGAGTGTTTGTCGCTCTCGACAACCACATCTGCCTCACCACTTTATGCCCCTACTGTCCCTACGCCCATATCGCTACCGTTAATGTAAAATCACATGAAGCATTAAGCAATGCCACCTAATGTCACTATTAAGTAATGGTCTAGTGTCATCGATAAATTGAAGCAGTGCCAATTATAACACAATAGATGCTGATGTTAATCATATGCCACTACAAATAACTGTCACTGTTTAAATAACCGTATTTCATATTTGCGCAAACAGGGATGTCTGTCTCCATATCGTTTCTATCTGCGTAATCAAAAGTACACAACTCAGTTTTAGTAGAACTGCACAAAATGAGATGGCTATTCTTAGCTGTCGTCGTCTAACCACCCATCTTCCAAGTATTCCTACATTGGTAGTAACTAGGTAGAATGACCAATGCAATCTAAAACAAGCTGATTCGTATGTTTTACTTCCTGATTGTAGTGCAGGGACGAGCGAAAACAACTCCATCCTAGTCGGGATTGCACTTTCTCCTAGTTCATCCATGGACTGAGGACTAGCTGGCACGGCTGCACGGAGGGTGTTGGGACAAGTGCATGGACAAGAGGCATTGTGGTCTGCTTATTTATGCAAATAGCGGTGCTTAAATTAGTGGAACCGCACAAGAAATTCAAATGGTCAGTACACTACATGGTTCAGTTCAGCATTCCAACTGAGAACACAATTATAATTGGTTATTCTGGAATGAGAGAACCTAACCCTGGATGGTGGCAACAAGAAAAACCAGAGTGAACTCCAGGAAATTAAAGGCTGCCTAGGGAGGCTCTTTTCTCAGAGAAGCCTTGCTTGATTTTTCCTGATTTGTAAACCTTTTCACAACTTTTTCTTTTGTTGTGAACTAGTATATGTTTGTTATCTTCTATGAATCATTGATATGTATAAAATTGCTTAACTTGTGCTTTTCAAGTATTTTATGAAGCCGAGTTTAATGTGAATGTTCCACATGAATGCTAGACTAGCGTTTGAACAATTGGAACTTACATTGTGGCCATAGTTAACTACATGAACCACTGTAAGAAGATATGTAGTTGCTTATATGCCAGACATCAGATTATTGATTGTTTGTTGGTCGATAGACGACTTTTCTTGTGTTGAAGCGAGCTGAGCCAATGTGCCGTGTTTTGCACAACTGCTTACAAGTGGGATAGCACAAACAATGTTTACAAGTACTTAACCAGCCTTACGTACCCTATGTATATGTCGACGCACAGTTCTCGAACGAGTACTCTATTTCATCAAACACACACTGCTCGTATGATAAACCGTGACAACTTACGTCTTACCATGCCATATTACATGAAAAAACTAGTGAGGACACATCTGTTTCGGCAACAATTAGGATGGTTCTCACATGATTCACAAACACACAAAAGTAACAACAGTTCCCATAGACGGATTCAAACAGAGTACGAGCCCCAGAGGGCTCGATAATAGGCAAGGTTCGGATAATTAGACACAATCCAAACTACTATTGAACACTAGCTTGGCAACTATTTCATGCCTCGATCTAATTTGGGATGGACACAAGACGGACCTTGCCATGAACATCATCGAGGACATCCGGCAGCACCTCAATCCTGTGAACCTTCCTGAAGATAACCTTGTGGCCTTGCCACTCATAAACTTGTTTGTGGAGGCATGCCACATCATCTTCCTGCGTAAGCTTGACAAGAACAGTATGCCTCATGAACGAACACTACAAAATAGTATACTTCCGTGATGATACGTGTTTGTCACAGTAGGTCACGTTTTCAGTCGTGCATGTACATCCATGACGGTTTTATGATAGAATCAAGATAGTCATACCTGTGCTGTCGTAGAACTGTTCCATGAAATTACCAAAATTATCACCACAGAAGTGTCCACTTCCATGACGATAAATCGTGCGTCATAGAAGTGCTTTAGTCAAGGGTGACCGACACGTGGCATGGACCGTAACGGGTCGCCGTTAAGCTATCGGGTCCAGCTTTGGATCCGATAACCCATTAACAGCACAGACCAATGGTGATTTTCCACGTGTAAAATTCTCATTGGCCGGAGGAAACACCTGTATGCTCCTCGGTGGGCCAGATGTCGCCCATCCATTGGAGGAGACATGCCTATGATATGTCGACACATGGCAGGGCCCAACAGAGGCCCATGCAGGTTAAAAAGGCCGGCTCAGTCAAAGGCCCATAGTACTTACTCAGGTACTAGTGGGCTAGCCCAATAACGGTCTGTTTAACAAAGGCCCATTTACGGCCCGAAGCGAGATCTGGCCCATTAATTGTTCGCCGAATATTTGGGCCCAATTACAGCCCAGTGACTTTCGGCCTGTTAGAGGCCCGATTTAGACATGCGCCCATGTCAGCCGGTGTGTCTTTCGTCCCGGGAATGGCCCTTGCTGCCCATGGGCCATATATGGTCCGACACGACATCCAGCCCACTAACGACCCGTGATAATGGTGACAACAGTTCAGCCCAATGTGACTTTGGGCCTGTTAAAGGCATGTCGTATAATTCGGCCCGTTGATGCCTGTACTAAGATTTTGGCCTCTTAAAGGCCCATGATATCAGTGGGCCAACTAAGGCCCGAGACATGTTTCGGCGTGGTAACGGCCCGTCATATAATTGGGCCAAAAAAGGCCCGATCTACAATTCAGCCTGCTGAAGGCCCGTCGACGACTAGTGAAAATTGGGGCCCAACATGCATTTCGGCCTGCTAAAGGCCCATGGTTTCTTGTGTGGCGTAACATGCCAGTAGAATATTCAGCCTGTGAATGGCCCAACGCTACCTGGGCCAAACTAAGCGTTGGGTCCACAAAAGGCCCAACTAAAATTTGGGCCGAATATAGGCCAGAGTAAGTTGTGGGCCTGGCGCAAAGTGTGAAGATCCAATGGCCATTCGGGCCCTAGAAAGATGGTGGCCGGCCCATTTGTGGCCCGCTAAAAAATAGGCCCGTTAGAGGCGAATGTTTCGGCCCGGTCGACTACATCAGATTTTTTTCAGTTAGCGAATGATGGCAGTAACTAGTAGGAACTAAGAACAAACCAACTCTATACAATGAAGAAATTATGGCATAGTAACTTAGAATAAACCTACACTACACAATAAAGGATTTATGGTATATTACATCCACTGGGCATCGAAGTTCGCCACCAGTGATCATAAAGCACAACGAAGGAGCAGATTACAAAAACTGGGCACCATTGCAGCGTAACAAAATAATACTGAACCGAGACCACTTCCAAGGCAGTTCAAGAAAGGTTAGCCTTGCGTGGGAACTGCTGTGCAAGCTACTGAGCAAGGCTGTGAGACCGGCCTAGCATGTCGGTCATAGCTTCCAGGTGTAGCTGTTTAGCAATGAGGTTCTCATTGGTGTTCTCCGCAATCTTTCTTAGAGGTAGGACTTCAAGTTGAAGTTGAGTTGAAGAATTCCTTTCTGCTAGAACTTGGGACTAAAGAAGTCGAACTTATTCAGACAACGAATTCTATGAGCTTGTCTGACTACTAGTCTAAAGTAACTTGAAGACTGCATCAAGACAAGACTTTGGGTTTGTCTCGCTATCTTCAAGATGTTTTTCCTTCTTTGCTGCAATATATGTTGGGTTTGTCTCACACCCTTCAGCAGACTTGTGCATGCCATCAGGCATATCACCCTGAAACAAGCAAAGAGATGACAGGTTTTGCACATGTATAAACAAAGATGATAACTGTGCTGTCAATTCCATCCAATTTCAAATTAGAAAATAAAGAGCAAGTTCAAAATATCAATAGCATAATTTGGCATTGTTCATAATGCGGGGAGCTTCACCACACTACTGGATTACCATGTGAATATAACAAGCATATATGAAGGGCAAAGACAATCATTGTACCTATTTTGTATAATGTGCATGACATGTTGTTCATATCATCAGCCACATCAGTAAGATAAAACAGGAGATGACAAGGTGCAAACATGGGTTGCTTCACCAAACATTGGATTATAGATCCACAAAAACAAGCATACATATATGAAGGGAGTATTGAGTAATGTGCATGGTATGAATAAGGAATTTGGTTTTACAAGTAAAACTTGGAACTTACGGTTCTTGCGAACATGCATTTTGATAAAAACAGTATACTAAATAGCAGTAAACGATAGGGAGTATGAGCAAATTAAACAGCAGTTGACGATAAAGGCTTTAGAAGGACTGACTTACATTAATAGTTAACACTGGCTTTATAATGCCCTTCTCCATGTCAAGGGAAGGATAACTCAAGAATTTCAGCACAGAATCTTCTTCACAAGCATTGCCTGTACTCTACATTTTGTAGAGAGTAATTATAGATATGATAATACTGGAAGGGATAGAGAATAATGAAGATAAGACGCAGATTGATGCTACATAATCAACTACCAATCCCTGGAAGTACAAGCATTACAGGACAAAATGTACTGACAAGAGCAATGGGCTACACTTATGCACTGGCATTGTTTGTGTATTCAACTTTTTGCTAAGATTAAATATAGATTTGATATTTTTTAGTAAATGGTGGTTGAGGGAGATAAGATGCAGAATGCTACACAATGAACCAATCCCTCTTCTCATAATACAAGAGTGTTTTGAACACTGGTGTACTATACAAAACATTCTTATATTATGGGACGGAGGGATTAGTTGTTAATGTAAGTACAGTGATAGACGAGGTTCAGTCCTTACAAGAGGACTACAGAGCTAAACCTCTTCAAAAGCATTGGGTTGATTCTAAATTTATGTAAGAGTCCATACGGATCTTATAATGTCCACCAAATGGACAATAACGAGGCTAACATGTGCAGTGATGCTACATATGTCGGCGTCCTGCGAACGGGGGTACCCAGACTTGCCTGCCTGCGGCCCACGACGTGGCTCCACCAACGGCCCGGTACGACCCAGCTTCAGCAACAACAAGTCAACACCCTCGCGAGGCGGAGGACACCAAGACCTCCCCAGGGCGGCCTCGCTAGGCTGGCTCCTAAGGAGCGGAGATATCTATGCAAGGGGCACCTCGCGAGGTTCACGTGACGTGAGCCGTGACGACCAAGGCTAGGCGGGGGCAGTGTACTTGTTTCCTCTTTGGTGTCAAAGGGGCAGGCACAAGCGAGGAGTCCCGAGGCGTTAGGTAAAGGTTTCCATATCGGTGCAACAAGACCAAGACCAGTAGGACAGCAGGACGGAGGTCATCGTGGAGCCCAGGATGGCTTCACCACCAGAGCCTTTGGCAGGTGAAGACTACTTTTGTCAGGATAGCTTGTACTCATTGTCCCACGCTCACCGCGGACCCGTGGACGCGCAGGTTGCGCTGCTCACAGCACGCGAGCTCTTGCGCTAACGCCCAGTCGACGACCTCTACAAGGAGTGGCTGGACCGCATCGCCGAGCTAGTCAGTGCCGCCGGAGGCTCTCTTGCGCCGTTCCTCGCGCTGCGTCGTTCACCTGCTGCCGTGGGTAACGTGGCCCATGGAGCGCCTCCGCCACCTCCACGTCAAGATGTTGCCCTAGCGCCAAGATGCGTGGTCCCGAGACGCGACCCGCCGCGCAGGGCGCCGACGCATGAAGAAGGAAGTTGCCGGGAAGTCCCTCGGCCGCGAGAAGATGCTCCCGCGCTCCCAGCACCTCCGCGTCAAGACCGTGCTCCGTCTGTGGTGGCAGCATGCGGATACCAAGACCAGGCTCCGTCTCCACGACGGGCTCCAGTGACTACTGCAGGCTACCGCGCCTTCACTCCTGAGCTGCGTAGCGTCATCTAGCCCAGGAAGTTCAAGCCCGACCTGCCTCCACGCTACAACGGCACCCCCGACCCCGCAGAGTTCCTGTAGATCTACGAGCTAAGCATTGAGGCGGCCAACGACAACGAGAAAGTCATGGCGAACTGGTTCCCACGGCCCTTAAAGATGGCGCGCGCTCGTGGCTCCTGAACCTGCCCGTGGGATCGATCTCCTCCTGGGGTGAGATGCACGCGCATTTCGTCGCCAACTTCCAGGGCACTCGTGACCGCCCGTCGGCCGCGGGCGACCTGCAGCGCATCAAGCAGCAACCTAGGGAAACCCTGCAGAAGTACATTCAGCACTTCAACAGCATTTGCCTCAAGATCCCCAAGGTGACGGAGGAGGCCATCATCTCTGCGTTCTCTGACGGCGTCCGTGACATCAAGACGAAGGAAGAGCTCGCCATCCACGAAGGCATGTGCACAGCCTCGGAACTTTTTGACCTAGCGACCAAGTGTGCAAGAGCTTAGGAAGGGAGCCTCTCCCTCATCGGCTCCCAGCCGCAGACCCAGAAGACAAGAAGGCCAAGGTTAAGGACGTGAAACGCAAGGGAGCAGCCGTGTTCGCGGCCGAGCCAGAGGCAGCCCCATTTCGCGCCTTCCACAACATGCACAACCATAACACAACGATTGTCAGGAGCTTAGGGCCATCCGTGATGGGCGCCTCGGTTGACGCCCCGATAGCAACGACCGAAGCTACGGCCATGGAGGAGGCCGAACAGGAGGACGCTGGGACGACCGCGGCCCTAGCCAGGAGTGCCGCGACCAGCCTCGTGAGGACCGCTGGCATGACCAACGTCGCGAGGGTGCCTGGAGGGACCAGCCTCGTGAGGACCGCCCTCAGGGCAAGGCTGGCCTCCCTCCTCTACCACCACCACCCAGAAGTAATGACGGCTAGGACGAGGGGGCTAGGGACTTCTAGGAGCCTCGCAAAAGCTTGCATCCTAGGCGGTGCGCAGGCCCCAACCTCTCAGCGCCTCTTCAAGCAGTTCACCCGAGAAGTGAACGCGGCTCTCCCCAGGCTCGAGGCCACGCAACCACTCACGTGGTCCAAGTGCGCCATCACCTTCAGCTTGGTGGACCAGCTCAAGTGTGCAGCAACTGTCGGCGCCCTCTCGATGCTCTCCTCTCCCATCATCAGCAACGTCCAAGTAACCAAGACCCTCATCGATGGCGGGGCAGGGATCAATGTCCTCTCTGTCAACGCGTTCGACCGCCTCCAAGTGTCGTATGATCAGCTACAGCCTACCAAGCCTTTCTCAGGAGTGACCGACGGCTCCACCATCCCGATAGGGTGGATCCACCTCCCTGTCATCTTCGGTACCCGTGACAACTACCGCATTGAGCTCATCGACTTCGACGTCGGCCACATTCGTCTTCCCTACAATGCCATCCTCGGGTATCCAGCCCTGGCCGAGTTCATGGGAGTGACTCACCATGGCTACAACGTCCTCAAGATGCCAGGAAGCTACGGCGTCATCACGGCCGCCTGCAAAGAGAAGGACGCGGTGTGCTCCCTCGAGCGCGCCTACCAAGCTACTGGGGTCGAGGACCCAGACAACGAAGGCACCATCTACCCTCCGGAGGCCGTCCCCAAGAAGAAGAAGCAGTTGCTGTGCCAAGGGCCTCAGGAGAGCGGTGTCACCACCTCAGGACCTGTGCCCGCAGATGGGGCACCTCCCTCCCTCGCATAGGAAGGCACGCCCGGTGCCCTCCTCAGGCTGGGCTCGGGGGCTCTCTTCTACAGGGCCTCAGACCTAGCCAACATCACAAGGGAGGTGCTCGGGCACCATGTGGAGGCGTGCTTCACCGCATGTCTCCCTCACGAGGGCGCAAGGCATGGGGTGCGTGGCGCTCAAGAGTTCATCACCAACGCAACCAAGGAGTTTAGGAAGCGAGAGTCATTCGCGGCGCCCGCCGCCCACCACGTAGCGCAACTCCACGTCTTGGCGAGGACAGCGAGCTGTGCGTCTGCATTGACTACCTCGGGCTCAATAGGGCCGCATCTCAGGAGCGTTACTGGCCATCACGTGCTGGTCGGTGTGAGGGCCCCCCTCACAGCTACGTTCGAATACCTTACGGCCTGCAGAACGCGGCTATCACCTACCATTGGCTCATGCAAGGCGCCCTGGCGGCTCGCGAGGCCAGGCGCCAGCCGGTCCTGAGGGAGGAGGAGCTGGAACCTCCAGGATCACCCGGGAACCGGCCACCGGACAACACCTAAGGAGCAACTCTTCAGCACGCGTCTCCAGCTACCTCGACATCTCTTCAGCAACTGTGCTAGCTGACATTTTCTAGTTTATTCAGCTGGGAGCACCCCTCAGTTTGCATTATTCCCAGGTCGCATGGGTCTGTCCCTGTGACGTGGATCTTTCTACATCTTTAATTTACCTTGTTGGAGGCGCCCCTCGGGCTACATCATCCCAGGCCGCATGGGTCCGACCCTATGGCATGTATCGTTCTTGCATTTACCTGAACTAGTGTTGCCCTTCCCATCAGCCACTTAAAAGTTTATCATCTGCCTGACCGGCACTTTGATCCCATGAACGTTGTATGCCCTCGCGAAACCGCCCGCGCCCACCTCATGATTAAGGACAGGCACGGTGTCTGTGCTCGGGTCCGTCCTTGCAGCACTGCTAAATCCAAGGGGCTGAGCTCTGGCTTGTGGGCCAGCCCTGTGTACGTCACCTCCCATGGTCCTTGGTGTCTTGTCCTCGCATGAGATAAGCGTGGGCAAGTGAGTAAGGGCGCACGACACGGGCCTCGTCGCTATGGGAGCCGCACGCCTGCTATCTTTCTTTGGGATGTCCGCATGAGAAGACTAGGCACGGCGTCTGTGCTCGGGTGCGTCACTGTAGCATCGATAAACCCAACGACTGAGCTTTGTCTCGCGGGCCGGCCCCGTTCATGTCACCTCTTGGGTTCGTTGGTGTCTGGCCTTCTCATGTGGCAGCCTCGAAGGATTGACTCGGCGCAGGTTGCCTAACCATCTGGCAGAAATATTTCAACTGCTCTCAATCAAGACCAGGCACAACCTCCCTTGAGGTAGGGCCTTGTGAGTCCCTTGCTGGCTCACGAGTGCCCAGACACACCTCGTCTAGCCCTGCGTGCAAGCCACATGTCAGGGCGGGACTGTACACGCCCCGGGGGCTCTCCGCAGAAGGGAGTCCCCTCCCACGTGCCAGTGGAAGTACCATGCTCCATGCTGGCAGTTGACACGGCCGAGGAGTGGCTATGCCCGTGCAAGAACGGTAGCGCCATGCTCCGCGCTGGTGATAAACAACTGGGGGTGGCCTTGCGGCCGCTTTAACCTCAGGGAGCCACCAGGCTCGGTGCCTAGCCTCACCGCACTGCTTCCCCCCAGGGAGGATAGCGTGAGGGGGCTGGGCACGGGGGCTACGCTCAGGTCACGCCTGGCATACGTAGCCTCGCCAGGTCCCCCGGACCTGGTCTTCACGCAACCATCCCGGGTGAAAGCCGGGCGAGGACTGGTGTCGGTGTCAAAACTGGCGGATCTCGGGTAGGGGGTCCCGAACTGTGCGTCTAGGCGGATGGTAACAGGAGACAAGGGACACGATGTTTTTACCCAGGTTCAGGCCCTCTCGATGGAGGTAAAACCCTACTCCTGCTTGAGTGATATTGATGATATGGGTAGTACAAGAGTAGATCTACCACGAGATCAGAGAGGCTAAACCCTAGAGCTAGCCTATGGTATGATTGTTGTTCGTCCTACGGACTAAAACTCTCCGGTTTATATAGGCACCGAAGAAGGTTAGGGTTACATAGATTCGGTTACAATGGTAGGAGATCTACATATCCGCATCACCAAGCTTGCCTTCCACACCAAGGAAAGTCCCATCCGGACACGGGACAAAGTCTTCAATCTTGTATCTTCATAGTCCAGGAGTCCGGTCAAAGGCTATAGTCCAGCCATCCAGACACCCCCTAATCCAGGACTCCCTCAGTAGCCCCTGAACCAGGCTTCAATGACGACGAGTCCGGCGCGCATATTGTCTTCGGCATTGCAAGGCGGGTTCCTCCTCCGAATACTTCATAGAAGATTTTGAACACAAGGATAGTGTCCGGCTCTGCAAAATAAGTTCCACATACCAGAGAATAATATTAACACAAATTTAATCTGCTGATGTATTCCGCGGCGTGACATCACACCACGGCTAAGCCTTTATTCGAATCATTTTTACTATCCCTCCTCAGCGCGTTTAGCGAGGCGGTTTCCTTGGCACGTCTTGTCAAAGCAGAGATCGTGTCCCCTTATTCCAGGATTCTCATCAATACGGGCGTGGATAACCCAACCGCGCCATTGATTACGGCGCTTGGGAGATAAGCGAGGTTTACCAGGCTGGTGGGGACGCATAGCTTCGTCCGTCCATATAAGGGGATAAGGATCCACCTTTTTACCTACGCTTTCTTCCTCCTTTGCTTATCCATTTCCACGCACTCGAGCTCCAGCGCCCATGTCCGCACATCTCGCCTCAATCTTCCCCAGCCATGTCCGGAGCAGGAGGCAAGTGGATGGCCTCCTCCGTCATGGAGGGGCACATCAAGAGGCTGCGGAAGGCCGGATACTTGTCCAACGACATCGTGCATCGGCTCCCCGACAAGGGGCAGCTCATCCCCACCCCCGGGCCCCATGAGAGGGTGGTGTTCCTCACCCACTTCCTCCGCGGACTAGGTTTTCCACTTCACCCATTTGTCTGGGGGCTCATGTTCTACTACGGCCTGGATTTCCACGATCTGGCCCCGTATTTCATCCTCAACATCTCGACGTTCATCGTCGTGTGTGAGGCCTTCCTCTGCATCCAGCCCCACTTCGGCTTATGGCTGAAGACCTTCAATGTCAAGCCGAAGGTAGTGGGCGGCTGCCAAGCGGAGTGCGGAGTTGCCATGGTGGGCAAGATGCCCAACGTCCTATGGCTCGAGGGCTCCTTCGTGGAGACCATAAAGGGGTGGCAATCGGGGTGGTTCTACATCACCGAGCCGCATGACCCTAAATGGGCTGCGGCCCCTGAATTCCGATCTGGCTTCCCTACACGGCTCACCTCTTGGAAAGAGACGGGCCTAACATGGGGTAATTCGGAAGAGCTGACTGGACTCCAATCCTGCGTCAAAAACCTGGTGAGCAAGAAGCTCAAGCTCGTCAACGTAGTCCAGGTCATGCGCATCCGCCGGATCCTCCCGTGCCAACAACGGACCTTTGGTTTGTGGGAGTTTGATCCGACGCAGCACCAAACCTTGAGCAGGCTCTTTGACACTACGTACGAAGATGCCTGGAAGGTGCTGTTCAAGGGCGCCGAGGCTCCCGCATCCGCTACCGAAGATCGCGGATTCAGCTTGCAGCATCAAGCCGGCGAGGTAAGCTATTTTACCCTTTACAGGACACTTGTTTTCCATAGTTTGACTCTATGCGGCATCTAAACTCCCTTACCTTTGACAGGCCTGGCAAAAGACGTCCGGGCAGGTTGACTGTCCGGCTCCCTTGCTAGAAGACCCAGCAGACGCCTGATTGACGGGGCTGCTGGATCCGGCACCTCACGTGGTGCCGGAGAAGAAGGCCAAGAAGAAGGCCACGGGAACCCGAAAGAGTTCCCGGTGCCAGGTGTTATCAGACTCATCGTCCGAAGACTCCGAGGCGGATTCCTCCCGTGAAGACGAGGAGGAGGAAGAAGAGGCCTCTCCCCCAGCGGGGGAAGAGAAGAAAAGGAAGGCCGCCCCAACTGGGGAGGCCGGAGGGTCCAAAAAGGGAAGGACCCTCCCTCCGGACTACTCCACCAACGCCGATGACGGCGAAGAGGAGTGGCCACCGAGGGCTAAGCCCCTGGCAAAATCGTAAGTGTCCGGATACCAAAATAACTCATGGCGTTTCATTTGGCGCACAGTATCTCCTAACGCCGAATATAACCCTGCAGCCCGCCCAAGGACGAGCTCGACGCTTCAACGAGCGGCTCCCTGGATTCGTCGGACGTGAATAGCACCTCACTTCCGGCTGCTTCCTCTCCTCACGCTGCGGATGACGCCGAGGTGGGGTCCCAAAAGGGGCCCAGCCAGGAGGAGGTGGTCCAGGAGGCGCCGCAAGGCGACCTCCCGGACTCTAGGGCCGGACTCCGCACCGGAACCTTCAGTGGTCCCGGAGTCCGGCAGGCGGCCCCTTCGTAAAAAAGGCGAGACTGTGACACCGGTGACCTCCGTCCAACCGGAGGCACCGGATAATTTAACGGACGCACTTAACGGCGCCTCCATCGACGAGGAGCACCGCATTGTTATGAGTGTGGTGATTCAGAAAGTTCAGTCCGCCAAGAGCAGGCTGACTGAAGCCTGTGCCAGCCTTCTAACAGGCTTTGAGGTATGTATTGAAGATATGTAAAAATATTACCGCATAGACAGTAGCCCCTGATGCTCAGTTTCGTGTTCGGAAAGAAAAACCGAACTGAGGTTCTAATAAGATGTACGCAGGAGTCTAACATAAGTATGTCAATATGGGGAATGCAGGCTGCGCTGTTGACCTCTGCCGCACTGACTGCAGAGGTCAATGCATTGAAGCAGAGCCTCGAGCAGTCCGAGAATGAGCTCGGCCTTGCCAAGAACCAGCTCGAGGACAAGGAAGGTAAGTAATACCTTATGGAAGTATATAAAAGATGTGGTTGCAAAAATGACAGGAATAACGTGAGTATTGCAGGGGCCACGAACGAGGTGGCGACCCTGAAGGAAGCGGTGTCCAAGGCTGAAAGCAATGCGGCCGTGGAGTGCACCGAGCGAGAGAAACAGGAGGCGCGGGTGGCGGAGGTGCGGCAAGAGCTCCAGGCTCTCGTGGAAAAACATGAGGGTTTGGAGCGTGACTCAAAGACTCGAGAGTCCGAGCTTGCCTCGGCCCTTGAGAGCGCCAAAGCCGGTAAGGCCGAAGCCCAAAAATCCCTCTAGGAGATTGAAGCAATGAAGAAGATAGCGGCGGGTAAGGCATTCTTTATGCAAAGCAGGCATGTGAAAGTGAATTACTTGTTACTTACCCGAATCCGGAGCTCTTCAGGAGCATTCGCAGATTTGCCCCGCAGTGTGTCCGATGCTGCCGCGTTCTACCGAGCCGAGGAGGAGAGCTCGACGAAGAAGGTGTTCTGGTCTCAGTATGCTGAGGCCGGACACCCGGTGCCCTTGAGCGACCAGCTGAAGCAGTTGGTCGAGCACCATAAGGTGGCCGAACAAGCCATGAAGGGCCTCATAGTTCAGCTTTGGCCTGAGGAAGCCATGCCTGGGAGCTATTTCGGGCTGGTGAGGCGGCTGGTGGACGCCTGTTGAGGGAGTCCTGGACTAGGGGGTGTCCGGACAGCCGGACTATCATTATCCGCCGGACTCCAAGACTACGAAGATACAAGATTGAAGACTCTGTCCCGTGTCCGGATGGGACTTTCCTTGGCGTGGAAGGCAAGCTTGGCGATACGGATATGTAGATCTCCTACCATTGTAACCGACTCTGTGTAACCCTAGCCTCCTCTGGTGTCTATATAAACCAGAGGGCTTTAGTCCGTAGGACAACATACATGACAACAATCATACCATAGGCTAGCTTCTAGGGTTTAGCCTCCTTGATCTCGTGGTAGATCCACTCTTGTACTACCCATATCATCAATATTAATCAAGCAGGACATAGGGTTTTACCTCCATCGAGAGGGCCCGAACCTGGGTAAAACCATTGTGTCCCTCGTCTCCTTTTACCATCCGCCTAGACGCACAGTTCGTGACCCCCTACCCGAGATCCGCCGGTTTTGACACCGACATTGGTGCTTTCATTGAGAGTTCCTCTGTGTTGTCACCGATAGAGTGGATGCCTCCACCCGTCTTCAAAGATGGTGTTTTCGCCGATGGGGCCTTGGCCGCCGGCCAAACTATCCGGCTAGGTGGTTTTCTTATGACCGCCTGTCCGGCCGCCGCTTCGACAATGACTTCTCAAGTCGTCAGAAGCAATCTTCGCATCAGCCCGAAAGCTGCCGAACAGTTGGATCCAATAGAGCTCTCGTCTGTTAACGAGCTCTTGGATCGCATCGCCGCCCTGGGAGTCGCTACAGACTACAACCAGATTGGGCTTAAAACCGATCTGAGAGAGATTAACTCTCCCGAGGCCACCCACCACGTCGCAGTGGTAGAGGAGCAATACGGCAACTCTTTGCCTGTATTAAAAACTATTCATGTCCGGATTCCCGAACCCTCCATGCCGGATTTCCGCGGAGGGACGGACTTCGATCGAGCATTGAACCTAAAATCATGCATCGCTCCTGACTCGCTGGATTGTGTCCAGCAAACCAAGCTTCCAAATTCGGAAACCCCTCGGCCTTTGAGCCCCAAGATGGGCAGGGATCCGGATTTTAGTCCACCCACCTGCCCAGACATATGCGATCTATCTCTAATATGGCAAGAGCCTGCTGAAACAGTACATCACTACTGGGCCAGATTCCTCCTGGTTATGGACAGGATAAAGGACTGCCAAGAGGAAAACGCAATCTCAATCTTCTGCAATAACTGCACGGACAAGGGAATACTAAATGCCATTGATCGTCGCAGAATTACGCGCTTCACCGATCTGGCATCCATAGTACGAAAGTACTGTGCGATGGAGAGTTTCCGGAAAACCGAAAATCAATTTTGGGATAATCCGGCCCCAAACCCAGTCCGCAGCAAAAGGGCGCCTTACACTCAGGCCCCAGATGCAAAAACGAAAAAACAAAAACCCAATAAGGGAAACGGAACCGTACTGGAGGGATGGCTCAACGGACCCTGTAAGCTTCATAGTACAGAGGGAGCCGTCCCAACACATAGCCTTCGAGCATGTTGGATATTACGGCAGGTGGCCAAAAGTGGCGAGGAGCTTCTAGCTCCGGGAAACCACTCCAACAATACCAGTACGGTATCAACAGTCTTCGAGACCTTCGCATCAAACAATATGCGAAAGCGAACAATCCGTGGACTCGCCGAAGTCTACCAAGTAGCAACAGCAAATCCATGGAGCGACACAGCTATTACCTTCAACGCCAGTGATGAGCCTAAATTCTGAACAGCCAGAGCGCCAGCTGCACTGGTACTTAGTCCCATAGTGGACGGCTTTCGACTGACAAAAGTCCTCATGGATGGCGGCAGCAGACTAAACCTCATTTACGAGGAAACTCTGCGAAAAATAGAAATTGATTGGATCCGTATTGAGCAAAGCAGCACAACCTTTAGAGGAATAATCCCTAGCTGGGAAGCGCGCTGCACCGGAAAAATCACACTCGATGTGGTGTTCGGCTCTCCGGACAATTACAGATCCGAAGAAGTCACGTTCCAAGTGGCCCCGTTCAACAGCGGATATCACGCTATATTAGGACGAGAGGCATTCACAATTTTTCAAGCAGTACCTCATTACGGGTACATGAAGCTCAAAATGCCTGGGCCCAGCGGAATAATCACTCTCGTTAGTGATCCGGACATAGCACTCCACGCCGAAAACAAGACAGCCGCACTAGCCCTCGAGGCACTATCCGAAGCCTTAGCGGCAGAAGAACTCACCATGCTGCGCTCCACGGTGAACAGGGACGATGTGATACTCGATAAAAGATCCAAGTCCACCTCCTTCAAACCAGCAGATGAAATAATAAAATTCCAGGTCCATCCAACGGACCCGACAAAGACGGCCTCCATTGGGGCACAATTGAACCCCGAAGTAGACGCCGCACTGCGCGAATTCCTTCGGGAAAATTGGGACATCTTCGCCTGGCATCCTTCAGATATGCCCGGAATCCCACGTAGGTTGGCAGAACACAGCCTAAACATCCTAAAAGGATTTAAGCCAGTCAAACAGGCTCTTTGACGATTTTCCGAACCCAAAAGACAGGCAATGGGAGAAGAGCTAGCCAAACTATTGGAAGCCGGATTCATTAGAGATATCAAACATCCGGACTGGCTAGCAAATCTGGTGATGGTACCAAAGAAGGATAAATCCTGGCGCCTCTATGTCGATTTTAAAGACCTCAATAAGGCTTGCCCAAAGGATCCCTTCCCTCTCCCCCGCATCGACCAAATTATCGATGCTACCGCAGGGCACGATTTGTTGTGCTTCCTGGACGCATACTCTGGCTATCATCAAATCAAGATGGCGAAAGCAGACCAAGCCGCAACGGCATTCATCACTCCATACGGACCATTCTGCTTCAACACGATGCCGTTCGGACTTAAAAATGTCGGCGCAACATATCAGCGCAGATCGGCAAAACAGTCGAAGCATACGTAGACGACGTAGTCGTCAAAACAAAACATGTCGAAACTCTAGTAGACGATTTGAGGCTCACATTCGACAACCTCAGAGCATATGACATCAAGCTGAATCCGGAAAAATGTGTTTTCGGCGTACCAGCCGGAAAGCTGCTGGGCTTCATTGTATCCGGTAGAGGAATTGAAGCAAACCCGGCTAAAATCTGAGCTCTGTCACAATTGGATATTCCAAAAGACCTCAAACAAATACAAAAATTAACAGGATGCGTGGCAGCCTTAAGCCGCTTTATCTCCCGTCTAGGAGAAAAGGCGTTGCCCCTTATCGCCTCCTCAGGCGCACCGAACACTTTGAGTGGACGGATGCTGCCACTGCCGGACTCGAAGAAATAAAGGCCATATTGGCAACAAATCTGGTCCTGGCTATGCCCACTCTGGGCGAACCAATGTTGTTATACATCGCAGCAATGCATCAAGTTGTAAGCGCGGTCCTCGTCGTCGAACGAGCGACAGAAGGGCATAAATTCCCTCTTCAAAAACCAGTGTATTATGTATCCACTGTGTTAACCCCCTGCAAATCCCGTTACTTTCATGGCGTCCCGGAAACTCCAGCACTACTTTCAAGAGTGTTTGATAACAGTGGCCTCTGAAGTACCACTCAATGACATTATAAACAACCGCGACGCAACGGGCAGGATTGCAAAATGGGCCATTGAGCTCTTACCATTCGATATAACTTGCAAACCTCGGCGAGCTATAAAGTCACAAGTTTTGGCCGACTTCGTCGCCGAATGGACCGAAGCCGAACTCCCTAAAGAGTACGGCGCATACTGCAACTGGACTATGCATTTCGACGGCTCAAAAATGTTGGCCGGACTGGGGGCTAGCGTCGTATTGACGTCCCCAACCGAAGATACAGTCCGGTATGTACTTCAAATAATGTACACGGACTCCAACAATGCAGCCGAATACGAGGCCCTGTTACATGGTCTCCAGATGGCAGTCTCCATGGGCATTCAACGCCTAGAGGTGCGCGGGGATTCAAACCTTGCAATATCCCAAATAAACGGAGACTTTGACGCCAAGGATCCGAAAATGGCAGCATATCACAACGCCGTCCTAAAAATGTCAGCTCGGTTTGAAGGACTTGAATTCCATCACATAGCCTGAGACAATAACCAAGCGGCCGACGTACTGGCACGCATCGGTGCGAAACGTGATGCTGTCCCTCCAAATATCTTCCTGGAACGGCTTTTCAAGCCATCCGTACTATGGGAAGAGGAGCCCGGTAGTGACAAACCGGAAAAAACCGCACCAATCGGTGATTCAGCAGATGACATAACACCTTCAGCCCACGTCATAACGGCAGTAATCGCCGCGTGGACAGAACCTTTCCTAGCCTACTTACTAAGGCAGGAACTTCCCGAAGACCAAAACGAGGCCCGCTGCATAGTCCGGCGATCGAAAGCCTACAAGGTCCATCAGGGAGAACTTTATAAGAAAAGTATAACCGGAGTCCTTCAAAGGCGTATCTCCGAAGAGGAAGGGCGAAACCTCCTGGCTAAAATTCATGCCGGACTAGGCGGACACCACGCAGCAGCCCGGGCCCTTGTAGGAAAGGCATTCCATACAGGATTTTATTGGCTGACGGCACGGGCAGACGCGCAGGACTTAGTCCAGCGATGCGTTGGTTGTCAGCTCTTTGCTAATCAGAGCCATATGCCACCCACCGCCCTCAAAACCATACCCATTACCTGGCCGTTCGCGATCTGGGGGCTTGATATGGTTGGACCCCTCAAAGGGGGAACCCACAAGCAAAGGTACCTATTGGTCATGGTGGATAAATTCACCAAATGGATAGAGGCCAAACCGGTCAAAACGGTAGAGTCCGGACCAGTGATAGACTTTATATCCGGGGTAGTACACCGTTACGGAGTCCCCCACAACATCATCACCGACAACGACACGAACTTCACAGCCGACGAGGTTAAGTCATGGTGCAAAAATATGGGCATCAAGCTCGACTACGCTTCAGTCTATCACGCTCAAACCAACGGTCAAGTGGAACGAGCAAATGGTCTAATAATGAGCGGCATTAAACCCAGACTAGTGCGGTCACTTACTAAATCTGACACGCAATGGGTCGAGGAGCTCGACTCCGTACTCTGGGGGCTGCGGACAACACCTAACCGCACTACCGGATTCACACCATTTTTTATGGTCTACGGCGCAGAGGCAGTCCTGCCCTGCGACATTATTCGTGACTCACCTCGAGTGCGCATGTATGAGGAAAGAGAGGCCGAGCTTGATCGGCAGGACAGCTTGGACACAATGGAGGAAGAACGTGACGTCGCGAAGGCTCGTTCCGCATTTTATCAGCAGCAGGCCCGAAGATATCAAAGCAGAGAAGTACGGGCCAAGACTTACAATGTTGGTGAACTAGTTCTACGCCTGCCGGACAAGAAAAAGGACAAGCTCAAGCCCAAATGGGAGGGCCCCTTCATTATCGATCAAGTCCTGACCGGCGGATCATACCGTCTATGAACCGCGTCGGATAACCGACTCGAGCCGAACCCATGGAACGCAGCCCGCCTCCGACGATTCTATGCCTAGCGCCGGACTAAGAGTTCGTCCCCTTCCCCCATCCAAACTTTTACACTTCGGCTGTCTTTTGTTTCTCTTTTTATGCCTTTTTATTTACAAGCCCTTACGGGCCGATTCTCGCATTTTTTCATACGCATGATGTGCCATCCGCACTCATTATTCCTGGGGGCTTCTTTTACAGAAGCTCAATTACACGGGTTTCATACCCAGCACATGTGTCAAGCTTCCACATGTACCTTTTACTCGCCATTATATGCATCCATGTGACTTAAGTTTTGGCCAAGCTAGGTTGCCTGGCTCCTGTGCTTACCCCTACGTTCTCGATTGTTCGGCTAGGAGGTAAAGGGAGCACCTCTGCGATTGTTACTGCCAGGTCAGCCGGATGTGTACCTCAGACTGGGTGAAGCCGAAAGCTAGCGTTCTTAAGGGAATATTCGGTCGGTGACTTAAAAGATGACTTTTTACCTATTTATCTATCTGCCCCCAGATGTTTTACTGCTTTCTTTGCAGTCCGGACATGCACTTTAGGGCATGCCTCCCAGGGAAAGGAACCCTTAACGGAACTATTCTCCTTGAAAGATGTTTCTTACTAACCATGTAATATAACATAACTAGTTGGGCACTTGTCTGATAAAGCACTAATGACCCCTACGCCTGGTCTCCATGCATACCACGGTTGTTTCTTAACCAAAACGGTATTCGGACACACTCCGGACTCTAGGGTCCCGAGGTTGAAGCGAAAAGGTCGGCAAAGACAAACGATCTACAATCCGGCTAGAAGGCATTTCACATGTCACTTCAAAGGAAAACATACATTGTCAAATTTATTGATTGTATTCCTCCTCAATCCCGTCTAACAGGCTGTCTAACTTACAGTCCCGTTGGGAAAACTTAGCAGCCAACTCTACTTGGCTGTATACTAAACTCACAGGGATCTCCTTCCCATCGGGTCCCACCGGTCCAACTTCGGCCATATGGTTGGGATCCGCCTTCTTATACCGCGTCTTCACCATGGCCCAAGCCTCCCTGGCACCTTGATAGCAAGCCGAAATCTTCCACAAATGGAAGCGCTGCCGCACTCCCTGAAGCTTCTCCGCAAGCTCCCCAAGGCCCTCGGGTAGGGAGAGGGCTGGCCATAAAGCCCGGACGACGCTGCTCATTGCCTGCCGAACTCGTTCGAGTAGTTGCAACAGTTCGGGAAGTTGATCACCCGTTGATATGGGCATCTCCTCTGCAGGACGACCTGTGAGTATACCTACAACACATATCATGTCAATATACTTCCTCGCTGAACTCTTCTTTTCAAAGGAGTCCGCTCAAGCACTTACTATATATGCCGCGACGAAGCCGCTGATTCTCCTTAACGGAGCCGGACAGCTCGGCCCGAGCGCCTTTCAGCTCTTCTCCGAGCTTGGCGTTGGCATCCTGGAGCTTGTTCCTTTCTTGCTGAACCCTATTCAGCACACTCTCGCCGGCCTTTAGCTGGCGCAGCAATGCTTGCCTGTCCAGATCTTGTCCGGCGGCACCTGCAATGTCATTATTAGACTCGCGCGCACGCCGCACAGCGCTTATATTTATTAATAAGAATGTGTTACCAGGAGGGGTCTCTGCGTCTCCTCCTGTGGCAGCAAGTGCGGCCTCAAGTTGGGCCTTGCAATCTTGCAGCTCCTGAGACAGCTGGGCATTCTTCTCGGTAAGAGCCTGCGTTTTCAAATGATCCTTAAATCAGTTAACATAACTACTTTAAGTCTCGGGGGCTACTGGTATATATAACCATTAAAATTCCCTTACCCGTATGTCTTTCACATACTGCTCCGTGGCTCTGGTAAAACCATCTTGAGCGGCACGGAGATGCGCGTCCCCTGCGTTAAAGGCATCCAATGCCTCAGGGGAAAAGCACGCTTCACGAAATACTGTCCGGCGGCGCCTATGGTTCATGGCGCTCTCCACCTCAGACTTGGTGGCGGACAGTCTGTCGGTGTCCTCCGTTGGATATGGATCCGTCCCGCGTCTTGCGCTTGCCTCCCTCTCTAGGCCGGGCGCTGGAGGCTGGCCGGTGTAGGTTGAATCAGCAACTTCTGCGCCCGCAGTCCGGCGAGCGCTTTTTCTCCTACAAAGATCATGAGCACTCAGGCGTTTCCTAGGAACGATGCTCTGAAAATTCAAATACGAGCTATACCTTTGCAGCGACGTTTCCGCCCGCACTGCGCTCCTTTTCCGCCTGCTGGTCCGGACTGGCCTCTGTTGGTCAGCCGCCGCGGGCTCGACTTCCCGCCGTGAAGGCGCTTCCTACAAAATACCATCGTTCGCGAAGGTTAGAAATGGGCAGGGAAGAGATAATGGTGTCCGGACTTCGGTTACGGTCACCTGGGAAGCCGGACATAGTCCGGGGTAGTCCGACGTAATGGCGACCAAAGCATTGTCTATGCTGACCTGGTGAAACACCCCGTCGATCAGCTCCACCTCGATGTCCGGATCCTCTTCGGAGGCCGGATCCAAGGATCTTTCTGGATCCTCGGGTTGCGGAGCAGGACTCACCATGTCCTCCACAGTCCGGCGTAGATCCTGCGCCGAAGACATAATGTAAGAAGCTTAAACTTCGAAAGCATGGGTTGAGCCCTTAAAGGTGTTCACTTACCCATCCTCTAGGGTTGATTATGGAAAACCCATTCAAAGGGTTCATTCGAAGGAAGTCCTCCTTCTCCCCCTTGTACAGGCTGGACAGGATCTCCACCAGATCCTCGGTCGAATCCGGCCCTTTGCGGCCATGACGGGTGGCATCATCTTCCCCGTTGAAATCCCACATGGGGTGGCCTCTGTATTGCAATGGCTGTACCCCCCGCTTGATGCATGTCGCCATGACTCCGATCATGGTCAGGCCAGAATGGGCCATTAATCTTATTCGGCCCATCAAGTAATGGACGCTCTTGTCTTCCTCCTATCGGGGGCTCCGTGGGCGCCAGCTGAGGCGTTTCTTCAAAGGAGCAGCACTAAACTCTGGGAGGCCGATCCGGACTGGATCCGGCAGCGGAGCGTCTCCTATATAAAACCACTCTGAAGGCCAGTCTTCGGACGCCTTCTTGGGAGTGCCGGATGGGTATCCGGTCCCAGCAATGCGCCATATTTCGGCGCCGCCCACTTGATATATGGACCCCTCGTGAGAACGGGGTATGAGGCAGAACAGCCTCTTCCACAATGCAAAATGGGGCAGAATGCCCAGGAATAGCTCACAAAGAGCTACGTAGCCCGCGATATGCAGGACAGAGGCGGGCGTGAGGTGGTGGAGCTGGAGTCCATAGAACTCCAGGAGCCCGCGGAGGAACGGATGTATTGAGAATCCGAGTCCCCTTATCAGATAGGGGACGAAGCATACTCGCTCCCCCTTATTAGGGCTTGGGGTAGCCTCCGCTTGCCTCCCACCTTGATAAGTAACCAGCCCGGCTCGAACCGGGATCATGAAGGCCGGAGGGAGATATCCCCCCGCTTGGAGCTTCACTAGCTCATTGTGCGAAACAGAGTACCTCCTCCAATCCCCCGGCGGTGGGTTGGGAGCACGAGAAGAAGAGCCGCGTGGATGGTCCATGATGGAATGGATTTTTAGGTCGAAAGGCGCTTCAATGAAGTATTCGCGGGAGGAAGACGGTGTGGTTTGGATCTGGATTCTTGCCTCTTTTGTAGGCGGACGACTCGCACAACTAGGGGGTGAAACGTAAAAGACACCCTGGCTTTTCGCATTCGTGCGACACGTGGAAGAGGGCCATTATTTGGCGTAGAAGCCGAGGAACACAGTATTCAAGATGAAGCCGGACACTGTTCGGCAGATACATGGAATTTGAAGGGAGAACCCGCCTTGCAACGCCGAAGACTATAAACGCGCTGGACTTATCGTCATTGAAGCCTGGTTCGGGGGCTACTGAGGGAGTCCTGGACTAGGGGGTGTCCGAACAGCCGGACTATCATTATCCGCCGGACTCCAAGACTACGAAGATACAAGATTGAAGACTCCGTCCTGTGTCCGGATGGGACTTTCCTTGGCGTGGAAAGGCAAGCTTGGCGATACGGATATGTAGATCTCCTACCATTGAAACTGACTCTGTGTAACCCTGGCCTCCTCCGGTGTCTATATAAACCGGAGGGCTTTAGTCCGTAGGACAACATACATGACAACAATCATACCATAGGCTAGCTTCTAGGGTTTAGCCTCCTTGATCTCATGGTAGATCCACTCTTGTACTACCCATATCATCAATATTAATCAAGCAGGACGTAGGGTTTTACCTCCATCGAGAGGGCCCGAACCTGGGTAAAAACATTGTGTCCCTCGTCTCCTGTTACCATCCGCCTAGACGCACAGTTCGGGACCCCCTACCCGAGATCCGCCGGTTTTGACACCGACACCTGTCCATGGATTAAAGTCGTCAAGCGCTCCATCTGCATCGAAGGTGCCCGTAGGGCCCTTGCCCGTGCTAAATTGCACTGGGACAAGATGGACGCTGAGAAGCTTCTGACGGACAGACCACCGCCGGGCACGGAGTATCGCAAGCCCGAGATGTATTATGAGAGCGTCCTGAAGGGTGCCCGCCTTATAGCGGGTGAATGCTCCAGAGATGTAATTTTTGAGTAAACTCGCATTTGTTATCCTGTATGCTTGAAAACTTGTTCATATGTGCTAAGAAACACTTGTGAATTTAAAATATTACCTTCTGTGCGGCCGTTTATTAAATTTGAGAGATGGCGAGTCGTCGGCTTCTGCCCCCATGCCGCGAGTGCTGGGGTGTTCGGGATAAACTTGAGTGCTCTTTTTTCCATTCTTGGGTCCTTTGAGGGAGGCGCTCAACGCAACGAACGAGGCAACCAGACTATAATGCTTGAACACTCTCACTTAGCCATAGAATTCTATAATTTTAAATTTCGGCGAAGCCCCTAGTATTCGGAAGACCGAGTTCGGGGCGCTAACCACGCCTGGGCCGGACAAAGCCGACTCCTCGCTCTAAGCGGCATAAGTCTTTAGGGACTCGAAAACCTCTCGAATAGCGACTGGCTCTCGCCCTATCATGACGGTCAGTTTTAGCTTTCTCCACTGAGGTGCTTAACCCAGCTCAACCGGGGCACAATCGCAGTGGTTCTCCCAACGCTACCTTAGCCGATATAACGGAACGCAAGGTAACAAAACATGGGAGCCGGGCAAACTCAACTATTGACCCAAGACATGATTCGGAGCCGATGCATATAATGCTATAAGTTCGGGGTGTCGCACTTGTGAAAGTGTTCGGAATTAGCACACCACATTTTGGGGTACGTAAGCCCCTGGTGTATTTGGCCGTACCAAAGCGTACGGATGTAACATGTCATAAGTGAACATATATAGATAAGAAAAAGGAATGAAATAATAGGCAAAAGCTGTGCATTGTTTATTAAAAAAGCTGCGGTAAAAGCAGAACGATACAAATAGTGCGATAAGCAAGGGACGGGACTATTTGACATGTCCCCCTCCAGGAACGAGCTGCGGGATGATATGTAAAACAAGTATACTGCTCGTTATAGAGACCACCTGGATACTCGACGTAGCTTTCTGCTTCCCTGGCTGTTGCATCGTGTGTTTCGGCGATTCTACTGCCGGACAGGGCTTCTTGAGAATGGAGTCCTGAAAGTAAGAAAAAAAGGAATGACACAATCGGGAGCCCCTGGTGCGGTTGAGACGCATTCTGGGCCTGCCGTGGTCGTGCCCCTCCCCCTATGCCCATGGTATTTCCAGAGCGTAATTATGTACGCGTAGTACTGGTTTCGCAATTTCGCGAGGGCTGGGGTTGGGGCCGCATTGCTACGCGTTCTCAGAACATGCCAGGCGGTTTTGTTATAGGTTACTCCAGGCGCGCTTGACGGTGTCCGGACTTTTAATAGCCAGACTCGAGAATTGCCTTGAGAGGCTGCTTTGTACTTCCGCCGCGAGAGCCGCCGTATGCTCCTCCGTTTGGAGAGAGCGTTCGGTGTTTCCGTTGACCGTAATGACTCCTCGAGGGCCTGGCATCTTGAGCTTGAGGTATGCGTAGTGCGGCACCACCTTGAACTTTGCAAATGCGGTTCGTCTGAGAAGTGCGTGATAGCCGCTGCGGAACGGGACTATGTCGAAGATTAACTCCTCGCTTCGGAAGTTATCCGGGGATCCGAAGACCACTTCAAGTGTAACTGAGCCTGTACAGTTGGCCTCTACACCTGGTATGAAGCCTTTAAAGGTCATCTTTGTGGGTTTAATCCTTGAGGGGTCTATGCCCATTTTGCGCACTGTATCCTGATAAAGCAGGTTCAGGCTGCTTCCGCCGTCCATCAGGACTCTAGTGAGGTGAAATCCGTCAACGATTGGGTCTAGAACTAATGCAGCGAATCCGCCATGGCGGATGCTAGTGGGGTGGTCCCTTCAATCAAAAGTGATCGGGCAGGAGGACCACGGATTGAACTTTGGGGCGACTGGCTCCATCGCATATACGTCCCTTAGTGCACGCTTCCGCTCCGTTTTGGGTATGTGGGTTGCGTATATCATGTTCACCGTCCGCACTTGTAGGGGGAAGCCCTTCTGTCCTCTGTTGTTCGGCGGCCGGGGCTCCTCCTCGTCGTCGCTATGCAGCCCCTTGTCATTGTTTTCGGCATTTAACTTGCCTGCCTGCTTGAACACCCAACAATCCCTGTTGGTGTGGTTGGCTGGTTTTTCGGGGGTGCCGTGTATCTGGCACGAGCGGTCGAGTATTCGGTCCAAATTGGATGGGCCCGGAGTATTTCTTTTAAATGGCTTTTTCCGCTGACCGGGTTTAGAGCCTCTGAATCCGGCATTGACTGTCGTATCCTCAGCATTATTGCCATTAATGTGGCACTTGTGCTTGTGCGACGTGACCTGCCGTTGCTGTCCTTGGTATCTGAATTACCAGGGCTCTTGGTCATGTTGTTACTACGAGCTAGCCAGCTGTCCTCTCCCGCGCAAAAGCGGGTCATGAGTGTTGTGAGGGCTGCCATTGATTTCGGCTTTTCCTGTCCTAGGTGTCGGGCAAGCCACTCGTCGCGGATGTTATGTTTTAAGGCTGCAAGGGCCTTTGCATCCGGACAGTCGACGATTTGATTTTCCTTGGTTAGGAACCATGTCCAGAATTGTCTGGCTGATTCCTCTGGCTGCTGAATTATGTGGCTTAGGTCATCGGCGTCTGGTGGTCGCACACAGGTCCCCTGGAAGTTGTCGAGTAATGCGGCTTCCAGGTCTTCCCAACAACCATTTGACTCCGCTGGCAAGCTGTTAAGCCAATGCCGAGCTGGTCCTTTAAGCTTGAGTGGGAGGTATTTGATGGCATGTAGATCATCACCGCGGGCCATGTGGATATGAAGGAGATAGTCCTCCATCCAGACCGCAGGATCGGTTGTGCCATCGTATGATTCAATGTTTACGGGTTTGAAACCCTCAGGGATTTGATGATCCATCACTTCGTCTGTGAAGCATAGTGGGTGTGCGGCGCCTCTGTATTGGGCTATATCACGACGCAGCTCAAATGAGCTTTCTCTACTGTGTTCGGCCCGGCCGGAATTGCCATATCCAGCGTGAAGGTTATCATCACGTATCGTGGGGCACCCACGCGATTCGTAGATCGATCTTGTTTGCCTTGCCTTGTCCTCCAGTATATCCCGTAGGTCTGGCGCATTTTCCCGCGCCTTGGTATTTTTTGTGCGGCGCCGGGGTGTGGCTTGAGTGGAGGGCCGAGAGGCCTCTCTGCCGCGGCCATGAGGTGGCCGGTCGGTCATATCATGCGTTGGTGATGTAGGTTTAGGTGCTTCCTCCTCTAATCGGGGTAGCAGCCTGCGTTTTGGGTAGCTCTTGGAGGGGCGTTCGAGTTCATACTCTTCGGCCGCAAGGATTTCAGTCCATCTGTCGGCTAGCAAGTCTTGGTCACCTCTCAGCTATTGCTGCTTTTTCTTGAGGCTGCTTGCCATGGCTATAAGCCTGCGTTTGAAACGCTCTTGTTCGACGGGATCCTCAGGCACGACAAATTCGTTGTCATCGAGGCTTGCCTCGTCTTCAGAGGGAGGCATGTAATTATCATCCTCTACCTCTCTGTCTGCCGCTCTCTCATGAGGGCTGGCTTCTCCATCCTCCTGCACTGAATCTTGCTGGAGGGGGTTGTCTTCGGCACTGTCCGGGGTGTTATTGTCTCCCGTGCCGCAATCACCGTTTTTGCTGTGGCGGGATTTAGAGCGGCGCCGCTGACGCCGGCGCTTAGGCTATTTCTTGGAGGGGTCATCCTCCATTGTTCCATCGCCATTCCCATCTTTTGGGATGTCCACCATGTAAATGTCGTATGACGAGGTGGCCTTCCAGTGCCCTGCAGGCGCTGGTTCTTGGTCGTCTCCTGCATCATCGTCCATACCGTCGATGTCTTCGGAGTCGAAGTCGAGCATGTCGGTTAAATCATCGACAGTGGCTATGAAGTGGGTGGTGGGTGGGCTTTGAATTTCTTCGTCGTCTGCATCCCAACCTTCTTGACCATAGTCCGGCCAGGGCTCTCCTGATAAAGAGAGAGACTTTAGTGAATTCAGGATGTCGCCAAAGGGCAAGTGCTGAAAGATGTCCGCGGCGGTGAATTCCATGACCGGCGCCCAATCGGATTCGATTGGCAGGGGCGCGGAAGGTTCGGAGTCCGGAGTGGAGTCCGGCACCTTGGAGTTACGAGCCTTGCAAAGGACAGGGATGGTGTTCGGCTCAATCGCCGTAGAGATTGCAGCCCCCAAGGCGGTTTCCAGCCACCCCTCCTCGATTGGCGCAATCGGCTCCGAGCTAAGGGTCGGAGCGGACACTGGTGCAGCCTCCAGGGCACTGTTCGGCGGCAGAGCTAGATCATGCCCATCGTGACAGTGCGGCGCGCTTGGCTGTGGCTCGAACCCGTCGAAGATCAAGTCTCCGCGGACGTCAGCCGTGTAGTTCAAACTTCCAAATCTGACCTGATGGCCAGGGGTGTAGCTTCCAATCTGCTCCAGATGGCCAAGCGAATTGGCCCGCAGTGCGAAGCCGCCGAATACGAAGATCTGTCCGGGGAGAAAAGTCTCACCCTGGACCACATCGTTGTTGATGGTCGGAGGAGCCATCAGGCCTAAAGATGATGACACAGAGGAGCTCTCAATGAAAGCACCAATGTCGGTGTCAAAATCGGTGGATCTCGTGTAGGGGGTCCCGAACTATGTGTTTAGGCGGATGGTAACAGGAGACAAGGGACACGTTGTTTTTACACAAGTTCGGGCCCTCTCGATGGAGGTAAAACCCTACTCCTGCTTGATTGATATTGATGATATGGGTAGTACAAGAGTAGATCTACCACGAGATCAAAGAGGCTAAACCTAGAAGATAGCCTATGGTATGATTGTTGTTCGTCCTACGGACTAAAACCCTCCGGTTTATATAGGCACCAAAGAGGGTTAGGGTTACACAGAGTCGGTTACAATGGTAGGAGATCTACATATCCGCATCACCAAGCTTGCCTTCCACGCCAAGGAATGTCCCATCCGGACACGGGACAAAGTCTTCAATCTTGTATCTTCATAGTCCAGGAGTCCGGCGAAAGGCTATAGTCCGGCCATCCGGACACCCCCTAATCCAGGACTCCCTCAACAGGTATGAGGTTTGTTCGTATGGTAAGGGGGACCCTTGGGCATCGCGACCCAAGGGCCTAACTTTCCACGTAGCCCCTCACCCCTTGGTCTCATTCTGGCGATCCGGACGACCCAATGGCGGCTGAGGTATGCACGGGGCCGGGTCCTGCCGACACAGAACGCTAAGGCCTGCTCTTGTATTTCCTTCTCAAAGGTTGTTCGTATGTCAAGGGGGGACTCCTGAGCATCACGACTAAGGAACCTAACTGGTCACGTAGCCCCTCACCCCTGGCCTCGTCCTGGTGATCCGGACGAGTTAGCAGCGACTGAGGTATGCGCGGGGCCGGGCTCTGCCGCCATAGAACAATAAAGCAAGCGTGAAGGAAATCGCAAAATCTAGCAATTATTACAAGACATATTGTTCTTCAAACACCAAACAGAAGTTTTGACGCCTCCACGAGGCACGTTGCATGTCGCAGGAAAGTTCGCTAGAAAGTAAAAACGGGACGGAGCACCATCGTCCACCAGCAAGCCTCTTCCTCAGCCTTGGGCCCCTTCGTCAGGAAGCACCCTTTCGTCGGCAGCGTCGCCATCGCTCGTGTCATCGCCCTTGGTCGCGGGATCAGCGACGCCATCGGCCGGAGATGCAGGGTCGATGGTGAGGAACTTCTTCAACAAGGCCTCCACCTGGCCCTTCACGGCTTCAGTAGCAGCCGCACAATGCTCTTCATTCACAGGCTCGAGAAGGACACCAAGGTCAGCATTGGGATCGCGAAGATGAAGGTGGCTGAAGACGCGCGTTAGGGCTGATGAGGAGAGTGCGCGGGCTTCCCCCTCCACCATAGGGCCGATCCCGTTGACGATGCCCTCGAGCACCATGACAAGCTGAGGGAGTAGCTAGGCAGGGTCCTCATCATCAGTCACCAGCGGTTTCTCCAAGCCCTTCTCGTAGAGCTCCCAACGCACCTCGCGGGACCTCTCCTTGAGGGATTTTAAGGCCACGCGATCCTCAGCAAGAACCTTCGCCTTGACCTCCAGCTGGGCCTTCTCCGCTTCCATCTTCTTCGCCAACTCCTCGAGGCGGCCGCGCTCCGTGGCCTGCACCCTTGCTGACTACTCCAACTCGGCGTCCTGGGTAGTAACTGCATCTTCTCGGGCCTTCATCTTAGCCTCCCACACCTCGCGCTCATGGGCCTCGGCGGCGCGCTCGCTGTGAATGGTCTCCAGCTTGGCCTTCGCCAACCGGCAGCGTTCCTGGGCGACCTCAGCATCCTTCTTTGTCGCGGCACGAGCAGCAGCGGCCAGGCCTGCGGCCCACTCCCCTTCCTTGGAAGCTGCCACGGCTAACCCCATGCTGCCCTGATGGACGCGTCGGAGCGCAGCCACCCTGAAATCAGCTCCGGGCATCCTGACGCTAGGTGATGGTTAGGGCCTTGGAGGTCGTCCCGGAGCCGGGTCAGCGCAGAAAGAGCATCCTCCAGAATGTCAGGTGAGGCAGAAGAATCAAGACCCAACGGTATACTAGGAGGAGGAGGAGGCAGCATCGGCACCAAGGCTTGCGAGTTTGTAGAAGCAGGAGGAATTGGGGGCTCCTGAACCTTCGGGACCCCAACAGGCGAGCTGGGGGCGGGCACCTCCGGAGCCGACTTGGCTGTGGAGGTCGCCTCCTCCTGGGGTCAGTCCTCCGGGCCTCGCGAGGAGCACCGGGCCGGAGAAGCACAAGCGTCGTTGCTGCCCTTCCCCGCCGGGGGATGTGCAGCCGTGGCAGGTTGTCGGGTCCCGGCAGGCGCGGGCGCCACCTCTCTCTTCTTCTTCGCTGCCAGCGTCGGCCTAACGGCGCAAGGGAGGAACATCAAGAAGTAGCCATAGAAACAAGAACAAGACAGGACAGGGCACTTACTGGTCTACCGCGGCGTAATCCCTCGGCCTCTTCTAAAGCACGAAGCCCAAAGGCTTCACAGCCTGGGGCGCAGGCGTGCGGGTTCCGGGAGCGGATGAGGGAACAGCAGCAGGGCCGATTGCAGCACCCGCCGGTGTCGAAGTAGGGTCACCACCTCGAGAGATCAGCGCCTACCTGCATTTCATAGGAACCCCAGCCGATGGCTTCTTCGGAGGAGTGGCCTTGGACCTTGTGGTGACCCCAGCTGGGGGCAGGAGCTCCCTCACCAGATGGCCATCGGCGTCGTCGTCGTTAGGGAAGGCGCGGAGGAGATCAGCCTTGTGCGCAGGGGATGTCTCCCCTGCCCCCTCCTCCTCGCTAGAGTCACCAAAGGACAGCACCACCGGGGACGCGACGGGCACCGGTGGCACAAACCCATACTCATTGAAGACGGGCATGGTGGCGGCGATCTATGCCCCATCAGGGCGGCGGTACAACCGATGATGGGAGTCCAGCGGATACCACTGATCCTCCCCGACCAGGAGGTGGAGGGCTGCGTCCAGCTCCTCATCGGACAGAGGGTCCGGGCAGAAACTAAGCCCCTCCACTTGTCCTCAAGCTTCCATAGGGAGCGCGAGTGCGCCTGGAGCGGGCAGGCGCTGCGCCAAGAACTCCTTGAGTATCATGGCCCCCATCAACTTCTCCTCCCTCGGGTCTTCAGGCTTTAAGTCAGCGGTCATCTTTTCCAGCACATGCTTCGCCCAGGGGTCGGCAAGCTTCGCGCTAAGCCGGGGGTAGGAGCATTTGGCATCGATAAGGACCCATTTGTTCCTGAAGCCCTCGTCCTTGTTCCCAACCTTCGAGATTGCGTTGGTTCCGTTGGCTGCAAAGAAGTTGGCTCATCCTGAGCAATGGCCGTCCTTGATCCATAGGTAGAAGAAGTGGCGCAGCAGCGCCATGGATGCCATCACCCCCACGAATGCCTCGCAGTAGAAGGCAAAGATCGACAGAAGGAGACCAGAATTGGGAAGAAGATGGAGAGCGAGGAGATTGTAGTGGCTAAGCACGGCATAGAAAAAGTTAGAAAAAGGAGGGACCAGCCTAGCGAAGGTGCTGCCCGAAGCCTCAAGCTTGGCGGAGCTGGCACAAAGCACCACCGCTCTTTCCTTATCGTCGCTGCCTACCATCATCCGGCATGCAGCGGCAAGCTTCTCCTCCGAGACCGAGGGCGCGCTCAAAGCTGGCTCATACCATGCGGGCGAGTGCGAGACCTTGGCCTTGTCAGGCGCCATCATATGCGAGCTAGAGGGGAGATTTCCGGCAGATCTGGAGTCTTTGGGGGCAAGAAGAGGAAGGTGATCTGGAGCAAGGCGAAGGAAGGCAATGAAAGCCCTGAAGCACGCGCTAGCCTTTTGTCAGTCGAGGACGGTTGTCGAGGAAGCGTGAGGAAGCAGAGACGCCCACGTCCAATCAGTCGCCGTGCGTCGACCAAGGCCGCAGGCGGTTGGAGCCTGCGGTGCTCTGCATTTTCCCTTTGGCTTCGCCTCGAAGCCAAGTCGAGTGCGCCTTGGGCCCGAGGGCAACCGTCGGTGTCCTGGGAACGGGGGTACCCAGACTTGCCTGCCTGCAGCCCATGACGTGGCTCCACCAACGGCCTGGTACGTCCCAGTTTCAGCAACAACAAGTCAAGACCCTCGCTAGGCTGGTTCCTGAGGAGCAGAGATATCTATGCAAGGGGCACCTCATGAGGTTCACGTGACGTGAGCCGTGACGACCAAGGCCAGGCGGGCGTCAGTGGGCGCAATGTACCTATTTCCTCTTTGGTACTAAAGGGGCAGGCGTAGACGAGGAGTCCCGAGGCGTCAGCCAAAGGTTTCCATATCGGTGAAACAAGACCAAGACCTGTAGGACAGCAGGACGGAGGTCATCGTGGAGCCCAGGACGGCGTCACCACCAGAGCCTTTGGCAGGCGAAGACTACTTTTGTTAGGATAGCTTGTACTCGTTGTCACCCTACGAACTTGGTCGTTGTGGGATCCCTTCCCGCCTAACATTTGTGAAGAGGACTGGGGCCTCTATAAATAGGACTAGCCACCACCGTAGACAGGGGATGGATCACCCTCACCCTCACCAGCTCATATAGCCAAGAACACCTCCCCCCTTGAGGCTGTTCGTACATTATATTAGTTCATCCTCAGCCCTCAAGAGGCAATCCACCACCACACACTAGAGTAGGGTATTACACCACAATGGTGGCCCAAACCAGTATAAATCTCTGTGTCTCGTGTTCCTCGTGTTCGTCGAGCTAGGCCGTGGATCGTTCAGTGAACAAGCTAGTGAGAGAGAGAGAGTTTTTCGTGCGCACCCCACTATTTGAACCTCAAGGGTTTGCCGGAACCCATGATCCGACAACATAATCAAACAACTATGAAAGTAAGTATGGTCATACAGGGCAAGAGGTACTCACAAGAGCAATGCAGTGTGCAGTATAGTTGCGAGATTCTTTGGTCCGTTGAGAATGAATGTTCTTCTGCTAACAGTTTTCGTACAAGTGAGATGTTAAGGCAAATGCAGAAATGTAGTTCAATTTGTGATATCATAGACAGTACCTTATGCTGCAGACGAGACCAATGTGTAACAAGATTATTCCAGTCACTGTTGGATAAATGTAGCACCGGAGACTTTACAAAAAAAATTAGAGGCTTGCCATCGATGTGCGCTTGCCTCAGGTAGGAATGATACTTCATCAATGAGTGCTTGAAAAGCGCAACCAACCCTTGTTCATCTTGACAATCCAGTTTGGTACTCGCCTATTTAAAAGAATGAAATCTTGTGTCTTCTGTCAGCACAAACATATGCCGTAATTACCATGAATAACATTAGTACATTACTTATGCGTAAGTTGTGGAGGAAGACTGGAAATTGTTCTGTGTCTGCGGTATAATCTTTCCATGAAGGAAAGATGCACACAAAGTTCCTGACAACAATATAAGCTTCGTCTTCTAAACTGGGAAGAAATGGAACAGGGGTCCTATTTGCTGCAATTGGGGCTCTCTCTGGTTCGAAAAGGGATTTGGCAACTGGATTTGGTGTACTCTTTGCTGGAATGGGGGTTTTGCGTCGTAGAGCTGGTGCTATGTCAACTAGCATCATCATACTGTTTGCTGCAGTTGGGGTCTGATGAGTTGGGGCATCAGAAATGACCAGTGTAGTAGGGATAGAGTCTGCTAGAGTTGGGGTGTTTTTTGGGTCAGGTGATATTGCAACTACACCTAATGGGCTATTTGATTTATCAGGTGTCACTACCTTTTCCAAATACTTTGCTTGTGCTCCTCCGTGATTAGCATTCGCCCTCTTCCTTTCGAATGTCTGATACACAAGAACAACATTTGAATGGATAAATATGGTATGATGACAGATGGAATATGTACTAAAAATGGATAGGCAGGGCATATTCACATACACGATGTGTAAACTAAGCTAATGGCAGTGTAACAAAGTAGAAGCAATGCAAAGCATCAGGTGCAAGATATGTGCGACCAATATAACCTTGGAAAGTTAGAGCAAGCACCTTGATGGGTGCATAAGATAGGGCATCTGCCTCTGACTCCTCCACTAGGGAGCTACTTTGACTTAGGTCTCCCTCTAGCTCAGAATCACTGTTAGGATCATATTCTGAGCATGAATCTGTAGGTGGAGAGCATTTGCATTGCATTGCATCCAGACTTGATTTCAGTCCCTTAATGCCAAGTTTGACAACCATGGCATTGTTCTACTTTATTCTTTTCATGCGCGCAAGCTCATAATCATTATGATGCTGTTTAGAATCTGAGATTTATGAAAACATAAAGAGTAGTCAGATTATCTATGGAATGCATTGCGGATTCAACTCGAAGAGTGTCTCCTTATAAACCCCCTGCATATGCAAAGTTCACCCCCAACCGTGCTGACTAGACCACACACGGAAATACAACCCCCTTATGTCTCTATAACATGCAGACACACATTTCAAAACTGAAGTAGGAACATTAGAATCATATCAATTTCGTATTTGAACAAATAAACTAAGGAATTATGAGTGGCATAATGTTTAGCTTCAAGGGTGGAGTGTTGGTAGTGCGACACAAAGCAAGTAGGGAGATTGTATTCCATGTAAAAGATCGTAGCTATGTAAAAGCTGGAAATGACACTTTCTTTCTATATAATGCAGTGTTCGTTGCCCACACATGATGGAAGAGATCACACAGAGAAATACTATTCACTCATGTCTACGGTTCCAGTATTTTGAAATAGGGTGGTCCACCCTAAAAGAATATTGACAACAAATATGACAAGGCAAGCATAGATGTAGTGAATCAATCATTTACTTGTGAGCTTACAAGGACAAGTATGCAGAATTGTAACTACAGTAAGAGATCGTCCAAAATCTGAATCAAGAAGTTTGTCTAGAACTTATTGTTTGCAACTAATCGACGTGAATAATTGGATATCATATCGAATGAGTAAGAAAGACAAGTAAAATTGTCAACAAACCTGGCATGCAGTAGTAATCTAGATTAATGTCACTACGACCAACAGTCCAAAATGACTAGTGTCTGTTCCTAGGGCTAGAATTTTGAAACCCTGTGAACTGTACAGGTATTAAAGATTACTGAAATACATCTAAACCATTAAGTGTAGGTAGCACTCATCACACAACAAACCCTAATGACAGTCCTGCCTAATGAGTAATGAATCAATTAGAAAATGGGTGATGAGGAGTGGCTGCTGAGTGTTGAGGATGTATCTCAGGATAAATCGGCTTGGCTTAGTGGGTGCTGCACGCCTGAGCCCTGAACAGCCTGGGAATGTTGGCACGGCAGCGCGCCCGTGCAGAGATGACGCTGTTGGGCGAGCGGCTCCTGACCTCCTGTTAGTCTGGCGTCTCCTCCTAGAGTCATGCCGTCCGGGGACGGCAAGTCGTCGGCGAGGCAGGCGGCTGGGGGCCAGTAGAGATCAAAAGCACGCAGCAGAACAGTAGGTAATCGGGGCCTGGGACGACCCAAAATCCCAGGGTGGGCCGCGGCCCACCGTGGGCACCCTGTAGAGATACACACCAGAGCGGCGAACATCCATTTGTGAAACTAAATTAGGAACATTTAGCTGAGCAATTAAACGACTCTGTTTTAATAATATCAGATTCGTATTTGAACAACTAAGCTTGTTTAGCTTGATGGGTGGAGCATTGCTATTATGACACGAAGCATGTATTCTGAATATATAGTGATCATAAAAGGGGGAACTCTAAGTAGTTTTTTTGAGCAAAAGAGGGTTTCCCCTCCAATTTCTATTAAAGAAACCACCACGGAACCAACATGATCAATTAAACCCTAAGCATGATCAATTAAACCGTATTATGATTGTGCCATGGCAGATTTAGCATCCATTGTTTGCTTCGAACTAAGCACTAAATTCTAAGAGCTGAAAATAAACTAGAGTAACCAGGTTATGATCTATTTTCTGGTTGAGATCAAAAAGTTGAGGAGATATGAAGTACCACCTCTCTTGCGGCGCTGTGTAGGCATCAGGGGGCGATGGCTGTCGGTGGCGTCGAAGCAGATCTGTGATGGTAGACTGGTGCATCGGGGGATAAGTCCTATTGTAGTGGAAGAGAAGGTCGTGTGAGCGGCCCTGGCAAAGAGGACGACAGTGCCGATGAAGCGAGAGGATGCGATGCAAGGCTCTTGGTCCGTCGCCGTGGATGAGAAACGTCCATCTCTAGCAGTGGACGACGCGGTCTTGGTAGGCGCTCCGGCATGGTGGAGGACGGTGGAGATGGATGGGGTGGAGGACGGCGGCGATGGATGGGGTGGCGGACGGAGGAGGCTGGTGTGGTGATGGTGTTCTAGTGCGGACGGTGTATGAATGGGAAAATGGAGGAAGAGGTACGGGGAAGCATGTTTTTGGGACGTGCCTGTCTAAAATACGAGAAAGTTACAAACTTAGCCCCCGTTTAAAATTTTGACATCTCGTCGGTTGAGGATAGGACGGTAATCTTGCATCTCGCCAATATTTGCCTAGAGCGATTTCGGTCGAGGAGAGGGTGTTTTTGCGCCCATGGTTGGCGCCCACAATGTATGAACGGGGCTGACAGGTAGGGCGGTTGTGTCATGTATGAGTGAAGTTACAAACCATCCCCTATTGAAAATATTTGCCTACATCGATTTTGGCCGAGTCGAGTTTGTTTTGCCGCCCACCGTGTATGAATAGGGAAATGGAGGGAGAAACAGAGGTCTTTCGGACGATCTTGAATCAAATGTGTTTTGCCGCCCATGTTTGGCGCCCACCATGTCGGAATGGGCTCAGAGGCGGTCGTGTCACGTCTAATTGAAGTTACTAACCTACCCCTATTGAGAGCAGTGGAAATTGGGACGATGGATTGTCCGTGTAATGGGTAGACAGTAATTTCCATCTCCCAAACACTTGGCTTCGGGCAGCCGACGTGGGAGTGGACATTTTGCCGCTTCTTTTGAATTTCGGGACAATAAGCATCCACGTTTACCCTGGCAACAAAAATTCGAATCCATTTTGTATTCCTATACGAATCTTTATAAATCATTCTATGTGTTTTTATATATCTTCAAAAGCACGACAAAGATGTATTCCACTGTCATATATGAATATGATTTACAAATGCCGATATCAAATTCAGAAGCTATAATCCAGTTTAACGTCAATTCGAACATTTGGAACACTTTATGTCCAACTCAAATGTCACACACAGCATAATGTGTACTCCCATTTAGATATGTACACAAGCGATGTATCAAGATTCAAATACCGAGTCAATCAACCAAGAATGTACATATCTAACAGACATATAAACACTTATAGAGTATATGGATAACTAATATCAACTAACATACATAAGCCAGGCCACTATACTTTTTTTTGCTAGAAGAACATCCTTTTTTAGCGAAGCTACTACAGCATCTTGGCCCTTTCCGATGTGTGCCACTTATGGTCCATCTATTACTACTATTACTACTAAATGCACAGCCCGATTGGCATATTTATAGGTCTGGCACAGCAATCAAAATGAAATGTCTCTGAGTCTTATCAATTAATACAGACTTGTGCTCAAATAAAATTACAAACCAAAAAAGAAAAAACAATTATTACATGATCTCTAAAACAAATGGTTTGATTGATTACATGAACAAATAACACAAAGGTTATTCGGCGGTGGAAAGAGCATTTCACCTCTGATTTACCAAGTGGGAATTTAATTTCCTTTTTTCCTTTTGGACCTTAACAATGCGGTCAGTCTTAGCTTGCTCCGTTTTGAAATCCACCAAATATTTAATGGTTGTCTTGAGTACTGCTTGTGATTGTGTTGTTTGCTTCCTCAACATGTCAACTTCATCTCTAAGTGCAGAAGCATCAGAATCTCTTTCTACCACTAGTTTACCCTGTAGAGCATCAGCAGTTTGCAATTCATGATGCACGATTGGGCCGGTGCCACTGCTGTGGGATGATACAAAGTCCATGGGGACCTCGCTCTTTGATCTTGGGCTAAGCTGTTTTTCCATTTAAGTTCCGATTGGATTCCGAAAAGTTGAAGTTAGCAAAACATCTCAACTGGGAGTTATAACAGCAAACTAGTAAAACAAACAACGAATTAAAGAGTTTCAATTGGATGCTGAAAAGTAGTTATTAACATCATTGTAACCGGTTGTTGCAGCAGCAAAGCAGTTAAACAAACAAGTTTTGCAAAAGGTACCTATTGTGGCATTGGAGTTTCTTTTGGATCATGAAAAGTTGAGTAGCCAGTAACGTGAATAGAGCAATCGGTTGCACCAGCAAAGGAGTTAAACAAACTAGTTTTGCAAAAGGAACCTGTTGTGGCATTGGAGTTTCTCTTGGATCCTGAAAAGTTCAGTAGTCAGTAACTTGATTAGAGCAACAAGTTACAGCAGCAAACCTATTACACAAATATATTTTTGAAAATGTACCTGCTGTGGAATTGGACTTCCAATTGGATCATGAAAACTTGAAGTTGGTAAGATGATTACAACAACAAGTTACAGCAGAAACCAGGTAAACAAGGAAGTTTCTGAAAACATACCTGGTGTGCCAACAGAGTTTTAGTTGGATCCTGCAAACTTGAATGTTAGCAATCAATAAATAAAGTTTTGCAAGAGCCATAAGAAACTAACATCAAACTAGTAAAACTAACCAATTTTGGCAACATATTTAGTTACACATGAACTAGTAAAACTAACAACTTCTTGGCAGCGTATTAAAGTAATAAGTCGGTACCGTTCACCAGCAACACAGACATCTATATATTTCTTTGATGTAAGCAAAATGATTCCAACACATATATAAGTTAAAAATATGGTCTCCCTCATATAAACCTAACAGTTGTCTATCTATGAACATGCAAACATTATTAGTGCTACAAGTGATAACAGCAAACCATTTAAACAAACAGGGTATCAGAACGTAAATTACACATGAATTCTGCAGCACCCTAGAAGTACACATGATCAGCTATCTACGTGCTTAAGTAGCTATTTAAGTTCAGGCAAACAGGTAATTCTTAATAGTAAGTATCAAACACATAGATAGGCGCAGTCTATAATAGGATTAACAGGCTATGGCATTATGTAATCAATAGCAAACTAAATTAAGCCAAGCAACATAATTGAACAATTTTGCAATAAGTGGCTAACTATAATTCTGAGAAGCAGGTAACTGAACTTATGCTAGCTCTTTGTACAGGCACACTGCAACTTCTTTTTTCGCTTACAAGGTTCTACGAAGGAGTCCATGGCATCAGTTGCTTGGATACGCAGTCCCAATACTTCTTTCTTCCCACACTGCATTGGTAAGTCGAGTGGTTAATCTGGTAAGATGGTGCATCCTTGATATGTTATATGAGGACGTGTAGTCAGACTAGTTGTAGCTACACACATCACATTGGCTTTTACTGTATATTTCATGCGATTACATCTGGCATATTGAGATCTAAGCAATCTACAATAGGATGAAAAGACTGGCATCCTTCACATTATTGGTGAACTCAGTTCATAGAAACAAGCAAGTCAACCATTCTGTGGGTAATCAAAAGCGTCACTGGAATAATTTTTCACTACCCCAATCATACACGTAAAAAGGGGCGACGCCACCACAGGGGATGGTATGGGCGGCCACCTCCGGTGGCTGGAAAGTGTGCACCTAGTTTGAGTCATCCAGGTTGGCCCAGGGTAGTTTTGTTTGTCCCAATGCACGAGTAGGCAACGTAAAAAATGGAGAAAAATGTTTCAATTTGGATGGGCCAATAACGTAAGTGCATGGCAGGCCCTATAGCAGGCCCGCGGCCCAAACGAGCGCCTCCCATATGGATCGACAGCAGAAAAAATCCCAATTCATTCCCTCCGGCCTCCAGTCTGGTTCCCTCCTAACCTAGCCACCGCTGGACAGACCGACACAACACTTCCTCGCACCCTCGTTGGAGGGTGGTCGCCGGGCTTCAAGTGAACGGAAGGACAAGAAGATGAAGATCCAACCCTTGGTGTAGCCTGCGTGGGAGGCAGCGGTGGCAGCACGTGCATGACATCGAGCTTGCACAAACGGACAGTCACAGCTTGCAAGAGTAGCATGTGCAGCGAGTAGGTACATCACATACCTGATTATATCTAATTCAACTGTTCAATTTCTAGCCAATAGTTAAACCTGACGGTGTTGTAAAACTACTTGTATGTAGGAAATCTATGAGAAAATGAAACTAGTTTCTGCTTATTTTATAACTCCCCCAATCAATACTGAACTACCTGAATCTGATGTATCTAATCAAGTTTCTGGTGCAAACATACAAGCTCATGTTGTTCTTGAGCCTGAAGTGTCTAATGAACATACTGCTAATGAAGGATTTGATGCAAACATTTTACATGTTCCTGGTGATGGACATATAGTGTCTAATGAGTGTTCTAATGCAAGCATTTTGCAAGATTCCATTGAAGGATTTAGTGTCTAATGATGATCTGCTATGTTGAAAGAGACATAGAGATTTGCAAGCATTGATGACAAGCAAATTATAGTACATTTTCATGGCTTGAGGAAACATCGAGGCCATCTACCGAAAAGTCCCCATATCATGACAACGTAGCATAAATACTTTTCTAATCTGTTGTTTGAAACTATTGGCATACTTGTGCAGGATTGATATATTGATACGCAGTTTGCGCACTGGTTATAGGTGCAATTACACTTTGATATTTTCAGCCAGAGAACGAATAATTGAAGTAGGTATAGAACATGTTAGTAGTCCTTGTACACCATGTTGCATTTTGTGTTTTTTGGTGCTTGCATCATTTAGTGTTTTATAATCTGAAGTACTTTGGATCATTAGCTGGTTTTCAAAGTGCATGTAGCTTCACATTTCTCAAGTTATGTTGATTTCTGGAGTGCAAGTGCCTTCGTATTTTTAAGTTAAATGTTCGCCCCTGGTAACTTGAATTCGTGGATCCGCCACTGCACACAAACCATACACGCATGCCAGTATGAATTAAATGAAATGCAGGGACTTACGCTAGCTCGTTGTACAGGCTCACTTCAGCTCTGCTTGCGCTTGGGATGTTCCATGTACAAGTCCATGTTACCTCCTGCTTGGATGTGCAGGCCTTGTGCTCCTTGCATCCCCCTCTGCATTTTTGACATGCCGAATGGTTGATCAAATAAGAGGAATCGACCTTGCTGTTGTACCGGAGGACAAATACTTACAAGGTTATACGGGTGTGCAGGATGTGTACCAGATCCCATAGCGCCGTCATGATTCGCTAAAAAATGGTTTTGCTTGTTTCAGATGATATCTCCAGAAGAAATAAGAGTTAAAGTCAGAGTTGCATAGGCATGTAAGCTAAGAGAGCAGTGAAAGGATATCCAAACATCGTCAGAACACTGCTCAAGGGAGTGACGTCTGGATATCTAGTTCAGGCCGGTGTTTGGGCATGCTCACCTAGCTAGAGTGCGGGTCACTTCAGAGCCATTGAGGGTGATGCACTGGTGTTGGCTGGCCGCGCACGGATGCACATCTTGAGTGGCAGCGGAGCGCTACGATGCGATGGACGAGACCGTTGGTGAAGCCCCAACGGCCTCGGGGGGCGGTGGTGCGATGATGTGCTCAGTGAAGTAGCCCTGGTGATGTGGGAGACGGTGTCGGTGAAGCGCACCTGATGCGGTGGAAGTCGGTGTCTGTGAGGCACATCGGATGCGGCGACCAACTTGTCGATGGACCACCCAGTGCGGTGGACGAGGGCATAGATGAGGTAGCTCCGGTGCGGTGGTGAAGCACGACCATCGTATTCTTCGTCGTCGTCCGGCACAGAAGTGGGGTACGAGACAAGACAAGGGGCGATTGAAAATTTGCGTGGGTTGGCGGCGAATTAGGGATTAGCAATCTGGGTACAGAAGGGGACGGTGGAGAAGGGAGATTTTCCAGCGCTGGAATTAGGGCCGCCAGATATTTCAATCCGAAATGTGGAAGCGCGAACTTATTTTGTCGTCGTCCTTTTTTGGGGGGGAGGGGGGAGGGAGGGACGGGGGTGGGTGGCTGGGTGCTAAGCGTTGGTACGACACACACGACCACCACGACACGACCCTGGTCTGCCTGGTGCGCCTACATTTGAGAATGCAAACGAATCTTCTTTCATTTGCAAACGAATCTGTATGTATTACCATGGTCATGTTTTCCTTGCAAATAATTAGTCATTTGAAACGAGATACTATAAATTAATTAATGAGGAGTTATTTAAAAAAAGGCATCCATGGTATCCACGCTAACATGGATTAGAGTGTGTGTGTCACATAATTAGTTATTTTAATAAGAGTGTGTGCCACATAGCGATCTCCAATTCTAACGTGGATTTCGCATTTCACTGTATCCATGCTACTTTTTTAATACAAATTCATATGTATATGATGAACACCATGGTAGTGAGATAACTGTTGGATGGCTTCAAACATATGACCTACAAAATAGCACAACAATCGAGTCAATGTCAACTTTTCCAAACCTAGTATGGCACGAATTCGAAATAATTACCCATATGCATGGTCCTCAGTTCAACACAGGGCCTGCAATTTGTGGGAATTCGACCCGGCCAAGCACCAGACCCTGCTAGACTTCTTTGGCTCCTCGCACAAAGACATCTGGAAGGTGATTTTTAAGCCGAGGACCGCGGGTACCAACTGTCCTGTCCTGCAAGTTTGGTAAGTCATTGTATGTTGGCAAGTCATACGTTTTATTCGCATAACACAAGGGAAATGCTTAATGTGTTTTCCACAACTCTCCTAGGGCTGGACGAAGAAGGCGGGGCGGATCTACTGTCCGGTCCCACTTCTGAGGAAGATGCTGGTCCCGGGGCCTTACAAGGTGCCAAAGAAGAAGGACGAGAAGGAGGCCAAAGAGACCAAGGGCGGCCTTCGTTGCCGCGGCACTTTGGACACAATATCCAAAGACTCCGATGCCCGCTCTTCCTCCGGAGAGGACAAGGAAGAGGAGGAAAACCAATCCCCAGCAGGGGAAGAAAGAAAAGGACAGCCTCCACATCCTTGGAGGCAGAGTCGCCTAAGAAGGGAAAAACTCCCCTTACGGAGGAGTCCACCGCCGCTACTGACAGCAGCCCGGAGTAGGATCCCAGGGCCCAGCCGTTGGTGAACTCGTGAGTATATAAAATCCGAACACGTTTGCACATCCAGACTCACTATGGCATGACGTTTTAATCATTGAGCCATACTTTTTTGCAGTCCGGTGAGGTCCCGCAACGAACAATCCTCATCGGAGGATTTACTGGGCTTGGATGCTATGGACAGCGGGACATCCCCGAAGGCCCCTTCCCCAAAACACATGAACGACACCAAAGTATCTTCCCAGAGGGACCCTGGCCAAGCAGGGGGGGAGATTGTCAAGGCGGCGCCAGGAGGTCAAACTTCAGGGCCGGACACACGGGAGAAAAGGCTCCCATGGATGTCGACGGCAGGGGCTATCTCGAATTTGGCACCCATCCGGACACAATTTTGGAGACTGATACGGCTCCAGAATCAGGAAGGCAGCCTCCCTTGGCTGGAGGGGTGCACCTGTTCCACCAGCAACCTCTGTCCAACCAGGGATGCCGGATACTTTATGGGTGGCGCTGAAGAGCGCCTCCATCGTTGAAGAACACCGTGCCCTTATGGGTTCGGTGATAGAGAAGATTCAATCCGCTGAGAGTGGGCTGACCGAGGCCTGCATCGGCCTTATAACGGGTTTTGAGGTATGTTTTGTGAGGTTTCGAAGAGTGTCATAGTATAGGTAGTAGCCCCTGGTACACAGTTCGGTGAAAGAAAGAACCGGACAGAGGATCAAATATATGTTCGTAGGAGACTCACCTTATGGCATCTCACCCTCTTCTTTTATAAGCAGGCGACTGTAGCGACTGCTGCCTCTCATACTGCGAAAGTCTACGGACTGAATCAGAGTCTAGAGCAGGCCAAAGAAGAACTTGGCCAATTGAAAAAACAGTTGGAGGATAAACAAGGTATGCAAGAAACCTTGCTCGCGTTCAGCGCGAATGAATAATTTAGTATGATAAAAATATGTTCATGGTTTGCTCTAGGGGCGACGACTGAAGTCGAGGCTCTTAAGAAAGCTGTGGCCGAGGCCGAGAAAAAGGAAGGCGCATAGCAGGCTCTTCGTTAGAAGCACGAGGCCAGGGTTATTGAAGCTGAGCAAGAGCTCCAAGAGGCTGTGAAGAAATGCGAGACCTTGGAGCAGAGCTCAATAGAGAAAGAATCCGAACTCACCAAGGCTCATCAAGCCGCACGCGATGTCCGGGGGGAAACCCAAGGCGCCCTGCAGGAAATCCAGGAGGCGAGGAAGATCGTGGCGGGTAAGGCTTTTTCTATGCAAAGCAAGTATTTGAGGAGAAAATCGCGTTGCTAATTTGAATTCGGATTTCTCTAGGGGTATTTGTGAAGCTGCCATGCAGCATATCTGATGTCGCACAATTCTATCGAGTTGAAGAAAGGAGCACTGCGGAGAAGCTCTTCTGGTCGCAGTATCTGGCGCCGGAGTATCCAGTGCCCTTTGCTGATCAACTGAAGCAGCTAATCGAACTGCATAAGGCAGCTGAACTAGCCATGAAGGATTTAATTATCTGGCTATGGCCTGCCGAGCCGATTCCCAGCAGTTACTTCGGGCTCGTAAAGCGGCTTGTGAGTGCCTGCCCTCGACTTGAAGTCATCAAGCGGTCGGTCTGTATGGAGGGTGCGCGAATGGCCTTTGCCCGCGCGAAGGTGCACTGGGAAAAGATAGATGCTGAAAAGCTGATGACCAAGGGACCGCCGGAGGGGAAGGAGCACCTCAAGCCCGATTTATATTATGATAGTGTCCTGAAAGAATCCCGCCTTGTGGCGGAGCAATGCACCAAGGACATTATATTTCCATGAATACAATCATGTTGTCTTTTATAATTTGAAACAAGGTCATTTTTATTTTTTATTGCCTGTTATTTGAAACTTTTTCCTCCTGTGCGGCTGTTTTATGTATATTAATCCTAAGAGTTGGCCAGTCGTCGGCTTCTGCCCCCATGTAGGAAGTACGGGGGTGTTCGGGATAAACCTGAGCACTCTTTACCCCAGTTTTGGGTCCTTGAAGGTGTCGGTGTACTAAAGTAGGGGTACCTTAGTACCCCGAACTTGTGCACGGGCAGTCGCAGCGCCCCGCGGCAAGGCTTGCCGGGCGTCCGCCAAGATCCTTCGTTATTCCTATTACTGCCATTCAAGAACAAAGTGTTAACTGAGAAGACAGAGTCCCGGCAAGAGAAGCTTGCCGGGAAGGACAAGACCCCGGCAAGAGGAGCTTGCCGGGAAGGCCAACCAAGACCCAGCGAGCGGCAAGCTTGCGGGTGCGATGAGACAGCGACCGCGGCAAGGCGCTTGCCACGGCGAAGCCACCACTCTGCGCCCACGCTCCAGCACATCCGACGACGTGTCGCCGCAGGATCGCTCCTGGTGCACGTGGCGGGTAGCTGTGCAGCCAAGCGGTGCGAGGTGGCAAGTGAAGATGACTAGAAGGCCATCGTGGCGATCGGTGGCGCCCCTAACGGTCGTTTCTTGCACTGTTTGGGCGACCGGACGGGCATTAAATGCCCTTGTCCCCTGCCGTCAGAGTTAGGTAGGGGGCACTGTTGATAGCGGTTGTACCAACCCCTGTTTTTACTTTTTTTACCCCTCTCTCTACGCTGCCACCTGTCGGTGACCCCTTTAGACTATAAAAAGGAGGCCCATGCGCACGTAGAAGGGGTTCGACTCATTCGAAACTACAACACACCTACACTCTTGAGCAAGAACAGAATAGAAACACAAAGCAGCAGTAGGAGTTTTATCTCTCCGGAGAGCTCCGAAGCTGGGTAAAATCCCTCGCGTGCTTCGCCTCGATCTGCTCTTCGCGCGCCCTCCGATCCCTTGCCGGACCGAAAAGGGGCCCTGCCCCATAGGTGTTCGTTCCCACGACATCTTTGGCGCCTCTTCTTCCTCCTCGTCGGAGTTCAGCGCAGAGAGGTCGAAGTCTGGTACCCTTTCTGCATGGCGAGGCGGAGGAGTGGGCTCCCTTGGACGTTTGCCGGGAGCTGCGGCAGGATCGGGTGTGGCAGCCCGGGAAGACCCTGCCTCAGTTGCCGGCACTCCCTGAGACGCTCCTGCGGCAACCGTACTTGCCGCGGTGGAGCGCTTTCCATGACGCTGTGGCTGTTGGCCTGCTTGCCGCCCTGCTGGATCTCCAACTCGATGGAGGCGCCTTCTTTGTTGCAATTGGGGCTGCGCTGGGGGCTCTGCCTGCGGCAAGCTGCTCGAGGACGGCTGGTCGCTCGCGCTCCCGGCGGGCTCGCTCGCTTCGGCCTCGGGCTCCCCCTCGCCAAAGACCTCTCCGGCAAGGTCCTCCTGGTCGGCAAGGCTTGCCACCTCGGCCGCCTCTGCCTCCTCCAACGTGAAGCCAAACTCGCCCGCAGCGGTGGCTGCCGCCGCCTCTTCGGCCCTGGTGGCGATGTACCGCATCTCGTCGTCGGTAGTGTCGCGGGTGAGGAGCCTCTGATCGTCGGCATTGACTGCTATCTCTGTCAAGCCATCGAAGAATTGCCGCACGACATCGTCGGCGGGCTCCTTCCAAGTTGTGCTTATCCCGTGTGAGTCGCACTCTGGCATCATTGCGCAGATGCGATCGCGCTGGGAGTTGTTGCACAACGGGATGACGCCCTGCGGCAGCCTGAACCACTCTGGATGGCTGGCGTCATGCTTGAACAGCTCCCTCAGCATCCCGTCAAGCTCCAGAACCGTGAAGTTGAAGTTGAGGCCTGGACGCAGCCTCATGATATCCGTCGGGCCGCCAAACAGCTAGGCAGGCCTCCCCCTCTTCTGCAGAGGGGCGATGCGACGGCGAAGGAAGTCCGCGCCAACTGCCCCTGCTGTGAGCCCGGCAAGCCTGAGACGGAGGATTCGGGTGGTGGCAATCTTCAGCTTGGCGTCGTCCGACGACAGAAGGAGGTGCTCAGCGCAACGAACCAGGCAATCGGACTATAAGGATTTATCACTCTCACTTAGCCATAGGAGTTTGACAAAAGAAAGGTAGGCGCAACCCCTAGTGTTCGGAAGACCGCACTAGGGGCTCTATAAGCACCTGATCGGAAGGAAAGCCGATCCATCGCACACTGCATTAGTTATCGCATAATGCAGAAGAAATCCTTAAAGATTTTGCAATCTCTCAAACAGCTGAGCAGCTCTCGCCGTATCATGACAGTCAGTTTTCGGCTTTTTCTACTGAGGCGCTCGTCCGGAAGAACCGGGACACATTCGCAGTAGTTCTCCCTTTACTACCCTAGCCGATATAGCGGAACGTAGGGTAACAAGCACAGGAGCCGGGCAACCCAACTATTGACCCAAGACATGATTCGGAGCCGATGCATATAATGCTATAAGTTCAGGGTGCCGAACGACCGTGAAGGTGTTTGGGCTTTATTGCCATATTATGGGTACAACGAGGCCCCTGGCATATTAAGGCATATCGCAATGTACGGATGCCATTTGACAAAGAGTGTCAATAACAAACAACAGCAGATAAGTGTCATATAAAGCCACATGTTGTAATTGAATAACACGTCTATGCATACAAGTACAGGTAATGTGATAAAAAGAAATATGACTTTGAAACCTGCCGAGACCAGGCGGGGGAAGGCTGTGCGCGGATCCGGATTGTGATCGGATGGTCGTCGAGGGGAATATCTAGGGATTCCCTTACGCGTTCGAGCTATTTCCTTTCTTGGTATATTCGTCCGTTCATGGGTCTGGTCTCCATGTTGCCAGTCCTGGCCTACACAAAAGTGAACCTGCAGAGAAAATGCAAAAAACGTTTGTGTGCCACGGAGCGGTTAAGCCGCAGTGTGTGGCCTATCCTAGCTTTGCCTCCGTTTGTTGCCGGAGTGTTTTAATTGAGCTCCTGACGAGCCAGGCTATCCTGTCGCGAAGTAGTTCAGACTCCTTTGATGGTGTCCGTGAGTTTGGCCGTCAACTCAAGGTTCGATTGAAAGATGCCACTCGTTGCTTCTACTGTTAAGGCGGCGGTATACTCGTTGGCACGGAGGGAGCGTTCGACCCTGCCATTAACTGTTATGACGCTGCGTGGACTGGGCAACTTGAACTTAAGGTAGGCATAATATGGCACCGCGTTGAATCTAGCAAACGCGGTTCATCCGAGTAGTGCATGATAGTTACTGCGAAAAGGGACGATGTCGAAGATTAACTCTTTGGTACGTTAATTGTCCGGTGATCCGAAGACTACCTCCAGGGTGATGGAGCCTATACAACGTGCCTCCACACCTGGTATAACACCTTGAAAGGTGGTTTTAGTGGGCTTGATCATTGAAGGATCGATACCCATCTTGTGCATTATGTGCTGATACAGCAGGTTTAGACTGCTCCCTCCGTCCATAAGGACTCGTGTGAGGTGGAATTCGTCAATTATTGGGTCAAGGACTAGTGCGGCTGAATTGCCCTGACTGGTATTGGCCAGACGATCCGTACGGTCAAAGGTGATCGGCCATAGGTTATTGAGGGAGTCCTGGACTAGGGGGTGTCCGGATAGCCGAACTATCATCATCGGCCGGACTCCAACACTATGAAGATACAAGATTGAAGACTTCGTCTCGTGTCCAGATGGGACTTTCCTTGGCGTGGAAGGGAAGCTTGGCAATACGGATATGTAGATCTCCTACCATTGTAACCGACTATGTGTAACCCTAGCCCTCTCCGGTGTCTATATAAACCGGATGGTTTTAGTCCGTAGGACAACAATCACAACAACAATCTTACCATAGGCTAGCTTCTAGGGTTTAGCCTCCTTGATCTCGTGGTAGATCCACTCTGGTACTACCCATATCATCAATATCAATCAAGAAGGAGTAGGGTTTTACCTCCATCGGGAGGGCCCGAACCTGGGTAAAAACATCATGTCCCCTGTCTCCTATTACCATCCGCCTAGATGCACAGTTTGGGACCCCCTACCCGAGATCCGCCGGTTTTGACACCGACATTGGTGCTTTCACTGAGAGTTCCTCTGTGTCGTCACTGATAGGCTTGATGGCTCCTTCGATCATCAACAACGACGCAGTCCAGGGTGAGACTTTTCTCCCCGGACAGATCTTCGCATTCGGCGGCTTTGCACTGCGGGCCAATTTGCTTGGCCATCTGGAGCAGATGGAAAGCTACGCCCCTAGCCATCAGGTCAGATTTGGAAGCCTGAACTTCACGGCTGACATCTGCGGAGACTTGATCTTCGATGGATTCGAGCCACAGCCGAGCGCGCCGCACTATCGCGATGGGCATGATTTAGCTCTGCTGCCGAACAGTGCCCTTGAGGCCGCACATGAGTCCGCTCCGACCCTTAATTCGGAGCCGACCGCGCAGATCGAGGATGGGTGGCTGGACACCGCCTCGGGAGCTGTAACCTCTACGGCGATGGAGCCGAATACTGACTTTGTCCCTTGTGAGGCTCGTGACTCCGAGGTGCCGGACTCCTCTCCGCACTCCGAACCTCCCGCGCCCCCTCCAATCGAATCTGATTAGGCGCCGATCATGGAGTTCACTGCCGCGGACATCTTCCAACACTCACCTTTTGGCGACATCCTGAATTCGCTAAAATACCTCTCGCTATCAGGAGAGCCCATGCCGAATTACGGTCAGGATGGTTGGCATGCGGACGATGAACAAATTCAAAGCCCACCCACCACCCACTTTTTAGCCACTGTCGATGATCTAACCGACATGCTAGACTACGACTCCGAAGACATCGACGGTATGGACGACGATGCCGGAGACGACCAAGAACCAGCGCCTACGGGGCACTGGAAGACCACCTCGTCATACACATATATGTGGTGGACATCCCAAAGGATGGGAATGGCGAGGAAGCAGCGGAGGAAGAATCCTCCAAGAAACAGCCCAAGCGCCGGCGTCAGCGGCGCCACTCTAAATCCCGCCACAACAAGAATGGAGATTCCGGCACCGGAGATAATAACACCCCAGAGAGTGCCGAAGACAACCCCCTCCAGCAAGATTCAGCACAGGAGGACGGAGAAGCCAGCCCTCATGAGAGAGCGGCAGATGAAGAGGTAGAGGATGATAATTACATGCCTCCCTCCGGAGACGAGGCAAGCCTCAACGACGTTGAATTCGTCGTGCCCGAGGATCCCGTCGAACAAGAGCGTTTCAAACGCAGGATAATGACCACGGTGAACAGCCTAAAGAAAAAGCAGCAACAGCTTAGAGCTGATCAAGACCTGCTAGCCGACAGATGGACTGAAGTCCTTGCGGCCGAAGAGTATGAACTCGAACGCCCCTCAAAAAGCTACCCCAAACGCAAGTTGCTCCCCCGATTAGAGGAGGAGACATATAAACCTGCATCACCAGCGCACAATACGGCTGACCGACCACCTCGTGGCCACGACAGAGAGGCCTCTAGGACCTCCACCAGAACCGTACCCCGGCACCGCTCGAAAAGTACGAACCCACGGGGGAAGGCGCCGGACTTGCGAGACGTATTGGAGGATAAGGCAAGACAATCAAGATCGATCTACGGATCGCGTGGGCGCCCCACGATGCGCGACGACGACCGTTCCGCCAGATACAGCAACTCCGGCCGGGCCGAACACAGTAGACAAAGCTCGCTGGAGCTACATCATGATATAGCCCAATATAGAGGCGCCGCACACCCACTATGCTTCACAGATGAAGTAATGGATCATCAAATCCCCGAAGGGTTTTAACCCGTGAACATTGAATCCTATGATGGCACAACAGACCCTGCGATTTGGATCGAAGACTATCTCCTTCATATCCACATGGCCCGCGGTGACGATCTTCATGCCATCAAATATCTCCCACTCAAGCTTAAAGGACCAGCTCGGCATTGGCTTAACAGCTTGCCAGCAGAGTCAATTGGGTGTTGGGAAGACCTGGAAGCGCATTCCTTGACAACTTCCAGGGCACATATGTGCGACCACCAGACGCCGATGACCTAAGCCACATAATTCAGCAGCCAGACGAATCGGCCAGACAGTTCTGGACACGGTTCTTAACAAAGAAAAATCAAATCGTCGACTGTCCGGATGTGGAGGCCCTTGCAGCCTTCAAACATAACATCCGCAACGAGTGGCTTGCCCGACACCTAGGACAGGAAAAGCCGAAATCCATGGCAGCCCTCACATCACTTATGACCTGCTTCTGCACGGGAGAGGACAGCTGGCTAGCCCGGAGTAACAACCTCAGCAAAAATTCTGGCAGTCCGGATACCAAGGACCGCAATGGCAGGTCGCGTCGCAACAAAAACAAACGCCACGTTAACAGCGATAACACTGAGGATACGGCAGTAAACGCCAGATTCAGAGGCTCTAAACCCGGTCAGCAGAAAAAGCCATTCAAAAGAACTACTCCGGGTCCGTCCAACTTGGACCGAATACTCGACCGCTCTTGCCAGATACATGGCACCCCCGAAAAGCCAGCTAATCACACCAACAGGGATTGCTGGGTCTTCAAGCAGGCAGGCAAGTTAATTGCCGAAAACAATGACAAGGGGCTGCATAGCGATGACGAGGAAGAGACCCGGCCGCCGAACAATAGAGGACATAAGGGTTTCCCCCCACAAGTGCGGACGGTGAACATGATATACGCAACTCACATACCCAAGAGGGAGCAGAAGCGTGCACTCAGGGACGTATATGCGATGGAGCCAGTCGCTCCAAAGTTCAACCCATGGTCCTCCTACCCGATCACTTTTGATCGAAGGGACCACCCCACTAGTATCCGCCACGGGGGATTCGCCGCATTGGTTTTAGACCCAATCGTAGATGGATTTCACCTCACTAGAGTCCTAATGGACGGCGGCAGCAGCCTGAACCTGCTTTATCAGGATACAGTGCGCAAGATGGGCATAGACCCCTCAAGGATTAAACCAACAAAGACGACCTTCAAAGGCATCATACCAGCTATAGAGTCCAATTGTACAGGCTCAGTTACACTGGAAGTGGTCTTTGGATCCCTGGATAACTTCCGAAGCGACGAGTTAATCTTCGATATAGTCCCGTTCCGCAGTGGCTATCATGCTCTGCTCGGACGAACCGCATTCGCAAAGTTCAACGCGGTGCCGCACTATGCATACCTCAAGCTCAAGATGCCAGGCCCTCGAGGAGTCATTACAGTCAACGGAAACACTGAACGCTCCCTCCGAACGGAGGAACACACAGCGGCTCTCGCGGCAGAAGTATAGAGCAGCCTCTTAAGGCAATTTTCGAGTCCGGCCGTTAAGCGACCAGAAACGGCCAAACGCGCCCGGAGTAACCTACAACAAGACCACCTGGCACGTTTCGAGCACGCGTAGCAATGCGGCCCCAACCCCAGCCCTTGCAAAATTGCAAGACTGGTCCTTCGCGTACATCATTACGCTTTGGAGATACCATGGGCATAGGGGGAGGGGCACGACCACCACAGGCCCAGAATGCGGATTAACCGCACCAGGGGCTCCCAAGTGTGTCACTCTTTTTCTTTTTTCTTTCTCTTACCCACAGGACTCCATTCACCAGAGGCCCTGCTCAGCCGTAGACCTGCCGAACTCACGATGCAACAGCCAGGGGAGGAGAAAGGCTACGACGAGTATCCAGGTGGTCTCCATTACGAGCATTAAATTTGTTTTATACACCATTCCGCAGCCTACCCCTGGAGGGGGACATATTTAATAGTCCTATCCCTTGCTTACCGCACTATTTGTATCGTTCTGCATTCATGGCAGTACTTCTTGAATAAACAATGCATCGCTTTTTGCTTATAACTGCATTTTTTTCTTATATATATGTTCATTAATGACATGTTGCATCCGTACACCTTGGCACGGCTAAATACACTAGGGGCTTAAGTTCCCCACATTATGGTGTGATAAGTCCGAACACTTCCACAAGTGCGGCACCCCGAACTTATAGCATTATATGCATCGGCTCCGAATGATGTCTTGGGTCAATAGTTGGGTTTACCCGGCTCCCATGTTTTGGTACCTTACATTCCGTTGTATCGGCTAAGGTAGCACTGGGAGAACCACTGCGATTGCGCCCCAGTTGAGCTGGGCGAGCGCCTCAGTGGAGAAAGCTAAAACTGACCGTCAAGATAAGGCGAGAGCTGGTCGCTGTTCGAGAGGTCTTTTCGAGTCCCTAAAGACTTATGCCACTTAGAGCGAGGAACCGGCTTTGTCCGGCCCAGGCGTGGATAGCGCCCTGAAATCGGTCTTCCGAACACTAGGGGCTTCGCCGAAATTTAAAATTATAGAATTCTATGGCTAAGTGAGAGTGTTCAAGCATTATAAGTCCGGTTGCCTCGTTCATTTTGTTGAGCGCCTCCCTAGATGGACCCAAAAATGGGAACAAGAGCGCTCAAGTTTATCCTGAACACCCCAGCACTCGTGGCATGGGGGCTGAAGCCGACGACTTGCCATCTCTCAGATTTGATAAACAGCCGCACAGAAGGTAATATTTTAAATTAACAAGCGTTGCTTAGCGCATATGAACAAAGTCTTCAGCGCACAGGATAACAAAATGCGAGTCTACTCAAATATTACATCTTTGGAGCACTCACCCGCAATCATGCAGGCACCCTTTAGGACACTCTTATAATACATTTCGGGCGTACGATACTCCTTGCCCGCCGATGGCGCATCCGTCAGAAGCTTCTCAGCGTCCATCCTGCCCAGTGCACTTTTGCACGGGCAAGGGCCCGACGGGCACCTTCAATGCAGGCGGAGTGCTTGACGACTTCAACCCAGGGACACGCATCCACTAGCCGCCGCACCAGGCCGAAGTAGCTCCCAGGCATGGCCTCCTTGGACCACAGCCGAACTATGAGGCCCTTCATGGCCTGTTCGGCCACCTTGTGGAGCTCGACCAGCTGCTTCAGCTGGTCGCTAAGGGGCACCGGATGTCCGGCCTCAGCATACTGAGACCAGAAGACCTTCTCCGTCGAGCTCCCCTCCTCGGCCCAATAGAATGCAGCAGCATCGGACACGCTGCGGGGCAGATCTACGAACGCTCCTGGAGAGCTCCGAATTCGGGTAAGTAATAGGTAATTCACATTCACATGCTTGCTTTGCATGAAAAATGCCTTACCCGCCGCTATCTTCTTCAACACCTCGATTTCCTGGAGGGCCTTGTGGGATTCGGCCTTAGCGGCTTTGGCACTCTCAAGAGCCGATGCAAGCTCAGACTCTCGAATCTTTGAGTCGCGCTCCAAACTCTTATGTTTTTCCATGAGAGCCTGGAGCTCTTGCCGCACCTCCGCCACCTGCGCCTCCTGCTTCTCTCACTCGGCTCGCTCCGCGGCCGCATTGCATTCGGCTGCGGAAACCGCCTCCTTCAGGGTCGCCACTTCGTTCGTGGCCCCTGGAGTACCCACGTTATCCTTGTTATTTCTATTGCAACCAAATCCTTTTGTGTAAGGTACAAATTTAATATGGTGTTACTCACCTTCCTTGTCCTCGAGGTGCTTCTTGGCACGGCCGAGCTCGCTCTCGGACTGCTCGAGGCTCTGCTTCAAAGCATCAACCTCCGCAGTCAGTGCGGCAGAGGTGAGCAGCGCAGCCTGCAATCCCATATTGACATATTTTTTAGAACTCCTGTGTATATCTTTTTAGATCGTCAGTCCGGATTTTCTTTCCGAACACCGAACCGAGCATCAGGGGCTACTGTCTATGTGGTATTATATTACATATCTTAAAATTCTTACCTCAAAGCCTGTTAGAAGGCTGCTGCAGGCTTTGGTCAGCCCGCTCTTGGCGAGCTGAACCTTCTGAATCACCGCACTCATGACAGTGTGGTGTTCTTCTTTGATGGAAGCGCCGTTGAGAGCCTCCAGCAAGTTATCCGGCGCCTCCGGTTGGACAGAGGCTGCCAGTGCCACAGTCTTGCCCTTCTTATGAAGGGGGCGCTCGCTGAACTCTGGAACCACTGCAGGTTCCGGTGCGGGGTCCGGTGCAGAGTCCGGGAGGTTGCCTTGCGGCACCTCCGGGGCCTCCTCTTCCTGGCGGGTCCCTTCCCGGGATCCCACCTCGGCGTCGTCAGCGTCACGGGGGGTTGAGGCGGTAGGAAGGGAATCCATATCCGACGTGTCCAAGGACCCGCTCGACGAAGCGGGAAGATCGTCCTTGGCCGGACTACAGGTTGTATGCGGCATTAGAAAGACACCGTGTTGCAAAAAGAAAAATTATAAATTATCTAGGAGTTTGGATACTTACGATCTCGCCAGGGGCTTGGCCCTTGAGGGCCAATCCTCGTTGTCGTCGCCAGCGTTGGCGGAGTAGTCCGGGGGAAGGGTCCTTCCCTTCTTGGACCCTTCGGCCTCCCTCGTTGGGGAGGCCTTCCTCTTTTTCTCTCCCCCCACTGGGGGAGAGGCCTCTTTCTTATCCTCCTCGTCTTCATGGGAGGAGTCCGCCTTGGAGTCATCGGACGATGAGTCCGATATCACCTGACGCCAGGAACTCCTTCGGGTTCCCGTGGCCTTCTTCTTGGCCTTCTTCTCCGGCACTACGTAAAGTGCCGGGACCAGCAGCCCTGTCAAACGGGCGTCCGCTGGGTCTTCTGGAAGGGGAGCCGGACAGTTAACCTGTCCGGACGTCTTCTGCCAGTCCTGTTAAAGGTATTGGGAGTTTAGATCCTACATAGAGTCAAACTATGAAAAAAAATGAGTGTCCCATAAAGGATAACGTAGCTTACCTCGCCGGCCGGGCGCTGCGTGCTGAATCCGTGATCTTCAGTTGCGGATGCGGGAGCTTCGGCGCCCTTGAACAGCACCCTCCCGGCAGCTTTGTACGTCGTGTCGAAGAGCCCGCTCAAGGTCCGGTGCTGTGCCAGATCAAACTCCCACAAATTGAAGGCCCTTTGCTGGCAGGGGAGAATCCGGCGGATGAGCATGACCTGGATCACGTTGACAAGCTTAAGCTTCTTGTTCACTAGGGTCTGGAGACAGGACTGGAGTCCGGTCAGCTCTTCCGAACTACCCCATAGCAAGCCCTTCTCTTTCCAGGAGGTTACCTGCATGGGGATGCCAGATCTGAATTCGGGGGCCGCTGCCCACTTAGGGTCACGCGGCTCGGTGATGTAGAACCACCCCGATTGCCACCCTTTGATGGATTCCACGAAGGCACCCTCGAGCCAAGTGACGTTGGGCATTTTGCCCACCATGGCGCCTCCGCACTCCGCTTGGCTGCCCTTCATAACCTTCGGCTTGACATTGAAGGTCTTTAGCCACGAGCCGAAGTGGGGCTGGATGCAGAGGAAGGCCTCGCACACGACGATAAACGCCGAGATATTGAGGATGAAATTTGGAGCCCGATCGTGGAAATCCAGGACGTAGTAGTACATGAGCCCCCAGACGAAGGGGTGGAGTGGGAAGCCCAGTCCGCGGAGGAAGTGGGGAAGGAATACGACCCTCTCATGGGGCCTGGGGGTGGGGATGAGCTGCCCCTCGTCGGGCAGCCGGTGTGCGATGTCGCTAGACAAGTATCCCGCACTGCGCAGCTTCTCGATGTGCCCCTTCGTAACGGAGGAGGCCATCCACTTGCCTCCCGCTCCTGACATGGCTGGAGAAGGTTGAGGTGAGATGTGCGGACTTGGGCGCTAGAGCTCGAGTGCGCAGAGATGGATAAGCAAAGGAGGAAGAAGGCGTAGGTAAAAGAGGTGGATCCTTATCCCCTTATATATGGGCGGACGAAAACTATGTGTCCCCGCCGGCCTGGTAAAACTCGCTTATCTCCCAAGCACCACAATCAATGGCGCGGTTGGGTTACCCACGTCCGTATTGATGGGAATCCCGGAATAAGGGGAACACGATCTCTGCTTCGAGAAGACGTGCCAAGGAAACCGCTTCGCTAAACGCGCTGAGGTCGTATAATAAAAACGATTCAAGTAAAGACTTGGTAGTGGTGTGACGTCACGCCACTAAATACGTCAGCAGATTGAACTTGTGTAAATATTATTCTCTCTACGGTGGTATGTGGAATTTATTTTACAGAGCCGGACACTATCCTGGCATTCATAATCTTCTATGAATTATTCGGAGGAGGAACCCGCCTTGCAATGCCGAAGACAATATGCGCGCTGAACTCGTCGTCATTGAAGCCTAGTTCAGGGGCTACTGAGGGAGTCCTGGACTAGGGGGTGTCCGGATAGCCGAACTATCATCATCGGCCGGACTCCAAGACTATGAAGATACAAGATTGAAGACTTCGTCCCGTGTCCGGATGGGACTTTCCTTGGCGTGGAAGGCAAGCTTGGCAATACGGATATGGAGATCTCCTACCGTTGTAACCGACTCTGTGTAACCCTAGCCCTCTCCGGTGTCTATATAAACCGGAGGGTTTTAGTCCGTAGGACAACAATCACAACAACAATCATACCATAGGCTAGCTTCTAGGGTTTAGCCTCCTTGATCTCGTGGTAGATCCACTCTTGTACTACCCATATCATCAATATCAATCAAGCAGGAGTAGGGTTTTACCTCCATCGAGAGGGCCCGAACCTAGGGTTTTACTTCCTGCTTGATTGATCTTGATGATATGAGTATTACAAGAGTTGATCTACCACGAGATCGTAGAGGCTAAACCCTAGAAGCTAGCCTATGATTATGATTGTTGTTGTCCTACAGACTAAACCCTCCGGTTTATCTAGACACCGGAGGGGGCTAGGGTTACACAGAGTCGTTACAGAGAAGGGAATCGACATATCCGAATTGCCAGTCTTGCCTTCCACGCAAAGGAGAGTCCCACCTGGACACGGGACGAAGTCTTCAATCTTGTATCTTCATAGTCCAACAGTCAGGCACAAGTACATAGTCCGGCTGTCCGAGGACCCTCTAATCCAGGACTCCCTCAGGTTCCACTTGTCATTGATCAAATTTGGACCTAAAACTAACAAATCTGAAAGACGAGTTTCGAACTGGCAACCTGGACTACAAAGCGTGAGTCGATAGCCTGAAACAACAACGGTTGTTGGCTTTGTCCCATAATTTGATTTTATACAGTATTACATTGAGTAGAGTAGAGGGAGTGCCTCGTCAACACATGCATGACCGTTGACTCACTTACTGGTGGGTCCCAGGTCTACAATCTCTCTCCTCTCCATCGTCTAACCTTTAGACGCACTGGCACACACGAAGACCGGCGCTAGCTTGTCGTGGTGTTATTATAAATAAAAAGAGCTTGGAAAATAGAAGAATCGCCTAGAACAAGAGACGTTGTGGCTGGTCGAGATGGAGCTAACCACACCTATCCTTCGTGCCATGTTAGCATGATGAAGCTGTGTGGCTAGTGGGGTGTTTTCGACCGACTGGCTGGGTCCCGAGGTCGAACCATCGGTACTATGTCTGATACAGTATATTTTTACACGCATATTTTTCCTCCGTCCCGAGACGTGGCACACCCTTCCCCGCGGTTTCGGGGTCCTCCCGGGTGGTGCACACATATATTCTTCCTTGCCAAAACATAGGACGCCCTACCGCGTGTTTTCTGGGTCCTCTTGGGTTGTAGCGCCGAAGCAAGTAAATGAGTCGTCAACTCACGAAAGACCACCTTTCCCGCCGAGTACATCAGTGAAGCACGGTGGCTAGCTAGTTGGGCTAGTGCGACCGATTAGCTAGGCCGCTGCCACATTTTTTTTTCACCCCTTCTTTTATCTCCTTGCCGGCAGGTAAATTTAAATATCCCCCGTGGTGTTGCTCTGGTGTTTGGGTGCGGCTGGATTTTTAATTTTTTGATTGACGAGAGAAGGCGCGAAAGGATTTTTAATTTTTTGATTGCTGGGAGCAGGCGCGGCAGCAATTAGTCACGATGACTCCGCCTGTAAAACCCACTGCTCCCTGATGTGAGAAGTCGTCGATTGGTGTTTTTCCATGGTGAAAACCAAAAGATTCCCCGCTCCTTGGCTGGCTCCCTCCGCCTTCCCGTAGATTGCATTGCCTTTCAGCCCTTTCGCCCCCTTTGCTTCCTCTCCCCATTGCTTCTACCTGGTGCCATGGCGGCGTAGCAGATCATGAAGTCTGAGGTGAGGCGCCTAACACGGGAGCTCCAGGCGAAGGATGCGGAGCTCAGGGCCTGATACGTCCATTTTGCATCATGCTTTTATATCGATATTTATTGCATTATGGTCTGTTATTACACATTATTTCACAATACTTATGGCTATTCTCTTATTTTACAAGGTTTACATGAAGAGGGAGAATGCCGACAGCTGGGATTCTGGGATGGAAAAGGAGCAAATATTGGAGACCTATTCTGCACAGCTCCAAAAGTCCTGAAACTCCACGAAAGTCATTTTGGGAATTAATAACAAATATTCAGCGGAAGAAATACCTGAGGGGGGCCACCCACCGTCCACGAGGGTGGGGGATGCGCCCTACCCCCTGGGCACGCCCCCTGCCTCGTAGGCCACCTGGCAGCCCTCCGGTGCCCATCTTCTGCTATATGAAGTCTTTTACCCAGGAAAAAATCATAAGCAAGCTTACGTGATGAAACTCTGCCGCCACGAGGCGGAACCAATCTAGGGCTCCGGTGGAGCTGTTCTGCCGGGGAAACTTCCCTCCGGGAGGGGGAAATCATCACCATCGTCACTACCAATGATCCTCTCATTGGGAGTGGGTCAATATCCATCAACATCTTCGCGAGCACCATCTCCTCTCAAATGCTAGTTCATCTCTTGTATCCAGTCTTTGTACCAAAACCTCAGATTGGTACATGTGGGTTGTTAGTAGTGTTGATTACTCCTTGTAGTTGATGCTAGTTGGTTTATTTGGTGGAAGATCATATGTTCAGATCCTTAATGCATATTAATACCCCTCTAATTATGAACATGAATATGCTTTGTGAGTAGTTATGTTTGTTCCTGAGGACATGGGTGAAGTCTTGCTATTAGTAGTCATGTGAATTTGGTATTCGTTCGATATTTTGATGAGATGTATGTTGTCTCTCCTCTAGTGGTGTTATGTGAACATCGACTACATGACACTTCACCATTATTTGGGCCTAGAGGAAGGCATTGGGAAGTAATAAGTAGATGATGGGTTGCTAGAGTTACAGAAGCTTAAACCCTAGTTTATGCGTTGCTTCGTAAGGGGCTGATTTGGATCCACTTGTTTCATGTTATGGTTAGGTTTACCTTAATACTTCTTTTGTAGTTGCGGATGCTTGCAATAGGGGTTAAACATAAGTGGGATGCTTGTCCAAGAAAGGGCAGTGCCCAAGCACCGGTCCACCCACATATCAAATTATCAAAGTAACGAACGCGAATCATATGAACATGATGAAAACTAGCTTGACGATAATTCCCATATGTCATCGGGAGCGCTTTTCTCATTATAAGAACTTGTCCAAGCTTGTCATTTTCTACAAAAAGGATTGGGCCACCTTGCTGCACCTTATTTACTTTCATTGCTTGTTACCCGTTACAAATTATCTGATCACAAAACTATCTGTTACCTACAATTTCAGTGCTTGCAAAGAATACCTTACTGAAAACCGCTTGTCATTTCCTTCTGCTCCTCGTTGGGTTCGACACTCTTACTTATCGAAAGGACTAAGATAGATCCCGTACACTTGTGGGTCATCAAGACACTTTTCTGGCGCCGTTTCCGGGGAGTGAAGCGCCTTTGGTAAGTGGAACTTGTAAGGAGACATTTATATAGTGTGCTGAAATTTACTGTTACTTGTTACTATGGAAACTAATCCTTTGAGGGGCTTGTTCGGGGTATCTTCACCCCGACCAGTAGAGCAAAGAGTTGCGCCTCGACCTACTGAACCTACTAAAAATGTTTACTTTGAAATTCCTTCGGGTATGGTAGAGAAACTGCTAGCTAATCCCTTTGCAGGAGATGGAACATTGCATCCCGATTTACACCTTATCTATGTGGATGAAGTTTGTGGATTATTTAAGCTTGCAGGTATGCCTGATGATGTTATTAAGAAGAAGGTTTTCCCTTTATCTTTGAAGGGAAACGCATTGACATGGTATAGGCTATGTGATGATATGGGATCCTGGGACTATAAACGATTGAAATTGGAATTTCACCAGAAGTTTTATCCTATGCATCTTGTTCATCGTGATCGCGGTTATATATATAATTTTTGGCCTCGCGAAGGAGAAAGCATCGCTCAAGCTTGGGGGAGGCTTAAGTCAATGTTATATTCATGCCCCAATCGTGAGCTCTCAGGAGAAATGATTATTCAAAACTTTTATGCTCGGCTTTCTCTCAACAATCGCACCATGCTTGATACTTCTTGTGCTGGGTCTTTTATGATGAAGACTATTGAATTCAAATGTGATTTATTGGAAAGAGTTAAACGCAACTCTGAAGATTGGGATTCTGACGATGGTAAGGAGTCAGGTCTAACACCTAAGTTTGATTGTGTTAAATCTTTTATGGATACCAATGCTTTTCGTGGATTTAGCACTAAATATGGACTTGACTCTAAGATAGTAGCTTATTTCTATGAATAATTTGCTACTCACGTTGATCTCCCTAAGGAGAAGTGGTTTAAATATAATCCTCCTACTAAAGTAAAAGTAGTTGCACCTATTACAGTTGAAGAAAAGACTATCACTTATAATGATCCTATTGTTCCTTCCACTTATATTGAGAAACTGCCTTTCCCTGTTAGGATAAAGGATCATGCTAAATCTTCACCTGTGGTTCGTAAGAGTAATACTAGAACATATACACCCCCTAAGCAAATTAAAGTTGAACCTAGTATTGCTATGGTTAAAGATCTCTTGGCTGATAATATTGATGGGCATGTTAGCAATTTCTATGAACAAGCTGCTAGAATCTCTAGACCAGATGCTAAGAAACATAGACCTGTTGTAGGCATGCCTGTTATTTTTGTTAAAATAGGAGATCATTGTTATCATGGCTTATGTGATATGGGTGCTAGTGCTAGTGCAATACCTTTTTTCCTTATATGAAGAAATTATGCATGATATTGCACCTCCTGAGGTAGAAGAAAGTGATGTTACAATTAAGCTTGCCAATAGAGATACTATTTCACCAATTGGGATTGTTAGAGATGTTGAAGTCTTGTGTGGGAAAGTTAAATATCCTGCTGATTTTCTTGTTCTTGGTTCCCCACGAGATGACTTTTGTCCCATAAAAATTGGTAGACCCTTCTTGAATACTGTCAATGCTAGAATAGATTGCGAAAAAGATGTTGTTATGATTGGCTTAGGAGATATGTCTCATGAGTTTAATTTTGCTAAATTTCGTAGACAACCCCATGATAAAGAATTGCCTAGTAAGGATGAAATTATTGGTCTTGCTTCTCTTGTCGTACCTCCTACTGATCCTTTAGAACAATATTTGCTAGACCATGAAAATGATATGTTTATGAATGATAGAAGAGAAATAGATAAAGTATTCTTTAAACAGGGACCTATTTTGAAACACAACTTGCCTGTTGAAATCCTAGGGGATCCTCCACCACCCAAGGGTGATCCCATGTTTGAGCTTAAACCATTACCTGATACTCTTAAATATGCTTATCTTGATGAAAAGAAGGTATATCCTGTTATTATTAGTGCTAACCATTCAGAGCAGGAAGAGGAAAGATTATTGAAAACTCTGAAGAAGCACCGTGCTGCTATTGGATATACTCTTGATGATCTTAAGGGCATTAGTCCCACTTTATGCCAACACAAAAAAATTTGGAAGAAGGCGCCAAACCAGTTATTGATCATCAACGACGGTTAAATCCTAAGATGAAAGAAGTGGTAAGAAAGGAAATACTAAAGCTCCTCGAGGCAGATATAATCTATCCCATTGCTGATAGTCAGTGGGTAAGCCATGTCCATTGTGTCCCTAAGAAGGGAGGTATTACTGTTGTTCCTAATGATAAAGATGAATTGATCCCGCAAAGAATTATTACAGGTTATAGGATGGTAATTGATTTCCACAAATTAAATAAAGCTACTAAAAAGATCGTTACCCTTTACCTTTTATTGATCAAATACTAGAAAGGCTATCCAAACATACACATTTTTGCTTTCTAGATGGTTACTCTGGTTTCTCTCAAATACACGTGTCAGCGGAGGATCAAGAAAAGACCACTTTTACTTGACCTTTCGATACTTTTGCTTATAGACGTATGCCTGTTGGTTTATGTAATGCAGCTGCTATCTTTCAAGGATGCATGATGGCTATATTCTCTGACTTTTGTGAAAAGATTTGTGAGGTATTCATCAATGATTTCTCCGTTTATGGATCTTGTTTTGGTGATTGCTTGAGCAACCTTGATCGAGTTTTGCAGAGATATCAAGATACTAGTCTCGTCGTGAATTGGGAAAAGTGTCACTTTATGGTTAATGAAGGCATTGTCTTGGGGCATAAAATTTCTGAGAAAGGTATTGAAGTTGATAAAGCTAAAGTTGATGCTATTGAAAAGATGCCGTGTCCCAAGGACATTAAAGGTATAAGAAGTTTCCTTGGTCATGTCGGTTTTTATAGGAGGTTCATTAAGGACTTTTCTAAAATTTCCAGGCCTCTGACTAATCTATTGCAAATAAATATTCCTTTTGTCTTCGATGATAATTGTGTAGAAGCATTCGAAAAACTTAAGAAAGCTTTGATTTCTGCACCCATTGTTCAGTCACCTGATTGGAATTTACCGTTTGAAATTATATGTGATGCTAGCGATTATGCTGTAGGTGCTGTTCTAGGGTAAATAGTTGATAAGAAATTAAATGTTATTCAATATGCTAGTAAAACTCTAGACACTGCCCAGAGAAATTATGCTACTACTGAAAAAAAAATTCTTAGCAGTTGTATTTTCTTGTGATAAGTTCTGACCATATATTGTCGATTCTAAAGTAACTATTCACACTGATCATGCTGCTATTAAATATCTTATGGAAAAGAAAGATGCTAAACCTAGACTTATTAGATGGGTTCTGTTGCTCCAAGAATTTGATTTGCATATTATTGATAGGAAGGGAGCTGAGAACCCTGTTGCAGACAACTTGTCTAGGTTAGAGAATGTTCTTAGCTTTCCTGATGAACAATTAGATGTCATAAATGCTTCTCGTACTGCCCCATGGTATGTTGATTATGCTAATTACATTGTTGCTAAATTTATACCACCTAGTTTCACATACCAGCAAAAGAAAAAGTTCTTCTATGATTTAAGACATTACTTCTGGGATGACCCACACCTTTATAAAGGAGTAGATGGTGTTATTAGACGTTGTGTATCTGAGCATGAACAGGAACAGATCCTACGCAAGTGTCACTCCGAGGCATATGGAGGACACCACGCTGGAGACAGAACTGCACTTAAGGTATTGCAATCCAGTTTTTATTGGCCTACTCTCTTCAAAGATGCCCGTAAGTTTGTCTTGTCTTGTGATGAATGTCAAAGAATTGGTAATATTAGTAGACGTCAAGAAATGCCTATGAATTGTTCTCTTGTTATTGAACCATTTGATGTTTGGGCCTTTGATTATATGGGACTATTTCCTGCCTCTAATGGGTATACACATATTTTATTTGTTGTTGATTACATTACTAAGTGGGTACAAGCTATTCCAACGAGTAGTGCTGATCATAACACCTCTATTAAGATGCTTAAAGAAGTTATTTTTCTGAGGTTTGGAGTCCCTAGATACTTAATGACTAATGGAGGTTCACATTTTATTCATGGTGCTTTTCGTAAAATGCTTTCTAAGTATGATGTTAATCATAGAATTGCATCTCCTTATCACCCACAGTCTAGTGGTCAAGTAGAATTGAGTAACAGAGAGCTTAAATTAATTTTGCAAAAGACTGTTAATAGATCTAGGAAGAATTGGTCCAAGAAACTTGATGATGCATTATGGGCTTATAGAACTGCATATAAGAATCCTATGGGTATGTCTCCATATAAAATGGTTTATGGAAAAGCATGTCACTTACCTCTCGAACTTGAACATAAGGCATATTGGGATATTAAAGAGCTCAATTATGATTTCAAACTTCCCGGTGAGAAGAGGTTATTTGGCATTAGCTCACTTGATGAATGGAGAACCCGGGCCTACGAGAATGCCAAGCTGTTTAAAGAAAAAGTTAAAAGATGGCATGACAAAAGGATACAAAAGCGTGAGTTTAATGTAGGTGATTATGTGTTGCTATTCAACTCTTCTTTAAGATTTTTTGCAGGAAGACTTCTCTCTAAATGATAAGGCCCTTACGTTATCGAGGAGGTCTATCGTTCCGGTGCCATAAAAATCAACAACTTCGAAGGCACAAATCCGAAGGTGGTGAGCGGTCAAAGAATCAAACATTATATCTCAGGTAATCCTATAAATGTTGAAACTAATGTTATTGAAACTATAACCCCGGAGGAATACATAAGAGACACTTTCCAGAATGTTTCAAACTCCGAAAAGGAATAGGTATGTGGTACGGTAAGTAAACCGACTCCAAAACAGTTCCAATAGCAATTTTTCTCTGTTTTGGAATATTTAAGAAAATAGGAAAATAAGAAGTAGTCCGGGAAAGACACGAGGCTTCCACGAGGGTGGAGGGCGCGCCCTACCCCCCTGGGCGCGCCCCTGCCTTGTGGGCACCTCGTGTGCTCTCCGGACTCCGTTTTCTTGCACGATACTTCTTTCAGTCGATAAAAAATCATTATATAACCACCCGAAGGTTTTGACCACCGTATCACGCAAAAAATCTTCTATCTTTGTTTCGAGTTATTTTTTGTCAGATTTGTCAATGCCAGGTATCATGACGTCACCCTCCTCCAACAATGAAGACATGGATGCTTGGCTATTGAAGATAGAGCTGAAGAGAGAAGAACTAGGGGAGATCAACAAGGATGATGTGATCAAGAGGGCCATGGAGGATCAAGCTCCGGCGGCAGAAGAAAACATCCCTCAACCTCTTCCTAACCTCTTTAGCCCAACTGAGATTGAAGCTTTCCAGATGATTGAGTTAGCTTGCATACAAAACAAGTATCTCACATAGGAAAATATTTTGTTGAAGGATCATATCGTCGCACTTAAGGGCATTATCCGCAAATTGGAAGAGCTTCTACGCTCGATGTGCGACTATCCATCATCAACAACTCCATCATCACCACCTCTGAGGAACTAATCACATGGGTATGGGCACTCCCCTTGGCAACTGCCAAGCTTGGGGGAGGTGCCCCGGTATCGTATCACCATCACACTCCTATCTTTACCGTTTTACTTAGTTCGATCCTTTTGGTAATATCTTGATCTAGTAGAATAAAGTTTTGGTATGAATTAGTTTTGAGTTTTGCTTTGTGATCCCTCTACGTAATCGAGTCCGTGAGCTATATATAATAAAGATTAGTGTTGAGTCAAGGGCTTTGCTATTTTGCTATGATCTTAAGTGCATAAAAGAGTAAAAAGAAATAAAAGAGATCATATTGATCTTATGGATAGTAATGACTTCACATATAGAGAGTATGATGATTAAAAGTTGTTGAGAGTTGGCAAACATAGTTTTGGTCATCGTTGCAATTAATAGGAAGTAATAAGGAAAGAGAGGTTTTACCATATAAATATACTATCTTGGACATCTTTTATGATTGTGAGCACTCATTAAAGTATGACATGCTAAAGAGTTGATGTTGGACAAGGAAGACAACGTAATGGGTTATGTTTTCTCACATCTCAGTTAAAGTATATTGTCATGGATCATTCAAACATGTTGAGCTTGCCTTTCCCCCTCATGCTAGCCAAATTTCTTGCACCAATTAGAGATACTACTTGTGCTTCCAAATATCCTTAAACCCAGTTTTGCCATGAGAGTCCACCATATCTACCTATGGATTGAGTAAGATCCTTCAAGTAAGTTGTCATGTTGCAGGCAATCAAAATTGCTCTCTAAATATGTATGACTTATTAGTGTGGAGAAAATAAGCTTTATACGATCTTTTGATATGGAAGTAATAACTGCATAATAAAGGTTCATATCACAAGTGGCAATATAAAGTGACGTTCTTTTGCATTAAGATTTCGTGCATCCAACCATAAAAGCACATGACAACCTCTGCTTCCCTCTGCGAAGGGCTTATCTTTTACATTCTTGAAGAGTCAAAGTGATCTTCACCTTTCATTTTATTTTATCCTTTGGCAAGCACCTCGTGTTGGAAAGATCCTGATATATATATATATCCAATTGAATGTAAGTTAGCATGAACTATTATTGTTGACATTACCCTTGAGGTAAAAGGTTGGGAGGCAACACTATAAGCCCCTATCTTTCTCTGTGTCCGATTAAAACTCCATAACCATAAGTATTGCGTGAGTGTGAGCAACTGTGAAAGACTAAATGATATTTGAGTATGTGGACTTGCTGAAAAGCTCTTATGTTGACTCTTTCCTATGTTATGATAAATTGCAATTGCTTCAATGACTGAGATCATAGTTTGCTAGTTCTCAATGAAGTTTCTGAATCATACTTGACATGGTGAATAGATTGTTACTTGAGCATAATAAATCCTACGAGAATATATATATATATATATATATATATATATATATATATATATATATATATGTTGCTGTTATAAGAATGATCATGATGCCCTCATGTCCGTATTTTATTTTTATCGACACCTCTATCTCTAAACATGTGGACATATTCTTCGGTATCGGCTTCCGCTTGAGGACAAGCAAGGTCTAAGCTTGGGGGAGTTGATACGTCCATTTTGGATCATGCTTTTATATCGATATTTATTGCATTATGGGATGTTATTACACGTTATTTCACAATACTTATGGCTATTCTCTCTTATTTTACAAGGTTTACATGAAGAGGGAGAATGCCGGCAGCTGGGATTCTAGGTTGGAAAAGGAGCAAATATTGGAGACCTATTCCGCACAGCTCCAAAAGTCCTGAAACTCCACGAAAGTCATTTTGGGAATTAATAACAAATATTAAGCGGAAGAAATACCTGAGGGGGGCCACCCACCGTCCACGAGGGTGGGGGTGCGCCCTACCCCCTGGGCACGCCCCCTGCCTCGTGGGCCACCTAGCAGCCCTCCGGTGCCCATCTTCTGCTATATGAAGTCTTTTACCCTGGAAAAAATCATAAGCAGGCTTACGGGACGAAACTCCGCCGCCACGAGGCGGAACCTTGGTGGAACCAATCTAGGGCTCCGGCGGAGCTGTTCTACCGGGGAAACTTCCCTCCAGGAGGGAGAAATCATCACCATCGTCATCACCAATGATCCTCTCATCGGGAGGGGGTCAATCTCCATCAACATCTTCACCTGCACCATCTCCTCTCAAACCCTAGTTCATCTCTTGTATCCAATCTTTGTACCAAAACCTCAGATTGGTACCTATGGGTTGCTAGTAGTGTTGATTACTCCTTGTAGTTGATGCTAGTTGGTTTATTTTGTGGAGGATCATATGTTCAGATCCTAAATGCATATTAATACCCCTCTGATTATGAACATGAATATGCTTTGTGAGTAGTTACGTTTGTTCCTGAGGACATGGGTGAAGTCTTGCTATTAGTAGTCATGTGAATTTGGTATTCGTTCGATATTTTGATGAGATGTATGTTGTCTCTCCTCTAGTGGTGTTATGTGAACATTGACTACATGACACTTCACCCTTATTTGGGCCTAGGGGAGGCATTGGGAAGTAATAAGTAGATGATGGGTTGCTAGAGTGACAGAAGCTTAAACCCTAGTTTATGCGTTGCTTCGTAAGGGGCTGATATGGATCCACTTGTTTCTTGCTATGGTTAGGTTTACCTTAACACTTATTGTGTAGTTGCGGATGCTTGCAATAGGGGTTAATCATAAGTGGGATGCTTGTCCAAGAAAGGGCAGTACCCAAGCACCGGTCCACCCACATATCAAATTATCAAAGTAACGAACGTGAATCATATGAACATGATAAAAAATAGCTTGCCGATAATTCCCATGTGTCCTCGGGAGCGCTTTTCTCATTATAAGAACTTGTCCAGGCTTGTCCTTTGCTATAAAAAGGATTGGGCCACCTTGCTGCACCTTATTTAATTTCATTGCTTGTTACCCGTTACAAATTATCCTATCACAAAACTATCTGTTACCTATGAAAGGACTACGATAGATCCCCTACACTTGTGGGTCATCAGGGCCAAGGACGTGGAGCTCTGTGAGCTCAAGGAGGAGAAGAGTGCCATGCTCCTTTGTTATGTGTGAGAGTTCACGGAGCTTCAAAAGCGGCAGGCATCCACCAGAAAGATGCTCGAGGCCTCGACGGCATTGCTGCAGAAAGCGGGAGATACGATAGGCCGTCAGGGGAGCCGGCTGGAGCGCGAACGGGCCGACCGTGATGAGGTCCAGGTTCGCCTCAGCCACTTGGTGGACCAAGTTACCACACACGTGTTGCGGCTGCGCGATGGCTACCGTCGTGCCAGTGCGACCTTGCCGCCCGTCGGGCTAAATCCGTTCGACCACCCCGTCGACTCCAACGAGCTGCGGCTTCCTGGTCTGGTCTCCTTCTTCACTTATATCTCCGAGGAGCTGAGCCGTCTCCGTATGATGGTGGGGGCGGAGCTAGACAAGGAGGGGTTGCAGGCTGCCATCGCCGTTGCCGGGCGAATCCTCTCAGGTCTCCGTCACCGGAATCCGTTTGTGCCATTGGACGCCGTCTTTGACGAGCTGGCTCCCGTCGACCGGGAGCAGGCTCTGCGGGCGGTTACACCCTGCATCACCTACGTCATGCGCCTCGAGAAGCAGAGGGAACTCGGTGGTGTTTAGGCGCCCTCTGCATGGGCATGTCCATTTCTCGGCGCAACATGATCGTTGGATCAAACTCAGATGGTGCAGCTTAGTCACTGTAGCATAGAGCGTGTGGGTGTGTCTGGTTGCATTCTCATCTCAATATAGTTGTTCCCTCTTCGTGTATTTGTGTTAACCTACTAGTTTGGACTCATGCACCCTTCATGCACTCTGCCATACACCCAAAAGTGGGTCAAGAAGGGAACTTTTGCTCCTATCCTGTGCACCCTTCATACACCCTGCCTAACACTGATTTGTGCACCATATGGTTCATGTTTCATGGAGTACTATAGTACCGTACTCTTTGTGCACTGTAGACCTAGTTCTGTTAACATTGATCTCACCATTCATTCTCGACCGGATAGTCAAAAAAGCGGTACTATGTTACTAAATTAGTGTTCACATAGTTGACATGCGCACAACATCATTTGTTATCGTCATATCTTACTACACTAGCAACAAGATTATGTAGTACTGACGTATGAACCACTGCACATGCCTAGTAGTAGGAGCACTGTGTATGTTCAAGTGGCTGCCGTGTTTCGTACTCCTACGTCGTAAGAGTGGAAACACTTGCTGTAATCAATTTTTCTCTTCAGAAAAACAGTGGACATGCTCTACCGTGCGGATCCTCCTCCACGGTCGTCGGGAACCTTGCTACTTAATTTCGCCCACATGTGGGACAGCCAGCACCGGGGTCCACCAGCCATGCACTAAATTACTCCATAGTAGAGTGCCCAACTGCACGGTAGACTACCCCGATTGAAGCGCTGCAGTAATGCCCAATGAGTCGTCAAATCACAAAACCCCCTCCTTTCCAGCAGTAAGTTGGACGGATGAAGCAACCATCATTTCACTCTTCTCTCTCGGCTTCCTCTCTTGAAGAAACCCCGACCTGCTTCTGCCATTGTTCTTCTCTCCCAAAGAAGGAAAGGTGAGTGCATCAATGGTGTTGATTCTGGCCAAAGCCCGGTCTTGCAACCCCGAGACTGATCCTATAACTCCCTCTCTGTTCTTCTTATGGGTTTGTGATTATGGTATCTTCTCTTTTATTTCTATTTGACAGTTTCTTGATGGACACTGGAGCACCGGCCGAAGTGATGTCTATGGCTCTGGCCAAAACCATCGAGGCTCATGGTACGAAGAAGCGCAAGCACCCCGCCGAGAGTACTGCAGACAAGCTCAAAGCCATCGCCCTGTCCAAGCCCCCCGCTCCGGGATCCCTCATTAAGCAAGTCCAGGTAATATCTCTTCTTGACGATCTTTTTCTCGATCTTGATCGTGTTTTTAACTTCAATGCTACCTTTGAAGAGGGTATATTTGCCTCAGTAACTTGTGTTATGGATGCTGCAAGTAATCCCTCTGCTCTCATGCCTGTGAAGACATGTTCTAGTGTCTTTGTTCACTCATTTATGTGCATATATGTAGTCATATATGGAGTGTAATATTGAAAATCATCTTATATTTCTGAACAGAGGTAGTAATAAAATATTTGCTTTCTGTTTGAATTAGAACCAGGTTCGCGGTAGAGACGAAGTTCTCAAAGTCATGTCGTGTGAACTGGAAGACCTGAGGATGAGTTCTACTGCTAAACTATCCAGCTGCGGTGTCCTTGTCGCCACGTGTCTTGAACTAGTATTTTCCTGTAGCATTGTTGTCAGGCGTGTAAGGTTGTACTTGACCACAACAATTTCCTGGTTGTGCCTTCGATTATGAAGGGTGTGGTTCTTGTAAAGCTTCCCGACAAATCTGACGCGTCCTGTCTTCATCGTCATGTCTATGAGTGGAAAGACCACTCTGTTAGGTTCTCCAAGGTTGATGAGATGGTGATGGTGCAGGTAGACATCTCCACGAAGTCCATGACCTAGTCAGTTATGCGGGATTCATCCCGTAGGTCAGTGGCACGAAATAGTCTGCAGAATTTAATTAGTGCAACTTTGCTTGTCTGTAGTAAGTACTATTTTCAGTACTTGATTTGTGTTTGTGCACCCTGTATTGTTTAGTACTGCCGCTTTTGGTGTGTGGTGAGTTCTGAGAACAGTCTATGTTAATGTCTGTCCACTCAATTCAGTCTGTATATTTTGAAGTATCCAGATTATCTTTTTTGTGAGGACGATTTATCAATTATGGTTACACTCCCATATCTGTATGCATTACAGGGTTTATCGAACCCACCAGGATTTCCAGTCCCATGGATGTTCGGTCCATACGATTTGTCACGACCTTTGGACTGTCCTGCTTGTGGGATTAGGTGGAGGCCCTGCATTCCACGCGTAGTTGGACGATCAATCTTCTCTTTAGTACTTCAACATAGTGATTTCCTGGTAAGGATTCACTCGTGTCACGTCAAGTAAATCTTATTGATTTACTGTCTAAATCTTATTGATTTGTCATGTTTTCTTTCTTTTCTCGCAATTTTACGATGCAGGTTTTGTCATGTGACATTCATCATAGAATAAACGTTTGGTTTGCTCTACGATGGGTATTTTTGAAGGTTTCACTTCTTATGTCGTGTCAGTAACGAAGGCACTGTCCATCACTTATATTACTGGAAAAAATTGGATCAGTATGTTGTCTGAGTACAAGCTGAATCCCTATGATGAACTGCAGTTTGGTTTAACAAACACACCACAATTAGTCCTTCTCGCGTTTAAAATAAATGAAGAAAAAAACTGGATCACGGACACGGAGCCTAGTCAAGTTAGAAAGCTGATCATAGTAGACAAGACACGATCGCCGCTGCCTCGCACATCGGTATCACCTTCAGCAACGGATCGAGCACCGGCAGTTGCTCTAGCACTGGCAACGGCAACAACTCAGTCTGAACCAGCTGAGGATTGGGCACCGACCGCGTCAGTGGATTAGGCTGATCTATCAAAGGATCGGGCATCGACACCAGCACCAACTCTGACACTGGCACCAGCTCTACAAGGAGCACCATCTACGGTAGCAGCAGCGGCACGGGCACCAGCAACGGCTTTGGCACCTGCACCAACACTTGCACTTGCATCTGCTTCGGCCCGTGCAGCGGCAACCGAACCAGCAGTTGCACCGGCAACAACTGGGTTACAGTTTGCACTTCATATACCAAAGTCCTTACAAAACTCGACATGTCCACCTTCTTGGTAAGCATTGGCCGCAAAAGTGCTTCATTCTTTTTTCTTTCCATGTTGTTTCATATGATTCACTGTGTTGATCTACTGTTTGTGTATGTCTTCTTGTTTGCAAACAGAGAATTCCTAGAGCAATGAGGGAGTCGTTCAACAATCCGGGTGACCTTGGTGTGAATGAACCTGCTCAATATACCGTAAGTACAAAGGATGGTCGCATGATGATTGATGCTAAATGATGGTCAAGGTTCAAATCTAAATTATATCTTGCGGTAGGGGATGATGTCAAAATTGAACTTTCTCGGCAAGGAGAGCTGGTCCAAATCAACTTTGAAGTTCTTCAGTAGCAGCACGCAACTGCCGAACTGATCTATCCTCCAAGAGATTTTGATGAAATAATCTGGCATGGTGAAACAAGTGTCCTGTGTGTATAAGTAATACGACAATATTATTTATCACATGGTATATCGTTGATAGAATTGCAACTCTGATTGCTGGTTAGGAACTGTCGTTCGATTATATTCCAACAACTGCCATGCTTTATTCAATTTTGTGTATTTGCCTCGCGACAGCATCTAAAACCAGCGTTGTACCGATCGCTTGCAATATGAAAAGCGCTGAGGTAGAACACATGGCCCCCCAAACATGCAGGCTCACCAGACTGTGGCCCAAAGTCCAGAACCGTGAGCCTGTCTGAGTATTTTATTCTCAGTTGAACCCCCATAATGCCCGTGCGTTGCACGTAATATCAAGATGCATTTGTATGAGTATTTTATCTTGTGAGAGAAAAGGATGAACAAGGGAAGGCCTTATTTGCAAATGTGGAGAGGTCTGTGGGTACCTTTTTGCAAAATTGCCATAGTTTCCTGCCTATCCGTCAGATATAAATCGGACGTCCTATATTGCAGGATGGCAGGCACACCATCATCACCAACTCGTCTATACTGTATTAAAAAAACTCTGTTTTTTATAATTATATATGATATATATATATATATATTCCCCTTGATTTTTCTTATGTATAAAGTTGTGATATAAAAGATTTTTATATTTCTTTACAGAGGGAGTATCTCTCTGTCAAAAATATATTTATGTGTAACAAGTTACTCCTGTCTTTCTACTTCCTTTCCCTGATATGTGGGGCATCCGGCAATGGGGTCCATGTGCCATATGCACCAAATTAGAGTGCACAACTACACGGTAGACACACCCCGGTCGTAGCGCCACAGTAATGCCCAATGTGCCGTCAAATCACAAACCCCCCACCTTTCCAGCTTTAGCATTAAGCTAGACGGACGAAGCTGCAATATTTTACTGGGCCTGAATCCCCTTCTCCCTCATCTTCTAGTTCAGATAAAAACCCCTCTCGGCGATTGCATAGGCTTTTCTCATGGAGAACTAGGTACGAATTCTTCATCCATCCCCAATAAATCCAAGTCCCTTGGTCGTGGGTAAGCCTAGGATGGCAGCCGCCACCGTTGACGCATTTTCTTCCTACTGAATCTAGTGTGTTTCATTTGCAGTGCCCAAAGTGCGAGGACCCTATAGGTTTTTGCGCGTTCGGCGAGATGCCACACTTGTTCCTTCTCATCCTAACACAGGATTTTAAAACACACATAGTATGTTCCTAGAATCCTCTTTTCTATCCGGGAGGGTGGGGTTTTTTGAACATGCCGTCGACTAATTTGGAAATTTGGATTGCTATATTTGGATAAAATGTACTAGTACTATATTTGGATTGCTATATGACGTCAAGGAGGAAATTATTTTCTAGATTTGGATAGGGAATACATTGTGTTCTCATATTATTTTTCCTGCAATGCATTACTTTCTCTGCCAGAACACATGTACTCAAGATGCTCGGCCTTGCCATAACAGAATACACCAGTTTAATGGTCACAGTGAAGACAAGCCATGGATATAAGTTCCGAGTTGGGTTCATGAACCAAGAAGATCAGCTTCTTTTATGGCCGAACTTGGACAAACTCTCTCAAGTGTTACAGACTGAAAGTTGGCGCACGAATGTTGATGGAAATTGCAGAACCTAGTCTCATCTTCACTGCGATCTTCCACCCCGACGTTGTTCCAATTGTTCATTCATGTTAGTTTTGTATCTGGTTCTTGCTTGTTGCCTCGATTACTTCTTAAACCACCTATTTTGTCTAACTAAGCACAATTTAACTTTAGAAGTAGCAACGAATATCTCATGAAGATGCTACGTCTAACTAATATTTTCTTATAATTGGTGGCACGTGTAGGTTTTTTCAGAGTTAAGCAGGTTGCTTGTTTGTTATTCTATAAGAACTCGGTTGTTACTGATGGCACTGAAGTTGACTGGGACAACATCCACAAGTTCCTACACTTTATTGATCGTCCTGAGGTCCATGTGGGGCGTTTCAATGGTGGAAGGCCACGTGGGATATGTGTGCCACTGCTGTACTTGTTGAATAGGTCCAACTTTGTTGAGAAACTTATGGTACGAGCTATTTTCTATTATATATGTTGTTCATAAATTATTGTTTATACACAGTTTTACAGTTGTGATCTTCTTGAAACAGAAACTTCCCAGTTCTATTGTTCCTATATAGATGCCTAACCATGGTCGGGTCAGACTTGCGCTTGGTCACAACATGATGTTTATGTCGACCTACTCCATTCACCTTGGAGGTGAAAAGATACTTATTCATGGGGGGTCTCAAATAATGAAGGCCCGTCCATCTTGGAGAATAGGATAGAAGATTATGTTCCTGCTTTTCCATGGCTCTAAAGCAAATATCCTGTTCATTGACCACATTGTGAGATGAAGCTGCTTTTAGAAGGTTGTGGATGCACGGGGTGGCGCCTGGGCCTTGTCTTGGGGCTTGGCGGCCTCACCCTTGGTTAACTATAGGCAAAGTAGCACTATTTGAGGCGTGCTTTGTATGATTGAACATGTATAAGTACTCATACTGCTTTCAGCTATGGTTGTTAAGTGCCCCTGCTAGTTTCAGTTAAGGTTGTTAAGTATTCATGCTACTTTTACAGGTTGTCGTGTTTCTTCAGTCCTGTCTTCCTTCAATTGCCAAAACTAAACCAGCACCGGTGGGGCCGCCTGCTTCCGCCTCCCACAGTTGGTTGCGCCTCAGCGCACGCATTGCCGCCCCACCGTCTCCTAAATTGTTAACGCCGATGTCCGAGGCCTCGCCGTCATCCTCCAGGCGCTTTGGCGCGCTCGCCGCGGCGCCGCCCTCTCGCGTTATCAACATGGTCAACAAACAACAGAAATCGGCAGAAGTACGTGGAGAGGGTGATAGTAGGGGCCCACCATGTCAGCGTATGGAAAGAGAAAATGCTTCCTCCTAGTGGTTTCCTGACATCTGGGACGTATGACATTGTGAGCGTATATAGTCAATAGACAAGAGAACAACACAAGATCGGCTGACACCTGGGACGTAGCTGCTCGAGCAGTATTTATTTTTGTTATTGTTGAGACGGAGCACGGTTTCAACTGGGTTGTGGCACGTCTAGCTCAGGCTTATATTTTATGTTCACCATATGACTAGCCCAGCTATTTTTTCTTTGTGAAAATGAGCCCAATTTATTTTTTCTGAAGAATACCCAATACAGGCCTACTTATTTTTCTACGCCCCGCTGGGCTGCAACTCTTTCAAGATGCCTGCAAATCTTGAAAATAATATGAAATGGGTTGTAAATATAAAAACAGATGACAAATTGGCCATTACTTTATAATTTCTGAATATTTCACATTTTCAGATTCCTATTTAATTGGGCTTTAACCTAATTTAAATATATCTTTAAAGTATTTTAAATCTGGCTCGATATTTCGGTATTAAAAATATAGCGGAACCCACAGAAATATGCAAAATTTTGTTTAAATTTTTAACCCTGGCCCTAGCCAACAAAAAAAAGGGGCTGCAATAAATTGCATAAGAAGTTGCAATGAGCTATATATAAATTATTAAAAAAATAGGGAATGGTCTGACTTGTGGGCCTATTAAGTTGACACGTATGCAAGATTTTTTTACTTATTATATATGTCAACAAACGATTCTAGCAGACATATCCGTTGGATGTCAATCCAACAACCATCATGTTTCTTCAATCTCTGATCTTCTTGCTGCAGCCGCCCAATCCAGCGCTGGTGGGACCGCCTGCTCCCGCCTCTCGTGGCTGGCTATGCTGCCGCGCAGGCCTCACCGCCCCCTACTACGCCCATCGCTGGCCAGGGCATCCCTCTACTCACCGACACCCCCTGTTATTCTGCAGCGATGGCAGCCTCACACCGCAGCCGAACTAGTGGACCATCGTGCTCCTCTCCGCGTGGGCTTCCACTGCCGCGTCTTCCCTGGCTCCACATCATCCCCTTCCTAGGCCTCGCCGTTGTCCGCTGCCCTGGTGCTCTCGGCGTGGCGTTGTCAACATGGTCATGGAACGACTTCCATTGGAAGAGTACTGTACGTGGAGAGACTGACAGCTGGGTCCATGGCCGCAGCAAGGAAGTGCCTCCTTATTACGTGGAAAATAATGATTCCTCCACCTGACAGTAGGGACCCACCGGACGGGCCACCGTATTTCACAAATAAATGTTTCCCACCTGACTGCTGGGACCCACCAGCTACATCTTCACACGCAAGGAAGTGCGTCCATATTATGGGCAAAAACAACAATTCGACCGCTGACTGCTGGGACCCACCAGCTACATCTTCGCACACAAAGAAGTGTCTGACAGTCGGGACCCACCTGGTCAAAGCATATGTAGCATTGTCATTTTGGCTGCGAACGTGTACGTACAAATTGGTCGATGTATAGGCATGCACGTGTCGTCGTAGAGGCGCGCACGTGTCGTAGCAGAGGTGCGCATGTAGCATGTACACGTACAGTGGCCAGGATGCAAGAAAGTAAGTACGGCCACATACGTACATATAGGAGGCGTCTCAAACGCCTACTCGCGCATACGTACGGCCAGGGCTCGTGTACATGGCTGGGTCGGAACGGAGAAACTGCATCGTCGGCGTGTTCATGGGGAAGCAATGGAATGCGTCATGTTCATGGGGAGGCAACGGAATGTGTCGTGTTCATCAGGAGCCAACTGGCTTGGATGGAACAACCGATGGAACTAAGGCCTCGCGTACCACAAAACGGAGGAAACGGCCTTGTGTCCGACAGGCCACAGTCGAAACGGGATCCTGTTCATCGGGAGGGGTCTGGCGTACCGCAAAACGGAGGAAGCGGACTTCTGTTGGACCTCCTATGGTCGAAACGGGGTCCTGTTGATCAGGAGGGGTGTGGAGTACCGCAAAATGGAGGAAATGGAATTGTGTTGGAGCACTATGTCGAAACAGGGGTCCTGTTCATTGGGAGGGGTGTGGCATACCGCAAAACGGGACTCCACGGGATACTATTCATCTCCACCGTCGAGTGCCTCCACGGGCTACTGCTCATCCACTGTTGACCTCCTCCAGCCTCCACCTGCGACTATTCATCCACGGGCTCCTGTTCATCCAGCCTCCACCGCTCCTCCACCGGCTACTGTTCAACCGGCCCTCTCCATGGAGTACTGTTCAACCACCCCTTGTCGGTGTCAAAACCGGCGGATCTCAGGTAGGGGGTCCCAATCTGTGCGTCTAAGGCTAATGTTAACAGGAGGCAGGGGACACGATGTTTTACCCAGGTTCGGGCCCTCTTGATGGAGGCAAAACCCTACTTCCTGCTTGATTGATCTTGATGATATGAGTATTACAAGAGTTGATCTACCACGAGATCATAGAGGCAAAACCCTAGAAGCTAGCCTATTATGGTTATGATCGTTCCTCTACGGACTAAACCCTCCGGTTTATATAGACACCGAAGGAGGCTAGGGTTAGCTCATATGAAGAAGTTATGGCAGTTCTGTTTTTCTCTCTACTGTAGTACCGCGGTGGCAGCGGTAGTACCTCTTGTAGCGTCAAGCGGTAGTACCGCTCCAGTACCGCTCTACTACCGCCTCGATTTTGGGTCTGCTCTTTTCGTGTCGGGTTTAGCAGTAGTTGCACGGCAGTAAGGCACGGCAGTTCCGCCTATAAGCGGTAGTACCGCCCCGTTTGGGCGGTAGTACCGCCTATAAGCGGTAGTACCGCTCCGGTCGGGCGGTAGTACCGCTACTACATTACTGCCGTCGTTCTCCGCTCTGCCCTGCCTCATTTGGTCCCGTGTTCTGCTCCTCCAGCGGTAGTACCGCTAGGCTGAGCGGTAGTACCGCTTATAAGCGGTACTACCGCCCCAAGGTTCTTGTTTTGTTGCTCCTTTTCCCTGCTTCTTCCGCCCGAGCGGTAGTACCGCTCGTGGAGCGGTAGTACCGCTCGTGTGCGGGCTGAGCACATAGAGGTTGGATTTTTCCCCTCCTATAAAAGGGGGTCTTCTTCCCCAATGAATCTTATCCCTTGATCTCGTGTTCTTCCCCCATTGTTGACCTTCTTAGAGCTTGCTAACTCTCAATCCCTCCATGGATTCTTGCTTGTTTTTGAGGGAAAAGAGAGAGGAGATCTAGATCCACATTTCCACCAATCACTTTCTCCTCTAAGTGAGGGGAACCCCTTGGATCTAGATCTTGGAATTCTTCGTGTTCTTCTTTCGTTCTTCCTCACATTTTCCTCCCTAACATCAGCTGCTTTGGTGGGATTTGGGAGAGAAGGACTTGGGCACTCCGTGTGCCCTTGCCATTGCATTTGGTGCATCGGTTTGAGTTCTCCACGTGATACGTGGAAGTTACAAGTTGAGAAGCTTATTACTCTTGGGTGCTTGGTGCCCTTGAGCTTGTTCCTCTTGGGTGCTTGGGCGCCCTAGACGGTTGGTGGTGTTCGGAGCTCAATCATTGTGGTGTAAAGCTCCGGGCAAGCGTCGGGGTCTCCAATTAGGTTGTGGAGATCGCCCCGAGCAATTTGACGGCTACCGGTGACCGCCCCCAAGGGTTGCCAAAGTGTACGGGTTCGGTGACAGCCCCCGAGGGTCGCCATTTGTACGGGTTTGGTGACCGCTGTCGGTGTCAAAACCGGCGGATCTCGGGTAGGGGGTCCCGAACTGTGCGTCTAGGCGGATGGTAAAAGGAGACAAGGGGCACGATGTTTTTACCCAGGTTCGGGCCCTCTCGATGGAGGTAAAACCCTACTCCTGTTTGATTGATATTGATGATATGGGTAGTACAAGAGTGGATCTACCACGAGATCAAGGAGGCTAAACCCTAGAAGCTAGCCTATGGTATGATTGTTGTAATGGTTGTGTTGTCCTACGGACTAAAACCCTCCGGTTTATATAGGCACTGGAGAGGGCTAGGGTTACACAGAGTCGGTTACAATGGTAGGAGATCTACATATCCGTATCGCCAAGCTTGCCTTCCACGCCCAGGAAAGTCCCATCCGGACACGGGACGAAGTCTTCAATCTTGTATCTTCATAGTCTTGGAGTCCGGCTGACGATGATAGTCCTGCTGTCCGGACACCCCCTAGTCCAGGACTCCCTCGGTAGCCCCTGAACCAGGCTTCAATGACGATGAATCCGGCGCGCATATTGTTCGGCATTGCAATGCGGGTTCCTTCTCCGAATAATTTACAGAAGATTGTGAACACCAGGATAGTGTCCGGCTCTGCAAAATAATTTCCACATTCCACCGTAGAAAGAATAATATGTACACAAGTTCAATCTGCTGACGTATTTTGTGGCATGACGTCACGCCACTACCAAGCCCTTACTTGAATCGTTTTTTATTATACCAGCGCATTTAGCGAAGAGGTTTCCTTGGCACGTCTTGTCGAAGCAGAGATCGTGTTCCCCTTATTCCGGGATTCCCATCAATAAGGACGTGGGTAACCCAACCGCGCCATTGATGGTGGCGTTTGGGAGATAAGCGAGTTTTACCAGGCCGGTGGGGACGCATAGTCTTCGTCCGCGTATATATAAGGGGATAAGGATCCACCTTTTCACCTACGCCTTCTTCCTCCTTTGCTTATCCATCTCCGCGCACTCGAGCTCCAGCACCCATGTCCGCTCATCTCGTCTCAACCTCCTCCAGTCATGTCCGGAGCGGGAGGCAAGTGGTTGGCCTCCTCCATCACGGAGGAGCACATCGCAAAGATGCGCGGTGCCGAATACCTTTCGAGCAACATCGCGCACCGGCTGCCCGACGAGGGGCAGCTCATTCCCACCCCTAGGCCCCATGAGAGGGTCATATTCCTTCCCCACTTCCTCCGCGGACTGGGCTTCCCACTTCATCCCTTCGTCCGGGGGCTCATGTTCTACTACGGCCTGGACTTCCACGATCTAGCGCCAAACTTCATCCTCAACATCTCGGCGTTTATCGTCGTGTGCGAGGCCTTTCTCTGCATCCGGCCCCACTTCAGCTTGTGGCTCAAGACCTTCAACGTCAAGCCGAAGGTAGTGAAGGGCGTCCAAGCGGAGTGCGGAGGCGCCATGGTGGGCAAGATGCCCAATGTCCTCTGGCTCGAGGGCGCCTTTGTGGAAACCATCAAAGGGTGGCAATCGGGGTGGTTCTATATCACCGAGCCGCGGGACCCTAAATGGGCAGCGGCCCCCGAGTTCATATCTGGTGCCCCTATGCAGCTGATGATACCGGGTTTTTGTCATAGAAGGATCATCTAGCCAGGGTTTTATTTATAATGGGGCTGTGTGGGGGCTATGGCCCATCTAGCCAGGGTTTTATTTATGTTTACCACATCATGAGACCAATTGTGTTTTTTCTTGCTAAAAATGGCTAGCCCAGTTCTACTTTTTTTAAAAGAAATACCCAACCGAGGCCTACTTGCTTTGTCAGCCCTGCTGGGCTGCAAATGTTTCAAGATGAGGAGAGTTTCATTTGCCTTGCCTAGAAAATGGGTTATCAGTAATGAGAAATGGGTTGTACATTTTTAAAACACAGCAAACCGGGAATTAGTTTCAATTTTTTTTCATTTCAAGATTTTAAATTCCATTGATTTTTATGTGTGGACAATTATTTGGATTTTACATTGATATAAATGTATTTTTCAAATTAGTTTGAATGTGACTCGAAATTTTGGGATTAAAAACAGTTGGGACCGCACCAAAATATGCAAAATTTTGTATAATTTTTAACCATGGCCACAATATGGGCTGTAATGCTCACAAAAAGTATATGGGCTCAAAAAATCCTTAAGAATTAGCAAATGGGCTATAAATTATTAGAAATAATGGCAGATGGGTTGTATGCTGTTTTCCACACATTTGAGGCTGATTCGTGCGCCTACTATAGGTTGACGCGTACGCTTTCCTAAAAAAAGGTTAACGCACATGTAATGCCGTGTCAACTTAGTCAACACACGAGAGCAGTGACTGTTGGATGTCCATCCAACGGCCGTCGTGCTTCTTCAATCTTTGTTCTTCCTGCTTCAGCTGTTCAAACAAGCGCCAGCAGGACTGCCTGCTCCCTCCTTTCGCGGTCGGCTGTGCTGCCGCGCGGGCCTCACTGCCCCACCATACTCCCATCGCTGGCCTTGCCATCCCTCTACTCACCCAGACCTCCTGTTATTTTCCGACGACGGCAGCCTCACACTGCAGCTGAAGTAGTAAACCCTCGTACTCCCCTCCACGTGGGAAACAACTATCGAGTCTTCCATGGCTCCGTGTCGTTCCCTTCCTAGGCCTCACCGTCGTCTACAACCTGGTGCTCTCGACCATGTGGTCAACGTGGTCAACGAATGACAACCATCGGTAGAGGACTGCACGTGGAGAGGTAGACAGGTGGGTCCACGGCCCCACGCAAGGAAGTGGCCCCTTACGACATGCAAAAAAATGATTCCTCCACCTGACAGATGGGACCCACCGGAAGGGCCTCTGTATTTTGCAAAAAAAAACGTTCCTCCCGCCGATAGCTCGGACCCACTAGCTATATCTTCGCACGCAAGGAAGTTTCTCCTTATTACCCACAAAAAATGAATACTCCCCCTCCTAGCTGGGACCCACCATAGTCGGAGGCTGACTTGTGGGCCTACTAAGTTGACGGGGACGGAGGGCTTTGTCAACTTAGTCAATATGAACAATTCTAGATCCAGTGATCGTATGATGTCAACCCAACAGCCGTAGTGCTTCTTCAACCTCTGGCCTTCTTGCTCCAGCCGCCCGAACCAGCGCCGGTCGTGCCGCCTGCTCCTGCCTCCCGTGGCCAGCTCTGCTGCCACGCAGGCCTCACTGCCCCAGCCTACTCCAACCTTTGGCCAGGCCATCCCTCTACTCACCCACAACCCCTGTTATTCTGCAGCAACGACAACCTCACACCGCACCCGAACCAGTCAACCCTCGTACTCCTCTCCGCGTGGGCATCCATTGCTACGTCTTCCCCTGCTCCACATCGTCCCCTTTCTATTCATCACCGTCGTCCATCGCCTTGGTGCTCTTGGCGCGGCGTGGTCACTGTGGTCAAGGAACGACTTCCATCGGAAGAGGACTGTACGTGGAGAAGCTGACAGCTGGGTCCATGGCCGCAGCAAGGAAGTGCCTCCTTTCTATGCGCAAAATAATGATTCCTCCACCTGACAGCAGGGACCCACCGGACGGGCCACCGTATTTCGTGAAAAAACGTTTCTCCCTGACCGTTGGGACCCACTAGCTACATCTTAGCATGCAAGGAAGTGCGTCCATATTACAGGCAAAAAATATGATTCTCCACCCGACAGCTGGGACCCACCAGCTATATCTTCGCACGGAAGGAAGTGCCTCCTTACCTCACTGATAGGTGGGACCCACCCGGTCGAATCGTACGTAGGATTGTCTATCTGGTCGCGAACGTGTACGTACATACTGGTCGATCGGTCTGTCTGCAGGCTGCAGCGATGAACGATGGCCAAGTAAGGAAGGGCACGTCTCGTAGTAGAGGCGCGGACGTAGCATGTCACGTAGTCCCATCTATATCGTGTACATGTACGTACAACCAGGGTGCAAGAAAGTAAATACGGCCACGTACGTACATACGGGCGGGGTGTCGAACGCCTACTTGCGCATACGTATGGCCAGAGCTCGTGTACATGGAGAGGCAGCAAAGTGCAGCAACGGTGTCTTGTTCATCGGCAGCCAACCGGCTGGGTCGGAATGGAGAAACTGTGTAGTGTTCATCGGGAGGCAACGGAATACGTCCTGTTCATAGGGAGCCAACCAGCTTGGACGGAACAGCCGAAACAAGGCCTAGCATATCACAGGACGGAGGAAACGGCCTTCTGTTCGACCGCCTATGGTCAAAACGGGATCCTGTTCATCGGGAGGGGTCTGGCGTACCACAAAACAGAGAAAACGGACTTCTCTTCAACCTCCTACGGTCAAAACGGGGTCATGTTGATCGGAGGGGTGTGGCGTACCGCAAAATGGAGGAAATGGACTTCTCTTCGACCGCCTACGGTCGAAACGGGGTCATGTTCATCGGGAGGGGTGTGGCATACCGCAAAACGGGACTCCACGGGCTACTGTTCATCCCCCATCTACTGCCTAGCTCCAGCCTCCACGGGCTACTGTTCACCTACCGTCGACCTCCTCCAGCCTCCACCTGCGATTATTCATCCACAGCGTCTCCCTCCTGCCTCCACCATTCATCCACGGGCTCCTGTTCATCCAGCCTCCACCGGCTACTATTCAACCAGCCCTCCATGGGGTCCTATTCATCCAGCCCCCCATCGACTATTGTTCAACCAACCCTCCATGGAGTCCTGTTCATCCAGCCCTCCACTAGCTACTGTTCAACCAGCCCTCCATGGGGTTCTGTTCATCCCCCCCCCCCCCCCCAACCAACTTGATCGGGGTCTTGTTCATCCAGCGGCAACGGCCTCTACTACCGCAGGGTCCTGTTCATCCAACCCCAACGGGAACTGTTCATCCAACCCCCAACAACACTCACTGTTCATCAAGAGGCAGCAGGTTCAATCGGCTTTAGTTAGCAGTGGTAGCGACGGAATCGCTCGATCGGGTTCAGTTAACAGCCAGGGGTCGATCGATTGCTCGGGTTCAGTAACGCGTATCTAGCCAGTGGAATCGCTCGGGTAGCAAATGCCTCGCTCGGGTTCAGTTAGAGCCCAACGCCTCGCACACATGCGCATATGTGTACGAGAGAAATGCATAATCCTCAATGCATTGCTCGGCCCCAACCACCCACCGTAACCGGGAACTCTCCGATATTTTCCTCGCCCTCGCTTCTACCATGTTTTTTCCGTCATGGACGGCCCAAAGAATGTCATGCAGCTGCGTCTCCGGCCCGCCTAGGACAAAAAGCCCATTTTCTATCATGATTTTTGTCATAGAAGTAGGAGCCCACCACATCTATGATGATACCGGGTTTTGTCACAATTATCATCATAGAAGTGTCATAAGCATGACAGAAAAAAATTCATTCGGCTCAAAATGTCATGGATGTGTCTTTTTTTAGTGATGGGTATGTCCTGTTCATTGCGCCCCTAAGAAAGGAGGCATTACCGTTGTTCCTTATGATAAAAATGAACTTATCCCACAAATAATTGGAACTGGTTATAGGATGGTAATTGATTTTAGAAAATTAAATAAAGCAACTAGAAAAGATTATTACCCCTTGCCTTCTATTGATCAAATGTCAGAAAGATTGTATAAGCACACACACTTTTGCTATCTTGATGGATATTCTGGTTTCTCTCAAATACCTGTGTCACAACCCGACCAAGAAAATACTACTTTTGCTTGTCCTTCTAGAACTTATGCTTATAGATATATGCCTTTTGGTTTATGTAATGCACCTACTACCTTTCAAAGATGTATGACTGCTATATTCTGTGAATTTTGTGAAAAGATTGTTGAGGTTTTCGTGGATGATTTTTCTGTTTACGAAACTTCTTTTGACGATTGCTTAATCAACCTTGATCGACTTTTGCAGAGATGTTAAGAAACTAATCTTGTATTGAATTGGGAGAAGAGCCACTTTATGGTTAATGAAGGTATTGTTTTGGGGCATAAAATTTCTGAACAAGGTAATGAAGTAGATAAAGCTAAAGTTGATGCAACTGAGAAAATGCCCTGTCCTGAATATATTAAAGGTAAAAGAAGTTTCCTTGGTCATCTTGGTTTCTACCGGAGGTTCATTAAAGACTTCTGTAAATTTCTGGGCCTCTTACTAATGTCTTGCAAAAAGATGTTCCATTCATTTTTGATGATGATTGTGTAGAAGCCTTTCAAACACTTAAGAAAGCCTTAACTTCTGCACCTATTTATTCAACGAGCTGATTGGAACTTGCCTTTTGAAATTATGTGTGATGCTAGTGATTATCCTGTTGGTGTTGTTCTAGGACAAAGGGTTGATAAGAAATTAAATGTTATCCATTATGCTAGTAAAACTCTAGGTAGTGCTCAAAGAAATTATGCCACTATTGAGAACGAATTTCTAGCAGTTGTGTTTGCTTGTGATAATTTCAGATCTTACATTGTGGATTCTAAAGTAATTGTTCACACCGATCATGCTGCTATTAAATACCTTATGGAAAAAAAGATGCTAAACCTAGACTCATTAGGTGGGTTCTTTTGCTACAAGAGTTTGACTTGCATATTACTGATAGGAAGGGAGCTCAGAATCCCGTAGCTGATAACTTGTCTAGGTTAATAAAATTCTTGATGGCCCACTACTTATTGATGATAATTTTCCTGATGTACTAATAGTTTTTATAAATGCTTCATGTAATACTCCTTGGTATGCAGACTATGCTAATTACATTTTTGCTAAATATCTACCGCCTAGTTTTAAATACCAACAAAAGAAAAAGTTCTTCTTTGATTTGAGACACTAATTCTGGGATGACCCACACCTTTATAAAGAAGGAGTAGATGGTATTATCAGATGTTGTATACCTGAGCATGAACAGGAACAAATCCTACGGAAGTGTCATTCCGAGGCATACAGAGGGCACCATGCTAGAGACAGAACTGCGCATAAGGTATTAGAATCTGGTTTTTATTGGCCTACTCTCTTCAAGGATGCATGTAAGTTTGTCTTATCATGTGATGAATGTCAAAGAATTGGTAATATTAGTAGACATTAGGAAATGCCTATGAATTATTCACTTGTTATTGAACCATTTGATGTTTGCGGATTTGATTATATGGGACCTTTTCCTTCTTTCAGCAGGTATACACATATTTTGGTTGTTGTCGATTTTGTTACTAAGTGGGTAGAAGATATTGGAACTAGTAGTGTTGATCACAACACTTCCATTAAAATGCTTAAAGAAGTTATTTCCCCGAGGTTTGGAGTCCTTAGATATTTAATGACTGATGGTGGTTCACATTTTATTCATGATGCATTCTGTAAACTCCTTGCAAAATATTATGTCAACCATAGAATTGCATCACCTTATCATCCTCAGTCTAGTGGTCAAGTTGAATTGAGCAATGGAGAAATAAATAACTGTACAGAAGACCGTCAATAGATCTAGAAAGAATTGGTCTAAGAAATTGGATGATCCATTGTGGGCATATAGAACTGCTTACAAAAAATCCTATGGTATGTCCCCTTATAAAATGGTGTATGGAAAAGCATGTCATTTACCTCTTTAGTTAGAACATAAAGCACATTGGGCAATCAAAGAACTTAATTATGATTTCAAACTTGCCGATGAAAGGAGGTTATTTGATATTAGTTCTCTAGATGAATAGAGGACACATGCTTATGAAGATGGCATGATAAAAGAATCCAAAAATAGGAATTCAAAATAGGAGATAAAGTTTTATTATACAACTCTCATTTTGTCGGGTTCAGGTCTCCGCAGACCCAAGAAGGTTCAAACTCCGGGTGTGTGCGAAGGTCTGAACCTCACAAATCTCCAGCTCATCGCCCTATAGCCTAGCCTCGTCGGGTACGCGCTCAAGCGGGGAAGAAGACGAACACGGCAGTTTACCCAGGTTCGGGCCACCTAGCGGCATAAAACCCTACTCCTCATTTGTGGTGGATTGGCCTCACGAGGGGCTGAGGATGAACAAGTATAGTGGATGAACAGCCTCGCGAGAGCTATGGTGGAGAGGGTGGAAAGGATCTCCCCCTCTTATGGTGGTGGCTAACCTATATTTATAGTGGACGCGGTCCTCTTCCCTCAAAAATTAGGCGGGAAGGGATCGCACACTGGCCAATTTCAAAGGGGACAAGAAGTACATCTAACCCTGATGAAAGGTCGTCTTCGCCTGCAAAGCTTCTGGTCGTGACATAGCGGTGGGTTCGACGATGACGTCCGTCCTACCAAGATTGTGGTCTTGGTCTTGTTACACCGGAATGGAAACCTTTGGGGTATTCATCGGGAACCCGCTCTCGTCCTTGCTCCCATAGCACCGAAAGGGAAACTGTCTCCTCTGCGCCCGCTGGCGCCCGCCTGGCCTTGGTCGTCATGGCTCACGTCATCGCAGCCTCATGAGGCTGGGTACCTGCATAGAAATCTCCGCTCCTCGGGAGGCAACCTGGGGATATCTTCCCCCTTGGAAGGTCTTGGTGTCGACCACCTCGCGAGGCCAGGGCCCTCACGAGGGTCTTGTTTTGGAGGTCTTGCCGCTGGGCCATATCGGGCCATCGAGGAGCCTGTATCGTGGGCCGCAAGCAGGCAGATCAGGGTACCCCCGTTCCCCGAATGCCAACAATAGCCCTCGGGTCCAAGGCGCGCTCGGGCTCGCTTCAAGGGGAAGCCAAATAAGGAAGGCAGAAGGGCCGCGGGCCCAATCGCCCGCGAGCCAGGTTCAAGGCATGACGCTCGACGGGGCACGGATGCCTCTACTTTCCCACGTTGCCTCGGCAACTGTGCAAGTTGACAAAAGACCGGTGCACGCCTGCATGGCCATCATTGATCGAATGCGAGCGGCGCCGATTGGACTCCAACTGCCTATAAGAGGAAGAAGGAGGCGGAGCCCCCAACTCATCTTCATCCTCCAACTCCTCATTCTTGCAGCAACATCCATGGCCCTAGTGAGGAGGTTCTCTGCCGCTGAGAAGGGGAAAGCTCCGCTGGAGAGGGCAGTGTCGCCCTCGCCAAAGAGAGGGCAAGGCCATCCTCACAAGATCACTGCAGCACCAGCGGTGGTTCCCTAGGGGCGTGAGCGAGCCCCTGCGGGGGTACGGATTGCCTTCGGCGGCCACGAAAAGGGTCCCTCCTGCGAGGGCGACAGTGGAAGCCGAGGTGACTATGGTTGCGGAGGGAGACATGCAACGGCCGCCCGGCCGCCACGCCCACAAACCCACACTGCCGATGGGGCCAGAGAGTTTGTGGTGTGGGTGGAAATGTCGAAGGGCATTTCAATCCACCTCCCATGCTTCTTCGCGGATGAGCTGCCGGCCAGAGGGCCCGGTGGCCTGTGGCTGCAAGTCAACGATTGCTGCAGCAAGGCCTCGTGGGTGGAGGTCGAGGTCACGCCCACGGTCAACGTGTTCCTGAACCGTGGGTGGCAAACATTTGCCTGCGCCCGCGGCCTACAGGGGAGGCATACCCTCCACTTCAGTATGACGGAGTGGCGACGCTCTTCGCCAAGGTCTTTAGGGAGGACGGTCGGCTCTTGGGATGCTGCCCAAAAAATGACGGCAGCGACAGCGACCACCTATTCGACGGCGACGGCCATTGCGATGGCGGTGCCCTCCGTGGTGAACTTGCCCTTGGCGACGGCCGTGAAATCTCCAGCAGCGACGATGCCTCCCCCGGGGTGAGCACGAGTGCTGACGACTAAGACGAGCCACCACGCCGCCGTGCCCGGACCAAGGAGGAGGATGAGGCGCCATGTCGTCGGGCCTCTGTCAAGGAGGTGGAGGACTCCAACTGACCGCGGGCAGCGCCTGAGCTGGGCCTTGGGAATAGCGGCCCTCCGGTGGTCACTCCTTTTGTTTGTTTTGTGCTTCCTGCATCCAAAATCATGAAGGGCACCGCAGGGCGTGTAACGAACTATGGCACTTTGCGCCTTTTTATCACCGTTTCTCGCTCGTATTCTAGCGTCTATGTGGTTATTAATTGAAAGGTTCCTGCCTGGCGTGATTAGGATAACTTAGCTCAGCATGCTTGCGACCCTTGACGGGTCCCTGCGTCATGGGGGCATGCTCCTCCGGAATCTTGACCTTGGGAATACTCCTGAGGTCCCAAGGGGGAAGTTCGCGTGGTTCCGAGGCCTTCGGAGGCACCCATCCTAGCGCCCCTTCCTGGCACCCATCCTGCATCAGAGCCCCCGAGCAAGATTCGATCATCACTGGTGCGCCGGGTCGCGAAGCCCGACGTAGCCAAGAGATGAAATTTCCTGAGGTCTAGGGCCAGGGTCCATATTTGCATGCTGGCTCGCTCAGGAGCATCGCGCGAGGACCCGGACGCCAAGGCCTTGGCGAGGCGCGAGCTTGGGTGGACCCGCAACCATTGTGGCAACTACGCCGGGTTTGCCCCTAGTGTAGCACCGTGCCCAGCCCCCGCTCGTGAGGTTTGAGGGAGCAAACAATGGGCAACGGTCACCTCGGAAACAAGATTTGAAAATGGAAAACACCGCAAGATACAAAAAATTCCGAACCCCATTCAAATAAAGACGCGAAAATTTCAACTTCATTCCAAGAAATAGCAAAAATTTTGTTACAAGAGGAAGCAAAGAACAGCTACATCCGGCACCTAGGCTAGTCTTCCCACCTGCGTGGAGCATGGGGCCTCCACTTGGCATGGGCGTAGTCATTGTTTGACCATGTCGTCCGCCAGCGCGGAGCATGGGGCTTCCACTTGGATGTGGGTGGGAGCTCCCATGAGACCCAGGGGCGGCGCTCAAGAGACTCTGGGGCGTGTACACACCCACTCATTATTACGTGAGAGTGTCACTGGTAGAACTTGCAGAGATGCTGGATGTTCAAGGCAATCTGGACGGGGATACCTTCCTGCGTCTCCAGTCGTACGGCGCCGGACCTAGAGACACGGGCGATCCTGAACGGGCCCTCCCACACGGGCAAGAGCATTAGGAGGCCCCCCTGGAGAAGACCCACCTCAGGATGAGGTCTCCGACCTTGATAGTCTGAGATCGGATACTACGGCAATGGTAGCGCCGCAGTGCCTGCTACTACCTCGCCACGCGGAGCGAGGCTCGCGGCATGCCTCGTCCCCGAGCACAAGGTCTATCCCCCGCGAGGAATCCTGATGCGCCTTGCTAAATGCCATGACCTGGGGGGCAATGCTTGACCTCGTGTGGGAGGATCGCCTCAGCCCCGTAGACGAGGAAGAACGGGGTCTCGCCGGTGGGCTTAGTCGCAGTGGTGCGGATGGACCACAATACGGACTAAAGCTCACCGAGCCAACCCCATTCACAAGCCTCGAGCTTTTCCTTGAAGCTCCTTCTCTTTAGGCCCCTCAGGACCTCCGCATTAGCGCGCTCGGCCTGGCCATTGCTCCGTGGGTGTGCCACAGAAGCGTAGCATATCTACGTTCCAAGGTTAGCGCAATATGTCTTGAAAAGATTGCTCGTGATCTGTGAGCCGTTATTAGTAATGATATGATTGGGGCCCCAAAATGGCTCACGAAGCCATTAACGAACTTGACGGCTGAGCCAGCGGGGATGGTGCGCACGGGCTCCACCTCCACCCACTTAGTGAACTTGTCGATGGCAGCGTAGAGGTAGCGGTATCAGCCGGTCTCCCGAGGAAATGGGCCCAGAAAATCCAGCCCCCAGACCGCGAAGGGCCATGAGAGCGGGATGGTCTAGAGTCCTTGCGCGGGCTGGTGAATCTTCTTGGCATGGAACTGGCAAGCCTCGCTGGATCTCACCGGCTCGGTGGCGTCGTTCAGCGACGTTGGCCAGTAGAATCCGCTGGAGAACACCTTTCCCATGAGGGTGGCGTGACAAGGAGTGGTGTCTGCAATCCCCGCCATGGATGTTGGCCAACAGCTCGCTCCCTTGCTCCTCGGATATGCACCGTAGCGAGACGTCGTCTAGGCGACTTCGATATAGCTCGCCGTCCTATAAGCAATAAGCGGTGGCCTGACGAATCACGTGCTCTGCATCCTCATCCTCCTCTGGCAAGGCTCTCGGTGCAAGTACGCCTTGAACTCCTCGGGCCAGCAGCCCGCCTAAGGTTCCAGCGCCAAAAACAAGTGTGCTCCCGAGGTCGGGCCGCAGTTTGGGGCGCCTGAGGACGGTGTCGGTGGCGGCAACTCCCGGAGCAACGCCGAAGCTGCGGCCGGAGGTGCCATCAACGTCCTGAAGAGCCTTTCCTCGAATACTCCAGGCTTCTGAGGCTCGCGGCGGGATGCTCTCTTGGCGATGTCGTCTGCTTCCTTGTTAGTGTCGCGCGAGAGGTGCTGCAATTCCAAGCCCAGAAAGTGTTTATGGATTTTACGTACCTCCTCCAGGTAAGCCTCCATGTGCTCGTCTTTTGGCTTGTACGCCTTGTTGAAGAAGTTGACGAGGAGCTGGGAGTCACCCTTAATGGTGAGGCGCTTAACCCCCAAGGGGACGTGGCCCTGAGGCCGGAAATCAAGACCTCATTTTCTGAGATGTTATTGGAGACCTTCTTTCCATGCTGGAAGCAAAGCTGCACGGCATAGTAGAGCTTGTCCTTGGTTGGCGAGACGAGCACGACTCCAGCCCCTGCACCATGTGCAAATGCACCATCAAAGTGCATGACCCAGCCATCAAGTGCTTCGTTGCCAGGCGTGAGGGATTTGCCTTCATCCAACCCCCGGTTGGGAGTGTCCATCGATTCCACCACAAAATCAGCGAGGGCCACGCCCTTGATGACCCTTGTTGTGCTGAATTCTAACTGGAAGGCCTGCAGCTTGATGTTTCACTCTGCAACCCTTCCAGCAGCGTTGGGGTTGCACATCACCTTCTCTTGGGGGTACGCGAACATGACCTTGATGGGGTCGCCTGAAAAATAGTAACGCAGCTTCCTTAAGGCGACGCGGAGCGTGAGCAGGAGCTTATGTTGCATGGGGTAGCGCGCGCATGCATCCCACAACACTGTGCCGGTAAAGTACACCTGGTGTTCGACAAGAGGCGAAGCATCAATGGCTCCTTGCCCCGCGTGGGGCGCGAGGGAGTCGGGAGCCTCAGAGGCCGCTGGAGCTACGAGGTCCTCAGGAGCATCATCCTGAGGTGGCAAAGGCCGCGTGACTTCCCACGGATCTCCCCGTTTTGCACCTGCGCAAGCGTGATCCTCCCGGACCGCCACGAGCGCTGCGCTAGCCGAGTGGGTGGTGAACGCCAACTAGAGCACCAGGGGCTCACGAGGACGAGGCGCCACCATGATAGGTGGGCTCGTGAGGTATCTCTTGAGGTCTTGGAAGGCTGCCTCAGCTTCTCGGGTCCACTCGAAAGGGCCTTTCCTCTTCATCAACTAGAAGAAAGGGAAGGTGCGCTCCTCTAGCTTGGAGATGAAACGCCCCAAGGAGGTCACGCAGCCCGCCAGCTTCTACATCTCTTTGAGAGTCTGAGCTAGTTTTGTCACGGCAGATGTCCTAGCGTGAGTACTTTGTTGTGAGGCCATCGCAACTAGGTGATTAGCTTGTCGGGGTTGAGCGGGATGAGAGACACGATTTACCCAGGTTCGGCCCCTTACGGTGGAGGTAAAAGCCTACTCCTGCTTTTCTACTTATTGCTTGAGTATCGATTACAAGGGAGTGGATTCGCTTGACCTAGCTCTCGATTGATTGTAGCTTGCCTATTCTATGCTGGGGACTCGCCTTTATATACAGGTCGAGGCCGCCGGCTTACAAAAGTCCGGGTCGAGTCATGACCCGTGACCGATCCTAACTCTAAGTCGCCTTGCCTTCTATGACAAGTTATCATAGGGTGGCATACACCTCCGGGCCGCATGTCGTCACCTGCCCTTGGGCCTTAAGCTGACCAATCTTGTGAGCCGCCCCTCCGGCTCTGCATCTTGATTACTTGGGCCTGACTGAGGCCTAGCTTCGAGAGTCGCCAATGGCCTGACCCGGCCTTTTTAGGGAGAGTTATACCGCGGGGTCATATCCCCAACATTAGGCCCCAGATTGATTTGAACTTTTTCATGTCAATCTTCAATCCTTCCATCTGACGAGTCTTCCCTTTATGTCTCTTAATCTCAGTCTTGAAAATCTTCATAACCCGCTGTAAGAAAAGATCACGTCACCTCCACAATTTCGGCAAATCCTTCATGATGTGATAACGAATCTTCGTATAAATCCGTCATTATAAAAATCAAGGCATCCCTTTGTTGTAATATTTATTGCTCATCCTCGATTTTCGCACCGGCCATTCACTATTACCTATTCCTTATAAATAGGCATGAGGGCCCTTCCTTTTACTTTTTACCTCGTCTCCTCCGCTTCCTCTTCTTCCTCGAGAGACCCTATGCAACCAGAACTCCGCCGCGCCCGTCGTCCTGTGCCAGCCATCTCACTCGAGACCGTAGCACCACCCCGTCTTTGCCGGAGCTCAGCGGCACTCCTCCGCTTTCTTCTGTCGCAGCCAGGTACCCTTTTCTTTCTTGTCAGATCCACATTAGGCTGCCTGAGTTCATGGCGTTCTTCGGTGTTCATCTGCTATTCCCCATAGTTCTTGAGTAGATCTTGTTCTTTTTCTGATATGCATGTATAAATGCCGCGGTAATAGATTCAATAACAATGGTGTCTTTAAATAGATTATGCTTCCACTGGACTCTATGAGCAACTCATCAGTACTTCCACCACAACCATTAAGGTTTAGCATTTATTTTTGTTTTCTGAACTGCCCATAGATCCGTAAATATAGTCGCTCCTGTTTGAAATATGTTTGCTTCACACTTAGCAGGAATTCAACAATCCTGAACTTTAGATAACTCGCCCGTGCATCTTGGGCGTCATACCAACATATCTGTAACTCGCCAACGTTCCAAAAACTGTCTCTTTCAAATAACTCACTATTGTTTAGAACAACTGATACGTCTACAACGTATCTATAATTTTTGATTGTTCCATGTTGTTTTATTATCAATCTTGGATGTTTTATAATCATTTTATAGTCATTTTATATCATCTTTTGGTACTAACCTATTGACATAGTGCCAAGTGCCAGTTGCTGTTTTTTCTATGTTTTTTACATTGCAGGAAATCAATATCAAACGGAGTCCAAATGCCTCGAAACTTTACGGAGATTTTTTATGGGCTAGAAGGAAGAAGATGGGCCCTGGTTGCACCTGGGGGAGTCCCGAGGAGGGGACAACCCACCAGGGCACGCCAGGAGGCCCAGGCGCGCCCTGGTGGGTTGTGCCCACCTCGGGTGCCCCCCGGACCGCCTGTTTTCTCTATAAATACCCCAAAATTACCAGAACTCCAGGGGAGTCGACGAAATATTCATCCAGCCGCCGCAGAGTCCAGAACCACCAGATCCAATCTAGACAACCATCATGGAGGGGTTCACCACTTCCATTGGTGCCTCTCCGATGATGTGTGAGTAGTTCTTTGTACACCTTCGGGTCCGTAGTTAGTAGCTAGATGGCTTCCCCCCCTCTCTCTTTCTCTCTCTCTTGATTCTCAATACAATGGTCTCTTGGAGATCCATGTGATGTAAGTCCTTTTGCGGTGTGTTTGTTGGGATCTGATGAACTTCAAGTTTATCATCAGTCATATATTTTTATTTCCATGAAAGTTATTTGAGTTTCTTTGATATCTTATATGCGTGATCTCTTATAGCCTCGTATTTCTTCTCTGATATTTGGGTTTTGTTTGGCCAACTTGATCTATTTATCTTGCAATGGGAAGAGGTGCCTGGTAGTTGGTTCGATCTTACGGTGCTTGATCCTAGTGATAGAAAGGGAACCGACACGTATGTATCGTTGCTACTAACGATAAAAAGATGGGATCCCTATCTGCCACAATAGATAATGGATCTTGTCTACATCATGTCATCATTCTTATTGCATTACTCCGTTTTTCCAGGAACTTAATACACTAGATGCATCCTAGATAGCGGTCGATGTGTGGAGTAATAGTAGTAGATGCAGGCAGGAGTCGGTCTACTAATCTTGGACGTGATGCCTATGTAATGATCATTGCCTGGATATTGTCATAATTATTTGAAGTTCTATCAATTTCCCAATAGTAATTTGTTTACCCACCATTTGCTATTTTTTCTTGAGAGAAGCCACTAGTGAAACCTACGGCCCCTGGGTCTTCTTTCTCATATATTTGCCTTGCGCTCTACTTTTCCTTTGTGTTTTTATTTAGATCTATTAAACTAAAAACACAAAAATACGTTGTTGCACTTTATTTTAGATGTGATCTATTATTTCAATCTATTACAATTTTCTCCCGTCTCCTCACCAATTTCTGGCGCCGTTACCCGAAAGGGATTGACATCCCCTTTAACACGTTGGGTTTCGAGTGGTTGTTATTTGTGTGTAGGGGCTGTTTACATTTTTTTGCTTGGTTCTCCTAATGGTTCGATACCTTGGTTTCGTAACTGAGGGAAATACCTACTGTCGATGTGCTACATCATCCTCTCCTCTTGGGGGGAAAACCAACGTAGTCCTAGCAGACATCATCAAGGGAATTTCTGGCGCTGTTGCCGGGGAGGATCTTCAACATAACCAGGTTCCTAATCACAAATCTCATCTCCTCGCAATTTACATTATTTGCCATTTGCCTCTCGTTTTCCTCTCCCCCAGTTCACAAAAATTTGTTGTTTTATTCACCTCTCTTTTTCCAATTGTCGTTTCCTTGCTAGATCTGTTCTTGCGTGTTAAATCTTGTTTGCCATTATGGATAATTCCTCCTCTATTGCATTGTTTTTATGTTGGCATCACAACTTCATATAAATTCGTCCTTGATACGATTACCGGTGGAAATTTCTTAATGAATCCTCCTTTTGATGCTCTTAATGCTATGGGAAATTTAGTGGGCTCACCACCCCTTATGGTTCATGGAACAACTTTGACTCTTGAACATGTTATGGAAAGACTAGATGCTATTGAGAAGAAAATGCTCACTGAAGATCATATGGAAATTATACATAAAAAGATGCATAATCTTGGTACTAATCTTGGGTCAAAAGCGGGCAATATTTTTAAGTTGTTAAAAGAGAGGGGTACTTTAATCCATGAAAGAATAGAAGAAAGTCCGTCTCGGATCAATAAATTGGAAGAAATCTTTAGTATAAGCACGACTTTTACTACCACTAAAATTATTGAGGAAACTCCCATAAAGTGTAGGAGATCCAAAAACAAGGGTGCAACTTCAAGTGATAGCAATAAAGGAGATCTTAAGATGATCAGTATCCACCCTGATTTTGTGGTAGTGATAAGAGATCCTTTTTGCAAGAATGAAATCTTTGAATTTATTCCTAGGAGTGTTGTTATTGAAAATCTCTATGATAAATCTTTGAGGGATTCTAAGTGTTTGATTGAAGAGTTGGACAAAGATGACAATACTTAGATCCTTGCCTTATGCTTAGCTAAGGGCGTAAAACTATAACACTTGTTGGGAGGCAACCCAACGAATAAAATTTATTTTTGCCTTTTACTTTCTGTTCTTGTGTGTTTGCACAATTATGCTACTAGTATGATTGTGTTTTTCGTGTTTCAATTAGTGTTTGCGCCAAGTAAAACCTCTCGGATCTTCTTGGATGATAGTTGTTTGATCTTGCTGAAAAAGACAGAAACTTTGCGCTCACGAAAATAATTTTCATAAATCATAGAAAAGAGCTTTTTCCCTGATTCGTTTTGCAGAAGATTTATATGCAAATTACCCTGGTCGTCCTAATGTTTCAGAATTTTTTGAGTTACAGAAGTTTTCAAAAGTATCAGATTACTACAGACTATTCTATTTTGATAGATTCTGTTTTCTTTGTGTTGTGTGCTTATTTTGATGGCTCTATGGTTTTCTTTGATGAGTTTTTGCCATAGAAAAGTTGGAATACAGTAGATATAATAAAAAATATGAATAGGTTTGATACAACACTTATATTAGTGGTTTTCTTTCTTTTACTAACGGATCTCACGAAGGTTTTGTTGAGTTTCGTGTGATTGAAGTTTTCAAGTTTGGGGTTATCTTATGATGGATGAAAGAAGGATAGAAGAGCCTCAGCTTGGGAATGCCCTGGCATCCCAATCTATTATCCAAGAATGAGCAACCAACTAAGCTTGGGGATTCCCCTGAGTGGCATTCCCGCTTTCTTCTAACGACCATCGGTATTTTACTCGAGGCTATATTTTTATTCGTCACATGATATGTGTTTTGCTTGGAGCGTCTTGTATGATATGTGTCTTTGCTTGTTTTATTTTGCCTTTTAAGTCATCAATCCTTGCTAGACACACCTATTTGAGAGAGCCAAGATTATGTCATGACTTGTTAGAATTGCTCTCTATGCGTCACTTAAATCTTTTATGAGCTAGGACTTGCTCTAGTGCTTCACTTATATCTTTTTGAGCACGGTGTGCTTTGTTATTTTTGAAGAAATGCTCTCTTGCTTCACTTAGATTTATTTGAGAGTTAGTAAAATTTTGAAGAAATTCTCTCTTGCTTCACTTAAATTATTTTGAGAGAAAGAAAATTTGTTATGCTCATGATCTTCACTTATATTTGTTTGAGCTTATGAAAAGCAACACATAAAAATTAGTCCCAAAGTGATAGATATCCAAGAAGGATAAAGTAAAAAATGTCATGAAGATCATTGGACAAAATAAACTTGATTCTTAGTAATAGTTTTGAGATATGATGATGTGATATGTGAGTTATGTTGATGAGTAATTGTTCTTAAGTAAGAATATTGGTGTTAAGGTTTGTGATTCCCTATGCATGCACGAAAGTCAATAATCATGCAATGAAAATTATATCCTACTTGTGGTGCATTATTTGGTGTTAATTATGCTTAATGCTTGCTTTACAAAATTACTCGTTTCTTGGTTGGTCACTTCTCAATCTTTTTGCTAGCCTTCACTTTGCACCAAGTATGACCTCTACTTGTGCATCCAAAATCCATTAAACTAGTTTTGCCACATGAGTCCACTATATCTACCTATATGCGGTATTATTTTGCCGTTCTAAGCAAATTTGCATGTGCCATCTCTAATTTCCAAAATAAACTTCTCCTTTTTGTCTTTGTTTCGCTCGTGGAACTATAACGGGTGGCTTTCCATGCTGGATGTGTTATTCTCATGATGAGTGTTTATTCACTTGTCATTGCACGAGAGTAAGGCAAAGGTTTTAGGGATGCCAAGTCCCGAAATGCAAACATGAATTTACTTTATGTTGTCAAATAATAAATTCCTTGGAAAGTGTTGGTATGGAAGGCATCCGTGGATACAGCTAGCCAGGGAAAGTGAAAGTATGGTGGAAAAAGGAATAAACTTTATTTTCTGTTTGGGAACTGCCTATGGCATATCTAGCATGGAAAGTGTTTGGAACTCTGTGTCGTTTTCGTTGGTGGGATGGATACACCTCCCACAACGTTTTTATCTCTATTTTTCGTTTTGAGCTCTGGCACCTCTACAAAGCCCTACTTCCCTCTGCAAAGGGCCTTTCTTTTACTTTATGTAATTTTTAATTTGAGTCTCCATTTCTCTTACAAAAGCACCAACTAGGAGACAATATGATCGTGAGTAAGTATTTGGTGTAGCTAATATGCGAGTGTGTTTCATGAATGGGTTAATGTTTAAGAATGATGGGCTACAAATAACTTATTTTAGCGTTGATATTTTGAAAGACATGGTTGCTTGTTGATATGCTTGAGTATCTAAACTATTATGTCAAAACTAGACTATTGCTTTGAATCACATAAAATTCCAAATGTCCATGCTATAAAGAGAAGAATATGATATGACTTGATGAACAACACTCCACATCAAAAATTCTGTTTTTATCACTTACCTACTCGAGGACGAGCAGGAGTTAAGCTTGGGGATGTTGATACGTCTCCAATGTATCTATAATTTTTGATTGTTCCATGTTGTTTTATTATCAATCTTGGATGTTTTATAATCATTTTATATCGTTTTTTTGTACTAACCTATTGACATAGTGCCAAGTGCCAGTTGATGTTTTCTCTATGTTTTTTACATCGCACGAAATCAATATCAAATGGAGTCCAAATGCCCCGAACCATGACGGAGATTTTTATGGGACAGAAGGAAGAAGATGGGCCCTGGTTGCACCTGGGGGGAGTCCCGAGGAGGGGACAACCCACCAGGGCGCGCCAGGAGGCACAGACGCGCCCTGGTGGGTTGTGCCCACCTCGGGTGCCCGCTGGACCGCCTCTTTGCTCTATAAATACCCCAAAAATACCAGAAACCTAGGGGAGTCGACGAAATATTCATATAGCCGCCGCAGAGTCCAGAATCACCAGATCCAATCTAGACAGATCACGGAGGGGTTCACCACTTCCATTGGTGCCTCTCGGATGATGCGTGAGTAGTTCTTTGTAGACCTTTGGGTCTATAGTTAGTAGCTAGATGGCTTCCCCTCTCTCTCTCTCTTGATTCTCAATACAATGGTCTCTTGGAGATCCATATGATGTAAGTCCTTTTGCGATGTGTTTGTTGGGATCTAATGAACTTCGAGTTTATGATCAGTCATATATTTTTATATCCATGAAAGTTATTTGAGTTTCTTTGATCTCTTATATGTGTAATCTCTTATAGCCTCGTATTTCTTCTCCGATATTTGGGTTTTGTTTGGCCAACTTGATCTATTTATCTTGCAATGGGAAGAGGTGCCCGGTAGTGGGTTCGATCTTACGGTGCTTAATCCCAGTGACAGAAAGGGAACCGACACGTATGTAATGTTGCTACTTGGGATAAAGAGATGGGATCCCTATCTGCCGCAATAGATAATGGATCTTGTCTACGTCATGTCATCGTTCTTATTGCATTACTCCATTTTTCCATTAACTTAATACACTAGATGCATGCTGGATAGCGGTCGATGTGTGGAGTAATAGTAGTAGATGTAGGCAGGAGTCGGTCTACTAATCTTGGACGTGATGCCTATGTAATGATCATTGCCTGGATATCGTCATAATTATTTGAAGTTCTATCAATTGCCCAACAGTAATTTGTTTACCCACCGTTTGCTATTTTTCTCGAGAGAAGCCACTAGTGAAACCTACGGCCCCTGGGTCTTCTTTCTCATATATTTGCCTTGCGATCTAATTTTCCTTTGTTCTTTATTCAGATCTATTAAACTAAAAACACAAAAATACTTTGTTGCACTTTATTTTAGATGCGATCTATTATTTCAATCTATTACAATTTTCTCACATCTCCTCACCAATTAATGGCGCCGTTACCCGAAAGGGATTGACAACCTCTTTAACATGTTGGGTTGCGAGTGGCTGTTATTTGTGTGTAGGGGATGTTTACGTTTTGTTGATTCCTTCTCCTACTGGTTCGATACCTTGGTTTCATAACTGAGGGAAATACCTATCGTCGTTGTGCTACATCATCCTCTCCTCTTGGGGGAAATACCGACGTAGTCCTAGAAGACATCATCAACAACTTATCCTTATACTTCTTTATTCATATGATGGTAAAAACGAGTCATTACTTCTTAAGTAACCCGCCCCTTTATACTTCTGCAGTCTCTCATTACATTTAAGCAGCTTAACATGTCAAAAACCACCATCTGCAATTGGGGGCCTTCCCTAGTCACTGAAACCATCCTCAAAGATTATCAAGACCACTGTCTCTTGGCAACTCAGCAGGAAATTGGCTGGCGAGTTAGCCAAGGGGAAAATTCCCCTAGACCCGGTTAAGGAGAGGTTGTAGTTTTTACTGATCATATCCTCAGAGGCTTCACACCGCCCGTGTCAAAATTCTTTTGGGACATCTTGCACTGTTTCAATCTTCATCCTCAAGACATAGGCCCAAATTCAGTATCAAATATCTGTCACTTTCAAATTTTGTGTGAAGCATATCTGCAAATAGAGCCCACTATCGCTCTCTTCAAGGAATTCTTCTATATAAATCACCAGACTGAATGTACGGATGGTCCGAGTCAAGAATTGGGTGGAGTCTCAATCCAGAGATGTAGAGATGGCGGCTTTCCTCCAGCCACCTTGCCAAGCCACCCAAAAGGATGGATAAAGACTTGGTTTTATTCCAAGAACACTGCCCCGGCTGATGAGAACCCTTTGCCGGGTTACAGGGTTGATTGCCTCCCAATAGATGTTGACCTGTCGAGCAAGATTCTTCCGGAGGAACATGCTGAAGCACTCCCATATTATTCAAAAGTTAAGGCCTTGCTAGCCAATGGGTTAATTGGAATTGACCAAACCCGGTGTTGGGTTTCTTGGAGAATCCTCCCCCTAAGCCGCCGGTCCAGCTTAATGTGCGAATACTCATGTGATTCAAATGGCCCTCAGTGGTACAGCTCTGACAATTTTACCGTTGAAGAGATCAATAAAGTTGTAAAGGGCTTGCTTGGGGAGTCTCATGACAACTGCAATAAGACAGGGGCTGCTACTGTTCTTTAAACTCAACCCGGCCCCACCTGTAAGTATTCTTTTATATCCGGCTTAAATGCCTTTTGACTTATTTTGCATCTCACTTGCTAATCCTTTTCCACTACACAGGCCGGCTCCTCCTTTTGGAACAAGAAGAGAAAAACCACCATAGCCAAAGCCAGGACTGGCCCAAATCAGAAAAAGAATAAACTGGCTATTGTGATTGAGCCGCCTGCTATGGGCGAGTCAGCAGACGCTGGCAGTCAATTACAGGTAGAACTCGACTCTCTTGGTCATCTCTTTATTGAATTAGCTGAAGCTTCTTGTTCTCAGGATGAGGTAGCGACTAGCCCGGCTGATGATGTTGAGGTAATTTCTATCTCCTCTGGCTCGGATTCCCCGCCTCCAATGAAGATAAGGCAGGTCATCCAGAAAGTGAGATTCTCAACTAAATGCTCACCTAGATACATACTTTATTTTCAAGAAAACTCAACATGAGTCAAGGCGCCAAACCCAGAGTGGCGGCTCTGGAGATCTGGTGGCGGGTTTAACTCATAAACCCTCCACTACTAGGAAAAGGGCTATAGATAATATGGACATTAATGGCGCACCACTTATGTGGTGCGCCACTGCTAGCGCACCATGTGTTGGTACGCCATTAGTGTCCATCACACTAATGGCGCACCACACACACGGTGCTCCACTACTAACAATTTTTTCCAAAACTAGTAATGGCGCACCAGGGCACAGTGCGCCATTACTAGTTTTAACTAGTAATGGCGCACCACACACTCTATGCGCCACGACTAACAAATTTTTTTAATTTTTTTTCAAAACTAGTAATGGCGCACCAGAGTATAGTGCGCCATTACTAGTTCAAACTAGTAATGCCGCACCACATACACGGTGCGCGACTACTAACATTTACTTTTTTGCAAAACTAGTAATGGCGCACCACCTAACAGGTGCACCATTAGTAACCATGGTTACTATTGGCGCATTTATAGGTGGTGCGCCACTAGTAACCTAAGACCAGCTAGATATTTTGGACAGCCACCTACCACACTCACTTTCCCCACTTCATTCTCTCCACCTCCTCCTCCAAGCTTGTATCGGCTGCCTCCTCCTCCTCACCTCATTTGCACCATAGATTCACCCAAATTAAGTGGTTAAATTACCTTTTTTTTATAGGTAAGTAATGGGAAAGCTTTCTTTATGTTGTAGATCTACTTTTTTCTCCCTCTAACAACATGCACATGCACTTTTTATGGCCTAGCTAGATCTATGTATGTTTGTGGTGTTGCATATGTTTGTGGTGTTGCATATATGTTTGTGTTTGCAGGTACCGGTATTTTAAATGCGATAGTTGCCAATATTTTGCCGGAATGTTGATTCATTTCCATTTCGGCGAGAATTTGGCACTATGCATTCTTTCTGGTCCTATTTTTAGGCAAAGTCATGCCAAATTTTTTCTTGGTTGTGAAATATCCTTTTGCTCTACCCTGCAGGCGACCATGGTCCGCACGATAAACGAAGGCATCGTGAATAGGTTTTTGAGCTCCGCGAAGGCCGAGATGCTTCAAAAGAATGAGACGGAGATAAGATGTCCGTGTCGAAGATGCAAGATGAGGAGCCTTATGGACCCGGATTCTGTACAGGTGCGGGACCACCTGCTCTTGCGTGGTTTCATGGATGGCTATCGGTGGCAAGGTGATGAAGATGATTATGAATTCGTCCCTGGGGGCCGGGCAAGAAATGAGGAAGGGTAGCAAGACAACCACGGCGAGGGCGGGCGAGAAGAGGAAGAATCTCCAGGACATGATCACGAAGTAGATGCAGTACACAGTCATCATGTAGAAGATGCCGGACATGGTGATGAGGGAAGATGCCGGAGCAGACGAAGGGCATGATCATGAAGATGAAGATGCCGGAGCAGACGACGATGGACCATCGATGGGCTGGGTGTAGGACCCTCATATTCAAGAGCTGCTTCTCAAGCAGACGGATAATGCAAGAGCTGTCGCCCGAGAGAAAGGCAAGCTGGATCAACTGGAGATAGACGTGGTTACTCCATTGTATGAAGGATGCAGGCCCGAGGATACCCGCCTGAAAGTACCGCTCATGGCTCTAGAGATGAAGGTAAAACACAAAATGAGCGACGCATGCTTCGGCGAGAACATGTCATTCTGGCACGAACGTCTTCGCAAGGGGAACAAGTGTCCGACCAGTTTCGAGGAGGCAAAGAAAATCGTGTGTCCTCTGGATTTAACGCACGTGAAATACCATGTGTGCATGAACAATTGCATCATTTATCGGGACGAGCACGCGGAGTCTACCATATGTCCGGTGTGCGGCGTCACTCGATACAAGAAGTGGAAGAAAGCACCTCAAAAAGTGGTGTGGTACTTTCCGATCACTCCTCGTCTACAGCGGTATTTCACGGACCCTAAGCTAGCAAAGCTCCTGCGTTGGCACACGGATAGGGAGAAGAAGAAGCGAGAAGATGATGCGGAGATAAATAAAAAGACAAGATGCTGAGTCACCCTAGCCAGTGGCAAGCGTTGAACTTCGAACATCCAGAATTTGGGGACGATCCAAGGAACATCGTGCTAGGCGCGAGCACCAATGGAGTCAATCCGTTTGGCAGCCAGAGAAGTACACATAGCACCTGGCATGTGTTTGTGTGGATGTACAACCTTCCCCCTGGTTGTGCATGAATAGGAAGTACATTCAAATGAGTATGCTAATTGAAGGGCCGAAACAACCAGGGAACGACATCAATCTGTATCTGGGGCTGCTGAAAGAGGATCTAGACACGTTGTGGAAAACGCCAGCCAATACGTGGGACGCCGCAGAGAAAGAATATTTCCCTATGAGAGCCGCACTGCTCACTACGGTGCACGACTATCTCGGTTACGGATATGTCGCGGGGCAGGTGGTCCATGGATTTTCTGGATGCGTCAGGTGCAAGGATGACACAACGTATAGCCAGCTAGATAGAGATCCCAGGTCTTAGAAAACCGTGTTCATGGGACATCGAAGGTGGGTTCATGACGATGACTCATGGAGAAAACGCAAGGATCTGTTCGATGGTGAAACCGAACCCCGAAGACGCCCGCGTATGAGGAGCGGCGAGGAAATAGACGAGCTGTTGAAAAATTGGAAAGATTGCCCACTGCCGGGAAAGAAGCAAAAGGCGCTAGAGCCGGGAAAGAAGCGAAAGGCACCAGAGCCGCTGCTGAAGGTATGGAAAACGAGGTCTGTTTTCTGGGACTTGTCGTACTGGAAGATCCACCGTGTGCCTCACAGCCTTGATGTCATGCATAACTTGGTACCATGCTCAACATGCCAGGGAGGATCAAAGATGGGCCGAAACCAAGGGCAGACTTGAAATCAATGGGCATCAGGGAGGAGCTTCATGCTAATGATGATGATGATTAGGCGAAGTAGGGCACGAAAAGTCGACGCAAAGGCAAAAAGGCCAAGAAGACCGGAAATGACTACCCTCCCGCGTGCTTCACTCTAAGTCAGGAGGAGATTGAGCAGTTTTTCACCTGCCTCGTAGGAGTAAAACTTCCTTACGGTTACGCGGGGAAGATAAGCAGATACCTAGACTCAGCGAAGCAGAAGTTCAGCAGGATGAAGTCTCACGACTGTCACATGCTGATGACGCAGATACTTCTAGTTGCAATCTGTGGGATCATGGACGCGCACGTCCGTGAAACGCTATTTGGCCTATGCAACTTTTTCGACGTCATCTCTCGGAAGTCGGTTGGCGTGAGGCAACTCAGAAGGCTACAGGAAGAGATCGTGGTGATACTATGCGAGCTTGAGATGTACTTCCCGCCCGCATTCTTCGATGTTATGGTGCATCTGCTGGTCCATATTGTGGAGGGTATCATACAACTCAGGCCGACGTTCCTGCACAGCATGATGCCATTCGAAAGGATGAATGGTGTCATCAAAGGATACGTTCGCAACATGTCACGTCCAGAGGGAAGCATAGCCAGGGGCTTTCTGACCGAATAGTGCATCTCCTACTGCACGAATTATCTAGGCATCGAGAACCCCGTTGGTCTGCCCGTCAACAGGCACCTCGGCAGGCTCGCTGGATGGGGTCACCGTGATGGTCGCCGCGAAATGCATGTCGACTTCGAGGGTCGACTCGCCGACTTTGAAAGAGCAAACCTAGTTGCGCTACAACACATAGACATGGTGGATCCTTGGGTGGTAGAGCACAAAACCTTTATTGAGAAGACGTACAATGACCAAGGCCAACAGAGGACGGATGGAGATATAATCAAAGAGCACAACTCATGTTTCACGCGTTGGTTCCAGGAGAAGCTTCTGTCATACCCTTTACATGAGGATTCTTCCACGGAAGAACAACTCATATTCTCCTTGTCACAGGGCGCCGAGCACAACCTGATGACGTATGAGGCGTACGATATCAATGGCTACACATTCTACACCGAGGGGAAGGACATGAAGAGCGATGGTTATCAGAACTCCGGGGTAATGATGGAATCCTACACCGGTAACGACAAGGACAAATACTATGGAAGGATCGAGGAGATCTGGGAGCTGAGCTACGCTGGAGAGAAGGTCCCGATGTTCCGTGTCAGATGGGCCAAGAGCGTCCTAAAAGAAGACCGGTATTTCACCACCATGGTTATACCCGAAGCCAAATGGACCATGGGTACTGGCTTCCCAAGTGGACCAATGCTTCTTCAGTACCGACCCGTCAAAGCCCAGTCGTGTTGTCGTGAGGAGAGGCAAAAGGAAGATCATCAGAATGGATGGAGTCGCCAATGAGCAAGACTTCAACAAGTACGACGACCCAAAGATGGAACATGACGACAACGATGAATTACCAGCATACACCACAAGAAGAGGCAGAACCACCCTACCTAAAGGACGTACATTCAAGAGAAGAACTCCATTTGCGAAAAATAAGGGCAAGAAGATTGTGAACAGATAGCTAGCTAAGATCGATTGTATTTAAATTGTAGCCTTCATTTCTCGATTGTATTTCGACATATGGATATGGGCGGCACTTTTTGAATTCATGAATATTTTGAAATCTGATGATATTTTTTCATATTCATAAATGTTTTCTAAAAAATTATTAGATGCAACTAAAACTCCCAAAAAAATTCAAATAACAAATTTGATGATATTTTTTCATATTCATAAATGTTTTCATATTCATATTTTTTTCATAAATGTTTTGAAATCTGATGATATTTTTCATAAATATTTTTTCCACATTCATAAATGTTTCCAAAAATTATTAGATGCAACTAAAAATCCAAAAAAAAATAGTTAGTAATGCCGCACCAGGGGAGGGTGCGCCATTGCTATGAAGGTATTTATGGCGCACCAAGGAAGGGCACGCCATTGCTAAGAGGTTCATGGTTACAATACTTTTCATGACCACTAGCTTGTTTCTTTGCATCCAGCAAAAATATAAATTTTTTGTATGTGAACTATTAAATGAATGATACATATGAAAAAATAAAAATTATATTCCCGGAAGTTTACTTAAATGATAAGTACTTAAATGTAATAATTTATTTAGTTAATATTAATACTTCTTTTATTTGGGAGTCCAACTGAACCAAATACTAAAGAAGCAATCATAAGTGTAATACTTCCTAAATGTTTTACCAATTCACAAATGAATGCAACTACAAATCCAAAAAAAATACTAATGGCGCACCGGTAAGAGGTGCGCCATTGCTATCCAAAAAAAAGTTACTAATGGCGCACCACTAGGTAGTGCGCCATTGCTATCAAAAAAAATTTTTACTAATGGCGCACTGCTAGGAGGTGCGCCATTGCTAACCCTCCCCCCACTAAAATCCCCAATCTCACATCTCTCTCAGCCCCCCCACTGTGCCGACCCGACCCACTACATCGCCGCCACTCCCCCGACCCACTGCGCCGCCACCGCCCCCGCGCCCCCGCCGCCTCCCCCACACCCGACGACCCCCGCGCCCGCTCCGCCACCGGAGTCGCCACCGGAGCACTAGGAGGAGGAGGAGGCCCACGTCCATCAGGAGAGTTGGCCCGAGCACTTCTTCTTCCTCCGACCAACCCCATCTCGCCGTCGCCACTACTGCTCTGGTCCATCCCCGCGGCAACCGAGGTGTCCACAAGCCCCGTGGAGAGCTCCTCCCTCGCCCCCCTTTCCCCCTTCGATTTAGATGCCGTAGGACGCCGACTCCATTGTGCCAGAAACCTACTTACTGCTGCTGCGCGGCATATGGCCTCGCTGCACGCCGGGCTTCCTTCTGCTGCCCCGTCCTGCTGCACGCGCGTCGCGCCCGGCCGCGCCTCTAAAGTCCCTAGCCGCGAGCCCTGCCTCACCTGGCCGGTAGTCCTGCGCCCATGCTCTACCTCACGTCCACCAGGAGAGCAGGCTTGGTGCCATCTTTTTCTTTGGATATTGAAAAACTAGCTACAAAACATGCATGCTTGGGTGCAGAACGCCATTAGTTTGCATACTGACTGTGTTTGCAAAATGCTCCTCATCAGGGAACTAGCAGGCCAACACACTACCATGTTCTTTATGATGAGAATCACTTCACAGCCGATGCGCTTCAGTCACTAACCAACAATCTCTGCTTCACGTAAGCCTCTCTCTCTCTCTCTCTCTCTCTCTCTCTCTGTTGTGTTGTGTTGTGTTGTCTTGTGACTGATGATGGTTAATTTCTGATCCATATGCAGCTATGCTCGTTGCACTCGTGCGGTCTCTGTTGGTGAGTTCCCTTTTTCAGTTTTCTACCTTAATTTGCTTCAACTTTCATCTGTGCCTTTTCTGTCCAAGTACAGCATTCTTCTGTGGACATTAATACTAGTAGCTTAGGGGCATCTGCCTTATGCCTCTGCTAGTATGTTTTGCTTATCCTGATAGTCATAACAGCTATAGACTAGTAGTGATCTAGCATTCTTATTACCTTGTACCCACCTGTGTGTGTCTTCTCTGATGCTAGTTAGCAATCCCACCACACTGGTGGTTCCTTTAACTCCTTAATAGATTTGTGCTTGACGGCCTTTGGCCTAAAACTCTAAATAAGCATGCATTCCTGACAAAATGAGCCTTAGTTTACACTGAGTATTGTTAGTTTATTGATGAATACACATTCAGTGTCATAGAATTACAGAGATGTTACTCCAACACACATAACAACACCACATTGAGTGTCATACAATTACAGAGATGTAGAGTTGTCACTATTAAATCATTCAAAATTTTCCTGTCTAAATTTTTAGTCAAGCACAACTGAACATGTAACTTGAGAAGATTACTCCAGATTTTGGAAACAATCAATTACTCCAGATTCTGTCAATTACTTGTGTCAATTAATCATGTCAATGAATAAATTAGTTTGCTTCCATCTTTGCTCCCACTCTAAAGATTAATCGTATATGCTTGGAACTAAACAGAATTATACAATGAACTTCTGCAGGCTGATCTGAGTTGGAGCATCCTCTGCAGCCAACTTCTCTTCGGCAAGAGGAAGAAAGGAGAATCAGGGTAGGGTTTCATGGCTAGAAGATATATTGTTGTACAACAATTTGTTACAAATTGCATTTATTTACAAATAAAATGAAATGAACTGTGTTTTTACAATGATGTACAGTTTACAGAAGGTTAGTGGATTGGTCAGCGGATCTGAAGGTCAGTGGATTTCGAGCAGCCAGATCAAAGGTAACTGAAGAAAACACCATTGCTCTGTTATGCTTGTGATGGCCTGAATGATGGTACTTGTGATGGTCTGATAGTTGTAGACATGTTCTGTTGATACTTGTGATGGTCTGATAGTTGTAGACATTGAGAAAGACTTGTAAAGATGATGATCATCTTTTACAGAAAACAATTTCTGTAAACACGTCAGTAACTTTGCTAGTTTGCTGGGTTTTGTCTCCGACCATCGTGTCGTGATGATTTTGCAGGTAGCCCGAGAGGCCCTTGAGTTTGCAGGAATCTCGATTAACTTCCGTTTCGGCAAATTCGGGTACTCCATATGTCCTATTTTCAGCAAAGGTCATGCTGAAATTTTCCGTGAATTTTAGCATGACTTTGCTAAAAATAGGACATATGGGGTACTTGCGACTAATGCATCGGCCGGGGTATCTTAGTACTTAATTAAGTAGGATCAACTGCCCCTTTATTCTTGTTGCATTAAACACATATGTTGAATTCATGTGTGGACAGACGAAACCATGAGTCGTTTATAGTTCAGGAAAAGAATGTTAGCATTATTGTTTGGGGGTTGAAATAATCTATTTGGTGCACTTTGTGCACTTTCTAGTTGAAAAGTGTTAAATGGAGATACTAGATTAGCTTTTTGAGGTATCCCATTGTTAAATGGAGATACTTGCTCGACACCGTCAAGGAGGAATTTACTGAAGTGTCCTCCAGGGGCATCCAACGGCGCCCAAAGAATTAGTCAAGGGGTACGCGGGACAGCTCGGGTGCATTCTCCGGAGCACCGTCTCAATCAACACCGAGAACCTAAGGCATCGTGACCGAGGGAATTTGTGCAGCCTCCTCTTCACGAAGCTTCACGAATGATACAAGTTCCCCGGTGACGTCGCAAACACACGCCTCTTAGGGAATAAAGTGAACAGTGCCGCCCTCACGAAGATGAGCATGGCCCTGGCTACTTGGAGAGGCGCAGTGAAGAGAATGATTGAAAAAGGTGATAGTTATGAGAAGATCAAGGAGAAAAATCCTTCGATCAGCGAAGATGACTACAAGGAGTTCAATATCAAGTGCGAGAGCAACGCAACCGTGGAATCAAGTCAGTGGGGAAAAGATATGCGGGACTTGAACTTATGGGTCCACCAACTCGGTCCTGGCAGTTACAGAGTGGCGGAACCTATATGGGACAAGGAGGACACGGAGTGTGCCGAGCAAGGCCTACCACCCCGCTTCGAGAAATGCCGTGACAAGCAAACCAGGAACTATGTCAGGGCCCGGTACAAGGTGGACCCGGAAACAAAGGAGCTTACCACGGATCCGAAGACCAAGGCACTTGAGCTTGTTCTGGTAAGGAATACACCCCCGCGTAATTAGCTCCATATGGCTGCATTCTAATTAATGAAGCCAAATTTCTAAATGGTTCACATTCCTCTTGCAGGACACTGAAAGCAGTAGCGCGGGGTCGTCTCAGAGCTCCCCTTGGGACAGCACTTTAAATAGGGCGTTGAACATAATGAAAAACAAGGATAAGTTCAGTAAGCCGTCGTCAGCTGGTCGTGTGGCCGGCAAAGGCTTATCCATGAAATGGTTGTCATACTATAACGCTGGTGGGCGAAAGGAGAGAAAGACCAGCTCGGAAAGCCAGTCATGCGAGGTTCAAGAACTCAAGGCACAAGTGGCGCGGATTCCGGAGATGGTCCAAGAGCAAGTGCAACACCAACTGGGAACGACGCTCACCGCCATTGTGCCTACCTTGATTGAGGGGCTGCAAGCATGGATTGCGGGCGGCCAACAGGGGCCGCCCCCGGTTCCCAGCTTCATGGCCAGCAACTCGCACAACACGCAGGAGGCGCCATTGGTGTCGCTGGCGGAGGCGGTATTGGTGTCTCCGACGCCGGCGCGGGCATTGGAGCTTAATGCACCCGGGTGTGCGAAGAATACGCCGGCCGGCACCTCGGCAGCAAGCGGCCCCTCCGTCACTTGCACGCCTGCCGTTGGCGGTGCCTCGACATTAGCCGAGCTCGATGCCATCACAGTAACTAAGCCTCTCTGCTGATGACTTCATGTCCTTGCCTTTGACTGGGCATCCCTGACGCCCTACATGTTTTCGCAGGGCGCCGCCGACGTTCCATGCACTCTCCTGCACTTCGTGGGCGGTGAGTTGATCGATGTCGCCATGGGCAGAATCGTTCAACCGGGCAACCCCATGTTCCACGATAATCCGATGCCACCCACCGTGTATAGGGTTCAACTGGTTCGGGTGCTGCCAGGCTGCGATGACTTGTTACCTCCGTTTCGACCCACTGGGGCCGATGAAGATGATGTGATGACCCTCAGCGCCTGCTTAAGCTGGCCCCTGCTTTGGCTGAAGAGCCAGATTCATTTGGGGGCGGGGGACACCACCCCACAGACAACACCGCTAGTCGTGCTGGCGCCAAGCCATGGCAAGACCGCCGCAACGCTACCGGACATGCCGGACATGCATATGGCACAGGATCCGGACATGCATATGGCACAGGATCTAGACGACGACGACGAGGTACATTTACCAATGTCGATAAGTACTTTGCCAAACATGGGTACGGTGACGAATTCTTGGGGCCTCCTTCTCAAGAACCCAACCCTGCAAAAGACGACTGCGATGTAGCTGGTACCGCGCAAAAACCCAATGGCAACAGGCGTCATCTGGCGTTCAGTTCTCAGGAGATGCCTCCAACTGCCACCTTCATCGAGCCTCAGATAGCCGAGTTGCAAAATATTATCATCCCCAACACACTCAAGAAGGCGGTCTCTGAGCATAACTGAATCCCATTACAGCAGAAGAAGAAGGGACGGAAAAGAAAGACTACCAAGGGTGCGAGCCAGCCAGCACCGAGAATGATCCATGCTTAGGATGGGCCACCTTCACCTAAGGATATCTCTAGGAGGTTGCATGTGGCGGGTAGGCCGATGCTACCGACTAATCTTCTTAATGCTGCAACCGGTGCTATGCAGAGTCTGCATGACAGTGTTCTTTCTTTGGAGAAGCGGCGTCTCTCCGAGAATGATGTGGCATACCCGGTTTTCGTGGCCAAGGTGCCAGAGGGCAAGGGCTTTGTGGATAGCACCATCAGGGGTATGATCGTCCTGCGGTTTGATGACATCTTCGCTATGTTTAACCTTCATCCGCTGCACTACACCTTCGTTCGGCTATTTTCGTTGAGTATGGAGATGCTGATCATTAGAGACAAGACCCCGGACATCGTGATAGTCGACCCCTTCTACATGCGTGCCAAGATCTTGGGCAGCGCTGGGGACCGGCAAGTCGCGAGTTCACACCTCGAAGGCGTCATTCTGGCAAACCCAGATAAGGATAACTTCCGCGTGCCTTACTTTCCCGAGTAAGTCATCCCCTCACCGCCCCGTAACATATGATTTCATAAATTTCGATCATTCTTTTTTTTCTAACATTCCGTGTTTTGTGCAGTGACACACATTGCACACTCATCCTCTTAAGCCCAAAATATTCCATGGCCACGTACTTTGACTCGGACCGTCAATCGAAGAAAGACTACACAAATATCAAGAAAGTTCTTGATGATGTTCTCCCCGGCTACGCCAGATCTGGAGGCACCTTCAGCAGGCTAATTCGTAGGTACGGCAAGCACGTGTCCACCCACAATACAACGTTCCCCTGTGTCAAGCAGCCTCCTGGCAGTTAGAAGGATGCCTGCTACGCCCTCCATCACATGCGAGCGACCGTACGGGACCATAATCACCTTATGCTACCAAATAATCTCAAAGATTGGGCCACACGCTTGTCGGCAATCCAGGACGCGGACATTAGACAAGAATTCTTTCGCATCCAGTCGGAGTTTGCGGAAATCATCCATCAAGATGTCCTTCGTACCTCGGGGCAGTTCTACCTCAGATATCAACCGTCCAACAGTGGGATAGAAACAACGCTACAAATGCAGGCTGACAACGCCCGCGATTTCATGACCATCATGAAAGATGGCGGCTTCATCCATGCTCCGGTCCCTGAGTCGAGTCGAAAGTAGTGATGCTATGTAGTTCTGAAATGTCGATTAGCTCATGTTTTAATTAAACTTTAATGAACTTGTATGTATCTTTGGTTTGGACAGTCGTTCAACTTGTATGTAATCGATGCTATTTATTAGTAGGACCATGAATCGTGCTATTAATGTGTTGTTTTTCTCTTCTGATCCTTTTGTTGCATACTTATATATTGCTTATGTATTGTCTGTGAATTGCTACTAACATTTTGTTTGGCTAGTGCATAGAGATGCCGTCGTATGTCGTGTACAAGGGTAAGGTTCCTGGAGTCTACGAGGACTGGAAGGAGTGTCGGAGACAGGTTCACCGTTTCAGCGGTAACAGTTACAAAGGGTACACCACTAGGGTGGAGGCGGAAGCTAGATACGCGCGCTATCTAGCAGGAGAGAGGAGGGAGCGTTGGAGGAACCAGATGAAGACCAGTTTCATCGCGATGATGCTCATCGTGATGACCGTAGCTCTCTTCTATGTGATGGTAGTTTAGATGATCGATATCGACTTGTAATGTGAAGACAAACTCGCTACTCGCGGTCTCAAGACTTGTAATTTTCTAACTTTGTTCGGTATTTTGAATTCGGAGACTAATCTTCTATTGTATTCGATAAATCTGTTGTTTATATGTTGTGCTGTCTATATTCTATGCAGTAATTTATTTTGTAACCTGTGCAAATATCAGAAAATAAAAAAAATCCTAATATTCATACTAGTGGCGCACCAAACTGCACTTTAGTGGCGCACTGCAATAAACACACTAGTGGCGCATTACCTAGAAGTGCGCCAATAGTAACCTAGAGCACAAGGTAAATATGGCCCCCTGGGAGGCATAGTAATGGCGCACCGTTTGACATACTAATGGTGCACTCCCTGGTGCTCCACTATTGTCTGGTATACTAATGGTGCACCAGGGGTGTGCCATTAGTATTAATTACTAGTGGCGTGATGATAGTGGCACACCTGTAGTGCGCCATTAATGGCCAAAACAGGTGCGCCACTGATCAGCCTTTTCCTAGTAGTGCTCTGCTCATAAACGGCCTGCTGAGGTGCCACACAGTCCAACTTCTTCTTTACCCAAAGTCGGCCTTATAAGGCGTCCTCTTAACCCTTCTGATTCCTATTACTGGGAGTCACCACCGTCTTTGGACGGCCCATCTTGAACATATTTGCCTACTTTCGTTATCAATCCTAGGTAAGTATCTGCACTTTTTAATTGGGACTCGCCTTTAAATTGTTTACTCTGTGTTTCTGAGCCTATTATCCTGATTAAAGGGCCCATGCCAAAATTAAGAAAAGGAAGGTGGGCGACTCTTCGAAGACCACCGAAATCTCAGAGTCAGAGGACCAGGTAGTAGTGACCCCAGAGGTCAATATTGAAAACCCAAAGGACCATCACAACAACCAGGATGACCCACCCCACAAACTGAAGTAACAGCTGCCGAGGTTATGGGTATTGATGGTAACCCGGTGGATAATCCTGACCGGCCAAGCCCTATTCCTTCTTCAACTTCCGTCAAGCCAACCGAAGAGACCCCACCTGAGGAGAATACTGATCACATTGCCATTATTGGGGTGACTCAGAAGATACCAGAGCCGTCCAACGTGCTAGCTAAGCACACAGCCAAAGAAGAGACGCCCTTGCGGGAAAAGGGTAAGTCAAAACTGGAGCTGCGCAATTATGAGGAGTTGAGTGCTGAAGAACTTCATGCTGGCTATTTAAGCCGCCTGGCTACAAGTCGTGATATGGAAACCAGTTTAGTTAATATGATGAAGAGGAAATATGAGGTACATTCCATTATCCCCAGCTATATATACTTATGTAGCCCCAAGTCTTAATCATAGGAGAAACTTGAGTATGGTTAAGATTTAAATAAAAATCTGTATAATTCAGCCCCCAAAAGCCGGCTTATCCTTATGAGATGAGCCGGGTCTTTCAAGCATAATTACATTGAACAATCATCTGTAGCCCCCAAGGGTCGTCTTATCTTTATAAGATGAGCCGGGTCTTCTACAACATATATTGAAAAGAGCGACTTACATTAGCTCCCAAGTGCCAAGGACACTGCATGTAATGTGTTTGTGACTTAAATAAATTTGCCATATTATCCTTGTTTAATGCCGACGGAACCAAACTAGCAGACTTATATTGTTCTTTCTTTAATAATGAACTTCTCTTTGAATTTTGTAGGAAGCTTTAAGCTGGGCGAGTCAAATATAGACAACTTAAAGAAAATTGTGGAATCAGAACAGGTTGTACGTGCCAAGGCTAAATCAAGATTGAAATTGTCTTTGGAGGACTTAGAAAAAGTCAAGGCAAACTTTGATGCTGAAAGATCTGCCATTGGAACTGAGAAGGCTGCCTTATTGAAATGTGCATAAGATGCCGAAAACCAACTTAAGCCGATGGCTGCAGAATTGGCCGGCTTAAAACACCATATATCTCAAATGACTATTGCCATCTTTGGTAAGTAAGATTTGCAATCAATTGAAATAACTTGCCTGGTGACTTGAAATATATGAATCTAACTCGCCTGACGACTCTTGCTTTGAATGTATGACAGGTGCCAGGAGTGCCAACCTTGGGCAAAGTGTTTAGACAAAATTGAAAGCTGTCTACTCCTTAATGAAGAAATTATATGTTGGAAGCCTTCGCACTCTAGTGGATGTATCCAATGGCAAGAAGCCACCACGGCTCATCAAATATGTATTGGATCATCTATCCACAATGCCGAGTCAAATTGAAGAACTGAAGAAGTCAGCCGCCCGTGCAGGAGCAATAGCCGGCTTCAGGCAAAAGCTTATCAAATGGAACTAGATCCTAAAGAGATGGCTGGCGGGTTTCTAGGATACAAGGTGATTGGTCTGTCTTCAATGAATCAGACTATGCCAAGTGCAACAAAGAGATGCGTCCATTGGCGTGTCAACTTGCTCAAGAACTGGATCTGCAGATGTACTAGCTGGCTTATGACAACAATAATAGGCGAATCAAGGCGCCTTCATTTGACGTTGCAGATCTGAGTCCTCAAAGGCGTAAGCATACTTTTTTTGATATCGACCCTTCTTCTATCATCAACAATGAAGAAGTCTTTGAGGCTTTAACTAGTATCGACTGGACCTCGGACAATCTTCAGATCGAAAATGATGATGAGTCGGCCCAGGATGAACCAGGAACCTCTACAACAGGGCAACAACCAAGTGTTCACCCAGAGGGCACTAACCCGGATGGCACAGAGGCTGGCTCAAAGGAGTAATATAACTCCTTAAAAACTTGTTTGAAAAACTTTTGGGCTCAACTGAAGCCTTGTAATAGCCATAGTTAAAAATAGTTGGTTGCCTTGTCATGCCTCCATGCATGTTGTAATTATTTGGTCCAGCACTATCGTGCCAATCCTTGTTGGATGTTTGAGCGAGCTTGCGATCCATATTTGCTTTGCAGTGCCAATTGAATGAAGTTGCTCATCTGATATCTTGACATATAGGCTACAAGAGGTTATAATATAACTCACCTTTGCCCAAAGTGGCGACTTATAATCGCAACACTTAATTGCTTAAAAGCAATGGCGGGTTAACGACCCAATGACTCCTTGTCATAAAATAATTTAAGGTGTTAACTTGGCAGATCATGGCCTGAATAAGCTCAATACTAATCAATGCTAACACGGGCATCTTCTGACTCGGGAATTTCAGAGTTTTGCACATAAATATGATCAAGAGCATTAAATTTCTTGCGAAGACAAAAAATAAACCATACAAACATGTATATCACAATATTTGCAAGTCGGCCTTTTAGGCTCAATAAAAACACCGGCTTTTGTAGCTCGAGTCTTGCTTCAAAGAAGCTTGGCTTGATAGCCTTGGTTTATCCTTGCTATCAGTAAGCTGGGCTCTCTGATGACTTAAGCCACTGTTTTAACTATGACAAGTTCAGGGTCTTTAAATATTGACTAGTCAAGCGTATGGCGGGTCACCTTATTCGGAGTAGCATAAGCATACGGTCAGGTTTAACCAATAATGTGGAATTTTTGCTGGGTCAAAAGAGTGAGTAAGCTAAACTCGGTAAGTTGGAAGCCCCCAAATGCCCTTATGATCAATTAATAAAAGACTCATGCACAAAATATGAGATGAAACGACAGAGGCCCCGTGTTTCGGGGGTGCCGGCTTTATTACTTTGATCATAAAAATATATACATGCTATGTATGTACAATGATTGGAGACAGTGGCTCAAGTGTAGTAAGGCCGAAGATGAGCAATAATCCAAGGCTTGTGGTCTCCTCCTCAGAGGTACGTGACTTATCGTTGATAACCCGCAAGTATACGGGATAGTTGTAGCCTCTTTCGATAAGTAAGAGTGTCGCACCCAACGAGGAGCTAAAGGTAGAACAAATACTCTCTCAAGTCCTATCGGCCACTGATGCGACTCTACACATGCTTGACGTTCGCTTTACCTAGAACAAGTACGAAACTAGAAGTACTTTGTAGGTGTTGTTGGATAGGTTTGCAAGAAAGTAAAGAACGCGTAAATAAAAAGTAGGGGCTGTTTAGATAAAGATGCAATAAAGTAAATATAGCGAGTGTGGAAAAGTGGTGGTAGGAGTTGTGGAATTGTCCCTAAGCAATTGACTACTTTACTAGACCGATAGCAAGTTTTATGTGGGAGAGGCCACTACTAGCATGTCATCCCTGACTTGGAATTCTATGCACTTTTGATTGGAACTATTAGCAAGCAGTCCGCAACTACTAACATTCATTAAGGTAAAACCCAAACATAGCATTAAAATATATTGGTCCCCCTTCAATCCCGTATGTATCAATTTCTATGCTAGGTTGAAGCTTCTGTCACTCTAGCCCTTCAATACATAGTCCTATCAACATACAACTAACCCTAAGGTGTGATCCACGCGCGCGCTCATATGATGGGCACCAAAGGACAGCAACATAACCACAAGAAAATTAAATCAATCATAGCAATTCATCAACCACCAATAGGACAACGAAAATCTACTCAGACATCATAGGATGGCAACACATCATTGGAAAATAATATGAAGCATAAAGCACCATGTTCAAGTAGAGGGTACAGCGGGTTGCGGGAGAGTGGACCGCTGTAGATAGAGGGGGGAAGGTGATGGAAATGTTGGTGAAGATGGCGGAGGTGTTGGTGAAGATCGCGGGGATGATGATGGCCCCCGGCGGTGTTCCAGCGCCATCGGAAGCAAGGGGAAGAGAGCCCCCCTTCTTCTTGTTCTTCCTTGACCTTCTCCCTAGATGGGAGAAGGGTTTCCCCTCTGGTCCTTGGCTCCCATGGCGTGGGAGGGGCGAGAGCCCCTCCGAGATTGGATCTATCTCTCTGTTTCTGCCTTCTGGAATTCTGCCCTGGCACCGTTTCCTTTATATCTGGAGATCCGTAACTCCGATTGGATTGAAACCTTCGCCCAGATCGTTTTCCAAAAATTAGCTTTCTTGCGGCCAAAGAAGGGCATCAACCGCCTTACGGGTGGCCCACGAGGGCAGGGGGTGCGCCCACTTTAAGTGGGCGTGGGCCCCTATCTCGTGGCCACCTCGGGCATCGTCTCGCATTGATTCTTCCTCCCAAAAATCAAAAATAGTCCAAAATAATTCTCCGTCTGTTTTTATCCCGTTTGGACCCCGTTTGATATGGGGTTTTGCGAAACCTAAAACATACAACAGACAGGAACTGGCACTGGGCACTGGATCAATATGTTAGTCCAAAAAAATAGTATAAAAAGTTGCCAAAAGAATATGAAAGTTGTAGAATATTGGCATGGAACTATCAAAAATTATAGGTACGACGGAGACGTATCAGCATCCCCAAGCTTAATTCCTGCTCGTCCTCGAGTAGGTAAATGATAAGAAAGATGATTTTTGATGTGGAATGCTACCTAGCATAATCTTGATCATATGTCTAATCATGGCATGAATATTAAGACATGAGTGATTCAAAGCAATAGTCTATCATTTAACATAAAAACAATAATACTTCAAGCATACCAACCAAGCAATTATGTCTTATCAAAATAACACAGCCAAAGAAAGCTCATCCCTACAAAATCATATAGTCTGGCTATACTCCATCTTCATCACACAAAGCATTCAAATCATGCACAACCCTGATGACGAGTCGAGCAATTGGTTCATACTTTTTAACGCGCTTCAGCTTTTTCAACTCTTACGCAATACATGAGCGCAAGCCATGGACATAGCACTATGGTGGTATATGGTGGTGGTTGTGAGGAAAAAAAGGGAGAAGATAGTCTCACATCAACTAGGCATATCAACGGGCTATGGAGATGCCCATCAATAGATATCAGTGTGAGTGAGTAGGGATTGCCATGCAACGGATGCACTAAGAGCTATAAGTGTATGAAAGCTCAAACTGGAAACTAAGTGGGTGTGCATCCAACTTGCTTGCTCATGAAGACCTCAGGCGTTTGAGGAAGCCCATCATCGGAATATACAAGCCAAGTCTATAATGAAAATTCCCACTAGTATATGAAAGTGATAACTCAAGAGACTCTCTATATGAAGAACATGGTGCTACTCTGAAGCACAAGTGTGGTAAAAGGATAGTAACATTGCCCCTTCTCTCTTTTTCTCTCATTTTTTATTTTCTCCTTTTCTTTTTTCTTTTTGGTGGGCTTCTTTGGCCTCTTTTTTTATATTTGGGATTCTTTGGCCTCTTTTATTTTTCATAAAGTCCGGAGTCTCATCCCGACTTGCGGGGGAATCATAGTCTCCTTCATCCTTTCCTCACTGGGGCAATGCTCTAATAATGATGATCATCACACTTTTATTTACTTACAACTCAATATTACAACTCGATATCTCAAACAAAGATTTGACTCTATATGAATGCTTCTGGCGGTGCACCGGGATGTGCAATGATCTAGCATAGCAATGACATCAAAAAACGGATAAGCCATGAAAACATCATGCTAGCTATCTTACGATCATGCAAAGTAATATGATAATGAATGTTCAAGTCATGTATATGATGATGATGGAAGTTGCATGGCAATATATCTCGGAATGGCTATGGAAATGCAATGATAGGTAGGTATGGTGGCTGTTTTGAGGAGGGTAAATAATGGGTTCATGATACCGGCTAAAGTTGCGCGGCACAATAGAGGCTAGCAAAGTGGAAGGGTGAGTGTGTGTATATCCATGGACTCACATTAGTCATAAAGAACTCATATACTTATTGCAAAAGTCTACTTAGCCCTCGAAGCAAAGTACTACTACGCATGCCCCTAGGGGGATAGATTGGTAGGAAAAGACCATCGCTCGTCCCCGACTGCCACTCATAAGGAAGACAATCAAAAAACACTTCATGCTCCAACTTCGTTACATAACGGTTCACCATACGTGCATGCTACGGGACTTGCAAACCTCAACACAAGTAATTCTCAATTTCACAATTACTCAACTAGCACGACTCTAATATCACCACCTTTATATCGCAAAATTATTGCAAGGAATCAAACATATCATATTCAGCGATCTTACAAGTTTATGTAGGATTTTATGACTAACCATGTGAATGACCAATTCTTGTCATCTCTCTAAAAAGATATAAGTGAAGCAAGAGAGTTTAATTCTTTCTACAAAAGATATGCCCATGCTCTAACAATTATAAGTGAAGCAAAAGAGCATTCTACAAATGGTGGTTTTCTATGTGAAGAGAAACAGGCAATCCAGACTTCAAATGATATAAGTGAAGCACATGAAGCATTCTATAAAGCCATACTCAAAAGATTTTAAGTGAAGTGCAATGAGCATTCTATAAATCAACCAAGGACTATCTCATACCAGCATGGTGCATAAAAGAAAAAGTGAAAACTAATTGCAAAATACGCTCCAATACTTGCACATATCGCACGAACGAAACGAATACGAAAACATACCGATACTTATTGAAGAAAGAGGGTATGCCTTCCGGGGCATTCCCAAGCTTAGACACTTGAGTCTCCTTGAATATTTACTTGGGGTTCCTCGGGCATCCCCATGCTTGAGCTCTTGCCTCTCTTCCTTTTCCTCATATCAAGACCTCCTCGTTTAGACACTTCATCCACACAAAACTTCACCAAAAAACTCGGTAAGATCCGTTAGTATAATAAAGCAAATCACCACTCTAAGTACTGTTGAAAACCAATTCATATTTTGTTTTTGCATTGTGTCTACTGTAACATAACTTTTTCATGGCTTAATCCACTGATATAAATTGATAGATTCATCAAAACAAGCAAACTATGAATCAAAAACAGAATCTGTCAAAAACAGAACAGTCTGTAGCAATCTGAACATCTACCATACTTCTGGTACCCCAAAAATTCTACCAAAATTAGGAAAAATAAACAAGTTGTACAGCAAGACAGGGCAAAAAGAATCAGAACCGTTTGACATATCAGTTGAAAATGTAAAATTGTGCACTACAGCCAAAGTTTCTGTCCTGCACCGTACAAACCAACAAGCATTGTAAACATCCTAAAGGCAAACCTTAGCACATTATTTTTATAATACAATGGAATTATACAAGTGGATAATTATTTTTGATGAAAATTTTCTGTAATCAAGATTCACAAAGTTTCCATGAGCATGAACAAAGTTCAAGGAGCTCTCCCACTTCAACAATGCTTGCTTTCTCACTTTCACTTTCCTTTTTGAAAAGTTTTGGGTTTCCCTCTTTATTTTTTTGTTTTTAAACTATATAAAAGCACTCAACAGAAATAAATGAATCTCTAAAACTTCCGGGTTGTCTCCCTGGCAGCGCTTCCTTTAAAGCCATTAAGCTAGGCATATAGTGCTCAAGTAATGGATCCACCCGGATCCCAAGGTATATCAAAGCCAATTTTAATTAACAATGGTTTGTAATTTAGTAGTGAGCACAAAGTAACATATATCATGTAATGACGAAGTATAACTCTCTTCCTATGCATTGGCATGTCATAAAAGAACAATTCATGCACACATAGTAAAGGCCAATGCATAGTATAAGCAGATTCTTGCAATTCTATCATATTGGAAACATAGAGAGGTGGAGATATAGTTCCTCTCTCATCATAATTGCAAGTAGGAGCAGCAAGCACATGCATATTACATTCATCAAAAGTATCATGTGCAATGGTAAAAGGCAACCCATCAATGTAATCCTTAATAAGCACAAACTTCTCCGATATAGTGTAGTCGGGAGAATTCAAAAAGATAATAGGACTATCATGCGTGGGTGCAATAGCAACAATTTCATGTTTAACATAAGGAACTATAGAAAGTTCATCTCCATAAGCATAATTCAGATTGGCATCTTGGACACAAGCATAGCAAGCATCATCAAAAAGGGATATTTCAAATAAATTCAAGGGATCATAGCAATCATCCTTCGGTAAGCACGAAGGGGAATTAAACAATGTATGAGTTGAAGAGTTACTCTCATTAGAAGGTGGGCACGGGTGATCAATCCGCTCTTCCTCCTTTTGTTCTTCGCTCTCCTCGTCATCTTTTTCATCCAGTGATCTCACAGTTTCATCAATTTCTTCTTCCATAGCTTCCTTCAAAATATTAGTCTCTTCTTGGACAGCGGAGACTTTCTCAATAAATGCATTAATATTGTAATTGTATTCATAATTCTCATAGCAATATTTCAATATAGCAAAATTTTCAGGCCTATAAACACCATCATCATCAAAAGCTTCATACTTTTCAAATAAAGATTCAATTTCATAAGCAGCCTTAAAAGCAACAAATTCTTCTATTTGTTCAACATCATAGTAATCATATATACCATTAGCATAAGAAGCTAAGGTTTCATTATCATTAAATTTGCATGAAAAGGGAAGCTGTGGAGCCTTCATCCTAGAGCAACAATTATAATCATATCTCAAGCATAGATCCCGAGCATACCAACGCAAGATATTAATTTGATACCATAATATTTTCCCTTTTTGTGTAAAGCGGTAATCCCTAAAGTATTCACGTTGGTCCAACGTGTCTCCCATTATAAAGTTGAATGGGGTTTTCTCAGGATTATCAAAGTAGTACAAAATATTTCTCACATGATGATCATCGAGGGTTTTAGGAGTTACCCCATTTCCATGAGTAGCAAGTACACCTAATTTTTTTGGTATTTCGTGTTCCATATCCATAACTAAAGATAGAGAACAACTAAGAACAACAAATAAAAATTACTTAGTGATAAAGCAAACAAGCACACACGAGAATATTCACCCCACGCTGTGACTCCTCGGCAACGGCGCCAGAAAAAGGTCTTGATAACCTGCAAGTATATAGGATAGTTGTAGCCTCTTCCGATAAGTAAGAGTGTCGAACCCAACGAGGAGCTAAAGGTAGAACAAATAATCTCTCAAGTCCTATCGGCCACTGATACGACTCTACGCACGCTTGACGTTTGCTTTACCTAGAACAAGTATGAAACTAGAAGTACTTTGTAGGTGTTGTTGGATAGGTCTGCAAGAAAGTAAAGAACGCGTAAATAAAAAGTAGGGGCTGTTTAGATAAAGATGCAATAAAGTAAATATAGCGAGTGTGTAAAAGTGGTGGTAGGAGTTATGGAATTGTCCCTAAGCAATTGACTACTTTCCTAGACCGATAGCAAGTTTTATGTGGGAGAGGCCACTGCTAGCATGTCATCCCTAACTTGGAATTCTATGCACTTATGATTGGAACTATTAGCAAGCAGTCCGCAACTACTAACGTTCATTAAGGTAAAACCCAACCATAGCATTAAGATATATTGGTCCCCCTTCAATCCCGTATGTATCAATTTCTATGCTAGGTTGAAGCTTCTGTCACTCTAGCCCTCCAATACATAGTCCTATCAACATACAACTAACCCTAAGGTGTGATCCACGCGCGTGCTTGTATGATGGGCACCAAAGGACAGCAACATAACCACAAGCAAATTAAATCAATCATAGCAATTCATCAAACACCAATAGGACAATGAAAATCTACTCAGACATCATAGGATGGCAACACATCATTGGAAAATAATATGAAGCATAAAGCACCATGTTCAAGTAGAGGGTACAGCGGGTTGCGGGAGAGTGGACCGTTGTAGATAAAGCGGTGAAGGTGATGGAGATGTTGGTGAAGATGGCGGAGGTGTTGGTGAAGATCGCGGTGATGATGATGGCCCCGGTGGTGTTCCGGCGCCACCGGAAGCAAGGGGAAGAGAACCCCCCTTCTTCTTCTTCTTCTTCCTTGACCTTCTCCCTAGATGGTAGAAGGGTTTCCCCTCTGGTCCTTGGCTCCCATGGCGTGGGAGGGGCGAGAGCCCCTCATAGATTGGATCTATCTCTCTGTTTCTGCCTTTTGGAATTCTGCCCTGGCACCGTTTCCTTTATATCTAGAGATCCGTAAATCCGATTGGATTGAAACCTTCGCCCGGATCATTTTTAAAAAAATTAGCTTTCTTGGGGCCAAAGAACGGCATCAACCGCCTTACAGGTGGCCCACAAGGGTGGGGGGCGCGCCCACTTTAAGTGGGCGTGGGCCCCTATCTTGTGGCCACCTCGGGCATCGTCTCGCGTTGATTCTTCCTCCCAGAAATCACAAATATTCCAAAATAATTCTCCATCTGTTTTTATCCCGTTTGGACTCCGTTTGATATGGGGTTTCTGCGAAATATAAAACATGCAATAGACAGGAAATGGCACTGGCACTGGATCAATATGTTAGTCCTAAAAAATAGTATAAAAAGTTGCCAAAAGAATATGAAAGTTGTAGAATATTGGCATGGAACAATCAAAAATTATAGGTACGGCGGAGACGTATCAGCATCCCCAAGCTTAATTCATGCTCGTCCTCGAGTAGGTAAATGATAACAAGACAATTTTTGATGTGGATTGCTACCTAGCATAATCTTGATCATATGTCTAATCATGGCATGAATATTAAGACACGAGTGATCCAAAGCAATAGTCTATCATTTGACATAAAAACAATAATACTTCAAGCATACCAACCAAGCAATTATGTCTTATTGAAATAACATAGCCAAAGAAAGCTCATCCCTACAAAATCATATAGTCTGGCTATGCTCCATCTTCATCACACAAAGCATTCAAATCATGCACAACCCCGATGACGAGCCGAGCAATTGGTTCATACTTTTTAACACGCTTCAGCTTTTTCAACTCTTATGCAATACATTAGTGCAAGCCATGGACATAGCACTATGGTGGTATATGGTGGTGGTTGTGAGGACAAAAAGGGAGAAGATAGTCTCACATCAACTAGGTATATCAACGGGCTATGGAGATGCCCATCAATAGATATCAATGTGAGTGAGTAGGGATTGCCATGCAACAGATGCACTAAGAGCTATAAGTGTATGAAAGCTCAAACTGGAAACTAAGTGGGTGTGCATCCAACTTGCTTGCTCATGAAGACCTCAGGCGTTTGAGGAAGACCATCATCGGAATATACAAGCCAAGTTCTATAATGAAAATTCCCACTAGTATATGAAAGTGATAACTCAAGACACTCTCTATATGAAGAACATGGTGCTACTCTGAAGCACAAGTGTGGTAAAAGGATAGTAACATTGCCCCTTCTCTCTTTTTCTCTCATTTTTTATTTTCTCCTTTTCTTTTTTCTTTTTGGTAGGCTTCTTTGGCCTCTTTTTTATATTTGGGCTTCTTTGGCCTCTTTTATTTTTCATAAAGTCCGGAGTCTCATCCCGACTTGTGGGGGAATCATAGTCTCCTTCATCCTTTCCTCACTGGGGCAATGCTCTAATAATGATGATCATCGTCAGAATATACAAGCCAAGTTGCCAAAAGAATATGAAAGTTGTAGAATATTGGCATGGAACAATCAAAAATTATAGATACGACGGAGACGTATCAATCGTGTTCACGTATGTCGATGAGATAATAAGACCCATTGTTGAGGTTTTTGCTGACCACAAAGGGTCCTTCCCAAGGGGGTGATAGCTTATGCATGCGTGTCTGATCTTGAATCAGACGGAGCACAAAGTCGCCCTCCTGGAATGTCCAGCTTCGAACTCTGCGGATATGATAGCGACTCAGGTTGATGTCTACCACACAACTTCTTCTTGCAGACTTGTGTTGGGCCTCCAAGCACAGAGTTTTGTAGGACAGTAGCAATTTTCCCTCAAGTGGATGACCTAAGGTTTATCAATCCATGGGAGGTAGGATGAAGATGGTCTTTCTCAAACAACCCTGCAACCAAATAACAACACACGAAATACAATGGTAATTTGTATAGGAGCACAAGTTCAGCGAAGAGATGGTGATAAAAGCATAATAATTATAGTAGATATTGATTTTTCTAATACGAACAATAAAAAATAGCAAGATAGCAATTGATAAAACGGAGAACAAACTGTATTGCAATGCTTGAAAATGATGCCTAGGATCCGTACTTTCGCTAGTGCGATCTCTCGACAATTCTAGTATAATTGGATCATATAACCATCCCTCAAAGTGCGATGAAGAATCACTCCAAAGTTCCTATCTAGCGGAAAACTTAACAACCTATGTTCTCAGTAGAACTCCAAATTTTCTGTAGGGTACAAAACCACCTCAAAGCTATTGTTTTCGATCAATCTATCCTAGAGTCTGTACTAAAATAACACCAAGCTATTCTTTCCGATCGATCTATCCAAGAGTTCGTACTAAAATAACACCATATGATACACATATATTAACAAAGCCCACGATACATCAAGATCATGACATCTCAAGAACACGAGAGAGAGAGATTAAACACATAGCTACTTGTACAATCCCTCAGCCCTGAGGGTGGACTACTCCCTCCTCATCATGGTGGCCACCGGGATGATGAAGATGGCCACCGGTAATGATGAAGATGGCCACCGGTAATGATTTCCCCCTCTGGCAAGGTGCCGGAACGGGTCTAGATTGGTTTTTTGTGGTTACACAGGCTTGCGGCGGTGGAATTTCTGGTCTAGGGTTATTTCTGGGGGTATGTATTTATAGGATTTTCTGGTGTCGCTTTCACGCGAAGATGGCCCACGAGGTGAGCACAACCCACCTGGACGCGCATGGTCCTCCTCGCGCACCCAGGTGTCTTGTGCACACCTCCTTCACCTTCAGGTCCTCCCACGAAGCTTTTAGTGCCTCTTTTGTTCCAAAAAGATCATCAAAAAGTTTTGTTGCATTTGGAGAACTTTTATTTCTGCACAAAAAACAAAACCAAGGTAGTTCTGCTGAAAACAACGTTAGTCCAGGTTAGTTCCATCCAAATCATACCAAAACCATATAAAATTATTGTAAAAATAGCATGAATACTTCATAAATTATAGATACGTTGGAGACGCATCAGCATCCCCAAGCTTAATTCCTACTTGTCCTCGAGTAGGTAAATGAGAAACGAAATAATTTATGAAGTGTGAATGCTAGCAAAGTGCATAAGTTTGATCAATGATAATTTCAATCACTTTTCCTATCATCACAACAGCAACTCTTTCTCATAAAACTCATCATGTTAATGTAGCAACCAATTCACATGTTATGGTTCAAACAATGAATTCTCTTGAAACTTAACAACCTGTGTTCTCAATCACCAAGCAATTGCAATTCAACTTATTCAACAAAGTCTAAGTAAGAGCTCCACATACTCAATCATCATATAGTGTTCTATGATTGCTAGTACTCAAAGCATATTCTTAGACCAAATGGCATCCATCGAACACAGAGAAAGATAGGGGCTTAATGTTTCGCCGCCCAACTCATTTATCATAGAGATAATTGTCAACTACAGCTGTGTAATTCTTGTCTTTAGACCTCTTGAATGGCCCAACCATATCAGGCCCCCAGACCACAAACGGCCAAGTGATTGGAATCATCCGCAATTCCTGAGGCGGAACATGAGCTTGCCTCGCAAATTTCTCACACCCATCACACTTGCTAACGATGTCCTCTGCATCAGCATGAGCTGTCAACCAGAAAAACCCGTGACGAAAAGCCTTTGCCACCAAAGATCGTGACCTGGCGTGATGACCACAATCACATGAATTTCTTGTAAAATTTCACGGCCTTCTTCAGGAGAAACACAACATTGGAACACGCCGGTCACACTACATGAGTGCAACTTGCCATTGACAATAGTCATGGACTTGGACCGCCTTGTGATCTCCGTGCCAAATTTTCATCTACCGGTAACTTGCCTCGAGTTAGCTAAGCCAGGTAAGGCATCGCCCAGTCAGGAATAGCACGAAGAGCCACCACCAATTGTCCCTCCGGGTCAGGAATAGCAAGATCTTCCTCTGAAGGTACTTTAACGGAAGGATTTTGCAGTACATCAAGGAACACATTGGGAGGAACCGGCTTACAGTGTGACACGAGCCGAGACAGTGCATCAGCCGCCTCGTTTTTCTTGCTGCCTATGTGATCCACCTGATAACCTTTAAAGTGACCAGCAATATTATCCACTGCCTGGCGATAAGCCGCCATAAGCGGGTCTTTAGAGTCCCACTTTCTGAAAATTGGTTGTGCCACCAAATCTAAGTCACCCAGACATCTAACCTCGCTCAAGTTCATCTCTTTAGCCATTTGGAGTCCATGGAGCAAAGCTTCATACTCAGCTGCATTGTTAGTACAAGGGAACATGAGCCTTAAGACATAACAAAAATTATCACCTCGTGGAGAATCCAAAATAACTTCAGCCCCCGAGCCTTCCAATTGCTTGGACCCATAAAAGTGTATAGTTCAATAGGTATTGTGAGGCTTCTCCTCAGGTGTTTGCAGCTCTTTCCAATAATTTATAAAATCCACCAAAGCTTGAGACTTGATGGTTGTTCTTGGCACATACTTCAGATGATGTGGCCCAAGCTCAATTGCCCACTTAGCAACCCAGACTGTAGCCTCTCTATTTTGAATTATGTCACCAAGTGGAGCAAAACTGACCACCGTGATTGAATGTCCAAGAAAATAATGCTTAAGTTTACGGCTGACCATGAACACCCCAAACACCCATTCTGCCAATGTGGGTACCATTGCTTAGACTCAGTGAGAACTTCACTAACATAATAAGCTGGCCGCTGGACTGGATACTCTTTGCCTGCCTCCTTGCGCTCTACGACAATCTCCACACTAACGGCTTTATTATTAGCCGCCACGTAAAGGAGCAAAGGCTCTTTGTCGATGGAGCAGCCAAGATGGGTGGCTCAGTCAACTGCTTCTCACATTAGTCGCATCGCTCTAGATGAAGTGATCAGTCTTCTTCATCATCCAATACTGGGGAATTGCCTTCTCCCCAAGGCGGCTTATGAACCGGCTCACGGCTGCAATACGACCCACCAGGCGTTGAACGTCGTTGATACATGCCGGCTTAGAAAGAGAGGTAATAGCCTCAATCTTCTCTGGGTTAGCTTCGATGCCACGCTCTGAGACCAGACAACCTAGCAATTTGCCTGCTGGCACGCCAAAAACACACTTGGAAAATTTGCAAGAGATCATAGAGGGATCAACTTGGAAACTATGGGGACGGATGAATGGATTCTATGCTGGGGTGACACCATATACAAACTAATTTTTTCTACAAATTCATGTTCAGAAATGTGTTGGTGCCACAATTCCTCACCTCCATTTGCAAATCAAAATGCATCATGAGATATAAAGTGTTTGTGTGGTTAATGTTGCTTGACAGAGTCAATATCAGGGGTATGCTTCTCAGAAGACATTTTAACATTGGTGATGATCATACTTGCCCTGTATGCAACTTGGACGTCCTGGAAACAAACAATCATCTCTTTTATGAGTGTCTATTTGCCACTAGATGTTGGGATATTGTGGGTATTCTTTGGGATAATCAGCTAGAGATGCAACAGAAATGCGAGCGTGCTAGGGCGAGCTGGCAGGGTCCTCTATTAAAACAGGTGACCATATTGACATCATGGAACATTTGGAAGCAGCGTAACAAAGTGGTGTTTGCTGGAGAGGTGGCCACCCATCCTGAGTGGCTTAGAAAACACAAAGAAGATTTTGTGATTTTGTGTTACAAAATCAACCCCCCAAAATTGACCTTTTTAGAAGGTTTCAGTGACTCCCTAGCGGCTTAAACACCTCCTTTCCTAGGCTAGTTGAGTCTCTCCTGCTGTTTTCATTGTTAAAAAACACACTTGTTCGAGTTAGGCATCATATTGTACACCCTAAGATTATCAAAGGTCTCCTTCAGATCATCAAGAAAGGTTTATTTCTTCCTTGAATTAACCACAATGTCATCCACATAAGCATGAACGTTCTGACCAATCTTCTAATGAAAGAAATTCTGAACACAATGCTGGTAAGTCGCCTGAGCACTCTTGAGCCCAAAAGGCATGGACACATAACAGAAAGCTCCAAAGGGGGTGATGAAAGCTTTCTTTTCCTGATCTTCCACTGCCATCTTGATCTGATGATAACCAGAATAAGCATCCAGAAAACACAAACTCTCACAACCCGTCGTGGCATCCACAATCTGGTCAGTACGGGGGAGAGCAAAAGGATCATTTGGACAAGCTTTGTTGAGATCTGTGTAGTCCACACACATACGCCAAGTGCCATTTTTCTTGAGCACTAGCACATGATTAGCCAACCACTTAGGGTGAAAAACTTCAATAATGAACCCGGCTGCTAGGAGTCGAGCAATTTCTTCTCCAATAGCCCTATGCCTCTCCTCGTCAAAACGATGGAGGAACTGTCGAACAGGCTTCATCTTAGGATCCACATTAAGACGGTGCTCAGCAAACTCTCTCCGTACACCCAACATGTCAGGAGGATTCCATGCAAAGATGTCCCGATTCTCAATGTCCTGATTCTCACGGATGAATTCGATGAGTGCGCTTTCCTATTTAGGGTCCATCCCTGTCCCAATGGTGAACTATTGAGAAGAATCATGCTACTTCTTGAGCTTGCGTTGGTTTTTCCCTTCAAGAGGAAAGGGTGATGCATCAAAGTAGAGATAAGTATTTCCCTCAGTTAATAACCAAGGTATCAATCCAGTAGGAGAAACACGCAAGTCCCCAATATATGCACCTACACAAACAATCAAACACTTGCATCCAACGCGATAAAGGGGTTGTCAATCCCTTCACGGTCACTTGCAAAGGTGAGATCTGATAGAGATAGATAAAAAAGATTACTTAAACATGAAACAATGTAAAAGTAAATAAATTGCAGCAAGATTTTGTTGGTATTTTTGGTTTATAGATCTGAAAATATAAGATGGAAGATAGACCCGGGGGCCATAGGTTTCACTAGAGGCTTCTCTCTTGAAGATAAATAATATAGTGGGTGAACAAATTACTGTTGAGCAACTGATAGAAAAGTGCAAAGTATTGAAGATATCCAAGGCAATGATTATTCATAAAGGCATCACGTCCGTGTCAAGTAGACCAAAACGATTCTGCATCTATTACTATTACTCCACACATCGACCGCTATCCAGCATGCATCTAGAGTATTAATTTCATAAGATAGGAGTAACGCCTTAAGTAAGATGAAATGATGTAGAGGGATAAACTCAAGCAATATGATGAAAACCCCATCTTTTTACCCTTGGTGGCAACACAAATATGTGCCTTGCTACCCCTACTTTGTCACTGGGTGAGGACACCGCAAGATTGAAGCCAAAACTAAGCACCTCCCCCATTGCAAGAAAAACCAATCTAGTTGGCCAAACCAAACTGATAATTCGAAGAGAAATACAAGGATATCAAATCGTGCATATAAGAATTCAGATAAGATTCAAATAATATTCATAGATAATCTGATCATAAATCCACAATTCATCGGATCTCGACAAACACACCACAAAAGAAGATTACATCAGATAGATCTCCAAGAACATCAAGGAGAACATGGTATTGAGGATCAAAGAGAGAGAAGAAGCCATCTAGCTACTTGCTATATATGGACTCGTAGGTCTGTGGTAAACTACTCATGCTTCATTGGAAAGGCAATAGAGTTGATGTAGAAGCCCTCCATGATCGAATCCCTCTCCGGCAGGGTGCCGGAAAAGGTCCCAAGATGGGACCTCATGGGTACAGAAGGTTACAGCGGCAGAAAAGTATTTTGGTGGACGCTTCTGTTGATATTGGAATATTTGTGAATTTATAGAGCTGAGAGGGAGGTTGATGGACTCCCGAGGGGGCCACAATCCAGGGGCGCCCCTGCTAGGGCGCACTGTGAGGGCTTGTGGTGCCCTCGGGACTCTTCTGACTTCATCTCCAAGTTCCATGGGTGTCTTCTGGTCCAAGAAAAATCATCGCGAAAGTTTTATTCTTTTTGTACTCCATTTGATATTCCTTTTCTGTAAAACTCGAAAACAAGGAAAAAACAAAAACTGGCACTGGGCTCTGGGTTAATAAGTTAGTCCTAAAAATAATATAAAATTGCATATTAATGCATATAAAACATCCGAAACAGATAATATAATAGCATGGAACAATCAAAAATTATAGATACGTTGGATACGTATCAAATCACCAGGGACAAAATCAACTTGTTGTGTGTCCTTTGCTGACTTAAATTTGAGCAAAGGGTCCTTCCCAGTGGTGGGATTCTTCAGAGGGGTCATATCAACCGGATCAACGTTATCTTTATAATACTTAAGTACCTTTGTAGCACAGGCCGACTCTGCATAGGCTGCATCTCCTTCCTCGCACTCCAGGGCAAGTTTGCGATTCCCATGAACTGTGATTGCCCCCTCTAGTCCTGGCATCTTGAGTTGTAGATAGACATAACAAGGGTGGGCCATGAACTTGGCATAAGCCGGTCATCCAAACAGGGCATGATATGGGCTCTTGATCTTGACCACCTCAAACCACGGCGTCTCTGCTCGATAATTGTACTCATCACCAAAAGCCACTTCCAGTGATATCTTTCCAACAGGGTAAGCCGACTTACCAGGCACTACTCCATGGAATACTGTGGAGGACGGCTTGAGGTCCTTGTCAGTCAGACTCATCCTACGGAAAGTATCATAATACAAGATGTTGATGTTGCTGCCACCATCCATAAGCACCTTTGTGAATTTATAACCACCCACTTGAGGGGCTACCACCAAGGCCAGATGACCCGGATCATCAACCCGGGGCAGGTGATCCGTCCGGCTCCACATGATCGTCTGCACTGACTACCTTAGAAACTAGGGTACAACCGGCTCAACCGTGTTGACTGCATGCTTATGGACCTTCCAGTCACGCTTACTCGTGTTCGTAGTGAACACATGATACTGGCCACTATTAAGCTACTTTGGATTACTATGATACCCTGAATGATTGTTGTTCTGCCGATTACCTTGACCCGGATATTGATTATGACCACCATGGTTGCCTTGACTCAGAAAAACAGCACCTAAAATGCCACCGCCAAAGCCGGAGGCGGGGCCTGACCCGCGGGTGGCCCATTTCCATTGTCGTGATGTTGCTAAAACGTATGATTTTTAAACTCTCGCATGATATAACAATCCTTCCAGGCGTGAAGAAATGGCTTATTGGGATAACTGTGCTTTGAACAAGGGCCATTAAGAATTTCCTCAAGATTCTGCGACCTCCCTTCGTTGAAGGGCGACTTGCCATAACCATTACGATGTTGATTCTTTGAACCGGCATTGGTGTTAGCCACAAAGTCTGACCCATCATCAGGGTACTTACGCTTCCCCCCATTGCCTTGGCTGTTATGGCTACTATTATGGCCTGCGGTGTTCTGCTGCTAGCCTTTACCACTGCTATTTTTCTTCCTCTTGCCGGATTTATCATTGTCAGAACATGGATCCTCTGTACCATCAGAGTTAGAATATCTGGTCAGTACATCCATGAGCTTACCCATATTCGTGCAATGGCATTTAAGCCGCCCAAGCTTCTGCACCAAAGGTTGAAAATGACAATTCTTGTCCAAACGGAGTACGACCCGAGCCGCCCCAATGTTGTTTGAAGAATGAATGATGGCCACAACCCGGCGGACCCAATGATGGGCCGACTCATCTTTGCTTTGTACGCAGTGCTGCAAATCCACAATTGTCATTGGCTGCTTGCACATGCCTTGAAAATTCTGGATAAAACATTGCTTTAGCTCAGTCCAGGTACTGATGGAGTTGGGGGCAGACTCTTCAACCATGTGAGAGATGGCCCCTCCAACATCATAGTAAAATATTTGGCGCAGAATGCATCACTGACGTCCAACATCTCCATGGCTAGCTCGTAACTTTCAATCCAAGCCTCCAAAGGGAGGTCCGCCATGTAATTAGGCACCTTACGAGGGCTTTTGAAATCCTTGGGTAAGCGCCCGTTTCGTAAAGCAGACACCAAGCACAGGACTCCAAGGGTTCGAGCACTTGACCCGGCACCGACCGAGGCTAGAGGAATCATCGGTGACTGTTGATAAGCCCCCTGGTTTGATGCCTCTGCTCCTCGATGAGCTCTTGCATCGTTCACAATCACTTAAGCATATGTCCTCGGATTAAGGGGCAGATTAACCTAGGGCGGGTTGCGGCGTTGCTCACTGCTGGAGACCGCGGGTGACTCAACGTGCCAGCTATAACTACGACTCGGGAGGGGTGTTGAGTGCACACAATCATGACTGTATCAGTATTTTTCCTGCTGTGCGATCTCCGTTTGAAGAAGCTCAATGGTGTTCCATGCTTCCACTTCAATGGGCGACTCACCAGCGATAGGGAGTGTGTTGAGATGGGTAGCCGCTGCTACCATATTATCCACTGGACTAGAAAAGTGACCCGGCGGTGTTGAGAAATGATGAGGCATGATCTGGCCCCTGCGGGCTGGCTCTTGCTGATGAAGCTGAGCCGCCACCCAATTCCCGGGCGCCTCTGTGGTTGGGGGTATAACCGGTGCTCCTGGAGTACTTGGTTGTGCCCCTAGTGTGTTGTACAAATTCATTGTCTCATAACTTAAGGGCAAACGGGTCTGGTACCTCCTTCGAAGGACTGCACTGTAAGCGTTTTGATCCAGACTTAAGCGCCAGGCCTCTGCCTTTAGGCGCTTTGACTCAGCATTGTTCTGAGCGTGTACCGTTGCCATCCGAGTGTTTTCAGCGTTAGTATCTTCATGGGCCTTGGTCATCTGTTCCCAAAGCTTCGCGATCTCTGCGTTACGCTCCGCTTGGTTTTGCTCTGTGACCTCCATCCCCATTAAAGTTGTCAAAGTATCCATCAACTGAGATAAAACTTGAGTTGAAGGCCTAGCCGACCTGGATCCATAGGGGCTAGTTGCTGCTCTTGCTCCCGCCATCGTGCTGTTAAGAGCCGGCACCGTGCCTGCCATGAAGATGGTGGCTCAGCTCGGCGGCTTGTAGTGGTCCGGAATATTGTTGCCATCGGAACAACCCCCAAGCCCGCCGTATTGAAGCTGGTAGATTGACTCCATCTCCCTAGTCGAGGACTCATCACCTGAGTAGATGAGCGTCTCTCCTCCAGATGCAGAATCTTTCGCAAGTTCCACACCTTGCGTGAAGCCCATGAAAGTGTTCTTCCGTCTAGCTTGGACCCGGGCGGGTTGCGTGCACCGAGCTAGCTCGACGATGTCGATGCACATGTCCGACTCAGGTTCTGATCCGCACATCTTGTCGATGAAGACATGGATTCTACCGAAGGGGACCCGGTACCCGAACTCGATTGAGTCGGCCTCGGAGCCCCAGCTAGCATTGTCGATGTAGAGCTTGCCGCGGCGACTCTTGGTCATCCTGCCAACAGCGTATCCCTCGATCCCAGGGAAAGAGCCCTTCAAGAAATCGAAACTACCGTGCGCTGGCCCCACGGTGGGCCCCAACTATCGTGGCTTTGTCACGACAGATGTCCTAGTGTGAGGACTTTGTTGTGAGGCCATCGCAACTAGGTGATTAGCTTGTCGGGGTTGAGTAGGACAAGAGACACGATTTACCCAGGTTCGGCCCCTCATGGTGGAGGTGAAAGCCTACTCCTGCTTTTCTACTTATTGCTTGAGTATCGATTACAAGGGAGCGGATTCGATTGACCTAGCTCTCGATTAATTGTAACTTGCCCTATTCTATGCCGGTGACTCGCCTTTATATACACGTCAAGGCCGCCGGCTTACAAAAGTCCAGGTTGGGTCATGATCCGTGACTGATCCTAACTCTAAGTCACCTTGCCTTCTATGACAATCACCATCGGGTGGCTTACACCTCCGGGCCGCATGCCATATTCTGGAATTGGGCCTTAAGCCAGCCCATCTTGTGCGCCGCCCCTTCGGCCCTGCTTCTTGATTACTTGGGCCAGACTATGGCCTAGCTTTAAGAGTCGTCAATGGCCTAACCCGGCCTTTTCAGGGTGGGTTATACTGCGGGGTTATATCCCCAGAAAATGATATTCATGCTCAAGATCAGAGGGGTATTAAATAGCATAATGGATCTGAACATATAACCTTCCACCAAATAAAACATATAGTAATCAACTACAAGATGAAATCAACACTACTAGTCACCCACAGGTACCAATCTGAGGTTCCGGTACAAAGGCCGAACACAAGAGATGAACTAGGGTTTGAGAGGAGATGGTGACGTTGAAGATGTTGATGGAGATTGGCCTCCCAAAGATGAGAGGGTTGTTGGTGATGACGACGGGTTCGATTTCCCCCTCCGGGAGGGAAGTTCCCCCGGCGAAATCGTTCGCTAGAGGGAAAAAGTGTTCCTGCCCAAGTTCCGCCTCGACACGGCGGCGCTCTGTCCCGAAAATCCTCTCCTTTTTATTTTTTCTAGGTTAAAAGACCTTAATTAAGTACCAGAAGATGGGCACTGGAGGTGGGCTGGCCTGGCCACAACCCACCAGGGCACGCCTGGGGGCCTGGCACGCCCTGGTGTCTTGTGGTCACCAGGTGACCCCCCCCCCCTCCGGTAGTTATTTGCTCCAGTATTTTTCATATATTCCAAAATAATTTCTGTAAATTTTCAGCTTATTTGGATATGTGCAGAATAGGTGTCTTGACGTAGCTTTTTCGGGTCTAGAATTCCAGCTGCCGGTATTCTCCCTCTCTGTGTAAACCTTGCATATTATGAGAGAAAAGGGTACTCCATAAAGCATTATTATGCATAAAAACATTTTAAATAACAGTAGGAAAACATGATGCAAAATGGATGTATCAACTCCCCCAAGCTTACACCTTGCTTGTCCTCAAGCGAAAGCCGATATCGAAAATCATGTCCACATGTTTTGAGAGAGAGGTGTCGATAAAAACAAAATACAGACATAATAGCATCATAGTTATTATTATAGCAACAACAAACTTTATTATTAAACTTTATCACGTAACTTTATCATATAACTTCTCATGAACAAGTAACAATTCATCACAACATCAAAGTAAAAGCATAAACTCTATTGAAAACCAACAAACTATGTTCTCAGTCAACTTTGCAACTACAATTCATCATATTTTCAGGAAGGGTCTCATATCAGAGCCTTTTGGCAAGTCCACATACTTAACCATCATTTAATCTTCTATGATTGCTAACAGTCACCGTATACACATGAGCAAAAAGTTTCAACCGACCACATAGAAAGATAGGGGCTTATAATTTCGCCTCTCAACTCATTCACCGCAAGGGTGATGTCAAAAATAATAACTCATGTTCACTCATATCCAACTGGGTATATGTGCCTATATATTTCCCCACCACATGATGCTTGTGAAAAGATAAAATAAAAAGGAATACGGAAGAATACTTTGATTCTTGCATGAAAAGTAAAAAGGTAAAAGATAGGCCCTTCGCAGAGGGAAGCAAAGGTTGTCATGTGATTTTTGGTTTGTATGCTCAATCTCTTAAAGCAAAAGAATGACATGCTATATTTCCCCTTATGATAGCAACCTTTATTATGCAGTTTGTCGCTTTTATTACTTTGCCATCACAAGTTTGCAATGCTCAATTTTCTCTTACACTAAATGATCAAACACATTTAGAAGCAATTTTTATTGCCTTTTTGCGCCGATGACAACTTACTTGAAGGATCTTGCTCAATCCATAGCTAGGTATGGTCGACTCTGAAAACATGAGTTTGGGTTTAAGGTTTTTGGATCCACAAGTAGTATCTCTAATTATTGCGGATTCTTGGCTAGCAAAGATATTGAGCAAGCACCACATGTTGAAGGATCTATGACAATATAACTTCTATGTGAATATGAACAAACATAAACCATTACGTTGTCTTCCTTGTCCAATGTCAACAATTTTGGCATATAATATTTAATGGGGGCTCACAATCATAAAATATGTCCAAGATAGTGTATTTGCATGTGAATCTTCTCTTCCCTTATTAATTCTTTCATGAATTGCATCATTGACCAATGCTTTTTTGTCAATCTTCAACAAATTTTACCACTTGTACTTTTCCTTATGTGATGTCATTACTTACCATAAGATTAGCATATGATATTTTTCATTATTTTGTTTATTTTGTTTCAAGCATAAAAGTAAAGCAGCAAAACTCAAACTAAACTTTATTATATAATTCTCACTCAATTACATAGATAGATAGATCACGAAACAAACACTCGAAAATAGATCATGCTAAACTTTTATTCAACAAATTCATGAGATAACTAAAGATTGAACTAAAATAGGTAAAGGTAATAAAAATTATGGTGATACGATACCGGGGCATCACCCCCAAGCTTGGAAAAGGCCAAGGGGAGTGCCCATACCCATGTACTCAAGCCTCCTTCGGTGGGGAAGATGATGGTGGTGGTGATGAAGAAATAGCGAGCTTATCCTCCGGCTTCCAGGGCAGTGGCTCACCATCATAAGAGGAAGCATGAGTCCCCTGAGTCCTGCAACTGGCAGCTAAACTCATTCCTTTAAATCTTGCTTCATACTTGGAAACTTGATTTTGAAGATCATGGCTTTGCAGAAATTTGATTTGCTCGGTGAGGGTGAAGATGATGTCCTTCATAGATAGGCCATCCACCCTGTGATCATGGGTAAATTCCCTAATCATGAGGTGACTCGTGCTGAGTCCACGCTCCACCAACCCTTGGCACTTGAAGACCTCCTTCTCCACCGCCTCGAGCCTGGCCTCCACGGTTCCCGTCTTCTTGGGTCCTTGAACATCCCGGATGTGGAGCACCCCCTCACGCATCTCAATGGCTTGAAGGTGCTTCATCACCTCCAACAAGTAGGGATTGATTACCCTCTCGAAGAACCTGTCCTTGTAGGAGCTTGGTGCGGCCATGGTGATCTAGATCTGTCAGGAAAACAGCACGAAACAAGAACAGAAGGTTTCTCTGTGATATGGTGGCCAATATGTCCGGGGGGTATATAAAGATTTTTTATCTTGGGAAACAAGCAAACGGAAGGAAAATAGAGTCGAGAAGGTTCCCGAGCGGAGCACAACCTACCAGGGCGCGCCAGGAGGGGCAGGCGCGCCCTGGTGCGTCGTGTCCATGTCGGTTGCCTTCCTGGTTGTTTCTTATTTTACTAATTATTCTAATATTCCAAAACTGACAGAAAAATATTTTTGCGGATTTTTCGGAGTCCGTTTACTTACCCTATCACATACCTCCACTTTTTTAGGATTATGTAGTGTTCTGGAAGGTTTCTTTTATGTGTTGCTCCGGTGTCATGGTTTGGATAATACTGGTTTCAACATTAATAGGTGTACCTGAGATATAGTGCTTAATTCTTTGCCCATTAACCACATTTGGATTAGTGCCTTCGGCATTATTGATCTTACAGGCTCCAGAATGATAAACCTCCTCGATAATATAAGGTCCTTCCCATTTGGAAAGAAGTTTTCCTGCAAAGAATATAAACAAGAGTTGTACAAAAGAACATGTTCACCAACTTTGAATTCCCGCTTTTGGATTCTTTTATCATGCCACCTTTTAACTTAATAGTTTGGCATTTTCATAAGCTTAGGTTCTCCATTCAACTAGTGAGATAATATCAAATAAACTCTTTTCACTGACAAGTTTGAAGTCATAATTGAGTTATTTGATTGCCCAATATGCTTTATGTTCTAACTCAAGAGGCAAATGACAAGCCTTTTCATAAACCATTTTATATGGAGACATACCCATAGAATTTTCATAAGTTGTTCTCTAGTCCCAAAGTGCATCATCTAATTTCTTAGACCAATTCTTTCAGGACCTATTGACAGTTTTTTGTAATATTCATTTTGTTTCTCTATTGATAAGTTCAACTTGACCACTAGATTGAGGATGATAAGGTGAAGCAATTATAAGGTTAACATCATATTTAGCAAGCATTTTACGGAAAGCACCAAGAATAAAGTGTGAACCACCATCAGTCATCAAATACCTAGGGACTCCAAACCTTGGGAAAATAACTTCTTTAAGCATTTGAATGGAAGTGTTATGATCAGCACTACTAGTTGGAATAGCTTCTACCCACTTAGTAACATAATAAATAGCAACCAAAATATGTGTATACCCATTAGAGGAAGGAAAAGGTCCCATATAATCAAAACCCAAAACATCAAATGGTTCAACAACAAGTGAATAATTCATTGGCATTTCCTGACGCTTACCAATATTACCTATCCTTTGACATTCATCAGAAGATAAAACAAACTTACGGGCATCCTTGAATAGAGTAGGCCAATAAAACCAGACTGCAATACCTTGTGGGCAGTTCTGTCTCCCGCATGATGTCCTTCAGAGTGACATTTCAATAGGATTTATTCCTGTTCCTGCTTAGGTACACAATGTCTAATAATACTATATACTCCTTCTTTATAAAGATGTGGGTCATCCCAAAAGTAATGTCTTAAATCATAGAAGATTTTTTTTTCTTTTATTGGTATGTGAAACTAGGTGGTATAAATTTAGCAACAATATAATTAGCATAATCAGCATACCAATGAGTATTATGAGAACATTTATTGCAGCTAGTTGTTCATTAGGAAAGCTATCATCAATAGGTAGTGGGTCATCAAGGATATTTTCTAACCTAGACAAGTTATAAGCTACGCGGTTCTCAGATCCTTTCCTATCAGTGATATGTAAATAAAATTCTTGTAGGAAGATAACCCACCTAGAGTTTAGTTTTAGCATCTTTCTTTTCCATAAGATATTTTATAGCAGCATGATCAGTGTGAACAATCACTTTGGAATCAAAAATGTAAGATCTGAATTTATCACAAGAAAACACAACTGCTAAAAATTCTTTCTCAGTAGTGCCATGATTTTTTTGGGCACTGTCTAGAGTTTTGCTAACATAATGAATAACATTTAATTTCTTATCAACTCTTTGTCCTAGAATAGCACCAACAACATAATCACCAGCATCACACATAATTTCAAATGGCTAGTTCAAATCAGGTGGTTGAACTATAGGTGCAGAAGTTAAGGCTTTCTTAAGTGTTTCAAAGGCTCAAGAGGCCTCGAAATTTTGGAGTAGTCTTTAATAAACCTCCTATAGAAACCAGCATGACCAAGGAAACTACGAATACCTTTATAACCTTTAGGGAAGGCATTTTCTCAGTTGCATCAACTTTAGCTTTATCCACCTTGATACCTCGTTCAGAAATTTTATGCCCCAAGACCTTCATTAACCATAAAGTGGCACTTCTCCCAAATCAAGACAAGATAGTTTGTTCACATCTCTACAAAACTCGATCAAGGTTGCTTAAGCAATCATCAAAAAATCCTTAAATGGAAAAATCATCCATGAAAACCTCAACAATCTTTTCACAAAAAGCAGAGAACATAGCAGTCATACATCTTTGAAAGGTAGCAGGTGCAATGCATAAAGCAAAAGGCATACATCTATAAGCATAAGTTCAAAAAGACAAGTAAAGGTGGTATTATAACCTATGGTTGTGAAACAGGTATTTGAGAAAAACCAGAATACCCATCAACAAAACAAAAGTGTGTGTGTGATTAGATAATCTTTCTAGCATTTGATCAATCAAAGGTAGAAGGTAATGGTCTTTTCTAGTAGCTTTATTTAATTTTCTAAAATCAATTACCATTCTATAGCCAGTAACAATTCTTTGTGGAATGAGTTCAATTTTATCATTAGGAACAATAGTGATACCTCCCTTCTTAGGGACATAATGAACATGACTTACCCATCTACTATCAGCTACGGGATAGATTATACCTGCTTCCAGAAGCTTTAGTATTTCGGTTCTTACCCATTCTTTCATCTTGGGATTCAAACATCGTTGGTGATCCACAACGGGTTTAGCATCAGGATCCATATTAATCTTGTGCTAACATAGTGTGAGACTGATGCCCTTAAGATCATCAAGAGTATATTCAATAGCAGCACAGTGCTTCTTCAGACTTCTAAATAATCTTTCTTCTTCATTTTATGAAAGGTTAGCACTAACATAATAGGATATATATTTTTATCATCAAGATAAGCATACTTCAAAATGTCTGGCAATTGTTTTAATCCAAACACAGGATCACCTCTAGGTGGAGGAGGACCTCCTAGAGTTTCAATAGGCACATTATGTTTATGAAGAGGTTTTTGTTCAAAGAATATTTTATCTATTTCATTTCTTTCATGGAAGTGCATATCATTTCCATGGTCTAGCAAATATTGTTCTAATGGATCAGTAGGAGGCATAGCAATAGAAGCAAGACCAATTATTTCGTCCTTACTAGGCAATTCTTTCTTATGAGGTTGTCTACTAAACTTAGAGAAATTAAAATCATGAGACTCATCACCAAAGCTAACACTGACAGTTTTTTATGGCAATCTATAGTAGCATTGACAGTGTTCAAGAAAGTTCTACCAAAGATAATGGGACAAAAGTCATCCTGTGGGGAACCAAGAACTAGAAAATCAGTAGGGTATTTTATTTTCCCACACAAGACTTCAACATCTCTAACAATCCCAATGGTGTGATGGTGTCTCTATTAGCAAATTTAATATGTCTTTTATTTCAGCGGGTGCTATATCATTCATAATTTCTTGGTATAATGTAAAAGGAATAGCACTCACACTAGCACCCACATCACATAACCCATGATAAAAATGATCTCCTATTTTAACTGAGACAATAGGCATGCCAACAACAGGTCTATGTTTATCTTTTCATCGAGTTTGGAAATTCTAGGAGTTTCATCACAGAAATAAATAACTTGCCCATCAATATTTTCTACCAGGAGATCTTTAACCATAGCAACACTAGGTTCTATTTTGATTTGCCCAAAGGGTTTAGGTGCTTTAATATTACTTTTGCGAACCACAGTTGATACCTTAGCATGCTCCTATATCCTAATAGGGAAAGGTGGTTTTTCAATATAGGCAGTGGGCACAACTGGATCTACATTGTAAATAATAGTTTCATCGATAGCTTTAACTGGTTCTTTAATTTCTTCTTTAAGAGGGGGACGATATTTAAACCACTTCTGCTTAGGGAGATCAACATGAGTAGCAAACGATTCACAAAAAGGGGCTACTATCTCAGAGTCAAGTCCATAGTTAGTGCTAAACTTGCTAAACGCATCGGTATTCATAAAAGATTTAACACAATCATACTCAAGCTTAATACCCGACTCTTAACCTTAGTCGATTTCCCAATCTATAGAGTTGCATTTAATTCTTTCTAAAAGATCCCACATGAATTTGATAGTCTTCTTCATAAAAGAACCAGTACAAGAAGTATCGAGCATGGATAGATCATCACGAGAAAGCCGAGCATAAAAGTTATGAATAATACTTTATCTTGAGAGCTCATGATTGGGGCATGAATATAACATTGACTTATCCCTCCCCCAAGCTCGAGCGATACTTTCTCCTTCACGAGGAAATTATATATATAATTCCGATCACAATAAACTAGATGCATAGGATAAATTTTTTGGTGAAATTCCAATTTAATCGATTCCAGTTCCAAGATCCAATATCATCGCATAGCCTATACCATGCCAATGCTTTTACCTTCAAAGATAAAGGGAAAGCCATCTTCTTAACTTCATCTCCGGGTAAACCTGCAAGCTTAAATAATCCACAAATTTCATCCACATGTATCAGATCCATATCAGGATGTTCTGTTCCATCTCCTGCATAAGGATTAACTAGCAGTTGTTCTATCATACCCGAAGGAATTTCATAACCAATAATTTCAGTAGCTGCGCTAGGTTGGGGGGGCAACTCTTTGCGTTTCCGATCGAGGTGAAGATACCCCAAGCAAACCCCTCAAAGGATGGTTTTCCATAGTGACAAGTGACAGTAAATTTCAGCACGTAATAATAATTTTTCCTTACTAAGAGCGATTCACTCCCCAGCAACGGCACCATAAAAGAGCCTTGATGACCCACAAGTATAGGGGATCAATCGTAGTCCTTTAAATAAGTAAGAGTGTTGAACCCAATGAGCAGAAGGAAATGACAAGTGGTTTTCAGCAAGGTATTTTCTGCAAGCACTGAAATAGTAGGTAACAAGTAGTTTGATAGCAAGAAAATTTGTAATGGACAAGTAAAGGTAATGGTAAATAAAGTGCTGCAAGGTAGCCCAATCCTTTTGTGGCAAAGGACAGGCCAAAGTAGTCTCTTATAATAAGCAAAGTGTTCTCTGATACATCTCGAACATATCTATAATTTTTGTTGTTGTTCCATGTTGTTATATTATCATTCTTGGATGTTTTACAATCATTTTATAGCAACTTTATATCATTTTTTGGGGACTAACCTATTGACATAGTGCCGAGTGCCAGTTGCTGTTTTTTGCTTATGTTTTACTTCACAAAATATCAATACCAAACAGAGTCCAAATGCAGCAAAACTTTTTGGATATTTTTTCTGGACTAGAAGACACATGTTGGGCCAAAGAAGTACCAGATGGGGGGCTCCGAGGGGAGCACAACCCACTTGGGCGCGCCTGGGGCCCCCAGGCGTGCCCTAGTCGGTTGTGCCCACCTCGGTCGCCTCCCGCACCGCCTCTTTGCTCTATAAATACCCCGAAAATCCAAAAACCTTAGGGGAGTCGACGAAACACAATTCCAGCCGCCGCAAGTTCCAGAACCACCAGATCCAATCTAGACACCATCACGGAGGGGTTCATCATCCTCATTGGTGCCTCCTCGATGATGTGTGAGTAGTTCGTTGTAGACCTGCGGTTCCTTAGTTAGTTGCTAGATGGCTTCCTCTCTATCTCTTTTGATTCTCAATACAATGGTCTATTGGGGATTGATTTGCTGTAACTCTTATTGCGGTGTGTTTATTGGGATCCGATGAACTTCGAGTTTATGATCAGATATATTTTATCCATGAAAGGTATTTGAGTTTTTATCTCTTATATGCATGATTACTTATAGCCTCGTATTTCTTCTTCGAATCTTTGGATTAGTTAGGATAACTAGATCGATTTTTCTTGCCATGGGAAGAGGTGCTTTGTGATGGGTTCGGTCGTGCGGTGTTCTTTCCCAGTGGTAGAAGGGGCAACAAGGCACATATTGATCGTTGCCATTAAGGATAACAAGATGGGGTATGTTCCTACATGAATAGATCTTGTCTACATCATGTCATCGTTCTTATTGCATTACTCCATTTCTCCATGAACTTAATACACTAGATGCATGCTGGATAGCGGTCGATGTGTGGAGTAATAGTAGTAGATGCAGGCAGGAGTCGATCTACTAATCTTGGATGTGATGCCTATATAATGATCAATGCATGGATATCATCATGATTATTTAAAGTTCTATCAATTGCCCAACAGTAATTTGTTTACCCGCTCCATGTTATTTTTCTCGAGAGAAGCCACTAGTGAAATCTATGGCCCCCGGGTCTATTCTTTATCATATTGCCTTTGAGATCTATTTTTATTTGCTTTTGCTTTCAGATCTATTATTCCAAAAACCCAAAATACCTTGCTGCATTTTTTTGTTATTTATTTTATTTCGCATTTCCGCGAGATCTATTTATCCAAAATCATACAAACCAATCTATCTTATACTCGAGAGGGATTGACAACCCCTCTTACGCGTCGGGTTGCAAGTATTTGTTCTTTGTGTGCAGGTACCATTTACGTAGTGTTGCTTGGTTCTCCTACTGGTTTGATAACCTTGGTTTCATCACTGAGGGAAATACCTAGAGAAGCTGTGCTGCATCATCCCTTCCTCTTTGGGGAAATACTGACGCGGACACGAGCCATCAAGAAAGGATTTCTGGCACCATTGCCGGGGAGACATCATCAACATCTATCAGGTTCCAAATGAAATCTAATCTCCTTGCAATTTACATTATTTGCCATTTGCCTCTCGTTTTCATCTCCCCCACTTCACAAAATTTGTCGTTTTATTCGCCCTCTTTTTTGTTCGCAGTTTTTTTCATTGGGTCTGTTTTTGTTTGCATTCTTGTTTGCGTAGTCACGATGAATCAAGAAAACACCAAGTTGTGTAATTTTTCAATACCAATAATAATGATTTTATTAGCACTCCGATTGCTCCTCCCACCACTAGTGCGGAGTCTTGTGATATCAATGCCGCTTTGTTGAATCTTGTTATGAAAGATCAATTTTCCGGTACTCCTAATGAGGATGCCATGTCCCATCTTAACACACTCGTAGAAATATGCTATATGCAAAAGAACAAATATGTGAACAATGATATTGTGAAGTTGAAGTTATTTCCGTTTTCTTTGCGAGGTCGTGCAAAAATTTGGTTTTCTTCTTTGCCTTGCAATAGCATCGATTCTTGGGATAAGTGCAAAGATGCCTTTATTACTAAGTATTTTCCGCCCACAAAAATTATTTCCCTTAGGACACAAATCATGAATGTTAGGCAACTTGAGCATGAACATGTTGCGCAATCTTGGGAAAGAATGAAATTGATGCTAAGAAATTGTCCTACTCATGGTTTAAATCTTTGGATGATCATACAAAATTTTTATGCGGGATTGAATTTTTGTTTCTAGAAATCTTTTAGATTCTGTCGTGGGTGGTACTTTTATGGAAATTACTTTGGGTGAAGCTACCAAATTTCTTGATAATATTATGGCAAGTTATTCACAATGACATACCAAAGGAGCACCTACTAGTAAAAAAGTTAATTCGGTTGAAGAAATACATTCTTTGAGTGAAAAAGTTGATGCTCATATGAAATTGGTTGCTAATAAAAGTGCTCCTATTGATCTTAATGATGTGCCTTTGTCTACCTTGATTGAGCAAAATAGTGATGCCGTAGTTGTGAATTTTATCCCTCAAAACAATTTTAATAACAATGCTTATAGAGGTAATTCTAATCCGAGGCCTTTTCCTGGAAATTCCTCTAATAATTATGGTAATTCCTATGGTAATCCTTCTTATAATAATAATAGGAACACCTCTTATATTGAGAATAATATTAAAGAATTTATCAATGCTCAAAAGTTTTTCAATACTACGATAGAAGAAAATTTGAATAAGATTGATGATATGTCTAGAAGCATTGATAGAATTTCTCATGACGTAGAAAATCTCAAGTTGAAAATTTTTCTGCCTAAGGTTGATGAATCTATTAAAGCTTTATATGTTTCTATGGATGAAAGTAAGAAAAGAACCACTATGCTTAGAGCTAAAAGAGAATTTTTAGAAAGAGCATTCTCTTGTGATTGCTTTAATAAAATGATGAAGATCTTAAAGTGATAGCTGTTTCTTCTATTGATTCCTTGTTTAGTAAAATTAATATTGATGAAAAAGGGACTAAAGAAGAGTCAACTTTAGATAGAAGGCGTCCCGATAATTCGGAGGGTGAAAATCTTGTTGAGAAAATTGATAAAAGTGGGTTTGGAGAGGTCAAAACTTTAACTAGTGATGTGCCACTCTTTTGTATTACAAAGACTTCAATTATGATAATTGTTCTTTGATTGATTGTATTTCTTTGTTGCAATCCATGATAAATTCACCCCATGCTTATTAACAAAATAAAGCTTTTACTAAACATATCGTAGATGCCATGATGAAAGCTTTATAAGAAAAGTTGGAATTAGAGATTTCAATTCCTAGGAAATTACATGATGAATGGGAACCTACTATCAAAGTCAATATTAAAAATTATGAGTGTTTTGCCTTGTGTGATTTGGGTGCTAGTGTTTCCACAATTCTGAAATCTCTATGTGATGTGCTTGGTCTTACTGGTATTGAAGAACGTTCTCGTAATTTGCACTTGGCGGATTCTACTATTAAAAAGCCTATGGGAAGAATTAATGATGTTCTTATTCTTGCAAATAGGAACTATGTGCCCATAGATTTTATTGTTCTTCATATTGATTGCAACCCGTCTTGTCCAATTATACTTGGTAGACCATTTTTACGTACTATTGGTGCCGTGATTGATATGAAATAAGGCAATATTGAATTTCAATTTCCGCTAAGAAAGGGGATGTGACCCTTCCCTAGAACAAGAATCAAGCCACCATATGAATCAATCATGAAGGGAACCTATGGATCTAGAACCAAAGATGACAATACTTAGACCTATGCATTATCCCTGGCTAGGGGCATAAAATGATAGCGCTTGTTGGGAGGCAACCGAATGAATAAAAAATAATTTGTCTTTTTCTTTCTACTTTGTAGTGTTTGCACAATTATCTTAGTGTTATGATTATGTTTTGCATGTTTTAATTAGTGTTTGTGCCAAGCAAAGCTTTTGGGATCATGTTGGGTGATAGTTGATTTGATCTTGTTGAAAAACAGAAACTTTTGTGCTCATTAAAACAATTTTAATAAATCACAGAAGCGCGATAAAATTCTGAATGTTTTACACAAGATTGATACAAATTGCCTATGTTTTCCTAATTTTTCAGAATTTTTGGAGTTACAGAAGTATTCGATGTTTTCATATTGCTACAGACTGTTCTATTTTTGATAGATTCTGTTTCCTTTGTGTTGTGTGCTTTTGATGAATCTATGGTTTATACTGGAGGGTATGAGCCATAGTAAAGTTGGAACCCTGTAGATATAATGCAAAAATAAAATATGAATGGGTTTGCAACAGTACTTAGAGTAGCGATTTGCTTTGTTATACTAACGGATCTCATGAAGGTTTTGTTGAGTTTTGTGTGATTGAAGTTTTCAGATTTTGGGTGAGATCATGATGGATGAAGGAATAAGGAGTAATAAGAGCCTAAGAGATTGGGGATGCCCCATGGCACCCCAAGTTATTATCCAAAGAGGAACAAGCAACTAAGCTTGGGGATACCACTGATGCCCTAAGTGGCATCCCCTCTTTCTTCTAACGACCATCGGTATTTTACTTGGAGCTATATTTCTATTCGTCACATATCATGAGTTTTGCTTGGAGTGTCTTGTATTATATGAGTCTTTGCTTGTTTTGCTTTTTAGTTTGTGTCATCTATCCTTGATGGACACACCTATTTGTGAGAGCCAAAATTATGCTATGATTTGTTAGAATTGCTCTATGTGCTTCATTTAAATTTTTTGAGTTATGGAATTGCTCTAGTGCTTCACTTATATCTTTTTGAGCTTGGTGTGCTTTAATATTTTTGAAGAAATGCTCTCATGCTTCACTTAGATTTATTTGAGAGTTAGTAAAATTTTAAAGAATTTCTCTCATGCTCCACTTAAATTATTTTGAGAGAAGAAAATCTTTATGCTCATGTTCTTCACTTAAATTCGTTTGAGCTTTTCAAAAGCAACATAAGAAATTAGTCACAAAGTTATAGGTATTCAAGAGGGATATAATAAAAACTTTCATGAAGATCATTGGACAAAATAAACTTGATTCCTTGTAATAGTTTTGCGGTATGATGATAGTGATATGTGAGTCATGTTGGTGAGTAACTGTGCTTTAGTAAGAATATTGGTTTTAAGGTTTGTGATTCCCTATGCAAGCACGAAAGTCAATAGTTATGCAATGAAATTACATCCTACTTGTGGTGCATTATTCGGTGTTAGTTATGCTTAATGCTCGCTTATGTGATTTTTTGTTTCTTGGTTGGATGCTTCTCAATCTTTGCTAGCCTTCACTTGCACTAAGTAGAAATACTACTTGTGCATCCAAAATCCTTAAACCTAGTTTTGCCATGTGAGTCCACCATACCTACCTGCTATATGCGGTATCCCCATGTCGTTCTAAGCAAATTTGTATGTGCCATCTCTAATTTTAAAAATAAATTCCTTTTTGTGTGCTTGTACCGCTCATGAAACGGTAGGGGTGGCTGATATTTTTCCATGCTAGATGTGTTATTCTCAAGATGAGTGTTTTTCACTTTTCATTGCACGAGAGTACGGCAAAGGTATTAGGGATGCCCAGTCCCGAAACAAAAAATGGATTTACTTTATGTTGTCAAATAATAAATTCCTTGGAAAGTGTTGGTATGGACGGCACCCGTGGATACGGCTAGCCGTGGAATGTGAAAGTATGGTTGAAAAAGGAATAAACTTTATTTTTTGTGTGGGAACCGCCTATGATATATCTAGAATGGAAAGTATTGGGAACTACTCGATCATTTTCGTTGACAGGAAAAGCATGCCACCCAAAATGTTTTATCTCTATTTTTTCACTTTGAGCTCTCGAACCTCTACAAATCCCTACCTCCCTATGTGAAGGGCCTTTCTTTTTTTACTTTATGCAATTTTTATTTTTATTTGAGTCTCCATCTTCTCTTATAAAGCACCAACTAAGGGGCACTATGATCGTACTTGAGCATTGGGTGTATCTAATATGCGAGTGTGTTTCATGAATGACCAATGATTGAGCATGATGGGCTAGGGATAACTTGTTTTAGTGTTGATAATTTGAAAGACATGGTTGCTTGTTGATATGCTTGAGTTTTGAAATCTTCATGTTAAAACTAGACTATTTTTGTGAACCATATAAAAGTCCATATTTCATGCTACAAAAGAAAAGAATATGTGATGAACATGTTAGGCAACATTCCACATCAAAAAATTCTATTTTTATCATTTACCTACTCGAGGATGAGCAGGAATTAAGTTTGGGGATGCAAATACGTCTCCAACATATCTATAATTTTTGGTTGTTCCATGTTGTTATATTATCATTCTTGGATGTTTTACAATCATTTTATAGCAACTTTATATCATTTTTTGGGACTAACCTATTGACATAGTGCCCAGTGCTAGTTGTAGTTTTTTGCTTGTTTTTTACTTCGCAGAAAATCAATACCAAACAGAGTCCAAACGCAGCAAAACTTTCTGGAGATTTTTCCTGGACCAGAAGACACATGTTGGGCCAAAGAAGTACCAGAGGGGGCCCCCGGGGGGAGCACAACCCACCTGGGCGCGCCTAGGGCCGCCAGGCATGCCCTGGTGGGTTGTGCCCACCTCGCCCGCCTCCCGTGCCGCCTCTTTGCTCTATAAATACCCCGACAATCCAAAAACCCTAGGGGAGTCGACAAAACAAAATTACAGCCACCGCAAGTTCGAGAACCACCAGATCCAATCTAGACACCATCACGGAGGGGTTCATCATCCTCATTAGTGCCTCTCCGATGATGCGTGGGTAGTTCATTGTAGACCTACGGATCCGTAGTTAGTAGCTAGATGGATTCCTCCCTCTCTTTTCATTCTCAATACAATGGTCTCTTGGAGATCTATTTGATGTAACTCTTTTTGTGGTGTGTTTGTTGGGATCCGATGAACTTTGAGTTTATGATCAAATCTATTTTATCCATGAAAGTTATTTGAGTTTTGATCTCTTATATGCATGATTACTTATAGCCTCGTATTTCTTCTTCGAATATTTAGTTTAGTTAGGCCAGCTAGATCTATTTTTCTTGCCATGGGAAGAGGTGCTTTTCGATGGGTTCGGTCGTGAGATGTTCTTTCCCAGTGACAAAAGGGGCGGCAAGACACGTATTGATCATTGCCATTAAGGATAACAAGATGGGGTCTATTCCTACATGAATAGATCTTGTCTACATCATGTCATCGTTCTTATTGCATTACTCCATTTCTCCATGAACATAATAAACTAGATGCATGCTGGATAGCGGTCGATGTGTGGAGTAATAGTAGTAGATGCAGGACGAGTCGGTCTACTAATCTTGGACGTCATGCCTATATAATGATCATTGCCTTGATATCGTCATAATTATTTGAAGTTCTATCAATTGCCCAACAGTAATTTGTTTACCCGCCGTATGCTATATTCTTCGAGAGAAGCCACTAGTGAACTCTACGGCCCCCGGGTCTATTCTTTATCATATTTGCCTTTGAGATCTATTTTTATTTGCTTTTACTTCCAGATCTATTATTCCAAAAACCCAAAAATACCTTGTTGAATTTTTTTGTTATTTATTTTATCTCGCATTTCCGTGAGATCTATTTATCCAAAATCATACAAACCAATCTATCTTTTACCCTAGAGGGATTGATAACCCCTCTTACACGTCGGGTTGCAAGTATTTGTTCTTTGTGTGCAGGTACCGTTTACATAGTGTTGCTTGGTTCTCCTACTGGTTCGATAACCTTGGTTTCATCACTGAGGGAAATACCTACAGAAGTTGTGCTGCATCATCCCTTCCTCTTCGGGGAAATACTAACGCGGACACGAGCCATCATTCTCATGGGCACACGGGAATTTCATCTAGTCACTTTCATCATGTTGGTTTGATTCGCGTTCGCTACTTTGATATTTTTTATGTGGGTGGACCGATTCTTGGGTGATGTTCTTACTTGAACAAGCCTCCCACTTATGATTAACCCCCTCGCAAGCATCCGCAACTACGAGATAAGTATTAAGATAAAATCTAACCATAGCATTAGACATTTGGATCCGAATCGGTCCCTTACGAAGTAGCGGATAAACTAGGGTTTAAGCTTCTATCACTCTAGTAACCTATCATATAATAACTACTCCACAATGCATTCCCTTAGGCCCAAATGGTGAAGTGCCATGTAGTCGACATTCACATGACACCACTAAGGGAATCACAACAGACATATCATCAAAATATCGAACACATATCAAGTTCACATGATTACTTGCAACATGACTTCTCCCGACCTCAAGAACAAAAGTAACTACTCACAAATGATATTCATGCTCAAGATCAGAGGGGTATTAAATAGCATAATGGATATGAACATATAATCTTCCACCAAATAAGCCATATTGTAATCAACTACAAGATGTAATCAACACTACTAGTCACCCACAGGTACCAATCTGAGGTTTCGGTACAAAGATTGAACACAAGAGACGAACTAGGGTTTGAGAGGAGATGGTGATGTTGAAGATGTTGACGGAGATTGGCCTCCCATAGATGAGAGGGTTTTTGGTGATGATGATGGCTTTGATTTCCCCCTCTGGGAGGGAAGTTCCCCCAGTGGAATCGCTCCGCGGGAGGGCAAAAGTGCTCCTGCCCAAGTTCTGCCTCGAGATGGTGGTGCTCCATACTGAAAATCCTATCCTTATTTTTTCTAGGTCAAAAGACCTTAAGAACCAGAAGATGGGCATCGGAGGTGGGCTGGCCTGGCCACAACCCACCAGGGCGCCCCTGGGGGCCTAGCGCCCCCTGGTGTCTTGTGGTCACCAGGTGGCCCCCCTCCGGTAGTTATTCGCTCCGGTATTTTTCATATATTCCAAAATAATTCTCTGTAAATTTCCGGCTTATTTGGAGATGTGCAGAATATGTGTCTTGACGTAGCTTTTTCAGGTCCAGAATTCCAATTGCTGGTATTCTCCCTCTTTGTGTAAACCTTGCATATTATGAGAGAAAAGGCATTAGAATTACTCCATAAAGCATTATTATGCATAAAAACATTGTAAATAACAGTAGGAAAACATGATGCAAAATGGACGTATCAAAGAGCACTCTTGCTCTCTACGGAGTGATTCTGCTAGGGAAACTTCCCTCCGGGAGGGGGAAATCGAAGCCCTCATCATCACCGACATTCCTATCATCGTGGGAGGCTTCATCTTCATCAACATCTTCACCAGCACCATCTCATCTCCAAACCCTAGTTCGTCTCATGTGTCCAGACTTTGTATCAAACCTGGGCGTGCTAGTAATGTTGATTACATCTTGTAGTTGACGCTAGTTGGTTTACTTGGTGGATATATCATTATGTTCATATTGTTGATTGCATATTTATACCTATTGAACATGTTCAATATTATGAGTTGTGAGTAGTTCTATTTGTTCTGGAGGACATGAGAGAAGTCTTGTTATTAGTAATCATGCGAAGTTGATCACCATTCAATGTTTTGGTATTATGTTGTTTTGTTCTTCCTCTAGTGGTGTTATGTGAATGTCAACTACACGACACTTCACCATCTTTGGGCCTATGGGATGACATCGTGGAATGAGTTTGTGGATGGTGAGTTGCGCAAGTGACTGAAACCTGAACATCAATTTATGAATTGTTCCGTGAGGGGCTGTTTTGGATATGTATGTTTAATGCTATGTTTAGATTTATCTTGATTACTTCTCTTGTATTTGCGGATGCTTTGATGGAAGGTATAATGGTAAGTAGGTGTTTGTTCAAGTAATAACAATACCTTAGCTCCGATCCACCCACATAACACTTAGCAAGGCAATGAACGTAAGTCGATGAATCGTGGTGAAAGTAACTTGATGATACTCCCGTGTGTCCTCGAGAACATTTTATACTCTATAAGAAATATCACCGGTGTCGGTGTTAAAACTGGCGGATCTCGGGTACGGTTCCCGAACTATGGATCTGGGATGAATGGGGAATAGGAAACACAGGGACAATATTTACCCAGGTTCGAGCCCTCTCGAGGAGGTAAAACCCTACGTCCTGCTTGATTATATGGATGTGTGTATAATGGTTATAGAGTCGATCTACCACAAGATCAGATGAACTAAACCCTAGATGAGTAGGATGATGGTTCTTCTAGCCTCTACATACTAAACCTCTGGTTTATATAGACACCAGGGATACCTAGGGTTACATATGGTCGGTTGCCATCAGGGAATAAACAGGTTGATTCTTCCATCTTGACTTGGGGGACACACCAAGGCTTCGGAGGTTTTCTTCCCAAACACGAAGTCGCCTTATAGCCCGGCCTTCTAGTAGTAGGTATAGAGCGGCCTACCTGCCCGGCCCATAAGAGATAGACTGGCAGCCAGAGGATCCCTTAGTCCAGGGCTCCCTTAGTAGCCCATGAACTAGTTTTTGAAGCCGAGGTATATGCGGGAACCATCGGCTTTGTGGACCAGCTCCCTTCTTCCACGATGCTTATGCTAGGTATGCAGTTATCCTTAGGTGAACCTTCAAAGGTTGCCCTGATTTCTGAATGGTATATATTACTTAGCCTTGAAAGCCAACTGCTCGAGTGTGAAAAATGCCTTCACCTGACAACTTTTGGCGAAAGGTCATAGCCGGCCACAACCACTGACCAGTTATGAAAAAATCGGTTCGCAGTTCAAGGCAGTTCCTTCATTGGCACGTCCCATCAAAATGAAGATCATGCCACATTGTTTAAGGGATATGATCAATAATTCGGGTCACACCACCTGCACATAACAGCACGATTATATCGGGAAGTGGCAAGATCTACGGCGCAGTAAAGGGGCTCTTGGTATTACAACAGCTTATAAAAGGGAAACAGCCACCAAGGCCTCCATACGCTTATCAGTTCCTCCCCTGCCATCGCCTTCCCACTCTCTTGAGCTCTGAGCGCCTAGATCCATTCCTCCTTCAAGTCTACTCAGACTACTCCCCCAATACGGCCATGGTCGGCTCCGGTTCCAAGGGCAAGTGGGAGGCCCCCAGCGTCACTGACGATGACATCTAGGAGCTGAAGCGGGCCGGTTATCTTTCGGCCAACATCGCCCACCACGCTCCGGAGGAGGGCTAGTTTATCCCCATGCCCCAGCCAGGAGAAAGAGTGGTGTTCGTTCCCCACTTCACCCGGGGGCTAGGCTTCTCCCTTCACCCTTTTCTCAGGGATCAGATGTTCTTTTATGGGTTGGATTTTCACTATCTCGCCCCAAACTCCTTGCATATCTTGGCCTTCATCGTCACTTCGAGACCCTTCTTCGGGTCCGGCCACACTTCGGCTTATGGCTGAAGGTCTTCAACATCAAGCCCAAGATTGTGGACGATCAGCAAGCAGACTGGGGGGGGGGGGATAGTCAGCAAACTCCCCCGCGTCGAGTGGCCGGACGGTACTTTCATAGAGACCGTCAAGATCTGGCAAAAAGAGTGGTGTACATCACGAAACCGCGAGGTGCGGATTGGGCGGACATCCCGGCCTTCTGATCCAGACCCCCACTAGGCTAGTCTCGTGAACCAAAAAGGCCTAGATTAGGGGTCAACCACAGAGGTGGAGTCACTTCAAAGCCGGATATCCAAGATGATGAAGAAGAAGGTCGAGTTACCCAATGTAATTCAGATCGTGCTGCGCTGGCGACTCCTACCCTGCCAAGACCGGGTCATCCCCATGTGGTCCTACAGGCCCGAAGACCCTGTCACCATGCTCCGCTTCTACCGCACCTCCCACGACAAGTTGTGGAAGGTGTTATTCAAGCCCCAAAAAGAATGACCAACCATAGAGGAGGACATCAGCCTCGATGTCGCGACACCCCCTCGGGAGGTATGATAAATTTTACCATTATGTTCGGGTATTCCCTTTTAACAAAGTACTTAATTCCTCCTTCTTCCCCGCACAGAGCTGGCTGAAGAAAGCCATGCAAATCGATAGCCCGGCCTCGCTGCCCAAGGGCCCTAGGATGGCCTTGCTTATAGAAATGTTGGTTGTGGCGCCGTACAAGGCGCCGGCGAAGGAGAAGAATAAGAACAAGAAGAGGGAGGCCCGAGAAGGCCTCCGCCGAAGAGGACCCCGGGTACTAAGTCTGGGGAAACCCAAGACCCTTCCGCTCACGAGGGAGAGTAGGGGGACGGGGAGGAGAGCGAGTCCTCCCGAACAAGGAAGATGGCGGCGTCAGATGAAGCCGAGGAGGATCAGCCTCCTCTCCTGCCTCGAAGAGGCAATGCAAGGCCAAGGTGGCCCTGTCCGATGATGGCTCGGACTACACCGAGGAGTCTGAGGCTTCCGAGGAGGTTCCCCTAAGGAACCCTAGGGTCAAGCCCCCAACCCAAAGGTATGAATCCGAAGATTCTCCTGTGCATCCACGTTAAGGTTCGTTACTAACAATATGCATGTTTTCCATATTGTAGCCCGTTGTGTGACCTTCCCACCAATCCGAGCTAGCGGAGAGCGAGACTGCGTTGCGCACTACACCTCCTCCGATTGTTGAGGAGGCCGGGAAGGTGTTGTCCCGGAAGAACCCCCTCCCCGGACCGAACATGGGTGGCGGGGTGATGACATCATGGCCGAGGTCAATACCTCGGTCACTGAAGACGAGGAGGGGGGATCCGTTCTGGCGAACAAAGAGGGGAAGCTCGGATAGCCCAATCTCTCTCCGAAGACGGTGCTGGAGCCCCCAAGGCCCCCGAAGTCATCCATTCCGGCTTCCACTGAAGGGGGAGCCGAGGTGCCGCCACCAGTGCCACCTGTACCAGGGCGTGTTGAAACTAGGAGGTCTGCCGTGATGGAGGAGGCTTTGAATAGCTCCTCCATTGTCGAAGAACACCACATCCTAATGGGTGTGGTTTTACAAAGCATTTTGTCCATTGACAGCAGACTGAAGGACGCCTTCGGTGGCCTCTTGACGAGCTTCAAGGTAAATCATGTAATACCCTTTTACAAAGAGAATTTATTATGTAAGGTTATGCGATCCTCATATATGGCAGCCCTGAGCCCTGGGTGAGTTTGAAAAACTCAGGTGGGGGTCGAATATCTCAAAAGCACTGATGAGAGCAAAAAATGAACTATAGCCACCGAGACTCTGGCAGGATTGAAGAAAACCTGGCAAAGGATCTAAAAATTGATAACTCAGGAGTCTGACATGCATAAGCTATTATGCAGGCTTCGTCTGCGGCTGCATCCGCCAATGACATGGAGCTAGCCGAGGTGAATCCAAAGCTCAAGAGCTCCAACGAGGAGCTTGACCTTCTCAACAAGCGGTTCAACGAGGCACAAGGTAAGTCCGGACTTGATTGTTTTAATTCCGTGGCTTTCCTCATCAAGTGAGGTGTTCGGCTTTATCCCTAAGCAAGGGGGTGGTTATTATAACTATAGTTGTTGCCTCGGCGGTTGAGAACCTCAAGGCCAAGCCAATGAAGGTGAAGCAAGAGGCCACAGAGCAGAAGGCAGCGGCCGAACGAGCGGTTTCCGAACTGATGACGATGAAGACCGTCAGTGATAAGCACGAAGCCAGAGTGGTCGAGGTGTAGCAGGAGCTCAAGGATGCCGTCACAAAATGTGAAGACCTTGAGCAGAAAAGTAAGGACCAGGCCTCCGAGCTGACCTCGTTGAAGTCAGCAATCAAGGAGGAGCAGGTAAAGGCGCGAGGCCACGAAGAAGAACTCCGCCAGATCAAGCTGATTGCGGATGGTAAGCCGTTCTTACTGCAATGTGTCTTTGGTGGTAACAGGTTCGCTTTACTCATGTGAGCATGGCGTTCCCCAGGCGCTTTTGCAGATCTTTCGAGGAGTGCGGTAGATCCGCCAATGCACTTTTTGTCCCGGGGCGGTGCCGAGCATAGGTTGTTTTGGGCGCAGTTCCAAGCGCCCGATCACCCTCCCCTCCTTAACAACCAAATGAAGCAGTTGATGGAGTTGCAACGAAAGGCGGATCCAGCCATGAAGGACCTTTGCGTCAGGCTATGACCTTCGGAGCCAATGCCGAGCAGCTACTTCGGCTTAGTGCAAAAGCTATGCAACGTCGCGCCTCAGATTGACATCTTGAAGCGCTCCATATGCATCGAGGGAGCTCGGATGGCCTTCGCAAAGACCATGGTGCACTGGCCGAAGATCAAGCCAACCAAAATGGCCACCGGACCCCTACCTCCTAGGAAGGAACATAGGCGCCCCGAGAAGTATTTTCCCACCATAATGGATGTTGTTTGGGCGATAGAGGATTGGGCCCATTGATGCACCTTGCTACGTTTGCTCCTTGTTACTTGTTACCAGTTATCTTGCTATCGAACTATCTATCAAAACTATCTTACAACACTTGTAGATAATACCTTCCTAAAAACCGCCTATCAATTCCTTCTGCTCCACATTGGGGTTCGACACTCTTACTTACTGAAAGGACTATGATTGATCCCCAACACTTGTGGGTCATATCTTCTAGACTTGCCAAAGAACAATTTCGGACAGTCCTAGGATCGCCACATGATCTACCCCGAGTGTTGGGCGGGTTCTATCGAACTTAGGTCAAGGGAAAAAGTGTGAAGACTTTCGTGTCTTTAGAGCTTTGGCTCAACCCCCCAACCAAATGTAGATTTGTGCCAACAACTTAGAATTGGGTCAACCAATCATGTGTGTTCGGCGAGCTAGCCGGTTCCTTTTCCTCGACTCTACCTTACTTAATTTATGTATTTTGCATGGTGTGAATAATTCTCTCTCTCTCTCTCTCTCTCTCTCTCTCTCTTCTCGATACTTACCTATTCCACTGCTATTCTCAACACTTAGTTATTTATTCAGTTTCGTTTTAATGAAGTGCTTCTGTTTGCTAGGCTCTTTTATTTGTACCGCTAATTCATTATCAAGCTATCATCTGCTAATTCAACAAATACATAATCTCAATAATCACAATCATGGTTGCCCAGTATGTCTATAATCTGGAAAGAAAAAAATCGACAGTAACCATACCCATCAATTATGGCATTTCAAAATAACGTACACCAGTACAATTATTATTTTTCTTATATACACGTGTCTTACCTTGGCACCTCACATCACTTTATCCATATTGTGCACCGAAATATTTTTTTGAAAACCCACCCATATATTAATTAAATTAGAGTGTTCGTACAACCATTCATTACAGCAACTGCCACACAGGTCGGAACACTATTAATAAGAGTACCGTCAGACCTATTATTAAAACTAAACTTAGCTATCTCGTGCGCCACCATATTAGCTTCCCTGCTAATCTTGGAAATCTTTACATTTGCCGGCATCTTTGAAATACTCAATGATTCCTTCTTGAGGTCAACAAGGAGAGATCTGTCAAAACTGTCTTTTCCTAGAGCACCAACCACAAAAGAACAATCAATTTCTAAAATAATGGGTTTGTGAATGGTGATACCGATATATAATCCAGAGATTGCTGCTCTGAGTTCCGCTTCTTCAATGCTATAGCAGGCTCTAATATAATTCCAAGAGGAAATTACTACTTCTCCAACATGGTTTCTGACAACCACCCCCACACTCGCAGTGTTGATTGCCTCCACAAAGCTTGCATCGACGTTAATCTTGAAAAACTCCGCGTTGGGAGGTTGCCAACTAGCCGGCTTCTTATCCACAACATTCGTAACCCGAATGCACTCCTCCAATTCCTTGCCTTTTTTACTTATCCCTCCCAGCGCTTTTGTGTGGCAATACAAAAAGGAATCCCAGTAATTATGTACAAAATTCACAAAGGCTATGATGGATTCTTTACCTTTAGCAAAAATCAAATCATGCATCAAATGCCAAGCTCTCCACAACACGAATATAGTTTGCTCATGTGTTGCCAGACTTAATTGATCCATTAAAATAAGAAACCAATCTAGCAAATTCCACACCTTTCTCAAAGCTAAACGAAGAGCACACGCCTTTGGGCAACTCACAAATGCATGAAAAGTCACTCATCTTCAACACCACAAATTGTACATGTTCTCAGAATAGCCTGATGATGTTTAGCCCTGTTAACTTGAACCGCCAAACTATTAGAAGCCACCCGCCAAGCAAATATTCTGATCTTCTGAGGGACATTAGCTTTCCAAATAATATTACAGATCCTCCTTTCCCCATTAGCTGCTACACTAGAATTCCCCAGATTAACCTTCGAGTCCATGAGATTTTGTGCAAGCCTAAACGCACTCTTGACTGAAAACATGCCACTTTTCTCGTGATGCCATGCAATAAGATCTCCCTCATCCAAGATTAGAGTTCGCAACTATAAAAATTCCTATGCATCATGAGGGTAAAATATGTGCTTGATCAGATGCTCATCCCAGCTCCTAGTATTTGTCCTTAATAACTCGGACACCCATTTGATCCTTGTTCTGTTTTTCTTGGTAGTAATCTTCAGGCCAGACTCCCTGGGAATCCAATTATCTCTCCATATGTTTATACTAGCCCCATCAACAACTCTCCAGATTACACCCCTTTTCAGTAACTCAAGACCATGCATAATACCTTGCCACGGCAGCGATTTCGATTGAGGGAAGACAATATCAATAATATGTTCATGCGGATAATATTTTGCTTTCATCATCTTAGCACACAACGAGTCCGTAAAAACTAGTAAACGCCACGCTTGTTTGACTAGAAGTGCTTGATTAAATAGCCTAAGATCCCGAAAGCCCATACCACGTTCACCTTTTGGTCTTGTCAACTTATCCCAAGCCAACCAAAGAGTTCTTCTGTTCCCCTCATCACCCCACCAGAAAATTCCGGATAATTAGTGATACTCATCACAGAGGGACACAAGAAATTTAAAAATACCCATGGCATAGACTGGAATGGCCTGCATAACAGATTTGATCTGGATTTCCCTGACCCCACTGGAAGCATATTTTTCAACCCAGTCTGCTCCCCTCTTAATAACTTTATCTTTTGTAGATTCAAATTTACCCGCCTTATACGCCCTTCTGGCATTGGTAAACCCAGATATTTATCGTCAAAACCTTCACTTGAGATCTGGAGGATAACCAATATGGACACCTGATCTTCCAGAGAGCATTTTTCTCCAAATAAAATGGAACATTTTTCTGTGCTTAACAATTGTCATGTACCCTCCTCATAAGCTATCAAAATACCTTTGACGGCCAAAACTTGCTCCACAGAGCCCTTAAAAACAGAAGGCTATCGTCGGCAAATAATAAATGAGAGATACCCGGGGTATATCTGTTCAACCGGAAATCTTGAATCACCCCTCTTGCCGAAGCATCATTAAAAAGAAAAGAAAGCGCTTCAGCCACAAAGAGAAATAAGTACGGAGATAAAGGATCTCCTTGCCTAAGCCACGCGATGGATGAAAAGGCTCCAACAACTGCCCATTAAATCGCACAGAAAATTTTACTGAAATAATTGATCCTCATCTAATAAAGCTGGCATTGTGGAAGCAACCAACAAAATAATCAAACGCGATCTGAGTCTAGCTAAGATTGTTAGGTTCTTGTGGTAAAACCAATTCATCAAGGTTCAAGTCCTAGACTCGACACCGGTGCACACATTTTCTTGGATTTATTTCAGTTTGTTCTGTGATATTCATTCAATGGGAAGAGACGTTCCCGTCGACTACGACGTGCCGGCTCAGTATCCTGAAGGAGCTCGTAGGGGTGATCACGTATGCGTGTATATGAGCAACTTCGATTGTACATTGTTAAAAATAATTCAACACATGTTATATGTACTTTGCCACATGCCGGTGCATAGTATCATGTGTGGTCAAGTTGGCAAAATAAAGATGGTTTCATTATGTCATGAACGCATTTATGTATGGATACTTGAATCACAAATTATGATTCAGATGTATCTCGATGTATTTCAATGTTAGATACATCCATTTGAGTCACACTTAATATGAGACAAAGAAAGTACATGTGATCCATATAGCTGAGACGGCTCAATTTTTGCCACTAGTTTGGAAGAATTTGAAAGTTTTAGGGACTCTTTCGTTCGCATCGTTCTTTTTTTCATTCAATCCAAGAAATAGATTGGGTTCCACTATAAAGAAAATAATGAACAAAACAAAGAAAAATCATCCAGATGTAATGTACTAAAAAAACAAACAGAAAAACTTAAAAGTTTCTGGTCTCGCTAGCTGATGTCGCACGCACCGCTAAAAGCAGAAAGTAAAAGTAAAATACGACTCCGTATGTACATAAAATGAATCAAATGTCTTGACACGTTCTTTATTGTGCGAAAATGATCAGATCTATTGTAAAAGATCACCGAAAGTACAAAGCATCTCAAACATAATGAAAATGACATCGAGATTCCGAATCCGCCGCACGACTACTACTGTCGCCAGAACGAGCCACTGGCGCGCCGCTATCGCCGCTCCCTTACTAGAGCCGGCTTGACCTTATCGATGATAGTTGGGAAGTCTTTGTGCACGTGCCCCTAAGGACAAACGCTATGGAGCCACAGTTGTCGTAGTTGAACCCTTGCATAGATCTGAAACACCTGACACCAAATCTCGCTACATGACTATAAATCCTAACCTCACCGCCCCAAGGAGATGGGAAGAATCTATGCCGGAGCTCCGTCGACTACATCCAGATGGATGAACTCGAGGAGGATCGAAGTCCGATAGACAAAATCGAAGAAGAAGTGTTGCCATCTGCCCGAGCGCCGCGCCCTGAGGACTAAAAAACCCTAACCTAGACTACTAACCAGCGCGGGGCCACCGGGATTCCCCTCCCCGCCACCGGCCGCCGGAGCGGCAGGCAAAGGGTAGTCGAATCCACAAGCTCGTCGGTGAAGCATGAAGGGGAGAGTTTGCCCTAGCCACCTAGGATTAGGGGAGGAAACAAGAGAGCAATTACTTAATTTAAAAAAGGTATATGATGACTTCCTCTTAACACATTCTTTTTTGAACAGGAACTAGAAAACCATGAATAAGCATAGCAAATTATTTGATCCTCCACGGGAGGATGAAAGGATTTTGCTTGAGATTTACTCCATCCATTCGGTGAAGAGTATACGTTTGGCTTTAACATTTGTTCACAAAAGAGTGTACTTCTATCTTCCTAATGCACTTTAACGTAGAAAAAATATTTCTCTCTGATCACATGATAATCAACACCAATAACATTCTACACATGGTCTCCTTAATTTCTAGATGCATTTAGCTCATTCGGGGTTGGGTAATTAAAGAGGTGAGAGATGGTGGCTTGCATCTTTTCAATGCATTTTTAATTTACTTTATAATTTGTCCTAAAATTTCTATTTGTACAATTTTCACCGGACGGGGGAGTAAGGGTTAAGTGACCATTGAAACAAAAATATTGTTCTATAATTGAATGCAAAGTGACTTGTGAAAAACAATTCTCAAATGGCTCAATTATTCTTTCGATGGTTCAAATCATACAACTGTTGCTTCATATACTAGCAATAAAAAATCCTGTTCGTAGTGGAAAAAAACTAAGAATAGTTCTAGTAGTACGAAATTGCTAGCTTAAGATCGGACCTAAGAGCAAGTACAATAAGGTGATGTAGGCGGGCTGTAAGACATTAAATATTATATTCTTGCTTACTTGGAAGAGAGAGAAGAAGAGAGAGAAGAGAAGCGGGCTACTAGTTAACAGCCGGCTGCAGCACGTGCTCCTAGATACTTTGTGAGAGAGTGGGGTGGGCCATGTATCAACAAAATAGTACATATTTATATCTAGCTATTGTACTTGTTGGCTATAAACTTGATTATATGTGACATGGCAACATCATATAGCCAGCAGCTGGCTATATTATTAACCATGCTCTAAGCCATGTTTGCCTTGTTCCGTGATGAGATACTTTTCTGCCCTTTCTCTTTATCGGTAGCTCGAGCTGTGAGCCCACCGGCAATTATTACGGGCGACGATTCCATGGCGTTCCACTTCCGTGAAACCCACTTTTGCACTGGTGATCATACCGGGACCACTCCGAATGGACGGCCTCAGTGCAACAACCCGTTCATCCGACGGCCAGCCCTCCCTCCCGTGACGTCGGCGCGCGGAAAATAACTAGGTCATGCACGAAGCTCGATCTGGCTCGGCGAGGAGGGGCATTCCAGTAACTCTCTCCCTGCGCACTCATTTCCGTGGGGGCAGGCCGCTTTGGCACCCCATCCTCTCGCCTGTCGCGATGCGGGGGCGAGGTGGACACGTGGCGCACCGGCGCGGCGGCAGACGCTTGGCGATCCGCTAGAGGCTGGCTTGCTGCACGGGCATGTGATGCGGGGCCCCCGTGGAGGCTGGGCTGTCGCTCTCGCCCTGTGCCTTGCTTGCAGCATCCGATGGCAAGGGAGCTCTGTGTGTGAGAGGAGAGAGAGAGGGGGGGAGGGGTGTGCCGTGTTGCGGTAAGGGGAGCAGCGTCCGTGCAGGATACCGTCGGCTTCGTAATGACAGCAGTACGGCAAACCGTTGACATCGGAGGCTTTGCTTTGGGAGCCGGGAAGACGATAACTGCACTCAACTGACAGGGAAAGACTCCAAGAGGTTTCAAGTTTTGAATCCCTTCCTGTTCGCCAGATCTTTAAACAATTTCCGTCGGTGTGCCAAGTGACTAGCTACTCCCTCCATTCCCTTATACAAGGCCACTATCAAAAATACATTTTGCATCAATATAAGACCACCAACAGTAATCGAGGCAAAAATTAATAATGTTTTCTCATACTAGCAACTTTTTAATACTTAGGCCCTGTTTGGTTCATAAGTCGTAAGACTTTTTCTAGTCCCAACTAAAAAGTCCCTTCATGTTTGTTTCCAGAGACTAAAAAGTCTCTAGTCCCTTCCTAGAGGTTATTAAATGACCATGTTGCCCCTAGTATATAGAACAATAACAATCAAACAACACCATGGGGTGGCCGGCCAATGAATGCATGGAGGGGCATTGTTAGAAAAGTCCCAAAAAGTCCCAAAAAAGACTCTCCTTGAGAGTCTTTTTCATTTAGTCCCAAATGCCTAGTTTAGTCCCTAAAAAGTCCTTCCCGTTTGGTAAAAAAGTCTCCAAGAGGGACTTTTTCTAGTCCCTACACAAAAAAGTCCCTGGAAACAAACACCCCCTTACATGCATGTAGTCATAATGACACTCAGTCACTTCCTTCCCATTCATTCGTTGCATGCTTCTGGTGTATTAATGATCCCGGTTAACAAAAAGAAAAGTTGACTTGCAAAGGAGTCATTAAATTTTATCTTGGTACCTGTAATATGAGTTTGTGGCCTTGTATAAGGGAATGGAGGGAGTACGTCAAACGAGGCTTTTAAATCTCCGCAACAAGCAACTAGCTGATCTTTTTTGCGGCTGAAGGAACTAGCTAATCTTGATTTAAGAAAAAACTAATCTTGACCAGATAACCTATATACCTAAGAGAGTGAACTCACTACTCTATTTTTCTTGAGATGCAACATATTCATGTTATCAAGTAGGTCCCACATGTAAAAATGATTTCCCCATGTCACCGTTTGGCACATGGCATTCAACTTTCAGTTTTGTCTCCCCGTTCGATTTCCTTCATTATACTACCCGGCCTAAAGACATGGACGACAAGTGCCAACCCATGACCACCCTACGCCCTGTCGGCCCATGGACAATCGGTGGGCTCTAGATGTTGGAGTAATCATATCTTTAGGTTGGACATATGGCGGTCGGCGGCATACGTTTGTCATCTGTCGCGCGAGCGGTGGCCTGCACGCAGGAAGGTTCACTGCATCGTTCGTCTTGGTGGGGTGGGGGCACCACCCTCCCCCCTCCCTCCCATCGGCATCAAGCTTAGTGGCATCCACTTCTAGTCACGCGAAGGACATCGGAGCAACGACCTCGAGGATGTTATGGATGTTGCAGGTTTCGGCTCGCCTCGACATGGGGTGGCAACAGCCAACGTCGCGTCGCGGCATGGGCGGCCCCCTGATGGTTGTGGAGGTCGTCCTGAAGGAAATATGCCCTAGAGGCAATAATAAAGTTGTTATTATATATTTCTTTATTCATGATAAAGGTTTATTATTCATGCTAGAATTGTATTGATCGGAAAGTTAAATACATGTATGAATACATAAACAAATCCCGTGTCCCTAGTAAGCCTTTACTAGACTAGCTCGTTGATCAAAGATGGTTAAGGTTTCCTAGCCATAGACATGTGTTGTCACTTGATAACGAGATCACATCATTAGGAGAATGATGTGATGGACAAGACTCAGCCGTTAGCTTAGCATATGATCAATCAGTTTATTGCTATTGCTTTCTTAATGTCAAATACATATTCCTTCGACTATGAGATCATGGAACTCCCGGATACCAGAGGAATACCTTGTGTGCTATCAAACGTCACAACGTAACTGGGTGATCATAAAGATGCTCTACAGGTATCTCTGAAGGTGTATGTTGAGTTGGCATGGATCGAGATTAGGATTTGTCACTCCAATTATCGGAGAGGTATCTCCAGGCCCTCTCGGTAATACACATCATAAGAAGCCTTGCAAGCAAAGTGACTAAGGAGTTAGTTACAAGATGACGTTTGTGGAATGAGTAAAGAGACTTGCCGGTAACGAGATTGAACTAGGTATGAAGATACCCATGATCGAATCTCGGGCAAGTAACATACCGATGGACAAAGGGAATTACGTACGTTGTCATAAGGTTCGACCGATAAAGATCTTCGTAGAATATGTAGGAACCAATATGGGCATCCAATTTCCGCTATTGGTTATTGACCAGAGAGGTGTCTCGGTCATGTCTACATAGGGTCTGCACGCTTAACGTTCGTTGACGATATAGTATTATATGAGTTATGTGATTTGGTGACCGAATGTTGTTTGGAGTCCCAGATGAGATCACGGACATGATGAGGAGCTCCGAAATGGTCCGGAGGTAAAGATTGATATATAGGACAATACTATTTGGACACCGGAAGAGTTTCGGGAAGTATCGGGTAGTCATCGATCACCGAAAGGGGTTCCGGGAACCCCCGGGAGGTCTATGGGCCTAATGGGCCAAGGGGAGGCATACAGCAGCCTACAAGGGGCTGGTGCGCCCCTCTCCCTGGTTGGCCGACCCTAGGGGTTGGAAAGAGGGAGGGTTGGCCCCTCTTGCCTTTCCCTCCTCATGAGAGAAAGGAAAGGGGGCGCCTCCTCCCCCTGCCTTCCTCCCGCACTTATACAAGGAAGGGGGGCGCGGCTAGGGGCAGGAGCCCAAGTGGGATTCGGCCCGATAGGTTGACCACGGACACGTGCAAATGCATCTGCAGACATTTGAGGATGTTTGTTTGACGGTTGCTGTTGGGGATGCCCTTATGCCTTGGCGCTCCACAAATACGTCAATCGGGTCGAAGACAACACACAAACTAAGGCAACATCAAGGATCCATATTGGCAGATTCTGATGGGGTGATAATGTTGTAACACTCGTGACATTCAATAAAGAAAACAAAATGAGAAGCAAAACTACACAATGCAAATGTGTCATAATGTAGTCAATGTTAGTACACCAATGCAACCAATTCGCTTCACTTGATATGACAATGATGATCCCCGAGCGGAGAGAGCTGCTCCCCGCTCTAGCATGGCAGTGATAACGAATAGGTATATGCGGATGTCAATCACGTTCATTCACTTCTCGGAGTTTACTCACCACCAAGTTGCAGAAGGCATCTCTTGTTAGCCAACATTGTTGGAGCACTTGTCTTAGGCCTACGTCGCCGAGGCAATGATAATTTATCTTCATGAAACTGTAAGTGCATCTAGTGCCCCTTAGTGATTTTGATGTATTGAAGACTTATAGGTTAAGGGACTAATGTGTTTATGAGTGTACAAAGGTCTATAAGTCTATGAGGAGTTTGATATTTACAGAGAAAGTCGACCCCTAAAAATGAATATCTTCGACTGAAGATTTTGGTATTCCTGAAGACTTTCATGAAGACTTTGAAAGTGAAGAAATTGGTGTGTCCGTGAAGACTTGATATTCATGCAAGGAATATGAAGCTTGAAGACTTTCGTTTTCATAGTTTTGTTTTTCTCTTTCTTGAATCATAGGAAACACCGTACTATTAAAGGGGGTCGAGGAAATACTAAGGAAAAATTTCCATGTGATGCTCAACTCAAAATCCTACACCTACCAATCCCTTCGAGTGAAGCCATTGGAAATCTCATACAGTTCAGTCAATTTCTTTAGTGACAGAGATGAAGTTCTTCTGGTCGCTGAGGAATTTGTTCTGACTGAGGAGTTAGGAATTCGCCAGTGCGGATTGCCTACACAGTGAGGAACATGATAGCCCTAAGGAATTTGAGAGTCAAATTTCCGACTGTTGCTGTGCTATGCGCCAGCTGTCCCAAAATATCTTATCCACATAACGGTCATATCATTGAAGGGCATTTATGTCTTATCATGTCGGGCTGCTCCCTAGGCTATAAATAGCCGCCCCCTACAACCACTAGCTGGTTGGCTGCTCCGAGAGAAACTGACACTTGTCATTTGAGAGCAACCCATCCTCCGAGGACTTTGAGCGAAAATCATCGAGTGAGGAAAATCCCAAACCCCAAACACCTACAAACCCAAAGTGATTGAGCATCACTGAAGAGATTGATCCTGCGTGGATCCGACGCTTGTTACCTTTGAAGACTGTGCTGCTTCCAGACAATTAGGCGTCATGGTCTAGAGCATCCAAGAGGAATTGTGGATCGTCGAGTGACCGAAGTCTGTGAAGGTTTGGAAGTCGCCTGAAGACTTACCACGAGTGATTGGATGAGGTCTGTGTGACCTTAGTTCAAGGAGGATATGGTGAGGACTTGGTGTCCTGAGCTGCGTGCTCAGCGACTGGGTGTCCGGGACTGTGTGTCCTCGAGTTTAAATACTCAGCCGCTCCAACCAGACGTACAACTGAGACAGCAGTTGGAACTGGTCTACCAAATCATTGTCTTCACCAACCTTACTGGTTCTATCTCCTCAACTCTTTCATTTCTTCATTACTGTGTTGAGTGATTGTTCATATCTGTGTTTGAAGACTTTGACTGAAGACTTTCTCAATTTTCTCAGTTCAATTTCTTCAGTCTGTTTGTCTTCATCTTGTGTTATCCTGTGTTTACGCTTTCTATACTCTGTGTTTGTCTTCATTTCATCATGATGACTATGTGTGTATTCTGTCATGCTTACTTCTGAGTACTTATTTCGCTGCAAGTAGTTCTTCGCTAAGGAATTTCCTCACTGGCAAATTCCTCAGTGAAGAATTCATAAAAATCGCCTATTCACCCCCCCTCTAGTCAATATAACGCACTTTCAATTGGTATCAGAGCAAGGTACTCCCTTGTTCTGTGTGATTTTGGTTTAACCACCTAGAGTTCTAGTTATGTCGACTGCAGGATCGAGGAACGTTTCCTGCCCCATCTTTGACGGTCATGAGTATCCTCGATGGAAGGCCATGATGAAAAAGCGACTCATGGCTATGGACAGCGAACTATGGACCATCACCGAGATCGGTCTTACCGATCTATGCAAGATGGCTGAGGCTGATGACATTCGCAAGTACACACTGCTTAACCTCATAGTGAAGGATGTCATCTGCTCTAGTCTGTCCCGAAATCAGTTCAGGAACGTCATGCATCTCAATCACGCGAAGCTAATCTGGGACCGTCTCTTTGAGGTCTATGAAGGTCATCGGACTCGTCATGATCCTTGGTTTGAGGATTACAAGGAATCTCTCAATGCGATGACATTCGAACCAGAATCATCATCGTCTACCCCCTACCTTATGGCAAACGGTGTTGAGGTAACCGAATCCTACCTATCCGAATCTAGTGATGACGAATCTGGCAATGAATTTGGACCTAGCTATGTCAAACTTGCTTCCCTTGACACTAAACAACAAAGAGCCTTGTAAAAGGTTCAATACATGCTTAATAAGAGCAATGATATGTTGGTTGAAGAAATGGATCAGTCAAAAGCATTGGCTGGGAGTCTTCAGAGACTTCATTCTAAGTTTGACAACCTTCATAGTCATCATAAAACTCTCTTAACTGATCACGAGAAGCTTTCTTATGAATTTCTTCAAATAAAGCAAGATCTTGAGAAGCTAAGAGTGAGTTATGAAGACTTCAGAAGGAGCGCGATTCATTACTTGCTCAACAAATCAGCGCTACTCAGGAAGAATTTGATCCTCCATGTTTAAAGTGCATTGAACGTGAATCTGCTAATTCTTCACCTGAATGTTCAAATGCTTCAAATGTTACAAATTCTTCACCTGCCTCTGCTATCACTAATTCCTCATCTGAGGACATTGCTAGTATCACTGACGATGCAGGGCTGAAGGAATTGTATATGACAGGCATGTACAAAAGCCTCAAAGGGCATCAGACACTTTGTGATGTGCTTAAAAAGCAAATCCTCAACAGAAACCCTAGGAAAGAGGGTATTGCCTTTGAGAGGAAACTCAATGCTGATGGAACATATTGGAAGCCTGAGCAGTACCCCAAAACCTCATGGGTTGCTGCAAAGGGACCTCCAGTTGATCCATCTAACTTATCTGGCTTTACATGTGAATCTCCTCATTCTTTTAATGATTCATTTGACTCCAACTATAAACTGTTCAAAAATCAGAGTGGTGAAGTATTTGCTAGATATGTTGGCACTAACTGCAGGAACGGTTCCCCTATGAAGAAAATTTGGGTTCCCAAAAGTTATGTTGAAAGTCTTCAGGTGAATGTCCTCATGACACCACCAGTGAAGAATAGGAACCCCAGATCAAACTCTTCATATGGACCAAATTCTTCATACGGATCCAAGTCCTCATACGGATCAAATTCCTCAAAAGGATCAAAATCCTCATATGAACATCATCGTGCTAACAACTCTGTTTCACAGGGTAGAGCTAAGGGCTATGAATATGTGCATTATTCTTCAAATCATTATGTTCTTAAGTCCTCGAAGAATTTCTCTGCTTATTCATATGCTTACCCTAACCCCTCTTATGTGAAACAAAGTGGACTGGCGTCCATGCCACCTTTCTCATATGGTGCTCGCAGAGTGATGAATTCTTTGCCACCCCTCCAGATGTGGGTGGTGAAGAAAAAGAACTAATCTTTTATGCAGGGTCAGGTCTCCCGTCATGCTCAAAACGACTGAAGAATTTGCTGGAGACCTGAACAGTGCCTGAAAGGACGCAGGCGAATCATGATGAAATGAACTTTCATTTCACACATCCTCACACTGCTTATCTGTGCTATTGCTTGATGAAATTGAACTGATGATACTGATGTCATATTCTTCACTGATGAAGTATATGAGTTTGTAAGCTGCACTAATTCATCTGCAGGATGATCAACCCAAAGCAAATGAGTGGGTCCTCGATAGTGGATGTACAAATCACATGACTGGTGACAAGAATCTATTGATGGATGCTCCCTTAACACCGTCACATCTGAATCATATCATCTTCGCTGACAAAGGCAAAAGTCAGGTATTGGGTCTAGGTAAGGTTGCGATCTCTAAGGACATACACATGGACAAAGTCATGCTTGTCGAGTCCTTAGGATACAACCTCATGTTAGTCTCAATGCTTTGTGATCTTGATATGGTTGTTGTCTTTGGCAAGTATCGTTGTGTTGTGATCATGTAAGCTGACAATTACAAAGTCTTCGAACGCTTTAGGAGAGGAGACTTGTACATTGCTGATTTCTCTACAGGAGCACAACCTGCCGTGTGCTTACTTGCAAAAGCTTTAGAAGGCTGGCTATGGCATCGACGACTTGGTCATGTTGGCATGAGGAATCTGCACACGCTCGCGAAGAAGAAGCATGTCATTGGCATTGAGAATGTCAAATTCCTCAAGGATCACCTGTGCGGAGCCTGTGAAGCTGGAAAGATGACTAAGGCCAAGCATCCAGCGAAGACTATCATGACCACCACTCGACCATTTGAATTGCTTCACATGGATCTCTTCGGTCCTAATCATTATTCTGTTGTGACTAATGATGCATCTCTATATGGCTTTGTTATTGTTGATGATTACTCTCGTTACACATGGGTGCACATTGTTACTTACAAACATGAAGTGCAGGAAGTCTTCATACGGTTTTCCTCGAGGGCTTCAACCAACTTTGGTGTGAAGATCAAGCACATCAGGAGTGACAATGGAACTGAGTTCAAGAATTCTGGTCTTAATGACTATCTTGATGAACTCGGTGTTACTCATGAGTTATCTGCTCCTTATACTCCTCAGCAAAATGGCGTTGTGGAGCGCAAGAACAGAACTCTTGTTGAGATGGCTCGCACTATGATTGATGAATACAAAATGCCTCATCATTTTTGGATTGATGCAATTGATACCGCATGCCACATCATCAACAGAGTATATCTCCACAAATTCTTCAAGAAGACTGCCTACGAACTCCTCACTAACAAGAAACCCAATGTGAGTTATTTCAAAGTCTTCGGTGCTAAATGTTGGATTAGGGATCCTCATCACAATGCTAAATTCGCACCAAAAGCACATGAAGGTTTTATGCTTGGTTACGGAAAGGACTCGCACACCTACAGAGTCTTCAATATCGCTCTTCACAATATTGTTGAAACTGTAGATGTGCGGTTCGATGAAACTAATGGCTCGCAAAGAGAGCACCTACCTTCTGTGATAGATGAACTAGCACCTGAAGATTCTATCAAGTTCAAGGCTACTGAGGATGTCATTCCTACCGAAGAATCTACTGAAGAATTCATTCCAGAACGCGAAGATCGTCGAGCTAATGTACTTGAGGAAAATGCTGAAGAAAATGGTGCTGAAGAAAATGCTGATCAAATTCCTCGACGACAACCAGCTCATCCTCGCGTTGCAAAAGAAGTGCAAGTTGAAAAGATCATCGATGACATTGAAGCACCAGGTCCTCTCACACGCTCAAAAGCTTCACATTTATCTAACTTTTGTGGGCACTATGCTTTTGTATCTATCACAGAGCCCACTAAGGTAGATGAAGCATTTCTGGAGCCTGAGTGGATTCTGGCCATGCAAGAAGAATTACATCATTTCGAGCTCAACAATGTCTGGGAACTGGTCAAACGTCCAGATCCTCGCAAGCATAATATCATTGGCACAAAGTGGATCTACCGCAACAAGCAAGATGAAAATGGCCTTGTGGTGAGGAATAAGGCACGACTTGTAGCTCAAGGCTACACACAGGTTGAAGGAATTGATTTCGATGAAACTTTTGCACCTGTTGCTAGACTTGAGGCTATTCGCATATTACTTGCTTATGCTAACCATCATAATATCACCTTATATCAAATGGATGTGAAAAGTGCATTCCTCAATGGTAAGCTTGAGGAAGAAGTATATGTTGCTCAACCCCCAGGTTTTGAAGATCCAAAGAATCCTAACAAAGTCTTCAGACTCAACAAGGCCCTCTATGGCCTCAAGCAGGCCCCTCGGGCGTGGTATGATACTTTGAAGGAATTCTTCGTGAAGAATGGCTTCACACCCGGTTCACTCGACCCTACTCTCTTTACTAAATCTTATGATGGTGAACTGTTTGTGTGTCAAATATACGTTGATGATATTATCTTTGGCTGTACTGACCAACGTTATAGTGATGAATTTGCCTATATGATGAGTGAAGAATATCAAATGTCTATGATGGGAGAGTTGAAATTCTTCTTAGGTCTTCAAATTCGTCAACAGCACAATGGCATATTCATATCTCAGGAGAAATACCTCAAGGATGTTCTGAGGAAATTCGGCATGGAGGATTGCAAAGGAGTCAAAATTCCTATGCCCACAAATGGCCATCTATGCACTGATGAAAATGGTATTGACTTTGATCACAAGGTATACCGCTCCATGATTGGTTCTTTATTGTACTTATGTGCATCTAGGCCAGATATAATGCTTAGTGTTTGCATGTGTGCCCGATTTCAAGCTACACCGAAGGAATCACACCATAAAACTGTGAAGCATATTCTTTGATATCTAGCTCACACACCAACACTAGGACTATGGTGCCCCAAGGGCTCTACTTTTGATCTCATTGGATATTCTGACTCTGACTATGCTGGTGATCGTGTGGACCGCAAGTCAACATCTGGTACTTGTCATTTCCTCGGACGATCTTTGGTCTGTTGGTCCTCGAAGAAACAGAACTGCGTATCACTGTCTACTGCGGAAGCTGAGTACATTGCTGCTGGTTCTTGCTGTGCTCAATTGCTGTGGATGAAGCAAACTCTCAAGGACTACGGCATCAACATGAAGAATGTGCCTCTCTACTATGACAATGAGCGTGCCATCAAGATTTCTCACAACCCTGTTCAACACTCGAAGACAAAGCACATTCAGATTCGTCATCATTTTCTTCGTGATCATGTGTTGAAGGGCGACATTTCTATTGAGCATGTGAAGACTGAAGAACAGCTAGCCGATATCTTCACAAAGCCCTTGGATGAGAAGAGATTTAGCAAGTTGCGGCATGAGCTAAATATCTTAGAGTCTTCGAATGTTCTTTGAAAAGGACACACATCCTAACATTTATGCAAAATTGATGACTTAGATGTGCAACACATGAAGAAACGTTTTTCTTCAATCAATGAAGAATAACACTCTAAGTGTGAAGAAATTAATGAAGAATTTGATTCTCAGAACCCTACGACAATTGTACGCGGTCTTTGAAATCATCATTCTTATACGGTGGGTCATGCCACCACAAAAGTTAAAAATCTTCAATTTGAGTTTTTCCTCAGTTTTTTGAAATTCTTCAGTTTTTCAAATTCTTCAACTTTGCAAAATCTTCATTGTTTCCGTCATTTTTATTCATTGGCTATATATATAGTGATACCATTCATCACCCAGGGTGCAGAATAAATTATTCTTCACCCGAGGTAATCTTACGATCACTTCATATTTAAATTACATTTGGAATTCAAATAGTCATATTTCTATTGATTCAGTACGTAAAATTTGGCACAAGAAAGTAAAAATAAAGGTCATAAGACAAGAAAAGTTGCAGTTTATGTATATTTTACACTACATTTTTACATTTGTAATTTTATGTAACATAAAATATTTTTTACGGTGATTATATGTTTTCTTACGGTCTTTTTTTATGTCGGAAATAAGACAAAACTTGTGGAACGTAAAATTACGGTGCATTGATGGTAAAAGAGAGGGGGTGAAGAATAACTATTCCTTACCTAGGGTGACGAATAGCGCGACCCTATATATATATATATATATGTATATATATATATATATATTTATGTATATATATATATATATATATATATATATGGGTTTATGTCCTCTACAGCATTCACTTATGGCTATTTCTTCAAGTTGCATTTTCTGCTAAGTGAATGTGATCGGACCCTTCCCCCTCTATGCTATACTCAACCCAATATATTCACAAATTCTTCATGTGCGTTCTATTTGAAACTCGTTCAAAATCTTCACTATGTCCTTGTCAGCTGAAGAAATTGCGAACGGAACTTTAAAACTAATCTTATCTAAATTTTCGGTTTTGCCGCTCAAACCGTTCCGCATCCCACGATAGACTTATCTATTCACCCACGATCTAACACGATCTCCACTTTTCAGTACGTGGGTGGCACATGTCAAGCGAATGAGAAGGGTCAGGGCCATGTTCGTCCTAAATCTTTGGGCAAACAGTTTTTCACTGCGACTATAAATACCCCCTCACCCCTTCCTCACTTCCTTTACTCCGCTCGACCGCTCTCTCTCGCTCGAGCTTCTCAAACCCTAGCGCCGCCGCTACTCCATCGTTGCCGGTGAGGAAGAGCTTCACTGCCTCGACCTCGTCGCCGCCGTACTCACGCTGGCCGCGGAAATCTTCACTCCGCTGCCACCGTAGCTGTCTTCCTCCGCCAAGTTAGGACGTGGAAGATCTGAACTGACGAGCTTCAAATCTACACTTCTCAGTTCGTCGTGTTCTTCATCCAGGGTAATTAAAAGTTACTTTTACTTCCCTCTTTGATTCAAATGTTCTCCACAAAATCTTCAAAGGTGTTTTATTCTTCAAATCCTCACACACAAAACACCTCACTAGTCATCTGTTCTTGATTCCTTTCCCTAAGCATCATTTTTCTTCAAGATTCCTCAGTTGTGTGGATCGTCGATCTATACAACTCTGGAACCTAAGACAAAGTACGCTTAGTGAAATTCTTCAAGACTCATCTGGTCAACTTCCTCAAACTTGTTCATTTTGAAAACCTTCTGAGAACGCATATGACCTCTTCAAATTCCTCGCAACTATACTCTGTTCACAGGTACTCATGTCCGCTGCTGAATCACTAGGTTCTCATCAACTTAACTCATTTGCAGCGTTCCTCGAAGAAAAGTTGCATACTTCTTCAGAGAATTCGATTGTTCAAATTCCTCAACTGAAGAATATGGCAGAAGGTAAGAAACCACAGAAAGGAGGAAAGAAGCCTGAAGTCATGACTGCGTTTGAAATACATGAGGACATCTATGCTGACTATTGCACACCTGATGAGGCTAAGTTCGAAAAGGAGAACAAAAATCAGCGCAAGGTGCGCATACAGAGGATTGAAAGGAGATGGGCAAGAGAATGGAGGGAGTACAGATATGTAACTCCAAAGTATATGAAAAAATTCGCTCTAAATCCTCCATGCCCAAGAGCTCCATTGGCACCTGGTCAAGAAGCTGACCCCACTAGCATCAAGCGTTGTGAGGATTTTCCTGAAGAATGGGCCAAGCGCCAAGCCAAGTTGGCAAGACAAGCCAAAGAAGTAGTGAGGAAATTTAATGAAGACTCTGCTGCTGCTGCTGCCACAAAGGCCTCTGACAAGCCTAGAAAATCAATGGCAAAGAAGCCCGCTCACAAGCCAAGTGCTTCACCAACTGTGCCCTCACGGCCAAGTTCCTCAGCAAAGCCCTCACGGCCAGTTCCTCATGCTGCTCCTGCTCCTCCAAAGTCCTCAGTTGCTCCGGCAAAGTCCTCAACACCTGTACATTTGGCCACATGCCAAAGGACTGCAGGCATCTCTATTGCCTCTGGTGTCTCAGCGAGTTACTCGGTTGCACCAAACTCTTCATCAGGCCCCACTCTGCTGAAGACCAAGGCAACTGCTGGACGAGGTCCTCGGCCTAGTCCGAAGAAGAAACAGGTTGCCTTCCAAGTGACATCTGACGATGAAGCTGATGATGATGAACTTGCAGAAATCATCAGAGACAGGCAAGAAAGGGCCGCTAGAGCCAAAGGCACAATTGTGCCACTGCTTTTGGATCCAAAGGTGATCCTCGACTACATTGATCTCTGGCACAAGGACCCAAACACTCCTATGCCTGATTTTCATTTGACTCCTAGCCAAAGTCACGTGCTGACCCATTTCATCAATGAAGAAAAATGGAAATTTGAGAAGGCTAGACAAATCAAGAAGGCTCAGTTCAGGAAAGAGAAGTTCCTGAGGAAAAACGTTGTCAAAATGACAACTGATGAACTCCTCACGATCCAATCTGAAATCAAAGCCCTCAGCGATGATTTCAATGCTTATTATGCTGATTGGCAAGGAGCCAAAGTCAGGTTTGTTAAACTAACTGAGAAGTTCACCAATGTTGCAGCCCCATCGCAACAAGAAATTCCTCAAGCTGAAGCCTCTGTTCAGCAAACTGGAGAACATGCCAGCACCGCTGATGATTTTCAGGCTGCTGATGAAAATGCTAGCTCCAGGGCTGATGACTCCATTCCAGCCGCTGAAGACATTGCCAGGGCATCCACTCGTGGTGCGCCTGAAGAAAATGAAGAAGTCAGGGCAACTGCATCAGTTGCACTTGAGGAAATTCAAACAGATTCCTCAGCTCCTCCTGCGCCTACACCAACTTCTACCCTTCCATCTGCATCAGACGTGAGGAAGACCAAGGCTGCAGTGAAGAAAAGGAAAGCATCATCTGCTTCAGATTCTTCATCTCCGAAGAAAATGAAGACTATGACCAGCTCACTTGAGAATCCAATTGATGTTGTTCCGATTTCCTCCATGCCATCAAAGGACATTGTTCCTTTTGGTGAAGAATATGTGATCCCTAGCGGATCTGATGAAGAAAATCATTCTGCTGCTTCGTCAAAGAAGATTGATGAAGAAATTGAAGTGGATGCGATCCCTTCAACACCTGTTGCTTCCTCGCCAATGCCTCAGTTCACAGTTGAAGAGGCTTGCGTTGAAGAAATTGAAGATGAAGACGTGGATATTGGATGCACTACGCCTATGATGAGTGATGACTTTTGGGAAAGTCATCATCCAAATTCTCCACACTTCACCCCATTACAGCAAATACCTCAGTCCCCTGCACCAACCGTTCAAATGGGCTCTGAAGAAACTCATCCCACCTCGTCTGTGCATGAAGAAATTCCGGCCACTAGTGCTGAAGAAATTGTTGCTGCTGATACTTTGAACATGCAGAACGCCACTGAAGAGGAACCAGAAATTCCTCAGCCTGAAGAACCGGAGATTGCGATTCCTGAGGTTGTGATGCAACTCACTGACACTCCTGTGCCCAAGCCAAAGGATCCATTCTCAAAGAAGAAAAAGTTCAAGGCTGTTGATTTCTTCAACGAGCATGTGTTCTTCACTGACTACAATCCCTATGATTCTGCTCGCATAAGGAAGAGGCGTTTCTGGACTGCTAGTCAAGCAAATTTCTATTCCTCTGTGCTATTCGACAAAGACAAAGTCTTCGATCATGCACACATTCCTCACGTGGACATGGAATCTCTGCCGTGCTTCAAGCCAGTCCTCAGTGTTCTTCACGATGCTGGATTGCTGAATTTCTGCACTGACATCTGTGATTGGAATGAAGAACTCATTCTTCAATTCTTTGCAACGCTGCACTTCACAGGAAATTCTGAAGATGTGAACTCATGGGTGCTGGACTGGATGTCAGAAAATACTCACTACAAGGCACCAGCAACTAAATTGCTTCGTGCCCTCCCACTCAGTCCTCCCCTTGATGGTGCTCATTGCGTCTATAGTGAACCTAAGCTTACAAATCATTACATGCAAGTGCTGATGAAGCCTTTGAAGCCAGGGCATGCCCCACGAACCAAATTCCTCATCAAGGAATTACTGTATGTGCCTCGGACTGTCTATCGCATTCTAACGAAGGCAATGAGTCCTATCAAAGGCCACGACTCAAATGATGAAGAAGGCATTGGCATGATGAAGAATATGCTTTTCAATATCATTCATAGCGTTCCCGTCAACTTCCATGATTTCTTCATGAGGACTCTGGCGAATATTGCTATGTCACCATTTGAGCTGAAGCCTTATGCGCCATGGATTATGAGGTTCATCAGGACAAGGTCTTCACTCAACTACAAGGTTGATACTCTGAACCATGGCAGCTACTTGCCTCCATTTGAAGTCCTCAAACGGACATTTTCCTCAGCTGATGACAAAGGCAAGGCAACTGCTGAGGATAGATGAAGGCATTCGTCCATTGGATGGTCAACTTCGCAAGGCTGCATCCTACTCCACCAATGATGACTCTGCCACACATGACTCTGCCGCCAACACCTCTGCCAAGCAAATTCCTCAAGCCACAGCACCCAGGGTGATGACTGATCATGAGTTACTCCTCAGTCTTCATTAGAAAGTTGATCACAATCATAAATGGGTCAAGCGTCAGTTTGGTTCAATTCTTTACAACATGACCTCAACACACAATGCAGTGAAGAAAAACCAATACTACCTCCATGAAACCTTCAACCGTACCTGGGCTGTTCTATCTCATGTCTACAGCGCAGAAGATTTGAAGAGCATGGGTCTCAAGGAAGAATTTGACTGGTCTGCACCTCCACCGAAGAAATTCAAGAAGGTCAAGGTTCCTTCCTTGGTGGCCAGCTCCTATTCTTCATCGCGCGACACTGATGAAAATGAAGACTTGGACAACACTACAGCAGGCCCTACTACGACAACCGACCCCGGCAACGCTGGCGTTCCTCCATCAACTTGATATTCTTCAGGGGCGTTAGTCCTTAGTTTCGATCCTTTTGGTCATTCGATGACAAAGGGGGAGAAATCTGAGTTAGTCTTCAAGCGGGTCTATTATATGGGCATTTTTTTTGCTAAGTTACAACTCTCGCTCTTCTGAAACTTTTATTGGATCGAGTTGTAATCTTAAACACGATGGTGCTCTGATACTTTTGATGCACTGTGCTCTGATTCTGCATGCTTGTTCCTCGTTGATATTATTTCACGCATGCTGAATCCCTTCAGGCACCATATTTCATCATGCATTTCAAATTCTTCATATTATATGTCAAATGCATGTATGAATAACAAGATATAGGGGGAGATCTCCATGATTCAACTCTTCAAGTGTGCATTGCTTCAAAAGCAAATTCCTCACTATGCACATCATCTGGGGGAGTTCTTCTATATCTTGCAATCAAATTCCTCAATATCAGTACTTACACTTCATATGTTTATCCCCGTTGAAAACTTAACCTATATTGTCATCAATCACCAAAAAGGGGGAGATTGTAAGTGCATCTAGTGCCCCTTAGTGATTTTGGTGTATTGAAGACTTATAGGTTAAGGGACTAATGTGTTTATGAGTGTATACAGGTCTATAAGTCTATGAGGAGTTTGATATTTACAGAGAAAGTCGACCCCTAAAAATGAATATCTTCGACTGAAGATTTTGGTGTTCCTAAAGACTTTCATGAAGACTTTGAAAGTGAAGAAATTGGTGTGTCCGGGAAGACTTGATATTCATGCAAGGAATATGAAGCTTGAAGACTTTCGTTTTCATAGTTTTGTTTTTCTCTTTCTTGAGTCATAGGAAACACCGTACTGTTAAAGGGGGTCGAGGAAATACTAAGGAAAAATTTCCATGTGATGCTCAACTCAAAATCCTACACCTACCAATCCCTTCGAGTGAAGCCATTGGAAATCTCATACAGTTCAGTCAATTTCTTTAGTGACAGAGACGAAGTTCTTCTGGTTGTTGAGGAATTTGTTCTGACTGAGGAGTTAGGAATTCGCCAGTGCGGATTGCCTACACAATGAGGAACATGATAGCCCTAAGGAATTTGAGAGTCAAATTTTCGACCGTTGCTGTGCTACGCACCAGCTGTCCCAAAATATCTTATTCACATAACGGTCATATCATTGAAGGGCATTTATGTCTTATCATGTCGGGCTGCTCCCTAGGCTATAAATTGCCGCCCCCTACAACCACTAGCTGGTTGGCTGCTCCGAGAGAAACTAACACTTGTCATTTGAGAGCAACCCATCCTCCGAGGACTTTGAGCGAAAATCATCGAGTGAGGAAAATCCCAAACCCCAAACACCTACAAACCCAAAGTGATTGAGCATCACTGAAGAGATTGATCCTGCGTGGATCCGACGCTTGTTACCTTTGAAGACTGTGCTGCTTCTAGACGGTTAGGTGTCATGGTCTAGAGCATCCAAGAGGAATTGTGGATCGCCGAGTGACCGAAGTCTGTGAAGGTTTGGAAGTCGCCTGAAGACTTACCACGGGTGATTGGACAAGGTCTGTGTGACCTTAGTTCAAGGAGAATACGGTGAGGACTTGGTGTCCTGAGCTTCATGCTCAGTGACTGGGTGTCTGGGACTGTGTGTCCTCGAGTTTAAATACTCAGCCGCTCCAACCAGACGTACAACTGAGACAGCAGTTAGAACTGGTCTACCAAATCATTGTCTTCACCAACCTTACTGGTTCTATCTCCTCAACTCTTTCATTTCTTCGTACTATGTTGAGTGATTGTTCATATCTGTGTTTGAAGACTTTGACTGAAGACTTTCTCAATTTCCTCAGTTCAATTTCTTCAGTCTGTTTGTCTTCATCTTGTGTTATCCTGTGTTTACGCTTTTTATACTCTGTGTTTGTCTTCATTTCATCATGATGACTATGTGTGTATTCTGTCATGCTTACTTCTGAGTACTTATTCCGCTACAAGTAGTTCTTCGCTAAGGAATTTCCTCACTGGCAAATTCCTCAGTGAAGAATTCATAAAAATCGCCTATTCACCCCTCCCCCTCTAGTCGATATAACGCACTTTCAGAAACACAACATTGAAAAATGAAAAAGAGACTTATCCTTTGTTTCTTGGAGTAGTTATCTGGGCTCAAGATTAACTTCCACAAGACCGAGCTATTTTGCTTTGGATACGCCAAAGAAGATAACCAATACAAGAAATTGTCTCATTGTAAATCTAGACCTTTCCCTTTTAGATACATTGGCATTCCAATGCATTTCTGTAGACTTTTAAATTAGAAATATAAATCTATTGAAGACCACTTTGAGAAAAAGCTTGGTTATTGGATAGGCAAGCTTGACTCCTATGGGGTAAGGCTTACCCTAATCAATGTTACTCACACAAGTTTAACTATGTTGATGTTATCTTTCTTTGAAATAACTAAAGGGGTAAGGAAAGATTGGAATGACATAGATCTATTTTTTTCTGGTAGTCAGATAAACATAAGCGTAAATATCGTCTAGCAAGGTTGGATGCAATTTGACGTCCAAAAGATCAAGGAGGCCCACGGGTAGAAGACCTCAAGATTAAAAATAAGTGTCAGTTTAGCAAATGGCTATACAAGATACTTACTGAGGAAGAGCTTTGGCAATAATAACTTAGCAATAAGTACCTTCATTCGAAAACCCGCTTTGAGGTTCAGGCAAAACTAACTGACTAGACTGTCTGGAAAGACCTCATGGGGTCTATTTTAAAAAAAAATCGCACATGGACTTTTGTGATAGGCAATGGCCTAACTACTAGGTTCAGGGAAGATGCATGGCTAAGGGGAAAGTCATTAGCCATGCAATACCCGCGCCTCTATCATATTGTGTAGCACAAACATGTCTCTAGCGCCTTTGTGATGGACCAGGTGTTGTCAAATGTTAGGGCTTTTACATTTCCACCCGTAACTCAAACACACTACTCAGCTTTACCCGTAATTTCAAAGTGTGCTCAAATTTGCCCCTTTGTCATTAGTTCCCCTTATAGAAATGCCCTTCCGTGTTGTTTCCTCCCGGTCAAATGGCTTTGACCGTCCACAAGACATTTTTGGACACTGTTGCCCCGCCTCCTCATGTCATTGACATGTGGGACCCACTCAAAAAAATAAAACAAAAATACTCTTTCGCTCACCCTCTCTCCTTCACGCACTCATAGGTGGATCACAACTAAAAAAAGAAAACTAGATAAGGACCGGTCAAACTTGATATATGGCCCACATGGCATTGTCTTATTATTATCTAAAGTAAATTGTGTTAATTTAAGACCGTTCAAACTTAATTTGCTTGCGGCAACCAAATCCCGCGGCGGTGGCACGCCGGGAGGCCGTAGGGATGCTGACTGAGGGAACCGGGTGATAGCCCTGGCTCACTCGCGTCTAAGGATGGCGACCATTCCTGCGGTGGCTCGGGGCGACGCAAGCGGGGGGGGGGGGTGCCATGCGATAAGGAGGGAAAAAATAACAGGGTATGTGATATTGAAGAGCTCACTAGGAGCACGATGGCAATGCCGCTGGTGCTCGAGGAATATTAGAGCTAGGACTTTAACCATGGCGGTCATGGCAGGGTGCGGAGCATGCGCGGCAGACAACCAAAGGTCTTGGGGCTTGCTACCAAGGACGCGCATGTCTTCTGTGGTACATCAGGATGCTCGGGCGTGATAGGAATCAACCGGCGTGCTTCAACGGAGTCGAATCGAAGGCGCAGTCCAAGGCCAAAGGCAGGAAAGATGCGTCGTGGCGCTTTGTACTAGACATCTCCGATCGAATTAGTAGGCTATTGGGATGAGTGCATCTCGTAAGAGCTTCCTGGCGAGGTGGCGACGCTTGGGGTTGTCGTCAGCCATGTGCCTGACAGATGACGACGCCGGGGTGCTCTCTAGTTCTTGCGGGAGAGGGCTAAAAGGTGGGAGAGTGAACAAGGATGGTGGAGGTAGGTCTATAGGCTCAGTATAGTGTTAGGGGAAGCTAGCAACGGAGGTAGTGCACATTCCCCACTCTCGCCGGATTTGTGAGAGTTGTCATGGTGAGGTAGGGAGAGAGAGAGAGAGGTGAGATGGACAAAGAGAGTTTTCTTTTCCTTTTCTCTTTTCTCTAGTTTGTACCCACATGTAATTGAAAGAAACGGAGGTGAGAGATAGAAAGAGATTTGCTTATTTTATATGGATGAGGGGGCCCACTCGTAAGTGACATAGGGATGTTCAGTTTCCTTTTTTCCTTTTTAGTTGGGTTCCACCTGTAAGTGTGAGAGGGGGTGAGAGAGAGAGTTCATTCTTTTTCTTTTTTAAGAGTGGGTCACACATGTCAATGACATAAGGAGGCACCGACAACAATTTCTAGAAAATGTCTAGTGGACGGTTGCTACTTCTTGAGCTTGCGTTGGTTTTTCCCTTGAAGAGGAAAGAGTGATGCAGAAAAGTAGAGATAAGTATTTCCCTCAGTTGAGAACTAAGGTATCAATCTAGTAGGAGGAACACACAAGTCTCCAATAATTGCACCTACACAAACAAACAAATACTTGCACCCAACGCGATAAAGTGCTTGTCAATCCCTTCATGGTTACTTGCAAGGATGAGATCTGATAGTGATAGATATAAAAGATAAGTAAAAGTGCAAAATAAAATAAAAGTAAATAAATTGCAACAAGGTATTTTTGTGTTTTTGATTTTGTAGATCTAAAAATAATATGATAAAAGATAGACCTGGGGGCCATAGTTTTCACTAGAGGCTTCTCTCTTGAAAGAAAGCATACGGTGGGTAAACAAATTACTGTTGAGCAATTGATAGAAAAGCGCATAGTTATGATGATATCCAAGGCAATGATCATGTATATAGGCATCACGTCCAAGACAAGTTGACCGACTCCTGCCTGCATCTACTACTATTACTCCACACATCGACCACTATCCAGCATGCATCTAGTGTATGAAGTTAAGAAGATTGGAGTAACGCCTTAAGCAAGATGACATGATGTAGAGGGATAGACCCAATCAATATGAACAAACCCCATCTTTTTATCCTTAAGTAAAACAATACAAATATGTGTCATGTCCCTTTCACTCACTGGGATTGAGCACCGCAAGATTGAACCCATTACAAAGCACCTCTTCCATTGCAAGAAAAATCAATCTAGTTGGTCAAACCAAATCAATAGATCGGAGAGAAATACAAAGCTATATAAAACATGCATAAAAGAGTTCACAGAAGACTCAAATAATATTCATAGATAATATGATCATAAACCCACAATTCATCGGATCTCAACAAACGCACCGTAAAAGAACATTACATTGAATAAATCTCCAAGAACATCGAAGAGAACATTGTATTGAAGATCAAAGAGAGAGAAGTAACCATCTAGATACTAGCTATGGACCCATAGGTCTATGGTAAACTACTCACACATCATCGGAAGGGTAGCAAGGTTGATGTAGAAGCCCTCCATGATCGAATCCCCCTACAGTGGAGTACCGGAAAAGGTCCCCATATGGGATCTCCCGAGGACAGAAGCTTGCGGCTGCGAAAAAGTATTTTTGGTGTGCCCTCTGGTCTACGGGAATGTTTGAGTATTTATAGAAGAAAAATTAGGGTTGGAAGTGCCATGGGGGGCCCACAAGCTTGGGGGCGCGCCCTCCGAGCTTGTGGCTCTCCTGGCCTCCTCCCGAAGCTTCCAGGGTGTCTTGTGGTCCAAGAAAAATCGTCAAAAAGTTTCGTTCCATTTGGACTCCGTTTGGTATTGATTTTTTGTAAGGACAAAAACAAGGAAAAACAGCAACTGGCACGGGGAACTAGGTTAATAAGTTAGTCCCAAAAATGATACTCCCTACGTCCTAAAATAAGTGTCTTAACTTTGTACAAACTTTAATACAAAGTTGTACTCAGCTTGAGACAGTTATTTTGGGACGGAGGAAGTAAAATAGCATAAAAATGCATATAAAACATCCAAGGTTGATAATATAATAGCATGGAACAATAAAAAATTATAGATACGTTGGAGACGCATCAAGCATCCCCAAGCTTAATTCCTCCTCGTCCTCAAGTAGGTAAATGATAAAAACATAATTTTTAATGTGGAATGCTATCTAACATGTTTATCATGTAATCTTTCTTTATGTGGCATGAATATTCAAATCCATAAGATTCAAAACAAAAGTTTAATATTGACATTAAAATAATAATACTTCAAGCATAATATAAAGTAAACGTGTCTTTTCAAAATATTATGGCTAAAGAAAGTTATCCCTACAAAATCATGTTACAAAATATTTATCATGCACAACCCCAGCGTCAGCCAAGCAATTGGTTCATACTTTTTAACGCGCTTCAGCTTTTTCAACTCTCACAAAATACATGAGTGTGATCCATGGATATAGCACTATGGGTGATATAGCACTTTGAAGCATAAATGTGGAAAATGATAGTAACATTGTCCCTTCTCTCTTTTTCTCACATTTTTATTTTTATTAGTTTTTCTTTTTTTGTTGGGCACTTCGGCCTCATTTTTGGGGCTCATTTGGTCTCTCTTTTTTCGTCCGGAGTCTTATCCTGATTTGTGGGGAAATCATAGTCTCCATCATCCTTTCCTCACATGGGACAATGCTCTAAAAATTATAATCACCACACTTTTATTTACTTACACCTCAAGAATTACAACTCTATACTAGAACAAAAATATGACTCTATATGAATGCCTCCGGTGGTGTACCAGGATGTGCAATGATCTAGCGTGACATGTATAAAAAATATGAACGGCGGTCGGGCCACAAATACTATGTCAACTATAAGATCATGCAAAGCAATATGACAATGATATGTGTCATAATAAAACGGAACAATGGAAGTTGCATGGCAGTATATCTCGGAATGGCTATGGAAATGCCATAATAGGTATGTATGGTGGCTATTTTGAGGAAGATATAAGGTGTCTAATGTGTGATATAGCGTATTATATCACAGGATTTGGATGCACCGGCGTAGTTTGCACCACAACTCAAGGTGAGAAGGGGCAATTCACGGCACCGAAGAGGCTAGCAAAATGCGGAAAGGTAAGAGTGCATATAATCCATGGACTCGGCATTAGTCATAAAGAACTCACATACTTGTTGCAAATTAGCCCTCGAAGCAAAGTAATACTACGCATGCCCCTAGGGGGAGGTTGGTAGGAGTTAACCATCGCGCGCCCCCGACCTTCATGCAAAGGAATACAATCAAGGATAAATTGTGCTCCAATTTCATAGCATAACGAGAAACCATATGTGCATGCTTCGGGAATCACAAACCTTAACACAGATATTATTACTAAACCACAATTTACTACTAGCATGACTCTAATATTACCATCTTTATATCTCAAAACAAATGCAAGGAATCAAACTTCTCATATATTCAATGATCTTCATGGAAGTTTTTATTATATCCCTCTTGAATACCCATCATATTAGGACTAAATTCGCAACCCAAGAAAATTATCATACTATTTGTAAGACTCTCAAAATAATATAAGTGAAGTATCAGAGTTCATCAATTTCTTTAAAATATAGCCACCACCGTGCTCTAAAAGATATAAGTGAAGCACTAGAGCAACTACCTAGCTCAAAAGATATAAGTGAAGCTCAAAGAGTATTCTAATTCACGATTTAAGTGTGTCCCTCTCAAAAGGTGTGTCCAGCAAGTATGATTGTGGTAAACTAAAAAGTGAATAAATCAAAGACTCGTATAATACACGACGCTCCAAGCAAAACACATGTCATGTAGTGAATAAAAATATAGCCTCAAGTAATTTACCGATGGATTGTAGACAAAAGAGGGGATGCCATCCGGGGCATCCCCGATTAGACGCTTGATTGTCCTTGAATATTATCTGGGGTGCCATCGGCATCCCCAAGCTTAGGCTCTTGCCACTCCTTATTCCTTATCCCATCGGAACTTCACCCAAAACTTGAAAACTTCACAACACAAAACTGAATAGAAAACTCATGAGACCCGTTAGTATAATAAAGCAAATCACCACTTTTAGGTACTATTGTAAACTCATTCAAATTTTATATTTGCATTATATCTACTATATTCTAACTTCACCATGGTTCATACCCTCCGATACAACCTATAAATTCATCAAAATAAGTGAACAACACAATGAAAACAAAATCTGTTAAAAACAGAACGGGTTGTAGTAATCTGGACATTAGCCAAACTTCTGTAACTCCAAAAATTCCGAAATATTATGACAACATAGGCAATTTTTATATCAATCTTGTGTAACAAATTTAGAATTTTATCGCTCTCTAGAAAATTTTAATAATTCTGTTACTGGATGTAAAAGTTTTGGTTTTTTCACAGAATCAAATCAACAATCTTCCAAATCATCCCAAAGGTCTTTTTTGGCACAAATATTAATTAAAACACTAAAACTCCATCACAACAGAAGCATAATAGTATATTTATTCAAGAACGGCAAAAAAAGCAAGAATTGTTTTCATTGGGTTGCCTCCCAACAAGCGCTATCGTTTTACGCCCCTAGCTAGGCATATTGCATAGATCTAGGTTTTGTAATCTTTGGTATTCAATCCATCAATAACATACCCATGCCTAGTGATTTCATTAGTTTTATTGATGATCACACTCCTAGGCAGTAAATCAAGGAATTCGTTTGTAAGAGTAGGTTCCTTAATCATATTGGTAAAACTAGAGCAAACACTTATCATCTTAAGATCCTTGTTTCCTTTACTAGATGATCCACCCTTATTTTTAGGAACATAAATAAACTTGGTAGTTTTATTAAGAGGAAATTTTGGGGTAGTTGTGATAGAAGCAAAAGCGGAACCCAAATTGGTAATAATCTCCTACAGCTTATCAATTCTAGCAGGACTCCGTTCTACCCTCTCATTAATTATAGGCTCCTTCCCTTTTAGTGTTTTAAAAGTAAATTCTACTTTTGATCCAATTTGAGTAATATGATTATGAATCTTTTTATCCAAATCTTCACTATGCTCTATGGTAGAAATTTTATTCTCAATAATATCTAGCCTTTGCATCACATGTTCCAAGGTAATACTGTTTCATTAATCATGATTGGTTGTGAACCCACCAAATTGCCACGGGGGGTCCCACAAGCTTGGGGGCGCCCCCCCATAGGGCGCATCCTCCGAGCTTGCGGCCACCTCATGGCTCTTCTGGCCTCCTCCTGAAGTTTCCAGGGTGTCTTGGGGCCCAAGAAAAATTGTCAAAAATTTTCGTTCTATTTGGACTCCGTCTGGTATTGATTTTTTGTAAAGACAAAAACAAGAAAAAAACAGCAACTGTCATTGGGCACTAGGTTTATAAGTTAGTCCAAAAAATGATATAAAATAGCATAATAATGCATATAAAACATCCAAGGTTGATAATATAATAGCATGGAACAATAAAAAAAATTGTAGCTACCTTGGGTATGTATCAACGGTCAAAGCCCTTTGACGAGACAAAAACGACACGCATTTCTATATGGGGAACTAATGGCTAAGGGGCACATTTGAGCACACTTCAAAATTAGGGGTAATTCTGAGTAGTGGTTTTGAGTTAAGGGCAGAAATCTAAAAAACCCCTAAATATTTCCTTTCGAAGACAGCGGTTCAGGACAAATGGACATACTGGCTAAATCTTGTTGAAATGCTTACTGTGGTCAACCTCTCGCATGAACCAGACACATTCCATTGGAAGTTGACTCATTCCAATGTCTTTACAGTCAAATCCATGTTTTTGTACCTCACCAATGATGGACAACCTTTTCACCACAAGTACGTTTGGAAAATTAAAGACCCATTCGAAGTAAAGAAATCACGTGCTTAGACGAGAAGGTCATCCTGACAAAAAGATAACCTAAAAAAATAAGCAAGCATGGATGCACTAAGTGTTGCTTCAGCGGTAACGAGGAGTCGATTCAACATCTATTCCCACACTGCCTAGCTTCCAAGATATTATGGTGATCGGTATATATTTTAATCTACCTCTATCCATAAAGTACAAATATGTTTGAAATATGGTTGGGGGCGGGGACGTCCCAAGTTGAAGGCTTAGGTCAGCGTGGGAATTTTTGCTTTACTTTGGAAGACCCGTAGTGATTCTATGTTTAGCAGAACAAAAGTTCCAAACAAAATTGCAGGTTATCTTAAAGGCCATCAGTTGGATCCATATATGGTCATTACCTCTCAAGGAGGAGGACGGGGCGCCACAATCTTTGGTTGTAACTGATGGGAGATGGTCTTTTGGGATTTATTCAAAAAAATTGGTTGATGGCCTATTAGTAGAATTAGTGATCCACAAGGCTTTTTTCCCTACATCTTTTTCTTTGGCCCTGGGCAGCCATATGTGGCTATTTATTTATTGAATCCTTATAGGGTCAGATTTTGAACTTTACAATAATCAATAAAAGGTTGTGTGCATCATTCGATGTGGAAGCCGAGGGCATTCCTCTCTTATTGGAAAACGTCTTCTCTTGCCATGTACCTCAAATAGGATATTGGCGCAATGTGAGAGGAGAAGTTGATGGGACATCATTGTTATATTAAAGGCTAACACCCGCTTTGCCGCACCGTTCTTCACTCGCAGGGTTACTCTATTTTCTCTAGCAGCTTATTGTGGTCGTATGTTTTGATTTTGTTTTATCCGCGTTGGCTCAGATTTTATGTTATGGTGATGTATTTTTCATTTTTTTATATCGTGTTGGGCTTCTATTGGAGATAGTATTTTATGAGAGTTGAGTGAAGTTATTCATTGTGTTGTTGGTGTCCTTACACGTTTCAACCTCAGTAACAACCCACAACCGTTGTGCGAGCCTCTTGGGAGCTCTTATTCCATGTTGAAACATGGAGTTGTTGCTATAACACTCACATGGACCGACCTGTGAAGTCATCGTTGAGTTAGCTCGGGTTCCTACTCCCCTAGCTTGCTTAACTTTTTTTTCTGCTCGCTCGGAAAAAATCTTAGATTATGCTTTATTTTAAAAAGATCGTTAATATAAAATATTCATAGATTTTTGAAAAAACTCTTGGATTTAAAGAATGTTGTTAAAATACCCATGACATTTTAATAGAATATTCATGAATTTTTTAAAATATTTGTGTATTTCAAACAATGTTCACAAATTTGAAAAAGGTTTGCAAATATAAAATGTATTTGAACTTAAAAATATGCATGAATTAAAAAAATCTTCATGAATTTATAAAAGTATTCACTGTATTTTAAATGTTCGTGAATTAAAATATGGCAAAAAGGGAAACTAAAAATGTGAGCAAAAAAGTAAAAATAATAAATAATAATAAACGAACATGAAAAAAAAGAAAAACTATTAAAACGGTTGATAAAACATATTTTTTTTAAAATAACAAAACTAGGCAAAACCATCTAGAATCTTCGCAAATCTTGGAAAACTAACCGACCCATTAAGGCTATATAGATGTGTGTTACTCTCATTAGCGACACGCACCCTTCCGGGCATGCCCCATAGCTGTTGAGTTGTATTTTGTGTTGCATGTATTACGTGTTGTGGCCCACCTCCTAGTTGTGTATAGTTGAAGTTAATACCTACCCTGTACTTATATATACGTGCACCAGCACCCCATCAATACAACGATTATTGTATTGGCAAAACATCTCTTTTACATGGTATCTATCGCAAGTCGATCCTAACCCTAGCTGCCGTCGCCGCCGCGCCTCCATCGCGCCGCCGCCGCTGCCGCTCCATCCACCCATCACCGTCGCCCGCCGCCGCCGCCGGTTCTCTCCGGCCGCCGCCGCCGCCGGCTGCCGCCGCCGCCTCTCGCCGCCACCGCTGGTCCGTGCCGCCGCCGCCGCTCATCCCTATCGCCACCGCCGCCGCACCCAGCCGCCGCCGCCTATTGCCGCCACCGCTGGTCCGTGCCACCGCCGCCGCCCATCCCCACCGCGCGCCGCCGCTCCTCCCTGGCCGCCGCTCCTCCCTGGCCGCCGCTATGACTCCTTCCCCAGACACCGCTGCCACCGCTGCGATGTCTTTTGCCGCGTCGTCTCTCTACGGCTACATGTACGCAGACGCGCCGGTCTCCTTCACCCACATGCAGCCGGCCCTTCCAATGGCCGGCGGCCATGCTCCGCCCGCCCCGTCGATGGATTCTCCGGGCTACTTCACCACCTGCGGTGGTCCCGCACCCACCGGGTGTTACCCGTTCCCGTCACCTGCGCCTTCCCAGCAGCAGCTACACGGAGGAGGGGGCTAACACACCCGGCATGGCGGCCACCGTCGCCGCCTGCAGCAGCAGCCGGTCCAGGGTGCCGGGGGAGGGGGGGCGCCGCACTACCAGCAGGCTCTTCCCATGGGCCACCAAGGGTTCCTCGGCACGCCTTACCAGTCGCCCAACGCCGGCTACGGCGCCCTCCTTGCGCCGCCGCCCCTCGGTGGTCATGGTCCGCCCACCCCGACGCCGCCCTACGGGGGCCTTCCGCCACCACCAGTACCCGTGCCATGGGACCCCACCCTCCTCGCCTCCCAACACTCCGTGCCGTCGCCAAGTAGCTCCGTCGGTGGAGGTGACTGGTACATGGACTCAGGTGCTACTGCGCACATGACAACTCATCCCGGTAAACTAACTTCCTCCACTCCCGTTCACACACCCACTCGTATCACCGTCGGAAACGGCCCCTCCTTACCTATTACTCATATCGGCAGCACTAGTTTTCCCTCCACTTCCACACCCATCACTATGTCTAATGTTCTTGTTTCACCTGAATTAGTCACGAACCTAGTTTCCGTTCGTCGTCTTACTCGTGAGAACCCACTTACTGTCGAATTTGACGGTGTTGGCTTTTCTGTGAAATACGCCCGTACCCGGATGGTCCTTCACCGGTGTGACAGTCCCGATGAGCTCTACCCCGTGCACACCGGCGCCTCCACCTCCACACCCGTCACCCTTGCTGCCGGCGTTGACCTTTGGAACGCTCGCTTGGGTCACCCCAACCACACCGTTTTACGTTAAATTCTTGGGAGTTTCTCTTTCTCATGTAATAAGCTCGCCGATCACTCTTGTGAGGCTTGTCGCTTAGGCAAGCACGTTCGTCTTCCCTTTAGTGTGTATTCTTCAGTTTCCACTTTTCCGTTTCATTTACTTCATAGTGATGTTTGGACATCTCCCGTTGCGAGTAACACAGGCTATCTATACTACTTGGTGATTTTAGATGATTATTCTCATTATGTGTGGACTTTTCTCTTTCGTCGTAAATCTGATGCTTTAGCCACACTCACCGCCTTTTATTCCTATGTCACCACCCAATTCGGTCGCCCCATACTCGCACTCCAGATGGATAACGGAAAAGAGTTTGACAACGTCGCTCTCCGCACGCTTCTCGCCTCTCACGGCACCATCTTTCGTCTGACTTGTCCATACACTTCACAGCAGAACGGCCGCGCCGAGCGCATTCTCCACACTCTTAATGACTGCGTTCGCATGTTACTCTTTCACTCTAACGTGCCCGCTCGGTTTTGGCTCGATGCTCTCGCCACCAACACTCTCCTAGTTAACATTCGTCCGTGTCGCCCTCGGGGGAACTACGCCCCTCACCACCTTCTCTTCGGCACACCACCGTCCTATGGTGGTCTCCTCATCTTCAGGTGTCTCTGTTATCCTAGCACCGCGTCCACCACACCACACAAGCTCGCACCACGAGCCGTCCCATGCGTCTTCCTTGGCTACCCTCCCAACACCAAAGGTTACCGGTGCTATGATCCTGTCACTCATCGTGTGTACACCTCGAGGCATGTGTACTTTGTCGAGATGGTGTTCCCATTTTTCCAGGTTCCTCCGGCTTCGGCCCCTTCGGCACTGGTCCCCGCGCCCCCTTTGTGGAGCGATGCGCGGCGGCACCCCCGGCGGCCTCCCCGGCCCAACGCCATCTGCCGCCACCACCCAATTTCCTGACTCCCTCCCCCGAGGTCGAGTCCGAGCGGGCCCTTGCGTCCCCGTCTCCCTCATATGAGGTTGAGCCCGGCACCCCGCCCGGCACCCCTGCTACGGGCTCGACGTCACCCTCGCCCGTTGCCTCTTCTGCCGCCAGATCGGCCGGTGCTGCTGCCGCCGCGGCCCCCGCTGCCGCCGCCGCTGCTGCGTCCTCCGCCGCCGCTGCGGCCCCCTCCGCGGCCGCGGCCCCCATCGCCGCACCGGGTGCCCCCATCGCCGCGGCACCCGCCGGCCCTGCTGCCCCGTCACTTGGTGTGACCACCCGTGCCCGAGCAGGAGTGCTTCTGCCCAGCACACGCTACTCCACCGACGAGTATGTGTGCACTGCCTCGACGTCGACGCCATCACCCGTCCCCACCTCCGCTCGCGCTGTCCCTCAGGATCCCCACTGGCTAGCTGCGATGCAGGAGGAGTTCGACGCCCTACAGCGCAACCGCACGTGGCAGCTTGTTCCGCGACCCCCTCGTGCCAACATCATCTTTGGAAGTGGGTGTTTCGCCACAAGACTCGCACGGCGGTTCTCTCGAGCGCTACAAGGCTCGATGGGTGGTTCGCGGATTTTGGCAGCGCGTGGGCGTGGACTTCACCGACACCTTCGCCCCGGTTGTTAAACCGGGCATGATCCGTGTCGTGCTCTAGTTTGCGGTCTCATGCGCCTGGCCTGTGCACCAGTTGGATATCTCCAACGCCTTCTTGCACGGCCACCTTGCCGAGCAGGTGTACTATGAGCAGCCCACTGACTTCGTCGACGCCGAGCACCCAGACTTTGTGTGCTTGCTCTCTCGTTCTCTTTACGGGTTGAAGCAGGCGCCTCGGGCTTGGTACCAGCGTATCGCAGCCTTCCTGTAGTCTTTGGGTTTTCGGTCCACTCGCTCCGACGCCTCGCTATTTGTGTATCATCAGGGAGCTAACACTGCATATCTGTTGCTCTATGTCGACGACATCATCCTCATGGCGTCCGCCCCTGATCTCCTTCAGTGGCTGACTGCTCGTCTTCGTGATGAGGTCGCCCTCAAGGACTTGGGGCCCCTGCACTACTTCCTCGTCATCGAGGTGGTCCGCCGGCCTGACGGCTTCTTTCTGCATTAGCAGAAGTACGCACACGAGCTCCTGGAGCGTGTCGGTATGCTTAACTACAAGCTAGCGCCCACACCTGTCGACACGAAAGTAAAGGTCTCTGCTCTGGAGGGGTCTCTCGCGTCCGATGGAGCATTTTATCGCTCCATTGTTGGTGCTTTACAGTACCTGACGCTGACTCGACCCGACTTGCAGTATGCTGTTCAGCAGGTGTTCCTCCACATGCACGCCCCGCGTGACTCCCACTGGACCTTGGTGAAGCGTATTCACCCTGACGGCCTCCACCTCCACCGATCTTGTGGCCTACTCGGATGCCGACTGGGCTGGCTGCCCCGACACTCGACGCTCCACGTCCGGCTACTGTGTCTACCTTGGGCCCTCGTTGATATCGTGGTCATCGAAGCAGCAGCCCACGGTCTCCCGCTCCAGCGCCAAGGCAGAGTATCGCGCCGTGGCTAATGTCGTGGTTGAGTGCTCTTGGCTCCGTCAGCTGCTCCAGGAGTTGCTTTGTGATGTTCATAAAGCTACTCTTGTCTACTGTGATAACGTCAGCGTGATAACGTCAGCGCGGTCTACCTTTCCGCCAACTCGGTGCACCATCGTCGTACAAAGCATATTGAGCTCGATATTCACTTCGTGCGCGAGCAGGTTGCCCTTGGCCGTGTTCGGGTTCTTCATGTGCCGACGTCGCAACAGTTTGCTGATGTGATGACTAAGGGATTGCCTACTTCCGTCTTCGAGGAGTTCCGGTCCAGTCTCTGTGTCACTGCGACGCTTCGACTGCGCGCGGGGGGGGGGGGGGGTGTTGAGTTGTATTTTGTGTTGCATGTATTACGTGTTGTGACCCACCTCCTAGTTGTGTATAATTGAGGTTGAGGCCTACCCTGTACTTGTATATACGTGCACCAGCACCCCATCAATACAACGATTACTGTATTGGCAAAACATCTCTTCTACAATAGCCACCCCCACATTCCTCGACGCACGAGGAGGCTCCGAATCTGGGGACTTTAGTATCTTAATAGATAGATTCGAGGAACTTGACAAATGCGCAAGCTAGTTAATTAGCTAATGACTTAGATGTAATTAGAAGCATAGATAATGAACTACCGATGTTTGTTGATCCGGAATTGGAGAGATCAAGATAAAAAGCTCACATGATTCAGTTGTTCAGGACTGATAATGTGGTGCTCAACGGTGTAAGTGGCCACATGTAGCATCTTCAATAAAAAAAAAATCAGCGCTCCTTCATGCGTTGCGTTCGATGTGCTCAAGCTACCTGTAGCTTTCTAATTGAAAAATAGAGTATTGCCGTGTTTTTTAATATACGCACCAGCTGTCTTAGCTCTGAGAACAAGGAAGAGGAGAGATGAAGAATGGGAGATACAAGTCGCCCTTTGTTTAAGCTGGAGATTGGCAATCAAGATAACGTTATTTGCAGAGTCAGGAAAGCAAAGTGAGGCAAGTGTCACCCTGATCGATCTTATCCTGTGCTTGGGCTTTGAGCACTCTGTTTTACTGTCGATGTGTATTGAATTCACGAGCTACGTGAGTGAATAGTTTATTGTAGGAAATAAATACCGGAGCCGTAAGATATGAGTACTCCTACCTCCTTTCTTGTCTATTAGTCTCTTCAGTCTAAGTTTGATCATATATTTGGCTAGCAAAGTGCTAATGCATGCCAAAAAAATTATTCGATATGTATTTGAATATAGTTTATATTGATATTATTTTTTATATGTATAATTCCTATTTTATTTGTCAAACTCATGGTCAAAAAATGACTCAGAATATAAGGGAGCTACTAAACCACGACGGAGGAAGTACGGTGGTACACTATCGCATACACTGCCACGCGGCTTGCATGTCATTTATTTAGGACAGTATAACTGGACCTAAACCGAGCTCTCTCACGCATCCAGCGATTTCGGCCATTGGATCCGTGTTCAGATCACTCCTGTCCGTCCGTCGGATCTACTTTTATTAGCGAGCTGGCCCAACTTATGTGCGTCCTTGCCCAGCTGGAACCTAAACAAAGCTCTCTCACGCCCCCAATGATTTCGGCCGTTGGATTTTGTGTTGGGATTGTTTCTGGCCGTCAGATCCAAGTTTCAGTTGCAGTTTTACCGCGACCTGGCCGGACTGTCCTAATGGGCCGCTACTCTCGTGACCTTTTCCAAGGCCTGTGGTTGATTGGGTTTTATTGGGCTGACATCTGCCGCTGGCTGGCTTGACTCGTAGGAAGAAACTATTCACGATCCAGGTTACGGGATGCGGCGACGCGGTATGCGTTCATCCAGCCGATGCGCGGGTGGGGATCGATCCGGCGAGGAAGGGAGGCAAGACGCGAGGCGAGGCGCGCGAGGTGGGGATCGATCCAGCGAGGAAGGGAGGCAAAACGCGAGGCGAGGCGCGCGAGGGGTCGTGAACGGACGCGGCTGGGTGCAGAGACGAAATTACTATGCAGAGACGAAGCGACAACGGTGGACTGTTCGATGACACAGGCAATCGAAACTGATCCGCAGAATTGAAAGATGCAATCAATTATCAATTCCACTGTCAATTAAATATGCGTTTCTTCCTCCCAATCCGAAGATGCTTCAGTACATGAGCAGGTATATATACTTCGTCTCTTGCCTCTCTCCCATCATACTTATGCGGGCAGTGGAACCTCACGCAGCCATGGTTCTTGGCTAGGTTGACTCTATTTCACATTTTTCCCCTTTCTGTGATCCCCACTTCGACCAACCGATTACTTTATGATAGTATCTTTCTAAACCATTTTTTTGCCGATGGGTTTCATGCTGACTGTGGTTGATCCATTAGGGTAAATCTCGGAGACTGGTTCTCAAATTTTGATTTTGTGAATATCACTTCTCACTTCGCAGTCTCCAAAGGCTTCTAACCAGATTATTTCACCTTGACTACCATACCTCAGCTTTTCATGTTTTCGTATCCATATATATTGCTCAGATTATGTTTATGTGTGTTCATGCACTGTTCTCTCAATAGCTACTACGCCGTTGGTTGCCAATGCCCTTATTCCCTCTTGGTGGCAGTGGTTTAGGGAACGTGGACGGCTAGAGAAAATATGACAGACTGGTCATTTGAGAGGTGAGGATATGACGGCATGGCCATGTTTGTGTTAATAATGCCTCATATTCAGGGCAGATCTTCCCACTATTTTACTGCAAGCATGTGTTTGTGCTAATTAACGCCTCAATGAACTTATTGTTGATCCCTTTGTATCACTAATTTTCTAGAGTTGGATCTATTCATCTAAGGTATTTGAACTGCTGAGTGATGATCAGCGAGGATGTGGTGTGGTGAAAAACGACATGGTCACTTGGTTAACAAGAGAATGAGATGATCTTTGCATCTTCTTTGCGGCAGGAATTTTTTTTGTTTTGCTGACTCATTGTTCCTTTTATCTCCAGACTTTTTCTTTGGTTTGTTTTATCCTGATTCCAAGGTTTGTTAGTCATGAAGGATTTTGCAAAACTGTGCCATTACATGGACGAAAGATCTGGCATTCCTATAAAGGTTTTGAAAAATATGGATCAACCATCACATGACTGAAAGAGATGGGCACGTTATCACTAAGATCCTTCCAGTTCCTAGGTACACAAACAGGCAAAATCACTTTTTTAAACATGTGAAGCCCTGTTGCATATGGAACTTTTTTGTGTTTGGTCTTTCTCCGACGTGGTGTTTGTCCCATCAAATCTTATGAGAATTGCTAATAAGTACTTGAATATTTTTCACCTTGAGTTTAGGGTACTCAATTGTGCACACATATCATTTTTATATCGGTAAGAAAACACTCAGTTCTTCTTACATAATTGATTAACATTGCTTATGTTCCTGCATTAGATGTTTCTTTGTTATTTTTCTGTAAGTATAATCTCAAAGTTTTATGGTTAGGTGTGAAATGGAGATCTCCACTGCAAGACCCATGACACGTGGGAGAAAACAGATATGAAACGTGTGCACTTGATTTCACGAAACAATGGAACCAAGATGATAGCATTCTGTGGGGGTTGTGGCAAAGATGTCGATTGCGCTAATTCTTGTGTTGCAACAATCATTCAATATTTGCTTCAAGCAGTAACATTCAATATTACAAATAGACGGGCGCAGCAACGCGTGCCGTCGATGATCTAGTTTATCGTATAAGGTACCAGAGGGGAGACATTATTCATCGTCAGCGTCGTACGCGCTGATTAGGGAGTAAGCGCCCACCTCAACCCCCACCCCCACCCCCATACGTCGGCCATCTGCAGGGCGTGAGGCCCCCTGTTTTTCCATTCCGTTTTTCTTTTTTTTCACTTTTCTATTTTGGTTTATTCTTCTTTAAATTAATATGGAATTTAAAAAATATTCAAGCTTTCAAAATTTACAAATTTTGAAAACTAAATGTCCGAGGAATCATAAAGTGTTCCTGAATTAAAAAGTCATGATTTTGAAAAATAATCGGGAAACCATAACGTGTTCGTGGATGCAAAAAAATGTTTGCATATTCAAAATTTTCATGATTTCAGCAGACAATATTTGGGCAAATAAAAAATGTTCACATGTTCAAAAAATATTCATGATTTTGAAAAATTATTTGCTAATTCAAAAAAGTACTCGTAAAGTTTTAGAAAAATATTCAAAAAAATTCAAAAAATGAAGAAAATGAATTTCTTGCCTAATTTAAAAGAAAGTTCGCTGAGTCGGAAAATGTTCACGAAATTGAAAACATGTTCATGCATTTAAAAATATAGTCCTCAAAGATAGTTCAAGAATTCCAGAATTTGATCCCGAATTTCAGTAAATGTTAGCAATTAAAATTAAACTGTTCAACAATTCAAATTGTTTTCATTCATAAATATTCCTGAATTCTAAAAATATCCACAATTCAAAAACTCCCAGAGGATTTGTGAACGCTGTTTGTAAATATGAAAAATATTAACAATTTCAAATAATATTCTTGATTTAAAAAAATGTTCAACATTTCAAAACATGTTCACGGATTTGAAAGATGTTCGCAAAAAGAAAAAGGAAAAAAGCAGTGGGAAAAGAAAACGAAAAAAGAAAAATAAAAATAAAAGGAAAAGAAAACAAAAACAAAAACAAACATGAAAATAAATAGAAATAGAAGAAAAGGAAAAATAAAAACAGAAAATAAAAAAAGGAAAATGTAAAATAAAAATCTAGACCAGTGGGTTAAAAAAGAAATGTGATATCCCATACACTGGAGGAGCGAAGGGTGTGAGATATGCGCTAGGAGGCGACCTACACACCAAAATGGAGTCACCGAACCTGCGCGCCTCCTACCATAACATTTTGTGAAATCATAATCATCCGACAAATTCACCAACATCATTGACAAATATGTCAAGATTTTTAGAAATAATAAATATTTTTTGAATTCACAAGCATTTTATACATTATGAAATTTTTTGGAAACTAGTGATTTTTTTTCAATCGGTGAACATTTTTTACTGAATAGACGTACATTTTTAGGAATTTGAGAAGAAAACTTTAAATTCATTAATTTTTTATGTTGACGGACATTTTCTCAAATGCATGAAGTTTTTTCGAATTCGTGAACATTTTCTGACTTTTGATTCTTTAAAAAAATTAGGAGCAAAATTTTAAAATCGCAAATATTTTTCGAGTTTTGGTGAACCTATTTTGAAACAAAATGATTTTATTTTAATTCGCTTAAATTTTTCCAAAATAATGAAATTTTTTAATTCGCCGTTCTCTTTTGAAATTGCATACATTTTTTTGAATATGCGTACAGTTTTTTAAATCAGGAACACTTTTGAATCCACAAACATTTTATGATTTTCTAAACAGTTTATAAATAATGAAATTTATTGCGTTCACGAACATTTTTCAAATTCACAACATTTTGAATTTGGAACTTTTTTGAAACCTTAAATAAATTGAAAGAAGAAAAATACGAAAACATGAAAAAAGGAAATAAAAAACAGAGGGCGTCACGGCCCGAACATGGGCCGGGGCAGCGCGTAGGTCGCTAAATCGGGGCTCCTAATTTTTTTTTAAAGAAACACACATAATTTTATTCATACTTGTAAAATTACAAGTATACTGATTTGGATCTAGGATCCAGAAAATACAAAGTAAATCCTTTTATTAAGAATTACAATAAAATATCTTGAAAACACCTTGTTCACTGTATCAATCTCTGCTAATAGAAATACCGCAAAGACCAAGGTAAAGAAGCTGCCATTGGACTGTGGCAACGATGTTGTCACGCTTTCACCCGCACGAACATTACCAATAATCATTTTTATAGGGCCTTGAGTCACCCATCCAAAAAGATGGGAAGCCTTAATTGATGAACATAGTTAGGCCGGGGATGATGCAGGACGTCGTATCACAATATCATCAGCATGATATCGATGAAAGATTTCAACTTCACAAAGAATCAAACCAACAAAAATGGTTTGACACATCAACATACACTCATCAAATCTGAATAATCAGATATGCGAGGACAGAAAACTCTCTAACCTCATGGCACCGCTAAAAGAACAGGAGTAAATTTATTCAAACAAAATACGATGATTACTAGATGATGACGAAAAAGGTAGAACTCTTCAAGATGCGAGCTCCCCTCACTTCTCATCGCCAAGATAGCAGCCCGAGGCGAGGGGACCAAAAATTCACTTCCGACGAAGGCGGCTGTAGCCTTACTTCATGCGAGACCCGATTGTGCGCTCGCATCAGACGTTGCTATAAATGAGCTGACCTAGGTACCGTTAAGACTTCGTGTTTTCCCTAATATTATATTTTTTTCCCTATCGTGCTTATTTTTAAAAATATTGTAAATACACATATTCCAAAATATAAAATCAAAAAGTAGTGTAAAACAATTGTTAGTAGTTAAGTTCAAAACAATGTTGATAGCAATTAAGAAAAGCTTGTGCCATTGCCAAATGTTAAACGTTTCAAAAAGAATGTGAAATTTAAAAGAAATTACACAGTGGAACAAATATTTGTGTAATCCAAAAAATGCTATGTTCCATTCAAAAAAATGCATATTACATTTACCAAATGTTCATGCATTTCACAAATAAGTTCATGATATTTTTTAAAACGTATATACAATCCACAAAAATGTTGACATAGTTTTAAAATATGTTTTTATCATTAAAAAATGTTTCAACATGTATTTGAAAAATCTTCAATATCTATTTGAAAAATTGCCAAAAACATGTGTTTGAAAAAAAATGTTTTAGTTGTATACCAGTTCAGTTATATATATACCCTTTTTGAACTGACAGTTTCAGGTGGTTGTACTGATGTTTTCGAAGCGGTTGAACTGATGCTTTCAGTTGTGTTTAAAATATCGTCTTCTTTAGTTCAAAAACTTTTTGTAATTTTTTTGTCGGAACGGGGCGTGTAATATATCGTTGGAAAGCTTTTGACAACCATATTTCAAGTATATTGAACGTTTTTGCAAAATCATTATGGTTTACGAGCAGTTTTGAAAAAACCGTTTTTTTCAAAATCGAAAACGTGAATCGTATTTTGGACACAATTTTCAAATCGTTTGTCGGAATTGAGCAAATAAGATGGCGTTGAAAAGCTGGTGAAAATCCGCATTTTCCATATATGTATTGTTTTTTCTAATTCTATATGATTTAAAAGTAATTTGAAAAACGGTGAAATTCTAGGCGAAAAGTATTTTCGCGATTTTTTGTAAACGGTTTGTCGGATTGACGCAAATGATACGATGTTGGAAAGCTATGAAAAATGCGCAACTTTTTCGTATAGAAATGTTTTTCTAATTCCTTACGGTTTAAAAATGAATTCGAATACAGTCAAATTTGATTTTGAACGCGTTTTTTTAGAAGTTTGTCGAAAAATGGCAAATAATATACCGTTGGATAGCTATCAAAAATGCGAAACTTAGTCATGTTGAATGTTTTCTCTACTTCGCAACCGTTTAAGAGTAGTTTTGAATACGGCATGACGGATCCTGCTGTTTTCTCGTGTGAAAAACAGAGTAGTCGTACTGATATATGTGTATGTTTGTACTGATCTATTTTTTGTAGAGTAATTTTGAATGGTTCCGAAAAATGGTACTTGTACTGATACTTGCATGGGTTTGTACTAAGCGTGTTTTCACTAACTAGACTTTGATCTATTTTTTGGGTAATATTTTTCTTGTAAGTTTTCAACGGTGTACTGTATCGTCGCCCCTGTACTTGTATGGTTTGTATCATCGAAGTGAATGATATTTTTATTCAAAAAGAAAATGTGTTTGTTTTGTTTCTTTTTTTTGAACTCAACATTTTTTTGACAACGTTGTTCTGAACTTCTCTTATTTTACGACTTGTACTGAGGTACTTACTAAGCAGAATTTTCATGGGGTTTTTTTTGCTTGAATTTTTACAATTTATATTTCTGCCATTTATTTTATTCCGAACGGACCGCCGTTTTTAACTCGTACCGAGGTACTTACTACTCCCGAACTGGGGTGGCTGTCGTTGAACTGAATGACATTTTTTTTCAAAAAGAAAAGTTTTGTGTGTCTTTTTTTAACTCAACATTTTTTTGCAACGGTGCTTTGGACTTCTCTCAATTTACTACTTGAACTTTTTACCATTTGATTTTCCGTGGGTTTCTTTTTGTTTGAGCTTTTTTCCCAACCTCATCTGGGATGTCATGTCGAACTTACAACTTTTTTTAATCAATGCCAAAGCTAGCAAATAGTAGGACATTCACCCAACTTTTTTAACCCAAACTGATTATTCTCTTTAATTTGAACTGATCATTCATTTTTTAGAATTCAATCTAATCATGGCTTTTACTTCAAACTGATTTTTAAATTCAAACTAACCATTTTTTTCATTTTGAACTGATCATTGTTTTTAATTTGTACTGATTAATTGTTTTTTATGTAAACCATTTCTTTTATTCTTGCATGCACAGCAAACGGTCATGTATACCTTCTTTGAAGAAGTAACAATCATATCGTCATAGACAGAAAATTTTCCGCACATATAATACACGTACATGAATGACATATACACCACAACAGCTGCACATTTTCATAGATGAATGACATATACACCACACCGACTGCACATTTTCATATTATCCATAGCACCCACCGCAACACAAAAATCACAGGCCTATTTCCTACATAGCAAATGTTCAACCACACCCACATGACAATAATAATAATCATCAGAAAATAAAGTGCTTTCGCACAAGGGTACAAAAAAATTTCCACTAGTGCAAAGCTTGACCCGGCCAAACACTATTGTTCTCTAACACACATAGGAACTTATAGCAATTGGTCATTTGAACCAAGAGCAATAGAAATAAGAAATGTGTACACGGATACAACTTTGCATCATCAAAATCTAGAGTTAGAAGACATTTACATATGATGAGGTTTCTCGATGGAAAAATACGCATATGATGCGCATGTAGCAGCAGACAATCTGGTTTCGGTGTGCATTAAAGAATCTTCACAATAAAACTTCACTGAGAAGACAAAGGCTACATTTACTGAATGTGCAATAGCAATTAACAAAGAATTAATCTGCATGAACAACGACAAGCCTGAAGCTCATCAATACTAGAGCTGTGCATGGATAGGCTCGACGGTGAGTGCACGGGGGCGGTGGAAGAACAGATAGGACCTCCGACGATGCCCGGAGCTGGCACGAGGCGCATCGGCCTTCTTTGACCGATGCTCCGTTGGCTTATGCCAGAAGTAGAACTTCCTGGCCTTCCAAACTAGTACTGGAGACAAGTACCAAAGAACAACATGCATCAGTATTTAGAAGGCATACAAGGGCTACACACTGCCGTGAGGTACCAAAAAACACAATAGTTTGTGCATCTTTTAACACAATGACATTTTATGGAACTGCTTCAGTAATACATCTATACTGTCCAGAACAACAAATTAACCAAAAGAAAACTAATTTATGAAGGAAACAATTCCTGAAATTTGGTTTGAACTTGGTTTGTTGAGATTTTTGAACTCGTGCAGCAGTAATACCTGAACTTGCATGGCACACTCTTTATTCAGTTGAGAGCATCTCATATTTTGTAGAATATACTACATGTAAAGAGGAAGGGGGGAGACCAGACCTCGTTGTTGCGTCGTTGAACGACCTCGGCTATCGATAGTGAACGGACTATGGTGCCGGCGGTGAACGGCCCGTCCATTGCGGGAATGGGGGGATGTGGCACGGCCTGCAGAAGCAGGAGGTGGTGACCTGCAGAAGGAAGAGGCTGCGACCTGACGGCGGAAGAGAAATGAAGAAATAAATATTGGGGCCTGCTCATATATCCACAAATTCAGACACCAAAACTAAAAGAAAATAAAAGAACAGAAATAATAGAATGTTAAATTTGACAGCTCAGTTTTTAGCATCACTTATATACCTTTTGTTTTTTCACTCCTATCTAATCTTCAACAATTTACTCAAACCATTCACACTCATATGAGCTTTCCATTCAAGACTTCTTGTCCTATCTTCTTCTAAACAATTTGAGAACTTGAACCACATTTTATTTTGGAAGCTGTACTGAAATCCTAGCACATATACTACTTTACAACAAGTAGCTTTAGAACAAAACATAATTGAAAGTTGCAAGCAGTAAATATACCATATTTTTGTACATACAAGCATACGGAAAATTATAGAATCAACATAGCATACCCTGATATGTAGTTGCACTGACGCTATGGGAATTTTAGAACTGAAGAAGCACAGACTGGCTGCACTAATAAATAAGATATAAATGTTTACTGTCCAAGAGCGGCCGTGCCATGTATTCAGAATTTCCTCGCACCATTTGTCATACACAAAAGTCATGTATGGCTATCAGGCACATCTTCTATATATAGAAGGACCATTAAGGGTCTTAGAAACCAACTAGGAGTACATGATTTCAATCAACTCGATGCCCATCAGTACTAGAATTATTGGACAAGAAGTTTAGATTTGTAGCAGCACACGCACCAAACTTACAGATTTTTCTTGAACTTATTTAGGTGACTGAAGACAAGCAATGAAACAGATATAATAACAAAACATTCATTCTCATACAGCTAGAGAGATGTAAACAAACTATTTTACTACATCGCAATGTTGATTCGATGGGGCACTAGCTACAGTTATACATAAACTCCTTACCTTTTTCTCAGTGAAAATGTCAGAAGGGCTCATTTATTTTTCGTTCGAACTTACCACGTTTCTCAGTTTGAACTTTTAGAATTTTGGTCGATGAACTTCAAACATATAACTATTCATTTTTTTATCCATTTGAACTCCTATATAAACTCAATTATTTTTAGACTTACGAACAAACATGCAGTGAACTGACGAGCAATATTACTGCCTACGAGATGAGAGATGAGAGAGCAATATTACTGTGTACGAGAGAGAGGTTCTGCCTTCTTCCGTCAGGTCTGAAACAAAGCAGCACTAGTTCAATTCAAAATAAAATGTCAGTTCAAACAGGAGGCACGGAGATCTTCACCGTTGGGAGATGGAGAAGAGAGATTTTGAGCAGGGTGTACCTCACGATGACTGGGAAGGAGGCACGGGCGAAAGTAGGCATTGCGACAGTGAACGGCCTCTGGCGGCGGTGTTGGACTGCTGGACGCAGCGGTGTCGGGCCTCGCCGCCGTCCTCACCTGAGGAGGTGCTAGACAGCCTGGCCTGTGTGTGCGGCAAGGGGGAGGAGAGACTCCGATGCTAGATGAGGGAAGATGATGGACGACTCACGCATGCTAAACTCTTGAACTTGCGCCAGGACAATCTTTGAACCTCCTACAAGAAAAGAATATATATCATACATCATTTTTTATTTATATCTTGCTCAATCATGCACCCAAAAAATTTAAACACAACAAAATATCAGCCTTTTGGCTCCCAAACCTCCTGCATATACATTTTGAACTGATGTTCTTTCTGCCATTGCACTGTTGTTGATATATACAAAGGAACTGAAATTCTGTAACTTTTTTGTCAATTCAAATGTAGAGGGGCATTACCATCAGAGGATCTGCAGCAGCCAGTCACAACACTTTGACTCGTCCTCCATCAGCAGTTGCTCCCATGCACCCGGATGACTGTCCCTAACCTGGCATACAACATTATTAGAACCTGCAGGTTCTCCACACTAGCACTGAGATTTTTCTTTTCCTACTTTTTAACTAAATCAAACTTCCGAACTCGCTCTATGACAATGATTGAACTTGCGCATTTCAGCCGTGGCATCAAGCAGCAACTAGAAGTAAACAATTTTTACAGCACTAAAAAAGTGCAAAACATCACATCAATAAGCACAATGGTGGATATCACAGTGACGCCGAAGAAGGCACATCTACCCAGTAGCAATTTCAATTAGAAAAACACAGTAGCAATTTTGCCGAATGCCATCAAATGAAACTTGCATGGTTCAATTAGAAACACACATTAGCAAACATATTTGCAGATTTTTTTGTGTATGAAAAAGCTAGTGGTTTAAATTGAAAACATGGACAGCGCCACCACACATTTTCTTTTAGTATATCTTCTCATTTCATCCTACAGTGCATGTTTTGTGTTATAGGAAGAAAATGGAAAACATAAAGGGAATCGTACTTATGATTGGGAATTAGATGTACTGAATAGCTTACATTAGATGAACTGGAAAAAAATACAAGCTCGAGAGCCTCACGAAGAACTGGATCACGGTTTGGGGCTGCGATTGGTGGTGAAGCTCCACATCCGCCATCGCCGGCAAGCTCCAACCATGGGCTACAGCAGAAAGGAAAGGGTGAAGCTGATGCGATCGTCACTACAGAGGAAAGAGGAGCTGAGGCCTTGGACTACTGCTCATAATGAACTGAACTAAAATAAATCTTTGTTTATGCATTTAAGCAAACACTTTGAAGCAGATTAGTTTTATATACTTGGCTTAATACCTACTCTTCTCAGTGTTCATTTTTCTTCTTACTCCCTGACCGACTGACAGGAACATGGGCGAAATGAATCAGTAAGCAAGAGACGGCACCAGGGTGAAGTACCTACCGGTGCCGGTGGAGAACCACGGTGGTCTTGCCAGCGAACATGGGGTCAACTATGACGTTAATCTCGCCGAGTTGGACGTCCTCGCCCCCCGTGGCTTCTCCTGCAGGTTCCACTTTTTTGCCACTGAAGAAATTGAATTGAGTGTGTGACGAGTTAGTTAATGTGAAATTGAACTGAGTGTTTCACATCACTCTACAGCACACCAATGCGTACGCACAGCCAGTAGTGAAAAAATGTGCATCAAGAGTAGCTACCATCTATCATCAGTGGCGTGCACCACCAACAGAGAACAAGTAGCAAGGTGCAGGAGCGGGGTGGCCGGCGGCCGAGGTTATGGCTAGAGAGAAAGAAGGGGAAATGAAATTACGCAGCCGTTGAAGTGGGATTGACAGGAGGAGAGGGTTTTTCTTTGCTGAACTGATAGAACTTTTTTTGTTTAGTGAACAAAATATAATGCAAAACCGTACTGTTTTGTTTTTAACACACACATCAACTACGCATCGTACTGTTTTTGTGTTTCATTTTGAACTGATGCAAATGTTTTTTCTGCACCCACACCAACAGATGCGACTGAACTTAAGGTCACTTAGGAAAACTGTGCAAAAGGGAGAGATAGGCATGCAAACGATGTATGCGCCAAACTGTTGTATCTTGGTCAAACCTAACAGAGAATCTTATTGCTCATCTCCTTTCGGTGACGGACGAATTGGAGGCCATGCCGCCACCACGAGGCGGCTGCATCTTCTTCCTCCCCAGTGCAGGCGACACATTGGAACAACACCTCACCGAGCACCACCTCCCGTACGGTGAGGCACTGGTCATGGACGTGGACCTGCTGGCGCTCCTCCACGCCGCCGCCGACGAGCTGTCCCACCTAAACCTTGCGGGGACATAGCATCCAATACCATGCGATCCGTCAGCATCTGGCCATGAGGCCAAGGCGGAGATGACCCGTCGCTGTTAGCAAGAAAAAGTCCATGGTACCTGCTCCTACTTCCTCTCCTTCCTTCAGCCTACTTAGGATTGTTCAGTAAGAAATTAGTTCATTGACTGCAAGCTAGATTATATGTTATCTGTAAATAATATCCCTATTTCGTTTTGTAATTAGGATATTCAACCTCTGCAGGAGCCTTATACACATTTAAGGCTGAAGAATAGACCACTCCAACTGGTATCTTTGCACCGGGTTCCTCTTCTGCTAAATCAAAGATCATAACGTACAGCATGTATCAGATATAAAAATAGTTTCTACAAGGAGATGGTGTGTAGTTATTTTGTTCCAGTGAATCTATCTTATGCCGGAGTATGTATGTCTGAATTTTGTTTGCAGTTTATGGACACTGACGGGAAAGTGTACATGGACATGAGGTACTGCTTTCAGATAAGGAAAGACTGGGGAGGAGCAGCCTAACTAAAAAAGAGTCTGTACTACTTTTGGTTCTACATTGTGCCGAAGGTATGACTAGCTGGCTTCAAGGACGTTCCAGGTAATCAATGATCTGATGATCTCGAGTGAAGTAGATCTCTGAATCCTAATTGCTTGAAATATCTGAATTTGCATGTTATTCTATCTGAACAATTAACTTGCCTGGAGGTCGACGGGGGCCGTGAGGATGAGTCTGGGAGCGGCGCCGTTGGCTGGGCGGGGGCGGCGCCGGTAGCTGGTCGGGAGCGGCACCGCTGCCTGGGCGGGGGACGGCGCCGGTGCCTGGACGAGGCGGCGCCCGTGGCTGGGTGGGGGTGGCGCCGGTGACTGGGTCGAGGGCGGCGCCGGAGGATGGGCGGGGGCTGGCGCGGCGCCGGTGGATGGGGCATCAGGGTGGTGACGCTCGGGACTGGAGGTTAGGGATAGAATGGGCGGCCCGTGGTTTACTCTTTTTTTGTTTTAGTTACCGGTTTGTAAATCGCGTCGCGCGCCCTTATAGGAGCAGGGGTAACAGAATAATATTCTATTACCATAGTCCAGCCATATATATAGTATATGAACGTACTAAGGCCACATGCAATTTTTTCACATAACTCGCTTTGGAGTATCTTAGGTTCATAGATATAGTATATGAACGTACTAAAAATGATAAATTAGTATATATACTACCATAGGGTAGTATATGAGAAATGGGTGTAACTACACCTATATATATATATATATATATATATATATATATATATCGAAATCATGTATTTTAAAAACTGTTAATCCTGTACATTAAAAAATTGTTCTTGACATATACAAAAAATGTCCGGGATGGCACAAATATAGACATGTGTAGAAAAAAGGAAAAAATGTTTAGTTTTTAAGAAAGATTGCCATTAAAAGAAATTCAATGTGTATTTTAAAAGTGTTGAACATGTATTCGAAAAAATGTTCAAAGCATTTTTTAATGTACATCTTTTATTTAAAAACTATCAGTGTGTAAAAAATGTTCCATGTATATAATAAAGATGTATATTGTGTGAAACTTGACATTTATTGAAAAGGAGAAAAAAACCATTGAAGAGAAACCAAAAGGGAAAATAAAACCAATGAAGACGAAGAAAACAGACCAAGTGAAGAAAATCGCTAAAAATAAGTGAAGAAACAAAAAAGAAACAAAGAAATCATTCAAAAGAGTTGAAATAGAAAAAAAAATCTATAGTAATGGGCCGACCCATGACCCAGGTCACCAGAGGCAAGGCCATGTTATATTTCGTAGTAAGCGAGATATAGCCAGGGTGACAAGGTACCAGGTATCCGACCTATGGGGTGGTCGGCTCACCAGACCGGCTTCCGAGGCCAGTGTGCCAAGATGTGGCTATGGCCCCTCACTCTATGGGTGGTCCTCCTTTGAGAAGAACCTTATTTTGGCGTACAAAGCAAGGACTCCAAGTTTGAGCTGGACTTTAAGACCAACTAGGATTCATGTAGCCTTAGGCCTTGTCCTCCTCTCTAAGGCGAGCTCTGGGGTCGTTCTAGGGACCATACATTCTTCAACCCTAATGTGGATAGAATCCACATCAACTTAGTTGTAACCCCCTCGTACGCGATAAACCATAATCAAGCAAATCCAAGTAGGAGTAAATCATGAGGGCCCGAACCTTCGTAAAAGCTTTGCATGTGATCCCTTCATGTACTTTTGGTCACATGCACCACCGTATCAAGACTACTGTTGGTTACCATTATCGATAGTTGATGTGCTGAGAATGAGCCGTGCTAGCTGGAGATTTATTCCATATGGGGCCTTTAGTTCAACTCGACGCTTATGCTCCGGGCTAGAGAGGTGATAATTAGGAGCAGCGAACGGGATTCAGACACAGATTTTAGGTGACAACTAGGTGCTGCCTATTACTCCCGGAGTAGCGATGGGGTGTGTAGGCGGATGTCACCAAATCAATCGATGACGAATTCTAGACTAAAGAATGAGTGTCTGGTTTGTGGCGAGGGGCGAGTTGATGTATAGTCGTTCCGTCGCATCGACGATGTACTCCAGGCACCAAAGGTAACAAGAGAGAAACATGACTAAAACGAGGTTTGCAGAAAGCAAGGACTAGGGTACTTAGGTTCACGGGTGTCAACTCTCAACATGATAACTTCATTAATATACATGATGTTTACAAAGTTCCTTTTTATTGGACCAATTCTTGATGTGATCTCGTAGGCGCACCTCAAAGTTGTCTTTCTTATCTTAATCTACCAAGCCACCCCGATTCACCACAGGGAGCGGCACATAAATTATACTATGGCTACACCATATCATCTTTATGGTTCTAATATTTGCCTAACGAGTTACCCCAATATCACATAGGGTGTATCCAAGGGTTGTAATACATATGCATCATGTCATATCATTAAGCCCCAAAGTTTAAGAATATAATATGAACAAGATTTGATCCACAAAGATACTCATCATGAGAGGTACATCATATACTTCAACTAATCATCAATGCCCAAGATCATAATCACGGTGTCAATAAGATCAAGAAACAGAGGTACATGACACATAGCTACCACCAGAAACCCCCGGCCTCAATAGTGGGCTACTCCCGCATCGCCATGTGAGCAGCAAAGGGTTGATCTAAGGATTGAAGCTGAAAGTTCCCCCCTTCCTGCATGGCACCATATAAGGGCCGAAAATGAAGATCGTCTCGAAACACGAAGTGGTGGTGATGAAAAGTAGTGCAATAAATCACAAATAAAGTTTTTTTTGGGGGGGGGGGGTATATAACGTCTGAAGCCATCAAAGGCACATGAGGGGGAGCCTCACGGGCCTTCGGCACCCCTGTAAGATGGGCACCTACACCGGGCACCTAGGGCCCCGAGCCTCTCCTGATCTAGGCCCTACACCCCCTCATCCATTGTGATGCAGAACTCCTAAAATTCAAAAAACAACAGAAAACAAGAATTCACACTGAGCACTGAATTAAAGGTTAGTCCATCAAAAAGATTTTTAAACATATCAAATTTAAGGATAATAGACATGAAACATACAGAAATTATAGATACGTTGAATACATATCAACATCTGTAGCTTACTCTATTCTTGTCCTCGAGCATGAAGAATGATAACAAAGATATTTTTGTGTGTGTGAATGCTACCTACCATGAACTTGATTAACCGGTGTAAACATTTTTTATTAGTCTAAGTCGATAGTAAAGGTGTTTGGAAAAGGTTTCTATTAACAATCTTCAACTATCTCAATGCATAAATGCACCAAGTCAAAGTCACAAATGCCAAAGGTTTTGAAAGAATGTCAATATTTCTTGGGAACAAAATGATAATATTCTACACAAAGTATGTATACATGGCAAGCACATCTAGGCTAAACCTCAATACAAGACCGAATACAATCATATGTAGCATGTTTGCTTTATTTAACAATCTTCACTTACTCAGAATTTGGGTGCAATCCCGAGCCATGAATAGGAGATCAAATGTTAGGTTTTAAAAGAAGTGCAAAATAAAGATAATCTTGCACCAATGCATCTATCATTAGGAAAAGAGGACGGCCTTATGATCGATATGAATGCAAGGAGTAAGGATTGCCTTGCAACTAGCACTAGTGGGGGTGCATCAAACTTTCTTGCTCACGAAGACCTAGAGCTCACTTTAGGAGGCTCATTGTTGAAATATACAAGCCAAGTTTTGTAATGTGAGATCCCCACCAGTAGATATTGTTGGAAATATGCCCTAGAGGCAATAATAAATTAGTTATTATTATTTTTCCTTGTTCATGATAATCGTTTATTATCCATGCTATAATTGTATTGAAAGGAAACTCAGATACATGTGTGGATACATAGACAACACCATGTCCCTAGTAAGCCTCTAGTTGACTAGCTCGTTGATCAATAGATGGTTACGGTTTCCTGACCATGGACATTGGATGTCGTTGATAACGGGATCACATCATTAGGAGAATGATGTGATGGACAAGACCCAATCCTAAGCCTAGCACAGAGATCGTGTAGTTCGTATGCTAAAGCTTTTCTAATGTCAAGTATCTTTTCCTTAGACCATGAGATTGTGCAACTCCCGGATACCGTAGGAATGCTTTGGGTGTACCAAACGTCACAACGTAACTGGGTGGCTATAAAGGTGCACTACAGGTATCTCCGAAAGTGTCTGTTGGGTTGGCACGAATCGAGACTGGGATTTGTCACTCCGTGTAAACGGAGAGGTATCTCTGGGCCCACTCGGTAGGACATCATCATAATGTGCACAATGTGACCAAGGGGTTGATCATGGGATGATGTGTTACGGAACGAGTAAAGAGACTTGCCGGTAACGAGATTGAACAAGGTATCGGTATACCGACGATCGAATCTCGGGCAAGTACAATACCGTTAGACAAAGGGAATTGTATACGGGATCGATTGAGTCCTTGACATCATGGTTCATCCGATGAGATCATCGTGGAACATGTGGGAGCCAACATGGGTATCCAGATCCCGCTGTTGGTTATTGACCAGAGAACGTCTCGGTCATGTCTACATGTCTCCCGAACCCGTAGGGTCTACACACTTAAGGTTCGATGACGCTAGGGTTATAAAGGAAGTTTGTATGTGGTTACCGAATGTTGTTCGGAGTCTCGGATGAGATCCCGGACGTCACGAGGAGTTTCGGAATGGTCCGGAGGTAAAGATTTATATATGGGAAGTCCTATTTTGGCCACCGGAAAATGTTCGGGATTTTTCGGTATTGTACCGGGAAGATTCTAGAAGGTTCCGGTGTGGGGCCCACCTGCATGGGGGGACCCACATGAATGTGAGTAGTGGGGACAAGGCCCCACACCCCTGGTCAAGGCGCACCAAGATCCCCCCTTAGAAGGAATAAGATCATATCCCGAAGGGATAAGATCAAGATCCCTAAAAAGGGGGGATAACAATCGGTGGGGAAGGAAATGATGGGATTTCTTTCCTCCCACCTTTGTCAACGCCCCAATGGACTTGGAGGGCAAGAAACCAGCCCCCTCCACCCCTATATATAGTGGGGAGGCGCATGGGAGCTTTACCACAAGTTCTGGCGCAGCCCTCCCCTCTCCCAAGTCCTCCTCCTCTCACGCGGTGTTTGGCGAAGCCCTGCAGGATTGCCACGCTCCTCCACCACCACCACGCCGTCGTGTTGCTGCTGGATGGAGTCTTCCTCAACCTCTCCCTCTCTCCTTGCTGGATCAAGGCATGGGATACGTCACCGGGTTGTACGTGTGTTGAACACGGAGGTGCCGTCCGTTCGACACTAGGATCTCCGGTGATTTGGATCACGACGAGTACGACTCCTTCAACCCCGTTCTCTTGAACGCTTCCGCTTAGCGATGTACAAGGGTATGTAGATGCACTCTCCTTCCCCTCGTTTCTGGTTTCTCCATAGATAGATCTTGGTGACACGTAGGAAAATTTTGAATTTCTGCTACGTTCCCCAACAGATATGACAATGAAACTTATGAACTGTAAAGTATGAAATGCATGAACCTGTGCTACTTTGAAGCACTTTTGCTTCCAATACTTAGTGTTACTTTGAAGCAATTTGTTCTTCTTTGAAGCACTACACATGTGTACTCTAAAAAGGAAAATGGTGCTCCTTCTCCCTAACTTTTTGTGTGCCTCCTTGACACATCTTTATTTGGCACCTCCAAAGTCCATCTTTTTACGTAGTTTTTTATTTGGCACCTACATGGTGCATATTCTTTTGGCACCTCTCGCGTGCATCTCTTTTAGCTCAAAGATAGAAGAAGCACCTTATAATGACGATCATTACACTCTTCTACACTTCATAAAAATGCTAACATAGTCCTTGCTATGAACACTAAAAGAAAACTCTAAGTGATGCCTCTAGCAGTGTATTAGGATGTGAAATGACTAGCGTAGCATGTATATGACAAAAAATGGCATAGACATGATTAAACAAAATGCTAGATAATAATGGTGGTGCAAAGAATATGACAATGACAACTTATCTATAGTCATTACTCCTATTAAGGATGCTGGAGTAGCCGCCTCCCGGGCACGTCGAGGGCTAGAGTGCCATCTGCGCCGTCCATTTCGCAGTGGCGTGCCACGGGCGACTACCTAGAGCTCTTTGCGCGCCAGTTCTGCCCAAATGGTGTGCATCTCAGCCAACCGCCTCAGAGGACCACGAGTGTGTCAGGGACCATTGCCATGTAGTGGTTTCAATCGAACCCAAGAGAGACTTTTTGCGCCCCCGCTCATCTGCAATGGGATAGGCGGACTAGCTTGTTAGAAGCCTTTGGCCATGGGTGGAGTGTGTTCGTCGCGCCAGTCGACGAGACGCTTGCACATAGCTCGACGAGGAGGCCCTTCGCTCCGTATGATACGCTATGGCCTCCCGCGGCTGGCTCCCTGGGGCTCTCTGCGCAGTCCTTTCTTCCCGGACGGGTACGCCCATGCGAGACACCTTGGGGGTCCATGATGGGTGGAGCGCAGGCGCTTCTAGTCATGCCTGCGTGCGAGGTCTCTCGTGCTGTCTTGCGTGTGGTGGAAAGGCTCTGGTGGGTGTTTCGGTCATGCAAGCCATGCAGGCGCGTGTGCCCATGCCTGGTTGTGCGTGCTGCCTCGCGCGTTTGGTAGACGCCTGCCCGGGCACTCTACACACCCGGACGTTCATTTCCTTGCTTGGGAATGTTTCTACACTGAGTGTGGTGTGATGGGCAGTTGGATGGGACGTTCAATGTCTATTTCATGTATCAGGCCTTCCATAATAGCATGTCCTATGCTTTTAGCATTGTCTGTTGTATCCTTTTCTTCTCGCCCAAGAAAATCGGCGTCCTCTCGCTCCCCTCCAATGGAAGCATTTCCTTGAGCTTATTCATCGGCTTGGTTGTGGGTCTATGTAAGTGCGCCGTCCTTTTTGCCCAGGCAGCCATTGTCAGGCACTGAAGTAGGTGATAGCGGCGGGAGCCTGGGAGGGGCTGACGGCTGTTTCCGATATCAGCGGGAAATATGTGCTTTTGCGACTTGCTGACATCCGGTCTCTTTGTCCGCCGTTGGGCCATCTGCTTCGTCAGCCGTCGTGGAGCGTGCTTCCTCCACTGTCGCGAGATATTCTCTCTGATAGACTAAGGTTCTGGCTTTATCTCGTCTTTGCTCGTTCCCTTCCCGATGCTTGCGCTCACTATTCTTTTATTGTGTTTGTAGCCGCTCTTGCAAACCGTGCTTCATTGCTACATCTTCATCAGTGGTGTTGCCTTTCGCTAGCGTCCTCCGCCATGCCGATTGCTTCTTTAGTTGTTTTAGGTTGCTTCATTAGTCGTTGTCCATTGGCAAAGCCATCTGCTTCGCCACACTAGATGAACAGACCTCCGGGATGACAGACCGAGCAAACTGTGAACAAGACTCTGTCACTATTGTGTTTGCAGCCGCTCTTGCAACCCGTGCTTCATTGCTACATCTTCATCAGTGGTGTTCCCATTCATAGCATCTGCCGCCATGCCAATTGCTTCTTTAGTTGTTTTAGGTTGCTTCATTAGTCGCCATCCATCTGCTTCGCCACACTAGATGAACGGACCTTCGGGATGATAGACCGAGCAAACTGTGAAAGAGCCTCTGTCACTTCGTTTCAGGTATGTACTTTCTAATTCCCCTTGCTCCTACTTGCCTTCTTGATGTGTAGAGGAGAAAATCAAGAGAGAAACACAAGAACACTAAATTAACCAAGATCCAATCACACATGTGCCAAATCCACATAGACATAGAGGGATACAAAGTCCAAATCCAACAAAGTAGGCAAAAAAGGAACTAGTTCATCCCAATACTTAGTGGAATTGAGGGCTTGATATCCAAGAGCATGTTCCCTAGAAAGGGTATTGAATCCACTAGGGGATCTTCTCACATGGAGGCCTTGATCTCCATGGGAGAGGGTAGTGGTGTTGGGGAATGTTGCATGGAAAACAAAAAAATTCTACGCACACTCAAGCTCTATCCATGGAGGTGTATAGCTACGAGAGGGGGAGAGCGTCTACATACCCTTGTAGATTGCTAAGCGGAAGCGTTTATCAACGCGGTTGATGTAGTCGTACACCTTCACAATCCATTCTGATCAAGTATCAAATGTATGGCACCTCCGCGTTCAGCACACGTTCAGCTCGATGTCGTCCTCGCCTTATCGATCCGGCAAGAGGGGCGAAGTAGTAGATGAGTTCCGGCAGCATGATGGCATGGTGACGGTGGTGGTGAAGAACAATCTCCGTTGGGCTTTGCCAAGCACAACGAAAACTAGACAGAGAATAAACTAGAGGGGATGGGGTTACCGGCACATGGCTTGGTGAATCTTGATGTGTTCTGGGTGCTAGCCTTGCCCCTCTATTTATATGTTGAGACGAGGGGTCATTTCTTGAGAAAGAGCCTCCTCAAAGTCGGTTTAGCCCGCAAGGCAAGAGTCCTTCTCGGACTCCACGACCAGACGCCAGGGTCCCTGGCGTCTGCCCCCTGGCCTCCGCAAAACTCCTTTTGCACCTTCCTAAAGCCTCGTGCGCTTTACCCCTTGGTCCAAATAAAGTGTTCTCGTGCCCCGAACATTTTGGGACACATCCGAAACCCCTTCCGGAGACATAACACTATTATCCCATACATTAATCTTTGTCTCCGGACTATTCTGGAGTTCCTCATCATGTTTGTGATCTCATCCGGAACTCCGAACAACATTCGGTCACCAACATACATAACTCATATAATACTATATCGTCAACAAACGTTAAGCGTGCGGACCCTACGGGTTCGAGAATGATGTAGACATGACTGAGACGCTTCTCTGATCACTAACCAATAGCAGGACCTGGATGCCCATATTGGTTCCTACATATTCCATGAAGATCTTTATCGGTCGAACCTTTATGAAAACATACATAGTTCCCTTTGTCCGTCGGTATGTTACTTGCCTGAGATTCGATCATCGGTATCTCCATACCTATTTCAATCTAGTTATCGACAAGTCTCTTTACTCGTTCCGTAATACATCATCCCGTAACTAACTCCTTAGTCACTTTGCTCGCAAGCTTCTTGTGATGCTGTATTACCGAGAGGGCCCAGAGATACCTCTCCGTCATACAGAGTGAAAAATCCCAGTCGCAATCCATGCCAACTCAGCAGACACCTTCGAAGATACCTGTAGAGCACCTTTATGATCACCCAGTTACGTTGGGACATTTGATGGCACACAAGGCATTCCTCCGGAGTTCGGGAGTTGCATGATCTCATGGTCGAAGAGACATGCATTTGACAATAAGAAAGTAGTAGCAATAAACCGAACAATCATATGCTAAGCCAACGGATGTGTCTTGTCCATCACATCATTCTCCTAATGATGTGATCCTGTTATCAAATGACAAATCATGTCTATGGTCAGGAAACCTTAACCATCTTTTGATCAACGAGCTAGTCTAGTAGAGGCATACTAGGGACTTGGTATTTGCTTTTGTATTCACACATGTATTTAACTTTCCAATCAATACAATTCTGGCATGAATAATAAACCTTTATCATGATTAAGGAAATATAATAATAACCATTTTATTATTGCCTCTAGGTCATATTTCAATAGTCTCCTACTTGCACTAGAGTCAATAATCTAGTTCACATTGTCATGTGATTAACACCCAATGAGTTCTAAGGTGTGATCATGTTTTGCTCGCGGAAGAGGTTTAGTCAACGGGTCTGCAACATTCAGATCCGTGCGTACTTTGCAAATATCTATGTCTACAATGCCATCCAGATTGAGACTCAGAGTTATCCGGATCAGTGTTAAAGCTTGCATCGACGTAATCTTTTACGATGAATCTTTAATCACCTCCATAACCGAGAAATATTTCCTTAGTCCTCTTAGGTAACTAAGGATAATTATGACCGTTGTCTAGTGATCCACTCCTGGATCACTATTCTACCCCCTTGCAAAACTCATGGCAACGCATACATCAGGTCTGATACAAAGCATGACATACATAATAGAACCTATGGCTGAGGCATAGGGAATGAATTTCATTCTCTCTCTATCTTTTGCCGTGGTCGGGCTTTGGGTCTTACTCAACTTCACACCTTGCAATACAGGCAAGAACCCTTTCTTTGACTGATCCATTTTGAACTTCTTCAAAACTTTGTCAAGGTATGTGCTTTGTGAAAGTCCTATTAAGCATCTCGATCTATCCCTATAGATCTTGATGCCCAATATATAAGCAGTTTCACCGAGGTCTTTCATTTAAAAATTCTTATCAAGTATCCTTTTATGCTATCCAGAAATTCTATATCATATCAAATCAGCAATATGCCATCCACATAAAATATTAGAAATGCTATAGAGCTCCCACTCACTTTCTTGTAAATACAAGGTTCACCATAAGTTTGTATAAACCAAATTCTTTGATCACTTTATCAAAGTGTTTATTCCAACTCCGAGATGCCTGCACTAGTCTATAGATGGATCACTGAAGCTTGCACACTTTGTTAGCACCTTTAGGATCGACAAAACCTTCTGGTTGCATCATATACAAATCTTCCTTAAGAAACCCGTTAAGGAATGCAATTTTGACGTCCATTTGCCATATTTCAAAATCATAAAATGCGGCAATTTCTAACATGATTCAGACAGACTTAAGCATCGCTACGGGTGAGAAAGTCTCATTGTAGTCAACTCTCTTGAACTTGTCGAAAAACGTTTGCAACAAGTCGAGATTTGTAGGCAGTGATATTACCATCAGCGTCTATCTTCCTCTTGAAGATCCATATATTCTCAATGGCTTGCCGATCATTGGGAAAATCCACCAAAGTCCATACTTTGTTCTCATACATGGAAGCTATCTCAGATTTCATGGCCTCAAGCCATTTTTCAGAATCTGGGCTCATCATAGCTTCTTTATAGTTCGTAGGTTCACCGTTGTCTAAAAACATCACGTCCAGGATAGGATTACCGTACCACTCTGGTGCAGAATGTGTTCTGGTCGATGTCGGGTGGTTGGCGCGACATATGCCAAAGGATGGCTAATCATTATGGGAGCTAGTATGACGTCGCCGGTGCCTGGAAGCGGGATAAGGCGTAGACATGCACGGCGACGAATCTTACCCAGGTTCGGGGCTCTGCTAGAAGATAACACCCCTAGTCCTGCTCTGCGGGGTCTCCGCATGATCACTAGATCAACAAGGGTCTACAAGGTTGCTCCTTGAGCTGTTCGGCTAGAGGAGGAAGAAGGGCAAGGCTAGCTCTACTCCACTCTCCATGTGTGTGTGTAACCTCTAAGAGCTGAACCCTTTGCATGGGTGCCCTGGGGGGCTTATATAGGCCTACCCCCAAGGGGTACAATGGTAATCCGGTTGGATGTAGGCCCAGGACGTCAGTGTCTATGGTTGCCGGCTTCTCCGCCGGTCGCTGGGTCTACCGCCTGGTGGGTCCCACCAGCTGCCGGGCTCTCGGCTGACAGGTTGGGCCCACCGCCTGTGGGCCCTGTCGGCTGCTTATCACTGTAGCCTTGCCTCTGATGACGATGGCTTGGTCGGGGGGAGCATGGCTACAGTTCCGCCGCCTGGTGGGTGTTTACTGTAGCCACATCCCGTCTTATCTGGTTAATGGCGCACAAACTTCTAGGGAAGGGGTGGGCCGGCTGTTGGGAGCCGGCCTCCCCCTATGCCGACTGGTCTGGGCATGCCGCCTTCTGGTATCTCACAGGTAGGTAGGGCCCGCCGCATGCGGGCTGTACTGACAACCCATCGTTGGAGTATGGCAGTCCTACCATGGATGATGTCATAGTCAGCGTGGCAACAGTGCCGAGCCGGGCTAGGGATGGCTGCCCGACACGTTGCACTGTGGCCATGCCCGTTCCGGGATTCGAGGGTGGCAGGCTGCACTATAGCCACGCCCTGTCTCGCCGCTGTTATGTGGGTGCAAACTTTGAGGGTGCAAGGATGGGTCGGCTGCTAGGAGTCGGCCCACTCTGGGACCGCTCTTTGGGCCTTGCCGCCTTCCTGCAGCCGGCAACTTGGACCAGCCGGCCACAAGAAGGCGACCCTTTGTCTTGGATGCTTGAGGGGCGCAGCTGGCCCCAATGTCTTGAAACGTCATGGGGAGCAGATAAGGCTACCCGTAGTCATTTACTCTAACAGTAGTGCCCAAAACTGGTGGGGCATCACGGCTGAGAGGGCGAGAGGCCTCAACAGCTTCCTATTCTGAAGAGCCGACAGCTAGGAGTCAGCTGCAATCGAGTCCGCCATCTGGTAATTTCGAAACGCGAAGGCGGGAGCTAGGTGGCGCCCTCGCCGGCCGCCGAACCGGCCGCCCGCTGACCGCGCGCCACGCGGCGCTAGCCGGCTGAACTAGCCTACCAGCCCACGCGCGCGACGCGACGTTGCCGCAGGCTGGGGCCCGCCACTACCGCGTCTCGGCCCACACGCGGATCCGCTATGGCCGAGGCAGACGGTTGGCATTCCGGGGCGCCATAACGCACGCCGTTATGGCACGATAAACGTGGAGCCGTGTGTCAAGACCCCGATTCGATGCCACACCGATCTAGCGTGTAACACCTGATATCACTTTGCGGCCTCACGCACGGTATTCCCATGGGTGTCGCCTTACCAGGCCCGGGACCATTTGCGCCTTTTGGCACACGTATATGATAGTGTCGCTAGGATCCGTATGACAAAGAACCTGGGCTGACATGGCTAGTCGTGAACCCAAAGTGGCACTAACTTACAGGGACAGGCATACATGATCTAGCAACGAAGTGTCGAGCAACAGCGAGTGAATCCCAAGTCGTAGCAAGCTACAAGGACTTTAAGGATCACCGGGTGACATTTCCCCGAAAGGACAGACACAGGAACAAAGAAGGACATATGCTGGTGAAAGTGCAACTATCCCTGGGTGGTTTTGGTAATTCCTAACAACATATAGCTCATTGAGCTAATGCTATTTCAAGATAAATATTTCAGGAAAGCTCAATGATTGGCATGGCATGGATGAGAAAAGTGGATCCCTCAAAATGCTAAGGACAAAAGGATTGGCTCAAGCTCAAAGCACAAGACTCTACATTTTCTATTTTAGTGATCCAAGATCACATTGAGTCTATAGGAAAAGCCAATACTATCAAGGAGGGATGAGGTTTTGCTTAATGAGGCTCTTGCTCAAAATGCTTAGTGATATGCTCCAAAGCCCTCAACTACTTTCTCATATCCACATATGACCCAAACCAAAAGTCCAACTCGGCCCCACCGATTCTTTCTATCCAGCGCCACCGAGTTCAGATGTCATAGCCAGTGCCACAAACCCTAATCAAATCGGTCTCACCGATAGGGATTTCGGTCTCACCGAGATGGGATTGTAATATCTATGTTTCCCTTCGTAACGTTTTCGGTCAAACCGAGATGAGCGATCGGTCCCACCGAGATTGCAATGCAAACTCTCTGTTTCCCCTTCGTAACGTTTCGGTCCAACCGAGATGAGCGAATTGGTCCCATCGAGTTTGCCTGACCAACTCTCTGGTTAGCTTATTACCAAAATCGGTCTCACCGAGTTATAGTAATCGGTCTCATCGAGATTATGTTATGCCCTAACCCTAACCATGTCGGTCCCACCGAGTTGATATGTCGGTCCCACCGAAAATCCTAACAGTCACATTATTTGCTAAATCGGTCCGACCGAGTTTGACGATTCGGTCCCACCGAGATTGGTAAGTTGTGTGTAATGGTTAGATTTTGTGTGGAGGCTATATATACCCCTCCACCCACTCTTCATTCGTGGAGAGAGCCATCAGAACATGCTTACACTTCCAACATACATTTTCTGAGAGAGAACCACCTACACTTGTGTTGAGGTCAAGATATTCTATTCCTACCATATGAATCTTGATCTCTAGCCTTCCCCAAGTTGCTTTCCACTCAAATATTCTTTCCACCAAATCCAAATCCTGTGTGAGAGAGTTGAGTGTTGGGGAGACTATAATTTGAAGCACAAGAGCAAGGAGTTCAACATCAACACACCATTTGTTACTTCTTGGAGAGTGGTGTCTCCTAGATTGGCTAGGTGTCACTTGGGAGCCTCCGACAAGATTGTGGAGTTGGACCAAGGAGTTTGTAAGGGCAAGGAGATCGCCTACTTCGTGAAGATCTACCCTAGTGAGGCAAGTCCTTCATGGGCGACGACCATGGTGGGATAGACAAGGTTGCTTCTTCGTGGACCCTTCGTGGGTGGATCCCTCCGTGGACTCGTGCAGCCATTACCCTTCGTGGGTTAAAGTCTCCATCAACGTGGATGTATGATAGCACCACCTATCGGAACCACGACAAAAACATCCGTGTCTCCAATTGCGTTTTCCTTCTCAAACTCCCCCCCTTTACCTTCATATGCAATTGTTTTACATTCCGCTGCTATACTCTTAGAATTGCATGTGTAGGTTGATTGCTTGACTTGTGCTAAGTTGCTAAAATCTGCCAAGAACTAAAATTGGGAAAAGGCAAGTTTTTATTTGGCCGAGTAGTCTAATCACCCCACCTCTAGACATACTTTCGATCCTACAAGTGCTATCAGAGCTTTGGTCTCCATTTTCTTTGATTTCCATAGCTTTTGGTGGTCATAGCCTTGGTTTCACAACCTAGGAGAGTATGGCGTCTAGAGAGGGAAATTACCACCGTAGAGGTCCTTACTTTGATGGTACTAATTTGCTATTTGGAAGCATAAGATGAAAATGCATATTCTTGGACATAACCCCGCCGCTTGGGCTATTGTGTGTATTGGCTTGCAAGGTGAATTCTTTGATGGGAGAGAACCGAACCGTGAAGCTACCGCGGAAGAGTTGAAGATGCTTCAATATAATGCTCAAGCTTGTGATATCCTCTTCAACGGATTATGCCCCGAAGAATTCAACTAGATCAGTCGTCTTGAGAATGCAAAGGAAATTTGGGATACCTTGATTGATATGCACGAAGGTACCGACTCCGTCAAGGAATCCAAATTGGATGTGCTTCAAAGTCAACTTGACAAGTTCAAAATGAAGGATGGTGAAGGTGTCACTAAAATGTTTTCTAGGCTTGCTCTTATCACAAATGAGATTTCCGGCTTAGGAAGTGAAGAGATGACCGACAAATTCATCATCAAGAAGATCCTAAGAGCTTTGGATGGAAAATATGATACCGTGTGCACATTGATCCAAATGATGCCCAATTACAAAGATCTCAAGCCAACGGAAGTCATTGGAAGAATTGTTGCTCATGAGATGTCACTCAAGGATAAGGAGGAGCTCCACAACAAGTCAAGTGGTGCTTACAAAGCCTCATGTGAAGCTCCCATATCATCAAGTGAGAAACAAACCTTCAATGAAGAATTGAGCCTAATGGTGAAGAACTTCAACAAGTTCTACAAGAATAGAAGCAAGGAAAGAAGCTCCAAGTCAAGGTCCTACAATGACAAAAGATCTTCTAGTCGAGAGCGTAATTGCTACAATTGTGGAAGACCCAGACACTATTCCAATGAGTGTACGTCACCCTACAAAAGAAGAGAAGACTCTCCAAAAAGAAGAAGTATAAGAGAAGAATCACCATCAAGAGAAAGAAGGAGTAGAGATGATCGTTATGAACGAAGAACATCCCGGAGAAGCAAGGATTTAGAAAGGAAGGACAAGTCATTAAGGAGCTACACAAAATGAAGACATCAAGCTCATGTTGGTGAATGGGTATCCGTCTTCGACTCCGACAATCACTCCGAGAGAAGCTATCACTCCGACTCTGAATATACTCAAGATGAAGGTGTTGCCGGTCTAGCACTTTTGTCAACAGGAAATATTTGATTCACCAAATGAAGGACTTGGAAGATGCTTCATGGCTAAAGGCCCAAAGGTAACACACCCCGTGTATGTTGATTTCAATAGTGATGAAGATGACTTGTTAGGTGATGATGATTTACTTGTTGACAACTCTAGTGATGAATACTATGATGAAACGTCAAATAATCATGCTAATCAAGATAAAACGAATGACAATGATAAGGAGAAGATTGAGCTCCTAACTAAAGAACTAAACACTCTTAAGTTAGCTCATGAAACTATCTTATGATGTCATCGAGAACTTTTAAGGACTCATCAGAAGTTACGTTTTGAAAAGCTCAACCTTGAGCAAGAACATGAGTTTCTAAAGGCAATCAATGATGATCTTCGCAAGAAAAGTTCTTCTTACATTGCCAAGCGTTTACTCTTATCTACTTACATGCCTCAAGTCAAGTCTAGTAACAAGAACAAGAAAGATTCTTCCTCTAGTAGTAACAATAATCATGCTAAATCCAATATTGTCGCTTCTAGTAGTTCTCTTGATTCCACTAATGATTCTCTTAGCCAAGTTATACTTGAGCAATAAAATAGCTTATTGAAGGGAATTATAGAGAAAGGTGTTTACAAGAGCCTTGCCGAGAGTAAGCAATTCGAGGAAATTGCACGCAAGCAAGGAAGGCACTGGAAGAACCAAGGTGTTGGTTTTGAACGAAAGTTCAATGCCAATGGAGTTGAGTGGGAAGAAGATCAATGCCCCAAGACAAAGTTTGTTCCTCAACAAGAGAAGTATGATCCTACTTCTTTCAAAGGGACACAAGCTCAAGATGATCTTCCACCACAAGACCACAAGCAAAAAGGCAAGGGAAAGCTTCAAGAGGAGATTGATGCATTTGAAGAAGCTCCTAAGACCTTGGTCAAGTGGGTTCCCAAGACTACATCAAGTTCTACTTCATCAAGTACAACTACAACTCCAAGGATTCCCATCAAGATGATGTGGATCCCAAAGAAGAAGAACTAGAGAGTTCTTGAGGGCGACTCCGCCAACATACTTCACTCATATCATTTTGGCAAGGACAAGTGCAATCAACTTCCACATCTTGCACTAATTCAAGGAGTCACAAATCATCTTGTTGGTAAGACAAGGGACAAGTAACCTAATGCTTTCATAGACATCATCTTGTGTGTGTGTGCATCACTCTATGTCTATGGATATCCTTGTTTGTTCCTTGTGGGACTAACCCGTGTAGGTATTGAAAGTGCAACTCACTCCAAAGGATTGCTCCAAATGATCTACATCAACATTGAGCATCCACATGTTCAACACCTACATGAAGTCATTATCGACAAAACCCAAGGTTAGTTCATCCCTCTTAGGGGGGATCTCACATCTAGGGGGAGCTTTACTCTAAGAATTGAGCTAAAGCAACTCTAATGGTGTGAACACAACAATGCTTTATGTAAAAGTGGTAACCCCACTTGTGCTTAAACGATGAGTATGACCTATGATCAAATGTTCTCATTTGACTACTAAGTCAATATACTCATATATAGATGACCTAGTCATCCCCAATTGTTTGATAGATGCTAGAATTGGTTGTGCATGCTTTGTCACATATTTCACTTGCCATTTATTGTGTGAGCATGTTGGATGCATATTTTACTCATTCGAGGACATCCACTTGTTGCTTTGATTGTTTGGTTTCTTTTCTTTTGCCAAGTGGATGGACAAGAATGCCTAAGAACCTCCTCTAGCTATCTATGCTTTTCTTGTCTCAAACTCTATTCATGCTATATCACAAAGTTTGATCAAGTCAGATTCGAACCACTCTGTGTGAGGAGCACTCGGAGTCCCCGATTCATCATAGACTTAAACTTCCAAAACCTCTTTGTGCATTTCGGTCTGACCGATTCAACCTTTTCGGTCATACCGAGATCACTAAGTTGATCTAGGTTTTCAATCTCGGTGCAACTGATTAGAACTTTTCGGTCACACCGAGTTGCAATAACTGCTCGCAATTTTGCATCTCGGTGCCACCAAGTTGTTCCACTCGGTCACACCGACAGGGTCAGGCTATATATACCCCTGGGCCAAAATTTGGATTTTTTCTGAAACCCTTCGCCCATGCACAACCTGCTCTGCCTCTTCGGGTCTCCGGATCGTCCTCCTCGTTGCTAGCGACCTCCCGCCGCTGGTCTCCGCCGCCATCAACGGGATTCTACTCTGCCGTTGTCATCGTAGCAAGTCCATCGCCGCATTAGGGCATGGATTTGAACTTTGTGCTATTCTTAACTTCGATTTCTAGCACGTTGCATTGCCATGAATCTTGCCATGTTTGAAATATTCCTATCCAGCAAAACTACTCTGTAGATTAGTCTTGGATTGAAAATTTAGGGTTAGGTTTCTGCCGAATTCATCTCGGACCGACCGAGTTGTAGAAATCGGTCTCACCGATTTGGCTTAGGCCATTTCACATGTGATTCTTGGTCTGACCGAGAATTGCAAATCGGTGTGACCGAAATCGATTCTTTGTGAAACCCTAGCAGTTTCGGTGCCACCGAACTGTGACTCGGTCTGACCGAGTTCACTAGTTTAGGTTCCAAAAGCTGCTTCGGTATCACCGAGTTTACAAATCGGTAGCTCCGAAATGCTTTCTGTAGAAAACTAAAACTAAGTTTTTGACTCAATTTTTTGCAAAAACCTATGTACTTTGTGATGCTCATCTACTCTACCTCATCTACATCTATTCACAGGTTCTGCTGTTAGAGTTTGCATCATGTCAGATCAGAGTGACAGTCAGAACAAGTCAGAGGAGTAAGTTCGTATGAGTGAGGGCACTAGTCCCTCTAGCAGTTATGATGAAGGCACCAGCCAGGAGAATTCCCACTTCCAAACCTAGGAAGGTTGCCACTGGTGAAACCATGAAGTTCACCATTGAGTCTGATGAAGACGCTGCTGGCCAAGATAAGAAGAAGAAGAGAGTCAGAACTACTACTGCCAAAGTAATTGGCAAGCACTCTATGAGGAGAGACTCTAATGAGGAAGGAGAAGAGGAAGAGGATGCTGCACCAACTCCTAAAGCTCAGAAGCTAATGGGAGATGCAATCAAGTCAGGGGCTGCTCCATCTAAGCCCAAGTCTGCTCCCAAGGCTGCTGCACCTGCACCCAAGCCTAAACCTAAGAGGAACACCAGAAGCATTCCTGCATCTGAGAAGAACAAGGCCCCAGTGCCTGAAGCTGCTGAAGAAGATGAAGATTCTCTTGTTTTGAGAAAGCTGAAGCCCAAGATTCCTGATCACAATGATGCTCATCCAGTTGCAGAAGACATGCATATCAGAAAGGATGCTGTACTGAGATTGTGGAGACAATCTAATCCTTATGCTGTGAGGAGAAGGACAGCAGTTGACTACAGACTCCACACAAAGGAGCAACAGGATTTCTATGAGACTATTTTGCTTGACAAGAAGCCCATTGTGTGTGACATGAGATGGATCAACTGGGATTACATCAAGAAGAATGAAGCTCACTATCCAGGAGTTTATGACAGTTTCAAGTCTTGTGGAGTTGATGACTTTGTTGCCCAGAAGCTCACCAAGTGGAATGATGAGCTCATTATGCAGTTTTACTCCACAACTCACTTCTACCCAGATGGGAAGATAGTCTGGATGTCTGAGGGTACTAGGTACCAATCCATAGTTGAGGAATGGGCTGAGCTGATCAATGCCCCCAAGGAATCTGAAGATGACCTAGATGTGTATGCAGAGAAGAAGAAAGACCACAACACTATGGCTCACATGTACAGAGAGATCCCAGATAAAGCTTTGGAAACTCACAAGCTTGGATTTGTACACTACCTGTTGTCTGGTCTGCCTACAATCAATTGGATCCTTAGGCACACATTGCTGCCAAAATCAAGTGATCACAAGATGATCAGAGGTCATGCTATTAACTTGCTGCACTTGTTTGACATACTTCAAAAGTTCAAAGTCATGAGCCTGATTGTGGAAACACTCAAAAGGACTGGTGCTGATCAGAAGAGGAGTTGTGGGTATGCTCCACACATTCAGGAGCTCATCAACTCAAAGATGGGCACAGGCACATATCTTTTGGATAAGGAGCATCTACCCCTATGCTCTAAATTTGAAGACAACATAGTTGAGATGAATGAGGAGGATCCATCATCTGTGCAAGCACAAGAAAAGAGAGAGAAAGCAAGGGAAGAGAAAGCTGCAAAGATGCCAACTGCTGAAGAGGCATCTCAAATTTTCCTGAAGAGCAAGCAAGAACAGCTTGGCTACTTGATTGCCTCCACCTTGAGGATTGAGAAGGGCTTGGCCACCCTGACTCAAAACCAGGAGAGCTTGGAGAGAATTATAGAGCAGAAGTTTTATTCTCTTGATGTCAAAGTTACTGAGATCCAAACTGTAGTTGAGCAACTTCAGGAGGATGTGGAGGAGAAGAAGGGCAAGTCTACCATAGATGCTTTTGCTAGAGTGCCCAAAGGACAGAGATCTGCTGCAGTGCCTGTTCCAGACACCAGAGCTACATCATCTGCACCAGCTACAACTTCAGTGCCTCCTGCTCCAGCACCCACTCCACCAGCTCCAGCTACATCAACTGATGCTTTCGTCCTTGGAGTCACCTCTAAACCACCTCATGAAGACCAAGCCTGAGAGTCGTTTAGCACTATGCATTTTTGTGAACTTTTTGGTAACTTGTTGCCAAAGGGGGAGAAAAATGTATAGATCATAGGCTTCGAGAGAGAGTGTTGCTTTTGATCTCTCTTGTTTTGGTGGTTGAACCTTTTTATTCTGTGTGTGCTTGATACTTTGTGCCTTTTGTGAGATACTTGGATGATCATGTGTTTGATCATGTGCTATGCTACATTAATGCTTGTTGGATGATATTATCTCTTATATCCTCATATGATCATTCACTTTGCTTGGTGATGAGTGCATGTGTTTAATTATTATCATTTTGAGCGCTCCACGAAGATGTATGTGACATGGAAGAGTGACTCATGATTCTAACTCATTGTGCATTTGCAGTCCAAAGCAAATTTCAAATAGTGCACAAATGTAGGGAGCTCTTACTTATCACATACTTCTCAAAGCGATAATGTCTTTCAATCTTATTATTATTTGTTGAAGCTTTGATCTATATGTTGTCATCAATTACCAAAAAGGGGGAGATTGAAAGTGCAACTATCGCTGGGTGGTTTTGGTAATTCCTAACAACATATAGCTCATTGAGCTAATGCTATTTCAAGATAAATATTTCAGGAAAGCTCAATGATTGGCATGACATGGATGAGAAAAGTGGATCCCTGAAAATGCTAAGGACAAAAGGATTGGCTCAAGCTCAAAGCACAAGCCTCTACATTTTCTATTTTAGTGATCCAAGATCACATTGAGTCTATAGGAAAAGCAAATACTATCAAGGAGGGATGAGGTGTTGCTTAATGAGGCTCTTGCTCAAAATGCTTAGTGATATGCTCCAAAGCCCTCAACTACTTTCTCATATCCACATATGACCCAAACCAAAAGTCCAACTCGGACCCACCAATTCTTTCTATCCGGCACCACCGAGTTCAGATGTCATAGCCACTGCCACAAACCCTAATCAAATCGATCTCACCGATAGGGATCTCGGTCTCACCGAGATGGGATTGTAATCTCTTTGTTTCCCTTCGTAAGGTTTCGGTCAAACCGAGATGAGCGATCGGTCCCACCGAGATTGCAATCCAAACTCTTTGTTTCCCCTTCATAATGTTTCGGTCCAACCGAGATGAGCGAATCGGTCCCACCGAGTTTGCCTGACCAACTCTCTGGTTAGCTTATTACCAAAATCAGTCTCACCGAGTTTAAGTAATCGGTCTCACCGTGATTATGTTATGCCCTAACCCTAACCATATCGGTCCCACCGAGTTGATATGTCGGTCCCACCAAAAATCCTAATAGTCACATTATTTGCTAAATCGGTCCGACCCAGTTTGATGATTCGGTCCCACCGAGATTGGTAAGTTGTGTGTAACGGTTAGATTTTGTGTGGAGGCTTGATGTCTACTACACAACCTTCTTCTTGTAGACGTTGTTGGGCCTGCAAGTGCACATGTTTGTAGGACAGTAGCAAATTTCCCTCAAGTGGATGACCTAAGGTTTATCAATCCATGGGAGGTGTAGGATGAAGATGGTCTCTCTCAAACAACCCTGCAACCAAATAACAGAAAGTCTCTTGTGTACCCAACATACCCAATACAATGGTAAATTGTATAGGTGCACTAGTTCGGCAAAGAGATGGTGATACAAGTGCAATATGGATGGTAGATAAAGGTATTTGTAATCTGAAAATATAAAAACAGCAAGGTAACTAATGATAAAACTGAGCGTAAACGGTATTGCAATGGTAGGAAACAAGGCATAGGGTTCATACTTTCACTAGTGCAAGTTCTCTCAACAATAATAACATAGATAGATCATATAACAATCCCTCAACATGCAACAAAGAGTCACCCCAAAGCCACTAATAGCGGAGAACAAACGAAGAGATTATGGTAGGGTATGAAACCACCTCAAAGTTATTCTTTCGGGTCAATCTATTCAAGAGTTCGTACTAGAATAACACCTTAAGACACAAATCAACCAAAACCCTAATGTCACCTAGATACTCCATTGTCACCTCAAGTATCCGTGGGCATGATTATACGATATGCATCACACAATCTCAGATTCATCTATCCAACCAACACAAAGTACTTCAAAGAGTGCCCCAAAGTTTCTATCGGAAAGTCAAGACGAAAACGTGTGCCAACCCCTATGCATAGGTTCATGGGCGGAACCCGCAAGTTGGTCACCAAAACATACATCAAGTGGCACATGATATCCCATTGTCACCACAGATAAGCACGGCAATACATACATCAAGTGTTCTCAAATCCTTAAAGACTTAATCCGACAATATAACTTCAAAGGGAAAACCCAATTCATCACAAGAGAGCAGAGGGGGAGAAACATCATAAGATCCAACTATAATAGCAAAGCTCGCGATACATCAAGATCGTGCCATAGAGAGAACACGAGAGAGAGAGATCAAACACATAGCTACTGGTACATACCCTCAGCCCCGAGGGTGAACTACTCCCTCCTCGTCATGGAGAGCGCCGGGATGATGAAGATGGCCACCGGTGATGTGTTGCCCCTTCGGCAGGGTGCCGGAATGGGCACCCGAGAGGTTTTTGGTGGCTACAGAGGCTTGCGGCGGCGGAACTCCCGATCTATCTTCTTTTTCGATGTTTTTAGGGTATATGGGAATATATAGGCGAAAGAAGTAGGTCAGAGGAGCCTCGAGGGGCTCACGAGAGGGTAGGGCACGCCCAGGGGGGTGGGCGCCCCCCCCCTGTCTCGTGGCTCCCTCGATGCTCCCCTGGCTTGCACTCCAAGTCTCCTGGATCATAATCTTTCCAAAAATCACGCTGCCGAAGGTTTCATTCCGTTTGGACTCCATTTGATATTCCTTTTCTTCCAAATACTGAAACATGCAATAAAACTACAATATGGGCTGGGCCTCCGGTTAATTGGTTAGTGCCAAAAATGATATAAATGTGTAAAATAAAGCCCATAAACATCCAAAAGGGGTAATATAATAGCATGGAACAATCAAAAATTATAGATACGTTGGAGACGTATCAAGCATCCCCAAGCTTAATTCCTGCTCGTCCTCGAGTAGGTAAATGATAAAAACAGAATTTTTGATGTGGAAAGCTACCTAGCATAATTCTCAATGTAATTTCCTCTATTGGGGCATGAATGTTCAGATCCAAATGATTCAAAATAAAAGTTCATATTGACATAAGAAACAGTGATACTTCAAGCATACTAATTAAAGTAATCATGTCTTCTCAAAATAACATGGCCAAAGAAAGTTATCCCTACAAAATCATATAGTCTGGTTGTTGCTTTATCTTAATCACACAAAGTATTTAATCATGCACAACCCCGATGACAAGCCAAGCAATTGTTTCATACTTTAGTAATCTCAAACTTTTTCAACTTTCACGCAATACATGAGCGTGAGCCATGGACATAGCACTATATGTGGAATAGAATGGTGGTTGTGGAGAAGACAAAAAGGGAGAAGATAGTCTCACATCAACTAGGCGTATCAACGGGCTATGGAGATGCCCATTGAGGGAGTCCTGGACTAGGGGTGTCCGAATAGCCGGACTATCATCATCGGCCGGACTCCAAGACTATGAAGATACAAGATTGAAGACTTCGTCCCGTATCCGGATGGGACTTTCCTTGGCGTGGAAGGCAAGCTTGGCAATACGGATATGTAGATCTCCTACCATTGTAACCGACTCTGTGTAACCCTAGCCCTCTCCGGTGTCTATATAAACCGGAGGGTTTTTAGTCCGTAGGACACAACAATCATACCATAGGCTAGCTTCTAGGGTTTAGCCTCCTTGATCTCGTGGTAGATCCACTCTTGTACTACCCATATCATCAATATCAATCAAGCAGGAGTAGGGTTTTACCTCCATCGAGAGGGCCCGAACCTGGGTAAAAACATCATGTCCCTTGTCTCCTGTTACCATCCGCCTAGACGCATAGTTCGGGACCCCCTACCCGAGATCCGCCGGTTTTGACACTGACATTGGTGCTTTCATTGAGAGTTCCTCTGTGCCGTCACGATCAGGCAGGATGCCTCTTCCCGTCTTTAAAGACGGTACCATCACCAAAGGAGCTTTGGTCGCCGGCCAAACTATCCGGCTAGGTAGTTTTCTTATGACCACCTGTTCGGCCGCCGCTTCGACGATGACCTCTCGGGTCATCAAAAGCGATCTTAGCGTCAGCTCGGAATTCACAGAGTAGCTGGATCCGATTGAGCTCTCTTCTGTAAACGAGCTCTTGGATCGCATCACCGCCCTGGGAGTCGCTATAGACTACGATCAGATTGGGCTTAAAACCGATCTGAGAGAGATCAACTCTCCCCAGGCTACCTACCACGTTGCTGTGGTGGAGGAACAATGCGGCGACTCTTCTTCTATATTAAAGACCAGTTATGTCCGGACTCCTGATCCCTCCATGCCAGATTCCCGCGGAGAGATGGACGTCAATCAAGTACTGAACCTAAAGTCAGGCAGCGGACCAGATTCGTTGGACAACATCCAGCAATCCAAGCTTCCAAATTCGGAAACTTTTCGGCCCTTGAGCCTCAAGTTGGGCAGGGTTCCGGACTTAATTCCACCCGCCCACCCAAACATAAGCGATCTATCTCAAATCCGGCAAGAGCCCACGGAAACAGTACATCATTACTGGGCCAGATTCCTCCTGGTTATGGACAGGATAAAGGACTGCCGTGAGGAAAATACAATTTCAATTTTCTGCAACAATTGCACGGACAAGGGAATCTTTAACGCCGTAAGTCGTCGCGAAATTACACGCTTCGCCGACCTGGCATCCGTAGTACGAAAGCACTGTGCGATGGAGAGTGTCCGGAAAACCGAAACTAATTTTTGGGACAATCCGGCTCCGAACACAACCCTAGTCTGAAACAAAAGGGTGCATCATGCTCAGGCACCCGGGACAAAAATCAAAAAGCAAAAACCCCATAAAGGGAACGGAACCGTACAGGAGGGATGGCTCAGCGGACCCTGTAAAATTCACAGTACAAAGGGCGCCACTCCAACACACAGCCTTCGAGCATGTTGGATACTGCGGCAGGTGGCCAAAAGTGGCGAAGAGCTTCTAGCCCCGGAGAACCACCCCAACAGTACCAGTACGGTATTAACAGTCTTCGAGACTTTCGCATCAAATAATATGCGGAAACGAACAATCCGCAGCCTCGCCGAAGTCTACCAAGTAGCAACAACAAATCCATGGAGCGACACGGCTATCACCTTCAACGCCAGCGACGAACCTAAATTCTGAACAACCCAAGGACCAGCCGCATTGGTCCTCAGTCCAATAGTGGACGGCTTTCGTCTTACCAAGGTACTCATGGATGGCGGCAGCGGATTAAACCTCATCTACGAGGAAACCCTTCGAAAAATGGAAATAGACTGGAGCCGCATTGAGCGAAGCAGCACAACCTTTAGAGGAATAATCCCTAGCCGGGAAGCACGCTGCACAGGAAAAATTACACTTGATGTGGTGTTCGGCTCGCCGGACAATTACAGGTCCGAGGAGGTCATGTTCCAAGTGGCCCCGTTCAGCAGCGGATATCACGCTTTATTAGGGCAAGAGGCATTCACAATTTTCCAAGCCATACCCCATTACGGGTACATGAAGCTTAAAATGCTCGGGCCCAATGGAATCATCACTCTCGTCAGCGATTCGGACATAGCATTGCGCACCGAAAACAAGACAGCCGCACTAGCCCTAGAGGCACTATCCGAAGCCCTAGTGGCAGAGGAACTCGCTGCGTTGCGCTCCACGGTGAACAGGGACGATGTGATACTCGATAAGAGATCCAAGTCCACCTCTTTTAAACCAGCGGACGAAATAGTCAAATTCTAGGTCCATCCAACAGACCCCACAAAGACGGCCTCCATTGGGGCACAATTAAACCCTGATGTAGACGCCGCACTACGAGAATTCCTTCGGGAAAATTGGGACATATTTTCCTGACACCCTTCAGATATGCCAGGAATCCCACGCAGATTAGCAGAACACAGCCTAAACATCCTGAAAGGATTCAAGCCAGTCAAACAGGCTCTTCGGCGATTTTCCGAACCCAAAAGACAGGCAATGGGAGAGGAGCTAGCCAAACTATTAGAAGCCGGATTCATCAGAGACATCAAACATTCGGACTAGCTAGCAAACCTGGTAATGGTACCAAAAAAGGACAAATCTTGGCGCCTATGTGTCGATTTTAAAGACCTTAACAAGGCTTGTCCAAAGGATCCTTTCCCCCTTCCCCGCATCGATCAAATCATCGATGCTACCACAGGGCACGATTCATTGTGCTTCCTTGACGCATACTCTGGCTACCATCAAATGAAGATGGTGGAGACAGACCAAGCCGCAACGGCATTCATTACTCCATACGGACCATTCTTCTTCAATACAATGCCCTTCAGACTCAAAAACGCCGGCGCAACATATCAGCGCATGATTCAGACATGTCTGGCTACCCAGATCGGCAAAACAGTGGAGGCATACGTAGACGACGTGGTCGTCAAGACCAAACACGTCGAAACTCTAGTAGACGACTTGAGGCTCACATTCGACAACCTCCGAGCATATGACATTAAGCTCAACCCGGAAAAATGCGTTTTCGGTGTACCAGCTGGAAAGCTCCTGGGCTTCATTGTATCCGGTAGAGGAATTGAAGCAAACCCAGCCAAGATCCGAGCTCTGTCACAGTTGGGTATCCCAAAAGACCTCAAACAAATACAAAAATTAACTGGATGCGTGGCGGCTTTAAGCCGCTTCATCTCCCGTTTGGGAGAAAAGGCATTGCCCCTCTATCGCCTCCTCAGGCGCACCGAACACTTCGAGTGGACGGATGCTGCCACGGCCGGACTCGAAGAAATAAAGGCCATATTGGCAACAAATCCGGTCCTGGCCGCGCCTAACCTGGGCGAACCGATGTTATTATATATCGCGGCAACACATCAAGTTGTCAGCGCGGTACTCGTCGTCGAACGAGAAACAGAAGGGCACAAATTCCCTCTTCAAAAACCAGTGTACTACGTATCCACTGTCTTAACCCCATGCAAGTCCCGGTATCCACATTATCAAAAGATAGCATACGCGGTGTTCATGGCATCCCGGAAGCTGCGACACTACTTTCAAGAGTGTTCGATAACAGTTGCCTCCGAAGTACCTCTCAACGACATTATAAACAGCCGCGACGCGACGGGTAGGATTGCAAAATGGGCCATCGAGCTCTTACCATTCGACATAACCTACAAACCACGACGAGCTATAAAGTCGCAAGTTTTGGCTGACTTCATCGCCGAATGGACCGAAGCCGAACTCCCTAAAGAGTACGGCGCATACTCCAATTGGATCATGCATTTCGACGGCTCCAAAATGTTGGCCGGCTTGGGGGCTGGCGTCGTATTGACGTCCCCAACTGGAGACACAGTCCAATACCTACTTCATATAATGTACACGGACTCCAACAATGCAGCCGAATATGAGGCCCTTCTACATGGTCTCCGGATGGCAATCTCCATGGGTATTCAACGCCTAGAGGTGCGTGGGGATTCAAACCTCGCAATATCCCAAGTAAACAGAGACTTTGACGCCAAGGATCCGAAAATGGCAGCCTATCGTAACGCTGTCTTAAAAATGTCAGCTCGGTTCGAAGGACTCGAATTCCACCATGTAGCCCGGGATAGTAACCAGGCAGCCGACGTGTTGGCACGCATCGGCGCAAAACGCGACGCCGTCCCTCCAAACATCTTCCTGGAGCGGCTCTTTAAGCCATCCGTATTATGGGAAGAGGAGTCCGGAAATAACAACCCGGAACCAACCGTACCAACCAACACGGAACATTCTGACACAATCGATGGCTCAGCCAATGAAATAACACCTTCAGCCCATGAAATAATGGTAGTAATTGCCCCGTGGACGGAACCATTCCTAGCCTACTTAATTTGGCAGGAACTTCCCGAAGACCAAAATGAGGCCCGCTGCATAGTTCGGCGATCTAAAGCCTACAAGGTCCATGAGGGAGAGCTTTATAAGAAAAGCACAACCGGAGTCCTTCAAAGGTGCATCTCCGAAGAGGAAGGGCGAAATCTGCTGGCCAAAATTCACGCCGGACTCGGCGGGCACCACGCCGCAGCCCGGGCCCTTGTAGGCAAGGCCTTCCGTACGGGATTTTATTGGCCGACGGCCCGGGCAGATGCTCAGGACTTAGTCCAGGGATGCGTCGGGTGCCAGCTTTTTGCTAATCAAAGCCACATGCCACCCACCGCCCTCAAAACTATACCCATCACCTGGTCGTTCGCGGTCTGGGGGCTTGATATGGTTGGACCCCTTAAAGGGGGAACCCATAAGCAAAAATACCTATTGGTAATGGTGGACAAATTCACCAAATGGATAGAGGCCAAGCCAGTTAAAACGACCGAATTCGGACCAGTGATAGACTTCATATCCGAGGTAGTACACCATTATGGCGTCCCCCACAGCATCATCACCGATAACGGCACGAACTTCACGGCTGACGAGGTTAAACTCTGGTGCAAAAAAATGGGCATTAAGCTCGACTACGCTTCAGTCTATCACCCTCAAACCAACGGTCAAGTTGAACGAGCAAATGGTCTAATCATGAGCGGCATCAAACCCAGATTAGTGCGGTCCCTTACGGAATGTAACACACACTGGGTAGAGGAGCTCGACTCCGTACTCTGGGGGCTGCGGACCATGCCAAACCGTACTACCGGATTCACACCATTCTTTATGGTATACGGCGCAGAGGCAGTTTTGCCCTGCGATATAATTCATGACTCACCTCGAGTGCGCATGTATGAAGAAAGAGAAGCCGAGTTGGATCGGCAGGACAGCTTGGACGCATAGGAGGAGGAGCGCGACGTGGCAAAGGCTCGTTCCACATTCTATCAGCAGCAGGCTCGAAGATTTCAAAGCAGAGAAGTACGGGCTAAAACTTACAATGTTGGCGAACTATTTCTACGCCTGCCGGACAAGAAAAAGGACAAACTCAAGCCCAGATGGGAAGGTCCCTTCATCATCGACCAAGTCCTGACCGGCGAAGCATACCGTCTGCGAAACGCATCGGACAACCGACTCGAGCCGAACCCATGGAACGCAGCCCGCCTCCGAAGATTCTACGCCTAGCGTTGGACTCAGAGTTCGTCTCTTTCCTCCGTCCACATTTTATACTTCAGTTGTCTTTTGTTTCTCTCTTTTCCCCCACCTTTTTCATAAAGCCCTTGAGGGCTGATTTGCACATTGTTTGCACACACTTGACGTGCTACTCGCACTCATTATACCTGGGGGCTTCTTTAACAGAAGCTTATTTATACGGGCTTTATGCCCAACACATGCGTCAAACTTCCGCATGTACCTTTTATTCACCATTATATGCATCGATATGACTTAAGTTTTGGCCAAGCTGGGTTGCCTGGCTTGCCTGGCTCCTGTGCTTACCCCTACGTTCCCGATTGTTCGGCTAGGAGGTAAAGGGAGCACCTCCGTGATTGTTACTGCCGGGTCAGCCGGATGTGTACCTCAGACTGGGTGAAGCCGAAAGCTAGCGTTCTTAAGGGAATATTCGGTCGGTGACTTGAAAGATGATTTTCATTTATTTATTTATCTGTCCCCATATGTTTTCCTGCTCTTTTCGCAGTCCGGACATGCACTTTAGGGCATGCCTCCCAGGGAAAGGAACCCCTAACGGAACTATTCTCCCTGGAAGATGTTTCTTACTAACCATGTAATATAACATAACTAGTTGGGCACTTGTCTGATAAAGCACTAATGGCCCCGACGCCTGGTCTCCATGCATGCCCCGGTTTTTTGCATAACCACGAGGGTATTCGGACACACTCCGGACTGTTGGGTCCCGAGGTTGAAGCGAAAAGGTCCGCAAAGACAAACGATCTACAATCTGGCTAGAAGGCATTATACATGTCATTTTAAAAATACATCGTCACACTGACTGATTGTACTCCTCTTCAATCCCATCTAATAGGCTGTCTAATTTACAGTCCCGTTGGGAATACTTAGCGGCCAACTCTACTTGGCCGTACACTAAGCTCACAGGGATCTCCTTCCCATCGGGCCCCACAGGTCCGACCTCGGCCATGTGGTTCGGATCCGCCTTCTTGTACCGCGTCTTCACCATGGCCCAGGCCTCCCTGGCGCCTTGACGACAGGCCGATATCTTCCATAGACAGAAGAGCTACCGTGCTCCCTGAAGCTTCTCCGCAAGCCCTTCAAGACCCTCGGGTAGGGAGACGGACGGCCATAAGGCCTGGGCGACGCCACTCATCGCCTGCCGAACACGTTCGTGTAGTTGCAGCAGCTCGGGAAGTTGGTCACCCGTTGAACCGGGCATTTCCTTCGCAGGGCGACCTGTGAGCACACCTACAGACACATTTCTATCAATCGACTTCCTCGCCGAACTCTTCTTTTCAAAAGAGTTTGCTCAAGCACTTACTGTAGATGCCGCGATGAAGCTGCTGATTCTCCTTCATGGAGCCAGACAGCTGGGCCCGAACACCTTTTAGCTCTTCTCCAAGCTGGGTGTGGGCATCTTGGAGTTTGTTCCTCTCCTACTGCACCTTCATAAGCACCCTCTCGCCGGCCTTCAGCTGGCGCAGTAGTTGTTGCTTGTCTGGATCAAGTCCGGCAACATCTGCGATGTTATTGTCAGACTTATACGCATGCCGCACACCACTTATCTTTATGAAATATGCGTTACCGGAGGGGGTCTCTGTGTCTCCTCCTGCGGCGGCTAGTGCGGCCTCAAGTTGGGCCTTGCACTATTGTAGCTCCTGGGACAATTGGGTATTCTTATCCGTAAGATCCTGCATATCAAATGATCCTTAAATCAGTTATTTTCACTACTTTAAGTCTCGGGGGCTACTGGCATATACAACTGTTAAAATCCCTTACCCGTATGTCTTTCACATACTGCTCCGTGGCTCTGGTTAAACCATCTTGAGCGGCACGGAGGTGCGAGTCTCCCGCGTTAAAGGCATTCAGCACCTCCGGGGAGAAACACGCGTCACGAAGAACTGTCCGGTGGCGCCTGTGATTCATGGCGCTCTCCACCTCAGACCTGGTGGTGGACAGCCTGTCGGCATCCTCCGTTAGAGGAGCATCCGGCTCGCGCCTTGCGCTCGCCTCCCCCTCTGGACCAGGTGTTGGAGCCTGGCTGGCGGAGGCTTGGTTGGCAACCTCTCCGAGCACAGTCCGGCGAGCTCTCTTTCTCCTGGAAAAGTCATGAGCGTCAATATACTTCACAGGGGTCTTTTCCTTAAAAACGATGGCGTGCCATACCGTTGCGGCGACGTTTCAATTCGCACTGCACCCCTCTTTCGCCTGCTGGGCCGAACTGACCCTAGTTGGTCAGCTGCCGCGGGATTAGCTTCCCGCCTTGAAGGCACCTCCTGCTAGACGCCATTGCTATGCGGTGGTCAGAAATAAGCACGGACAAAGTAATGGTGTCAGGGCTCCGGTCATAGTTACCTGGGAGAGCCGGAGATAAACCGGGGTAGTCAGCCGTAATGGCGACTAGAGCATTGTCCATGCTAAGTTGGTGGAACACCCCGTCAATCAGCTCCACCTTTATGTCCGGATCCTCTTCGGAGGCCGGATCAAGGGATTTTCCCAGATCCTCGGGTTGTGGAGCCGGACTGTGTATGCCCTCCACATCCCGGCGCAGTTCCTGCGTCAAAATCATAAAATAAGACACTTAACTTTGAAAGCACAGATCGGATGAATAGACATCCGCTTACCCAGCTCCGAGGGTTATTCATGGAGAATCCGTTCAATGGGCTCGTTTGGAGGAAATCCTCCTTCTCCCCCTTGTACAAGCCGGACAGGATCTTCACCAGATCTGCGGCCGATCCCGGCCCCTTGCGGCCATGACGGGTGGCTTCATTCTCCCCGTTGAAATCCCACATGGGGTGGCCCCTATATTGGAGCGGTTGCACCCCTCACATAATGCACGTGGCCATGACTCCAATCATGGTCAATCCGGAATGAGCCAACAACCTTATCCGGCCCATCAGATAATGGACGCTCCTGTCATCCTCCTGTTGAGGGCTCCGCGGGCGCCAACTCAGGCATTTCTTCAGAGGAGAATTGCTGAACTCCGGGAGGCCGATCCGAACTGGGTCCGGCAGTGGAGCATCTTCCACATAAAACCATTCTGAGGGCCAGTCTTCGGACGCCTTCTTTGGGGTTCCGGATAGATATCCAGTCCCGGCGATGCGCCATATTTCGGCTCCGCCCACTTGATATATCGACCCCTCATGAGAATGGGGTACGAGGCAAAACAATATCTTCCATAGCGCGAAGTGGGGCTCGATGCCCAGGAACAGCTCGCAAAGAGCTACGAAGCCCGCAATGTGCAGAATGGAGGCGGGCGTAAGGTGATGAAGCTGGAGTCCGTAGAACTCCAGAAGCCCCTGTAGAAATGGATGTATGGGAAATCCGAGCCCCCTTATTAGATAAGGGATGAAACACACCCGCTCTCCTTTGGAGGGACTGGGGGTGTTCTCCGCCTGCTTTCCACCTTTGTAGGTGGCCAGCCCGGCTCGAACCGGGACCATAAAAGCCGGAGGAAGGTATCCCTTCGCTTGGAGCGTCACCAGCTCGCTGTGCGGGACTGAACATCTCCTCCAATCTCCTGGCTGAGGGCTGGGAGCACGAGAGGAGGAGCCGCGTCGACGGTCCATGATGGAGTGGATTTTTGTTAGAAGCGCTCCGATGAGTACTCGCGGAAGGAGGATGGTGTGATTTGGATCTGGATTCTTGCCTCTCTTATAGGCAGCTTATTCGCGCAGCTAGGGGGTAAAATGTAAAAATACCCTAGCCTTTCGCATTCGTACGACACGTGGAAGAGGGCCATTATTGGGCGTGGAAGCCAAGGAGCGCAACATTTATAAGGAAGCCGGACACTATTCGGCAAGCACATGGAATTTGGAGGAGAACCCGCTTTGCAACGCCGAAGACAATGTGCGCGCCGGACTCGTCGTCATTGAAGCCTGGTTCGGGGGCTACTGAGGGAGTCCTGGACTAGGGGGTGTCCGAATAGCCGGACTATCATCATCGGCCGGACTCCAAGACTATGAAGATATAAGATTGAAGACTTCGTCCCGTATCCGGATGGGACTTTCCTTGGCGTGGAAGGCAAGCTTGGCAATACGGATATGTAGATCTCCTACCATTGTAACCGACTCTGTGTAACCCTAGCCCTCTCCGGTGTCTATATAAACCGGAGGGTTTTTAGTCTGTAGGACACAACAATCACAACAACAATCATACCATAGGCTAGCTTCTAGGGTTTAGCCTCCTTGATCTCGTGGTAGATCCACTCTTGTACTACCCATATCATCAATATCAATCAAGCAGGAGTAGGGTTTTACCTCCGTCGAGAGGGCCCGAACCTGGGTAAAAACATCGTGTCCCTTGTCTCCTGTTACCATCCGCCTAGACGCACAGTTCGGGGCCCCCTACCCGAGATCCGCCGGTTTTGACACCGACACCCATTAATAGATATCAATTTGAGTGAGTAGGGATTGCCATGCAACGGATGCACTAGAGCTATAAATATATGAAAGCTCAACAAAAGAAACTAAGTGGGTGTGTATCCAACTTGCTTGCTCATGAAGACCTAGGGCATTTTGAGGAAGCCCATCATTGGAATATACAAGCCAAGTTCTATAATGAAAAATTCCCACTAGTATATGAAAGTGACAACATAGGAGACTCTCTATCATGAAGATCATGGTGCTACTTTGAAGCACAAGTGTGGAAAAAGAGATAGTAGCATTGTCCCTTCTCTCTTTTTCTCTCATTTTATTTTTTTCTTTTTCTCTCTTTTTTCTTTTTCCTTCTTTTCTTTTTTTTTCTTTTTTTCTTTGGCCTTTTTTTGGCATTTCTCTATTTTTTTTATAAAGTCCGAAGTCTCATCTCGACTTGTGGGGAAATCATAGTCTCCATCATCCTTTCCTCACTGGGACAATGCTCTAATAATGAAGATCATCACACTTTTATGGATTTACAACTCAAGAATTACAACTCAAAGCTAGAACAAGATATGACTCTATATGAATGCCTCCGGCAGTGTATCGGGATATGCAATGAATCAAGATCGACATGTATGAAAATTATGAAGGTGGCCTTGCCACAAATACGATGTCAACTACATGATCATGCAAAGAGCAATATGACAAAAGTAATGCATGTCATATGAACGAAACGGTGGAAAGTTGCATGGCAATATATCTCAGAATGGCTATGGAAATGCCATAATAGGTAGGTATGGTGGCTGTTTTGAGGAAGGTATATGGTGGGTGTATGGTACCGGCGAAAGTTGCGCGACACAAGAGAGGCAAGCAATGGTGGAAGGGTGAGGGTGCGTATAATCCATGGACTCAACATTAGTCAAAAGAACTCATATACTTATTGCAAAAATCTACAAGTCATCAAAAAACAAAGTACTATGCGCATGCTCCTAGGGGGATAGATTGGTAGGAAAAGACCATCTCTCGTCCCCGACCGCCACTCATAAGGAAGACAATCAATAAATAAAATTGTGCTCCAACTTCATCACAAAGCGGTTCACCATACGTGCATGCTACGGGAATCACAAACCCGAACACAAGCATTCTTTAAATTCATAATCACCCAACTAGCATGACTTTAATATCACTACCTCCATATCTCAAAACAATTATCAAGTATGAAATTGATGATAGCATCCAATTCACTTTCTATGATAGTTTTTATTATACCCAACTTGGATGCCCATCATTCTAGGACCAACTTTATAACCATAGCTAATATCATGCTGTTCTAAAAGACTCTCAAAATAATATAAGTGAAGCATGAGAGACTAGCAATTTCTACAAACATAACCACCGCCGTGCTCTAAAAGATATAAGTGATGCACTAGAGCAAATGACAAACTACTCCGAAAGATATAAGTGAAGATCAATGAGTAGTCGAATAATTGTGCAACTATGTGAAGACTCTCTAACATTTGATAATTTCAGATCTTGGTATTTTATTCAAACAGCAAGCAAAACAAAATAAAATGACATTGCAAGGATAGCACAACTCATGTGAAGAAGCAAATACTTAGGCTCAACCGATACTAACCGATAGTTGTTGAAGAAGAAAGGTGAGATGCCTACCGGGGCATCCCCAAGCTTAGATGCTTGATACTTCTTGAAATATTATCTTGGGGTGCCTCGGGAATCCCCAAGCTTGAACTTTTGTGTCTCCTTAATTCCTCTCATATCATGGTTTCTCTTTTTATCAAAGGCTTCATCCACAACAAACTCAACAAGAACTCGTGAGATAGGTTAGTATAAACCAATGCAAAACCTTATCATTTTCTACTGTAACAAATCACTAAAATTATTATTCAACATTTAATACTAAATGCCTCTGCATATTTAATACTCCTATCCTCAAATAGAATCATTAAACAAGCAAACATATGCAAACAATGCAAACATAACAGCAATCTGCCAAAACAGTATATTCTGTAAAGAATGCAAGAGTATAAATATTTCCCTAACTCCAAAAATTATGAGAGAAAATTCCCACTGTAGTAAATTTATCAGAGCTCATTATGCAAAAAGTTTCAACATTATATCATTCTTTGAATTTTCTAGGGAATTTTTGCAACAGCGGTAAACTTTCTGTTTTCAAACAGCACCATGTATACTAGCCAAATAAGCATGGTAAAGGCTATCCTTGACATTTTTATTGAAACTAAAGATGCAAAACACTATTATAAATAACATCAAGAAAAAACTAACAAAAGAAAAATGACGCTCCAAGCAAAACACATATCATGTGGTGAATAAAAATATAGCTCCAAGTAAAGTTACCGATGAACGAAGACGAAAGAGGGGATGCCATCCGGGGCATCCCCAAGCTTAGGCTTTTGGCTAATCTTGAATATTATCTTGGGGTGCCTTGGGCATCCCCAAGCTTAGGCTCTTGCCACTCCTTATTCCATAGTCCATCGAATCTTTACCCAAAACTTGAAAACTCCACAACACAAAACGCAACAGAAAACTTGTAAGCTCCGTTAGTATAAGAAAATAAAACCACCACTTAGGTACTGTAATTAACTCATTCTAAATTCATATTGGTGTAATATCTACTGTATTCCAACTTATCTATGGTTCATACCACTTAATACTACTCATAAATTCATCAAAATAAGCAAACAACACATAGAAAACAGAATCTGTCAAAAACAGAACAGTCTGTAGTAATCTGTATCAAACGTATAATTCTGGAACTCTAAAAATTCTAAAAAATTAGGAAGTCCTAATATATTTGTGTAAAAATACAGATAAAAAATAATAAGATCAGAAACACGTTTCTGTGAATTAAAAAAACTAATTTACTGGGTGCAAAAGTTTCCGATTCTCAGCAGGATCAACACAACTATCACCGTAAGCTATCCTAAAGGTTTTACTTGGCACTTTATTGAAATTAAAGCTATAAAACATGATTACTAAAGTAGAATAATCATGTGGACACACAAAAACAGTAAGGGTAAATATTGGGTTTTCTCCCAACAAGCGCTTTTCTTTAATACCTTTCTAGCTAGGCATGATGATGGCAATGATGCTCACATAAAAGATAAGAATTGAAACATAACGGGAGCATCATGAAGCATATGACTAGCACATTTAAGTCTAACCCACTTCCTATGCATAGGGATTTTGTGAGCAAACAACTTATGGGAACAATAATCAACTAGCATAGGGAGGCAAAACAAGCAGAGCTTCAAGATTTTCAACAGATAGAGAGGAAACTTGACATTATTGCAATTCCTATAAGCATATATTCCTCCCTAATAATAATTTTCAGTAGCATCATGAATGAATTAAACAATATAACCAGCACCTAAAGCATTACTTTCATGATCTACAAGCATATAAAATTTACTAGTCTCCACATAAGCAAATTCTTCTCATGAATAGTAGTGGGAGCAAACTCAACAAAATAATTATCATGTGAGGCATAATCCAATTGAAAACTAAAATCATGATGACAAGTTTCATGGTTATAATTATTCTTAATAGCATACAAGTCATCACAATAATCATCATAGATACCAACCTTGTTCTCATAATCAATTGGAACCTCTTCCGGAATAGTGGATTCATCACTAAATAAAGTCATGACCTCTCCAAATCCACTTTCATCAATATAATCATCATAAATAGGAGGCATGCTTTCATCATAATAAATATTCTCATCAAAACTTGGGGGACTAAACATATCATATTCATCAAACATAGCTTCCCCAAGCTTGTGGTGATCATATCATTAGCATCATGGATATTCAAGGAATTCATACTAACAACATTGCAATCATGCTCATCATTCAAAGATTTAGTACCAAGCATTTTAATGCATTCTTCTTCTAGCACTTGAGGACAATTTTGTTTTCCATCATACTCACGAAAGACATTAAAAAGATGAAGCGTATGAGACAAACTTAACTCCATTTTTTTGTAGTTTTCTTTTATAAACTAAACTAGTGATAAAACAAGAAACAAAAAGATTCGATTGCAAGATCTAAAGATATACCTTCAAGCACTCATCTCCCCGGCAACGGCGCCAGAAAAGAGCTTGATGTCTACTACACAACCTTATTCTTGTAGACGTTGTTGGGCATGCAAGTGCACAGGTTTGTAGGACAGTAGCAAATTTCCCTCAAGTGGATGACCTAAGGTTTATCAATCCGTGGGAGGCGTAGGATGAAGATGGTCTCTCTCAAACAACCCTGCAACCAAATAATATAAAGTCTCTTGTGTCCCAACACAACCAATACAATGGTAAATTGTATAGGTGCACTAGTTCGGCGAAGAGATGGTGATACAAGTGCAATATGGATGGTAGATAGAAGTATTTGTAATCTTAAAATATAAAAACAGCAAGGTAACTAATGATAAAAGTGAGCGTAAACGGTATTGCAATGGTAGGAAACAAGGCATAGGGTTCATACTTTCACTAGTGCAAGTTCTCTCAACAATAATAACATAGATAGATCATATAACAATCCCTCAACATGCACCAAAGAGTCACCCAAAGCCACTAATAGCGGAGAACAAACGAAGAGATTATGGTAGGGTACGAAACCACCTCAAAGTTATTCTTTCGGATCAATCTATTCAAGAGTTCGTACTAGAATAACACCTTAAGACACAAATCAACCAAAACCATAATGTCACCTAGATACTCCATTGTCACCTCAAGTATCCGTGGGCATGATTATACGATATGCATCACACAATCTCAGATTCATCTATCCAACAAACACAAAGTACTTCAAAGAGTGCCCCAAAGTTTCTACCAGAAAGTCAAGACAAAAACGTGTGCCAACCCCTATGCATAGGTTCATGGGCGGAACCCGCAAGTTTGTCACCAAAACATACATCAAGTGGCACATGATATCCCATTGTCACCACAGATAAGCACGGCAAGACATACATCAAGTGTTCTCAAATCCTTAAAGACTCAATCCGACAAGATAACTTCAAAGGGAAAACTCAATTCATCACAAGAGAGTAGAGGGGGAGAAACATCATAAGATCCAACTATAATAGCAAAGCTCACGATACATCAAGATCGTGCCATAGAGAGAACACGAGAGAGAGAGAGATCAAACACATAGCTACTGGTACATACCCTCAGCCCCGTGGGTGAACTACTCCCTCCTCGTCATGGAGAGCGCCGGGATGATGAATATGGCCACCGGTGATGGGTTCCCCCTCCGGCAGGGTGCCGGAACGGGCTCCCGAGAGGTTTTTGGTGGCTACATAGGCTTGCGGCAACCGAACTCCCGATCTATCTTCTTTTTCAATGTTTTTAGGGTATATGGGAATATATAGGCGAAAGAAGTCGGTCAGAGGAGCCTCGAGGGGCCCATGAGAGGGTAGGGCGCGCCCCCTGTCTCGTGGCTCCCTCGATGCTCCCCTGGCTTGCACTCCAAGTCTCCTGGATCATAATCTTTCCAACAATCACGTTACTGAAGGTTTCATTCCGTTTGGACTCCGTTTGATATTCCTTTTCTTTGAAATACTGAAACAGGCAATAAAACAACAATATGGGCTGGGCCTCCGGTTAATAGGTTAGTCCCAAAAATGATATAAATGTGTAAAATAAAGCCCATAAACATCCAAAAGGGGTAATATAATAGCATGGAACAATCAAAAATTATAGATACATTGGAGACGTATCAAGGCTATATATACCCCTCCACCCACTCTTCATTCGTGGAGAGAACCATCAGAACATGCCTACACTTCCAACATACATTTTCTGAGAGAGAACCACCTACACTTGTGTTGAGGTCAAGATATTCCATTCCTACCATATGAATCTTGATCTCTAGCCTTCCCCAAGTTGCTTTCCACTCAAATCTTCTTTCCACCAAATCCAAATCCTGAGAGAGAGAGAGTTGAGTGTTGGGGAGACTATCATTTGAAGCTCAACAAACCATTTGTTACTTCTTGGAGAGTGGTGTCTCCTAGATTGGCTAGGTGTCACTTGGGAGCCTCCGACAAGATTGTGGAGTTGAACCAAGGAGTTTGTAAGGGCAAGGAGATCACCTACTTTGTGAAAATCTACCCTAGTGAGGCAAGTCCTTTGTGGGCGACGGCCATGGTGGGATAGACAAGGTTTCTTCTTCGTGGACCCTTCGTGGGTGGAGCCCTCCGTTGACTCGCGTAGCCATTACCCTTCGTGGGTTGAAGTCTCCATCAACGTGGATGTACGATAGCACCAACAATTGGAACCACAACAAAAACATCTGTGTCTCCAATTGTGTTTGCCTTCTAAAACTCCTCCCCTTTACCTTCATATGCAATTGTTTTACATTCCGCTCCTATACTCTTAGAATTGCATGTGTAGGTTGATTGCTTGACTTGTGCTAAGTTGCTAAAATCTGTCAAGAACTAAAATTGGGAAAAGGCAACTTTTTTATTTGGTCAAGTAGTATAATCACCCCCCTCTAGACATACTTTCGATCCTACAGCTTGCCAACCTAAGTGTTTCGGAGCAGTAGCAAGTTAACATGGCTCAGTGGAAGCACTAGGAGACATTTCCCGGTAAGAGAGACTACCAAGGATAAACAACTAGATAGTCAGATCCCACACATACCAAGCATTTCAAACATACACACAATATGCTCAATATGTGCAAATACAACATGGCATCACAAAAAAACTCTACAACTCAAGTACTTTATTTAGAGGCTCCAGGGAGCCATACATATCATTCATACAGACAGGGGTCACACGACCCAGCATTCAAGTCATACAAGCATACAAGCCATAAGTGGAAGCAACATGTCTAGGTTCAGACATCTAGAAAGTAAAAAGGCTTGAGGAAGCCTATGTATCCTACAAGGGTCCACCATGTGCTCAGGATCACCACCTGGGCCTCAGGTTACTCGTCGACATCAAGGTCTACGTAGAACCCATCAGAAGGGGTTGCAGCGTCTTCTGCAAACGTAATTAAGCAAACATGAGTACAAAGGTACTCAGAAAGACTTACATCAGATCCTACATAGATGCACATTATCAATAAAGGGATGGTGGGGTTATTGCAGCAAGCCAGCTTTGACTCTTGTCTAAACTATCTTACGAGACTCCAACTTGTAATTGTTTTGCGCACTCGAGTCCACTACACTCCACATCAATACACTACCGAGGATCCACTTCCGTCATCCTATGGAAGGGCCATCCACGACACTCACACTTGTCTTAAGGCTTTTAGTAGTTTCCATTTACTTGTCTATGAACTGTATAGGCAACCAAGTAGTCCTTTACCGCGGACGCGGCTATTCGAATAGATGATGTTAACCCTGCAAGGGTGTGCTTCTTCACACACGCTTCCACCACTTATCGCTGTTTACACGACATGTACTCGGCAACCTTCAAGCGGAAGCCCAACGAGGGTGTCGGCCACAGCCTGCCTAAACACTTAAGTCTCTAGTCCAGGTTTATTGTCTATCCAAGTTCCATCCGCAGGGAGTCCGGCTGAGGTTTCCACATACAACCCCGAACAATGTGTGCAGGGTTCTCGAGACACCAAACGGGCGTCCGGTACACCATGCCACATACCTGCCGCATCACAGCCCACCCCGAGGGTGAGCGCTGCCCACAACCTCCAGTATACTACAAACACCAGAAACTACTTGCAACTCCTGGACAGAGGACTAGAGTGGTTACGAAGCCGAGAGGGTCAATTAAGGATCCCAATGCATGGTAGTAGCTGATTCTTACATCACACATACAGATCTCAGTGCTTAAGGACGGTTCCAATGAAACAACCCACCATGTACATGGCCTCTCATCGATACCTTTACCAAACCGTGTTCAACACATCACTCTCATTACCGATATGATCATTTCACTCTAGCCCATCACCCAGATGAATCAGACCTAACATGACTCTAAGCATAGTAGGCATAGCAAGGTAGGAAACACATACATGGCTCAATCAAGTCCTACACATGCTAGTGGGTTTCATCTAGTTATTGTGGCAACGACAGGTCATGCAGAGGAAATGGGTTTAGCTACCGTAGCACACAGCAGTCTGAAACACGGTTGTCTTAAATGCAGTAAATGAGAGCAGGAGCGAGAACATGGGATTTTATCGATATGATCAATTGGGTGGTTGCTTGCCTGGCAGGTTCGTAGTCTGATACTGTTCTTCGTTCGGGTACTCACGGTATTCCTTCGGGGCAGAACCTACCGCAAAGAGCACCAATAACACAATCAATACCAAACCATATGCAACAATATGATGCATGCATGTGACATGGCAAAATGAGTGTGTAGGGCTAATGCAACTATAACCAGATGAGTTTGAGCCATTTTGAACCAAAGATTCAAAATGCAAACTCATCTATGATCTTAAATAGTGCCTTATCATGTTTTGCACTAAACAACAAGTTAACTTGTTTAAACAAGCATGAAACCAGTACAGATGGATAGATTGGATTTTTTTGATCATTTTTCATATATAACACTTTGCATTCGGAGTTACAAATTAATTTCTATGAATTTTTGAAGTTAGCACTATTTTCTGAAATTTCCTGAATAAGAATAAATCCAGAAAATGAGTTACTGCGTCAGCATTGCATCAGCATGGCGTCAGCAGGTCAACAGGGGCGGTCCAGTGTCACTATTAATTAATTGACTTAATTAGGATTAGTTTAACACTAACCTAGGTTTAACTAACAGGCAGGGCCCACATGTCAGTGACCCAGGGGGGTCAAATCCCTAGTCAACTGGGCTGACTCGCCAGCGTTTAGCCGCTGGTGACATCCAGACGCGGCGCATGGTGCGGGTTTTGCCCTCCGGCGACCAAATGGATGGCGGAGGCCACCTACGTGCAGCTGGGAGCAAGCCACGTCGAGGGGTGGTGGTGGTTGAGCTCAAGGTCGCCGGAAACGACGCTGGCGACGAGCTTTGCGGCTGCTGGAGTTTGGGCGAGGACGAACTCGTCGGTGCAGTGGTTCTGGAGGCATGAGGCTAGCTCCTACGTGGCCTACACGGTGCAGTGAAGCCATTGGACATGGTGGTGCGGCCGTTGGGTGGCCGGAGCTGCGTCGTCGAAGAGCTCAGGCGGCGGCGTGTGCGGTGAAGCTTGTTGCGATTGCTGCAGAGGACAGCAGTGAGAACGGAGAGGATGGGGAAAGGCAGAAGCTCACGGTGATCTCAGCAAGCTAGGCGGCAGGGTCGGGGACGAGCTAGAGCAGTCGTGGCGGCGAAGGGGATCTCGGGCGAGGCTGTTGCAGTGGCTTCGGGGTGAACGAGTGCTCGGGGCTCGGTCTGCTCGATGGAGAGGAGGGCGGCGGACCTCCTGGACACGACGAGGCGGCGTGGAGTCGACGGTTGCCACGGCTATGACGGCAGTGCGGCTGCGGCTGTATTAGCCATGGTGGGAGAGAATGAGGGAGAGGCGCTAGGGGGAGAGTGAGGTGTCCAGTGGGTCGGGGCGACGACGTGGAGGTCGTCCAGGCGTCCAGAAGCGCGGGCGGCAAGCAACTGGCGCCGTGGCGAGCTCGCGTGCACCGGCATCACCTCCCTGCCTGCCTGACAGGGAAGAAGTAGCTAGCTGGCGTGGGCCAGCACAGTGCTGGGCCGCCAGGTGGGCCGGTTGGTGGGTTTGGCCAGGCAAGTTGTTTTCCTTTTATTTTTGTTTTTCTTTTCTTTCTGTAGGTTTGTGGCTTTTCTAAAAATGCCTAAGCACTTTCAAAAATCATGGAACTACTCATGCCCACTGTATAGGATATATCCAACGGGGAACATTTTAGTTTATGATTATTTGGACACTTAAAATATTTTATAGTATTTAAATGCCCAAATGCAAATAACATATGATTTAATCCAGTGACCTTAGGATGTCCTAGAAAATTGTGCAGCATTTTTGTTAGAGGTTTTAGACCAAGGCAAAGATGATGAACATTTTAGAAGGGCATTTCAGGTTCATTGAAAATGATTTTAGTAAACCCTAGTTGGATTAAGGGGGAGGGGTGCTGGGGTTGTGTCATCCCTATTTCTAAGTTTCTGATAAAAGTAAACATGATGCAAACACTCTAACGCATGAACTAGCTAGGGTGTGACACCGTGGGGTCGTGGGCGCAGTTAATCCTACGATCCCTTGTCACACCCTGATTTTCATGACACAACACTTAAGCTAATAAATCATGATAAAGTGTGGTTTGACAAAAACTTTTGCATTATTTGGCTTTTATTTTGGAATTGGTTTTCTCTCTGTGATTTTTAAGTGCTCTTTAAAGTCAACTACTCCACCTTCTATACTTCATCTCCTTGGCCCAAACTTCTGCCCAATGATCATGCCATGTGTATAGTGCAATATAGTATTTTCTTACAAAATTAATTTGGCCAAATAGTATTTTCAAAAATTAGTTTTCCAAACACCCCTGAATTAATGTTTGCACTACAAGTACTTGATTTGGGGTATGAAAAATATTTCAAAGAGTATATTTGAAACCTATTAGATATAGGACTCCCATAAAACACAAAAAATATAATTTTAAAAGTAATTTTCCTATTTTATTTAAAGGCTTTTTCTTTAGGCCAAAAATGATCTTTAATAGGTTAAAATTATTTAAAAGCTTCAAAAATAATTGATAAAAATCAGGGAAACTCAGTGGACATATATTTTCCATATATAAGAGTTTCAACACATGGTCATGTTCAAAATATTGGGCAAAACCCTCCAAAACCATTTCTGTCCATTTCAAGTATTTGAAATATTTCTACAAGAAATATTTTCCAATAAATCCAAGGAAAATCCAGCAAGTCACAAATGCATATTGTGATCACCTTGCAAAGCCTCATCTCAATCAAGGTCATTTTGGTTCACCAAAATGCCCCAAAACCCTCTCTGACCAGAATCAAATTTGAACAACTTTGTACTACCAACTTTTACTCCTTGACCCCAACTTTTGTGAGCATGTTCACATGACCAAATGAGGCCACTACACTGAGTGGTGCATCAAAGGGAAGTGATTTGCTCAACTAGATCTACACAAGTTCATTTCTGCTAATTTCTAGGGTTTGCCAAAGTTACATCAGCAAACTCTTCCAAATGAGCTCATCTTCCTTCTACCCTGTCATTTTGTCAAGACAAACACCCCTGCCAAGTGGCACAAGAAGGAAACCAGTGCAAGTACCCCAAAACTATATCAAACACCTTCTGCCACTTTACCAAAATTCCATTTTGACCTCTTCCACTAATCTCCATGGGCTCAACTTTGTACCACAGCTGCTCCTGACCCTCTTCTACCTCCAGTAGCAATGGCAGCATCTCAGATCAATTATTGAGGGGTAAAACCACCTCTTTCTCTCTCTGTTCACCCACGACAGCACCTCTCTCTCTCTCCCTCCCATTTCTATATGCCAGCACCCCACCTAGCATCTCTCCACCCCAGGGCATCCAAGCAAACACCAAGGCACAGAGGGACATGCCCTGGCCCTTTAAAAATGGCCATGCAAGCCATTTGCACGCTCCAGAGCGCGCTACAGTGCGGCCATGCACTATAGCCGCCCCCTGCCAACCACATCGGGCCTCCCCAGCACGCCCGACGATGCGCCTCGGCGTCCGTGACACACAAGCTGGTCGTCCCCCTCCTTCATCTCTCTCTCCAGCCCCTGCTCGCACGTGCACCATGGCTGCCCGAGAGCTCCAATGAGCACGCTCACACACGCGATGCTCTGGCCTTCCCCCGCTCTCACTATTACTTCCCCTGGTCGTAGAACACTCCCACAAGGACCCCAGACATGCTCAAGTGAGCCCCGTGGCCTCCAGCAACGGCTAGAAGCTCGCCGGCGCACGAGCCATGGTGCACCTCGACCCCCTTCTATTTAAGCCTCCCCGAGCTCCACTCTCTGAACCACTCGCCCCCTCCGACTCCAAATCGACCCCCTGCACCCCCAGTTCATTTCCAGAAGGGTCCGAGCTCGAGATCGAGCTCGAGCTCCATTGCTTCGGCTCACCGGCGTTCGCGAGGTACAGGCCTCCTCTGCCGCTCCTCTTCCTCGATCTGGAACCGCAGCGAGCCCCTGACCATTTCCCCTCTCTCCCCTGCTTTGTTTGCAGCCGGAGTCAACCGGAGCGACCACCGCCCGACGCTCCTCCACTGTGCCTCGTCGTCGCCGGCGAACCAAGCCTCCCCGGCAATCATCTCCACCACTGTTTGAACGGCGACTACCTCCTGCACACGACGGTGCCCTTCGCTTGACCCGCCATACCCTACATCACCGCCCCTCTGGCCGCGAGGTCAGAGATGACTGGCGGGCCCCGCCTGTCTTCCTCTTCTCTCTCTCGCCCCTATCTCTCTCGCTAAAGCCTGGGCCCCGCCCGTTAGGTTTAAACCTGCCGCACGCGCGTGCACCAATGCGTTGGGCCGCCTCTCTGCCTGGGCCTGCTGCCCTGCGACTGTCCTGGCCCAGCAGGCCCAGTGTCCCTTCTCCTTTTCCTTTTCTGTTAAACTTGCAAAAATTCCAGAGGATTAAATATTAATCCCAATGCAATAATTCTACTTTCTAAATTATTGTAAAAATGCTACCTATTTAATGGTATAACTTTCATTCATTTCCAACCAACTCTTATGTACTGTTCATATTCAAATTCAAATTTGAATATATTTAAACCCCTTTGAAAATCCCTTTCTCCTATTCTGCCACTCCAAATCCAAAACTAGGAATTTCCCCTTTTTAGTTTTCACCCTAGTATTTAACTAAAATGAGTTGACATTTTTTCGAGCACTTTGGTTTTTCTGTTTTATTATTGCCTCATTTTTCTCGTTATTGTTTTGCGACGATAGATTGCATTGCTGACGAAGGAGTTGGACCAGAAGACTTTGAAGACCCAGAAGACTTTGCTGAGCCAGGCAAGCAGCCCTTTGACCATGTCTAAGAAACCCTTTTTATGCATGTCATATGGCACTTTTATTGCTTGCATCAAAGTCATGATGATGCGGTGACCACTTAAGGTGGTCTGCCTCTATTGCTTTTCTCGTTGACACTTGCATGATGCATGACCCTACCTTTCTATGAGGGTTATGCGAGTGGGTGTAGTTAGGATGCTAAGTAGCTGCTACGCAAATGGGATGGGTATGCGCATGGTGAAGGAAACCAAGTTGTTTTCAAGGACTTTTCAAAAAACTCGTCGGGTGCCACTAATGCCCGAGGGACATAGTGAGCTAGGTTACTACTTGAGAAAGAAGTGGTGTACCAGAGCAAGTTGTGTGGGAGTGTTTTCGAAAACGGATTAGATTTAAGATTTTTCAACTGTCCCAACCTTACATGCGTAACCACTCTACCCTTATATGGGAAAGGGCATTATTGATTACCTAGGCCGATACTAGCTTGGAGCCCGCATTACTAGTGACGGGGGAAAGTTGGTGCTCTCTCTCGGGACGGGGTCGTGCCAGGTAGGGCGGCCATGACTGTTTTTCACAGGGCACCGGACACACCGTTGGTACCCCGTGCCAGTGGTATGTGATGAATATGGGAGCGAGGCTCCACAATTTTAAGATGTGAAATGTTGGGCATGGGGGTTACTACCAATCGAGTGGACTCTATGTTAGTGTCGTCTAGGGAAAGATAGTGATCGGGTGCTTACCCCGGGTACTTGAGGTACCGCGGGTCATGGATGATACGGAAGCTCCCCGGATCTTGTGGGTAAAGTGTGCAACCTTTGCAGAGTGTAAAACTATTCAAATAGCCGTGTCCACGGTCAAGGACAGTTGGGCGGTGTTGCTTAAACTACGTCCAGAGTTTTACAAACCACGTGTGTGTGTGTTGATGAACTATTTGGGGTTAAGTCAGATGACTTGACACAATGATGAAGTTGGATTGGTGTCCAACTCTGTTTATGTTGATATCTGTAACTTGTTCATACGGATATCTGTACTCTCATGATGCATACTTTACAGGTTGATAGATCATGTCATTGCACTCAAAACTAGCTTTATGAAAACTACCTACTTAGTGCTATATCATTGCATTATTGTGCCTTGTTCCAATCATGGGTTGCTTGCGAGTACATTCAAAGTACTCATTGGCTTGCCACTTGTTATTTAATTGGCTAGGCATGGAAGAACAGGAGTTCAAAGAAGAGTTTTGTGGAGACGAACATGCGAACTAGGACGTTTCCCAGTCAGAATGCATGTAGGGTTAAGGCAGATGGCATGGGTTCTACTTATCGACAAAGATTTCCCCTGCTTAAGTTTATTTGGTATTCAGCCCCTGTGGCTTTATCTATGTAAGACTTGACCATAATGGTCATAATTTGTGTAAGACGGTATGTATGGATGTAAGACTCTTGTTATTCAGCTTCTGTGTGTTCAGTGAGCATTGATCTCTGGGATCACTTTACACGTGCATTAGGTGATCACGGCTTATGAGTCGGGGTCCCCACATCCCCATGCCCCGGCCCCTCGGCTCCGCCGCCCAGGGCTATAAGTAGGGGGAGGAGGGGGCGGCAGACGCACGCGCGCCCTCCTCCTCCTTCGCCATCTTCCTCTTCTTCTCCGATGCTGCCACAGTTTGCCGCCACCGTTTCCAGCCACCCTGCAGCACTGCTGCTCCACCGCGGGTTCGCGCATTCGCCGCCACACCTCTCCTCCATCAAGCCCCCAGTGCTCATGGCGCACTCCGGAGCTTGGGACAGCTTCGACGTCCACGAGGATCACATCGCATTCCTCCGCTAAACGCGACGGCTGCCCGACGAGGATTTTGTGAAGGTACGCCTGGTGCCCGAGAGGGAGATCTCGCTGGCACCGGAGGGAGGCGAGCGTGTCATCTTCCGATCGCACTGCTTGCGCGGCTTCGGCCTGCCGGCGAGCGGCTTCCTCCGCTCCTTCCTCCAGTTCTACGGACTCCAGCCGCACCACCTCATGCCGAACACAGTGGTGCTGCTGTCGGCCTTCGTCACTCTCTGCGAAGGTTACCTCTGCATCCTCCCCACCCTCGGGCTTTGGGGGGAGTTCTTCTACACCAAGCTCGGCACCTACGCCAAGGGGAAGGCGGCGCTGTGCGGCGCCTTCATCGCAGTGCGGAGGCCGGCTGCCGGCAACCCCTTCCCGTCCATCAACTTGACACAGTCGGTCAAGCTGTGGTAGAAGTCCTATTTTTACGTCAAGAACATCCACCTGGCGGCCGACTTCATCAGCCTGCCAGCTTATGCAGCCGGCCCGCTGGCAGAAACCCACTCCAACTAGACGTACCGACCAAAGACATTGTCGGCCGCCTCCGCCGTTGTGCGGCTCAAGGTGATGACGAAGATGGAAGGCCTCACGGGGTCGGACTTGCTGACCGCCTTCATGGCGCGTTGGGTGCTCCCCCTTCAAGGCCAGCCTCATATGATCAGCCGGATGAACGGGCACTGGGACCCGTGCCGGATGTGCACCAAGGAGATGCCACACACGGAGGTGGATCATCTGGTGAACTACATCTCGAACTGCAAGCTCCCGGAGGAGGAGTGGCAGTTTGGCAAGGAGCCGTACTCGCACACGCACCCGCCGCCTGCGGTAAGTATTCAACTCCTCCTCTTTTCTTTTAGTTGCCAAGTTCTCCTTTGCCGTCTGACCAGTCGGCCATGAAATAGAGCTCCCTCACCTAGCCAACAGCCGACGCCTTAGGGCAGGGCCACGAATATCTCCCCGACCATTCGGTGTGTGACGTGGACGACCCCGACTTGGGGGCGGCCGCCCTGGAAGAAGATGACACCACGGGCGGTGGTGGCGGAGCAGGCGGCTCCGGAGGTGGAGGCAGCCTTCATGACTGACCGGATGACGACATCGAGGAGAACGCGCCATGCCGCCAGCCGGCCGCCGACCGGGCGGGCGCGAGCTCATCAGCCGCGCCGGCTACCCCAGGCGGCACATTAAAGCATCGGGCCGTGCCGTTGATGTACGACAACCGGCCAAAGAAGCCCAAGGGCTCGGCGGCAGTGACCAAGCGTGGGGAGGCCGCCGTGAAGGCGAACCGTTTCCGAAAGGCCGTGAAGCAGCCTCCAACGGTCTCTGCATAAGTATTTGATTCCTTCTCACGTCCCTTCTTCTTTTTTCCTCACAACTTCATTCTGAGTTTATTTTTTACTTTGCTTGATCAGGGCCCCACTCTCTCTTGAGCGATCTGGTGCCGCCTCTATGGTCGCGACAGTGGAGGGCCCCGCCAACACCTGCCGAGTGGACCCGCATGCCGAGCTTCAGGTAGCGACGGAGAAGAACGCGCAGGAGGCGCGCGAGGAGCGGGAGGAGGCGGCTGCGGCCAAGGCGGCACAGGAGGAGGCGGACGAGGCCGCAAAGGCGCAAGTCGACGCCGCGGCCAAGGCCCAGGCGGACGCTGCGGGCAAGGTGCGGGTGGAAGAGGTTGCACGCGGCCAAACCCCGCAACTTGTCATCCCCCTCCGCGCCGTGCCACCCACACCTGAAGTCTCGGTGCTGCCCGGAGGAGCCGGTGGCGATCAGCCGACCATGGAGAGGGAGGGGGACAACGACATCGCCCTGGTGGTGGAGATGCCTCCGCCGGTGCCGACCGTTGAGGACCAAGGCGGACAGCCTAACGCACCACTGGTGCCGCCGGCTGGCGGTGAACTGGCGGCGGGTGCAGACCCCGCGGTCCACTCCCCGGAACACCGGCGTGCGGCGAAGGCGGCTTCGGCGCCACGGCCACAGGAGGCCGGGGCCGCAAGCTCGTCGGCCCTGGAGGTGGAAGCCACCAGCATCGGCTCGTGGGAGTGGACGCCTGGGGGCGGGACGGCCGTGCTGAACGCGGCAGCGTAGGACGTCCGGGCTCGGCTCCAGGCTCAGGCCACCGCCCTCCATCACTACACACAGGAGTTCCTGGCATCGCGAACGGCCATCCGAGTATGTTTCTTGTTTTTGATTCTTGTATTCTTCCGTGGGGGCCCGTCGGTGCACCCAATGGGTGTAGTCCTCGAGTTCCGGGCTGGCTGCTGAGCAGGCGGCCTGGAACTTTCAAGTAGGCTTGAGTGTTGACTTGCTTTCTTTTATTTTGTCGCGGCCGCCTTCAACTCCCTGGTCCGGGAGCTGGCCCATAAGACTGCTGACTTGTCCGAGAGCCAGAGTAAGCACTCCGCCTTCTCTCTCTCACGGGGGCACGTCAGCGCACCCGTTGGGTGTAGTCCTCAAGATTCGGGTCGACTAATGAGCAGTCGGACCGGATCTCTCTTGGCACTTCTTTCTTTCTTGCCTACTGACCGTATTTCTTTGCTATCTTTGCAAAGGCCAATGCCGCCTCACAGCAGCAGTTGGGCGAGACCCAAACCGCGCTGCGTGCCAAGGAGGAGGAGTGCAGCAAGGTGGCCTAGGAGCACGACCGTCTGGCCAAGGAGCTGGCCAAGCAGGCGGAGCTTCACAAGGTGGCCCTTCAGGCGGCGAAGGACAATGAGGGCACCCTCCAGGCTGAGTACGAGACTTGGTGCTCGAACTGGGCCAACGCGGAGATGGCACTGAACGACCACTACGGCCGGATCGAGGACATGGTCGACGGTGAGCTGCTTTCCTCTTTCTTTCGTCTGCGGACTGTTATACAGTCCGGCTTCCGACTTCATATTTCTTTTTTCATCTTGCACAGAGTACTTCCCCGGTTATGCCGTCATCGCCAGCCAAGCCATCGAAGCCCATCACGAAGAGCGGGGGAAGGCTGGTGCGGAGATCGTGCCGAACGCCCGCCCGTCGCTCGAGGAGCAGCTCCTTGCCATCCGGGCTCGTCTCCAGCCGACTCATCGGATGCTTCACCGGCTGCAGCGTGTCGGAGCCTAGGTGATCTCCGCCCTCTGGCCAGGCGTCCAAGCTCCGTGCACCCCTGGTCGGACTGCCGACTGGCTGGACATGGTAGTCGGCCGCTTCGAGGCGTGGAAGGGCTCCGCGGCCCAGGCAGGTGCAAGGCGGGCCTTGGAGTTTGTTAGGGCGTGGTACCCTGGGCTGGACCTAGCCCAGCTGGCTATGTTCTGGCAGGAGGCCAACGAGGATTTGGTGGCGGTGAGGCCTGCTCTTATTCATCACGCCGCGGCGATCGCCGACTACACCGACACCAGCATCTTTGTTCCCGAGCTGAACGAAGAGGGTGCCGAGGTGCCAGCCGATTTGTTCGGTCTGAATCCGGAGGACGGCGAACACTCGGCGGAGGAGATCGCCTCCAGTGATGAGGGCGAAGACGAGGAGAGCGAGGATGGTGGAGATGCTGCACCAGAAGACGGAGCGGACGGCCAGCCTCAACTCGACCGTGCCTCCAGCAACGAGCCGTGTGCGAGCGCGTCGACTGCTGCTGGGGACAACCAAGCCGAGACTCGCCAGCCAACCACTCCACCAGCCGGCGCTGCTGACTCCACCAACCTGCCGGACCCGCCTGCTGCTCCCTTGGCCTAGGCGGCCAACTTATCTTTAACTTCCTGCGTAGTAGTCTTTTGAACAATATTTGTTAAATTCGTGCAGTTCCACCCACTAGGGTTGTATTCAAGATTTATTGAATTCCGGCTTGGAAGCCTTCCTTATGTAAATATTATTTCGCATGTGCTTGGCTTGCGCTCCATTCCGACTTTGCTTGCTTTTTGATCCTTTTTGGATTTTTCCTTTGCGCCCTCCCTTGGCTGCTGCCTTGCCAGCCGGACAGCCGCTCTACGGACTGTGGCTGGGACAAGCACTTATCCATTTGGGAGGACAAGTACTTCGGCCTTTTAGGACGTAGCAAGGTAAGTGAGAAGCCGGCCGGCCAGCTGCTCAGCAGCCGGTCGGCGAGGCGGGAAGCCGGCTTGTCTTACGTGAATGCTTTGGTCCTTAGCCATTTTTCATGTGGGCTTCATTTCCTGCCTTTGACTCTTGCCAGCCGGACAGCCGCTCTACGAGCTGCGGCTTGCGGCAAGAGAAGGCGTATATGCCGGCACATTACTTGTCCGACTGTAGGTAGCACCGACATAATACAAGGCGGCAAGCCCCCGGGCCGATTGGTCGAATTCGGTGCCTGGCAGAAAAATGAAGTGACACATTCATAGGCATAAAACTTATCATATAGATAAAAGGGTAGTCCCCGAGTGCACCTCGGGGGACCTGATGTCTTGTACTTAATACAAAAGGTAGCGTGGTACATACTGCATCAACTGTAAAATCTTCGAAGGAGATTTGCGTTCCATGGGCGCTCTGATTCCTTGCCGGAGTCGTCCCTCTTGCGCGCCCTGGGCTTCTGTGCATCAATTAAGTAGTAGGAGTCGTTGCCCAAGGCCTTGCTGATGATGAAGGGGCCTTCCCAAGGGGACGAGAGCTTGTGCTGGCCGGCTGTTTGCTGGATCAGCCAGAGCACAAGGTCTCCCTCTTGGAAGGATCTTGGCTTGATCTTCCGACTATGGTAGCGATGCAGGCTCTGCTGGTAGATGACGGACCGGCTGAGTGCCAATAGCCGCCCCTCCTCTAGTAGATCGACGCCGTCTTCTCGCGCTTCCTTCGCCTCCGCCTTCATGTACATGGTGACGCGAGGTGAGTAGAACTTGATGTCAGTTGGGATGATGGCCTCGGCACCATACACAAGGAAGAAGGGAGTGAAACCGGTTGACTTGTTTGGAGTGGTGCGCAGGCTCCAGAGGACGGCCGGTAGCTCATCGATGCAGCATCCAGTTGAGCGCTCCAATGGCTCGACCAGTTAGGGCTTGATGCCAGAGAGGATGAGGCTGTTTGCTCGCTTGACTTGGCCGTTTGACTGCGGATGGGCAACGAACGCTAAGTCCAGCCAGATGCGCTGCATCGCGTAGAAACGGGCCAATGCTCCTTTGGCACAATTTGTGTCGTTGTCGGTGATGATGCTTTGTGGTATGCCATACGGGACGGGGATATCTGTGATGAATCACAACAGTCAGCCCATTCAACTTCTTGATTGGCTTTGCTTCAATCCACTTGGTGAACTTGTCCACGGTGACAAGCAGATGGATCATGCCACCGCGTGCTGTCCTAAATGGGCCCACCATGTCCAACCCCAGACGGTAAAAGGCCAAGTGTGGGGGATGGTCTTGAGTGCAGAAGCCGGCAGATGTTGCTTGGAGCTGAATTTCTGGCACCCCTTGCAATGCTTGACCAAATCTTTGGCGTCTTCCAAAGCAGTCAGCCAGAAGAAACCGTGGCGGAAAGCTTTGGCAACAAGTGATCTTGAGGCCGCATGGTGGCCGCATTCGCCTTGATGGATATCTTTGAGGATCGCCATGCCTTTCTCTAGCTCTACGCAATGCTAGAGGACTCCAGTCACGCTGCGCCTGACGAGCTCTCTGTTTACTATTGTATAGGCTCCTACTCGATGCTGAACTTGCCGGGATGAGATCTCATCAGTCGGCAGCTCTCTGTTCACCAAAAAGTTGAGGATGGGCTACGCCCATGATGGAGCTGTGACTTCTTCTACTGTCAGCACGACCATTGCAACTAGGGTGGTTGCGCTGGGAGGTGGTGGGTTGGAGTCCGCCACCACCTGCTGTGTTGTTGAAGTCCCCGGGCCGACTACTACAGTCCCCAGGCCGGGTTCTGAAGTCCCCGGGCCGGGTGCGGCTGCCGCAGTCCTTGAGCCACCTGCCGAAGTCCCCGAGCCGGCTGCTGAGGTCCCCAAGTCGGATCCAAGTGCTTCGGAGTCGGCCGGCACGAAGATGGCTTCTGATTCCGGCGAAGGCTTGATAGATGGCTTGAGGAGGCGCTGAAGGGAGACGCCGGCTGGTATGGCTTGCCGGGTGGAGCCGATTCATGCCATGGCATCTGCCTGCTCGTTGTCGGCTCATGGGACGTGAAGGAACTCGCACCCTTCGAAATATCCACTGAGTTGCTGGACGAGGAAGTGGTAGCTCGCCATCTTTGCATCTCAATGGGCCTTCTTCAGGCCGTAGACACAATGGGCCTTCTACGGGCCATGTCATCAATGGGCCTTCTATGGGCCGTATGATCGATTGGCCAAACATTCGCCAATAACAGACCGCATTATGGCCGTAAATGGGCTAGAGTTGGAATCGTCCATTCATGGACCGACCATAACGGGCCGTCATTAATCGGCCATCTTTGATGACGCTATGAAAAGGGCCCAACGTAATAACGGGCAACAAATGGGCCGTATGTATCCACGGGCAGAATTTGGCCCACAAGCAAAAAATTACAGTAACGAGCCGTAAGTAACCGAATGCTGGAAATGAGCCCAAGAATAAATGGGCCCTTAGAAGGCCGAAAGATATCATGGGCTGGAAACGGCCCAATGGAATAATGGGCCGTTAATGGGTATAAAGTGATACACTAATCATTACGGGCCAGTTTCACCACGGGCCATTAATGGGCCAAGAGTTACAAAGGGCCTCATATGGGCCGAAAGACGTCATGGGCCATATATGGGTCGGAAGTTAAAACAGGCTAGAATCATATTGGACGCCCCATATGACGCTACTGGGCCTAATTCATATAGGTCATAACGGGCCTTGGGTTAGCAGGCTGTAAATGGGCTATATGCGAACATGTCATTAACAGGCTTTCCGTGGGTCGGCCCGCCACCTTTTGACCAAGTCAAATGGGCCGGCCTTTTCACAGGAATGGGCCTTTGTTGGTCCGTGCCACGTGTCGACGTATCATAGGCGCCTTCGGTCCAATGAGTGGATGACATCTGTCCCAACAGTGAGCAGACACGTGTTTCCTCCAGCCAATGATGATTTTACACGTGGAAAATCCTCATTGGTCGGGGCTATTAACGGGTTATCGGATCCAAAACCGAACCTGATAGCTTAACGGCGTTCCGTTACGGTGGATGCCATGTGTCGGTCACCCTTGACGAAAGCACTTCTATGACGCGCGATTTATAGTCATGGAAGTGGACACTTCCGTGATGATAATTTTGGTAATGTCATGGAACACTTCTATGATAGCACATGTATGACTATCTTGATTCTGTCATAAAATCGTCATGGATGTACATGCATGACAGAAAACATGACCTACTGTGACAAACACGTATCATCACGGAAGTGTATTTTTTTGTAGTGTAATCTCGATCTATGCCAACCCAACAAATACCTTCGGAGACACCTGTAGAGCATCTTTATAATCACCCATTTACGTTGTGATGTTTGATAGCACACAAAGTGTTCCTCCGGATTCAGGAGTTGCATAATCTCATAGTCTGAGGAACATGTATAAGTCATGAAGAAAGCAGTAGCAATGAAACAGTAACGATCATAATGCTAAGCTAACGAATGGGTCTTGTCCATCACATCATTCTCCTAATGATGTGATCTCGTTCATAAAATGACAACACATGTCTATGGTTAGGAAACATAACCATCTTTGATAAACGAGCTAGTCAAGTAGAGGCATACTAGGGACACTTATGTTTTGTCTATGTATTCACACATGTACTAAGTTTCCGTTTAATACAATTCTAGCATGAATAATAAACATTTATCATGAAATAAGGAAATAAATAATAACTTTATATTGCCTCTAGGGCATATTTCCTTCAGTCTCCCAGTTGCACTAGAGTCAATAATCTAGATTACAAAGTAATGATTCTAACACCCATGGAGTTTTGGTGCTGATCTTGTTTTGCTCATGAAAGAGGCTTAGTCAACGGTTCTGCAACATTCAGATACGTATGTATCTTGCAAAATCTCTATGTCCCCTTCCGACACTTGATGACGGATGGAATTGAAGCGTCTCTTGATGTGCTTGGTTCTCTTGTGAAATCTGGATTCCTTTGCCAAGGCAATTGCACCAGTATTGTCACAAAAGATTTTCATTGGACCCGATACACTAGGTATGACACCTAGATCGGGGATGAACTCCTTCATCCAGACTCCTTCATTTGCTGCTTCCGAAGGAGCTATGTACTTCGCTTCACACATAGATCCCGCCACAACGCTTTGCTTGGAACTGCACCAACTGACATCTCCAACATTCAATAAAAATACGTATCCCGATTGTGACTTAGAGTCATCCGGATCAGTGTCAAAGCTTGCATCGACGTAACCATTTATGACGAGCTCTTTGTCACCTCCATAAACGAGAAACATATCCTTAGTCCTTTTCAGGTATTTCAGGATGTTCTTGACCACTGTCTAGTGCTCCACTCCGAGATTACTTTGGTACCTCCCTGCTATACTTATAGCAAGGCACACATCAGGTCTAGTACACAACATTGCATACATGATAGAACCTATGGCTGAAGCATAGGGAATAACTTTAATTTTCTCTCTATCTTCTGCAGTGGTCGGGCATTGAGTCTGACTCAATTTCACACCTTGTAACACAGGCAAGAACCCTTTCTTTGACTGATCCATTTTGAACTTCTTCAAAACTTTATCAAGGTATGTGCTTTGTGAAAGTCCAATTAAGCGTCTTGATCTATCTCTATAGATATTGATGCCCAATATGTAAGCAGCTTCATCGAGGTCTTTCATAGAAAAAACTTTTATTCAAGTATCCCTTTATGATATCCAGAAATTCTATATCATTTCTAATCAACAATATGTCATCCACATGTAATATTAGAAATGCTACAGAGCTCCCAGTCACTTTCTTGTAAATACAGGCTTCTCCAAAAGTCTGTATAAAACCATATGCTTTGATCACACTATCAAAACGTTTATTCCAACTACGAGAGGCTTGCACCAGTCCATAAATGGATCGTTAGAGCTTGCACACTTTGTTAGCACCATTTGGATCAACAAAACCTTCTGGTTGCATCATATACAACTCTTCTTCCAGAAATCCATTCAGGAATGCAGTTTTGACATCCATTCGCCAAATTTCATAGTCATAAAATGTGGCAATTGCTAACATGATTCGGACAGGCTTAAGCATCGCTACGGGTGAGAAAGTCTCATCGTAGTCAACTCCTTGAACTTGTCGAAAACCTTTTTCAACAAGTCGAGCTTTGTAGACAGTAACATTACCTCCAGCGTCGGTCTTCTTCTTGAAGATCCATTTATTTTCTATGGTTTGCCGATCATCGGGCAAATCCACCGAAGTCCATACTTTGTTCTCATACATGGATCCCATCTCAGATTTCATGGCTTCAAGCCATTTCGCGGAATTTGGGCTCATCATCGCTTCCTCATAGTTCGTAGGTTCACCATGGTCTAGTAACACGACTTCCAGAACAGGATTACCGTACCACTCTGGTGCGGACCGAACTCTGGAAGACCTACGAGGTTTTGTAGTCACTTGATCTGAAGTTTCATGATCATCATCATTAGCTTCCTCACTAATTGGTGTAGGAATCACTAAAACTGATTTCTATGATAAACTACTTTCCAATTCGGGAGAAGGTACACTTACCTCATCAAGTTCTATTTTCCTCCACTCACTTCTTTCGAGAGAAACTCCTTCTCTAGAAAGGATCCATTCTTAGCAACGAATATTTTGCCTTCAGATCTATGATAGAAGGAGTACCCAACAGTTTCCTTTGGGTATCTTATGAAGACGCACTTCTCCGATTTGGGTTTGAGCTTACCAGGTTGAAGCTTTTTCACATAAGCATCGCAGCCCCAAACTTTAAGAAACGACAACTTTGGTTTCTTGCCAAACCACAGTTCATAAGGCATCGTCTCAACGGATTTTGATGGTGACCTATTTAAAGTGAATATAGCCATCTCTAAAGCATAACCCCAAAATGATAGCGGTAAATCAGTAAGAGACATCATAAATTGCACCATATCCAATAAAGTACGGTTACGACGTTCGGACACACCATTTTGCTGTGGTGTTCCAGGTGGTGTAAGTTGTGAAACTATTCCACATTGTTTCAAATGAAGACCAAACTCGTAACTCAAATATTCACCTCCACGATCAGATTGTAGAAATTTTATTTTCTTGTTACGATGATTTTCCACTTCACTCTAAAATTCTTTGAACTTTTCAAATGTTTCAAACTTATGCTTCATTAAGTAGATATAACCATATCTGCTCAAATCATCTGTGAAGGTAAGAAAATAACGATACCCGCCACGAGCCTCAACACTCATTGGACCACATACATCGGTATGTATTATTTCCAATAAATCAGTAGCTCATTCCATTGTTCTGGAGAACGGAGTTTTAGTCATCTTGCCCATGAGGCACGGTTCGCAAGCACTAAGTGATTCATAATCAAGTGATTCAAAAATCCCATCAGCATGGAGTTTCTTCATGCGCTTTATACCGATATGACCTAAACGGCAGTGCCACAAATAAGTTGCACTATCATTATCAACTTTTCATCTTTTGGCTTCAATATTATGAACATGTGTATCATCACGATCGAGATTCAACAAAAATAGACCACTCAGCAATGGTGCATGACCATAAAAGATATTACTCATATAAATAGAACAGCCATTATTCTCTGATTTAAATGAATAACCGTCTCGCATCAAACAAGGTCCAGATATAATGTTCATGCTCAACGCTGGCACCAAATAACAATTATTTAGGTCTAAAACTAACCCCGAAGGTAGATGTAGAGGTAGCATGCCGAAGGAGATCACATCGACTTTGGAACCATTTCCCACGCGCAGCGTCACCTCATCCTTAGCCAATCTTCATTTAATCTGTTGCCCCTGCTTCGAGTTGCAAATATGAGCAACAGAACCAGTATCAAATACCCAGGCGCTACTACGAGCATTAGTAAGGTACACATCAGTAACATGTATATCAAATATACCTTTCACTTTGCCATCCTTCTTATCCGCCAAATACTTGGGGCAGTTCCGCTTCCAGTGACCAGTCCCTTTGCAGTAGAAGCACTCAGTTTCAGGCTTAGGTCCAGACTTGCGTTTCTTCTCCTGAGCATCAACTTTCTTGCCATTCTTATTGAAGTTCCCCTTCTTCCCTTTGCCCTTTTTCTTGAAACTAGTGGTATTGTTGACCATCAACACTTGATGCTCTTTTTTGATTTCTACCTCCGCAGGCTTTAGCATTGCAAAGAGCTCGGGAATTGTCTTGTTCATCCCTTGCATATTATAGTTCATCACGAAGCCTTTATAGCTTGGTGGTTGTGATTGAAGAACCCTGTCAATGACACTATCATCAGGAAGATTAACTCCCAGCTGAGTCAAGTGGTTATGGTACCCAGACATTCTGAGTATGTGTTCACTGACAGAAGTATTCTCCTCCATTTTGTAGCTATATAACTTGTTGGAGACTTCATATCTCTCAACTCGGGCATTTGCTTGAAATATTAACTTCAACTCTTGGAACATCTCAAATGCTCCATGACGTTCAAAACGTCTTTGAAGTCCCGATTCTAAGCCGTAAAGCATGGCACACTGAACTATCTAGTAGTCATCAACACTCGTCTACTAGGCATTCACAATGTCTGCAGTTGCTAGCGCGGGTGGTACACCTGCGGTGCTTCCAGGACGTAATTCTTCTGTGCAGCTATGAGGATAATCCTCAAGTTACGAACCCAGCCCGTGTAGTTGCTGCCATCATCTTTCAACTTAGCTTTCTCTAGGAACGCATTAAAATTCAAAGGAAAGGTAGCACGTGCCATTGATCTACAATAACATAGACATGCAAAATAACAATGAGGACTAAGTTCATGATAAATTAAAGTTCAATTAATCATATTACTTAAGAACTCCCACTTAGATAGACATCCCTCTAGTCATCTAAATGATCACGTGATCCAAAGCAACTAAACCATGTCCGATCATCACGTGAGATGGAGTAGCTTTGAATGGTGAACATTGCTATGTTGATCATATCTACTATATGATTCATGTTCGACCTTTCGGTCTCAGTGTTCTGAGGCCATATCTGCATATGCTAGGCTGGTCAAGTTTAACCCGAGTATTCTGCGTGTGCAAAACTGGCTTGCACCCATTGTATGTGAACGTAGAGCTTATCACACTCGACCATCATGTGGTGTCTCAACACGACGAACTGTAGCAATGGTGTATACTCAAGGAGAACACTTATACCTTGAAATTTTGTAAGGGATCATCTTATAATGCTACCGCCGTACTAAGCAAAATAAGATGCATAAAATATAAACATCACATTCAAACAAAATATGTGACATGATATGGCCATCATCATCTTGTGCTCATGATCTCCATCACCGAAGCATCGTCATGATCTCCATCATCACCGGCGCGACACCTTGATCTACATCGTAGCATCGTTGTCATCTTGCCAACTATTGCTTCCACGACTATCGCTACCGCTTAGTGATAAAGTAGAACAATTACATGGCGATTGCATCGCATACAATAAAGCGACAACCATATGGCTCCTGCCAGTTGCCGATAACTCTGTTACGAAACATGACCATCTCATACAACAATTTATATCACATCATGTCTTGACCATATCACATCACAGCAAGCCCTACAAAAACAAGTTAGACGTCCTCTACTTTGTTGTTGCAAGTTTTACGTGGCTGCTACGGGCTTCTAGCAAGAACCGTCCTTACCTACGCATTAAAACCACAATGATTTTTCGTCAAGTGTGCTCTTTTAACCTTCAACAAGGACCGGGCGTAGTCAAACTCAATTCAACTAAAGTTGGAGAAATAGACACCCGCTAGCCACCTGTGTGCAAAGCACATCGATAGAACCAGTCTCATGAACGCGGTCATGTAATGTCGGTCTGGGGCGCTTCATCCAACAACACTGTCGAATCAAAGTAAGACGTTGCTGGTAAGCAGTATATCTATTATCGCCCACAACTCTTTGTGTTCTACTCATGCATATAACATCTACGCATAGACCTGGCTCTGATACCACTGTTGGGGAACGCAGTAATTTCAAAAAAATTCCTACGAACACGCAAGATCTATCTAGGTGATACATAGCAATGAAAGGGGAGAGTGTGTCCATGTACCCTTGTAGACCGAATGCGGAAGCATTTAGTAATGCGGTTGATGTAGTTGAACTTCTTCACGATCCAACGATCCAAGTACCGAACGTACGACACCTCCGTGTTCAGCACACATTCAGCTCGATGACGTCCCTCATGATCTTGATCCAGTTGAGGACGAGGGTGAGTTTCGTCAGCACGACGGTGTGGCGATGGTGATGACGATGTTACTGGCGCAGGGCTTCACCTAAGTACTATGGCGAGATGATCGAGGTGTGTAACTGTGGAGGAGGGCACCACACACGGTTAAGAGAAACTTGTGTGTTCTACGGTGCCCCTGCCTCCGTATATAAAGGAGGGAGGGGGAGGCCGGCCGGCCCTAGGGTGCGTGCCCATGGAGAGGGAGTCCTACTAGGACTACTAGTCCTAGTAGGATTCCTCCACAAGGAAGAGAGGGGGGAGGAAGGAGACAGAGAGTGAGTAGGAAATGGGGCGCCACCCCCCTTCCCTTGTCCAATTCTGACTGCTAAGGGGGGAGGCGAGGCCTGCCCTGGCGGCCCTCCTCTCTCTCCAATAAGGCCCATGGTGGCCCATTAGTTCCCCCGGGGGGTTCCAGTAACCCATCCGGCACTCCGTTTTTACCCAAAACTATCCGGAACACTTCTGGTGCCCGAATAACATGGTCCAATATATCAATCTTTATGTCTCGACCATTTTGAGACTCCTCGTCACGTTCGTGATCTGATAACCCAAAAGTATAGAGGATCGCAACAGTTTTTGAGGGTAGAGTATTCAACCCAAATTTATTGATTCGACACAAGGGGAGCCAAAGAATATTCTCAAGTATTAGCAGTTGAGTTGTCAATTCAACCACACCTGGATAACTTAGTATCTGCAGCAAAGTATTTAGTAGCAAAGTAATATGATAGTGATGGTAACAGTGGCAAAAGTAACGATAGCAGTTTTGTAGTAATTGTAACAGTAGCAACGGTAAAGTAAATAAGCAAAGCACAATATGTTAAAAGCTCGTAGGCATTGGATCAGTGATGGATAATTATGTCGGATGTGATTCCTCATATAGTAGTTATAACACAGGGTAACACAGAACTAGCTCCAGTTCATCAATGTAATGTAGGCATGTATTCGGAATATAGTCATACGTGCTTATGGAAAAGAACTTACATGACATCTTTTGTCCTACCCTCCCGTGGCAGCGGGGTCCTAATGGAAACTAAGGGATATTAAGGCCTCCTTTTAATAGAGTACCGGACCAAAGCATTAGCACTTAGTGAATACATGAACTCCTCAAACTACGGTCATCACCGAGAAGTATCCCGATTATTGTCACTTCGGGGTTGTCAGATCATAACACATAATAGATGACCATAGACTTGCAAGATAGGATCAAGAAATCACATATATTCATGAAAACATAATAGGTTCAGGTCTGAAATCATGGCACTCGAGCCCTAGTGACAAGCATTAAGCATAGCAAAGTCATAGCAACATCAATCTCAGAACATAGTGGATACTAGGGATCAAACCCTAACAAAACTAACTTGATTACATGGTAAATCTCATCCAACCCATCACCGTCCAGCAAGCCTACGATGGAATTACTCACGCACTGCGGTGAGCATCATGAAATTGGTGATGGAGGATGGTTGATGATGACGACGGTGGCGAATCCCCCTCTCGGAAGCCCCGAACGGACTCTAGACCAGCCCTCCCGAGAGAGATTAGGGCTTGACGGCGGCTCCGTATCGTAAAATGTGATGAAACTTTCTCTTTGATTTTTTTTCTCTGCGAAAGCAAATATATAGAGTTGGAGCTGAGGTCGGTGGACATCCATGGGGCCCACGAGGCAGGGGGACGTGCCCAGGGGGAGGGGCCCTGCCCCCACCCTCGTGGACAGGGTGTGGGCCCCCAAGTCTTGATTCTTTCGCAAGTATTTTTTATATTTTCCAAAAATAATCTCCATGGGTTTCCAGGTCATTCCGAGAACTTTTGTTTCTGCACAAAAATAACACCATGGCAGTTCTGCTGAAAACAGCGTCAGTTCGGGTTAGTTTCATTCAAATCATGGAAGTGAGAGTCCAAAACAAGGGCAAAAGTGTTTGGAAAAGTAGATACGACGGAGACGTATCAACTCCCCCAAGCTTAAACCTTTGCTTGTCCTCAAGCAATTCAGTTGATAAACTGAAAGTGACAAAGGAAAACTTTTACAAACACTGTTTGCTCTTGTTGTTGTAAATATGTAAAGCCAGCATTCAAGTTTTCAGCAAAGATTATGAACTAACCATATTCACAATAACACTTAGGTCTCATATTTACTCATATCAATGGCATAATCAACTATCGAGCAATAATAATAAAACTTGGATGACAACACTTTCTCAAAACAATCATAATATGATATAACAGGATGGTATCTCGCTAGCCCTTTCTGATACTGCAAAACATAAATGCAGAGCACCTTTAAAGATCAAGGACTGACTAAACATTGTAATTCGTGGTAAAAGAGATCCAGTCAAGTCATACCCAATATAAACTAATAGTGATGCATGCAAATGACAGTGTGCTCTCCAGTGGGTGCTTTTTAATAAGAGGGTGATGACTCAACATAAAAGTAAATAGATAGGCCCTTCGCAGAGGGAAGCAGGGATTTGTAGAGGTGCCAGAGCTCGATTTTAAAATAGAGATGAATAACATTTTGAGCGGTATACTTTCACTGTCAACATAACAACTATGAGATCTCGATATCTTCCATGCTACACATATTATAGGCGGTTCCCAAACAGAATGGTAAAGTTTATACTCCCCCACCACCAACAAGCATCAATCCATGGCTTGCCCGAAACAACGGGTGCCTCCAACTAGCAATAATCCCGGAGGAGTTTTGTTTAATTATTTCAATTTGATTTGATCTTTTTGATCTTGGGACTGGGCATCCCGGTTACCAGCCATTTTCTCGTGAATGAGGAGCGGAGTCCACTCCCCTTGAGAATAACCCACCTAGCATGGAAGATACAGACAACCCTAGTTGATACATGATCTTCTCGAGCATACAAAACAGAATTTCATTTGAAGGTTTGGAGTTTGGCACATACAAATTTACTTGGAACGGCAGGTAAATACCGCATATAGGAAGGTATGGTGGACTCATATGGAATAACTTTGGGTTTATGGAGTTTGGATGCACAAGCAGTATTCTCGCTTAGTACAGATGAAGGCTAGCAAAATACTGGGAAGCGACCAACTGAGAGAGCGACAACAGTCATGAACATGCATTAAAGTTAATCAACACCGAGTGCAAGCATGAGTAGGATATAATCCACCATGAACATAAATATCATGAAGGCTATATTGATTTGTTTTCAACTATATGCGTGAACATCTACCAAGTCAAGTCACTTAAAAAAATCATTCAAAGGAGGATACCACCCTATCATACCACATCACAACCATTTTAATAGCATGTTGGCACGCAAGGTAAACCATTATAAGGTCCTAGCTAATTAAGCATAGCATAAGCAACTATAATCTCTAATTGTCATTGCAAACATGTTTATTCATAATAGGCTGAATCAGGAACGATGACCTCATCATATTTACAAAAACAAGAGAGGTCGAGTTCATACCAGCTTCTCTCATCTCAATCAGTCCATCATATATCGTCATTATTGCCTTTCACTTGCACGACCGAATGGTGTGTATAATAATAATAGAGCACGTGCATTGGACTAAGCTGGAATCTGCAAGCATTCAATTCAAGGGAGAAGACAAGGTAATATGGGCTCTTGGTTAAATCAACAATCATGCATATTAGAGCCACTAAACATTTTCATTATGGTCTTCTCTTCTCGACCCCCAAAGGAAAGAAAAGAAATAAAACTATTTACACGGGAAAGCTCCCAACAAGCAAAAGAAGAATGATAAATCTTTTTGGGTTTTCTTTTAATTACTACTACAAGCATGGAAATTAAACTAACTATTTTTTTATTTTTTCTAAAGGTTATCGAACACACAAGAAGAAAGCTAGAAAAAGAAAGTAAACTAGCATGGATAGTACAATGAAAAAGTATGAGCACCGACAACTACAATGAGTGTGTGAACATGAATGTAATGTCGGTGAGAAATAAGTACTCCCCCAAGCTTAGGCTTTTGCCTAAGTTGGTCTATTGCCATGGATAGCCTAGCTGATATCCGAAGTTGTAACTAGGGTCGTACTGAGATGCAGCAGCCATTGCCTCCTGAGCTGCGGCATGGTGGCGAGCCGCCTCCGCTCTCCTCTCGTGTTCGGTTGCCTCCTCCTTGGTTACAACATATCTTCTTTTTACTTGATAATCAAAAAGGGCAGGAGCAGGGAGAGTAACATGGATAGAGCGACGTCTGTCAAAGATTAGTCGATACTAGAGGAATTGTTCATTCCTCACAAGAAAATGATGGCTGACCATAGCATTATAATCTAAATAAGCGGGAAGCAACTCCCTGTCACCCTCACGTGGAGGTATACCAAGATAATTAGCAACACGGATCGCATAAATCCCTCCAAACAAATCTCCAGATAAACCATTATTATGCAGCCTACCTGCAACAATTGCCCCCAAGTTGTAATCTTTATTACCTAACACAACACTCTTGAGAACACAAAGATCAGGAACACACATGTGACATGCTTCATCCTTGCCGTTAATGCATCTACCAATGAAAAGAGCAAAATAATGTATAGCAGTAAAATGAATGCTCCCTATGGTAGCTTGTGCTATATCTCTAGATTCTCCCACAGTGATACTAGCAAGAAAGTCTTTATATTCAGATTTACGAGGTTCATTAACTCTACCCCACTGTGGGAGTTTGCAAGCAGTAGTAAAATCTTCTAGGTCCATGGTATAGATTGATCATAAATATCAAACAGGACACTTTGAGAATTACGTGAATATGTAAATTTAAACCTTCTCATGAATGAATCAGTCAAATAGTAGTACTGAGGACACTTAGCTTGCAAAGTCCTCAAGATCGGCATTACGCACATATGCATCAAATTCATCATTTATGCCTGCATTGACCATAAATTCTTCTGACGGCCATTCACAAGGCTGCACGTCAGCTTCCCTTGGTGGTTCATCGTCTTGCTCACGCATAGCGCGCCTGGGTCTTTTCTTTGTTGAAGAACCACCTTGGTACATTTTCCTAGACATATTTCTTCCTCTGAAAAATTTCTGAAATTTTTAGTAACTCAAAATAAAAGTGAATCAAACTCAATAAAATTGATAGCAACTACTCCCACAAGTGCCTAGAGCCTATATCATGCATTAGAATACTTGGGACCTCATAAATTTCACATGAAAGCTCAAGAATAGGGTCACCTAGGCAGCAAAAATTTGCAATGAATAAAGCACTAGAACAAAAACTAATTGGACCATTTGAGGAGTCACATACCAAGGAAGAATCTCCCAAAGCAGTTTTGTAAATGGAGCTTTGAGCAAGGAGATCGAAAATCACAGCAAAATGAGCTAGAACTCATGCTTGAGCTGGATGGGGACTTTCTTGGGAGGAAGATGGAGTGTGTGGGTGCATGAATAAGTGGAGGGGGGCCGCCGTGGGCCCACGAGGCGGGGAGGGGGGGCCCTTTCAGGGTGGGTGCGCCCTGGACCCTCGTGGCCAGGTGCTTGCCCCCCTGCTATGTTCTCAGTGCCTAAAATCCTCAAATATTCCATAAAAAATCATACTAAATTGGCAGGTCATTTGGAGAACTTTTATTTTCGGAATATTTTTTATTGCATGGATAATTCAGAAAACAGATAGAAAATACTAATTTTCTTTTATTTAATCTAAATAACAGAAAGTAAAAGGAGGGTACAGAAGGTTGTGCCTTCTAATTTCATCCATCTCATGCTCATCAAAAGGAATCCACTAACAAGGTTGATCAAGTCTTGTTAACAAACTCATTCCGAATAACATGGACCGGAGAAATTTCGAATAACACTAAGTTACCTCAACGGGGATATGAACATCCCCAATAATAAGAATATCATATTTCTTCTTAATAGTAGGAAGAGGAAATTCAAAACCTCCAATAATGATAGTTGGAATTTTTCCAATAGAATTGATGCTATGAACTTGAGGTTGTTTCCTCGGAAAGTGTACCGTATGCTCATTACCATTAACATGAAAAGTGACATTGCCTTAGTTGCAATCAATAACAACCCCTGCAGTATTCAAAAAGGGTCTACCAAGGATAATCGACATACTATCATCCTCGGGAATATCAAGAATAACAAAGTCTATTAAGATAGTGACGTTTGCAACCACAACAGGCACATCCTCACAAATACTGACAGGTATAGCAGTTGATTTATCAGCCATTTGCAAAGATATTTCGGTAGGTGTCAACTTATTTAATTCAAGTCTACGATATAAAGAGAGAGGCATAACACTAACACCGGCTCCAAGATCACATAAAGCAGTTTTAACATAGTTTCTTTTAATGGAGCATGGTATAGTTGGTACCCCTGGATCTCCAAGTTTCTTAGGTATTTCACCTTTAAAAATGTAATTAGCAAGCATGGTGGAAATTTCAGCTTCCGGTATCTTTCTTTTATTTGTAATAATATCCTTCATGTATTTAGCATAAGGATTTACTTTAAGCATATAAGTTAAGCGCATACGCAAGAAGATAGGTCTAATCATTTCAACAAAGCGCTCAAAATCCTCATCATCCTTTTTCTTGGATGGCTTAGGAGGAAAAGGCATGGGTTTATGAACCCATGGTTCTCTTTCTTTACCGTGCTTCCTAGCAAAAAAATCTCTCTTATCATAACGTTGATTCTTTGATTGTGGGTTATCAAGATCAATAACAGGTTCAATCTCTACATCATTATTGCTAGGTTGAGCATCAACATGAACATTATCATTAACATTATCACTAGGTTCATGTTCATCACCAGATTGTGTTTCAACATCAGAAATAGAAATATCATTAGGATTTTCAGGTTCACTAGAAGCATGCAAAGTCCTATCATTTTTCTTTTTCTTCTTTTTAGAAGGACTAGGTGCATCTATATTATTTCTCTGAGAATCTTGCTCAATTCTCTTAGGATGGCCTTCAGGATACAAAGGGTCCCGAGTCATTTTACCAGTTCTAGTAGCCACTCTGACAGCAAAATCATGTTTATTATTTAATTCATCTAGCAAATCACATTGAGCTTTAAGTACTTGTTCTGCTTGAGTAGTAACCATAGAAGCATATTTGCTAATGAGCTTAAGTTCATCTTTAACTCTAGCCATATAATCACTCAAGCGTCCAATCATGTAGGCATTACTCTTTAATTCTCTACCAACATAAGCATTAAAACTTTCTTGTCTAGCCATAAAATCATCGAATTCATCCAAATGTTGGCTAGGAAACTTAGTAGACAGGATTTCAGCTTTATCATATCTATAGAGAGAATTTACCTTTACTACCTGTGACGGGTTATCAAGACAATGTGTTTCTTCAATAGGTGGTAGATTAAGACCATGTATTTCTTCAACAGGAGGTAAATTCTTAACATCTTCAGCTTTAATACCTTTTTCTTTCATTGATTTCTTTGCCTCTTGCATATCTTCAGGACTAAGAAATAGAACTCACCTCTTCTTCGGAGTTGGTTTAGGAATAGGCTCAGGAGTTGGCCCAGGAAGAGTCCAATTATTTTCATTAGTCAACATATTATTCAATAAGAATTCAGCTTGGCCGACTGTTCTTTCCCTAAAAACACAACCAGCACAGCTATCCAAGTGGTCCTTGGAAGCATCGGTTAGTCCATTATAAAAGATATCAAGTATTTCATTTTTCTTAAGAGGATGATCAGGCAAAGCATTAAGTAACCGGAGAAGCCTCCCCCAAGCTTGTGGGAGACTCTCTTCTTCAATTTGCATAAAATTATATTTTCCCCTCAAGGCAGCTTGTTTCTTATGAGCGGGGAAATATTTAGCAGAGAAGTAATAAATCATATCCTGGGGACTACGCACACAACCAGGATCAAGAGAATTAAACCAAGTTTTAGCATCACCCTTTAATGAGAACGGAAATATCTTAAGGATATAGTAGTAGCGAGATTTCTCATCATTAGTGAACAGGGTGGCTATATCATTTAACTCAGTAAGATGTGCCACAAAAGTTTCAGATTCATTGCCATAAAAAGGATCAGATTCAACCAAAGTAATTATCTCAGGATCGACAGAGAATTCATACTCCTTATCAGTAACAAAAATAGGTGAAGTAGCAAAAGCAGGGTCATATTTCATTCTAGCATTTAGAGATTTGTGTTTAAGTCTAGCTAATAACTTCTTAAGATCAGATCTATCATTGCAAGCAAGAAGATCTCTAGCAGTTTCTTCATCCATAACATAACCCTCTGGAACAACAGGCAATTCATACTTAGGGGGAGAACTTCATCATCACTATCTTCAATAACATCATCTTCAATAATTTCATTCTCTCTAACCCTAGCAAGTTGTTCATCAAGATATTCACCTAATGGCAAAGTAGTATCAAGCACAGAAGTAGTTTCATCATAAGTATCATGCATAGTAGAGGTGGCATCATCAATAACATGCGACATATCAGAATTCAAAGCAGTAGAAGGTTTAGGTGTCGCAAGTTTACTCAAAACAGAAGGAGAATCTAGTGAAGAGCTAGATGGCAGTTCCTTACACTACAAAAAATACACTTTTGTGATGATACGTGTTTGTCACAGTAGGTCGCATTTTTTGTCATGCATGTACATCCATGACGATTTTATGACAGAATCAAGATAGTCATACCTGTGCTGTCGTAGAAGTGTTCCATGACATTACCAAAATTATCATCACGGAAGTGTCCACTTCCATGACGATAAATCACGCGTCACAGAAGTGCTTTCGTCAAGGGTGACCGACACGTGGCATCCACCATAACGGAACGCCGTTAAGCTATCGGGTTGGGTTTTGGATCCGATAACCCGTAAACAGCCCCGACCAATGGGAAATTTCCACGTGTAAAATCATCATTGGCCGGACGAAACACGTGTTAGCTCTTCAGTGGGTCAGATAGGCGCCTATGATATGTCGACACGTGCCACGGCCCACCACTGGCCCATTTAGCTTACAAAGCTGGCCCGTTTGACTTGGTCAAAAGTTAACAGGCTAGCCCATGAAAATCCTGTTAACGGTCTCTTTGCAAATAGCCCATTTTACGACCTGGTAACTCACGGCCCGTTAGGACCTAAAGGAAATCGGCCCAACAACGTCATGTGGGCCGTCGAATATAACACCAGCCCATTTCACTTTCGGCCCATGTATGGCCCATGAAGTCTTTCGGCCAATATGAGGTCTTCATATCTTTAGGCCCTTTACAGGCCCACGGTGACTCTAGCCCATAATGAACAATAATTTTCTTTGTACCCGTTAACGGCCCATGATTTACATGGGCCGTTTCGAGCCCGTGTTAGCTTTCGGCTTATTGACGGCCCATACATTCTTGGGCTCCTTTTCGTCCCTCGATTACTTCCGGCCCGTTACTGGCCTGTTCCCCTAATGGGCCAAATTCGGCCCATGGCAAGAGTCGGCCCGTTTCTGGCCTGTTAACCCGTTGCACCATTTCCAGCCCGTCCTATATTCTGGCCCATTAACGACCCGTTATGCCTGGGACAGAATTAAGCCTTTGTTGTCCTACAACATGTTAACGACCCATTACCGTGCTGGGCCGATACCAATTACGCCCGTTTACGGCCCATGTAGACCCATTTATCCGACGGCCCGAGGCCCATTCTACGGCCCTGTTGGAGGCCCATTTATCGACGGCCCGTAGGAGACCCATGGATCCTACGGCCCGTATATGGCCCATGGTTGTTGCGGCCACTAGCAAACTAGGGACAAATAAGACTAGGAAATAAATAAGGCCGAAACTAATGCTAGGCTATTAAGGCGATTGCACAGATTACATCCACTCGGCATCAAAGATCGCCACCAGTGCAAATATAGGGAACACCCTACACTATACAAAAATGGCTTGCTGTTTTCTTCAGCCGGTGGCTGCATGTTAAGAATAAATTTTGTATCGCACCAAAACAAATTACAACTATATAACAAAAGGAAGGTTGGCATAAAACTTAACAGTCTAGCAGATAAATGCACCACCAGAAGTTCAGAAGCTCAGTTCATTTGACCTGACTGTTACATTTTCATGTTGTATTGTCCGATGGAGCACCATAACCCTCGGCTTCATTTCCCTAGGCTCCTGAACAACATAGCAAATGTCTGATAGTCTGGTTACAAAACCATGCATATCTTGACGACATCGAACAATGTCTCTCCTTGTTTCACAAAGGGTCTCTGTTAGGGAATGGACTTGTGTCTGGAGCGCAGATACAACATTACTTTGAGCTTGCATATCTTGATCATGAGGCAGTTTGGACGAGATTGCCTTAACAACCAACCCAGTATTATGCAGGAACGTGCTTTTGGCACTGTTAGTTGCGGTTATAGTTGCCTCGCCACCTTCAGAAGGTGGAGGTTCCACCATTTTTTCCATAGCTCACTGAAAAGTTGAGTTTTTACATTAGTAGTACCAGAACAGAAGATATTAAGAAGGCAGCGAAACCAAACAAAATAGCTTTCGTCTATATACAGAACTTATTCTGGTGAACCCATGTAAAATATTAGTTATATTTTATTGCAAAGTACATAATAAAACCAGGTTCCAAACATATGACAATGTACCATCGCTAATGTATTGTCTATTTCTTCACATTGTATTGAGGGCTAAGGATAAAGAGACGAAGTTTATAATACGGTAAGCATAGTATGACATCATTCATATCACAAAACAACTGAGAATAGACAAACATGCCATTGTAACGTTGTGTGGGCAAGTCCAGCACGGAACTAGATTGTGGGTCAAGAACAAAGGAACATCACTCCTCTCTTTTAAACCTTGTAAGGTGCAATGATACGCTAAGACAATTGTGTATAAAATTGAAAAGAGTAATAGACATTGGATGCAAACCATGCAGTTCAAGGCACAAGTCAGAGTAAGTAGTAGTTAAAAGGCATGAGGATTAAGGACTTACAACAACGGCTTTGACTGGTGTAGTCATGCCCTTCTTGCTGGTGTGACAGTCCTTGAAGATTTCCACAGCAATTGGTTCAGGTACTTTTTGGTCCTTGCGGGCTTTCCTTTGCATTTCGAACAAGTCAATATAGATCTGATAATATGGTACAGCGAAAAGAGTGAAACAGCAGCTAATTACAAGAGCCTCGCAGTGTGCAATATAGCTACGAGATCCTGTCGTTTGTTGGAATTTCACTTTCGTACGGTTGGCCTTGTTCTTTGAACAGTTCACCTACAAGAAGATAGATTTGTGTGGCACATGCGTAAATAGGACTTCAACATGTGATCTGATCACATATATATAATGTACCTGATACTTCGGATTAGTCAAGTGTTTAACAAGGCCCCTCCAGTCTTCATCCGATATATTTTCCACTGGAGATGTTTGGGAAAGTTCACCGTTAGCCTTGCCTTCAAAGTGAGTTTTCCTCAAGTTATACTGATACTGTCGCAGAGCAAACTTGAAAACATGGGTGCAAGCTTGTCTGGTTGCATCATCTTGGGTATCCAACTTGAACCTCATCTGTTCAAAATTATGGGAGTCTCATTATCAGCAACCTAGAGAGTATGGGACAGAGCAAGACGATATTACTAGTTTCCATACATAACCATACTTACCGATAAATGGTCGAGGAAGGTGTTGAACTAGGTTTCGTCTTTGTCATTCCTGTACTGAATCTATGTTGGGAGGATACGTACATGACACCTAACGGCAACCGCTGCCTCTGATACTAACTTGGCTGACTCTGTAGCATCACGTGGCCTTTTTAAACCTGCCTCATAACGGATCTCCATTCTTCCTCCTGTAGATTTAACCTATCGAGCATTATCCCTGATGTTTGTTGCCTCTTGCGCATAGGTGCTAGTCCAACAACGAACATATGAAGTGTTAGTATACATCAAACTGTGAGACTACATATAAAGAAGCATGCAACTGTAACTTGACTCCAGCAACTACCTTCTTGCTGTTGAAGCTCACAAGGTTCATCTGATATTGCCAACTCGTCTTGTGTCAAGAGTGCTTGGGAAGTAGTGTCAGGTGGCAAGGGAGCTTGGGAATGTGCTGCTAGCTCAGTTGATGCACGAGTAACTCGTGCAGCTGGTAGTACTGTGGTAGGTGTTGCAAGAACTAGGGCTGTCTCTGCTTGTTTGGTGGCAGCTATTTGTTTCTGTTTGGCTTTTTGTGCAGCTCGTGTAGCATGGGATGCCGTGTTTGTAGAATTTTCCGCTGGACTTTGACCTTCTATTGCACCATAAGTACCAGAAGAATCTGCAGGATTCATCCGCTTCTCATTCCCTGCCATTCTATATTTCTTCCTCTTTCTCTGTGCCATGTTAAGTCAAGCAGACAAGAAAAACGAATAAACATTTAGTTCTTTAGAACAAATTGATGCGTGATGCAGACGAACTGAACTTTGATGTTAGACAACCACATGATAGGAGGATGTAATATGTATGAAAAATAGGACAGAAGAGATAACCAGAACTATGATGTGTAAACTAAGAAGAAGACATTTCACCAAATTAAAAGCAATGCAATGGAAGGTAGACACCATATGAAAGATGCTACAAATATCGCTCTACCAAGTTAACAGTGTCTCATCATAAATGGCGTTTAAACAAATGTGAAGCAGTACAAGAAATAAATCATATGCAAGATGCAAACAACATCACACTACCATGTTAGAGGTCTCTCGTCATTAGTGCCATTGCATATTCACAACATTGCATATTCATAGCTTATGATGTGTAAACTAAGGAGAAGGTATTTCAACAAATTAGAAGCAATGAAAGCTAGACACCATATGAAAGATGCAACGAATATCACTCTACCAAGTTAAAACTGTCTTGTCATAAGTGCCATTTCAACAAATTAGTAGTACAAGCTAGAAAAGAATGTGAGATGTAACCTATATCACACTCCGAAGTCAAACGTGTCTTATGATAAGTGATTGTTGCAGGTTACACAACAGTAGTAATTTGATGTAAGAACATGGTGTGATAGACAGATATTGTATGTTCTAGAAACAGGAACACGTGTCTTATTCAAGTATAATGTGTAAAGTAAGCAGATGGAATTCAACAAATTAGAAGCAATACAAGCTAGACATCACACATAACATGCAAACACATATAACAGTGCCAAGTTAGAGGGAGCATTGGTGATGGTGCACTAGGGGAGACGTGCTCATCATAAACACAGCTTTGTTGAGTGTCTATGCATGTGTTGTCTTGGAAATCATCTTGGGGGTGTGGAGGAGTAGAAACTGCAGAGGCCCTCCGTTCAGAAGGAGCACCTTTATTTGCTGCCTTGCTAAATTCCTTCCGCTTTATTGATTTTGAATTGTCAAGTAAAACTGACAAGAAAAAGCAGTAAAACTCTCTCTTCAGAACTCGTTCATGCATGATACTGACAATCACTACTTTGATGTAAGGCAAACACATGATACTAGGATGGAATATGTACGAAAAACAGGACGGCATGGCATGTTCACAATTGTTTGTGTAAACTAAGCATAAACCATTCCAACAAATAAGAAGCAATGCAAGCTAGACACCACATGAAAGATGCAACCAATATGACTCTGCCAATTAAAGGCGTCCCATCATAAATGGAATTTCAACAAATTATAAGCAGCACATGCTATAAATCATATGAAAGATGCAACTAATATCGCACTGCATATACTAAAGGTGTCTCGTCATATTGATTGATGCGGGATACAAAAAAATAGTTTTATGTAAGGACATGCTTAATAAACAGATGTACTATGTACTAAATACAGGAAGGCATGTCACATTAACAGGTATAATGTATAAGCTAAGCAGACTAGCACATGCAGTTTAACCAGATTGGAAGAATTACAATCTAGACACCATATGCAACATGCAACCACATATCACGCTGCCAAGTTACAGCAAGCACCCGCGATGCTAGTGTAGGGGAAATGCTGTAATCAACTACAGAGCTACGTTCACTATCTTCATCTAGCATTGCTGTTTCTTGAGAATCATGTCAGGAGGCTGACACTGCATTCTTTAAATGAGGAGTAGTCCCCTTGCCTGCCTGCCTCATCATAAGTGATTGATGAGGGATACACAAGAACATTAGTTTGATGTAAGAACATGGTTAATACACAGATGTACTAGTATGTACCAAAAACAGAAAGGCATGTCATATTCAAAGGTATAATGTGTTAGCTAAGCAGATGCAATTTAACCAAATTGGAAGCAATACAAGATAGAAATCCGGCTGGAGTGGTGAGCATGATCATCTAGTACCTGAGAGCCTGGTGGGAGGCGGGCTGCTTCGCCACCATCACAGCTTTTTAGTTGGCTTCCAGGTGATGCCTATCTTTGCTGGGCTTGTCACTGGCTCGGCCAGTGCCCTGACTAGCTATTTGTGTTCTGGTGCTCACGGGATGGTGGTTCATGTAATAAAATATATTTCCTTATCTTAATAAAGGGGTTGTTTGGTTTGTGACTAACTTTGCCAAATGTTGCCACACCTAAAGCTAGGCAAGTTTTACTAACTTAGGTGAGTTTTTGGTTCAAGCCACACCTTAGGCAAGCCACACTTGGACCCCACATGGCATACACACAAAAAATGTGGCAAGATTCCCTTAGGCTTGCCTACTTGTGGCTTTAATTTTGATGAACTAACCTTAGGCAAGCTTGGCAAAAATATGTGGCAAAGTGTGGCAATGCTAGGCCTAGAACCAAACAGCCCCAAAGACCGACTTCGGCCTTTCGAATACAAGCTAGACACCATATGGAACATGCAACCACATATGACACCGCAAAGTTAAAGCAAGCACCTGGGATGGTGGTTCATTGCGAGCGACGTCATCAACTCCAGAGCTACGTTTACCATCTCCTTCTGCTGACACTGCACCCTTTATAGCGCTGTATCGTGTCGTGCCTAGCCGCGAAGAAAGCTGGCTCAACTTCTCTCTTATCTTTTTTGCTTCTCTCGAGGCAGACTCTGAGATACCCTTGCATAAAAACACAATAGTGAGAGTATGGGTGAAGTGTGTGAAGAACTAGTGCACTGTAAAAGTAGCAGATAGCAGGTGGCCAAAAAATAAATGGCAGGAGACATATGATAGCTCTACAACATTGCATGGCAAACAAAATTAGATTCTACTCCGTATGATTTTGTAATATATGAGCACAGGAAATGCAGGTACTCCTCCAGCACACCACCACATGTGGTCATATCTAAGATAACAGTCGACTGGAAATAAATAGGTCAGTCGATTTTTTTAATGAACCATCCGATCTAGAAGGAACGGGCAGATGACCTTCGTCTACCTCCCGCCAGTCACTGTTGACGATCTTTCTCGAACTGCCAGTGACCACCGGCCCAGACCCCTGCCTCCGCCGCCCCGCCCTCCCCTCGACCTCACACCACTGCCGTGCTTGGCAGCGCCCCCAGGCCATCCCTTTAATCCCGGACGACCTCCAGATCGGGCGCCAGTAGCTCTAGGCCGCACACGCCCCTGAGATAAACACCAAGGCGCTGCTTCCACGAAGTAATAGGCGTACTAGTGCCTATTATGCTGGGGAATGCTTTCGTTAACTGGGAATCAACTGGCCAGAAATTGAAATTCAGGGGGGCAACGGACCTCTAGCTAAGGTGAAATAGTATATGAGGAAAAACCTTGTGCATCGCGAGTTACTAGGAACATCTAGTATGAAGAAGAAGCGGTTAACTAGTGTCTTCTGTGGGATGAATACCGTGCAAGCAGACACGTAAGATTTGCATGAATAAGGGAAGAGGAGTACCCTTATCGGTTGCCAGTGTGGTGTCGATATGTCACGGCGATCTTCTTCTTTTTCCCAAGGGAACCGATGTTTTGGAGAGCCGTGGATCCTTGGATGAACCCATGGCCAAATTGTTGAATGTCTTGCCGTGGCCGTATATCGGCGGAGGGGAAGCAGATCCGAGGCGGCGAAGGACGGTGTAGCAGGAACAACTCCGGTGCAGTGGACGGTGGCGAAGTTGGAGCGGCAGGGTTGAGGCGCAGGACGGCATGGTTGAACTGGCTCGGGTACGGACGGCTCGGCCTCGGCTTCAACTACTAGCTGTGGAGGGCATTGCGGTTGAGGTTGCGGTGGACGACGACGTCGGGGTATCGGCTCCGGCGTGATGGAGGAGGCCAGCGGTTGATGGGTGGGATGGGGTGGCGGACGGAGGACGCCGGGGTTTCGCGGCTGGTGGAGAGGTAGTTTTGGCGCCCACGGAGAAGAATGGGGAATCGGACGGGTGGGGGGGAACCATGTTTCGGTCTGGGACGCGCTTGTTTTTGGCTTTTTTGAACAAAATATGGGACGCGCTTGTTTGAAATTTGGGGAAAGTACAAACTTTGCCCCCCTCTTAAATTTCGGACTTACTGCGGGTCGGGGGTAGGATGGTAATCCCAGGTGTCTGAAATAGTGGGCGGGAGCGATTTCAGCCGCGCGCATGTGTGCTTAGGCGGCCATTGTGTATGAATGTTTTTCGGAGGCAGTTGCGTGGCGTCTAGATGAAGCTACAAACCTACCCCGGTTCAGACCTTTGGACGTCGGGCCAGTAGGTTTCACGGGTTGGAGTTATTAGAAAAGTAATTTCCTTGTACTACCAAACATTGGTCTCACGCGGTTTCGGGCGAGTAGAGGCTCTTTTGGCGCTTCGTTCGAAATTTTGAAACACAAGCATTCACGTTTAGAGAACTCTTGAACTATGAGGATTGACCTAAATAGACAACATTATATTTGACCTTGTATATTTGAAAACCTCATTAAATTATCCGCTTCTTTGAAATTTTGACACTTGAAAATCCTATAACTATGATTATTTTGGAATGGAGGAGCTAAATTTGAATCTATTTTGTACACGACTACATATGCTATATGTACAAAATCGGAGCAAAGATTGGTGCCCCCATAATTTAGGTATGATTTACAAATGCCATGCTATCAAATTCAAATAATTGAATGGACTTCATGTTGAATTAAATTTTTTAGACCACCTTAAGTTGAATTCAAATGTATGCTAGTTCATAGGTAGCTATTTATAATGTTCATTGCGTAACTTTTGTATGTATAATGTGCTTTACACACACAACATGAACTATACTCACGTTTATATTCGATTGCTAAAGCGATGCATTGTCTGGAGTTCAAAATACTAACTACGTGGATCAATTGTGTCGAATAATAACATAGACATGCTCAAATTTGATAGAATCTAGATGTCTGATGGATCAATGACCGTTCCTTACGCGAATTGCAAATATCATGATCCCATCCTAATATTTGGATACAATTTATATCTTTAATCAATGTGTACAACAGTCTTGTATGTGTAGTTTCACTCTCCATCGGTGGTCTCTCACACATGCTCACACACTCTCTCCCGAGGTGTCTTTCTCGCACACATGCTCTCGATATAACCCTCCCTCCCTCTCGTAACCATTTACGACTGTTTTCACTAACATTCATCACAATCACTCTTCCTCTCGCAAGCATACACACGCACAATCCCCATCGACCCTTTCTATATACATAGACCTACCTACGTGTCTCCTGTACGCACATTATCTTTAGGCCTGTCTCTCACGCATTGTCTCACACCTCTCTTCCTAATCGACGAGTATGATTCTAGCAGAGCATTCTGTAGGATGCCCCTTAAAGTTAGGTTGGATGAATAGTAATATCAGAGATAAAGGGGTTACCTTAGTCCGAGAACCTAGGGTTACAAATCCTAGCCGGCTTTGTCAGTGGACACAGAGTCCTTCACAATTCTGCTATCTTTGTCTTGTATGACTAGTCATCTATGGGTCTTCCTAAATGCGTCACGGGCCGACCAATGTGGCACAGGATGAAACCGAACGAAAGGCCTCACCTCGACCCACCGGACCTCACACGATGACACACCCTCTGCCCCCACGTCTCATTATCTTCTCACACCCACACATACCAACACATACACTACACACACAAAAAAATTCTCCTGGTGCCTCTATCCCCTCCCCCTTGCATATACACACTCAAGGGAAGGGAATCTCTTGTCGTGACGTCATATTCGTCTCTCTCTCTCTAGACCACTCTCATTTCTCGTGCTATCTCCCCCACGCCCCCCCCGTCGGCCCCTCTATCCATGCCTCTCTCGAATACGTAATACACACACATACCTCTCTAGGCCCCGCCAAATGCATCAACTACACATTCACACATGTTACATCACGTACTCCATTGATCTAAAAAGGCCTCTCTTCATGTTTATTTCTCATACAACATTCCTTTTGAATAAAGTGTGGCCAAAAAATTATTTTAGAGTTTCTACATATATACAACATTACAAAGTTATATGGAGGAGTACGAACGCTAATTTGCATTGCATGGTGCCCACAATGATATTTATTTCGCACTGTGAGTTTGTATATTTTTATACTATATACAAAGTTAGTCATAATAAAGAGAAACGAAGAGCATCTCTCTCTCCATCGCGTACCCCCCTGTACACCCTTTCACGCATGCACACAAAACTATCTCCAGGTCCTCTAAAAGTAAGCCCCCAGAAAATTCATGCATGTTTCATCTTTCTCTCGTGATATATGCAATGACGATCATTGTATTTGAAGCGAAAGCACGATACGTACATTGGACTTCAGAATCCACTCATTACAGTCACCATTTACGTTTAGTGGTTATTATACAGTCACGGGCTCATCGTACAACTCTGTATTTGCTCAAGACATGACTAGTTGACCAGTTAAACTCTCCACGTGGCACCTCTAGTGTTGCATCACATTATCTCACTACCATCGTGCCCACATGTCGGCTTGTATCTACTCTACATCTACACTCTTATAAAATATACATAAAATAAACTCTTATAAAAAACAGAGTTAGTGATGATGGTGTGCCTGTCATCCTGCAATATAGGCCGTCCGATTTATATCTGACGGATAGGAAAGAAACTTTGGCAATTTTGCAAAAAGGTACCCACACACCTCTCCACATTTGCAAATAAGGCCTTCCCTCGTTCATCCTTTTCTCTCACAAGATAAACTAGTCATACAAATGCATCTTGATGTTACGTGCAACGCACGGGCATCTTGCTAGTAAGAATGAAAACAAACAACGAAAAAATATTTGGACTGTGGTTCGAAGTCATGACCGCGGGCACAGCGGACAAGGTGGCCTTGTATTGGTATGCTGAGCCGTCTGTTTTAACACACAGGAGCTGGTGTGGTGATTATACACACACGCACGCATGCACACGAACTGCATGCACGCAACACTCACACAAACACATGCACCCACGCACGCACGCAACACACACGTACACACGCAGCCACGCACGCACGCTACACTCACACGCACACACACACACACGCACGCATGCATTCACACACCAATACACCACACGACCAACACACACTCTCACGCTCAAATTCTCAACCTACACGTGCATGCGCACACATCAGGCCCTGACAGACACATACACAACCACGTGATTCCCGCGCACGGGTTGGAGTCTTGTCACGCCTGCGTAAATTTGTGTTTATCTAACCTTTTCCCTATGCGAACTGACAAGTGGGACCCACAAGGAACATGGTCAATTTAACTAGTCAACATGGCGCCACGCAGACTATTTGGCCGGTCAACAGAGTGCAATCCGATGCTGAACCGTGAGCAAGTGACCGTATAATCACCGCAAAACGTATATAGTGATCGTAATCAGCTTATTCTGAAGTTCGGTGACCGTATTATGCTTTTCTCTCTGTAGGCCCTCCAAAACTACATCTCTACACGTTCTCGCATGTTACATCTAACAACTATGCAATACATCACTACTACTACACTCTAACACAATAAATCATATGTGTTTTTGGTTTTACTAGATATCATATTATTACTTAATTATTCAGTTTGCATACATTAAAATTGCCTTTGAAATGTATGGCCAGTATCATCTACCGCACGGGAAAAATCCCACCCTTTCCTGTTTAATCGGGTTTGTATCGATGGATCTTGTGAAACAAAAAAACTATAGTACTATACAGTACAAGTGACAGTTCACCGGGACGTCGTGTCGTGTACTCCTCCGTCGTAAGAGTGGAGCGCTCCCTTTCATAAATCTTCTAGTCCCTTTTGCCGACATGTGGGACATCAAGCTACCGGGTCCACGTGCCATACCGGAATACAGTGCAGAGCAGCCGGGGTGAAGCACCCCAGTCATGGCGCCGGTGTAGTAATGAGCAATGAGGCATCAAATCACAAAGCTGCACCTTTCCCGCAGTTAAGTTGGAGAGACAAAGTAATAATGCTAAAAAAAGAAGTTGGAGGGACGAAGCAACCATCATTTCACTCGTTCCCGAATCCGCTTCTCCCTCATCTTCTTCAACTTAACCACGTGTTGCTTCTGCCGTTGTTCTGCCTCATGTGGGACGCGGATCGACTTGGTAAAGCACTAACACGTGGGACTGCATGTTAGCAAACCTCCAGGATAACGTCCTCTAAAAATAAGAAACCTCCCCCGCCATCCGCGCCGCAAAATCACCTCCTTTTTACTAATCTTGATTCTATAATTTTTTAGATCAATATAATTGAGATTTGTATAGATAGCACGGGAGCAAAACCAAGTGGTACGGTTAAGGGCATCCACAATGTGTAGCCAAATGTGAAAATAGCTTTTGGCATCGTGGGAACCATTGTGGACGGTGTTGCCAAAGCCAAAAAGACGGAACCGAAGCTCCCTGATTGATTGATTGAAGGAATAGAAAAATGCAATGTCTCTCCTCTTTCTCCCATGCTTGGATGCATGTAGTACAGTATAGAGCACAGAGTCTACTCCCCTGTCCCTTCTATCAAAAATCACAAAGCAGTGAGGCGTCAAATCACAAAAGCACGGACGAAGCAACCATCATTTCACTCTTCGCTGTCTCCTCTTCTCCATTGTCTTCTTCGAGAAACCATCTCACCGCACTAAGCTGGACGAACGACGCTATTGTGTACTCCTAGTAGTACTAGTCCTTTGGTTCAACGGACTTCCTGGATGCAAATAAGGCAGTTGTCTCGGCTTGTAGGCGGTACTTGTGAATGACTTACCGTGGTCTCCCTCAATGGTGTTCTCCGTCGAACGCACTTCGCCAAACCACCAAAAAAAGATATCGTCGACGTCACCGCAATGGGGAAGGAAGTCAAATATAGTTACTACCTCCATTTTTTTCTACATAAGGCCAGTATATCAAAATTACAATTTGCAAAAGGCCACTAACACTAATCGAGGCAAAATTGATGGGGTTTGCCTCGTACTAGCAACCAAGGACATTAATATCCCCTGCATGCATGCGGAAGTGAGAAGGTTGGTTTGCTTGGCGCTGCATTAATCAAGCGATGAGGAGTGAGATGGTTAGCTCTTTGGTCTTTGGAGAAAAAATATGCATTAATTGACACGTGAAACGAGGATTTGTATCGATTAAATCCCGCGAAGGAAAACCCCGCCTTTCTTTTTTAACACTAGTACTCCTAGTACGTATGTACTTATCCTGTTTGGGTCTTGGCCTTGCATTGCCAAACTTCGCCACACATTTTTGCTAAGCTTGCCTAAAGTTTTCCAAATGAGAAGGAGGTACACTTGCGCACGGCTGTCGCGGTCACACCGCACCCTCACACGGTCGCTCCTGCACGCCGCGGTCGCACCGCACCCTCACACAGTCGCTCCTGCACACCGCAAACCCAACCAAGGGAACGCACCCTCACTGACACGTGCTATCGCATGTGATGTGAACAAACTAAACTTAGCCATCCTACTGCTGGCACATAATTTTCATTCATAGAGTCTGTTTATCCAACCGAATGTTGGGGAGTATCCGTACGACCCGCGCGGTGGTCTGTTGGGGAAGAAGAAGAGGTGAGAAAAAAGGGTTAGGAGACGTAGGATATTCATCCAACCGCCTGAAATGGTAGACTGACTCAAGTCAGGCGACTTGCATAACAAATATATGTTTTTACACAGCAAAAGATCCATAAAAACAACAACATAAAGAAAAACTATCACTACTCACGAAATGAGACGGCCTCGTCGTCTTTGGCTGCCGGCGCGAACCAGCCGTAGCTGCCGACTTGTGTCTCTGCACCGTGGTTGTCCTCGGCCTCTAGCTACTCGTTCACATGGAGCGTGAGGGTGCTCTGCACGGATGAGAGCACAACCCGGTTCAAGTCGAGGACGTCCGGTTCCGCCTGCAGGAGGGCCTTGATGGCAGCGGCATCCGCGCACTCCGCGTCGAGTCGAGCCTTCGCCGCCCGGTTCAAGTCCAGGACGTCCGGTTCCGCCTGCAGGAGGGTGTCGATGAGAGCGGTATCCGCATGCTCTGCATTGAGTCGAGCTTCTGCCGCCTGGTTCAAGTCCAGGACGTCTGGTTCCGCCTGCAGGAGGGCCTCGATGGCAGCGGCATCCACATGCTCCGCCTCAAGTTGAGCCTCCGCCGCCCGGTTCACACCCACGACATCCGGTTCCACCTGCAGGAGAGCCTCGATGGCAGCGGCATGCGCACGCTCCATGTCGAGTTGAGACTCCGCCTCCCGGTCCTCCTTTAGTATCATCATGTTGAACCGCTGGTCCGCCTGCACCATGGGGGACTCGGACACCGGCACGAAGTCGACGTCCATCGTCTCATATCCATCGGGGGCCTTCTGCGCCGCGACCTCCGCCATGAACATTGGATCGACTTCCTCCTCCTTGTAGCTTGGCTCCAGAGAACTCGGGGATTGGCCCGCCGCAAAGCAAGCTTGGGAATGGAGGTATGTGGCGCCGACCGCCGCCGCGATTTCTGCGCCACGCTCCAGCGTCAGCATCTTGTAGTAAGTGATCTTGCAGCGTACCATGGCTTTCCCGCGAACTAGGGGACACTTGATGCGGGCTAGGGGATCGAAAGGTGGGGGGATGGGCTGGAGATTAGGTGTGGTTTTAGGGCAGTGGCTGGCGTAGGCTGAGCAGCGAAGGTTCTGGTGTGAATAGTGGTTCCGGTGACGACCGGTCAATCAGTTTTGACTGTACATCACTCTTGTCGCATTCGCGTTGCAGCCCGGCACGCTGGACCCTCCACGTTGCTCACCGAATGGAACACGCTTCATCTTGCGTTTTCGCTCGCTCGTGGAACCGCAATTGAGAGCAAACCGACGTCCCTCCCCATCCCCCACCCGCGTCATTTATTTACTACCACTCCCTCCGTTTTATGCGGAGTAAATAAAACAGAGGGAGTATACTACGGATGAGGATCCCCTGACGTGGCCGAACCCATTGAGTAACTGACATGTGGGGCCTAGCAAGCATGGGGTCCGCCAGTAAGTGACCGAAAGGGAGGGTAAGGCAGGGATACCTACGTCAAAGGATCCACTTCCACTACTACTCCCTCCTTCCATTTACTATACAGGGCCTAATGCGTTTTTCGAGGCTAACTTTGACCAAATGTTAGAGTAATAATATATGACATGCAACTTACACAAAGCATGATATCCAATTCGTATGTGAAAGGAGTTTCCAATGATATAATTTTCACATTATACATCTCATGTACTATTAATCTTGTCAATAGTCAAATCGGTTTTAAAAACGCATTAGAGCATGGTTAATAATATAGCCAGTCGATGGCTATGAGGGACTGCCATGTCATCTATAGCCATCATCTATTATATGCACTCATACGGTAGTGTGGGCTATAAGGTTGGCTATTTCCCGCAAAAAATATATCAGGTTGGCTATTGTATTGGTACTTTTTTACATCTCCTCTCTATCTCTTTCTTCATATTTATTGTATTTAACTAGGAATGCGTATATAGCTAAGGCTCTTGCATGAGAGCTCACTCTCCTGACTTTTTCACATCTCTCTCCTCCACATAGGCCCTATATAAATGGAAGGAGGGATTACTACTATGAGCACTGCATACTCTAGTACAGATGTTGTCAGTACTCCACGTGTACTATTGGACAGGGAGCTTAAAAAGTTACTATTGGACTGGCTATACGTGGCAAAATCCTAGTAGGAAGAGCATGCGCGAGAACAAGCACATTCACGTGGTTGAAAACAAATTGGAAACCATCTCGAGTACAAATCTAGGAGTACGTACGAATCTAACAATATTTATTGGGCGTTGTTGAATGTTGATACTTTTTTGATCAAAGTAGAGATACTTCGACTACACATAAAACTTATATGTAAACTAGAAAGGATAGGAGGGAGTATATTGTATGTTCAAAAATGAAACGAACATTGAATACCCTTTATATATGATTTGCGGATGGTATGATCACCGGTTCAAAATTTTGAATCCGCCTTAGGTATCACGTGCCCCCAGTCGTTCTCTCTCGATTTCATCTCGGGGTCCGGAGACCGATTGAAAGAGGACTAGGGTGGGTACATGCGAATGATACTCAGCGGAATGTTCAAATGAGGCATGCCGGAGGATGGACTTGACTGGAGGGTGACATGATCGATGGAGAAGAGGGTTGGAGAGGAATGAGAAATAAGCAAACGCTACATGATTATACTTGAACGGCTCAAATAAACAATAAGTTGTCTCGTTTAGCCTACATAGTGAAAGGCCTAATGCGCAACGCGTAGCATTGACGCTCGAATACAACAGGGAAATCGACATGTGGGACACACCCATCGGGACGATGTAGCGCAAACTAGTCCAATGGAGGAGCTGGCCCATGACCTCCTCGCCACCGACAACCGTTCATGTGGGTCGTTGGGGGGCAACAACGTGGCGCATCTCTAGCACCACCTCTAGACACGGCGACAACGGTGAGCGACACACTCATATCGTCGCTAGACACGGTCGATTTCAGTGTGCCGAGGGTGGCGTTAGTGCTGTGGCACGACCAATAGTATGTTTGGTTTGTGCCCCAGGTTGCCCCATCAAAGCATTGGGTAGCCAAAATTTTGGTTGAGGTATTGGTTGCCCATGATTTGGCCGACATTGGCAAGAAAAATGAACTAGAGTTGGCTTGAGTTCATTGGCATGCCAAAAAATGGCAACCATCCAAACAAACACCAATCTTTGGGTCATGATCAAAATTTTGGTAAGGTGCACTTTGGCCACAATCCAAACACACCCCAATACCCGGCTCGTCGAGGATGCACGGGGCATCGCGACGCATCCACGGAGTGGTGTAGTGCGGCCAACTGCATCCTCAGGACCTGAGACCATGCCGGGTCGTCTTGCTTTTTCAATGACATGCGGGGATCGCATGTGAGTAAAGGGCATCTCCAACGTTGCCACGACCGCAGCTGACTACCCTGGCACACCAAAACCCTCGTCCCTCGCACCGTCGCGCGGTATGTTCCCAGCCGGCGCCAGCTGCCCGCATTCATGATGTCCGTTCATATGTCGTCGTTAAGAGGCTCGGTGCCTGAGGAACCAACTCCGGTGACTTAATGATGCACCCGGATGCTTGGCCTCACTAGAACGCGCTACTTAAAGTGGCAACGCCCAGCTAACCTCCACACCATAGCACATCGTCCTCCTACCTGGCACCACATCCTCCATGACCACAAGTGTGAACGCTCTGCGGGAGAGCTTGTCTTCAAGGATGAAGCTCGAGGTCACCGCCCTTGCTCAAGTCGCCTCTCGCGACGCAATAGCGGTGTAGCCGGACACGGACGCGACCGCACAAGCGGTGGCCACACTGGCGGCTGACGACGGGAGCACCGTCAGCCATGCGTCCTACTTGCCGCCGTCCAACGTCCGGCACCGCCGAGGTCGGGGACTCCTCTGAGGATGAGTATGGCATGGGAGGCGGCAGGGCATGGTGTGCCAACTGGCCGGTCCATATCCCGTGTTCTACTCTTCCTCGCCGGAGACCGCACCTTCACTTCACGGGTCTTGAACCCCGTCCCCGTACATAGATATCGTAGATGGATGACGTCAGTCGCCGCCATAGAATAGGTTTAGGGTCGGGTTTCTTTTATTTTTTTGTCCTATAAAAGTTTGAAATGTAATGAAAATCTGCCGTGTTTGTATTAATCTCGACCGGTGTATATGAACTTTCAAAATAATATAGTATATTGTAGGAGTACTAGCAAGATGCCCGTGCGTTGCCCGGAAGATCAAGATCTTGTGGGAGAAAAGGATGACGAGGGAAAGCCTTATCTGCAAATGTGGAGAGGAGTGCGGGTAAATTGTCATAGTTTCCTTCCTATCCGTTAGATATAGATCGGACGGCCTATATTGCAGGATGACTAGCACACCATCATCACCAACTCTGCTTTTTAGAAGTAAAATGAACACATAGGGTCTATACATACACAATTTATCTTAGGCACACCAATAGTACGTCCAATACACATTCACACATTTCACATCTTTCTACATATATGGGAACCTATGAAAGGGTTAACATAAATTGCCTCTCTCTCTCCTCCCCTGATTTTCATGGTGGTGGGCCCCTCCCTCCCCCAATCTACAATCAACAGCTCACACGTTTCACATTACTTTAATTACGTAACTGGGATTACGTAGGTGTAGCATTACTCGTCCTAAAAAACCCAACTAAGCCAACCTCCCAGCATATCGTGCGGGAAAAGACCCGGCCGCGCCGTTTTAGTCAGGATTACCGGATTACTACCTCCATCCGGGTTTATTGGTCCCCATTGTATTTCGTGCCAAATTTTGACCATAGATTAAACTAACAAAATTTTCATGCATGTTACCAAACATTATATTTTTGAAAACTATGTTCGAATACAAATCCAATGAGATCATTTTTCTTGACATGCATTAACATTTTGTTAGCTAAATCTTTAGTCAAAATTTGGCACAAACTACAAAGGGGACCTATAAACCAGGACGGAGGTAGTACTAGTAATAGTATCGATGGATCGCGTGAAGCAACAATTTTTTTGAGGGGGCGAAGCACCTAGTTTAAAAGGAAAAAAGGCGATACACTCACAGCACTCCTGTCACGGTCGCATTGCACCCCACACACGTTCGGTCCTGCACACGGCTCACGCAAACGGAACGCGCTCCGGCTTGCCTCTTCACTGACACGTGGGACTGCACTTGGAGAAACCGACCATGCGCCAAACTCCCCCCCGCCCACCGCGCGAAAATCCTCCCCCCCCCCCACCCAAAAATTCCCCCCAAATCCGATTCAACCGCCCTTCGGCCAACTAGCCAATAATATTCCCCAAATCCCCTCCCCCCATCCCCCTCCACTCCATTTGCTCCGCCAAAGCCGCCCTCCCCGCCGCGCCGATACGTCGGTGCCGCGGTTCGTCGAGGGGACGCACGGCGATCCTCTCGCTCCCACAGTATGCTCTCATAGACTGTCGTCCTCTAGTTGCGCCGCCACCGCTGGCTATGTTCTTGTGGAGGCGCGCGGCGGTCAGCGCCGCCACCGCTGGCGACGTTCATGTGGAGACGCATGGCAGTCAGCTTCTTCCATGGTACACGCATTCTAGACTGAGGCCCCGTTCATGTCGGTGTAGCACTGAATGTTAGCTGATAGACGCTGTTAATCTTACTGTTTGCTGAAGTAGTTTACAGTCAATATGCTCTACTTAAGATGCTTCCTTGCCCTGTTCTGCACTCAATCTGCTTAGCTGAGATGGCATGCCAAGGCCGATTAGTTGCTAAAATATCCTGCCATATATTTATCGTGACGTAGATTGCCATGGTCTAGTAGCCAATCTGTTAGGTGAAATAGCTCTACACCATTTTATACTCGATCTTTGTTGCTGCGATGGCCTTCGATAGTTCGATGGCTATGTGCTCGGCCTCATTGACTGCTGAAACAGCCTGCCATAATTTAGCACTCAAATCTGTTTGCTGAATTAGCTTTACATATATTTCGTTACTTAGATCTGCTCGTCCAAATATCTTGCCATAGCTTTAGACATCGACCTAGGAATTTTTTTATGGACTTAATAAAAAAGCATATATGTTTTTCCTGTAATATCTAGTAGCAGCACTAATTTGTATGTCTAACAGATGGACAGGACTTGGATAACTTCTGCTCGAAGATTCTCCGCTGCATATGTCGAGGGGGTTGAAAACTTCATGAACTTTATCAGAGCTGAGTACGATGGTCCGAAATCAGATGTGCTCTGCCCGTGTAGCAGTTGTATGAATTCTGTTACAAGACCCCAGTCAACTGTGCAAAATCATCTACACTTGTATGGGATGTCGGTCACATATACTAGGTGGGTTCATCATGGTGAAACTGTGAACGTCAATGTTATTGACTACATGGAAGCAGTAGATCACCATCTTGATCTGCCTGATGCTCAGGTGGAAGAGGAGGAGGAGGTGGTGGTGGCGGAGCCAATGAGTTTGACCAACATTGAAACAATGCTACGAAATGCTCGTGCATTCCATGAACTATCACCTGCAGAAGAAAATGGTGGGCCCGCATGTTGGAACAATGCAACGTGGTTGTCACCCCAGGAAATAAGCTGTTAGTATTCTCAGCTATGGTCACCTTTTTTTAGGTGAAGACATCTGAGCGGATGACCAACAAATCATTCGATGCGATGTAGGCTGCTTTCCGCAAATCTTTCCCAGATGCGTCTGAGCTGCCACACACCTACAGTAAAATGAAGAATTTCCTTCATGTAGTTGGAATTGGATATGATATGATCCATGTTTGTAAGAATAATTGTGTTCTGTTCCGGAAGGATTATGCCAACTTAAGTGAATGCCCGAAATGCAAATCATCAAGATGGAAAGATGGTGATGCTGTGAAGAGGATTCCTCATAATGTTCTGAGACATTTTCCAATTATACCAAGATTGCAGAGGTTGTTTCATGATGCTAAAACAAGAGAGGATGTACTGTGGCATTCTAGGGACCATGAGTACAGAGATCAGAATGTAATGAGCCATCCATCTCATGGTAGTGAGTGGAAAAGCTTGAATCATAAACACAAAAAGTTTGCTGCTGACTCGAGAAACATTAGACTTGGCTTAACTTCAGATGGATTTAACCCATTTGGCCACCAGAGCGTCACATATAGCATGTGGCCAGTGCTTGTTATCCCTTACAACATGCCTCCAAATGTATGCACCAAAGAATCAAACTACATGATGGCCTTGCTCATCCCAGGTCCAAAAAGTCCTGGAAAGGATTTGATTTGTTCATGGAGCCTCTTGTGGAGGAACTTCAACACCTATGGAGGTGTGTTCTCACTCGAGACCTATATAGCAGCCCACCAGCTGATTTCTTTCTGCGTGCTGTTATAATTTTGTGCATCCATGATTATCCGGCTTTGGGCACTATGTTAGGGCGAACGACACATGGTTACAATGCATGTGTTCGCTGTGACACATGGTTACATTGACAAACTGGTTATGGCAGGATTTGCGAAATGGTTCAAGAGCCATGTAAGCTTTTGAATTGCACTGTCAGTTTTTTTAATATATTGAGTACATAAGATGATCAGCTTGTCTCTTTTCTAACCATAGGTTAAGAAGATGCGGGAGGATGGGCAGGCAGTTGATGATGCCCTTTACTCACTAGCAATGGGTCCTGATACTCGGGTAAGACATTATGAATCTTGCATTGTTGGAGATGTGCGCTACAACACCCTTACACGAGACGAAGGCAGGAAGACACAAAACAGTGCCATCATGAGCACGGATACGTATGACAAAGAGACAATTGAAATGTATGCTAACATAACAGGCATTTTTCAGTTGCAGTATATCTCTAGTTCCGAGGATCCTTGGTGTGTGGTTCTGTTGTGCTATCGTTGGTATAACCTATTTTCCAGGATCGCAAAACCTAGAGCTGATGACTATTTCAAATCCAGCAATGTCAAGGCGGCGTATGAGACCAACGAGCCTTTTATTTTCGCAAATCAAGCAACACAGACATTTTTCTTGGAAGACACATTTGCACGTAGCGATGAATGGAGAGTATTGCAAAGGTTTGAGCAGAGGAATTCGTTTAATGAAGTTGCACAACAAGATGATGCTTACACTGCTCCTGATGTACAAGATAACACAAATGTTCCTAATATCTTTGAGAAGCATCATGTCAATGATGCCGGTGAAAACATTGCCTATCGTGTTGTGGACATACAAAAGTTGATCAAGAAGAAGCCAATGTTCGAGGACACTGAGGACGAAGAAGAAGATGACACCGTGGGGAATTACGATTCAAACTGATACACTGTGGCACCCCGGCTCAGAGAAACCGGAACACCCCGTATTCCAGCCCAGAGATCGAGGAGAAGCCTCTGGGATACGTCACTGCTTGACATAGAACAAATTAGCTCTTATTACAAGAATAATAATACACGGGTCTGATGTTACAAAGAAGCACATCAGCACAGTGACACTACGCCTGCGATACTACACTTGCTCTATGTTAGCAGCAGAACAACTCGAAGCAGCGGAAATCTTCTAGCAGTGAAACAACGACGAAGGTGGTGAACTCCACTCCGCGGGGACTCTGGCTGGGACATGATCTAGCTCGCACGAATGAAAACCACGACAAGCAATCAAGCAATCACGGCATCACCTGCAATCTGGCATGACACGCCAGGTCAGTACATTCAATGTACTTCCAAGCTCACAACAACCAAAAGCATCAAGGCAAGACAACAACATAGCATTAAGCAGGTTAATTAAATTAACAGCTACCCTGATACAGCAGCAACTACTAAGCATGATATGAAGCTGCTACAATACTGATAAATCACCATCTCTCATATCGTGATCCTTACGGTGATCACAACCACAACCAATATTTGGCCTCAAACCGTTATCCTTACGGCGATCACAACCATGACCAATATTTGGCCCGTGATCCTTTCGGCGATCACAACCATGACAATATTTGGCCTCAAACTGTGATCCTTACGGCGATCACAACCACGAACAATATTTGGCCCGTGATCCTTACGGCGATCGCAGCCACGACCAATATTTGGCCTCAAACCGTGATCCTTACGGCGATCACAACCACGACCAATACTTGGCCCGTGATCCTTACAACGATCACAACCACGACCAACACTTGGTCTCAAACTATCCACATATAAATCACCTATAAGTCATTTCGTCATGTGAGTGTTGATCGAACGGTGTGACCTAGTATGAACCCATGCCCATGACCGAGGATACGGCTATCGATAGATTAAACACACACTCTGCAGAGGTAGCGCACTTTACCCATACCATAGAACCCATGGCCTCGCACTCCCATTCGGGTGGACCAATGGCGTTCCGACAAAACCGATCTATTGCCATGACACTCTCCCGGCCACTCCGACTCACTACCCTCTGGGCTAAGTCATGGGTGGCCCCGTGTCTACCAAAGACACAACGACCACCGTCGTGGCCCGATCCCACACGGGGATCCGCGTGCAAAATCCAACTACGAGCACACAAGGCTTATGTCCGCCTACCTGATCAGGGTAGCACGTGCCCATAACCTTCCCTCATTGGAGGCATCGGCGAGAGGCATGACAATAGCATCGCATTAGGGCCGTCCCATACAGGCAAATGTGGTTGCACTGGAAAAGCCCGGTTCGGTGGCACCTGGCCAACTTAATGATGGAATTTAACCCCAAAAATATAATTGTGCTAACTGATACTCCGATATCAACAATCAGACTATAATCCAAGTCATAGCAATATCCAACAAATAATCCAAGCATAATATCATCATCTCAAAATACTCCAAGGGTAGCACAACACTACTATCATGATGAATCTGACAACAGTAATACTACTACTCCAATATGCACGGACAAGCTATCGAACCAAGATCCACATGTAAACATCATCCCCGAAAATAATACTCCAAGCAACAGAACATCAACTAGCATCATGAAAATCATCATACTAACCACTAATAATCCAAAGGCAGCATGATATCCAAGGAAATACTCCAAAAGATAATAACAGATACCATCATGAAACAATCATAATATCAGCCACTAATACTCCAATGGCAACATGATACTCATCAACTATAAACATAACTCCTAGTAATCCAGACAATAGCATGGCATCCACAAGATCAAAATAATACTCCGAGAAAAGGCCATGCACAGATCACAAGTAGGTAAAACAATATTTTAAACAAGTTCAAATAAGTGAAACCATGTCACTGCATTACAGTGATGCAAATGGAGGGTGTGGCTTGCCTGGGGTGGAAGAAATCACCGGGAGAAATTGCAAGAATCTCGCAGAAAGAATCGCCGGAAATCTTTCTCTCTTGGAGGATGCTGATTAAGGGCAGGGGCAAAATGGTCATTTTCAATATGCCAAAACATAATGACAGTGACACCAACAGAAAGAACTCGACGAAATGAAGAAGTGGGCTTTGGTTTCACCTTAAACGGAGTTACGGTTGAAAAGTTATGCAGGGTTGAAGCTTAGGGACTTTTCTGAAAAAAATTATTCACAGACGGGTCCCTGAGTGGATAAGGCAGAGGTGCAAAATTGGGAATACGTTTTCGATAGGTGAAAACATACTCACCCAATTACGTCTCCACTTAGCCACGTCAGCGGGCCTGGTCAACGCGGGGCCGGCGGCTGGGAGGCTGACTGGAGGGGCCCGCGGCCAGCTGGTAGGCTCGAGGGGGCGGGCTTCATCTTCCTCGTCTCCTTCACGACGCCGCCCGATGGAGGCAGAGGGAGGAGCGTGGCGCTGGCGCCCGTCCGGCCGTCTCCGGCCACTGTTCGGAGCGCTCAGACCACCCACACGTAGAGGAGATCGAAGCGAACCCGTCCCCGTAGGGCACGGATGCCGAGGAGGTTGGAGGCGAGCAGGGCGTGGACTCCGGCGAAGATGGCTTCTGGTGGGGTTGGGCATCGCGGCCAGGGGCTACCAGAGGAGGAGGGGACCGGCGGGGAGGCTTGCGGGGGCACGGGGGAAGCCACTAGCGAGGTCAGGAGGGAGGGGGAGGGCTCGGCTCTCTCCAATTTAGGAGGAGGAGGCCGGCGGCCATGGCGGCAATGGTGGCCACTGAGAGCTCCTCGAGTTTGGAGGAGTAGCTAGGCAGGGCACAGGGAGGTGGGTGAGGCGAGTGGTGAGCTCGGAGAGGCTCGGGGATGGCTATTTATAGCCGGGGCGAGAGGGATGGGCTTGGGTGCCGCCGGGCACATCCGGCCAAGGCTCTGGCGACGGCCAGCGAGCACGGGGGGCACGGGAAGGCGACGAAGGAGATGCGGACGAGCCGCAGAGCTCACGGGCAGAAGAGGTCGAGGGAGGAGTAGAGGAAGAGGCCGGGCGCCATTAATGCGCTATCGGCCACAGTGCTCCCGTGGGCGAGCGGCAACGAGCGCAGACGATGAGGCTGCAGGAGAGGGAGATGGCTCCAGGAGGACGGCAACGATGCAGGCTATACGCTGGACATACTCACGAGCGCGAAGCCGATGAGAGGGGGAGGGGCCCGAGCAAGAAGACGCTCTGGGCGCGGCCATTGCACGCCAAAGCAGTGGTCACCGCGCAGACTGGCACCAAGAAGGGCCAAATGGCTGGCAAATGTTGTCTAGTGGTAAGTCCTTTGAAGGGTGGTTTCAACTGCGGTGGTAGTTTGGTTAAAACTGCTACGGTTAAATGGGAATCACCCTCTGAAGTTTACTACAGTAAACTTGGGTGAGCACTGGTGATCAACAGGAAGGGTTTTGGGAGCAATGGAGTTGTCTTCGAGGTTGAGGTAAAGAAGGACTTCCATCCTGGAGGTTTTGAGGGTAAATGGATCAAGTTTTACTGCAATTCTTCACAACTGACCAAAATGGTCCAGAAACTTGAGCATGATGATGCACTCACATGGTATCAACTTGAGCTCAAATTGGGCAAACCTTGATCATTTGGCCATATGAAGATTCTGTAAACAGCTCATGCCAAATGGACAAACCAAAATAGCACTTGCTTCACAAACATCATTTTTGTCCAGAAACTTGGAATAATTTTGGTGACCAAATGGATCAATGAAATGATGCCAAATTGGTTAGAGAGATGTTTTATGGGTATAAGAATGATTTGGTAATTTATCAGGATTTTTGAAGCAATACCAAATACACTTGCTTCACAACCTGAAAATATTGCTAGAATCAAAGATTTGCTCCTTTGCTCACATAGATGATTGGATGGGGCTGCAAATGGGTGGAGGGGTTTAATATGATCACATTAAGGAGTGTCCAAAAGTTCAACTCATTTGGGTACTCCTAGCTAGTACTTCCTTCACAAAGTCTTCTGTCTGAAAGAAACTTTGAAAATTCACTAAGGAAGATTGGCTAGGCAAATAAAGTTGAACTTGTGCATGGGGAAATTATTTGGACATATAATCATGCCCAAAAAGGTTGGGAGCCACTAGGAAAAATATAAGTGACACTTCCTTCACAAAGTGCCATTCAGGGTAGAATAGAAAAAGGAATATTGGAGAATTATTTCTGAACTGGACAAGGCAATGTTTGGGCATATTTGAACTATATATGACCCAAAGGAATTATGAGAATTATTTTGGGATTTTTGGATGGACAGAAATATAGGTTGCTTCACAACCTAGGGCAGATAGGGTCATTCCTTTAATAGAAAAATGAATTTTCCCTAGAAAAGAATTTAGGGTTTGGTGAAGGAGTGAAGTGACATGATCTTTGGCAAGGTTTTGAGAATGATGAGCCACTTGGGAGGAGGAATGAGGATGATTTCCCAGGTGACAAGGCCACAGAACCACTCCAAATAGAAAAATAGGCAAAAACCAAATGAATCAAAAGAAAAAGAAAAGGGCCAAAATCCAGGCTGTTACAACTCTTACCCCCTTAAAGAAATCTCGTCCTCGAGATTTGATTGCTCAGGGAACAAGTATGACTTGAGAACACCGTTTCCAACTCGGGTTATCCTTTTTCCTTTATTTATTGTTCCCACAAGAATTTCAGATGATATGATTATCTTTGCTCGGGGTGGTTTGCTTCACCTTTCCCCAAATTCTGACGGGTTTTTGCTCATATACCACTTCCTTTTGCTGTCGTGAATTTTCTCATATCTGCGGTGATGTCCAATGGCTCTGAGCATAGATTTTCCTTTGATCATGAAACCTTTTTGCTTCTATCATGGGGTTGCTTCAAATAAATGCATGCCTTCTGGGTTCCATAAATGTTGAGAGTCATCATGGCCATCTTCTGACAGGATCTGACTGCTCATAGGTGTCACTGATTTATCTCGATTTATTTCTTTGGCTCGAGCATGAGATATGTACCCATGATTTGACTGCCTACTGTCGTGAGCAATATATTGGTGTACGGAGTTATAGCTGTGTCAAACCTCAATTATTTACATCTTGAGACTGGCCCGACAGGGGCTGACGGACAAATGCTTTTCCTGATAGACTGATCGTGTACTTGTTTTCGTTGATGAGAATACCGGGTCTGAGCTGATTGCTCGGCTTTTGATTTTTTCTCATGTGGTCGATATGTTTTAACACTGCCGCTGAGGTCAGATTGCTGAGATTGCAAAGAAATCTTGGATCTGACAGAACAGACTTGGATATTCCAGACTAACCATGTCAAGAGGGTCAGCAGGATATGAAAATTCCTTGTAAATAGAGTAGGCCACTGAGAGTATGACATTGTGGATCCATATGGGATTATGGCCTCCAACTGATTTGGGTATCCGGACCCTGATGGTCGTGCAAAAATCATCATACCTTTATTGTCAGTCTCATCCTTTTTACGGTCATGATTCTCTTTGTTAGGATACCTTATTTAAATAATTCAGCCACACATGTCCTTGATTCTTCGTATGACCATGGATGCGATTAACGCAGTATTTTTGACATTATTCCTTGTGCTTGTTTTTCTGACCTGTGTCCACACGTATGCCATATATCCGGGGTTTGTAGCTGTACGAAGCTCATTGCTGAGGCCAATCATACAAGAGGGTGACAAGATTTCATGATATCACCTTGTCAGTTGCGGGAATAATGACCTTAATGACCATTGGCAAGACTGTGGATTCTGTGATGTCATCTCCAAATATTATCGCTCCTTGCATCACATGAGATGTATCTCTGCTTATTTTCCTTTGCCCGACTGGGGAGGTTGTTGAATCCTTACTTTTCTTAGGTATAACTGTTGGATCACTGTCGCATCTCGTATGAGTGATTGATACGACTGGGGATGCATGCTCACCATATATAAGAAGGACATGCCACCGATCACTCGATCCTTGCGGTAGGCATATGTTTTGACTGAATTTTACCTTTGACAAAATTATTGCAAGTCTGGTTCTTGAGCGGCACTGCCATACATTTGCAACTCATCATATAATCTCTGAGGATGGTGCAAGATTGTGGTACTGACGCGGACTGAGTGGCTTACGAGAGAAGCCATTCGAGTGGCTTGCGGAGGAAGACTTGTTAACTTCTGCTCAAATCTTATATTTGGGTATTGTGCAGAAGAAGGCTCTATAGCTTACCCACGAAGCTTGTGCTGGAGAAGCCTGAGTTCCCTACTTGAGAAGCTTCTCCTCAGGTTTGCTTGTTGAGAAAATTTTCATTTCCGTCTGCCAGAAGCTTTTATCGAGGTATCTTGCTGAGAGAGACTGGGTATCATGGATCAGAAATTGTTCACATATCACGTTGAGGAAAAATTGAGGAGCCTTGCATCATAAATTTCTTCCGATAGCGTGTGGAAGAATACTGGGTTTCTTATATCCAAAACTTCATACTGATATGCAGACTGAAATTCCATACACATGCCCTTAATATTCTAAGGCTGGTTATTTGCATGAGAAAAATGGTTTGACTGTCTTTCTTGAGCATACCACATTCTGACTTTATTTCGGATGATAACATATTTCAAGCATAATGCATTATTGATCCAAAACTTTGTATATGATCCATACCTCTGTCTGAAAATATATCGTTGGTCTTGTACCTGACTTATCTTGTTACTGGCTGGATCATAACTGCTATGAGGATTTTGTACTGATGTTGACTCGACGCAGATAGTCAATCCAATACACCATTGGTATTGTGAGCAGATATTAATGCCATAATGCAGTTGACTAGGTAGACCATAATGTTTAGCTGAGCTTCTTCCAAATATTTGAAATCCTTATTACTTCTTCGAGTCCGGTGTCGGTGGATGAGCAACTCTTTATAGGGAAAAAAATAATGTAACACCGGGGACCAAAAAGAAAGAAGCAAAAGAAAACTCAACTAAACAAAAGCACACAACAACAATCAATTCATACACAATCAATGTCACATATTACTGCTAGTCACACAATATGCATGCCTACTTAAGCACACAAATCTCACGGGATCTTCGGTTCTACGATCTAGCATGCTATGACGATGTGCACGAGGACGAATAAATGTGTGGAAGAATTGATGTAAACAGCGCTACACCAAGTGATAGCTTAGCCAGGTAGCAACCTGAACTAGCTTGGAGGCGAGGACACACTAGGTAATCATGTAGTGGGTCACGAAGGTCGCAACCACATTATTATCAAGCGGACGGAAAACGAACCGTACTCATCCAAGAAATAGGATAGCGGGGAAAAACTGAGGCTGCTGACATTGCCCTTTCTTGATAACGAACGATCCGGGATAGAAGCATGTCCATCACCGAAACGATAGACGGGACTGAAAGAAAGACATCGGTGCGATACCTGAGCACCATTTTTGCAAATAGTGTCGGGATCACTTGGCATCACTCTGCTGGGACAGAAATGACACCAAACACCAAAAGAAGAAGGAACTAGAGAAATGCAAAGGTTGAGCTGTAGTGATCCGAACCGATGCCAGCTACACTCACCAGATAAACCGTTATCACAAATACTAAGGCTATATGCATGCTATGCAACAAACAAATGCAGCAACCAAATGCAATCATCAAGCTAGACTCTATACTACCGATTTCTACCGGTTTCTACCGCTTGCGCTGACTAGGGCGTCCTACAGCCAGACCTACTCTGATACCAAGCATGTGGCACCCTAGCTTAGAGAAACCAGAACACCCCGTATTCCAGCCCAAAGATCGAGGAGAAGTCTCTGGAATACAACACTACTTGACATAGAACAAATCAGCTCTTATTACAAGAATAATAATACACGGGTCTGATGTTACAAAGAAGCACATCAGCACGACGACACTACGCCTGCGATACTACACTTGCTCTATGCTAGCAGCAGAATAACTCGAAACAGCGGAAATCTTCTAGCAACGGAACAATGACAAAGGTGGTGAACTCCACTCCGCAGGGACTCTGGCTGGGACACAATCTAGCTCGCACGAATGAAAACCACGACAAGCAATCAAGCAATCACGGCATCACCTGCAATCTGGCATGACACGCCAGGTCAGTACATTGAATGTACTTGCAAGCTCACAATAACCAAAAGCATCAAGGTAAGACAACAACATAGCATTAAGTAGGTTAATTAAATTAACAGCTACCCTGATACAGCAGCAACTACTAAGCATGATATGAAGCTACTACAATACTGATAAATCACCATCTCACAAACCGTGATCCTTACGGCGATCACAACCACGACCAATATTTGGCCTCAAACCGTGATCCTTATGGCGATCACAACCACGACCAATATTTGGCCCGTGATCCTTACGCCGATCACAACCACGACCAATATTTGACCTCAAACCGTGATCCTTACGGCGATCACAACCACGACCAATATTTGGCCCGTGATCCTTACGGTGATCACAACCACGACCAATATTTGGCCTCAAACCGCGATCCTTACGACGATCACAACCACGACCAATACTTGGCCCGTGATCCTTACGGCGATCACAACCACGACCAACACTTGGTCTCAAACTCTAGACATATAAATCACCTATAAGTCATTCCGTCATGTGAGTGTTGATCGAACGGTGTTACCTAGTACGAACCCATGCCCATGACCGAGGACGCGGCTATCGATAGATTAAACACACACTCTGCAGAGGTAGCACACTTTACCCACACCACAGAACCCATGGCGTCGCACTCCCATTCGGGTGGACCAATGGCATTCCGACAAAACAGATCTACTGCCATGACACTCTTCCAGCCACTCCAACTCACTCCCCTCTGGGCTAAGTCATGGGTGGCCCCATGTCTACCAAAGACACAACGATCACCGTCGTGGCCCGACCCCATATGGGGACCCGCATGCAAAATCCAACTACGAGCACACAAGGCTTATGTCCACCTACCTGATCAGGGTAGCACGCGCCCAAAACCTTCCCTCATTGGCGGCACTGGCGAGAGGCACGACAATAGCATCGCATTAGGGCTGTCCCATACTGGCAAATGTGGTTGCACTGGAAAAGCCCGGTTCGGCAGCACCTGACCAACTTAATGATGGATTTAACCCAAGAAATATAATTGTGCTAACTGATACTCTGATATGAACTATCAGACTATAATCCAAGTCATAGCAATATCCAACAAATAATCCAAGCATAATATCATCATCTCAAAATACTCCAAGGGTAGCACGACACTACTATCATGATGAATCTGACGACACTAATACTACTACTCCAATATGCAAGAACAAGCTATCCAACTAAGATCCACATGTAAACATCATCTCCAAAAATAATACTCCAAGCAACAGAAAATCAACTAGCATCATGAAAATCATCATACTAACCACTAATAATCCAAAGGCAGCATGATATCCAAGGTAATACTCCAAAAGATAATAACAGATACCATCATGAAACAATCATAATATCAGCCACTAATACTCCAATGGCAACATGATACTCATCAACTACAAACAAAACTCCCAGTAATCCAAACAATAGCATGGCATCCACAAGATCAAAATAATACTCCGAGAAAAGGCCATGCACAGATCACAAGTAGGTAAAACAATATTTTAAACAAGTTCAAATAAGTGAAACCATGTCACTACATTACAATGATGCAAATGGAGGGTGTGGCTTGCCTGGGGTGGAAGAAATCACCGGGAGAAAGTGCAAGAATCTCGTGGAAAGAATTACCGGAAATCTTTCTCTCTCGGAGGGGGCTGACTAAGGTCAGGGGAAAATTGTCATTTTCAGTATGCCAAAACATAATGAAAGTGACACCAACAGAAAGGGCTCGACGAAACGAAGAAGTGGGCTTTGGTTTCACCTTAAACGGAGTTATGGTTGAGAAGTTATGGAGGGTTGAAGCTCAGGGACTTTTGTGCAAAAATTTTATTCACACACGGGTCCCTGAGTGGATAAGGCAGAGGCGCAAAATTGGAAATACGTTTTCGATAGGTGAAAACGTACTCACCCAATTATGTCTCCACTTAGCCACGTCAGCGGGCCAGGTCAATGCAGGGCCGGCGGCTGGGAGGCTGACTGGAGGGGCCCGCGGCCAGCTAGCAGGCTCGAGGGGGTGGGCTTCGTCTCCTTCACGACCCCGCCCGACGGAGGCAGAGGGAGGAGCGTGACACCGGCGCTCGTCCGGCCGGCTCCGGCCACCGTTCGGAGCGCTCGGACCACCCACGCGTAGAGGAGATCGAGGCGAACCCGTCCCCGTAGGGCATGGACGCCGATGAGGTTGGAGGCGAGCAGGGCGTGGACTCCGACGGAGATGACTTCGGGTAGGGTTGGGCATCGTGGCCAGGGGATACCAGAGGAGGAGGGGACTGGCGGGGAGGCTTGCGGGGGCACGGGGGAACCCACTAGCGAGGTCAGGAGGGAGGGGTAGGGCTCGGCTCACTCCATTTTAGGAGGACGAGGCCGGCGGCCATGGCGGCAATGGTGGCCACCGAGAGCTCCTCGAGCTCGTAGGAGTAGCTAGGCGGGGCACAGGGAGGTGGGTGAGGTGAGTGGTGAGCTCAGAGAGTCTCGGGGATGGCTATTTATAGCCGGGGCGAGAGGGATGGGCTCGGGTGCCGCCGGGCACGTCCGGCCGAGGCTCTGGCGACGGCCAGCGAGCACAGGGGGCACGGGGAAGGCGACGAAGGAGATGCGGACGGGCCGTAGAGCTCAAGGGCAGAAGAGGTCGAGGGAGGAGCAGAGGAAGAGGTCGGTCGCCATTAATGCACTGTTGGCCATAGTGCTCTCGTGGGCGAGCGGCGACTAGCACCGACGAGGAGGCTTCGGGAGAGGGAGATGGCTCCAGAAGGACGGCGACGACGCGGGCTATACGGTGGACATACTCACGAGCGCGAAGCCGACGAGAGGGGGAGGGGCCCGAGCAAGAAGACGCTCTGGGCGCGGCCATTGCACGCCAAAGTGGTGGTTACCGCGCAGACTTGCATCAAGAAGGGCCAAATGGCTGGCAAATGTTGTCTAGTGGTAAGTCCTTCGAAGGGTGGTTTCAACTGCGGTGGTAGTTTGGTTAAAACTGCAACGGTTAAATGGGAATCACCCTCTGAAGTTTACTGCAGTAAACTTGAGTGAGCACTGGTGATCAACAGGAAGGGTTTTGGGAGCAATGGAGTTGTCTGCGAGGTTGAGGTAAAGAAGGACTTTCATCCTGGAGGTTTTTAGGGTAAATGGACCAAGTTTTACTGCAGTTGCTTCACAACTGACCAAAATGGTCCAGAAACTTGAGCATGATGATGCACTCACATGGAGTATCAACTTGAGCTCAAATTGGGCAAAGCTTGATCATTTGGACATATGGAGATGTTGTAAAAAGCTCATGCCAAATGGACAAACCAAAATAGCACTTGCTTCAAAAACATCATTTCTGTTCAGAAACTTCGAATAATTTTGGTGACCAAATGGATCAACGAAATGATGCCAAATTGGGTAGAGAGATGTTTTATGGGTATAAGAATGATCTGGTAATTTATCAGGATTTTTGAAGCAATACCAAATACACTTGCTTCGCAACCTAAAAATATTGCCAGAATCAAAGATTTGCTCCTGTGCTCACATAGATGATTGGATGGGGCTGCAAATGGGTAGAGGGGTTTAATATGAGCACATTAAGGAGTGTGAAAAAGTTCAACTCATTTGGGTACTCCTAGCTAGTACTTCCTTCACAAAGCCTTCTGTTTGATAGAAACTTTGAAAATTCACCGAGGAAGATTGGCTAGGCAAATAAAGTTGAACTTGTGCATGGGGCAATTATTTGGACATATAATCATGCCCAAAAAGGTTGGGAGCCACTAGGAAAAATATAAGTGACACTTCCTTCCCAAAGTGCCATTCAGGGCAGAATAGAAGAAGGAATATTGGAGAATTATTTTTGAACTGGCGAATGCAATGTTTGGGCATATTTGAGATATAAATGACCCAAAGGAATTATGAGAATTATTTCGGGATTTTTGGTTGGACAGAAATATAGGTTGCTTCACAACCTAGGGAAGATAGGGTTATTCCTTTAATAGAAGAAGGAACTGTCCCTACATAAGAATTTAGGGTTTGGTCAAGGAGTGAAGTGACATGATCTTTGGCAAGGTTTTGAGAATGATGAGCCACTTTGGAGGAGGAATGAGGATGATTTCCCAGGTGACAAGGCCACAGAACCACTCCAAAAAGAAAAATAGAGTAAAAACCAAATGAATCAAAAGAAAAAGAAAAGGGACAAAATCCAGGCTGTTACATACACATGGCGAAGATGTTGACGCTACTGCTGCGGATGATGATTACATTGCTTTTGTCGTATTTGCCTGTCAAAAGACGTTTTTTATCTACTATGTAAAATTGTGTTTGCTATGACAACTGAAACCTGATGAACATGTTGTTTAGTATTTTGCTGTGAGAACATCACTTGTTATGTATGCTGATTTGTGTTTGGTGATTGTATGACAACTGAAACATGATGACATTGTTGTTTAGTTGTACTCATATTTGGCTGTGAAACTTGAATTTGATGACATAGTTTGCTGTTGGATTGCAATTTGCTCGACGTCTTCGAATGAGAACAAAGCTGACCCGACAGGGCCTCTGCTATTTATTTATTTATGAGCAAAAGGGGATACCCCCTGATTTCCGTTAATAGAAATCATTAGATGTTCACAACACTACGCCCAGCCTGCTACACAGGTTTCATTCATTACTAGTTTCAGCAAAGTGCTCATGTCATAGCCACTGAATACATCACGAGTGCTACATACACTGCAAATAAAGAGACAATCATCCGACAAAGCACATCGATATTTCCCATTATCTTCACAAGCTCTTTCATCTCCTCATTGCGGTCAAGGCCGTTTAGCAGCTGTTGCTTGGCCATGATCAGAGGAACTGCATCTTTAACCTTCTGCTCTACATCTTCCTCTTCTGTCGTTCCTTCAGTTACTTGTCCAACACCCCAACCTGCTGGTATTGGGATTCCCCGGCTAACCAAATAATCAACATAGTTGCATTCCCCCACATCAGCAACTTCCCAGAAATACAAATCATACGAATCTGCCCTTTTCTGCATGAATCAAATTGGAAGATCATCAACCAAACTATTAAAAAAATCAGCAACTGAAAGCAGTAGAACAACACTTAAACATATTATTACCCCATGATTCGGGCATTTGTAGAAGACTCGGCCAGGATTGAGGATTGTGGTTGAGACACAACGTTTGACTCTGCATGATTTGCAGCAGTGGCACCACACCAATGGCAGCGGGTTGCAATGAGCAATCGGCTGCGGTGCGCGTGCCGGCGGGGGTGTGATGAGACCCAGAGGCAATGGTACGGGTGGCAACTTGGCGCATATCTGGCTGTTTCCTACTGAAGAGCAGGTGGACGAGCAGCCAGCGGACATGGTTGTTGCGGCTAGAGCTTCTGATGCTAGGCAGAGTAAGTAGAGAATAGGAGAAGCGAACATTGTATATGTCAGTTTCATTACTTGCAGAGTAGCATAGCACCATATATAGTCATAGTCTAGGTTTGGATTCGAACCAGCTACAGGAGCACGTCTCTCTTTTTTCTAAAACTCGGCAACGTCTCTTTACTAGTACACTAGCTTGTTCTGTACGACTTCCCAAGTCTTTGATTTTCTTTCCCTTTTTTTCGAGGAAGGAAGGAGGACAAAATTGAGAGTTACTGGGACTCGAACCCAAGACCTCTCAGTTAAAAACCAAGGGTGCTAGTCACTTATGTGGCGAACGTTCCCTGGGAGGAGGACGGCAGACGAATGCATTTTCCTCGCAGTTTTAGTAGCGACACAAGATCGAACGGTCGCAGTTTCGGGAATGTTATCAGGCCAATGAGCCTAGTTTTTCTTTTCTCACTATATATAAAAAGTATTCTACTTGGGTCAGCTTAGTCAACAAACGAATGTGCCAACCTTGACCGTTGGATTGACATTCAACAACTATCGTATTTCTTCAGTCTCTTCTTCCTCGAGCCGCCAAAGCCAAACCAGTGCCAACGGGACCGCCTGCTACCGCCTACCATGACTGGCTGTGCTACCGCGCACGCATCGTTGCCACATCGCACCCTAAAACTCTGCGCATCTTCCCCGTCTCCTGTTCGTTCCCATCCGAGGCCTCACAATCATTCTCCACCTTGGTTCGCTCGCCACGGCGCCGCCCTCCGGTGTTGTCAACATGGTCAACAACCGAGAGGAATAAGGAGATGACTATACATGGTGAGGATGACAGTAGGGACCCAGCAGCGCGCGCAGTAATTTTGTTTTTTCAGGATAGAGAAGGGTATCAACTAGGTTGTGCGGGACCTGTGGCCCGTCTAGCCCAGGCTTTTATTTCATATGTTTAGCATATGACCAGCCTAGTTTGTTTTTTCCTTTCTGAAAATGGCTAGCAAGCTATTTTGTTTTTGTAGAATAACCAGTGTAGGCCTACTTGCTTTTCTATGCCCTACTGGGCCGGAAATCTTTCAAGACGAGGAGGGATGCATTTTGCCCAGAAAATGGGCTATAAGTAATAATAAATGGGCTATAAGTAATAATAAATGGGCTGTAAAATGAAAAAAATACAGCAAACAGGCAATTAGTTCCAAAATACTATTTTCTTTCGGATTTTGATATTTTAAATTTCATTGTTTTTGTGCGGGTAGAATTTCATTGAATTTAAATTAAGGTATATTTAGATTTAAAATTAATTTGAATATGGCTAGAAATTTTGGGCTGTATGCTGTTTTGGACAGATTTGGAGGCTGACTTGTGGGTCTACTAGGTTGACATGTACTTTGGCTTTGTCAACTTAGTCCACAAACAATTCTAGCAGCAGTGACCGTTGGATGTTAATCCAACGGCCGTGCTGCTTCTTCAATATATGATCTTCTTGCTCCAGCCACCCAAACCAGCTCCAGTGGGACTGCCTGCTCCCGCCTCCCGTGGCCGGCTGTGCTGCCGCACAGGCCGCACCGCCCCACCCTACTTCATTGCTGGCCAGGCCATTCCTCTACTCACCCACACCTCCTGTTATTTTCCGGCGACGGCAGCCGGACCATTAAACCCTCGTACTCCCCACCGCGTGGGCAACCATTGCCGAGTCTTCCCCGGCTCCGTGTTGTTCCCTTCCTAGGCCTCGCCGTCGTCCACCGCCATGGTGCTCTCGGCCCGGCCTGGTCAACATGGTCAACGAACGACATCCATCAGACGTGGACTGTACGTGGAGAGGCTGACGGCTGGGTCCACGGCCGCACACAAGGAATGCCTCCTTATTACGCGCGAAATAATGATTCCTCCACCTGACAGCTGGGACCCACCAGAAGGGCCTCTGTATTTCACGAAAAAACATTCCCCCCACTGACAGGTCGAACCCACCAGCTATATCTTGGCAGGCAAGGAAGTGCCTCCTTATTACGCACACAAAAAATGAATAGCCCCCTACTAGCTGGGACCCATCATAGTGGGAGGATGACTTGTGGGCCAACTAAGTTGACGGGGACGGAGGGCTTTGTCAACTTAGTCAATATGAACGATTCTAGCTCGAGTGACCGTACGATGTCCATCCAACGGCCGTAGTGCTTCTTCAACCTCTGGTCTTCTTGCTCCAGCCGCCCAAACCAGCGCCGGTCGTGCCGCGTGCTCCTGCCTCCCGTGGCTGGCTGTGATGCCGCGGAGGCCTCACCGCCCCTACTACTCCCACCGCTGGCTAGTCCATCCCTATACTCACCCACACCGCCTGTTATTCTGCGGCGACGGCAACCTCACACCACCGCCGAACCAGTGAACCCTCGTACTCCTCTTCGCGCGGGCTTCCACTGCCGCGTCTTCCCGGGCTCCGCGTCGTCCCCTTCCTAGGCCTCGCCTCGTCCACCGCCCTGGTGCTCTCGGCGCGGCATGGTCAACGTGGTCAAGGAACGACTTCCATCGGAAGAGTACTATACATGGAGAGACTGATAGCTGGGTCCACGGCGACCGCAAGGAAGTGCCTCCTTATTACGCGCAAAATAATTATTCCTCCACCTGACAGCAGGGACCCACCAAACGGGCCACCGTATTTCGCGAAAAAAATGTTTCTCCCCTGACTGCTGGGACCCACAAGCTACATCTTCGCACGCAAGGAAGTGCGTCCGGGCAAAAAAAACGATTTTCCCCCCTGACTGCTGGGGCCCACCAGCTACATCTTCGCCCGCAAGGAAGTGCCTGACAGTCGGGACCCACCTGGTCGAAGCGTACGTAGCATTGTCATTCTAGTCGCGAACGTGTATGTATATACTGGTCGATGTAGAGGCGCGCACGTGTCTTAGTAGAGGCGCGCACGTGTCGTAGTAGAGGCGCACACGTAGCATGTACACATACGTACAACGACAAGGGTGCAAGAAAGAAAATACGGCCACATACGTACATACGGGCAGGGTCTCAAACGCCTACTCGCGCATACGTACAGCCAGGGCTCGTGTACATGGCTGGGTCAGAACGGAGAAACTGCGTCGTCGTCGTGTTCATGGGGAGGCAACGGAATGCACCGTGTTCATCGGGAGGCAACGGAATGCATCGTGTTCATCAGGAGGCAACGGAATGCGTGGGAGCCAACCGGCTTGGACAGAACAGGCGCTGGAAACGAGGCCTGGCGTACCGCAGAACGGAGGAAACAGCCTTGTGTTCGACCGGCCACGTTCGAAACGGGATCCTGTTCATCGGGAGGGGTCTGGCATACCGCAAAATGGAGGAAACGGACCTCCTACGGTCGAAACAGGGATCCTGTTGATCGGGAGGGGTGTGGCGTACCGCAAAACGGACGAAACGGACTTGTGTTGGAGTGCTACGGTCGAAACAGGGGTCCTGTTCATCGGGAGGGGTGTGGCGTACCGCAAAACGGGACTCCACGGGATACTGTTCATCTCCACCGTCGACCTCCTCCAGCCTCCACAGGCTACCGTCGACCTCCTCCAGCCTCCACGAACTCCTGTTTATCCAGCCTCCACCGCGCGCTACTCCACCGGCTACTTTTCAACCACCCCTCCACGGGCACCCCTTCACTGTCTACTATTCATCCAGCCCTCCACGAGGTCGTCCTGTTCATCCAGAGGCAACGCCAAGGGGTCCTGCATCCACCCCCACCACTCACTGTTCATCCACCCCCCCCCCCCAACGCTCACTATTCATCCAATCGATCGGCTTTAGTTAGCAGCAGTAGCGAAGGAATCGCTCGATCGGGTTCAGTTAACAGCCATCGATGGATCGCTCGGGTTCAGCAATGCGTAGCCTGCAGTGCAATCGCTCGGGTTCAGTTAGAACCCAACGCCTCGCTGGGGTTCAGTTAGAGCCAACGCCTCGCACACACGCGCGTATGTGTACAAGAGAAACGCGCATCACTCGGCCCCCGACCTCCCACTGTAACCGGGAACTCGCCGAAAATTTCCTCGCCCTCGCTTCTACCATGGTTCTTTCCATCATGGACGGCCCAAAGAATGTCATGCAGCTGCATCATAGAAGTAGGATCCCACCACATCTATGATGATACCGGGTTTTGTCACAATTATCGTCATAGAAGTGTCATAAGTATGACAGAAAAAAAATTTCGTTCGGCCCAAAATGTCACGGATGTGTCTTTTTTTTTTGTAGTGTTACCTCCCCTCGTAGTTGAGGTAAAAATCTTAGTTCTTTCGTCTTTCAAGTTCCTCATAGTGATCAGCAGATATAAATCCCAAGTGACTCAAAGAATAGAGCTATGCTCCCCGGCAATGGCTACAGAAAATAGTCTTGATAACCCACAAGTATAGGGGATCGCAACAATTTTCGAGGGTAGAGTATTCAACCCAAATTTATTGATTCGACACAAGGGGAGCCAAAGAATATTCACAAGTATTAGCAGTTGAGTTGACAATTCAACCACACCTAGATAACTTAGTATCTACAGCAAAGTATTTAGTAGCAAAGTAGTATGATAGTGATGGATACAGTGGCAAAATTAACGATAGCAGTTTTGTAGTAATTGTAACAGTAGTAATGGTAAGTAATTAAGCAAAGCACAATATGTGAAAAGCTCGTAGGCATTGGATCAGCGATGGATAATTATGTCGGATGCGATTCCTCATATAATAGTTATAACATAGGGTGACACAGAACTAGCTCCAGTTCATCAATGTAATGTAGGCATGTATTCCGAATATAGTCATACGTGCTTATGGAAAAGAACTTGCATGACATCTTTTGTCCTACTCTCCCATGGCAGCGGGGTCCAAATGGAAACTAAGGGATATTAAGGCCTCCTTTTAATAGAGTACCGGACCAAAGCATTAGCACTTAGTGAATACATGAACTGCTCAAACTACGGTCATCACCGAGAAGTATCCCGATTATTGTCACTTCGGGGTTGTCGGATCATAACACATAATAGATGACTATATACTTGCAAGATAGGATCAAGAACTCACATATATTCATGAAAACATAATAGGTTCAGATCTGAAATCATGGCACTCGGGCCCTAGTGACATGCATTAGCATAGCAAAGTCATAGCAACATGAATCTCAGAACATAGTGGATACTAGGGATCAAACCCTAACAGAACTAACTTGATTACATGCTAAATATCATCCAACCCATCACCGTCCAGCAAGCCTACGATGGAATTACTCACGCATGGCGGTGAGCAACATGAAATTGGTGATGGAGGATGGTTGATGATGACGACGGCGGTGAACCCCCCTCTCCGGAGCCCCGAACGGACTCCAGATCAGCCCTCCCGAGAGAGATAAGGGCTTGGCGGCGGCTCCGTATCATAAAATGTGATGATACTTTCTCTATGATTTTTTTCTCCGTGAAAGCAAATATATAGAGTTGGAGTTGGGATCGGTGGACATCCAAGGGGCCCACGAGGCAGGGGGCGCGCCCAGGTGGAAGGGGCGCGCCCCCACCCTCGTGGACAGGGTGTGGGCTCCCTGGCCTTGATTCTTTTGCTAGTATTTTTTATATTTTCCAAAAATAATCTCCGTGGATTTCCAGGTCATTCTAAGAACTTTTGTTTCTACACAAAAATAACACCATGGCAGTTCTGCTAAAAACAGCGTCAGTCCGGGTTAGTTTCATTCAAATCATGCAAGTTAGAGTCCAAAACAAGGGCAAAAGTGTTTGGAAAAGTAGATATGACGGAGATGTATCATGATCTCATCCGGGACTCCGAACAAACTTCAGTCATCAAAACACATAACTCATAATACAAATCGTCATCGAACATTAAGCGTGCAGACCCTACGGGTTCGAGAACTATGTAGACATGACCGAGACACATCTCTGGTCAATAACCAATAGCGGAACCTGGATGCTCATATTGGCTCCTACATATTCTACGAAGATCTTTATCGGATAAACCGCATAACAACATACGTTGTTCCCTTTGTCATCAGTATGTTACTTGCCCGAGATTCGATCGTCAGTATCATCATACCTAGTTCAATCTCGTTATTGGCAAGTCTCTTTACTCATTCCATAATACTTCATCCTGAACTAACTCATTAGTCACATTGCTTGCAAGGCTTATAGTGATGAGCATTACTGAGAGGGCCCAGAGACACCTCTCCAAAACATGGAGTGACAAATCCTAATCTCGATCTATGCTAACCCAAGAAATACCTTCAGAGACACCTGTGGAGCATCTTTATAATCACCCATTTACATTGTGACGTTTGATAGCACACAAAGTGTTCCTCCGGTATTTGGGAGTTGCATAATCTCATAGTCTGAGGAACATGTATAAGTCATGAAGAAAGCAGTAGCAATGAAACTGTAACGATCATAATGCTAAGCTAACGAATGGGTCTTGTCCATCACATCATTCTCGTAATGATTTGATCACGTTCATCAAATGACAACACATGTCTATGGTCAGGAAACATAACCATCTTTGATAAACGAGCTAGTTAAGTAGAGGCATACTAACTTATGTTTTGTCTATGTATTCACACATGTACTAAGTTTCCGGTTAATACAATTTTAGCATGAATAATAAACATTTATCATGAAATAAGGAAATAAATAATAACTTTATTATTGCCTCTAGGACATATTTCCTTCAATACCATAGTATACATACTAACTAGTTCACACACAAGTATAATAGAGAAGGTAAACATTCAGATCAAACTCAGGTTCACAGGATACGTTCATATACGTAGCCAACATTGGCAATCAACAACTCGAAAGATTCATGTATAGACAAGTTCAGCCTGCCTATGCATCCAAATGATTCATAGATCACAAGCCAATATTCGTAGCTAACATTCACAAAAAGGTTTAGATATACACAAGTTTAGCTTGTTTACGCATCCAAATGATTGAGAGAACACAACCAATATCATCCATTAATACACTTTAATTACCTAGGTTACAGACTGGTAAGTGATGTTCACTCGGTGGTACTTCTTGCTAAATTAATGCTTGTCTGAGCAAACTTTCGAGTACATAAGAGGCAACACAGACCATCTGAACTTTGCTTGTAGGTTTATCCTCATGATAGTGGCCTTGATGCCGCGTGAGATTTGAGTAACTTGTCCACTACTTTCATCCAACTAGTTTACTGGGCCATCTTTGTCATGTATCTCACCAAAATTCTACATTGCAGACAACAAACGAGGAGGTTGACAAAATGAACCACCCAAAGTTTTTGTGCAATTCAACTGAAATGGAGCATCCCAGGCATGCAGACTGGTTAAGTGCCATATGAATATACGCGTCTACCAACTTGTCTGGAATCTTTAGATTCCATGGCATACAGTTCGCTACCAGCATACGAGCCGACAACCAAAAAGCGCAAGTTGGGACCAAAGACTGGACTCCGTTTTTCAGGGCTATGCACCAAGCAATATTGTTGCCATTCACTCTAGCACTTCTTCTTGTCAACATCAATGCTTGTCTGAGTGAACTTGGGAGCACATAGCAGCATCATAAGTATCTGTCCATCTGATCTTTTTGTGCAGTTCTATTGAAATCAGCCAATGTAACAATTTGCCTACGAGTTTAGGCTCACAAGTTACTCCTTTATGAAATAGGCCAACAGTAGCACAATACAAAATTACCATTAGATATGGCAAGCATAATAATCAGGATGAAGATTGGTACCAACCTGTGTGAGGAAGCATATCAGTTAGTGCTTCCTTTGACTAGAAGCCGAGATAAGCGACTGATAGGAAAGGAAGGAAGCAGCCAAGGCAATGAAGCACCCAAAAGCTTTTGTGCAGTTCAACTGAAATCGAGCATCCCTGTTGGCACATATATTGAGAAAGTGAGATTACGGTAATAGTGGCACTAGTTGATGAAACATACACTAACAAGTAGACGACCACCATTATCTTAATGGGTAAAGTTGGCAACATAGTAGCCTTTCTTAAAGAGAGGTATTAGTTTATTTTATCAGTGCCAATTAGCTCAACGCTCAAAGCATTGCCATGTATCATAGTTTGCAAAGATTTAACGTGCAAAGATAAATGAATTCCTCGTGACAGTAGGAAAACAGTAGCACGATACAAATAGAGATGACATCACACTAATCTAGATGAAGGCCTTAGGCCGGTACCAACCCGAGCAAAGAAGCTTATTCAAGTAGTCCCCAAAGAGAAGATAAAGCAGTGGCTAGAATCATTAAATAGTATAAATTTTGTGGAGGGGCAACCGCGGCATGGGTGCCCGTCCCATTCTTTCCTTGAGGTAAAGTAGTTTTATCACTATTAGCCCCTCCTTACTGGAGTTGGCATCCGACTCCGAGGTAATGGATTTAACCAGTTGTAACATATCGGTAGAAAGTTTTAGCCCATCAAGGAATTCCTTGAACAAGGTTTTGACCTCGGTCGTCGTAGAAGATTTAAATGAAGTAATAGCTTCATTTAAATCCTCTCGTGTGATTGTGGTCACCGCCTCAGCCGCGGGTAACTCATCATCCCTTGGCCCATCATCAACCATACTCTTTAGGTGGTAAAGCCCTTAAAAAGAGACAAGGCTTTGGTACTAATTGAAAGGATCGATATGGTTTACTAGAGGAGGGGTGAATAGGCAACTACCATTTTTAGCTCTTTTAATCAAAATAGATTTAGCAACAAATAAGTTGTCTACATATGCAACTAGGTGAGCAACCTATATGGTGCTAACAACAACAACACAAGCAAGTAAAGGGTACAACAAAATATTAGCCTGCACAAAGTAAAGGTAAGAAATAACCACAAGTGGGGCCGATGAAGATGAGGACGTGTTACCGAAGTTCTTTTATGCATGATTATTATAGCTTTGTATTTCTCTACGATCTATCCGTTCGGTATTGCCAACTAGATTGATTTATCTTGCAACATGAGAGGTACTTTGTAATGGGTTCTTGTTGTGATCTATATCCTAGTGATAGATGGGGACAAGACACGTATTTGTAATTCTACCATTAAGGGGGAAATGACGGGGTTTATTCATACTGATTGGATTTACTTTGTCTACATCATGTCATCTTACTTAAGGTGTTACTCTCTTATTTCATAAACTTAATAGTCTAGATGCATGCCGGATAGCGGTCGATGGGTGGAGTAATAGTAGTAGATGCAGGCAGGAGTCAGTCTACTTGTCACGGACGTGATGCCTATATACATGATCATTGCCTTCAATATCGTCATAACTATGCACTTTTCTATCAATTGCCCAACTATAATTTGTTTACCCATAGTATGCTTTTTGTTCAAGAGAAAAGCCTCTAGTGAAAACAATGGCCCCGGGTCTATATTTATCATATAAAATCCAAAAATACCTTGCTGCAATTTATTTACCGTTATTTTATTTAGTGTTTTATTTATCTAGCTATCACTATTAGATTTGATCCTTGCAAATAACAGCCAAGGGGATTGACAACCCGCTTGATCGCGTTGGGTGCATGTATTTGCTCTTTTGCTGCTAACGAGATTTCACGTGGTTCTCTTACTGGATTGATAACCTTAGTTCTTAACTGAGGCAAATACTTATCTCTACTGTACTGCATCATCCTCTCCTTTTCGACGAAATCCTAACGCAGCTCACAAGTAGCAGGTAGTGCCAGTGGTAGTAGGAACGGCAGCACCGCACTAAACAGTATTGCCGCCCTACACTAGTGGTACTACCACTTGAGTCGATACGACCGCACTTTACCACCATCAAAATAGGAAGGGCAACAGAAGCTCAAACACAAGCAGAGGTACAACAAAACTAGACTACGATAGTACCTCATTAGGCGGTACTACCGCTGCCAGGGGCGGTACTACCGCTTGGGCACCTCAAGGAAGCCCAAGCAAAAAACAAGGCAGTAACTCCATGTTGCCGGGACGGAAAGGAGGGTGCAAAGGAAATATGTATGTGTTGGTTCCACCCTAACCTTTCCACTGAATACCCCCCTATTAATAGTAAGGTTTTCCTATGACTCAAATCCTCCAAAAAGAAATCATCGGAAAATAACCATCTTCACTCTTAACCAACAACGGGAAATAAACCGTCTCATCACTACAAAAAAAGTACACTTCCGTGATGATACGTGTTTGTCACAGTAGGTCACGTTTTCTGTCATGCATGTACATCCATGACGATTTTATGACAGAATCAAGATAGTCATACCTGTGCTGTCATAGAAGTGTTCCATGACATCTCGAAAATTATCATCACGGAAGTGTCCACTTCCATGATGATAAATCGCGCGTCGCAGAAGTGCTTTCGTCAAGGGTGACGGACACGTGGCATCCACCGTAACGGAACAACATGAAGCTATCGGGTCGGGTTTTGGATCCGATAACCCGTTAACAACCCCGACCAATGGGGATTTTCCACATGTAAAATCATCATTGGCTGGAGGAAACACGTGTTGGCTCATCGCTGGGACAGATGTCATCCACTCATTGGACAGAAGGCACCTATGATACGTCAACACGTGGCACGACCCAACAGAGGCCCATTCCTGTGAAAAGGACGACCCGTTTGACTTGGTCAAAAGGTGGCAGGCCAGCCCATGGAAAGCCTGTTAACGGCCTGTTCGCATATAGCCCATTTACAGCCCGCTAACCCAAGGCCCGGTATGCCCTATTCGAATTAGGCCCAGTAGCGTCATCTGGGCCATCCAATATGATTCCAGCCCGTTTTCACTTCTTGCCCATGTATGGCCCATGACGTCTTTCGGCCCATATGAGGCCCTATGTAACTCTTGGCCTATTAACGGCCCATGGTGAAACTAGCCCGTAATGAACAGGTTATCACTTTACACCCATTAACGGCCCGTGGTGAAACTGGCCCGTAAAGAACACTGTATCACTTTATACCCATTAACGGCCCGTTATTCCGTTGGGCCGTTTCCAGCCCATGTTATCTTTCGGCCTTCTCAGAGCCCATTTATTCTTGGGCTCATTTCCAGCATTCATTTACTTACGACCCGTTACTGTCATTTTCTGCTTGTGGGCCAAATACAGCCCGTGGTTACAGTCGGCCCGTTTGTGGTCCGTTAATACATTGGGCCGTTTTCATAGCATCATCAAATATGGCCTATCAATGATGGCCCGTTATGGTCGGCCCATGAACGGACAATTCCAACTCTAGCTCGTTTACGGCCAGAATGCGGTCTGTTTGGCCCATGTTTGGCCAATCGATCATACGGCCCGTATAAGGCCCATTGATGATACGACCCGTAGAAGGCCCATTGTTTCTACGACCCGTAGAAGGCCCACTGTTTCTACGGCCCGTAGAAGGCCCCGTAGAAGGCCCACTGTTTCTACGGCCCGTAGGAGGCCCAGTGTCACTACAGTAAATATTAGCCCATGGTTATTGTGGCCTAGTTTTAAAAAATAGGTTATTGCAGCCACTAGCAAACCGCAGAAAAAGAACTGCACTGACTACAAGCAAACAAATAAACAAGACAACAAGGAAATAAATAAGCAAGCAACTTACACTAGGCGATCACGGCTATTACACATATTACATCCACTGGGCATCAAAGTTCGCCACTAGTGCAAATATAGGGAACACAACAGCATATAAATGTCGCAGCAAAACAAGTCCAGAACTGAAACCACTTCAGAAGAGCTCAAGAAACAATATCCTGGGTACCCATAATGCTGGCAAGATGCTTAGAAAGCTTATTAACTTTCTCTTGTTTGGCGCTTAAGTCCTCCAGCGTTTGCTGTTGCACCAGAAAGTATGCATCTGAATTCTGCAGGGACTTCCACAGTCCTTCGGCTTCCTGTCTGTCACGCCCAATATGCGACCCTATACAAAAGGAACTCGAAGGTCCCACCAAGGATAGACCCGCATATTGAAACACTTTTGCAAGGTGGATATCATTACATCAACATTACATAATAGATGGGGATACATATATAAGTCATAAAATGCCACATGTATACAACATCATCATCCATAAGATCAACATCCGACTACGGATGCATCATAAACAGAAACTCAAACAATATCCACCCTGCTAGCCCAGGCTGCCGACCTGGAACCTATCCCCTGATCGAAGAAGCAGAAGAAGAACTCCAAACAAGCAAACATCGCTCTCGCGTCAAGATCATCGCATAACCTGTACCTGCAACTGTTGTTGTAGTAATCTGTGAGCCACGAGGACTCAGTAATCCCATTACCATGGGTATCAAGACTAGCAAAGCTTAAAGGGAAAGGAAGGGGTAAAGTGGTGAGGTTGCAGCAGCGACTAAGCATGATATGGTGGCTAACCAACGCAAATAAGAGCGAGAAGAGAGCAAATGGAACGGTCGTGAAGCTAGCAATGATCAAGAGGTGATCCTGAACACCTACTTACGTCAAACATAACACAGAAACCGTGTTCACTTCCCGGACTCCGCCGAGAAGAGACCATCACGGCTACACACACGGTTGATGCGTTTTAATTCGGATCTGGTGTCAAGTTATCTACAACCGGACATTAACAAATTCCCATCTGCCACATAACCGCGGGCACGGCTCTCAAAAGTTTATACCCTGAAGGGGTGTCCCAACTTAGCCCATGACAAGCTCTCACGATCAACAAAGGAATAGACCTTCTCCCAGGAAGACCCGATCAGTCTCGGAATCCCGGTTTACAAGACATTTCGAGAATGGTAAAACAAGACCAGCAAAGCCTCCCGCTGTGCCGACAAATCCCGATAGAAGCTGCACATATCTCATTCTCAGGGCACACCGGATGAGCAAGACGTCGGGTTGGCATAGACCCTGGTTGCCCAGGGGGCGCCGGACATCGCTCGGTTCGGACCAGCACTTAGACAAGCACTGGCCCGGGGGGGGGGCTAAAATAAAGATGACCCTCGGGTTGGCCGACCCAAGGGAAAGGGATAGGTGGTGGTGAGGCAAATGGTAAAACCAATGTTGGGCCTTGCTGGACAAGTTTTATTCAAAGCGAACTGTCAGGGGGGTCCCATAAATCACCCGACCGCGTTAGGAACGCAAAATCCGGGAACATAACACCGGTATGGCGGAAACTAGGGCGGCAAGAGTGGAACAAAACACCAGGCATAAGGCCGAGCCTTCCACCCTTTACCAAATATATAGATGCATTAATAATATAAGAGATATTGTGATATCCCAACATAACCCTGTCCACCATGGAGAAATCTTCAACTTCACCTGCAACTAGCAACGCTATAAGAGGGGCTGAGCAAAGCGGTAACATAGCCAAACAACGGTTTGCTAGGAATGGTGTCAAAGGTTAGAGGTTCATGGCATTATGGGATGGCTTGATAAACAGGTAATAGGTAGCGCAGCATAGCGATAGAACGAAGCAACTAGCATAGCAATGATAGTAGTGAGATCCAGGGTAGCGGTCATCTTGCCTGAAATCCCGCTAGGAAGAAGAACGAGTCCATGAAGAAGATGAACGGGCGTAGTCGAATGAATCCTCACAATCGCAACATTACCGGAACTAAGAAGCAACACCGGAAAGAAACAAACAATATGGTAAACACGCAAGTATAATCATGGCATGATGCGCAATCAAGTATGATGCATGTCCGGTTTAATGAAGCATGGCATGGCAAAGTGCAAAAAATAATACTACAAGTTAAGTGGAGCTCAATATGCAACGAGTTGCATATTGACGAAACACCACATCCGAGTTATTTAGTTCGCTCTCGTTTAGGTACACAACAATGTTAAATGTTGTTAAACATGTCAAGGGGTGTAACAAAAGTAAACTAAATATTTAGGCAAGTTTAAATTAGGCCGGAACAACAAACAACATTTCCGGAAAAACCTCATATGCAATTTATGAATTTGCTACTGTTCTGCCCTAAAACATATTTTAAAGTTGTTAAACAGGAAAATAAAATGGACCATGTTAATCTAGGCATTGATGCAAAATGCACCCAAACATCAAGCAAACACACCAAAACAAGGATGCAACATGATAATATGAAGCTACATGCAAAATCAAGCTAGTTTCATATAGAGCACACTTAAAACGGAGCAACGGTTCAAAACACACACACTATACAAGTCATAACAACAATCTGTCCATAACAGCAACTAGGCATATTGCAAGCATCAAAACAATATGCTACAGCACCCCAACATAATAACAAAAGACATGGGCATGAAGTACTGGTAAAGCATAACAAAACATGAACACTGAGCTATCTCCAGAAATCACTAGAACATGCTCCAAAACACATGGAGATATTGCAAATAATAACAGTTTCAGACTTTAGCAGAAATAACATCAGGTTGCAATGTTTAGAGCTATGAAACAACATGTTACAGGAACTTAACATGGCAAACAAAGGCATGGCATGAACCTACTAATAGCATAGATCAAAAGTCCCTTACTGACCATGAGCCAAAAAGGCATAGAAAATATAATGGCACCCACGTAAACATGGCAAGTTATATTACAGATTCAAACATGGCAGGAACAACAATAAGTAGGCATGTTCGTGAGCTCGAATCACTCACCACAGAGCAATACATGTAGATCAAAACATGTTTATAGAGCATCTCCAAATTATGCATAGAATGATTAGTAGAAGCATGTTAACATAGCAACAAAATATAACAGAATCTGTCAGGAAAACAACAACAACAACTACCCTACTTAACAAGCTTGATACACTCAGCACACAACTCACAAAAATACATGGTTGGCACCCCTGGAAAGATGGCATGGCATAGGTCAACATTCATGTAGAGCTCATACTCATAGGATGCACACATCAATCATGGCAAAAATGATAAATGAGCAAGTTATAACAGTTTCAGCAGATTAACATCAACATGCACTCTTCCAACAGCATTTCAGGCATCAAGATGAGCTCAAATGCAAATGATGCAATGGAATGAAATGAAGTACTCGTCGAGACGAACAATTTGACATATTATACGCACGAAACGGAGATACAGATGCAGAGATGCGATGGCATGAACATGGCATGATTATGTAAATGAAACGGGGACTTAGCAGTTTTCGGGGTCAACCTCGGGTTTGTGCACGCGGATCGAGGCTCGCCAGAGCAAACTCGCCGGAGTTGGAGGAGGCTCGCCGGAGGGGTCTGAGGGGGGCGGAGGAGGCCGGGGGCGGCGCCGGTGGCCGGATCCGGCGGCCGGCGCCCGGATCTGGCCGGACCCCGGCGCAGGGCGGCGCTCGCCGGCGTGAGGCGCCGGGGACAGCGGGCGGCGGCGCTGGAACTCGGGCTCGCGCCGCGGTGACGGAGACGGTGGCCGGCGGGGAGGCCGAGGTCCGCCGGCGGCGCGAGGCTGCCAGTGCCGGAGGCAGAGGCCGGCGCCGGCGGGCGCGGGCGGCGGCGCTAACGGGCGGCGGCGGCGGAGGCGGGCCCCGCGGGCCCGGCGCGAGCTCGCGGGCCGGCGGCGGCGGGGACGACGCAGAGGCGACGTGGTGCGCTGCGATTGGGCGAGGGTGAGGGCGGACATGTCTGGGCACGGGTGGACGTGTCCGGTGGCGGCGGGGGCGATTTGGTCTAGGGTTTTGACCCAAAAAATGGAGGAGGAGGACGTTTTTATAGGTAGAGGGAGCTAGGAGAGTCCAAATGAGGTGCGGTTTTCGGCCACGCGATCGTGATCTAACGACCGAGAGCATGGAGGGGAGTTTGGTGGGTTTTGGGCCACTTTGGAAGGGGTGTTGGGCTGCACACAAAAGAGGCCTTTACGGTTACCCGGTTAACCGTTGGAGTATCAAACGAGCTCCAAATGGCACGAAACTTGACAGGCGGTCTACCGGTGCTATACCAAGGCCGCTTGGCAAACCTCGGGCCATTCCGAGAAAGTTTAACACCCGCTCACAACAGAAGAGAAGATGGGGACGCCGGGGAACATAGGAGTGCCGGATTGCAAAACGGACAACGGGGAAAAGGCTCGGATGCCTGAGACGAACACGTATGCAAAATGAAATGCACATGATGACATGATAAAATGCAACACGCAAGCAAATGACAAGGCAACAACGGTGAATAACTGGCGGACACCTGGCGCATCGAATCCGGGGCGTTACAACACTCCTCCACCAACAAGAGATCTCGTCCCGAGATCTTAGGACCGAGACGGAAGGGAAAAGGGATGAGGTGAAACTAGAACTCAAGAAAAGAATCAAAGAATCGAGAGCACTCGAGAAGAAGAGAGGAACGACGAGAATGACGAGAATCGAAAGCTCACGGAATCAGATAGACTATGAAATCACTCCCGTTAGAACGAGATAGGAAACGAATAAGACTGAAAGGATTTAGGCAGCACTCTGACTGAACATGGAAAGAATAGAACACGAGCTTGAGAGGATGGAATGATACTTGATGAAGACATGACACAAAACCTCCGGAAAGAATTGAAAGAGTTGAATGAAAAGAACGGATAAGGATATGACAACTTGTACCACGAATGACATAGATAGCAACCTCAGAAGAAAGGATTGAACGGAGTTGTTGAGAACATCAACAACGAAAAGAATAATCTTGTTGTGGACTTATAGATAACATCTCAAAATTATGAGGTGATCTCCGACCATAAGCGGAAAAGATTGAATAGGTGAGAAGAACGAAGAAATGCAAAACTCCACTCCAAAGAATACGGAGAATTAATTGCACTTCGAGATGCGAGAAGAAAAAATACTTGAACTCCAGCAACAAGAATCTTGATGAACTCTTGAAGAATGAATTAAATCATGAAGAACCACCATGAAGACCTCCGGTGACAAAAGGATGAAGAGATAGAATGAAGGATGAAAAAGAAATAAGATAAAATCTTACGATGAATTAGATGGGGTTCCCGACGAGATGGCCGAGGAAATTTGAACTCCGGAAAAGAAAAGATGAAAAGACTTGGAACTAGAATTTATTCATCAAGAACAAACTCCGAAGGAAGGAATTAATCACTTGGAGAAATAAGAATAAGATTTATTGTATGCTTATCCTTCATCAAATTAAATTGATGACAAGCAATGGATTTTGCATACTACTTATTCTTCTTGAAAAAGAATTGAGAAGTGACATATCTCAAACTTGAGAAAGTCTTCATGAATCACCGGTAGGATTGAAAGAACGAATGAATTAATATGATAATCAAAGAAAAAGAATCTTGATTGAACCACCGTAATAATTTAGAAATGACTGACGAACGAGAATGAATCACCGGGAAGAATTAGAAAAACACAAATATGCTTGAGGGGATTTAGATGCAAAAGAACGAAGAGATCGCGAACTGATTGAAGAATACTTGAATGAAGCACCGGAAGAATATTGAGACGAACAAAAGGGCACAGATATAGAATAATTGGAGAACGAATCTGAAAACTTAGAATGAAGAAATCTTCCGAAAAGATGACCTCCGGATGATCGAGAGAGAAAGCAACTCCTGAAATGCTCCGGATGGATGAAAAGAATTTGCATGACTTGAAACAATTTGATAGGATAACACCGAACTAGCACCGTGAATCTCCGGGAGAATGGACAAGATTAAAGAGAAATCTTCTTCTTTGGTCTTCAAATGGCGACGGAAAACAACACCAAAATTACTGAGGTACTTCGGAAGAATGAAAAGCGAAGAGGTTGAGCCAACAATGAAATGAGTTTGAAAGCGAACTTGGAAAAGGCAAGTGACTGATGGGATCCATTCTTACGTCACACTTCGAAGGAATTTGAGAATAACTCCAGGATAATTAGAAGAGTCAGGTAAGATCCTGGGAAACGACCTGTGGGTTAGGGCCCACTAAAATAAAACACCGTTGGAAAAGGATGTTGAACAAATAGATGATGCATCGGGATGATTGAAATATTTGAATGAGGTGACCACCTCGAATTAATTCAAACACAAACGAATCTCCTGAGATTTCTTCCAAACTCTGGAATGATAAATTGGCGAGAGGTGAACAAGCAGGGAAAACACTTGATCCGAGGAAAAGAATATGATCAACACCGAAAAACTAGAATTGAATCCACCGGAGAGATAAAGAGATGAAGAATGCCCACCGAGACGAGAATTCACCAATTGAAATGATTGAGGGAAGACTGAAGAGACTCCACACGAATGAAAATGATGCTCGAAAGAGGCTCAGACTCTGGGAAGAAAAGGGTGGGAGGGCGGGAAAACCACAGGCAACTGGAAGGGGAAAAACCGATGAATACCTTGAAGAGAAAACACCAGTTGAAATCATTGAGGAAAGAAAGCAAAGACTTCGCACGAGTAGGAAGGATACTCGATTACAGACTCCGGTTCCGAGAGGAAGACGGGAGGGCGGGTGGAAAAAAAACAACTGAGGATTGAACTTGGAAACGAAGAAGAGGCACGAGTTAACTTGATGAGAAATGCACTGGATAAAAAGAGCTGAGGAACAACTACCGGAAAACCAACTGCATGAACCTAAAGAAAATTTGAATGGGAAGATGAGTAATTCAAAACACCTACGTCAAGATTCCTTACCAGAGCGACGAAGGGGGCTGAGGAGTAAAAAGAATTCCTACTCTCCGATATAACTAGACTCCAAAAATAGTTACTTCTAGACTCAACAACGGCCAAACTACACGATCAATCAAGGGGGCTCCTAGGGTCGGTCGAGGCTCTGATACCAACTTGTCACGTCCAATATGCGACCCTATCCAAAAGGAACTCGAAGGTCCCACCAAGGATAGACCCGCATATTGAAACGCTTTTACAAGGTGGATATCATTACATCAACATTACATAATAGATGGGGATACATACATAAGTCATACAATGCCACATGTATACAACATCATCATCCATAAGATCAACATCCGACTACGGATGCATCATAAACAGAAACTCAAACAATATCCACCCTGCTAGCCCAGGCTGCCGACCTGGAACCTATCCCCTGATCGAAGAAGCAGAAGAAGAACTCCAAACAAGCAAACATCGCTCTCGCGTCAAGATCATCGCATAACCTGTACCTGCAACTGTTGTTGTAATAATCTGTGAGCCACGAGGACTCAGCAATCCCATTACCATGGGTATCAAGACTAGCAAAGCTTAAAGGGAAAGGAAGGGGTAAAGTGGTGAGGTTGCAGCAGCGACTAAGCATGATATGGTGGCTAACCAACGCAAATAAGAGCGAGAAGAGAGCAAATGGAACGGTCGTGAAGCTAGCAATGATCAAGAGGTGATCCTGAACACCTACTTACGTCAAACATAACACAGAAACCGTGTTCACTTCCCGGACTCCGCCGAGAAGAGACCATCACGGCTACACACACGGTTGATGCGTTTTAATTCGGATCTGGTGTCAAGTTATCTACAACCGGACATTAACAAATTCCCATCTGCCACATAACCGCGGGCATGGCTCTCAAAAGTTTATACCCTGCAGGGGTGTCCCAACTTAGCCCATGACAAGCTCTCGCGATCAACGAAGGAATAGACCTTCTCCCAGGAAGACCCGATCAGTCTCGGAATCCCGGTTTACAAGACATTTCGACAATGGTAAAACAAGACCAGCAAAGCCTCCCGCTGTGCCGACAAATCCCGATAGGAGCTGCACATATCTCGTTCTCAGGGCACACCGGATGAGCAAGACGTCGGGTTGGCATAGACCCTGGTTGCCCAGGGGGCGCCGGACATCGCTCGGTTCGGACCAGCACTTAGACAAGCACTGGCCCAGGGGGGGCTAAAATAAAGATGACCCTCGGGTTGGCCGACCCAAGGGAAAGGGATAGGTGGTGGTGAGGCAAATGGTAAAACCAATGTTGGGCCTTGTTGGACAAGTTTTATTCAAAGCGAACTGTCAGGGGGGTCCCATAAATCACCCGACCGCGTTAGGAACGCAAAATTCGGGAACATAACACCGGTATGACGGAAACTAGGGCGGCAAGAGTGGAACAAAACACCAGGCATAAGGCCGAGCCTTCCACCCTTTACCAAATATATAGATGCATTAATAATATAAGAGATATTGTGATATCCCAACATAACCCTGTCCACCATGGAGAAATATTCAACTTCACCTGCAACTAGCAACGCTATAAGAGGGGCTGAGCAAAGCGGTAACATAGCCAAACAACAGTTTGCTAGGAATGGTGTCAAAGGTTAGAGGTTCATGGCATTATGGGATGGCTTGATAAACAGGTAATAGGTAGCGCAGCATAGCGATAGAACGAAGCAACTAGCATAGCAATGATAGTAGTGAGATCCAGGGTAGCGGTCATCTTTCCTGAAATCCCGCTAGGAAGAAGAACGAGTCCATGAAGAAGATGAACGGGCGTAGTCGAACGAATCCTCACAATCGCAACATTACCGGAACTAAGAAGCAACACCGGAAAGAAACAAACAATATGGTAAACACGCAAGTATAATCATGACATGATGCGCAATCAAGTATGATGCATGTCCGGTTTAATGAAGCATGGCATGGCTAAGTGCAACAAATAACACTACAAGTTAAGTGGAGCTCAATATGCAACGAGTTGCATATTGATGAAACACCTCATCCGAGTTATTTAGTTCGCTCTCGTTTAGGTACACAACAATGTTAAATGTTGTTAAACATGTCAAGGGGTGTAACAAAAGTAAACTAAATATTTAGGCAAGTTTAAATGAGGCCGGAACAACAAACAACATTTCCGGAAAAAGCTCATATGCAATTTATGAATTTGCTACTGTTAGGCCCTAAAACATATTTTAAAGTTGTTAAACAAGAAAATAAAATGGACCATGTTAATCTAGGCATTGATGCAAAATGCACCCAAACATCAAGCAAACACACCAAAACAAGGATGCAACATGATAATATGAAGCTACATGCAAAATCAAGCTAGTTTCATATAGAGCACACTCAAAACGGAGCAACGGTTCAAAACACACACACTATACAAGTCATAACAACAATCTGTCCATAACAACAACTAGGCATATTGCAAGCATCAAAACAATATGCTACAGCACCCCAACATAATAACAAAAGACATGGGCATGAAGTACTGGTAAAGCATAACAAAACATGAACACTGAGCTATCTCCAGAAATCACTAGAACATGCTCCAAAACACATGGAGATATTGCAAATAATAACAGTTTCAGACTTTAGCAGAAATAACATCAGGTTGCAATGTTTAGAGCTATCAAACAACATGTTACAGGAACTTAACATGGCAAACAAAGGCATGGCATGAACCTACTAATAGCATAGATCAAAAGTCCCTTACTGACCATGAGCCAAAAAGGCATAGAAAATATAATGGCACCCACGTAAACATGGCAAGTTATATTACAGATTCAAACATGGCAGGAACAACAATAAGTAGGCATGTTCGTGAGCTCGAATCACTCACCACAGAGCAATACATGTAGATCAAAACATGTTTATAGAGCATCTCCAGATTATGCATAGAATGATTAGTAGAAGCATGTTAACATAGCAACAAAATATAACAGAATCTGTCAGGAAAACAGCAACAACAACTACCCTACTTAACAAGCTTGATACACTCAGCACACAACTCACAAAAATACATGGTTGGCACCCCTGGAAAGATGGCATGGCATAGATCAACATTCATGTAGAGCTCATACTCATAGGATGCACACATCAATCATGGCAAAAATGATAAATGAGCAAGTTATAACAGTTTCAGCAGATTAACATCAACATGCACTCTTCCAACAGCATTTCAGGCATCAAGATGAGCTCAAATGCAAATGATGCAATGGAATGAAATGAAGTACTCGCCGAGACAAACAATTTGACATATAATACGCACGAAACGGAGCTACGGATGCCGAGATGCGATGGCATGAACATGGCATGATTATGTAAATGAAACGGGGACTTAGCAGTTTTCGGGGTCAACCTCGGGTTTGTGCACGCGGATCGAGGCTCACCGGAGCAAACACGCCGGAGTTGGAGGAGGCTCGCCGGAGGGGTCTGAGGGGGGCGGAGGAGGCCGGGGGCGGCGCCGGTGGCCGGATCCGGCGGCCGGCGCCAGGATCTGGCCGGACCCCGGCGCAGGGCGGCGCGGAGGAGCTGGCCGCGGGGCGCGGGGCGGCGCTCGCCGGCGTGAGGCGCCGGGGACAGCGGGCGGCGGCCGCCGCGGCCGGAGCAGGATGCGGGCGGCGGCGCTGGAACTCGGGCTCGCGCCGCGGCGACGGAGACGGTGGCCGGCGGGGAGGCCAAGGTCCGTCGGCGGCGGGAGGCGGCCGGTGCCGGAGGCGAAGGCCGGTGCCGGCGGGCGCGGGCGGCGGCGCTAACGGGCGGCGGCGGCGGAGGCGGGTCCCGCGGGCTCGCGGGCCGGCGGCGGCGGGGACGACGCAGAGGCGACGTGGCGCGCTGCGATTGGGCGAGGGCGAGGGCGGACATGTCCGGGCGCGGGCGGACGTGTCCGGTGGCGGCGGGGGCGATTTGATCTAGGGTTTTGACCCGAAAAATGGAGGAGGAGGACGTTTTTATAGGTAGAGGGAGCTAGGAGAGTCCAAATGAGGTGCGGTTTTCGACCACGCGATCGTGATCGAACGACCGAGAGCATGGAGGGGAGTTTGGTGGGTTTTGGGCCACTTTGGAAGGGGTGTTGGGCTGCACACAAAAGAGGCCTTTACGGTTACCCAGTTGACCGTTGGAGTATCAAACGAGCTCCAAATGGCACGAAACTTGACAGGCGGTCTACCGGTGCTATACCAAGGCCGCTTGGCAAACCTCGGGCCATTCCGAGAAAGTTTAACACCCGCTCACAAAAGAAGAGAAGAAGGGGACGCCGGGGAACATAGGAGTGCCGGATTGCAAAACGGACAACGGGGAAAAGGCTCGGATGCCTGAGACGAACACGTATGCAAAATGAAATGCACATGATGACATGATAAAATGCAACACGCAAGCAAATGACAAGGCAACAACGGTGAATAACTGGCGGACACCTGGCGCATCGAATCCGGGGCGTTACACTATCGCATAACATCTGATCGATGTCTTTCAACTTGAAGTTGAGACTCAAGAAGCCGAACTGATTCAGGCAACGAGTTCGAAGAGCTGGTGCCAGCAGTGGTAGCCAGTAACTCGAACACTACATCAAGACAGGACTTTGGGGTTGTCTCAGTGTCTTCAATATAGTTTTTATCAGCTTTCTTGGAGACCAACAAGGATGTCTCACTATCTTGAACCTTATCTGCATTACTTCCTTTACCGTTGCATAACAGGGTACTCTTCGCCAATATTTTATCCGCGTTCTAAAAGAGAAACAAACAAACACATCTCAGGTTTACAATGTAGTATATGAAACTCATTTTGGTAAACCAGTTCAGTAGTAAGGTGGACAGGATAACAGCATGAAACAAACATATATCTATGTAGTATGGTCACTGTATGATCTATATCATTCTAGTTTATGTTGCCAAATCAAGATAGATACAGTTCGAATCATATATATTTAAGACAAAGCAGCATAGACAGAATATAAGTGTGGGAAACTACACAGCAATAACAACACTTATAATGTGCATGGCATGAGAACATAACTCTTTATTCAATTGAAACTGAAATCAACATAGAGCAAGTTACAACAGCAAACAGCCAAACACGTTGAAGAAATAGGTTTAAAACATACCTGTTGCGCCATTGGAGTTTCAATTGCATCCTTCAAATTTGAAATTAGTTGGTATCAGTAAATACAGTGATGCAAGAGCAAAGTAGTATGAACCATAGCTATGGAACCTGACCTGAGAACAATTCTTCTTCTGCTTAAAGCATTGACTTCGGGTTCGGAGTGGTGGTCCTCATGATTTGGGCACTGCAGTTGCCTTACTAACTGCTCGTGTTTTGGTGCTCTGTGGTGGAGACGGTGCTGTGTCAACGGGAACTGGGTGTCTATCTGCTGGGGTTGGGGTTAGAAGGGGTGTAGCTGGTTCTCTGTCCAACTGGGTAGGGGTACAATCTACATGAGTGTGGGTTATGTGTGGTGGGGCTGGTTCTTGGGCAAGTACAACCGTGGTTCTATCTGCATCGGCATGTAGCACAATCTTTTATGAAGACCGTGTTTTTACTCCCACAGATACTGCCATCACTCCCTCCAATTGAAATGGCTGATAAACAAGAAAAGTAATTGAATGTACAAACATTGTAAGATAGACAGGTGCAATGGATAGTAGGGAAGAAAACAGGGCATGAAATAATTCACAGTTATGTTGTCTAAGCAAACAGAATAGCAGGACATAATTTCACATATATGATGGCTAATTAAACAGGATGCATGACACAATTTCACATGTATGATGGCCAACTAAACAGGATAGAATGACATACTTCAAAAATATGATGACTATGTAAACAGGATGACATGATATAACTATACGATGTGTCTATTAAAGTGGTTGGCATGCCATAAATCACAAACATGCCGTCGATGGAAACATGATGGCATGATATAATTCACGGATAGAATGAATAAGTTAAGATATGATGACTATGTAAACAGGATGAGATGATATAACTATATTATGTCTTTAGAAAATGGGTTGGCATGCCATAATTCAGATACATGTTGTCTATGTAAACATCATGGCAAGACATTATTCAAATATATGATTTATATACTAAGGAAGTGAGCAGAGGGCAATCGCATATATGATGTGTCAACTAAGGAGATGACATTCAATATTGTGTATATGATGTAAAAACTAAGCATTGCAATACAACATATGCATTATATGAGTAATATAACCCTACCAAGTTTGAGCATACACCTTAGGGGGATAATAGGACTGATCATCTACCTCTGAATCCTCCTCTGAAGAGCTATCTGTAACCAGCAAGATATCTGCTTCAGAAGGTAGCATTGTCTGCTCTGAAGACCTTGTTTTCACTCCAGATTTCTCCATCACCAATTCAAATGGCTGATGCACAGGAAGAGCAGTTGAATATACAAACATTGTCGACAAAAGCAATGAGAAATACAAAAAAATGACGGCATGATATAATTCACATATATGACGCTTGCCTAAAGAGCTTGGCATTGCATAATTCACATACATAATGCCTTGCGAAAAGATAACATTGCATAATTCACATATATAATGTCTTGCAACAAGATGGCATTGCATAATTCACATATATGGTAATTAGACACTAAACAGGTGGCATTCACACAAAGCATGTCTAAACTAAGCAAATGACATAGCAATGCAAGATACCATACGCACGATATGAGCAACATAACCCTGCCAAGTTAGGGCATGCACCTCGGGGGGGGGGGAATATGACTGGTCATCTATCTCTGAATCCTCCTCCGAGGAGCTATCGGTAACCAGCAAGACATGCGCTTCGTCACATAGCATTGTCTGCTCTGAAGACCTTGTTTCCACTCCAGATTTTTCCATGACTGTGCTGAATGGCTGATGCACAGGAAGAGTAATTGAATGTACTAAAATTGTTGACAAATTTAACACGTAATAAAAAAATGATGGCATGATATAATTCACATATAAGATGACTGGATAACCAGGGTGGCATTGCAAAATTCACATATATGATGCCTGGCTAGACAAGATGGCATTGCATGATTCACATATACGATAAAGAACTAAACAGATGGCATTGACACAAAGCATGTCTAAACTAAGCAGATGACATATTTAATGTATACAGTAAGCAATGCAAGGCACCATATGCATGATATTACCAACATCAGCATGCCAAGTTAGAGCGAAGACCTCATGGGGTAAATAGGAGTGGTCTTCTCCTTCTGAATCCCCCTCAGAACAGTTATCTTCCTCTTGATTACGATCCGAAATGGGTGGAGGGGGGCTGCCTTTGCGCCCACCATGGAACGACGTCTGCATGAATTTTTATTGCCACACAAGGCTTGTCTCTTTTGCTCTACATGATCAGTTCCATTGTGTACAATAACTGGCATGCATAGGAATAAAACATAGTGAGATTATGTAAGGAGTGCATGCACAAATCCGGAGTGATGGTAGCAAACTGTGGATAGATCCAAAACCAATGATAGCAGGCAGATAATAGCTTTAGTTAAAAATACAGATAATGGCTCCTTTAATGTTTGTTTGCACCCAACATGAAACTCATAGTAGACACTGAAGATTAACCAGATAGTAGACAGATAGTACTGATTGCTGCCCCAATATGTACCCCACAACCATTTAAAAACTCAAGTTTCAGCATTAGTTTGGACCTGACTTGGAGTCTAATAGGTGAACACGACGATAATGTAGCATGACATCATATTAAGCGACGCATAACGTAAGCAGACACGAAAGAGTGCAACCTCTCTTGCGGACCCGTGTAGTCCTCAAGGTCATCTGCTCAGTTGATGATGGTAATGCAGTTTTCGTGGCTGCCGGCGGCGGGGAAGAAGATCTGAGGCGCCGAAAGACAGTCTGGAGAGCGGATCCCTGCTGTGGTGAACCCTTCCATCATTGGAGCAGCTTAGCTGGGGTGGAACACAGCACCGCAGGAGCAGGACAAACCACACAAGGTTTTCTTTGACACATATCTGTAATAGAAGTAATTGAGTAAGGGCTTGTTTGAATTTGAGGATTCTAACAATGCAGGGATAGGAAATAGACAGGAATAGGATAGGAATGCACGTGGAAAATAGTGAATTTAAAAACAAAGGATTTCTGCCAATCTGGGTGTTTGATTCACAACAATTGGAAGATCACAGGATGCAAAAAAGCATGGTGAGATTAAGTCAAACCACAAGAAAATGTACGGTTATAATGATATTATGCTACTATCTCTTAGTCTTGTGCTTGATGAATAGGAATATGAAAAGGAGGAGAAGTGGAAATTAGAATTCCTATGGTTTTTCTTTCAAGGAGACACTAAAGGAACAAATCCTACAGTTTTCCTTTGCTCCATTCCTTTGCACCAAATTCATGAAAAGTAGTACCATAGGAAACTTTCCAATTCCGATGTTTTTCATTCACTTTTCCTTTCAAGCACTGGCGATTCTAATAGGCAGGCTTGAGCAAGGAAAATCCTACACTAAAAAAATGTTTTTGTGCTACTTCTATTACTTTGGACCCAGGCCACTGCCATACTAGCTCAACTCCCAGGCCCATCGACAAATGCACAGCTCAAACGCGCAGAGATAAATAATGATGGCATTCAAGAGAGTCCATCACGGATAGCTAAGTTGCCTGGTACCTCACTGCTTGTCATATAGTAGGACAAAATAATCGTATTTCCCGTTACTACGAGTGCTCAGTGGACAATATATATAACATGGAGAGTAAAAAAGAGATGCAACAAGTGTACAACCTCTTTGGCGAAGCCATGTCGATCTCAGCGTGATTGGGTTGGCCGGTGAGGTTGCTCCGGCTGACTTGGCTGTCGGAGGAGGGGAAGAAGATCTTAGGCGTCTGGAGATGGAGCTCGAGGTACTGCTCCGCTATGATGGAGGGTTTCATCGTTCGAGCAGCTCCGGTGAGTTGTACGACGCCGAGGCTGAAGCAGGACAAGAGAGACAATGAACAACATTAACATGAGTGGAATTCTAATAGCATCTCCAATACATGACGTAAAATACATAACCACAAAGTGCTAGATGTAAAATACATCAGCCGCTCATCTCTAAACTTAACTGTCGAAACTGAATTTAACTGTCGAAACTGAACTTAACTGTCGAAACTGAATTTAACTGTCGAAACTGAATTTTGCTGTCGAAACTGAACGCACTAGCAAGGTGAGGCTACACGTCGGTCGATTGACTTTTTCATCTCTGGTCAGTCAATTTTGCAGCCGTTGGATACGAAATCAAGGGCCTGCAGTTCATCTTCAACCTCCACCCCGCCTGAGCCGCCAGCCACCACGGGCCAAACAGCAGCCCCCCGCCGCCCGCGGCTGGCGGTGCGCCGCCCCGCCCGCCCCGAAAACACTCCCCACCGCCAGTCCGCCTCCGCCCCGGCCATCCCTCTAGCCCCCCCGTGCCGATCTTTTTCTCCGGAGATCCCCACACCACCGCCCCGCCAATGCCCCGCCACCGCCGGCGACCACCGCCTCCATCCTGAACCCTAAGATAGATAGTGGAGTACCTCTCCGGCGAGCCCCCCTCCCCACTGCGGCTGGTTCTTCCTTCACCCCGGCGAGCCCCCCCACCCCCTGAAAATCGACTAACCCAAAAGTCGATTCAGTCGACTGAAGTGTAGCTAAATCAGAGCAGCATCGCAAGCAAGAGCAATAGCAAGAGCAGACCAGGCAGGGGACCGAGAGCAAGAGCAGAGCAGCAGCGCAAGCGAGAGCTAAAGCAGCAGCAGCTCCTACTGATGTAGACATCGCCGTCGAGGGAGCGACATCATGGAGGAAGTGGCCGGCGACGCCGCCGTGGATGGAACCGCGCCGTGTCGGCTCGGGACCGAGCGCCGATAGCACCGTGAGATTGAATCAAGAAGAAAATGCGGCGATTAGTGTACAACCTCTTTGGTGGCGCCGATTAGGCAGCAGCTTCATCCGAGGAAACGGTGATGATGATGCTCTTCCGGTGGTGCAGGTGAAGACGGTGATGTGGGAATGGAGGTGGCGCGAAAGACGAGGGGGACGCCGGGGCAGCTCCTTGGAGGTGGAGGACGGGGTGGCTGAACCGGCGGGACGATGAGATCAACGACGGATCCTCATCTGGTACGGTGGATGAGGGACGTCGAGGTGTTGCTGTGGAAGACATCGTCGGGGAAGAGGCTCCAGCTGGGTGGCGGACGGAGCAGGGTGTGGGGTTTCGTCACGGGTTTTCGCGGCCTCGGTGTACGAATGGGTGGGCGGATGGGATTGCAGTGGGGAACCATGGCTTAGAGACGCGCTTGTCCGAAATGTGGGGTAAGTTACGAAATTACCCCCACCGATTTGAGGCGGTTCTTTCGGTTCAGGGGTACCACGGGCATTTCGCGTGTCGGGACTTCACAGGAGGTGGGAGTTTTCGCACGCGTTGTAATTTCGGAATAGAAAGGCACAGGTTGAGATGGAGGGAGTTGTCGGAGCACAACGAGACAAAGATATATCTTAAATATTTTGGGCTAACAAGGCGCCGGTTGAAGAGGCGGGAGTTTTGCAGCATGATAAACAGAGACGCTAGCTTGAATTTTCGGCATAACAAGGCGCGGCTCGAAATTTCGGATGAACAAGCTTAACGTGTACCCAAAAAAAGACAATTTGCAGCTCAACACGCACAACAGACACACAAACACCATTTAGACTAGAGTAAGGTACACGTGCATTGCACGCATGAGATTTGGCAACCAAATTATGAATAAATACCACCTTATAGCATGCAAGCTTTGAGTCATATATGCATGATGTAGATGCTCGTTTAATTCTTATAGTTCATTTCATTCAAAATCATCTAGTTTTTATAAGAAAGCTAATCTATTTTAAGATTAATGGAATTGTGCGTTGTAAGGCATAAAGTAAAAACAAATAATGGCATGCCTCTGGATGGAAATCCGCACCCGTTGCCTGGAAATCTTGTGAATGATAACTTGATGTTTGTTCTTCCACCTTATCCGATGATTGGCTAGAATGATGCGCCTGTTCCTCCTCTAGTGGATCAAAACAATGACGCTGCTGGGGATGGTTGGGGGCATGCAAATTGGGGAGACAATGATGAGGAGCTCCCACAGCAGCCTCAACCTGCACTGCCGGAACAGGATCAGATTTCAATTGTCATCGATCAGCCAGAGGGATCTGTTTATGTGGAGCAACATGTGGAAATTCTGATGGCGGATCATCAGGAGATGCAGCAAGATCACCAGTTTCAGGACAATGTGCAACAGCTTGTTGAGGACAATCCATTAGCAATTGTTCCTTATCAACCACCTGTTGTTCAGCAGCATCAGTTAATAATTGGTATGGCAAGGATTGTGGCTGGGCCACCTCTACCTCTAGAGATGATTTGGAAGAGATTTTTTGAGAATCTTTTGCCTGAGTTTGTGGTCAAGAAGGTGCCGAGGCCAATCTTCTTCAAGCCTCTTGGGATAGTGACATACTCCAAGCGCTCTTGGACCATTGCCTTTGATGATTCCCAAAGGAGCTCTTCGCTGGTTCCAACTCTGCATAACAGTTTGGTTCTGCGGAGGCCTTTTGTGGCCAAACGACCTGTTGCAAGAGCTCTCTTCGGAAGTTCTCCTGAAGAAGTTACCTCTGATGATGTCACTGTTGGTGTGGAGATGGATGTACCTGGTGATTTGCAAACACAAGATGTTGTGCCTCAAGTCCTGGAGGAGATCTCTTCCTCTGTTGTGGTTTTTGCTTCTGCGCAGGTCAAGGACAAGAAGCAGGCGTGAAGAAAGAAGCCAGTGGCCCCTTTGGTGGATACTTCTGTTAGAAGATGTACAAGAAGCGCGGCAAAACTTGATGGGTTTAAACCTGTCAGTTTTGAGCAGCTTTCTTTCCAGCCCACCAAGAGGCGTCCAAGGTCCAAGCCCATCCCTGAGAAGGCCCAGTCCAAGCCTGAAGATGTTGATGCTAATGCCAGCACCACTGAAGAAGCTCCTCCGCCCATGCCGATCAATGTGCTGCAAGCAATCGGAGCGGAGCTGGAGATCGACCAGATCCTTCTGTCCAAGGATAAGCTTATGGCTAATCCCAAGGATGATTCCTCCTCCAGTGGTGATTAAATGTCGCTGTTTATCTCTTTAGATAGGTGTAGCGAGCCTGTTAAATTTGCTGTCGTTCTGCTACTTCTAAACTTTATGCTCTGCACTTTGGTCTGGTTGACTTTTGGTTGTTATGGCGTGGTTTGTGTGACATTATATGTCATGCAATGGCTGTTATTCTGCTACTGGTTATATTATGTATCAAATATCTACGCGTAATTGGAAGGTGCTTTGTTGGAACGTTCGAGGCCTCAACTCTGAATCACGTCAATGTTCCGTTAGAGAGAAAATCTCTGAAAGTTAGTGTGCCATTGCCTGCTTGCAAGAAACTAAGTTATCTGATTGTTCCCGTTCCTTAGTTAAGGTAGTATGTCTTGTGGGCTCTGATCAATTTATTGATTCACCTTTAGGAGGGGCCTCAGGAGGGATTCTGACAGTTTGGCGTTCTGATATCTTTAAGGGTGTGTTAATTGAAGTTAAGCCTTTTGGTATTGTCATCAGTTTTACCTCAGTGCATAATAACGAACAATGGTTCTTAGTTAATGTGTATGGGCCCTGTCAGGGTGAGATGAGGGACGATTTTGTCAACTGGTTGTATAATCTGCAAGTGGAACTTGAACAAAAATGGTTGGTAGTGGGCGACTTCAATTTCATCAGATCCATGGAAAATAGAAATTTACCAGGAGGGGACGTTAATGATATTTTTATCTTTAACGAGATCATTGGTCATTTAGGACTGCTTGAACTTCCACTAAAAGGTAGAAGATTCACCTGGTCTAACATGCAGGATTTCCCTCTTTTGGAACAACTAGACTGGTTTTTTACTTCTGCTAGCTGGATAAATCATTATCCCATGACACAAGTGGCCCCTCTTGCGAGAACAACGTCTGATCATGTTCCATGTATTATCACTATCAGCACCTCAATTCCTAAAGCCCATATTTTCAGGTTTGAAAACTATTGGGTGCATCAGCGTGGTTTCATGGGTTGTGTGAGGGAGGTCTGGAGCAAGCCCTCGCATAAACTCCATATATCTGCAGTCATTATGGACAAATTGAAATCAATGAGGTTTGCTTTAAAGAAATGGCAGAATGGGCTCTCACACATTAAATTTTTAATTGAAAAGTGCAATTGGGTAATTCTATGGCTGGATGATTTAGAGGATTGGAGGCCTCTGTCTATACCAGAGAACAACTTCAGGAAATTATGCAAGTTGCATCATGAGCACCTTTTGCATTTGCAATTTTTATACTGGAGGAAAAGGTGTACTATCAGATATATTAAGGTGGGAGAAGAGAATTAAAAATTCTTCCAGGCCATGGCAACAGAGAGGTATAGAAAAAATTCTATTGCTAGCCTGCATTTGGCTGATGGGACAATCTCTTCAGATCATGGGAAGATTGCTAAGGAATTCTTGGTAACTTTCAAAGGAAGAATGGGAACTATCAAACCTATTGTCCTGGGGAATGACATCCTTTCTTTGATTCCAAGAATTCAAGGTCTTGAGGTGCTCACAAAACCTTTTAATCTGAATGAGATTGAAAAGGTCATCAAAGAAATGCCAATTGATAAAGCACCTGGACCAGATGGTTTTAATGGTATGTTTATGAAGAGATGCTGGTCAATTATCTCTTCTGACTTTGTTCAGTTGGTCAATGAGTTTCATGCTGGAACTGTAATTTTGGAAAATCTCAATGAAGCCTTTATAACTTTAGTCCCAAAGAAGCAATCACCTGAGGGTGTGGGAGATTTCAGGCCAATCTCTTTGACAAGTGTAGGACTTAAGTTTCTGACAAAGCTGGCTGCCAATAGGTTTCAGGAGGAAATCACCAAATTTGTGCATAAGAATCAATATGGCTTCATTAAATCAAGGACAATTCAAGATTGTATTGCATGGACTTTTGAATATATCCATCAATGCAATCAGTCAAGGAAGCCAATTCTTTTGCTTAAGCTTGATTTTGAAAAAGCTTTTGACACCATTCAGCATGAGGCAATCTTGAGAATTCTTGTGGCAAAGGGGTTTGATAACAAGTGGATCACTTGGATTCAACAATTGTTAACTTCTGCAACATCCTCAACCCTGCTAAATGGTGTGCCTGGAAGTCACTTCAAGTGCAAATGTGGTGTTAAGCAGGGAGATCCTATCTCTCCTTTGCTTTTTGTTATTGCAGCTGATCTTTTGCAAACAATGCTCAATGATTTATTGCTTAGGGGCCAGCTAGATTTACCTTTTCCAACACATGATCCTTTTTATCCTGTGGTTCAGTATGCTGATGTCACCTTGCTATTTGCAAATGCTGACCTGGCTCAGTTGGAGGCTCTTAAAACAGTGCCCAATTCCTTTTCAATGGCAACTGGGTTGCAAATCAACTTCCATAAATCTTCAATGTACCCCATCAATGTTGAAGCCTCAGTTGCTTCTGCACTTGCTGCTTTTTTTGGCTGCCAGTTAGGCTCTATGCCTTTCACTTATTTGGGACTACCTGTTGGAACCACTAGGCCAAAAATTGTTGACGTACTCCCTTTGGTAGATTGCATGGAAAGAAGGCTAACTGCTAGTTCCTGGTTTCTACCTCAAGGTAGCAGACTCCAGTTGGTAAATTCAGTAATATCTTCTTTGCCCATTTTCTTTCTTTGTAGTCTATCTTTACCAAAGGGCATTCTAAAGCAGTTAGAAAGGATTCAAAGGCAGTGCCTATGGAGGAAATATGGTCAGGAAAAGGGTCATTCTTTGGCTGCTTGGCCCCTTGTCTGCAGACCCAAGAAGAAGGGGGACTTGGAATTCTGAATTTGGAATTGCAAAATGATGCTTTGTTGCTCAAGTAACTGAATAAATTCTATAAGAAAGCTGATGTGCCATGGGTCAGCCTGGTGTGGGATTCTTACTACTATCAAAGAGTTCCACATGACACCACATTATGTGGCTCTTTTTGGTGGAGAGACATTTCTAAGTTAATGGATAAATATCGAGCTGTAACATCTGTAACTGTTGGCAAAGGAGATTTAGTGCTTTTTTGGTCTGATCATTGGGAGATTGGATATTCCTGTATCCCTCTGCAGGAAAGATTTCCACGACTCCATTCTTTTTGCCTTCAGAAGAACCTTTCTGTTAAGGAAGTGCTACTGGCAGGAAATTTGCAACAAATGTTCACTTTGCCTTTGTCAGAACTGGCTTTTAGGGAGTTCAATCAGCTTACTTCTATGTTATCTGGGAGACAATTGGATGATGCTTGTGATGATAGGTGGACTTGGAGACATGGGGAAAAGGGTGAGTATTCTGCAAAGAAATTCTATGAGTTTGTACACCAGCCTGTCATTGCCAATCCAATACTGAACTGGGTTTGGAAAAGCTGCTGTACAATGACAGTTAAAATGTTTGCTTGGTTGGTTATTATGGATAGAGTAAACACCAAGGATATGATTCAGCGAAGACAGTGGAAAATTAATGATGGACCTGGTTGTGTCCTCTGCCCCACTGGAGTTCTGGAAGATAGGAATCATCTATTCTTCCAATGCAATTTTAGTATGAGGATTTGGAACTTCTTGCAGATACCCTGGTTGAATAGCAATGATATGGTGCAAATTGCCTTACATGCAAGGAAGGAATTTGATAAACCATTTTTTGCAGAGGTGGTCTTTATTGCCTGGTGGAACATCTGGAAAGTGCGCAATGACAAGGCTTTTAGACATGTCCATCCAACTTTTAGACAATGGCTAAATGGGTTCATTCATGATATCTCCCTTCTTTCCCACAGGATCAAGGCCAGATTCAAGGATGATCTCCTAAAATGGATTGATTTTCTGCCTCTTTGAATTTTCGCTCCAATTGTAACATCTTTTCTTTCTTAGGTTTGTAGCTTTATTACTCTTTCTTTTATTCTGTTCCCCCTCTTGAGGAACTTCGTAATTACTTCCTGTTATTTATTAATAAAATGATGTGGGGTGTAAGCCCTGTAGTCTTCATGGTCAAAAAAAAACTCATGTAGAAAAACATTTGGGCAATTCTGATATGGAAGATTCTAGAACAAATAAGAAGTGCTTGTGTTTTGATGTTTCTGCATTATGCTTAAGTTCAACCATGGAGTCTTCTAGATTATACATGTGACGAAATCTGGTGGAATCTAGATGATATCCAACGGCCAGTAGTGCTCAAATTTGCCATCTTTGGACCATCGGATTCGCCTCATCCAACGACCATCTTTCAAATTTAAAATTACCCGCACACAATATAAAAAAATATAAAATATAATATATAGATATATATAGGGGTATAGATATAGATATGTGATGCGAAAGCCGCCCATCATCTCCAGTTAGAATAGTGTGTCCATGCACTGATGCGACGTGGCCAAATGATGTCTGCCATCGGTATCTCAAATTCAAATCAGTTTGACCTTGTTCAATGTGTATACATTACAACATGCTCGTTTCCAAACCACACCGCGCAGATCTCCATTATATTCATGCATGCATGGGTTTCGAACATTAGGATCTCTTATTCAAATATTTGAATTCAACTTTACATTGATTATGACCTCACCTATTCTTTTACACCCATACAGTAGTCTTCTCTTTATAATTGTACCACTAACTTTCTCTCGTGCATGCATGCACACACACTACCAGTCGCATTATCCATCGCACGCACGCAATCTTTTTCTTCAGATCGGTCTCCCGTGAAGGCACACACCCACACACACACCCCTCTCCATCATATCGGGCATTCTTTATCTCTCACGCGTGCATGCGCAACAATCGATGTTCCTCTATGTATGTGTGTATATAGCTAGGTGAGGGAGTCCTGGACTAGGGGGTGTCCGGACAGCCGGACTATCATCGTCCGCCGGACTCCAAGACTACGAAGATACAAGATTGAAGACTCCGCCCTGTGTCCGGATGGGACTTTCCTTGGCGTGGAAGGCAAGCTTGGCGATACGGATATGTAGATCTCCTACCATTGTAACCGACTCTGTGTAACCCTAGCCCTCTCCGGTGTCTATATAAATCGGAGGGCTTTAGTCCGTAGGACATAACCTCCATTACAACAATCATACCATAGGCTAGCTTCTAGGGTTTAGCCTCCTTGATCTCGTGGTAGATCCACTCTTGTACTACCCATATCATCAATATTAATCAAGCAGGACGTAGGGTTTTACCTCCATCAAGAGGGCCCGAACCTGGGTAAAACATCGTGTCCCTCGTCTCCTATTACCATCCGCCTAGACGCACAGTTCGGGACCCCCTACCCGAGATCCGCCGGTTTTGACACCGACATTGGTGCTTTCATTGAGAGTTCCACTGTGTCGTCACCGATAGGCTCGATGGCTTCTTTAATCAACAACGCTGTCCAGGGTGAGACTTTTCTCCCCGGACAGATCTTCGTATTCGGCGGCTTCGCACTGCGGGCTAATTGGCCATCTGGAGCAGATCGAAAGCTACGCCCCTGGCCGTCAGGTCAGGTTCGTAAGCCTAAACTTCACGGCCAACATCCGCGGGGACTTGATCTTCGACGGGCTCGAGCCACAGCCGAGCGTGCCGCACTGTCACGATGGGCATGATCTAGCTCTGCCACCGGACAGTGTCTTGGTGGCCGCACACAAATCCGCTCCGGCCCTTAGTCCGGAGCCGATCGCCTAGATCGAGGACCGGTGGCTGGACACCGCCTCGGGGGCTGCAACTTCCATGGTGATGGAACCGAACACTAACCTTGTCCCTTGCAAAGCTCGTGACTCCGAGGTGCCGGACTCCCTGCCGGACTCCGAACCTCCCGCGCCCCTGCCAATCGAATCTGATTGGGCGCCGGTCATGGAGTTCACCACCTCGGACATCTTCCAACACTCTCCCTTTGGCGACATCCTAAATTCGCTAAAACATCTCTCGCTATCCGGAGAGACCTGGCCGGACTATGGCCAGGACGGTCGGGATACGGACGACAAAGAAATTCAAAGCCCACTCACCACCCACTTTGTAGCCACTGTCGACAATCTAACAGACATGCTAGACTACGACTCCGAAGACATCGACGGTATGGACGACGATGCCGGAGACGAATAAGAACCAGCGCCTACAGGGCACTGGAAGACCACCTCGTCATATGACATATACATGGTGGACACCCCAAAAGAGGGGGACGGCGAAGAAGCAGCGGAGGCAGATTCCTTAAAGAAACAGCCCAAGCGCCGATGTCAGCGGCGCCGCTCTAAATCCCGCCACAGCAAGAATGGAGATTCAGGCACAGGAGATAATAATACCCCAGAAAGTGCCGAAGACAATCCCCTCCAGCAAGATTCAGCGCAGGAGGATGCAGAAGCAAGCCCTCACGAGAGAGCGGCAGATGAAGAGGTCGAGGATGATAATTACATACCTCCCTCCGAAGACGAGGCAAGCCTCAACAACGACAAATTTGTCGTGCCCGAGGATACCGTCGAACAAGAGCGTTTTAAACGCAGGCTTATCGCCACGGCAAATAGCCTAAAGAAAAAGCAGCAGTAGCTTCAAGCTGATCAAGACCTGCTGGCCGATCGATGGACCGAGGTCCTCGCGGCCGAAGAGTACAAACTCGAACGCCCCTCCAAAAGCTACCCAAAACGCAAGTTGCTCCCCTGATTAGAGGAGGAAGCATACATACCTTCATCACCAGCGCACAATATGGCCGACCGACCACCCCATGGTCGCGACAGAGAGGCATCTAGGCCCTCCACCAAGACCGTACCCCGGCATCGCTCCAAAAGTACGAAGCCAAGAGGGAACGCACCGGACTTGCAAGATATATTGGAGGACAAAGCAAGGCAATCCAGATCCATCTATGGATCACGTGGGCGTCCCACGACCCACGACGAATACCATCGCGCCGGATACAACAACTCCGGCTGGGCCGAACACAGCAGACAACGCTCACTCGAGCTACATCATGATATTGCTCAACATAGAGGCGCCGCACACCCGCTATGCTTCACTGACGAAGTAATGGATCATCAAATCCCTGAAGGGTTTAAACCCGTAAACATTGAATCCTACGATGGCACAACAGACCCCACGGTTTGGATCGAAGATTATCTCCTTCACATCCATATGGCCCGCGGCGACGATCTCCACGCCATCAAGTATCTCCCACTCAAGCTTAAAGGACCAGCTCGGCATTGGCTTAACAGCTTGCCCGCAGAGTCAATTGGGTGTTGGGAAGACCTGGAAGCCGCATTCCTCGACAACTTCCAGGGCACATATGTGCGACCACCAGACGTCGATGACCTAAGCCACATAATTCAGCAGCCAGACGAATCGGCCAGACAATTTTGGACACGGTTCTTAACAAAGAAAAATCAAATCGTCGACTGTCCGGATGCAGAGGCCCTCGCAGCCTTCAAACATAACATCCGCGACGAGTGGCTAGCCCGGCACCTAGGAGAGGAAAAGCCGAAATCCATGGCAGCCCTCACATATCTAATGACCCGCTTCTGTGCGGGAGAGGACAGCTGGCTAGCTCATAGCAACAACCTCTGTAAAAATTCTGGCAGTCCGGATACCAAGGACCACAATGGCAGGTCGTGTCAAAGCAAAAATAAACGCCGCATTAACGGCGACGACAAGGAGGATACGGCAGTCAACGCCGGATTCCGAGGCTCTAAACCCGGTCAGCGGAAGAAGCCATTCAAAAGAACCACTCCGGGTCCGTCCAATTTGGACCGACTACTCGACCGCTTATGCCAGATACATGGCACCCCCGAAAAGCTAGCTAATCACACCAACAGAGATTGTTGGGTATTCAAGCAGGCGGCAAGTTAATTGCCGAAAACAATGATAAGGGGCTTCACAGCGACGACGAGGAAAAGACCCGACCGCCGAACAATAGAGGACAGAAGGGTTTCCCCCCACAAGTGCGGACGGTGAACATGATATACGCAACCCATATACCCAAGAGGGAGCGGAAGCGTGCACTAAGGGACGTATATGCGATGGAGCCAGTCGCCCCGAAGTTCAATCCATGGTCCTCTTGCCCGATCACTTTCGATCGAAGAGACCATCCAACCAGTATCCGCCATGGCGGATTCGCCGCATTGGTTTTAGACCCAATCGTCGATGGATTTCACCTCACGAGAGTCCTGATGGACGGTGGCAGCAGCCTGAACCTGCTTTATCAGGATACAGTGCGCAAGATGGGCATAGACCCCTCAAGGATTAAACCTACAAAGACGACCTTCAAAGGCGTCATACCAGGTGTCGAGGCCAATTGTACAGGATCAGTCACACTGGAAGTGGTCTTCGGATCCCCGGACAATTTCCGGAGCGAGGAGTTAATCTTCGACATAGTCCCATTCCGCAGTGGCTATCATGCCCTGCTCGGACGAACCGCGTTTGCAAAGTTCAACGCGGTGCCGCATTACGCATACCTCAAGCTCAAGATGCCAGGCCCTCGTGGAGTCATCACGGTCAACAGAAATACGGAACGCTCCCTCCGAACGGAGGAACACACAGCGGCTCTCGCGGCAGAAGTACAGAGCAGCCTTTTAAGGCAACTTTTGAGTCCGGCCGTTAAACGGACGGACACGGCCAAATGGGCCCGGAGCAACATCAACCAAGACCACCTGGCACGTTTCGAGCACGCGTAGCAATGCGGCCCCAACCCTAGCCCTTGCATAATTGCAAGGCCAACCCTCCGCTTACATCATTACGCTCTGGAGATACCATGGGCCTAGGGGGAGTGGCACGACCACAACAGACCCAGAGTGCGGCTCGACCACACCAAGGGCTCCCAAGTGTGTCACTCTTTTTATTTTTCTTTTTATACAGGACTCCATTTACCAGAAGCCCTGCCCGGCGGTGGACCCGCCGAACTCACGATGCAATAGCCAGGGAAGAAAGAAGGCTGCGATTAAAATTCAGGTGGTCTCCATTATGAGCATTAAATTCGATTATATACACCAGTCTGCAGCCCACCCCTGGAGGCGGACATATTTATTTAGTCCAATCCCTTGCTTACCGCACTATTTGTATCCTTCCGCACTCATAGCAGAATTCCTTGAATAAATAATGCAGCATTTTTTTGCCTATTATTGCATTACTTTACACATATGTTCATTAATGACATCTCGCACCCGTATATTTTGGTACGGCCGAATACACCAGGGGCTTATGTTCCCTGCATTATGGTGTGATAATTCCGAACACTTTCACAAGTGCGGCACCCCGAACTTATAGCATTATATGAATCGGCTCCGAATCATGTCTTGGGTCAATAGTTGGGTTTGCCCGGCTCCCACGTTTTGGTGCCTTACATTCTGTTCTGTCGGCTAAGGTGGCACTGGGAGAACCACTGCGATTGCGCCCCGGTTGAGCTGGGCGAGCGCCTCAGTGGAGAAAGCTAAAACTGACTGGCATGATAAGGCGAGAGACTGGTCGCTGTTCGAGAGGTCTTTTCGGGTCCCTAAAGACCTATGCCGCTTCGAGCGAAGTATCGGATAATGTCCGACGAAGGCGTGCATAGCGCCCCAAATTCGGTCTTCCGAATACTAGGGGCTTCGCCGAAATTTAAAATTATAGAATTCTATGGCTAAGTGAGAGTGTTCAAGCATTATAAGTCCGGTTGCCTTGTTCGTTGTGTTGAGCGCCTCCCTAGATGGACCCAAAAATGGGAACAAGAGTGCTCAAGTTTACCCCGAACACCCCAGCACTCATGGCTTGGGGGCTGAAGCCAACGACTTGCCATCTCTCAGATTTCATAAACGGCCGCACAGAAGGTAATATTTTAAATTAAACAAGCGTTGCATAGCGCATATGAACAAAGTTTTCAGCGCACAGGATAATACATAGCGAGTTTACTCAATAATTACATCTCTGGGGCACTCATCCGCAATATTGCGGGCACCCTTCAGGACAGTCTTATAGTACATTTCGGGCGTACGATACTCCTTGCCCGCTGGCGGCGGATCAGTAAGAAGCCTCTCCGCATCCAGCCTGCCCCAGTGCACCTTTGTGCGGGCAAGGGCCCGACGAGCACCTTCAATACAGGCGGAGCGCTTGATGACATCCACCCAGGGGCACGCATCCACCAGCCGCCGTATGAGGCCGAAGTAGCTCCCAGGCATGGCCTGTCCAGGCCACAGCCGGACTATAAGGCCCTTCATGGCCTCCTCAGCTACCTTGTGGAGCTCGACCAGCTGCTTCAGCTGGTCGCTAGGGGACACCGGATGGCCGGCCTCAGCGTACTGAGACCAGAAGACCTTCTCCGTTGAGGTCCCCTCCTCGCCACAGTAGAATGCGGCAGCATCAGATACACTACGAGGCAGATCTGCAAACGCCCCTGGAGAGCTCCGAATTCGGGTAAGTGTCAGGTAGTTTACATTAACATGCTTGCTTTGCATGAAAAATGCCTTACCTGCCGCTATTTTCTTCATATCCTCAACTTCCCGAAGGGCCTTACGGGCCTCGGCCTTGGCGGACTTGGCACTTTCGAGAGCCGAGGCGAGCTCGGACTCTCGAGTCTTTGAGTCGCGCTCCAAACTCTCATGCTTCTCCATGAGAGCCTGGAGCTCTTGCCGCACCTCCGCCACTCGTGCCTCCTACTTTTCTCGCTCTGCCCGTTCCGCGGCCGCATTGCGTTTGGCCGCGGACACAGCCTCCTTCAGGGTTGCCACCTCATTTGTGGCCCCTGCAGTACCCACGTTATCCTTGTTAATTTTATTGCAACCGAAATCCTTTTCTGTAAGGTAAAAATTCAAAGTGGTGCTACTCACCTTCTTTGTCCTTGAGCTGCCTCTTGGCATGGCCGAGCTCTCGCTCGGACCGCTCGAGATCTTGCTTCAATGCACCAACCTCCGCAGTCAGTGCGGCAGAGGTCAGCAGCGCAGCCTGCAAACCCATATTGACATAATTTATTAGCAACCCTGCGTATATCTTTTCAGATCCTCAGTCCGGCTTTTCTTTCCGAACACCGAACCGAGCATCAGGGGCTACTGTCTATGCGGTATTACATTACATAATTTTAACTTCTTACCTCGAAGCCTATTAGAAGGCTACTGTAGGCTTCGGTCAGCCCGCTCTTGGTGAGCCGAACCTTCTGAATCACCGCACTCATAACAGTGCGGTGTTCTTCCTCAATGGAGGCACCTTGGAGCGCCTCCAGCAAGTTGTCCAGCGCCTCCGGTTGGACGGAGGCCACCGGTGTCACGGTCTTGCCCTTCTTGCGAAGGGGCCGCTTGCCGGACTCCGGAACCACTGCAGGTTCCGGCGCAAAGTCCGGCGCAAAGTCCGGGAGGCTGCCTTGCGGCGCCTCCGGAGCCTCCTCCTGATGGGTCCCTTTCTGGGATCCCACCTCGGCGTCCTCATCGGCGCGAGGGGTGGAGGCAGTCGGGATGGAATCCACATCTGACGGAGCCAACGACCCGCTTGATGAAGCGGGGAGATCATCGTCGGCCGGACTGCAGGCAGCATGTGGCATTAGAAGGACACTATGCGACACAAAAGAGAAATTACAAATCATTCAGGGATCCGGATACTTACGATCTCGCCTGAGGCCTGGCCCTTGAGGGCCACTCTTCACCGCCAACGTTGGTGTTGGCGGAGCTGTCCGGGGGAATAGTTCTTCCCCTCTTGGACCCTTCGGCCTCCCCTGTTGGGGAAGCCTTCCTTTTCCTTTCTCCCTCCTCTGGGAGAGAGTCCTCTTCCTCCTCGTCGTCTTCGGGGGAGGAGTCCGCCTCGGAGTCGTCGGAGACCTGAAAACGGGAACTCTTTCGAGTGCCCGTGGCCACCTTCTTGGCCTTCTTCTCCGGCACCACGTGCGGTGCCGGAACCAGTAGCCCCGCTAGACGGGCGTCCACTGGGTCTTCTGGCATGGGAGCCAGGCAGATAAGCTGCTCGGCCTTCTTCATCCATTCCTGTCAAAGGAAAAGGGAGATTGAAACCCGCTTAGAATCAATCTATTAACAATAAGTGTCCCTTAAAGGGGTAGAATCACTTACCTCATCAGCTGGACGCTGCGAGTGAAATCCGCGATATTCCGTCGCGGATGCAGGGGCTTCGGCGCCCTTAAACATCACCCTCCAGGCGCCTTCGTACGTCGTGTCGAAGAGCCCGCTCAACGCCTGGTGCTGTTCTGGATCAAACTCCCACAGATTGAATGCCCGTTCTTGGCATTGGAGAATCCGACGGACGAGCATGACTTGGACCACGTTAACCAGCCTGAGCTTCTTATTCACCAGCTTCTGGATACAGGCTTGGAGTCCCGTCAGCTCCTTCGAATTACCCCACAGCAAGCCCTTCTCTTTCCAGGAGGTGAGCTGCGTAGGGATTCCAGATCTGAACTCGGGGGCCGCCGCCCATGTAGGGTCGCGCGGCTCGGTGATATAGAACCACCCTGACTGCCACCCCTTGACGGATTCCACGAAGGCCCCTTCGAACCAAAGGACGTTGGGCATCTTGCCCAACATGGCGCCTGCGCACTCCGCTTGAGTGCCCTTCACTACCTTCGGCTTGACATTGAAGGTCTTGAGCCACAAGCCGAAGTGGGGCTGGATGCAAGGAAGGCCTCGCACACGACGATAAACGCCGAGATGTTGAGGATGAAGTTCGGCGCCAGATCATGGAAATCCAGGCCGTAGTAGAACATGAGCCCCCGGACAAAGGGGTGAAGTGGAAAGCCCAGTCCGCGGAGGAAGTGGGGAGGAAAACGACCCTCTCATGGGGCCTGGGGGTGGGGATGAGTTGCCCCTCATCGGGCAGCCTGTGCACGACGTCGGCGGAAAGGTATCCGGCGCTGCGCAGCCTTGTGATGTGCTCCTCCTTAACGGTGGAGGCCAGCCACTTGCCTCCCGCTCCGGACATTGTCGGAGAAGGTCGAGACGAGATGCGCGAACTTGGGCATTGGAGCTCGAGTGCGCGGAGATGGATAAGAAAAGGAGGAAGAAGGCGTGGGTGAAAAGGTGAATCCTTATCCCTTATATATAGGCGGGCGAAGACTATTCGTCCCCCACTAGCCTGGTAAAACTCGCTTATCTCCCAAGCGCCACCATCAATGGCGCGGTGGGGTTACCCATGTCCGTATTGATGAGAATCCCGGAATAAGGGGAACACGATCTCTGCTTCGACAAGACGTGCCAAGGAAACCGCTTCGCTAAATGTGTTGAGGTGGTATAATAAAAAACGATTCAAGTAAAGGCTTGGTAGTGGTGTGATGTCATGCCGCAAAATATGTCAGCACATTGAACTTGTGTACATTTTATTCTCTCTATGGTGGAATGTGGAATTTATTTTGCAGAGCCAGACACTATCCTGGTGTTCACAATCTTCTTTGGATTATTCGGAGGAGGAACCCGCCTTGCAATGCCGAACATTATGTGCGCCGGACTCATCGTCATTGAAGCCAGGTTCAGGGGCTACTGAGGGAGTCCTGGACTAGGGGGTGTCCGTACAACCGGACTATCATCGTCCGCCGGACTCCAAGACTACGAAGATACAAGATTGAAGACTCCGCCCCGTGTCCGGATGGGACTTTCCTTGGCGTGGAAGGCAAGCTTGGCGATACGGATATGTAGATCTCCTACCATTGTAACCGACTCTGTGTAACCCTAGTCCTCTCCGGTGTCTATATAAACTGGAGGGCTTTAGTCCGTAGGACATAACCTCCATTACAACAATCATACCATAGGCTAACTTCTAGGGTTTAGCCTCCTTGATCTCGTGGTAGATCCACTCTTGTACTACCCATATCATCAATATTAATCAAGCAGGACGTAGGGTTTTACCTCCATCAAGAGGGCCCGAACCTGGGTAAAACATCATGTCCCTCGTCTCCTATTACCATCCGCCTAGATGCACAGTTCGGGACCCCCTACCCGAGATCCGCCGGTTTTGACACCGACACTAGGTCTTTCATAGTTTTCCACACAAACCGATCAATCGATATATCCAGTGAGGTCTCACCCTCTTTCCCACGTCCACATCGATCAATCTATACCTCTCTATATAGGATTAACATATATAGCTAATACACCCACATTAATTATATATCCAACGTCCCCCTCTCATCATCCTTGCCTTCCGCTTCATCTCTCAGACGCATGCACAATGGCGAAGACAGGGGGCAGTAAGGGCCCTGCCCCCCTAACATCACTATATATCGAGGCTAATATGAATGTGATCATTAGACAATTGCTGCTAAAAATGGTTTAAGTTCATGAATTGACCCTCCTCGTAAAGGATTAGCAATGCTTGGCCCCCTAGCTCATTTATTTTTCATGGCTCCGCCACTGCGTGCAACAGCACACGTGTTCGCCCCCTCTCTCTAAATATCGATCTCGCACTTGTGCATTCCTTCATAGTCTCCCTCCACTCGGCCCCTCGCACCATCTTCTAGCCCCCCCACTGGATTTTGCCATATGTACAATCTAGCAGACTCCATGGTTGAACTTAAGCATAATGCACAAACCTCAAAACAACAGTGGTTCTCTTTTGTTGTAGAATCTTCCGTATCATAACTGCCCAAACTTTTTTTCTAGTTGAATTGCCATTATTTGTTTTTACTTTATGCTTTACAACGCACAATTCCATGAATCATAAAATATATTAAGGGCTTCTTTGATTCAAAGGATTCTCAAAGGAATTTTGGAGGATTCTAATCATTAGGAATTTTTCCTATCTTGGTTGTTTGATTCGTAGGATTGTAAACCATAGGAATTTTTCCATATGATTCATTTGCACTAGATTTCATAGGAAACATCCCATCCACTCAAACCTCTTTGAAAGAATTCTACGTTTTTTCTATGCACAATCAAACACTCGTACAATCCTGTAGGATTCAAGACGACATTCCACTATAATCCCATGTTTTTCCTATTCCCGCGTTCTTAGATTTTTTATAAAAACTAATTGATTTTGAATGAGATGAACTATAAGAATTAAACGAAGGGCTACATCAGGCATATATGATTCAGAGCTTACATGCTATAGTGTGGTATTTATTCATAATTTGGTTGCAAAATCTGATGCGTGCAATGCACGTGTACCTTACTAGTGCTTCGAGTATGTGCAAAACACGTAAATTAGAATACCAATGGCACGCCACACAGTGTCTCTCTTACAGTTCATGAATCCACATGGCACATGTGGAGGCGTTGTCGCGACCTCCTTGCGTGGATTGATCACAGTGACGTGCTGCTGGTTCCAGAAGAATGTACTCGTCCTCCCTGAGCCATACTGGCGGTACATGCACGAAGCGAAGATGTGCACGCACGCCACACACGCACTCATTCCCTCACACGCACACGCGGGTACACGGGCAGACGCAATTTTGCAGCAAGATCCACCCCATGTGATAATTTGATGCGTGTAAAGTCGTTCACTTCATTGATGGTCAATTAATACAGCGCATGCAAATTGAGTGGACGTGAGGGCGGAAGAAAGACATTATTACTCCACTGCGCGCATGCGAGTAGTTCAATCGTGGGTTGCTAGTAGTACTTCCATTGGTCTCCTTCGTATTTTGTGCCAATTTTTGACAGTAACATAATATTTACGCATTTGAGCAGTGTAGTACTTGAAATTTATGTTCCGCTAAACTCACCGGGAGCCGTTTCGGGCCTCCAAACCAAAACCATCAATTAATCTTTACCTTGTTCCCATCACATTCGAAAGCCTGCTCACACCTACTAGTATGTACCAAACCTGAACGTGGTGCCACTATGCAGGTATTAGTACTAGTGATAGTACTTAGGTTATAAAAAGGGGAACTACCTAACTGAAAATTACTCTACCTTTCCTCCTCATAAGTGCTTCTTCTTCATCCGTCATTGCCATGGCCGGTGAGCAGAGCTCTAGGTCGAGAACTACTCGTAACAAGGGAGCGGAAACCAAGGCCACAGAAAAAAAAAGAGGGCTCGCTGCAACGTGGAGACCTCGAAAGATCTCTCTTGGGCATGCGATGGATCCCAGGTGCGCCCTAGCCGCGGAGGCGAACATGCCGAGCCGGTGGAGCTGGAGTCGTTATCCCTCGACGGCATGCCCGATCAGCTCAATAAGCGCCTCAATAAGTAGAAGGAGTTCATCCAAGGCTTGATGGAGTTGCTGAAGGAGAGCCTCGACGACATGCCCGCTGAGCTCAATCAACAGGGGGAGTTGACCGCCAGCTTGGTGATGCTGCTGAAGAAGAGCATTGCCTCGGAGAAGAAGGCGACCGGCGAAATCCTGCGACTTCAGGGAGGACAAGACGAAGCTCTGCCACAAGATCGACCTGTTGAAGGAGAATAACGCCGGCTGGAAGAAGCTACATGAGAATAGTAGTTCCTCGATGAAGATGCTGCAGTCCCTCGTCATGGAACAGAAGGAGGAGTTGGTGAAGCTCCGCATCGAGCACCCGGCTGTTGTCAAGGTACGTAATGCGGCCGTGGAACAGATGATGAAGGCTCGCGTCGAGAAATCTCGCGTCATGGACATAATGAAGAAGATGGCGGAGGAGACGCGCAAGGAGATGGAGGTCGTGGAGGTGATGAAGAAGCAGTTACGACTCCGCGGCGAATTAGATCATTTGGGGTGATAATCTTCCTTCTTTTTTTGCTCCTGTGTTTCATCTTTTGCTTCGGGTGTTTCACCGCACGTGTCATGTTCTCTGCAAGGCATGAATAGAACAATGGTTGTTTTAGGGAATGAATAGAAAAATGCTAACAATGAGATGACTAGCAAATTAGATCATTTTTTATTGCCATATGGCACTAGGCTGTCGTGTTTCGTGCTCCTCCGTCGTAGTACTACTCTAGTGGAAAACTTGAGTATACCGCACGGTTCTTTGCTCCTCCTCGATCAGGTCGTCGGTGCATTTATACGAGCAGTCAAATCACAAGGCCCCGCCTTCCAGCAGTAATGAGCCGTCAAATCACAAAGGCTCTCGCCTCTTGTGAAACCGACCAAGCTAGACTGCCCCGTTCTCTAGCCTTTTAAAAAATGTATACTTTTGTACAGTAGTAGTATTGATGGATTGCGCCATGGAGCAAAACTTGAAATTAAAAAAAAGGTGGTACATATAGAGAGCGCTCGTCGCCAAATTATGCATATAGTACTATTAAAAAGGCTAGTCACAATAATGGTGTCCAGCACAACCCACCCCTCAAATAAAACTAAGCATCCTAGAATTCCTTGACAAAACTAAGAACCCTGAATATCTTTGACAACTAAACTGCTGGCTATATGATGTTGGCCATATATATTGTACGTATATAATGTGAAGAAACGAGTGGTAGTACTATACCAACTAAAAGATGAAATGTAAGAAATACTAGTATGTATGTACTGAAGAGTTAAAGTAATGAGAAGAAACATAACATAGTTCTGCTGGGGGCTCAGCACAACACACCCCTCAAATTAAATTAAGCACACCTGGAATTAAACTTTGCAACTATTCCGGTAGACATTGCATTAGAACCACCATGAGCAACGACACTGCCACCTTACTCGGAGTCCTTGTCCACGTCCTCGACTTCGTCCTTGTCCCTCTTCCTCTTGGCTGATACTTCTTTGCTTGAACCGCACACTTGGCTATTGCTCTTCATCCAACCCTTGTAGATATTGAAGCAAAGGTAGCCATCCATTGCAGCATAGTGGATGTGGTCTATATCTAGTACATTCCGCTGCCATGCATGACGATGAAACGTGTATGGAGGTTTCTCCAGTTTACCGTACGAAGGATGAACCATGGCTCCTACCAGGGTCAGCATTGAAGGCTGACGAGAGGACACCAGCCAATTCTTCTGGAGGTCGAAGGTGTTGCCTACAACGAGGCCTATCCAACGCAGGACTTCTTTGTCGTTACCAAAGTCTACAGTAACGAATTTGACTAGGTTGCTCTCGAGGAAGTCCTTAAAATCCTGGCACTCAAAGTCGGCACGGCATATGTGGTAGACCAAGCATAAGTCATGCACGCAAACCTGGACCTCTCTTCGTCCTTTAGATCCTTCTCTCATCCCAGGATTGTGGTGTGCTCAACATCTAGCCCAGTGACCCACTCATCATCTGAGTCTTCGAACATGCGTCTGAAGTGAGAAAGGCATCCTTTCACCATCGCGGAAGAACGGGTGTAGATGACGTCGAACTCATCGCTGGTGATGGTTCTAACCTTGTACTCACCGTCGATCGGGGAGATTTGGGACGCCATGGATTTGGGAGGAGGGTTAGGATTAGTGGAACTGCTGTAATGTGAATGGACGGGACGACTAGGAGCGAACCGCTGTAGTATTGAAGGACGTGCGGGGATGAGTAGGAGCGAACTGCCAGCGTGAGAACAGCGGGGTAGTGGCTTTCCATTCTCCCATGATACGGGCTCCCGAGAGCCCTTGGATCTGAGATCGAATGGTTGCATGGCGTGATTCTAGACCTATGGGTGAATATCCTATCCTGGAGGGTTATTCTGCAAATTTTTAGCAACTTAGCATGCGACCGTTTGATCTCGGATCCAAGGGCTGCCAGCAGCCCGTATCATGGTCACACTTACCACGACCGTCGCGTCACTCGCGCGGTCGCGCCCTTGGAGATCTAACATGGTGTGTTAGGCTATCTGATGTTGGCATGTCATACATAGTCATCACTTAGTCACTCATACTACAACAAGGTTGGCTATAAGGTTGGCTATAAGTGTATTTTTTTACTCCTCTCTATCTCTTTCTTCGTACTCCCCCCGTCCCACAATATAAGAACGTTTTTGACACTAGTGTAGTGCCAAAAACGTTCTTATATTATGGGACACAGGGTGTACTAGTATTTATTGCATTTGCCAAGGAGTGACCTCTTCCAATGAAATGGTGTTGCTAAGTTTGCTTCATTTAATTAGCTATAGACTCAAAATTGTCTTTTCACCAAGGTACACACGCTTAGCACCGTTTCTTCCTTGGGTCACCAAACTAGTCTCTCTCTTCTTGATTAACTTGCCACATCAGACTCTATGCCTATGTGGCAAGCTTAAGCACCTGTAGGAGCAAGTAAGTACAATAGAGCGCTTTACATGGCATTTTTGCATATGTGGAGGAAAGAGAGGCAAGGAAAAAGTGGAAAAGTGGGCTCTGATGCAAGAGCCAACCTCCACTACATGGTGGAGCATTGGGAGAGGCACCTGAGACTCACGTCGGTCGTAGTGCCGCAGTTAAAAATGATAATGGCAAGTCAAATCACGGGGCCCCACCTGTCCAGCAATAACTCGCTGTCAAATCACACAGCCCTACGTTTGCAGCAGCCTACTCCCTTGTCTTCTCGCGTCTCTGTCGAACCGACTAGGCGGAACTGCCCCGCCGCCTACCGCGCAGGAAAAGCCCCACCCTCGACTTTTAAATAGTATACAGTATACTAATTTTGTATCCATGGATTGCCCCCGCGCCATGGGGCAAAGCGTCTAGAAAATGGCAGTACACATGTACGGAGTATACAGCACGCCCGTCGCGTTCGCGTCGCACCCCAGACGGTCAGTCGGTCTGGCACGCTGCTCTCCAAATGGAACGCGCGTCATATTGTGTTTGCACACACATGTGGGACGGCAATTGAGAACCGACCATAGGTACACTCCCCGGCCCCGCAAGTCGGGTGACTTAATAGAAGAGGGAGATGAGCGATAGTACTAGAGAAGTGTTGTACTATGTTGGTGCCTGGACGATCCCTGTAAGACATGGAAGATCAGTTCGTCCATGCATGTGACCAGACTCCAGCAGACACGCCTGGATTGGCTATCGTCTTTATATCGTGCAGGCTGTGTTGTACATGGTTGTAGTTGTGGTGAGAAATCTAAAAAAAGGTTTCTTGTCATCTCGCAAAATTAGGAGTCATGTGCTTCGGATCACTGCGAGGGTTAAACAGCGACAACTGAGTTGGGCTAGTCATTGGGGGCACAAGCACGAACAATGACTACTCCGCTGCCATCTAGGTCAAGCCGGCTATGTTAATTAGGAGATCTATCGACGGACCCCTTTTCTACGAGTTTATCTTTAATTTGAGCTTTGTTCCTCGTCTAGTTTGTCCGTCGGGATTCATGTTGTCTCCTTTGGGCAGTGAGGTTATGATTTCTTGTCATGTGGCATTTTTTTGTGTTATATGTTATAATGCGGCGCTTCAGATCAAAATGACGACAACTGTGCCTCCGAGCCACGTGCATGAAGACTTCTCGACAGTCATTGATGAGGTCAAGCCGGCTCCGGTAGAAAAAAGAGAACTAGTACTATTCCACTATATAGGCAGGAGCCTCCGCGCCTGCTTGCTAGTGTTGCTCTCTTCACACTGTCTTGGCCTCTCCAGATCTAAACACGACAGCGGTGGCCACACTCTCTCTCTCTCTCTTCTCACCGCTGGTCACAGATCCAGCCGGATCCTCTCCGTCGGGGAAGGTGAGAAGGTGCAATGTTCACGCGGTCGTCCTCGGCGACAGCTCTTACCCACTGTTGGGCGCGTCCCGATCAGCCTGCCTTGCCGTTGTTTCCCAAGCACCGCTAGCAAGGGAGGGCCTCCGACCCCTTCTTCCTCGCTGCCGTAGTGTGGGCAGATCCGGCCTCCCGCCGCCCACCTAGCGACATCCCAGCGACCACCAGGTATAACTTCCTTTGAAACCGGCATTGCTTTACTTCCCAAGCTCCTGACGTCGTTGTATTTGTATCTTTTACTATTTCTCAGGCCCCCTCGTAGATAGGATCGATCGACTGTTTGAAAACCACCTAATTTTTTTACGTTTAAGAGGTAAAACTAGTTCATGCACTCGAATCTAGTACTACTTGGTTCAAACAAGGAAGAAAGGGGGTGGGGGTGGGGGAGGATTTGTTACCTGAATCTAGGACTTGGTCGAAAGAGGAAATAATGGGGGCGAAAAGTAGCAGAGACTGGCTATCCTACTGCTCTCTAAGTCTAATAGGGAAATAAAGGGAAACGCAGTACAAACTCAATATAAACCCGATCTATTGGTTGAAAAAGGAAAGAAAGTGGGGACTGGGGGACAAGTCAACAGAGTAAGTCCAGCACTAGATTTGCTAGCCTCACACAGTATAAGGTGGCTATACCGAACAAAAATGGGACCAACCCAGATATGTTGTTCTGATGTTTGTTGCCCCGAGCCACTCTTATGTAATGCCACTGGTAAAATGTAGCAGTCGCACTGTTAAAAGTAAGGACACGTTAAACCAATGTTGTTTTCAATGTAATGCCTCCAGTAATGTGAATCAATGGCACTTCTTTACATGTCCTGCTAAAATTTCCCATTAAGATAAGTTGGTTCTTTTTGTTAGAAATGCAACTGTCCTGGTCCGCCTACACTCTCGTGCCCAAAGTAATGTCGTATTTAACAGTTGTCATAGTTAATCCTAATGCCCACACTAATATCTAGCAATGCCACTGCTTTAGAAATTGCTACTGTCCTTGTAGGATTGCCATTCAGATAAGGAACATGCTTCTTTTCATTTGATGCATGTTTCATCACTTGTTTGTCACCCTCCTTTCCACCTTTTTTGTGCAAACAGAGATATACATTTCACGCTCGGTCTTAGTTGAACTGCACAAATGATATCCAAATTATAGTTGAGCATTCCAGGAACTTCACAACTAACCTTGATGTTGCTCAATTTTATTGCAACTAGTGAAGAATAAGCTCTGTGGGTTTCATTTTCTGATGGAAATGGAACCGGGGCTGGAGCCCTTTTCTTACTTTTTTTTTGAAGAAGAAGCTGCTAGCTCACGGGACATTGCTTCATTTTAGATGAACTGCACCAAAAGGTCCCATGAATTGAATCATCCATGTTGGTGACTGAAAGAGCCAGCTTCAGCATCCCAGTCTAAGCACCTCGGCCTCCATCCTCGCGACGCACGGTACACCTCGTTTGCCACCTGCTCGACCCTAGTGTCACTGATAAAATGAAGTAATAATACAGTTAAAATAGAGCGAGTGTCATCTCTATCATTTCATTTCCAATGTAGATAAAGAAAGTGCTTCTCTTTGTTAATGTATGTTTCATCAACTAGTCCCATTGTTAATGTTTAAGCGTTTCTGCAAATTGGGGTGCTTAATTTTGGGTGATATGTACAAAAATAGAGATTTGAATGTCTCAAGGCGCCTCCTTGTACTACCGCTGTACACTGATGTTCATCACTGGCAGAAGGTGTATCTGGGAGACTTGGGACAATGTCCAGTATGAGGCGTACCGTATGAGGTGTCGCAGGGCCCATCTCGCCCTCGCAGCATGGCATACTATGATACTATCGCAATATTTTCTTCTATTTATTTTGTGTGTTTCATCAACTAGTGCCACTATAATGTAATCACGCTTTTTCATTATCTGTGCAAACAGGGTTATTCAGCTGCATTTTGGTGGAACTGCACAAATGTACGTATGCAACCGGCATATATGCAGAGTGCGAGGTGCGCCAAGTAGAAATTACCGACACCAACCATGCTGCATGCACGCATTGGCATCCACCACCACCAGTGGGATGTGTGGCGCTCTCTATGGATGGATCTTTCTCGGCAGCAAATCCTCTAACCAAATACTAGTAGCTTATATTGGCAGTTTTCTAGGGAGTACTCTTTTCTGAAAGAAGCACCAATCTATTTTTCTTTATTTGTACACTGTGTCACAACTTTGACCCAAAGGTCCGGAGCTATTTTAGGGTGATTGGCGTAGTACTCGGAGACTGATTGTAAGCATGATTTTCATTAGCTGTCACACTGATTGTAAGCATGAGAAGGTGGAAGATTAGGTTAGTGCGAAGCTTACCATAAACCCTACCGCCGCCGTTGAAATGAGGCGAGCGTCGAGGGAACCGTGGAGAACGGCGGGGAAGCGATGTCGCGCCATCCGGCCTCCTCTTGCGGTGGGAGAACGAATAATCCTGTGGCTCCGGCTAGCTCTGAACCCTCACGAACGGCACACCATACTCAACCGATTCGTTATCCTCTAGGTGCTCGACCTTCGACCTGTACGCCCACCACCTCCGCCTGACTGTCGCCTCGGGCGAATCTGTCTGCTCCATCGCCTAGAGGAGATACCCGATGAACTCGGAGGAGTGCGGCGTGACTGCCGCCGAGGAGTACATGTACATCACCGTTGTCTCGCACTTTCGCATACATTCCCACATGGCCCGCACCGTACTTGAAATCTCCCACTCATTGTCAAACCAACTAAGGATCTCCTTCAACCTGGCTAACTTTGCCTGGTTGCCGCCGGCGATCTGTCTGATTCGCTGCTGCATCCTCTCCATAGATGTCCTTCTGAGTGGTTCGGTGCTAGCTTTGGACGATGCGAGGAGAGACGGTGGTCTTGCATAGAGAAGAGGGGGAGGCGAGATGGTGGTTTTGGAATGGAGATGATGGAGAGGAGAGGAGGTGGTTTTGCAAAGGAGAAGATCAGAAGAGGAAGAGGCGAGACGGTGGTTTTTGAATGGAGATGATGGAGAGGAGAGGAGGTGGTTTTGCAATGGAGAAGAGGGAGAGGACCGTGCGGCAGCGATTTAGGATTGGACGAGAGGGCCGGCGCGCTGTGACTGGATCAAAATCAAGATCAATTTACCCTTCAACTAAGAAAGCGACCTCACATTAACTAGTCTCCCTTTTATTCTGGGTCATAATTGACCATGATTTTCACACATAAAATATATGTTATACGTTGCAAAAATAATATAATTTGAAAGTACATTCAGATACGAACCAAATGATACAATTTTTGGTGACATGCATTCACATTTTGCTTGTCAAATACAGTACATGGTCAAACTTTGACCCAAAATACGCAAAACAACAACAAAATACTTCCAAGACCAGCACCGCTCTTCTGCTCTTCTCCTCTTAAACCACCGCCGCTCCTCTCCTGTTCCAATCTAAATCCAGCGCCGCTCCTCTCCTCTTCCATTTCAAAACCACCGCCCCTCCTCTCCTGTTCCAGTCCAAAACCAGTGTCGCTCCTCTCCCGTTCTAATCCAAAACCAGCGCTGCTCCTCTCCTGTTCCATTCAAAAACCACTGCCGGCGAGTGAAGGTGCTGTAGAGAAGTAGATCAATGGAGGAGTACAACCGATATGTGAGGATCGCAGACGGCGACCCTGTGAAGATAGCTAGGATGTTGGAGATACAGTCTTGGTTTTACAACAAGGACCAACTAGCGGCGACGGCGACATCCATGGCCAAATATCTACAACAGAGCGAAAAGGCGGCGATACTCCCGGAGGGAGTCGCGCCGGAGTACATAGAGCTGCTCCTCTGGGCCATGGAGCAAACAGATTCACCGAATCCGATCATGAGGGAGCGGTGGTGGGAGTATCGATCCTAGATGGAGCATCCACGTGAGATTGAAGGATCGAGCATCTACAGGGTGCCGTTTGTGAGGGTGTCCTGCCAGAGCGAGCCGGTGGAGTCTTTGTTGACCGAAACCAACTGCAAGAGGAGAAAAGCAGTTGGCCCGATGACGCTTCCCCGCCATCGTCTCACGGGGCGGCTGTCTGTCGCCGAGAAATAGGAGGGGGCTGCCCCCCCCCCTAGCCCAATAGTCGGGCAGGTTGTGAATTATCAGGAGGAGCTTAGGGTTGTCAGTATTTGCAGGTTGTGAATTGTGTTTTGTGTTGTGTATTTTGAGAGTACTTTTAGATATGAATGTCTTTTGAATTTCAGATTTGCAGTATTGAGCATCTGAAGTATTTTATGAATTCTAGAGATCTATTTTTAGCACTTAAAAAATGTAGTTTCATAGGAGTATAAAAGTGCAGACAATGTGATTCTCAGAGAAGAAACTGCAAGTTTCAGTTTCAGATAAGAAACTGCAAGTTCAGTTTCAGATAAGAAACTGCAACTTTCAGAGGCAGAGCATTTATATTAACACGGCCTTTTCAAACAGGGTTAACATCATGTTGGAAGTTTTATTCATGGTCGAAAATGGAACTACCAGCCAGTTAACATCATGCTGATCAACATTCATGCATAGCACATCTTCATATGATGCACAGTTAAAATGCCCACACAATGTTGAGTGTGCAAAACACAGAGAAAACGAGTGACGAAGTTTTGGCAAGTGTTGGACGTGGTTTTGGGCTGCCCCGTCTAGGCTTTCATTTTTAACATGCGCAGCCCACGACCTCGGATGGGAGGTCCATAGGCCTGTTTGTATTTTCTTAGGACCGTCATGTATCGACCGGCCTATGGACCTCCCATCCGAGGTTTTATTTTTGGCAGCCCAATTTATGTATTTTTTTGAAGAAAACGCAGAGATCTGTTCTATTTTTCTATATAAGAATAGGAACGCCAGGTCCAACTTATGTTTCCCTTATAACTATATTATATATATTTAAATTATTTTATATGTTATTATATATTATTTTTATTGTCACCATATATTTAACAGATACTTACATATGTAAGAAAACAATATCACACATCTTATTAACTTATAAAAATAATTTCTTAACAAATAAAATCCTAGATTGTTTTGGCACGAAAATACTAGTGATTGTGTACAAAAGTTTGGTAAGATTTAAGGACGAATGTAATAATATCACTTATTATTTAAATATATTTATAACAAAATGCTTAGCCCCTTTTTATTTTTTGATAACATTGCTGGCCCAACCCAACATTATAATTAGAATCAGCCCAGCAAAATCGTGTATTTCGAGAAAGTGCAAATGGCCTGTAATTTTTTAGGAAAAAAATAAATGGGCCGCATGGACGTTACATTATTTGTTCACCCAGCCCAGCTAATGGCTGTAATTCAAAAAAAAGATCAAATTGACTGTAAATTCTACCGCGCAAAAAAAAAGACTGTAAATTCTGGAAAAAAAATGGGTTGAATATGTGCCACATTTTTGGAGGCTGAAATGTTGGCCAATAGGTCGAAGCCAACGCAGGTCGTTGTCAATTTAGTCAACAAATGATTCTGACATGTTAGCCGTTGGATTTACATCCAACGACCGGCATCCATCTTCAATCTCTCGTCTTCTTCCTCCAGCGCCGCCGGGACCACCTCCCGCCTCCTTCTGCTAGCAGCTCTGCTTAGCACGCTTCGCTTTGAAGCGCTACTCCACCGTTGGCCAGGCCATCCCTCCACCCCTCCACACCTCCAGTTCTTCTCCACCGATTGCCGAACCACACCGCACTAGAACCAGTCAACCCTCGTACACCTCTCCGTCTGTGACTCTACTCCCGTGTCTTCCCATCTCCGGCTCGTTGTTGTCCAGGGCCTCGCCGTCGTCCACCACCTTGGATGCGCTCGGGACGGCGTGGTCAACGTGGTGAACGAACGACACCATCGGAAGTAGACTGTGCGTGGAGAGGCTGACAGCTGGGTCCATGGCCGCACACAAGGAATGCCTCCTTATTACATGCAAAATAATGATTCCTCCACCTGACATCTGGGACGCACCGGAAGGGCCTCTGTATTTAGCGAAAAAAACGTGCCCCCCGCTAGGATGTCGGACCCACCAGCTATCTTCGCACGCAAGGAAGTGCCTCCTTATTACACACAAAAAATGAATACTCCCCCTGCCAGCTGGAACCCAGCATAGTGGGAGGCTGACTTGTGGGCCTGCCAAGTTGACGGGGACGGAGGGCTTTGTCAACTTAGTCAATATGAACGATTCTAGCTCTTGTTACCGTACGATGTTCATCCAACAGCCGTAGTGCTTCTTCAACCTCTGGTCTTCTTGCTCCAGCCGCCCAAACCAGCGCCGGTCGTGCCGCGGGCTCCTGCCTCCCGTGGCCGGCTGTGATGCCGCGGAGGCCTCACTGCCCCCTACTACTCCCACCGCTGGCCAGGCCATCCCTCTACTCACCCACACCCCCTGTTAGTCTGTGGCGACATCAGCCTCACACCGCAGCCGAACCAGTGAACCCTAGTACTCCTCTTCGAGTGGGCATCCACTGCTGCGTCTTCCCCGGCTCCGAGTCATGCCCTTCCTAGTCCTCGCTGTCGTCCACCGCCATGGTGCTCTCGGTGCGGCGTGATCAACATGGTCAAGGAATGACTTCCATCGGACGTGGACTGTACGTGGAGAGGCTGACAGCTGGGTCCACGACCGCAGCAAGGAAGTGCCTCCTTATTACGTGCAAAACAATGATTCCTCCACCTGACAGTGGGGACCCACCAGACGGGCCACCGTATTTCTCGAAAAAATGTTTCCCCCTGACTGCTGGGACCCAGTAGCTACATCTTCGCACGCAAGGAAGTGCATCCAGGCAAAAAAATGATTCGCCCACCTGACTGCTGGGACCCACCAGCTGCATCTTCGCACACAAGGAAGTGCGTCTGGGCAAAAAAAACGATTCGCCCCCCTGACTGCTGGGACACACCAGCTACATCTTCGCACGCAAGGAAGTGCGTCCGGGCAAAAAATACAAAAACAAAACGATTCGCCCCCCTGACTGCTGGGACCCACCAGCTACATCTTCGGACGCAAGAAAGTGCCTGACAGTCGGGACCCACCTAGTCGAAGCATACGTAGCGTTGTCATTCTGGTCACGAACGTGTACGTACATATATACTGGTGGATGTAGAGGCGCGCACGTGTCGTAGTAGAGGCGCGCACGTAGCATGTACACGTATGTACAACGGCCAGGGTGCAAGAAAGAAAATACGGCCACGTATGTGTACATACCGACGGGGTTTCGAACGCCTACTCGCGCATACGTACGGCGAGGGCTCATGTACATGGCTGGGTCGGAACGGAGAAGCAGCTTCGTCGTCGTGTTCATGGGGAAGCAACGGAATGCGTTGTGTTCATGCGGAGGCAACAGAATGCGTCGTGTTCATCAGGAGGCAACGGAACGCGTGGGAGCCAACCGGCTGCGTCGAAACGGAATGCGTGGTCGTGTTCATCGGGAGAGCTTGGATGGAACAGGCGATGGAAATGAGGCCTGGCGTCCCGCACAATGGGGGAAACGGCCTTGTGTTCGACCGGCCATGTTCAAAACGGGGGTTTGTTGATCAGGAGGGGTGTGGCGTACCGCAAAACGGAGGAAACGGACCTCCTACGATCGAAATGGGGGTCCTGTTGATCGGGAGGGGTGTGGCGTACCGCAAAACAGAGGAAATGGACCTCCTACGGTCGAAATGGGGTCCTATTGATCGGGAGGGGTGTGGCGTACCGCAAAACGGACGAAACGGACCCCCTACGGTCAAAACGGGGGTCCTGTTCATCGGGAGGGGTGTGGTGTACCGCAAAACGGGACTCCACGGGATACTGTTCATCTCCACCGTCGACCTCCTCCAGCCTCCACGGGCTACCGTTGACCTCCTCCAGCCTCCACGGGCTCCTGTTCATCCAGCCTCCACCGCGCGCTACTCCACCGGCTACTGTTCAACCACCCCTCCACAGGCACCCCTCCACCGTCTACTGTTCATCGAGCCCTCCACACCACGGTGTCCTGTTCAACCACCCCTCCACGGGCACCCCTCCACCGTCTACTGTTCATCCAGCCCTCCACACCACAGGGTACCCCCCCCCCCCCCCGCAACGCTAACTGTTCATCCAATCGATCGGCTTCAGTTAGCAGCAGTAGCGAAGGAATCGCTCAATCGGGTTTAGTTAATAGCCATCAATCAATTGCTCGGGTTCAGTAATGCGTAGCCTGCAGTGCAATCTCTCGGGTTCAGTTAGAGCCCAACGCCTCGCTCGGGTTCAGTTAGAGCCAACGCCTCGCACACACGCATTTCCGTTAGCATAGCATATGATCGTTCAGTTTATTGCTATTGCTTTCTTAATGTCAAATACATAGTCCTTCGACCATGAGATTATGCAACTCCCGGATACCGGAGGAATACCTTGTGTGCTATCAAATGTCACTTCGTAACTGGGTGATCATAAAGGTGCTCTATAGGTATCTCCAAAGGTGTCTGTTGAGTTGGCGTGAATCGAGATATGGATTTGTCACTGTGTATGAGGAGAGGTATCTCTGGGCCCTCTCGGTAATAAAACATCTCAAGAAGCTTGCAAGCAAAGTGACTAAGGAGTTAGTTACAAGATGATGTATTATGGAACGAGTGAAGAGACTTGTCGGTAATGAGATTGAACTAGGTATAGAGATACCAACAATCGAATCTCGGGCAAGTAACATACCAATAGACAAAGGGAACTATGTATGTTGTCATAAAGGTTCCACCCATAAACATCTTCGTGGAATATGTAGGAACCAATATGGGCATCCAGGTCCCACTATTGGTTATTGAATGGAGAGGTGTCTCGGTCATGACTACAGGATTCCCGAACCCGCAGGGTCGCACGCTTAACGTTCATTGACGCTAGAGTAGTATTCGGATATTTGATGATTGGTAACCGAATGTTGTTCGGAGTCCCGGATGAGATCCCGGACGTCATGAGGAGTCTCAGAATGGTCGGGGGGTAAAGATTTATATATGGAAAGTTATTTTCAGGGTTCCAAAAAAAGTTTCAGTTTTTTCGGTATTGTACCGGGAAGCTTCCAGAAGGTTCCGGAAGCTTTCAAATGAGTCCGGAAGTCCACCAAGGGTTCCGCCACGTCCCAAGGGTCGGCATGGTCTGAGTGGAGGTGCCATGGCCTTATTGGTCTAGGCGCACACAAGTCCCTCAATGCACATGAAGTTGGGAAAGGTGGAAAGTCCACCTTTGTATGGAAGGGAAGGCGGAGGACTAGGATTCCACATCGTCCCCCCTTGGTTGTGCCCTAGGGTTTGGAGGGGTTGTTCCCACGCCCCCTCCACCTATATAGAGATGGGAGGGGGCTCCCCCAAGAGGAGACACAAAGCCCTTGGCGCCCCTCTCTCTCTTTCATTACTCCGTAGTTACACCGCCTCGTCTCGGCGACGCTTAGCGAAGCGTTGTCGGTGCTCCACCACCACCATGACACCGTGTTGGTTGTGATCCCATCCACTTCTCATCTCCCTCTTGCTGGATCAAGAGGGAGAAGACGTCATCGAGCCGCACGTGTGCTAAACTTGGAGGTGTCGTCCGTTAGGCAGTAGATCGGTTGGATCGTGATCGGATCGCGAAGAGTACGACTACATCAACCGTGTTATATACGCTTCCGCTTAGCAATCTACAAGGGTATGTATATTCTCTCCCCCTCTCGTAGCAATGCATCTCCATGGATAGATCTTCCGTGTGATTATAATTTTTCTTGTTTTCCATGCAACATTACCCAACAGTGGCATCATGAGCCAGGTCTATGCGTAGATGATATGCATGAGTAGAACACAAAGGAGTTGTGGGCGGTGATGTTCATATTTTTCCCCACCAATGTCTTATTTTGATTCAGCGCATTATGGGATGAAGCGGCTCGGACCAACCTTACATGTCCACATACATGAGACCGGTTCCACCGGCTAACATGCAACTTGTTTTGCATAAGGTGGCTGGCGGTTGTCTGTTTGTCCCACTTTAGTTGAATCTAATGTGACTATGATGGTTAAATAGCAACTTGATAATCACCTTGTGGTTTTGCGTAGGTAAGAACGGTTCTTGGTAGTTGTCCGTAGCAGCCACGTAAAACATGCAACAACAAAGTAGAGGACGTGTAACTTGTTTTTGCAGGGCATGTTGTGATGTGATATGGTCAAGATGTGATATGATATATGTTGATGTATGAGATGATCATGTTTTGTAATGAGTTCACGACTTGCATGTCGATGAGTACGACAGCCGGCAGGAGCCTTAGGGTTGTCTTTAATTATTGTATGACCTACATGTCAATCACTAAGCGCCATGTAATTGCTTTACTTTATCGCTCTGCATTAGCAATAGTTATAGAAGCAATAGTTGGCAAGACGAACCCGACGCAACAATGAAGATCAAGGTGTCGTGCCGGTGATGACAGTGATCATGTTGTTGCTTTGAAGATGGAGATCAAAAGCACAAGATGATGATGGTCATATCATGTCACATATTTTGATTGCATGTGATGTTTATCCTTTATGCATCATATTTTGCTTAGAACGATAATAGAATTATAAGATGATCCCTTCACTTAATTTCAAAATAAAACTGTTATCCCCTTGTATGCACCGTTGCCAAAGTTCATCGTTTTGAAGCACCTCGTGATGCTCGAGTGTGATAGATTCTACTTTCACATACAATAGGTGTAAGCCAGTTTTGCACATGTAGAATACTTGGGTTAAACTTGGCGAGCCTAGCATGTATAGACATGGTCTCGAAACACTGGAAACCGGAAGGTCGAACGTGAGTCATATAGTAGATATGATCAACATAGATATGTTCACCATTGAAGACTACCCCATCTCACGTGATGATCGGACATGGGTTAGTTGATTTGGATCATGTATCACTTAGACAACTTGAGGGATGTTGATTTAAGTGGGAGTTCATTAGTAATTTTATTAATTGAACTAAAATTTTATCATGAACTTATTCCTTATAGTTTTTGCAAATCTATGTTGTAGATCATTGGCCCGTGCTGCCGTTCCCTTGAATTTTAATGCGTTCCTAGAGAAAGCTAAGTTGAAGATGATGGTAGCAACTACATAGACTGGGCCCATAACTTGAGGATTATCATCATTGCTGCAGATAAGAATTATGTCCTTGATGCACCACTAGGTGACAGACCTGCTGCACAAGCTGCAGCAGATGTTATGAACGTCTGGCAGGCCCGATCTCATAACTACTCAATAGTTTAGTGTGCCATGCTTTATGGCTTGGAACTAGGATTTCAAAAGCGTTATGAACGCCATGGAGCATATGAGATGTTCCAAGAGCTTTATTTGATATTTCGAGCTAATGCCCGGGTTGAGAGATATGAAGTCTCCAACAAGTTCTTTAGTTGTAAGATGGAGGAGAACAGTTCTGTCAGTGAACACATACTCAAAATGTCTGGGTACCACAACCACTTGACTCAGCTGGGAATTGACCTTCTAGTTGAGAGTGTTATTGATAGAGTTCTTCAGTCACTTCTACCAAGCTACAAAGGCTTTGTGATGAACTATAATATGTGAGGGATGACAAAAACGATTCCCGAGCTCTTGCGATGTTGAAATCGGCGGAGGTAGAAATCAAGAAAGAGCATCAAGTGTTGATGGTTAACAAGACCACCAGTTTTAAGAAGAATGGCAAGGGAAAGAAGGGAACTTCAAGAAGACTGACAAGCAAGTTGCCGCTCCTGTGAAGAAGCCCAAATCTGGACCCAAGCCTGAAACTGAGTGCTTCTAATGCAAAGGAAATGGTCACTGGAAGCGGAACTGCCCTAAATATTTGGCAAATAAGAAGGATGGCAAAGTGAACGAAGGTATATTTGATATACATGTTATTGATGTGTTCCTGACTAATGCTCGTAGTAGAGCCTGGGTATTTGATGCCGGTTCAGTTGCTCTTATTTGTAACTTGAAACAGGAGCTGCGGAATAAACGAAGATTGGCTAAGGACGAGGTGACAATGCGCGTCGGGAATGGTTCCAAGGTTGATGTGATCGCCGTCGGCACGCTACCTCTACATCTACCTTTTCGGGATTAGTTTTAGACCTGATTAATTATTATTTGGTGACAACGCTGAGCATGAACATTATATCTGGATCTTGTTTATTGCGATACGGTTATTCATTTAAGTCAGAGAATAATGGTTGTTCCATTTTATGGGTAACATCTTTTATGTGATACACCTTTAATGAATGGTCTATTGTTGTTGATTCTTGATCGTAGTGATACACATATTCATAATGTTGATGCCAAAAGATGCAAAGTTGATAATGATACTGCAACATACTTGTGGCACTGCCTTTTAGGTCATATTGGTGTAAAGCGCATGAAGAAAATCCATGCAGATGGACTTTTGGAATCACTTGATTATGAATCAGTTGATACTTGTGAACCATGTCTCATGGGTAAAATGACTAAAACTCCGTTCTCCGGCACAATGGAGCGAGCTAATGACTTGTTAGAAATAATACATACTGATGTATGCGGTCCGATGAGTGTTGAAGCATGCAGCGGGTATCATTATTTTCTAACCTTCACGAATGATTTGAGTAGGTATGGGTATATCTACTTGATGAAACACAATTCTGAAACATTTGAAAAGTTCAACGAATTTCTGAGTGAAGTGGAGAATCATCGTAACAAGAAAATAAAGTTTCTATGGTCTGATTGCGGAAGTGAATATTTGAGTTACGAGTTCGGCCTTCATTTAAGATAATGTGGAATTATTTCACAACTCACACCACCTAGAACACCACAGCGTAATGGTGTATCCGAACGCCGTAACCATACTTTATTAGATATATGGTGCGTCCTATGATGTCTCTTATCGATTTGCCACTATTGTTTGGGGGTTATGCATTAGAGACAGCCGCATTCACGTTAAGTAGAGTACCATCTAAATCCATTGAGACGACATCGTATGAACTATGGTTTGGCAATAAACCTAAGCTATCGTTTCTTAAAGTTTGGGGATGCGACGCTTATATCAAAAGGCTTCAGCCTGATAAGCTCGAACCCAAAGCGGAGAAGTGCGTCTTCATAGGATACCCTAAAGAAACTATTGGGTATACCTTCTACCACAGATCCAAAGGAAAAAATATTTGTTGCTAAGAATGGGTCATTTCTAGAGAAGGACTTTCTCTCGAAAGAAGTGAGTGGGAGAAAAGCAGAACTTGATGAGGTAATTGTACCTTCTCTCGAATTGGAAACTAGCACTAACCATTCCCATGGTGCCTACACCAACTAGAGAAGAAGCTAATGAGGATGATCATGAAACTTCAGATCAAGTTACTACTGAACCTCGTAGGTCGACCAGAACACGTACCGCACCAGAGTGGTATGGTAATCCTGTCTTGGAAGTTATGTTGTTAGACATCAGCGAACCTACGAACTATGAAGAAGCTATGATGAGCTCAAATTCTAACAAATGGATTAAGGCCATGAAATCTGAGATGGGATCCATGTATGAGAACAAAGTGTGGACTTTGGTGGACTTGCCCAATGATCGGCAAGCCATTGAGAATAAATGGATCTTCAAGAGGAAGACGAGCGCTGAGGTAGTGTCACTATCTACAAAGCTCAACTTGTCGCAAATAGTTTTCGACAAGTTCAAGGGGCTGACTATGATGTGACTTTCTCACCTGTAGCGATGCTTAAGTCTGTCAGGATCATGTTAGCAATTGCCGCATTTTATGACTATGAAATCTAGCAAATAGATGTCAAAACTGCGTTCCTTAATGGGGTTCTTAAAGAAGAGTTGTATATGATACAACCAGAAGGTTTTGTCGATCCAAAGGGTGCTAACAAAGTGTGCAAGCTCTAGCGATCCATTTATGTACTGGTGCAAACATCTTGGAGTTGGAATATACGCTTTGACGAAGTGATCAAAGCATTTGGTTTTATACAGACTTACGGTGAAGCATGTATTTACAAGAAAGTGAGTGGGAGCTCTGTAGCATTTCTAATATTATATGTGGATGACATATTACTGACTGGACATGATATGGAATTTCTGGATAGCATAAAAGGATATTTTAATAAGAGTTTTTCAACGAAAGACCTCGGTGAAGCTGCTTACATATTGGCACAAAAATCTATAGAGATAGATCAAGACGCCTAATAGGACTTCCACAAGGCACATACCTTGACAAAGTTTTGAAGAAGTTCAAAATTGATTAGTCAAAGAAACGGTTCTTGCCTGTATTGCAAGGTGTGAAGTTGAGTAAGACTCAAAGCCCGATCACGACAAAAGAAAGAGAAAGGATGAAAGTCATTCCCTATGCCTCAGCCATAGGCTCTATTATGTATGCCATGTTGTGTACCAGACCTGATCTGTGCCTTGCCATAAGTCTGGCAGGGAGGTACCAGTGATCCAGGAGTAGTTCACTGGATAGCGGTCAAAATTATCCTTAAGTACCTAGAGAGGACTAAGGAAATGTTTCTCGGTTATGGAGGTGATAAATAGTTCGTTGTAAAGAGTTGCGTTGATGGAAGCTTTGATAGTAATCCGGATGACTCAGAGTTTCAATCTGGATACGTATTGGACATGGGAGCAATTAGCTAGAGTAGCTCCTTGCAGAGCATTGTAGACATAGATATTTGCAACGTACGCACGGATCTGAATGTTGTAGACCCGTTGACTAAAACCGCTCTCACAAGAAAGACATGATCACACCTTAGAACCCATTGGGTGTTAATCACATGGCAATCTGAACTAGATTATTGACTCTAGTGCAAGTGGGAGACTGTTGGAAATATGCCCTAGAGGCAATAATAAATTGGTTATTATCATACTTCCTTGTTCATGATAAAGATTTATTATTCATGCTAGAATTGTATTGACCAGAAACTTAAATACATGTGTGAATACATAAACAAATACTATGTCCCTAGTGAGCCTCTACTAGACTAGCTCGTTGATCAAAGATGGTTAACGTTTCCTAACCATATACATGAGTTTTCATTTGATAATGAGATCACATCATTAGGAGAATGATGTGATGGACAAGACCCATCCGTTAGCATAGCATATGATCGTTCAGTTCATTGCTAGTACTTTCTTACTATCAAATACATAGTCCTTCGACCATGATATTATGCAACACATGAGGAATACCCTGTGTGCTATCAAACTTCACTTTGTAATTGGGTGATAATAAAGGTGCTCTATAGGTATCTCTGAAGGTGTCTGTTGAGTTTGCGTGAATCGAGATTAGGATTTGTCACTTTGTATGAGGAGAGGTATCTCTAGGCCCTCTCGGTAATACATCATCAGAAGAAGCTTGCAAGCAAGGTGACTAAGGAGTTAGTTACAAGATGATGTATTACAGAACGAGTAAAGAGACTTGTCGATAACCAGATTGAACTAGGTATAGAGATACCAACGATCGAATCTCGGGCAAGTAACATACCGATAGACAAAGGGAACTATGTATGTTGTCATAAAGGTTCAACCGATAAAGATCTTTGTGGAATATGTAGGAACCAATATGGGCATCCAGGTCCTGCTATCGGTTATTGATTGGAGAGGTGTCTCGGTCATGACTACATGATTCCCGAACCCGCAGGGTCGCACGCTTAACGTTCGTTGATGCTAGAGTAGTATTGGGATATTTGATGATTAGTAACCAAATGTTGTTTGGAGTCCTGGATGAGATCCCGGACATCACGGGAGTCTTGGAATAGTCGTCAGGTAAAGATTTATATATGGAAAGTTGTTTTCAGGGTTCCGGGAAGAGTTTCAGTTTTTTCTGTATTGTACTGGGAAGCTTCCAGAAGGTTCCAGAAACTTTCAGAGGAGTCCAGAAGTCCACCAAGGGTTCCACCACGTCCTAAGGGTGAGCATGGGCTGAGGGGAGGTGCCATGGCCTTATTGGTCCAGGTGCGCACAAGTCCCTCAAGGCCCATGCAGTTGGGAAAGGTGGAAACTCCACCTTTGTATGGAAGGGAAGGAGGAGGACTTGGATTCCACCTCCTCCTCCCCCCCTTGGCTGCGCCCTAGGGTTTGGAGGGGCTGTTCGCACGCCCCTCCACCTATATATAGAGGGGAGGGGCAACCCAAGAGGACACACAAATCCCTTGGTGCCCCTCTCTCTCCCATTACTCCGTAGTTCCACTGCCTCGTGCCGGCGACGATTAGCGAAACATTGTCGGTGCTCCACCACCACCATCACCACCATGTAGTCGTGTTGGTTGTGATACCATCTACTTCTCCTCTCCCTCTTGCTGGATCAATAAGGAGGAGACGTCATCGAGCCGTGCATGTGCTAAACTCGGAGGTGTCGTCCGTTCGGCACTAGATTGGTTGGATCGTGATCGGATCGCTAAGAGTCCGACTACATCGACCGCGTTATATACGCTTCCGCTTAGCAATCTACAAGGGTATGTAGATTCTCTCCCCCTCTCGTAGCTATCCATATCCATGGATAGATCTAGCGTGTGTGTAGAATATTTTTTGTTTTCCATGCAACGTTACCCAACAAGATGGGCAGCAGTGGACCTACACGGGGTCCACAAGCCACCTGGGCGCACCCCTGGCTTGTGCCTCACTGAGGTTGTTCTCTGGTACTTATTTCTTCCAGTATTTTTTATACATTCCAAAATAATTCTCTGTAAATTTTCAGGTCATTTGGAGCTTTGGAGAATAGCTATCTTTGTTGTAGCTTTTTCAGGCTCAGAATTCCAGCTGTCGGTAATCTCCCTCTTGTGATGCATCTTGCAATTTAAGAGAGAGAAGGCATTATAATTGCATCATAAAGTGGAATATAACTGTAAAGAATTATAAATATTAGGAAAACATGATGCAAAATGGACGTATCACTCGTGCAAGGGATTACAATGTCGATGGTGTATAAACAACAGAGAGTATGGACTACGGATGTAGATGTGAATGGCTATCCCTAGACCCGCCTTATATAGATTACATGGCTTAGGTGTACACTGGGTTCATATGACCACATGCCACTGCCATCCCATCTTGCCCAGTGAGGGAGTCCTAGATTAGGGGGTCCTCGGGTGTCCGGTCTATTTGATATGGGTCGGACTGATGGGCCGTGAAGATAAAGCAGAAGACTATCCCCCGTGTCCAGGTAGGACTCCTATATGTGTGGACGGCAAGTTTGGTGTCCGGATGTACAATTTACTTCCCTTGTGAACCGACTCTCTACAACCCTAGGCCCCTCCGGTGTATATGTAAACTGGAGGGTTTAGTCCATAGAGGCTATCAGAATAATCATAGGCTAGACAGCTAGGGTTTAGCCATTACGATCTCGAGGTAGATCAACTCTTGTAACCCTCATACACACCGAATATAATTGAGTAGGACATAGGGTTTTACCTCCATTAAGAGGGCCCGAACCTGGGTAAACATCATGTCCCTACTGTCCCTTGTTACCATCGATCCTTGATACGTCTCCAATGTATCTATAATTTTTGATTGTTCCATGCTATTATATTATCCGTCTTGGATGTTTTATATGCATTTATATGCTATTTTATATGATTTTTGGGACTAACCTATTAACCTAGAGCCCAGTGCCAGTTTCTGTTTTTTCCTTGTTTTTGAGTTTTACAGAAAAGGAATACCAAACGGAGTCCAATTAACCTGCCAATTTTTGTGGATTTTTATGGACCAAAAGAAGCCCACGAAGTAAAAGAGTTGGGCCAGAAGAGGCCCGAGCCATCCACGAGGGTGGAGGGCGCGCCCTACCCCCCTGGGCGCGCCCCCTGCCTCGTGAATGACTCGGAGACCCCCTGACTTGTTCCCAACCCCAAAAATTCCTATAAATACAGAAACCCCAGAAAATAAATCTAGATCGGGAGTTCCGCCGTCGCAAGCCTTTATAGCCACCAAAAACCAATCGGGACCCTGTTCCGGCACCCTGCCGAAGGGGGGATCCATCACCGGTGGCCATCTTCATCATGCGCTCTTGATGACGAGGAGGGAGTAGTTCACCCTCGGGGCTGAGGGTATGCACCAGTAGCTATGTGTTTGATCTCTCTCTCTCTCTCTCTCGTGTTCTTGATTTGGCACGATCTTGATGTACCGTGAGCTTTGCTACTATAGTTGGATCTTATGATGTTTCTCCGCCTCTACCTTCTTGTAATGGATTGAGTTTTCCCTTTGAAGTTATCTTATCGGATTCACTCTTTAAGGATTTGAGAACACTTGATGTATGTCTTGTGTGGGATACCCATTGTGACAATGGGGTATTCTATTGATTCACTTGATGTATGTTTTGGTGATCAACTTGCGGGTTCTGTGACCTTGGGAATCTATGCATAGGGGTTGGCACACATTTTCTTCTTGACTCTCTGGTAGAAACTTTGGGGCACTGTTTGAAGTTCTTTGTGTTGGTTGAATAGATGAATCTGAGATTCTGTGATGCATATCTTATAATCATACCCGCGGATACTTGAGGTGACATTGGAGTATCTAGGTGACATTAGGGTTTTGGTTGATGTGTGTCTTAAGGTGTTATTTTATTACGAACTCTAGGGATGTTTGTGACACTTATAGGAATAGCCCAATGGATTGATCGGAAAGAATAATTTTGAGGTGGTTTCGTACCCTACAATAATCTCTTTGTTTGTTCTCTACTATTTGTGACTTTCGAGTGACTCTTTGTTGCATGTTGAGGGATTGTTATATGATATAATTATGTTATTATTGTTGAGAGAACTTCCACTAGTGAAAGTATGAACCCTAGGCCTTGTTTCGAAGCATTGAAATACCGTTTGTCCTCACTTTTATCATTAGCTACCTTGTTGTTTATATATTTTCAGATTACAAAAACCTATATCTACCATCCATATTGCACTTGTATCACCATCTGTTCGCTGAACTAGTGCACCTATACAATTTGCCATTGTATTGGGTGTGTTGGGGACATAAGAGACTCTTTATTATTTGGTTGCAGGGTTGTTTGAGAGAGACCATCTTCGTCCTACGCCTCCCATGGATTGATAAACCTTAGGTCATCCACTTGAGGGAAATTTGCTACTGTCCTACAAACCTCTACACTTGGAGGCCCAACAACGTCTACAAGAAGGTTGTGTAGTAGACATCAATCCTCGGGCACACAGCTTGGGACCCCCTACCCGAGATCTACCTGTTTTTACACCGACATTGGTGCTTTCATTGAGAGTTCCGCTGTGCCGTCGACAGAAGAATCAATGGCTCGTCTCATCGTCGATGATGACGCTACTTCCGGGGAGACTGATACGTCTCCAATGTATCTATCATTTATGAAGTATTCATGCAGTTATATTATCATTCTTGGATGTTTTACAATCATTTTATAGCAACTTCATATCATTTTTGGGACTAACCTATTGACCCAGTGCCCGGTGCCAGTTGTTGTTTTTTGCTTGTTTTTTACATCGCAAGAAATCAATATCAAACGAATTCCAAACAACGCTAAGCTTTTTGTGGATTTTTTATGGACCAGAAGACCACCAGTGGGCCAGAGAAGCACCTGGGGGGTGCCTCGAGGGGGGCACAACCCAATCCTCGAGGGAGCCCTAGATCAGAAGTTCCGCCGTCGCAAGGCTCTATAGCCACCAAAAACCAATCTAGACCCCGTTTTGGCACACTGCCGGAGGGGGGAATCATCACCGGTGGTCATCTTCATCATCCCGGCAACCACCATGATGAGGAAGGAGTAGTCCACCCTCGGGGCTGAGGGTTTGTACCAGTAGCTATGTGTTTAATCTCTCTCTCTCTCTCGTGTTCTTGAGATGTCACGATCTTGATGTATCGCAGGCATTGTTAATGTAGTTGGATCATATGGTGTTTTCCCCTCTCTATCTTGTTGTGATGAATTGAGTTTTCCCCTTTGAGATTTCGTTGTTATCGGATTGAATACTTTTATGGATTTGAGAACACTTGATATATGTCTTGCAATTGAATACTCGTGGTGACAATGGGGTGTCGTATTGATTCACTTGATATATGTTTTCGCACTCAACTCGCGGATTCCTGAGGTGGCATTGGGGTAATCTATGCATAGGGGTTGATGCACGTTCTTGTCTTTGTTTCTCCGGTGGAAATTTTGGGGAACTCTTTGAAGTTCTTTGTGTTGGATTGAGTATTATGAATATGAATTTTCTTTGGTGTTATTTTAGTACGAACTCTAGGATAGATCGAACGGAAAGAATAGCTTTGTGTTATTTTAGTATGAACTCTTGAATAGATCGAATGGAAAGAATAGCTTTGAGGTAGTTCCGTACCCTACAAACAATCTATTCTTATGTTCTCCGCTAGATAGGAACTTTGGAGTGATTCTTCGTCACACTTTGAGGGATGGTTATATGATCCAATTATATTAGCATTGTTGAGAGATTGGACGAGCAAAAGTACGGACTCCAGACCTCATTTTCAAGCATTGCAATACCATTTGTGCTCACTTTTTTTACTCCCTACCTTGCTGTTTTTTATTGTTATTATTAGAAAAATCAATATCTACTATCAATATTACACTTTTATCACCATCTCTTCGCCAAACTAGTGCAACTATACAATTTTCCATTGTATTGGGTGTGTTGGGGACACAAGAGATTTCTTGTGTTTGGTTGCATGGTTGTTCGAGAGAGATCATCTTCATCCTACACCTCCCATGGATTGATAAACCTTAGGTCATCCAGTTGAGGGAAAATTGCTACTGTCCTACAAAACTCTGCGCTTGGAGGCCCAACATGAGTCTACAAGAATAAAGTTGTGTGGTAGACATCAAGCTCTTTTCTGGTGCCGCCGGGGAGGTGAGTGCGTGACGGTATATCTTTAGATCTTGCAATTGAATCTTTTAGTTTCTTGTTTTATCACTAGTTTGTTTTATAAAAAGAAAACTGCAAAAAAAATGGAATTGAGGTTACATCATATTATTGATCATCTTTATAATATCTTTCTTGAAAATGATGGATCAGAAAATTGTGCTCAATTGTTAGAAGAAGAAGTCAATAAAATGTTTGGCACAAAATATTTGAATGATGAGCATGATTGCAATGTTTCTAGTATGAATTCTTTGAATATCCATGATGCTAATGATATGCAAAGCCATAATCTTGGGGATGCTATATTTGATGAAGATGATATTTTTAGTCCCCCAAGTTTTGATGAGAAAATTTATTATGATGATGGCATGCCTCGTATTTATGATGATTATATTGATGAAAGTGAATTTGGAGAGGTCGTGACTTTATTTAATGATGAATCCACTATTTTGGAAGAGGATCCAATTGACTATGACAACAAAGTTGCTCTCTATGATGATTATGGTGATGATATGTATGCTATAAAGAATAATGATAACCATGAAACTTATCATCATGATTTTAATTTTCAATCACATGATAGTTATTTTGTTGAGTTTACTCCCACTACTATGAATGATAATAAATTTGCTTATGTGGAGAGTAACAAAATTTCTATGCTTTATCATGAAAATAATGCTTTATGTGATAGTTATATTGTTGAATTCATTCACGATGCTGCAAAAAATTACTATGAGAGAGGAACATATGATTTTACATACTGCAACAATATCAAGTTCCCTCTCTTTGTGTTGAAGGTTTTGGAGTTGCACTTGTTTTGCCTTCCTATGCTAGTTGATTCTTGCTCCCATAAGTTATTTGCTCACAAAATCCCTATGCATAGGAAGTGGGTTAGACTTAGATGTGCTAGTCATATGCTTAATGATGCTCTCTTTATGTTTCAATTCTTATCTTTTATGCGAGCATCATTGAAATCATCATGCCTAGCTAAAAGGCATTAAAAAAAGCGCTTGTTGGGAGACAACCCAACACATTTACCTACTGTTTTTGTGTGTTCACATGATTATGCTGATGTAGTAATCATGTTTTATTGCCTTTTTTCAATAAAGTACCAAGTAAAGCCTTTGGGATAGCGTGGATGATAGTTGACTTTAATCTATGCAAAAACAGAAACTTTTATCCTCAGTCCAGGAAATTTGAAAATTCACCGGAACGTGCTTTTGATCTGAAATTTTTACAGGTGATAGATACACAAATTCTCTACGTTGTCCTAATTTTTCAGAATTTTTGGAGTAGCATAAGTATGGTTGGAGTACAGATTACTACAGAGTGTTCTGTTTTTGACAGATTCTGTTTTCAATGCATAGTTTGCTTGTTTCCTAGTTTCTATGGCTTATATTGCTCAATATAAATTGTGGAAATGATATGCTACAGTAGTCATTGTGTGGAAACAATTATGAATCTTGTATTTTAAAGTACCAAAGTGAAATGGTTTGCTCTTTATCATACTAACCTATCTCACGAAGTTACGTTAAGTTTTGTGTGATTGAAGTTTTCAAGTTTTGGGTGAGATGCCGATATGAGGAGAATAAGGAGTGATAAGACCCTGAGCTTGGGGTGCCCAAGGCACCCAAGGTAATATTCAAGGAATATCCAAGCAACTAAGCTTGGGGATGCCCCGAAAGGCATCCCCTCTTTCGTCTCCAACATTATCGGTAACCTCACTTGGAGCTACATTTTTATTCGTCACATGATATGTGTTTTGCTTGGAGCGTCATTTTATTTTGTTAGGATTTGCTTGATGTTATTTAGAATAATGTTCTGCATCTTTCTTTTCAATAAAATTTCAAGGATAGCCTTTACCATGCTTATTTTTGCAAGTATACATGTTGCTGTTTCAAAACAGAAAGTTTATCGTTGTTGCAAAAATTCCCAAGAAAAGTCAGAATGTGATAAAATGTTGAAACTTTTTTCATAATAAGCTCTGATAAATTTTCTACAGTGTGGTACATTTCCATAATTTTTGGAGTTAGGGAAGTATGATGAATCTTGCATTCTTTACAGACTGTACTGTTTTGGCATATTGCTGTTATGTTTGCATATGTTTACTTGTTTAATGATTCTATTCGAGGATAGGAGTATTAAATATGGAGAGGCATTTAGTATGCAATGTTGAATAATAATTTTAGTGATTTTCTACAGTAGAGAATGATAAGGTTTTGCATTGATTTATACTAACTTATCTGATGAGTTCTTGTTGAGTTTCGTGTGGATGAAGTTTCTGAGATTTAGGAAAACCGTGATATGAGAGGAATGAAGAAGACACAAGAGCTCAAGCTTGGGGATGCCCAAGGCATCCAAAGTTAATATTCCAAGAAGTCTTAAGCATCTAAGCTTGGGGATGCCCCGGTAGGCATCCCACCTTTCTTCTTCAACAATTATCGGTTAGTATCGGTTGAGCCTAAGTTTTTGCTTCTTCACATGATGTGTGCTATTCTTAGAATGCCATTTTATTTTGTTTTTGCTTGCTGTTTTAATAAAATACTTAGATCAGAAGGTTTTTTAAAAAGAGAGAGTCCTCACATAGCTACCTAATTACTTAACTACTCGCTTGATCTTCATTTACATCTTTTTGGAGTAGCTTGTCATTTACTCTCGTGCTTCACTTATATCCTATGAGTAAAGTGTTGATAAATTGAATGTCATGAAGTTGAAATCACATCATGCCTAGTGGTAGCTTCACATTGGGTTTAGAAAGTGAAATCTTTTGAGGCTTGACAATCACAATATTGGTCATAGAAGCAATTCACGAATGATTAGTAGAAGGAAGAGAACTTTCACATGCAAATACACTATCTTGGAAATCTTTTGTGATTGTGAGTTCCCATCAAAATATTATATGCCAAAATTGTTGAGGTTGGACAAGGAAGACAACGCAATGATTTATGTTTGTTCATATTCACATGGAAGTTATATTGTCATAGATCCTTCAACATGTGGTGCACCAAGTAGAGATACTACTTGTGCATCCAAAAATCCTTAAACCCAAATCTTATTTTCAAGAGTCCACCATACCTACCTAAGAATTGAGCAAGATCCTTCAAGTAAGTTGTCATCGATGCAATAAGGCAATAAAAATTGCTTCTAAAAGTGTTAGATCATTTAGTGTAAGAGAAAATTGAGCGTTGTACGAACTTGTGATGGCAAAGAATAAAAGCGACAGACTGCATAATAAAGGTTTCTATCATAAGGGGCAATATCACGTGACGTTATTTTGCACTAAGGGGTTGAGCATACAAACAAATAAGCGCATGGAAACCTATGCTTCCCTCTGTGAAGGGCCTATCTTTTACTTTTATGTATTTACTTTTATGCAAGAGTCAAAGTTTTTCTCTCTATTCCTTTTTATTGTTCTCCTTTGGCAAGCATCATGTGGTGAGGAAAGATCTAGGCACATATGTCCAGTTGAATATGGGTGGCATGAGTTATTATTGTTGACATCACCCTTGAGGTGAATACATTGGGAGGCGAAACAATGAGCCCCTATCTTTCTATGTGTCCGGTTGAAATGTTTTGCTCATGTGTATGTGGTGAGTGTTAGCAATCATAGAAGACTATATGATGGTTGAGTATGTGGAGCTCTTACTTAAACTCTGTTGAATAAGTTGAATTACAGTTGCTTGGGGACTGAGAACATAGATTGTTGAGTTTCAAGAGAATTCATTATTTGAACCTTAACATGAGAATTGGTTACTACTTTAACATGAGAAGTTTTATAGGAAAGAATTATTGTTATGATGCTAGGAAAAGTGATTGAAATTATCATTGATAAAAGTTATGCACTTTGCTAGCATTCACACTTCATAAATTATTTCTTTTATCATTTAGCTACTCCAGGACGAGTAGGAATTAAGCTTGGAGATGTTGATATGTCTCCAACATATCTATAATTTATTTTTTTATTTTTTTGACTATTTACTGCAAGGCAACAGCCTCACAGTCCTTTATTAATAACTAAAAGAAGAAAAGTTACAAGTTTACAAATATACCGAAAAGAGAGAAGATACTTACAAGAAAAGTGGCTAAGTAAGGTTAGCTATCCAAGACAGTAAACTATCTTTATATTTACATCTAATCCTATGAGACAGAAGAGAGATGTCATGGATAAAGTTTCTTCTCCAAGCTCTAAATGAGGGTTGCTCTTTTCTGAAGATCTTCCCATTCCTTTGTGTCCAAATATTCCAAGTAGTAGTGAAGACAACCTCAGAGAAGAAAGGGTGACCAAAATCCCTCCTAACTGCTTGAGCCATATCATATGTGGTTTGGTTCGGTTGAACGGTCCAAGAAATCCCAAGATAGTTCCAAACCCTTTGGCTAAAATTGCAAGCAAATAAAAGATGAGCCCGATCCTCATGTTGTGCAAGGTTGCATAGCACACATGTGTCATCCTGGATGATCCACTGCCGACGTTGCATCATATCCCTAGTGTTCAAACGATCCATCAAGAGTAGCCAACCAAAAACTTTGAACTTGAGCGTGCATGCACACTTCCAAATCCATTTGAATATGGGATCAACCACCAGGTGTGAGAAGCAAGAGTCATAGTATATCTTTGACATAAAAACACCAGACTTCTAAGGCCACTTCCAAATGTCCTTGCTCTCACCATCCAGATTGATCAAAGGCAGGAGGTCCTCGAGTTGTGTGAATTCTGAGAAGGCCTCCTGCGACAGAGGTAAATGGAAATGCTCCAAGATATCAGGCTGCTCCATAAACTCCTTGACTATGAGTGCATCATCCACAACAAATGAATGTAGCCTCGGGAAAAAGTCGTGTAAAAGGACAGCATGATTTCCCAGCTACCAACGGTCAAGCCAAAAAAGCACCGTGTCGCCAGCATTAACCTGCGGAACAGCTAGCTTGCAGAAATTGGGATATAAACGCATGATATCACGCCACCAAAATGAGCCACAGATCTGGGTGCTTTAGGGTGGTGACGATGCATAATAGGTGTCCCAAATTAATGATACCCAAGGCATGTCCACTTTATTGAAGAACTTGAAGAGATGCTTTAGTAGCAAAGCCTCATTTTGGATGCCCAAGTTAAGAACACCCAAACCACCGAATCTCGGATTAAATCCCAAGCAGCCAATGATTGACATGGATTATCCGTGTTGCCTCTCCACAGAAATTGTCTCATGATTCGCTCTAACAGCTGTAAAATGCCCGTTGGAAGAGATAATGTACACAAAAAGTATATTGGCATGGAACACAACACCGACTGTAGAAGTTGAAGTCGGCTTCCTTGGTTAAGTAGGCATGAGGAGACAGATAAGCGGCGCTCGACACGATCAACCAGAGGCAGCAGATCATATATTGTAGGCCTAGAAGTTCCCATTGGCAAACCTAGATACGTGAATGGCATTGTCCCAACATCGCATCCAAGCAAAGAGGCCACCCTAGCACCTTCCACATCAGACATGTTTATTGGAATGAGAGAGGACTTACTAAAGTTAACACGTAAACCAGTTGACTCAGCAAAAGTGACAAGCATTCCTTGAATGCAATAAGCTGATCATCGATCGCAGGTAGAACAATTAAAGTGTCGTCAGCATATTGTACGATCGGGTAGTCATTGGAGTTGGTTGGGATTGGCAGAGAGAGGATATTCCTGGAGCACATCTCATTGACTACAGATTGCAATAAATCAACTGCAATCACAAAGAGTAACGGAGAGAGAGGATCCCCCTCACGCACGCCCGTTCTGCAAATAAAGTGATTGCCCGGCACACCGTTGAGAAGCACAGAAGAAGATCCCGTAGACAAAATACTATTGATCCATCCAGTCCACCGGGAGACAAAACCCTTGCATTGCAAAATTCTGAGAATTAGATCATGCTCAATTGTGTCAAAGGCCTTCGTGAAATCCAGCTTTAGAAGGACGATGGGACGCTTCGAGGCCTTGCATTGGTGTATATACTCAAAACACCAGGCTAGGCAATCTTGAATAGAACGACACCGAAGAAAACCATATTGATTGCAGTGGATGCATCTTAGGATCACTTTCTGAAGGCGGTTAGCAAGCAGCTTAGTCTAAAATTTCAAGCACGTGTTGGTCAACGAGATGGGCCAAAAGTCTCCGACAACTTCAGGGCTCAGCTTTTTGGGTATCAGAGTAATTAATGAAGTGTTAAGACATTCCAGGTTGCATCTCCCCTCATAAAACTCCTTCACAAGTTGCATGAAATCCTCCTTTAGAATTGCCAACACCTCTTTAAGAACAGACCAGAAAAACCATCGGGACCAGGGGCACGGTCTGATGGCATGTTCTTAATGACAGCATCAACCATGGAATCAGTGAAAGGCTGGGATAAATCCTCAAGGCCATCAACGCGCTCAATTAATGTGTCCAAATCAAAACCCACGCGGATTCCTTTTGCATTGCCCATTCTTTGATTAAAATCAGACCAAAACATGCCCGCAAGTTGTTGATGATCCGAGACCACATTACCGTCAGCATTCTTAATTGAAGAAATTGTGTTTCTCCGAAACCTTTCAGTGGCCATGGCATGGAAAAACTTTGAATTTTCCTAACCAACTTTAATGATGCATATAGTACAACGTTGCTTCCAATATACAAATTGCCAATGTAAGATATCCTCCAGATGCAATTTCACAATTCGTCTGAGATTAAACTCCGGCCTAGACAAAGGCCTAATCTCCTCTAGTCCATCAAAGTATAGAATCACTTTGTTGCAGCCAGATATGAGCGCCTTAATTGTGGACAAATTGAGGTGCCATTTCTTGAGGGCATATCGTAGCGCTTTGAATTTAGAGGAGATAGTTAGGGCAGCCGAGGGTCTGGCCACAGACTTGTTCCAAAATTTGGCCACACAATCATAAAAGCCAGGCAAATCAATCCAATAATTTTCAAAGCGAAAGATTTTAGCCTTAGGGATAGCAGTAGCAATCGAGACCACGCACGGGACATGATCGGACGCCGTGCGTGCAAGCGGCAAAACTAGCATGTTGGGATGATCCAAGGTCCATGCAACTGAAGTAAAAAACCAGTCGATCTGTTCAAGTAAAGGTTCAGTTTGCATATTCGACCAAGTGAATTGTCGTCCCTTAATTGGTAGTTCAACAAGACCCAAGTGGCCAATCACTTCATTAAACAGAAAGATATCACTGACATTACCCCCAGGTAGGTTACGATTTTCCAATGACCGCATAAAATTGAAGTCACCCAAAAGCAGCCAATTATCATCACAGTTGATATCAAGGTTATATAACCATTGTATAAAATCATCACGGGCCGGACCCTGGCACGGACCATAGACTGACACTAGAGTCCAAACTTCAGAAGTATGCTTAGAGAGGAATTCCAGAATAATACCATAATGTCTTGCCTAAATTAGTTTACCCTCGAAGAAAGAAGAATTCCAAATGATGACCATACCAACCGAGGCACCCACCGAAGGCACATAGGAAAAATTATCAAAACGTCGTGGACAGAACTTCCTAATAAACCTGTGATCAATATGCATGCACTTCGTTTCTTGCAGACAGACCATAGAGCAACCACTTTCATCAATCTTTTGTTTAACCGCTAATTGCCGTGCTTCAGAATTTAGACCACGCACGTTCCAACATAAAACCTTCCAGTCTCTAAACCCGGACTGATTCATTACAAACCATAATAGAAAGCAACAAAAGTAGATCATGTAATGACCTACACTGACCAGCTAAACATGAGAGATAGAAACCAAAATGAAAACATAAGTAAAGATAGATGGCGTTTAAATCGGTACGCCATGAACCATAAAGTTGTCTGGTGCAACTAATCATCAGAACCCTTGCTGCTGGAGGAGGTAGAAGGATCAGCCTCAAGCTTTTCCTTGGAGATCTTCTTAGGAGCAATGTGCAGACGTGCCCCGATACGCTGAAGATCAGAAACAGGCGTTGGTGGAGGCACTGACTGGTTCTCCTCCGGCTGAGATGAGCTGGTTCGACGCCTCTTGAATGTATGCTGGGTCTTGACCTGCTGGGGGCCTCTGCTTGGGGATCTATGATAGCCATCACGTAGCACACTTAGGTGTGCATTGTGGCGCACCTCAGTGTCAACCAAAATCTTAGCAGATCTTGGTTTGCGGCCGCGCTTGGCAGTAACCTCAGGTACAATAGAGAACTCAAATGACTCATTGACAGGTTCAGAGAGATCATCAAAGCAGAGCGCCCTTGCAACTGGTCTCCTAACTGGAGAAGCCTGGCGTGGAAGGCAGTGAGAGGATTCTGGCGAAGGCTGCAAAGAGAAACTGACATCTGCTCCATTGTAACAAATATCCCATGAGCTCTTAGACAACAACAGAGAACCAAAATCAGACTTGAACACAAACTTTGGGATTTCAGCAGAGAAAATAGCCGGCAAAAACTTCTGGAAAGTTTGCTACCGTTGCATCACAGGTGGCAGAACAAGGCCAAAAACAGTGAGAACTTGCCCAACATGAAGAGGAGGCTGCATAGGGACCACTGGTTGCTGCAAGATCACTAAATCATCAACTGGCCGAGCATTAACAGAATCATCCGAAACCAGCAGAATGATTGATTCCTGGGACTGGTTAACTTCAACAAGATTTTCATCCACAAGCTCCTGATGCATATTCAGATCATCATGGGGAGCCTCCTGGTGGTGTGGTTCATGCTCGTGCGCTGGTGGTGGCAGTTCATCCCAACCAATTTCAGGGAATTTCGGCATAACCCAATTATGGTTATGAAACTGCAGATGCCCAAGGAGTGGGTGAGGGTTGCCATCGAAGGGCATCGGATCCTCATCAGGTGGCAAGATATCAGCAAAATCAGCGGACAAAATGTATATCAGAGCAGAGCAAGAAATGTGTGAACCCCCAAAGTCAGCAAACTCTCGATAGACCACATCACGCGGCACTAATGTAGTTGCCTGAAAAGAGACGTACGCCAAAGTACGAACAAGCCGAGGGTCATCCTGGTGCCAGTGGTGGAAACGGCCAAAGGTGCTGATTGCATCTGCAATATACTGCGTGCGCCTATAATCTAGGGATATTCCAACAATCATAACCCATCCCCTACGAAAACCCTGAATAGCTCTGAAATTAATACCCTCATCATGTGGCACAAATCGAACAAATCTATCAATGTCCATCTCAAACGGAGGATGATCTACAAGAGCCTGCCTAGCAACCGGACTACATAAACGGAAGAGTCCAACTCCTTGAATCCAAGGCTGAGCATCAAGAATGGTGCGGCCAAGATTATTGACAACAAAATCACTGACCATATTTCTGAAGATGGCAACTTCTTCAGGCATGGGAGCAGGCTCGACGATGGCAATGGCATATTGCTCATGCTGGCGAGCAGGAGCCACAGCAGGAGAGTAGAAGGTGCGCGGAAGTCGTCGTGGACCACCGTCGATGATCTCGAAGCCCGGCGGGACGAGAGGCATGGGGTCGAGGGCGAAGGTAGCCATTGTTTGATGCGGTGGAGAAGCTGATGGCGGTGTAGGAGCCGTGGTGGATAATAGTGAAGCTAAGCTGGGCGATGGTGGCGAGGTAGGTGGTGGTGGCGTGATGGGCGGTGGCTCGGCAGGCAATGGCGGAAGTGATGGTGTTGCAGGCGTGATGAGACTAGGCAAAGACCCAACTTGGCTAGCTGGGAGGGAAACTGAGGTGTCGGGCGAGGAAATCTCAGCTGACCGGCCCGAGGAAGTAGGATTGACCCGCGGGACCCACTTGTAAGTTGGGGAATGTGCAGCGTCGGAGTATCCTTTGGCTCGGTGGCCGAGATGAAAGCATCTACGACAGCGTATCAGATTGGTGCACGAATTGGTATAATGCAGCATAGATAAACAATTCTGGCATTTCCAAACCTTGAACACAATATCATCAATGAGATCATTAAATTGAGCAGCATCCTCAGTAGAATCCGGTAGTTGGTCATCAGTAACAGCCTGAGCAGATTTTCCAACTGTGACAACAGAAAAATCCAAAATATCCCGAGATGGTTGGGCTGTAACAACCCTGCCCGAGGCTGGATAGCCATGTTGGACTATGAAGCCATGTTGGGCTGGAGACCCATGCTGGGCCAGCCAGCCATGATGGGCCGGAGAGACTGGTGCAACACAATCACGTGTGGCGGAAACATGTGGTACATGCTCATTTTGAATTAACTGGTTGGGCGCAGATCCGGATATGACGGCGGTGTTCCTGGCAGGGACGTTGATCGTTTCGAAAGAGATGGGCAGCGTCGCCACCTTCCACTGGAGGTTGGTCACCGGCGGTGGGGGCAAGATCACTTTCTCACATGGATTCATGATGTAGCCGGCATCCGAAACCGCATCAACACATGGCTGTGTAGCTGGGTATCTATAACCCTTGCAAGAGGGTATTGCTGGAACGTGGCAAAAGAAAGATTCTTCTGCAATGATGAACCCGATCTAAAAGATGATTTAGCCGGGGTTTTAGGCATGGCTAGCAACCCCAAAGTGGCACGCTTCTTAGAGGGACTAACAAGAATCCACTCAGCGTCACACTCCTTTTTCCAGATGTTAAATTCACGATTCCAATTAGGGCCACCATTCCTCCAAAGATGAAAATAGCATTTGAATTGTGGGCACGCAAACAATCTCAACTTAAGAATGAAGAGACCAAGTTGATTGCATGAGACAAAAAAGGAGAATACCTTGTCCCGGATGATTTGAACCAAAAATTCAATGGCCGAACCCCCAACCGCTGATTCCAAAGCAGCCGCCACAGAATCGTCATTAAGATGGAATATATGTCTACTGAAAGACACAACCATAATGAAATGGCCCGTGTCATCCGTGGAATGAATAGATCCCCCACAATGATTGAAAACCTTGTCCGCAAAGATGGCGCCCGCCGAGAAATCCAAATCCAACGTTGATCCACCAAAAGGACCCATATGAAATGGGTATAGACGTGTAGATCAGAAGCCACCGGAGTAGATGAGCGGGTGGGAAACACAAATCACTGGTTAGAAGAGTAGATCGCCGGAAAACCTAGGCCGGAGGTGGGAGGGGTGGGTGGGTGGGTGGTGAGCCATCGGGTCCAGAGTCGTCACTGCAGGAATCCTGCCGGAGTCGTCATATCTATAATTTATGAAGTATTCATGTTGTTATATTATCATTCCTGGATGTTTTACAATCATTTTATAGCAACTTTATATCTTTTTTGGGACTAACCTATTGACCCAATGCCTAGTGCCAGTTGATGTTTTTTGATTGTTTTTTACATCGCAGGAAATCAGTATCAAATGGAGTCCAAACACAACGAAACTTTTTGTGGATTTTTTATGAACCAGAAGACCACCAGTGGGCCAGAGAAGCACCTAGGGGTGCCCTGTCGTGGAAAGGTCACGACAGATGTCCTAGCAAAAGGACTTAGTCGTGGAGCCATTGCAACTAGGAAGCTTAAAGGGGTTAAGACAGGAAAAAGGACACGAGAGTTTATACTATTTCGGCCCCTTGCGGTGAAGGTAAAGACCTAATCCAGTTTGAGGTGGTATTTCTTATGTCTCGATTACCAGGGAGCGAATCCGCTTGACCTAGCTTTCGATCTGTTGTTTCTTGTCCTGAACCGCTGCCAGGTCGTCCCTTTATATACATAGGTCGACGCCCAGTGGCTCATGGAGTCTCGGCCGGCTCATAAACAGTGTCCGGCTCGGTGACTATCTATTCTTGCCTTACAATACAAGTCATACATATATGGCGGTTTATCTCTACGGGCCTTAAGTCGCCTTTGGGCCTTGGGCTCTTAACTGAACCGCCATCTTCAAATATCGTCTTGGGCTTCACATGATGAATCGTCATAGGTATAAGCCGGCCCCTCCTGGGCGGGTCATACCTAATAGTTATAGGGCCATTTGCATTTCTATCCCTAAGTCAAACCACCTACTTAGATATGCCCCTAATTTCCCCTCTGCCGTTAAGTGACCTTACAAAAATTCCCTTCTATTCCGTTTCCATCCAGTCAAAGGGGTTTGACCGTCTACGGGGTGTATGTTGGAAATTTTTACCCTTGAAAAAAATAAAACAGAAATTAAAGAGAAGAAAGAGAGTGGTTACCTATTGGCCCAAGTACAATGTGCACTTTCGTCCCATGTGCATACCGCCAGGCCCACCCATCTCCCCCAGTCAACTTCGTCAGCTCATCAACTTCACGCGCCGGTGCGCGCCACCATCGCCCGCTGTTCGACAGCTGCCGCCATAGTAGCTCAACCTAGGGCTACTTAGCGATGCTGGCAAGCCCTTGCACAACCCTATCTAACTTTACCTCCTTTCCCCCGCTCGTTCTCCTCCCCTCAGCCGCATCCCAGGACTGCCGTCATCGTGACCTTCACCATTGTCGCGGCCATTGTCCTCACAAACAGCTGAAAAGCTATCCAGGAGACGCGCAAGCCTCGACTTAGTCTACTCCTAGGAGCAGCTCGAGCAGGACCTCGCAAACATGACCGGATCGACCATCTTCCTCATCTGCACCCGCTGGAGCGCCATCGTCAATTCGCCGCCCCTGTGCTACTAAACTACAAATCAATGTCTCAGTCGTGTTCGTGGTGCCCCTAAGATGTCGCCCAGCCCCCTAAACCACTGGATCCATGGCCGCCTTCTCGAGTCCGTTGAGCACCGCCGACGGCCGCCGCCTAGCTCATCGCTGCGGTCGATTCCGACCACCCCTTCACACTCTGTTGGTACCACTTGACGCGCCCCAGCGCACTCGTCTGAACTATACTCTTCACCAACAAGTTGGTCGCTGGAGTTGCGATTCCATCCATCGTCACCGTGGCTTTGGTCACTGGAGCGCTCCGCCAGTCTAGGGCACAGTCGCGGGAGAGGGAGGGAGAGGAAGGGAGGGAGGGAGAGGGAGAATGGAATGGAGGGAGCGCTGCGGCGCGTGGGGAGCTGGTGCCGACGGCACATAATCCAGCCAGTCGACGCTCGCCGGAGGTGAGACAGAGAGGTCGTGAGGTAGGGAGAGAGGTGGGAGGGATTTTTTTATTTATCTATTTTGTTTGGGGCCCACATGTAAGTGTGTGAGAGAGAGGGTGAGAGGGAGAGTTTGTTCTTTTTATTTTTTTCTGGCTGGGTCCCACATGCAAGTGGCACATGGAGGCAAGGGCAAAATGTCCAACAAACGCCCCGTAGACGGTCAAACCCCTTTGACCGGATGGAAACGGAACGGAAGGGCATATCTGTAAGGGCAGGCTTTTGAATTAGGGGCAAATGTGAGTAGTGGGTTCGAGTTAGGGACATAGATGTAAAAGACGCATAGTTATATCCCCAACATTAGGCCCCAGATTGATTTGAACTGGTCCATGTCAATCTTCAACACTTAGGAAAAATCTCCTCCTCTTTATTTGTGCAAGAATTTATAACCCGCCATGACGTCATCTTCTGGACTTATGATAACCCACCATGACATCACCTGCCATTAATTCACACTTTATCCAACGTATCTCAATAGATCTTTATCTTTAATAACTGCTCCGAAAATCGAGGCGTCTGGGCAGCTGGATAACCATGTTTTGGCCTCCTCATTTTTCGCGCCCACTTATTAGTCTTTCCTTATAAATAGCCACGACCAGTCTTCTTCTCATTCTCCCCCTTTTCCATTGTCTTTGTCCTCTCGCAACCCTCTGACGCTCGAGCTCCATCGCCACCGCGGAGCACACCGTCATCCTCATCCTTGGCCGCTGCATCACCCTGAACGAACCAAAGAACAGCGGCGCCCCTCTGCAGTCGATCTGCACCTGTAAGTACTTGTTTTCCTGTACCCCAGATCTGCATTAGGGTTTCTGAACCTCCCCGTGTTCTTCGTAGTTCGGCGTAGTTCATTCTTAGTGCTTGCACCGTGACCCTCTTTGATCTGAAAACGGCGCAGAACTTATGCGGTGGTAGTTTTGCCTCCGCCTTCCATACCAGCGGATCCTTTTTCCTTGAAGAGAGATCCCCTTAGATCTTATGAACTCATATGTACTGGTTTTTTAGGTCTTAATTTATTTCCTTTTTCTGAACTATCATTGATTCAAAATAATGATTGCAATCTGTGAAAACTGTTTGTGTGACACTTAGCCAAAAACTGCACTTTGGTAGATCCACCTAGCCATGGCGGCTCATACCACCAGCTTTAATTGCAATGTTCAATAAATAACATCAAAACTTCTCATGGCGGCTTAAATAACCTGACATAGTTAGTCATATACCATTAGTTCCCTTTGCAAGCCGCCATTCTGAATATGTGCTGTAATACTTTTCCCTCCGGTTTAAATTTGAACCGGCAAATTTATTATTTTTTAGGCTTCCTTCTTCACAATGCCGCCCAAAACAACCACTTCCTGTAATTGGGTCCGCTCCATCATCACGGAGAGTACACTTGAAGATTTTGTGAAAACCGGCTATCTGCCCAAAAAGGATGTCATGTCGTACTGCGCCCCTAAACCGACAGAAGAGAAGCCTCAACCCGAAGAAGGGGAGGTCATCATTTTCACTGATTACATGAACCGGGGCTTTTCGCCGCCTAGCTCTAAGTTCTTCAGAGATGTTCTGCGCTTTTTCGACCTCCATCCTCAAGACAACGGACCCAATTCCGTGTCTAACATATGCAATTTTCAAGTGTTCTGTGAGGTGTACCTTGAAGAAGAGCCCAGCTTGGATCTTTTCAGAGAATACTTTTACTTCAACCGCCAGAATGAATACTCCAACGGACCTAGTTTGGATCTTGGAGGGGTCTCAATCCAACGACGGAGAGACGCCATTTTTCCTTATGCGCAGCCGCCAAGTCACCCCAAGGACTGGAACCAGACATGGTTCTACTGCCAAGAAACTTCTCCGGATGATGAGAACCCTCTGCCCGGCTTTCGCGCCCTGCGTCTCGAATCCAATCATCCGGTCCCAGACAAGTTGTCAGCTACTGATCGCCAGAAGCTCGCCCCTACCATTGCAAAAGTCAAAGCTCTGTTGGGGAACGGCTTAAATGGCATTGACTTGGTCCAGTGCTGGGTCGCCTGGCGGATCATCCCCTTGAGCCGTCGCTCCGGTTTAATGTGCACTTACATAGGTGACACAAAGGATCCTCTATGCCACAGCCCCGATGAGTTACCTGATGACCTTATCAATGATATGAAAAAATCTCTTCTGAATGGAAGCCTAGCTGATTGCAGCAGGGTGGGCCTAAGCCCTTTCTGCAAGTCTAACCCAGCTCCAGGGGTAAGCCGCCAAACTTAGTTAAGTTACCTTTATCTTTGATGTTTTGTCTTAACTCAACCTTTGCTGATTTTCACAGGCTGATGACGAGTTTTGGAAGAAAGAATATGACCATGAGGCTGCAAAGAGAGCCATGAAGGCCAAGAAAGCCGCCAGGAGAGCCACCAAGAAAAGAGGAAAGAAGCCCAACGCTTCTGAATTACTTCAACTGGAAGACACCTCTGAGTCAGAGGTAGCCCTTGATTCTCTTGGCTCTTTTTTCAATCATCTTATTGACAATGACTATCATCAGGATGACACAGGAACGAGTGAGGGAGTGGAAGAAGAGGTAACTATTATTTCCTCCGACTCTGAGCCTTTGCCAAGACAAAAGTCCAAAGAGCAACCCGGAAAGTAAGATTTTCACACCTCTTAGCTCATCTGGATCCTCACTTTATTTTGAAGCAACAATAGCACGAGAGCCGGAGGCAGACCCGGACAAGGAAGGATGTAGAACTCCCCTCCGGCTTACCGAACACGCCGAGGAAGCGCCGAAATGAGGTCACCCCCGACTTAAACTCTTTTTATCCTTTGGCGGGTCTCACTCGTCAATCTCTCAACTCTTCCGATTCAAATTATCAGGAAACTTCACATTCCTCTTCCAGTGACTCAATCCAGTCCAATATGTCAGCTTTCAAGACCGCTCCAGGGTAAATACAATTTACTTATCTTTTACTCATTACCATCCTTTTACACTTGTACTGACCTTTTTGACTCATGCAGTGGAAAAGCAAAACCCAGCAAGAGGGCCAAGAAGAACAAGCCGGCCGAAGAGCCGACAGTCAATGAGCCGAAGCTCCAAACCACAGTGCCTGAGGCCTCTATTCCTGAGCCACTTGAGTCGGTTCATGGCATGCCAACAATGACTATTGACCCACATGTTGATCAAACCGCTGAAGGCTCTTTAAACCCTGAAGCTTCAAACCCGGTCAAGACAGCCGACCCACAAGATGGTGATGTAGAAATCACCAAGACCGGCTTTACTAAGGCGGGGAGACCTACTTTGCTGGCCAAGCATTCCGATAAGGAAGAGCATGTTGAGCCACGCAAAGTATGATTTGATATTGCCAACTATGCTCAACTGGGCATTGGTGAATTATACTCTGGCTTTCTCAACCAAGTAGATAGTAGCCGTGATCTTGAAGTGGACATGGTGAAGCAAATGCATCTTAAATTTGAGGTATGATCTCTTCAACTCTTTAGATTATGCATATCTTGCCAGCCCCCAAGTTTTACTGCTTATTTTAAATATGTTGTAGATTTGATCAAAATTCGGCTTAAAGTTGTGCAGCCCTTATGACCCGGCTATGGCCGTTTGTAACACCAAGGTGTCATCATGAAATTGCAACTAGACAAGCAATATGCATTAGCCCCCAAGTGCCAAGCACTCTTGCTCGCAAAGTGCTTGGGACTTATTCACTTAAGCCACCACTTAGATAGAACTTTCGGTAGACATTAGCCCCCAAGTGCCAAGTGTTATTGCGTGCAAAAGGCTTGGGACTTGATATTTTGAACTAATGTTTGAATTATGATGTTGATCGGGTTTATGAACAGACCACCACTGCTGAACTTCAAACAGAGCTGGCTGAGTTGAAGACCCGCCTGGGACTACAAGAGTCTGAGACCTAGAAAGCAAACTCAAAGTTTGAATTTACTGTGGCTGAGTCAGAAAAAGTGAAGGCCGGCTTTAAAGTTGAGAAGGACGCCTGGCTGAGGAGAAAATTGCCTTGACCCAACAGGCTGAGAAGGCGGAGGCGGCTCTCCAGGAAGCGACAACTGAACTTACCGGCTTAAAGCGCCAGGAGTCTCAGATGGTGTCTGCAATCTTTGGTAAGTCGCCTGATGAATATCAAATTTTGAATATCCTCCTTGATGATATTATCTATTCTTAACTGCTTGTGATTATAATACATGCCCTAGGAGCAGTAATCTCAACCAAGACATGATTGTAAAGCTAAAGGCGGTTTATACATTGGTAGAGCAACTTTACACTGGTACTCAGCGTGCATTGGCCATAGTTGCTCTGTCCAATGAAACCCCCACACTCTTGGTTGATGTGCTAAGGAAGCTTTTTGTACTGCCCCAGCAGTTGAATGAAATAAAGCAATCATCTGCGAGAGCTGGAGCCATGACTGCTTTAAGCCGGGCCAAAGCATGGCTACCGGAGTTAGACCCGCCCGACATCTCTATTGGGTATCCAAGCCTCAAGGAGGATGACACTCCGTTTGAATAGAAGGATTTTGCTTCTTGCGTGAAGGAGATACATCCTCTGGCCAGCCTGATCACCAATGAGACAGACCTCACCAAGTACCATCCGGCTTATGACGTGGGAAATCAGAGGATGCCAACACCATCTTATAAAGTGATAGGCCTGATCCCCCAAATCTGTAAGCACACCTTTGCCCCTGAAGTTGACCCTTCCAAGCTAATTGATGATGAAGCTGAGTTTCAAGCTTTGAATGGCATTGACTAGTCGTCATCAACCTTCTAGGACGTAGGACAGGACAAAGAAGCGGAGAGGGTTGACCTAGAAGCATCAGGCCAGCAAGAAAATTGAGCCGCCAGGCGGTTCATATTTTGTGGCCTTCTGAAAAAACAGTTTGATCAATTGGACTCTGGGAGTCATGTAATAGGGTAGCAATGACTTTGCTCGGTCGTGCCATCGTGCACATTTTGGTGCTCAGGACTGTTAAGCCGCCCTCTTATATTTACCCTCTTTACACTTAGCATTTGTTTGACTTGTGCATAAGAAAACCCTTGAACTATCCTGCACAAAGAAATAGATCACAAGAACCCTTGGCAGTTTACCGTAGGGCGGGTCATAATATCTCACATATAACCACTGATGTGTAAAAAAGAGTCATAGATAGGGTTAGGATGAATCAGAACTTGAAACATAACTATAATTAATATCATACCTGTGATATTGAATTTGTACTGCCGGTTTATGTGACCTGTGCAGTAAGGGTGATAACCCAATCTTTAGAAGCAAAAACTTCCAAATGTTTATGATTGTCATATGCTGGCAACTTATCATCCAAAGTCAAGCCGGGTTAATCAAAACCATATATACGCTTGAGATGTAAAAAGCATCAAGAGAACCCGAAAGACTATTTCAAAAACCTTAAATCAACAAAGAGAGAAAAATTGTGAGGCTTCTGATTCGAATACGATCAGTAAGCTGGACCAAAAGGGTTAACGACTATGTTCTCTTTGGTGAATACACTTATGTTTGAACAAGCAGCCCCCAAGTGGTTTTTGGCATTGCGCCGATCAAGAGGGTACTGACAGCTATGTTCTCTTTCGTGAAGACACCTATGTTTGAACAGGAAGCCCCCAAGTGACCTTGCAGCTTTTTTAACGACTCTGATTCTAATACGATGAGGTCGGACCAAAAGGGGTTAAGCTATGATTCAAATACGATCCAGCCCCCAAATGATCAAGTTGTTTGAACAACTATGATTCGAATACGATCAGGAAGCTGTGCCAAAGGAGTTAAGTTAGATTCGAATACGATCAGCCCCTAGTGGTCTAAATATTTAATGACTCTGATTTGAATACGATCAGGGTCGGACCAAAAGGGGTTAAGCTATGATTCGAATACGATCCAGTCCCCAAGTGATCAAGAGGTTTGAACAACTATGATTCGAATACGATCAAAAAGCTGTGCCAAAGGGGTTAAGCTAGATTCGAATACGATCAGCCCCCAATGGTCATTTATGATGACGAAGACACATGATCTTTGTCGGCGTCCTAGACTTGGGGGTATCCAGTCATGTCTGCCTGCGGCCCACCACATGGCTCCATTGATGGCCTGGTACGGCCCAACTTCAACACCAATACAGCAAGACCCTCGCGAGGGGCCAAGCCTCGCAAGGCGGACGACGCCAAGACCCCTGAAGGAATTGGCCTCCTCAGGAGGGCTCCTGAGGGGTGGAGAGATCTATGCAGCTACCTCAAGAGGCTCGGCTGACGTGAGCCGTGACGACCAAGGCCAGGCGGGCGCCAGGTGGGTGCAGAGCGCAGGTTTCCTCTTTGGTGCAAGCGAGGCAAGCCGCAGGCACGGAGTCCCGAGGAACCAACCAAAGATTTCCATTCTGGTGCAACAAGACCAAGACCGCCAGGACGACAGGGCGGAGGTCATCACCGAGCCCACCGCAGCGTCACGACCAAAGGCTTTTCGCAGGCAAAGACTACTTTTGTCAGGATAGACTGTACTACTTGTCCCCTTTCAAATCCCGACGTTGTGGAATCCCTTCCCGCTCATATTTGGGAAGAGGACCAAGGCCAGTATATATACGACTTAGCCACCACCATAGGGGAGAGATCGATTCCACCCCGAGCATCACACCAGCTCAAGAACACCTCACCTCCTGAGGCTTGTTCATCCTTTCTACTAGTTCATCCATAGCCCCTCGAGGCAATCCACCACATCACACCGGAGTAGGGTATTACACCATAACTGTGGCCCGAACCAGTATAAATCTCTATGTCTTTGTGTCTCTGTGAGCTCTATGTGCTAGGCTAGGGAGGTTCGCGAGTAGGCAGGCTGGTCAGGTTGAGATCTCCGCACGCAGCCCGGAGTTCAAACCTCTCAAGGGTTGCCGGATCCCGAAATCCGACATTTGGCGCGCCAGGTAGGGGTGCATCGGAATCCCCTTCCTCGACCTCCAAATCATGCCGCTGACCCATATGGCGGGCGCTCCTCCGTCGGCCTCGTCGACGCGCATTCCCAGAGAAGCGCCGGGGCTGTGCTGCTTCGCCCCCACCCTGCGGCAGGTGTAGTGGCTGCCCAAGTTCTGACCGGAGATGACACCGCGCTATGACAGCGCGGCAGACCCGGCCCCCTTTCTTTAGTCATACGAGGAGGCAGTTTGGGAAGCTGGCGGAGACGACAAGGCGAAGGCCAACTGGTTCCCCATGGCCCTCGTAGGCGCGCCGCGCGCCTAGTTGCTCAACCTGCCGGCATCTTCTGTGGCCTCCTGGGGGGAGCTGCCCGACCTCTTCCTCGCCCACTACGTGGCGCCGGCGCCCCCGGTCATTGCAGCTCTCCTGGGTGGCTCGCAGGCACCACCCTCCGACCGCCATGTCAAGCAGTTCTACCGACGGGCAGGCAACACGCAGGTGGGCTCGGGGGCTCCCCGGGGCTGGACGGCGCCCCATGCCGACCTCGCCTTTGGCCCTGAGGATCACCCTGTCGCCACGACGGGAGCAGGCGTGCTCCCGATGCTCTGCATCCCCACCATCTGCAACGTGGCGATCACCAAGACCTTCATCGATGGCGGAGCTGGCCTCAACATGCTCTCCCCAGTGGCATTCGGCCTGCTCCACGTACCGCCCAGCCGGCTCCGCCCCTCCAAGCCTTTCTCTGGAGTTGGAGACGGCTCCACCAGGCCCCTGGGGTAGATCCGCCTCCCTGTCACCTTTGGGACCCACGACAACTACCACACCGAGCTCGTCGACTTCGACATCGCCAAGATTAACTTGCCGTAAAACGCTATTCCGGGATACTGAGCCTTGGCGCAGTTTATGGCTACGACCCATCTCGCGTACAACCTCATGAAGATGCCGGGCAGCAACGGTGTCCTCGCGGTGGCGGGGGACACCAAAGGCGCGCTGCAGGCCCTCAAGCTCGCCTTCAAGACAGCCGCGACCAAGATACCGGCAAGAAGGAGGGTCAGGAGGCCCCAGAAGCGGCGCCTGCCAAGAAGAAGCAGTTGTTCTCCCAGGACCGAGCCGAGATGAAGCAAGTGCCGGTCTGCGAGGACGGGGCAGCCAGCACCACCTTCACCATAGGGGTTGGCCTCCCTCAGGACCAAGACGAGGCATTGATCAACTTTTTGCGGGCCAACAAGGATGTATTCGCCTGGGAACCCAAACACCTGGCCGGGGTGTGATACGTCTCCAACGTATCTATAATTTTTGATTGCTCCATGCTACTTTATCTATTGTTTTTGGACTATAATGGGCTTTATTTTCCACTTTTATATTATTTTTGGGGCTAACCTATTAACCGGAGGCCCAACCCAGAATTGCTGTTTTTTGCCTTCTTTAGTATTTCAAAGAAACAGAATATCAAACGGAGTCCAAATGGAATGAAACCTTCGGGAACGTGATCTTCTCACCGAACGTGATCCAGGAGACTTGGACCCTACTCCAAGAAGCGCCAGAGGCGGTCACGAGGGTGGTGGGCGCTCCCCCTTGGGCACGCCCCCTACCTCGTGGACCCCCTAATGCTCCACCGACGTACTCCTTCCTCCTATATATACCTACGTACCCCCAATAGACCAAAGGGGAGCCAAAAATGTAATTCCACCGCCGCAACCTTCTGTATCCACGAGATCCCATCTTGGGGCCTGTTTCGGAGCTCCGCCGGAGGGGGCATCCACCATGGAGGGCTTCTACATCAACACCATAGCCCCTCCGATGAAGTGTGAGTAGTTTACTTCAGACCTTCGGGTCCATAGCTAGTAGCTAGATGGCTTCTTCTCTCTTTTTGGATCTCAATACAATGTTCTCCCCCTCTCTCGTGGAGATCTATTAGATGTAATCTTCTTTTTGCGGTGTGTTTGTTGAGACCGATGAATTGTGGGTTTATGATACAGCTTATCTATGAATAATATTTGAATCTTCTCTGAATTCTTTTATGTATGATTGAGTTATCTTTGCAAGTCTCTTCGAATTATCCGTTTGGTTTGGCCAACTAGATTGGTAGTTCTTGCAATGGGAGAAGTGCATGGCTTTGGGTTCAATCTTGCGGTGTCCTTACTCAGTGACAGAAAGAGTTGCAAGGCACGTATTGTATTGTTGCCATCGAGGATAACAAGATGGGGTATTTATCATATTGCATGAATTTATTCCTCTACATCATGTCATCTTGCTTAAGGCGTTACTCTATTTTTAACTTAATACTCTAGATGCATGCTGGATAGCGGTCGATGAGTGGAGTAATAGTAGTAGATGCAGAATCGTTTCGGTCTACTTGTCTCGGACGTGATGCCTATATATATGGTCATACCTAGATAACCTCATAACTATGCTCAATTCTGTCAATTGCTCAACAGTAATTTGTTCACCCACTCTAGAATACTTATGCTCTAGAGAGAAGCCACTAGTGAAACATATGACCCCCGGGTCTATTCTCATCATATTAATCTCCATCACTTTATTTACTTGTTTTGCTTTTACTTTCTACTTTGCATATTTATACCAAAAATACAAAAAATATTATCTCTATTAGATCTCACTCTCGTAAGTGACTGTGAAGGGATTGACAACCCCTAATCGCGTTGGTTTCGAGTAGCTATCGTTTTGTGCATGTACGAGGGACTTGCGCGTGACCTCCTACTGGATTGATACCTTGGTTCTCGAAAACTGAGGGAAATACTTACGCTACGGTGCTGCATCATCCTCTCCTCTTCAGGGAAAACGAATGCAAGCTCGAGACGTAGCAAGAAGGATTTCTGGCGCCGTTGCCGGGGAGGCTCACGCAAGCAAGTCAACCATACCAAGTACCCATCGCAATTCCTATCTCTCGCATTACATTATTTGCCATTTGCCTCTCGTTTTCCTCTCCCCCACTTCACCCTTGCCGTTTTATTCGCCCTTCTTCCATTTGATCTTATGTTTGCTTGAACCTTCTTTTTGCTTGCATCTTTGCTTGCTAAAAGTTTATGGATCCTCATCCGCTCGCTAATCTTTTTAAGAGATCCAATTATGATGAACCAATTGCTAGTGAGTTTTGTGCACTAGATTATCTTTATGAAGTTTTGCTTGAAATTCATGAATCTGAAAATTGTGATGAAGTACTTTATGAAGTGATTCATGATAGATCTTTGAATAAAAAGCATGATTGCAATGATTTTACTATAAATTCTCTTGATGCCAATTGCGCTAATAATATGAAAAACCCTAAGCTTGGGGATGCTAGTTTTGCTATGTCTACTACTTGTTGCAATAATCATGATTGGGGTGATTCTTCTTATGATCTTGAAAATTTATTTAAGCCCCATAATGAATATGAGATTGATAATAGTGTTTGCATTAATATTGAAAGTGGGTTTGGAAGAGTGTCAACTTTAGATCCCACATATTTGGAGAATATTCAATCTTATGGTATTTTTGATAAAACTGGGTTTGGAGAGGTCATGACTTTAGTTAATGTTAATCCCACTATTTTGGAAGAGTGTCAACTTCGCATGCATGTGGATCGTGTTGAGAATATGTTATGTGATAGCTATTTTGTTGAATTTTCCTATGATACTACATGTAATTATTATGAGAGAGGAAAATATGGTTGTAGAAATTTTTATCATACTAAATTACCTCTCGTCATGTTGAGATTACTATCATCTCTTTATTCTTCCTTGCATATGCTTGTTTTTGCTTGCCTTGCAAATTTGTTTGCTTATAATATGCCTATGCATAGGAAGTATGTTAGACTTAGATGTGTTTGTCACGTGTTGCATGATGCTCTCTTTCCGCTTCAATTCTTGTCTTTCATGTGAGCATCATTAAAATTATCAATGCCTAGCTAGGGGCGTTAAACGATAGCGCTTGTTGGGAGGCAACCCAATTTTATTTTGTGTTTTTTGTTTTTGCTTCTTTTTATGAATAAATAATCCATCTACCTTCTGTTTGGATGTGGTTTTATGTTTTAATTAGTGTTTATGCCAAGTAGGACCTATAGGATAACCTACGATGATAGTTGATTTGATTCTGCTGAAAAACAGAAACTTTGCACGCATGAATTTAGTTATGATAAATAACAGGAACGTGCTTTTGCGTTGATTATTTTTGCTGCTGATCAATAACAAATTGTCCAGGAGTTCCTATTTTGGTAGAATTTTTAGAGTTCCAGAAGTTTGCGTTAGCTACAGATTGCTACAAACTGTTTTGTTTTTGACAGATTCTGTTTTTCTTGTGTTGTTTGCTTATTTTGATGAATCTATGGCTAGTAAAATAGTTTATGATCCATAGAGAAGTTGGAATACATTAGGTTTAACACAAATATAAATAAAGAATAAGTTCATTACAGTACCTTGAAGTAGTCTTTTGCTTTCTTTCTCTAACGGAGCTCACGAGATTTCTGTTGAGTTTTGTGTTGTGAAGTTTTCAAGTTTTGGGTGAATTCTTTTGATGGATTATGGAACAAGGAGTGGCAAGAGCCTAAGCTTGGGGATGCCCATGGCACCCCCAAGATAATCCAAGGACACCAAAAAGTCAAAGCTTGGGGATGCCCCGGAAGGCATCCCCTCTTTCGTCCACTTCCATCGGTAATTTACTTGGAGCTATATTTTTATTCACCAACATGATATGTGTTTTGCTTGGAGCGTCTTGTACTATTTGTGTATTTGCTTGTTAGTTTACCACAATCATCCTTGCTGTACACACCTTTTGAGAGAGCCATACATGAATTGAAATTTGTTAGAATACTCTATGTGCTTCACTTATATCTTTTGAGCTTGATAGTTTTGCTCATAGCGCTTTGCTTATATCTTTTGAGCGTGATAATTTTTGCTCTAGTGCTTCACTTAGATTTTTTTTAGCACGGTGGTGGATTTGTTTTAAAGAAGCTTGATCTCTCATGCTTCACTTAGATTATTTTGAGAGTCGTTAATAGCATGGTAATTTGCTTAATGTTAATATACTTGGTATTCAAGATATGTGAAACTTTCTTTCGAGTGCGTTGAATACTAAGATAAGTTTGATGCTTGATAATTGTTTTGAGATATGGAGGTGATAATATCAAAGTCGTGCTAGTTGGGTGATTATGAATTTGAGAAATACTTGTGTTGAAGTTTTCAAGTCCCGTAGCATGAACGTATGGTTAAAGTTGTGTAACAAATTTGAAACATGAAGTGTACCTGGCTTGTGCATCCTTATGAGTGGCGGTCGGGGACGAGCGATGGTCTTTTCCTACCAATATATCCCCCTAGGAGCATGCGCGTAGTACTTGATTTTTGATGACTTCTAAATTTTTGCAATAAGTATATGAGTTCTTTTGACTAATGTTGAGTCCATGGATTATACGCACTCTCACCTTTCCGCCTTTGCTAGCCTCTTCGGTACTGTGCATTGCCCTTTCTCACCTTAAGAGTTGGTGCAAACTTCGCCGGTGCATCCAAACCCTGTGATATGATACGCTCTATCACACATAAACCTCCTTATATCTTCCTCAAAACAGCCACCATACCTACCTATCATGGCATTTCCATAGCCATTCCGAGATATATTGCCATGCAACTTCCACCATCATCATCATGACATACATTACTTTTGTCATATTGCCATTGCATGATCTTGTAGTTGACATCGTATTTGTGGCAAAGCCACCATGCATTATTTTCCATACATGTCACTCTTGATTCATTGCACCATCCCGGTACACCGCCGGAGGCATTCATATAGAGTCATATCTTGTTCTAAGCTTCGAGTTGTAATCCTTATGTTGTAATCAATAGAAGTGTGATGATCATGATTATTAGAGCATTGCCCAAAAAAAGAGAAAGGCCAAAAAAAGGCCCAAAAAAGGGCAATGCTACTATCTCTTTTTCCACACTTGTGCTTCAAAGTAGCACCTTGTTCTTCATGTAGTGAGTGTCATATATTGTGCTTCAAAGTAGCACCTTGTTCTTCATGTAGTGAGTCTCATAAGTTGTCTTTTTATACTAGTGGGAATTTTTCATTATAGAACTTGGCTTGTATATTCCTACGATGGGCTCCCTCAAATGCCCTAGGTCTTCATGAGCAAGAGAGTTGGATGCACACCCACTAGTTTTCTTTTGTTGAGCATTCATAGCTCTAGTGCATCCGTTGCATGGCAATCCCTACTCCTTGCATTAACATCAATCAATGGGCATCTCCATAGCTCATTGATTAGCCTCGTTGATGTGAGACCTTCTCCTTTCTTGTCTTCTCCACACAATCCACATCATCATATTCTATTCCACCCATAGTGCTATATCCATGGCTCATGCTCATGTATTGCGTGAAGGTTGAAAAAGTTTGAGATTATTTAAGTATGAAACAATTGCTTGGCTTGTCATCGGGGGTATAGAAGTTGGGAACATCTTTGTGTGACGAAAATGAACCATAGCCTAACTATATGATTTTGTAGGAATGAACTTTCTTTTGTCATGCTATTTTGAGAAGACATGATTACTTTGATTAGTATGCTTGAAGTATTATTATTCTTATGTTAATATGAACTTTTGTCTTGAATCTTTTGGATCTGAATATTCATACCAAGATTAAGAAGATTTGCATTGAAATTATGCCAAAGTATCACTCCACATCAAAAGTTCTCTTTTTATCATTTACCTACTCGAGGACGAGCAGGAATTAAGCTTGGGGATGCCTGATATGTCTCCAACGTATCTATAATTTTTGATTGCTCCATGCTAATTTATCTATTGTTTTTGGACTATAATGGGCTTTATTTTCCACATTTATATTATTTTTGGGACTAACCTATTAACCGGAGGCCCAGCCCAGAATTGCTGTTTTTTGCCTTTTTCAGTATTTCGAAGAAACAGAATATCAAACGGAGTCCAAACGGAATGAAACCTTCGGGAACGTGATCTTCTCACCGAACGTGATCCAGGAGACTTGGACCCTACTCCAAGAAGCGCCAGAGGCGGTCACGAGGGTGGTGGGCGCCACCCCCCTGGGCGCGCCCCCCTACCTCGTGGGCCCCCTGACGCTCCACCGACGTACTCCTTCCTCCTATATATACCTACGTACCCCCAATAGACCAAAGGGGAGCCAAAAACCTAATTCCACCGCCGCAACCTTCTGTATCCACGAGATCCCATCTTGGGGCCTGTTCTAGAGCTCCGCCGGAGGGGTCATCTACCACGGAGGGCTTCTACATCAACACCATAGCCCCTCTGATGAAGTGTGAGTAGTTTACTTCAGACCTTCGGGTCCATAGCTAGTAGCTAGATGGCTTCTTCTCTCTTTTTGGATCTCAATACAGTGTTCTCCCCCTCTCTCGTGGAGATCTATTCGATGTAATCTTCTTTTTGCTGTGTGTTTGTTGAGACCGATGAATTGTGGGTTTATGATCCAGCTTATCTATGAATAATATTTGAATCTTCTCTGAATTCTTTTATGTATGATTGAGTTATCTTTGCAAGTCTCTTCAAATTATCTATTTGGTTTGGCCAACTAGATTGGTAGTTCTTGCAATGGGAGAAGTGCATGGCTTTGGGTTCAATCTTGGAGTGTCCTTACTCAGTGACAGAAAGAGTTCCAAGGCACGTATTGTATTGTTGCCATCGAGGATAACATGATGGGGTATTTATCATATTGCTTGAATTAATTCCTCTACATCATGTCATCTTGCTTAAGGCGTTACTCTGTTTTTAACTTAATACTCTAGATGCATGCTGGATAGCGGTCGACGAGTGGAGTAATAGTAGTAGATGCAGAATCATTTCGGTCTAATTATCTCGGATGTGATGCCTATATACATGATCATACCTAGATAACCTCATAACTATGCTCAATTCTGTCAATTGCTCAATAGTAATTTGTTCACCCACCGTAGAATACTTATGCTCTTGAGAGAAGCCACTAGTGAAAACTATGGCCCCCGGGTCTATTCTCATCATATTAATCTCCATCACTTTATTTACTTGCTTTGCTTTTACTTTCTACTTTGCATCTTTATACCAAAAATACCAAAAATATTATCTCTATCAGATCTCACTCTCGTAAGTGACCGTGAAGGGATTGACAACCCCTAATCGTGTTGGTTGCGAGTAGCTATCGTTTTATGCAGGTACGAGGGACTTGCGCGTGACCTCCTACTGGATTGATACCTTGGTTCTCAAAAACTAAGAGAAATACTTACGCTACTGTGCTGCATCATCCTCTCCTCTTCGGGGAAAACCAACGCAAGCTCGAGACGTAGCAGGGTGCCATGGAGGATAATCCAGCACCATCTGAGAGTATGCCCAAATGTGCGGCCAGTGAAGCACAAGGCTCGCCGGCAGTCCACCGAGAAGCATGCCTTCATCGTCCAAGAAACTCGTAAGCTACAAGCCGCCATCAGAGAGGTGCGGTACCCAGAGTGGCTGGCGAACCCCATCATCGTCCCCAAGAAAGTAGGGAAGGAGCGCATGTGTGTCGACTTCACCAACCTCAACAAGGCCTGCCCTCAAGATCCTTTCCCGCTCCCTAGCATCGACCAGATCATCGACTCCACCGCCGAGTGCGACCTGTTGTGCTTCCTGGATGCCTTCTCCGGCTACCACCATATCAAGATGGCTGTGGAGGATGTGGAGAAGATAGCATTCCTCACCCCATGCAGGGTGTACTGCTACACCTGCATGCCCTTCGGGCTGCCCAACACTAGAGCAACCTTCCAGCGGTTGATGCACATCGCCCTGGGTTCGCAGCTCGGGAGAAACGCAGAGGCCCACGTTGATGATATAGTGGTGAAGTCTCGGGAGGCCAGGACTCTGATAGAACTGGAAGAGACGTTCGCCAGCCTGTGCATGGTGGATCTTTGGCTTAACCCCAAGAAGTGTGTGTTCGGGGTACCCTCCGGCAAGCTGCTAGGCTTCTTGGTATCGCACAGAGGGATCGAGGCTAACCCTGAAAAGGTCAAAGCAATAGAAGACATGAACCCCCCACAGACCCTGAATGAGATGCAGAAGCTGGCCGGCTGCATGACCTCACTTGGACGCTTCATTTCCAAGCTGGGGGAGCGCGCCCTCCCGTTTTTCAAGCTGATGAAAAGGAAGGAGCCATTCGAGTGGACCCCCGAGGAAGATGCAGCCTTCGAGGAGCTCAAGAGATATCTGACCAGTCCGCCCGTGATGGTGGCACCACGCCCTCTCGAGCCCTTGGTGCTCTATCAGGCAGCAACCCCACACTCAGCAAGCGCCACCCTGGTGGCGCTAAGGAAGGAGCGCCCGGTCAAGAAGCCACAGCAGGATGCACAACCAGCAAGTGAAGTGCAGCACACCCCGGGGAAGGCATCTGAAGTCTTGGCCGGCGCGGCGGTTGACGTTCCTCTTGAGGCCACAAACGACCCTGTGGCTATCCAGGATCCAGAGCACAGGCCTCATGAGGCCAAAGGGGACCTGTGCCCTCGTGAAGAACAAGATTCTATTGATGCCTCCCCCTTGTCGAGCACCCCGTTTACTTTGTCAGCAAAGTACTAAGGGAGGCCCGGGAACGCTACCCCATGCCACAGAAGCTCTTGCTCGCACTTTTAGTCACCTCTAGGAAGCCGCACCACTACTTTCAAGGCCACCCCATCAAAGTTGTCTCAGCATACCTGCTAGAGAGGGTGCTCCGGAGCCGGAACACAGTCGGGCGAGTTGCTGAATGGAACATTGAGCTTCAAGCATTTGATCTCGAGTTCAGCACTACCAGGGTCATCAAGGGCGTGGCCCTCGCTGACTTCATGGCCGAGTGGACCAACACTCCAGACCATGGAGTAAGCGAGGACTGCTCCCTCTTGCCAGGAGATGAAGAGCCAGACGGATGGATCATGTACTTTGATGGGGCGTTTGCTCGACAAGGCGCAGGGGCAGGGGCCATCCTCACCTCGCCCACCAAGGACAAGCTTTGTTATGCAGTACAACTCTGCTTTCCGCGGGGCGATAAGGTCTCCAACAACATCGCAGAATTCGAAGGCTTGCTCACCGGGCTCAGGGCCGCGGCCGCGCTGGGGGTAAAGCGCCTCACCATCAAGGGCGACTCTCAGCTTCTCGTCAATTTCTCCAACAAAGAATACACGCCTAAGGACGAACACATGGAGGCGTACCTAGAAGAGGTGCGCAAAATTGAGAAGCGGTTCATGGGCATGGAGCTGTAGCATATGTCGTGCGGAACGAACAAGGAGGCAGACGATATCGCCAAAAGAACCTCTCGCAGGCTCCCTCAGGAGCCAGGGGTGTTTGAGGAGCGGCTCTTCTAGCCATTTGAGGTCCCACACGTCACGACTCCAGCACCACCTCAGGAGGACTTGCCACAAGCACCCGAGACGGGCGCTCCAGCCTGCGGTCACCTCTCAGGAGCCCGCTTGCTGCTTGCGCTCGAGCCTCAGGAGGGGTGCTGGACAGAAGAGTTCAAGGCGTACTTGCTTCAAGGGACCCTGCAAGAGAAGGAAGAGGACGATGAGCGTGTGGCCCGTCAAGCCACCGCATACTGTATCAATGATGGTGAGTTATATCGCAGGAGGCTCAATGACGTTTCGTTGCGGTGCATCTCCAAGGAACAGGGACTTGAGCTACTGGCGGACATCCATGGTGGGGATTGCGGGCATCACTCCTCGTCCCGCACCCTGGTGGGCAAGGTGTTCCGCGGCGGTTTCTACTGGCCCATCACGCTCAACAACGCTACCGAGCTGGTGTGCTCTTGTGAAGCATGTCAGTTCCACGCCAAGCAGATTCATCAGCCCCCGTAGGGCCTCTAGACGATCCCGCTCACGTGGCCATTCACGGTCTGGGGACTGGACATCTTGGGGCCATTCCCACGGGCACCAGGGAGCTACCGATACCTCTACATGGCCATCGACAAGTTCACCAAGTGGGCGGAGGTAGAAGCCGTGCGCACCATCCCAGCAGGATCAGCCATCAAGTTCATCAAGGGAATCGTGAGCCGATTTGGGGTCCCCAATCGCATCATCAACGACAATGGCTCGCAATTCACTAGCAATCTTTTCAAAACATAATGTGCTGACCTTGGAACTCAGATCTGCTATGCCTCAGTAGCACACCCACGAAGCAATGGACAGGCTGAGAGAGCCAATGCAGAGGTCCTGAGGGGCCTCAAGACCCGCACCTTCAAGAAAAAGCTCGAGGCCTGCGGCAGGGGCTGGCTCGGCGAGCTGCAGACCATGTTGTGGTCCATCCGCATCACCGCGACCAAGCCAATAGGAGAAACGCCCTTCTTCCTCATCTACGGAGCAGAAGCGGTTCTCCCTCACGAGGTCAAGCATCGCTCCACGCGGGTCCTGGCGTTCGACGAAACGCAACGGGACGCCACGTGGAGGATGGATCTCGTGTTGGGGGAGGAACGCCGCCATCAAGCCTCGCTCCAGGTAGTAAGGTACTAGCAGGCGCTGCAGCGGTACCACTGCCGAAGTGTCCGCTCCAGGACGTTAGAGGTGGGAGATCTCATCCTGAGGCGGGTGCTCTCCAGGGAGGGGCTACATAAGCTCTCTCCCATGTGGGAGGGCCCGTTTAGGGTTGCCAGTGTCTCTAGGCCTAGCGCCGCGCGCCTGGAGACACAGGACGGGGTCCCCATCCAGAACGCCTAGAACATCCAGCACCTCTGGAAGTTCTACCACTGAAGAAAGGCTCCAGCCTATGAAGCAAGGCTCCAGCCTGTGAAGGTCTCCGCTCGTGACACTCTCAAGTAATAATGAGTGGGGCTGTACACGCCCCAGAGTCTCCTGAGAGTTGCCCTGGGGCCTCATAGGGGCTCCCTCCCACGTCCTGGTGGCAGCACTTAGCTCCGCGCTGGTGAGAAGACTAGATTAGGTGCCGGACGCGGCTGTTCATTTGCTTTCCGAAGTTGCTTGCAGTTTTCTTAGTAGTCTTTCAATGGATTTGGTATTCTCGAACGCTGGTTCCCTGAGTTGTGTTTTCTCCTAAGTTGTCTTGGTCTAAGGACGTGAGAGAGGTGGCAGTCGCCCGCCACTTCTCCTCGTGCGTGGGGCTAGGTATGTGTGTGCGCCCAGGGCCTGCCTTTGCATAGGAACCACGCCAAACCCCGTCGTTTCGGCTTCATCCTCGCGAGGAGCCCTTGATCGAGCCCGCTGGCGCCAGCACCACTCATGTCCGTGCCCCCGGGCAGCGCGACGCAGTGCACCAAGTCCAAACCACCCTATGGCAGGGGCTCGTGTAGGGGAGAATAAGTTTTCTCAACAAATTTTCTTTTCCTTCAAGGGATAGCTCTGCCCTACCGCGGCTCCTGAGGGCACAAGGCGTATCTCCGGAAGGCACAGGGCATGCGCCTTGGGGGTCCCTATCAAATACCTAAGGATAGGTCCTCACGAGGCAAAGTACGACTGCATATACCAAGCTAAGCCTTCCTACCTTAACCTAATTGCGAACCCAACAACACAGCATCAAGACAGCAATTATAACATAAAAGGCATAGCAGCAACGGTCCATTACACACCCTCCTAGGGCACATTCTTCTTTTTTGGATCGTAGGAAAAAGGAAAAGCTAAACAAAGAGGGCCTAAAGGCATGCAAGCTTGGCACCAGTGCTGCATCCTCAAGCAGTGCCTCAAGGTAGCTCGGCGCTCTGCCAGTTCTTCCACAGAAGACCTGGGGCCACCGGCCTTGAGTCCAAGTTCGCTGGCCCCCAGCTTCAAGTCGGGCTCCTCTCCAGCTTCACTGGAGCACTGCGGCGGGACGAATCACCGGCGTCCATGACACGAGCACGACGACGCGGAGGCCGGTCGTAGCCACCGCTGCTCGAGCTCTCGTCCGAGGAAGAGCTGCCGCCACGGGAGGAGTGCACGTCGTCATTGCCGTCCTCCGGGCAGCACCCCACGGGGCGGCCGTCCCCCCTGAACACCCTCCCATAGAGGGTCGCCATGCCGTCGTACTTGAAATGAAGGGTGCACCTTCCGCCCAGGCCACGCGCGCGGGCGAAGGTTAGGCCAGCACCACACTGCCAGAGGTGGAAACCTCGGTGCTAACCCACGAGGCTTTGCTGCAGCACCCGTCAGCCTGCAGCCAGAGGCCGGCAAGCCCTGAGGAAGGAAGCTCGCCGGAGAAGAAGCGTGGGAGCCAGAGCGAGGTGACAACCGGATTCTCTGAACACACCACGAACTCAGGGAGCACCTCCAGCGAAGAAAAGCACGGCCGAGGCGGGCGAACGACAATGGCGCGCCTCCCTTCAGCATCTGGGCTGCTCCAGAGCCGGTGGCCCCCGCCGCGGGAGGAGGTGCCATCGCAGACGCGTGGAGGAACGCTGTCGTTGGGGGGTGCGTGCTCGCGCCCCCTGGGTGCTGCCGGAGGGACCGCAGGGTGCTTGCGAGGACGGCCGCGGCCCCTCTTGGGAGAGGGAGAGGTTGGCCCCTCCTTGGGGGCCTTCCCCCTTCTCGGTCGCTGAGAACCTCTTCGGCCACACCATGGGAGCAAGACTGAGAGGGAAGAAACAGGCGGGAGCAAGAATAAGGAAAGATGGACAGGGGGCTCCGCCCCTCCCTCACATTTATAGCCAAGGGAGGCCAACCACCGGCCTCCACGACCTTGCGCCATCATGACCCTCTGTATGCAGCATCGACCAGTCAAGTCGAGCAGTTGCTGAGGCAGCATGGGGAAGCGGAGTCGCCCACGTCCAGTCAGTCGCCACGCCTCATCAAGGCTGCAGGCGGTTAGGGCCCGCAGCGCTCTGCACTTGCCCTTTGGCTTCGCCTGGAAGCTAAGTCCGAGCGCGCCTTGGGCCCGGGGGCTAATGTCGGCATCCTGGACTTGGGGGTATCCAGTCCTGCCTGCCTGTGGCCCACCACATGGCTTCATCGACGGCCTGGTACGGCCTAGCTTCAACACCAACACAGCAAGACCCTCGCGAGGGGCCAAGCCTCGCGAGGCGGACGATGCCAAGACCCCTGAAGGAGTTGGCCTCCTCAGGAGGGCTCCTGAGGGGCGGAGAGATCTATATAGCTACCTCATGAGGCTCAGCTGACGTGAGCCGTGATGACCAAGGCCAGGCGGGTGCCAGGCAGGTGCAGAGCACGGGCAAGGAGTCCTGAGGAACCAACCAAAGGTTTCCATTCTGTTGCAACAAGACCAAGACCGCCAGGACGGCAGGGTGGAGGTCATCATCGAGCCCACCGCAGCGTCACGACCAGAGGCTTTTCACGGGTGAAGACTACTTTGGTCAGGATAGACTGTACTACTTGTCCCCTTGCAAATCCCGCCGTTGTGGAATCCCTTCCCGCTCATATTTGGGAAGAGGACCAAGGCCACTATATATAGGACTTAGCCACCACCATAGGGGAGAGATCGATTCCACCCCGAGCATCACACCAGCTCAAGAACACCTCACCTCCCGAGGCTTGTACATCCTTTGTACTAGTTCATCCATAGCCCCTCGAGGCAATCCACCACACCACACTGGAGTAGGGTATTACACCACAATGTTGGCCCGAACCAGTATAAATCTCTGTGTCTTTGTGTCTCTGTGAGCTCTACGCACCAGGCTAGGGAGGATCGCGGGTAGGCAGGCTGGGCAGGTTGAGATCTCCGCACGCACCCCAGAGTTCGAACCTCTCAAGGGTAGCCGGATCCCGAAATCCGACAATCTTTTGAAGATAAAACAACAGAGACCCCGCTTTATTATAATCATCATAATATATACATGTTAAAAATATGTACATCATAAGAGCCGGTGGCTCATGTGTAGTAAGGCCGAAGATGAGCGATATTCCACGGCCGGCGGGTCTCTTCCTCCGACTTACGTGAGTCTTTGTGCTCTCGAACATCGATAAGGTAGTATGACCCGTTGTTCAAATTCTTGCTGACCACAAAGGTCCCTTCCCAAGGTGTGGATAACTTGTGCATGTCAGTTTGATCCTGGATGAGCCAGAGCACCAAATTACCTTCCTGAAAGGTTCTGGACTTAACCAGGCAGCTATGGTAATTATGTTGAAGCTGATAATGAATTGAACCACCGTTGCCGCGTCACACTTACTGACCGGCTCTGCGTCAACCCACTTTGTGAATTTGTAAACCGCCACCAAGAGGTGGGTCTTTTTATCCTTGGACCTTTTAAAAGGCCCAACCATGTCAAGTCCCCAGACTGGAAACAGCCAAGTAATCGGAATCATCCTCAATTCTTAAGCCGGCACGTGAGCTCGCCGTGAAAATTTCTGACAACTATCACATTTACTGACCAAATCCTCTACATTAGCGTGAGCCGTCAGCCAATAAAATCCATGACAAAAAGCTTTGGCCACAAGGGACTTTGAACCGGCATGATGACCACAATCTCATTCATGAATCTCACAAAGAATCTCTTGACCCTCCTCAGGAGAGACACAACGCTGAAACGCCCCAGTGACACTGCGATGGTGTAACTCGCCATTGGCAATTGTCATGGACTTAGACCGTCGGGTTATCTGCCTGGCCAAAGTTTCATCCTCAGGTAACTCGCCCTGGGTCTTATAAGCCAAATATGGCACTATCCAATCTGGGATAACGTGAAGAGCCGCCACCTATTGTGATTCTGGGTCAGGGACAGCAAGATCTTCCTTTGTAGGCAATTTGACAGAAGGGTTATGCAGAATATCCAAGAAAGTGTTAGGTGGCACCAGCTTATGCTGAGATCCCAACCGGCTTAAAGCATCATCTGCCTCATTCTTTCTGCGATCAATGTGCTCCACTTGATAACCCTTGAAGTGCCCAGCAATAGCATCAACTTCGCGGCGATAAGCCGCCATGAGGGGATCCTTGGAATCCCATTTTCCTGAGACTTGTTGAGCCACCAAATCTGAGTCGCTGAAACATCTCACCCGGCTTAAGTTCATCTCCTTAGCCATACGAAGACCATGGAGCAAGGCTTCGTACTCAGCTGCATTGTTAGTACAGGGGAACATCAACCTTAGAACACAACAAAACTTGTCACCTCGAGGGGAAGCTAAGATAACTCCAGCCCCCGAGCCCTCCAATTTCCTGGACCCATCAAAATGAATAGTCCAATATGTGTTATCCGGCTTCTCTTCAGGCATCTGCAGCTCTGTCCAGTCGTTGATGAAATCCACCAGTGCTTGAGATTTGATAGCAGTGCGAGGCACATACTTCAAACCATGAGGCCCGAGTTCAATGGCCCACTTGGCGACTCGTCTTGTGTCTTCTCTGTTTTGAATAATATCTCCTAACGGAGGAGAGCTGACCACAGTGATGGGGTGACCCAGAAAATACTACTTAAGCTTTTGGCTGGCCATGGACACCCCATAAACGAGCTTTTGCCAATGTGGATATCTCTGCTTGGACTCAATAAGCACTTCACTGATGTAGTAAACCGGCTGAGGGAGTCCTGGACTAGGGGGTGTTCGGACAGCTGGACTATCATCGTCAGCCGGACTCCAAGACTATGAAGATACAAGATTGAAGACTTCGTCCCGTGTCCGGATGGGACTTTCCTTGGCGTGGAAGGCAAGCTTGGCAATACGGATATGTAGATCTCCTACCATTGTAACCGACTCTGTGTAACCCTAGCCCTCCCCGGTGTCTATATAAACCGGAGGGTTTTAGTCCGTAGGACGAACAACCATTACAACAATCATACCATAGGCTAGCTTCTAGGGTTTAGCCTCCTTGATCTCGTGGTAGATCCACTCTTGTACTACCCATATCATCAATATCAATCAAGCAGGAGTAGGGTTTTACCTCCATCGAGAGGGCCCGAACCTGGGTAAAAACATCGTGTCCCTTGTCTCCTATTACCATCCGCCTAGACGCACAGTTCGGGACCCCCTACCCGAGATCCGCTGGTTTTGACACCGACATTGGTGCTTTCATTGAGAGTTCCTCTATGTCGTCACCGATAGGCTTGATGACTTCTTCAATCAACAACAACGCCGTCCAGGGTGAGACTTTTCTCCCCGGACAGATCTTCATATTCGGCGGCTTCGCACTGCGGGCTAATTCACTTGGCCATCTGGAGCAGATCGAAAGCTACGCCCCTGGCCGTCAGGTCAGATTTGGAAGCCTAAACTTCACGGCGGATATCCGCAGAGACTTGATCTTCGACGGATCCAAGCCGCAGCCGAGCATGCCGCACTGTCACGATGGGTATGATCTAGCCCTGCCGTCGGACAGTACTTTGGAGGCCGCACACGAATCCGCACCGACCCATAATTCGGAGCCGATCGCGCAGATCGAGGACGGGTGGCTGGACACCACCTCGGGAGATGCAACTTCCACGGCGATGGAGCCGAACACTAACCTCGTCCCTTATAAAGCTCGTGACTCCGAGGTGCCGGACTCCCTGCCGGACTCCGAACCTCCTGCGCTCCTGCCAATCGAATCCGATTGGGCGCCGATCATGGAGTCCACCGCCGCGGACATCTTTCAGCACTCACCCTTTGGCGACATCTTAAATTCGCTAAAGCATCTCTCGCTATCCGGAGAGCCCTGGCCGGACTATGGCCAGGATGGTTGGGATGCGGACGACGAAGAAATTCAAAGCCCACCCACCACCCACTTTGTAGCCACTGTCGACGATCTAATAGACATGCTAGATTACAACTCCGAAGACATCGACGGTATGGACGACGATGCCGGAGACGATCAAGAACCAGTGCCTATAGGGCACTGGAAGACCACCTCATCATACGACATATACATGGTGGACACCCCAAAAGATGGGGATGGCGAAGAAGCAGCGGAGGCAGATTCCTTAAAGAAACAGCCCAAGCGCCAGCGTCAGCGGCGGCGCTCTAAATCCCGCCACAACAAGAATGGAGATTCCGGCACAGGAGATAATAACACCCCAGAAAGTGCCGAAGACAATCCCCTCCTGCAAGATTTAGCGCAGGAGGATGTAGAATCAAGCCCTCATGAGAGAGCGGCAGACGAAGAGGTCGAGGATGATAATTACATACCTCCCTCCGGAGACGAGGCAAGCCTCGACGATGGCGAATTCGTCATGCCTGAGGATCCCGTCGAACAAGAGCGTTTCAGACGCAGGCTAATGGCCACAGCAAATAGCCTAAAGAAAAAGCAGCAGTAGCTTCAAGCTGATCAAGACCTGCTGGCCGATAGATGGACCGAGGTCCTCGCGGCCGAAGAGTACGAACTCGAACGCCCCTCCAAGAGCTAGCCAAAACGCAAGTTGCTCCCCCGATTAGAGGAGAAGGCATACATACCTTCATCACCAGTGCACAATATGGCTGACCGACCACCCCGTGGTCGCGACAGAGAGGCATCCAGGCCCTCCATCAAGACCGTACCCCGGCATCGCTCGAAAAGTATGAAGCCACGGGGGAATGCGCCGGACTTGCGGGATATACTGGAGGACAAGGCAAGACAATCTAGATCTATCTATGGATCACATGGGCGCCCCACGACCCATGACGAATACCGTCGCACCGGATACAACAACTCCAGCCGGGCCGAACACAGCAGACAACGCTCCCTTGAGCTACGTCGTGATATTGCTCAATACAGAGGCGCCGCACACCCGCTATGCTTCACTGACGAAGTAATGGATCATCAAATCCCTGAAGGGTTTAAACCCGTAAACATTGAATCCTACGATGGCACAACAGACCCCGCGGTTTGGATCAAAGATTATCTCCTTCATATACATATGGCCCGCGGCGATGATCTCCATGCCATCAAATATCTCCCGCTCAAGCTTAAAGGACCAGCTCGGCATTGGCTTAACAGCCTGCCCGCAGAGTCAATTGGGTGTTGGGAGGACCTGGAAGCCGCATTCGTCGACAACTTCCAGGGCACATACGTGCGACCACCGGACGCCGATGACCTAAGCCACATAATTCAGCAGCCAGACGAATCGGCCAGGCAATTCTAGACACGGTTCTTAACAAATAAAAATCAAATCGTCGATTGTCCGGATGCAGAGGCCCTCGCAGCCTTCAAAGATAACATCCGCGACGAATGGCTGGCCCGGCACCTAGGACAGGAAAAGCCGAAATCCATGGCAGCCCTCACATCATTAATGACCCACTTCTGTGCGGGAGAGGATAGCTGGCTATCTCGCAGCAACAACCTCAGTAAAAATGCTGGCAGTCCGGATACTAAGGACCACAATGGCAGGTCGCGTCGAAGCAAAAACAAATGCCGCGTTAACGGCGACAACAATGAGGATACGGCAGTCAACGCCGGATTCCGAGGCTCTAAACCCGGTCAGCGGAAGAAGCCATTTAAAAGAACCACTCCGGGTCCGTCCAATTTGGACTGAATACTCGACTGCTCTTGCCAGATACATGGCACCCCCGAAAAACCAGCTAACCACACCAACAGAGATTGTTGGGTATTCAAGCAGGCAGGCAAGTTAATTGCCAAAAACAATGACAAGGGGCTGCACAGCGATGACGAGGAAGAGACCCGGCCGCCGAACAGCAGAGGACAGAAGGGCTTCCCCCCACAAGTGCGGACGGTAAACATGATATAAGCAACCCACATACCCAAGAGGGAGCGGAAGCGTGCACTGAGGGACGTATACGCGATGGAGCCAGTCGCCCCGAAGTTCAATCCATGGTCCTCTTGCCCGATCACTTTCGATCGAAGAGACCATCCGACCAGTATCCGCCATGGCGGATTCGCCGCGTTGGTTTTAGACCCAATCGTCGATGGATTTCACCTCACGAGAGTCCTGATGGACGGCGGCAGTAGCCTGAACCTGCTTTATCAGGATACAGTGCGCAAGATGGGCATAGACCCCTCAAGGATTAAACCTACAAAGACGACCTTCAAAGGCGTCATACCAGGTGTTGAGGCCAATTGTACAGGCTCAGTAACACTGGGAGTGGTCTTCGGATCCCCGGATAATTTCCGAAGCGAGGAGTTAATCTTCGACATAGTTCCGTTCCGCAGCGGCTATCATGCTCTGCTCGGACGAACCACGTTCGCAAAGTTCAACGCGGTGCCGCATTATGCATACCTCAAGCTCAAGATGCCAGGCCAGCATGGAGTCATCACGGTCAACGAAAATACAGAACGCTCCCTCCGAACGGAGGAACATACAGCGGCTCTCGCGGCAGAAGTACAGAGCAGCCTTCTAAGGCAATTTTTGAGTCCGGCCGTTAAACGACCGAACACGGCCAAACGCGCCCGGAGCAACATCAATCAAGACCACCTGGCACGTTCCGAGCATGCGTAGCAATGCGGCCCCAACCCCATCCCTCGCATGATTGCAAGACCAGCTCTCCGCGTACATCATTACGCTCTGGAGATACCATGGGCATAGGGGGAGGGGCACGACCACAACTGACCTAGAGTGCGGCTCGACTGCACCAGGGGCTCCAAAGTGTGTCGCTCTTTTTATTTTTTATTTTCCTTCTTTTTATACACAGGACTCCGTTCACCAGAGGCCCTGTCCGGCGGCGAACCCGCCGAACTCACGATGCAAGAGCCAGGGAGGGAAAAAGGCTGCGACGAACACTCAGGTGGTCTCCATTACGAGCATTAAATTTGATTATACACACCAGTCCGCAGCCCACCCCTGGAGGGGGACATGTTTAATTAGTCCAATCCCTTGCTTACCGCACTATCTGTATCATTCCGCACTCATAGCAGAATTTCTTAAATAAATAATGCCGCACTTTTTGCCTATAATTGCATTACTTTACATATATGTTCATTAATGACATCTTGCACCCGTATATTCTGGTACGGCCGAATACACCAGGGGCTTATGTTCCCCGCATTATGGTGTGATAAGTCCGAACACTTTCACAAGTGCGGCACCCCGAACTTATATCATTATATGAATCGGCTCCGAATCATGTCTTGGGTCAATAGTTGGGTTTGCCCGGCTCCCATGTTTTGGTACCTTACATTCCGTTCTGTCGGCTAAGGTAGCACTAGGAGAACCACTGCGATTGCGCCCCGATTGAGCTGGACGAGCGCCTCAGTGGAGAAAGCTAAAACTGACTGTCATGATAAGGCGAGAGACTGGTCGCTGTTCGAGAGGTCTTTTCGAGTCCCTAAAGACTTATGCCGCTTCGAGCGAAGAACCGGATAATGTCCGGCCAAGGCGTGGATAGCGCCCCGAACTCGGTCTTCCGAATACTAGGGGCTTCGCCGAAATTTAAAATTATAGAATTCTATGGCTAAGTGAGAGTGTTCAAGCATTATAAGTCCGGTTGCCTTGTTCGTTGTGTTGAGTGCCTCCCTAGATGGACCCAAAAATGGGAACAAGAGTGCTCAAATTTATCCCGAACACCCCACACTAGTGGCATGGGGGCTGAAGCCGACGACTTGCCATCTCTCAGATTTTATAAACGGCCGCACAGAAGGTAATATTTTAAATCAAACAAGCATTGCTTAGTGCATATGAACAAAGTTTTCAGCGCACAGGATAACACATAGTGAGTTTACTCAAAAATTACATCTCTGGGGCACTCATCCGCAATCTTGCGGGCACCCTTCAAGACAGTCTTATAGTACATCTCGGGCGTACGATACTCCTTGCCCGCTGGCGGCGCGTCAGTGATAAGCCTCTCCGCATCCAGCCTGCCCAGTGCACCTTTGCGCGGGCAAGGGCCCGACGAACACCTTCAATACAGGCGGAGCGCTTGACGACCTCCACCCAGGGGCACGCATCCACCAGCCGCCGCACGAGGCCGAAGTAGCTCCCAGGCATGGCCTCTCCAGGCCACAGCCGGACTATGAGGCCCTTCATGGCCTGCTCGGCTACCTTGTGGAGCTCGACCAGCTGCTTCAGCTGGTCGCTAGGGGGCACCGGATGGCTGGTCTCAGCGTACTGAGACCAGAAGACCTTCTCTGTTGAGCTCCCCTCCTTGGCTCGGTAGAATGCGGCAGCATCGGATACACTGCAAGGCAGATCTGCAAACACCCCTGGGGAGCTCCGAATTCGGGTAAGTAATAGGTAATTTACATTAACATGCTTGCTTTGCATGAAAAATGCCTTACCCACCGCTATTTTCTTCACATCCTCAACCTCCTAAAGGGCCTTATGGGCCTCGGCCTTGGTGGCTTTGGCACTTTCAAGAGCCGAGGCAAGCTCGGACTCTCGAGTCTTTGAGTCGTGCTCCAAACTCTCATGCTTTTCCATGAGAGCCTGGAGCTCTTGCCACACCTCTGCCACCCGCGCCTCCTGCTTCTCTCGCTCCGTCCGTTCCGTGGCCGCATTGCGTTCGGCCGCGGATACGGCCTCCTTCAGGGCTGGCACCTCGTTCGTGGCCCCTGCAGTACCAAAGGTATCCTTGTTATTTTTATTGCAACCAAAATCCTTTTCTGTAAGGTAACTATTCAAAGTGGTGTTACTCACCTTCTTTGTCCTCGAGCTGCTTCTCGGCACGGCCGAGCTCTTGCTTGGACCGCTCGAGGTCCTGCTTCAAAGCACCGACCTCCGCAGTCAGTGCGGCAGAGGTCAGTAGCGCAGCCTGCAAACCCATATTGACATAATTTTTAGCAACCCTGCGTATATCTTTTTAGATCCTCAGTCCGGCTTTTCTTTCCGAACACCGAACCGAGCATCAGGGGCTACTGTCTATGCGGTATTACATTACATAATTTTAACTTCTTACCTCAAAGCCTGTTAGAAGGCTACTGCAGGCTTCGGTCAGCCCGCTCTTGGCGAGCTGAACCTTCTGAATCACCGCACTCATAATAGTGCGGTGTTCTTCCTCCATGGAAGCGCCTTTGAGCGCCTCCAACAAGTTGTCCGGCGCCTCCGGTTGGACGGGGGCCGTCGGCGTCACGGTCTTGCCCTTCTTGCGAAGGGGCCACCTGCCGGACTCCGGAACCACTGCAGGTTCCGACGTGGAGTCCGGCGCAAAGTCCGGGAGGCTGCCTTGTGGCGCCTCCGGAGCCTCCTCCCGATGGGTCCCTTCCCGGGATCCCACCTCGGCGTCCTTAGCGACGCAAGGGGTGGAGGAATTCGCGATGGAATCTACATCCGATGGAGCCAACGACCCGCTCGATGAAGCGAGGAGATCATCATTGGCCTGACTGCAGGCAGTGTGCGGCATTAGAAGGACACTATGTGACACAAAAGAGAAATTATAAATCATTCAGGAATCCGGATACTTACGATCTTGCCTGAGGCCTGGCCCTTGAGGGCCACTCTTCATCGCCAACGTTGGCGTTGGCGGAGCCGTCCGGGGGAATAGTTCTTCCCCTCTTGGACCCTTCGGCCTCCCCGGTTGGGGAGGCCTTCCTCTTCCTCTCTCCCTCCTCTGGGAGAGAGTCCTCTTTCTCCTCCTCGTCTTCGGGGGTGGAGTCCGCCTCGGAGCCATCGGACGATGAGTCCGATATCACCTAGCGTCGGGAACTTCTTCGAGTTCCCGTGGCCTTCTTCTTGGCCTTCTTCTCCGGCACCACATAGAGTGCCGGGACCAGCAGCCCCGTTAAGCGTGCATTCGCTTGGTCTTCGGGAAGGGGAGCCGGACAGTCTACCTGTCCGGACGTCCTCTTCCAGTCCTGTCAAAGGCATTGGGAGTTTTAGATCCCACATAGAGTCAAACTATGAAAGAAAACAACTGTCCCATAGAGGATAACGAAGCTTACCTCACCGGCCGGGTGCTTGGTGCTGAATCCGTGATCCTCGGTCGCGGACGCGGGGGCTTCTCCGCCCTTGAACAGCACCCTCCAGACGGCTTCATACGTCGTGTCGAAGAGCCCGCTCAGAGTCCGGTGCTGTGCCGGATCAAACTCCCACAGATTGAAGGCCCGTTGTTGGCAGGGGAGGATCCGGCAGATGAGCATGACCTGGATCACATTGACAAGCCTAAGCTTCTTGTTCACCAGGGTCTGAAGACAGGACTGGAGTCCTATCAGCTCCTCCGAACTGCCCCATAGCAAGCCCTTCTCTTTCCAGGAGGTGAGCTGCATAGGGATACCAGATCTGAACTCGGGGGCCGCCGCCCACTTAGGGTCGCGCGGCTCGGTGATGTAGAACCACCCCGATTGCCACCCCTTGACGGACTCCACGAAGACCCCTTCGAGCCAGATGACGTTGGGCATCTTGCCCAACATAGCGCCTCCGCACTCCGCTTGAGTGCCCTTCACCACCTTCGGCTTGACGTTGAAGGTCTTGATCCACAAGCCGAAGTGGGGCTGGATGCAGAGGAAGGCCTCGCACACGACGATAAACCCCGAGATGTTGAGGATGAAGTTTGGCGCCAGATCATGGAAATCCAGGCTGTAATAGTACATGAGCCCCCGGACAAAGGGATGCAACGGGAAGCCCAGCCCGCGGAGGAAGTGAGGAAGGAAAACGACCCTCTCATGGGGCCTGGGGGTGGGGATGAGCTGCCCCTTGTCGGGCAGCCGGTGCGCGATGTCGCCGGAAAGGTATCCGGCGCTGCGCAGTTTTGCGATGTGCTCCTCCATAATGGTGGAGGCCATTTGCCTCCCGCTGCGGACATGGTCGTAGAAGGTCGAGGCGAGATGCACGGACTTGGGCGCTGGAGCTCGAGAGTGCGCGGAGATGGATAAGCAAAGGAGGAAGAAGGCGTAGGTAAAAAGGGCGGATCATTATCCCCTTATATATGGGCGGACGAAAACTATGCGTCCCCACCGGCCTGGTAAAACTCGCTTATCTCCCAAGCGCCACCATCAATGGCGCGTTTGGGTTACCCACGTCCGTATTGATGAGAATTCCGGAATAAGGGGAACACGATCTCTGCTTCGACAAGACGTGCCTAGGAAACCGCTTCGCTAAACGCGCTGAGGTTGTATAATAAAAAATGATTCAAGTAAAGGCTTGGTAGTGGCTTGACGTCACGCTACAAGATACGTCAGCAGATCGAACCTGTGTACATGATATTCTCTCTACGGTGGAATGTGGAAATTATTTTGCAGAGCCGGACACTATCCTGGTGTTCGCAATCTTCTATGAATTATTAGGAGGAGGAACCCGCCTTGCAATGCCGAACAATATGCGCGCCGGACTCATCGTCATTGAAGCCTAGTTCAGGGGCTACTGAGGGAGTCCTGGACTAGGGGGTGTCCGGACAGCCGGACTATCATCGTCAGCCGGACTCCAAGACTATGAAGATACAAGATTGAAGACTTTGTCCCGTGTCCGGATGGGACTTTCCTTGGCGTTGAAGGCAAGCTTGGCAATACGGATATGTAGATCTCCTACCATTGTAACCGACTCTGTGTAACCCTAGCCCTCCCCGGTGTCTATATAAACCGAAGGGTTTTAGTCTGTAGGACGAACAACCATTACAACAATCATACCATAGGCTAGCTTCTAGGGTTTAGCCTCCTTGATCTCGTGGTAGATCCACTCTTGTACTACCCATATCATCAATATCAATCAAGCAGGAGTAGGGTTTTACCTCCATCGAGAGGGCCCGAACCTGGGTAAAAATATCGTGTCCCTTGTCTCCTGTTACCATCCGCCTAGACGCACAGTTTGGGACCCCCTACCCGAGATCCGCCGGTTTTGACACCGACACCGGCCGTTGAACTGGATATTCCTTGCCAGCCTCCTTGTGCTCCACCACAATGGTCACACTGACAGCACAGGTGTTAGCAGCCACATATAACAATACTGGCTCCTTATCAATGGGAGCAGCAAGAACTGGCGGCTTAGCTAGCTGCCTCTTCAAATCCTCAAACGCGTCGTTAGCAGCATCACTCCAGACGAAGTTATCTGTTTTCTTCATCATCTGATACAGTGGTATAGCCTTCTCACCCAACCAGCTTATGAACTGGCTTAAGGCAGCAATACGACCTGCTAGACGCTGAACATCATTGATACCCGTCGGCTTAGCCAGGGAGGTGATGGCCTTGATCTTCTCTGGGTTAGCCTCAATGCCTCTGTTAGAAACCAGAAAACCCAAAAGCTTGCCTGCTAGCACACCGAAAACGCACTTGGCCGGGTTAAGCATCATCTTGTAGACCTGGAGATTATCAAAGGTTTCCTTCAAATCATCTATCAGAGCTTCCTTCTCTCGTGATTTCACCACAATGGCGTCCACATAAGCGTGAACATTGCGCCCAGTCTGGCTGTGAAGACAATTCTGCATACATCGCTGATAAGTCGCCTGGGCGCTCTTGAGCCCAAAGGGCATAGACACATAGCAGAAGGCTCCAAAGGGAGTAATGAAAGTTTACTTCTCCTGGTCCTTAACTGCCATCTTGATCTGATGATAACCAGTATAAGCATCCAAAAAGCTCAAGCGCTCACAACCCGCTGTAGCATCAATGATTTGATCAATACGAGGGAGAGCAAAAGGATCAGGCGGACAAGCCTTGTTTAAGTCCATGTAATCCACACATGTGCCGGGTGCCGTTCTTCTTAAGCACTAGCACCGAGTTAGCCAACCACTTTGGAGGAAAAACTTCAACAATGAACCCAGCCGCCAAGAACCGGGCCACTTCTTCACCAATGGCCTTACGCCTCTCCTCGTTGAACCGCCAGAAGAACTGCTTGATCGGCTTAAATTTCGGATCAATATTAAGAGTATGCTCAGCGAGTTCCCTCGGTACACCCGACATGTCATAAGGTTTCCATGCAAAGATGTCCCGGTTCTCACGGATGAACTCGATGAGCGTGCTTTCCTATTTTTGATCCAAAGTAGCACTGATACTAAACTGCTTGGATGAGTCGCCAGGAACGAAATCAACCAGCTTGGTGTCATCAACTGACTTAAATTTCAGCACCGGGTCATGCTCTGTAGTTGGCTTTTCAAGGACGTCATATCTACCGGCTCAACATTGTCCGTATAAAACTTCAATTCCTTTGTTGTACAGACAGACTCAGCATAAGCAGCATCGCCTTCCTCACATTCCAGGGCTATCTTCCGACTCCCATGTACCGTGATGGTTCCTTTATAACCCGACATCTTGAGCTACAGATAAACATAACACGGTTGTGCCATGAACTTGGCATAAGCCGGCCGTCCAAACAGGGCGTGGTTCGGGCTTCTGATTTTGACCACTTCGAAAGTTAACTTCTTAGCCCTGGAATCCTGCTCATCCCCAAAGGCCACCTCTAGCTCAATTGAGCCGGCGTTGGGGCCCCAGCCTGCGGGTCATACCTAATAGTTATATCCCAACATGCCCTGAGGGGGGCACAACCCACCAGGGTGCGCCTGGGGGCCCAGGCGTGCCCAGGTGGGTTTTGCCGACCTCGGTCGCCTCCCGCACCCCTTCTTCGCCCTATGAATTCCCAAATATTCAAAAAAACCTCGGGGTAGCCCTAGATCAGAAATTCCGCCACTGCAAGACTCTGTAGCCACCGAAAACCAATCTAGATCATGTTCCGGCACCCTGCCAGAGGGGGGAATTATCACCGGTGGCCATCTTCATCATCCCAGCGGTTACCATGATGAGGAGAGAGTAGTCCACCCTCGGGGCTGAGGGTTTGTACTAGCAGCTATGTGTTTAATCTCTCTCTCTCTCTCTCTCTCTCTCTCTGTCTCTCTCTCGTGTTCTTGAGATGTCACGATCTTAATGTATCAAGGGCTTTGTTAATGTAGTTGGATCATATGGTCTTTTCCCCTCTCTATCTAGTTGTGATGAATTGAGTTTTTCCCTTTGAGATTTCGTTGTTATCGAATTGAATACTTTTATGGATTTGAGAACACTTGATATATGTATTACAATTGAATACTCGTGGTGACAATGGGGTATCGTATTGATTCACTTGATATATGTTTTGGCACTCAACTAGCGGATTCCCGAGGTGACATTGGGGTAATCTATGCATAGGGGTTGATGCACGTTCTCGTCTTTGTTTCTCCGGTAGAAATCTTGGGGCACTCTTTGAAGTTTTTTGTGTTGGATTGAGTATTATGAATATGAATTTTCTTTGGTGTTAGTTTATTACAAACTCTAGGATAGATCGACCGGAAAGAATAGCTTTGTGTTATTTTAGTACAAACTCTCGAATAGCTCAAATGGAAAGAATAACTTTGAGGTGGTTTCGTACCTGTCGGTGTCAAAACCGGCGGATCTCGGGTAGGGGGTCCCGAACTGTGCGTCTAGGTGGATGGTAACAGGAGACAAGGGACACGATGTTTTTACCCAGGTTCGGGCCCTCTCGATGGAGGTAAAACCCTACTCCTGCTTGATTAATATTGATGATATGGGTAGTACAAGAGTAGATCTACCACGAGATCAAGGAGGCTAAACCCTAGAAGCTAGCCTATGGTATGATTGTTGTAATGGTTGTTCGTCCTGCGGACTAAAAACCCTCTGGTTTATATAGACACCGGAGAGGGCTAGGGTTACACAGAGTCGGTTACAATGGTAGGAGATCTACATATCCGTATTGCCAAGCTTGCCTTCCACGCCAAGGAAAGTCCCATCCGGACACGGGACGAAGTCTTCAATCTTGTATCTTCATAGTTTTGGAGTCCGGCCGATGATGATAGTCCGGCTATTCGGACACCCCCTAGTCTAGGACTCCCTCAGTAGCCCATGAACCAGGCTTCAATGATGACGAGTCCGGGGCGCATATTGTCTTCGGCATTGCAAGGCAGGTTCTTCCTCCGAATAATTCATAGAAGATTGTGAACACCAGGATAGTGTCCGGCTCTGTAAAATAAATTCCACATACCACCGTAGAGAGAATAATGTGTACACAAGTTCAATCTGCTAACGTATCTTGTGGTGCGACGTCACACCACTACCAAGCCTTTATGTTTTTATTATACCACCTCAGCGTGTTTAGCGAAGCGGTTTCCTTGGCACGTCTTATCGAAGCAGAGATCGTGTTCCCCTTATTTCGGGATTCCCATCAAAACGGACATGGGTAACCCAACCGCGCCATTGATTGTGGAGCTTGGGAGATAGGCGAGTTTTACCAGGCCGGTGGGGACGCATAGTCTTCGTCCGCCCATATATAAAGGGATAAGGATCCACCTTTTTTACCTACGCCTTCTTCCTCCTTTGCCTATCCATCTCCGCGCACTCGAGCTCCAGCGCCCAAGTCCGCACATCTCGCCTCAACCTTCTCCAGCCATGTCCGGAGCGGGAGGCAACTGGATGGCCTCCTCCATTACGGAGGGGCACATCGAGAAGCTGCGCGGCACCGGATACCTGTCCAGCGACATCGCGCACCGGCTTCCCGACGAGGGGCAGCTCATCCCCAACCCCGGGCCCCATGAGAGGGTCGTATTCCTTCCCCACTTCCTCCGCGGACTGGGCTTCCCACTTCACCCCTTCGTCCGGGGGCTCATGTACTACTACGGCCTGGACTTCCACAATCTGGCGCCAAACTTCACCCTCAACATCTCGGCGTTCATCGTCGTGTGCGAGGCCTTCCTCTGCATCCAGCCCCACTTCAGCTTGTGGCTAAAGACCTTCAATGTCAAGCCGAAGGTGGTGAAGGGCGTTCAAGCGGAGTGCGGAGGTGCCATGGTGGGCAAAATGCCCAACGTCATCTGGCTCGAGGGTTCCTTCGTGGAGTCCATCAAAGGGTGGCAATCGGGGTGGTTCTACATCACCGAGCCGCGTGACCATAAATGGGCAGCGGCCCCCGAGTTCAGATTTGGTACCCCCATGCAGCTCACCTCCTAGAAAGAGAAGGGCTTGCTATGGGGTTGTTCGGAGGAGCTGACCGGACTCCAGTCCTGTCTCCAGACCCTGGTGAACAAGAAACTCAAGCTTGTCAACGTGATCCAGGTCATGCTCGTCCGCCGGATTCTCCCCTACCAGCAACGGGCTTTCAATTTGTGGGAGTTTGATCCGGCACAGCACCGGACATTGAGCGGGCTCTTCGACACGACGTACGAAGCAGCCTGGAGGGTGCTGTTCAAGGGAGGAGAAGCCCCCGCATCCGCAACTGAAGATCGCGGATTCAGCACGCAGCGCCCAGCCGGCAAGGTAAGTTATGTTGTCCTTTATGGGACACTCATTTCTTTCATAGTTTGACTCTATGTGGGATCTAAAACTCCCAATGCCTTTAACAGGACTAGTAGAAGACGTCCGGACAGGTTAACTGTCCAGCTCCCCTTCCCGAAGACCCAGCGGACACCCATTTAACGGGGCTGCTGGTTCCGGCCCTTTACGTGGTGCCGGAGAAGAAGGCCACAGGAACCCAAAGGAGTTCCCGGCGCCAGGTGATATCGGACTCATCATCCGATGACTCCGAGGCGGACTCCTCCCCCGAGGAGGAGGAGAAAGAGGCCTCTTCCCCAGCGGGGGGAGAGGAGAAGAGGAAGGCCTCCCCAACAGGGGCGGCCGAAGGGTCCAAGAAAGGGCGGACCCTTTCTCCGGACTGCTCCGCCAACGCTGACGACGGCGACGAGGAGTGGCCCTCTAGGGCCAAGCCCCTGGCAAGATCGTAAGTGTCCGAATTCCTGGATGATTTATAATTTCTCTTTCTGCCACGTGGTGTCCTTCTAATGCCGCATACAACCTGTAGTCCGGCCAAGGATGATCTTCCCGCTTCGTCGAGCGGGTCCTTGGCTCCGTCGGATGTGGATTCCCTTCCGACCGCCTCCACCCCTCGTGGCGCTAACGACACCGAGGTGGGATCCCAGGAGGGGACCTACCAGGAGGGGGAGGCTCCGGAGGAGCCACAGGGCAACCTCCCGGACTTTGCACCGGACTCCGCACCGGAACCCGTAGTGGTTCCAGAGTCCGGCAAGCGGCCCCTTCATAAGAAGGGCAAGACTGTGACACCGGCGGCCGCCGTCCAACCGGAGGCGCCGGATAACTTGTTGGAGGCGCTCAACAGTGCTTCCATCAAAGAAGAACACCGCACTGTCATGAGTGCGGTGATTCAGAAGGTTCAGCTCGCCAAGAGCGGGCTGACCGAAGCCTGCAGCAGCCTTCTAACAGGCTTTGAGGTAAGAATTTTAAGACATGTAATATAATACCGCATAGACAGTAGCCCCTGATGCTCGGTTCGGTGTTCGGAAAGAAAAACCGGACTGAGGATCTTATAAAGATATACGCAGGAGTTCTAAAAAATATGTCAATATGGGATTGCAGGTTGTGCTGCTGACCTCTGTCGCACTGACTGCGGAGGTCGATGCTTTGAAGCAGAACCTCGAGCGGTCCGAGAGCGAGCTCGGCCGTGCCAAGAAGCAGCTCGAGGACAAGGAAGGTGAGTGACACCGTATTGAATTTTTACCTTACAGAAAAGGATTTTGGTTGCAAGAGAAATAAGAAGGATAACGTGGGTACTCTAGGGGCCACGAACGAGGTGGCAACCCTGAAGGAGGCCGTGTCCACGGGCGAACGTAATGCGGCCGCGGAACAAGCTGAGCGAGAGAAATAGGAGGCGCGGGTGGCGGAGGTGCAGCAAGAGCTCCAGGCTCTCGTGGAAAAGCATGAGAGTTTGGAGCGCGACTCGAAGACTCGAGAGTCCGAGCTTGCATCAGCTCTTGAAAGTGCCAAAGCCGCTAAGGCCGAAGCCCATAAGGCCCTCCAAGAGATTGAGGCGATGAAGAAAATAGTGGCGGGTAAGGCATTTTTTCATGCAAAGCAAGCATGTGAATGTGAATTACCTGTTACTTACCCGAATTCGGAGCTCTCCAGGAGCGTTTGCAGATCTGCCTCGCAGCGTGCCCGATGCTGCCGCATTCTGCCGGGCCGAGGAGGGGAGCTCGACGGAGAAGGTCTTCTGGTCTCAGTATGCTGAGGCCGGACATCCGGTGCCCCTTAGCGACCAGCTGAAGCAGCTGGTCGAGGTCCACAAGGTAGCCGAACAGGCCATGAAGGGCCTCATAGTTCGGCTGTGGCCCAAGGAGGCCATGCCTGGGAGCTACTTCGGCCTGGTGCGGCGGCTGGTGGATGCGTGTCCCTGGGTGGAAGTCGTCAAGCAGTCCGCCTGCATTGAAGGTGCCCGTTGGTCCCTTGCCCGTGCAAAAGTGCACTGGGGCAGGATGGACGCTGAGAAGCTTCTGACGGACGCGTCGCCGGCGGGCAAGGAGTATCGCACGCCCGAAATGTATTATAAGAGTGTCCTGAAGGGAGCCCACATGATTGCGGATGAGTGCTCCAAGGATGTAATATTTGAGTAAAACCGCATTACGTTATCCTGTGCGCTGAAAACTGTGTTGATATGCGCTAAGCAACGCTTATTAATTTAAAATATTACCTTCTGTGCGGCCGTTTATCAAATCTGAGAGATGGCAAGTTGTCGGCTTCAGCCCCCATGCCACTAGTGCTGGGGTGTTCGGGATAAACTTGAGCGCTCTTGTTCCCATGTTTGGGTCCATCTAGGGAGGCGCTCAACACAACGAACGAGGCAACCGGACTTATAATGCTTGAACACTCTCACTTAGCCATAGAATTCTATAATTTTAAATTTCGACGAAGCCCCTAGTATTCGGAAGACCGAGTTCGGGGCGCTATCCACGCCTGGGCCGGACAAAGCCGGTTCCTCGCTCTAAGCGGCATAAGTCTTTAGGGACTTGAAAAAACCTCTCGAACAGCGACCAGCTCTCGCCTTATCATGACGGTCAGTTTTAGGTTTCTCCACTGAGGTGCTCGCCCAGCTCAACCGGGGCGCAATCGCAGTGGTTCTCCCAGTGCTACCTTAGCCGATAAAACGGAACGTAAGGTACCAAAACATGGGAGCCGGGCAAACCCAACTATAGACCCAAGACATGATTCGGAGCTGATGCATATAATGCTATAAGTTCGGGGTGCCGCACTTGTGAAAGTGTTCGGACTTATCACACCATAATGTGGGGAACTTAAGCCCCTGGTGTATTCGGCCGTACCAAAGTGTACGGATGCAGCATGTCGTAAACGAACATATATAAGAAAGAAATGCGATTATGAGCAAAAGGCGATGCATTGTTTATTCAGAAATACTGCCATGAATGCAGAGCGATACAAATAGTGCGGTAAGCAAGGGATTGGACTATTTTAACATGTCCCCCTCCAGGGGTAGGCTGCGGAATGGTGTATTAAACAGATTTAATGCTCGTAATGGAGACCACCTGAGTGTTCGTCGTAGCCTTTCTCCTTCCCTGGCTGTTGCATCGTGAGTTCGGCAGGTCTACTGCTGGACAAGGCCTCTTGTGAACGGAGTCCTGTGGGTAAGAAAAAAGAAAAAGGAAAAGACCGACGTACTTGGGAGCCCCTGGTGTGGTTAAGCCGCACTCTGGGCCTGTCGTGGTCGTGCCCCTCCCCCTATGGCCATGGTATCTCCAGAGAGTAATGATGTACACGAAGGACTGGTCTTGCAATTATGCAAGGGCTGGGGTTGGGGCCGCATCGCTACGCGTGCTCGGAACGTGCCAGGTGGTCTTGTCGTATGTTACTCCGGGCGCGTTTGGCCGTGTCCGGTCGCTTAACGGCCGGACTCGAAAATTGCCTTAAGAGGCTACTCTGTACTTCTACCGCGAGAGCCGTTGTGTGCTCCTCCGTTCGGAGGGAGCGTTCAGTGTTTCCGTTGACCGTGATGACTCCTCGAGGGCCTGGCATCTTGAGCTTGAGGTATGCGTAATGCGGCACCACGTTGAACTTTGCAAACGCGGTCCGTCCGAGTAGAGCGTGATAGCCATTGCGGAACGGGACTATGTCGAAGATTAACTCCTCGCTTCCGAAGTTATCCGGGGATCCGAAGACCACTTACAGTGTGACTGAGCCTATACAATTGGCCTCTACACCTGGTATGACGCCTTTGAAGGTCGTCTTTGTAGGTTTAATCCTTGAGGGTTCTATGCCCATCTTGCGCACTGTATCCTGATAAAGCAGGTTCAGGCTGCTGCCGCCGTCCATCAGGACTCCGGTGAGGTGAAATCCATCGACGATTGGGTCTAAAACAAATGCGGCGAATCTGCCATGGCGGATACTGGTGGGGTGATCCCTTCGACCAAAAGTGATCGGGCAAGAGGACCATGGATTGAACTTTGGGGCGACTGGCTCCATCGCATATACATCCCTAAGTGCACGCTTCCGCTCCCTCTTGGGTATGTGGGTTGCGTATATCATGTTTACCGTCCGTACTTGTGGGGGGAAACCCTTCTGTCCTCTACTGTTCGGCGGCCGGGTCTCTTCCTCGTCATCGCTATGCAGCCCCTTGTCATTGTTTTCGGCAATTAACTTGCCTGCCTGCTTAAATACCCAACAATCCCTATTGGTGTGATTAGCTGGCTTTTCGGGGGTGCCATGTATCTGGCAAGAGCGGTCGAGTATTCGGTCCAAATTGGACGGACCCGGAGTAGTTCTTTTGAATGGCTTTTTCCGTTGACCGAGTTTGGAGCCTCTGAATCCGGCGTTGACTGCCATATCCTCAGTGTTATCGCCGTTAACACGGTGTTTGTTTTTGTTTCGACGCGACCTGCCATTGCGGTCCTTGGTATCCGGACTGCCAGAATTTTTGCTGAGGTTGTTACTACGGGCTAGCCAGCTGTCCTCCCCCGCATAGAAGCGGGTCATGAGTGATGTGAGGGCTGCCATGGATTTCGGCTTTTCCTGTCCTAGGTGCCGGGCCAGCCACTCGTCGCGGATGTTATGTTTGAAGGCTGCGAGGGCCTCTGCATCCGGACAGTCGACGATTTGATTTTTGTTTCTTAAGAACCGTGTCCAGAACTGTCTGGCCGATTCGTCTGGATGCTGAATTATGTGGCTTAGGTCATCGGCGTCTGGTGGTCGCACATATGTGCCCTGGAAGTTGTCAAGGAATGCAGCTTCCAGGTCCTCCCAACACCCAATTGACTCTGCTGGCAAGCTGTTAAGCCAATGCCGAGCTGGTCCTTTAAGCTTGAGTGGGAGATATTTGATGGCGTGAAGATCGTCACCGCGGGCCATGTGGATATGAAGGAGATCTGTTGTGCCATCGTAGGATTCAATGTTCATGGGTTTAAACCCTTCAGGGATTTGATGATCCATTACTTCATCTGTGAAGCATATTGGGTGTGCGGCGCCTCTGTATTGGGCAATATCACGACATAGCTCGAGCGAGCTTTGTCTACTGTGTTCGGCCCGGCCGGAGTTGCTGTATCCGGCGTGACGGTAGTCGTCTCGCATCGTGGGGCGCCCACGTGATCCGTAGATCGATCTTGATTGTCTTGCCTTGTCCTCCAATATGTCTCGCAAGTCCGGTGCATTCCCCCGTGGCTTCGTACTTTTCGAGTGGTGCCAGGTTATGGTCCTGAGGGAGGGCCTAGAGGCCTCTCTGTCGCGGCCACGAGGTGGTCGGTCTGCCGTATTGTGCACTGGTGATGAAGGTTTATATGCCTCCTCCTCTAATTAGGGGAGCAACTTGCGTTTTGGGTAGCTTTTGGAGGGGCGTTCGAGTTCGTACTCTTCGGCCGCAAGGACTTCAGTCCATCTGTCGGCTAGCAGGTCTTGATCAGCTCGGAGCTGTTGCTGCTTTTTCTTTAGGCTGTTTGCTGTGGCCATAAGCCTGCGTTTAAAACGCTCTTGTTCGACGGGATCCTCAGGCACGACGAATTCGTCGTCGTTGAGGCTTGCCTCATCTCCGGAGGGAGGCATGTAATTATCATCCTCTACCTCTTCGTCTGCCGCTCTCTCGTGAGGGCTGGCTTCTCCGTCCTCCTGTGCTGAATCTTGCTCGAGGGGGTTATCTTAGGCACTCTCTGGGGTGTTATTATCTCTGGTGCCGGAATCTCCATTCTTGCTGTGGCGGGATCTAGAGCGGCGCCGCTGATGCCGGCGCTTGGGCTGCTTCTTAGAGGAATCTGCCTCCGCTGCTTCTTCGCCATTCCCATCCTTTGGGATGTCCACCATGTATATGTCGTATGACGAGGTGGTCTTCCAGTGCCCCATAGGCGCTGGTTCTTGGTCGTCTCCGGCATCGTCGTCCATGCCGTTGATGTCTTGGGAGTTGTAGTCTAGCATGTCGGTTAGGTCGTCGACAGTGGCTAGAAAGTGGGTGGTGGGGGGGCTTTGAATTTCTTCGTCTTCCGCATCCCAACCGTCCTGACCGCAGTCCGGCCAGGGCTCTCTTGATAACGAGAGATACTTTAGCGAATTCAGGATGTCACCAAAGGATGAGTGATGAAAGATGTCCGCGGCGGTGAACTCTGTGATCGGCGCCCGATCGGATTCGATTGGTAAGGGCGCAGGAGGTTCGGTGTCCGGCGAGGAATCCGGCACCTCGGAGTCACGAGCTTTACAAGGGACAAGGTCAGTATTCGGCTCCATCGCCATAAAGGTTACAGCCCCCGAGGCGGTGTCTAGCCGTCCGTCCTCGATCTACGCGGTCGGCTCCGAATTAAGGGTCGGAGCGGACTCATGTGTGGCCTCCAGGGCACTGTCCGGCAGCAGAGCTAAATCATGCCCATTGTGACAGTGCGGCGCACTCGGTTGTGGCTCGAATCCGTCGAAGATCAAGTCTCCGCGGATGTCAGCCGTGAAGTTTAGGCTTCCAAATCTGACCTGATGGCCAGGGGCGTAGCTTTCGATTTGCTCCAGATGGCCAAGCGAATTGGCCCGCAGTGCCAAGCCGCCGAACACGAAGATCTGTCCGGGGAGAAAAGTCTCACCCTGGATTGCGTTGTTGTTGATGATTGGAGGAGCCATCAAGCCTATCGGTGACGACACAGAGGAACTCTCAATGAAAGCACCAATGTCGGTGTCAAAACCGGCGGATCTCGGGTAGGGGGTCCCGAACTGTGCGTCTAGGCGGATGGTAACAGGAGACAAGGGACACGATGTTTTTACCCAGGTTCGGGCCCTCTCGATGGAGGTAAAACCCTACTCTTGCTTGATTAATATTGATGATATGGGTAGTACAAGAGTAGGTCTACCACGAGATCAAGGAGGCTAAACCCTAGAAGCTAGCCTATGGTATGATTGTTGTAATGGTTGTTCGTCCAACGGACTAAAAACCCTCCGGTTTATATAGACACCGGAGAGGGCTAGGGTTACACAGAGTCGGTTACAACGGTAGGAGATCTACATATCCATATTGCCAAGCTTGCCTTCCACGCCAAGGAAAGTCCCATCCGGACACGGGACGAAGTCTTCAATCTTGTATCTTCATAGTTTTGGAGTCCGGCCGATGATGATAGTCCGGCTATCCGGACACCCCCTAGTCCAGGACTCCCTCAGTACCCTACAAACAATTTATTCTTATGTTCTCCTCTAGATAGGAACTTTGGAGTGATTCTTTGTCGCACTTTGGGGGATGGTTATATGATCCAATTATATTAGCATTGTTGAGAGATGGCACTAGCAAAAGTATGGGCCCTAGGACTCATTTTCAAGCATTGCAATACCATTTGTGGTCACTTTTGTTACTCGCTACGTTGCTGTTTTTTTATTGTTATTATTACAAAAATCAACATCTACTATCAATATTACACTTTTATCACCATCTCTTCGCCGAACTAATGCACCTATACAATTTGCCATTGTATGGGTGTGTTGGGGACACAAGAGATTTCTTGTATTTGGTTGCAGGGTTGTTCGAGAGAGACCATCTTCATCCTACACCTCCCATGGATTGATAAACCTTAGGTCATCCACTTGAGGGAAACTTGCTACTGTCCTACAAAACTCTGCACTTGGAGGCCCAACACGAGTCTACACGAATAGTTGCATATTAGAGATTAGAGACCTTTCTCCCTGGTCAACTCTTTGTGTTCGGTGGCTATGTGCTACGTGCCAACTCGACTGGTCACCTTGAGCAGGTCGACAGCTATGTCCCTCGTCACCAGATCAGGTTTGGAAGTTTGAATTACATCGTCGATATCTAAGGAGACCTGATCTTCGAGGGGTTCACGGCTACGACTGCTACTCCCCACCCATACGAAGGAGGCCCTTGGGATCCACTATCAGATCCCATCCAGGGGTCGATGCTCATATCCGCCTCGGCCTTAGATTCAGGGTGGACCACATCATCCGGTGACAGGAGGATGAACCCGCCGGACTCTCTCCTATCACAGAGCTTCTAGTCGGAGACCCAGATGCGACCACGCTGTCGGTGGAACCGGAGTCAAACGGGACTCTCCCTGTCATCGGGAAGCCGGACTCGCCTCTGGACGTCAACTCTGGAATTTCGAGGTCTGCATCCATCGGGCTCGATCAAGTGGTTATCACCAAGCCTAGCTCCATAGATCCGCAGACTCCTGTCCAGCTTCCGCTCTTAAACGAAACATTGGACTTAATACAATCTCTCACCATCACGAAAGTGTCACCTCCGAACTACGCCAAGCTTGGACTGGGGGCTGAGAGCAGGGAATTTTACATCCCACCCACCACTCACTTAACAGCCACTGTCGAGGATTTAACCGACATGCTAGACTACGCCTCCGAAGACATTGATGGGATGGACAACGATGTCGAAGTCAAACCAGGTCAACACCCACCTATCACTGGGCGTTGGAAGGCCACTTCTACTTATGATGTATACATGGCGGATACACCTGAGAAGAAGGACAACAATGGCACTCAAGATCCAGATGAGGATAAGCCCATCGACGAACCACCAAAACACCGACGTCAGCGGCGCCACTCATGATTTCATCGGGCAAGGGAAAGCAATGCCGGCACCGGAGATAATCACACTCCAGACAACGCCAAAGACCCTGACCACACCATCGAGCCCGCGTTCGAGTAGGATGAAAGGGAAGAGGGTCAATACAGCCCCGAACACGCCGCTCTCGAGGATTCAGAAGATAGTAACTACTTACCTGTCTCCGAAGAGGAAGTTAGCCTCGGTAACGAAGATTTCATCGTCCCAGAGGAACCCCTCGAACAAGAACGCTTCAAGCGATGGCTCATCACCACTGCATGGAGCCTGAAAAAGAAATAGCAGCAGCTTCAAGCCGAACAGGATACGCTCAATGACAGATGGACCAAGGTCCTAGCAACCGAAGAAGGATGTGGCTTTGAGTGCCAAACAAAAAGTTATCCCAAATGCAGGCTGCTGCCACAATTCGATGACGAGGCCTTTGAGCCAATAATACGTCTCCAACATATCTACTTTTTCTCATGCTTTTCCTCTTGTTTTGGACTCTAATTTGCATGATTTGAATGAAACTAACCCCAGACTGACGCTGTTTTCAGCAGAACTACCATGGAGTTGTTTTTGTTCAAAAATAAAAGTTCTCAGAATGAAATGAAACTTTGCGAGGAACTTTTATGGAATAAAAGAGGATTTTTGGAGCCAATACCCACCAGACAGGGGGCCCTAGGTGGGCACAACCCACCAGGGCATGCCCCCCTCTCCTGGCGTGCCCAGGTGGGTTGTACCCACCTGGTGGCCCCGTTGACGATCCCCCTGATACTATAAAATCACAATATTACTGAAAAAAATGGGGAAGAAAGAATTATCGCATTCCACGAGACGGAGCCGCCGCCACCTCCTGTTCTTCATCGGGGGGGGGGGGGCAGATCTCGAGTCCGTTTGGGGCTTCGGAGAGGGGGATCTTCGTTGTTCGTCATCACCAACCCTTCTCCATCGCCAATTCTGTGATGCTCCCCACTGGGAGTGAGTAATTCCTTCGTAGGCTCGCTGGTCGATGAGGAGTTGGATGAGATTCATCATGTAATCGAGTTAGTTTTGTTAGGGCTTGATCCCTAGTATCCACTATGTCTTAGATTGATGTTGCTATGACTTTTCTATGCTTAATGCTTGTCACTTTGGGCCCAGGTGCCATGAATTCAGATCTGAACCTTTTATGAATTTATCATTATATCCATGTTTTAGATCCGATCTTGCAAGTTATAGTCACCTACTACGTGTTATCATCCGACAACCCCGGAGTGACAACAACCGGGCCCACTCTCGGTGATGACCGTAGTTTGAGGAGTTCATGTATTCACTATGTGTTAATGCATTGTTTCGGTTCTCTATTAAAAGGAGGCCTTAATATCCCTTAGTTTACAATATGGACCCCGCTGCCACGGGAGGGTAGGACAAAAGATGTCATGCAAGTTCTTTCCATAAGCACGTATGACTATTTTACGGAATACATGCCTACATTATATCGATGAACTGGAGCTAGTGCAGTATCGCCCTAGGTTATAACTGCACATGATGAATATCATCCAACAAGTCACCGATCCAATGCCTACAAATTTATCTTATATTGGTTATGCTAAGTTACTGTTGCTATCGTCACTGTTACACTGTTGGGGAACGTAGTAATTTAAAAAAAATTCCTACGCACACGCAAGATCATGGTGATGCATAGCAACGAGAGGGGAGAGTATAGTCCACGTACCCTCGTAGACCGTAAGCGGAAGCGTTAGAACAACGCGGTTGATGTAGTCGTACGTCTTCACGGCCCGACCGATCAAGCACCGAAACTACGGCACCTCCGAGTTCTAGCACACGTTCAGCTCGATGATGTCCCTCGAACTCCGATCCAGCCGAGTGTCGAGGGAGAGTTCCGTCAGCACGACGGCGTGGTGACGATCTTGATGTACTACCGACGCAGGGCTTCGCCTAAGCACCGCTACGATATTATCGAGGTGGATTATGGTGGAGGGGGGCACCGCACACGGCTAAGAGATCCAAGGGATCAATTGTTGTTGTGCCTAGAGGTGCCCCCCTACCCCCGTATATAAAGGAGCAAGGGGGGAGGGGCGGCCGGCCTAGGAGGGGCGCGCCAAGGGGAGTCCTACTCCCACCGGGAGTAGGACTCCCTCCTTCCTTGTTGGAGTAGGAGAAGGGGGGAAAGAGGGGGAGAGGAGGAAGGAAAAGGGGGCCGCACCCCTTGTCCAATTCGGACCAGAGGGGGGCTGCGCCCCTCCTTCCTTTCGGCCTCTCTCCTCTATTCCCGTATGGCCCAATAAGGCCCATATACTCCCCGGCGAATTCCCGTAACTCTCCGGTACTCCGAAAAATACCCGAATCACTCGGAACCTTTCCGAACTCCGAATATAGTCGTCCAATATATCGATCTTTACGTCTCGACCATTTCAAGACTCCTCGTCATCTCCTCGATCTCATCCGGGACTCCGAACTCCTTCGGTACATCAAAACTCATAAACTCATAATATAACTGTCATCGAAACCTTAAGCGTGCGGACCCTACGGGTTCGAGAACAATGTAGACATGACCTAGAACTATTCTTGGTCAATAACCAATAGCGGAACCTGGATGCTCATATTGGCTCCCACATATTCTACGAAGATCTTTATCGGTCAAACCGCATAACAACATATGTTGTTCCCTTTGTCATCGGTATGTTACTTGCCCGAGATTCGATCGCCGGTATCCCAATACCTAGTTCAATCTCGTTACCGGCAAGTCTCTTTACTCGTTATGTAATGCATCATCCCACAACTAATTCATTAGTCACATTGCTTGCAAGGCTTATAGTGATGTGCATTACTGAGAGGGCACAGAGATACCTCTCCGACAATCGGAGTGACAAAACCTAATCTCAAAATACGCCAACCCAACATGTACCTTTGGAGACACCTGTAGTACTCCTTTATAATCACCCAGTTACGTTGTGACGTTTGGTAGCACCCAAAGTGTTCCTCCGGTAAACGGGAGTTGCATAATCTCATAGTTACAGGAACATGTATAAGTCATGAAGAAAGCAATAGCAACATACTAAACGATCAAGTGCTAAGCTAACGGAATGGGTCAAGTCAATCACATCATTCTCCTAATGATGTGATCCCGTTAATCAAATGACAACTCTTTTGTCCATGGCTAGGAAACATAACCATCTTTGATAAACAAGCTAGTCAAGTAGAGGCATACTAGTGACACTATGTTTGTCTATGTATTCACACATGTATTATGTTTCCAGTTAATACAATTCTAGCATGAATAATAAACATTTTATCATGAAATAAGGAAATAAATAATAACTTTATTATTGCCTCTAGGGCATATTTTCTTCAGTCTCCCACTTGCACTAGAGTCAATAATCTAGTTCACATCGCCATGTGATTTAACACCAATATTCATATCTGTATATGATTAACACCCATAGTTCACATCGTCATGTGACCAACACCCAAAGGGTTTACTAGAGTCAATAATCTAGTTCACATTGCTATGTGATAAACACCCAAAGCGTACTAAGGTGTGATCATGTTTTGCTCGTGAGAGAAGCTTAGTCAACGGGTCTGTCATATTCAGAGCCGTATGTATTTTGCAAATATTCTATGTCTACAATGTTCTGCACGGAGCTACTCTAGCTAATTGCTCCCACTTTCAATATGTATCTAGATTAAGACTTAGAGTCATGTGGATCAGTGCCAAAACTTGTATCGACGTAACCTTTTACGACGAACCTTTTTGTCACCTCCATAATTGAGAAACATATCCTTATTCCACTAAGGATAATTTTCACCAATGTCCAGTGATCTACTCCTAGATCACTATTGTACTCCCTTGCCAAACTAGGGCAGAGTATACAATAGGTCTGGTCCATAGCATGGCATACTTTTATAAAACCTATGACTGAGGCATAGGGAATGACTTTCATTCTTTTTTCTATTTTCTGCCGTGGTCGGGATTTGGGTCTTACTCAATTTCACACCTTTGCAACACAGGCAAGAACTTTTTCTTTGACTGTTCCATTTTGAACTACTTCAAAATCTTGACAAGGTATGTACTTATTGAAAAACTTATCAAGCGTCTTGATCTATCTCAATAGATCTTGATGCTCAATATGTAAGCAGCTTCACCGAGGTCTTTCTTTGAAAAACTCCTGTCAAACACTCCTTTATGCTTTGCAGAATAATTCTACATTATTTCCGATCAACAATATGTCATTTACATATACTTATCAGAAATGCTGTAGTGCTCCCACTCACTTTATTGTAAATACAGGCTTCACCGCAAGTCTGTATAAAACTATATGCTTTGATCAACTTATCAAAGCATATATTCCAACTCTGAGATGCTTGCACCAGTCCATAGATGGATCGCTGGAGCTTGCACATTTTGTTAGCACCTTTAGGATTGACAAAAACTTCTGGTTGTATCATATACAACTCTTCTTTAATAAATCCATTAAGGAATGTAGTTTTTACATCCATTTGCCAAATTTCATAAAATGTGGCAATTGCTAACATGATTCGGACAGACTTTTAAGCATCGATACGAGTGAGAAAATCTCATTGTATTCAACACCTTGAACTTTGTCAAAAACCTTTTTCGACAAGTCTAGCTTTATAGATAGTAACACTACTATCAGTGTCCGTCTTCTTCTTGAAGATCCATTTATTTTCTATGGCTTGCCGATCATCGGGCAAGTCCACCAAAGTCCACACTTTGTTCTCATACATGGATCCCATCTCAGATTTCATGGCCTCAAACCATTTTGCGGAATCTGGGCTCATCATCGCTTCCTCATAGTTCGTAGGTTTCTCATGGTCTAGTAACATGACTTCAAGAACAGGATTACCGTACCACTCTGGTGTGGACTGTACTTTGGAAGACCTACGAGGTTCTGTAGTAACTTGATCTGAAGTTTCATGATCATCATCATTAGCTTCCTCACTGATTGGTGTAGGAATCACTGGAACTGATTTCAGTGATGAACTATTTTCCAATTTGGGAGAAGGTACAGTTACCTCATCAAGTTCTGCTTTCCTCCCACTCACTTCTTTCGAGAGAAACTCCTTCTCTAGAAATGATCCATTTTTAGCAACGAATATCTTGCCTTCGGATCTGTGATAGAAGGTGTACCCAACAATTTCCTTTGGGTATTCTATGAAGACGCACTTCTCCGATTTGGGTTCGAGCTTATCAGGATGAAACTTTTTCACATAAGCATCGCATCCCCAAACTTTAAGAAACGACAACTTGGGTTTCTTGCTAAACCACAGTTCATATGGTGTCATCTCAACGGATTTAGATGGTGCCCTTTTAACGTGAATGCAGCTGTCTCTAATGCATAACCCAAAAACAATAGTGGTAAATCAGTAAGAGACATCATAGATCGCACTATATCCAATAAAGTGCGGTTACGATGTTTGGACACACCATAACGTTGTGGTGTTCCAGGTGGCGTGAGCTGTGAAACTATTCCACATTGTTTTAATTGAAGACCAAACTCGTAACTCAAATATTCGTCTCCGCGATCAGATCGCAGAAATTTTATTTTTCTTGTTACGATAATTTTTCCACTTCACTCTGAAATTCTTTGAACCTTTCAACTATTTCAGACTTATGTTTCATTAAGTAGATATACCCATATCTGCTCAAATCATCTTGTGGAGGTCAGAAAATAACGATACTTGCCACGAGCACCAACACTCATTGGATTGCATACATCGGTATGTATTATTTCCAATAAGTCAGTAGCTCGTTCCATTGTTTCGGAGAATGGAGTTTTAGTCATCTTGCCCAAAAGGCACGGTTCGCAAGCATCAAATGATTCATAACCAAGTGATTCCGAAAATCCATCTTTTATGGAGTTTCTTCATGCGCTTTACACTGATATGACCCAAACGGCAGTGCCACAAATAAGTTGCACTATCATTATTAACTTTGCATCTTTTGGCATCAATATTATGAATATGTGTATCACTACGATCGAGATCCAACAAACTATTTTCATTGGGTGTATGACCATTGAAGGTTTTATTCATGTAAACAGAACAACAATTATTCTCTGACTTTAAATGAATAATCGTATTGCAATAAACATGATCAAATCATATTCATGCTCAACGCAAACGCCAAATAACATTTATTTAGGTTTAACACTAATCCCGAAAGTATAGGGAGTGTGTGATGATGATCATATCAATCTTGGAACTATTTCCAACACTCATCGTCACTTCCCCTTCAACTAATCTCTGTTTATTCTGTAACTCCTGTTTCGAGTTACTAATCTTAGCAACTGAACAAGTATCAAATACTCAGGGGCTACTATAAACACTAGTAAGGCACACATCAATAACCTGTATATCAAATATACCCTTGTTCACTTTGCCATCCTTCTTATCCACCAAATATTCAGGGCATTTCTGCTTCCAGTGACCATTTTCTTTGCAGTGTAAGCACTCAGTTTCAGGCTTTGGTCCAGCTTTGGTCTTCTTCACGGGAGTGACAACTTGTTTGCCATTCTACTTGAAGTTTCCCTTTCTTTCCTTTGCCCTTTTCTTGAAATTAGTGGTCTTGTCAATCATCAACACTTGATGCTCTTTCTTGATTTCTACCTTCGTCGATTTCAACATCACGAAGAGCTCGGGAATCGTTTTTGTCATCCCTTGCATACTATAGTTCATCATGAAGTTCTAGTAACTTTGTGATGGTGACTAGAGAATTTTGTCAATCACTATCTTATCTGGAATATTAACTCCCACTTGATTCAAGTGATTGAAGTACCCAGACAATCTGAGCACATGCTCACTAGTTGAGCGATTCTCCTCCATCTTTTAGCTTATAGAACTTGTTGGAGACTTCATATCTCTCAACTCGGGTATTTGCTTGAAATATTAACTTCAATACCTGGAACATCTTATATGGTCCATGACGTTCAAAACATCTTTGAAGTCCCGATTCTAAGGCGTTAAGCATGGTGCACTAAACTATCAAGTAGTCATCATATTGAGCTAGCCAGACGTTCATAACGTCTGCATCTACTCCTACAATAGGTCTGTCACCTAGCGGTGCATTAAGGACATAATACTTCTGTGCAGCAATGAGGATAAACCTCAAATCACGGATCCAATCCGCATCATTGCTACTAACATTTTGCAACACAGTTTTCTCTAGGAACATATCAAAATAAACATATGAAAGCAACAACGCAAGCTATTTATCTACAGCATAATTTGCAAAATACTACCAGGACTAAGTTCATGATAAATTTAAGTTCAATTAATCATATTACTTAAGAACTCCCACTTAGACAGACATCTCTCTAGTCATCTAAGTGATCACGTGATCCAAATCAACTAAACCATGTCCGATCATCACGTGAGATGGAGTAGTTTCAATGGTGAACATCACTATGTTGATCATATCTACTACATGATTCATGTTCGACCTTTCGGTCTCCGTGTTCCGAGGCCATATCTGTCTATGCTAGGCTCGTCAAGTTTAACCTGAGTATTCCGCGTGTGCAACTGTTTTGCACCCGTTGTATTTGAACGTAGAGCCTATCACACCCGATCATCACGTGGTGTCTCAGCACGAAGAACTTTCGCAACGGTGCATACTCAGGGAGAACACTTCTTGATAATTAGTGAGAGATCATCTTAAAATATTACCGTCAAACAAAATAGAATAAGATGCATAAAGGATAAACATCACATGCAATCAAAATATGTGACATGATATGGCCATGATCATCTTGCGCCTTTGATCTCCATCTCCAAAGTACTGTCATGATCTCTATCGTCACCGGCACGACACCATGATCTTCATCATCTTGATCTATATCAATGTGTCGTCACATGGTCGTCTCACTAACTATTGCTCTTGCAACTATTGCTATCGAATAGCGATAAAGTAAAGCAATTATTTGGCACTTGCATCTTATGCAACAAAGAGACAACTAGAGAGCTTCTGCCAGTTGCCGATAACTTCAACAAAACATGATCATCTCATACAACAACTTATATCTCATCACGTCTTGACCATATCACATCACAACATGCCCTGCAAAAACAAGTTAGACGTCCTCTACTTTGTTGTTGCAAGTTTTACGTGGCTGCTACGGGCTGAGCAAGAACCGTTCTTACCTACGCATCAAAACCACAACGATAGTTCGTCAAGTTGGTGCTGTTTTAACCTTCGCAAGGACCGGGCGTAGCCACACTCGGTTCAACTAAAGTTGGAGAAACTGACACCCGCTAGTCACCTGTGTGCACAGCACGGTGGTAAAACCAGTCTCGCGTAAGCGTACGCGTAATGTCGGTCCGGGCCGCTTCATCCAACAATACCGCTGAACCAAAGTATGACATGCTGGTAAGCAGTATGACTTGTATCGCCCACAACTCACTTGTGTTCTACTCGTGCATATAACATTAACGCATAAAACCTAGGCTCTGATAACACTATTGGGGAACGTAGTAATTTAAAAAAAATCCTACGCACACGCAAGATCATGGTGATGCATAGCAACGAGAGGGGAGAGTATAGTCCACGTACCCTCGTAGACCGTAAGCGGAAGCGTTAGAACAACGTGGTTTATGTAGTCGTACGTCTTCACGGCCCGACCGATCAAGCACCGAAACTACGGCACCTCCGAGTTCTAGCACACGTTCAGCTCGATGGCGTCCCTCGAACTCCGATCCAGCCGAGTGTTGAGGGAGAGTTCCGTCAGCACGACGGCGTGGTGACGATCTTGATGTACTACCGACGCAGGGCTTCGCCTAAGCACCGCTACGATATTATCGAGGTGGATTATGGTGGAGGGGGGCACCGCACACGGCTAAGAGATCCAAGGGATCAATTGTTGTTGTGCCTAGAGGTGCCCCCCTGCCCCCGTATATAAAGGAGCAAGGGGGGAGGGGTGGCCGGCCTAGGAGGGGCGCGCCAAGGGGAGTCCTACTCCCACCGGGAGTAGGACTCCCTCCTTCCATGTTGGAGTAGGAGAAGGGGGGAAAGAGGGGGAGAGGAGGAAGGAAAAGGGGGCCGCACCCCTTGTCCAATTCGGACCAGAGGGGGGCTGTGCCCCTCCTTCCTTTCGGCCTCTCTCCTCTATTCCCGTATGGCCCAATAAGGCCCATATACTCCCCGGCGAATTCCCGTAACTCTCCGGTACTCCGAAAAATACCCGAATCACTCGGAACCTTTCCGAACTCCGAATATAGCCGTCCAATATATCGATCTTTACGTCTCGACCATTTCGAGACTCCTCGTCATGTCCCCGATCTCATCCGGGACTCCGAACTCCTTCGGTACATCAAAACTCATAAACTCATAATATAACTGTCATCGAAACCTTAAGCGTGCGGACCCTACGGGTTCGAGAACAATGTAGACATGACCTAGAACTATTCTTGGTCAATAACCAATAGCGGAACCTGGATGCTCATATTGGCTCCCACATATTCTACGAAGATCTTTATCGGTCAAACCGCATAACAACATATGTTGTTCCCTTTGTCATCGGTATGTTACTTGCCCGAGATTCGATCGTCGGTATCCCAATACCTAGTTCAATCTCGTTACCGGCAAGTCTCTTTACTCGTTATGTAATGCATCATCCCGCAACTAACTCATTAGTCACATTGCTTGCAAGGCTTATAGTGATGTGCATTACCGAGAGGGCCCAGAGATACCTCTCCGACAATCGGAGTGACAAAACCTAATCTCGAAATATGCCAACCCAACATGTACCTTTGGAGACACCTGTAGTACTCCTTTATAATCACCCAGTTACGTTGTGACGTTTGGTAGCACCCAAAGTGTTCCTCCGGTAAACGGGAGTTGCATAATCTCATAGTTACAGGAACATGTATAAGTCATGAAGAAAGCAATAGCAACATACTAAACGATCAAGTGCTAAGCTAACGGAATGGGTCAAGTCAATCACATCATTCTCCTAATGATGTGATCCCGTTAATCAAATGACAACTCTTTTGTCCATGGCTAGGAAACATAACCATCTTTGATAAACAAGCTAGTCAAGTAGAGGCATACTAGTGACACTATGTTTGTCTATGTATTCACACATGTATTATGTTTCCGGTTAATACAATTCTAGCATGAATAATAAACATTTTATCATGAAATAAGGAAATAAATAATAACATTATTATTGCCTCTAGGGCATATTTCCTTCATACACTTGCTACAAAATACTGGTATCACTGTTACTGTTACCGTTGCTACTGTTACTACTCTCAAAGCTATTAAACTACTTTGCTACTGATCACTTTGCTGCAGATAATTAATCTCCAGATTTGGTTGAATTGACAACTCAGTTGCTAATACCTTCGAATATTCTTAGGCTCCCCTTGTGTCGAATCTATAAATTTAGGTTGAATACTCTACCCTCGTAAACTATTGTGATCCCCTATACTTGTGGGTTATCAAGACCTTTTTCTGGCGCCGTTGTTGCGGAGCATAGCAATATTTGTTGAGTCACTTGGGATTTTTATCAATTTATCACTATGAAGAATCTGAAGGATTAAAAGACTAAGATATTTCCCTCAAAGACGAGGGGAGGTAAGGAACTGACATCCAGTTCTGCTTTAGATTCACCTTCTGTTATGAGTAAACTTGCAACACCACCACATGGTAACAATTCTAATATGTCGCAAGTTATTGATGATGCTACTTCTACTATGAATAATGCTTAGGATGATGCTAGTACCTTGCTTGATAATGATGATGTGCCACTTGGTGAATTTCTTGATGAACAAATTGCTAGAGTAATACAACATGATGTTGTTGAATCTGATAATGAGCTTGAAACTGAAACTCCTGAAACACATGCTAGAACTAGCCTTCCTAGATATGAATTGCCTAAGGTACCGGAAGGTTATGTTATGAATGAGGAAACAACTAAAGATATTCTTTCTTGTAGGGATAGAGATGATCTAGAGAAATTATTCTGCAAGTATAAAGAAAAATCTCTGAATGCTAGAATGAAATGTGATCCTAAGTTTGCTACTTCACCTATCTTTATTGATGACAAGGATTATGAATTCTCTGTTGAACTAGAGTTAATTACTTTTGGTTGAATCTAATCCTTTCCATGGTTATGAAACTGAAACTGTTGTGGCACATCTTACTAAGTTGAATGATATAGCCACCCTTTTTACTCATGATGAGAAAACTCACTATTACTTTATTCTCAAATTATTTCCTTTCTCATTAAAGGGTGGTGCTAAAGCTTGGTACAATACTCTTACTCCTGGTTGTGTGCGTAGTCCCCAAGATATGATTTATTACTTTTCTGAAAAATATTTTCTTGCTCATAAGAAACAAATACAGGAAATATTTAACTTTGTGCAAATTAAATAAGAGAGTCTCCCACAAGCTTGGGGGAGGCTTTGCCAGTTACTTAATGCTTTGCCTAATCATCCTCTTAATAAAAATGAAATACTTGATATCTTTTATAATGGACTAACCGATGTTTCTAGGGACTTCCTAGATAGTTGTGCTGGTTGTGTTTTCCAGGAACGAACTATTGCTCAAGATGAAGAATTATTGAACAACATATTGAAAAATTATGATGATTGGACTCTTCTTGAACCACCGCCTAAACCCACTCCGAAGAAGAGGGGCATATTATATCTCAGTCCCGAAGATATGCAAGAGGCAAAGAAATCTATGAAGGAAAAGGGTATTAAATCTGAGGATGTTCAAGATTTACCTCCTATTGAAGAAATAGATGGGCTTGATAAACCACCATTGCCTAAGGTGGTAGAGGTAAATTCTTTAATGAAGTTCAACGATAATGATAATCCTCACGATATGCATCCTAGCCAATGCCTTTATGAGTTTGAAAATTATATTAGAAAACAAGATCACTTCATTGCAAATGTTATGAAACAATTGAAATATAACTCTGATATGATTACTCGCTTGAGTGACTTGTTATTTAGAATTTCAAATGATGTCAGAGGTGTTGGAAAACATGCTTCTATGGTACAAACTCAGTTAGAACAAGTTGCTAAATCTCAAAGAGAGTTGCTTGATGCAATGAATCATAATATAAATGACTTTGCTATTAGAGTTGCAACTAGAGGAGGTAAAATGACTCAGGAACCACTTTATCCTGAGGGACACCCCAAAAGGATTGAACAAGATTCACAAAGAGCTAATGCTAATGCACCTAGTCCTTCTAGAAAGACAAAGAAATAGAAAAATGATAGGACTTTGCATGCTTCTAGTGAACCTGAAGTAGAAAGACCTCCTGATAATGATAAAGAAACTTCTATCTCAGATGCTGAAACTCAATTTGGTAATGAACATCCACCTAGTGATAATGAAGAAGATAATGCTGATGTTCATGAAGATGCTCAACCAAACAATGAAAAAGAACCAAATAATGATGTTGAGATAGAACCACCTGTTGATCTTGATAACCCACAACCCAAAAATAAAAGATATGATAAAAGAGACTTCATTGCTAGAAAACATGGTAAAGAAAGAGAACTGTGGGTTCAAAAACCTATGCCTTTTCCACCCAAGTCAACTAAAAAGAATGATGATGAAGAATTTGAACGCTTTGCTGAAATACTGAGGCCGGTCTTTTTGCGTACTCGCTTGACTGATATCTTGAAAATGCCTCCATATGCAAAGTATATGAAAGACATCATCACAAATAAGAGAAAAGTACCAGAAGCTGAAATCTCCACTATGCTTGCTAATTATACTTTCAAATATGGAGTACCGAAACAACTTGGAGATTCGGGTATACCAACTATACCTTGCTCTATCAAAAAGAATTATGTGAAAACTGCTTTGTATGATTTAGGAGATGGTGTTAGTGTTATGCCTTTCTCTTTATATAAAAGACTTGACTTGAATAAACTCACACCTACTGAGATAACTTTGCAAATAGCTGACAAACCAGTGAGGATGTGCCCTTTGTTTTTGCTAATGCTACTATTTTGACTGACTTTGTTATACTTCAGATGCCCGAGGACGACAACATGTCGATTATCCTTGGTAGACCCTTCTTGGATACTGCAGGGTTGTTATTGATTGCAATAAAAGCAAGGTCATGTTTCATATTAATGGTAATGAGCATACGGTGCACTTTCCGAAGAAACAATTCCAAGTGAATGGTATTAATGTTATTGAAAAATCTTTGACAATCACTACTGGAAGTTTTAAATACCTCTACCTACTGTCAAAAAGAAATATGAAATGCTTATTGTTGGGGACATTCATATCCCCGTCGAGGTAACTTAGTGATTTACGGAATTTCTTCGGTTTCATGCTAATCGAAAGTGGTTGTTAATAAGACCTGATCAACCTTATTAATGAATCATTTTTGAGCGGTATGAAGTTGATGAATTTAGTAAGCACTACCTTCTGTCCCTACCTTTTGTTTTCTATTTTTATTAGTTAAATAAAATAAAATGCCATGTTTTGTCTATTTTCTAAATTTCCCGTGCAATAAAAAATGACCCAAAAATAAAAGTGCTCAGAATGCTTTGAAAATTTTATACGATTTTTTCTGAATATTTCTGAATTTTTGGTGCAAATAATACCAGAGGGAGGTGCACCAGGTGGGCACAACCCACCTGGGCACTCCAGGACCCCCAAGCGTGCCCTGGTGTGTTGTGGTCCCCATGTGGGCCCTCTCACTTATCTCTTTAGGCCACATCACCACTTACCTCCGGAAAAAAATATCCATTGCTCTCTCTCCAGTGTTCTTGAGCTCGAACCCGCGGATTTTGATCTCTTTTCTTGAAGCTCCATTTCTGAAACTGTTTCGGGGGATTGTTGCTTGGTATGTGACTCCACCATTTGTCCAATTAGTTTTTGTTTTAGTGGTTTATACTTTGAATAAGTAGCTACTCTTGGTGTTGTTGTAGATGTGCTTGCATGTTCAATTCTTAGTGTTCTAAGTAGTTTGAATGCTTGCTATGGCCTCTATGTATCCCTATGAGTAGCTGCTATAAATTTTGTGAAGTTTCATTGAGAAAATTTTGTGGACTAAAAATTCAGATTTTTGTTCATAGGAAAATTGTACGCGGACATTATGAACTTTTTTGGAAGGAATTCTTCGAGGAGAACATCCTCGGGGGCATCTCCTAGTGACAGTTCCGCTTGCCGGTCTTATGTTGAACCAAGTGAAAGTTCCACACGAAGTGCCGCTACCAAAACATGCTTATGGCCTTGTGATGAGTATATGATGCGACTAGGCATTAAGGGGAATTTGAGCAATATGTTCACAATGCCGGTCTCGGTCCCTACCTTTCGGATAAGTGTGAACAACGCCAACTTCTCACTAAATCATTTGTCAAAGGATTTAAATATTTTCCACGTGAGTCTAGGGTGTCATTTATGCTTTATGATAATCCATCTACTATTCCACTAGAGAACTTTGCTTACCATTGCAAACTTTCATTTTGGGGTTCACTTGATGAGCCACCAGTGGCTGAGTATGAGTCTTTCTTGACTAGCCTTTGTTACGGTGAAAATAGGGGAGTGAGACAAGGAAGAATAAAGAGCATTCACTTTCCCGCAATTCAGCATTTTGCATTATTTAACATGAAATGCATAGTAGGCAAGCAAGACTATAGCATACTTTGTGCGACGGACTTGAGCCTCATTCACACCGCTCTCACTGGTGAAAGGAATTATAACCTTGGAGCAATTGTTGCATACAGACTTCAGCATAACACTAACAGTGGCTGGTTCTATGGTGGAATTTATGCCACGCATTTAGCACGACGGTTGGGTGTTTCACCTTTACCCTTTGATCCCATCCTACCCATGCAGTATTTAGACTTTGACACCTTAAAAGAGCATAAGATTCTCAAGGGAAAGGTTGATAACTTCACTTATAATCTGTTGCTTAACCAATCACATGTTGTGGACACATATTTGCCTGCGCCTGCTCTTTTTGACTATAACAGCAAGGGAAGACATTTTGTTCTTGAGAGCGAGCCCCGAGCTCATAACGTGGCAGTGGTGGCAGCACGACAGGCCGAGGTGTCCGCATCAAGAGCCTCCATGAGATACCATGCTGACTACTATCCAGGCTACTGATCTACTACCAAGTTAGGCCAAAAGCCTAAGCTTGGGGGAGTACGTGTTCTCACCAACATTATATTCATGTTCACATATCATTCCATTTGTCGGTGTTCACACTTTTTCATTGTATCATCCATGCTTAGATTTATTTTTTGGGTTTACTCTTGTGTGTTTGAAAAACTTAAGAAAAACCAAAAAAAATTAGTTGTAGTAATTTACTTTCTATGCATGCTTAGTAGTAGAACTAAAAAGAAAATCCAAAAAGATTTCCTTGTTCTTCTTTTGCTTGTTGGGAGCTTTCCCGTGTAAATAGTTTTCTCGTTTTTGCTTTTCCCGTTTTATTTGCTTGTTCAAGAAAACCAAAAACTCCAAAAATATTCCAGTGTGTTTCTCTGAACTTCTTTTCTTTTTATTCTAGTCTTACCAAGGAGAAGACCACGATGAAAATGTTGAGTGGCTCTCATATGAATAATTGTTGAACTAATAAGAGCACATTTTACCTTGTCTTCTCCTGTTGAATAAAATGTCTTATAAATTCCAGCTTAGTCCATGGCACTCTTGCACTATTTTTATTTTCATATCATTCAGTCGTGCAAGTGAAAGGCAATAATGACGATATTCGATGAGCTAGCCGTGGCAAAGAGAAACTGGTATGAACTCGGCTTGTCCTGTCTGTGTAAATATGTTTAACCTAGCATCCATGCTTCAGCCCGTTATGATTAAACATGTTTGCAATGAAAATTAGAGATTATAGTTTCTCATGCCATGCATAAGTAGCTGGGAGTGGATAATGATTTATCTTGGATATCAACATAGCATTAAAATGATTGTGATGTAGTATGATGATATGGTATCCTCCTCTGAATGTTCGAGTGGCTTGACTTGGCACATGTTCATGCATGTAGTTGAATCAAAACCAACATAGCCTCTATGATATTTATGTTCATGGTGTTCATATCCTACTCATGCTAATGTCCAATGTTACTTATGCATAATGCATGGTTATGATCGTTGTTGCTCTCTAGATGGCTGCTTCTCAATCTAATTGCTAGCCTTCGCCTGTGCTAAGTGGGAACTCTGCTTGTACATAAAAAAACCTTGAACCCAAATTTATTCCAGATGAGTCCACCATACCTACCTATATACGGTATTACCCTGCCGTCCTAAGTAAATTTGCATGTGCCACCTCTAAAAGTTCTAAAAAATATCCTTTTTGTGGGCCTGGATTGTTCATTGAACGACAGGAGGTGGTCGATATCTTCCATGCTAAGCGGGTTATTCTCAGGTCTAGTGTTTATTCACTCGCCATCGCATGAGAAAGTGGGCGGTAATAGGGATTCCCAGTCTCGAACTTAAAAATGCAAATAATTAAACAAAAATCCCCCGGGACTGATGTCGGTATGGACGGCACCCGTTGTTTCGGACAAGCCGTGGAGTGTGATTGATGGTGGAGGGGGAGTAAACTTTTACTTTTATCGCTTGGGAACCGCCACTAGCGTGCTTAGCATGGAAGATGTTGATAACTGATGGTCGTGAAGTGAATGAGAAGGGTGTATGTCTCAAAATATCATTTATCTCTGTTTTAAAAATTGAGCTCTCGCGCCTCTGCAAATAACTGCTTCCCTCTGCGAAGGGACTTTCTATTTACCTTTATGTTGTGTCATCACCTTCTAAAACAAGCGCTAGAAACTGAGAGAGCACAACTGTCATGATTTATACATTGTGTGTAGCTAATGTTGGGTGCATCATAACTGGATCTTTTCTATCATGAATTACAATGTTTAGTCGTTGCTTGAACTTTGGAGGTGCTCTGCATTTATGTTTTGTGGTCTCGGAAAGGGCTAGCGAGATACCACTATTGTCATATTATATCATGGTTGTTTTGACAACCTGTTGCTGTTTGAGATACCTTATTATTGCTCGCTAGTTGATTATGTCATTGATATGGGTTAATATAATCTTTAAGAGCTATTGTTGACATGGTTAGTTATAATGTGGTTGAAAACCTGGGTGTTGTTTAAGCCTATTTACGCAAACAAGAGCAAAAGAGTTTGTAAAAGTTTTTCTTTCTCACTTTCAGTTTATCAACTGAATTGCTTCAGGACAAGCAAAGGTTTAAGCTTGGGGGAGTTGATACGCCTCCAACGTATCTATTTTTTCTCACGCTTTTACTCTTGTTTTGGACTCTAATTTGCATGATTTGAATGAAACTAACCCCGGACTGACATTGTTTTCAGCAGAACTACCATATTGTTGTTTTTGTGCAGAAATAAAAGTTCTCGGAATGAAACTAAACTTTGCGAGGAATTTTTATGGAAGAAAAGAGTATTTTTGGAGCCAAGACCCACCAGAGAGGGGCCCCTGGGTGGGCACAACCCACCAGGGCGTGCCCTAATGAAGCCATGTACCTAGGGTAGGGACACGGATCTGTCCAAGATACCCTCCCCAAGGACATCTCTAGAAGAAACTACCTTTCAGTCGACCTGGAAGGATTTCACTCAACGGACTCGAAGACACTCGACCATGAAGCCACTCACTCGACCACCAGGAGATCTAGAGTCACTCTGCACGCAAACGGTCTGTCATTAAGTAGTCTTTATGGTCATCATAGCACTTTATGTATGGCGTTACCAGTAACGCCAGATCTTAATGTACCTTAAACCCTGCATAACTGAGGGCCGGAGGGGTATGGCGGACTCTATATAAGCCACCCCATCCTCAGTGTAAAGGGTTCGCACCCCTGTAACTCATACGCACATAATCCAGTCGACTGCCTCCGGGCTCCGAGACGTAGGGCTATTACTTCCTCCGAGAAGGGCCTGAACTCGTAAACATCTTGCATATACAACTACTCCATAGCTAGGATCTTGCCTCTCCATTCCTACCCCCTATTCTACTGTCAGACTTAGAACCACGACAGTTGCCGCCCACCTTGGGGCAGGTGTCTTAGCGACCTATTGGAGAAGTTGCAATTGTTCCGATCTCCTTCATCATGGTTTTAGGCGGAGTTTTGGTTGAGGGCCGCGAGATCTGTCTCGGCGCTTACGTTCATCGCTGACGACTCCGCTTGGCTTCAGGAGGCTCCACTCGACATCGACGCGCTCCCCGTCTATGGGGCGACGCACTTCCATGCGTGCATCCGCGGCGTCCTCCTGCGGCAACCGTCGACCCCATATCGGTCGACCCCTGTGTCGTCCTCCCTCCCTGTCTCCTGCCGGCGCAAGCGCTCCGGTCGGTCGAGGCTTCTGCGGTGGGTGAGGCACGCGGTGGCTCGCCAGTCGGCCACTCCCCAAGTCGCGGCGATCGAGCTCGACGAATCTCTCTACGGCCTGTTCGACTGGCTCTGTAGAGACTGCATCCGAGTGCGACAGCAGTGATCCAGCGGTGGAGGTTCTGATGGTCAATGGACCACGCAGTCCTCCCGGTTTTCCCCGCACCGACGGAGTCGATGGCGGAGGCGATCCGGCGTACGCCCATGAAGAATATCAGCCCGAGCCCCTCACGTCGCTACAAAGGGAAGATCTTCGCCACCGGAACATGGATGCGCTGCATACTCCTATCGTTGGAGAAACCCCGAGGCTCATGCCTTAGAGGATGCGTGTTTGGCCAACTTGGCTGAGCGCACTCGACTGGAGAACCTCCAGCGAGCACTCGACGAGCGTGCAAGGCAACGGGTCCTAGACTCCAGTCGACGACAACTCTTTCCACCACCGACTCAGGTATATCGAACTCCGATTCAGAATCTAGCAGCTGCAGCCCGTATAGCAGAGTCGATTCAGCCCTCTCAGTTAGAGGTTGGCAGAGGCTTGATGCAGATCAGAAATTTACTCCGGGCAGCAGGAGATCAAAATTCAGCTGTATCACAGTCGCGAAACAGGATTCACAGCAGATCCGTCGCTGCGAATACAGTCCAGTCGGCCCATAGCCCGAGATTGCCCCCGAGGCGTGAGGGATGTGGAGGTCGGTGTGATCAGTATGATGATCGATTCGATCGCGATGATCAACGTCGAGTGCCCACTCCTCCCCCAAGGGGTGGGTCGTACGCCCCTCGTCAGCAAGATGACAGACGCCAGCATAGTGTTGGGCGAAGGGTTCCAGTCGACCCTAGAGAACCAGACTTTGATGCGAGATCCATTATCGTTCAAGGTATGGTCGATCAGAAGAGCTCACCGAGAAGGCCATGACAGAGATGTGCCCACCAGCAGCAGAGTTCACGTCTCAGGACCAGAGTGTTTTAGCAGAGCCATCAGGGCCGTGGTGATTCCTCCCAACTTCAGGTTGGCGACTGGAGTCAGTAAGTTCACCGGCAAGTCCAAGCCCGATACTTGGCTTGAGGACTACCGAGTGGCTGTTCAGATTGGCGGCGGCAATGATGAGGTGGCCATGAAACACCTACCTCTTATGTTGGAGGGCTCGGCCAGAGCATGGCTGAATCAGTTGGCACCTAGCAGCATTTACACTTGGGAAGATCTCGCCCGAGTGTTTGTCAGAACATTTGAAGGAACTTGCAAGCGACCAGCAGGGTTGACAGAGCTGCAGGTTTGTGTGCAAAAGTCGAATGAGACTCTGAGGGATTACATCCAGAGGTGGATCACATTGCATCATACGGTGGAGAATGTATCTGATCACCAGGTAGTCTATGCCTTCAAGGAAGGTGTTAAGAACAGAGAGTTAAGTTTGAAATTCGGTCGGACCGGAGACATGACCCTGAGTCGAATGATGGAGATTGCCACCAAGTATGCCAATGGTGAAGAAGAGGATCGGCTCCGGAGTGGCAAGTACAAGCCAGCCACTCATGAAACCGGGGGAGGAAATTCCAGTCGGAAGCAGAAGCGGAAATCCGAGCCAGCTTCTCCCGGAGAAGCCTTGGCCGTGACTCAGGGAAAATTTAAAGGGAAGCCCAAAGGGTCTTGGAACCCTAAGAAAGTGAAGGACAAGGAAGGGAATGACGTGATGGATTTGCCGTGCCACATCCACACGAAGAAAGATGAGGAGGGTAAATTCATTTACCCAAAACATACCACTCGACAGTGTCGGCTCTTGATCCAGCAATTCCAGGGGAAACAGCCCAAAGATAAGGAAAAGGAGTCGGACAAAGTTGAGGACAAAGAGGATAGTGATGATGGATACCCCCAGGTCAACTCCACCTTGATGATCTTTGCTGATGTTGAAAGCAAAAGTCGATTGAAAGTTATCAACCGTGAAGTGAATATGGTTGCTCCGGCAACTCCCAGTTATCTGAAATGGTCTCAGACTGCCATCACATTCGACTAGTCCGATCATCCGACACACATTGCCACCCCTGGGAGGCAAGCTTTGGTGGTCGACCCAGTCATTGAAGGTACTCGACTGACCAAAGTCTTGATGCATGGTGGCAGTGGCCTGAACATATTATATGCGGAGACGCTAAAAGGGATGGGCATTCCGATGTCCAGACTCAGTACCAGCAACATGAGTTTCCATGGAGTCATTCCTGGGAAGAAGGCTGAGTCACTCGCCCAAATTGCTCTTGATGTGGTTTTTGGTGATTCAAAGCATTACCGCAAAGAAAAGTTGACGTTTGAAGTTGTGGATTTCTAGAGTGCTTATCACGCTATTTTAGGCAGGCCAGCTTATGCACGCTTCATGGCTTGACCATGTTATGTGTACCTCAAATTGAATATGCCTAGTCCCAAAGGTGTGATAACCATTACTGGCAATCGAAAAAAGGCAGAAGAGTGCTTTTGGAAGGGCTCAAAGATTGCTGATGCTCAGATGGCAGTGGTAGAGCTGCAGGAATACCAGAAAACTGCAGATCCGAGTGATTTGTTGCGAGCCAAGAAGCTTGCTATGGAATTAGCGTTTCAGTCGTCTGGTGAGATAAAGCCGATTCACATTCACCCGACCGACCCCAGTGCTGCTCCGACTCATATCTCCACAACACTCGGCTCCAAATAGGAAGAAGCGCTCATCCAGTTCCTCCGTGAGAACTGGGACATCTTCGCATGGAAGCCTGCTGACATGCCGGGTGTTCCCAGGGGGCTGGCTGAGCATCGTCTTTGAGTTGACTCAAAGGTGAAACCTGTCAAAGAACATCTTCGACGGTCCGCCGTCCAGAAGAGAAAGGCCATTGGCGAGGAGGTGGCTCGGCTCCTAGCAGCGGAGTTTATCCGAGAGATTTACCACTCCGAGTGGCTCGCCAATGTTGTCATGGTCCCTAAGAAGGACAAGTCACTTCGTATGTGCATTGACTTCAAACACATCAATCGGGCCTGCCCGAAAGATCATTTTCCTCTCCCCCCGCATCGACCAAATAGTCGACTCGATTGCGGGATGTGAGCGCCAGTCTTTTTTAGACGCCTATTCCGGTTACCATCAGATCCATCTGTATGGACCCGACGAGATTAAAACAGCTTTCATCACTCCATTCGGGTGCTTCTGCTATGTCACCATGCCATTCGGCCTTAAAAATGTCGGAGCCACGTTCATGAGGATGATTCAGAAGTGTTTGCTCACTCAAATCAGTCGGAATGTGGAAGCGTACATGGATGATATTGTGGTCAAATCACGAAAGGGTTCCGACCTGTTGACTGACCTCGCTGAAACATTTGCCAATCTCAGGAGGTATGATATCAAGCTTAATCCATTAAAGTGCAAATTCGGAGTTCCTGGTGGAAAGTTACTCGGTTTTCTCATTTCCGAACAAGGAATCGACGGCAACCCAGAAAAAGTTGGCACTATACTCCGAATGAAACGCCCTGTGCGTGTGCACGATGTCCAGAAGCTCACTGGATGCTTGGCCGCTTTAAATTGATTCATCTCTCGTCTCGGTGAAAAGGCATTGCCTCTTTACCGACTGATAAAGAAGCCAGACAAGTTCGAGTGGACTCCAGAAGCTGATGCAGCGTTTGCAGAACTAAAAGCTCTGCTCTCCACCCAGTCGGTGCTTGCTGCCCCAATCAGCAAAGAGCCTTTGCTGCTTTACATTGCAGCCACAGGACAAGTCGTCAGTACAGTACTTACGGTCGAGCAGGAAGAAGAAGGAAAAGCCTTCAAAGTTCAGTGCCCAGTGTATTATCTTTCTGAAGTGTTGACCCCATCAAAGCAAAGATACCCTCATTATCAGAAGCTTGTATATGGGATTTATATGACCATGAAGAAGGTTGCTCATTACTTATCTGACCATTACATCACAGTCGTCAGCGACGCCCCATTATCAGAGATTCTGCACAACAGAGATGCAACTAGTCGAGTGGCGAAATGGGCGATTGAACTCCTTCCCCTTGATATCAAATTTGAGGCAAAGAAAGCCATCAAGTCCCAAGTAGTAGCAGATTTCATCGCCAAGTGGATTGAACAGCAACTACCGACTCAAGTTCACTCGGAGCACTGGACCATATTCTTTGATGGTTCTAAGATGCTGAATGGTTCCGGTGCGGGGGTAGTGTTGGTTTCCCCCCGAGGAGATAAGCTCAGATATGTGCTCCAGATCCACTTTGATTCGTCCAACAATGAAGCAGAATACGAAGCACTTCTGTATGGGTTGCATATGGCCATTTCACTCGGCGTCCGTCGCCTCATGGTCTATGGCGACTCAGATTTGGTGGTTAATCAGGTGATGAAGGAGTGGGACGTCAGAAGTCCAGCCATGACTGGTTACTGCAATGCAGTGAGAAAGCTAGAGAAGAAATTTGAAGGGTTAGAGCTCCATCATATACCCCGACTGAAAAATCAAGCGGCTGATGATTTGGCAAAGATAGGTTCCAAAAGGGAAGCCATTCCCAATAATGTGTTTTTGGAACACATCCATACACGATCAGTTCAAGAGGATCCTTTCACCGAAGAAGCTCCACAGCCAAAAAGTTTCACAGATCCGACTGAAGTTGAAGTTCCAGCTGTGGTTGACCTGATCATGGAAGTTTTGGTCATCACTCCCGATTGGACAGAGCCATACATCGCGTATATCCTAAGGAATGAGCTCCCAGAGGATGAAGAAGATGCTCGACAGATCGTCTGTCGATCCAAAGCCTTTACCATGATAAAGGGACATAGTTGTACAGAGAAAGCGCGACTGGAGTCGGTCAAAATGTATAACACCAGAAGAAGGTCGGATAATCCTTGACGATATCCACTCGGGGACCTGTGGTCATCATGCGTCCTCTTGGACCATTGTGGCTAAAGCATACCGAGCAGGATTTTACTGGCCCAGAGCAAATGAAATGGCAAAGGAAATAGTCGACAAGTGTGAAGGGTGTCAGTTCTATTCAAATCTATCACACAAACCCGCCTCAGCCTTGAAGACCATTCCACTCGTCTGGCCCTTCGCTGTTTGGGGCTTAGATATGGTTGGACCACTGAGAACTGGCAGGAGCAGCCTCACTCACTTGCTAGTAGCAGTCGACAAGTTTACCAAATGGATTGAAGCTAAGCCTATCAAGAATCTGGATGCTGGCACTGCTATCAGCTTCATCAGAGGGTTGGTATTCAGATATGGAGTTCCGCACTGCATCATCACTGATAATGGGTGAAACTTCGATTCCGACGAATTCAGAGCCTTTTGCGCCTCTCAAGGCACACGAGTCGACTATGCTTCAGTCGCTCACCCCCAGTCGAATGGACAAGCAGAACGAGCAAATGGTCTAATTCTCAAAGGACTGAAACCCTGATTGATGCGCGATCTCAAGCACACAGCAGGTGCATGGGTCGATGAACTTCCGTCAGTTCTTTGGGGATTAAGGACCACTCCTAATCGGTCGACTGGAAGAACTCCGTTCTTCCTAGTTTATGGAGCTGAAGCAGTCCTACCGAGTGACCTACTTCACAATGCACCCCGAGTCGAACTCTACACTGAAGATGAAGCAGAGCAAGCCCGACAGGATGCAGTCGACCTTCTAGAAGAAGAAAGAGAGATGGCCATGATCCGATCGACTATCTATCAGCAGGACTTGCGTCGATTCCATTTCAGAAACGTGAAGAGTCGAACCTTCCAAGAAGGAGATTTGGTTCTCCGAGTGGATCAGCAGAAGCCACACAAGCTTGCTCCTACTTGGGAAGGTCCCTTCATCATCACCAAAGTCCTCCACAATGGAGCGTGCCATCTTTACAATGTCGATCGCTAGATTGACGAGCCAAGATCTTGGAACGCGGAGCTGCTCCACCCCTTTTACACTTAAGTATTCACTCGGATGAGATGTAATAAAAGTACTTCTGTAGTTTGTTTTTCAAAGATAAGTGTGTTATAATTTTCCCAATGATTGTTGTTACTTTTGTTTACGTAAAAAATCCCCCAGTGGGTGGCTTAGTTGCGAATCCGTTCCGCCTAAGTTTGTAAAAAAAAATCCCTGCCGAGTGGTGAGCCAGCCTCTCACTCGGGGGCTTAGCTGCGAATCCGTTTTGCCTAAGTTTAAGGAAAAATCCTACCGAGTGGTGAGCCAGCCTCCCACTCGGGGGCTTAGCTGCAGTCCAAGTACTCGCCTAAGTGTTTAAAATCCTACCGAGTGGTGAGCCAGCCTCCCACTCGGGGGCTTAGCTGCAGTCCAAGTACTCACCTAAGTGTTTAAAATCCTACTGAGTGGTGAGCCAGCCTCCCACTCGGAGGCTTAGCTGCAGTCCAAGTACTCGCCTAAGTGTTTAAAATCCTACCGAGTGGTGAGCCAGCCTCCCACTCAGAGGCGTAGCTGCAGTCCAAGTACTCGCCTAAGTATTTAATACAATGTGCGCTCTGCAAGGACGACGAGGTGCAGGTCGACTGCTACCTTCTCCTTCCGAGCTACGCCACAAATACAATGTGCGCTCTGCAAGGATGACGAGGTGCAGGTCGACTGCTACCTTCTCCTTCCGAGCTACACCACAAATACAATGTGTGCTCTGCAAGGACGACGAGGTGCAGGTCGACTGCTACCTTCTCCTTTCGAGCTACACCACAAATACAATGTGCGCTCTGCAAGGACGATGAGGTGCAGGTCGACTGCTACCTTCTCCTTCCGAGCTACGCCACAAATACAACATGCGCTCTGCAAGGGCGACGAGGTCCAGGTCGACTGTTACCTTCTCCTTCTGAGGTACGCCACCAAAAATCCTACCAAGTGGAGAGCAAACCTCCCGCTCGGGGGCTTAGATGCAGTCCAGTACTCGCCTAAGTATCCAAAAATCCTACCGAGTGGAGAGCAAACCTCCCACTCGGGGGCTTAGCTGCAGTCCAGTACTCGCCTAAGTATCTGAAAATCCTACCGAGTGGAGAGCAAACCTCCCACTCGGGGGCTTAGCTGCAGTCCAGTACTCGCCTAAGTATCTGAAAATACTACCAAGTGGAGAGCAAACCTCCCACTCGGGGGCTTAGCTGCAGTCCAATACTCGCCTAAGTATATGAGAATCCTACCGAGTGGAGAGCAAACCTCCCACTCGGAGGCTTAGCTGCAGCCCAGTGCTCGCCTAAGTATCTGTAAATCCCGCCGAGTGGAGAGCAATCCTCCCATTCGGGGGCTTAGCTGCAGCCCAATGCTCGCCTAAGTACTTAATCTATTCCGCTCTACAAGGATGACGAGGCGCAGGTCGACTGTTACCTTCTCCCTCTGAGCTACGCCACAAATAAAATGTGCACTCCATCTGTGCTCTATCCCTACCTGCAAAAAGCAGTGAAGTGCAGGTCGACTGGGCTTTCCACCTCAGAGCTACGTCTCAAGCATTAAAATATATTCCGAATGAAGAAGAAAATTCTCTCGAAGGCAAATGCAAGCATATTCAACGATAAGTAAAGTTCAGATAACGGATTCAAAAGTGCTCAGGCATCAAGCCTGTAGAAGTTTATCGGTTACAAAACCACTCGGCATTCCGAGGCAAATTTAAGGTGAAGCATTGAAGTTTTTTACTCCTCAGGTGGAGGACTGGAGGGTGCGACAAACTGGTCCAAGTCGATTCCATCAGCAATCCGAGTGGCAGCAGCAATGAAGGTCTCCATGAAAGATTGGAAGTCATGCTTCTTGGTATTGGCCACCCTGATGGACGCCAGCTTGTCCTCTCGAGCATCCTTGCAGTGAACACGTACCAGGGACAGAGCAACATCAGCACCACACCTGGCGGAAGACTTCTTCTATTCCTGCACTCGACCTGGAACGTCATTCAGTCGAGTCATTAAAGACTTGAGGTCATTTTGAAGCGTCTCTCTTGGCTAGAGTGTCGTGTCGATCCGCGACACCGCAACCTTCAGTCAAGCGAGGTAGTCCACCACACCAGCAACGCAAGACTCCAGTTGGAACACGTTCATAGCAGCCTCGTCCTTCACAGGAGAGTTAATGGGGTCCAAGTTTGTCTCTAGTCGACTGGTCTCCTCCTCGAAGTTTTGACAGAATTCTGTAAGCACAGTTTGAAGTTAAGCTAACAGTCCCACGATGAGTCGATGATAACGAGTCAGTCGGATAAAAGGGATTACCTTCAAGCATGAGAAATAACTTCTTGGCGAGCCCTTCCAGATAAGCCTCTAGATCATTCTTCTTCCCCATCAGTTCGCTAGCCTTGTCACTCAGAGCTACCTTGTCATTCTTCAGACGGCTGACCTCCTTGTTGGCCGCGTCGAGAGCAGCTTTCAGATTGGTATTCTCCTCTTCGAGTTTACCGATTGAAGCCGACTTTTCTTCTGTGAGCTTTGTCTTGTCCGAAGCCGCTTTCTGCGCCTCGGCGAGGTCAAGGTCCTTCTTCTTCAGAGCCTCCTTTGGTTTATCTGCAAAGTGACAATGAAATCAGAATCAGGAATGGACAAAAAAATAAAGGCAGCCGTCAAGATTCTCACTAAACATACCTTTTGCTTCCTCCTTTGCCTTCGTGAAGTTCTCCTGGACAAGCTTCAAGTCAAGTTCGAGCTGCATATGTTAGTTCTCCAACTCAGTATAGCGAGCCACAAGCTTGCAAGATTTCTGCGAAAAGACAGTCGACAGACATTAAAGATAAGTTGCTTCCGAGTGACTAAGAGAAAATTTGTAGCATTTCTAAGACTACAGCCGAATCAAAATATTCAATAGTAGTCTCAGGGACTACACCCAGTGGTGCACTCAGCGTGCCCCCACTGGTTCTCCCGACTCAGTTCGATTAGTCGACCGAAAGAGACAAAAAGGTTATGATCCTAAACCATAGCTAACTGCTAGCAGTCAGCCACAGTATCATCACGATCAAAAAAAGATGTTCTTCAGACCTTAGTCGACTGCCAGCAGTCGATCATGGTCTCGGGGACTACACCCAGTGGGTGCACTCAGCATGCCCCCACTGGTTCCAAGGTTCTACTCGACCAGACCGAGTGGAGAACTTAGAGTGAACAAATTCAAAGTATAAAGACTACAGTCGACTGCCAGCAGTCCACCATAGTCTCGGGGACTACACCCAGTGGGTGCACTCAGCGTGCCCCCACCAATCCAAACAATCAATCGACACACCCAGTGGGTGTACAGATACAAAGATCTTCAGAAAGAAGAGTTTTCAGGTACCATATCCTAACAGAACAAGCAGTGACCAACTAACGTGGACATCGCTCTGAAGAGCTGAGCTTGCATCATAAGCTGCTTGGCTGGCGTCTTGGATCGCCTTCACCTGCTCCATCATGACCCCCGCCTGGCGTATAGCCTCCTTAGTAGCACTTGCTTGGTCCTCTAGGACGTGGTGTGTGGCGAAAAGGGAAGGCGGATCAGCACTCGACGATGAAGGGCGAGCACTCGTCAGCGGCACAGCAAAGGACACGGTAGTCCGAGTGACGTTGCCTCCCTCCGGAACCAGCGTCTCAGGTGCTGATACAACCTGAGCAGTCTTGCCAGCAGGCGCCTTCTTGTTCCTCCTCGGCCTCAGTGGCTCCTCATCATCATCATCAGGGAGATCAGTGACATGAGGTGGGGCTACAGGAAAGATTCAAAGTTAAAAATGAAGATCCAATCGACCAAAAGCGAAACTACAGAGATCATACCAAGGTTGGAGGTGGCAGCATCTTCAATTTCTTGGTCCTTGTTCCTGACCGAGGTCTCGGAGGTAGCAGCACTGCAGATTCCAGAAATCAGTCGGTCAGCCAACGAGTCGACCAAGAGTTTATTCATGCCAAACAAGGAAACACAAGTTCTATTATTACCCGGAAATGGTGGGAATCACCATCCTCATCTTGGGCAGGGCCTTCGTCGGCTTTGATGACGTCGCTCGGGGTTGCTTCGGCGCCTTTTCAGTCGGTGCCGGAGAGGTCGTCCGAGGGTGTTTCATCGACTGCCCAACAGGCACAGCCGCTTTGCCACGCTCGACTGCAGGATCATGGGCGAGCTTGGATCGCCTTTCAGTGCGAGGAGGGTCGACTTCCTCCTCCTCTTCCTCCTCCTCCTCCTCCTCTTCGCCGGAGCTGTCGTCATCTTCATCCCCCTCACCATCAGATTGCCACTCCTCCTGGCTTTCACCTCCGCTCCCCTCCTCCTCCTCGATCTGTTCTTGCGCCCCGTTGGGCATCGAGTACATCTCGGTGGTGACCTAGAAGACAACAAACAAGACAAAAGTCAGTCGACCGATGTTGAGCAAGCAGGATGGAGAAAGAAGGATCACGGTCAAAGATACAGGATTGGACCTTGTCTACTTCATATGATTGGTCGAGTGGAGGAATCCTCCTAGCTCCTCGAAGGTTATTCTTGTTCCCTGTGATGGCAGTCATCCACCTCTCCAGCGTGGCATCCTCGACCTCCTCCGGGTGGATCCGAGTGGTGTCTTCAGTGCCAGAATACATCCACATCGGATGGTCTCGATATTGAAGTGGTTGAAGGCATCGTCGGAGGAAGACCTCCAAGAGATCCATGCCGGTCACCCCGTCACGGATAAGCTGGAATACGCGCTCGACCAGCACCTTAACCTGCGCCTTCTCCTCCGGGACCACCTTCAAAGAGGACGGCTTGCTCACTCGGTCTATGGAAAAAGGAGGGAGTCCAGTCGACTGCCCTGGCGTCGGCTGGTCTTGGCAGTAGAACCAGGTCGACTGCCACCCTCGGACCGACTCGGGAAGGACCATGGCTGGAAAGGCACTTTTTCCCCTCATCTGAACCCCAAGGCCCCCACACATCTGAATCACTTGGGTCTTCTCGTCACTCGGACTGGCCTTTTTCACCGTCTAGGAGCGACAAGTGAAAATGTGTTTGAAAAGGCCCCAATGAGGCCGACACCCCAAGAAGTTCTCACACAAGGACACAAAAGCAACGATATACACGATGGAGTTGTGTGTGAAGTGGTGGAGTTGTGCCCCAAAGAAGTTCAGAAATCCCTGAAAGAAAGGGTGAGGAGGCAAAGAAAACCCGCGGTCAACATGGGTGGCCAAGAGGACACACCCACCCTCCTGAGGCTGCGGCTGCCACTCCTTCCTCGGAAGCCTCGCCGATCCATGGGGGATCAGCCCTTCATTGGCCAGGTCGTCGAGATCCTTCTGATGGATCGTCGAGCAGATCCAGTCGCCCTGGATCCATCCCTGCGGCAGGCCGGCCCTTGACGAGGATCCGCCCCGACTGGTTGCCCTTCCCTTCGCCTTCACCGTCGCCTTCTTCGCCCGCTCCAAAGCCGCCGTCTTCTCCTTCACCATCGTCGCCGGCGAAGCACGCACGGAGCAGCAGCGCAGGGATGGAGGCGAACGCGGCTGATGAGTCTGAGGAAGAGGGAGAGGAAAATGAGGGCGCACTATTCAAAAACCCCCGTCCGGCGCCTTATATGGGGTTGCTTCCGAGTGACTGACTGGTAGGCCCGGGCGATCCTGTCAAATCCCGCAACAGTCACGTGCGCGATACGTGGCCAAAAAGGTGGCACGGAGATCAAGGCATTCCTGCCTTATCCCATCCGAGTACTGCGGCCTTCTCCGCCTCGCGCGCTTCCCGAAATTCAGATCCCGCTAAATCCGCAAACCGCAGAGCAACTTGTCAGACTAGAGATTTCCTCCGCTCTGTCGTTCGGAGATCTCCAAGTACAAAAATCCACTTGACGGAGACAAAGAATGGATCAAGGCGACTGAAAAAGAAGTTGGTGCCATCACCTAAATTCATTGATCTAGAACAAGACATACTCATAACACAAAAAATGGGTCGGAAGAGTTCTCAACTCTTTCCCCACTCAAACCTCGATCCATTCAGGGGCTAATGATGAAGCCATGTACCTAGGATAGGGACACGGACCTGTCCAAGATACCCTCCCCAAGGACATCTCTAGAATAAACTACCTTTCAGTTGACCTGGAAGGATTTCACTCGACGGACTCGAAGACACTCGACCATGAAGCCACTCACTCGACCACCAGGAGATCTAGAGTCACTCTGCACGCAAACGGTCTGTCATTAAGTAGTCTTTATGGTCATCATAGCACTTTATGTATGGCGTTACCAGTAACGCCAGATCTTAATGTACCTTAAACCCTGCATAACTGAGGGCCGGAGGGGTCTGGTGGACTCTATATACGCCACCCCCCTCCTTAGTGTAAAGGGTTCGCACCCCTGTAACTCATACGCACATAATCCAGTTGACCGCCTCCGGGCTCCGAGATGTAGGGCTATTACTTCCTCCGAGAAGGGCCTGAACTCGTAAACATCTTGCGTATACAACTACTCCATAGCTAGGATCTTGCCTCTCCATTCCTACCCCCCTATTCTACTGTCAGACTTAGAACCACGACATGCCCCCCTCTCCTGGCGCGCCCAGGTGGGTTGTACCCACCTGGTGGCCCCATTGACGATCCCCCTGATACTATAAAATCACATTATTCCAGAAAAAAATGGGCGAGAAAGAATTATCATGTCCACGAGACGGAGCCACCACCGCCTCATGTTCTTCATCGGGAGGTCAGATCTGGAGTCCGTTTGGGGCTCCGAAGAGGGAGATTTTCGTTGTTCGTCATCACCAACCCTTCTCCATCGTTAATTCCATGATGCTCCCCACTGGGAGTGAGTAATTCCTTCATAGGCTTGTAGGTCGGTGAGGAGTTGGATGAGATTCATCATGTAATCTAGTTAGTTTTGTTAGGGCCTGATCCCTAGTATCCACTACGTTCTTAGACTGATGTTGTTATGACTTTGCTATGCTTAATGCTTGTCACTTTGGGCCCAGGTGCCATGAACTCAGATATGAACCGTTTATGAATTCATCATTATATTCATGTTTTAGATCCGATCTTGCAAGTTATAGTCACCTACTACGTGTTATAATCCGACAACCCCGAAGTGACAACAATCGGGCCCACTCTCGATGATGACCGTAGTTTGAGGAGTTCATGTATTCAGTATGTGTTAATGCTTTGTTCCCGTTCTCTATTAAAAGGAGGCCTTAATATCCCTTAGTTTACAATATGGACCCCGCTGCCACGGGAGGGTAGGACAAAAGATGTCATGCAAGTTCTTTCCATAAGCACGTATGACTATTTACGGAATACATGCCTACATTATATCGATGAATTGGAGCTAGTGCCGTATCGCCCTAGGTTATAACTGTCACATGATGAATATCATCCAACAAGTAACCGATCCAATGCCTACGAATTTATCTTATATTGTTTCTGCTAAGTTACTACTGCTATCGTCACTGTCACACTTGCTACAAAATACTGCTATCACTATTACTGTTACCGTTGCTACTATTACTACTCTCAAAGCTATCAAACTACTTTGCTACTGATCACTTTGCTATAGATAATTAATCTCCAGGTGTGGTTGAATTGACAACTCAGCTGCTAATACCTTCAAATATTCTTTGGCTCCCCTTGTGTCGAATCTATAAATTTGGGTTGAATAATCTACCCTCGCAAACTGTTGCAATCCCCTATACTTGTGGGTTATCAGCCAATACCGTCAAAATACAATCAGGCTGATCAACCGGACCGACCACCACATGGACGGGACAAAACAGCTAATTATGCCGAACACCAGCCCGCACCCCATTGCCATAGGGGCAAGGAGACAGTGGCTCCGGGCTACACATATGACTTACGTCAGGACCTGACCAATAGAGCAGGCCATACCAGATCAATCTGTGGATCAGGCGGACGTGCCCCAGCATGAGATGATGGCCATCAAGCCTGGCACAACAAACATAACCAAGTCCGGGAACAGCACCGAACACATATGTCATTCGAACTCCGTCGCGATGTTGCCCGATACAGAGGTGCCGCACACCCTATGTGTTTTACCGATGAGGTAATGTAGCACCAATTCCCGAAGGGGTTTAAACCAGTGAACATCGAGCAATACGATGGAACAACAAATCCCGTCGTATGGATTGAACATCTTCTTCTCCACATTCACATGGCTCGCGGAGACGATCTCCACGCCATTAAATACCTTCCTCTAAATCTGAAAGGGCCAGCACGACACTGGTTGAACAGCCTCCCAGAAAACGCCATTGGAAGTTGGGAAGACTTAGAGGATGCTTTTAGGGCCAACTTTCAGGGCACTTATGTCCGGCCACCGGATGTTGATGACCTGAATCACATAATTCAGTAGCCCGGAGAGTCAGCTCGCAAACTTTGGAATTGGTTCTTAATTAAAAAGAACTAAATCGTGGACTGTCCGGACGCCGAGACCTTAGCGGCATTTAAGCACAACGTCCATGACAAATGGCTCACCCAACACCTTGGCCAGGAAAAGCCGAAGACCATGGCGGCTCTTATTGCACTTATGACCCGCTTCTGTGCGGGCGAAGATAGCTGGTTGGCTCGTAGAAGCAACCGTTCCAACGACCCCGACACTTCGCAGGCCAGGGATCGCAATGGCAGGCCACGACGCAACAAAACAAACATTAGAACAATAATGAAACATAGGATACGACAGTAAACGCCGGATTCAGTGGCTCCAAACCCGGTCAACGAAAGAAGCCGTTCGAAGGAAATTGGAACGGTCCATCCAACTTGGAAAAAATACTAGAGAGACCTTGCCAGATTCATGGCACCCCTGACAAGCCTGCCAATGACACCAACAGAAATTGTTGGGTTTTCAAACGGGCTGGCAAATTAAATTCGAACATAAGGGGAAAGGACCTCAAAGCGTGGATGATGACGAGCCTCACCCGCCGAACAGTGGGGGCAGAAATAGTTTCCCCTCGAGGTGAAAATGGTGAACATGATCTATGTCACCCACATCCCCAAGAGGGAGCGCAAACACGCATTAAGGGACATATACGCCGTAGAGCCTATCGCCCCAAAATTCAACCCATGGTCGGCTTGTCCGATCACCTTTGATCGTAGGGACCACCCTACCAGTATCCGTCACGGAGGTTCGGCGACCCTGGTACTCGATCCTATCATCGACGGATAGCATCTCACTAGAGTCCTTATGGACGGCGGCAACAGCCTCAACTTGATCTATCAAGATACTGTCCATAAGATGGGTATCGACCCGCCAAGAATCAAGCCTAGTAACACTACCTTTAAAGGAGTGATGCCTAGCGTGGAGGCCCGTTGCACGGGCTCCTTAACACTGGAAGTAGTATTCGGCTCCCGAGACAACTTCCGAAGTGAAGAATTGATCTTCGACATCGTCCCTTTTCGCAGTGGTTATCACGCACTGCTTGGACGAACTGCTTTCGCCCGCATTAATGCAGTCCTGCACTATGCTTATTTGAAGCTCAAAATGCATGGACCGCGTGGCGTCATCACAGTAAATGGAAATATGGAGCGCTCCCTCTGTACTGAGGAGCAGACCGTGGCCCTAACAACCGAGGTACAGGGCGGCCTCATCAAGCCGAATAGCTCATCGGTCATCAAGACCCATGACATTGCTAAGCGAGTCCGATCTGCATTATAGTGCGGTAGCTCGGTGGATCCGGAGCTTGAATAGCAGTTTAGCCTCCGCTGACCGCCCCATAAGGTTGCGGTATACATACCGCGTGTACATAACTACGCACTTAAAATACCTTGGGCAACGCCGGAGGCACACTGAGGAAAAGGTCCATCGTACGGCTTGACCCTATTCGGACCCTAAATATTTTTTTTCACTACAGGTTCGTTAAAAACCTACCCACTCTACGGTTGTACGGGGGCTCCTCTCTAGGTCCCTCTTTCTTCTAGACGACCATCGACTCCTCCTCTCAAAGGATTCATTACCAAGGAGAAACAGTGCAGACATGCGGCAGGGCACCATTGGGATCTTCAAATGACTACTTTTAGGTCCTGTGTAAACCTTTCCCTTGTGTAAAATTTTGGCATGTAACATGGCCTCGATATTCATGGCATTATCTGTAACAACATGTCTCGACGTACTAATCAGGGTATAAAGGAAGCAGTTGATCACCACTTCTGTTTGGCACTCATTCATTTTATATTATGATTTGTATTCCCTCCCTACTTCGGAATGCCACACGTGCATTAGTCCGGCCTTAACACCGGGGGTTGTATTCGGCCCTGCACATTTTAAGTCCGAACACCTATAGGGAACTCTTTGATACGTCTCCGTCGTATCTACTTTTCCAAACACTTATGCCCTTGTTTTGGACTCTAACTTGTATGATTTGAATGGAACTAACCTGGACTAACGCTGTTTTCAGCAAAATTGCCATGATGTTGTTTTATGTGCAGAAAATAAAAGTTCTCGGAATGACCTGAAACTCCACGGAACGTCTTAGAAAAAACAATAAAAAATCCTCGCCAAAGATGAAGACCAGGGGGCCCACACCCTGTCCACGAGGGTGGGGGACGCCCCCCTAGGGCGCGCCCCCTACCTCGTGGGCCCCCTGGTAGCCCTCCGATGCCAACTCCAACTCCATCTATTGGCTTTCGGGGAGAGAAAAATCAGAGAGAAGAAATCATCGCGTTTTACGATACGGAGCCGCCGCCAAGCCCTAATCTCTCTCGGGAGGGCTGATCTGGATCCGTCCGGGGCTCCGGAGAGGGGGATTCGTCACCGTCGTCATCATCAACCATCCTCCATCACCAAATTCATGATGCTCACCGCCGTGCGTGAGTAATTCCATTGTAGGCTTGCTGGACGGTGATGGGTTGGATGAGATTTATCATGTAGTCGAGTTAGTTTTGTTAGGGTTTGATCCCTAGTATCCACTATGTTCTGAGATTGATGTTGCTATGACTTTGCTATGCTTAATGCTTGTCACTAGGGCCCGAGTGCCATGATTTCAGATCTGAACCTATTATGTTTTCATGAATATATGTGATTTCTTGATCCTATCTTGCAAGTCTATAGTCACCTACTATGTGTTATGATCCGGCAACCCCGAAGTGACAATAATCGGGACCACTCCTGGTGATGACCATAGTTTGAGGAGTTCATGTATTCACTATGTGCTAATGCTTTGTTCCGGTTCTCTATTAAAAGGAGGCCTTAATATCCCTTAGTTTCCAATAGGACCCCGCTGCCACGGGAGGGTAGGACAAAAGATGTCATGCAAGTTCTTTTCCATAAGCACGTATGACTATATACGAAATACATGCCTACATTACATTGATGAATTGGAGCTAGTTCTCTGTCACCCTATGTTATGACTGTTACATGACGAACCGCATCTGGCATAATTAGCCATCACTAATCCGGTGCCTACGAGTTTTCCAAATACTGCTTCTCGCTTATTTACTTTTCCGTTGCTACTGTTACAATCACTAAAAAATACCAAAAACATTACTTTTGCCGTCTCTACTTTTGTTACCGTTACCACCACTATCATATTACTTTGCTACTAAACACTTTGCTGCAGATACTAAGTTTCTAGGTGTGGTTGAATTGACAACTCAGCTGCTAATACTTGAGAATATTCTTTGGCTCCCCTTGTGTCGAATCAATAAATTTGGGTTGAATACTCTACCCTCGAAAATTGTTGCGATCCCCTATACTTGTGGGTTATCAAGACCTTTTTCTGGCTCCGTTGCCGGGGAGCATAGCTCTATTCTTTGAGTCATTTGGGATTTATATCTGTTCGACACTATGAAGAACTTGAAAGACGATCGAACTACTATTTTGCCCTGAACTACAAGGGGAGGTAAGGAACTGCCATCTAGCTCTGCACTTGATTCACCTTCTGTTATAAGTAAGCTTGCGACACCTAAACCTACTACTGCTATGAATTCTGATATGTCGCATGTTATTCATGATGCCACTTCTGCTATGCATGATACTTATGATGAAACTACTTCTATGCTTGATACTACTGTGCCCCTTGGTGAATTTCTTGATGAACAAATTGCTAGGTCTAGAGAAAGAGAAATTATTGAACCTGAATACGATGATGATAGTGATGATGAGAATATGCCTTCTATTCCTGAGGGTTATCTTTTTGATGTTGAATCTTCTGCAGCTATTTTTGCCTGCCAGGATAGATACGAACTTAAGAGGCTGGTTGTTAAATGGAGTAAAGAATCTCTTAGAGATAGGATGAGACCTGACCCTGCTTTTGCTACTTCACCTATCTGTGTTCCCGATAAGGATTATTATGAATTTTCTGTTGATCCAGATATAATTACTTTGGTTGAATCTGATCCTTTCTATGGCTATGAATCTGAAACTGTTGTGGCACATCTTACTAAGTTAAATGATATAGTCGCCCTGTTTACTAATGATGAGAGATCGTGCTACCTTTATTTATTCAAAATATTTCCGTTCTCATTAAAGGGTGATGCTAAGATATGGTTTAATTCTCTTGATCTTGGTTGTGTGCAAAGTCCCCATGATATGATTTATTACTTCTCTGTTAAATATTTCCCTGCTTATAAGAAACAAGTTGCTTTGAGGGAAATATACAACTTCGTGCAAATTGAAGAAGAGAGTCTCCCGCAAGCTTGGGGGAGGCTTCTCAAGTTACTTAATGCTTTGCCTGATCATCCTCTTAAGAAACCTGAAATACTTGATATCTTTTATAATGGACTAACTGATGCTTCCAAAGATTACCTGGATAGTTGTGCCGGTTCTCTTTTCAGGGAAAGAACACCGGATGAAGCTGAAATTCTATTGAATAATATGTTGACAAATGAAAATAATTGGGCACCTCCCGAGCCACCTCCTGAGCCAGCTCCAGAGCCAATTACTGAGCCTATTCCTAAACCAACTCCGAAGAAGAGAGGTGTTCTATTTCTCAGTCCTGAAGATATGCAAGAGGCAAAGAAATCTATGAAAGAAAAAGGTATTAAAGCTGAAGATGTTAAGAATTTACCTCCTATTGAAGAAATACACGGTCTTAATTTACCGCCTGCTGAAGAAGTATATGATCTCAATTCCTTATTCACTGAAAAACCTCCTGATCTCGATATTCCGACATAGGTAGTAAAGGTAAATTCTCTCTATAGATATGATAAAGCTGAAGTCCCTCCTACTAAAATTGCTAGTCGGTGCTTGGATGAGTTTGATGACTTTATGTTTAAGCAAGATGACTTTAATGCTTATTTTGGTAGACAATTAAAATAGAATACCTTTATGATTAAACGCTTGGGTGATTATATGTCTAATATTAGAGGTGAACTTAAACTTGTTAGCAAACATGCTTCTATGGTTACCACTCAAGTAGAACAAGTACTTAAAGCTCAGAAAGAAGTGCTTGATGAAATGAATAGTAAGAAAAATGATTATGCTGTTAGAGTGGCTACTAGAACTGGTAGAATGACTCAGGAACCTTTGTATCCTGAAGGCCACCCTAAGAGAATCGAGCAAGATTCTCAAAGAAATAATATTGATGTACCTAGTTCTTCTAAAAGGAAGAAAAAGAAAAATGATAGGACTTTGCAAACTTCTAGTGAACCTATTGCTGAACCACCTAAGAATCCAAATGATATCGCTATGTCTGATGCTGAAACACAATCAGGTGATGAACATGAACCTAGTGATAATGTTAATGATAATGTTCATGATGATGCTCAACCTAGTAATGATAATGATGCAGAAGTTGAACCTGCTGTTGATCTTGATAACCCACAATCAAGGAATCAACGTTATGATAAAAGGGACTTCATTGCTAGGAAACATGGTAAAGAAAGGGAACCATGGGTTCAGGAACCCATGCCTTTTCCTCCGAAACCATCCAAGAAAAAGGATGATGAGGATTTTGAGCGCTTTGCTGAAATTATTAGACCCATCTTTTTGCGTATGCGATTAACTGATGTGCTCAAAACAAATCCTTATGCTAAGTATATGAAGGATATCATTACTAACAAAAGAAAGATACCTGAAGCTGAAATTTCCACCATGCTTGCTAATTATACTTTTAAGGGTGGAATACCAAAGAAACTTGGAGATCCAGGAGTACCTACTATACCATGCTCCATTAAGAGAAATTATGTTAAAACTGCTTTATGTGATCTTGGAGCCGGTGTTAGTGTTATGCCTCTCTCTTTATATCGTAGACTTGACTTGAATAAGTTGACACCTACTGAAATATCTTTGCAAATGGCTGATAAATCAACTGCTATACATGTCGGTATTTGTGAGGATGTGCCTGTTGTGGTTGCAAACGTTACTATTTTAACGGACTTTGTTATTCTTGATATTCCCGAGGATGATAGTATGTCTATTATTCTTGGAAGACCTTTCCTTAATACTACGGGGCTGTTATTGATTGCAACAAAGGCAATGTCACTTTTCATGTTAATGGCAATGAGCACACGGTACATTTTCCGAGGAAACAACCTCAAGTTTATAGTATCAACTCTATTGGAAAAATCCCATCGATTATATTTGGAGGTTTTGAATTTCCTCTCCCTACTATCAAGAAAAAGTATGATATTCTTATTGTTGGGGATTTTCACGTTGAGGTAACTTAGTGTTATTCAAAATTTCTCCGGTTCCATGATTATTCGGAATGAGTTTGTTAACAAGACTTGATCAACCTTGTTAGTGGGTTCATTTTGATGATCACGAGATGGATGAAACTAGAAGCACAACCTTCTGTACTCTCTTTATATTTTCTGTTATTTAGTAGAAATAAAGTAAAACAGTATTTTTTCTGTCTGTTTCCTGACTTATCCGTGCAATATAAAAATATCCCGAAAATAAAAGTCCTCAGAATGCCATGCCAATTTAATATGATTTTTTTGGGAATATTTGAGGATTTACTGTGCAAAAATTACCGCGGGGGGGGGGGGAGCTGCCACCTGGTCACGAGGGTGGAGGGCACGCCCTACCCCCCTGGGCGTGCCCCCTGCCTCGTGGGCCCACGGTGGCCCTCCTCCACTTATCCCTGCACCCATCTTCTTCCTCTGCCTCACACAAACACGAAAAACCAACTCAAGCACGAGTTCCAGCCCCCGTTGTTGTGATTTTCGATCTCCTTGCTCAAAGCACCTCTCGCAAAACTGCTTGGGGAGATTGTTCCTTGGTATGTGACTCCTCCATTGGTCCAATTAGTTTTTGTTCTAGTGCTTTATTCTTTGCAAATTTGTGCTGCATAGGTGACCATGTTCTTGAGCTTGCATGTCAAATTTATATGGTTCCAAGTGGTTCTAATGCTTGATATAGGCTCTAGGCACTTGTGGGAGTTGTTGCTATCAATTTTATTGAAGTTGGTTCACTTTTATTTGAAGTTACTAAAAATTTCAGATTGCTTCAGAAATAATGAAGAGACTTTTGAGGGGCTCGTCGAGCCAAAGCTTGAAGGAAAAACAAAAGGAAGAAGAGCAGAAGCCCAAATTTAATTTGCCTCGCACCGCGGAGGTCCGGCCGTGTGAATGGCCTTCCGATGACTTCTTGAGGAGAGGCGGGATTTATGAGGATTTCTATTTATTGATTGAGAATGCTGGCCTCACCGACTTCCTCCGCGACCAACATCATAAGTATCTCTTACTCACAAATACTTTTGTGCAAAACTTCTACTCTTTCCCTAAGAAATCACCTCCAACAGTAGAGTTTCATTTATATGACGTTGTTAAAGAGAAGACATTAGCTGAATTTTGTGAGGTGTGCAAAATACCCTTTGAGGGCACCCTAGATGAACCACACCGTAACGAAGTAGAAGCTTTTGTTAAAACTATCACTGTGGGAGAAACCAGGAAGGTTTCTGATGCAAGGATTACTAGCATACATTTTTCCTATTTTACGCTACTTTGCCTTATTTGCTAGTCGTTGCTTGATTGGACGCGAGAACTGTGGAAACCTTAGTATTCCTGATATTATTATTTTGTTCCATGGTTTATACCGCAATAACTCTGTTAGTATGGGTGGAATTGTTGCTAGACGGTTAAGTCTGAACCGTACTAAGGGCCCCATCTTTGGAGGCATTTATGCTTCACGCCTAGCTGAACATTTTGAAATACCTATTAGGCATGAGGAGAAAGAAGAAACAGTGCTGCCACGTGCTTATTTAGATTATAAGAGTATGCTAGCGCATGACTTTCTTGTTAAGAGTCGTGAAGGGGAGCTCAAATATAAATAATACTTTGATAAACATCACCCTGAAACTATTACATTGCCTGCTCCCTCTTTGTTTAACTTGTCTGCAGGTCCTCACATCGTTCCGTGGTTGGCCATTCAAGCCTATCGGAATCCTACACCAGCCCGGGAACCGGAGCCACAAGATGAGCCTCCATGACTATCTGTTTATTTTTGGGATCCAGAGGAGGTTGCCAGCCAGTGGCAATCAGAGCCTTCTTCGTCGCAGTACGACCCCAGCTTCACCTACGGGTATCCGCCAGGCTATCCCTGGCAATAGACCAACTTAGGCCAAAAGCCTAAGCTTGGGGGAGTACGTATTTCCCACCGACATTACATTCATGTTCACACACACTCATTGCTAGATGTCGGTGCTCATACTCTTTCATTGTAATATCCATGCTAGTTTATTTTCCTTTTCCTGCTTTCTTCTTGTGTGTTTGATAAACCTTAAGAAAAAACTAAAAAATTAGTAGTAGTTTATTTCTTTGTTGTAGTATTTAAAAAGAAAACCCAAAAATATTTCTCGTTCTTCTTTTGCTTGTTGGGATCTTTCCCGTGTAAATAGTTTTATTTTTTCTTTCTTTTGGGGGTTGAGAAGACAATATTGAAAATGCTTAGTGGCTCTTATATGCATGATTGTTTATTTAACTTAGAGCCCATATTACTTGTCTTCTCTCTTGAGTTGAATGCTTGCAGATTCCAGCTTAGTCCAATGCACGTGCACTCTTATTATTATACACATCGTTCGGTCGTGCAAGTGAAAGGCAATAATGATGATATATGATGGACTTATTGGGATGAGAAAAGCTGGTATGAACTCGACCTCTCTTGTTTTTGTAAATATGATGATTCATCGTTCCTGAGTTAGCTATTATGAAGTAAACATATTTGCAATGACATTTAGAGATTATAGTTGCTTGTGCCATGCTTGATTAGCTATGAGTTATAATGGTTTACCTTGCGTGCCAACATGCTATTAGAATGATTATGATGTGGTATGATGGGATGGTATCCTCCTTTGAATGTATTAAGTGACTAGACTTGGCACATGTTCACGCATGTAGTTGAATCAAATCAACATAGCCTTCATGATATTTATGTTCATGGTAGATTATATCCTACTCATTCTTGTATTCGGTGTAAATTAGTTTTAATGCATGTTTATGACTGTTGTCACTCTCTCAGTTGGTCGCTTCCCAGTCTTTTGCTAGCCTTCACCTGTACTAAGCGGGAATACTGTTTGTGTATCCAAACTCCTTAAACCCCAAAGTTATTCCATATGAGTCCACTATACCTACCTATATGCGGTATTTACCTGCCATTCCAAGTAAATTTGTATGTGCCAAACTCTAAACCTTCAAATAATCATTCTGTTTTGCATGCTCGAATAGCTCATATGTCAACTAGGGCTGCTCTTATCTTCCGTGTTAGGCGGGTTATTTTCAATAGGAGTGGACTCCGCTCCTCATTCACGAGAAAATGGCTGGTCTCCGGGATGCCCAGTCCCATGCTTTATGCAAACTAAACCAAAATAATTGCAAACAAAACTCCCCCTGGGACCCTTTGAATGTTGGAGGCACTCGTTGTTTCGAGCAAGCCATGGATTGATGCTTGTGGAGGAGGGGGGGTATAAACTTTACCATTCTGTTTGGGAACCGCCTATAATTTGTTTAGCATGGAAGATATCGTCTTCTCTTAGTTGTTATGTTGATAATGAAAGTATGCCGCTCAAAATATAATTTATCTCTATTTCAAAATCGAGCTCTGGCACCTCTACAAATCCCTGCTTCCCTCTACGAAGGGCCTACCATTTACTTTTATGTTGAGTCATCATCCTTCTTATTAAAAGCACCCGCTGGAGAGCACACTATTTTTTGCATTCATTATAATTGGTTTATATTGGGTATGACTTGACTGGATCTCTTTTACCATGAATTACAATATTCAGTTAGTCCTTGATCTTTCAAGGTGCTCTGCATTTATGTTTTGCGGTCTCAGAAAGGGCTAGCGAGATACCATTTTGTTATATCATGTTATGATTATTTTGAGAAAGTGTTGTCATCCGAGTTTTGTTATTATAGCTCGCTAGCTGATTATGCTATTGATATGAGTAATTGTGAGACCTATGTGTTATTGTGAGTATGGTTAGTTCATAATATTTGCTGAAACTTGAATGCTGGCTTTTCATGTTACAACAACAAGAGCAAACAGCGTTTGTAAAAGTTTTTCTTTTTCTCTTTCAGTTTGTCAACTGAATTGCTTGAGGACAAGCAAGGGTTTAAGCTTGGGGGAGTTGATACGTCTCCGTCGTATCTACTTTTCCAAACACTTTTGCCCTTATTTTGGACTCTAACTTGTATGGTTTGAATGGAACTAACCTGGACTAACGCTGTTTTTAGTAGAATTGCCATGATGTTGTTTTATGTGCAGAAAATTAAAATGTTCTCGGAATGACCTGAAACTCCACGGAACGTCTTGGAAAAACAATAAAAATCCTCGCCAAAGATGAAGACCAGGGGGCCCACACCCTGTCCACGAGGGTGGGGGGCGCCCTCCCCCCTAGGATGCGCCCCCCTACCTTGTGGGCCCCCTGGTGGCCCTCCGACGCCAACTCCAACTCCATATATTGGCTTTCGGGGAGAAAAAAATCAGAGAGAAGAAATCATCGCGTTTTACAATACGGAGCCGTCGCCAAGCCCTAATCTCTCTCGGGAGGGCTGATCTGGAGCCCGTTCGGGGCTCCGGAGAGGGGGATTCATCACCGTCGTCATCATCAACCATCCTCCATCACCAATTTCATGATGCTCACCACCGTGCGTGAGTAATTCCATCGTAGGCTTGCTAGACGGTGATGGGCTGGATGAGATTTATCATGTAATTGAGTTAGTTCTGTTAGGGTTTGATCCCTAGTATCCACTATGTTCTGAGATTGATGTTGCTATGACTTTGCTATGCTTAATGCTTGTCAATAGGGCCCGAGTGCCATGATTTCAGATCTAAACCTATTATGTTTTCATGAATATATGTGAGTTCTTGATCCTATCTTGCAAGTCTATAGTCACCTACTATGTGTTATGATCCGGCAACCCCGAAGTGACAATAATCGGGACCACTCCCGGTGATGACCATAGTTTGAGGAGTTCATGTATTCACTATGTGCTAATGCTTTGTTCCGGTTCTCTATTAAAAGGAGGCTTTAATATCCCTTAGTTTCCAATAGGACCCCGCTGCCACGGGAGGGTAGGACAAAAGATGTCATGCAAGTTCTTTTCCATAAGCACGTATGACTATATACGGAATACATGCCTACATTACATTGATGAATTGGAGCTAGTTCCGTGTCACCCTATGTTATGACTGTTACATGACGAACCGCATCCGGCATAATTATCCATCACTAATCCGGTGCCTACGAGTTTTCCATATACTGGTTCTCGCTTATTTACTTTTCCGTTGCTACTGTTACAATCACTACAAAATACCAAAAACATTACTTTTGCTGTCTCTACTTTTGTTACCGTTACCACCACTATCATATTACTTTGCTACTAAACACTTTGCTGCAGATACTAAGTTTCCAAGTGTGGTTGAATTGACAACTCAGCTGCTAATACTTGAGAATATTCTTTGGCTCCCCATGTGTCGAATCAATAAATTTGGGTTGAATACTCTACCCTCGAAAACTGTTGTGATCCCCTATACTTGTGGGTTATCACTCTTCGGCGTCCCGGATATTGCATTATATGCATCGGCTCTGAATCATGTCTTTGGTCCATAGTTGGGTTGCCCGGCTCCTGTGCTTACCACCTTATGTTCCGCTCGTTCGGCTAAGGTAGTAATGGGAGAACTACTGCGATTGTATTTCTGGTTCGTCCGGTCAAGTACCTCAGTAGAGAAAGCCAAAAACTGACTGTCATCATAAGCGAGAGTTGGTCAGCGATCCGGCGACTTAGTATCATACTACAAATCGTTAGCGACTCACCCTGTGTTATACGAGGGGCTGGTCTTCGTCCATCCGCGTGGAAAAGCCACCGCAGTCCGAACAGCCGCACACGCACCATGGGCTAGTACTTAGTTCCACATTTAAACTCCTATGGCTAAGTGAAGGTAATAAAGCCGCATAGTCCGATTGCCTGGTTCACCTCGCGGACACCTCCTTTACGGACCAAGACGTTGGATAAAGTGTGGTCACACGTTATGTAGAACACCCCTGTAGCATCTACATGGGGGCTGAAGCCAACGACTGGCAACTTTCAGAAATATAACAGTAAATGACCGCACAGGAGGAAAAATAACTTGAAATAAAAGGTGCAAGCATAGATATCTCATAGCATGGGTTCATAACATAGTTTGTACAACCCGAACACATTTGATCAAATATCACGTCCTTAGAACATTGGCCCTCTACTACTCGGGCTCCTTCTAGGATGTTGTCGAAGTACCTCTCCGGCTTCCGATGATCTTTGCCTTCGGGCGGACCTGCGATCGCCACTTTAGTGGCCTTTATCTTCGTCCATTGCATCTTGACGTGGGCGAAGGCCATCCGGGAACCCTCTATGCAGACCGAGCGCTTCACAGCATCAATCCACGGTCGTGCATCGACCAGCCGCTTCACCAAACTGAAGTAGCTGCTAGGAATCGACTCGGCTGGCCAGAGTTGGACTATTAGGTCCTTCATGGCCAGGCCTGCCACCCTATGCAGCTCCGTCAGCTGCTTCAGTTGGTCGTTCAGAAGCGTCGGGTGTTTCAGCGCGAGATATTGCGATCGGAACATCTTCTCGGTTGAGTTCCCATCCTGGGCTCGGAAGAACTCTGCGGCATTAGCGGCACTCTTCGGAAGATCCGCAAACACGCCTGAAGAACTCCACACTCGTGTGAGCAAAGCATACCTCTGACCTCCAAAGATACTTTGCAAAAGAAAAGCCTTACCAACCGCTATCTGCCTTGCTTGGTGGATCTCTTCACGAGCGCTCCGAGACTCGCTCCGCACCTCTTTGGCATTACAGAGAGCCTTGGCAAGCTCGAAGGACTGGGCTGAAGTCTTCTTCTCCAATGTTTTGCATTTGCTGATGGCATCTTTCAGCTCCTACTCGACTTCGGCCACCCAAGCTTCATGTTGCTGGTGGGTAACTTGTTCGGCCGCTACTTCAGCAGCCGCTTTATCAGCGGCTGCCTTATTTGCCTCTGCTTCCTTCTTGGCTTGGGCAAGGGCGCCTTTGAGGGTCTCGACCTCGGCTGCGCCACCTATGATCATAATCAAAGAATTCTACGAGTTAACCTCTCAATATACATATCGCTTCTGATAGGAAAATAAATTCCTTCTTAAACATTGTACGTATACCTTGCGTTTCATCGAACCGCTTGTTGATGCGGTCGAGCTCCTCATCGGCCTCCTAAAGCTTTCGATTGAGTTCAGAAACTTCTACGGCCCGGGTGGTAGCCGCCAACATGGAGGCCTGTTACAATGGTAGCGTGGCATGTTACTATCCCGATTACTATGTGGATCCTCTGTCCGGTTTTTTCTAAACCGGGCAGAGCCTCAGGGGCTACTATCTATATACAGGTTTATTCGTCTATATGAAAAGTTTTTTAGAAGATTATGCCGCATACCTCAAAGCCTGTCAGTAGGCTGCAGAAGGCTTCGTTTAGTCTGTTTTTAGCGGACTAAACCTTCTTCATAACTGCACCCATCAGGGTGCGGTGCTTCTCCATGACGGAAGCACTTTGCAGTGCTTCCTCTAGAGCATGAGGCGCCTCCGAATTAATGGAGGCTGTCGATGGAGCTGCGGCTCCTCCTCCCCCCCCCCCTCTTTTGAAGGGGGCTACTTATCTGATCCCGGAGCCATGTTGGTCTCCGGAATGGTGTTCTGCGGGGGCCAGATTGTTGGGGCTCCCCACCGTCGGTTGTCATGGGGGTCGCCTCCCCCAGGTCTTCGGCGACCGAGGTATTAACCTCAGGTGCTTTCTCGACGGCTTCGTTCGCCCCCCCCCCCCCCCCCCCCCGGCCAGGAGAGGTCCTTCGGGACGACACTTCGGTGTCCTCCGTGGCGATAGGCGAGGGGGTTCACAGCGGCATGTCACTCTGCAATTTCGGGCGGCAGAGAGTTCCCCTCCGATAATGGAGTTTGCAGGAGCTCGCGGGGAGGGCTGATTAGCAAATAACATAATAACTTATATAATGAAAGCAGGTAGACTGAAGATAAACAAGTAAGTTTTTGAATACTTATGATTCGGCCAGGGGCTTCACCCTGGGAGGTCTCTTGGGGACTAGTTTGGACTCTGAGTCTGAACTGTCAAGGAGGGTCACCTTCCCTCTCTTAGGTGCCTCCCCCTTCGGGTCCTCGGAGGCTGCCCTCTTCTTCTTCCTCCCCTTACGAGGGGAGTCGCTTTCCACCTCCTCCTCCTCTTCTTCCTCGTCTGCGTCATGGGAAGAGAGGGCTTCGGTCTCTTCGGACACTGTGTCCGAAGGACCTTTGTTGCGGGTGTTGGTGTCAAAACCGGCGGATCTCGGGTAGGGGGTCCCGATCTGTGCGTCTAAGGCCAATGGTAACAGGAGGCAAGGGACACGATGTTTTACCCAGGTTCGGGCCCTCTCGATGGAGGTAAAACCCTACTTCCTGCTTGATTGATCTTGATGATATGAGTATTACAAGAGTTGATCTACCACGAGATCGTAGAGGCTAAACCCTAGAAGCTAGCCTATGATGATTATGATTGTCCTTCTACAGACTGAACCCTCCGGTTTATATAGACACCGGAGGGGGCTAGGGTTTATGCAGAGTCGGTTACAAAGAAGGAGATCTAATATCCGGATCGCCAAGCTTGTCTTCCATGCAAAGGAGAGTCGCATCTGAACACGGGACGAAGTCTTGAGTCTTGTATCTTCACGGTCCAACAGTCTGGCCAAAGTATATAGTCCGGTTGTCCGGATACCCCCTAATCCAGGACTCCCTCAGTAGCCCCTGAACCAGGCTTCAATGACGATGAGTCCGGGACGCAGTTTGCCTTCGGCATTGCAAGGCGGGTTCCATCTCCAAATACTCCAAAGTACCTGTTGTAACGAACAGTGTCCGGCGCTGCAAGGCGATTTTTACATACCACCGTAGAGAGAACGATTATTCCATAAAAATAACCTTCTGACAACTTTAGATAACGTGCCATCACACCATGGTCAAGTCATTATTCGAACCGTTTTCCCACGACCAGCCACCGCACATATTGCGAGGCAGCTTCCTCGGCACGTCTTGTCGAAGCAGAGATCATGTCCCCTTATCACGGGATTCTCATCAATACGGGTACGGGTAACCCAACCGCGCCATCAATCGTGGCGCTTGGGAAACAAGCGATTTTTAACGGGCAAGTGGGGAGGCGCTCCGTTTTCATCGCCTCTATAAAGGGATAAGGATTCCCCATTTTTACCCACGCCTTCTTCCTCCTTCGCTTATCCATTCTCGCACCCTCGAGCTCCAGCGCCCTAGTTCGCGCCTTCTCCGCACAGCCAAACATGTTCGGAGCAGGAGGCAAGTGGGTGGCCTCCTCCGTCAAGGAGGAGCACATTACGAAGCTTCGGGCGGCCGGACACTTGGCCGCAGATGTCGCGCATCGACTGCCGGACGCAGGGCAGATTACTCCGACTCCTGGACCCCACGAGAGGGTCGTGTTCCTCGCTCACTTCGTCCGCGGACTGGGGTTTCCACTTCATCCCTTTGTCCGGGGGCTCATGTTTTACTATGGGCTGGACTTCCATGATCTAGCCCCAAATTTTGTCCTCAACATCTCGGTGTTTATCGTCGTGTGCGAGGCCTTCCTCCGCATCAAGCCCCACTTCGGCCTGTGGCTACGAATCTTCTGCGTGAAGCCGAAGATCGTGAGCGGCCAGCAAGCGGAGTGCGGAGGCGCCATGGTGGGCACGATGCCCAACGTTACCTGGCTTGATGGCTCCTTCGCGGAGACCGTGAAAGGGTGGCAATCGGGGTGGTTCTACATCACCGAGCCGCGCGACCCCAACTGGGCGGCGGCCCCCGAATTCCGATCCGGCATTCCCATGCGGCTCACTTCCTGGGAGAAGAAGGGCCTGTCCTGGGGCGAACCTGCGGAGCTGACATGACTTCAGAACTGCATTAAAAATATGATAGACAAGAAGATCAAACTTGTCAACGTGGTCCAGGTCATGCTCGTCCGCCGAATCCTTCCGTGCCAAAGAGGGGCATTCAATCTGTGGGAGTTCGATCCGGGTGAACACCAGACACTTCAAGAGCTTTACGGCATGACGCGAAAGGACACATGGAAGGTGCTATTCAAGGCCTCCGAAATACCTCCTCCCACATCCAAGGACCGCAGACTCCATGTCACGCAGCTCCCCCATCTGGTGAGTTTTCTGACAATCACCAGATGTACCTTTCCCAGTATACCCACAGGAGGATTTTAAGCCACCGTGTGTATTTAATCAGGATTATGTGGTGACGGCAGAGCGGATCGACTGTCCGGCTCCACTGCTAGAAGATCCAGCAACCGCTCTCCCGACAGAGATGCTAGTCCTGACGCCTTACAAGGCTCTGGAAAAGAAGGCCGAAAAGAAGGCCACAGGGACCAGGAAGGGTCTCCGGCGTAAGGTCACACCGGACGCCTCGTCCGAAGACGATGAGGCATGCTCCTCCCACGAAGGGGAGGAGGAGGAGAAAAGGGTCGCCCCATCCGGGGAGGCCGAAGGGTCTAAGAGGGCGGCCTTGGGGACCAGGAAGGGTCCCCGATGCAAGGCCGTCATAGACTCGTCATCCGAGGACGACGAGGCAGATTCCTCCTGCGGAGGCGGGGGGAAACACGAAGAAATTCCATCTCCCCACATTGGGGAGGAGAAGAAAAGGAAAGTCGCCTCGCAGGGGGAGGCTAGGACGCTAAAGAAGGGAAGGGCGTCCCTTCCGGATCACTCCACCACGGCCGCTTACAGCAAGGAGGAGTGGCTGCCCAGGGGCAAGCCCCTGGTGAGATTGTAAGTATCCGCACTCTGTAGTTTTTTAGTGTAACTTAGCTTCATAGTTTTTTATAACGCCGAACACGTATATGCAGTCCAGCCAGGGCCCATCCCGAGGTATCCTCTTCGGATGGGTCTTTGAGTGATTCGGCAATGAATTCGCTCCCGACGGCCACCTCCCCTCGGCCTGCAGATGACACGGAGGTGTGGTCCAAAAGGGTACCAGAGCAGGGGGAGGCGGATCTGGAGACGCCCCAAGGCGAAATTCCAAATGCCGGGCACAAGGGGAGTAAGATCCCCGCAAATTATGCTGACAAGAGCCACAGCAAGTCAGGCTCCCAGCCGGACACTGTACCGTAACCTCCAAAGGTTTCGGATTCGGGTAGGCAGCCCCTCGCTAAGGAGGGCGATCCGTCCGTGCCGATGACTTCCGTTGCACCAGAGGCATCGGATAGTCTGCTGGAAGTGCTTCGCGGTGCTTCCATGGATGAAGAGCACCGTACTCTTATGAGTGCGGTGATTCAGAAGGTTCGGTCTGCCAAAAGCAGATTGACCGAAGCCTGCACTAGCCTCCTGACAGGCTTTGAGGTAAGTAATCAAAAGTGTGAGAAATTATCACCCGATAGACAGTAGCCCCTGATACTCTATTTGGTGTTCGGAAAGAAAAGCCAAACGGAGGGTCAACTCTAAACCGCAGGAGTCTAACAGTATGTGTCTATGTGAACAAGCAGGCAGTGCTGCTTGCCGCTGCTGCCCGCACAGCAGAGGTCATCGGACTCAAACGGGACCTTGAGCAGGCCGAAGAGGAGCTCAGCCTCACGAAGAGGCAGCTCAAAGAGAACAAAGGTGAGTGATACCCCGTTCACATATCATATAGAGGAGAAAAAAATTGGTGACGCTAACAAAAGGCATCATGATTTTGTAATAGGGGCCACGACCGAAGTGGCGGCCCTGAAGAAAGCGCTATCTGAGGCCGATGACAAGGCGGCCGCGGAGCGCATTGAGCGTGAAAAGCAAGATGCTACGGTGGGCGAGGTGCAGCAAGAGCTCCAGGAGCTCGCAAGAAGTTCGAGTCCTTGGAGCGTGACTTCAAGACGAAAGAGTCTGAGCTTGTGAAGGCCCTTTTGAGCACGAAAGACGCCAAGGCCGAAGCCCAAAATGCCCAACAGGAAATCCAGGCGGCCAAGAAGATAGCGGCTGGTAAGGCATTCATTATGCAAAGCAAGCATGTGGAGGAGACGTTTCTTTTACTTACCCGAATTCGGAGCTCTCCAGGGGCATTCGCAGATCTGCCATGTAGCATATCGGATGCCATGGAGTTCTACCATGCCAAAGAGGGGAGCTCGACGCAGAAGTTGTTCTGGTCCCAGTATGCTGGAGCCGAACACCCGATGCCTTTGAGTGACCAACTGAAGCAATTGGTTGAACTCCACAGTGCGGTCGAGGTGGCCATGAAGGACTTCATAGTACGGATGTGGCCTGGTGAGCCCTTGCCCGCCAGCTACTTTGGCCTTATAAAGCGGATGGTAAATGCCTGTCCGCGGCTTGAAGTTATCAAGCGATCCGTTTGCATTGAGGGTGCCCGCCGAGCCTTTGCCCGTGCGAAGATGCATTGGGCCAAGCTGGATGCAGAGAAGCTGGTGAAGGATGGACTGCCGGAGGGCAAGGCGCATCACTACCCCGAAAAATATTATGATGGTGTTATGAAAGGCGCTCGCCTCGTGGACGATGAATGTACCAAGGACACAATCTTTGAGTGAATATACTCATGTCGTCTTTGTAATATTAAAACGAATTTGTTTGCGCTATATGGCGCTTTGTTGATTTAAAATATTACCATCTGTGCGGCTATTTATAAAATTCTGAAAGTAGGCTAGTCGTCGCCTTCCGCCCCCACGTAACTAGTACCGGGGTGTTCGTGGAAAACCCAGACACTCTTTATCCAAATTTTGGTCCTTGAAGGAGGTGTTTGGCGTAGCGAACAAGGCAATCGGATTATGCGGCTTTATAACTCTCACTTAGCCATAGAAGTCTACAATTTTAAATTTCGGCGAAGCCCCTAGAATTCGAAAAGCTGAATTGGGGCACTATACACGCCTAAATCGGACAAGGCCGATTCCTCGCCTGAAGCGGAAAAAATCTTTAAGGATTTAAGACCTCTCGAACAGCGACCAGCTCTCGCCGCATCATGACAGTCAGTTTTGGGCTTTCTCTACTGAGGTGCTCGTCCGGAAGAACCGGGACACAATCGTAGTAGTTCTCCCTGCACTACCTTAGCCGATATAACGGAACATAAGGTACCAAAACAAGGGAGCCGGCCAAACCCAACTATTGACCCAAGACATGATTCGGAGCTGATGCATATAATGCTATAAGTTCGGGGTGCCGCACTGTTGAAAGTGTTCGGACTTATCTTGCCGTATTATGGGGCACCATAAGAAGCCCCTGGCAAATTGAACGTACCAAAGTGTACGGATTCAATATTAAATAAACATTTTTAGGGAAAATGTGAGGATAGGAATAATAAGCTGACGCTATATATTATTGGGATAATTAGATTTATGCCCCTAGTTGTGTCCCACTCATCTGTTTTACCCCTAATTCCCAAAAGTCACCAGTTCTGTCCAAGTCACTTTGATCCTCTTATGCTTTTGCCCTTTGACCGTTTGATTGTCAGTTTGAAAACTTCATAACTAATTCATACTAAATCAGAAAAATGCAAATAAGATACCAAAATGTTCAGAAAAATATCACCTATATGTCAGTGTCATTTGCATTCATGAAAAAAGTGTTGGAAAGTGCACATTCGAGTTTTAGCTCTTTTGATACCATCATGAATAGTAAACTCAAAAAATTCAAAAAAATATGGTGGCATAGAATGACAAATGTTCTAAGTGCCTGCCAAGTTTCATTAGGGAACGACATTCGTGGAAGTCGTGGCAAAAAAAATAATCTATTTTGGAGTGCTGGTTGGTTTTTTTTGCCGCGGCACCCACGAATGTTATTCCCTGATGAAACTTGGCAGACACTTAAAACATTTGTTGTTCTTTGCCACCAAATTTTTTTTGAATTTTTTTGAACTTTTTTAGATTTTACTATTCATGGTGGTAGCATAAGAGCTAAAACTCGGATGGGCACTTTCCAACACTTTTTTCATGAATGCAAATGATACTAACATATAGGTGATGTTTTTCTGAACATTTTGGTATCTTATTTGCATTTTTCTAATTTAGTATGAATTAGTTATGAAGTTTTCAAATTGACGGTCAAACGGTCAAAGGGCAAAAGCATAAGAGGAGTGAAGTGACTTGGACAGAACTGGTGACTTTTGGGAATTAGGGGTAAACAGACGAGCGGGACACAACTAGGGGCATAAATCTAATTATCCCATTATTATTTCCCATTGATAGATAATACGTCCAAGCGTATGTGTACAATTTATGCATTAAGCAGAAGCAAAAAGGACTATTTGGCATGTCCTATCCAAGGGCGGGCCATATGCGGGTATGTAAAACCGATGTAACAATTATTGACAGATACCACCTGGGTATTCCCTGTGTGCGCAAAGCCTTTTGCCTCCTTGGTTTTCTCTCCTGTGATAAGCCCGATGATCCAGTCTTCTGAGGGGGCTGCCCGAAAGTAGGGTCCTGAAAGAGAAAGAAGGTTATTTAAAGTATGTGGCGGTTGAACCGCACTGTGGACCGCGTCACCGTTGCGCCTCCGCCTATGCCCATGGTGTTTTGAGTGCGTAATTGTGTACGCGCGGCACAAATGCTGCCTGAATGGGGCTATGGCGGAGGCCGGACTACTAGTCACGCTCATGGCGTTCCTGGCGATCCTGTTGCAGGGTACTCCGGACTCGCTTGATGGTGTTCGGGGTTGTTGTCGCCGGATTGGTGGTTTGCCAGAGAAGGCTACTTTGTACTTCTGCCATGAGGGCTGCGGTATGCTCTTCTGTACGGAGAGAGCGGTCTGTGTTTCCATTGACTGTTATAACCCCGCGAGGTCCTGGCATCTTGAGCTTGAGGTATGCGTAGTGTGGTACCGCATTGAATCAGGCGAATGCGGTTCGTCCAAGCAGTGCATGATAGCCGCTAGGGAAAGGGACGATATTGAAGATTAACTCCTTGCTTCGGAAGTTATCCAGGGATCCGAAGACCACTTCCAGTGTTATGGTGCCCGTACAGCGGGCCTCTACTCCTAGAATTACACCTTTGAAGGTGGTTTTGGTGGGCTTGATCCTCGAAGGATCAATGCCCATTTTGCGCACTGTGTCCTGGTAAAGTAGGTTCAGGCTACTGCCACCGTCCATAAGGACTCGCGTAAGGTGGAATCTGTTGATGATTGGGTCGAGGACCAATGCGGCTGAACCGCCGTGACGGATGCTGGTAGGGTGATCCCTGCGATCAAAAGTGATCGGACAGGCTGACCATGGGTTGAACTTTGGGGCGACTGGCTCCATCGCATTGACGTCCCTTAGTGCTCGTTTTCGTTCCCGTTTGGGAATGTGGGTGGCATAGATCATATTGACCGTTTTCACCTGGGGAGGAAATTTCTTCTGTCCCCCCGTGTTCGGACGCCGGGGCTCCTCATCATCGTCGATGTGCAGCCCCTTGTCCTTGTTCTCAGCATTTATTTTGCCGGCTTGTTTGAACACCCAGCAATCTCTGTTAGTGTGGTTTGCTGGCTTATTAGGGGTGCCGTGAATTTGGCACGAGCGATCAAGTATGTGGTCCAGACTAGACGATCCCTGATTGTTTCTTTTGAACGGCTTTTTCCGCTGACCGGATTTTGAGCCACTGAATCTGGCGTTGACTGTCGTGTCTTCAGTGTTCTCGCCATTGTTCCGACGCTTATGTCTGTTGCGCCGTGGCTTGCCGTTATTGTCGCGGACATCTGAAGTGCCAGATTTTATTGGCGTGGTGCTACTGCGAGCCAACCAGCTGTCCTCGCCCGCGCAAAAGCGGGTCATGAGGGTCGTGAGAGCCGCCATGGACTTCGGTTTTTCCTGGCCGAGGTGTTGGGCGAGCCACTCGTCGCAGATATTATGCTTAAAGGCCGCCAAGGCTTCATCGTCCGGACAGTCGACAATTTGGTTCTTTTTAGTTAGGAACCGAGTCCAGAATTTCCTGGCTGAATCTCCAGGCTGTTGGGTAATGTGACTCAAGTCATCAGCATCTGGTGGTCGCACGTATGTGCCCTGGAAGTTGTCGAGGAACGCGTCCTCCAGGTTTTCCCAACTGCCGATGGAATTTGCCGGCAGGCTATTCAGCCAGTGTCGGGCCGGTCCTTTGAGTTTAAGGGGAAGATTTTGATGGCATGTAGATCGTCACCGCGGGCCATGTGAATGTGGAGAAGGAAATCGTCGATCCATACTGCGGGGTCTGTTGTGCCATCGTATGATTCGATGTTTACGGGTTTAAACCCTTCTGGGAATTCGTGATCCATCACTTCGTCAGTGAAGCAGAGGGGGTGTGCGGCGCCTCTATGCCGGGCTACGTGGCTACGCAGTTCAAATGAGTCTGGTTGGCTATGTTCGGCCCGGCCGGACTTGTTAATAGTGTATCCGGCGTGACAATCATCGTCACGTGTTGGGGCACGCCCCCGCGATCCGTAGATCGATCTTGGCTGTCCTACCTTGTTTTCCAGTATGTCTCGCAGGTCCTGCCTATTGCCCCGGGCCGTAGTGTATTGGCGTGGGCGTGCGGGCTGGTGTTCGGGCTGATACGCTGTTTTATCCCGGCCACGAGGTGGCCGGTCAGCCTCGTCCTGTGCTGGTAGTATAGGCTCCTCCTCGAGTTGAGGTAGCAACTTGCGCTTTGAGTAACCTTTGGTGTGGCGCTCGAGTCCATACTCCTTGGCAGCCAGGACTTCAGTCCATTTGTCTGTGAGCAGATCTTGATCAGCTTGGAACTGCTGCTGCTTCTTTTTCAGGCTCCTCGCAGTGGCCATAAGCCGGCGCTTGAAGCACTCCTTCTCTACGGGGTCCTCAGGCACGCCGAATTCATCGTCGCCGAGGCTAATCTCTTCTTCAGAGGGGGGCATGTAGTTGTCCTCCTCCGGGTATCCGTCCGTCGCCTGTTCGTCTGGGCTGACCTGCCTGTCCTCTTGTTCGGCCTGCTCGAAGGCAGGCTAATCGAGGTTGTATTCATCTTCGGCACCATCCGGATTATTTTCGTCTCCTGTGCCGGTATTGATGTGGCAGGGCTTGGAGCCGCGCCGATGACGCCCATGCTTTGCTTTCTTCCTTGAGGGATTATCCTCCATTGCCTCATCGCCATTGGTTTCTTTCGGAGTGTCCACCATATATATATCATACGAGGAGGTGGCTGTCCAGCGCCTCGTGGGCGGTGGTTCCTGTTCTTCTCCTACATCGCCGTCCACACCGTCGATGTCTTCAGAGTCGAAGTCAAGCACGTCGGTCAAATCATCGACAGTGGCAATGAAGTGGGTGGTGGGTGGGCAATGAATTCCCTCGTCGCCTGCTTCCCACTCGAGCCGGACATAGTTCGGCCAGGAGTCTCCTGACAAAGAGAGAGACTTTAATGAGTTCAGCATGTCGCCAAAGGGCGAGTGCTGGAAGATATCCGCGGCGGTGAACTCCATTACCAGAGCCCAAATCAGATTCGGCGGGCTCGGGGGCCCGCAGTCTAGAACCTACAGCCGGACACGGGTCCGGGGGTTCGATGACACAGGCTTGCTTGGGGGTGGAGTCTATGTTCGGCTCTACCACCGATGAGTGTGCGGCCTCCGGGGCGGGGTCCATCCACCTGTCCTCGGATGACGCGATCTGCCCCGGATTTAAGTCCGGAGCTCCTGCAGGTGCGATGTCCCGAGTATTGTCCGACAGCAGGTCTAAGCCGTGCTCGTCGTGACTGTTCGGCGCTCCTGGCGTAGGCCCGAATCCGTCGAAGATCAAGTCTCCACGGATATCGGCCGTGTAATTCAAATTTCTGAATCTGACCTGATGGCCAGGGGCGTAGCTGTCGATCTGCTCCAGATGGCCAAGCGAATTGGCCCGCAGTGCGAAGCCGCCGAACACGAAGATCTGTCCGGGGAGAAAAGTCTCACCCTAGACCGCATTGTTGTTGATGATTGAAGGATCCATCGAGCCTTGCAACGATGACATAGAGGAACTCTCAATGAAAGCACCAATGTCGGTGTCAAAACCGGTGGATCTCGGGTAGGGGGTCCTGATCTGTGCGTCTAAGGCCAATGGTAACAGGAGGCAAGGGACACGATGTTTTACCCAGGTTCGGGCCCTATCGATGGAGGTAAAACCCTACTTCTTGATTGATTGATCTTGATGATATGAGTATTACAAGAGTTGATCTACCACGAGATCATAGAGACTAAACCCTAGAAGCTAGCCTATGATGATTACGATTGTCCTTCTACAGACTGAACCCTCCGGTTTATATAGACATCGGAGGGGGCTAGGGTTTACACAGAGTCGGCTACAAAGAAGGAGATCTAATATCTGGATCGCCAAGCTTGTCTTCCACGCAAAGGAGAGTCCCATCCGAACACGAGACGAAGTCTTGAGTATTGTATCTTCACAGTCCAACAGTCCGGCCAAAGTATATAGTCCGGCTGTCCGGATACCCCCTAATCCAGGACTCCCTCAGCGGTCCCTTGGCCTCCTTGCCTTTCTTCTTCATGGCCTTCTTCTCCGGCGCCTGATAGGGCGCCAGGACCAGCATCTCTGTTAGCTAGGGTGTGGCCGGGTTCTCAGGCAGCGGTGCCGGACAGTTGATCCGCTCCGCCTTTGCCATCCAGCCCTGTACGGAAGGCAGTCGATATAATCTTTATTATATTCGAAGTATTGACCGGATAGGTCTTCGGAAAGATTAAGCTTACTGTCAAGGCCGGGTTCTCGATGTCGAGTCTGATGTCATCGGTCTTCATCGGCCAACTTTTCTGGGCCTTGAAGAGTTGCTTCCATATATCTTCGTACGTGGTGCCGAAGAAGCGCTTCAAGGTCCGTGGCTCCTTCGGATTGAACTCCCACATGTGGGAGGCCCAGAGTTGGCAGGGAAGGATACGGCGGAAGAGCATCACTTGAATCACGTTTGTGAGACCAGTGTTCGCACCCAACACATTGGAGATGCGTTTCTGTAGCATCTTCACCTCCGGTTGGGACCCCCAATCAAAGCTCTTGGCGGTCCATGAGGTGAGTCTCGTGGGGGGTCCGGATCTGAAGTCAGGCGTGGCCGCCCATTTGGCGTCGCAGGGTTCAATGATGTAGAGCCACTCCTGCTGCCACACCTTGACAGTCTCAACGAATGCCCTTTGGGCCAGACGGCGTTGGGGAGCTTGCTTACCATGGCCCCGCCACAGTCCGCATGCTGTCCGTCGACCACCTTCAGCTTCAGATTGAAAACCTTGAGCTGTGGGCCGAAGTGTGGCGGGATGCGGAGAAGAGCCTCGCACACGACGATGAATGCCGATATGTGGAGGAAGGAATTTGGAGCTAGATCGTGAAAATCTAACCCGTAGTAGAACATGATACCTCGGATGAAGGGGTGGAGGGAAACCCTAGCCCTCGGAGGAAATGGGGGATGAACAGGACCCTCTCACCAGGCTCCGGAGTAGAAATAACCTGATCTTTCTCAGGGATCCTATGCGCGATATCCGCGGACAGATAGCACGCGCTCCGGAGATCCTTGACGTCCTTTTCGGTGACGGAGGAGGCCTCCCACTTGCCCTTGGAACCGGACCCGGCCATTGCTGGGGAAGGTGGTGGCGGTGGGAAAGATCGGAGTTTTGGGGCGCTGGAGCTTCGAGGCTGGAAGACATAAGCTAGAGGAAGGCGTGGGGGAAAAGGAGGGATCTTTATCCTCTTATAGACGGTGAAAATACCAAACGTTCCCCTCTCAAGCCATAAACCTCACCTGTTCACAACGAGATCGTGCGTAAGGTGCAGTTGGGTTACTCAAACCATATTGATGAGAATCCCGTAATGGGCGGGCCTGATCTCTGTTTTGACAAGACGTGCCAATGGAGGCTAAGCCTCGAAGCGCGAAATGGGAGGCGTGAAAACGGTTTGAAATATTAAAGAGTCAAGTGTGACACTTCGCCGAAAAAGTTGTCAGTAAAAGACATTGTTCCTGTTTTGACAGCTTGCCTTCGTGGCTAAGGGTTGTATTGATTATGCAGAGTCAGACACAGTTCCTTTATACGGGAAGCTAACTTAAAATGTTCAGGAGAAGGAACCGCCTTGCAATGCCAAAGATAATCCGCGTGCCGAACACTTCATCATCGAAGACTGGTTCAGGGGCTACTGAGGGAGTCCTGGATTAGGGGGTCCTCAGGTGTCCGGTCTATTCGATATGGGCCGGACTGATGGGCCGTGAAGATAAAGCAGAAGACTATCCCCCGTGTCCGGGTAGGACACCTATATGCGTGGACGACAAGTTTGGTGTCCGGATGTACTATTTCCTTCCCTTGTGAACCGACTATGTACAACCCTAGGCCCCTCCGGTGTATATATAAACCAGAGGGTTTAGTCCGTAGAGGCTATCAGAATAATCATAGGCTAGACAGCTAGGGTTTAGCCATTACAATCTCGAGGTAGATCAACTCTTGTAACCCTCATACACACCGAATATAATTGAGCAGGACGTAGGGTTTTACCTCCATTAAGAGGGCCCGAACCTGGGTAAACATCATGTCCCTACTGTCCCTTGTTACCATCGATCCTCAGGCACACAGCTTGGGACCCCTTACCCGAGATCTACCAATTTTGACACCGACACTCACCAAGATGGTCCCCGAACTCTATCTCGGCCTCTGGGATCCCTCCTGTTGTCGGGCTCTACCTGGGGCGTACGGGCCTTTGAGAGGCCACCCTCGGTGTATTGCACCGTCAACGTACACTGGCCAATCGGATCAGGACAGTGACGATGACCTTGATCGAGAGGAATTTGCGAGCGATCCAAAGAAGAGGGCTAGAGGAGAAAGCTTCAACATGCAGGAGGACTAGTTGTTGTGGGATGCGCAGTTGGCCACTGGCGTCGATCCGATCCATGGCAGGAAGCAAAAAGGCGCAATATTTTGGGCTAACATTCATACTGGTTCCATGAACACAAGAATTTTGACCCCTACCGCAACAAGCTCATCCGCAATCATGGTATCAAGTTGCTCAACCATCAATTGTACATGATTCAAGAGGTTGTGAGCAAGTATTGCGGCCATTTGAAACAACTAATCAGTCGGTGGCCAACTGAGTTGGTTATCTGGCCGGATATGCAACTTGTTGATCGGATATGCTCTATGTGTTGTCATTTGGCCGCATATACAACTTATTAACAATGTTTTTTAGCCCTCTTGTGCATGCAACTTGTTCTTGAAGGTGGAGAAGAGGAGATTCGTCCTCATGCATGGTTGGTTGAATTTGAATGGGCAACCCAAGTGGATCCATTGCCAACTCCACCAAGACTGCTGGCGTCGACGCCGAGCAATAAGCGGCTAATCCAACCGACCCAACAAAAGAATCATCCACAAAGGTTAGAAGAGGGTTGCCGGAGAAAGATGTAGGATGAGGAGAAGGAGAAGTGAGAAGGGGCAGCGCCCAAGATGATAGAGAGGTTCAAGGACATCTTGGTGAAGAAGTAGGAGACGTGTGTCAAGTGTTCTGACATGAAGGAGAGAATGAAGGCCAAGAGGTTTAACATCTTGATGGCGACGACCGAGAAGAAACTTAAGCTCGAAGAGAGGAGGGTTGCGCTCGGGCCGCTTCAGAGGGTATGAAGATGTTGACCATGAAGATGGAAGAGTTGGTTGACGATGCAAGGATGAACATGCAAGCCGTTCATGTTAGGAAGTTGAAGCGCTTGTCGGTCGAGCTATAGGCATCTGAGGAGGTGAACGGTGAGGAGGAGTCGGCGGCAAAGTGAGCGTCGAGGCTCCGATATCCGGTCTGGCAGGGCAAAAATGCCAGGTTTTTTGCACGGACTGCCGGACTGATAGTTTGTGATCGGGCATATGTAAATACTACGTGTATCCGCCTCTGTTTTGGTTGTGATCGGGTGCAATGAAAACCATGCTTTAACTTGCTAGTTGGGAATAACTTAGACTAGTAACATGCATATTCGATAGTGGGTAGTGTCATAAGTGTGGTAAAAAAAATATTTTCATTTATTACTTTGTAGAGTCATTTTTGCATTGCGAAGCGCTATGTGATGGTAACATATTATGTTACTCTATTTGTCTCTCTTCTCTTTAATTACTTGCCACATCATTTTGTTACTCCTACTATGACCAGTCTAAATATTGATATGCATTTACAATAAAAATGGCCGGACCTAACGAAGATTTAGAGGATACGGTTGAATGGCCGGCTCCGGGCAACCAGGCGAGGCGACTACCCACGCATTTGAACCGCAAGTTTTCGAAATTCTGTTCCTGATCACGGCCCTGCAAAGTGATTACTTGCAACATGTGGCGCCACTACACAGTACATTCATGCAGGTTCTGCATGATAGCATCTGGGGATGCACGGTCCCCCCGTGGCCGCAGGCACCATTCACCTGCGCGTAAATTAAAGATGGATGAGTAAAGGCGACGGTACCGTGGGGGCATGGAGGCACCGCTCGCACGCCTGTTCAATTGCTCCCGGCTCCTCGCCGGTGCGTGCGCCTTGCTCTTGAGTACGTATCGACCATCCGGCACCGCTGGATGGACCGCGACGACGACGGATCGGGGGCTGCAAATCATGCCCCTGCTTCACTTGTGCAGCCTGCAGGCGAATGGAGCCTTTCAGGAAATCGATTGTGCATGTTTCTCACTTTTCAGGGTGGAATATATGAGGATGAAGCTGGGTGATTAAGCATTTCAGACATGAATTGATATCTCAAGCAGTTTTGATCGAATATGAATATATGATGTTAGTATAGTATATATATCTCTACCTATCTATGCAAGTTCCTGGTCGGTTTGTATATCGGCGAGGGAAAGGATGCATCCATCATTAGTAGCCCGAAAGCGCACGTAAAGCAAACGGAAAGCTGCTTGAAAGGCGTCCAGTAAAATAAACAGTGTTCTGAAATACTTGTTGGGAAAGCTATCATTGAGCCTCTGCCTCTAGCCAGTCTCAGTAAACAAACATTAAGTTAAGGTTTGTGTCTCACTCTCGATCATATCCTATGGTGCATTGGACAACCTAATGGACATCTCCTGCATTCGTAAAGCTGACCAAAGAGGCCGATACATCATTCCATCGCTCCGCACCTCCTCATCATTCTGCTTCCCTTTCGCCTCGCCACTACAAGAATTGACGTGGAAGCAAAGCCTCACAGCCTTTGCTTGCTCGCTTGTGTACCTCTTCCACCTAGCTCATTCATCGTCTATATAAACACATGGGGTGTGCAAGATACATACTGCACACTAATGTGACCTGCAAGATCACGCAGCTTGGCTAAAAACCATGGCGATGGCGGCGTTGGTGGTGGTGCTCTCTCTGCTGCTCCTGCCGACCGGGGAGGCGCAGGAGAGGCGCCCGGTGGAAGCGCACCCGCACGGGCTGCCGTTCGAGAGCCCGCTGGCACTGTCCCCGGCGGCGTACGAGTTCTTCCACCCCAGTGAGCGCGCCCGGCGCGTGGCCGGCGCCCCGGAGCTCGCGCCGCGCGGGCAGCCGAGGGGGTCGGTGGTCCGGGGCGCCGGCGCGTCCGCGGCGAGCGTGGCGAGGGCCGACCATGAGGAAGGGGGCGTGGCACCCGTCAACACGGCTCGACGAGGCGGAGCTGTCCGTGCGGGCGTGGTGGCCGGCGTGTTCGTCGGGGCCGCGGTGGTGGTCTTGGCGGCTCTCGGGCTAGCGTACGCGGTGGCGCGGCGCCGCGTGGGCGTCGCGCAAGGTGACGCTGAGGCGGCTAGCGCGCCGAAGTCGAATGCTTAATGGGCTGGATTCGGTACGCACGCATGCGTGTGGATGGATCATGGATGGATTAGGGAGGGGCAGCCTTGCGTGGGCCTAGAGAGTTAGGCCATAGGGGCGGGCTGGTAGTGTGTAAATTATCAGTGTTTCATCATCGAGCGACGGGAAAATGGTTACAGGCGACTTCCACTGTCTGAGCTCTCAAGCCTACGGCCGATCGTGCTGTGAACAATTATCACGTACTAATATAAACCTCAGAGAACGCTTTTGTTCGAGCGAAATGCACCTATAGGCGTTAAATTATTTTAGAGCGTCCAATTTTTATCCCTCAACTCAGAAACCGCACTTACAGAACAGTAAACTTCTTTTGAGTTCAGGTCTGGTGCTCGTTCGTGCAATGAATAGTGAGACCTTTAAAACTATTTATTATGTGTTCTCCTAGAATGCTCAAGGGCTGGGGAGACGATGACAAATGTGTTCTCGTGTGAGTTGTGACCATGTTGTGTTAGCTGCCGTTCTTTCGGTCACTTGCATCGAGGTAATGAAACTCTCCCACCACTACTCTTGCAAACTTTGCTCTTTCCTTCCTCTCATCTTTCCGGTTTAGCCACGCGTGATGTGGATGGCAGCAAGACAGGATCATCACGCCATGGATCATAACCCATTCTTCCTCATCTCGGTTAGCCACTGGAGCAGCATCGACCTCGGCCTAGCCATTACCAATGTGTACTTCCCCGGAGATCATTTCTTACACTGTGACTTTGTGCTTCGCGTAATGGATAGTGAGACCTTTAAAAAAAATTCTCTTGTCCTACAATGTGCAAGCGCCGAGAGATTATGAAATGTGTTTTCACGTGTGATGCTGTTTTAGTTGTCGATTCTTCTGTCTTTGCATTCAGGTGATGAAACTCTCCAACCACGACTCCTACAAACTTCGCTCTTCCGTTACCTCTCATCCCTTCGGTTTTGCCACGCGGGATGCGGACGATAGCAAGGCAGGATCTCTCAGACTGATATCCTAAAATGTTATCTCTCGCCTCATCTAGCCCATGTGCCTTCCCTCCCACCATCGCCCTTGCCTACACCACCACCGACCTCGACTTAACAATTACCAATGTGCACTCCCCCAAAGATCATTCCTTGAATAGTGATTTTGTGCTTTGTGTAATGGATAATGAGACCTTTGAAACTATTTATGTGTCTGGAATATGAAAGGGCTCGAAGACGATGACAAATGCAGTTGCCTAGTCAGGATTTTGCAAAGCCCCAAGCCAACGCTGCTCAGCAGTGATGAACAGTGCTACAGTGCAAACTGTAAACAGTGGAAAGTGTTGCCGCACCCTAGGCCATGGCCAGTGTAGCCTAGGGCCTGGCTACGCTCCTGGACAAACGTATTGTCGTGTGTCACATTGTGTTAGTTGACAATCCTTTTCTCCGTTGCATTAGGTAACAAAACGCCCCCACATCGACTCCTCCAAACTTCGCTCTTTCCTTGCCTCTCATCTCTAACGTTTCGCCACATGTGATGTGGACGACGGCAGAGTGAGGTCATCACCGCTTGAGATCCCCTCACCTCGGCTAGCCAACACTTCGCTCTCACTACCACCCTTGCATCCACCACCACCAACATCAACCTAACTATTACCAATGTGTACTCCCCGCCAGATCATTCCTTGAAATGTGACTCTGTGCGGGGGATGTTAGAGCTGCTCCCGCTCATATTCGATCCTTGGCTAGTGATGCGGAAATCAACTTGATCCTGACCGAAGGAAAAGAACAACCACAACTTGTTGTTTTCGCGTGTGATGTTGTTTTAGTTGTCGATTCTTCTGTCTTTGCATTCAGGTGATGAAACTCTCCAACCATGACTCCTACAAATTTCGCTCTTCCGTTACCTCTCATCCCTCCGGTTTTGCCACGCGGGATGCGGACGATATCAAGGCGGGATCTCTCGGACTGATATACTAAAATGTTATCTCTTGCCTCGTCTAGCACATGTGCCTTCCCTCTCACCATCGCCCTTGCCTACACCACCACCGACCTTGACTTAACAATTACCAATGTGCACTCCCCCGGAGATCATTCCTTGAATAGTGATTTTGTGCTTTTGTGTAATGGATAATGAGACCTTTGAAACTATTTATGTGTCTGGAATGTGAAAGGGCTCGAAAACGATGACAAATGCAGTTGCGTAGTCAGGATTTTGCAAAGCCCCAAGCCGACGCTGCTCAGCAATGATGAATAGTGCTCCAGTACGAACTGTAAACAATGGAAAGTGTTGCCGCAGCCCAGGCCATAGCCAATGTAGCCTAGGGCCAGGCTACGCTCCTGCACAAACGTATTTTTGTGTCTCACACTGTGTTGGTTGACAATCCTTTTCTCCCTTGCATTAGGTAACAAACACCCCCCACATCGACTCCTCCAAACTCCGCTCTTTCCTTGCCTCTCATCTCTAACGTTTTGCCACATGTGATGTGGATGGCGGCAGAGTGTGATCATCACCGCTTGAGATCCTAAATTGTTCTCCCTCACCTCAGCTAGCCAACACTTCACTCTCACTACCACCCTTGCATCCACCACCACCAACCTCAACCTAACTATTACCAATGTGTACTCCCCGGCAGATCATTCCTTGAAAGGTGACTCGTTGCGGGGGATGTTAGAGTTGCTCCCCTCATATTCGATCCTTGGCTAGTGATGCGGAATTCAACATGATCCTTACCCAAGGAAAAAGAACAACCACAACTTGTTGTTTTCGCGTGTGATGCTATTTAATTGTCGATTCTTCTGTCTTTGCATTTAGGTGATGAAACTCTCCAACCACGACTCCTACAAACTTCGCTCTTCTGTTACCTCTCATCCCTCCGATTTTGCCACGCGGGATGCGGACGATATCAAGGCCTAATCTCTCAGACTGATATACTAAAATGTTATCTCTCGCCTCGTCTAGCCCATGTGCCTTCCCTCCCACCAATCGCCCTTGCCTACACCACCACCGACCTCGACTTAACAATTACCAATGTGCACTCAACCGAAGATCATTCCTTGAATAGTGATTTTGTGCTTTGTGTAATGGATAATGAAACCTTTGAAACTATTTATGTGTTTGGAATGTGAAAGGGCTCGAAGACGATGACAAATGTAGTTGCGTAGTTAGAATTTTGCAAAGACCCAAGCCAACGCTGCTCAACAGTGATGAACAGTGCGACAGTACGAACTGTAAACAATGGCAAGTGTTGCCGCACCCCATGCCATGGCCAGTGTAGCCTAGGGCCTGGCTACGCTCCTGGACAAACGGATTGTCGTGTGTCACATTGTGTTAGTTGACAATCCTTTTCTCCCTTTGCATTAGGTAACAAAACGCCCCCACATCGACTCATCCAAACTTTGCTCTTTCCTTGCCTCTCATCTCTAACGTTTCGCCACATGTGATGTGCACGGCGGCAGAGTGTGATCGTCACCGCTTGAGATCCTAAATTTTTCTCCCTCACCTCGGCTAGCCAACACTTCGCTCTCACTACCACCCTTGCATCCACCACCACCAACCTCAACCTAACTATTACCAATGTGTACTCCCTAGCAGATCATTCCTTGAAAGGTGACTCTGTGCGGGGGATGTTAGAGCTGCTCCCGCTCATATTCGATCTGTTAGAGTACGTAATGGGCCTAATGCGCTCATTAGTCTTAGGGTTAATTAGGATAAGGGTCGCTTGCTTAGGGGTCAAGTAAGCCTTACTTGGGAGTCAAATAAACCTCTCTATATAAAGAGAGGAGATGTATCAATCTCATGAAGCAAGAACTAATAAGGAAATCCCTTCCCTCTTGCCCGGCCGTGGGCAAAAAGGCCCCCGGTCGGCCCTCTCGCGCCCTCCTTCTAGCAGCGCCATAACAATTTGGTATCAGATAGCTCAGTTCCGATCATCTCTTTGTCGCCGCCCACCCCATCGCTTCCGCTGCCGACTGTCACCACCGCGCTGCTGGCCATCTACACCGCATCGCTGCCGTCCCCGTCTGTGGTGCTGGTCGCATCCTCCGACGCCGCCACCGCCCAGATGCCGGCGCCCTCCACCGCACCACTGGCCGCCGCCTACACCCCGGAGGAGATCATCGGGGTCCTCAACGACTTCATCACAGCCGTCCAGGGGATCCGGCTATACCTGGCCAGCCCCTACGGGCCGCCGCCGACCGCCGCCACCGGGCCGCCGCCCCTGCCGTGGTACTTGCCGCATCCAGGGGCCTCCGCGGCATTCGCTGGGACGCTGCAGCCCCAGCTGCAGCTGCCGCCGCCGCCCCACAGTGCCCGCAGTGGCCGGCGCCGGCTCCCGCCGCGCCTCCAGCGCCCATCGCCGCCCCCGCGCCGCAGTGGCTTCCGTGGCAGCTGCCGCACCAGGCGGCCTTCGCCGCGCTCGCCATGCCATTGCAGTAGTCGCTGCAGCTTCCATCCATCGCCACCATCGCCCAGCCCTGGTTGAAGTGGCAGCCGCCGCTCCTGGCGGCCTCCGCCGCGCCCGGCGCTCCGCCGCACCAGCCGGAGCAGCTACAGCAGCCACCGCCGGTCAGCTCCGGTCCCACATCAACCGCACCGGCGGGAATCCCGCTTCACCAAGTCCAGTCCCTGCCATCGCCGTCACTGTTTTCGTCTTGGATCGCTACCCGCCATGTGTCGGTGGCGGTGAGGCTGCAGGCTGCTGCGCGCGGCCTCCTAGCACGTTGGCGTGTGCGGGAGATGCGTGGTCTGCAGCTACCGCTCCTTCAAGTTGCCCTTCGCTGTGCAAAGGACCTCGATCTCATCCGCTGTGTCTGGGATCTTGGGCATGCGGTTTCCCCCACGGCGGCGAGCATGCTGTTTTCCCCGCGTGCAGCGACCTCAAAGTCTGCGGCATCGGCGGTTGGGGGCGCACCCCTCCTCGTCATTCTCCATTGCAAGCCCTCCACTCTTTCCTGTGCGGTGCAAACCAACAGCCGTCCAGCAGGAAGATGGCATGATGTCACCGACAGCAGAGCACCGCGTAGCACCACTGCATTCCGCCACCGGCCACCGCGAGGGTGCCTCTGCTGGTCACTCTTGCGACCACTTCCAGGTGGTCATACACATGCACTCCTTTTGTCCAGATGGTGTCCATGGGATCCAGGTGGCTGTACACGTGCACGTCTGACGTGCGGATGGTGTCCACTTTTTGTTAAGGGGTCCAAAATAAAATGTCCCAGTCCATTTCAGGTTGAGAATAATAAAACAAACCGAGATGTAAAAGGCTTGTTTTTAGGTGTTAGGTTTGTGTTGCGTTGATTCATGGTTATAAGTTGGTTAGGCTGCAACTCGAGAACAAGCTGCATGTCCAGGTAGGTTGTAGTGCTAGAGTACGTAATAGGTCTAATGAGCCCATTAGTCTTAGGCTTAATTAGAGATAAGGATCGCTTGCTTAGGGGTCAAGTACCTGGACGGCTGATAACGGACAATATCCTCATGGCCTATGAGATTTCTCACTTCTTGATGATAAACGGACTGGGAAGGAAGAATTTGCAGCGGTAAAGGTGGATATGAGCAAAGCCTATGACCGGGTCGAGTGGGCCTTCTTGGAAGCAATGATGCATAAGCTTGGGTTCGCGCGTAACTGGGTAAAGCTTGTAATGAGGTGCGTATCTTCAGTGCGGTACGACATTAAGATTAATGGCGAGTTATCCCAACAGTTTGCACCGTCCAGAGGGCTCCGACAGGGCGATCCGAGTTCGCCCTATCTCTTTGCGATTTGTGCAGAGGGGCTGTCGGCTTTGCTGAATGAGGCCGAGCAGAGGGGCAGCTTTGGAGGCATACGGATTTGCCCAGGGGCGCCGGCTATCTCGCACCTGTTCTTCGCCGATGATTCGGTGTTGCTCATGCGTGCGTGGACAGAGGAAGCTTTGGAACTCCAACGCATCCTTCAGGTTTATGAGAGGTGCTCGGGGCAGTGTGTCAACCATGAGAAGTCTGCGGTGATGTTCAGCAAAAACTGCTCAGAGCAAACTAAGTGAAATGTCAAAGGGGCGTTGGGAATACAAAGTGAGGCATACAATGAGAAATATCTGGGGCTCCCGGTGTACATTGGACGATCCAAGCGCAAGGCTTTTGCTTATCTTAAGGACCGGATTTGGAATCACATGCAGGGCTGGAATGAGAGGACCTTGTCTAGGCAAGGAAAGGAAATTCTCGTTAAGGGAGTTGCACAGGCGATCCCAACCTTTGCAATGTCAGTTTTCTACCTCACAAAATCATTCTACGAAGAGCTCAGCTCTATGATTGCCAGATACTGGTGGAGCCACCAAGATAAAGACAACAAGATCCATTGGATTAGTTAGTAGAGGCTCACACGGTCGAAGGGAAGGGGAGGCCTTGGGTTTAGGGACATACATGACTTCAACATTGCTATGCTTGCCCGGCAAGTTTGGCGTCTGATAGAGCAGCCAGATAGTCTGTGTGCGCAGCTTATGAAGGCAAAGTACTACCCGGACTGCTCCATACTGGATGCGGTACTGGCCTCAAACATGTCATATGCCTAGCGTAGTATCACCTACGGCATTGATCTAGTTAAGCAAGGAATGATCTGGCGGGTTGGGGACGAGCAAAGCATTCACATCTGGGATGACCCATGGATCCCCAGAGCTTGGTTGAGGCGAGTCATCACTCCTCGCGGGGCCAATCTCTTGACAAGAGTCGTTGAGCTTATCGACCCAGCAACTGGCAAGTGGGATGTGGACTTGGTTAATGAGACGTTCTGGGAGGAGGACGCCAAATTGATCCTTCAAATGCCACTAAGGGACGGAGCAGGTGACTTTTTGGCATGGCATTTCAATTCTAAAGGTGTGTTCTTAGTTAAGCAAGTGTATAAGCTAAAGCGGGCTCTGTCCGAACCCGGCACTGGCCGACGGTAACTTGGATGGAGGGGGGAGGCAAAATGGAAGAGATTATGGGAAATACCGTGCCCGGGGAAGGTCAAACACTTCATGTGGCGTCTAGCGCACAACACACTGGCCATAAAGGACATTCTGTGTTGGAGGGGTATGGCGATTGAGGATCACAAGTGCTTCTGTGCAATGCGAGGGATGAATCAGCTAAGCACCTGTATGTGGAGTGCCATGAGATAAAGCAGGTGTGGCGGGGACTCGATCTTGAACATGTGAGGTTGAGACTCACCGAATGTGACAGCGCGGACAGCACCTTGGACTGCCTGTGGCAAATACCTGAGAAGGACCGGATGGCTATCATCGTTATGTGGTGGCAATGGCGGACTCAGCGCAACAAGGTACGGGAGGGTGACAAGCCGATGGACCACGCGCAGTTTGCCGTGAGAGCTGCATGCACGGCTGCAGAGTATGAGGGGTGTTTCTGCAAAGCACCACCCCCACCAAAGAGCACGGCCCGCTGGATTCCTCCACCACCTGATATTCTCAAATTCAACGTCGACGGGGCCTTTCTGGAGGACGGATCGCAGGGGGCCTGGGGCGTGGTTGTAAGGACTAATACAGGCGAGGTGGTGGCAGCGTGGGCTGGCCGTATTGACCATGTTGCCGATGCCTTCGGTTCTGAGCTGACAGCGGTGGAACAAGCACTTGATCTTGCGGCTGAGTTGGGCGTGGTTCGCCTGACAATGGAGATGGATGCCCTGATGCTTGAACAGGCCCTGAACAGACGTGCTCCAGACTTCTCGCGGCACGCTCCGGCGATCGAGGATATCAAGGTGCAATCCCGGCTATGGTTCTCCTCTTGTGTGTTCGCTCATTGTAAACGGGAGGCCAACATGGCAGCTCACCATATGGCACAGTTAGGCCTGACTCTCCAAATGGGAGAGGTTTTAGTTGCGGATCTTGTACTTCCTGCAAGTGTTGCTGACTCTGTTATGGGCGATCTTGCCCTAAACGTTTCGTAATAAAGCTCTTTGCTTACCCTCGAAAAAAAGTAAGCCTTGCTTGGGAGTCAAGTAAACATCTATATAAAGAGAGGAGATGTATCAATCTAATGAAGCAAGAATTAAGAAGGAAATCCCTTCCTCTTGCCCGGCCGTGGGCAAAAAGGCCAGACAATAACTTCAGCAATAAAACATTTTAACAGGGGCTGTAGCCCCTGAATCTGCGATACATCTGGGGGACAATGTGTAGCAGGAGGGCGCGGCGCCATTGGTCCGAACTGACTATTATCCTCCACACCCAATTTAAAGCAAAAGAAAGCATTATCATCAACCATTGGTACTGAGAAAAGGCAGAGCACATGTGTCTTAATTAGCACAACAACGCCATGATCAGGGAGTAGTGCTTCACTCTCGATGCTTGAATTACCATCCACGAGAGCTAAGATACACAACAAGCCGGCCAAGTGTCTCGTCCACTGCCTTGTTCCATACGTGAGCCATCTCAGCTGAAACTCCTCTACCGGTGGTCTCGCTTGTCTGCGGAATATACAAAAGGTTCAGTAAGTGATGGCGTTCCTAGTAAAATAAAGAGTTAGCACATGCAACAAGTAGTCTAAAGTTCCTATCAGTAACTTCCCTCTGTGGTCATTCACAGGCTGTGGTAATTAAGATATATTTACTCGTCAATTTAGTTACAAATGGTGCAAGTTTTAAGATGCTATCTTGATACACGATGCAACTTTAATATGATTATTTAGTGAGTAATCAACTTTTACACCCATATTGTGGCATTACTTTGACAACACAAAGTAGAAAGAGTAGAACAGGGCAGAGGACAAAATTATTGACATGTCTTACAGAACAAGGTTGGCTGCTAACCCAGCAGACAGTTTGACAAGTAACTATCATAACTTCTAATGACTAAAACAAGTCCCAAGCACACGCCAAAATGTGTGCTATTTGTATTAGAAGAGAGCGTCAAAATTATCGACAAGTCTTACAGCAAGGAAAAACCAAACATAATGCAAAAAACAGGGTAAAAACTAGAAGCGGAAAAGGAAGAAACAAAAACTGGCTGCAGGAGCTAAAACGGTAGTCAGGTCAGAAGGCCGAGCATGAAGCAGCAGCCAGCCAGCCACCTCAACCTTTTGGCTCTGGCGAGACCACCAGAGCATGTGTTCCTCTCTGATCTAAGCTACAACTCTCGATAATTGCTTAGAAGACTTAATAAAAGACTAGCATTTTATTCCAAACGGGTAAGCAAACTGAGCTGAGTGCTTTTACCTGATATGACTGAAGATTTTTGTTTGTTCAGACACCAGTCCCAAGAAAGTCATATGATTACGAGTGATTATTCAGTTTCTTATATAGACTTTACGATAGGAAATGGAATAAGAGGGGAAGACACAAGTGCACAAACACCAAATAATTCAATTTGTTTTATGTGTAAGGTGGGCATTCACAATTTGAAATATTGATGGAATCAATGTATGAAGCAATTCTCCAATTTACAGTACATAATATTGTATGCCAAAGTTGTACCAAGTCAGCGACACTTATTTCAGGACGAAGGGAGTAGAAATTAGGGTCCATATTGAGAATTTTTATTTCACTGTGTCTAGAACCTCTAACTACAGATCATGCACATACGGGTATTGCAACAACAAAAACTAATTTCAGATTTCCTAACTCTAGTTACAGATTCTTCATCATGACAAACTTATGTTTAACTAGTTCAGGAACACACAACCATTCACCTTACTGGGGTCATCGTCTCAATAACATATTCAATATTTTAGTTGGAGATTTTCCATTATCTTTCGGTGTCAACAATGCCGCAACATTAATCCGTTTGGGTAAGAAACACAGTGATGGATATATCTTTTATCGTTGGGTCGCGCTAACTGCCACACGTGTGGCAGGAAGAGAGACGCACCACACGTCTCTAATGTAAACAGATTGCCACGTCATCGCATGCATGCATGCAGGAATCTTTTTGAATTTTCAGTTTTTAAAATGTTTTATCTCTTTAACGAAAAATCCGATTGAAAATCCGTTTTCACCATTAAATCCCTCGCGATGAGATCTTCGAAACTAGATCCCATGTTGATATGTTTTGATGAAATTTTTTTTGGATTAAAAGTTGCCATGTCTGTTGCATATGAATTGCCATGATGTTTACACTGAAGTTGCCATGATATGTTTCAGCTATTTTCTTCTACATTTAAAAGTAAATTTTGACATTTATAAAACGGAGAATTAAGAAACTAGACTTGCTATGAACCATAAACTAAAATTGCCATGATACATGCACGTAAAATTGCCATGGTTCATACAAAAAATAATTTTCATGGTCAAAGTACTGGAGTTGCCATCATCAAAATACTAAAATTACCATGATCTATAAACTAAAATTGCCACATGGCAACTTTAGTTTAAGCCCTATGGCAACTGCAGTGTAAACATCGTGGCAACTTCTGGCAAAAAAAAAAATTCGTCGAAACATATCAACATGGGGTCTAGTTTTGAAGATCTCGTCGAGACGGATTTAATCGTGAAAACGGATTTTTAGTTCGCTTTTTTATTTAGGAGATACAATATTTTTAATCCGAAAGCCAAAAAAATTTCTGCTGATGTCATCTATTCATACGTGGCAAAATGAGTGGTGATGGAGGCGTGTGGGCGATGTGCAAACACCCACACGTGTGGGCGTTAACATTTCCGTTATCGTTTTAGGTAACAGGAAATGCATGGAAACTCGCCCCCTTTCTTCCCAAACTACTCAGCTTGGGTTTTGTTCCAATTTATCTTTTGTGGTCCGGAAGCGTTCCACATGGTATTTCCGCCACAGCTGGATGAGCCAAAGACACCAGAGCTTTATTTTCAAGACCATTACAATATCACGAGGACTTTTGAAGATAAACCAATAATCGGTAACTAAGTTCATCGCCGTTGAGTGGTTAGAGCATGTCTGTTAACGAAACAAGATCATGACAATAGAAACTTCAACGACTAGATTAATGAAATTCGATATCAACATTCTGATAGTTACGAATCGTTATAATAGTCCGCAAAAGCAGGCACAAGTTAAATGAGTCGAACAAAATGCAGACCTGATAGGAGAAGGATGCGCCCCCAGAGGCCGCGTCGGCGTCGGCAAGGGAGCGGTAGATGGCGCGGCGCTGGTGGAGGACGAAACCACCCATGGAGACGGAGCCCAGGGCGAACCCGAGGAGGCGCTCCTGCGCACAGATCCACGCGAAACCCACAAGAAACCGAGCCGAGTGAATCAATCGGTCAACCAATCGAAGGGGGCGGACGCGAAATGGAAACGGGGGATGCGAATCCCTTCGGAATCTACAGCCTTGGAGTCAGGATGGGTTACCTGCGCGAGGATGCTGATCATCGTGGTGGCGGCCGCCGGCGAGACGCCGAGGTTGTTGAGAAGTTTCCTCTTTTCGTGTACGGTTTCTGCGGGCCTTCACGATGTGTGGCCGCAGCTGCGTGTGCTGGTCATTAGGAACGGAGCGCTCAAGGGGCCACGGCCATCCTATTTTCTTTTGAGCCCTAAACTTAAACTAGAGCTTTTTTTTTTTTGCGGTAAAAACTAGAGCATCTCCGTTCACAATTAGTATCAAATATGGCCCTTCATTTGTCTGTGGAAATATCCATTGGCAGAAGACGGAAGAGATTTTTTTTGCCAGTTTCCAAAATCAAAATTCATATAAAATCATTTGATAATAGAAGGGTCGCGCTAATTGTCACACGTGTGGCGGGAAGAGAGACGCACCACACGTCTCTAATGTAAACAGATTGCCACGTCATCGCATACATGCATGCAGAAATCTTTTTGGATTTTCAGTTTTTAAAATGTTTTATCTCTTAAAAGAAAAATCCGATTAAAAATCCGTTTTCACCATTAAATCCCTCGCGATGAGATCTTTGAAACTAGATCCCATGTTGATATGTTTTGATGAATTTTTTTTTTTTGGATTAAAAGTTGCCATGTCTACTGCATATGAATTGCCATGATGTTTACACTGAAGTTGTATGATATGTTTCAGCTATTTTCTTCTACATTTTAAAGTAAATTTTGACATTTATAAAACGGAGAATTAAGAAACTAGACTTGCTATGAACCATAAACTAAAATTGTCATGATACATGCACGTAAAATTGCCATGGTTCATACAAAAAATAATTTTCATGGTCAAAGTACTAGAGTTGCCATCATCAAAATAATAAAATTGCCATGATCTACAAACTAAAATTGCCACATGGCAACTTTAGTTTAAGCCCTATGGCAACTGCAGTGTAAACATCGTGGCAACTTCTGGCAAAAAAAAATTCGTCGAAACATATCAACATGGGGTCTAGTTTTGAAGATCTCGTCGAGACGGATTTAATGGTGAAAACGGATTTTTAGTTCGCTTTTTTATTTAGGAGATACAACATTTCTAAGCCGAAAATCAAAAAAAATATGTTGATGTCATCTATTCATACGTGGCAAAATGAGTGGTGATGGAGGCGTGTGGGCGATGTGCAAACGCCCACATGTGTGGGCGTTAACATTTTCGTAATAGAAATAGCACATATTCAGCAATTCAAACAATGCCAAAATCATCCACGGCAAATAAAATTCAACATATCATATAAACCAGTGAATCAAGTGTTTTCCTTGCATTTGGTGATGTCTTTGCACGTGGAGGTGATCCACTCCTTGGTATCATCGTCCAAAAGGCTTGTGTTGGCTAATATGATCCTCGACTCATCGGTGAATCTTGTGTCATGGGGATGATTCTGACAATAAGAGATAGGGGTAGATGCGACGCTAGATCTAGCTAGGTGTAAGTGTGACATGGGAATTTTACGAGTTCAGACCCCTCTCGGTAGAGGTAAAGGCCCTAAGTCTCGAGCTTCAGGAGCTTTTCTTTCTCTGCGTCTAATGAGGATTCCAATGATATGTAAACCCCTGTTTACGAGGGGCGGTTTATATAGAATGCGCCAATCCCCTAGCCTTTGCTGTTACGGAGGAATTGAAGTGTTACATTGATTAAACCCAGTACAAGTGGTAACTAATGGTATTTAAACTAATAACTTATGTTTCATTAAACATTGTGACGCGTCGGATGTTTCATCTGGTTGTTCAGCTTCATACACCTGAGTAGCTTACATATATGAGTGCTTGTGAACAGCCCACTAAGTATTCTATGAACATTTATTTGGGTATCAAGCGTGCTACCTCGTCCGAGTGAGCAAGAGCTCCAATGTCATTCGAGTAAATTCTTAGATGGTTGAGATTGATCTACGAGTATCTCATGTATAACCCTATAATTTGTGATGCTTTGGACCTTCATGGGCCTACCCTTAATAGGTAGCCTGCCACCTTGCGATCGTCATCTTCTCTCTCAGTTTTAAGGAGCTTCATCACTTTCTTCCTCTCAAACTTCATATGGCCTCTTGCTTTCATCCTCTCCATTTATATCCTCTCCCTCTCAATTATCATCATCTCCCTCACCCTCCTGTCAAATTTCATCATCTCCCTTTACACATCCAAGAAGAGTTTGTATATCTTCTCCTCTATTTTCTTCAGTTCCACCCTTTGTTGGAAAGGAGGTTCACTCAGGTAGACAATATTTCGCTCACCGCTCTGTAGCACCCCGGGATCGGCACTATGCAGATCTAACATCCTCCACTAGCCTCCACGTCGATCCTAAGCGCTGTGCGGCGTGCGCGCGAGTCTAATAATGACATTTGCAGGTACCGCCGGACAAGATCCGGACAGGCAAGCATTGCTACGCCAGCTAAAGGCCGGCGAGAGTGTGCTGAATAGGGTTCAGCAGGAAAGGAACAAGCTCCAGGATGCCAACGCCAAGCTCGGAGAAGAGCTGAAAGGCGCTCAGGCCGAGCTGTCCGGCTCCGTTAAGGAGAATCAGCGGCTTCGTCGCGGCATTTATAGTGAGTGCTTGAGCGAACTCTTTTGAAAAGAAGAGTTCGGCGAGGAAGTATTTTGACATGATATGTCTTGTAGGTATACTCACGGGTCGTCCTGCAGAGGAGATGCCCATATCAACGGGTGATCAACTTCCCGAACTGTTGCAGCTACTCGAACGAGTTCGGCAGGCAATGAGCGGCGTCGTTCAGGCTTTATGGCCAGCCCTCACCCTACCCGAGGGCCTCGGGGAGCTTGCGGAGAAGCTGCAGGGAGTGCGGCAGCGCTTCCGTTTGTGGAAGATTTCGGCTTGCCGTCAAGGTGCCAGGGAGGCTTGGGCCATGGTGAAGACACGGTACAAGAAGGCGGATCCCAACCACATGGCCGAAGTTGGACCGGTGGGGCCCGATGGTAAGGAGATCCCTGTGAGTTTAGTGTATAGCCAAGTAGAGTTGGCTGCTAAATTTTCCCAACGGGACTGTAAACTAGACAGCATGTTAGACGGGATTGAGGAGGAATACAATCAGTAAATTTGACAATGTATGTTATCCTTTAAAGTGACATGTGAAATGCCTTCTAGCCGGATTGTAGATCGTTTGTCTTTGCCGACCTTTTCGCTTCGACCTCGGGACCCTAGAGTCCGGAGTGTGTCCGAATACCTTTTTGGTTAAGAAACAACCGTGGTATGCATGGAGACCAGGCGTAGGGGTCATTAGTGCTTTATCAGACAAGTGCCCAACTAGTTATGTTATATTACATGGTTAGTAAGAAACATATTCCAGGGAGAATAGTTCCGTTAAGGGTTCCTTTCCCTGGGAGGCATGCCCTAAAGTGCATGTCCGGACTGCAAAGAAAGCAGTAAAACATCTGGGGGCAAATAGATAAATAGGTAAAAAGTCATCTTTTAAGTCACCGACCGAATATTCCCTTAAGAACGCTAGCTTTCGGCTTCACCCAGTCTGAGGTACACATCCGGCTGACCCGGCAGTAACAATCGCAGAGGTGCTCCCTTTACCTCCTAGCCGAACAATCGGGAACGTAGGGGTAAGCACAGGAGCCAGGCAACCCAGCTTGGCCAAAACTTAAGTCATATCGATGCATATAATGGCGAGTAAAAGGTACATGTGGAAGCTTGACACATGTGCTGGGTATAAAACCCGTATAATTGAGCTTCTGTAAAAGAAGCCCCCAGGAATAATGAGTGCGGATGGCACATCATGCGTATGCAAAGAATGCAAAAATAGGCCCGGAAGGGCTTTTAAGTGAAAAGGATAAAAAGAGAAACAAAAGACAGCCGAAGTGTAAAAGTTTGGACGGGGGAAGGGGACGAACTCTTAGTCCGGCGCTAGGCATAGAATCGTCGGAGGTGGGCTGCGTTCCATGGGTTCGGCTCGAGTCGGTGATCCGACGCATTTCGTAGACGGTATGCTCCGCCGGTCAGTACTTGATCGATAATGAAGGGGCCTCCCATTTGGGCTTGAGCTTGTCCTTTTTCTTGTCCGGCAGGCGTAGAACTAGTTCACCAACGTTGTAAGTCTTGGCCCGTACTTCCCTGCTTTGATATCTTCGGTCCTGCTGCTGATAGAATGCGGAACAAGCCTTCGCGACGTCACGTTCTTCCTCCAATGTGTCCAAGCTGTCCTGCCGATCAAGCTCGGCCTCTCTTTCCTCATACATGCGCACTCGAGGTGAGTCATGAATAATGTCACAGGGCAAGACTGCCTCTGCGCCGTATACCATAAAAATGGTGTGAATCCGATAGTACGGTTAGGCGTTGTCCGCAGCCCCCAGAGTACGGAGTCGAGCTCCTCGACCCATTGTGTGTCGGATTTAGTGAGTGACCTCACTAGTCTGGGTTTAATGCCGCTCATTATTAGACCATTTGCTCTTTCCACTTGACCGTTGGTTTGAGGGTGATAGACTGACGCATAGTCGAGCTTGATGCCCATATTTTTGCACCATGACTTAACCTCGTCGGCTGTGAAGTTCGTGCCGTTGTCGGTGATGATGCTGTGGGGGACTCCGTAGCGGTGTACCACCCCTGATATAAAGTCTATCACTGGTCCGGACTCTGCCGTTTTGACCGGTTTGGCCTCTATCCATTTGGTGAATTATCCACCATGACCAATAGGTACTTTTTCTTGTGGGTTCCCCCTTTAAGGGGTCCAACCATGTCAAGCCCCTAGACCGCGAACGGCCAGGTAATGGGTATGGTTTTGAGGGCGGTGGGTGGCATATGGCTCTGATTAGCAAAGAGCTGACAACCAACGCATCGCTGGACCAAGTCATGTGCGTCGCCCGAGCCGTCGGCCAATAAAATCCTGTACGGAATGCCTTTCCTACAAGGGCCCGGGCTGCTGCGTGGTGTCCGCCTAGTCCGGCATGAATTTCAGCCAGGAGGTTTCGCCCTTCTTCTTCGGAGATACACCTTTGAAGGACTCCGGTGGTATTTTTCTTATAAAGTTCTCCCTCATGGACCTTGTAGGCCTTCGATCGCCGGACTATGCAGCGGGCCTCATTTTGGTCTTCGGGAAGTTCCTACCTAAGTAAGTAGGCTAGGAAAGGTTCTGTCCACGCGGCGATTACTGCCATTATGACGTGGGCGGAGGGTGTTATGTCGTCTGCCGAATCACCGGTTGGTGCGGTTTTCTCCGGTTTGTCGCTACCGGGCTCCTCTTTCCATAGTACGGATGGCTTGAAGAGCCGTTCCAGGAAGATATTTGGAGGGACAACATCACGTTTCGCACCGATGCGTGCCAGGACGTCGGCCGCTTGGTTATGATCTCGGGCTATGTGATGGAATTCGAGTCCTTCAAACCGAGCTGACATTTTTAGGACAACGTTGTGATATGCTGCCATTTTCGGATCCTTGGCGTCGAAGTCTCCGTTTATTTGGGATATTGCAAGGTTTGAGTCCCCGCGCACCTCTAGGCGTTGAATGCCCATGGAGACCGCCATCCGGAGACCATGTAACAGGGCCTCGTATTCGGCTGCATTGTTGGAGTCCGTGTACATTATTTGAAGTACATACTGGACTGTATCTCCGGTGGGGGACGTCAGTACGACGCCAGCCCCCAGTCCGGCCAACATTTTGGAGCCGTCGAAATGCATAGTCCAATTGGAGTATGCGCCGTACTCTTTAGGGAGTTCGGCTTCAGTCCATTCGGCGACGAAGTCAGCCAAAACTTGTGACTTTATAGCTCGTCGAGGTTTGTAAGTGATGTCGAATGGTAAGAGCTCAATGGCCCATTTTGCTATCCTGCCCGTTGCGTCGCCGTTATTTATAATGTCATTGAGTGGTACTTCAGAGGCCACTGTTATCGAGCACTCGTGAAAGTAGTGCCGGAGCTTTCGAGACGCCATGAACACCGCATATGCTATCTTCTGATAGTGCGGGTAACGGGATTTGCAGGGGGTTAACACAGTGGATACATAATACACTGGTTTTTGAAGAGGGAATTTATGCCCTTCTGTCGCTTGTTCGACGACGAGGACTGCGCTTACAACTTGATGTGTTGCTGCGATGTATAACAACATTGGTTCGCCCAGAGTGGGCGCAGCCAGGACCGGATTTGTTGCCAGTATGGCCTTTATTTCTTCGAGTCCGGCAGTGGCAGCATCCGTCCACTCGAAGTGTTCGGTGCGCCTGAGGAGGCGATAGAGGGGCAACGCCTTTTCTCCTAAACGGGAGATAAAGCGGCTTAAGGCTGCCATGCATCCTGTTAATTTTTGTATTTGTTTGAGGTCTTTTGGAATATCCAACTGTGACAGGGCTCGGATTTTGGCCGGATTTGCTTCAATTCCTCTACCGGATACGATGAAGCCCAGCAGCTTTCCGGCTGGTACGCCGAAAATGCATTGTTCCGGATTCAGCTTGATGTCATATGCTCTGAGGTTGTCGAATGTGAGCCTCAAATCGTCTACTAAAGTTTCGACGTGTTTTGTTTTGACGACTACGTCGTCTACGTATGCCTCGACTGTTTTGCCGATCTGGGTGGCCAGACATGTTTGAATCATGCGCTGATATGTTGCGCCGGCATTTTTGAGTCCGAAGGGCATCGTGTTGAAGCAGAATGGTCCATATGGAGTGATAAATGCCGTTGCAGCTTGATCTGCTTCCGTAATGTGGGCTCGTTGCTGCCATTGAAGGTAATAGCTGTGTCGCTCCATGGATTTGCTGTTGCTACTTGGTAGATTTCGGCGAGTTCGCGGATTGATCGTTTTCGCATATTATTTGATGCGAAAGTCTCGAAGACTGTTGATACCGTGCTGGTATTGTTGGAGTGGTTTCCCGGAGCTAGAAGCTCTTCGCCACTTTTGGCCACCTGCCGTAATATCCAACATGCTCGAAGGCTATGTGTTGGGACGGCTCCCTCTGTATTATGAAGCTTACAGGGTCCATTGAGCCATCCCTCCAGTACGGATCCGTTTCCCTTATTGGGTTTTTGTTTTTTCGTTTTTGCATCTGGGGCCTGAGTGTAAGGCGCCCTTTTACTGCGGACTGGGTTTGTGGCCGGATTATCCCAAAATTGATTTTCGGTTTTCCGGAAACTCTCCATCGCACAGTACTTTCGTACAATTGATGCCAGATCGGTGAAGCGCGTAATTTTGCAACGATCAATGGCGTTTAGTATTCCCTTGTCCGTGCAGTTATTGCAGAAGATTGATATTGCGTTTTCCTCTCGGCAGTCCTTTATCCTGTCCATAACCAGGAGGAATCTGGCCCAGTAGTGATGTACTGTTTCTGTAGGCTCTTGCCGTATTAGAGATAGGTCGCATATGTCTGGGCGGGTGGGTGGAATAAAATCCAGGTCCCTGCCCATCTTGAGGCTCAAAGGCCAAGGGGTTTCCGAATTCGGAAGTGTGGTTCACTGGGGACAATCCAGCGAGTCCGGGGCGATGCATGATTTTAAATTCAATGCTCGATCGAAGTCCGTCCCCCCGCGGGAATCCGGCATGGAGGGTTCGGGAATCCGGACATGAATTGTTTTCAACACTGGCAAAGAGTTGCCGTATTGCTCCTCTACCACTGCTATGTGGTGGGTGGCCTGGGGAGAGTTAATCTCTCTTAGATCGGTTTTAAGCCCAATCTGGTTGTAGTCCGTAGCGACTCCCAGGGCGGCGATGCGATCCAAGAGCTCGTTAACAGACGAGAGCTCTATTGGATCTAACTGTTCGGCAGCTTTAGGGCTGACATGAAGATTGCTTTCGGCGACTTGAGAAGTCATTGCCGAAGCGGCGGCCGGACAGGCGGTCATGAGGAAACCACCAAGCCGGATAGTTTGGCCGGCGGCCAAGGCCCCTCCGGCGAAAACACCGTCTTTGAAGACGGGTGGAGGCATCCGCTCTATCGGTGACAACACAGGGGAGCTCTCAATGAAAGCACCAATGTCGGTGTCAAAACCGGCGGATCTCGGGTAGGGGGTCCCGAACTGTGCGTCTAGGCGGATGGTAACAGGAGACGAGGGACACGATGTTTTTACCCAGGTTCGGGCCCTCTTGATGGAGGTAAAACCCTACGTCCTGCTTGATTAATATTGATGATATGGGTAGTACAAGAGTAGATCTACCACGAGATCAAGGAGGCTAAACCCTAGAAGCTAGCCTATGGTATGATTGTTGTAATGTATGTTGTCCTACGGACTAAAGCCCTCCGGTTTATATAGACACCGGAGAGGGCTAGGGTTACACAGAGTCGGTTACAATGGTAGGAGATCTACATATCCGTATTGCCAAGCTTGCCTTCCACGCCAAGGAAAGTCCCATCCGGACACGGGACGGAGTCTTCAATCTTGTATCTTCGTAGTCTTGGAGTCCGGCGGATATTGATAGTCCGGCTGTCCGGACACCCCCTAGTCCAGGACTCCCTCAGCGCCACTTTCACACAATGAGCACATCAAAATGTGCACACCATATGATGGAACAGTCGGTATCACAAAACACATAACAAAATAATCCGCAACAACAACTCCGGAGAGCAAAAACTAACGAAAGAATACAATAAGGGTCTTTTGACTAAGATACAACTCATACACCAAACTGAATATAACTTAGATTGATAAGAATACAAATTGCCTTAAGAAGGCTTAAACAAAAGCAAAGGGCACCCATAACCCTTCCCATGCCGCTTTCTGTAGAATAACCAGCTAACGTCGTCCATCAACAAACCTGCTTCATGAACTATTGTCAGCTGGATGGCAGTCATCTAGAAAAAAAGTATATTAAGCAAGGTGGGAGCTCAATTGTACTCGCAACACTTACGCAAACCTAAACTAGTTTATCCAACATGTTTCGAATAAAGGGGTAAAGTGGTTTAGTGACACAGGCACTAACAGTGGCGGAGGCAGGGGTGCCAGCAGGGGCCCCTACCCGGTCCAACATCAATACATCACTGATTACCTGTTATTGATATTGTGTATTACGGTGATTTGGTTTGCTTTGGCCCTCCCTAACATGATTTAACATCATTTGGCCACCCATATTAAGTTTTCCTGGCTCCGTCACTGGGCACTAAGCAGTCTACAGAAGTACAAAGACGTGCTGCAACTTGTGTACATTAGAGATAATAAGAGAGGGCGCCTACCTATTCAAATAGATACAAAGTAAAATGGCAGATCACAACTACTCTATTCACCTACCTAACCGCAAACATAAGATAACACTACCTTATCCCCCTCCCATCTCCTGCGAGGAAGAACCCACAAGACATTCACATGGTTGGCAAACTTTTATTGTATTTGTTAAGGTTAAAGTTGTTCTATGAACTGAGATCAATCATTAGGTCGTCCATAACCGCGGACACGACTATTCAAATAGATTTATCCCTGTAGAGATGCACCAATGGACCCTCACATCCATCCATCTCTTGCCATAGACCAGTTATTTGCACATTATGCATGAACCGGAAGATGCGGATCGACACGACGCTCCGTTATGCTATCCGATTCTGAATCTGGCCGCAACTCCAAAGCAAGTTATCACTCCACCTCGAAAGTGGTTTTCTAAGACCATCTATAGCCAGGACTGCCAAATCCGGTGCCCTATACGTCCACGGACGTGCCCGGGCGTGTCTGTGGACAGTGACTAGTCAGACCTTAAATTCTCGCCTGCACAGTCGCATACCTCATATCCGGCACCCTATATCCATAAAACGCATGCAATGTGAACTAGTCTACGTAGATCAAACAACTGACATAGAAATTGGCAGCAAACGGGCACCAGAATCGACACCAAACGGGCACCAAAATCCACTTTACATCATCCAAAAGATCACCACAATTCATCGCCGGACAGATTCTAAACCAAAACATCTAAAAATGATAATAGTAAACGGAGGAGGAGCATCTTCACCACTTCCTCGCTGGTCCTTTGCCCTCCTGGTCGCCACTGCAACTGTAGGTGTTTGCCGCAGGTGGTGGATCGTCGAGCTGGGCCATGGCGGTCGTCGTCGTTCGAGGAGGAATCGGAGATGACGGTGAGCCCCTACATACGCCGGATGGCCCGGTCTTGCTGTCGCTTGAGCTTGGCCACCCGAGCCGCCTTCGCCGCTGCCTCTGCCGCCTCGCGCTCCGACTACTCAATGGCTAGTCGAAGCGCCTTAGCATTCTTTCTCCGGAACCGGTGATCATCCGTCTCCGCCGTCGTAAGTGAGCGGCGGTTGACCCAAGCGAGGAGCCGCTCCTCCTCATCGGGCACTCCTGGCAACCCACGGCGGCAGCGAAAGGATTGCTCGGCCGCGTCCCTCTTCTTTGCCCACTGCCTCTCGCGGTGGGTGGCGTGCGCCTCCAAGTCTAGTGTGCACGTCCACAGGGCCGGCAGAGCAGGCACTAGCACCCACCGCCGCCCTTACGAAGCAGCGGCCAACGGGGGAGGTGGATGACAAAGGGGCCGCACGGACTGCACAGCCATCGCAGAGCTGCGAGTGGGCTGGGAGGGACCGGCTTCGGTGTCCGAGCTGCGCCGGTAGGGGACCAACGACGGGGCAGATCCGGAACTGCCCCCCATATCCACATTCGATCGCTCCAGCGTAATGTGGAGGGTCAGCTCCTCGTCAATATCGAGATCGGAGTCAGAGCGGTTGTTGTCACTCTACATGCTCACCGGAGTCGTCGGATTGGATCGGAGGAGGGAAGAAGAAGAGACAGAGCGAGCGGCGAGTGAAGTGAGTTAGGGTTTTGCATTGGGGATTTTGTGGGGGCGAAGTGAGGTCGGCGATGGGTCGTGCTAACGTGACGGACGCGCCAGCGCCGCCCTATATCCACCCTACATTTGGGCTGAATATGAGTGGCACCGGACAACTCGGGTATTTGAGGCCGGTTTAAGACGCTTGGATGGGTCAGATTTTTTGACCGGTTTGTGATCGAGCGGTCTGCCAGGACGTTTGATGCCTGTTTCAAACGCCTGGCTATAGATAATCTAAGGGGACACTCCCAAATTGCGATCGCTCAAAAGAGAATAGTTCGCTCAGAGGAGCTTCAAATGTCAGTACATTATTGAGGTCCATTGTAACATCCCAAATTTTCAATTTGTAATGCTATACAAATAGATCATTACTGCATATCATATTTAATGCATTTTGCCTCGATCCTAGAAATTCTATGCAACTCAAGGACCCACGAAGAGAGTTGGGGATTTTGATATTTTCATATTTGAGTTTTCTCAAATTTTGAAAGTAGGATCATTTGATTTTATTTATTTTATCTTCAATTATTCCAATTATATAAATATGAGAGAGGGAATAAAATGACTTTCCCAAAATAAAGAAATATTGAGGATTTAATAAAAAAAATCAAATAAGTTTTTATTTTGGATTTTTCTGGCAATTTTATTTGAATTTAGGAAAAATGCGTGTTTTTCAAAGTTGCATTTAGGCCCAAAATAAATGTTCATCTAAACCGGCTTAATTTTAGAAGCCGGGGAAAATTTATTTCGGGATTTTTAGAGTCCGTTTAGTATTTCTTTCGTTTGTTTTTCTGCGTGATAATTATTTTTTTAAAAAAATCCGAACCGACTACGGGCCGTAACCGGCCAGGACTCCGCCTGGCCGGGTCTTTATAAGCCGCGCCCAGGCCGACCCCAGCCCAAACCGCCGCCGCCATCCCACACGCCGCCGCCGCCCAAACCCTAACCCTAGCCGCCGCCGCTCGCTGCTGCCGCCACCGTCGCCGCCGACCGCCGCCGCCTCGCCGGACCACGCCGCCGTCACTGCCGACCACCGCCGCCCTCGCCGGAGCCGCCGCCGACCCGCGCCTCGAGGTTGACCTCGCCGCCGCCGTTTTTTTTAAAAACCGTTCAGTTTTTCCGTCGGTTTTTTTTGGATTTGTTTTTTTATTAGATCGATTTTTTTCATGTTTAGGTTAATTAGCGAGCGTTCGCTCGTTCGTTCGTTTTAACGAATGCGTTCATCGTTTAGATCCAGATAACGAACGTTCGTTCGTTAATCTGTTCGTCGTTTTTCTTTTTCTCGAATTTATTCCGCGTTTTTTCTAATCGTGATTTCTGATCCGATTTTCGTTTTAGTATAACTTTTCGCTCGTTTATCGTAATCACGCGATTCAAACGCCTAGAGTTTCGTCTCAAACCCCTCTTTCTGAATAATCTACTCAAACAAGTTTTTGCTTCTGTAAAATTTGACTAAGGTCCAGATTAGTAAACGAAGCTTGTTTTTTTCGCCGTTTGAGTTTTGTTTCTTCGTTCAATTTGATTCTTTTTGCAAACCGGAGTTCTTAAGTTGAGATTCCTGGTTAGATATCTTATTTGAGTTTTACCTGTGCATTAGATGAGTACTTATTGTATGATTGTTGTTTGTTTGCGATAGAGTACCCGGATTGCGCCGGTTGCTACTTCGAATCCCTAGGTTTCGCGGATCATCAGCAAGGCAAGTAACACTTTGATCATATCCCTTTACTACCCAGTTTTTATGCATTAGATCAATCCTCAAACATTGCATGATTAGGATCTGATTAATATGTGGGTTTTGGGAAGTAGATGAGGTAGTGCCTATTACCTGTTTTATTATCAAACCTTTGGGAGTTACTTCTACGTTTTCTTATTATGCCATGCTATGCTAGTAGACGTGAATTGGCTGAGTGTATCCATGACAGATGTGAGATTGTTAATTAATGGTTTATTTAAGGTGGCAACTTTAATACACATCTGGGTGGATTGAGGTACCTGGGTATTCCAGGATTGCCTGTTTGTTTTTGGACCGCCACCCAGGCTCAAAGGGATCATAAGATTATTCATGCTAGAAACTTCCATGTGCAGCCATATGCTATTATGGGCTCTAGCATAGTTGATTAAGTCGTGCGAACTCTTACAGTGGTAGACTAGCAGATGTAGGAGAAAGTAGGTGTACAGGTCTACCCATCGTAAGGTGCTAGCACTTCTGAAAGACTATGTCTCGGTCATCCGTTTCTCAAACACCATGTAGTGCAAGAAAACCAACGGAGGAGATCTAGTCGTGTGGGGAAAAGTGCGCAACCTCTGCAGAGTGTATAAACTAATCATGATTAGCCATGTCCCCGGTTATGGACGTTTTGAGTATCTAGTACTTGGATTATCATGTGAATCTCATCATGTTACTTTTAGTTAATATTGTTGGGTTTGTTTAACGATGATGTTACTTAATTGGGATTGAGAATGCTGTCAACCATTCTCAATGTTTAACAACCACCATGATAAATTTATTCCTTTGCAGTAGGGAAAAATTGTCTTTATGCAAAACGGTAACCATAGAGCTTTCCACCAGCCATATATGCATGTAGTATAGCATTATTCTTTCATTACTCTCTATGTGTTACATTGCCAGCATATTCCATGTGCTGACCCATTTTCGGGCTGCAACGATCATGTTGCAGACTTTTCAGATGACGAGTAAGATGCCTTAGGATCGTGGTTCTATACTCAGTGATGCCGTTGGAGTTGATGGACTCACTTATCTTCCAAGCCTTCCGCTGTTATCGTTATTAGATGGCCTTAAGCCATATTTATTGTAATAAGTTTCTTTTGAGACATTCGATGTAATAAGTGTGTGATTGCTACTCTGTTATAAATCCTTCGAGTATTGTGCATGTCAGCATTACTGATCCAGGGATGACACTGATGCACAGAGATCAGACTGTTTGTGGTCTGGTCGCTACAAGATGGTATTAGAGCACATGCTGACTGTAGGACACGACCACTAAGCTAAAGCCCTAGATCACTACTCTCTCTTCTCATTTCTGACTCCTCGTCTTTTCTACTCTTTTAGGATGGCAGATGCAAGGAACAAGTTCACGCAACCGTATGAAGATACACCCTTTGGATGACACCTGAAGGAAGTCACTAGATACTGAACATCGGAGTACCAAGCTTCACCGGGACCTACAACGCCACTTTACCTGAAGAGGAGCGCTGGATGATTCAAGTTCAAGTTCCAGGAAGGACGTTCATGCCCGTCACTGAGCCCATAGAGTTTTCCTTTGATGCACCAACCTGGAGTCTAGGAAAGAGCACGGCAGCCCACATCACCATGGGACGTATTGGAGAAGTTTACCACAAGGAGCTAAAGGCCCAGTTCTTTTGACCCGATTATGGAGATTCTGGGTCTGAAAAATCAAAAGTTAGAAAGAACTCGTTTTGATTCTATAGAATCGTCAAAATCAGACCACAATCGACAGTGCAACCGAAAAGCAGCGTTTTGGGTCGATTCTGGCGATTCTGGACCTCCCGCAAATGAAAACGTTTGGATTTTCAGACTGTACCCCTATCTCACCACGAAATTATAGGCAAAATGCCCTTCCACAGCCCGACCGACCGCAGCCCAGAAAACACATCTGTCGCTCGCTCCCCTGTCCTCGCTCGATTCCCCCCTCGCTCTCGCTCTGTTTCCTCCAGCCGCCGCTAGGGTTCCTGACCCGCTGCCCCTCCTCCCTCGAGCCCAGACGCGCGCCTTATCGGAACCCTGCTGGAGCAGACGAGCGCCGCCCCGACGCGTCGCCCCGACGCGCCCATCCGACCGGCCAAAGCAGTGCTCAGCGCCGCCTCCTCCGACCCCCATCCCGCCAGCCCCTGAGGTCCTCCGCCCCGCCGGCTCCGACCGCCCTCCCCGCCGTCCTCTGCCGGCCCCGACGAGCCCATCCAGCCGGCTGCTGCTGTCTTCTATCCGCTGCCTTGGTGAGCCCCTCTCTCTCTCCCTCTCTCTCTTGTATTTTCTCTGTACATGGAAGAGTGGATGGATAGATGGATGTAGATGATTTGTAGCTCTTTTCTGTACATGGAACAATGCATTGCTAGATAGACGTAGATGATTTGCTTGATTGATGGATGGATGTAGATGATGTTAGTTTATTTGTTAGATTCTTCTCTGTACAAGGAACAAGAGTTCTTTTCTGTATTGTGTAGGTAGATGATTTTTTAAAATTCTTTTTCCTACTACAATTGCTCAATGCTAGTTGTGAGTGGTTCTGTGTTGCTACTGCTTTGTGCTAATGATAACGTTGTAGATGGAGAAAGAAAAGAAAACCAAGCCCCCTAAAGCAAACTGGGACAGTGCATCGCATACCATTTTTATGGATGCATGTGTAGAGGAGGTGCGAGCTAATAACCGTGGTGGCACCACTTTAACCAACATTGGAAAAGCTAATTTGGTTAGAAAGTTCAATGAGCGCTCCGGGAGAAATTATTCTTCCGACCAACTGAAGAATAGATGGGATATATGTAGAGCAGACTACAGTGTATGGAAGACATTGACTCAAAAAGCAACTGGCATTGGTAGAGATGAATATACAAAGACGATTGCAGCTACAGATGAGTGGTGGGTAATTGAGATAAAGGTATTTTGTTGCCATGTCATTCATTCAAGTAGTGAGTGATGTTCTTCTACCATTATTTAACCGTGAGTCCTGGTATATGATTGCAGGCAAATCCGTTAGCTGCCAAGTTCCGGTATGCTCCACTAGCAGAGGAGGACAAAATGAGAGAGGTGTTTGATGCTTGCTGTGTCACAAATGAACATGCTAGGGTGCCAATTCCCACATATCAAAGTGGTTCATCTTGCTTTAATATGGATGATGATTCAGGTTGTGAAAGTCATGATGTCGAAGCTACACCTCGTACGAAGCGTGCCAAGATTGGGAAGAAGATGCCATGTTCTTATTCGCCAACTCCTAGGATGAATGAGAAGTGGTCAAATGAAAGTGTTAAAACTGATGCACTTGTACGTATGGTTAACCTCTTTGGTGCAAGAGAAAAGAGAAAGGGAAACCTAGGAGAGGATACAACAAGAAAGGAGATTGGAGACATGATGAACATGGTGATTGCAGATGGTGCTAAACCTGGGAGTGATGTGCATTTCTATGCTTCCCATCTTATGTTGGAAAGGAAATATCGTGATATTTTTGTAACATTCAAGGATCATGAACCTAGTGCAAGGCTTCGATGGATAGAGAGGACATGGGAGCTCAACAAAAATAAGTAGAACCCAACTATTTGCTTTGAACTTGTAATGATGTGAACCGATATGTATCATTTGCTTCCAACTATTTGCTTCGAAACATGTAATGTTGTGAACCCAGTCCTTTGCTTCCAACTTGTAATGTCCTGAACATGTTGTTTGCTCTCATAATGCAATGTTCACTTGTTCAGAACATAATTGTTTGCTTTGGAATTGTATTGTATCATGTATAACTATTGTTGGTAATTTTGTATGTTGTTGCTAAACTCTCCTGTGTATGTTTATGTGGCAGATGGACACTTCAGATGAATCTTCAGATGGATCAGATAAGGAATGGGATTTGGCCATGTTTGCATGTGCTATGGAAGTGGGGTCGCCAAGTGAGAGATTGCCGTATGCACCAAGAAAGTCGCACCTTGTTACAGGCCTCCAATGGGTGGCAGAGAAGGAGCAAGATGCAAAAGCTTTCTACTCTATGTTCAGAATGAGAAGGTCAGTTTTTTACTCATTGCATGAATTGTTGGTTGAGAAGTACGGGCTTAAGTCAACTTGCAACATATCATCGAAAGAAGCATTGGCACAATTTTTATGGACTTTGGGGACGTGCCAAACCACTGATAATGTAGCAGATCGGTTTGGACATAGTCGTTCTGTCATAACAAAAAAATTCATGAGGTTTTGGAGTGTGTGGACCGCATGGCTGGTGATTTCATTAGGCCTATTGATCCATCTTTCTCTGAACCGCACCCCATACTAAGAAAAACAAAGTTCTGGCCTCATTTCAGAAATGCTATTGGAGCCATAGATGGAACACACATTGAAGTGGTTGTGCCTAAGGAGTTGGAGCCACAACATAGGAATAGGAAAGGGGTTACAAGTGAAAATGTCATGGCAGTCTGTGATTTCGATATGAGGTTCACTTTTGTTGTTCCTGGATGGCCCGGATCTGTTCATGACACGCGTGTATGGAGCGATGCTATAGTTCGTTATGATCATTTTCCACAGCCTCCCACAGGTAATCTGTTGTATGTATTTTGTTATGTACATGATGATACGTACTACATTTCTAATAGCTTATGATGTTTTACTATAGATAAATATTACCTTGTGGACTCCGGATATCCAAGCAGGGTTGGATATCTAGCACCATACAAAGGGCAACGATACCATGTACCAGAGTTCCAACAACACCCACCCATTGGTAGACATGAGACCTTCAACCATCGTCATTCTTCTTTGCGAAATGTCATTGAAAGAACATTCGCTGTTCTCAAGATGAAATGGCGAATTCTTGGAGGCATACCACGGTACAAACCGGAGAGCCAAAAGATGATTGTCACTGCATGCATGTGTCTCCACAACTTCATTCGTGATAGCAAGTTGCATGATGAGCATTTTGACAAGTTTGACAATGATGCATATGTGCAACCCCCATTGCCATTTACAGGCGCCAACGCTCTACCACCAGAAGATGATGGTACCATGGCCGAAACACGTGATGCTATTGCTACCAGTCTTGTACCATGAGATTAGTCAGTCTATTTGTAATAATATTTAGCATCTTCTTTTGTAGCGAAGGCAACTTGGAAACCTTCTTTATTGTAATATTTAGCAAGCTAAAATATTCATAAATCGTATTCATGCTCATATTCGATGATAATTTGTTCAAAACAACCAAGTGTTAGCAATTCAACACTCAGTTTTAGTTCAGGGACATTACAGACATTTCAGCATACAACTCATCCCATAATCAGAGACCAAAATCTCAGAAAAGAACTCGACGGCTGATTCTAAGAGAAGCTGATTCTGTGGGAAGTTTCCCAAAAGCTGATTCTGGAGAGTCAAAAGCGAAAAAGAACTGGGCCTAAGGATACTATCTACCAGATTTGTGGGCACCGAGATGAGCAATGGGAGATGGTCAGCACCAGGAAGGACAGATCAATTGCAGCTTTCATCCAGGAGTTAAACCAGCACATTCGATGCCAGGAGAACCGGATGTGCGCAGGTATGATGGATCTAAAGAAGGCCATGACCAAGATCATGGAACTGGAGGAAGAACTGAAGTCTACACGCGATGGATATGAGGAGGAAATAGCAACGCTGGTCGAAAAGAATGATGATCTGAAGAAGAAGCTAAGAGTGTTCATGGGATTTCCAGCAACTGAAGAAGACGAAAATTGCACTTGTCCCGAGAACTACATCATCATCGACGACACCGACTCGGACCCGGACGATAGTGATGATGACTATGTTGACGAAGCTGGAGCAGATATCATGGAGTCTTCATCGGAGCAGTTTTTCTAGTAGACCACCATAATAGTTGTAGTATTTCCCCCATGTATCTAGTATAGTCCGAGCACTTTTGTAACGATAGATAGACCGTTGTATGCCCTTGCTTGTTTGAATGAAGTGTTTTGATTGAAATTTGTCTCATGTGCATATGGGTAGTGTTTTCCCTCTAGACCTCATTCTACTCTGTATTCTCATCTTTTCTAAACCCTCAGATGCCTCCGACACGTGACAACGGATTTGCTTTCCCACCGGAGCTCACCCAGTTGATCCAGCAGCAGAATGCATTGATGCAGATTCTAGTCCAGAATCGGAATTAGGGGAACAACAACAACAACAACCCACCACCACCACCACCTGTTGATCACTTAACCCGTTTTCTTAGGCTGAATCCGCTGGTGTTCTCCGGTAGCACCGAGCCGATTGTTGCAGATGATTGGCTTCGCAAGACAACCAGGGAGTTGACCGCTCCAGGATGCACAGATGCGGAGAAGGTGTGATTTGCCACACATCAGCTTGAGGGACCCGCAGCATCATGGTGGGAGAATTTCACAGCCACCTATCCAGTAGACACTGTCACATGGGATCAGTTTCAGCAGGCTTTCCGTACCACTCATGTTTCAGCAGGAGCTATGGCCACGAAGAAGCATGATTTTCGCAACTTATGCCAAGGAGGACGTACAGTTGGCCAGTATGTGGATGACTTCAGTAAGCTAGCACGTTATGCCCCAGATGATGTTGCTACAGATGCAGCTAAGCAAGAGAAGTTTCTGGAAGGACTGAATGATGAGCTGAGTATGTAGTTGATGGTAGCAGGTTTCAATAACTAACAGGAGTTGGTAGATAGAGCCCTCATGATTGAAGGAAAGCAGCAACAGATTGAGAACCGCAAGAGGAAGTATGGACAAGGGAAGTACAATTCGGGAGCTCAGCAGAAGCCACATTTTACCCTGAAGTCGGGAGGACAGTTCCAGCATACCCATGGAAGTAGTAGCTCACACAACCATAATGGTTCCAAGAATGGTAACGGGAATGGAGGAGGCAATGGCCAGAACCGTACCAACCCCTCAACGCCAGCCAAGAGAGATCTGAGTCAAGTCACTTGCTTTAAGTGCCAGAAGACCGGACATTACGCCAATGAATGTCCTGAAGGCCAGAATGGGAATGGCAATGGAAGCTCTGGGAAGAAGCCTAACCCCTTCAACAGAGGACGGGTGAACCACGTTAGCGTGGAGGAGGTTGAAGCCCAGCCAGATGCAGTAATAGGTAAGTTTTTGGTTAAGTCATTTACTGCACTCGTTCTTTTTGATACTGGTGCATCGCATTCATACATATCAAGGGGATTTGTGGATAAGTATAGACTGCCCACCAAGGTTCTAGGAACACCCATGCTAGTAACCTCACCAGGAGCAGAGTATATGGCCAGTCGAGGATGTTTTCAAGTGCCGTTGAGTATAGGCAGGCATGTTTTCCCCTCAGACTTAATCATTTTGGAATCTCAAGGTTTGGATGTGATTCTGGGTATGGATTGGCTATCGATGTATGGAGGAAACATCGATTGCGCCAGTAAGTCGATTTTGCTTACTACCCCAGAAGGGAGAAGGATAAGGTACGTATCAAGACATGAGCCGAAGAGGATGCACGTAAATTCCTTATCAGGAGTTGTGTAGGAGGAAGTACCAGTAGTGAAGGATTTTCCTGACGTATTTCCAGAAGAGTTGCCAGGCATGCCACCGGATAGAGACATTGAATTTTTTATTGAGCTTTTGCCAGGCACAGGGCCGATATCCAAGAGACCATACAAGATGCAAGCAATGGATTTGGAGGAGATTAAGAGTCAGATTAAGGAGTTACTGGATAAAGGCTATATTCGCCCAAGTTCTTCACCTTGGGGGTCACCAGTACTTCTAGTGGACAAGAAAGATGGATCATTAAGGATGGTTGTTGACTATCGAGGCTTGAATGCAGTAACAATCAAGAACAAGTACCCACTGCCGATGATTAATGATCTGTTTGACCGATTGCAAGGAGCAAAGGTATTTTCCAAGATCGATTTACGATCAGGATACCATCAGTTGAAGATTCGAGAGCAGGATATACCTAAGACGGCTTTTACCACCAGGTATGGGCTGTACGAGTATACCGTTATGTCATTTGGTAAGTGCATCTAGTGCCCCTTAGTGATTTTGGTGTATTGAAGACTTATAGGTTAAGTAACTGATGTGTTTGTGAGTGTACACAGGTCTATAAGTCTATGAGGAGTTTGATATTTACAGAGAAAGTCGACCCCTAAAAATGAAGTTCTTCAACTGAAGACTTTGATATTCTGAAGACTTTCTGAAGACTTTGAAAGTGAAGAAATTGGTGTGACCTTGAAGACTTGATATTCATTCGAGGAATATGAAGCATGAAGACTTTTGTTTTCGTAGTTTCATTTTCTCTTTCTTGAGTCATAGGAAACACCGTACTGTTAAAGGGGGTCGAGGAAATACTAAGGAAAAAATTTCCATGTGATGCTCAACTCAAAATCCTACACCTACCAATCCCTTCGAGTGAAACCATTGGAAATCTCATACAGTTCAGTCAAATTCGTAAGTGACAGAGACGCAGTTCTTCTGTTCACTGAGGACTTTGCTCTGACTGAGGAGTTAGGAATTTGCCAGTGCGAATTACCTACGCAGTGAGGAACATGATAGCCCTGAGGAATTTGAGAGTCAAATTTCCGACCGTTGCTGTGCTGCGCGCCGGCTGTCCCAAAATATCTTATCCACCTAACGGTCATATCATTGAAGGGCATTTATGTCTTATCATGTCGTGCTGCTCCCTAGGCTATAAATAGCCGCCCCTACAACCACTAGCTGGTTGGCTGCTCGGAGAGATCTTGACACTTGTCATCTGAGAGCAACCCATCCTCCGAGGACTTTGAGCGAAAATCATCAAGTGAGGAAAATCCCAAAACCAAACCCCCACAAACCCAAAGTGATTGAGCATCACTGAAGAAATTGATCCTGCGTGGATCCGACGCTTGTTACCTTTGAAGACTGTGCTTCTTCCAGACGGTTAGGTGTCAAGGTCTAGAGCATCCAAGAGGAATTGTGGATCGCCGAGTGACCAAGTCTGTGAAGGTTTGGAAGTCACCTGAAGACTTACCACGAGTGATTGGACGAGGCCTGCGTGGTCTTAGTTCAAGGAGAATACGGTGAGGACTGGGTGTCCTGAGTTGCGGCTCAGAGACTGGGTGTCCGGGACTGTGTGTCCTCGAGTTTAAATACTCAACCGCTCCAACCAGACGTACAACTGAGACAGCAGTTGGAACTGGTTTACCAAATCATTGTCTTCACCAACTGACTGGTTCTATTTCCTCAACTCTTTCATTTCCTCATTACTGTGTTAAATGTTGTTCATATCTGTGTTTGAAGACTTTGACTGAAGACTTTCACAAATTCCTCAGTTCAATTTCTTCAGTCTGATTGTCTTCATCTTGTTATCCTGTGTTTACACTTTCTGTACTCTGTGTTAGTCTTCATTTCATCATGATGACCATGTTTGTATCCTGTTATGTTTACTTCTGAGTACTTATTCCGCTGCAAGTAGTTCTTCACTAAGGAATTTCCTCACCAGCAAATTCCTCAGTGAAGAATTCAGAAAAATCGCCTATTCACCCCCCTCTAGTCGATATAACGCACTTTCAATTGGTATCAGAGCAAGGTACTCCCTTGTTCTGTGTGATTTTGGTTTAACCGCCTGGAGTTTTAGTTATGTCGACCGCAGGTATGATCAAGGTCTCGGCTGGGTGTCCTACCTTTGATGGAACGGACTACCCCTACTGGAAGAACAAGATGCGAATGCATCTTGAGGCAATTGATAACGATCTCTGGTATGTTGTGGAAAATGGTGTCCCCTCTGTCACTCCCACACTGAACGCTACCGATGTGAAGAGATTCAAACAACTCGATTCTCAAGCGAAGAATATCATATGTGGTCATCTGAGCAAAGGACAGTATGGAAGAGTGAGTGCTTTGGAAACGGCTAAGCTTATCTGGGATAGGCTGTCCAAAGTAAATGAAGGAGTTTCAACTCAGCGTGACTCTCGAGTCGATGTTCTTCGGAATCTCTTCAACCGCTTCAAAAGACTCGACAATGAGAATGTCCAACAAACCTTTGATCGCCTCACTGACATCTCAAATGAGCTTCAAGCCCCGGTGCCACTGACATCACTGATCATGAAGTTGTGAAGAAACTGCTGAGATCGCTTGATTCCTCATTTGATACTCTGGGACTGATGATACAAGAACGTGTTGACTACAAGTCGCTTGATCCTGCTGATATCCTCGAAAGGCTAAACACTCACGAGTTCCAGCTTGCTGAAAAGAGGGATCTCTATGGCTCAAACTATGGCAAACCACGTGCCCTGAAGGCTAAGGTTGTGTCTGACTCTGAATGTGAGGATTCTGGTAGTAGCCTTGGTGATCCTGAAGAACTGAGCCAGGATCTAGCACTGCTTGTGAAGAAATTCCAGAAATTCACAAGATGTGGTCGCTTTGGAAAATCCTCAAGAGGAAATGACTCCTCATCCAGTGACTATAAGAGAAGACTTTGCCACAAATGCAAGAAGCCTGGTCACTATATTCAAGATTGTCCTCAGTGGGAAAAGGAAATGAAGAAGAAGAAATACAAGGATTACAGTTCTGATGATGCGAAGAAGAAGAAGAAATCGTCAAAATCTTCATCATCGAAATCCTCGAAGTCCTCATCTCACAAGAAGGGCAGCTCCAAGAAGGCTCGGGCATTCATTGGCAAGGAAATGGACTCTGAATCTGAATCTGAGGAAAATGATGAAGAGGAGGAGTCTGAAGAATCTGAGTCTGGTGTGGCGAGTCTGGCCGTTGCTACTGCTTTCGTCAGCAAGTCCATCTTCAACACTGAAGAAACTGACTCCACCGACAAGCCTGATGAAGATAATGATGGCTACGCTCCCACCTATTGCTTCATGGCAAAAGGAGCTAAGGTACTCAAATACAACTCCTCTGACTCTAGTGAAAATGAATCTGATGAGGATCTCAAGCCCAGCTACTCTAAACTTGCTAAAATTGCTGTGAAACAACAACGGGCTCTTGAAAAGGTTCAAAATATGCTAGATAAAAGTGATGATATGTTGGGTGAAGAAATGGATCGCACTAAATCCTTAACTGAAAATCTTCAGAGACTTCAGTCTAGGTATGATAACCTTCAAGGCCATCATAACTCTCTCTTGTCTGATCATGAGAAACTTTCTTATGAATTTCTTCAAGAAAAGCAAGATCACGAGAAGCTTTCTCTTGAAGCTCTTCAAAGAAAGGAAGATCTTGAAAAGCTAAGAGTGTGTTATGAAGATCTTCAGAAGGAGCGCGATTCATTACTAGCTCAACAAATCAGCGCTTCTCAGGAAGAATTTGTTCCTCCATGCTTAAAGTGCATTGAACGTGAATCTGCTAATTCTTCACCTGAATGTTCAAATGCTTCAAATGTTACAAATTCTTCATCTGCCTCTGTTATCACTAATTCCTCATCTGAGGACATTGCTAGTATCACTGACAATGCAGGGCTGAAGGAATTGTACATGACAGGCATGTACAAAAGCCTCAAAGGGCATCAGACACTTTGTGATGTGCTCAAAAAGCAGATCCTCAACAGAAACCCTAGGAAAGAGGGTATTGCCTTTGAGAGGAAACTCAATGCTGATGGAACATATTGGAAGCCTGAGCAGTATCCCAAAACCTCATGGGTTGCTGCAAAGGGACCTCCAGTTGATCCATATAACTTATCTGGCTTTACATGTGAATCTCCTCATTCTTATGATGAGTCATTTGACTCCAACTATAAACTGTTCAAAAATCAGAATGGTGAAGTATTTGCTAGATATGTTGGCACTAACTGCAGGAACGGTTCCCCTATGAAGAAAATCTGGGTTCCCAAAAGCTGTGTTGAAAGTCTTCAAGTGAATGTCCTCATGACACCACCTGTGAAGAACAGGAACCCCAGATCAAATTCTTCATACAGATCAAATCCTTCACATGGATCAAATTCCTCAACTGGATCAAAGTCCTCATATGATTATCATCGTGCTAACAACTCTGTCTCGCAGGGTAGAGCTAAGGGCTATGAATATGTGCATTATTCTTCAAACCATTATGTTCATAAGTCCTCGAAGAATTACTCTGCTTATTCATATACATACCCTAACCCCTCTTATGCTAAGCGAAATGGTTTGGCATCTTTGCCACCTTTCTCACATGGTGCTCACAGGATGATGAACTCTTTGCCACCCCTCCAGATGTGGGTGGTGAAGAAAAAGAACTAATCTCTTCTGCAGGGTCAGGTCTCCAGACGTGCCTTAACGTCTGAAGAATTTGCTGGGGACCTGACAAAACTGCCTGAAAGGACGCAGGCAAATCATGATGAAATGAACTTTCATTTCACACGTCCTCATACTGCTATATCTGTTTACTGCTTGATGAAATTCATCTGATGAACTTGATATCATATTCTTCACTGATGAAGCATATGAGATTGTAAGCTGCACTAATTCATCTGCAGGATGATCAAACCAAAACCACTGAATGGGTCCTCGATAGTGGATGTACAAATCACATGACTGGTGACAAGAATCTATTGATGGATGCTCCCTTATCACCGTCACCTCTGAAGCATATCATCTTTGCTGACAAAGGCAAAAGTCAGGTATTGGGTCTTGGTAAGGTTGCTATCTCTAAGGATAAGCACATGGACAAAGTCATGCTTGTTGAGTCCTTAGGATACAATCTCATGTCAGTCTCAATGCTTTGTGATCTTGATATGGTTGTTGTCTTCGGCAAATATCGCTGTGTTGTGATTATGGAAGCTGACAATTCCAAAGTCTTCGAAGGCTTTAGGAGAGGAGATCTGTATATTGTTGATTTCTCTACAGGACCACAACCAGCCGTGTGTCTACTTGCAAAAGCTTCAGAAGGCTGGCTATGGCATCGACGACTTGGTCATGCAGGCATGAGGAATTTGAACACGCTTGCGAAGAAGAAGCATGTCATTGGCATTGAGAATGTCAAATTCCTCAAGGATCACTTATGTGGAGCTTGTGAAGCCGGAAAAATGACCAAGGCCAAGCATCCACCGAAGACTATCATGACCACTACCCGTCCATTCGAATTGCTTCACATGGACTTCTTCGGACCTAATCATTATTCAGCAGTCACTAATGATGCATCTCTATATGGTTTTGTCATTGTTGATGATTATTCTCGATATACATGGGTACACATTGTTACTTACAAACATGAAGTGCAGGAAGTCTTCAAACGATTTTCCTCGAGGGCTTCAACCAACTTTTGTGTGAAGATCAAGCATATCAGAAGTGACAATGGAACTGAGTTCAAGAATTCTGGTCTTGATGCCTATCTTGATGAACTTGGTATTACTCATGAGTTATCTGCTCCCTATACTCCTCAGCAGAATGGCGTCGTGGAGCGCAAGAACAGAACCCTTGTTGATATGGCTCGCACTATGCTTGATGAATACAAAACGCCTCAGCGTTTTTGGATTGATGCAATTGATACTGCCTGCCACATCATCAACAGAGTATATCTTCACAAATTCTTCAAGAAGACTGCCTATGAACTCCTCACTGACAAGAAACCCAATGTGAGTTATTTCAAAGTCTTCGGTGCTAAATGTTGGATTAGAGATCCTCACCACAACTCTAAATTTGCACCGAAAGCACATGAAGGTTTTATGCTTGGTTACGGAAAGGACTCGCACACCTACAGAGTCTTCAACATTGTTCTTCACAAGATTGTTGACACTGTAGATGTGCGGTTCGATGAAACTAATGGCTTGCAAAGAGAGCACCTACCTTCTGTGTTAGATGAACCAGCACCTGAGGATGCTATCAAGCTCAAGGCAACTGAGGATGTCATTCCGACTGAAGAATCTGCTGAAGAATTCATTCCTGTTCATGAAGAACGTTGAGCTGATACACCTGAAGAACATGATGAGGAAAATGGTGCTGAAGAAAATGCTAATCAAAATCCTCAGCGACAGCCAACTCATCCACGCATTGCAAAAGAAGTGCAAGTGGAGAAGATCATCGATGACATTAGCGCACCAGGTCCTCTCACACGCTCAAAAGCCTCACACTTATCTAACTTTTGTGGGCACTATGCTTTTGTCTCTATCTCAGAGCCCACTAAGGTAGATGAAGCATTTCTGGAGCCGGAGTGGATTCAGGCTATGCAAGAAGAATTACATCAGTTCGAGCTGAACAATGTCTGGGAATTGGTCAATCGCCCAGATCCTCGCAAGCATAACATCATTGGCACAAAGTGGATCTACCGCAACAAGCAAGATGAAAATGGCCTTGTGGTGAGGAATAAGGCACGACTAGTAGCTCAAGGCTACACACAGGTTGAAGGAATTGATTTCGATGAAACTTTTGCACCTGTTGCTAGACTTGAGGCTGTTCGCATTTTACTTGCCTATGCTAACCATCATGATATCATCTTATATCAAATGGATGTGAAAAGTGCATTCCTCAATGGTAAGCTTGAGGAAGAAGTATATGTTGCTCAACCCCCAGGTTTTGAAGATCCCAAGAATCCTGACAAAGTCTTCAGACTCAATAAGGCCCTCTATGGCCTCAAGCAAGCCCCTCGGGCGTGGTATGATACATTGAAGGAATTCTTCGTGAAGAATGGCTTCACACCCGGTTCACTCGACCCTACTCTTTTTACTAAATCATATGATGGTGAACTGTTTGTGTGCCAAATATATGTTGATGATATTATCTTTGGCTGTACTAACCAACGATATAGTGATGAATTTGCCTATATGATGAGTGAAGAATATCAAATGTCTATGATGGGAGAATTGAAATTCTTCTTAGGTCTTCAAATTCGTCAGCAGCGCAATGGCATATTCATATCTCAGGAGAAATACCTCAAAGATGTACTGAGGAAATTCGGCATGATTGCAAAGGCGTCAAAATTCATATGCCCACAAATGGCCATCTATGCACTGATGAAAGTGGTATTGACTTTGATCACAAGGTATACCGCTCCATGATTGGTTCTTTATTGTACTTATGTGCATCTAGGCCGGATATAATGCTTAGTGTTTGCATGTGTGCCCGATTTCAAGCTGCACCGAAGGAATCACACCATAAGGCTGTGAAGCATATTCTTCGATATCTAGCTCACACACCAACACTAGGATTATGGTACCCCAAGGGCTCTGCTTTTGATCTCATTGGATATTCTGACTCTGACTATGCTGGTGATCGTGTGGATCGCAAGTCAACATCTGGCACTTGTCATTTCCTCGGACGATCTTTGGCCTGTTGGTCCTCGAAGAAACAGAACTGTGTATCACTGTCTATTGCTGAAGCTGAATACATTGCTGCTGGCTCATGCTGTGCTCAACTGCTTTGGATGAAGCAAACCCTCAAGGACTATGGCGTCAACGTGAAGAATGTGCCTCTCCTCTGTGACAATGAGAGTGCCATCAAGATTGCTCACAACCTAGTTCAGCACTCGAAGACTAAGCACATCCAGATTCGTCATCATTTTCTTCGTGATCATGTGTTGAAGGGCGATATCTCCATCGAGCATGTGAAGACTGAAGAACAGCTAGCTGATATCTTCACTAAGCCCTTGGATGAGAAGAGATTTAGCAAGTTGCGGTGTGAGCTAAATATCTTAGAATCTTCGAATGTTCTTTGAAAAGGACACACATCCTAACCCTTATGCAGAATTGATGACTTAGATGTGCAACACATGAAGAAACGTTTTTCTTCAATCAATGAAGAATAACACTCTAAGTGTGAAGAAATTAATGAAGAATTTGATTCTCAGAACCCTACGACAATTGTACGCGGTGTCTAAAATCATCATTCTTATACGGTGGGTTACGCCACCACAAAAGTTGAAAATCTTCAATTTGAGTTTTTCCTCATTTTCGAAATTCTTCGGTTTTTCAAATTCTTCAACTTTGCAAAATCTTCAATGTTTCCGTCGTTTTTCTTCATTGGCTATATATATATATATATATATATATATATATATATATATATATGTGAGTTTATATCCTCTACAACATTCACTTATTGTTATTTCTTCAAGTTGCGATTTCTGCTAAGTGAATGTGATCGGACCCTTCCCCCTCTATGCTATACTCAACCCAATCTATTCACAAATTCTTCATGTGCGTTCTGATTGAAACTCGTTCAAAGTCTTCACTGTGTCCTTGTCAGCTGAAGAAATTGCGAACGAAATTTTTAAAACAAATCTTATCCAGATTTTCGGTTTTACCGCTCAAACCGTTCCGCATCCCACGATACATTAGTTTATTCACCCACAATCTTACACGATCTCATCTGCACAGTACGTGGGTGACACATGTCGCGTGAAGAAGAAAGGGCAGGGGCATGTTCGTCCCAAAATCTTCGGGCGAATAGTTTTTACCGTGGCTATAAATACCCCTCTCCCTTCCTTACTTCATTTACTCCGCTCGGTCGCTGTCTCTCGCTCGAGCTCTCCTCAAACCCTAGCGCCGCCGCTACTCCATCGCCGTCGGTGAGGAAGAGCTTCACTGCCTCGACCTCGTCGCCGTCGTACTCGCGCCGGCTGCGGAAATCTTCACTCCGCCGCCGCCGTAGCTGTCTCCCTCTGCCAAGTTAGGGCATGGGAGATCTAACGTGACGAACTTCACCACGGTTCATCTCTGTTCGTCGTGTTCTTCAGTTCGGGTAATTAAAAGTCACTTTTATTACTCGCTTTGATTCTCAAACCTTTCTGAAAATCTTCAAAGGTGTTTTATTCTTCAAATCTTCACATATGAACACCTCACACACTGTATGCTCTTGATTTATCTCTCTAAGCACTCATTTCTTCAAGATTCCTCAATTGTGCGGATTTTCAATCTGTACAACTCTGGAACCTAAGACAAAACGCTTAGTGAAATTCCTCAAGGCTCAACTGGTCAAATTCCTCAAAACTTGTCTTTTTTTCCGAAAAATCTTCTGAGAACGCATATGACCTCTCCAAATTCCTCGCACCTACACTCTGTTCAAAGGTACTCATGTCCGCTGCTGAATCACTAGGTTCTCATCAACTTAACTCATTTGCAGCGTTCCTCGAAGAAAAACTGCATACTTCTTCAGAGTGTTCTATTGTTCAAATTCCTCATCTGAAGAAAATGGCAGAAGGCAAGAGACCGCAGAAGGGAGGAAAGAAACCGGAGGTCATGACTGCCTTTGAGATCCCTGATGAAATATACAAAGATTATTGCACACCTGATGAAGCCAAGTTTGGCAAGGAGAACAAAAATCAGCGCAAAGTGCGCATCCAGAGGATAGAACGAAGATGGGCATGAGAATGGAGGGAATATCGCTATGTTACTCCAAAGTACATGAAGAAATTCGCCTTAAACCCTCCATGCCCAAGAGCTCCATTGGCACCTGGCCAAGTCGCTGATCCCACCAGCATCAAGCGTGGTGAAGACTTTCCTGAAGAATGGTCCAGGCGCCAAGCCAAATTGGCAAGACAGGCCAAGGAGGCAGTGAGGAAATTCAATGAGGATTCTGCAGCTGCTGCTGCCGCTGAGACCTCGGTCAAGCCGAGGAAATAAATGCCGAAGAAGCCTGCTCGCAAGCCAAGTGCTTCACCATCAGCGCCCTCACGGCCCAGTTCCTCAGCCGCGCCCTCACGGCAAATTCCTCAGACTACTGCTGCTCCATCAAAATCCTCAGCAGCTCCCTCCAAGTCCTCAACTCCAGTGCATCTGGCTACCTGTCAAAGGACTCAGGGTTTCTCGATTGCTTCTGGTGTCTCAGCAAGTTCCTCAGCTGCACCAATGTCCTCATCAGGCCCCACTCTGCTGAAGACAAAAGCAACAGCTGGACGCGGTCCTCGGCCAAGTCCTAGAAAGAAACAGGTTGCCTTCAACGTGCCCTCTGATGACGAAGCTTCTGATGAAGAACTTGCAGAAATCATCAGAGACAGACTAACTAAGGCCGCTAGAGCCAAAGGAACAACTGTGCCTCTGCTTTTGGATCCGAAGAAGATCCTTGACTTCATCGACTTATGGCATCAGGATCCAAACACTCCCATGCCCGATCTGCCTCTGACTCCTGGTCAAAGTCATATGCTGAGCCATTTCATCGCTGAAGACAAATGGAAATTTGAAAAGGCTCGTGAGATAAAGAGAGCACAAGCCAGAAAGGAGAAGCTTCTGAAGAAGAACATCGTCAACCTGACTCCTGAAGAACTTCTCAAAGCTCAGTCTGAAATCCAAGCCCTCAGCAAGGATTTCGATGCTTACAATGCTGATTGGCAAGGAGCCAAGGTGAGATTCGTCAATTTGACGAAGAAAATGACAACTGTTGCAGCCCCATCGCAACAATAAAATCCTCAGGCTGCAGACTCTGCTCAGCCTGCTGAAGAACATGCCAGCACTGCTGATGACTTTCAGCCTGCTGATGAGAATACAAGTTCCAGGGCTGATGACTCCATTCCAGTCGCTGAAGAAATTCCCAGGGCATCCACTAGTGGTGCGCCTGAAGAAACTGAAGAGATCAGGGCAACTACACCAGTTGCGCCTGAAGAAACTGAACCACAGTCCTCAGCTCCTCCTGCGCCAACACCAACTCCAATTCTTCCTTCTGCTTATGAAGTGAAGAAGACAAAGGCTGCAGAGCGAGCTGCAGTGAAGAAGAGGAAGGCATCAGCTGCGTCAAATTCTTCGGCTGCAAAGAAAATGAAGCCAATGACCAGCTCGCTTGAAAATCCTATTGATGCCGTTCCCATTTCCTCCATGTCGTCTAAGGAAATTGTTCCTTATGGAGAAGACTACAAGATCCCAAGCGGATCTGATGAAGAAAATCAATCTGTTGCTACCTCAGAACAGTTTGATGAAGAAATTGAAGTGGAAAAATTCCCTTCACCGCCAGTCGTTTCCTCACCCATGCCTCAGTTCACAGCTGAAGAGGCTGGTGTTGAGGAAATTGAAAAAGAAGATGAAGACGTGGATATTGGATGCACTACACCAGTGATGAACGATGACTTTTGGGAAAGTCAGCATCCAAATACTCCTCTCTTCACTCCAATTCAACAAATTCCTCAGTCCCCGGCTACAACTGTTCAAATGGGCTCTAAAGAAACTCATCCCACATCGTCTGTTCATGAAGAAATTCCAGCCGCTATTGCTGAAGAACCTGCTGCTGTTCAAATGGGCTCTGAAGCAAAAATTCAAGGCTGAAGACTTCTTTTCTGAGCATGTGTTCTTCACTGATTACAATCCATATGACTCTGCTCGCATAAGGAAAAGACGCTTCTGGACTGCTACTCAAGCCAACTTCTATTCCTCAGTGCTCTTTGACAAGGACAAAATCTTCGATCATGAGCATATTCCTCATGTGGATATGGAATCTCTGCCGTGCTTCGAGCCAGTCCTCAGAGTTATTCACGATGCAGGGCTACTGAACTTCTGCACTGATATCTGTGATTGGAATGAAGAACTCATTCTTCAGTTCTATGCCACTTTGCATATCACCGGAGATGCTCAAGATGTCAATTCATGGGTGCTGGATTGGATGACAGAAAACACTCACTACAAGGCACCAGCAACTGAATTGCTTCATGTCCTCCCTCTTGATCCTTCCCATGAAAGTGCACGTTGCATCTACAATGACCGCGAACTGACTGATCATTATATGCAAGTGCTCATGAAGCCTTTGAAGCCAGGGCAGGCCCCTCGAACCAAATTCCTCGTCAAGGAACTGCTGTATGTGCCTCGGACTGTCTATCGAATCCTGACGAAGACAATGAGTCCCATCAAAGGCCACGACTCAAATGATGAAGATGTTGTTGGCATCATGAAGAACATGCTTTTCAACATCATTCATGGCGTTCCCGTCAACTTCCATGATTTCTTCATCAGGACTCTGGCTAATGTTGCAATGTCACCTTTTGAGCTGAAGCCCTATGCGCCTTGGATTATGAGATTCATAAGGGCACGATCTTCACTGAATTACAAGGCTGACACTCTGAACCATGGTAGCTACTTGCCGCCCATTGAAGTCCTCAAGCGACCAGTTTCATCATCTGATGATAAGGGCAAGGCAGCTGCTGTGATTGATGAAGGCACTCGTCCATTGGATGGTCAATTCCGTCTAGCTACTTCTTACTCCACCAATGACGATTCTGCAACACATGACACTGCCGCAAATACCTCAGCTAAGCAAAAGCCTCAAGCAACTGCACCCAGGGTGATGACTGACCGTGAGTTACTCCTCAGTCTTCATCAGAAGGTTGAACGCAATCAGAAATGGGTGAAGCGTCAATTTGTTGCAATTCTTCACAACATGACCTCAACACATAATGCAGTGAAGAAAAATCAGTATTACCTTCATGAAACCCTCAACCGCACCTGGGCTGTTCTCACGCATGTATATTCCACGGAAGAATTGAAGACTATGGGTCTCCAGGAAGCATTTGACTGGTCTGCACCACCTCCGAAGAAATTCAAGAGAGTCAAAGTTCCTGATCTGGTGGCCAGTTCTTATTCTTCATCACGTGAAACTGATGAACATGAAGATTTGGACGACACTGCGGCAGGCCCTACTTCAACAACCAACCCCGACAATGCTGGCGCTCCTCCATCGACTTGAAAATCTTCAGGGGCGTTAGTCCTCAGTTTCGATCCTTTTGGTCATTTGATGACAAAGGGGGAGAAATCTGAGTTAGTCTTCAAGCGGGTTTATATTAAGGGCATTTTATTAAGTTACAACTCTCGTTCTTCCGAAACTTTTATTGGATCGAGTTGTAATCTTAAATCCGATGGTGCCTTGATACTTTTGGTCGTGCTCTGATGCTTTTGATGCACTGAGCTCTGAAACTTTTGATGTGATATTCCGCATGCTTATTCCTTGTCAATATTATTGCATGCATGCTGAATCTCATCAGGCACCATATTTCATCATGCATTTCAAATTCTTCATACTATATATCAAATGTGTGTATGAATTACAAGATATAGGGGGAGATCTCCATGATTCGATTCTTCAAATGTGCATTGCCCCAAAAGCAATTTCCTCACTATGCACATCTTCAGGGGGAGTTCTTCTATATCTTGCAATCAAATTCCTCAATATCAGTATTTACACTTCATATGTTTATCCCCGTTGAGAACTTAACCTATGTTGTCATCAATCACCAAAAAGGGGGAGATTGTAAGTGCATCTAGTGCCCCTTAGTGATTTTGATGTATTGAAGACTTATAGGTTAAGTAACTGATGCGTTTGTGAGTGTACATAGGTCTATAAGTCTATGAGGAGTTTGATATTTACAGAGAAAGTCGACCCCTAAAAATGAAGTTCTTCAACTGAAGACTTTGATATTCTGAAGACTTTCTGAAGACTTTGAAAGTGAAGAAATTGGTGTGACCTTGAAGACTTGATATTCATTCGAGGAATATGAAGCATGAAGACTTTTGTTTTCGTAGTTTCATTTTCTCTTTCTTGAGTCATAGGAAACACCGTACTGTTAAAGGGGGTCGAGGAAATACTAAGGAAAAAATTTCCATGTGATGCTCAACTCAAAATCCTACACCTACCAATCCCTTCGAGTGAAGCCATTGGAAATCTCATACAGTTCAGTCAAATTCGTCAGTGACAGAGACGCAGTTCTTCTGTTCACTGAGGACTTTGCTCTGACTGAGGAGTTAGGAATTCGCCAGTGCGAATTACCTACGCAGTGAGGAACATGATAGCCCTGAGGAATTTGAGAGTCAAATTTCCGACCGTTGCTGTGCTGTGCGCCGACTGTCCCAAAATATCTTATCCACCTAACGGTCATATCATTGAAGGGCATTTATGTCTTATCATGTCGGGCTGCTCCCTAGGCTATAAATAGCCGCCCCCTACAACCACTAGCTAGTTGGCTGCTCAGAGAGATCTTGACACTTGTCATCTGAGAGCAACCCATCCTCCGAGGACTTTGAGCGAAAATCATCAAGTGAGGAAAATCCCAAAACCAAACCCCCACAAACCCAAAGTGATTGAGCATCACTGAAGAAATTGATCCTGCGTGGATCCGACGCTTGTTACCTTTGAAGACTGTGCTTCTTCCAGACGGTTAGGCGTCAAGGTCTAGAGCATCCAAGAGGAATTGTGGATCGCCGAGTGACCAAGTCTGTGAAGGTTTGGAAGTCACCTGAAGACTTACCACGAGTGATTGGACGAGGCCTGCGTGGTCTTAGTTCAAGGAGAATACGGTGAGGACTGGGTGTCCTGAGTTGCGGCTCAGAGACTGGGTGTCCGGGACTGTGTGTCCTCGAGTTTAAATACTCAGCCGCTCCAACCAGACGTACAACTGAGACAGCAGTTGGAACTGGTTTACCAAATCATTGTCTTCACCAACTAACTGGTTATATTTCCTCAACTCTTTCATTTCCTCATTACTGTGTTAAATGCTGTTCATATCTGTGTTTGAAGACTTTGACTGAAGACTTTCACAAATTCCTCAGTTCAATTTCTTCAGTCTGATTGTCTTCATCTTGTTATCCTGTGTTTACGCTTTCTGTACTCTGTGTTAGTCTTCATTTCATCATGATGACCATGTTTGTATCCTGTTATGTTTACTTCTGAGTACTTATTCCGCAGCAAGTAGTTCTTCGCTAAGGAATTTCCTCACCAGCAAATTCCTCAGTGAAGAATTCAGAAAAATTGCCTATTCACCCCCCCTCTAGTCGATATAACGCACTTTCAGTCTGACGAACGCGCCTGCCTATTTCATGAACATGATGAACAAAGTATTTATGGAGTTTCTGGATAAGTTCATCGTGGTGTTCATTGATGATATTTTGGTCTACTCAAAGAACGAAGAGGAGCATAAGGAGCACTTGCGTTTGGTATTGGAGAAGCTCAGAGAACATCAGTTATATGCCAAGTTCAGCAAATGTGAATTTTTGTTGAAGGAAGTTGGATTCCTCGGACATGTTATATCCGGAGAGGGTATAGCAGTAGACCCCACCAAGGTTGTCACCATGACAAATTGGGTAGCACCAACGACAGTTGGAGAGATCCGGAGTTTCCTTGGACTGGCAGGATACTACCAGAGATTCATTGAAAAAATTTCAAAGATTGCAAAGCCCATGATGGAGTTTTTGAAGAAGGATACCAAGTTCAACTGGACTGAGGAATGTGAGGCCAGTTTCCAAGAATTGAAGAAACGTTTGGTTACCTCGCCAGTGTTGATTCTGCCAGATTAGAGTAAGGATTACGATGTGTATTGTGATGCTTCACGTCGAGGACTTGGAGCAGTGCTTATGCAGGAGGGAAGAGTTGTTTCGTATGCGTCACGACAGCTTAAAATTCATGAGTTGAATTATGCCACAGATGATTTGGAGTTAGCAGCCGTAGTGCATGCGTCGAAAACTTGGAGACATTTCCTTATCGGAAATCATTGTGATGTGTACACGGATCACAAGAGTTTGAAGTACATTTTCACGCAGAAGGAGTTGAATATCAAGCAAAGGAGATGGTTGGAGCTCATCAAGGATGATGACATGAGATTGCAGTACCACCCCGGGAAGGCTAACGTAGTAGCCGACGCGCTGAGCCGTAAGAGCCATGTCAATACACTCATGACCGTGGGGTTGCCAAAGGAGTTAGCCGAGGACCTTTGCGAACTATGTTTGGAGATAGTTCCGAGAGGCTATGTAGCAGCATTGGAAATTCCGTCTACCTTGATGGATAAGATCAGAGAAGCTCAGAAGACCGACAAGGAAATTGCTGAGGTAAAGGAGAAGATGAGCAAAGGAAAAGCTAAGGGATTTCATGAGGATGAGCATGATACCTTATGGTTTGAAGACCGTGTTTATGTGCCTAATGACCCGGAGATCAGGAAGTTGATTTTGCAAGAGGCTCATGATTCGCCGTATTCGATTCACCCAGGAAATACCAAGATGTATTTGGATTTGAAGGAGACTTTCTGGTGGACCGGAATGAAGAAGGATATTGCGGAATATGTAGCAGTTTGTGATGTATGTCAGAGAGTAAAGGCAGAGCATCAGAAGCCGGCAGGATTGCTACAACCATTGCCGATACCCGAATGGAAGTGGGATAAGGCATGGATTTTATCATAGGATTGCCCAGAACTCGTTCAGGCTATGACTCTATTTGGGTTGTAGTCGATCGTTTGACGAAGGTAGCTCATTTCATTCCAGTAAAGACCACTTACACCAGTGCTAAGTTGGCGAAGATATACATGACCAGGATCGTGTGTCTGCATGGAGTTCCCAGGAGCATTGTATCAGTTAGAGGAACCCAGTTTACCTCAAAGTTCTGGAATCAGTTGCATGAAACTTTGGGTACCAGGCTAGAGTTCAGTATAGCTTTTCATCCGCAGACAGATGGACAAACCGAGAGAGTCAATCAAATTTTGGAGGATATGTTGAGGGCTTGTGCTCTAGATTACGGATCTAGTTGGGACAACAATTTTCCATATGCAGAGTTCTCTTACAACAACAGTTATCAATCCAGTTTGAAGATGGCCCCTTTCGAAGCATTATACGGAAGGAGGTGCAGGACCCCGTTGTCTTGGGACAAAGTTGGAGACCGCCAGTTGTTTGGACCGGATTTGATTAAGGAGTCTGAACGGAAAGTGAAGTTGATTCACGACAGGCTCAAGGTAGCCCAGTCCAGGAAGAAAACCTATGCAGATTCAAAATGCAAGGAGACAGTTTATGAAGTCGGAGATAGAGTCTATCTTCGTGTATCTCCACTTCGAGGAGTTAAGCGTTTTGGAGTCAAGGGAAAGTTAGCACCACATTTTGTGGGACCATACAAAGTTTTGGAGCGTATGGGAGAAGTTGCTTACAAGTTGGAATTGCCCGAGGGATTGTCAGGAGTTCACGATGTGTTCCACGTTTCCCAGTTGAAGAAGTGCCATGCAGAGATGACTGATATACCGCTAAGAGATACCGTGCCACTAGAGGCGATTGAAAGGATCGATATGGTTGACTAGAGGGGGGTGAATAGGCAACTAACAATTTTTAAGCTGTTGTCTAGATATGCAACTATGTGAGCAACCTATATGATGCAATAACAGCTAGCACAAAAGTAAGCACGGGATACAACACAAATAAGCTTGCACAAGTAAAGGCACGAGATAACCAAGAGTGGAGCCGGTGGAGACGAGGATGTGTTACCGAAGTTCCTTCCTTTTAAAGGGAAGCACGTCTCCGTTAGAGCGGTGTGGAGGCACAATGCTCCCCAAGAAGCCACTAGGGCCACCGTATTCTCCTCACGCCCTCACACAATGTGAGATGCCGTGAATCCTTTATTGGTGCCCTTGAAGGCGGCGACCGAACCTTTACAAACAAGGTTGGGGCAATCTCCACAACTTAATTGGAGGCCCCCAACAACACCACGAAGCTTCACCACAATGGACTTTGGCTCCGAGGTGACCTCAACCGTCTAGGGTGCTCAAACACCCAAGAGTAACAAGATTTGCTAGGGATTAGTGGGGGAATCAAATTTCTCTTGGTGGAAGTGTAGATCGGGGCCTTCTCAACCAATCCCGAGCAAATCAACAAGTTTGATTGGCTAGGGAGAGAGATCGGGCGAAAATGGAGCTTGGAGCAACAATGGAGCTTTGGGGGGAAGAGGTAGGTCAACATTGGGGAAGAAGACCTCTTTATATAGTGGGGAAACAATCCAACCGTTACCCCCCAAGTAGCCACGCATAGAGCGGTACTACCGCTTGGGCAGGGCGGTACTACCGCTGAGCCAGCGGTACTACCGTTCCCTCCCAGCGGTATTGTCGCGCTCACGATGGTAGCAGGGACCTGGGCCTAGAGCGGTACTACCGCTGGAGTACGGGCGGTACTACCACCGCTACTGCCGCTACTAGTACTGCAAAACCCGACACGAAAAACAGTGGTCTCGAGTCGAGGCGGTAGTAGCCCGGAACCACAGCGGTACTACGGCCGAAGACAGCAAGCGGTACTACCGCTTGGGGAGCGGTACTACCGCTTGACATGCTTCGGCGGTACTACCGCTGGGACAGGTCAAGGCAGGCAAGGAGAGGAAAGGTAGCTCCAATGAAGCGGAAAGGAACGTCGGGTGTGATAAGGATATGTACGTGTTGATTCCACCCTAGCCTTACCAAAGCGGATCCCCTCTTGATAGTACGGTGACTCCTACGAAACTAGTCCACCAACAGAGAAACGAAGGAGCTACACCATATTGAATAAAAACACCGAGGGGATGGAATCGTCTCGTGCCAAAGGATGAATCTCTGTAAAACTCAACGCACACGATTAGTCCGCAAAAGCATTGTCATCAATCACCAAAACACCTTAGGGATAAATATGCCCTTACAATCTCCCCCTTTTTGGTGGATTGATGACAATACGGGATTTGCACAAACGGGGAAAGCCATAGGACATGCACAAAACCCCACCGTCCCAAAATGTAGATGGGCTCCCCCTAGATGTGTGCTATCTAGTAAGTACTTTGGACTGCACGGCACACATGCTAGGATCAACGCTCCCCCTACATTTTAGAGACCAACAACCCAAGCAGGGTATATGAGAGAAAAATAAATAACAGGATAGGCATGCAACTCATAAGCTAGATAGACATAGATAAAGATAATCTAAAGATAAGGTAGCATATGTCTCACACCATATGTCTGGAACTTAGGTCTCACTGACAAAACCAAATAAAGCAAACGGCGAGAAAACACAAACACATCACACAGAAGACGGAAGACACAAATCCCTAAACTCTCTCCCCCTTTGGCATCGAGACACCACAAAGGAGAGGGAGTGTTGCTACTGCTCCAGGTGATAGCAAGTGAGGGACTCAAATATCAGATCTCAGCGGGATCGTCTTCGCCACCGTCGTCGGTCGGGAACTGCTCGGCATCAGAATCTGTCCACGGGCAGTGCTGCTGAATCCACTCCTCCTCCTCAGTAAGCTGGTCCTCAGATCCACTGATAACTGTGGCACCCAACTGACGCATGAGCTCCTTGTGACGACCTCGGGCCTTCTTCTCAGCCACATGAGTCATGTATTGACCGTGAGACTCCAAGCAGAACAACTTCTTCACCCAAGAGGGCTCTACCCCAGAAGGCTCATAGTCATCATCATCCTCAGCCTCGGCCTCCTCCTCGGTCTCCATGGCAGCAGCAGACGAAGCACCTCCAGATTTAGGGACCTGAGTGCCCCAGTTGTCCTTCTTCCTCAGACGCTTGATCTCATGAGAGACCAACTCTCCAGTCTCTAGCATCACCTTGGGATAGACATGATCCCAAACCTTCTCAATAAGCAGCATGATGAACGGACCATAAATCGGGCACTTACGCTCGGAGATAGCAGATAAGAGCTCAGACCACATAACATGAGAGATATCCAGGGACTCGCCAGTGTTTTCTTCCTTCTCGCGCTGGCAGAAGAGAAGCATGTCCACGAGATAAGAATGAACCATATCTAGATTCCCGATGCGAGGGAAAAGAGTCTCACGGAAGACACGGTGAAGAATGTCCAGAAAGGCAGGCAGCTCATACATTTCCTTCTTCGTCTCAGGGTTGATCTTCAGAGTGCAGTAGGGCCAGAGTGCTTGCTTGTGAGTGGAGGTGGTGTTGCGGTGTGGGCGAAAGCCGACAGGAGACACAAGCCCGTGCTCTTCCACCCCAATCAACTCCATGAACGCCTTCCACTTGACAGAAAGTAACTTGCCATTGGTCATCCAAGTCAGTGTCCTGTCCTCATCAGTCCCGAGATGAACCGTGGCATAGAATTGGGCCACAATATCTGTCGGGGAACGTTGCATAAAATAAAAAATTTCCTACATTCACCAAGATCAATCTATGAGTTCATCCAGCAATGAGAGAGGGGAGTGCATCTACATACCCTTGTAGATCGCGCGCAGAAGCGTTCAAGAGAACGGGGTTGAGGGAGTCGTTCACGTCGTGATACAAATCACCGGAGATCCTAGCGCCGAACGGACGGCACCTCCGCGTTCAACACACGTACGGTCAGCGTGACGTCTCCTCCTTCTTGATCCAGCAAGGGGGAAGGAGAGGTTGATGAAGATCCAGCAGCACGACGGCGTGGTGGTGGATGCAGCAGAGTTCCGGTAGGGCTGCGCCAAGCAACTACGGGAGGAGGAGGTGTAGCAAGGGGAGAGGGAGGCGCCAAGACTTCAGGGTGCGGCTGCCCTCCCCCCTCCTTTATATAGGCCCCCAAGGGGGGGGTGCCGGCCCTGGAGATGAGATCTCCCAAGGGGGGCGGCGGCCAGGGGGTGGAGTGCCCCCCAAGGCAAGTGGAGGCGCCCCCCACCCTAGGGTTTCCAACCCTAGGCGCAGGGGGCCCAAAGGGGGGGTGCACCAACCCACCAGGGGCTGGTCCCCTCCTCACTTCAGCCCACGGGGCCCTCCGGGATAGGTGGCCCCACCCGGTGGACCCCCGGGACCCTTCCGGTGGTCCCGGTACAATACCGGTGACCCCCGAAATTCTCCCGATGGCCGAAACAGCACTTCCTATATATAATTCTTCACCTCCGGACCATTTCCGAACTCCTCGTGACGTCCGGGATGTCATCCAGGACTCCGAACAACTTTCGGTTTGCTGCATACTAATATCTCTACAACCCTAGCGTCACCGAACCTTAAGTGTGTAGACCCTACGGGTTCGGGAGATATGCAGACATGACCGAGACGCCTCTCCGGTCAATAACCAACAACGGGATCTGGATACCCATATTTTCTCCCACATACTCCTCGATGATCTCATCGGATGAACCACGATGTCGAGGATTCAGTTAACCCCGTATTCAATTCCCTTTGTCATTTGGTACGTTACTTGCCCGAGACTCGATCGTCGGTATCCCAATACCTCGTTTAGTCTCGTTACCGGCAAGTCACTTTACTCGTACCGTAATGCATGATCTCGTGACCTGACACTTGCTCACATTGAGCTCATTATGATGATGCATTACCGAGTGGGCCCAGAGATACCTCTCTGTCATACGGAGTGACAAATCCCAGTCTCGATTCGTGCCAACCCAACAGACACTTTCGGAGATACCCGTAGTGCACCTTTATAGCCACCCAGTTACGTTGTGACGTTTGGTACACCCAAAGCACTCCTACGGTATCCGGGAGTTGCACAATCTCATGGTCTAAGGAAATGATACTTGACATTTGGAAAAGCTCTAGCTAAACGAACTACACAATCTTTGAGATATGCTTAGAATTTGGTCTTGTCCATCACATCATTCTCCTAATGATGTGATCCCGTTATTATGACATCCAATGCCCATACTCAGGAAACCATGACTATCTGTTGATCAACGAGCTAGTCTACTAGAGGCTCACTAGGGACTTGTTGTGGTCTATCTATTCACACATGTATTACGATTTCCTGATAACACAGTTATAGCATGAATAATAGACAATTATCATGAACACAGAAATATAATAATAACCATTTATTATTGCCTCTAGGGCATATTTCCAACAGTCTCCCACTTGCACTAGAGTCAATAATCTAGTTACATTGTGATGAATCGAACACCCATTGCGTTCTGGTGTTGATCTTGTTTTGCCCTAGGGAGAGGTTTAGTCAACGGATCTGCTACATTCAGTTCTGTATGTACTTCACAAATATCTATATCTCCATCTTGAACATTTTCACGGATGGAGTTGAAGCGACGCTTGATGTGCCTGGTCTTCTTGTGAAACCTGGGCTCCTTGGCAAGTGCAATAGCTCCAGTGTTGTCACAGAAGAGTGTAATCGGCCCCGACGCATTGGGTATGACTCCTAGGTCGGTGATGAACTCCTTCACCCAGATTGCTTCATGCGCTGCCTCCGAGGCTGCCATGTACTCCGCTTCACATGTAGATCCCGCCACGAGGCTCTGCTTGCAACTGCACCAGCTTACTGCCCCACCATTCAAAATATACATGTATCCGGTTTGTGACTTAGAGTCATCCAGATCTATGTCGAAGCTAGCGTCGACGTAACCCTTTACGACGAGCTCTTCGTCACCTCATATACGAGAAACATGTCCTTAGTTCTTTTCAGGTACTTAAGGATGTTCTTGACCGCTGTCCAGTGTTCCTTGCCGGGATTACTTTGGTACCTTCCTACCAAACTTACGGCAAGGTTTATATCAGGTCTGGTACAGGTCATGGCATACATGATAGACCCTATGGCTGAGGCATAGGGGATGACACTCATCTCTTCTTTATCTTCTGCAGTGGTCGGGCATTGAGCCGAGCTCAATTTCACACCTTGCAACACAGGCAAGAACCCCTTCTTGGACTGATCCATATTGAACTTCTTCAATATCTTATCAAGGTATGTGCTTTGTGAAAGACCTAAGAGGCGTCTCGATCTATCTCTATAGATTTTGATGCCTAATATGTAAGCAGCTTCTCCAAGGTCCTTCATTGAAAAACACTTATTCAAGTAGGCCTTTATGCTGTCCAAAAGTTCTATATCATTTCCCATCAAAAGTATATCATCCACATATAATATGAGAAATGCTACGGAGCTCCCACTCACTTTCTTGTAAACGCAGGCTTCTCCATAAGTCTGCATAAACCCAAACACTTTAATCATCTCATTAAAGCGAATGTTCCAACTCCGAGATGCTTGCACCAGCCCATAAATGGATCGCTGGAGCTTGCATACCTTGTTAGAATTCTTAGGGTCGACAAAACCTTTTGGCTGCATCATATACAGTTCTTCCTTAAGGTGACCTGTCGGTGTCAAAACCGGCGGATCTCGGGTAGGGGGTCCCGAACTGTGCGTCTAGGCGGATGGTAACAAGAGACGAGGGACACGATGTTTTACCCAGGTTCGGGCCCTCTCGATGGAGGTAAAACCCTACGTCCTGCTTGATTAATATTGATGATATGGGTAGTACAAGAGTGGATCTACCACGAGATCAAGGAGGCTAAACCCTAAAGCTAGCCTATGGTATGACTGTTGTAATGTATGTTGTGTCCTACGGACTAAAGCCCTCCGGTTTATATAGACACCGGAGGAGGCTAGGGTTACACAGAGTCGGTTACAATGGTAGGAGATCTACTTATCCGTATCGCCAAGCTTGCCTTCCACGCCAAGGAAAGTCCCATCCGGACACGGGACGGAGTCTTCAATCTTGTATCTTCGTAGTCTTGGAGTCCGGCGGACGATGATAGTCCGGCTGTCCGGAGACCCCCTAGTCCAGGACTCCCTCAGTAGCCCCCGAACCAGGCTTCAATGACGATAAGTCCAGCGCGTATATAGTCTTCGGCGTTGCAAGGCGGGTTCTCCCTTCAAGTTCCATGTACCTGCCGAACAGTGTCCGGCTTCATCATAAATACTGTGTTTCTCGGCTTCTACGCCCAATAATGGCCTTTTTCCACGCATCGCACGAATGCGAAAAGCCAGGGTGTCTTTTATGTTTCACCCCCTAGTCGTGCGAGTCATCCGCCTACAAAAGAGGCAAAAATCCAGATCCAAACCACACCATCTTCCTCCCGCGAATACTTCATCGGAGTGCCTTTGACCTAAAAATCCATTCCATCATGGACCGTCGACGCGGCTCCTCTTCTCGCGCTCCCAGCCCACCGCCAGGGGATTGGAGGAGGTGCTCTGTTCCGCACAACGAGCTAGTGAAGCTCCAAGCGGGGGGATATCTCCCTCCGGCCTTCATGGTCCCGGTTCGAGCCGGGCTGGTCACTTATCAAGGTGGGAGGCAAGCGGAGGCTACCCCAAGCCCCAATAAAGGGGAGCGAGTGTGCTTCGTCCCTTATTTGATAAGGGGACTCGGATTCCCGATACATCCGTTCCTCCGCGGGCTCCTGGAGTTCTACGGACTCCAGCTCCACCACCTCATGCCCGCCTCTGTCCTGCATATCGCGGGCTACGTAGCTCTTTGCGAGCTATTCCTGGGCATTGAGCCCCATTTTGCATTGTGGAAGAGGCTGTTCTGCCTCGTACCCCGTTCTCACGAGGGGTCCATATATCAAGTGGGCGGCGCCGAAATATGGCGCATCGCCGGGACCGGATACCCATCCGGTACTCCCAAGAAGGCGTCCGAAGACTGGCCTTCAGAGTGGTTTTACATAGGAGACGCTCCGCTGCCGGACCCAGTCCGGATTGGCCTCCCGGAGTTTAGTGTTGCTCCTTTGAAGAAACGCCTCAGCTGGCGCCCACGGAGCCCCCGATTGGAGGAAGACAAGAGCGTCCATTACTTGATGGGCCGAATAAGATTACTGGCCCATTCCGGGTTGACCATGATTGGAGTCATGGCGATATGCATCATGCGGGGGGTACAGCCATTGCAATATAGAGGCCACCCCATGTGGGATTTCAACGGGGAAGACGATGCTACCCGTCATGGCCGCAAAGGGCCGGATTCGACCGAGGATCTGGTGAAGATCCTGTCCAACCTGTACAAGGGGGAGAAGGAGGACTTCCTTCAAACGAACCCTTTGAATGGGTTTTCCATGAACAACCCTAGAGGCTAGGTAAGTGAACACTTTTAAGGGCTCAATCCATGCTTTCGAAGTTTAGGCTTCTTACATTATGTCTTCGGCGCAGGATCTACGCCGGACTGTGGAGGACATGGTAAGTCCCGCTCTGCAAACCGAGGATCCAGGAAGATCCCTGGATCCGGCCTCCGAAGAGGATCCGGACATCAAGGTGGAGCTGATCGACGGGGTGTTTCACCAGCTCAGCATGGATAATGCTTTGGTCGCCATTACGGCGGACTACCCCGGACTGTATCCGGCTTCCCAGGTGACTGTGACCGTGGTCCGGACACCATTATCTCTTCCTTGCCCATTTCTGACCTTCGCGAACGATGGTGTTTTACAGGAAACGCCTTCAGGGCGGGAAGCCGAGCCCGCGGCGGCTGACCAACAAAGGTCAGTCCGGACCAGCAGGCGAAAGAGGAGCGCGGCACGGACTGAAACGTCGCCGCAAAGGTATAGCTCGTATTTGTATTTTCAGAGCAACGTTCCTAGGAAGCGTCTGAGTGGTCATGATCTTTATAGGAGGAAAAGCGCTCGCCGGACTGTGGGCGCGGAAGTTGCCGATCCAACCTAAACCGGCCAGGCTCCAGCGCCCGGCCTGGAGGGGGAGGCAAGCGCAAGACGCGGGCCAGATCCTCCTCCAACGGAGGACACCGACAGACTGTCCGCCACCAAGTCTGAGGTGGAGAGCGCCATGAACCATAGGCGCCGCCGGACAGTGTTTCGTGAAGCGTGCTTCTCCCCTGAGGCATTGGACGCCTTTAACGCAGGGGACGCGCACCTCCGTGCCGCTCAAGATGGTTTTACCAGAGCCACGGAGCAGTATGTGAAAGACATACGGGTAAGGGAATTTTAATGGTTATATATACCAGTAGCCCCCGAGACTTAAAGTAGTTATGTTAACTGATTTAAGGATCATTTGAAACGCAGGCTCTTACTGAGAAGAATGCCCAGCTGTCTCAGGAGCTGCAAGAATGCAAGGCCCAACTTGAGGCCGCACTTGCTGCGGCAGGGGGAGACGCAGAGACCCCTCCTGGTAACACATTTTTATGAATAAATATAAGCGCTGTGCGGCGTGCGCGTAGGTCTAATAGTGACATTGCAGGTGCCGCCGGACAAGATCCGGACAGGAAAGAATTACTGCGCCAGCTAAAGGCCGGCGAGAGGGTGCTGAATAGGGTGCAGCAAGAAAGGAACAAGCTCCAGGATGCGAACGCCAAGCTCGGAGAAGAGCTGAAAGGCGCTCGAGCCGGGCTGTCCAGCTCCGTTAAGGAGAATCAGCGGCTTTGTCGCGGCATTTATAGTAAGTGCTTGAGCGGACTCTTTTGAAAAGAAGAGTTCGGCGAGGAAGTAAATTGACATAATATGTCTTGTAGGTATACTCACAGGTCGCCCTGCGGAGGAGATGCCCATATCAACGGGTGATCAACTTCCCGAGCTGTTGCAACTGCTCGAACGAGTTCGGCAGGCGATGAGCGGCGTCGTCCAGGCTTTATGGCCAGCCCTCTCCCTACCCGAGGGCCTTGGGGAGCTTGCAGAGAAGCTTCAGGGAGTGCGGCAGCGCTTCCGTTTGTGGAAGATTTCGGCTTGCCGTCAAGGTGCCCGGGAGGCTTGGGCCATGGTGAAGACGCGTTACAAGAAGGCGGATCCCAACCACATGGCCGAAGTTGGACCGGTGGGGCCCGATGGGAAGGAGATCCCTGTGAGTTTAGTATACAGCCAAGTAGAGTTGGATGCTAAATTTTCCCAACGGGACTGTAAGTTAGACAACCTGTTAGACGGGATTGAGGAGGAATACAATCAGTAAATTTGACAATGTATGTTTTCCTTTAAAGTGACATGTGAAATGCCTTCTAGCCGGATTGTAGATCGTTTGTCTCTGCCGACCTTTTCGCTTCAACCTCGGGACCCTAGAGTCCGGAGTGTGTCCAAATACCTTTTTGGTTAAGAAACAACCGTGGTATGCATGGAGACTAGGCGTAGGGGTCATTAGTGCTTTATCAGACAAGTGCCCAACTAGTTATGTTATATTACATGGTTAGTAAGAAACATCTTCCAGGGAGAATAGTTCCGTTAAGGGTTCCTTTCCCTGGGAGGCATGCCCTAAAGTGCATGTCCGGACTGCGAAGAAAGCAGAAAAACATCTGGGGGCGGATAAAGGAGTAGGTAAAAAATCATCTTTTAAGTCACCGACCGAATATTCCCTTAAGAACGCTAGCTTTCGGCTTCACCCAGTCTGAGGTACACATCCGGCTGACCCGGCAGTAACAATCGCAGAGGTGCTCCCTTTACCTTCTAGCCGAACAATCGGGAACATAGGGGTAAGCACAGGAGCCAGGCAACCCAGCTTGGCCAAACCTTAAGTCATATCGATGCATATAATGGTGAGTAAAAGGTACATGTGGAAGCTTGACACATGTGCTGGGCATGAAACCCTTATAATTGAGCTTCTGTAAAAGAAGCCCCCAGGTATAATGAGTGCGGATGGCACATCAAGTGTATGCGAGAAATGCAAAAGTAGGCCCTTAGGGGCTTTTTAATAAAAAGGTTATGAAAAGAGAAACAAAAGACAGCCGAAGTATAAAAACTTGGACGGAGGAAGGGGACGAACTCTTAGTCCGGCGCTAGGCATAGAATCTTCGAAGGCGGGCTGCGTTCCATGGGTTCGGCTCGAGTCGGTTATCCGACGCATTTCGTAGACGGTATGCTCCGCCGGTCAGGACTTGATCGATAATGAAAGGGCCCTCCCATTTGGGCTTGATCTTGTCCTTTTTCTTGTCCGGCAGGCGTAGAACTAGTTCACCAACGTTGTAAGTCTTGGCCCGTACTTCTCTGCTTTGATATCTTCGGGCCTGCTGCTGATAGAATGCGGAACGAGCCTTGGCGACGTTGCGTTCTTCCTCCAATGTGTCCAAGCTGTCCTGCCGATCCAGCTCGGCCTCTCTTTCTTCATACATGCGCACTCGAGGTGAGTCATGAATAATGTCGCAGGGCAGGACTGCCTCTGCGCCGTAGACCATAAAAAATGGTGTGAATCCGGTAGTGCGGTTAGGTGTTGTCCGCAGCCCCCAGAGTACGGAGTCGAGCTCCTCGACCCATTGCGTGTCAGATTTAGTAAGTGACCGCACTAGTCTGGGTTTAATGCCGCTCATTATTAGACCATTTGCTCGTTCCACTTGACCGTTGGTTTGAGCGTGATAGACTGAAGCGTAGTCGAGCTTGATGCCCATATTTTTGCACCATGACTTAACCTCGTCGGCTGTGAAGTTCGTGCCGTTGTCGGTGATGATGCTGTGGGGGACTCCGTAATGGTGTACTACCCCGGATATAAAGTCTATCACTGGTCCGGACTCTACCGTTTTGACCGGTTTGGCCTCTATCCATTTGGTGAATTTATCCACCATGACCAATAGGTACCTTTGCTTGTGGGTTCCCCCTTTAAGGGGTCCAACCATATCAAGCCCCCAGACCGCGAACGGCCAGGTAATGGGTTTAGTTTTGAGGGCGGTGGGCGGCATATGGCTCTGATTAGCAAAGAGCTGACAACCAACGCATCTCTGGACTAAGTCCTGGGCATCTGCCCGGGCCGTCGGCCAATAAAATCCTGTACGGAATGCCTTTCCTACAAGGGCCCGGGCTGCTGCGCGGTGTCCGCCTAGTCCGGCATGAATTTCAGCCAGGAGGTTTCGCCCTTCCTCTTCGGAGATACACCTTTGAAGGACTCCGGTTGTACTTTTCTTATAAAGTTCTCCCTCATGGACCTTGTAGGCTTTCGATCGCCGGACTATGCATCGGGCCTCGTTTTGGTCTTCGGGAAGTTCCTGCCTAAGCAAGTAGGCTAGGAATGGTTCTGTCCACGGGGCGATTACCGCCATTATGTCGTGGGCTGAAGGTGTTATGTCATCGGCTGAATCGCCGATTGGCGCGGTTTTTTCCGGTTTGTCACTTCCGGGCTCCTCTTCCCATAGTACGGATGGCTTGAAGAGCCGTTCCAGGAAGATATTTGGAGGGACAGCATCACGTTTCGCACTGATGCGTGCCAGTACGTCGGCCGCTTGGTTATTATCTCGGGCTATGTGATGGAATTCGAGTCCTTCAAACCGAGCTGACATTTTTAGGACAGCGTTGCGATATGCTGCCATTTTCGGATCCTTGGCGTCAAAGTCTCCATTTATTTAGGATATTGCAAGGTTTGAATCCCCGCGCACCTCTAGGCATTGAATGCCCATGGAGACTGCCATCCGGAGACCATGTAACAGGGCCTCGTATTCGGCTGCGTTGTTGGAGTCCGTGTACATTATTTGAAGTACGTACTGGACTGTGTCCCCGGTTGGGGACGTCAATACGATGCCAGCCCCCAGTCCGGCCAACATTTTAGAGCCGTCAAAATGCATAACCCAATTGGAGTATGCGCCGTACTCTTTAGGGAGTTCGGCTTCGGTCCATTCAGCGACGAAGTCAGCCAAAACTTGTGACTTTATAGCTCGTCGAGGTTTGTAAGTTATATCGAATGGTAAGAGCTCGATGGCCCATTTTGCAATCCTGCCCGTTGCATCACGGTTATTTATGATGTCATTGAGTGGTACTTCGGAGGCCACTGTTATCGAACACTCTTGAAAGTAGTGTCGGAGCTTCCGGGATGCCATGAACACCGCATACGCTATCTTCTGATAGTGTGGGTAACGGGATTTGCAGGGGGTTAACACAGTGGATACATAATACACTAGTTTTTGAAGAGGGAATTTATGCCCTTTTGTCTCTCGTTCGACGACGAGTACCGCGCTTACGACTTGATGCGTTGCTGCGATGTATAACAACATTGGTTCGCCTAGATTGGGCGCAGCCAGGACCGGATTTGTTGCCAGTATGGCCTTTATTTCTTTGAGTCCGGCAGTGGCAGCATCCGTCCACTCGAAGTGTTCAGTGTGCCTGAGGAGGCGATAGAGGGGCAATGCCTTTTCTCCTAGACGGGAGATAAAGCGGCTTAAAGCTGCCACGCATCCTGTTAATTTTTGTATCTGTTTGAGGTCTTTTGGAATATCCAACTGTGACAGAGCTCGGATTTTAGCCGGGTTTGCTTCAATTCCTCTACCGGATACAATGAAGCCTAGCAGCTTTCCGGCTGGTACGCCAAAAACGCATTTTTCCGGATTCAGCTTGATGTCATATGCTCTGAGGTTGTCGAATGTGAGCCTTAAATCCTCTACTAGAGTTTCGACGTGTTTTGTTTTGACGACTACGTCGTCTACGTATGCCTCGACTGTTTTGCCGATCTGGGTAGCCAGACATGTTTGAATCATGCGCTGATATGTTGCGTCGGCATTTTTAAGTCCGAAGGGCATTGTGTTGAAGCAGAATGGTCCGTATGGAGTGATGAATGCCGTTGCGGCTTGGTCTACCTCCGCCATCTTGATTTGATGGTAGCCAGAGTATGCGTCGAGAAAGCACAACGAATCGTGCCCTGCGGTAGCATCGATAATTTGGTCGATGCGAGGGAGAGGGAAGGGATCCTTTGGGCAAGCCTTATTGAGGTCTTTAAAATCGACACAGAGGCGCTAGGATTTGTCCTTCTTTGGTACCATTACCAGATTTGCTAGCCAATCCGGATGTTTGATATCTCTTATGAATCCGGCTTCCAATAGTTTGGCTAGCTCTTCTCCCATTGCCTGTCTTTTGGGTTCGGGAAATCATCGAAGAGCCTGTTTGACTGGCTTAAATCCTTTTAGGATGTTTAGGCTGTGTTCTGCCAACCTGCGTGGGATTCCGGGCATATCTGAAGGGTGCCAGGCGAAAATGTCCCAATTTTCCCGAAGGAATTCACGCAGTGCGGCGTCTACTTCGGGGTTCAATTGTGCCCCGATGGAGGCCGTCTTTGTTGGGTCCGTTGGGTGGACCTGGAATTTTATTATTTCATCTGCTGGTTTGAAGGAGGTGGACTTGGATCTTTTATCGAGTATCACATCGTCCCTGTTCACCGTAGAGCGCAGCGCGGTGAGTTCTTCTGCTGCTAAGGCTTCGGATAGTGCCTCCAGGGCTAGTGCGGCTGTCTTGTTTTCGGCGCGGAGTGCTATGTCCGGATCACTAGCGAGAGTGATTATTCTGCTGGGCCCAGGCATTTTGAGCTTCATGTACCCGTAATGAGGTACTGCTTGAAAAATTGTGAATGCCTCTCGTCCTAATATAGCGTGATATCCGCTGTTGAATGGGGCCACTTGGAACGTGACTTCTTCGGATCTGTAATTGTCCGGCGAGCCGAACACCACATTGAGTGTGATTTTTCCGGTGTAGTGCGCTTCCCGGCTAGGGATTATTCGTCTGAAGGTTGTGCTGCTTCGCTCAATACGGCTCCAGTCTATTTCCATTTTTTGAAGAGTTTCCTCGGAGATGAGGCTTAATCCGCTGCCGCCATCCATGAGGACCTTTGTAAGTCGAAAGCCGTCCACTATGGGGCTAAGCACCAGTCCGGCTGGTGCTCGGGCTGTTCGGAATTTAGGTTCGTCGCTGGCGTTGAAGGTAATAGCTGTGTCCCTCCATGGATTTGCTGTTGCTACTTGGTAGACTTCGGCGAGGCCGCGGATTGTTCGTTTTCGCATATTATTTGATGCGAAGGTCTCAAAGACTGTTGATACCGTACCGGTATTGTTGGAGTGGTTTTCCGGGGCTAGAAGCTCCTCGCCACTTTTGGCCACCTGCCGTAGTATCCAACATGCTCGAAGGCTATGAGTTGGGATGGTGCCCTCTGTACTATGAAGCTTACAGGGTCCATTGAGCCATCCTTCCAGTACGGTTCCATGCCCTTTAAGGGGTTTTTGCTTTTTGGTTTTTACCTCTGGTGCCTCAGTACGATGCACCCTTTTGTTGCGGACTAGGGTTGTATTTGGAGCTGGATTGTCCCAAAACTGATTTTTGGTTTTCCGGAAACTTTCCATCGCACAGTATTTTCGTACTATGGACGCCAGATCGGTGAAGCGTGTAATCTTACGACGGCCGATGGCGTTCAATATTCCCTTGTCCGTGCAATTATTGCAAAAGATTGAGATTGTGTTTTCCTCTCGGAAGTCCTTTATCCTGTCCATAACCAGGAGGAATCTGGCCTAGTAGTGATGTACTGTTTCAGTGGGCTCTTGCCATATTAGATATAGATCGCATATGTCTGGGCGGGTGGGTGGACTAAAATCCGGATCCCTGCCCGTATTGGGGCTTAAAGGCCGAGGGGTTACCGAATTCGAAAGCTTGGGTTGCTGGACACGATCTAGCGAATCCGGAATGATGCATGATTTTAAGTTCAATGCTCGATCGAAGTCCGTCCCTCCGCGGAAATCCGGCATGGAGGGTTCGGGAATCCGGACGTGACTAGTTTTCAATATGGGCGAAGAGTCGCCGCATTGTTCCTCTACCACTGCAACGTGGTGGGTGGCCTGGGGAGAGTTAATCTCTCTTAGATCGGTTTTAAGCCCAATCTGATTGTAGTCTGTAGCGACCCCCAGGGCTGCGATGCGGTCCAAGAGCTCGTTGACAGACAAGAGCTCCATTGGATCCAGCCGCTCGGCAAATTCCGAGCCGACGCGGAGATTGCTTTCGACGACTTGGGAAGTCATTGTCGAAGCAGTGGCTGGACTGGTGGTTATAAGAAAACCGCCTAGACGGATAGTTTGGCCGGTGGCCAAGGCCCCTTTGGCGAAAATACCGTCTTTGAAGACGGGTGGAGGCATCCTTCCTATCGGTGATGACTCAGAGGAACTCTCAATGAAAGCACCAATGTCGGTGTCAAAACCGGTGGATCTCGGGTAGGGGGTCCCGAACTGTGCGTCTAGGCGGATGGTAATAGGAGACGAGGGACACGATGTTTTACCCAGGTTCGGGCCCTCTCGATGGAGGTAAAACCCTACGTCCTGCTTGATTAATATTGATGATATGGGTAGTACAAGAGTGGATCTACCACGAGATCAAGGAGGCTAAACCCTAAAGCTAGCCTATGGTATGATTGTTGTAATGTATGTTGTGTCCTACGGACTAAAGCCCTCCGGTTTATATAGACACCAGAGGAGGCTAGGGTTACACAGAGTCGGTTACAATGGTAGGAGATCTACATATCCGTATCGCCAAGCTTGCCTTCCACGCCAAGGAAAGTCCCATCCGGACACGGGACGGAGTCTTCAATATTGTATCTTCGTAGTCTTGGAGTCCGGCGGACGATGATAGTCCGGCTGTCCGGACACCCCCTAGTCCAGGACTCCCTCATGACCGTTAAGGAATGCCGTTTTGATGTCCATTTGCCATATCTCATAATCATAGTATGCGGCAATTGCTAACATGATTCGGACGGACTTCAGCTTCGCTATGGGAGAGAAAGTCTCACCATAGTCAATCCCTTGAACTTGTCGATAACCCTTAGTGACAAGTCGAGCTTTATATATGTAACATTACCATCCGCGTCCGTCTTCTTCTTAAAGATCCATTTGTTTTCTATCGCTCGCTGATCATCGGGCAAGTCTGTCAAAGTCCACACTTTGTTTTCATACATGGATCCTATCTCGGATTGCATGGCTTCAAGCCATTTGTTGGAATCTGGGCCCGCCATCGCTTCTTCATAGTTCGAAGGTTCACCGTTGTCTAACAACATGATTTCCAAGACAGGGTTGCCGTACCACTCTGGTGCGGAACGTGTCCTTGTGGACCTTCGAAGTTCAGTAGGAGCTTGATCCGAAGTATCTTGATCATCATCATTAACCTCCTCTCTTGTCGGTGCAAGCACCACAGGAACATCTTCCTGAGTTGCGCTACTCACCGTTTCAAGAGGCAGTACTTCATCAAGCTCTACTTTCCTCCCACTTAATTCTTTTGAGAGAAACTCTTTCTCCAGAAAGGATCCGTTCTTGGCAACAAAGATCTTGCCTTCGGATCTTAAGTAGAAAGTATACCCTATGGTTTCCTTAGGGTATCCTATGAATGCGCATTTTTCCGACTTGGGTTCGAGCTTCTCAGGTTGAAGTTTCTTGACATAAGCATCGCATCCCCAAACTTTTAGAAACGACAGCTTAGGTTTCTTCCCAAACCATAATTCATACGGTGTCGTCTCAACGGATTTAGACGGTGCCCTATTTAAAGTGAATGTAGCTGTCTCTAGAGCGTATCCCCAAAATGATAGTGGTAAATCAGTAAGCGACATCATAGATCGCACCATATCCAATAGAGTGCGATTACGACGTTCGGACACACCATTTCGCTGAGGTGTTCCAGGCGACGTGAGTTGTGAAACGATTCCACATTTTCTTAAGTGTGTACCAAATTCGTGACTTAAATATTCACCCCCAGGATCTGATCGTAAGAACTTTATCTTTTGGTCACGTTGGTTCTCTACCTCATTCTAAAATTCCTTGAACTTTTCAAAGGTCTCAGACTTGTGTTTCATCAAGTAGACATACCCCTATCTACTCAAGTCATTAGTGAGAGTGAGAACATAATGATATCCTCCGCGAGCCTCAACGCTCATTGGACCACACACATCAGTATGTATGATTTCCAATAAGTTGGTCGCTCGCTCCATTGTTCCGGAGAATGGAGTCTTGGTCATCTTGCCCATGAGGCATGGCTCGCATGTGTCAAACGATTCATAATCTAGATACTCTAAAAGTCCATCAGCATGGAGCTTCTTCATGCGCTTGACACCAATGTGACCAAGGCGGCGGTGCCACAAGTATGTGGGACTATCATTATCAACTTTACATCTTTTGGCATTCACACTATGAATATGTGTAACATTACGCTCGAGATTCATTAAGAATAAACCATTCACCAGCAGGGCATGACCATAAAACATATCACTCATATAAACAGAACAACCATTATTCTCGGATTTAAATGAGTAGCCATCTCGAATTAAATGAGATCCTGATACAATGTTCATGCTCAAAGCTGGTACTAAATAACAATTATTGAGGTTCAAAACTAATCCCGTAGGTAAATGTAGAGGTAGCGTGCCGACGGCGATCACATCGACCTTGGAACCATTCTCGACGCGCATCGTCACCTCGTCCTTCGCCAGTCTCCGCTTATTCCGCAGCTCCTGCTTTGAGTTATAAATATGAGCAACCGCACCGGTATCAAATACCCAGGAGCTACTACGAGCACTGGTAAGGTACACATCAATTACATGTATATCACATATACCTTTGGTTTTGCCGGCCTTCTTGTCCGCTAAGTACTTGGGGCAGTTCCGCTTCTAGTGACCACTTCCCTTGCAATAAAAGCACTCAGTCTTAGGCTTGGGTCCATTGCTTGACTTCTTCCTGGCAACTGGCTTACCAGGCGCGGCAACTTCCTTGCCGTCCTTCTTGAAGTTCTTCTTACCCTTGCCCTTCTTGAACTTAGTGGTTTTATTCACCATCAACACTTGATGTTCCTTTTTGATCTCCACCTCCGCTGATTTCAGCATTGAATATACCTCAGGAATGGTCTTTTCCATCCCCTACATATTGAAGTTCATCACAAAGCTCTTGTAGCTTGGTGGGAGTGACTGGAGGATTTTGTCAATGACCGCGTCATCCGGGAGATTAACTCCCAGCTGAGTCAAGCGGTTGTGCAACCCAGACATCTTGAGTATGTGCTCACTAATAGAACTGTTTTCCTCCATCTTACAGCTAAAGAACTTGTCGGAGACTTCATATCTCTCGACCCGGGCATGAGCTTGGAAAACCATTTTCAGCTCCTCGAACATCTCATATGCTCCGTGTTGCTCAAAACGCTTTTGGAGCCCCCGGTTCTAAGCTGTAAAGCATGCTGCACTGAACGAGGGAGTAATCATCAGCACGAGACTGCCAAGCGTTCATAACGTCTTGGTTCTCTGGGATTGGTGCTTCACCTAGCGGTGCTTCTAGGACATAATCTTTCTTGGCAACTATGAGGATGATCCTCAGGTTCCGGACCCAGTCCGTATAGGTGCTGCCATCATCTTTCAGCTTGGTTTTCTCTAGGAACGCGTTGAAGTTCAGGTGGACATGAGCGTTGGCCATTTGATCTACAAGACATATTGTAAAGATTTTAGACTAAGTTCATGATAATTAAGTTCATCTGATCAAATTATTTAATGAACTCCCACTTAGACAGACATCCCTCTAGTCATCTAAATGAAACATGATCCGAGTTAACTAGGCCGTGTCCGATCATCACGTGAGACGGACTAGCTAACATCGGTGAACATCTTCATGTTGATCGTATCTACTATACGACTCATGCTCGACCTTTCGGTCTTCCGTGTTCCGAGGCCATGTCTGTACATGCTAGGCTCGTCAAGTCAACATAAGTGTATTGCGTGTGTAAATCTGGCTTACACCCATTGTATTCGAACGTTAGGATCTATCACACCCGATCATCACGTGGTGCTTCGAAACAACAAACCTTTGCAACATTGCACAATTAGGGGGAAGACTTTTCTTGAAATTAGTGTGAGGGATCATCTTACTTACTACCGTCATTCTAAGTAAACAAGATGAAAAACATGATAAACATCACATGTAATCATAATAGTGACATGATATGGCCAATATCATATAGCTCCTTTGATCTCCATCTTCGGGGCTCCATGATCATCTTCGTCACCGGCATGACACCATGATCTCCATCATCGTGTCTTCATGAAGTTGTCACGCCAACGACTACTTCTACTTCTATGGCTAACGCGTTTAGCAATAAAGTAAAGTAATTTACATGGCGTTCTTCAATGACATGCAGGTCATACAAAAATAAAGACAACTCCTATGGCTCCTGCCGGTTGTCATACTCAACGACATGCAAGTCGTGATTCCTATTACAAGAACATGATCTCATACATCACATATATATCATTCATCATTCATCACAACTTTGGCCATATCACATCACATGACACTTGCTGCAAAAACAAGTTAGACGTCCTCTAATTGTTGTTGTACGTGGCTTCTATAGGTGATCTAGCAAGAAAATTTTCTTACCTACGTTAAAGCCACAACGTGATTTGTCAACTTCTATTTACCCTTCATAAGGACCCTTTTCATCGAATCCGCTCCAACTAAAGTGGGAGAGACAGACACCTGCTAGCCACCTTATGCAACTAGTGCATGTCAGTCGGTGGAACCTGTCTCACGTAAGCATACGTGTAAGGTCGGTCCAGGACGCTTCATCCCACAATACCGCTGAAGCAAAATAAGACTAATAGTGTCAAGAAAGTTGACAACATCTACGCCCACAACAAATTGTGTTCTACTCGTGCAAAGAGAACTACGCATAGACCTAGCTCATGATGCCACTGTTGGGGAACGTTGCATAAAATAAAAAAATTCCTACGTTCACCAAGATCAATCTATGAGTTCATCCAGCAACGAGAGAGGGGAGTGCATCTACATACCCTTGTAGATCGCGCGTGGAAGCGTTCAAGAGAACGGGGTTGAGGGAGTCGTTCACGTCGTGATCCAAATCACCGGAGATCCTAGCACCAAACGGACGACACCTCCGCGTTCAACACACGTATGGTCAGCGTGACGTCTCCTCCTTCTTGATCCAGCAAGGGGGAAGGAGAGGTTGATGAAGATCCAGCAGCACGACGGCGTGGTGGTGGATGCAGCAGAGTTCCGGCAGGGCTTCGCCAAGCAACTACAGGAGGAGGAGGTGTAGCAAGGGGAGGGGGAGGCGCCAAGACTTCAGGGTGCGGCTGCCCTCCCCCCTCCTTTATATAGGCCCCCAAGGGGGGGCGCCGGCCCTGGAGATGAGATCTCCCAAGGGGGGCGGCGGCCAGGGGGGTGGAGTGCCCCCCAAGGCATGTGGAGGCGCCCCCCACCCTAGGGTTTCCAACCCTAGGCGTAGGGGGCCCCAAAGGGGGGGCGCACCAGCCCACCAGGGGCTGGTCCCCTCCCACTTCAGCCCACGGGGCCCTCCGGGATAGGTGGCCCCACCCGGTGGACCCCCGGGACCCTTCCGGTGGTCCCGATACAATACCGGTGACCCCCCAAATTCTCCCGATGGCCGAAATAGCACTTCGTATGTATAATTCTTCACCTCTGGACCATTTTCGAACTCCTCGTGACGTCCAGGATCTCATCCGGGAATCCGAACAACTTTCGGTTTGCTGCATACTAATATCTCTACAACCCTAGCATCACCGAACCTTAAGTGTGTAGACCCTACGGGTTCGGGAGATATGCAGACATGACCGAGACGCCTCTCCGGTCAATAACCAACAGCGGGATCTGGATACCCATGTTGGCTCCCACATACTCCTCAATGATCTCATCGGATGAACCACGATGTCGAGGATTCAGTTAACCCTGTATTCAATTCCCTTTGTCAATCGGTATGTTACTTGCCCGAGACTCGATAGTCGGTATCCCAATACCTCGTTTAGTCTCGTTACCAGCAAGCCACTTTACTCGTACCTTAATGCATGATCCCGTGACCTGACACTTGGTCACATTGAGCTCATTATGATGATGCATTACCGAGTGGGCCCAGAGATACCTCTCCGTCATACGGAGTGACAAATCCCAGTCTCGATTCGTGCCAACCCAACAGACACTTTAGGAGATACCCGTAGTGCACCTTTATAGCCACCCAGTTACGTTGTGACGTTTGGTACACCCAAAGCACTCCTATGGTATCCGAGAGTTGCACAATCTCATGGTCTAAGGAAATGATACTTGACATTTGGAAAAGCTCTAGCTAAACGAACTACACGATCTTTGAGCTATGCTTAGAATTGGGTCTTGTCCATCACATCATTCTCCTAATGATGTGATCCTGTTATCAATGACATCCAATGCCCATAGTCAGGAAATCATGACTATCTGTTGATCAACGAGCTAGTCTACTAGAGGCTCACTAGGGACTTGTTGTGGTCTATCTATTCACACGTGCATTATGATTTCCGGATAACACAGTTATAGCATGAATAATAGACAATTACCATGAACACAGAAATATAATAATAACCATTTATTATTGCCTCTAGGGCATATTTCCAACAATATCAGCATCATAATCTTTGTTGAATTGCATGATCGAAGAATGTTCAGTTGAGTGCACATCTGAAGAGCTTCACCAAAGTATTCAGGATCCTTCTCCATATGGTCGGTGTCGATGGAGTGCACGTTAACATAGAGGTTCTTCTTGGCCTTGAGCATGTCAAAGAATATGGCAAACTGAAACTTGTTCCAGAATGGACGGTTGACCAAGGTGGGATCTTGGTCTGCCTCATAGGGGTTGCGGCGACGCCTTCCCAGAATTCCTTGGCTTGCATTTCCGGCACGGTTTTGCCAGATTGCTTCGGCTTGACAGCAGACTTCTTCTTGAGTTGAGGTGGAGGTGGAGCACTTGAGGAACCTCCTGCAGACTCAGTTGTGCGGTAACGCTTTGACGTGGCACGACCGAGGTTGATACGCCGAGCCTGATGCTCAGGATGTTCATCACCTGGAACCACACACAAGAACACGCAAAATAACCAGAAAGAACGAGCATAAGCCACCAAACACAACAAAAGGATCACTGAGTGGTAAGAATACGATGGAACTTGGTAGAGGGTGGTAGTACCGCGATATGTGAGCGGTAGTACCGCTCCAAGCGGTAGTACCACTCCAGAGGGAGCGGTAGTACCGCTCGAGATGGGGAAACAGCGGTTTCCTACTGCCGTGGTCAGATCCGGCACTACCGTCCTACCAAATTCAAAAATACTTCTACCAAGCACTAATTCAAACTACCTAGATGCCTTCTCCATCCTACTCAAGCCTAGATTTGGCCAAAAATCTAGAGATGCAACTACTATTGCCCCTAAGATGCTAGATTGGAAATCTAGACAAGAAGAGAGAGGGAACGGGGGCAATACCGGCATCCATGGCAAGAGGACAAGGTGGGGATCGACTCCACCGAAGGGAATGGAGAGGGACGCCCCAAAGAAGGAGATCCGCCGGAGCCCTCCCGCGGCTCCAGTTGCTGGAGAGACAAGACGGAGCGAGGGGCGAGCGAATGGGTATGGGGAAGGGAAACCTCCCCCTGCCCACGACTTAACCCCCTGACCCCGCCACGCAGCAGTAGTACCGCGCTGGTGGGCAGTAGTACCGCTTAAAGCGGTAGTACCGCGCACCACCAGCGGTAGTACCGCCCAGCAACAAAAGGCACTAGGCAGGACGGCTAAGCTAAAAAAACGGAGAAACACAGCCAAGAAGGAGGAAAGACCAACACGGCCACAAACACACTAACAAAGGGCCAAAACACACCTCTTCAAGAGAGGGCGGTGGCCGAGGCCACCTATGTTTGAGTCAAGAGGTATGACGTCGCGAAGATTTTAACCTTGGACCCATGACCAAAACTCGTCCTTGAAGCACAAGTACCATCAAAAATGGTTAAAGTGAAAGACTAGATCAATTTATGCATAATGGGGGGAGGGAGAGTTCATTGAGAGAACAACACTCCCCTATGTCCATGCCTACATCTAAACTAGACAACAAGTTGAGTGAGGTGGGCTGTGCAAGGGTTCAAGTCACATTGCTCGAATCAATGATATTTCGCTCATGCCTTAACTCGCGAAATCTTGCTTCATCCAAGGGCTTCATGAAAATATCTGCAAGGTTATCATGAGTGTTGACATACTTGAGCTCGATTTCCCCTCACCTAATGTGATCCTGGATGAAGTGACACTGAATCTCAATATGCTTTGTCTTGAAATGTTGCACCGGGTTGAGAGAAATCTTGATGGCACTTTCATTATCACACCAAAGAGGCACTTTGTCACAAATGACACCGTATTCCTTTAAAGTTTGCCTCATCCATAGGAGTTGTGCGCAACAACTACCGGCCGCCACGTATTCCGCTTCGGTGGACGAGAGAGACACACAACTTTGCTTCTTGGAAGACCAACTCACCAAAGAGCACCCAAGAAATTGGCACCCTTCGGAAGTGGACTTCCTATCCACTTTGTCTCCCGCCCAATCGGAATCCGTAAATCCTTCAAGCTTGAAGTTTGCTCCTCTTGGGTACCATAGGCCAAAGTTTGGGGTATGAGCCAAATATCAAAAGATTCGCTTGACCGCCACATAGTGGCTTTCCTTTGGTGCGGCTTGAAACCGTGCACACATTCCCACACTCAACATGATATCCGGTCTAGATGCACATAGGTAAAGCAAGGATCCAATCATAGAGCGATATACGTTTTGATCCACCGCTTTACCATTGGGATCAATGTCAAGTTGACACTTGGTAGGCATTGGAGTAGAAGCCGGCTTGACATCACTTAGCTTGAATCTCTTTAGCATGTCTTGAGTGTATTTGGCTTGGTTGATGAAGGTACCTTCTCTTCTTTGTTTGATATCAAAACCAAGGAAGAACTTCAACTCTCCCATCAAAGACATCTTGAACTTAGAGGTCATGAGAGCGGCAAATGCTTCATTGAAAGCTTTGTTAGGGGAACCAAAGATAATGTCATCAACATATAGTTGGCACACAAACAACTCCCCTTTGACCTTCTTAGTAAAAAGAGTGGGATCAATTTGCCCAACTTCAAATCCACGATCTTGTAACAAGTCGGTAAGGTGGTCATACCACGCACGTGGGGCTTGTTTAAGGCCATAGAGTGCCTTATCGAGTTGATACACATGATCCGGGAAGTAAGGATCCTCGAACCCGGGGGGTTGCTTGACATAAACTAACTCATTAATAGGACCATTAAGAAAAGCACTTTTCACATCCATTTGTTGTAACTTAAAGTTGTGATGGGAAGCATAAGCAATCAACAAACGAATGGATTCAAGGCAAGAAACGGGAGCAAAGGTTTCACCGTAGTCGATACCCTCGACTTGGGAGTAGCCTTGTGCTATCAATCTTGCCTTGTTGCAAATGATGTTCCCATGAGCGTCTTGCTTGTTCTTGAAAATCCACTTGGTTCCAATGACGTTATGGTTCCCCGACGGCCGTGGCACCAATCTCCACACCTTGTTGTACTCAAAGTTGTTGAGTTCTTCATGCATGGCATTCAGCCAATCCGAATCTTCGAGCGCCTCATAGACCTTTTGGGGTTCAACACAAGAGACAAACGCGTGATGTTCACAATAGTTTGCTAATTGTCTACGAGTGCTTACCCCCTTTCTTAGGCTTCCAACCACATTCTCCATGAGATGCCCTTTGGTGGTGAGCTTGGAAGCAATCTTCGCGGCACGACGCTCTAATTCCTCCTCGGATGTGGAGGGAGGAGGATCAACTTGAGTATCTTGAGCGCCGTCTTGAGCTTGTTCGAGATCTTGAGCTTGATCTTGATCGTGAACTTGCTCGAGGGGGAGAACTTGACCTTGGGCATCATTTGGTGGTTCACCACCATCTTGAGGTTGATCTTGCCCTTGGTCTTGTTCATGAGGTTGAGGAACTTCACTTTGTTCTTCGGATGCGTGTGGGTCTTGGGGAGGTGATGGCTCCACTTGAGTGGAGCATTGTCCTTCTCCTTCGGCCACAAGGGGTTCCTCAATGGGTAGAATATGACCAATACCCATTCTTCTTATGGCTTGGGGAGGAATTTCATCACCTATATCACAAGTACCACTTTGCTCCACTTGGGAGCCGTTATTTTCGTCAAACTCCACGTTACACGTCTCCTCAATGAGTCCGGTGGACTTGTTGAGGACATGGTAAGCATGAGAGTTTGTAGCATAACCAAAAAATATGCCCTCATGAGCTCTAGCCTCAAATTTAGACAAACGAACACCTTTCTTGAGAATGAAACACTTACACCTGAACACCCAGAAGTACTTGAGATTGGGCTTGTTACCGGTGAGAATTTCATAAGGAGTCTTGTTCAAGCCTTTGCGGAGATAGAGCCAATTTGATGCATGACACGCGTTGTTGATGGCTTCAGCCCAAAAGTTGTATGGAGACTTGAACTCCGCCATCATGGTCCTTGCCGCATCCATCAACGTCCGGTTCTTCCTCTCCGCAACACCATTTTGTTGAGGGTTGTATGGAGCGGAATATTGATGTTTGATCCCCTCATCAGTAAGGAACTCATCCAAGGTGTAGTTCTTGAACTCGGTGTCGTTGTCACTTCTTATTGTCAAGATCTTTGCATCATGTTGTCGTTGAGCTTCATTTGCAAAGTCGATGACGGTTTGTTGAGTTTCACTCTTCCTCTTGAAGAAATATACCCACGTGTATCTTGAATAATCATCCACAATCACCAAGCAATACTTTCTTCCCCCAAGACTATCAAAGGATGGCGGCCCAAAGAGGTCCATGTGAAGGAGCTCCAAGGGTCTCTTCGAATAGATGATAGTCGTGGGAGGGTGGGCCGTCTCATGAAGCTTTCCTTCGATACAAGCACTGCAAGCACGATCTTTGGCAAAACTAACATTTGTTAGTCCACGAACATGCTCCCCCTTGAGAAGACTTTGCAAAGATCTCATATTGACGTGGGCTAAACGGTGATGCCAAAGCCATCCCACGTCAACTTTAGCCATTAGGCATGTCGCGGTCTTAGTGGGTCGCTCCGAAAAGTTAATCACATAAAGGCCGTTCTCGACATGCCCAACAAAGGCTACTTTAAGAGTCTTGCTCTACAAGAGGGCCACGGTATCAATGTCAAAGAAAGTGGCAAAACCCATGAGTGCAAGTTGACGAACGGAAAGTAAATTGTATGCAAGGGACTCAACAAGCATGACTTTCTCGATCGTTAGATCATGAGAAATGACAACCTTGCCAAGACCCAATACCTTAGAATGTGAGGCATCACCCCACTCGACATTGGTGGGCATAGATGGAATCTTTTGCACGTCCACCACCAAGTCCTTGCTCCCGGTCATATGATTTGTTGCTCCACTGTCGAGCAACCATGATCCCCCACCGGAAGCAAATACCTACAAGAGATCAATGCTTGGTTTTAGGTACCCATTTAGTAATGGGTCCTCTGATGTTAGTAACAAGGGTCTTAGGAACCCAAATAGACCACTCAATGTACTCATAAGAAGAACCAACAAATTTAGCATAAACATGTCCATCACTAGCACGGCACAACACATAAGAAGGGTTAAAGTCGCCGGCTTTGTTGAAGGAGGGGGAGGTGGTGTTGCCCATTTTCACATCAACACCCTTCACATTGTTCTTCTTCTCCTTAGGAGCACCCTCTCCCTCTTTCACAAAGGTTTGCTTGAGAGAGGGAGGTTGTTTGGTCTTGTCGTTCTTCTTCTTGTTCTTGTACTTGGGTGCGAATCCAATTCCTTCCTTGGCCACAACTTCCTTTTGATTGCTCAAAAGGTCGTTGAGGTTCTTCTCACCTTGAATGCATGTCACAAGGCCTTTCTCAATTTGATCCTTCAATTTGGCATTCTCCTCCACAAGATGCACATGCTCACAACACGAGTTAGTGGCATATGCATTATCAATTAATACCATATGAGGAAAGGTGGCCTTTTCCTTGGTTAGCTCAACTTGGAGTTGAGCATGAGACTCCTTGAGGTTTGCATTTGCACCCTTCAAGACCTTGTGGGCCTTGTCAAGTACATCAAATTCCTCCTTGAGTCTAGCATGATCAACCCCAAGTTTAGCCTTCTCGGAAGTTAGCACACGAGACACAACAAGAGCATGATCAAGATCTTTCTTTAACTTGGCATGGTCACCGTTGTGTGACTCCTCAAGAGCCAAACGATGCCCATGCTCTTCCTCAAGAGCATTGGAGAGATCCGATATCTCATCGGCATAGTCACGACTGTGACCTTCCATCTTAGAGATGGTTTCTTCGTGAGCCTCGATCATGTCATTGGCTTCACCAAGTTGTTCCAAGAGAGCAACAAAGTGCTTCTTGGATTTGCCCTTGAGCTTACTCATAAAAGACTCAAATTCATTTACTTCTTCATTATACCCCTCACATTCATCAATGCCATCCGTCAAAGAGGGATTAGTAATGATGGTGGTTTTGATGTTGGGGGTTACCTTGTTGGTGGCTTTAGCCATGAGGCACTTGGCGGTGATGTTCTCGTTGGGTGAATCAAAGAGTGACATCCGGGGAGATGTGGCAATTGCAACGGATGCCATGGCCATTGCTTCTATATCTTCATCATCATCGTCATCCTCACGGTATTCTTCTTGAACCACCAACCCAAGAGTAGGAGTCTTCTTGGTGAAGTTGTTCTTGTTGGGGAAGGACTTGGCTTTGTCTTTTCGGATGAACTTGCCACCATTGTCTTCCCGCTTCTCGTAGGGACAATCCGCAACGAAATGGCTCACATTGCCATAGTTGAAACAAGTTCTAACTCGTTGCTTTCCCTCGACGCCACTTGAGTTGTTCTTGTTGAAGTTGGGTCTTGAATTCTTCTTGCTCCGAAATTGTCTTGAAGCAAGAGCCATGTGCTCATGATAATCATATTTTGTATCTTCGGGGTTGCTCTCCTCATCCTACTCTTCTTCCTCTTCTTCCACAATAACCTTTGACTTCAAGGCAAGGTTGGGCTTCTTTGCCCTTTGAGAACGGAGCACCGCATTGTCGGCGGTCTTGTCCAAGATGCTCATTGCAACGAACTCATCCAACACTTTGCTTGAGGTCATGGAGTGGAAGTCTGGTCTTTGACGAATGACGGAGGACATGGCCTTGTTGTAGGGCATCATGGCCTTGAGGAACTTGCGCTTGATCCAATCGTCATCCGTGTCCTTGCTCCCATGATCTCAGAGTGAAACCGCGATTTTGGTCACTCTTTGAAAGAGCTCACGAGGTTCTTCATCTTCTTTCATTGCAAACTCATCGGCTTCATCTTGCACCACTTCATAGTTGGAGCGTTGAATGCTAGCACTTCCTCGATAGAGAGACACAATGCATCGCCATGCGTCTTTGGCCATGGCATGGGGTCGAAGATGAGGGAGATCTTCGGGAAGGATTGCATCTTGGATGATGAAGAGAGCACTCTCATTGAATTGATTATCCACCACTTCTCTCGGGGTGAAGTTGCTTCGGTCATGTGGATAGAAACCTTCTTCAATGATTCTCCAAAGGTTAGTGTTCACATTATTTAAATGACGCTTGAAACGATACACCCAAGAATCAAAATCCTCATTTTTCACAATCTTAGGAGGAGGACCGGCATGATTTAAATGAGTAGAGGGAATCGGTCCTCCATAAGTTGGAGGTTCCACATGGGCAAAGATGCCGGTGCCATTTCTACCACTAGTAGAAGGACCCTTCTCACTATTAGCTTCCCCTTTGTCGGAGTTAGCATCCGTCACCTTGTTAGCGGGATCACCCACTTTCAACGGCAAGGTAGGTAGTTTAAGTCCTTCTAAGAATTTATTAAACATGCTTTCAACCGTGGTTGTCATGGAGGTTTTCAATGTATCCAAGGCCACATTGAATTCCTCACGGGACACCGCGGTTTCCCCATTACCCGTAGACGAGATCGGATTCACACCGGAGTGCTCCTCCTCCACACCGTCTACGGTGTCAACCATACTCTTCGGATGGCAAAGTCCTTAATAAAGAGACGAGGCTCTGATACCAATTGAAAGGATCAATATGGTTGACTAGAGGGGGGGTGAATAGGCAACTAACAATTTTTAAGCTTTTCTTTACCAAATTAAACTTTGCAACAAGATAGGTTGTCTAGATATGCAATTATGTGAGCAACCTATATGATGCAATAACAACTAGCACAAAAGTAAGCAAGGGATACAACACAAATAAGCTTGCACAAGTAAAGGCACGAGATAACCAAGAGTGGAGCCGGTGGAGACGAGGATGTGTTACCGAAGTTCCTTCCTTTTAAAGGGAAGTACGTCTCCGTTAGAGCGGTGTGGAGGCACAATGTTCCCCAAGAAGCCACTAGTGCCACCGTATTCTCCTCACGCCCTCACACAATGCGAGATGCCGTGAATCCACTATTGGTGCCCTTTAAGGCGGCGACCGAACCTTTACAAACAAGGTTGGGGCAATCTCCACAACTTAATTGGAGGCTCCCAACAACACCACGAAGCTTCACCACAATGGACTATGGCTTCGAGGTGACCTCAACCGTCTAGGGTGCTCAAACACCCAAGAGTAACAAGATCCGCTAGGGATTAGTGGGCGAATCAAATTTCTCTTGGTGGAAGTGTAGATCGGGGCCTTCTCAACCAATCCCGAGAAAATCAACAAGTTTGATTGGCTAGGGAGAGAGATCGGGCAAAAATGGAGCTTGGAGCAACAATGGAGCTTTTGGGGGAAGAGGTAGGTCAACATTGGGGAAGAAGACCTCTTTATATAGTGGGGGAACAATCCAACCGTTACCCCCCCCCCAAGTAGCCACGCACAGAGTGGTACTACCGCTTGGGCAGGGCGGTACTACGCTAAGCCAGCGGTACTACCGTTCCCTCCCAGCGATACTGCCGCGCTCACGATGGTAGCAGGGACCTGGGCCCAGAGTGGTACTACCGCTGGAGTACAGGCGGTACTACCGCTTGGAGCGGTACTACCGTCGTTACTACCGCTACTAGTATCGCAAAACCCAACACGAAAAACAGGGGTCTCGAGTCGAGGCGGTAGTAGCCCGGAACCACAGCGGTACTACGGCCGAAGACAGCAAGCGGTACTACCGCTTGGGGAGCGGTACTACCGCTTGACGTGCTTCGGCGGTACTACCGCTGAGGACCGCGGTACTACCGCTGGGACAGGTCAAGGCAGGCAAGGAGAGGAAAGGTAGCTCCAATGAAGCGGAAAGAAATGTCGGGTGTGATAAGGATGTGTACGTGTTGATTCCACCCTAGCCTTACCAAAGCGGATCCCCTCTTGATAGTACGATGACTCCTACGAAACTAGTCCACCAGCAGAGAAACGAAGGAGCTACACCGTCTTGAATAAAAACACCGAGGGGATGGAATCGTCTCGTGCCAAAGGATGAATCTCTGAAAAACTCAACGCACACGATTAGTCCGCAAAAGCATTGTCATCAATCACCAAAACACCTTAGGGATAAATATGCCCTTACAGCGATTCAGTTGGACAGTGATTTGACCTATGAGGAGAAACCAGTCAAGATTCTTGAGTATGCCAGCCGAGTCACCCGCAGCAAAGTTATCAAGTTTTGCAAAGTTCAGTGGAGCCACCATACCGAGGATGAAGCCACCTGGGAGCGAGAGGAAGATTTGCTGAAGAACCACCCTCACCTATTTTCTAGCCAACCCGAATCTCGAGGGCGAGATTCATCTTAAGGGGGGTAGGTTTATAACATCCCAAATTTTCAATTTGGAATGTTATACAAATAGATCATTACTGCATATCATATTTAATGCATTTTGCCTCGATCCTAGAAATTCTACGCAACTCAAGGACCCACGAAGAGAGTTGGGGATTTTGATATTTTCATATTTGAGTTTTCTTAAATTTTGAAAGTAGGATCATTTGATTTTATTTATTTTATCTTCAATTGTTCCAATTATGCAAATATGAGAGAGGGAATAAAATGACGTTCCCAAAATAAAGAAATATTGAGGATTTAATAAAAAAATCAAATAAGTTTTTATTTTGGATTTTTCTGGCTATTTTATTTGAATTTATGAAAAATGCGTGTTTTTCAAAATTGCACTTAGGCCCCAAATAAATGTTCATCTAAACCGGCTTGATTTTAGAAGCCGGGGAAAATTTATTTCGGGATTTTTGGAGTCCGTTTAGTATTTCTTTCATTTATTTTTCTGCGCGATAATTATTTGAAAAAAAATCCGAACCGACTACGGGCGGTAACCGGCCAGGACTCCGCCTGGCCGGGTCTTTATAAGCCGCGCCCCGGGCAGACCCCAGCCCAAACCGCCGCCAGCCCACCCGCCGCCGCCGCCCAAACCCTAACCCTAGCCGCCGCCAGCCCGAACCGCCGCCGCCCGCTGCCACCGCCGCTGCTGCCGTCGCCGCCGACCGCCGCCGCCTCGCCGGACCACGCCGTCGTCGCCGCCGACCACCGCTGCCCTCGCCGGAGCCGCCGCCGCCGCCGACCCGCGCCTCGAGGTTGACCTCGTCGCCGCCTTTTTTTTTGAAAAACCGTTCGGTTTTTCCGTCGGTTTTTCGTTGGTTTTTTTTAGATTCATTTTTTATTAGATCGTTTTTCCGGTTTAGGTTAATTAGCGAGCGTTCGCTTGTTTGTTTTAACAAAAGTGTTCATCGTTTAGATGCAGATAACGAACGTTCGTTCGTTAATCTGTTCGTCGTTTTTCTTTTTCTCGGATTTATTCCACGATTTTTCTAATCGCGATTTCTGATCCGATTTTCGTTTTAGTATAACTTTTCGCTCGTTTATCGGAATCAGGCGATTCAAGCGCCTAGAGTTTTGTCTCGAAACCCTCTTTCCGAATAATCTACTCAAACAAGTTTTTGCTTCTGTAAAATTAGACTTAGGTCCAGATTAGTAAACGAAGCTTGTTTCTTTCGCCGTTTGAGTTTTGTTTCTTCGTTCGATTTGATTCTTTTTGCAAACCGGAGTTCTTAGGTTGAGCTTCCTGGTTAGATCTCTTATTTGAGTTTTACCTGTGCATTAGATGAGTACTTATTGTATGCTTGTTGTTTGTTTGCGATAGAGTACCCGGATTGCGCCGCTTGCTACTTCGAATCCCTAGGTTTCGGGGATCATCAGCAAGGTAAGTAACACTTTGATCATATCCCTTTACTACCCAGTTTTTATGCATTAGATCAATCCTCAAACATTGCATGATTAGGATCTGATTAATATGTGGGTTTTCGGAAGTAGATGAGGTAGTGCCTATTACCTGTTTTATTATCAAACCTTTGGGAGTTACTTCTACGTTTTCTTATTATGCCATGCTATGCTAGTAGACGTGGATTGGGTGAGTGTATCCATGACAGATGTGAGATTGTTAATTAATGGTTTATTTAAGGTGGCAACTTTAATACACATCTGGGTGAATTGAGGTACCTGGGTATTCCAGGATTGCCTGTTTGTTTTTGGACCGCGACCCAGGCTCAAAGGGATCATAAGATTATTCATGCTAGAAACTTCCGTGTGCAGCCACATGCTATTATGGGCTCTAGCATAGTTGATTAAGTTGTGCGAACTCTTACAGTGGTAGACTAGCAAATGTAGGGGAAAGTAGGTGTACAGGTCTACCCATCGTAAGGTGCTAGCGCTTCTGAAAGACTATGTCTCGGTCATCCGTTTCTCAAACACCATGTAGTGCGAGAAAACCAACGAAGGAGATCGAGTCGTGTGGGGAAAAGTGCGCAACCTCTGCAGAGTGTATAAACTAATCATGATTAGCCGTGTCTCCGGTTATGGACGTTTTGAGTATCTAGTACTTGGATTATCATGTGAATCTCATCATGTTACTTTTAATTAATATTGTTGGGTTTATTTAACGATGATGTTACTTAATTGGGATTGAGAATGCTGTCAACCATTCTCAATGTTTAACAACCACCATGATAAATTTATTCCTTTGCAGTAGGAAAAAATTGACTTTATGCAAAACGGTAACCATAGAGCTTTCCACCAGCCATATATGCATGTAGTATAGCATTATTCTTTCATTACTCTCTATGTGTTACATTGCCAGCATATTCCATGTGCTGACCCGTTTTCGGGCTGCAACGTTCATGTTGCAGACTTTTCAGACAACGAGTAAGATGACTTAAGGATCGTGGTTCTATACTCAGTGATGCCGTTGGAGTTGATGGACTCACTTATCTTCCAAGCCCTCCGCTGTTATCATTATTAGATGGCCTTAAGCCATATTTATTGTAATAAGTTCTCTTTTGAGACATTCGATGTAATAAGTGTGTGATTGCTACTCTGTTATAATTCATTCGAGTACTGTGCATGTCAGCATTACTGATCCAGGGATGACACTGATGCACAGAGATCAAACTGTTTGAGGTCTGGTCGCTACATCCATAATTAATACTCCCTCCATCCCAAAATAAGTGACTCAAGTTTGTACTAACTTTGTACTAAAACTAGTACAAAATTGAGTCACTTATTTTGGGAACGAGGGAGCATAAAAAACCATATATATTTATTCCTTTTTCTTTGGGGGGGGGGGGGCATATATATTTATTCCTCATATCATTAACAAAAAATTATATGTTCTATAAAACCAAACCCAACAAATATATTGTAATAATTTTCCACAACAATGTGCAGGGCATCATCTAGTTCTCTAAAAAAAGTTCAATACAATGCGTGTTACTTTGTTTTCCTCATATTGCCATGAACATGCATCGTTCCAATGGAGTTTTAACTAAAAAAAGTTCAATACAATGCGTGTTACTTTGTTTTCCTCATATTGCCATGAATATGCATCGTTCCAATGGAGTTTTAAACGGATTATAGTCTGAACCATTTAAATCTTTGCAAACGTTCTATCCTGCACTTTTCTCATGGATTTGGATTTCTACGCAGCGTACATCTTCAGTTAGGACATTTGAATGTGAAAGCACAACAGAGGCTTCTGCATGCATTCCATAGATAGCCACAAGTGGCTTTCAGCCCTTTACAAACACACACACCCGTTAACGCCAATCTTGGCCCCCAGGTAGGGCTAGACCAGAAATCTTGAGCACGGTTTAACCAAGAGATCTGGGACAGGCAGCTCTCTCTAATAGCATCAGAACAAACACGTAAGAAAGATAAATGTCAGGGCTGCATATTTACATCGGAAGGGCGTGATTTGATTGTAATCAGCAGGCTTTGAATTTGAGCTTGTTTTCATGGAGCAGTGTGTAAGAACTACCAGCTGTCAGAAGGAGAATCCAAACATTGACCTCTACACTATTTACAGACCTAAGCTATACTCCGGGGTGGTACCCACTGGGTGCCATGTTTTCCATCCTTGGCATGCTTCTCCTCGAGCCAAACTCCTGGCAGCACTCGAGAGCTAGTCGAAGGGCGGTGCCCAAGCCGAGAACAATCAGAACACCTGAAAACAACTAGTCAAGTCAATGAAACATCCTATGTGTGGTGCCTCCTGTAAGTGAACCAATAAACAAGTGTATGCACCAAACAGAATAAACCAACCTGAAGTATAACAAACATATTAATAAAGTAGCCTACAAGTACAATCAAATTGAATGCCCACGAAAGTGAGTTCTAGTTCCGAATGACACATTATCTGGTTTTCTTATTTTAATTAAAGATCATGGATACGATTTCTTGCTAACAGCATTTTCCAATTGGTTTATTAGCTACATGAATTGATACAATTCGCTACTCCTAGAAAAATGAGAATGAATATTTGCAATAATATCTACTCCCTCTGTTCCAAAATAGATGACCCAACTTTGTATTAAAGTTAGTACAAAGTTGAGTCATCTATTTTGGAACGGAGGGAGTATGCACTAGTTCTTCTGCGCTTCATTCAATTAAATGTGTAATGTGTGTTGTGGCAGCCGACCCCCTTCATAATTTATGGCGTATGGTGAGGTGACTTCATAGGCATAGCCTAACTTATATGTCAGCAAATTAAATCAATATTTCATAGGCACAAACCTAACTTTGCAAGACAGCAAATTAGATCAAATTAAGTCCACATTCCACGACATAGCAATGGCAAAAACAGTAAATCTTATATGAGGATCAAAGGCTTTGTTCCCCACATTCTCTTGCCTCTTTTGGAACATAAGCAACAAAGCATGTCACTAGCAGGCAGCAGCCACTAAATAATGATCAATGTCATACTAAACTGTTGTTATCTAACTATAATAAGTGAACAGAGGGGAGAGAGAACAAACATAAGTACAGTACATTAGTAGGAGCAGAGCAGCTTAGGGGTGGTGACATTCAGGGCTCAATCTGATCTTCATTCAATTAAGATTATCTAACTATAATAGATGACCCAACTTTGTATTAAAGTTAGTACAAAGTTGAGTCATCTATTTTGGAACGGAGGGAGTATGCACTAGTTCTTCTGCGCTTCATTCAATTAAATGTGTAATGTGTGTTGTGGCAGCCGACCCCCTTCATAATTTTATAAAGCATATGGCGTATGGTGAGGTGACTTCATAGGCATAGCCTAACTTATATGTCAGCAAATTAAATCAATATTTCATAGGCACAAACCTAACTTTGCAAGACAGCAAATTAGATCAAATTAAGTCCACATTCCACGACATAGCAATGGCAAAAACAGTAAATCTTATATGAGGATCAAAGGCTTTGTTCCCCACATTCTCTTGCCTCTTTTGGAACATAAGCAACAAAGCATGTCACTAGCAGGCAGCAGCCACTAAATAATGATCAATGTCATACTAAACTGTTGTTATCTAACTATAATAAGTGAACAGAGGGGAGAGAGAACAAACATAAGTGCAGTACATTAGTAGGAGCAGAGCAGCTTAGGGGTGGTGACATTCAGGGCTCAATCTGGCCAACAGAACAGTGAGGACAAGAAGCTGGGCATGGAGGTAGAGGCGGCATACTTTCTGCTGATAGAGGTGACGACTCCCAGCATGCAGAACATAGTAGTGAGAAAAAGAAGCTGGAGGAGCGGATAAGGCATGCCTAGCAGGGAGGAAATGTAGCTAGGTGTAGCGGCGACACAATGGCCGCGCCTAGAGACACCAGAGCTCGGTAACGCAGAGGGTGGCTGGTAGAGACGCTGCCACACCATGGCTTTACCCAATTCCATCCCCCCCCTTCTCCCTCTCATCCCTACAAAGCTCACAGGAGAACCAATTTCCCCTTTCTGCCCCCGGTCTTCCCCACATCTCTGCTTTTTCCCGCACTCACCTGCTCAGCCAGTTGTGGCATGCTAAATCAGGTAAGGCGACGAGTGCCTCACCAAATTGACGCCGTGGCCACATGGCAGACACCACAGGCAGGATCTATTGCAAGTGCAGACGACTCATCCTAGAGGGGCGCCATAGCATTATATCGTCAGTATAACGGCATACAACGACGGCTTTAAAACTTTAGCTTCATTTGTATTTAGATGTACCCCGTCTGCATCTATCTCTATCTCACTTGTGAAGACCCTAAGGCATCAGATTAATAGAAGCACACATAATCAAATAATTGGTCTGACATTCTTTGAACATAACATCAGGTGTGGACATGTGGTTCAATATCCATGGACAACCTCACAATATTGCTCCTATTGACTAGTTATTATATTGCTTTAACAGGGAGTCAGGGACTAAGTGTTGCTGGGACACAAACTTAGTGGCATATAATCTCAGACTGGGAGTTGTGATAGTTGTTTCGCAAAGAAATATCAATACTCATTCGGTCATTCCTATGTTGCCACAGAACAAACTTGCTATAAAACTAATCCTTCTTAAATGTCAGTTTCCACACTTTCAAAATCAACGAAAGGCAAGTGATAACAGAACACAGAGACAAGTGGTTACAGAACATAAAGGAATATTTGGATCTGGTACACCAAAATACTATTCCATACCAATTATTATGTTCACAGGAAGTGCGGAAACACCAAGAGAAACAGATATCAGCACATCCAATAATAGACCACCAATCAGAATTGCAAATGCAACCCAGAGTGGGCTAAACCATCCCTGCATACACACAGAACAGGCGTCAAATATGAAGCAGAAAAAATTGTACAAGTTCTGCAGAGTTGAAGACTTGCACATAATGATTTAATTAGTAATCCATTTCTCGAGCCAGATAGTCATATCAGTGTATTTGTTTCTTTTTTTTTCCTTATCCACAGTCATAAAAATACCCTTTCACGTCCTCCTCGGCCCCTTCCATAAGCTGAATCAACCCTCCAAACCCAATAACTTGTCTGCTCAATGAAAACAAGTAAATTTTCACTACCAGAAAGAGGAATTTGATTAATTTTTTGCAGCCTACAATTTGAGGGGGTCCCAAGTTATTTAACTGTAATATGGAGATATTGGAACATGCAGTCAATAGAAGATGATATATATAATGCAATATATTCTTCAAACATCAGATCCATCCACTATAGATTTTCTAAACGCATCTTGAAAATGATATAAGGCCAAAAATGGAAGACTTACACTTGCTTGTGTCTCTGGAGGAGGTATATTGACAGCAACTTGCCTGTGAAAGAAAGAACTTGTGTAAATCAAAATAGTTAGCAACAGCCAAAATCCATTTGAGAGGAGGACTTACTGGCATATCTCACACTTGTTTGAACCTCTAGTACGGAACCAGACATCAATACATGTGCGGTGAGCTTTTGAAAGATCACCACGACATCTGCATCCAAGGTCTACCAAAGGTTCTTCCGACTTTTGCTGACAAACTCTGCGTTGAAGTATCACATGTTACTTAAACCTCCAAAAAAGTTAATAAAAAAGGTAAACAGCAGCAAACAAGTAACAGGAAATGTTATATTTTAGGGTCTTTTAAGGAGGGCCTATGAGTGAGCAATTTTCTGTTAATAAAGAAGGGCCTGTACGAGTGAACAATTTCACAAGGGACACACATTGCTTACAAGGAAAAGGCGACCCATGTAACCGGGTGGCACTAAAATGTCTACCGGTTGGAACCAATTATAAACCAAGCTGATGCTGGCATGGCTATCCGTTAACTTTTACAACATTCAAGAAATCAGACCTATATTACCAGTTTGAGAGATAATAGTTTCGTCACCAACGCACTGTGTAATGCTTCTATCATACTCCCTCCCTCTCAGTGCATAGGGCGTGCGCGTAGTTCTAGGTCGCCGATTTGACTAATCAAAAATGTGTTACATGTCATCAAAAGCATATCACTGGACTCGTATGCGAATGTAGTTTCTAGATATTTTTTTTATTTACATATTTAGCTAGTTAATTTGACGACCTAGAACTACGTGCATGCCTTATGCACCAGAACAGAGGGAGTACCAATGACCATAACCAATGGCTAAAGCACAACTCCCCAAGCAATGCTAGATGCTATCACTCATAGTAGCTGCCTCACAGGAAACAGTTAAGCTTGTAAGGAAGTAAAACATGAAGATTTCAGGCAAATGGATCATAAGGAACCAGAATAAGGCAATAAAATCACAAAAGGATCACAACATAACGATCACAATGTAGGGTTCCCTTAGATAGTTAGGCCAACTCCACCGCACGACCCCAAACGGACGTCCGGTTTGACCGAATTTTGTCCTTTTGGGGCGGCAATGGGTTCGGCCATGTCCGCTTCTGTCCGTTGGGTCGTGGGTGTGCCCAACGCGCGGCCGCACCCCAAATCATGTCCGTGTTGGACATGATTAAAAAAACAGAAAAACTTAAATAAAATGACTAAAAAAAGTAAATAAACGCAGTTAAAAAAACTTAGAACATAAGTTAGGGGTCACGGCCACAAAACGGCCCAGTTTCACGGTTCACTTAACGGCCCAGTGCCATAATTAACATAAAAACAAAATAAAAAACACCGCCCGCGCGCTCCTGCCGCGCCCGTCGATGCCGTGGCCGTCACCGTCTTCAGTGGCCGCCGGTGTCGTCGTCGTCGCTGACGGGGTCGACGTAGGCCGGCGAGTGGCGATGCGGCCTCCTCCTTTTTCACGGAGCCGCGGCGGCGTCCCGACGAGGAGCCAGCCTCGCGGTCGTGCTTCCCCTTGCGGCCGTAGTTCCAGAGCCCCATGGCTGCGAGGCGGCCGGTCGGCGAGTTCGAGGCTAGGGTTTGGGGGGTGTCGGGTTTCGAGGAGGCCGCGGGGTGGAGTGGGGAGTGTGGACGACGACCGGTCCACGGCTTCCCCATTTAAGAAGGACCGTGACCGTTCCCTGGGCGGATGACAGGCGGGCCTGGCCGCGCGTGCGCATTGATGTTGGCGGGTGGGAGGTAGGTGGCCGCCTGCCATGCGGCCCGACGCGGACGAGCGCGCGTCCGTTTGCTGTCCGCCGCGACCCAAACCCGGCGCATGTTTGCGCTCAAAATGGGTCGGTCCGGACACAAAACGGACAAGATGGGTCCAGGCCGTCGCGCGCTGGGCCGACCGGTTTGTCCCTTTTACCCCAAACGGACGGGGCCGGACGAGATGGGGTCGCGCGGTGGAGTTGGCCTTATGACTTTAACATCAAGAACCAGAGTGGCTTAATACTGTAAGGCACAACAGGTTGAAACGAATGTGACACTGCAAACAACCAAAACATTGCCTCTCCTAGTTGCGTTTGAACTTTAACTGTAACTGGAGGAAATTAAAAACATGCCCATCGAACATCAGTGCATCATAAGGTAGTCGCTACCGGTAAACAGCAGTAAACAAGTAACAGCAAATGTTATATTTTCGGGTCTTTTAGGAGGACCTATGAGTGGGCAATTTCCTGTTAACAAAGAAAGGCCTATGAATGAACAATTTCAGCAGACCAGAGTTAGTACAGTAATCTTTAACTAGTGAACTCTAGTGATGATTACTCCCTCCGTCCCTCAATACATGGCGTTAATTTTGAAAGTAAAAATCCCGTATTATGTGGCGCAGTCCTCACAAATGTGCTAAACTTTCACTTTTCCTCCTTCACGTGTGGAGTTATTATCAGGAGCTGCCGCCTGCGGGGAAAGAGCAAATAGCCGAACCGTTACAGTGCGCATGCGCTTCTCTCCTCCAAAAATCGTGCTGGTTTCCTTACTCCCTCACCCTGTCCTGCTCGTCACATGACGAAAAAAAGGCTGACCGCCTGCAGCTCTCCCTCACTTCATCCACATGGAGACTTCGTTCTTCACATTTAACCAATGGTGGCATCGTCGTCAGGCCAGATGGCAGGAGGCAACAACAACTCGCTTAACTCACATACACAGACGAGAGCTCAGGCGCCGTGGCCTTCGCCAGCAGTACATGGAAGATGGGGACTCCCTCACTGGCATGCACGGCGATGCAGTGCGATGTGTGCGAGATGTTGCTCCGTGCTGCTGCTCTCAGCCCACCGCTACCGTTTGCTTGGTTAATGGTTTGGCTGACCACGTAAGCATATGCAGACATCAGGCATTTGGTGCCCAATGCGGGGATGTAGGTGTTGGCACGGGTGGTCGCAGAGCCGGTGGCCGAGAGCGCGGGTGCCGGTTTTGGTGGAGGTTAGCTGTACTCGGCAGCCGTGGGCACGGTGCCAGCATTGGCGGAGGCGGAGCTGGTGGGCTCGGTTGAAGTGACCACTATGGCGGGTATGGCCATGTGGGTGCGGTCAAGGCGCACGTGCACATGGTGCCGGTAGTCGAGGCGTGCGTGGCTGGAGAGTTGTAGCTGGTAACGACAGTGCAGAGGTGCACTTGGGGGTATTTCAGTCAAAATCTTCTCTCCAGCGCCGAATACTCTGGTGGCACGTTTTGAGAGAAAGAGGGAGTATCAAATATCAGCATGCTGCCTTACATTAATTTAACTACAGCCAGCATCTATATAGCAGCTGGATAGCTTTTTAGTTTTTGATAGCTAAGAACTAAACAAGGTACATCAATTTACTGAAGCCATCTGCATGCAATAATGCTTCCCTAGTCTATACTACTCCCTCAGATCCATATTACTTGTTGCGAACTTTGAACTAAATCAGCGTGATAGGATCTGGGATCCTACCAGGTCTAGCTCGTAGGTTGTAGGGGTGGAAGGGGGCTTGGCGAGGAGGAAGGCGAGGTCGCCGGCGCTGGGACGCCGTCGTCACGTGTGCGAGAGAGAGGGAGGGAGCAGGACGCGGCGGCTAGGGTTAGGTCTCCCGGCTCCCTTCAGGAAGCCGAGCAAATATGATTGCTTCTGCTTAACTTTAAACGAGTCCTTACATGAGTTTATATAATCTCCAAATACGATAACTGGGCTAAGCCCCTAATAATGATAAGATAACTGGGCCAGGCCCCTAACTGCCTGGGCTGTAGTATATGCCGGTCATAACATCTCTCCCCGCCTGCACAAACAGCTCGTCCTCGAGCTGGAAGGCGGGGAAGCGCTTGCGGAACTCCTCGAGGTGATCAACGGGCGCCAAACACCTCCGGGTCAGCTGGGGCGGGCAGGTCGCCGAGCCCGGCGGCGGCGGTGTCCTCCTCAATGTAGTCCGCGGCCTCCAGGTAGAAGAGTCGCGGGCAGACGTGGCTGGGTACGTAGGGCTCGTCCCAGTTGAAGCACAATCCTTGGCGGCGACGCTCGAGTTGTTCGGCTGGGGTGAGCCGGCCGAACGGGCGCGCCGCGGTCGCGGCGAGAGGCGCCGCGGAAGCCTGAGCAGGCCGACCCTATGCGGGAAAACTTCCAGCCAGGGTGGCGGCCCAGCTGCCCAGGGCGGTGACGCCTGCTGGATGGCCACCGCGCGGCGCACGAAAGCGCGGGCGTAGTACATGGCCGTCTGGAGGTCCTGTGGCCCGCGCATCTCCACGTCCACGCGGATGTGGTCCGGTAGGCCGACGACGAAGAGCTCAACCCGCTGACGAGTCGAAACGCCGAGGGCGTGGCACACCAGTGCCTGGAAGCGGTTAGCAAAGTCTTGTACTGTGGCGAGGAACGGAAGGTGCCCAAGCTCCGCCAAATGGCTCCCGCGTATAGGCGGACCGAAGCGCAAGAGGCACAGATCGCGAAAACGCTCCCATGGTGGCATGCCGCCCTTGTCCTGCTCGAGGGCGTAATACCACGTCTGGGCGGCGCCTCGTAGATGATAGGAGGCAATCCAGGTGCGGTCGGACGCGAGCTTGCGCTGCCCCCTAAAAAATTGGTCGCATTGGTTGAGCCAATTCAGGGGGTCGACGGTGCCGTCGTAGGTCGCAAACTCCAGCTTGGATAATCTCGGAGGTGGCTGGGCGTGGCGGCTAGGGTTAGGTCTCCCGGCTCCCTTCAGGAAGCCGAGCAAATATGATTGCTTCTGCTCAACTTTAAACGAGTCCTTACATGAGTTTATATAATCTCCAAATATGATAATTGGGCTAAGCCCCTAATAACGATAAGATAACTGGGTGAGGCCCCTAACTGCCTGGGCTGTAGTATATGCCCTGGACCGCCTGAGTCAGGTCCCGGAGCGCCGCCGTCATCTCCTTCGGGGTGAGCATGGCGGGGGCGGGCGCGGGTGGCGTCCAGGCGGTGGAGGAGACCGGTCCGATCAGGGACGGCGTGCTGGCCGCGGTGGTCATCGGCGACGAAGAGGCGATCGGTAGCGGGAGGGAGGGGGTGGGCGTGGTGCGGACATGATCGAGCCTGAGAGCTCTGATACCAGATTGACAGGATCGGGGATCCTACCAGGTCTAGCTCGTAGGTTGTAGGGGTGGAAGGGGGCTTGGCGAGGAGGAAGGCGAGGTCGCCGGCGCTGGGGCGTCGTTGTCACGTGTGCGAGAGAGAGGGAGGGAGCAGGACGCGGCGGCTAGGGTTAGGTCCCCCGGCTCCCTTCAGGAAGCCGAGCAAATATGATTGCTTCTGCTTAACTTTAAACGAGTCCTTACATGAGTTTATATAATCTCCAAATACGACAACTGGGCTAAGCCCCTAATAACGATAAGATAACTGGGCCAGGCCCCTAACTGCCTAGGCTGTAGTATATGCCGGTCATAACACAGCGACACTTATTTTGGGACGGAAGGAGTACAACTTTAGTACAAAGTTGTACTAGTAGATGAGCGACAAGTTATATGGATCAGAGGACAGAGGGGGTAATAAAAATACACCGATAATAGTGCACATCATCTTACATCGTAAATGCTAAACTACTGAACCATTAGCTAAAAGTTGCCATCACTTTGTGTTACTTCAATTAAACCAATCATTTGGGCTGATTCTTAAGAATAAAATAAAACCCCAACTGCATTCAGAAGCTTAACCTGTCTCCCATAGATTACAAGTTTATAGCCAGGATCAAGATTAGGGCTAAACAAGGAATTAGCATCGTGTCCCTTGGCACAAAATCTATGTCAGTGTGCTAGAATCTCACCTAGGATATTAGCATACCCAATTGGCATGATCCATGTGCTAGAATCTCCACGGAACACATATGAGAATCACATCACAGAGGGTCTGTGTCATATGTGGTACAAATTTACATTACCTAGGCCCTCCTTTCGCCCTCAGGTTACGGACACAGATTTCATGCAGGATGAGCAGCCCAAACCCCCCATATTCCTTGCACAAAGGCATGGGCCAAGCCCTCGCTGATAATTTGCCCACGAAATGGTCAGTACGAAATCTAACGCAGCTACCACACAAACGTTTCCTATTCCCTCCCTGGTTCGCAATTTGAGCAGGATCAGACGAAACCTCCGACGTTTCACATGAAGAAGGACGAGACCCACCACCGACGGTATACCTGCATTGCTCGTCGAAGCTGTCGGATCTCGCCAGCTCCGCCTCCTTCGCGGCCGCCACGGCAACCATGGCGCTGGCGTCCCCGACCTCCAGAGGGGGCAGAGAGGCCGGAGCGACGCCCTTTTGCTCGCGCGCCTCCTCCTCCTCCGGCTTCGAGATCACGATGGTGAGTACCGCCCCGGGCACCTGTGCGGGCACCTCAGCCGTGGCCACGACCACCGGCGCCGGCACTTCAACCGCGGCCACCACCACTGATCCCGGTGGTGGCGCCTGCACCTCAGCCGCGGCGGCCACCACCTCCTGCTGCTGCGGTGGCTGCTGCATGGCTAGCTCATGAGCGGTGGCCGGGCCAGCGCCCGACTCCGATCTGGCGGCTGCGCTCGACATGGGCTGCGCCTGCCTGCTCCTATGCGGCTCTCCGTCGAACACCTCGCGTGCGAAGGGGCGTTTTCCTTTCGGGAAAGGGAACGGGAGGTGGGGGGCCGCACCTGCTCCTGCGGCTACTGGCTGCGGCGAGGGACGGCCGCTGGTGGGCCTGCGCCGGCGGGGAGATGGGGATGGGTGGGAAAGCTGCGGCTGTGGGGGCGAATCTGGATAAGTACGAGGGCTTTGTGCCGAGCGGAAATGCCACTGACGGGTGGGGTAAGGGTGTCGCCGCAAGCGGGTGTCAGTGAGATGCGTCGGAGAGGAGTGAGTAGATGGAATAGCGGCCGGTTCGGATCTGGGGCAAGGAGGTGTACGGACTATGTACAAAGTGCGGGGACGGAACTGGGACAGGGCTGTTTGGTTCTACGTCTAGCATTACCACACTTTGTCAGATATTTTTGTCAAGCTTGCCTGAGGTTAGTTCATCAAAATGAAAGCCGCAAGTTGGCAAGCATGATGCTCATTACGAGTCACAAGAGCACGATATGCTGTTTTAACAAAGTATTCTCCTGATCTTTCTAGAGTCGAAATTAGTTGATCTTCTCCGCCAACAGCTCACAAAGGGATATTAAGAATGGTTGTAGCATCTGGAGCGAGAAAGTTGCACCTAACAAGTTGTGTGTCCCACTGACCCGAGTTCTGATCAATAAGGTCTGATACAAATTCCAGCGGGTCATTGCCGAGACGTCCCATGGGCTTGTGCATCATTGTTGAAGGGATCCATTGATCTGTGCAAATGGAGATCGTTGTACCACTTCCAACCTATTTTATCAAGGTTGTACCCAAAGCTTTTCGTCCCGCTATAATAGCTTTCCATGTGGCCGAAGACTGTTGGGAAACGTAGCATATAATTTCAAAAAAAATCCTACGCTCACGCGAGATCTATCTAGGAGATGCATAGCAACAAGAGGGGGAGAGTGTGTCTACGTACCATCGTAGACCGAAAGCGGAAGCATTTAACAACGCGGTTGATGTAGTCGAACTTCTTCTCGTTCCGACTGATGAAGTACCGAACGTACGGCACCTGCGAGTTCTGCGCACGTTCAGCTCGATGACGTCCCTCGAACTCTTCATCCAGCAAAGTGTCGAGGAAGTAGATGAGTTCCGTCAGCATGATGGCGTGGTGACTGTGATGGTGGAGTGATCCGCGCAGGGCTTCGCCTATGCACCACGAGAATATGACCGAGGGTGTAATCTGTGGAGGAGGGCACCGCACACGGCTAACAGATGTTGTTGTGTTGTGCTAGGGGCGCCCCCTCCCCACACATATATAGGTGGGAGGGGAGGGGAGGCAGCCTAGCACACCACATAGGTGGCCAGCCGGCCTAGGGCTCCTGCCCTGGGCGCGCCCCCTGCCATGTTTGGACAAGGGGGAAAGGAAGGAGGGGGAAGGAAGTAGGAGTCCTACTTCACACTTTCCTTCTCCTCCTCTCCTTTCCTTTCCTTTCCTCCCATATGGCTGGCCCTAAAAGGGGCGCACCAACCTCTTGTGGGCTGGTGTGTTCCCTCACTTGGCCCATTAAGCCCATATCTTTGCCGCACGGGGGGTGGGGGGTGCCCGGAACCCCTTCCGGTGACCCGATATGTACCCGGTACCCTCTGGAACACTTCGGGTATCCGAATACTATCATCCTATATGTCAATCTTTACCTCTCGACCATTTTGAGACTCCTCGGCATGTCTGTGATCTCATCCGGGACTCCAAACAACATTCGGTCACCAAATTACATAAACTCATATAATACAAAATCGTCATCGAACGTTAAGCATGCGGACCCTATGGGTTCGAGAACTATGTAGATATGACCAAGACACCTCTCCGGTCAATAACCAATAGCAGAACCTGGATGCTCATATTGGCTCCTACATATTCTACGAAGATCTTTATCGGTCAAACCGTTATGACAACATACGTTATTCCCTTTGTCATCGGTATGTTACTTGCCCGAGATTCGATCATCGGTATCCATATACCTAGTCCAATCTCGTTACCGACAAGTCTCTTTACTTGTTTCGTAATACATCATCCCGCAACTAACTCATTAGTCACTTTGCTTGCAAGGCTTCTTATAATGTGCATTACCGAGAGGGCCCAGAGATACCTCTCTGATACTCGGAGTGAAAAATCCTAATCTCGATCTATGCCAACCCAACAAACACCTTCGAAGATACCTGTAGAGCATCTTTATAATCATCCAGTTATGTTTGACGTTTGATAGCACAAAAGGCATTCCTCTGGTATCCGGGAGTTTCATAATCTCATAGTCGAAGGAATATGTATTTGACATGAAGAAAGCAATAGCAATAAAACTGAACGATCATAATACTAAGCTAACAAATGGGTCTTATCCATCACATCAATCTCCTAATGATGTGATCCCATTCATCAAATGATAACACATGTCCATGGTTAGGAAACTTAACCATCTTTGATTAACGAGCTAGTCTGGTAGAGGCTTACTAGGGACGAGGTGTTTTGTCTATGTATCCACACATGTATGAAGTTTCCGGTTAATACAATTCTAGAATGAATAATAAATATTTATCATGATGTAAGGAAATATAAAATAACAACTTTATTATTGCCTCTAGGGCATATTTCCTTCAGTCTCCCACTTGCACTAGAGTCAATTATCTAGTTCACATCGCTATGTGATTTAACACCAATAGTTCACATCTTTATGTGATTAACACCCCCATAGTTCACATCGCCATGTGACCAACACCCAAAGGGTTTTGCTAGAGTAAATAATCTAGTTCACATCGCTATGTGATTAACACCCAAAGAGTACTAAGATGTGATCATGTTTTGCTTGTGAGAGAGGTTTAGTCAACGAGTCTGCCACATTCAAATTCGTATGTATTTTGCAAATTTCTGTGTCTACAATGCTCTGCACGGAGCTACTCTAGCTAATTGCTCCCACTTTCAATATGTATCCAGATTGAGACTTAGAGTCATCCAGACCAGTGTCAAAGCTTGCATCAACGTAACCCTTTATGACTAACTCTTTGTCACCTCCATAACTGAGAAACATTTCGTTAGTCCTCTTTAGGTACCTAAGGATAATTTTGACCGTCGTCCAGTGATCTACTCCTGGATCACTATTGTACCCCCTTGCCAAACTCATGGCAAGGTACACAATAGGTCTGGTATACAACATGGCATACTTTATAGAACCAATGGTTGAGGCATAGGGAATGACTTTCATTCTCTCTCTATCTTCTGCCGTGGTCGGTTTTGAGTCTTACTCAACTTCATACCTTACAATTCAGTCAAGAACTTCTTCTTTGACTGATCCATTTTGAACTCCTTCAAAATCTTATCAAGGTATGTACTCATCGAAAGTCTTATCAAGCGTCTTGATCTATCTCTATAGATCTTGATGCCCAATATGTAAGCAGCTTCACTGAGGTCTTTCTTTGAAAAACTCCTTTCAAACACTCCTTTATTCTACATCATTTCCGATCAACAATATGTCATTCACATATACTTATCAGAAAGGTTGTAGTGCTCCCACTCACTTTCTTGTAAATACAGGCTTCGCCATAAGTCTGTATAAAACCATATGCTTTGATCACCTTATCAAAACGTATATTCCAACTTCGAGATGCTTGTACCAGTCCATAGATGGATCGCTGTAATTTGCACACTTTGTTAGCACCTTTAGGATCGACAAAACCTTTTGGTTGCATCATATAAAACTCTTCTTTAAGAAATCCACTAAGGAATGAAGTTTTGACATCCATTTGCTAGATTTCATAAAATGCGGCAATTGCTAACATGATTCAGACAGACTTAAGCATCACTGTGAGTGGGAAAATCTCATCGTAGTCAACACCTTGAACTTGTCGAAAACCTTTTGTGACTAGTCGAGCTTTGTAGATAGTAACACTACCATCAGCGTTCGTCTTCCTCTTGAAGATCCATTTATTCTCAATGGCTTGCCGATCATCGGGCAAGTCCACCAAAGTCCACACTTTGTTCTCATACATGGATCCTATCTCAGATTTCATGGCCTCAAGCCATCTGTCGGAATCTGGGCTCATCATAGCTTCTTCATAGTTCGTAGGTTCGCCATGGTCTAATAACATGACTTCCAGGACAGGATTACCGTACCACTCTAGGGTGAAACGTGCTTTGTTCAACCTACAAGGTCCAGTAGTAACTTGATCCGAAGTTTCATGATCATCATCATTAGCTTCCTCTCTAGTTGGTGTAGGCATCACGGGAACAAATTTCACTGATGTGCTACTTTCCAATTCAAGAGAAGGTACAATTACCTCATCAAGTTCTACTTTCCTCCCACTCACTTCTTTCAAGAGAAACTCCTTCTCTAGAAAGGTTCCATTCTCGGTAACAAAGATCTTGCATTCGAATTTGTGGTAGAATGTGTATCCAATTGTTTCCTTGGGGTATCCTATGAAGATGCACTTCTCCGATTTGGGTTCGAGCTTATCAGGCTGAAGCCTTTTGACATAAGTGTTGCAACCCCAAACTTTAAGAAACAACAGCTTAGGTTTCTTGCCAAACCACAGTTCATACGGTGTCGTCTCAAACGGATTTAGACGATGCCCTTTTTAACGTGAATGCAGTTGTCTCTAATGCATAACCCCAAAACGATAGTGGTAAATCGGTAAGAGACATCATAGATCGCACCATATCTAATAAAGTACGGTTACGACGTTCGGACACACCATTACGCTGTGGTGTTCCAGGTGGCGTGAGTTGTGAAACTATTCCGCATTGTTTTAAATGAAGGCCAAACTCGTAACTCAAATATTTGCCTCCGCGATCAGATCGTGGAAACTTTATTTTCTTGTTACGATGATTCTCCACTTCACTCTGAAATTCTTTGAACTTTTCAAATGTTTCAGACTTGTGTTTCATTAAGTAGATATACCCATATCTACTCAAATCATCTTTGAAGGTCAGAAAATAATGATACCCACCGCGTGCTTCAACACTTATCGGACCGCATACATCGGTATGTATTATTTCCAATAAGTCATTAGCGTGCTCCATTGTTCCAGAGAACGGAGTTTTAGTCATCTTGCCCATGAGGCATGGTTTGCAAGTATCAAATGATTCATAATCAAGTGATTCCAAAAGTCCATCTGCATGGAGTTTCTTCATGCGCTTTACACCAATATGACCTAAACGGCAGTGCCACAAATATGTTGCACTATCATTATCAACTTTGCATCTTTTGGCATCAATATTATGAATATGTGTATCACTACGATTGAGATTCAATAAACCATTTACATTGGGTGTATGACCATAGAAGGTTTTATTCATGTAAACAGAACAACAATTATTCTCTGACTTAAATGAATAACCGTATCGCAATAAACATGATCCAATCATATTCATGCTCAACGCAAACACCAAATAACATTTATCTAGGTCCAACACTAATCCCGAAGGTAGAGGGAGTGTGCGATTTGGAATCACTCCCAACACACATCGTCACCTCGCCCTTAACTAGTCTCTGTTCATTTTGCAACTCCTATTTCAAGTTACTAATCTTAGCAACTAAACCGTATCAAATACCCTAGAGTTACTATGAACACTAGTAAAGTACACATCAACAACATGTATATCAAATATATCTTTGTTCACTTTGCCATCCTTCTTATCCGCCAAGTATTTGGGGTAGTTCCGCTTCTAGTGACCATTCCCTTTGCAGTAGAAACACTCAGTTTCAGGCTTAGGTCTAGTTTTGGGCTTCTTCACGGGAGTGGAAACTTGTTTGTCATTCTTCTTGAAGTTCCCTTTCTTTTCCTTTGCCCTTTTTTCTTGAAACTAGTGGTCTTGTTAACCATCAACACTTGTTGCTCTTTCTTGATTTCTACCTTCGCCGATTTCAGCATCGCGAAGAGCTCGGGAATCATTTTCGTCATCCCTTGCATATTATAGTTCATCACGAAGTTCTAGTAGCTTGGTGATAGTGACTAGAGAATATGTCAATCACTATCTTATCTGGAAGATTAACTCCCACTTGATTCAAGCGATTGTAGTGCCTAGACATTCTGAGCACATGCTCACTAGCTAAGCTATTCTCCTCCATCTTGTAGGCAAAGTACTTGTCAGAGGTCTCATACCTCTCGACATGGGCATGAGTCTGAAATACTAATTTCAGCTCTTGGAACATCTCATATGCTCAGTGGCATTCAAAACCTTTTTGAAGTCTCAGTTCTAAGCCGTAAAGCATGGTGCACTAAACTATAAAGTAGTCATCATATCGAGCTTGCCAAACGTTCATAACGTCTGCATCTGCTCCTGCAATAGGTCTGTCACCTAGCGGTGCATTAAGGACATAATTCTTCTGTGCAGCAATGAGGATAATCCTCATATCACGGACCCAGTCAGTATCATTGCTACTATCATCTTTCAACTTAGTTTTCCCTAGGAACGTATCAAAAAACACAAGGGAGCTACAACGCGAGCTATTGATCTACAACATAATTTGCAAATACTATCAAGACTAAGTTCATGATAAATTAAAGTTCAATTAATCATATTACTTAAGAACTCCCACTTAGATAAACACCCCTCAAGTCATATAAATGATACGTGATCCAAATCAACTAAACCATGCCCGATCATCACGTGAGATGGAGTAGTCATCAATGGTGAACATCTATATATTGATCATATCTACTACATGATTCACGTTTGGCCTTTCAGTCTCTAGTGTTCTAAGGCCATGTCTGTACATGCCAGGCTCGTCAAGTTTAACCCGAGTATTCCTTATGTGCAAAACTGTCTTGCACCCGTTGTATTTGAACGTAGAGCCTGTCACACCCGATCATCACTTGGTGTCTCGGCATGAAGAACTTTCGCAATGGTGCATACTCAGGGAGAACACTTATACCTTGAAATTTAGTTAAGGGATCATCTTATAATTCTACCGCCGTACTAAGCAAAATAAGATGCATAAAAGGTAAACATCACATGCAATCAAAATATGTGACATGATATGGCCATCATCATCTTGTGCTTTTGATCTCCATCTCCAAAGCATCGTCATGATCTCCATCGTCACCGGCTCGACACCTTGATCTCCATCATAGCATCATGGTCGTCTTGCCAACTTTTTCTTCTACAACTATCGCTAAGGCATAGTGATAAAGTAAAGCAATTACATGGCATTTGCATTTCATACATTAAAGCGACATTCATAAGGCTCCTGCCAGTTGTCGATAACTTTTACAAAACATGATCATCTCATACGATAATGTATATCACATCATGTCTTGACCATATTGAGGGAGTCCTGGATTAGGGGGTATCCGGACAGCCGGACTATATACTTTGGCCGGACTGTTGGACCGTGAAGATACAAGACTCAAGACTTCGTCCTGTGTCCGGATGGGACTCTCCTTTGCGTGGAAGACAAGCTTGGCGATCCGGACATTATATTTCCTTCTTTGTAACTGACTCCATGTAAACCCTAGCCCTCTCCGGTGTCTATATAAACCGGAGAGTTTAGTCCTTAGAGACACAATCATAATCATCATAGGCTAGCTTCTAGGGTTTAGCCTCTACGATCTCGTGGTAGATCAACTCTTGTAACACCCATATCATCAATATCAATCAAGCAGGAAGCAGGGTTTTACCTCCATTGAGAGGGCCCGAACCTTGGTAAAACATCATGTCCCTTGCCTCCTGTTACCATTAGCCTTAGACACACAGATCGGGACCCCCTACCCGAGATCCGCCGGTTTTTACACCGACATTGGTGCTTTCAATGAGAGTTCCTCTTTGTCGTTGCTGCGAGGCTTGATGGCTCCTTCAATCATGAACAACAACACGGTCCAGGGTGAGGCTTTTCTCCCTGGACAGGTCTTCGTGTTCGGCGGCTTCGCACAGCTATGCCCCTGGCCACCAGGTCAGGTTCGGAAACTTGAACTACACAGCCGATATACGTGGAGACTTGATCTTCAACGGATTCGGGCCTGTGCCAGGAGCGCCGGACAGTCACGACGAGCACGGCTTAGACCTGCTGTCGGACAATGCTCGGGATGTCGCCCCTGCAGGAGCCCCAGACCTAAATCCGGAGCAGATTGCGTCGCCCGAGGACGGGTGGATGGACCCCGCCCAGAGGCCGCACACTCATCGGCGGTAGAACCAAACACAGACTTCACCCCCAAGGAAGCCTGTGACACTGGACCCCCGGACTCGTATCCGGTTGTAGGTTCCAGTCCACGCGCCTCCAAGCCCGCCGAATTTGGTTGGGCTCCGGTAATGGAGTTCACCGCTGTGGATATCTTCCAGCACTCGCCCTTTGGCGACATGCTGAACTCTTTAAAGTCCCTATCTTTGTCAGGAGACTCTCGGCCGAACTATGTTCGGCTTGAGTGGGAAGCAGGCGACGAAGGAATTCGTTGCCCACCCACCACCCACTTCATTGCCACGGTCGATGATTTAACCGACGTGCTTGACTTCGACTCCGAAGACATCGACGGTATGGACGACGATGCAGGAGAAGAACAGGAACCACCGCTCACGGGGCGGTGGACAACTACCTCCTCATATGATATATATATGGTGGACACTCCGAAGGAAACCAATGGCAATGAGGCAATGGAGGATAACCCCTCAGGGAAGAAAGCAAAGCATGGGCGTCGTCGGCGCCGCTCCAAGCCCCGCCACAGCAATACCGGCACAGGAGACGAAAACAATCCGGATGGTGCCGAAGATGAATACAACCCCGATCAGCCTGCCTTCGAGCAGGCCGAGCAGGAAGACGAGCAGGTCAGCCCAGACAAACAGGCAATGGACGGATATCCGGAGGAGGACAACTACATGCCCCCTCCAAAGACGAGATTAGCCTCGACGACGACGAGTTCGGCGTGCCTGAGGACCCCGTGGAGCAGGAGCGCTTCAAGCGCCGGCTTATGGCCACTGCGAGGAGCCTGAAAAAGAAGCAGCAGCAGCTCCAAGCTAATCAAGACCTGCTCACAGACAGATGGACCGAAGTCCTGGCAGCTGAGGAATACGGACTCGAACGCCACACGGCTGACCGGTCACCTCGTGGCCAGGATAAAATGGCATATCAGCCCGAATACCAGCCGCACCCCACGCCAATACACTACGGCCCGGGGCAATAGGCAGGACCTGCAAGATATACTAGAAAATAAGGCAGGACACCCAAGATTGATCTACGGATCGCGAGGGCGCGCCCCAACACGTGACGATGATCGTCACGCCGGATACACTACCAACAAGTCCGGCCGGGCCGAATACAGCCAACTAGAATCATTCGAATTGCGTAGCCACATAGCCTGGCATAGAGGCGCCGCCCACCCCCTCTGCTTCACTGACGAAGTGATGGATCATGAATTCCCAGAAGGGTCCAAACCCGTAAACATCGAATCATATGATGGCGCAATAGACCCCGCTGTATGGATCAAAGATTTCCTTCTCCACATTCACATGGCCCGCGGAGACGATCTACACGCCATCAAATATCTTCCTCTTAAGCTCAAAGGACCTGCCCGACACTGGCTAAACAGCCTGCCGGCAAATTCCATTGGCAGTTGGGAAAACCTGGAAGACGCATTCCTCGACAACTTCCAGGGCACATATGTGTGACCACCGGATGACGATGACTTGAGTCACATTACCCAACAGCCCGGAGAGTCAGCCAGGAATTTCTGGACTTGACTCCTGACTAAAAAGAACCAAATTGTCGACTGTCCAGATGCCGAAGCCCTGGCGGCCTTTAAGCATAATATCCGCGACGAGTGGCTCGCCCGACACCTTGGCCAGGAAAAACCCAAGTCCATGGCGGCCCTAACGACTCATGACCCGCTTTTGCACGGGCGAGGACAGCTGGTTGGCTCGCAGTAGCACCACGCCACATTCCGGCACCTCGGATGTCCGCGACAATAACAGCAATCCTCGGCGCAACAGACATAAGCGACGGAACAACAGCGATAACACTGAAGACACGACAGTCAACGCCGGATTCAGTGGCTCGAAATCCGGCCAGCGGAAAAAGCCGTTCAAAAGAAACAACCAGGGACCATCCAGTATGGACCGCATACTTGAACGATCGTGCCAAATTCATGGCACCCCGGATAAGCCAGCAAACCACACTAATAGAGACTACCGGGTGTTCAAACAGGCCGGTAAAATAAACGCCAAAAACAAGGACAAGGGGCTGCACAACGACGATGATGAGGAGCCCCAGTGTCCGAACACAGGAGGACAAAAGAAATTCCTCCCCAGGTGAAAACGGTCAACATGATCTACGCCACCCATATTCCCAAATGGGAACGAAAGCGAGCACTACGGGACGTCTATGTGATGGAGCCAGTCGCCCCAAAATTCAACCCATGGTCAGCCTGTCTGATCACCTTCGATCGTAGGGATCACCCTACCAGCATCCGTCACGGTGGTTCAGCCGCATTGGTCCTAGACCCAATCATCGACGGATTCCACCTCACGCGAGTCCTTATGGATGGCGGCAGCAGCCTGAACCTGCTTTATCAGGACATAGTGCGCAAAATGGGCATCGGCCCTTCAAGGATCAAGCCCATCAAAACCACCTTCAAAGGTGTAATTCCAGGAGTAGAGGCCCGTTGCACGGGCTCCATAACACTGGAAATGGTCTTCAGATCTCCGGATAACTTCCGAAGCGAGGAGTTAATCTTCGATATCGTCCCTTTCCGCAGTGGTTACCACGCACTACTTGGACGAACCGCATTCGCTCGATTACATGCGGTACCACACTATGCATACCTCAAGCTCAAGATGTCAGGACCGTGCGGGGTCATAACAGTCAACGGAAACATGGACCGCCCTCTCCGTACAGAAGAGCATACTGCAGCCCTCGCGGCGGAAGTACAATGCGGCCTTCTCCGGCAAACCACCAATCCGGCGACTACAACCCCGAACACCGTCAAGCGAGTCCGGAGTACCCCGCAACAAGATCGCCAGGCACGCCAAGAGCGCGACTAGCAGTCCGGCCTCCGCTCCAGCGACATCAAAGCAGCATTCGTGCCGCGCGTACACAATTACGCACTCAAAATACCATGGGCATAGATGGAGGCGCAATAGTGACTCAGTCAACAGTGCGGTATAACCGCAACGTACTTTAATAACCACCCTTTATCTTTCAGGACACTGCTTTCGGGCAGCCTCTTCAGAAGAGCCGGATTGTCGGACTTACACAGGACAGAAAACCAAGGAGGCAACAGGCTTTGCACACAAAGGAAATACCCAGGTGGAATCTGTTCACGATCGTTATACCTGTTTTATATACTTACATGCAGCCTGCCCTTGGATAGGACATGTTAAATAGTCCTATTTACTTCTGCTTAAACGCATTCATTGTAAACATACGCTTAAACGTATTATTCATCAATGGGAGATAAAATATAGCGTCAGCTTATTATTCCTATTTGCACATTTTTCCTATAAATGTTTATTTAATATTGCATCCGTACACCTTGGTACGTTCAGTTTGCCAGGGGCTTCTTATGGCGCCCCACAATACGGCAAGACAAGTCCGAACACTTTAAACAGTGTGGCACCCCGAACTTATAGCATTATATGCATCAGCTCCGAATCATGTCTTGGGTCAATAGTTGGGTTTGCCCGGCTCCCTTGTTTTGGTACCTTATGTTCCGTTATATCAGCTAAGGTAGCGCAGGGAGAACTACTGCGATTGTGTCCCGGTTCTTCCGGACGAGCACCTCAGTAGAGAAAGCCGAAAACTGACCGGCATGATGCGGCAAGAGCTGGTCGCTGTTCGAGAGGTCTTAAAATCCCGAAAGATTTTTTCCGCTTTAGGCGAGGAATCGGCTTCGTCCGATTTAGGCGTATATAGCGCCCCAATTTGTCTTTCCAAATTCTAGGGGCTTCGCCGAAATTTAAAATTGTAGACTTCTATGGCTAAGTGAGAGTTATAAAGCCGCATAGTCCGATTGCCTCGTTCGCTGCGCCAAACACCTCCTTCGGGGACCAAAAATTTGGATAAAGAGTGTCTGGGTTTTTCCAGGAACACCCCGATACTAGTTATGTGGGGGCAGAAGCCGACGACTAGCCTACTTTCAGAATTTTATAAACAGCCACACAGAAGGTAATATTTTAAATCAAAAAGTGCTATATAGCGCAAGTAACTTCGTCTTTATATTACAACAAACGACAGAAGTACATTTACTCAAGGATCGTGTCCTTGGTACATTCATCGGCCACGAGACGAGCGCCTTTCATACGCCATCACAATATTTTTTGGGACAGCGATGCACCTTGCCCTCCGGTGGCCCGTCCTTCACCAGCTTCTCTGCATCCAGCTTGCCCCAATGCACCTTCTCACGGGCAAAAGCCCGGCGGACACCCTCAATGCAAACGGATCGGTTGATCACCTCAAGCCGCGGACAGGCGTTTACCATCCGCTTTATCAGGCCAAAGTAGCTGGTAGGCAAGGGCTCACCAGGCCACATCCGGACTGTGAAATCTTTCATAGCCACTTCGGCCGCCCTGTGGAGTTCAACCAATTGCTTCAATTGGTCACTCAGAGGCATTGGGTGTTCGGCTCCAGCATATTGGGACCAGAACAGCTTCTCCGTCGAGCTCCCCTCCTCGGCACGGTAGAACTCTGTGGCATCTGATACGCTGCATGGCAGATCTGCGAATGCCCCTGGAGAGCTCCGAATTCGGGTAAGTAAAGAAATGCCTCCTCCACATGCTTGCTTTGCATAAAGAATGTCTTACCCGTCGCTATCTTGTTGGCCGCCTGGATTTCCTGTTGTTCCTTTTCGGCTTTGGCCTTGGCGTCTTTCATACTCGCAAGGGCCTTCGCAAGCTCAGACTCTTTCATCTTGAGATCATGCTCCAGGGACTCAAACTTCTTGCCGAGCTCCTGGAGCTCTTGCTGTACCTCACCCACTCTAGCATCTTGCTTTTCGCGCTCTTTGCGCTCCATGGCCGCCTTGTCTTCGGCCTCGGACAACGCTTTCTTCAGGGACGCCACTTCGGTTGTGGCCCCTATTACAAAGTCACGATGCTTTGTCGTTAGAATCACCAATTTTGTCTATTCTTTTATGATATGCGAATGGGGTATCACTCACCTTTGTTCTCTTCGAGCTGCCTCTTCGTGAGGCCGATCTCTTCCTGTGCCTGCTCCAGGTCCCGTTTAAGTCCGGCGACCTCGGCCGTGCCGGCAGCAGCGGCAAGCAGCACGGCCTGCTTATTCACATGCGCACCTACTATTAGACTCCTACAGATTATAATTGACCCTCCGTTTGGCTTTTCGTTCCGAACACCAAACAGAGTATCAGGGGCTACTACCTATCGGGTGATAATTTCACACATTTTTTATTACTTACCTCAAAACCCGTTAGGTGGCTGGTGCAGGCTTCGGTTAGCCTGCTCTTAGCGGACAGAACCTTCTGGATCACCGCACTCATAAGAGTACGATGCTCTTCATCCATGGAAGCGCCGCGAAGCGCTTCCAGCAGACTATCCGACGCCTCGTGCGTAACGGAAGCCATCGGCACGGACGACTCGCCCTCCCTAGCGAGGAGCCGCCTGCCCAAATCCGAAACCACTGGAGGTTCCGACACAGTATCCGGCTGAGAGCCCGGCTTACCGCGGCTCTTGTCGGCACAATCCGCGGGGATCTTATACCCCGTGTGCTCGGTGTATGGAATTTCGCCTTAGGGCTTCTCCAGAGTCACCTCCCCTTGCTCTAGGAGCCTTTGGGACAACACCTCTGTGTCATCCGCAGGCCGAGGAGTAGTGGCCGTCGGGAGCGAGTTCATTGCTGAATCACTCAAGGACCCATCCGAAGATGATACCTCGGGATGGACGCTAGGCGGACTGCATATATGTGTTCGGCGTTATAACAAACTATGAAGTGAAGTCGCATTAAAATATAACAGAGTGCGGATACTTACGATCTTACTTGGGGCTTCCCCCTAGGCAGCCACTCCTCCTCGCTATAGGTGGCAGTGGTGGAGTAATCCGGAAGGGACGCCTTTCCCTTCTTGGGCGTCCTAGCCTCCCCCTCCGGGGCGGCTTTCCTCTTCTTCTTCTCTCCAATGCGGGGAGGCAGAGTTTCTTCGTGTTTTCCCCCGCCTCCGCGGGAGGAATCTACCTCGTCATCTTCGGACGACGAGGGTATGAAGGCCTTGCACCAGGGACCCTTCCCGGTCCCCTGGGCTGCCTTCCTAGGCCCCTCGTCCTCTCCGGTTGGGGCGGCCCTTTCCTCTTCCTCCTCCCCTTCGGGGGAGGAGTGTGCCTCGTCGTCTTTGGACGAGGCGTCCGGTATGACCTTACGCCGGAGACCCTTCCTGGTCCCCGGGGCCTTCTTTTCAGCCTTCTTTTCTGGTGCCTTGTAGGGCGCCGGGACTAGTATCTCCGTTAGGAGATCATCTGCTGGACCTTCTAGCAGTGGAGCCAGACAGTCAATCCGCTCCGCCATCTCCACATACTCCCGATCAAATGCACACAATGACTTAAGATTCCCCCATAAGTACATTGGGAAAAACTGCATCTGGTGGTAGTCAGAAAACTCACCGGACGGGGGAGCCGCGCGGCGTGAAGTCCACGGTCCTCGGATGTGGGAGGAGGTACTTCGGAGGCCTTGAATAGCGCCTTCCATGCGCCCTTGTGTGTCATGCCGTAGAGCTTTTGAAGCGTCTAGTGTTCGGCCGGGATGAACTCCCACGGATTAAATGCCCGTCTTTGGCACGGAAGAATCCGGCGGACAAGCATGACCTGGACCACGTTGACAAGTTTGATTTTCTTGTCCTTCATATTCTTGATACAGTTTTGAAGTCCGATCAGCTCCGCAGGCTCGCCCCAGGCCAGGCCTTCTTTTCCCAGGAGGTGAGCCGCATGGGAATTCCGGATCAGAATTCGGGGGCCGCCGCCCAGTTGGCGTCGCGCGGCTCGGTGATGTAGAACCACCCCGACTGCCACCCTTTCACGATGTCCGCGAAGGAGCCGTCAAGCCAGGTGACGTTGGGCATCTTGCCCACCATGGCGCCTCCGCACTCCGCTTGATGGCCGCTCACGATCTTCGGCTTCACGCAGAAGATTCGTAGCCACAAGCCGAAGTGAGGCTTGATGCGGAGGAAGGCCTCACACACGACGATAAACGCTGAGATGTTGAGGACGAAATTTGCGGCTAGATCATGGAAATCTAGCCCATAGTAGAACATGAGCCCGCGGACAAAGGGATGAAGTGGAAACCCTAGTCCACGGATGAAGTGGGCGAGAAACACGACCCTCTCGTGGGGTTTTGGAGTTGGAATGATCTGCCCTTCGTCCGGTAGCCGGTGCGCGATGTCCGCGGCCAAGTATCCGTCCGCCCGGAGCTTCGCAACATGCTCCTCCTTCACGGTGGAGGTCACCCACTTGCCTCCTGCTCCGGACATGTTTGGTTGTGCGGAGAAAGTGTGAACTAGGGCGCTGGAGCTCGAGGGTGTGAGAATGGATAAGCAGAGGAGTAAGAAGGCGTGGGTGAAAATGGGGAATCCTTATCCCTTTATATAGGTGACAAGAACGGTGCGCCTCCCCGCTTTCCTGTTGAGAATCGCTTATTTCCCAAGCACCACGATTGATTGCGCAGTTGGGTTACCCATACCCGTATTGATGCGAATCCTATAATAAGGGGACATGATCTCTGCTTTGACAAGACGTGCCGAGGAAACCGCCTCGCAATATGCGCTAGGGCTGGTTGTGGGAAAACGGTTCGAATAATGACCCGACCGTAGTGTCGTGTCACGTTGTCTAAAGTTGTCAGCAGATTACATTTGTGAAATATCATTCTCTCTACGGTGGTATGTGAAGATCATCTTACAAATCCGGACACGATTTAAGTGTTCGATAACTACTTTGGAGTATTCGGAGATGGAACCCGCCTTGCAATGCCGAAGACAAAACTATGCGCCGGACTCATCGTCATTGAAGCCTGGTTCAGGGGCTACTGAGGGAGTCCTGGATTAGGGGGTATCCAGATAGCCGGACCATATACTTTGGCCAGACTATTGGACCGTGAAGATACAAGACTCAAGACTTCGTCCCGTGTCCGGATGGGACTCTCCTTTGCGTGGAAGACAAGCTTGGCGATCCGGATATTATATTTCCTTCTTTGTAACTGACTCCATGTAAACCCTAGCCCTCTCCGGTGTCTATATAAACTGGAGAGTTTAGTCCTTAGAGACACAATCATAATCATCACAGGCTAGCTTCTAGGGTTTAGCCTCTATGATCTCGTGGTAGATCAACTCTTGTTACACCCATATCATCAATATCAATCAAGCAGGAAGTAGGGTTTTACCTCCATCGAGAGGGTCCGAACCTGGGTAAAACATCCTATCCCTTGCCTCCTGTTACCATTAGCCTTAGACTCACAGATCGGGACCCCCTACCCGAGATCCGCCAGTTTTGACACCGACACATATCACATCACAACATGCCTTGCAAAAACAAGTTAGACGTCCTCTATTTGTTGTTGCAAGTTTTATGTGGCTGCTACAGGCTTCCAGCAAGAACCGTTCTTACCTACGCATCAAAACCACAATGGTGCTTCGTCAAGTTTGCTGTTTTAATCGTCAACAAGGACCGGCTGCAGTCAAATGCGATTCAACTAAAGTTGGAGAAACAGGCACCTGCCAGCCACCTTTATGCAGAACTAGTTGCATGTCTGTCGGTGGAACCGCTCCCATGAATGTGGTCATGTAAGGTTGGTCTGGGCCTTTTCATCCAACAATACCACCGAATCAAAATAAGACATTGGTGGTAAGCAGTATGACTATCACCTCCCACGACTCTTTGTGTTCTACTTGTGCATATCATCTACGCATAGACTTGGCTCGGATGCCACTGTTGGGAAACCTAGCATACAATTTCAAAAAAAATACTACGCTCACGCAAGATCTATCTAAGAGATGCATATCAACGAGAGGGGGGAGTGTGCCTATGTACCCTCATAGACCGAAAGCGGAAGCGTTTGACAACGCGGTTGATGTAGTCGAACTTCTTGTCGTTCCGACCGATCAAGTACCGAACGTATGACACCTTCGAGTTCTGCACACGTTCAGCTTGATGACGTCCCTCGAACTCTTGATCCAGCAAAGTGTCTAGGAAGTAGATGAGTTCCATCAGCATGACGGCGTGGTGACGGTGATGGTGAAGTGATCCGCGCAGGGCTTCGCCTAAGCACCGCGAGAATATGACCGAGGGTGTAATCTGTGGAGGGGGGCACAGCACACGGCTAATAGATGTTGTTGTATTGTGCTAGGGGCACCCCCCACATATATATATGTGGGAGGGGGAGGGGAGGCAGCCTGGCGCACCACATAGGTGGCCGGTCGGCCCTAGGGCTCCTGCCCTGGCCGCACCCCCTGCCATGTTTGGACAAGGGGGAAAGAAGGAGGGGGAGGGGAAGGAAGTCGCAGTCCTACTTCACACTTTCCTTCTCCTCCTCTCCTTTCCTTTCCTCCCTATATGGCTGGCCCTATAAGTGGCGCACCAGCCTCTTGTGGGCTGGTGTGTTCCCTCACTTGGCCCATTAAGCCCATATCTTTGTCGCGGGGGTGCCCGGAACCCCTTCCGGTGACCCAATATGTACCCAGTACCCTCCGGAACAGTTCCGATGTCCGAATACTATCGTCCTATATATCAATCTTTACTTCTCAACCATTTCGAGACACCTCGTCATGTTCGTGATCTCATACGGGATTTCGAACAACATTCGGTCACCAAATCACATAATTCATATAATACAAAATCGTCATCGAACATTAAGCGTGCGGACCCTACGTGTTCGAGAGCTATGTAGACATGACCAAGACACCTCTCCGGTCAATAACCAATAGCAGAACCTAGATGCTCATATTGGCTCCTACATATTCTACAAAGATCTTTATCGGTCAAACCGTTATGACAACATACGTTATTCCCTTTGTCATCGGTATGTTACTTGCCTGAGATTCGATCGTCGGTATCCATATACCTAGTTCAATCTCATTACCGGCAAGTCTCTTTACTCGTTCTGTAATACATCATCCCGCAACTAACTCATTAGTCACTTTGCTTGCAAGGCTTCTTATGATGTGCATTACCGAGAGGGCCCAGAGATACCTCTCTGATACTCGGAGTGACAAATCCTAATCTCGATCTATGCCAACCCAACAAACACCTTCGAAGATATGTGTAGAGCATCTTTATAATCACCCAGTTACGTTGTGGCATTTGATAGCACACTAGACATTCTTCTATTATCCGGGTGTTGCATAATCTCATAGTCGAAGGAATATGTCAGTACTGCAGGATGCTGCTAACGGGACACTATGATCAGAGACCCTTCGACGAAACTGTGTGTGATGCAATAATCACAAACGGTGGTGTAAAAGAACCATCAAAAAAGATGCAAAACATTTGTGATGGCGGAGCCATCAAACACGGTTCAAATTTTAGTTGCGTGCGCGATGTAGGGCATATGGTTCAGTTCAATGAACTGTTTGTGATGAGGCGAAACAAAAGAAACGGGCAGCCAGATGAAGGCATGTGCGATATACAACATATGATTCACTTGGATGAACTGTTTGCGATGAGGAGGACAATAGAAACAGACAACTAGATAAAGGTGTGTGCGATTGAGGGCATATGCTTCAGAAGGATTAACTGTTTGCGATTAGGCAACAGAACAGAAACGGGCCAGCTAGATCAAAGTGTCTGCGATTGATGGCATACACTTCACACAGATGAACTGTTTGCGATTAGCCACAACAGACAGAAATAGTTAGATAGATCAATGTGTGTGCGCTAGATGGGCACACACATTCTAATTGAAAGAAGCGTGTGCGATGGTAATAACGAGCGCGCACGGTTGTTGGAACAAGACGCGTGCTGACATTGCCTATTGCGCTGCACCCTATGGTGCAAACGCCATGTACGTGGCCGAGAAGGCGTTCCCACGTTACGCCTTCCAGGAATAGTGCCGCACTTATAACCGTTAATAAACTTTGAGCCCGTGTCCCGTCAAATTCCAAATTGCAAACCTGTTCACACCGGTCAAAACCTAAACGGTTTCCCACTTAGGAGCATATCAGTACTCGGTTATAAATACTACTACTCCAAGATGACTGCACATTCCTCCTCAACTCCTCATCCACAAAAACAAACAAGTCATTCATCATCATTCCATTGCGTCTGCCATGGCTAGCGTGAGTTCTGGGTCGAGAGATTGCCACCAGGGAGATGCTGTCGGTGTCAAAACCGACGGATCTCGGGTAGGGGGTCCCGAACTATGTGTCTAAGGCTAATGGTAACAGGAGGCGGGGGACACAATGTTTACCCAGGTTCGGGCCCTCTCTATGGAGGTAATACCCTACTTCCTGCTTGATTGATCTTGATGAATATGAGTATTACAAGAGTTGATCTACCACGAGATCGTATTGGCTAAACCCTAGAAGTCTAGCCTATGAGGTTATGATTGTTGTGGCTAAACCCTAGAAAATTAAACCCTTCAGTTTATATAGACACCGAGGGGCTAGGGTTGTACAAAGTCGGTTACAGAGAAAGGAATCTACATATCCGAATCGCTAATCTTGCCTTCCACGCAAAGGAGAGTCCCATCCGGACACGGGACGAAGTCTTCTATCTTGTATCTTCATAGTCCAACAGTCTGGCCAAAGTATATAGTCCAGCTGTCCGAGGACCCCTTAATCCAGGACTCCCTCAGTAGCCCCTGAACCAGGCTTCAATGACGATGAGTCCGGCGTGCAGATTGTTTCGGCATTGCAAGGTGGGTTCCTTCTCCGAATACTTCAACGTATATTTTGAACACAAAAACTGTGTCCAGTTCTGCAAAACAAGTTCCCCACACAACCGTAGAGAATATAATATTTCACGAGTCCAATCCGCTGACAATTTTGGTAGCACGACATTACATCATTACCCAGCCATTATTTTGAATCGCTTTCTAGCCTGCCACTCCACGTTTCTAGAGACAGTTTTTATTGGTACGTCTTATCAAAGCAGAGATCGTGTCCCCTTATTTTGGGATTTTCATCAAAACAGGCGTGGGTAACCTAACCGTTCTGTTGGCATGTTTCCTTGAGAGTAGGCATGTTTTAAGGCCATGGAGGGACATTTGATATCCATCGCCTTTATAAAGGGGCTAAGGCCTGTCCTTTTTCTTCCACGCTAGTTCCTTCCTCCCCCTCCTACCTCGAGTTCCAACACCCAAGGGTCAATCCAGTCGCTTCGAGCTTCCAGCCATGTCCGGACCCAGCCTTCAAGGCCGGTGGATGGCCTCTTCTGTCACAAAGGAAGATATCTCGAAGCTCGGGGAGGCAAGATACCTGACTGCGGAAATCTACCACAGGCTTCCTACTCAAGGGCAGGTTATTCCTACTCCCAGATAAAATGAGAGGGCCGTGTTTATCTCTCACTTCCTTTGAGGGCTTGGGTTTGCTCTCCATCCCTTCGTTCGAGGGGTCATGTTTTATTACGGGCTAGACTTCCACGATTTAGCCCCGGACTCATTCCTCCACATCTTGGCGTTCATCACCATGTGCGAGGCCTTCCTCTGTATTTCCACACACTTCGGCTTATGGCTTAAGACCTTTAACGTGAAACCGAAGGTAATCAACGGGAAACAAGCGGAGTGCGGAGGCGCTTCAATAAGCAAGCTTATCAACTCCTCTTGGCCGAAGGGCTCCTTCGCAGAATCTTCTAACTTATGGCAACGGGAGTGGTTTTACATCACCGGGGCCCGACGTAAAAAGCGGGCAGCCACACCTGCATTTCGGTCTGGCCCTCCGGCACAGCTCGCATCGTGGATTAACAAGGGGATGGACTGGGGATCTACTGATGAAGTGCGGACGTTGCAAAGCCGCATTCAGAGCCTCATTGAGAAGGGCACTGGTCTCATTGATGTAATCCAAGTAACGCTAGTCCGTTGGATCCTACCCTGTCAGTGACGCCCTCTCCGCATGTGGGAGTTTAATCCGGAAGTTCCATGGACTCTTCAACACCTTTCTGGGATGATGCTCAGAGAGATGTGGAAATTGTTCTTCGGCGCACGAAAACAGTGGCTGGATACTACAGAAGACATTGGTCTTGACTGCAATCATCCAGATACTCCGGTAAGTAAGATGTCCATTTTGCATCATGCTTTTATATCAATATTTATTGCATTATGGGCTATTATTACACATTATATCTCAATACTTATGGCTATTCTCTCTTATTTTATAAGGTTTACTATGAAGAGGGGGGATGCCGGCAGCCGAAATTCTGGCTGGAAAAGGAGCAAACGTTGGAAACCTATTCTGCACAACTCCAAAAGTCCTGAAACTCCATGAAACAACTTTTTGGATTTAATAAGAATTTATGAGCGAAAGAAATAGGCCAGGGGGCCCACACCTTGTCCAGGAGACAGGGGGGCGTCCCCTACAGGGCACGACCCCCTATCTCCTGGGCCCCCTGGTGGGCCTCCGGCGTCCATCTTCTGCTATATCATCACTTTTACCCTGGAAAAAATCGTGGGCAAGCTTACAGGATGAAACTCTGCCGCCACGAGGCGGAACCGTGGCGGAATCAATCTAGGGCTCTGGCGGAGCTGTTCTGCCGGGGACACTTCCCTCCGGGAGGGGGAAATCATCACCAACGTCATCACCAATGATCCTCTCATCGGGAGGGGGTCAATCTCCATCAACATCTTCACCAGCACCATCTCCTCTCAAAAACCCTAGTTCATCTCTTGTATCCAATCTTGTATCAAAACCACAAATTGGTACCTGTGGGTTGCTAGTAGTGTTGATTAGTCCTTGTAGTTGATGCTAATTAGTTTACTTGGTGGAAGATCATATGTTCAGATCCTTTATGCATATTATTACTCCTCTGATTATGAACATGAATATGCTTTGTGAGTAGTTACATTTGTTCCTGAGGACATGGGTGAAGTCTTGCTATTAGTAGTCATGTGAATTTGGTATTCGTTCGATATTTTGATGAGATGTATGTTGTCTTTTCCTCTAGTGATGTTATGTGAACATTGACTACATGACACTTCACCATTATTTGGGCCTAGAGGAAGGCATAGGGAAGTAATTAGTAGATGATGGGTTGCTAGAGTGACAGAAGCTTAAACCCTAGTTTATGCGTTGCTTCGTTAGGGATTGATATCGATCCATATGCTTAATGCTGTGGTTAGGTTTACCTTAATACCTTCTTTTGTAGTTGCGGATGCTTGCAATAGGGGTTAATCATAAGTGGGATGCTTGTCCAAGTTAGGGCAGTACCCAAGTGCCGGTCCACCCACATATCAAATTATCAAAGTACCGAACGCGAATCTTATGAACGTGATGAAAACTAGCTTGACGATAATTCCCAATGTGTCCTCGGGAGATCCTTCTTCATTATTAGAATTTGTCCAGGCTTATCCTTTGTTACATAAAGGATTGGGCCACCTTGCTGCACTTTATTTACTTTATTTACTTTTTGCTCGTTACTATTTATCTTATCACAAAACTATGTATTACCTATAATTTCAGTGCTTGCAGAGAAAACCTTACTGAAAACCGCTTATCATTTCCTTCTGCTCCTCGTTGGGTTCGACACTCTTACTTATCGAAAGGACTATGATATATCCCCTACACTTGTGGGTCATCAAGACTCTTTTCTAGCGCCGTTGCTGGGGAGCATAGCGCTTTTGGTGAGTGGAACTTGGTAAGGAAACATTTATATAGTGTGCTGAAATTTTCTGTTACTTGTCACTATGGAAACTAATCCTTTGAGGGGCTTGTTTGGGGTATCTTCACCCCAACCAGAAGAGCAAAGAGATGCTCCTCAACCTACTGAACTTTATGAAAATATTCACTTTGAGATTCCTTCGGGTATGATAGAAAAATTGTTAGCTAATCCTTTTGCAGGAGACAGTACATTGCATCCCGATTTACACCTTACCTTTGTGGATGAAGTTTGTGGGTTATTTAATCTTGCAGGTATTCCCGATGATGTTGTCAAAAGGAAGGTCTTCCCTTTATCTTTGAAGGGGGATGCAATGACATGATATAGGCTATGTGATGATACGAGATCTTGGAATTATAAGCGACTGAAGTTGGAATTTCACCAGAAGTTCTATCCTATCCATCTTATTCATCGTGATCATAATTATATATATAATTTCTGGCCTTGCGAAGGAGAAAGCATCGCTCAAGCTTGGGGGAGGCTTAAGTCAATGTTATATTCATGCCCCAATCATGAGCTCTCTCAGGAAATGATTATTCAAAATTTTTATGCTCGACTTTCTCTTGATAATCGCAACATTCTCGATACTCCTGTACTGGTTCCTATATGCTGAAGACTATTGATTTCAAATGGGACTTATTGGAAAGAATTAAACACAACTCTGAAGATTGGGGTTCCGACGATGGTAAGGAGTCAGGTATGACACCTAAGTTCAATTGTGTTAAATCTTTTATGGATACCGATGTTTTAGTATGGACTTGACTCTGAGATAGTAGCTACTTTTTGTGAAACTTTTGCTACTCACGTTGATCTCCCTAAATAGAAGTGGTTTAAATATAATCCTCCAGTTGAAGTGAAAGTAGTTGCACCTATTACAGTCGAAGAAAAGACTATTACATATAGTGATCCTATTATTCCTACTGCTTATGTCAAAAAACCTCCTTTTCCTGTTAGGATAAAAGACCATGCTAAAGCTTCGACTGTTGTTCGTAAGAGTAATACTAGGACTGTCGGTGTCAAAACCGGCGGATCTCGGGTAGGGGGTCCTGAACTGTGCGTCTAGGCGGATGGTAACAGGAGACAAGGGACACGATGTTTTTACCCAGGTTCGGGCCCTCTCGATGGAGGTAAAACCCTACTCCTGCTTGATTGATATTGATGATATGGGTAGTACAAGAGTGGATCTACCACGAGATCAAGGAGGCTAAACCCTAGAAGCTAGCCTATGGTATGATTGTTGTTCGTTCTATGGACTAAAACCCTCCGGTTTATATAGACACCGGAGAGGGCTAGGGTTACACAGAGTCGGTTACAATGGTAGGAGATCTACATATCCGTATTGCCAAGCTTGCCTTCCACGCCAAGGAAAGTCCCATCCGGACACGGGATGAAGTCTTCAATCTTGTATGTTCATAGTCTTGGAGTCCGGCCATTGATGATAGTTCGGCTATCCGGACACCCCCTAGTCCAGGACTCCCTCAGTAGCCCCTGAACCAGGCTTCAATGACGACGGGTCCGGCGTGCATATTGTCTTTGGCATTGTAAGGCGGGTTCCTCCTCCGAATAATTCATAGAAGATTGTGAACACCAGGATAGTGTCCGGCTCTGCAAAATAAATTCCACGTACCATCGTAGAGAGAATAATATTCACACAAGTTCAATCTGCTGACGTATTTTGTGGCGTGACGTCACACCACTACCAAGCCTTTACTCGAATCATTTTTATTATACCACCTCAGCGCGTTTAGCGAAGCGGTTTCCTTGGCACGTCTTGTCGAAGCAGAGATCGTGTTCCCCTTATTCCGGGATTCCCATCAATACGGATGTGGGTAACCCAACCGCGCCATTGATTGTGGCGCTTGGGAGATAAGCGAGTTTTACCAGGCCGGTGGGGACGTATAGTTTCGTCCGCCCATATATAAGGGATAAGGATCCACCTCTTTTACCTACGCCTTCTTCCTCCTTTGCTTATCCACCTCCGCGCACTCGAGCTCCAGCACCCAAGTCCGCACATCTCACCTCGACCCTTTCCAGCCATGTCCGGAGTGGGAGGCAAGTGGATGGCCTCCTCCGTTATGGAGGGGCACATCGAGAAGCTGCGCAGCGCCGGATACCTATCCAACGACATCGCGCACTGGCTGCCCGACGAGGGGCAGCTCATCCCCACCCCAGGCCCCATGAGAAGGTCGTATTCCTTCCCCACTTCCTCCGCGGACTGGGCTTCCCACTCCACCCCTTCGTCCGGGGGCTCATGTACTACTATGGCCTGGATTTCCACGATTTGGCCCCATATTTCATCCTTAATATCTCAGCGTTTATCGTCGTGTGCGAGGCCTTCCTCTGCATCCAGCCCCACTTCTGCTTGTGGCTAAAGACCTTCAACGTCAAGCCGAAGGTTGTGAAGGACAGCCAAGCGGAGTGCGGAGGCGCCATGGTGGGCAAAATGCCCAATGTCACTTGGCTTGAGGGTGCCTTCGTGGAATCCATCAAGGGGTGGCAATCGGCGTGGTTCTACATCACCGAGCCGCGTGACCCTAAATGGGCGGCGGCCCCCGAGTTCAGATCTGGCATCCCCATGCAGCTCACCTCCTAGAAAGAGAAGGGTTTGCTTTGGGGTAGTTCGGAGGAGCTGACCGGACTCCAGTCCTGTCTCCAGACCCTGGTGAACAAGAAGCTCAAGCTTGTCAACGTGATCCAGGTCATGCTCGTCCGCCGGATTCTCCCCTGCCAGCAACGGGACTTCAATTTGTGGGAGTTTGATCCGGCACAGCACCGGACCTTGAGCTGGCTCTTCGACACTACATACAAAGCTGCCTGGAGGGTGCTGTTCAAGGGCGCCGAAGCTCCCGCATCCGCTACCGAAGATCGCAGATTCAGCACGCAGCGTCCGGCTGGCGAGGTAAGCTATGTTATCCTTTATGGGACATTTGCTTTTCATAGTTTGACTCTATGCGGGATCTAAACTCCCAATGCCTTTAACATGACTGGCAGAAGACTTTCGGACAGGTTAACTGTCCGGCTCCCCTTCCAGAAGACCCAGCGGACACCCGTTTGACGGGGCTGCTGGTCCCGGCACTTTACGTGGTGCCGGAGAAGAAGGCCAAGAAGAAGGCCACGGGAATCCGAAGGAGTTCCCGGCGTCAGGTGGTATCGGACTCATCGTCCGATGACTCCGAGGCGGACTCCTCCCCTGAAGACGAGGAGGAGAAGAAAGAGGACTCTCCCCCAGCAGGGGGAGAGAAGAAGAGGAACGCCTCCCCAACGAGGGAGGCCGAAGGGTCCAAGAAGGGAAGGACCCTTCCCCCGAACTGCTCCGCTAACATCGGCGACGGCGACGAGGAGTGGCCCTCAAGGGCCAAGCCCCTGGCAAGATCGTAAGTATCCGGACTCCTGGATGATTTATAATTTTTCTTTTCGCCACGTGGTGTCTTTCTAATGCCGCATACAACCTGTAGTCCGGCCAAGGACGATCTTCCCGCTTCGTCGAGCGGGTCCTTGGGCACGTCGGATATAGATTCTCTTCCGGCCGCCTCCACCCCTCGTGACGCTGACGACGTCGAGGTGGGATCCTAGGAAGGGACCCGCCGGGAGGGGGAGGCTCCGGACGTGCCGCAGGGCAACCTCCCGGACTTCGCACCGGACTCCGCACCGGAACCTGCAGTGGTTTCGGAGTCCGGCGAGCGGCCCCTTCGTAAGAAGGGCAAGACTGTGACGCCGGTGGCCTCTGTCCAACCGGAGGCGCCGGATAACTTGCTAGAGGCGCTCAAGGGTGCTTCCATCAAAGAAGGACACCACACTGTCATGAGTGCGGTGATTCAGAAGGTTCAGCTCGCCAAGAGCGGGCTGACCGAAGCCTGCAGCAGCCTTCTAACAGGCTTTGAGGTAAGAATTTTAAGATATGTAATATAATACCGCATAGACAGTAGCCCCTGATGCTTGGTTCGGTGTTCGGAAACAAAAGCCGGACTGAGGATCTAAAAGATATATGCAGAAGTCTGAAAAAATATGTCAATATGGGATTGCAGGCTGCGCTGCTGACCTCTGCCGCACTGACTGCGGAGGTCAATACCTTGAAGCAGAGCCTCGAGCGGTCCGAGAGCAAGCTCGGCCGTGCCAAGAAGCAGATCGAGGATAAGGAAGGTGAGTAACACCGTATTAAAGTTGCACCTTACAGAAAAGGATTTGGTTGCAAGAGAAATAACAAGGATAACGTGGGTACTACAGGGGCCACAAACGAGGTGGCGACCTTGAAGGAGGCGGTGTCCGCGGCCGAACGCAATGCGGCCGCGAAACAAGCCGAGCGAGAGAAGCAGGAGGCGCAGGTGGTGGCGGTACAGCAAGAGCTCCAGGTTCTCGTGGAAAAGCACGAGAGTTTGGAGCGTGACTCGAAGACTCAAGAGTCCGAGCTTGCGTCGACTCTCCGGGAAATCGAGGATTTGAAGAAAATAGCGGCGGGTAAGGCATTTTTCATGCAAAGCAAGCATGTGAATGTGAATTACCTATTACTTACCCGAATTCAGAGCTCTCTAGGAGCGTTCGCAGATCTGGCCCGTAGTGTGTCCGATGCTGCCGCTTTCTACCGAGGAGGGGAGCTCGACGGAGAAGGTCTTCTGGTCTCAGTATGCTGAGGCTGGACATCCGGTGCCCCTTAGCGACCAGCTGAAGCAGCTGGTCGAGCTCCACAAGTTGGCCGAACAGGCCATGAATGGCCTCATAGTTCGGTTGTGGCCCAAGGAGGCCATGCCTGGGAGCTACTTCGGCCTGGTGCGGCGGTTGGTGGATGCGTGTCCCTGGGTTGAAGTCGTCAAGCACTCCGCCTGCATTGAAGGTGCCCGTCGGGCCCTTGCCTGTGCAAAGGTGCACTGGGGCAGGATGGACGCTGAGAAGCTTGTGAGGGACGCGCCACCGGCGGGCAAGGAGTATCGCACGCCCGAAATGTATTATAAGAGTGTTCTGAAGGGTGCCCGCATGATTGCGAGTGAGTGCTCCAAAGATGTAATATTTGAGTAGACTCGCATTTTGTTATCCTGTGCGCTGAAAACTTTGTTCATATGCGCTAAGCAACGCTTGTTAATTTAAAATATTACCTTCTGTGCGGTCGTTTATCAAATCTGAGAGATGGCAAGTCGTTGGCTTCAGCCCCCATGCCACTAGTGCTGGGGTGTTCGGGATAAACTTGAGCGCTCTTGTTCCCATGTTTGGGTCCATCTAAGGAGGCGCGCAACACAACGAACGAGGCAACCGGACTTATAATGCTTGAACACTCTCACTTAGCCATAGAATTCTATAATTTTAAATTTCGGCGAAGCCCCTAGTGTTCGGAAGACCGAGTTCGGGGCGCTATCCACGCCTGGGCCGGACAAAGCCGGTTCCTCGTTCTAAGCGGCATAAGTCTTTAGGGACTCGAAAAAACCGCTCGAACAGCGACCAGCTCTCGCCGTATCATGACGGTCAGTTTTAGCTTTCTCCACTGAGGCGCTCGCCCAGCTCAACCGGGGCGCAATCGCAGTGGTTCTCCCAGTGCTACCTTAGCCGATACAACGGAACATAAGGTACCAAAACATGGGAGCCGGGCAAACCCACCTATTGACCCAAGACATGATTCGGAGCCGGTGCATATAATGCTATAAGTTCAGGGTGCCGCACCTGTGAAAGTGTTCGGACTTATCACACCATAATGTGGGGAACTTAAGCCCCTGGTGTGTTTAGCCGTACCAAAGTGTACGAATGCAACATGTCATAAATGAACATATATATAAGAAAGAAATGCAATTATAAGCAAAAGGCGATGCATTGTTTATTCAAGAAATACTGCCATGAATGCAGAAAGATACAAATAGTGCGGTAAGCAAGGGGTAGGACTATTAAACATGTCCCCCTCCAGGGGTAGGCTGCGGAATGGTGTATGAAACGGATTTAATGCTCGTAATGGAGACCACCTGGATACTCGTCGTAGCCTTTCTCCTTCCCTGGCTGTTGCATCGTGAGTTCGGCAGGTCTACTGCCGGACAGGGCCTCTGGTGAACGGAGTCCTGTGGGTAAGAAAAAACAAAAAAGAAAAAGAGTGACACACTTGGGAGCCCCTGGTGCAGTTAAGCCGCATTATGGGCCTGTGGTGGTCGTGCCCCTCCCCCTATGCCCATGGTATCTCTAGAGCGTAATGATGTACGCGAAGGACCAGTCTTGCAATTTTGCAAGGGCTGGGGTTGGGGCCGCATTGCTACGCGTGCTCGGAGCGTGCCAGGTGGTCTTTTTGTAGGTTACTCCGGGCGCGTTTGGCCGTGTCCGGTCGCTTAACGGCCGGACTCGAAAATTGCCTTAAGAGGCTGCCCTGTACTTCTGCCGCGAGAGCCGCTGTGTGTTCCTCCGTTCGGAGGGAGCGTTCAGTGTTTCCGTTGACCGTAATGACTCCTCGAGGGCCTGGCATCTTGATCTTGAGGTATGCGTAGTGCGGCACCACGTTGAACGTTGCGAACGCGGTTCGTCCGAGCAGAGCATGATAGCCGCTGCAAAACGGGACTATATCGAAGATTAACTCCTCACTTCGGAAGTTATCCGGGGATCCGAAGACCACTTCCAGTGTAACTGAGCCTGTACAATTGGCCTCTACACCTGGTATGACGCCCTTGAAGGTCGTCTTTGTGGGTTTAATCCTTGAGGGATCTATGCCCATCTTGCGCACTGTATCCTGATAAAGCAGGTTCAGGCTGCTGCCACCGTCCATCAGGACTCTAGTGAGGTGAAATCCATCGACGATTGGGTCTAAAACCAATGCGGCGAATCCACCGTGACGGATACTAGTGGGGTGGTCCCTTCGATCAAAAGTGATCGGGCAGGAGGACCATGGGTTGAACTTCGGGGCGACTGGCTCCATCGTGTATACGTCCCTGAGTGCACGCTTCCGCTCCCTCTTGGGTATGTGAGTTGCGTATATCATGTTCACCGTCCGCACTTGTGGGGGGAAACCCTTCTGTCCTCTATTGTTCGGCGGCCGGGTCTCTTCCTCGTCATCGCTATGCAGCCCCTTGTCATTGTTTTCGGCAATTAACTTGCCTGCCTGCTTGAATACCCAACAATCCCTGTTGGTGTGATTAGCTGGCTTTTCGGGGGTGCCATGTATCTGGCAAGAGCGGTCGAGTATTCGGTCCAAATTGGACGGACCCGGAGTAGTTCTTTTGAATGGCTTTTTCCGCTGACCGGGTTTAGAGCCTCTGAATCCGGTGTTGACTGCCGTATCCTCAGTGTTATCACCGTTAACGCGGCGTTTGTTTTTGTTGCGACGCGACCTGCCATTGCGGTCCTTGGTATCCGGACTGCCAGCTAGCCAGCTGTCCTCTCCCGCGCAGAAGCGGGTCATAAGTGATGTGAGGGCTGCCATGGATTTCGGCTTCTCTTGTCCTAGGTGCCGGGCAAGCCACTCGTCGCGGTTGTTATGTTTGAAGGCTGCGAGGGCCTCTGCATCCGGACAGTCGACGATTTGATTTTTCTTTGTTAAGAACCGTGTCCAAAACTGTCTGGCCGATTCGTCTAGATGCTGAATTATGTGGCTTAGGTTATCGGCGTCTGGTGGTCGCACATATGTGCCCTAGAAGTTGTCAAGGAATGCGGCTTCCAGGTCTTCCCAACACCCAATTGATTCTGCTGGCAAGCTGTTAAGCCAATGCCGAGCTGGTCCTTTAAGCTTGAGTGGGAGATATTTGATGGCGTGAAGATCGTCGCCGCGGGCCATGTGGATATGAAGGAGATAGTCTTCGATCCAAACCGCGGGGTCTATTGTGCCATTGTAGGATTCAATGTTCACGGGTTTAAACCCTTCGGGGATTTGATGATCCATTACTTCATCTGTGAAGCATAGTGGGTGTGCGGCGCCTCTATATTGGGCTATATCACGACGTAGCTCCAGCGAGCTTTGTCTACTGTGTTCGGCCCGGCCGGAGTTGCTGTATCCGGCGCGATGGTCGTCGTCGCGCATCGTGGGGCGCCCACGCGATCCGTAGATCGATCTTGATTGTCTTGCCTTATCCTCCAATATGTCTCGCAAGTCCGGCGCATTCCCCCGTGGCTTCGTACTTTCCGAGCGGTGCCGGGGTACGGTTCTGGTGGAGGGCCTAGAGGCCTCTCTGTCGCGGCCACGAGGTGGTCGGTCAGCCGTATTATGCGCTGGTGATGCAGGTTTATATGCCTCCTCCTCTAATCGGGGGAGCAACTTGCGTTTGGGGTAGCTTTTGGAGGGGCGTTCGAGTTCATACTCTTCGGCCGCAAGGACTTCAGTCCATCTGTCGGCTAGCAGGTCTTGATCAGCTCTAAGCTATTGCTGCTTTTTCTTTAGGCTGTTTACCGTGGCCATTAGCATGCGTTTGAAACGCTCTTGTTCGACGGGATCCTCGGGCACAACGAATTCGTCGTCGTTGAGGCTTGCCTCGTCTCCGGAGGGAGGCATGTAATTATCATCCTCTACCTCTTCGTCTGCCGCTCTCTCATGAGGGCTGGCTTCTCCGTCCTCCTGTGTTGAATCTTGCTGGAGGGGGTTCTCTTCGGCACTCTCTGGGGTGTTATTATCTTCGGTGCCGGAATCTCCATTCTTGTTGTGGCGGGATTTAGAGCGGCGCCACTGACGCCGGCGCTTGGGCTGTTTCTTGGAGGAGTCTTCCTCCGCTGCTTCCTCGCCATTCCCATCCTTTGGGATGTCCACCATATATATGTCGTATGACGAGGTGGTCTTCCAGTGCCCCGTAGGCGCTGGTTCTTGGTCGTCTCCGGCATTGTCGTCCATACCGTCGATGTCTTCGGAGTCGTAGTCTAGCATGTCGGTTAGATCGTCGACAGTTGCTACAAAGTGGGTGGTGGGTGGGCTTTGAATTTCTTCGTCGTCCGCATCCCAACCATCCTGACCGCAATTCGGCCAGGGCTCTCCTGATAGCGAGAGATACTTTAGCGAATTCAGGATGTCGCCAAAAGGTGAGTGTTGAAAGATGTCCGCGGCGGTGAACTCCATGATCGGCGCCCAATCGGATTCGATTGGAGGGGGCGCAGGAGGTTCGGAGTCCGGCGAGGAGTCCGGCACCTCGGAGTCACGAGTGTCACAAGGGACAAGGTCATTATTCGGCTCCATCGCCGTAGGGGTAGCAGCCCTCGAGGCGGTGTCTATCCACCCGTCCTCGATCTGGGCAGCCGGCTCCGAATTGAGGATCGGAGCGGACTCGTGTGCGGCCTTCAGGGCACTGTCCGGCAGCAGAGCTAAATCATGCCCATCGTGATAGTGCGGCGCGCTCGGCTGTGGCTCGAATCCGTCGAAGATCAAGTCTCCGCGGATGTCATCCGTGAAGTTCAGGCTTCCGAATCTGACCTGATGGCCAGGGGCGTAGCTCTCGATCTGCTCCAGATGGCCAAGCGAATTGGCCCACAGTGCAAAGCCGCCGAATACGAAGATCTGTCCGGGGAGAAAAGTCTCACCTTGGAATGCATCGTTGTTGATGATCAAAGGAGCCATCAAGCCTATCGGTGACGACACAGAGGAACTCTCAATGAAAGCACCAATATCGGTGTCAGAACCGGCGGATCTCGGGTCGGGGGTCCCGAACTGTGCGTCTAGGCGGATGGTAACAGGAGACAAGGGACACGATGTTTTTACCCAGGTTCGGGCCCTCTCGATGGAGGTAAAACCCTACTCCCGCTTGACTGATATTGATGATATGGGTAGTACAAGAGTGGATCTACCACGAGATCAAGGAGGCTGAACCCTAGAAGCTAGCCTATGGTATGATTGTTGTTCGTCCTATGGACTAAAACCCTCCGGTTTATATAGACACCAGAGAGGGCTAGGGTTACACAGAGTCGGTTACAATGGTAGGAGATCTACATATCCGTATTGCCAAGCTTGCCTTCCACTCCAAGGAAAGTCCCATCCAGACACGGGACGAAGTCTTCAATCTTGTATCTTCATAGTCTTGGAGTCCGGCCGTTGATGATAGTTCGGCTATCCGGACACCCCCTAGTCCAGGACTCCCTCAAGGACCTATACACCTCCTGAGCAAATTAATGTTGAACCTGGTATTGCTATGATTAAAGATCTCTTGGATGAGGACTTAGATGGGCATGTTATCTCTTTCTTGGGTGAAACTGCTAATATTGCTAGATCCGATACTAAGACACGTAGACCTGTTGTAGGCACGCCTGTTATTTCTGTTAAAATAGGAGATCATTGTTATCATGGCTTATGTGATATGGGTGCTAGTGCTAGTGCGATACCTTATGATCTTTATAAAGAAATTATGCACGATATTGCACCTGTTGAATTAGAAGACATTGATGTTACTATTAAGCTTGCTAATAGGGACACCATTAAACCTATTGGGATTGCTAGAGATGTTGAAGTCTTGTGTGGGAAGATTAAATACCCTGCTGATTTTCTTGTTCTTGCTTCCCCACAAGATGATTTTTGTCCCATTATTTTTGGTAGACCCTTCTTGAATACTGCTAGTGCTAAGATTAATTGTGAAAGGAAGGTTGTCACTGTTGGCATAGATGGTATGTCTCGTGAGTTCAATTTTGCTAAGTTTTGTAGACAACCTCATGAAAGAGAACCACCTAGTAAGGATGAAATTATTGGTCTTGCTTCCATTGCTGTTCCTCCAACCGATCCGTTAGAACAATATTTGCTAGACCATGAAAATGATATGTTTATACAGGAAAAGGAAGAAATAGATGAGGTGTTCCTTAAACAAGAACCTATGCTGAAACATAACCTTCCCGTTGAAATTCTTGGGGATCCCCCTCCACCCAAGGGTGATCCCGTGTTTGAACTCAAACCCTTACCTGATAATCTTAAGTATGCTTATCTTGATGAAAAAGAAATATATCCTATTACTATTAGTGCTAACCTTTCAGAGAAAGAAGAAGAAAGATTATTGAAAACTCTGAAGAAGCACATAGCTGCTATTGGATATACTCTGGATGATCTTAAGGGCATTAGTCCCACATTATGCCAACACAAAATTTCAGTGGAGAAAGATGCCAAACCAGTTAGAGATCCTCAAAGACGATTAAATTCCAAGATGAAGGAAGTGGTAAGAAAGGAGATACTAAAACTCCTTGAGGCAGGTATTATTTATCCCGTTGCTGATAGTGAATGGGTAAGCCCTGTCCATTGTGTCCCTAAAAAGGGAGGTACTACCGTTGTTCCTAATGATAAAGATGAATTGATCCCACAAAGAATTATTACAGGCTATAGGATGGTAATTGATTTCCGTATGTTAAATAAAGCTACTAAGAAAGATCATTACCCTTTACCTTTTATTGATCAAATGCTAGAAAGGCTATCCAAACACACACATTTTTGCTTTCTGGATGGTTATTCTGGTTTCTCTCAAATACCCGTGTCAGCGAAGGATCAATCTAAAACTACTTTTACTTGCCCTTTTGATACTTTTGCTTATAGACGTATGCCTTTTGATTTATGTAATGCACCTCCTACCTTTCAAAGATGCATGATGGCTATATTTTCTGATTTTTGTGAAAAGATTTGTGAGGTATTCATGGATGACTTCTCCGTCTATGGATCCTCTTTTGATGATTTTTTGAGCAACCTTGATCGAGTTTTGCAGAGATGCAAAGACACTAGTCTCATCCTGAATTGGGAAAAGTGTCACTTTATGGTTAATGAAGGCATTGTCTTGGGGCACAAGATCTCTGAGAGAGGTATTGAAGTGGATAAAGCCAAAGTTGATGCTATTGAAAAGATGCCATGTCCCAAGGACATAAAAGGTATAAGAAGTTTTCTTGGTCACGCCGGTTTTTATAGGAGGTTCATTAAGGACTTTTCTAAAATCTCTAGGCCTCTGACTAATTTATTGCAAAAAGACATTCCTTTTGTCTTTGATGATGATTGTGTAGAAGCATTTGAAACACTCAAGAAAGCTTTGATCACTGCACCTATTGTTCAACCACCTGATTGGAATTTACCTTTTGAAATTATGTGCGATGCTAGTGACTATGCTGTAGGTGCTGTTTTAGGGCAAATAGTCGACAAGAAATTGAATGTTATCCAGTATGCTAGTAAGACTCTCGATATTGCCCAGAGAAATTATGCTACTACTGAAAAAGAGTTCTTAGCAGTTGTGTTTGCATGTGATAAGTTTAGACCTTATATTGTCGATTCCAAAGTTACTATTCACACTGATCATGCTGCTATTAAATATCTTATGGGAAAGAAAGATGCTAAGCCTAGACTCATTAGATGGGTTCGCTTGCTCCAAGAATTTGACTTGCATATTATTGATAGAAAGGAAGCTGAGAACCCCGTTGCAGATAACTTGTCTAGGTTAGTGAATGTTCTTGATGACCCACTGCCTATTAATGATAGCTTTCCTGATGAACAATTAGCGGTCGTCAATGCTTCTCGTACTGCTCCTTGGTATGCTGACTATGCTAATTACATTGTTGCTAAATATATAGCGCCTAGTTTCACATACCAGCAAAAGAAAAAGTTCTTTTATGATTTAAGACATTACTTCTGGGATGATCCACACCTTTATAAAGAAGGAGTAGATGGTATTATTAGACGTTGTGTGCGTGAGCATGAACAGGAACAAATCCTACGCAAGTGTCACTCTGAATCCTATGGAGGACACCACGCTGGAGATAGAACTGCACACAAGGTACTACAATCTGGTTTTTATTGGCCTACTCTCTTCAAAGATGCTCGTAAGTTTGTCATATCTTGTGATGAATGTCAAAGAATAGGTAACATTAGTAGACGTCAAGAAACGCCTGTGAATTATTCCCTTGTTATTGAACCGTTTGATGTTTGGGGCTTTGATTACATGGGACCCTTTCCTGCCTCCAATGGTTATACACATATTTTAGTTGCTGTTGATTATGTTACTAAGTGGGTAGAAGCTATTCCAACTAGTAGTGCTGATCATAACACTTCTATTAAAATGCTTAAAGAAGTTATTTTTCCGAGGTTTGGAGTCCCTAGATATCTTATGACTGATGGTGGTTCACATTTTATTCATGGTGCTTTCCGTAAGATGCTCGCTAAGTATGATGTTAATCATAGAATCACATCTCCTTATCATCCGCAGTCTAGTGGTCAGGTAGAGTTGAGCAATAGAGAGCTCAAGTTAATTTTGCAAAAGACTGTTTATAGATCTAGAAAGAATTGGTCCAAAAAACTTGATGATGCATTATGGGCCTATAGAACTGCATACAAAAATCCTATGGGTATGTCTCCTTATAAGATGGTTTATGGAAAAGCATGTCATTTACCTCTTGAACTTGAACATTAGGCATATTGGGCTATTAAAGAGCTCAATTATGACTTCAAACTTGCTGGTGAGAAAAGGTTATTTGATATTAGCTCACTTGATGAATGGAGAACCCAAGCCTATGAGAATGCCAAGCTTTTCAAAGAAAAAGTCAAACGCTGGCATGATAAGAGGATACAAAAGCGTGAGTTTAACGTAGGAGATTATGTGTTATTATTCAACTCCCGTTTAAGATTTTTTGCAGGAAAACTTCTCTCAATATGGGAAGGTCCCTACGTTATCGAGGAGGTCTATCGTTCTGGTGCTATAAAAATCAACAACTTTGAAGGCACAAATCCGAGGGTGGTAAATGGTCAAAGAATTAACATTATATTTCAGGTAATCCGATCAATGTTAAAACTAATATTATTGAAACCATAACCCCTGAGGAATACATAAGAGACACTTTCCAGAACGTTCCAGACACCGAAAAGGCATAGGTACGTGGTACGGTAAGTAAACCGACTCCAAAACAACTCTAATGGCAATTTTTATCAGTTTTGGATTATTTACGAATTTTAGGAAGAAAGAAGTAGTCCGAAAGGGACACGAGGCTCCCACGAGAGAGGAGGCCGCGCCCCCCCTGTAGGGCGCGCCCCCTCTCTCGTGGGCACCTCGTGTGCCTCCCGGACTCCGTTTTCTTGTATGTTACGTATTTTGGTCAGTAAAAATTCATTATATATACTCCCGAAGGTTTTGACCAACGTATCACGCAAATATGTTTTCGTTTCAAGCTGTTTCCGTTGCAGATTTAGAGCGCCATGACTTCTCCCTCCTCCAACAACGAAGGCAAGGATGCTTGGCTATTGAAGACAGAGTTGAAAAGAGAGGAACCAGAAGAGATCAACAAGGATGAAGGGATCAAGAAGGCCATGGAGGTTCAAGCTCCGGTGGTGAAAGAAGAAGACATCCCTCAACCTTTACCTAACCTTTTCACTCCGACAGAGATTGAAGCTTTCAAGATGATTGAGTTAGCCCGCATACAGAACAAGTATCTCACACAGGAAAATATTTTGCTGAAGGATCATATTGCTGGGCTCAAGGGCATTATCCGCAAGTTGGAGGAGCTTTTACGCTCGATGTGCGATTATCCACAGTCATCATAACCACCTCCATCACCTCCGAGGAAATAATCACATGGGTATGGGCACTCCCCTTGGCAACTGCCAAGCTTGGGGGAGGTGCCTCGGTATCGTATCACCATCACAGTCCTATCTTTATCACTTTACTTAGTTCGATCCTTTTAGTAGTATCTTGATCTAGTAGATAAAAGTTTTGATATCAAGTAGTTTTGAGTTTTTCATTGTGATCTCTTTATGTACTCGAGTCCGTGTGCTATCTATAATAAAGGTTAGTGTTGAGTCAAGGGCTTTGCTATGTTGCTATGATCTTGAGAAAGTAGAAAGAATAAAAGAGTTCATATTGATCTTATGGATAGTGATAACTTCACACATAGAAAGTATGAGGCATAAAAATTGTTGAGAGTTGATGAACATAGCCTTGATCATCGTTGCAATTAATAGGAAGTGATAAGGAAAGAGGGGTTCACATATAAATATATTATCTTGGACATCTTTTATGATTGTGAAGCACTCATTAAGTATGACATGCTAAAAGAGTTGATGTTGGACAAGGAAGACAACGTAATGGTTTATGTTTTCCGACATCTCAGTTAAAGTATATTGTCATTGACCTTCCAAACATGTTGAGCTTGCCTTTCCCCCTCTTGCTAGCCAAATTCCTTGCACCAAGTAGATATACTACTTGTGCTTCCAAATATCCCCAAACCTAGTTTTGCCATGAGAGTCCACCATACCTACCTATGGATTGAGTAAGATCCTTCAAGTAAGTTGTCATCGGTGCAAGCAATAAAAATTGCTCTCTAAATATGTATGACTTATTAGTGCAGAGAAAATAAGCTTTGTACGAACTTGTTGTGGAAGTAATAAAAGCGACGAACTGCATAATAAAGGTCCACATACAAGGGGCAATATAAAGTGACGTTCTTTTGCATTAAGACTTTATGCATCAACCCTAAACGCGCATGACAACCTCTGCTTCCCTCCGCGAAGGGCCTATCTTTTAGTTTATGTTTTACTTTATGCTTGAGTCAAGGTGATGCTCACCTTTCCCTTTTTCATTTTATCCTTTGGCAAGCTCCTCGTGTTTGAAAGATCATGATACATATATCCAGTTGGATGTAAGTTGGCATAGGCTATTATTGTTGACATCACCTAAAGGTGAATACGTTGGGAGGCAACACAATAAGTCCCTATCTTTCTCTGTGTCCGGCTGAAACTCTATAACCACAAGTATTGCGTGAGTGTTAGCAATTATGGGAGACTACGAGATAGTTGAGTATGTGATCTTGTTGAAAAACTCTATTATTTACTCTTTCTGATGTTGCGATAAATTGCAATTGCCTCAATGACTGAGATTATAGTTTGTTAGTTCCCGGTGAAGTTTTTGAACCATACTTGACATTGTGAATTGCTTATTACTTGAGCATAGGAAATCATATGACAAAATCTATATATGTTACTGTTATTAGAATGATCATGATGCCCTCACATCCGTATTTTATTTTTATCGACACCTCTATCTCTAAACATGTGGACATATTTTTTGATTTCGGCTTCCGCTTGAGGACAAGCGAGGTCTAAGCTTGGGGGAGTTGATACGTCCATTTTGCATCATGCTTTTATATCAATATTTATTGCATTATGGGCTGTTATTACACATTATATCTCAATACTTATGGCTATTCTCTCTTATTTTATAAGGTTTACTATGAAGAGGGGGGATGCCAGCAGCTGGAATTCTGGCTGGAAAAGGAGCAAACGTTGGAAACCTATTCTGCACAACTCCAAAAGTCTTGAAACTCCATGAAATAACTTTTTGGATTTAATAAGAATTTATGAGTGAAAGAAATAGGCCAGGGGGCCCACACCCTGTCTAGGAGACAGGGGGAGGCCCCCCCCATAGGGCACGGCCCCCTATCTCCTGGGCCCCATGGTGGGCCTCCGGCGTCCATCTTCTGCTATATCATCACTTTTACCCTGGAAAAAAATCGTGGGCAAGCTGACGGGACGAAACTCCGCCGCCATGAGGCGGAACCTTGGCGGAATCAATCTAGGGCTCCGGTAGAGCTGTTCTGCCGGGGACACTTCCCTCTGGGAGGGGGAAATCATCACCAACGTCATCACCAACGATCCTCTCATCGGGAGGGGATCAATCTCCATCAACATCTTCACTAGCACCATCTCCTCTCAAAAACCCTAGTTCATCTCTTGTATCAAATCTTGTATCAAAACCACAAATTGGTACCTGTGGGTTGCTAGTAGTGTTGATTACTCCTTGTAGTTGATGCTAATTGGTTTACTTGGTGGAAGATCATATGTTCAGATCCTTTATGCATATTATTACTCCTCTGATTATGAACATGAATATGCTTTATGAGTAGTTACGTTTGTTCCTGAGGACATGGGTGAAATCTTGCTATTAGTAGTCATGTGAATTTGGTATTCGTTCGATATGTTGATGAGATGTATGTTGTCTTTTCCTCTAGTGGTGTTATGTGAACGTCGACTACATAACACTTCACCATTTGTTGGGCCTAGAGGAAGGCATAGGGAAGTAATAAGTAGATAATGGGTTGCTAGAGTGACAGAAGCTTAAACCCTAGTTTATGCGTTGCTTCGTTAGGGGTTGATATGGATCCATATGCTTAATGCTGTGGTTAGGTTTACCTTAATACCTTCTTTTGTAGTTGCGGATGCTTGCAATAGGGGTTAGTCATAAGTGGGATGGTTGTCCAAGTTAGGGCAGTACCCAAGTGTCGGTCCACCCACATATCATATTATCAAAGTACCGAACGCGAATCTTATGAACGTGATGAAAACTAGCTTGACGATAATTCCCAATGTGTCCTCGGGAGCTCCTCCTTCATTATTAGAATTTGTCCAGGCTTATCCTTTGCTACATAAATGATTGGGCCACCTTGCTGCACTTTATTTACTTTATTTACTTTTTGCTCGTTACTATTTATCTTATCACAAAACTATCTATTACCTACAATTTCAGTGCTTGCAGAGAAAACCTTACTGAAAACCGCTTATCATTTCCTTCTGCTCCTCGTTGGGTTTGACACTCTTATCGAAAGGACTACGATAGATCCCCTACACTTGTGGGTCATCAGTAAGCACTTAACTCCTGAACACAGTTTTGTCAGATTCCTCACAACAACGTACTGATAAAACTTTCCTCGGCCAGGGCTGGCTAAAGAAGGCGAAGAGAATTAGGTGTTCAGCTCCACTTCCCGAAGACTCTGCCGATCCGGTGTTAACAAGGATGCTAGCTCCGGCACCATATCAAGTGCCGGCGGGGGAAGATAAGGAGGAGAGCAAAGAGGCCCAAGGTGGCCTCCATTCTGGAGGCACATCGGGCAATTTATCCGGGGAGACTAGAACTTCCACTTCCGAAGACGGAAGGGAAGGGCGAACTGACATCCCTACTCCTCACGGGAAGAAGAGGACCACCTCCGAAGACTCGAGAAGAGAAGCTTCTAAGTGGGGGAAGGTATCCCAGTCAGGGGATGCTGCTAACACGCAGTCACCCCGTAAAGAGAGGCCCTTAGCCGAATCGTAAGTGAATTAGGGTGTTATTAAATATGTCCCGTTCTTTCCTCGCTATAAGGGTAATATTTTAAACACATGTTTGCCGTCCGGCACGCAGCCCTCCTCAACAGTCCTCCTCTTCGAGGGATCTACTTCCGGAGATGATGGAGAGCGAGACGCCTCCACAGATCTCCCTGCCTGATAAGGCAGACGACACCGAAGTGTCGTCCCGGAGGATATTTCCCGATCTACGAGTGGCGTAAGGGGCACTGCCTTCGGCCGCCCAGGGTCCGGGGTGTGCAACCCCTATAGGAAACAACAAAAGTCCCGGACTATCGAATGTCCAAGGGACGACGCTACCTGTTCCAGATCCGGAGGCGCCGGATACATTGATGGACATATTGCAACATGCCTCCGTCTCAAAGGAACATCGTACCTTGATGGGTATGGTGTTTGAAAGAGTTCGGTCCATGAAAAGCGGATTGAATGAAGCCTTTTCTAGCCTACTAAGAGGCTTCGATGTACGTAATGTAATTATATTGTAAGTGCAAATTGCACCTGTGTATAGATAGTAGCCCCTGAGACTCTGGTTGACATCCAAAGGGATGCAATCAGAGGATCAAAAATATATGCCCAGGAAATGATCTGACTAATTGAAACACAGGTTGTTACATCTGTGGCGACTGCCCAAGCTACAGAGGTAGCACATCTGAAGCAGAAAGTTAATGTAGCGGATGATGACATCACGCTTATTAACAGGCGGCTCGACGAGGCGCAAGGTATGTCTCTAGGGCACTCAATACATGCTAGTATTTTCAAATTAGCGTGATACTGAAAATTTGTATATGCATAACTGCAGATAGTGCCGCCGCAGTTGAGACCCTTCGGGCAGAACTTACCCGGGCCAAGGAGCAAGCCAGGATGAGTAATGCGGTTGCCAAAAAGGTAACCGCCGAATTAAAAGCCGAGCAGACTGCTCGGCGTGAGTGCGAGGAGAGAATATCTACTATTGCACTTGAGCTAAAGGATGCCACTAGTCGATGCCAAGTTCTTAAGAAAGATAACAAAGCCAAAGTGTTCGATCTTGACAAGGCCTTACAGGAGGCGAAGGAGGCCCGGTCTGAGTCTAAAGCAGCTCGGGAGGAGATCCGACAAGCTGGGGAGATCACGACTGGTAAGCCCTTCTTATTGCAAACTAAGTTTGGCGATCCGAAGTATGTGCCGCTTAATCAACTGTGGAGTTCTCCAGACGCCTTTATGGACCCGCCGAAGAGTGCTGCCGATGAGAATTAGTTTTTCCACGCGCAAGAAGGACATGCGACGGAGAAGCTATTTTGGTCGCAATTTGACACGCCAAAGCGTCCACTGTTGAATGAACAGATGGCCCAGTGGGCCAAGTCCGGTACTGCCATGAAGGACGTCATAGCCCAGCTGTGGCCAACTGAGCCCATTCTGAAGAGTTATTTCGGTTTGGTGCAGCAACTTGTTAATGCGGTGCCGCGTATCGACGCTGTGAAGCGGTCAACGTGCATTGAAGGTGCACGGATGGCCGTTGCCCGTGTCAAGATGTATTGGGCAAAGATGAAGGCCACAAATATTGCAGCGCAGAGTCCACCCGAGGACAAGGACCTTAACATGCCAGGACATTACTTTGAAGATGTCCTAGAGGGTGCCCGCTTGATAGAGGGCCAGTGCTCGAAGAATATAATGTTCGAGTGAGGTGTATCAAAATTGTAATAACAATATTATGATATTTTTAAGGCTATGTTTTTATACTTTTTGCCCAAAAAGTTTTGGTGCCTCCTGTGCGGCCGTCTTTTTATATATACAAGCTGAAAGTTTGCAGTCATCAGCTTCAGCCCCCTCGCGTATAACGTAGGGATGTTCGGAAAAGCACTTAATCACACTTGACCCAAAGAGCTTTAACACTTTCACTTAGCCAGAGGAGTTTCACGGTGGGGCTACTATATAGCCCCTGGTATGTCCGTGGTTATCCGAATACGGTGCGTTTACATACGTGACCAATAGGACGGTCCTTCGTTTAACACGAAGGGAATCGCGAAGATTCCGATGAGTCATCGAGTGGTTGACCAGCTCTCGCTGCATCATGATAGTCAGTTTTCGGCTTTCTCTACTGAGGTGCTTGTCCAGACGAGCCGGGACACAATCGCAGTAGTTCTCCCTTTACTACCCTAGCCGATAAAGCGGAACGTAAGGTAGTAAGCACAGGAGCCGGGCAACCCAATTATTGACCAAAGACATGATTCGGAGCTGATGCATATAAGGCCAAACTCGCGACGCCGAACACTCCCTACAGGTGTCCGGACTTTTCAATATACACCGAACTGAATACAGCCCCTGGTGATAGACCCTGGCATCAAGGCACGTATGGCGATCTGACATGGGGGAAGAGCGCAGGTGGTGAGAGCATGAATCTCAAAACGCAGTACGAACCAAGCTGCTTCTATAACATCCACTGTAGTACGACGAGCCGTATATTTACAGATAATGCAGATATCTTTCTTGAACATTTTACATGCCAGGAAAGTATAAAACAAAAAGAGATAAAAAAGGTTTCCACAGGGTCTTAATCTTAAAAAGAAACCTGAATGCGGGGCCCTGCTGCACCTCTGCGCCTTTGTCTCCATTGTGAAGTGTCCTTGGAGGGTATAGTATGATGGCCATCTGTAAAAAGGAAAAAAACCAGGTAAAAGAATCTGGTGTGGCCGTAAGTAAAGCTGGTTCGTTTTAATGAACCGTGAAGGATAACTTCTCGAGTCCGAATAGGGTCAAGCCAAACTATGGACCTTTTGCATGCAGAGTGCCCCCAAAGCCGCCCAAGGAATTTTGAGTGTATCTCCTTATGGGGCGGTCGATGGGGGCGTAGCTACTAATCAAGCTCAAGTTTACCTGAGCTGCCGCACTGAGGTGTGCGCCGGACACGTTTAGCCGTGTCTGTGGTCTTAACGATCGATGAGCTGCTCGGCTTGAATAGGCCGTTTTGTGCTTCGACTGCTAGAGCCGCCGTGTATTCTTCTGTATGATGAGAGCGCTTCGTATTTCCGCTAACCGTGATGACGCCACATGGTCCAGGCATTTTGAGTTTCAGATAAGCATAATGCAGGACTGCATTAAAACGGGCAAAGGCCATTCTTTCGAGTAGTGAATGATAGCCACTTCGGAACGGAGCAATGTCAAAGATTAGTTCTTCGCTTCGGAAGTTGTCGGGGGAGCCGAATACAACATCCAATGTTAGAGAGCCCGTGTAGCGGGCTTCGACTCCTGGTATAACTCCTTTAAAGGTAGTGCTGCTTGGCTTGATTCTTGACGGGTCTATCTCCATCTTGCGGACAATGTCTTGATATATCAGATTGAGACTGCTATCGCCGTCCATGAGGACTCGAGTGAGGTGGTATCCATCCATTATTGGGTCGAGCACTAGGGCAGCCGAACCCCCGTGACGGATACTAGTCGGATGATCCCTGCGATCAAAGGTGATCCGACAGGCCGATCCTGGGTTGAACTTGGGGGCGACGGGCTCAACGGCATAGACATCTCGAAGTGCGCGTTTTTGCTCCCACTTTGGGATATGAGTGGCATAGATCATGTTTACTATTTTGATATCCAGTGGAAATTTCTTCTGTCCCCCCGTGTTCGGCCGGCGAGGTTCGTCCTTGTCTTCGCTCTAAGGTCCCTTCCCTTTCTATTCGGCGTTGAGTTTGCCGGCCTGCTTGAAGACCCAACATTATCTATTGGTATGATTGGCTGGTTTATCAGGAGTGTCGTGTATCTGGCAGGGCCTGTCTAGAATTTTATCCAGGTTGAATGGACCGTCTTTGTTGCCTTTAAATGGCTTCTTCCGTTGACTGGTCTAGGGCCCCTGAATCCGGCGTTTACCGCTATATTGTCTAGGCTTTTTCATTGTTCCGATGTTCGTTTTTGTTGCGTCATGGTTTTCCATTGCCATCCCTGACCTCAGATGTGCCGGGATCACTGGTGCTGCTACGGGATAACCAACTGTCTTTGCCCGCGCAAAAGCGGGTCATGAGTGTAGTTAAGGCGGCCATTGTCCTTGGCTTTTCCTGGCCGAGGTTTCTGGCTAGCCATTCGTCCCGGACACTGTGTTTGAAGGCCGCTAAGGCTTCGGCATCCGGATAGTCGACAATTTGGTTCTTCTTAGTGAGAAACCTGTTCCAAAGCTTACGGGCTAATTCTCCGGGTTGTTGGATTATGTGACTTAGACCGTCTGCATCCGGGGGCCGGACATAGGTCCCTTGGAAATTGGCCCGAAAAGAGTCCTTAAGTTCCTCCCAACTTCCGATGGAATTTTCAGGGAGGCTTTTTAGCTAGTGCCGAGCTAGTACTTTTAGCTTGAGGGGTAAATATTTAATGGCGTGGAGATTATCTCGACGAGCCATGTGGATGTGAAGAATAAAGTCTTCTATCCAAACCGTGGGCTCCGTCGTTCCATCATATGCCTTGATGTTTACAGGTTTGAACCCTTCTGGAAAATCGTGTTCCAGCACCTCATCGGTGAAGCACAGGGTGTGTGCGGCACCCCTGTATCTGGCTGTGTCATGGATTGGGTCCGACGGTTGTTATGTTCGGTATTGGTTCCAAGCTGGTAAATGGCCGACATATTTTTTTTGATAATCAAGATCCCGTGTAGGAGCACGTTCCCTGGATCCATCGATGGACCTGCTTTTGCCAGCTTTTTTATCCAGGTCCTCACGTAGATCGTGTTTCTGGTCCTATGCCGCAACCTTCCTTCCTTTGCGGGGAGGGGGTGCGGGCTTGTGTACGGCATTGCTAGCTGCTCTGTCGCGGCCACGAGGTGGTCGGTCTGGCCTGTCGGTCGTATTGTTTTTCGGCGGTATAGGCGTGATAGCCTCGTCGTAGAATTTGGGCAGCAACTTACGTTTAGGATAGCTCTTTGTTTGGCGATTACCGCCGTATTTTTCCTCAATGTCTAGCACTTCGTTCCATCTGTCATTGAGCGTATCCTGTGCGGCTTTAAGCCGCTGCTTTTGCTTCTTCAGGCTCCTTGCAGGGGCGATGAGCCTTTGGTGGAGGCGTTATTGTTCTAATGGTTCTTTTGGGATGATGAATTCCTCGTCGCCCAGGCTGATCTCCTCTTCAGAGACAGGTTGATAATTGTTATCTTCGGCATTGCTTTGGTCAGACAATGTCTCCGGACTGTGTTCGCCGTCCTCTCGCATGCCCTGCTCCAACACTGGGTTTGCGGGGTGATGACCCACAAGTATAGGGGATATATCGTAGTCCTTTCGATAAGTAAGAGTGTCGAACCCAACGAGGAGCAGAAGGGAATGACAAGCGGTTTTCAGTAAGGTTTTCCCTGCAAGCACTGAAATTGTAGGTAACAGATAGTTTTGTGATAAGATAAATTGTAACGATAACAAGCAATGAAAGTAAATAAAGTGCAGCAAGGTGGCCCAATCCTTTTTGTAGCAAAGGACAAGCCTAGACAATTTCTTATAATGAGAAAAGAGCTCCTGAGGACACATGGGAATTATCGTCAAGCTAGTTTTCATCACGCTCATATGATTCGCGTTCGGTACTTTGATAATTTGATATGTGGGTGGACCGGTGCTTGGGTACTGCCCTTACTTGGACAAGAATCCCACTTATGATTAACCCCTATTGCAACATCCGCAACTACAAAAGAAGTATTAAGGTAAACCTAACCACATCATTAGACATATGGATCCCGATCAGTCCCTTACGAAGCAATGCATAAACTAGGGTCTAAGCTTCTGTCACTCTAGCAACCCATCATCTACTTATTACTTCCCAATGCCTTCCTCTAGGCCCAAATAATGGTGAAGTGTCATGTAGTCGACGTTCACATAACACCACTAGGGGGAAGACAACATACATCTCATCAAAATATCAAACGAATACCAAATTGACATGACTACTAATAGCAAGACTTCACCCATGTCCTCAGGAACAAACGTAACTACTCACAAAGCATATTCATGTTCATAATCAGAGGAGTATTAATATGCATTAAGGATCTGAACATATGATCTTCCACCAAGTAAACTAATTAGCATCAACTACATGGAGTAATTAACACTACTAGCAACCCACAGGTACCAATTTGTGGTTTTGATACAAGATTGGATACAAGAGATGAACTAGGGTTTTGAGAGGAGATGGTGCTGGTGAAGATGTTGGTGGAGATTGACCCCCTCCCGATGAGAGGATCATTGGTGATGACGATGGTGATGATTTCCCCATCCCGGAGGGAAGTTTCCCTGGCAGAACAGCTCTGCCGGAGCCCTAGATTGGTTCCGCCAAGATTCCTCCTCGTGGCGGCGGAGTTTCGTCCCGTAAGCTTGCCTCTGATTTTCTTCCAGGGTAAAAGCCTTCATATAGTAGAAGATGGGCACCGGAGGGCCACCAAGGGGCCCAGGAGGCAGGGGCGCGCCCCCCACCCTCCTGGCCAGGGTGTGGGGCCCCTCTGGTGTTTTGTTCGCTCAATAATTCTTATTAATTCCAAAACTGACTTCCATGGAGTTTCAGGATTTTTGGAGCTGTGCAAAATAGGTTTCCAATATTTGTTCCTTTTCCAGCCAGAATTTCAGCTGCCGGCATTCCCCCTCTTCATGGTAAACCTTGTAAAATAAGAGAGAGTATCCATAAGTAATGAGATATAATATGTAATAATAGCCCATAATGCAATAAATATTGATATAAAAGCATGATGCAAAATGGACGTATCAACTCCCCCAAGCTTAGACCTCGCTTGTCCTCAAGCGGAAGCCGATATCGAAAAATATGTCCACATGTTTAGAGTTAGAGGTGTCGATAAAAATAAAATACGGACATGAGGGCATCATGATCACTCTTATAACAGCAACATACATTGATTTTGTCATATGATTTCTTATGCTCAAGTAATAATCAATTCACAATGTCAAGTATGGTTCAGAAACTTCATTGGGAACTAACAAACTGTAATGTCAGTCATTGAAGCAATTGCAATTTATCATAACATCAGAAAGAGTGAAGAATAGAGACTTTCAGCAAGTCCACATACTCAACTATCATATAGTCTTCTACAATTGCTAACACTCACGCAATACTTGTGGTTATGGAGTTTCAACCGGACACTGAGAAAGATAGGGGCTTATTGTATTGCCTCCCAACGTATTCACCTTTGGGTGATGTCAACAATAATAATTCATGCTAACTTACATCCAATTGGATATATATATCAAGATCTTTCAAACATGAGGAGCTTGCCAAAGGATAAAATGAAAAAGGGAAAGGTGAAGATCACCTTGACTCAAGCATAAAGTAAAAGATAGGCCCTTCGTAGAGGAAAACCGAGGTTGTCATGTGCTTTTAGGGTTGGATGCATAAAATCTTAATGCAAAAGAATGTCACTTTATATTGCCACTTGTATATGGACCTTTATTATGCAATCTGTCGCTTTTATTGCTTCCATAACAAGATCGTATAAAGCTTTTTTTCTCTACACTAATAAGTCATACATATTTAGAGAGCAATTTTTATTGCGTGCAACATGACAACTTACTTGAAGGATCTTACTCAATCCATAGGCAGGTATGGTGGACTCTCATGGCAAAACTAGTTTAAGGATATTTGGAAGCACAAGTAGTATCTCTACTTGGTGCAAGGAATTTGGCTAGCATGAGGGGAAAGGAAGCTCAACATGTTGGCAAGATCAATGACAATATACTTTAACTGAGATGTGAGAAAACATAAACCATTACGTTGTCTTCCTTGTTCAACATCAACTCTTTAGCATGTTATACTTAATGAGTGCTTCACAATCATAAAAGATGTCCAAGATAGTATATTTGTATGTGAAAACCTCTCTTTCCTTATTACTTCCTATTAATTGCAACGATGACCAAAACTACATTTGTCAACTCTCAACAACCTTTATGCCTCATACTTTTTATGTGTGAAGTCATTACTATCCATAAGATCAATATGAACTTTTTTATTCTTTTTATCCTTTCTACTTTCTCAAGATCATAGAAAGATAGCGAAGCCCTTGACTCAACACTAATCTTTATTATAGATAGCTCACAGACTCGATTACATAAAGAGATCACAAAGCAAAACTCAAAATTACTTGGTACTAAAACTTCAATTTACTAGATCAAGATACTACTAAAAGGATTGAACTAAGTAAAACGGTAAAGATAGGAGTGTGATGGTGATACGATACCCATGTGATTATGTCCTCGGAGGTGGTGAAGTAGGAGTTGTTGATGATGTAGGCTTCTTCCTCAATTTACGCTTGAGGATAATATTTTGCTCCTTTAGATCATCGATCTCTTGCTCAAGACTTGATATTCTTTTGCATAGTTCCTGCTTATTTTCCTACAAGAGACGAAAAGGGGTAAACTCGATCTTTGGCTTCTTTGCTCTATCAGGGAGGCTTGACTTTTTAAACTCCACATGCATGTCCTGAGGTTGAGGTAATGGGGCTTCGTCTTCGTCTGAACTCGTCTCCTCCTTTCCCTTAGGCTCATAGTCTTCCTCTTCTTCAGTGGTCCAGCCACCATGCTCCAAGTCCGCGTAGACCTTAGGGTCTGCAAGGTAATCAGCCACATAGCTCTCCCCTTCCGAATCCTGAGACGACATATTGCTCTAAATCTGTAACAGAAACAGCTCAAAACGAAAATAGAGAATATTTGGGTGATACGGTGGTCAAAACCTTCGAGAGATTATATAATGAATTTTTTACCAACCCAAATACGTAACGTGCAAGAAAACAGAGTCCGGGAGGCACACAAGGTGGCCACGAGACAGGGGGCGCGCCCAGGAAGGGTGGGCGCGCCCTCCACCCTCGTGGAGGCCTCGTGTCCTTCCCGGATTACTTCTTTCTTCCTAAAATTCTTAAATATTCCAAAACGGATAAAAATTGCCATTAGAATTGTTTTGGAGTCAGTTTACTTACCGTACCACATACCTATTCCTTTCGGAGTCTGGAACGTTCTGGAAAGTGTCCCTTATGTATTCCTCCGGGGTTGCGGTCTCAACAATATTAGTTTCAACATTGATAGGATTACCTGAGATATAATGTTTAATTCTTGGACCGTTCACCACCCTCGGACTTGTGCCTTCGAAGTTGTTGATTTTTATGGCACCGGAATGATAGACCTCCTCGATAACGTAAGGACCTTCCCATTTAGAGAGAAGTTTTCCTGCAAAAAATCTTAAATGAGAGTTGAATAATAACACATAATCACCTACATTAAATTCTCGCTTTTGTATCCTTTTGTCATGCCATCGTTTAACTTTTTCTTTGAATAGCTTGGCATTCTCATAGGCATGGGTTCTCCATTCATCAAGTGAGCTAATGTCAAACAACCTCTTCTCACCGGCAAGTTTGAAGTCATAGTTGAGCTCTTTAATAGCCCAATATGCTTTATGTTCAAGTTCAAGAGGTAAGTGACATGCTTTTCCAGACATACCCATAGGATTTTTGTATGCAGTTCTATAGGCTCATAATGCATCATCAAGTTTTTTGGACCAGTTCTTTCTAGATCTATTCACAGTCTTTTGCAAAATTAATTTGAGCTCTCTATTGCTCAACTCTACTTGACCACTAGACTGCAGGTGATACGGAGATGCAATTCTATGATTAACATCATACTTAGCAAGCATCTTACGGAAAGCACCATGAACAAAATGTGAACCACCATCAGTCATAAGATATCTAGGGACTCCAAACCTCGGAAAGATAACTTCTTTAAGCATTTTAATATAAGTGTTATGATCAGCACTACTAGTTGGAATAGCTTCTACCCACTTAGTAACGTAATCAACACCAACTAAAATATGTGTGTAACCATTAGAGGCAGGAAAAGGTCCCATATAATCAAAGCCCCAAACATCAAATGGTTCAATAACAAGAGAATAATTCATAGGCATTTCTTGACATCTACTAATATTACCAATTCTTTGACATTCATCACAAGATAAGACAAACTTACGAGCATCTTTGAAGAGAGTAGGCCAATAGAAACCGGATTGCAATACCTTATGTGCAGTTATGTCTCTAGCGTGGTGTCCTCCATATGATTCAGAGTGACACTTGCATAGGATCTGTTCCTGTTCATGCTCAGGTACACAACGTCTAATAACACCATCTACCCCTTCTTTATAAAGGTGTGGGCCATCCCAGAGGTAATGTCTTAAATCATAAAAGAACTTTTTCTTTTGCTGGTATGTGAAACTAGGTGGTATAAATTTAGCAACAATGTAATTAGCATAATCAGCATACCAAGGAGCAGTACGAGAAGCATTAATGACCACTAATTGTTCATCAGGAAAGCTATCATCAATAGGTAGTGGGTCATCAAGAACATTCTCTAACCTAGACAAGTTGTCTGCAACAGGGTTCTCAGCTCCCTTTCTATCAACAATATGCAAATCAAATTCTTGGAGCAAGAGAACCCATCTAATGAGTCTATACTTAGCATCTTTCTTTCCGTAAGATATTTAATAGCAGCATGATCAGTGTGAATAGTAACTTTGGAATCAACAATATAAGGTCTAAACTTATCACAAGGAAACACAACTGCTAAGAATTCTTTTTCAGTGGTAGCATAATTTCTCTGGGCAGTATCAAGAGTTTTACTAGCATACTAGATAACATTCAATTTCTTATCAACTCTTTGCCCTAGAACAACACCTATAGCATAATCACTAGCATCACACATAATTTCAAAGGGTAAATTCCAATCAAGTGGCTGAACAATAGGTGCAGTGATCAAGGCTTTCTTAAGTATTTCAAATGCTTCTACACAATCATCATCAAAGACAAAAGGAATATCTTTTTGCAATAAATTAGTCAGAGGCCTAGAGATCTTAGAAAAGTCCTTAATGAACATCCTATAAAAACCGGCATGACCAAGGAAACTTATTATACCTTTTATGTCCTTGGGACATGGCATCTTTTCAATAGCATCAACTTTAGCTTTATCAACTGCAATACCTCTCTCGGAAATCTTATGCCCCAAGACAATGCCTTCATTAACCATAAAGTGGCACTTTTCCCAATTCAAGACGAGGCTAGTGTCTTCGCATCTCTTGAAAACTCGATCAAGGTTGCTCAAGCAGTCATCAAAAGAGGATCCATAAACGGAGAAATCATCCATGAATACCTCACAAATCTTTTCACAAAAGTCAGAGAATATAGCCATCATACATCTTTGAAAGGTAGTAGGTGCATTACATAAACCAAAAGGCATACATCTATAAGCAAAAGTACCGAAAGGGCAAGTAAAAGTAGTTTTTGATTGATCCCCCGCTGACACAGGTATTTGAGAGAAGCCAGAATAACCATCTAGAAAGCATAAATGTGTGTGTTTGGATAGTCTTTGTATCATTTGATCAATAAAAGGTAAAGGGTAATGATCTTTATTAGTGGCTTTATTTAATTTACGGAAATCAATTACCATCCTATAACCTGTAATAATTCTTTGCGGGATCAATTCATCTTTATCATTAGGAACGACAGTAATACCTCCCTTTTTAGGAACACAGTGGACAGGGCTTACCCAATCACTATCAGCAACGGGATAAATTATACCTGCCTCAAGGAGCTTTAGTATCTCCTTTCTTACCACTTCTTTCATCTTAGGATTCAATCATCGTTGAGGATCTCTAACTAGTTTGGCATGTTCCTCCAATTTAATTTTGTGTTGGCATAGGGTGGACTAATGCCCTTAAGATCATCCAGAGTATATCCAATAGCAGCGCGGTGCTTCTTCAGAGTTTTCAATAATCTTTCTTCTTCTTGCTCTGAAAGGTTAGCACTAATAATAACATGATATATTTTCTTTTCATCAAGATAAGCATACTTAAGATTACCAGGTAATGGTTTGAGTTCAAACACGGGATCACCCTTGGGTGGAGGGCGATCCCCTAGAATTGCAATGGGTAGGTTGTGTTTCAGAATAGGTTCCTGTTGAAGGAACACTTCCTCTATTTCCCTTCTTTCATTCATAAACATATCATTTTCATGGTCTAGCAAATATTGTTCTAAGGGATCAGTAGGAGGCACGACAATAGAAGCAAGACCAATAATCTCATCCTTACTAGGTGATTCTTTATCACGGGGTTGTCTAGGAAACTTAGCAAAATTGAACTCATGAGACACATCCCCTAAGCCAATTGTAATAGTATCCTTTTCGCAATCAATCCTAGCATTAACAATATTCAGGAAGGGTCTACCAAAAATAATGGGACAAAAATCATCTTGTGGGGAACTAAGAACAAGAAAATCAGCAGGATATTTAACCTTCCCACACAAGACTTCAACATCTCTAACAATCCCAACTGGTGAAATAGTATCTCTATTGGCAAGCTTGATAGTAACATAAATACCTTCCAATTCAGCGGGTGCAATATCATGCATAATTTCTTTATATAAGTCATAGGGTATTGCACTGGCACTAGCACCCATATCACATAAGCCATGATAACAATGATCTCATATTTTAAAAGAAATAACTGGCATGCCTACAACAGGTCTATGTATCTTAGCATCTGGTCTAACAATATTAGCACTCTTACCACAGGAATAAATAACATGCCCATCTAAATCATCATCCAAGAGATCTTTAACCATAGCAATACTAGGGTCAACTTTGATTTGCTCAGGAGGTGTATAAGTCCTAGTATTACTCTTATGAACAACAGTCGAAGTTTTAGCATGATCCTTTATCCTAACAGGAAAAGGAGGTTTCTCAACATAAGTAGTAGGAACAATAGGATCATTATAAGTGACAGTCTTTTCTTCAACTGTAATAGGTGCAACTACTTTTACTTCAATGGGAGGATTATATTTAAACCACTTCTCCTTAGGGAGATCAATGCGAGTAGCAAAAGATTCACAAAAAGCAGCTACTATCTCAGAGTCAAGTCCATACTTAGCGCTAAATCCATGAAAAACATCGGTATCCATAAAAGATTTAACACAATCAAACTTAGGTGTTATACCTAACTCCTTACGATCGTCGGAACCCCAATCTTCAGAGTTGCATTTAATTCTTTCCAATAAATCCCATTTGAATTCAATAGTCTTTAGCATATAATAACCAGCACAGGAAGTATCGAGCATGTTGCTATCATTGGGAGAAAGCCGAGCATAAAAATTTTGAACAATCATTTCTCTGGAGAGCTCGTGATTGGGGCATGAATATAACATTGACTTAAGCCTCCCCCAAGCTTGAGCGATGCTTTCTCCTTTGCGAGGCCAGAAATTATATATGTAATTATGATCACGATGAACAAGATGCATAGGATAGAACTTCTGGTGAAATTCCAACTTCAATCGTTTATAATTCCAAGATCCCGTATCATCACATAGCCTATACCATGTCAATGCATCTCCCTTCAAAGATAAAGGGAAGACCTTCCTTTTGACAACATCATCGGGAATACCTGCAAGCTTAAATAATCCACAAACTTCATCCACAAAGATAAGGTGTAAATCGGGATGCAATGTTCCATCTCCTGCAAAGGGATTAGCTAGCAGTTTCTCTATCATACCCGAAGGAATCTCAAAGTAAATATTTTCAGTAGGTCCAGTAGGTTGAGGAGCAACTCTTTGCTCTTTTGGTCGGGGTGAAGATACCCCGAACAAGCTCCTCAAAGGATTAGTTTCCATAGTAACAAGTGACAGAAAATTTCAGCACACTATATAAATGTTTCCTTACCAAGTTCCACTCACCAAAGGCGCTTCACTCCCCAGCAACGGCACCAGAAAAGAGTCTTGATGACCCACAAGTATAGGGGATCTATCGTAGTCCTTTCGATAAGTAAGAGTGTCGAACCCAACGAGGAGCAGAACGGAATGACAAGCGGTTTTCAGTAAGGTTTTCTCTGCAAGCACTGAAATTGTAGGTAACAGATAGTTTTGTGATAAGATAAATTGTAACGAGTAACAAGCAATGAAAGTAAATAAAGTACAGCAAGGTGGCCCAATCCTTTTTGTAGCAAAGGACAAGCCTGGACAATTTCTTATAATGAGAAAAGAGCTCCCAAGGACACATGGGAATTATCGTCAAGTTAGTTTTCATCACGCTCATATGATTCGCGTTCGGTACTTTGATAATTTGATATGTGGGTGGACCGGTGCTTGGGTACTGCCCTTACTTGGACAAGCATCCCACTTATGATTAACCCCTATTGCAAGCATCCGCAACTACAAAAGAAGTATTAAGGTAAACCTAACCACAGCATTAGACATATGGATCCAAATCAGCCCCTTACGAAGCAACGCATAAACTAGGGTCTAAGCTTCTGTCACTCTAGCAACCCATCATCTACTTATTACTTCCCAATGCCTTCCTCTAGGCCCAAATAATGGTGAAGTGTCATGTAGTCGACGTTCACATAACACCACTAGAGGAAAGACAACATACATCTCATCAAAATATCAAACAAATACCAAATTCACATGACTACTAATAGCAAGACTTCACCCATGTCCTCAGGAACAAACGTAACTACTCACAAAGCATATTCATGTTCATAATCAAAGGAGTATTAATACGCATTAAGGATCCGAACATCTGATCTTCCACCAAGTAAACTAATTAGCATCAACTACAAGGAGTAATCAACACTACTAGCAACCCACAGGTACCAATTTGTGGTTTTGATACAAGATTGGATACAAGAGATGAACTAGGGTTTTGAGAGGAGATGGTGCTGGTGAAGATGTTGGTGGAGATTGACCCCCTCCCGATGAGAGGATCGTTGGTGATGACGATGGTGATGATTTCCCCCTCCCGGAGGGAAGTTTCCCCGGCAGAACAGCTCTGCCGGAGCCCTAGATTGGTTCCGCCAAGGTTCCACCTTGTGGCGGCAGAGTTTTGTCCCGTAAGCTTGCCTCTTATTTTTTCCAGGGTAGAAGCCTTCATATAGCAGAAGATGGGCACCGGAGGGCCACCTGGGGGCCCAGGAGACAGGGGGCGCTCCCAGTAGGGGTGGGCGCGCCCCCCACCCTCCTGGCCAGGGTGTGGGCCCTCTCTAGTGTTTTCTTCGCTCAATAATTCTTATTAATTCCAAAACTGACTTCCGTGGAGTTTTAGGATTTTTGGAGCTGTGCAGAATAGGTTTCCAATATTTTCTCCTTTTCCAGCCAGAATCCCAGCTGCCAGCATACCCCTCTTCATGGTAAACCTTGTAAAATAAGAGAGAATAGCCATAAGTATTGAGATATAATGTGTAATAACAGCCCATAATGCAATAAATATTGATATAAAAGCATGATGCAAAATGGACGTATCACGAGGTCCTCGGCTTGGTTCAGATTATCATCGTCGTCCGTGACAATGTTGTTGTTTTTCCTTTTGTCGGATCGAGGTCGGCGCTTCTGACACCGGCGCTTGGGAGGTTCATCGACAGGTAGGTTGTTATCACCGTCGGCCTCCCCCTCCTTAGGTGTGTCCACCATATAGATATCGTGTGAGGATGTAGCTGTCCACTGCCCTAAGGGTGGTGGTTTTTGTGCGTGCTCTTCTCCGGCATCGTCGTCCATACCATCGATGTCTTCGGAGTCGTAATCGAGTGTGTGGGTTAAGTCCTCGATAGTGGCTACAAAGTGGGTGGTGGGCGGGCGACGAAGTTCTTCGTCGTCCGCTTCCCATTCGAGCCGGACATAGTTCGGCCGAGAGTCCCCTAACAAGGAGAGTGACTTCAATGAGTTTAATACATCACCAAAAGGCAAGTGCTGGAAGATGTCCGTAGAGCTAAACTCCAAGATCGGCGCCCAATCAGGTTCGATGGGCGCGGATGCACGCGGTCCGGAACCCATGGCCGGAGACGAGTCCAAGGTTCTGGTGACACAAGCCCAGCTCAATGTTGGGTCTGTGTGTGGCTCGAGCACCGCTGAATTTGCGGCCTCCGTGGCGGGGCTAAGCTTCCCGTCTTCAGACGATGCGGTCTGCTCCAGATCTAGGGCCAGAGCGGTCACATGCGCTATCTCCTGTGTGTGGCCAGATGACAGATCTAGGTCATGTTCATCATGGTGGCCGGGGACAGCCGTCATGGGCTCGAATCCGTCGAAGAACAAGTCTCCGCAGATATTGGCCACAAAATTTAGGCTTCCAAATCTGACCTGATGGCCAGGGGCGTAGCTATCGATCTGCTCTAGATGGCCAAGCGAGTTGGCCCGCAGTGCGAAGCCGCCGAATACGAAGATCTATCCGGGGAGGAAAATCTCCCCCTGGGCTGCATTTTTGTAGATGATTGATGGAGCCATCAAGCCTTCTGGTGACGATGCAGCAGACTTCTCAATGAAAGCACCAATGTCGGTGTCAAAACCGGCGGATCTCGGGTAGGGGTCCCAAACTGTGCGTCTAAGGCTAATGGAATAGGAGGTGGGGGACACAATGTTTACCCAGGTTCGGGCCCTCCATATGGAGGTAATACCCTACTTCCTGCTTGATTGATCTTGATGAATATGAGTATTACAAGAGTTGATCTACCACGAGATCGTATTGGCTAAACCCTGGAAGTCTAGCCTATGAGGTTATGATTGTTGTGTCTAAACCCTAGAAACTTAAACCCTCCGGTTTATATAGACACCGGGGGGGGGGGGGGTGGGGCTAGGGTCGTACAAAGTCAGTTACAGAGAAAGGAATCTACATATCCGAATCGCCAAGCTTCCCTTCCACGCAAAGGAGAGTCCCATCCGGACACGGGACGAAGTCTTCTATCTTGTATCTTCATAGTCCAAGAGTCCGGCCAAAGTATATAGTCCGGCTCTCCGAGGACCCCTTAATCCAGGACTCCCTCAGATGCGAGCATGGAAGCGAAAGCACGAGAGATGTCCTGCCTCACCGCGAACACAGCTAGCATGTCCCGCCGCGTGGCCATAGTAGCACAGAGGTCCTGCCGCGCCGCTGAAGCAGCACAAAGGTCCTGCCGCGCTGTTGATGCAGCAGACTGGTCCAGCCGCGCTGCGAAAGCAGAAGAGATGTCCCGCCGCACCACGAATGCAGCAGAGATGTCCTCCCGCACCGCGGCGGCCTGGGAAAATGCCTCGTGGGTAGGCGAGGACTCTTACAGGCGCATGCATGCGATCGTCCATAGCTAGATGGGTCAGGTCTCCGGCTGGGCGAGGTTGCCGGACGACATGACAGCCTTGATACGTCTCCAACGTATCTATAATTTTTTATTGTTCCATGCTATAATATTATCTGTTTTGGATGTTTAATAGGCATTTATATGCTATTTTATATTATTTTTGGGACTAACCTATTAACTGAGGGCCTAGTGCCAATTTCTATTTTTTTTGCCTATTTTAGAGTTTTGCAGAAAAGGAATACCAAACGGAGTCCAAACGGAATGAAACCTTCGCGATGATCTTTCTTGGACCGAAAGCAAATCAGAAGACTTGGAGATGAATTCAAAGACGCAATGAGGCAGCCACGAGGCAGGAGGGCGCTCCCAAGGGGGTAGGGCACACCCCACCCTCGTGGGCCCCTTGTGGCTCCCCTGACCTAGTTCCTTCGCCTATATACACTCTTATACCCTAAAAAATTTGAGGAGAGCCACGAAACCACTTTTCCACCGCCGTAACCTTCTATACCCGTGAGATCCCATCTAGGGGCCTTTTCCGGCGTCCTACCGAAGGGGGATTCGATCACGGAGGGCTTCTACATCAACACCATTACCTCTCCGATGAAGCATGAGTAGTTTACCTCAAACCTTCGGGTCCATAGTTACTAGCTAGATGGCTTCTTCTCTCTCTTTGGTTCTCAATACCATGTTCACCTCGATGTTCTTGGAGATCTATTCGATGTAATACTCTTTTGCGGTGTGTTTGCCGAGATCCGATGAATTGTGGATTTATATCAAGTTTATCTATGAATATTATTTGGTTCTTCTCTGAATTCTTATATGCATGATTTGATATATTTGCATGCCTCTTCGAATTATTGGTTTAGTTTGGCCTACTAGATTGATCTTTCTTGCAATGGGAGAAGTGCTTAGCTTTGGGTTCAATCTTGCGGTGTCCTTTCCCAGTGACAGTAGGGGCAGCAAGGCACATATTGTATTGTTGCCATCGAGGATAAAAAGATGGGGTTTTCATCATATTGCTTGAGTTAATTCCTCTACATCATGTCATCTTGCTTAATGCGTTACTCCTTTCTTTGTGAACTTAATACTCTAGATTCATGCTGGATAGCGGTCGATGTGTGGAGTAATAGTAGTAGATGCAGGCAGGCGTCGGTCTACTTGACACGGACGTGATGCCTATGTTCATGATCATTGCCTTAGATATCGTCATAACTATGCGCTTTTCAATCAATTGCTCAGCAGTAATTTGTTCACCCACCATAATACTTGCTATTCCGAGAGAAGCCACTAGTGAAACCTATGGCCCCCGGGTCTCTTTTCCATAGTATTGAATCTCGTTTACATCTTGCTAGTTTCAGATCTACTATTTTGCAATCTTTACTTTTCGATCTATAAATCAAAAATACCAAAAACATTTACTTTATCGTTTATCTATCTTTATCATATCTCACTTTTGCAAGTGACCATGAAGGGATTGACAACCCCTTTATCACATTGGGTGCAAGTTGTTGATTGTTTGTGCAGGTATTCAGTGACTTGTGCGTCGTCTCCTACTGGATTGATACCTTGGTTCTCAAAACCGAGGGAAATACTTGTGCTACTTTGCTGCATCACCCTTTCCTCTTCAAGGGAAAACCAACGCAAGCTCAAGAGGTAGCAAGAAGGATTTCTGGCGCCGTTGCCGGGGAGATCTGCGTCAAATCAAGCCATACCAAGTACCCATCATAAAATCTTCTCCCTTGCATTACATTATTCGCCATTCGCCTCTCGTTTTCCTCTCCCCCACTTCTAAAACAATTTTCGAGAACCTTTGCCTTTTCTTCGCCCTCTTCCCGTATGTCTATTTGTTTGTGTTTCCATGTGCCTTCTATTTGCTTGCATCTTTGCTTGCTAAAAATATATTGATATGGATCCACTTAAAGTGTTTCACTTGGATCATCTTTGATCTATATGTGCTAATGCTGAAACCCCAACTAGTTTAGTTGAGGGAAAGTCTTTAGATGAGCATGCTCATTTTGTGTGTCACCATTTGTCTGAAAAAGGGAGACTCTTATGGAATCATATAAACAGTTTGATGTGTTATGCTTGGAATCTTTGTGAAATTTATGATTTTACTTGTTGCTTTAAGAACCCTAAAAAACACCTTCCCTACCTATGTGAGTTTAATGATAATGAAATCTTATCTTCTTATGCAAAGGGTGTTTATAGTTACTATGATATCGAACAAATTGAAGAATTTGGTTGCTTTTAAGGGTGCTTATTAAGTTGCTTCTTTGATTGAAAAGTATGATATTACTCTCTACAAATCTGAAAATTTTGACATACTTAAATATTCCTATGGAAACTATGCTCATAATGTCTATGTCAAAGAATTTATTGAAAGAATGACCGTTGCTTTGGAAGAAAATAATGATATGCATGAATCTATAGATAATTATGATTCCAATGATTTGATTGAAATATCCCTTGATGAACATGATGCTTGCCATTCTTGTGGCCATGATGCCAATATTTATGGAGGTGAATTTGCTATAGTCCATTATGTTAAACATGAGATTGTTGCTATTGCACCCATACTTGATAGTTCCTTCGATGAAAAGCATTATTGCAATGATGTTATTATAAATTCTATTAATGTCAATTGTGCTAGTAATATGCAAAACCCTAAGCTTGGGGATGCTAGTTGTGCTATGTATACTATTTGTTGCAATGATCATGATTGGGGTGATTCTTCTTATGGTCTTGAAAATTTATTCAAGCCCCATGATGAATATGAGATTGATAATAGTGTTTGCAATATTATTGACAGTGGGTTTGTAAGAGTGTCAACTTTATATCCCACATATTTGGATTCAATCTTATGAAATTTTTGATAAAAGTGGGTTTGGAGAGGTCATGACTTCAGTTAATGTTAATCTCACTATTTTGGAAGAGTGTCAACTTTGCATGCATGTGGATCATGTTGAGAATATGTTATGTGAGAGCTATTTTGTTGAATTTTCTTATGATCCTACATGTAATTATTATGAGAGAGGAAAATATGGTTGTGGAAATTTTCATGTTACTAAAATACCTCTCTTCATGTTGAGATTGCTATCGCCTCTTTCTTCTTCCTTGCATATGCTAGTTTTTGCTTTCCTTGATAATTTGTTTGCCTATAAGATGCCTATGCATAGGAAGTATGTTAGACTTAGATGTGTTTTTCACATGCTATATGATGCTCTCTATGTGCTTAAATTCTTGTCTTTCATGTGAGCATCAATGAAATTATCAATGCTTAGCTAGGGGCGTTAAACGATAGCGCTTATTGGGAAGCAACCCAATTTTATTTTTGTTCTTTGCTTTTTGCTCCTATTTAGTAATAAATAATTCACCTAGACTCTGGTTAGATGTGGTTTTATGTTTTAATTATTGTTTGTGCCAAGTAGAACCTTTGGGAAGATTTGGGTGAAAGTTAATGTGATCTTGCTGTAAAAAACAGAAACTTTGTGCTCACGAGATTACCTGTCATTTTTTTTATAGAAGAGTGATTTTGAGTTGATTCTTTTTGAAGAAGATTAACAGACAAGTTCCTCATGTCCACCAATTTATTTCAGAATTTTTGGAGTTACAGAAGTATTCGAGAGTTACAGATTACTACAGACTGTTCTGTTTTTGTTAGATTCTGTTTTTCGCGTGTTGTTTGCTTATTTTGATGAATCTATGAGTAGTATCGGGGGGTATGAACCATAGAGAAGTTGTAATACAGTATATATTACACCAATATAAATAAGAATGAGTTCACAACAGTACCTTAAAGTGGTGATTTATTTTCTTATGCTAACGGAGCTCATGAGATTTTCTGTTGAGTTTTGTGTTGTGAAGTTTTCAAGTTTTGGGTAAGGATTTGATGGACTATGGAATAAGGAGTGGCAAGAGCCTAAGCTTGGGGATGCCCAAGGCACCCCAAGGTAAAGTTCAAGGACAACCAAAAGCCTAAGCTTGGGGATGCCCCGAAAGGCATCCCCTCTTTCGTCTTCATCTATCAATAACTTTACTTGAGGCTATATTTTTATTCACCACATGACATGTGTTTTGTTTGGAGCGTCTTGTATGATTTGAGTCTTTGATTTTTAGTTTACCACAATAATCCTTGCTGTACACACCTTTTTGGAGAGACACGCATGAATCATGATTTATTAGAATACTCTATGTGCTTCACTTATATCTTTTGAGCTAGACAATATTGTTCTAGTGCTTCACTTATATCTTTTTAGAGCAGGGCGGTGGTTTTATTTTATAGAAATTGTTGAACTCTCATGCTTCACTTATATTATTTTGAGAGACTTTTAGAACAACATGGTAATTTGCTTTGGTTATAAAATTAGTCCTAATATGATGGGCATCCAAGATGGATATAATAAAAACTTTGATATGAAGTGCATTGAATACTATGAGAAGTTTGATTCTTTATGATTGTTTTGAGATATGAAGATGGTGATATTAGAGTCATGCTAGCAGAGTAGTTGTCAATTTGAGAAATACTTGTGTTAAGGTTTGTGATTCCAGTAGCATGCACTTATGGTGAACTGTTATATGATGAAGTTGGAGCATGATTTATTTATTGATTGTCTTCCTTATGAGTGGCGATCGGGGACGAGCGATGGTCATTTCCTACCAATATATCCCCCTAGGAGCATCCGCGTAGTACTCTATTATGATAACTAATACATTTTTGCAATAAGTATGTGAGTTCTTTATGACTAATGTTGAGTCCATGGATTATACACACTCTCACCCTTCCACCATTGCTAGCCTCTCTAGTATCGTGCAACTTTCGCCGGTACCGTACACCCACCATATACCTTCCTCAAAACAGCCACCATACCTACCTATTATGGCATTTCCATAGCCATTCCGAGATATATTTCCATGCAACTTTCCATCGTTCCGTTTATTATGACGCAATCCATCATTGTCATATTGCTTTGCATGATCATGTAGTTGACATCGTATTTGTGGCAAAGCCACCATTCATAATTTTTTCATACATGTCACTCTTGAATCATTGCACATCCCAGTACACCGCCGGAGGCATTCACATAGAGTCATATTTTGTTCTATTGTGATGTTCTTTATTATTAGAGCATTGTCCCATGTGAGGAAAGGATGATGGAGACTATGATTCCCCCACAAGTCGGGATGAGACTCTGGACGAAAAATAAAAAAAGGAGAAAAAAAAGAGGCCATAAAAAAGGCCCAAATAAAAAAAAAATAAAAAATGAGAGAAAAAGAGAGAAGGGGCAATGTTACTATCCTTTTTCCACACTTGTGCTTCAAAGTAGCACCATGATCTTCATGATAGAGAGTCTCCTACGTTGTCACTTTCATATACTAGTGGAAATTTTCATTATAGAACTTGGCTTGTATATTACAATGATGGGCTTCCTCAAATTGCCCTAGGTCTTCATGAGCAAGCAAGTTGGATGCACGCCCACTTAGATTCTTTTTGAGTTCTCATACACTTATAGCTCTAGTACATTGATACGTCTCCAACGTATCTATAATTTTTGATTGTTCCATGCTGTTATATTATCATTCTTGGATGTTTTAAAATAATTTTATAGTCATTTTATATCATTTTTTGGGACCAACCTATTGACCCAGTGCCTAGAGCCAGTTGCTGTTTTTTGCTTGTTTTTTACATCGTAGGAAATCAATATCAAACGGAGTCCAAACACCGCGAAACTCTTGGAGGATTTTTTTATGTACCAGAACACTCAAGATGGGTCAGAGCAGCACCTGGGGGGTGCCCCGAGGGGGCACAACCCACCAGGGCGCGCCTGGGCCCCCAGGCGCGCCTAGGTGGGTTGTGCCCACCTCGGTGGACTCCCGCACCCCCTCTTCGCCCTATAAATTCCCAAATATTCCGAAACCCTTTGGGGTGGCCCTAGATCAGAAGTTCCGCCACCGCAAGGCCTCTGTATCCACGAGATCCAATCTAGACCCTGTTCCGGCACCCTGCCAGAGGGGGGAATCATCTCCGGTGGCCATCTTCATCATCCCGGCGGCCACCACGATGAGGAGGGAGTAGTCCACCCTCAGGGCTGAGGGTTTGTACCAGTAGCTATGTGTTTGATCTCTCCCTCGTGATTTATATCATGGGCTTTGTTAATATAGTCGGATCATATGATGTTTCTCCCCTCTATACTCTTGTTATGATGAATTGAATCTTTACCCTTCAATGTTTTGTCTTGTCGGATTGAATATCCAGAGATGAGAACACATGATATATGTCTTGCAATATGAATACTTCAGGTGACAATGAGGTATCTTATTGATTCACTTGATATGTGTTATGGCATTCAACTCGCGGATTCCCGCGGGTGATATAGGGGTAATCTATGCATAGGGGTTGATGCACGTTTTTCTCCGATGGAAACTTTGGGGTCTCTTTATAGTTCTTTGTGTGGATTGACTATATGAATATGAATTTGCTTTGGTGTTATTCTAGTACGAACTCTAGGATAGATCAAATGGAAAAAATAGCTTTGTGTTATTTTAGTACAAACTCTTGAATAGATCAAAAGGAAAGAATAGCTTTGAGGTGGTTTCGTGACCTACAAATAATTCCTATCTTTTGTTCTCCGCTAATAGGAACTCGGGAGTGATTCTTTATTTCACTTTGAGGGATAATCATATGATCCAACTATGTTAGCATTGTTGAGAGGTTGCACTAGCGAAAGTACAGACCCTAGGCCTCATTTTTAAGCATTGCAATACCGTTTTTGTGCCTGTTTACTATTTGTTACCTTGCTGTTTTTATTCATTCAGATTATAAATATATATTTCTACCATCCATGTTACACTTTTATCACCATCTCTTCGTCGAACTAGTGCACCTATACAATTTGCCATTGTATTGGGTGTGTTGGGGACACAAGATATTTCTTGTATTTGGTTGCAGGGTCGTTTGAGAGAGACCATCTTCATCCTACACCTCTCACGGATTGATAAACCTTAGGTCATCCACTTGAGGAAAAATTGCTACTGTCCTACAAAACTCTGCGCTTGGAGGTCCAACACGTGTCTACAAGAATAAAGTTGTGTAGTAGACATCATGCATCCGTTGCACGGCAATCCCTACTCACTCACATTGATATCTATTGATGGGCATCTACATAGCTCGTTGATACGCCTAGTTTATGTGAGACTATCTTCTCCTTTTTGTCTTCTCCACAACCACCATTCTATTCCACCTATAGTGCTATATCCATGGCTCACGCTCATGTATTGCGTGAAGATTGAAAAATTTTGAGAACACCAAAAGTATGAAACAATTGCTTGGCTTGTCATCGGGGTTGTGCATGATTTAAATATTTTGTGTGATGAAGATAGAGCATAGCCAGAAAATATGATTTTGTAGGGATAGCTTTCTTTGGCCATGTTATTTTGAGAAGACATGATTGCTTTGTTAGTATGATTGAAGTATTATTGTTTTTATGTTATTAAACTTTTGTCTTGAATCTTTCGGATCTGAACATTCATGCCACAATAAAGAAAATCACATGGATAAATATTTTAGGTAGAATTCCACATCAAAATTTTTGTTTTTATCATTTACCTACTCGAGGACGAGCGGGAATTAAGCTTGGGGATGCTTGATACGTCTCCAAAGTATCTATAATTTTTAATTGTTCCACGCTATTATATTATCTATTTGGGATGTTTAGTAGGCATTTATATGCTATTTTATATTATTTTTTGGACTAACCTATTAACCGAGGGGCTAGTGTCAGTTTCTGTATGTTTTTGCCTATTTTAGAGTTTTGCAAAAAAGGAATACCAAACGGAGTCCAAACGGAATGAAACATTCGTGATGATCTTTCTTGGACCGAAAGCAAACCAGATGACTTGGAGATGAAGTCGGAGACGCAACGAGGTAGCCACAAGGTAGGACGGCGCGGCCCCACCCTCGTGGGCCCCTCGTGGCTCCCCTGACCTAGTTCCTTCGCCTATATATACTCTTATACCATAAAACTTCAAGGAGAGCCACAGAACCACTTTTCCACCGCCGCAACCTTCTATACTCGTGAGATCCCATCTAGGGGCCTTTTCCGGCGTCCTGTCGGAGGGGGATTCGATCATGAAGGGCTCTACATCAACACCATTACCTCTTCGATGAAGCGTGAGTAGTTTACCATAGACCTTCGGGTCCATAGTTATTAGCTAGATGGCTTCTTCTCTCTCTTTGATTCTCAATACCATGTTCTCCTCGATATTCTTGAAGATCTATCTGATGTAATACTCTTTTCTGGTGTGTTTGCCGAGATCCAATGAATTGTGGATTTATGATCAAGTTTATCTATGAATATTATTTGGTTCTTCTCTGAATTCTTATATGCATGATTTGATATCTTTGCAAGTCTCTTCGAATTATCGGTTTAGTTTGGCCTACTAGATTGATCTTTCTTGCAATGGGAGAAGTGCTTAGCCTTGGGGTTCAATCTTGCGGTGTCCTTTCCTAGTGACAGTAGGGGCAGGAAGGCACGTATTGTATTGTTACCATCAAGGATAAAAAGATGGGGTTTTCATCATATTGCTTGAGTTAATTCCTCTACATCATGTCATCTTGCTTAATGTGTTACTCCGTTCTTTATGAACTTAATAGTCTAGATGCATGCTGGATAGTAGTCGATGTGTGGAGTAATAGTAGTAGAAGCGTGCAGGAGTCGGTCTACTTGATACGGACGTGATGCCTATGTTCATGATCATTGCCTTAGATATCGTCATACTATGTGCTTTTCTATCAATTGCTCGGCAGTAATTTGTTCACCCACCGTAATACTTACTATTCCGAGAGAAGCCACTAGTGAAATCTATGGCCCCCGAGTCTCTTTTCCATATTATTGAATCTCGCTTACATCTTGCTAGTTTCCGCTCTACTATTTTGCAATCTTTACTTTCCGATCTATAAATCAAAAATACCAAAAATATTTACTTTACCGTTTATCTATCTCTATCAGATCTCACTTTTGCAAGTGGCCATGAAGGGATTAACAACCCCTTTATCATGTTTGGTGCAAGTTGTTGATTGTTTGTGCAGGTATTCGGTGACTTGTGCGTCGTATCCTACTAGATTGATACCTTGGTTCTCAAAACCGAGGGAAATACTTATGCTACTTTGCTGCATCACCCTTTCCTCTTCAAGGGAAAACCAACACAAGCTCAAGAGGTAGCAAGCCTCTTTTGAACAGCCTACCGGCGTCATCCGACAACTAAATGAGAGCAATGCGAAGCTCCTGGCCGAGCATGACCCGCTGAGGGCAAAGATCATCGGAAGTGCGGAGCAGCAGGAGGAGACCACTGCCTTGTTGAAGAGGATCGGCGTCATCGTCGAGAAACTTATGGACGAGAATGCCATGCTGCGCATCGAGCGCAGAAGGCAGGTGGAGGAATCCGTGGATGCTCTCAAGTAGCATCTTGAGGACAAGAAAGAGTTCATCGCCGCTCGCTGCAGAGACTAGTTTGCGCAGCCTACAGCAATGCATCAAGAAAGTAGAGATCAGCGAGCCAGATCGTTGTCTTCCTTCTTCTTTTGCCCTTGTGTATTTTGGGCATTGCTGCATGTGGCTTTTTTAATTTATGTTCCTAAATATGTATGACAATTATTATCCACTGTCAGCGTCCTTATATTCATCATGCTTGCTATAAGTCGCAGTAGATGCTATAGAGGTCCGTCGGATCTTACATCAAGATCCATGCAAAACTTTCTTTTCAGATTTTCATTTTTCTCTTTTAAATCTCAGTCCAGTGAAACATATAGTGTAACATCCAATTTTTTAATTTGGATGTTATACATAGATCATCATATGCATATCATAAATATTTTGCAGTTTGGTTGTGATCCTAGAAATCTTAAGCAACTCAAGGACCCACAGAGAGAGTTGGATGTTTCACAAAATTCATATTTGAATTTATTTCAAATTTGAAAAAAAGGATCAATTTGATTTTAATATTTTTCCAATTATTTCCAATAATAAAAAAAATGAGAGAAGATAATATGACTTCTTCAACAGAAGAGAAATATTGGAGAAGAAATTTTAAAATCAAATTATTATTTTATTTATATTTTATTTGCTATTTTATTTGAATTAGAGAAAACTTGCATTTTTTAAGATTGCATTTTAGTCCAGAAAAATGTCGATCTTGTCCTAAATTTTAGGTTTGGACGGTGAAAATTGTTTCTGGAATTTTTAGATTTTAAAAATATTTTATTAGTATTTTTCTCCGTGGCAAAAAATATTTAAAAAAAAGTCTCTGACCGAACTAGGCCGAAGGCCCAGCCGGCCCGCTAGCGCCGCCGGAGCCGTGACGGCGTCGGACTCCCGGAGGAGTCCGTTGCCGCGCCGCCGCCAGACTTAGGCTCCAAGTCGGAGCCGCCGCCCCGGGACCTCTTTATAAGGCCACCCGACCCCCCTCTCCTCCAAAGTCGCCGCCGCCGCCCCACAACTCACCACCGCCGTCGCAGCCGCCTCACCCCGCTGCTCGAGCCACCGCCGCCTGCCCACGCCACCGCCGCTGCCTCCTCATCCCGCCGCCTGAGCCGCCTCGCCTCGCCGCTGCCCGCCGGACCTCGCCGCCCCGCCGTTGACTCGCCGCCGGTATTTCCCGATCAAACGGTAAAAACCATTCGGTTTTCCGGTTTTATTTTTTTAGATCGGGTTAGTTTAGATCGGTTTTTAGTTTTAGTTTTTATTTATTTAGTAAGCGTTCGCTGGTTCGTTCGGTTTAACGAATGGTTTTTGTTTGTTTTGATCTGTTAATGAACGTTCGCGCGGTAGATTTTTCTTTTTAGTTTTATTTTCGGCCAGGACCTATCCTCGAATAGTTTTATCGTGATTTAGCCCCTGATCTTAAAACTAGCGTAACTTTTTACTCATTTGTCCAAATTAGATGAGACCAGCGCCTAAATCTTCGTAACAATCTCTTCTTTCCATTTAACCAACTTGAACATGATTTTGCACTTTAAAATTTGAGTTTAGTTCAGATTAGTAAACAATCTTATAGTTCAAATTAGTAAACAATCTTGTTTCGTTCGTATCTTGAGTTTCATTTCTCCGTTTGAGTTTTTCTTTTTGCAAATCGTAGCTAATCACATGTACCTACTATTAAGATCTAATCCACATGATAACAATGTTGTTAGGTTTTGTTTTCTGTTTAGTTTAGCCATTTGCCTGTTTCATGTTTGATTTGGATCTTTTCCCGTTTTCTCGTTGTTTCGTTTGAGTGATTGCTTATGTATGCTACTGTTTGTCTATGCTAGATTACCCGGAGTGTGAAGCTTGTTACTACGAATCTCTAGAGTTTGCAGATCGTCAGTAAGGCAAGTTACACTTTGATCATACTCTTCTATACCTAGTTTTTACTATGCATTAGTATTGCTCCTCAAATATTTGCATGAGTAGGATTGGGAACTTGTGGTTTGGTTGTAGTACTCGAGATAGGAACCTAATACCTTTTGATGACCCCGGGAATATACATTATGCTTTATTATTGCTTAGCCATGCTCATACACAGGGATTGGATCGTGATTCACATGGAAGTATGAGAGTTATTAATCTTGGATAACATTAAGGTGGCAACTTTAATACACATCTGGGTGGATTGGTTTGGGCACCTGGGGAACCCAGTGTTGTCCATTAAGGGAAATCCCGGGGTACCCGTGCGATTTTTCCTCGGTTCGCCACCAAGGCTCAAAGGGATCATATGACATTTCATGACTAGAAACTTCCGTGTGCAGCCACAAGCCATTACGGGCTCTGGCATAGTTGAGTAAGTTGTATGAGCTCTCGAAGAGCCGGACTAGCAAATGTAGAGGGAAAGTAGGTGTACCGGTCTGCCCGGAGTAGAGAGCTAATGCTTCAGAAAGACTATGTCTTGATCTTCCGATCATGGATGCGGTTGAGTCTTGTGGGGAAAAGTGTGCAACCTCTGCAGTGTATAAACTAAATATGGTTAGCCATGTCCCCAGTTATTGACGTTTTGAGTATCTGGAATTGGATATTGTTGTTAATCTCATCACTCTTTAATTAATTGAATTGGGTTTAATGATGATACTTGTTTAATTGGGATTTTGAGTTGAGGGAACCTTCTCAAATATTGGGACAACTTGGGAGTAGTTTAAATAAATTTATTCCTTTGTTGCAGGGAAAATGTAGCTTTATGCAAAATCATAAACTTAGAGCCTCCACCAGCCAAATATTGCATGTAGATATAGTTCTTGCATTCATTGCTTTACAGTGTTACTCTGCCAACATATTCAATGTGATGACCTACATGGCTGAAACGTCTCATGTTGCAGACTACTCAGACAACGAATAAGGTGCGATAGGTCGTTGTCTTGCACTCAACTATGCCGTTGGAGTTGATGGACTCATTTACCTTCGAAGCTTCCACAGTTATTTAGTTTAGATGGCCTTCAGCCATATATTTTTTGTGTAATCATACTCTTTATGAGGACTCGATGTAATAAGTGTGTGATTGAACTCTGTTATAATTCCTCGAGTACTGTGTGTGTCAGTATTACCAATCCAGGGATGACACTTAAGCACAGAGACTTCGATCCATTGGGATGGTGGTCGCTACAAGATGGTATCAAAGTACACGCTGACTGTAGGATGCGATCACTAGAATAAGACACATGATTTCTATTCTCTGCTCATTCCTAATTCTTCTCTATTTCTACTCTATAGATGGCGGACCCCAGGAACAAGTTCACTCAGCCGGATGATGACACCCCTTTCGGACGACACTTGAAGGAAGTCACTAAGCACCTGAACATCAGACTACCAAGCTTCACTGGGACTTTCTCTGCAACTGTACCGGAAGAGGAGCACTGGAAGATCAAAGTCTGGGTACCTGGGAGGACGTTCGTGCCAACAACAGAGCCTATTGATTTCTACCTGGATGCACCAAGATGGAGTTTGGGAAAGAGCATGGCAACCCATATAACCTTTGGACGCATATGTGAGGTGTATCACAAGGAGCTGGAAAACACTATTTACCAAATATGTGGCCGTCGAGACGAAGAATGAGAGATGATTCGTACCAGGAAGGATGGATCAATTGCAGCTTACATTCAGGAGATGGGTGATCATATTCGCCGACAAGAGAATCAACTGTGCTTTAACATGAAGAAGATCAAGAAGTTGATGAAGAAGAATAACGAGCTAGAAGAGGAACTCAAGTTTACAAGCGATGGATATGAGGAAGAAATTGCCGTACTACTAGAGAAGCATGAAGATCTGAAGAGGAAGCTAGGACTACTAGTGGAGAATCATAAGCGAGAACCAGGAAAGGATATTCGTTCGGAGGACTACATCATCTTGGACGACACCGACACAGATAGTGATGCAAATGACAACAGTGATGATGACTACGTTGACGAAGCTGGAGTAGATATCATGGAGTCTTCCTCTGATCAAAATTTCTAGATGACCACCATGTTACTAGTAGTATTCTTCCAAGTAGTTAGCACCGATCGAGTTTGTAATCGTTGTTAGATCATTTGTGTGAACCTTGTGTGATATTGAATGAAGTGAATTGATTGTGTTTGTCTCATGAGCATATGGGTAGTGAATCTCTTTTAGTGCTTATTCTATTCTGTTTTCTCACCCCTTCTAACCCATCAGATGCCTCCGAGACATGACAATGGATTCGTGTTCCCACCGGAGCTCACCCAGTTGATCCAGCAGTAGAATGCCTTGATGCAGATGCTAGTTCAGAAGCAGAACCAAGGCAACAATAACAACAACAACAACCCACCGCCACCACCCCCTGTTGACAACCTAGCCCGCTTTCTGAGGTTGAATCCGCCGGTGTTCTCTAGTAGCACTGAGCCGATTGTTGCAGATGATTGGCTCCACAAGATTGGAAGAGAACTGACCACTATAGGATGCACAGATGCGGAGAGAGTGCGCCTTGCCGCACATCACCTTGATGGACTCACTGACGGAGTCCCGGATTAAGGGGTCCTCAGACAACCGGACTATATGCATATGCCGGACTGTTGGACTATGAAAGATACAAGATAGAAGACTTTGTCCCGTGTCCGGATGGGACTCTCCTTTGCATGGAAGGCAAGCTTGGCGATTAGGATATGAAGATTCCTTTCTCTATAACCGACTCTGTGTAACCCTAGCCCCCTCGGGTGTCTATATAAACCGGAGGGTTTAGTCCGTAGGACAACAGCAATCATAATCATAGGCTAGCTTCTAGGGTTTAGCCTCTATGATCTCATGGTAGATGAACTCTTGTAATACTCATATCATCAAGATCAATCAAGCAGGAAGTAGGGTATTACCTCCATCGAAGGGCCCAAACCTGGGTAAACATTGTGTCCCCCGCCTCCTGTTACCATTAGCCTTAGACGTACAGTTCGGGATCCCCTACCCGAGATCCGCCGGTTTTGATACCGACATTGGTGCTTTCATTGAGAGTTCCATTGTGTCGTCACCGTAAGGCTTGATGGCTCCTTCAATCATCTACAACAATGCAGTCCAGGGTGAAGTTTTTCTCCCCAAACAGATTTTCGTATTCGGCGGCTTCGCACTGCGGGCCAACTCGCTTGGCCATTTGGAGCAGATCGACAGCTACGCCTTGGCCATCAGGTTAGGTTTGGAAGCTTGAACTACACCACTGACATCCGCGGAGACTTGACCTTCGACGGATTCGAGCCCATGATAGCCGCGCCCTGCCGCCACGATGAATATGACCTAAATCTGTCATCATACTGTGCGCAGGAGATTGCGCCTATAATCGCTCTGGCCCTAGATCTAGAGCAAAGCGCGCCATCCAAGGGCGAGAATCTCAACCTCGCCAGGAAGGCCACAGACTCAGCGGCTCTAGAGCTGAACACAGATCTGACCTCCAATGAGGCCTGTGTCATCCGAACCTCGGACTCGTCTCCGGCTATAGGCTCCGAACCACGTGTATCCGCACCCATCGAATCTGATCGGGTGCCGATCTTGGAGTTCAGCTCCGTGGACATCTTCCAACACTCACCCCTAGGTGATGTGTTAAGCTCATTAAAGTCCCTCTCCTTATCAGGAGATCCTTGGCCGAACTATGTCCGGCTTGAGTGGGAAGCGGACGATGAAGAACTTAGTTACCCACCCACCACCCACTTGATAGCCACTATCGACGATTTGGCCGACATGCTTGATTTCGACTCCGAAGACATCGACGGTATGGACGACGATGCCGGAGAAGAATAGGAACCACCACCCACAGGGCGCTGGACAGCCACCTCTTCATACTACATATACATGGTGGACACACCCAAAGAAGACAATGGCGATGACAAAAAGGATCCAGTTGAGGATAAACTTCCTAAGAAGCAGCCAAAGCACCGACCTAAGATGCCGCAACCTTCCTTCCTTTGCGGGGAGGGGGTGCGGGCTTGTGTACGGCATTGCTAGCTGCTCTGTCGCGGCCACGAGGTGGTCGGTCTGGCCTGTCGGTCGTATTGTTTTTCGGCGGTATAGGCGTGATAGCCTCGTCGTAGAATTTGGGCAGCAACTTACGTTTAGGATAGCTCTTTGTTTGGCGATTACCGCCGTATTTTTCCTCAATGTCTAGCACTTCGTTCCATCTGTCATTGAGCGTATCCTGTGCGGCTTTAAGCCGCTGCTTTTGCTTCTTCAGGCTCCTTGCAGGGGCGATGAGCCTTTGGTGGAGGCGTTATTGTTCTAATGGTTCTTTTGGGATGATGAATTCCTCGTCGCCCAGGCTGATCTCCTCTTCAGAGACAGGTTGATAATTGTTATCTTCGGCATTGCTTTGGTCAGACAATGTCTCCGGACTGTGTTCGCCGTCCTCTCGCATGCCCTGCTCCAACACTGGGTTTGCGGGGTGATGACCCACAAGTATAGGGGATATATCGTAGTCCTTTCGATAAGTAAGAGTGTCGAACCCAACGAGGAGCAGAAGGGAATGACAAGCGGTTTTCAGTAAGGTTTTCCCTGCAAGCACTGAAATTGTAGGTAACAGATAGTTTTGTGATAAGATAAATTGTAACGATAACAAGCAATGAAAGTAAATAAAGTGCAGCAAGGTGGCCCAATCCTTTTTGTAGCAAAGGACAAGCCTAGACAATTTCTTATAATGAGAAAAGAGCTCCTGAGGACACATGGGAATTATCGTCAAGCTAGTTTTCATCACGCTCATATGATTCGCGTTCGGTACTTTGATAATTTGATATGTGGGTGGACCGGTGCTTGGGTACTGCCCTTACTTGGACAAGAATCCCACTTATGATTAACCCCTATTGCAACATCCGCAACTACAAAAGAAGTATTAAGGTAAACCTAACCACATCATTAGACATATGGATCCCGATCAGTCCCTTACGAAGCAATGCATAAACTAGGGTCTAAGCTTCTGTCACTCTAGCAACCCATCATCTACTTATTACTTCCCAATGCCTTCCTCTAGGCCCAAATAATGGTGAAGTGTCATGTAGTCGACGTTCACATAACACCACTAGAGGAAAGACAACATACATCTCATCAAAATATCAAACGAATACCAAATTGACATGACTACTAATAGCAAGACTTCACCCATGTCCTCAGGAACAAACGTAACTACTCACAAAGCATATTCATGTTCATAATCAGAGGAGTATTAATATGCATTAAGGATCTGAACATATGATCTTCCACCAAGTAAACTAATTAGCATCAACTACATGGAGTAATTAACACTACTAGCAACCCACAGGTACCAATTTGTGGTTTTGATACAAGATTGGATACAAGAGATGAACTAGGGTTTTGAGAGGAGATGGTGCTGGTGAAGATGTTGGTGGAGATTGACCCCCTCCCGATGAGAGGATCATTGGTGATGACGATGGTGATGATTTCCCCATCCCGGAGGGAAGTTTCCCTGGCAGAACAGCTCTGCCGGAGCCCTAGATTGGTTCCGCCAAGATTCCTCCTCGTGGCGGCGGAGTTTCGTCCCGTAAGCTTGCCTCTGATTTTCTTCCAGGGTAAAAGCCTTCATATAGTAGAAGATGGGCACCGGAGGGCCACCAAGGGGCCCAGGAGGCAGGGGCGCGCCCCCCACCCTCCTGGCCAGGGTGTGGGGCCCCTCTGGTGTTTTGTTCGCTCAATAATTCTTATTAATTCCAAAACTGACTTCCATGGAGTTTCAGGATTTTTGGAGCTGTGCAAAATAGGTTTCCAATATTTGTTCCTTTTCCAGCCAGAATTTCAGCTGCCGGCATTCCCCCTCTTCATGGTAAACCTTGTAAAATAAGAGAGAGTATCCATAAGTAATGAGATATAATATGTAATAATAGCCCATAATGCAATAAATATTGATATAAAAGCATGATGCAAAATGGACGTATCAACTCCCCCAAGCTTAGACCTCGCTTGTCCTCAAGCGGAAGCCGATATCGAAAAATATGTCCACATGTTTAGAGTTAGAGGTGTCGATAAAAATAAAATACGGACATGAGGGCATCATGATCACTCTTATAACAGCAACATACATTGATTTTGTCATATGATTTCTTATGCTCAAGTAATAATCAATTCACAATGTCAAGTATGGTTCAGAAACTTCATTGGGAACTAACAAACTGTAATGTCAGTCATTGAAGCAATTGCAATTTATCATAACATCAGAAAGAGTGAAGAATAGAGACTTTCAGCAAGTCCACATACTCAACTATCATATAGTCTTCTACAATTGCTAACACTCACGCAATACTTGTGGTTATGGAGTTTCAACCGGACACTGAGAAAGATAGGGGCTTATTGTATTGCCTCCCAACGTATTCACCTTTGGGTGATGTCAACAATAATAATTCATGCTAACTTACATCCAATTGGATATATATATCAAGATCTTTCAAACACGAGGAGCTTGCCAAAGGATAAAATGAAAAAGGGAAAGGTGAAGATCACCTTGACTCAAGCATAAAGTAAAAGATAGGCCCTTCGTAGAGGAAAACAGAGGTTGTCATGTGCTTTTAGGGTTGGATGCATAAAATCTTAATGCAAAAGAATGTCACTTTATATTGCCACTTGTATATGGACCTTTATTATGCAATCTGTCGCTTTTATTGCTTCCATAACAATATCGTATAAAGCTTTTTTTCTCTACACTAATAAGTCATACATATTTAGAGAGCAATTTTTATTGCGTGCAACATGACAACTTACTTGAAGGATCTTACTCAATCCATAGGCAGGTATGGTGGACTCTCATGGCAAAACTAGTTTAAGGATATTTGGAAGCACAAGTAGTATCTCTACTTGGTGCAAGGAATTTGGCTAGCATGAGGGGAAAGGAAGCTCAACATGTTGGGAAGATCAATGACAATATACTTTAACTGAGATGTGAGAAAACATAAACCATTACGTTGTCTTCCTTGTTCAACATCAACTCTTTAGCATGTTATACTTAATGAGTGCTTCACAATCATAAAAGATGTCCAAGATAGTATATTTGTATGTGAAAACCTCTCTTTCCTTATTACTTCCTATTAATTGCAACGATGACCAAAACTACATTTGTCAACTCTCAACAACCTTTATGCCTCATACTTTTTATGTGTGAAGTCATTACTATCCATAAGATCAATATGAACTTTTTTATTCTTTTTATCCTTTCTACTTTCTCAAGATCATAGAAAGATAGCGAAGCCCTTGACTCAACACTAATCTTTATTATAGATAGCTCACAGACTCGATTACATAAAGAGATCACAAAGCAAAACTCAAAATTACTTGGTACTAAAACTTCAATTTACTAGATCAAGATACTACTAAAAGGATTGAACTAAGTAAAACGGTAAAGATAGGAGTGTGATGGTGATACGATACCCATGTGATTATGTCCTCGGAGGTGGTGAAGTAGGAGTTGTTGATGATGTAGGCTTCTTCCTCAATTTACGCTTGAGGATAATATTTTGCTCCTTTAGATCATCGATCTCTTGCTCAAGACTTGATATTCTTTTGCATAGTTCCTGCTTATTTTCCTACAAGAGACGAAAAGGGGTAAACTCGATCTTTGGCTTCTTTGCTCTATCAGGGAGGCTTGACTTTTTAAACTCCACATGCATGTCCCGAGGTTGAGGTAATGGGGCTTCGTCTTCGTCTGAACTCGTCTCCTCCTTTCCCTTAGGCTCATAGTCTTCCTCTTCTTCAGTGGTCCAGCCACCATGCTCCAAGTCCGCGTAGACCTTAGGGTCTGCAAGGTAATCAGCCACATAGCTCTCCCCTTCCGAATCCTGAGACGACATATTGCTCTAAATCTGTAACAGAAACAACTCAAAACGAAAATAGAGAATATTTGGGTGATACGGTGGTCAAAACCTTCAAGAGATTATATAATGAATTTTTTACCAACCCAAATACGTAACGTGCAAGAAAACAGAGTCCGGGAGGCACACAAGGTGGCCACGAGACAGGGGGCGCGCCCTCCACCCTCGTGGAGGCCTCGTGTCCTTCCCGGATTACTTCTTTCTTCCTAAAATTCTTAAATATTCCAAAACGGATAAAAATTGCCATTAGAATTGTTTTGGAGTCAGTTTACTTACCGTACCACATACCTATTCCTTTCGGAGTCTGGAACGTTCTGGAAAGTGTCCCTTATGTATTCCTCCGGGGTTGCGGTCTCAACAATATTAGTTTCAACATTGATAGGATTACCTGAGATATAATGTTTAATTCTTGGACCGTTCACCACCCTCGGACTTGTGCCTTCGAAGTTGTTGATTTTTATGGCACCGGAATGATAGACCTCCTCGATAACGTAAGGACCTTCCCATTTAGAGAGAAGTTTTCTTGCAAAATATCTTAAATGGGAGTTGAATAATAACACATAATCACCTACATTAAATTCTCGCTTTTGTATCCTTTTGTCATGCCATCGTTTAACTTTTTCTTTGAATAGCTTGGCATTCTCATAGGCATGGGTTCTCCATTCATCAAGTGAGCTAATGTCAAACAACCTCTTCTCACCGGCAAGTTTGAAGTCATAGTTGAGCTCTTTAATAGCCCAATATGCTTTATGTTCAAGTTCAAGAGGTAAGTGACATGCTTTTCCAGACATACCCATAGGATTTTTGTATGCAGTTCTATAGGCTCATAATGCATCATCAAGTTTTTTGGACCAGTTCTTTCTAGATCTATTCACAGTCTTTTGCAAAATTAATTTGAGCTCTCTATTGCTCAACTCTACTTGACCACTAGACTGCAGGTGATACGGAGATGCAATTCTATGATTAACATCATACTTAGCAAGCATCTTACGGAAAGCACCATGAACAAAATGTGAACCACCATCAGTCATAAGATATCTAGGGACTCCAAACCTCGGAAAGATAACTTCTTTAAGCATTTTAATATAAGTGTTATGATCAGCACTACTAGTTGGAATAGCTTCTACCCACTTAGTAACGTAATCAACACCAACTAAAATATGTGTGTAACCATTAGAGGCAGGAAAAGGTCCCATATAATCAAAGCCCCAAACATCAAATGGTTCAATAACAAGAGAATAATTCATAGGCATTTCTTGACGTCTACTAATATTACCAATTCTTTGATATTCATCACAAGATAAGACAAACTTACGAGCATCTTTGAAGAGAGTAGGCCAATAGAAACCGGATTGCAATACCTTATGTGCAGTTATGTCTCTAGCGTGGTGTCCTCCATATGATTCAGAGTGACACTTGCATAGGATCTGTTCCTGTTCATGCTCAGGTACACAACGTCTAATAACACCATCTACCCCTTCTTTATAAAGGTGTGGGCCATCCTAGAGGTAATGTCTTAAATCATAAAAGAACTTTTTCTTTTGCTGGTATGTGAAACTAGGTGGTATAAATTTAGCAACAATGTAATTAGCATAATCAGCATACCAAGGAGCAGTACGAGAAGCATTAATGACCACTAATTGTTCATTAGGAAAGCTATCATCAATAGGTAGTGGGTCATCAAGAACATTCTCTAACCTAGACAAGTTGTCTGCAACGAGGTTCTCAGCTCCCTTTCTATCAACAATATGCAAATCAAATTCTTGGAGCAAGAGAACCCATCTAATGAGTCTAGACTTAGCATCTTTCTTTCCGTAAGATATTTAATAGCAGCATGATCAGTGTGAATAGTAACTTTGGAATCAACAATATAAGGTCTAAACTTATCACAAGGAAACACAACTGCTAAGAATTCTTTTTCAGTGGTAGCATAATTTCTCTGGGCAGTATCAAGAGTTTTACTAGCATACTAGATAACATTCAATTTCTTATCAACTCTTTGCCCTAGAACAACACCTATAGCATAATCACTAGCATCACACATAATTTCAAAGGGTAAATTCCAATCAAGTGGCTGAACAATAGGTGCAGTGATCAAAGCTTTCTTAAGTATTTCAAATGCTTCTACACAATCATCATCAAAGACAAAAGGAATATCTTTTTGCAATAAATTAGTCAGAGGCCTAGAGATCTTAGAAAAGTCCTTAATGAACATCCTATAAAAACCGGCATGACCAAGGAAACTTATTATACCTTTTATGTCCTTGGGACATGGCATCTTTTCAATAGCATCAACTTTAGCTTTATCAACTGCAATACCTCTCTCGGAAATCTTATGCCCCAAGACAATGCCTTCATTAACCATAAAGTGGCACTTTTCCCAATTCAAGACGAGGCTAGTGTCTTCGCATCTCTTGAAAACTCGATCAAGGTTGCTCAAGCAGTCATCAAAAGAGGATCCATAAACGGAGAAATCATCCATGAATACCTCACAAATCTTTTCACAAAAGTCAGAGAATATAGCCATCATACATCTTTGAAAGGTAGTAGGTGCATTACATAAACCAAAAGGCATACATCTATAAGCAAAAGTACCGAAAGGGCAAGTAAAAGTAGTTTTTGATTGATCCCCCGCTGACACAGGTATTTGAGAGAAGCCAGAATAACCATCTAGAAAGCATAAATGTGTGTGTTTGGATAGTCTTTGTATCATTTGATCAATAAAAGGTAAAGGGTAATGATCTTTATTAGTGGCTTTATTTAATTTACGGAAATCAATTACCATCCTATAACCTGTAATAATTCTTTGCGGGATCAATTCATCTTTATCATTAAGAACGACAGTAATACCTCCCTTTTTAGGAACACAGTGGACAGGGCTTACCCAATCACTATCAGCAACGGGATAAATTATACCTGCCTCAAGGAGCTTTAGTATCTCCTTTCTTACCACTTCTTTCATCTTAGGATTCAATCGTCGTTGAGGATCTCTAACTAGTTTGGCATGTTCCTCCAATTTAATTTTGTGTTGGCATAGGGTGGACTAATGCCCTTAAGATCATCCAGAGTATATCCAATAGCAGCACGGTGCTTCTTCAGAGTTTTCAATAATCTTTCTTCTTCTTGCTCTGAAAGGTTAGCACTAATAATAACATGATATATTTTCTTTTCATCAAGATAAGCATACTTAAGATTACCAGGTAATGGTTTGAGTTCAAACACGGGATCACCCTTGGGTGGAGGGCGATCCCCTAGAATTGCAATGGGTAGGTTGTGTTTCAGAATAGGTTCCTGTTGAAGGAACACTTCCTCTATTTCCCTTCTTTCATTCATAAACATATCATTTTCATGGTCTAGCAAATATTGTTCTAAGGGATCAGTAGGAGGCACGACAATAGAAGCAAGACCAATAATCTCATCCTCACTAGGTGATTCTTTATCACGGGGTTGTCTAGGAAACTTAGCAAAATTGAACTCATGAGACACATCCCCTAAGCCAATTGTAATAGTATCCTTTTCGCAATCAATCCTAGCATTAACAATATTCAGGAAGGGTCTACCAAAAATAATGGGACAAAAATCATCTTGTGGGGAACTAAGAACAAGAAAATCAGCAGGATATTTAACCTTCCCACACAAGACTTCAACATCTCTAACAATCCCAACTGGTGAAATAGTATCTCTATTGGCAAGCTTGATAGTAACATAAATACCTTCCAATTCAGCGGGTGCAATATCATGCATAATTTCTTTATATAAGTCATAGGGTATTGCACTGGCACTAGCACCCATATCACATAAGCCATGATAACAATGATCTCATATTTTAAAAGAAATAACTGGCATGCCTACAACAGGTCTATGTATCTTAGCATCTGGTCTAACAATATTAGCACTCTTACCACAGAAATAAATAACATGCCCATCTAAATCATCATCCAAGAGATCTTTAACCATAGCAATACTAGGGTCAACTTTGATTTGCTTAGGAGGTGTATAAGTCCTAGTATTACTCTTATGAACAACAGTCGAAGTTTTAGCATGATCCTTTATCCTAACAGGAAAAGGAGGTTTCTCAACATAAGTAGTAGGAACAATAGGATCACTATAAGTGACAGTCTTTTCTTCAACTGTAATAGGTGCAACTACTTTTACTTCAATGGGAGGATTATATTTAAACCACTTCTCCTTAGGGAGATCAACGTGAGTAGCAAAAGATTCACAAAAAGCAGCTACTATCTCAGAGTCAAGTCCATACTTAGCACTAAATCCATGAAAAACATCGGTATCCATAAAAGATTTAACACAATCAAACTTAGGTGTTATACCTAACTCCTTACGATCGTCGGAACCCCAATCTTCAGAGTTGCATTTAATTCTTTCCAATAAATCCCATTTGAATTCAATAGTCTTTAGCATATAATAACCAGCACAGGAAGTATCGAGCATGTTGCTATCATTGGGAGAAAGCCGAGCATAAAATTTTTGAATAATCATTTCTCTGGAGAGCTCGTGATTGGGGCATGAATATAACATTGACTTAAGCCTCCCCCAAGCTTGAGCGATGCTTTCTCCTTTGCGAGGCCAGAAATTATATATGTAATTATGATCACGATGAACAAGATGCATAGGATAGAACTTCTGGTGAAATTCCAACTTCAATCGTTTATAATTCCAAGATCCCGTATCATCACATAGCCTATACCATGTCAATGCATCTCCCTTCAAAGATAAAGGGAAGACCTTCCTTTTGACAACATCATCGGGAATACCTGCAAGCTTAAATAATCCACAAACTTCATCCACAAAGATAAGGTGTAAATCGGGATGCAATGTTCCATCTCCTGCAAAGGGATTAGCTAGCAGTTTCTCTATCATACCCGAAGGAATCTCAATGTAAATATTTTCAGTAGGTCCAGTAGGTTGAGGAGCAACTCTTTGCTCTTCTGGTCGGGGTGAAGATACCCCGAACAAGCTCCTCAAAGGATTAGTTTCCATAGTAACAAGTGACAGAAAATTTCAGCACACTATATAAATGTTTCCTTACCAAGTTCCACTCACCAAAGGCGCTTCACTCCCCAGCAACGGCACCAGAAAAGAGTCTTGATGACCCACAAGTATAGGGGATCTATCGTAGTCCTTTCGATAAGTAAGAGTGTCGAACCCAACGAGGAGCAGAACGGAATGACAAGCGGTTTTCAGTAAGGTTTTCTCTGCAAGCACTGAAATTGTAGGTAACAGATAGTTTTGTGATAAGATAAATTGTAACGAGTAACAAGCAATGAAAGTAAATAAAGTACAGCAAGGTGGCCCAATCCTTTTTGTAGCAAAGGACAAGCCTGGACAATTTCTTATAATGAGAAAAGAGCTCCCAAGGACACATGGGAATTATCGTCAAGTTAGTTTTCATCACGCTCATATGATTCGCGTTCGGTACTTTGATAATTTGATATGTGGGTGGACCGGTGCTTGGGTACTGCCCTTACTTGGACAAGCATCCCACTTATGATTAACCCCTATTGCAAGCATCCGCAACTACAAAAGAAGTATTAAGGTAAACCTAACCACAGCATTAGACATATGGATCCAAATCAGCCCCTTACGAAGCAACGCATAAACTAGGGTCTAAGCTTCTGTCACTCTAGCAACCCATCATCTACTTATTACTTCCCAATGCCTTCCTCTAGGCCCAAATAATGGTGAAGTGTCATGTAGTCGATGTTCACATAACACCACTAGAGGAAAGACAACATACATCTCATCAAAATATCAAACAAATACCAAATTCACATGACTACTAATAGCAAGACTTCACCCATGTCCTCAGGAACAAACGTAACTACTCACAAAGCATATTCATGTTCATAATCAAAGGAGTATTAATACGCATTAAGGATCTGAACATCTGATCTTCCACCAAGTAAACTAATTAGCATCAACTACAAGGAGTAATCAACACTACTAGCAACCCACAGGTACCAATTTGTGGTTTTGATACAAGATTGGATACAAGAGATGAACTAGGGTTTTGAGAGGAGATGGTGCTGGTGAAGATGTTGGTGGAGATTGACCCCCTCCCGATGAGAGGATCGTTGGTGATGACGATGGTGATGATTTCCCCCTCCCGGAGGGAAGTTTCCCCGGCAGAACAGCTCTGCCGGAGCCCTAGATTGGTTCCGCCAAGGTTCCACCTTGTGGCGGCAGAGTTTTGTCCCGTAAGCTTGCCTCTTATTTTTTCCAGGGTAGAAGCCTTCATATAGCAGAAGATGGGCACCGGAGGGCCACCTGGGGGCCCAGGAGACAGGGGGCGCTCCCAGTAGGGGTGGGCGCGCCCCCCACCCTCCTGGCCAGGGTGTGGGCCCTCTCTAGTGTTTTCTTCGCTCAATAATTCTTATTAATTCCAAAACTGACTTCCGTGGAGTTTTAGGATTTTTGGAGCTGTGCAGAATAGGTTTCCAATATTTTCTCCTTTTCCAGCCAGAATCCCAGCTGTCAGCATACCCCTCTTCATGGTAAACCTTGTAAAATAAGAGAGAATAGCCATAAGTATTGAGATATAATGTGTAATAACAGCCCATAATGCAATAAATATTGATATAAAAGCATGATGCAAAATGGACGTATCACGAGGTTCTCGGCTTGGTTCAGATTATCATCGTCGTCCGTGACAATGTTGTTGTTTTTCCTTTTGTCGGATCGAGGTCGGCGCTTCTGACACCGGCGCTTGGGAGGTTCATCGACAGGTAGGTTGTTATCACCGTCGGCCTCCCCCTCCTTAGGTGTGTCCACCATATAGATATCGTGTGAGGATGTAGCTGTCCACTGCCCTAAGGGTGGTGGTTTTTGTGCGTGCTCTTCTCCGGCATCGTCGTCCATACCATCGATGTCTTCGGAGTCGTAATCGAGTGTGTGGGTTAAGTCCTCGATAGTGGCTACAAAGTGGGTGGTGGGCGGGCGACGAAGTTCTTCGTCGTCCGCTTCCCATTCGAGCCGGACATAGTTCGGCCGAGAGTCCCCTAACAAGGAGAGTGACTTCAATGAGTTTAATACATCACCAAAAGGCAAGTGCTGGAAGATGTCCGTAGAGCTAAACTCCAAGATCGGCGCCCAATCAGGTTCGATGGGCGCGGATGCACGCGGTCCGGAACCCATGGCCGGAGACGAGTCCAAGGTTCTGGTGACACAAGCCCAGCTCAATGTTGGGTCTGTGTGTGGCTCGAGCACTGCTGAATTTGCGGCCTCCGTGGCGGGGCTAAGCTTCCCGTCTTCAGACGATGCGGTCTGCTCCAGATCTAGGGCCAGAGCGGTCACATGCGCTATCTCCTGTGTGTGGCCAGATGACAGATCTAGGTCATGTTCATCATGGTGGCCGGGGACAGCCGTCATGGGCTCGAATCCGTCGAAGAACAAGTCTCCGCAGATATTGGCCACAAAATTTAGGCTTCCAAATCTGACCTGATGGCCAGGGGCGTAGCTATCGATCTGCTCTAGATGGCCAAGCGAGTTGGCCCGCAGTGCGAAGCCGCCGAATACGAAGATCTGTCCGGGGAGGAAAATCTCCCCCTGGGCTGCGTTTTTGTAGATGATTGATGGAGCCATCAAGCCTTCTGGTGACGATGCAGCAGACTTCTCAATGAAAGCACCAATGTCGGTGTCAAAACCGGCGGATCTCGGGTAGGGGTCCCAAACTGTGCGTCTAAGGCTAATGGAATAGGAGGTGGGGGACACAATGTTTACCCAGGTTCGGGCCCTCCATATGGAGGTAATACCCTACTTCCTGCTTGATTGATCTTGATGAATATGAGTATTACAAGAGTTGATCTACCATGAGATCGTATTGGCTAAACCCTGGAAGTCTAGCCTATGAGGTTATGATTGTTGTGTCTAAACCCTAGAAACTTAAACCCTCCGGTTTATATAGACACCGGGGGGGGGGGGGTGGGGCTAGGGTCGTACAAAGTCAGTTACAGAGAAAGGAATCTACATATCCGAATCGCCAAGCTTCCCTTCCACGCAAAGGAGAGTCCCATCCGGACACGGGACGAAGTCTTCTATCTTGTATCTTCATAGTCCAAGAGTCCGGCCAAAGTATATAGTCCGGCTCTCCGAGGACCCCTTAATCCAGGACTCCCTCAGATGCGAGCATGGAAGCGAAAGCACGAGAGATGTCCTGCCTCACCGCGAACACAACTAGCATGTCCCGCCGCGTGGCCATAGTAGCACAGAGGTCCTGCCGCGCCGCTGAAGCAGCACAAAGGTCCTGCCGCGCTGTTGATGCAGCAGACTGGTCCAGCCGCGCTGCGAAAGCAGAAGAGATGTCCCGCCGCACCACGAATGCAGCAGAGATGTCCTCCCGCACCGCGGCGGCCTGGGAAAATGCCTCGTGGGTAGGCGAGGACTCTTACAGGCGCATGCATGCGATCGTCCATAGCTAGATGGGTCAGGTCTCCGGCTGGGCGAGGTTGCCGGACGACATGACAGCCTTGATACGTCTCCAACGTATCTATAATTTTTTATTGTTCCATGCTATAATATTATCTGTTTTGGATGTTTAATAGGCATTTATATGCTATTTTATATTATTTTTGGGACTAACCTATTAACTGAGGGCCTAGTGCCAATTTCTATTTTTTTTTGCCTATTTTAGAGTTTTGCAGAAAAGGAATACCAAACGGAGTCCAAACGGAATGAAACCTTCGCGATGATCTTTCTTGGACCGAAAGCAAATCAGAAGACTTGGAGATGAATTCAAAGACGCAATGAGGCAGCCACGAGGCAGGAGGGCGCTCCCAAGGGGGTAGGGCACACCCCACCCTCGTGGGCCCCTTGTGGCTCCCCTGACCTAGTTCCTTCGCCTATATACACTCTTATACCCTAAAAAATTTGAGGAGAGCCACGAAACCACTTTTCCACCGCCGTAACCTTCTATACCCGTGAGATCCCATCTAGGGGCCTTTTCCGGCGTCCTACCGAAGGGGGATTCGATCACGGAGGGCTTCTACATCAACACCATTACCTCTCCGATGAAGCATGAGTAGTTTACCTCAAACCTTCGGGTCCATAGTTACTAGCTAGATGGCTTCTTCTCTCTCTTTGGTTCTCAATACCATGTTCACCTCGATGTTCTTGGAGATCTATTCGATGTAATACTCTTTTGCGGTGTGTTTGCCGAGATCCGATGAATTGTGGATTTATATCAAGTTTATCTATGAATATTATTTGGTTCTTCTCTGAATTCTTATATGCATGATTTGATATATTTGCATGCCTCTTCGAATTATTGGTTTAGTTTGGCCTACTAGATTGATCTTTCTTGCAATGGGAGAAGTGCTTAGCTTTGGGTTCAATCTTGCGGTGTCCTTTCCCAGTGACAGTAGGGGCAGCAAGGCACATATTGTATTGTTGCCATCGAGGATAAAAAGATGGGGTTTTCATCATATTGCTTGAGTTAATTCCTCTACATCATGTCATCTTGCTTAATGCGTTACTCCTTTCTTTGTGAACTTAATACTCTAGATTCATGCTGGATAGCGGTCGATGTGTGGAGTAATAGTAGTAGATGCAGGCAGGCGTCGGTCTACTTGACACGGACGTGATGCCTATGTTCATGATCATTGCCTTAGATATCGTCATAACTATGCGCTTTTCAATCAATTGCTCAGCAGTAATTTGTTCACCCACCATAATACTTGCTATTCCGAGAGAAGCCACTAGTGAAACCTATGGCCCCCGGGTCTCTTTTCCATAGTATTGAATCTCGTTTACATCTTGCTAGTTTCAGATCTACTATTTTGCAATCTTTACTTTTCGATCTATAAATCAAAAATACCAAAAACATTTACTTTATCGTTTATCTATCTTTATCATATCTCACTTTTGCAAGTGACCATGAAGGGATTGACAACCCCTTTATCACATTGGGTGCAAGTTGTTGATTGTTTGTGCAGGTATTCAGTGACTTGTGCATCGTCTCCTACTGGATTGATACCTTGGTTCTCAAAACCGAGGGAAATACTTGTGCTACTTTGCTGCATCACCCTTTCCTCTTCAAGGGAAAACCAACGCAAGCTCAAGAGGTAGCAAGAAGGATTTCTGGCGCTGTTGCCGGGGAGATCTGCGTCAAATCAAGCCATACCAAGTACCCATCATAAAATCTTCTCCCTTGCATTACATTATTCGCCATTCGCCTCTCGTTTTCCTCTCCCCCACTTCTAAAACAATTTTCGAGAACCTTTGCCTTTTCTTCGCCCTCTTCCCGTATGTCTATTTGTTTGTGTTTCCATGTGCCTTCTATTTGCTTGCATCTTTGCTTGCTAAAAATATATTGATATGGATCCACTTAAAGTGTTTCACTTGGATCATCTTTGATCTATATGTGCTAATGCTGAAACCCCAACTAGTTTAGTTGAGGGAAAGTCTTTAGATGAGCATGCTCATTTTGTGTGTCACCATTTGTCTGAAAAAGGGAGACTCTTATGGAATCATATAAACAGTTTGATGTGTTATGCTTGGAATCTTTGTGAAATTTATGATTTTACTTGTTGCTTTAAGAACCCTAAAAAACACCTTCCCTACCTATGTGAGTTTAATGATAATGAAATCTTATCTTCTTATGCAAAGGGTGTTTATAGTTACTATGATATCGAACAAATTGAAGAATTTGGTTGCTTTTAAGGGTGCTTATTAAGTTGCTTCTTTGATTGAAAAGTATGATATTACTCTCTACAAATCTGAAAATTTTGACATACTTAAATATTCCTATGGAAACTATGCTCATAATGTCTATGTCAAAGAATTTATTGAAAGAATGACCGTTGCTTTGGAAGAAAATAATGATATGCATGAATCTATAGATAATTATGATTCCAATGATTTGATTGAAATATCCCTTGATGAACATGATGCTTGCCATTCTTGTGGCCATGATGCCAATATTTATGGAGGTGAATTTGCTATAGTCCATTATGTTAAACATGAGATTGTTGCTATTGCACCCATACTTGATAGTTCCTTCGATGAAAAGCATTATTGCAATGATGTTATTATAAATTCTATTAATGTCAATTGTGCTAGTAATATGCAAAACCCTAAGCTTGGGGATGCTAGTTGTGCTATGTATACTATTTGTTGCAATGATCATGATTGGGGTGATTCTTCTTATGGTCTTGAAAATTTATTCAAGCCCCATGATGAATATGAGATTGATAATAGTGTTTGCAATATTATTGACAGTGGGTTTGTAAGAGTGTCAACTTTATATCCCACATATTTGGATTCAATCTTATGAAATTTTTGATAAAAGTGGGTTTGGAGAGGTCATGACTTCAGTTAATGTTAATCTCACTATTTTGGAAGAGTGTCAACTTTGCATGCATGTGGATCATGTTGAGAATATGTTATGTGAGAGCTATTTTGTTGAATTTTCTTATGATCCTACATGTAATTATTATGAGAGAGGAAAATATGGTTGTGGAAATTTTCATGTTACTAAAATACCTCTCTTCATGTTGAGATTGCTATCGCCTCTTTCTTCTTCCTTGCATATGCTAGTTTTTGCTTTCCTTGATAATTTGTTTGCCTATAAGATGCCTATGCATAGGAAGTATGTTAGACTTAGATGTGTTTTTCACATGCTATATGATGCTCTCTATGTGCTTAAATTCTTGTCTTTCATGTGAGCATCAATGAAATTATCAATGCTTAGCTAGGGGCGTTAAACGATAGCGCTTATTGGGAAGCAACCCAATTTTATTTTTGTTCTTTGCTTTTTGCTCCTATTTAGTAATAAATAATTCACCTAGACTCTGGTTAGATGTGGTTTTATGTTTTAATTATTGTTTGTGCCAAGTAGAACCTTTGGGAAGATTTGGGTGAAAGTTAATGTGATCTTGCTGTAAAAAACAGAAACTTTGTGCTCACGAGATTACCTGTCATTTTTTTTATAGAAGAGTGATTTTGAGTTGATTCTTTTTGAAGAAGATTAACAGACAAGTTCCTCATGTCCACCAATTTATTTCAGAATTTTTGGAGTTACAGAAGTATTCGAGAGTTACAGATTACTACAGACTGTTCTGTTTTTGTTAGATTCTGTTTTTCGCGTGTTGTTTGCTTATTTTGATGAATCTATGAGTAGTATCGGGGGGTATGAACCATAGAGAAGTTGTAATACAGTATATATTACACCAATATAAATAAGAATGAGTTCACAACAGTACCTTAAAGTGGTGATTTATTTTCTTATGCTAACGGAGCTCATGAGATTTTCTGTTGAGTTTTGTGTTGTGAAGTTTTCAAGTTTTGGGTAAGGATTTGATGGACTATGGAATAAGGAGTGGCAAGAGCCTAAGCTTGGGGATGCCCAAGGCACCCCAAGGTAAAGTTCAAGGACAACCAAAAGCCTAAGCTTGGGGATGCCCCGAAAGGCATCCCCTCTTTCGTCTTCATCTATCAATAACTTTACTTGAGGCTATATTTTTATTCACCACATGACATGTGTTTTGTTTGGAGCGTCTTGTATGATTTGAGTCTTTGATTTTTAGTTTACCACAATAATCCTTGCTGTACACACCTTTTTGGAGAGACACGCATGAATCATGATTTATTAGAATACTCTATGTGCTTCACTTATATCTTTTGAGCTAGACAATATTGTTCTAGTGCTTCACTTATATCTTTTTAGAGCAGGGCGGTGGTTTTATTTTATAGAAATTGTTGAACTCTCATGCTTCACTTATATTATTTTGAGAGACTTTTAGAACAACATGGTAATTTGCTTTGGTTATAAAATTAGTCCTAATATGATGGGCATCCAAGATGGATATAATAAAAACTTTGATATGAAGTGCATTGAATACTATGAGAAGTTTGATTCTTTATGATTGTTTTGAGATATGAAGATGGTGATATTAGAGTCATGCTAGCAGAGTAGTTGTCAATTTGAGAAATACTTGTGTTAAGGTTTGTGATTCCAGTAGCATGCACTTATGGTGAACTGTTATATGATGAAGTTGGAGCATGATTTATTTATTGATTGTCTTCCTTATGAGTGGCGATCGGGGACGAGCGATGGTCATTTCCTACCAATATATCCCCCTAGGAGCATCCGCGTAGTACTCTATTATGATAACTAATACATTTTTGCAATAAGTATGTGAGTTCTTTATGACTAATGTTGAGTCCATGGATTATACACACTCTCACCCTTCCACCATTGCTAGCCTCTCTAGTATCGTGCAACTTTCGCCGGTACCGTACACCCACCATATACCTTCCTCAAAACAGCCACCATACCTACCTATTATGGCATTTCCATAGCCATTCCGAGATATATTTCCATGCAACTTTCCATCGTTCCGTTTATTATGACGCAATCCATCATTGTCATATTGCTTTGCATGATCATGTAGTTGACATCGTATTTGTGGCAAAGCCACCATTCATAATTTTTTCATACATGTCACTCTTGAATCATTGCACATCCCAGTACACCGCCGGAGGCATTCACATAGAGTCATATTTTGTTCTATTGTGATGTTCTTTATTATTAGAGCATTGTCCCATGTGAGGAAAGGATGATGGAGACTATGATTCCCCCACAAGTCGGGATGAGACTCTGGACGAAAAATAAAAAAAGGAGAAAAAAAAGAGGCCATAAAAAAGGCCCAAATAAAAAAAAATAAAAAATGAGAGAAAAAGAGAGAAGGGGCAATGTTACTATCCTTTTTCCACACTTGTGCTTCAAAGTAGCACCATGATCTTCATGATAGAGAGTCTCCTACGTTGTCACTTTCATATACTAGTGGAAATTTTCATTATAGAACTTGGCTTGTATATTACAATGATGGGCTTCCTCAAATTGCCCTAGGTCTTCATGAGCAAGCAAGTTGGATGCACGCCCACTTAGATTCTTTTTGAGTTCTCATACACTTATAGCTCTAGTACATTGATACGTCTCCAACGTATCTATAATTTTTGATTGTTCCATGCTGTTATATTATCATTCTTGGATGTTTTAAAATAATTTTATAGTCATTTTATATCATTTTTTGGGACCAACCTATTGACCCAGTGCCTAGAGCCAGTTGCTGTTTTTTGCTTGTTTTTTACATCGTAGGAAATCAATATCAAACGGAGTCCAAACACCGCGAAACTCTTGGAGGATTTTTTATGTACCAGAACACTCAAGATGGGCCAGAGCAGCACCTGGGGGGTGCCCCGAGGGGGCACAACCCACCAGGGCGCGCCTGGGCCCCCAGGCGCGCCTAGGTGGGTTGTGCCCACCTCGGTGGACTCCCGCACCCCCTCTTCGCCCTATAAATTCCCAAATATTCCGAAACCCTTTGGGGTGGCCCTAGATCAGAAGTTCCGCCACCGCAAGGCCTCTGTATCCACGAGATCCAATCTAGACCCTGTTCCGGCACCCTGCCAGAGGGGGGAATCATCTCCGGTGGCCATCTTCATCATCCCGGCGGCCACCACGATGAGGAGGGAGTAGTCCACCCTCAGGGCTGAGGGTTTGTACCAGTAGCTACGTGTTTGATCTCTCCCTCGTGATTTATATCATGGGCTTTGTTAATATAGTCGGATCATATGATGTTTCTCCCCTCTATACTCTTGTTATGATGAATTGAATCTTTACCCTTCAATGTTTTGTCTTGTCGGATTGAATATCCAGAGATGAGAACACATGATATATGTCTTGCAATATGAATACTTCAGGTGACAATGAGGTATCTTATTGATTCACTTGATATGTGTTATGGCATTCAACTCGCGGATTCCCGCGGGTGATATAGGGGTAATCTATGCATAGGGGTTGATGCACGTTTTTCTCCGATGGAAACTTTGGGGTCTCTTTATAGTTCTTTGTGTGGATTGACTATATGAATATGAATTTGCTTTGGTGTTATTCTAGTACGAACTCTAGGATAGATCAAATGGAAAAAATAGCTTTGTGTTATTTTAGTACAAACTCTTGAATAGATCAAAAGGAAAGAATAGCTTTGAGGTGGTTTCGTGACCTACAAATAATTCCTATCTTTTGTTCTCCGCTAATAGGAACTCGGGAGTGATTCTTTATTGCACTTTGAGGGATAATCATATGATCCAACTATGTTAGCATTGTTGAGAGGTTGCACTAGCGAAATTACAGACCCTAGGCCTCATTTTTAAGCATTGCAATACCGTTTTTGTGCCTGTTTACTATTTGTTACCTTGCTGTTTTTATTCATTCAGATTATAAATATATATTTCTACCATCCATGTTACACTTTTATCACCATCTCTTCGTCGAACTAGTGCACCTATACAATTTGCCATTGTATTGGGTGTGTTGGGGACACAAGATATTTCTTGTATTTGGTTGCAGGGTCGTTTGAGAGAGACCATCTTCATCCTACACCTCTCACGGATTGATAAACCTTAGGTCATCCACTTGAGGAAAAATTGCTACTGTCCTACAAAACTCTGCGCTTGGAGGTCCAACACGTGTCTACAAGAATAAAGTTGTGTAGTAGACATCATGCATCCGTTGCACGGCAATCCCTACTCACTCACATTGATATCTATTGATGGGCATCTACATAGCTCGTTGATACGCCTAGTTTATGTGAGACTATCTTCTCCTTTTTGTCTTCTCCACAACCACCATTCTATTCCACCTATAGTGCTATATCCATGGCTCACGCTCATGTATTGCGTGAAGATTGAAAAATTTTGAGAACACCAAAAGTATGAAACAATTGCTTGGCTTGTCATCGGGGTTGTGCATGATTTAAATATTTTGTGTGATGAAGATAGAGCATAGCCAGAAAATATGATTTTGTAGGGATAGCTTTCTTTGGCCATGTTATTTTGAGAAGACATGATTGCTTTGTTAGTATGATTGAAGTATTATTGTTTTTATGTTATTAAACTTTTGTCTTGAATCTTTCGGATCTGAACATTCATGCCACAATAAAGAAAATCACATGGATAAATATTTTAGGTAGAATTCCACATCAAAATTTTTGTTTTTATCATTTACCTACTCGAGGACGAGCGGGAATTAAGCTTGGGGATGCTTGATACGTCTCCAAAGTATCTATAATTTTTAATTGTTCCACGCTATTATATTATCTATTTGGGATGTTTAGTAGGCATTTATATGCTATTTTATATTATTTTTTGGACTAACCTATTAACCGAGGGGCTAGTGTCAGTTTCTGTATGTTTTTGCCTATTTTAGAGTTTTGCAAAAAAGGAATACCAAACGGAGTCCAAACGGAATGAAACATTCGTGATGATCTTTCTTGGACCGAAAGCAAACCAGATGACTTGGAGATGAAGTCGGAGACGCAACGAGGTAGCCACAAGGTAGGACGGCGCGGCCCCACCCTCGTGGGCCCCTCGTGGCTCCCCTGACCTAGTTCCTTCGCCTATATATACTCTTATACCATAAAACTTCAAGGAGAGCCACAGAACCACTTTTCCACCGCCGCAACCTTCTATACTCGTGAGATCCCATCTAGGGGCCTTTTCCGGCGTCCTGTCGGAGGGGGATTCGATCATGAAGGGCTCTACATCAACACCATTACCTCTTCGATGAAGCGTGAGTAGTTTACCATAGACCTTCGGGTCCATAGTTATTAGCTAGATGGCTTCTTCTCTCTCTTTGATTCTCAATACCATGTTCTCCTCGATATTCTTGAAGATCTATCTGATGTAATACTCTTTTCTGGTGTGTTTGCCGAGATCCAATGAATTGTGGATTTATGATCAAGTTTATCTATGAATATTATTTGGTTCTTCTCTGAATTCTTATATGCATGATTTGATATCTTTGCAAGTCTCTTCGAATTATCGGTTTAGTTTGGCCTACTAGATTGATCTTTCTTGCAATGGGAGAAGTGCTTAGCCTTGGGGTTCAATCTTGCGGTGTCCTTTCCCAGTGACAGTAGGGGCAGGAAGGCACGTATTGTATTGTTACCATCAAGGATAAAAAGATGGGGTTTTCATCATATTGCTTGAGTTAATTCCTCTACATCATGTCATCTTGCTTAATGTGTTACTCCGTTCTTTATGAACTTAATAGTCTAGATGCATGCTGGATAGCAGTCGATGTGTGGAGTAATAGTAGTAGAAGCGTGCAGGAGTCGGTCTACTTGATACGGACGTGATGCCTATGTTCATGATCATTGCCTTAGATATCGTCATACTATGTGCTTTTCTATCAATTGCTCGGCAGTAATTTGTTCACCCACCGTAATACTTACTATTCCGAGAGAAGCCACTAGTGAAATCTATGGCCCCCGAGTCTCTTTTCCATATTATTGAATCTCGCTTACATCTTGCTAGTTTCCGCTCTACTATTTTGCAATCTTTACTTTCCGATCTATAAATCAAAAATACCAAAAATATTTACTTTACCGTTTATCTATCTCTATCAGATCTCACTTTTGCAAGTGGCCATGAAGGGATTAACAACCCCTTTATCATGTTTGGTGCAAGTTGTTGATTGTTTGTGCAGGTATTCGGTGACTTGTGCGTCGTATCCTACTAGATTGATACCTTGGTTCTCAAAACCGAGGGAAATACTTACGCTACTTTGCTGCATCACCCTTTCCTCTTCAAGGGAAAACCAACACAAGCTCAAGAGGTAGCAAGCCTCTTTTGAACAGCCTACCGGCGTCATCCGACAACTAAATGAGAGCAATGCGAAGCTCCTGGCCGAGCATGACCCGCTGAGGGCAAAGATCATCGGAAGTGCGGAGCAGCAGGAGGAGACCACTGCCTTGTTGAAGAGGATCGGCGTCATCGTCGAGAAACTTATGGACGAGAATGCCATGCTGCGCATCGAGCGCAGAAGGCAGGTGGAGGAATCCGTGGATGCTCTCAAGTAGCATCTTGAGGACAAGAAAGAGTTCATCGCCGCTCGCTGCAGAGACTAGTTTGCGCAGCCTACAGCAATGCATCAAGAAAGTAGAGATCAGCGAGCCAGATCGTTGTCTTCCTTCTTCTTTTGCCCTTGTGTATTTTGGGCATTGCTGCATGTGGCTTTTTTAATTTATGTTCCTAAATATGTATGACAATTATTATCCACTGTCAGCGTCCTTATATTCATCATGCTTGCTATAAGTCGCAGTAGATGCTATAGAGGTCCGTCGGATCTTACATCAAGATCCATGCAAAACTTTCTTTTCAGATTTTCATTTTTCTCTTTTAAATCTCAGTCCAGTGAAACATATAGTGTAACATCCAATTTTTTAATTTGGATGTTATACATAGATCATCATATGCATATCATAAATATTTTGCAGTTTGGTTGTGATCCTAGAAATCTTAAGCAACTCAAGGACCCACAGAGAGAGTTGGATGTTTCACAAAATTCATATTTGAATTTATTTCAAATTTGAAAAAAAGGATCAATTTGATTTTAATATTTTTCCAATTATTTCCAATAATAAAAAAAATGAGAGAAGATAATATGACTTCTTCAACAGAAGAGAAATATTGGAGAAGAAATTTTAAAATCAAATTATTATTTTATTTATATTTTATTTGCTATTTTATTTGAATTAGAGAAAACTTGCATTTTTTAAGATTGCATTTTAGTCCAGAAAAATGTCGATCTTGTCCTAAATTTTAGGTTTGGACGGTGAAAATTGTTTCTGGAATTTTTAGATTTTAAAAATATTTTATTAGTATTTTTCTCCGTGGCAAAAAATATTTAAAAAAAAGTCTCTGACCGAACTAGGCCGAAGGCCCAGCCGGCCCGCTAGCGCCGCCGGAGCCGTGACGGCGTCGGACTCCCGGAGGAGTCCGTTGCCGCGCCGCCGCCAGACTTAGGCTCCAAGTCGGAGCCGCCGCCCCGGGACCTCTTTATAAGGCCACCCGACCCCCCTCTCCTCCAAAGTCGCCGCCGCCGCCCCACAACTCACCACCGCCGTCGCAGCCGCCTCACCCCGCTGCTCGAGCCACCGCCGCCTGCCCACGCCACCGCCGCTGCCTCCTCATCCCGCCGCCTGAGCCGCCTCGCCTCGCCGCTGCCCGCCGGACCTCGCCGCCCCGCCGTTGACTCGCCGCCGGTATTTCCCGATCAAACGGTAAAAACCATTCGGTTTTCCGGTTTTATTTTTTTAGATCGGGTTAGTTTAGATCGGTTTTTAGTTTTAGTTTTTATTTATTTAGTAAGCGTTCGCTGGTTCGTTCGGTTTAACGAATGGTTTTTGTTTGTTTTGATCTGTTAATGAACGTTCACGCGGTAGATTTTTCTTTTTAGTTTTATTTTCGGCCAGGACCTATCCTCGAATAGTTTTATCGTGATTTAGCCCCTGATCTTAAAACTAGCGTAACTTTTTACTCATTTGTCCAAATTAGATGAGACCAGCGCCTAAATCTTCGTAACAATCTCTTCTTTCCATTTAACCAACTTGAACATGATTTTGCACTTTAAAATTTGAGTTTAGTTCAGATTAGTAAACAATCTTATAGTTCAAATTAGTAAACAATCTTGTTTCGTTCGTATCTTGAGTTTCATTTCTCCGTTTGAGTTTTTCTTTTTGCAAATCGTAGCTAATCACATGTACCTACTATTAAGATCTAATCCACATGATAACAATGTTGTTAGGTTTTGTTTTCTGTTTAGTTTAGCCATTTGCCTGTTTCATGTTTGATTTGGATCTTTTCCCGTTTTCTCGTTGTTTCGTTTGAGTGATTGCTTATGTATGCTACTGTTTGTCTATGCTAGATTACCCGGAGTGTGAAGCTTGTTACTACGAATCTCTAGAGTTTGCAGATCATCAGTAAGGCAAGTTACACTTTGATCATACTCTTCTATACCTAGTTTTTACTATGCATTAGTATTGCTCCTCAAATATTTGCATGAGTAGGATTGGGAACTTGTGGTTTGGTTGTAGTACTCGAGATAGGAACCTAATACCTTTTGATGACCCCGGGAATATACATTATGCTTTATTATTGCTTAGCCATGCTCATACACAGGGATTGGATCGTGATTCACATGGAAGTATGAGAGTTATTAATCTTGGATAACATTAAGGTGGCAACTTTAATACACATCTGGGTGGATTGGTTTGGGCACCTGGGGAACCCAGTGTTGTCCATTAAGGGAAATCCCGGGGTACCCGTGCGATTTTTCCTCGGTTCGCCACCAAGGCTCAAAGGGATCATATGACATTTCATGACTAGAAACTTCCGTGTGCAGCCACAAGCCATTACGGGCTCTGGCATAGTTGAGTAAGTTGTATGAGCTCTCGAAGAGCCGGACTAGCAAATGTAGAGGGAAAGTAGGTGTACCGGTCTGCCCGGAGTAGAGAGCTAATGCTTCAGAAAGACTATGTCTTGATCTTCCGATCATGGATGCGGTTGAGTCTTGTGGGGAAAAGTGTGCAACCTCTGCAGTGTATAAACTAAATATGGTTAGCCGTGTCCCCAGTTATTGACGTTTTGAGTATCTGGAATTGGATATTGTTGTTAATCTCATCACTCTTTAATTAATTGAATTGGGTTTAATGATGATACTTGTTTAATTGGGATTTTGAGTTGAGGGAACCTTCTCAAATATTGGGACAACTTGGGAGTAGTTTAAATAAATTTATTCCTTTGTTGCAGGGAAAATGTAGCTTTATGCAAAATCATAAACTTAGAGCCTCCACCAGCCAAATATTGCATGTAGATATAGTTCTTGCATTCATTGCTTTACAGTGTTACTCTGCCAACATATTCAATGTGATGACCTACATGGCTGAAACGTCTCATGTTGCAGACTACTCAGACAACGAATAAGGTGCGATAGGTCGTTGTCTTGCACTCAACTATGCCGTTGGAGTTGATGGACTCATTTACCTTCGAAGCTTCCACAGTTATTTAGTTTAGATGGCCTTCAGCCATATATTTTTTGTGTAATCATACTCTTTATGAGGACTCGATGTAATAAGTGTGTGATTGAACTCTGTTATAATTCCTCGAGTACTGTGTGTGTCAGTATTACCAATCCAGGGATGACACTTAAGCACAGAGACTTCGATCCATTGGGATGGTGGTCGCTACAAGATGGTATCAAAGTACACGCTGACTGTAGGATGCGATCACTAGAATAAGACACATGATTTCTATTCTCTGCTCATTCCTAATTCTTCTCTATTTCTACTCTATAGATGGCGGACCCCAGGAACAAGTTCACTCAGCCGGATGATGACACCCCTTTCGGACGACACTTGAAGGAAGTCACTAAGCACCTGAACATCAGACTACCAAGCTTCACTGGGACTTTCTCTGCAACTGTACCGGAAGAGGAGCACTGGAAGATCAAAGTCTGGGTACCTGGGAGGATGTTCGTGCCAACAACAGAGCCTATTGATTTCTACCTGGATGCACCAAGCTGGAGTTTGGGAAAGAGCATGGCAACCCATATAACCTTTGGACGCATATGTGAGGTGTATCACAAGGAGCTGGAAAACACTATTTACCAAATATGTGGCCGTCGAGACGAAGAATGAGAGATGATTCGTACCAGGAAGGATGGATCAATTGCAGCTTACATTCAGGAGATGGGTGATCATATTCGCCGACAAGAGAATCAACTGTGCTTTAACATGAAGAAGATCAAGAAGTTGATGAAGAAGAATAACGAGCTAGAAGAGGAACTCAAGTTTACAAGCGATGGATATGAGGAAGAAATTGCCGTACTACTAGAGAAGCATGAAGATCTGAAGAGGAAGCTAGGACTACTAGTGGAGAATCATAAGCGAGAACCAGGAAAGGATATTCGTTCGGAGGACTACATCATCTTGGACGACACCGACACAGATAGTGATGCAAATGACAACAGTGATGATGACTACGTTGACGAAGCTGGAGTAGATATCATGGAGTCTTCCTCTGATCAAAATTTCTAGATGACCACCATGTTACTAGTAGTATTCTTCCAAGTAGTTAGCACCGATCGAGTTTGTAATCGTTGTTAGATCATTTGTGTGAACCTTGTGTGATATTGAATGAAGTGAATTGATTGTGTTTGTCTCATGAGCATATGGGTAGTGAATCTCTTTTAGTGCTTATTCTATTCTGTTTTCTCACCCCTTCTAACCCATCAGATGCCTCCGAGACATGACAATGGATTCGTGTTCCCACCGGAGCTCACCCAGTTGATCCAGCAGTAGAATGCCTTGATGCAGATGCTAGTTCAGAAGCAGAACCAAGGCAACAATAACAACAACAACAACCCACCGCCACCACCCCCTGTTGACAACCTAGCCCGCTTTCTGAGGTTGAATCCGCCGGTGTTCTCTAGTAGCACTGAGCCGATTGTTGCAGATGATTGGCTCCACAAGATTGGAAGAGAACTGACCACTATAGGATGCACAGATGCGGAGAGAGTGCGCCTTGCCGCACATCACCTTGATGGACTCACTGACGGAGTCCCGGATTAAGGGGTCCTCAGACAACCGGACTATATGCATATGCCGGACTGTTGGACTATGAAAGATACAAGATAGAAGACTTTGTCCCGTGTCCGGATGGGACTCTCCTTTGCATGGAAGGCAAGCTTGGCGATTAGGATATGAAGATTCCTTTCTCTATAACCGACTCTGTGTAACCCTAGCCCCCTCGGGTGTCTATATAAACCGGAGGGTTTAGTCCGTAGGACAACAGCAATCATAATCATAGGCTAGCTTCTAGGGTTTAGCCTCTATGATCTCATGGTAGATGAACTCTTGTAATACTCATATCATCAAGATCAATCAAGCAGGAAGTAGGGTATTACCTCCATCGAGAGGGCCCAAACCTGGGTAAACATTGTGTCCCCCGCCTCCTGTTACCATTAGCCTTAGACGTACAGTTCGGGATCCCCTACCCGAGATCCGCCGGTTTTGATACCGACATTGGTGCTTTCATTGAGAGTTCCATTGTGTCGTCACCGTAAGGCTTGATGGCTCCTTCAATCATCTACAACAACGCAGTCCAGGGTGAAGTTTTTCTCCCCAAACAGATTTTCGTATTCGGCGGCTTCGCACTGCGGGCCAACTCGCTTGGCCATTTGGAGCAGATCGACAGCTACGCCCCTGGCCATCAGGTTAGGTTTGGAAGCTTGAACTACACCACTGACATCCGCGGAGACTTGACCTTCGACGGATTCGAGCCCATGATAGCCGCGCCCTGCCGCCACGATGAATATGACCTAAATCTGTCATCATACTGTGCGCAGGAGATTGCGCCTATAATCGCTCTGGCCCTAGATCTAGAGCAAAGCGCGCCATCCAAGGGCGAGAAGCTCAACCTCGCTAGGAAGGCCACAGACTCAGCGGCTCTAGAGCTGAACACAGATCTGACCTCCAATGAGGCCTGTGTCATCCGAACCTCGGACTCGTCTCCGGCTATAGGCTCCGAACCACGTGTATCCGCACCCATCGAATCTGACCGGGTGCCGATCTTGGAGTTCAGCTCCGTGGACATCTTCCAACACTCACCCCTAGGTGATGTGTTAAGCTCATTAAAGTCTCTCTCCTTATCAGGAGATCCTTGGCCGAACTATGTCCGGCTTGAGTGGGAAGCGGACGATGAAGAACTTAGTTACCCACCCACCACCCACTTGATAGCCACTATCGACGATTTGGCCGACATGCTTGATTTCGACTCCGAAGACATCGACGGTATGGACGACGATGCCGGAGAAGAATAGGAACCACCACCCACAGGGCGCTGGACAGCCACCTCTTCATACTACATATACATGGTGGACACACCCAAAGAAGACAATGGCGATGACAAAAAGGATCCAGTTGAGGATAAACTTCCTAAGAAGCAGCCAAAGCACCGACGTCAGCGGCGCTGCTCTAAATCACGTCATGGTAAAAATAGCGATACCAGCACAAGAGAAAATAGCACTCCGGGCGATGCCGAAGACAACGAAGACCCCGCCAAGCCAAGTTTCGAACAGGCTGAACGGGAAGACGGGCGAGCCTGCCCCGATGAACAGGCCATGAACAACGACTCGGAGGACATCAATTACATGACTCTCTCCGAGGATGAGGCGAGCCTCGGCAACGAATAATTTATCGTGCCAGAGGATCCCGTCGAGCAGGAGCGTTTTAAGCGCCGTCTTATAGCCACGACAAAGAGCCTGAAGAAGAAGCAGCAACAGCTTCAAGCTGATCAACATCTGCTCACTGATAGATGGACTGAGGTCCTGGCAGCCGAGGAATACGGACTCGAACGCCCAACCAAAAGTTACCCGAAGCGCAAATTGCTACCTCAATTCGATGATGAGGCGCTGGAGCCAGCACTACCAGCGCATAATGCGGCTGACCGACACCGAGATAAAGCGGCGATCCAGCCCGAACACCAGCCGACACTGCCTCGCCGAACAAATAGAAACACAACAGCTCGGGGATACACACATGACCTGCGGTACGACTTGGAAAACAGAGCAGGACAAACCAGATCGATCTACGGATCACAAGGGTGCGCCCCAACGGGCAACGACGTCCACCAAGCCGGATACAACAAATACAAACCTGTCCGGGCTGAATATTGCAGATCGGCTCCATCCGAGCTGTGTCCTGATGTAGCCCGACACAGAGGCGCCGCACACCCCCTATGCTTCACTGATGAAGTAATGGAGCATGAATTCCCAGAAGGGTTTAAACCCGTAAACATTGAATCATATGATGGAACAACAGATCCCGCGGTATGGATCGAGGACTTCCTCCTCCATATACATATGGCCTGTGGTGATGATCTCCATGCCATCAAGTATCTCTCGCTAAAACTCAAGGGACCAGCGCGGCACTGGTTGAACGGTCTGCCCGAAAACTCCATTGGCAGTTGGGAGAACCTGGAAGATGCATTCCTTGAAAACTTCCAAGGCACTTATGTCTGACCTCCGGATGCCGATGACTTAAGTCATATAATCCAACAGCCCGGAGAGTCAGCCAGGAAATTCTGGACTCGGTTCTTAACTAAAAAGAACCAGATCATCGACTGTCCGGATGCCGAAGCCCTTGCGGCTTTTAAGCATAACATCCGTGACGAGTGGCTCGCCCGACACCTCAGCCAAGAGAAGCTGAAGTCCATGGCAGCCCTTACGACGCTCATGACCCGCTTTTGTGCGGGCGAGGATAGTTGGCTAGCCTGTAGCAACAGCACCTCAAGTAAACCTGCCACTTATGAAGCCAAAGACAGTAATGGCAAGCCCCGACGCAGTAGACACAAGCGTCGAAATACTGGCGACAACTCCGAAGACACGGCCATCAATGCCGGATTCAGTGGCTCCAAGTCCTGTTAGCGGAAAAAGCCATTTAATAGAAACAATCTGGGCCCATCCAGTCTGGACTGCATACTCGATCGTCCATGTCAAATCCACGGCACCCCCGATAAACCAGCCTATCACACCAACAGAGAATGTTGGGTCTTTAAACAGGCCGGCAAGCTAAAAGCCAAAAACAAGGAAAAGGGATCGCAAAGCGATGACGATGAGGAGCCCCAGCCACCAAACACAAGGGGACAGAAGAAGTTTCCTCCTCAAGTTAAAGCGGTGAATATGATATATGCTACCCATATCCCCAAAAGGGAGCGGAAGCGCGCACTAAGGGACGTCTATGCGATGGAGCCAGTCGCCCCAAAATACAACCCGTGGTCCTCCTGTCCGATCACTTTCGATCGAAGGGACCATCCGACCAGTATCCGTCACGGCGGTTCAGCCGCACTGGTGCTCGACCCTATCATTGACGGATTCCACCTCACACGCATCCTCATGGACGGTGGTAGTAGCCTGAACCCGCTCTATCAGGATACAATGCGCAAAATGGGTATTGATCCCTCAAGGATCAAACCCACCAAAACCACCTTTAAAGGTGTCATACCAGGTGTAGAGGCCTGTTGTACGGGCTCAATCACACTAGAAGTGGTCTTCGGATCCCCGGATAATTTCTGAAGTGAAGAATTAATCTTCAACATCGTCCCCTTCCATAGTGGTTATCACACACTGCTCGGACGAACCGCATTCGCTCGTTTCAACGCTGTGCCACACTATGCCTACCTTAAGCTCAAGATGCCCGGACCTCGCTGTGTTATAATAGTCAATGGAAACACGGAGCCCTCCCTCCGTACGGAGGAGCACACCGTGGCCCTTGCAGTAGAAGTATAGAGTAACCTTCTTAGGCAAAACCTCAATTCGGCAATAAAGTCCCCGGACACCATCAAGCGCGTCCGAGCTACTCTGCAGCAGGACCGTCCGTCTCATCCAGAGCTCAGCTAGCAACCCGGCCTTCGTCCCATCCCCAATAAAGCGGTGAAATTCGTGCCACACGTACACAACTACGCACTTAAAATACCATGGGCATGGACGGAGGCACAGCTAGACCGCGGTCCACAATGCGGCTCAACCGCCTTGGATCCGCATACCTTCACTTTTTCTCTTTCTTTCAGGTTTTTTTCTCTTCTCAAGGCTTTTTTTGATAAACCTGCTCATCGGACCCATAGCGGGACGGATACACCAAGAAAGCTAGGGGCTCGGAGGTACAAGGGAATACCCAGGTGGTCTCTGCTAATGATCATCATACCTGTTTTGAAATACCCGCACACAGCTCGCTCTTAGTCATGGCATGTTAAATAGCCTTATTCGCTTGTTGCACTACTTGTACACATACGCCTTGACGTATTAATCAAATTACAACGAAAAATAATTTGTAGCGTCAGCTTATTACTTCATTTTTTCCTTGTCTATTTTTTATTATCTATTGCACCCGTACATTCTGGTACGCCTTAATTCGCCACGGGCTTCTTTGTACCCCATAACACAACAAGAAAGTCTGAACACTTTTATAGTACAGTTCGGCACCCCGAACTTATAGCATTATATGCATTGGCTCCGAATCATGTCTTTGGTCAACAGTTGGGTTGCCCGGCTCCTGTGCTTGCTACCTTATGTTCCGCTATATCGGCTAGGGTAGTAAAGGGAGAACTACTGCGATTGTGTCCCGGTTCTTCCGGACGAGCACCTCAGTAGAGAAAGCCGAAAACTGACTGCCATGATGCGGCGAGAGCTGGTCAGCTGTTCGAGCGGTCACAAAATCTTTAGTAATTTCTTCCGCATTATGCAATAACTAATGCATCGTGCGACAGATCGGTTTTTATCCGATCAGGTGTTTTACAATACCCCAAGTTTGGTCTTCCGAACACTAGGGGCTGCGCCTACCTTTCTTTTGTCAAACTCCTATGGCTAAGTGAGGGTGATAAAGCCTTATAGTCCGATTGTCTGGTTCGTCGCGCTAAACACCTCCTTTAAGGACCAAAAATCTTGAGTAAAGAGTGTTTAGATTCATCCCGAACACCCCCGTATTTCCTACGTGGGGGCAGAAGCCGACGACTGGCCAACTCTCAGAATTAATTTAAAAACGGCCGCACAGTAGGTAAAAATTCAAATAACAAGCATTATTTTACATACCGACCTTCTTTCATATTACAGCACAGGGTAACATGCATATATTCATGGGAATATCATATCCTTGGCACATTAATCCGCCACAAGGTGGGATCCCTCCAGGACACTGTCATAATACAGCTCGGGCTTGCGGTGCTCTTTCCCTTTGGGCAGTCCTTCGGTCATCAGCTTCACTGCATCCATCTTCGCCCAATGCACGTTGACGCGGGCAAAGGCCATTCACGCACCTTCGATGCCGACCGACCGCTTGATGGCGTCTAGCCGAGGGCAGGCACTAACTAGCCGCTTCACGAGTCCGAAGTAACTGCTGGGAATTGCTTCGGCAGGCCACAGCCGGATAATCAAATCCTTCAGGGCTAGTTCGACCGCCCTATGCAGCTCGACCAGCTGCTTCAGCTAATCGGTAAAGGGTACTAGATATTCTGGCGCAAGATATTGCGACCAGAACAACTTCTCTGTAGAGCTCCCCTCTTCGGCTCGGTAGAATTGTGCAGCGTTAGACACGCTGCGCGGCAGATCCGCAAACACCCCTGAAGAACTCCGAATCCGGGCCAGTAAAGGAAATCTTTCCTTCGCATATTTGCTCTGCATAATAAAGGCCTTACCCTCTGCGATCTTTCTGGCCTCCTGGATTTCCTGGAAGGCGCCTTGGGCTTCAGCCCGGGCATCATGTGCGGATTGACGAGCCTTGGTGAGTTTGTACTCTTTATCCGTTATACTCTGCTCCAAGGTCTCGCACTTCTTTATGGCTTCTTCGAGTTCTTGTTGAACTTCAATGACCCGGGCCTCGTGGTTTTCACGAGTGGCCTGCTCCTTGGCCGCTTTCTTCTTGGCCTCGACTACCGCCTTCTTAAGAGCCTCGACTTCGGTCGCCGCTCCTAATACATATCATGACATTTTTCAGTTAAAATAACTATTCACTTGTATTTAAATACAAACAAAGTTATCCCATACCTTGGTTATCTTCCAATTGCCTTTTTACTTGGCCGAGTGATACGTCTCCAACATATCTATAATTTTTTATTGTTCCATGCTATTATATTACCCGTTTTGGATGTTATGGGCTTTACTTTACACTTTTATATCATTTTTGGGACTAACCTACTAACCGGAGGCCCAACCCGAATTGCTGTTTTTTTGCCTATTTTAGTGTTTCGAAGAAAAGGAATATCAAACGGAGTCCAAACGGAATAAAACCTTCGGGAGCGATCTTTTTGGAACAAACACAATCCAGGAGACTTGGAGTGGACGTCAACCAACAAACGAGGCGGCCACGAGGGTGCTCGGCGCGCCCCCCACCCTTGTGGGCCCCTCGTGGCTCAACTGACCTACTTCTTCCTCCTATATATATCCACGTACCTCGAAAACATCCAGGAGCACCACGAAAAACTATTTCCACCACCGCAACCTTATGTATCTGCGAGATCCCATCTTGGAGCCTTCATCGACGCTCCACCGAAGGGGGAATCAACCATGGAGGGCCTCTACATCAACTCCAAGGCCTCTCTGATGAGTTGTGAGTAGTTTACCACAGACCTTCGGGTCCATAGTTATTAGCTAGATGGCTTCTTCTCTCTCTTTGAATCTCAATACAAAGTTCTCCTCGATCTTCTTGGAGATCTATTCGATGTAACTCTTTTTGCAGTGTGTTTGTCGAGATCCGATGAATTGTGGGTTTATGATCAGGTTTATCTATGACAAATAATTGAATCTTCTCTGAATTCTTTTCTGTGTGATTGGTTATCTTTGCAAGTCTCTTTGAATTATCAGTTTGGTTTGGCCTACTAGATTGATCTTTCTTTTAATAGGAGAAGTGCTTAGCTTTGGGTTCAATCTTGTGGTGTCCCTTCCCAGTGACAGCAGGGGCAGCAAGGCACGTATTGTATTGTTGCCATCGAGGATAAAAAGATGGGGTTTATATCATATTGCATGAGTTTATCCCTCTACATCATGTCATCTTTCTTAATGCGTTACTCTGTACTTCATGAACTTAATACTCTAGATGCAGGCAGGAGTCGGTCGATGTGTGGAGTAATTGTAGTAGATGCATAATTGTTTTGATCCACTTGTCACGGACGTGATGCCTATATACATGATCGTGCCTAGATAATCTCATAACCATGCACTTTTCTATCAATTGCTCAACAGTAATTTGTTCACCCACCGTAATACTTGAGAGAAGCCACTAGTGAAACCTATGGCCCCCGGGTCTAGCTTTTATCATATAAGTTTCCGATCTACTTTTATTTGCATCTTTTACTTTCCAATCTATATCATAAAAATACCAAAAATATTTATCTTATCTTAATATCTCAATCAGATCTCACTTTCGCAAGTTACCGGGAAGGGATTGACAACCCCTTTATCGCGTTGGTTGCGAGGTTCTTGTTTGTATGTGTAGGTACGAGGGACTTTTGAGGAGCCTCCTACTGTATTGATACCTTGGTTCTCAAAAACTATGGGAAATACTTATGCTACTTTGCTGCATCACCCTTTCCTCTTCAAGGGAAAACCAAGGCAGTGCTCAGGAGGTAGCACCGAGCTCCTTTTTGGCCCTCTCCAGACTCTGCTTCCGTCCGGAGACCTCCGCAGTATGAGAGGTTGCAGTCAATAACGACGCCTGGTCATTCACATAGGTATTTCCTAATTAGTCTCCTACGAAATATTTTTGATCATCTGTCCGACTTTCTTTTCGAATATAGAACAGTGTATCAGGGGCTACTATATATATTGTGACACTCTTTTAACTTCATTACTTACCCCAAAGCCAGTTCGAAGGCTAGTGCAGGCTTCGGTCAGCCCGCTTTTGGCGGACTGGACCTTCTCAATCACCGCACCCATAAGGGTACGGTGCTCTTCAACAATGGAAGTGCTTTGCAGCGCCGCCCGTAAAGTATCCGGCACCTCTGGGTGGACTGAGGTCACCAGTGGAATAGGCGCACCCCCTTCTGTTGAAGAAGGTTGCTGGCCTGATTTCGGAGCTGTATTGGTCCCTGGAATTGTCTCTGGCTGGGGGCCGGATTCAGGATGGCCCCCGCCGTCAGCATCAATGGGGGGTGTGCTCTCCCGTGTGTCCGGCTGCCGAGGTTTGACCCTCCGGCGCCGCCTCGATGATCTCCTGAGGTTCACCCTGGCTTGGGCCCCTTTGTGACGACACCTCTGTGTTGTCCATGCCTTTGGAGAAGGAGGCCGTCGGGAGGGTCTCGCTGTCCATCGCATCCGGGTCCAACGAATCTTCTGACAAAGATCGCTCGATGTCGGACCCGGCCGGACTACAGAATGTGTGACTAAACACGTTAATGCTATGCAAAAGTGAGATTGGATATATGGATGTGTCCGAGTTTCTTTTTACTCACGATTTGGCAAGGGGCTTGACCCTAGGTTCCCACTCCGGGCTGCTATCGGTGGCTGCGGTAGATTCGTCTGGAAGGGAAGTTTTCCCCTTCTTAGACGTTTCGGCCTCCAAACGTGTGGAGGCCGTCCTCTTCTTTCTCCCCTTGCAGGGGGGACTGGCTTTCCTGTTCTTCTTCCTCCACCTCTTCCCTGCCTTTTTCGGCAGAGGAGTGGGCCTCGGTGTCTTCGGACATCACGTCCGAAGTACCCTTGCGGCGGAGCCCGCCCCTGGTCTCCTTGGACTCCTTCTTGGCCTTCTTCTTCGGCGCCTTATATGGCGCCGGGATCAGCATCTTCATCAGAAGTGGGCCGGCTTGTTCTTTAGGCAGTGGAGCCGGACAGTAGATCTGCTCTACCTTCTTCGTCCAGCCCTAGGAAAATCGTTAGGAAAATATTAGGTGTTTTCCCAAAGGTATACAAATAAAGGATACACTTTGAAAACATATAAAGACTTATCGAACTTGTGGGGCGGGACAATTTGTGCCTGCAATCCTCGGTAGTATCCAGCCATGACTTGCCGGGCTTGAATAGCACTTTCCAGATGTCTTCGTGCGTCGTGCCGAAGAACTCCAGCAAGTTTGGTGCTTGGCCAGATCAAACTCCCATAGATTGCAAGTCCGGCGTTGACATGGAAGGATCCGGCGAGCTAGCAACACCTGGACCACATCGACAAGTTTGATATTCTTGTCCTCCATGCTCTTGATACGCGCTTGGAGCGTCGTCAGCTCGTCTGAGGAAGACCAGTTTAGGCCCTTTTCGGGCCAGGACATGAGCCGCAGTGGGGCTCCGGATCGGAATTCGGGGGCTGCGGCCCATTTGGTGCCGCATGGCTCGGTAACATAGAACCACTGTTGTTGCCAACCTTTGATGGACTCATTTAATGTACCTGATGGCCATTTGACGTTGGGCATCTTGCTCACTGTAGTGCCTCCGCACGTGGCGTGTTCACCACCTACCACCTTTGGCTTCACATTGAAGATCTTTAGCCACAGTCCGAAGTGTGGAGGATGTGGAGGAAGGCCTCGCACAAGACGATGAATGTCGAGATATTGAGGAAGGAATTGGGGGATAGGTCATGGAAATCTATCTCGTAGTAGTACATAAGGCCGCAAAAAAATGGGTGGAGGGGAAACCCCAGCCCGCGGACGAAGTGAGGGAGGAATACAACCCTCTCGTGGGGTTCCGGAGTAGGGACGACCTGTCCCGCCGCCGGGAGATGGTGTGCGATCTTCTTGGCCAGGTATCCGGCCTCCCGGAGTTTCTTGATATCCTTCTCCTTGACGGAGGAGGCCATCCACTTGCCTTGCGCTCCAGATCCAGACATGGTTGGAGTGCTTTTTGAGCGGCAGAGATGGGTGCTTGGGCACTAGAGCTCAAGAATGAATGAGCAGAGGAAGAAGAAGGCATGGGTGAAAGAGGGGAATCCTTATCCCTTTATAAAGACAGTAAAAATCACACGCCCTAAAGCTCACTTATTTCCCAAGCGCCGTGCGAATGACACGGTTGGGTTACCCATACCCGCATTGATGAGAATCCCGTGATAAGGGGACATGATCTCTGCTTTGACAAGACGTGCCAATGAAACCGCGCCTCGAGATACGAAGGGGCAGGTTAAAAACAGTTCAAATAAAGACTGGGCCGTGGCGTGATATCACGCTATGAGTTGTCAGCAGGTTGGACTCGTGGGATATTATACTCTCTATAGCGGTATGTGGAATTTGTTTTGCAGAGCCAGACATGATTCTTATGTTCAAGATCTACTTTGGAGTATTCGGAGAAGGAACCCGCCTTCCAATGCCGAAGACAATCTGCGCGCCGGACTCATCGTTATTGAAGCCTGGTTCAGGGGCTACTGAGGGAGTCCCGGATTAAGGGGTCCTCAAACAGCCAGACTATATGCATATGCCGGACTGTTGGACTATGAAAGATACAAGATAGAAGACTTTGTCCCGTGTCCGGATGGGACTCTCCTTTGCGTGGAAGGCAAGCTTGGTGGTTAGGATATCAAGATTCCTTTCTCTGTAACCGACTCTGTGTAACCCTAGCCTCCTCCGGTGTCTATATAAACCGGAGGGTTTAGTCCATAGCACAACACCAATCTTAATCATAGGCTACTTCTAGGGTTTAGCCTCTACGATGTCATGGTAGATCAACTCTTGTAATACTCATATCATCAAGATCAATCAAGTAGGAAGTAGGGTATTACCTCCATCAAGAGGGCCTGAACCTGGGTAAACATTGTTTCCCCCGCCTCCTTTTACCATTAGCCTTAGACGTACAGTTCGGGACCCCTACCTGAGATCCACCGGTTTTGACACCGACACCCGCAACATCTTGGTGGGAGAATTTCACCACCACTTACCCCATTGATACAGTTAAATGGGATCAGTTTCAGCAAGCTTTCTGCACCCATGTTTCAGTAGGAGCTATGAGCATGAAGAAGCGTGAGTTTCGCAACTTGCGCCAAGGAGGTCGTACAGTGGGACAATATGCGGATGAGTTTAGCAAGTTAGCACGCTATGCACCGGATGATGTGGCCACAGATGCCGCCAAGCAGGAGAAGTTTCTTGAGGGAGTCAATGATGAGCTGAGTATGCAGTTGATGGTGGCAACATTCAACAACTACCAGGAGTTGGTAGACAGGGCCATTGATAACCCACAACTATAGGGGACCGCAATAGTTTTTGAGGGTAGAGTATTCAACCCAAATTTATTGATTCGACACAAGGGGAGCCAAAGAATATTCTCAAGTATTAGCAGTTGAGTTGTCAATTCAACCACACCTGGATAACTTAATATCTGCAGCAAAGTTTTTAGTAGCAAAGTAGTATGGAAGTAACGGTAACAGTGGAAAAGTAACAGTAGCAGTTTTGTAGTAATTGTAACAGTGGCAACAGTAAAGTAACTAAGCAAAGATCAATATGTGAAAAGCTCGTAGGCATTGGATCAGTGATGGATAATTATGTCGGATGCGATTCCTCATGCAACAGTTATAACATAGGGTGACACAGAACTAGCTCGAGTTCATCAATGTAATGTAGGCATGTATTCTGAATATAGTAATACGTGCTTATGGAAAAGAACTTGCATGACATCTTTTGACCTACCCTCCCGTGGCAGCGCGGTCCTATTGGAAACTAAGGGATATTAAGGCCTCCTTTTAATAGAGTACCAGACCAAAGCATTAACACTTAGTGAATACATGAACTCCTCAAACTACGGTCATCACCAGTAAGTATCCTGATTATTGTCACTTCGGGGTTAACAGATCATAACAAATAATAAGTGACTATACACTTGCAAGATAGGATCAAGAACTCACATATATTCATGAAAACATAATAGGTTTAGATCTGAAATCATGGCACTCGGGCCCTAGTGACAAGCATTAAGCATAGCAAAGTCATAGCAACATCAATCTTAGAACATAGTGGATACTAGGGATCAAACCCTAACAAAATTAACTCGATTACATGATAAATCTCATCCAACCCATCACCGTCTAGCAAGCCTACGATGGAATTACTCACACACGGCGGTGAGCAACATGAAATTGATGACCCACAAGTGTAGGGGATCTATCGTAGTCCTTTCGATAAGTAAAAGTGTCGAACCCAACGAGGAGCAGAAGGAAATGACAAGCGGTTTTCAGTAAGGTATTCTCTGCAAGCACTGAAATTGTAGGTAACAGATAGTTTTGTGATAAGATAATTTGTAACGGGTAACAAGCAATGAAAGTAAATAAGGTGCAGCAAGGTGGCCCAATCCTTTTTGTAGCAAAGGACAAGCCTGGAGAAGTTCTTATAATTTGAAAAGCGCTCCCGAGGACACATGGGAATTATCGTCAAGCTAGTTTTCATCACGCTCATATGATTCACGTTCGTTACTTTGATAATTTGATATGTGGGTGGACCGGTGCTTGGTTACTACCCTTTCTTGGACAAGCATCCCACTTATGATTAACCCCTATCGCAAGCATCCGCAACTACAAAAGAAGTATTAAGGTAAACCTAACCATAGCATGAAACATGTGGATCCAAATCAGCCCCTTACGAAGCAACTTATAAACTAGGGTTTAAGCTTCTGTCACTCTAGCAACCCATCATCTACTTATTACTTCCCAATGCCTTCCTCTAGGCCCAAATAATGGTGAAGTGTCATGTAGTCGACGTTCACATAACACCACAGAGGAGAGACAACATACATCTCATCAAAATATCGAACGAATACCAAATTCACATGACTACTAATAGCAAGACTTCACCCATGTCCTCAGGAACAAACGTAACTACTCACAAAGCATATTCATGTTCATAATCAAAGGGGTATTAATATGCATTAAGGATCTGAACATATGATCTTCCACCAAATAAACCAACTAGCATCAATTACAAGGAGTAATCAACACTACTAGCAACCCACAGGTACCAATCTGAGGTTTTGTTACAAAGATTGGATACAAGAGATGAACTAGGGTTTGAGAGGAGATGGTGATGGTGAAGATGTTGATGGAGATTGACCCCCTCCCGATGAGAGGATCGTTGGTGATGACGATGGTGATGATTTCCCCCTCCCAGAGGGAAGTTTCCCCGGCAGAACAGCTCCGCCGGAGCCCTAGATTGGTTCCGCCAAGGTTCCGCCTCGTGGCGGTGGAGTTTCCTCCCATAAGTTTGCTTATGATTTTTTTCCAGGGTAAAAGATTTCATATAGCAGAAGATGGGCACCGGAGGGGTGCCAGGTGGCCCACGAGGTAGGGGGCGCACCCAGGGGTAGGGCGCGCCCCCACCCTCATGGGTGGTGGGTGGCCCCCTCAGGTATTTCTTCCGCTGAATATTTTTATTAATTCCCAAAATGACTTTCGTGGAGCTTCAGGACTTCTGGAGCTGTGCATAATAGGTCTCCAATATTTGCTCCTTTTCCAGCCCAGAACCCCAGCTGCCGGCATTCTCTCTTTTTATGTAAACCTTGTAAAATAAGAGAGAATATCCATAAGTATTGTGACATAACATGCAATAACAACCCATAATGCAATAGATATCGATATAAAAGCATGATGCAAAATGGATGTATCAACTCCCCAAGCTTAGACCTCGCTTGTTCAAGCGGAAGTCGATATCAAAAAATATGTCCACATGTTTAGAGATAGAGCTGTCGATAAAATAAAATACGGACATGAGGGCATCATGATCATTCTTATAGAAGAAACATATATATAAAAGATAGGCCCTTCGCAGAGGGAAGCAGAGGTTGTCATGTGCTTTTTGGTTGGATGCACGAAATCTTAATGCAAAAGAACGCCACTTTATATTGCCACTTGTGATATGAACCTTCATTATGCAGTCCGTCGCTTTTATTACTTCGATATCACAATATCATATAAAGCTTATTTTCTCCACACTAATAAGTCATACATATTTAGAGAGCAATTTTTATTGCTTGCAACATGCCAACTTACTTGAAGGATCTTACTCAATCCATAGGTAGATATGGTGGACTCTCATGGCAAAACTGGGTTTAAGGATATTTGGAAGCACAAGTAGTATGTCTACTTGGTGCAAGGAATTTGGCTAGCATGAGGGGGAAAGGCAAGCTCAACATGTTTGAATGATCCATGACAATATACTTTAACTAAGATGTGAGAAAACATAACCCATTACGTTGTCGTCCTTGTCCAACATCAACTCTTTAGCATGTCATACTTTAATGAGTGCTCACAATCATAAAAGATGTCCAAGATAGTGTATTTATATGTGAAAACCTCTCTTTCTTTATTACTTCCTATTAATTGCAAAGATGACCAAAACTATGTTTGCCAGCTCTCAACAACTTTTAATCATCATATTCTTTATATGTGAAGTCATTACTATCCATAAGATCAATATGATCTCTTTTATTTCTTTGATTTATTCCCTCAAGATTATAGTAGGAAACCAAAGCCCTTGACTCAACACTAATCTTTATTATATATAGCACACAGACTCGATTACATAGAAGATCACAAAGCAAAACTCAAAACTAATTCATACCAAAACTTTATTCTACTAGATCAAGATATTACCAAAAAGGATCGAACTAAGTAAAACAGTAAAGATAGGAGTGTGATGGTGATAGGATACCGGGGCAACTCCCCCAAGCTTGGCAGTTGCCAAGGGGAGTGCCCATACCCATGTGATTATGTCTCCTTCTTCGGAGTTGGCGGTGATGACGGAGTTGTTGATGATGTAGGCTTATTACTCAATTTGTGCTTGAGGATGGAATTTTGCTCCCTTAGATTATTGATCTCCTGCTCAAGGCTTAATATCCTTTTGCATAGTTCCTGTTTGTTTTCCTGCAAGAGACGAAAAGGGATAAACTCGATCTTTGGTTTCTTTGCTCTATCAGGGAGGCTTGACTTTTTAAACTCCACATGCATGTCCCCAGGTTGAGGTAATGGGACTTCATCTTCATCTGAGCTCGTCTCCTCCTTTCCCTTAGGCTCGTAATCTTCTTCTTCCTCAGTGGTCCAGCCATAATGCTCCAAGTCGCCATAGACCTTAGGGTCGGCAAGCTAATCAACCACATAGCTTTCTCCCTCCGAATCTTGGGACGACATATTGCTCTAATCTGCGGCAGAAATAGCTCAAGACAAAACAGAGGATTTTTGCATGATACGGTGGTCAAAACCTTTGGGAGATTATATAATGAGTTTTTACCGACTAAAAGAAGTATCGTGCAAGAAAACGGAGTCCGGAGAGCACACGAGGTGCCCACGAGGCAGGGAGGCGCCCCCAGGGGGTAGGGCACGCCCTCCACCCTCGTGGACGCCTCGTGTCCTTCCCGGACTACTTCTTATTTCCTATTTTCTTAAATATTCCAAAACAGAGAAAAATTGCTATTAGAACTGTTTTGGAGTCGATTTACTTACCGTACCACATACCTATTCCTTTTCGGAGTCTGAAAAGTTTTGGAAGGGTTTCCTTATGTATTCCTCAGGGGTTACAGTTTCAATAATATTAGTTTCAATGTTTATAGGATTACCTAAGATATTATGTTTGATTCTTTGACCGTTCACCACCTTCGGATTTGCGCCTTCGAAGTTGTTGATTTTTATGGCACCGGAACGATAGACCTCCTCGATAACGTAAGGGCCTTCCCTTTAGAGATAAGTTTTCCTGCAAAAAATCTTAAACGAGAGTTGAAAAGCAAAACATAATCACCTACGTTAAACTCACGCTTTTGTATCCTTTTGTCATGCCATCTTTTAACTTTTTCTTTAAATAGTTTGGCATTCTCGTAGGCCTGTGTTCTCCATTCATCAAGTGAGCTAATGTCAAATAACCTCTTCTCACCGGCAAGCTTGAAATCATAGTTGTCACGCCCAATATGCGACCCTATCCAAAAGGAACTCGAAGGTCCCACCAAGGATAGACCCGCATATTGAGACGCTTTTGCAAGGTGGATATCATTACATCAACATTACATAATAGTGGGGATACATCCAATACATACAATGACACATGAATACAACAATACAACATACAAGAACAACATCCGACTACGGATGAATCATAAACAGAAACTCAAACAATATCCACCCTGCTAGCCTAGGCTGCCGACCTGGAACCTATCCCCTGATCGAAGAAGAAGCAGAAGTATAACTCAACGCAAGCAAGCATCGCTCTCGCGTCATGACCATCGCATAACCTGTACCTGCAACTGTTGTTGTAGTAATCTGTGAGCCACGAGGACTCAGCAATCCCATTACCATGGGTATCAAGACTAGCAAAGCTTAATGGGAAAGGAAGGGGTAAAGTGGTGAGGTTGCAGCAGCGACTAAGCAAGATATGGTGGCTAACATACGCAAATGAGAGCGAGAAGAGAAACAAAGGAACGGTCGTGAAACTAGAAATGATCAAGAGGTGATCCTGAACACCTACTTACGTCAAACATAACACAGAAACCGTGTTCACTTCCCGGACTCCGCCGAGAAGAGACCATCACGGCTACACACTCAGTTGATGCGTTTTAATTCGGATCTGGTGTCAAGTTATCTACAACCGGACATTAACAAATTCCCTTCTGCCACATAACCGCGGGCACGGCTCTCGAAAGTTTAAACCCTGCAGGGGTGTCCCAACTTAGCCCATGACAAGCTCTCCCGATCAACGAAGGAATAGAACTTCTCCCAGGAAGACCCGATCAGTCTCGGAATCCCGGTTTACAAGACATTTCGACAATGGTAAAACAAGACCAGCAAAGCCGCCCGATGCGCCGACAATCCCGATAGGAGCTGCACATATCTCGTTCTCAGGGCAACACCGGATGAGACATCCTACGAGTAAAACCAAACCTCGAGTTGCCCGAGGGGGCCCCGCAGTCTACTCGGTTCGGACCAGCACTTAGACAAGCACTGGCCCGGGGGGGCTAAAATAAAGATGACCCTCGAGAGCGCGACTCCCAAGGGAAAAGTATAGGTGGTGGTGAGGCAAATGGTAAAACCAAGGTTGGGCCTTGCTGGACAAGTTTTATTCAAAGCGAACTGTCAGGGGGGTCCCATAAATCACCCGACCGCGTTAGGAACACAAAATACGGGAACATAACACCGGTATGATGGAAACTAGGGCGGCAAGAGTGGAACAAAACACCAGGCATAAGGCCGAGCCTTCCACCCTTTACCAAATATATAGATGCATTAATAATATAAGAGATATTGTGATATCCCGACAAAACCCTGTCCACCATGGAGAAATCTTCAACTTCACCTGCAACTAGCAACGCTATAAGAGGGGCTGAGCAAAGCGGTAACATAGCCAAGCAATGGTTTGCATAGGAAAGGTGTCAAAGGTTAGAGGTTCATTGCAATATGGGATGGCTTGAAGAGCAACAGATAGGTAACGCAGCATAGCGATAGAATGAAGCAACTAGCATAGCAATGATAGTAGTGAGATCCAGGGTAGCGGTCATCTTGCCTGAAATCCCGCAAGGAAGAAGAACGAGTCCATGAAGAAGATGAAGCCACGAAGACGAACCACACGTAGACGAACGAATCCTCACGATCGCGACGAAACGGGAACTATCGAGAAGAAGCACACAACATGGTAAACACACCACACATGAACAAGGTATGATGCACAACAAGCATGATGCATGGCAAGGCTACATGAAGCTACTCATGGCAAGAGATGATGCAAACAAGAACAACACATCAAGGCAAGTTTAAATGAGGCCGGAAACAACATATAACAATTCCGGTAAGTCCTCATATGCAAATTTCGAAATTGGTCCAGAACTGAATAAATCTTAAGTTGAAGTTGTTAAACAGCAAGTTAAAGATCACCAAGATGATCTACACGAAATTCTAGTCAAGTTACATATAAAGTTCATTAGATTCGGAGCTACGGCCTAAAAGATATGAGCAAAACAAGTTAAACATGGCATTGATGCAAAATGCACCCAAACATCAAGCAAACACACCAAAACAAGGATGCAACATGATAATATGAAACAATATGCAAAAACAAGCAAGTTTCATATAGAGCACACTCAAAACGGAGCAACGGTTCAACACATGCACACTATACAAGTCATAGCAACAATCTGCCCAAAACAGCAACTAGGCATATTGCAAGCATCAAAACAACATGCTATAGCACCCCAACATAATAACAAAAGGCATGGGCATGAAGTACAGGTAAAGCACAACAAAACATGAACACTGAGCTATCTCCAGAAATCACTAGAACATGCTCAAAATGACATGGTAAGATTGCAAATAATAACAGTTTCAGACTTATCAGGAAATAACATCAGGTTGCAATGTTGAGAGCTATCAAACAACATGTTACAGGAACTTATCATGGCAAACAAAGGCATGGCATGAATATACTAATCCCATAGATCAAAAGACCCTTACTGACCATGAGCCAAAAAGGCAGAGAAAATATGATGGCACGCATGTAAACATGGCAAGTTATATTACAGATTTAAACATGGCAGGAACAACAATAAGTAGGCATGTTGGTGAGCTTGAACCACTCACCACAGAGCAATACATGGCATGGCAAGGCAACCAACAGTAAGAAGGCATGTTTATGAAGCTAAGCATGGCAAGAGAAAGTTCATAGGGTGCATGGATCACTAGAAAAACACATGGGAACAAGTGAACTTAATGTTAACAGGCTGACAGCAACATTTTCAAGCAACTTTGGAGCAAGATAACAACATGTTCCAGTAGGCTATAATTACAACCAAGGGCATGAATGGATATATCATGGCATGTAGATCAAAACATGTTTATAGAGCATCTCCAGATTATGCATAGAATGATTAGTAGAGACATGTTAACATAGCAACAAAATATAACAGAATCTGTCAGGAAAACAGCAACAACAACTACCCTACTTAACAAGCTTGATACACTCAACACACAACTCACAAAAATACATGGTTGGCACCACTGGAAAGATGGCATGGCATAGATCAACATACATGTAGACATCAACCTCATAGGATGCACACATCAAACATGGCAAAAATGATAAATGAGCAAGTTATAACAGTTTCACCAGATTAACATCAACATGCACTCTTCCAACAGCATTTCAGGCATCAAGATGAGCTCAAATGAAAATGATGCAATGGAATGAAATGAAGTACTCGTCGAGATGAACAATTTGACATATTACACGCACAAAACGGAGCTACTGATGCAGAGATGTGATGCGATGAACATGGCATGTTTATGTGAAAAACTGAGGACTTAGTGGATTTCGGGGGTTCAACCTGAGGATGCACAGAAATCGAGGCGCGGCGGATCTTGTCGGAGTTGGCCGGAATATGGCCGGAGATGCATGGGGAGGCAGGGAGGACGTAGGGGAGGGCGAGGGGCGCCGGATCCAGCGCGGCCGGGCTCGGGACGGCGCGCTAGGCCGGCGAGGAGGCCGGGGCAGCGGCGGCCGACGAGGCCGCGGCGGCGCCGGGCGACGAGAGTCGGCGGCGGCTGGGCTGAAGGAGGAGGCGCGGGGCGGGTCGGGCGGCGGGCGCCGGACGGCGGCGGGCGCCGACGCGGCGGCGAGGGCGGCGAGGAGGCGCCGGCGGGTCCCGGGGGCGGCGGCGGCGGGCGGAGGAGGTGGCCGGTGGCGGGTCGGCGGCGAGGGCACCGCGGCGGCGGTGGGACGGGTGGCGCGGGGCGCGGCCGGGGCCCGGTCGCGGTGCGGGCGGGCCGGCCTCGGGCCCGGCGGGCCGGCGGCGCGGGGGCGCGGCGGAGGCCACGTGGCGCGCTCCCGTTGGCCACGGGAGGCGGCGGCACTGACGTGGAGGCCTATGATTGGCTAGGGTGAGGTGGCGGCGGCGGTGGACACGTCCGACGCGGAGGCGGACATGTCCGGCGGCGGGGAGGAGCGGGGCTAGGGTTTCATCTGCGCGAAAATCCGGGGGGAGCACATATTTATAGGTAGAGGGAGCTAGGAGAGTCCAAATGAGGTGCGGTTTTCGGCCACGCGATCGTGATCGAACGACCGAGAGCATGGAGGGGAGTTAGATGGGTTTTGGGACACTTTGGAAGGGGTGTTGGGCTGCAACTCAAAGAGGGCTTTACGGTTACCCAGTTAACCGTTGGAGTACCAAACGACCTCCAAATGGCACGAAACTTGACAGGCGGTCTACCGGTGCTATACCAAGGCCGCTTGGCAAACCTCGGGCCATTCCGAGAAAGTTTAATACCCGCTCACAACAGAAGAGAAGAAGGGGACGCCGGAGGACATAGGAGTGCCGGATTGCAAAACGGACAATGGGGAAAATGCTCGGATGCATGAGACGAACACGTATGCAAATGCGATGCACATGAAGACATGATATGAAATGCAGATGATGACATGGAAAAGTGCAACACGCAAGCACATGACATGGCAACGACGGCGAATAACTGGCAGACACCTGGCGCATCGAATCTGGGGCGTTACAATAGTTGAGCTCTTTAATAGCCCAATATGCCTTATGTTCTAGTTCGAGAGGTAAGTGACAAGCTTTTCCATAAACCATTTTATATGGAGACATTCCCATAGGATTCTTATATGTAGTTCTATAAGCCCATAACGCATCATCAAGTTTCTTGGACCAATTCTTTCTAGATCTATTAACAGTCTTCTGCAAAATTAATTTGAGCTCTCTATTACTCAATTCTACTTGACCACTAGACTGTGGGTGAGAAGGAGATGCAATTATATGATTAACATCATAGTTAGCAAGCATTTTACGAAAAGCATCATGAATAAAATGTGAACCACCATCAGTCATTAAGTATCTAGGGACTCCAAACCTCGGAAAAATAACTTCTTTTAAGCATCTTAATAGTGGTGTTATGATCATCACTACTAGTTGGAATAGCTTCTACCCACTCAGTAACGTAATCAACAGCAACTAAAATATGTGTATACCCATTTGTTGGGGAACGTAGCAGAAATTCAAAATTTTCCTATGTGTCACCAAGATCTATCTATGGAGAAACCAGCAACGAGGGGAAGGAGAGTGCATCTACATACCCTTGTATATCGCTAAGCGGAAGCGTTCAAGAGAATGGGGTTGAAGGAGTCGTACTCGTCGTGATCCAAATCACCGGAGATCCTAGTGCCGAACGGACGGCACCTCCGCGTTCAACACACGTACAACCCGGTGACGTCTCCCATGCCTTGATCCAGCAAGAAGAGAGGGAGAGGTTGGGGAAGACTCTGTCCAGCAGCAACACAACGACGTGGTAGTGGTGGAGGAGCGTGGCAATCCTGCAGGGCTTCGCCAAGCACCGCGAGAGAGGAGGAGTACTTGGGAGAGGGGGAGGGCTGCGCCAGAACTTGGGGTGCGGCTGCCCTCCCACCCCTCCACTATTTATAGGTGGGGGGGGAGAGGGGGCCGGCCCCCTTAGATCCCATCTAGAGTTGGGGGCGGCGGCCATGGGGGGAGGAGTGCCTCCCAAGTCAAGTGGAGGCCCTCCCCCTTAGGGTTTCCACCTTCCCATGCGCATGGGCCTTGGGGGGGGGGGCTGGTGCCCCTGGCCCATTAAGGCTAGGGCGCCTCCTACATCCCATGCTACTGTATTGGACGTGGTGGAACAATTTCCGGACCTCCGGACCCCTCCGGAATCCTCCAGAACCTTCTGGAAGCTTCTCGGTACAATACCGGAAAAACCCAAACTTTTCCCGGAACCCGAAGAACAACTTTCCATATATAAATCTTTACCTCCGGACCATTCCGGAACTCCTCGTGATGTCTGAGATCTCATCCGGGACTCCGAACAACATTCGGTAACCACATACAAACTTCCTTTATAACCCTAGCGTCATCGAACCTTAAGTGTGTAGGCCCTACGGGTTCGGGAGACATGCAGACATGACCGAGACGTTCTCCGGTCAATAACCAACAGCGGGATATGGATACCCATGTTGGCTCCCACATGTTCCACGATGATCTCATCGGATGAACCACGATGTCAAGGACTCAATCAATCCCGTATACAATTCCCTTTGTCTAACGGTATTGTACTTGCCCAAGATCCGATCGTCGGTATACCGATACCTTGTTCAATCTCGTTACCGGCAAGTCTCTTTACTCGTTCCGTAACACATCATCCCGTGATCAACCCCTTGGTCACATTGTGCACATTATGATGATGTCTTACCGAGTGGGCCCAGAGATACCTCTCCGTTTACCGGAGTGACAAATCCCAGTCTCGATTCATGCCAACCCAACAGACACTTTCGGAGATACTTGTAGTGCACCTTTATAGCCACCCAGTTACGTTGTGACGTTTGGTACACCCAAAGCATTCCTACGGTATCCGGGAGTTGCACAATCTCATGGTCTAAGGAAATGATACTTGACATTAGAAAAGCTTTAGCATACGAACTACACGATCTTTGTGCTAGGCTTAGGATTGGGTCTTGTCCATCACATGATTCTTCTAATGATGTGATCCCATTATCAACGACATCCAATGTCCATGGTCAGGAAACCGTAACCATTTATTGATCAATGAGCTAGTCAACTAGAGGCTTACTAGGGACATGGTGTTGTCTATGTACCCACACATGTATCTGAGTTTCCTATCAATACAATTATAGCATGGATAATAAACGATTATCATGAACAAGGAAATATAATAATAACTAATTTATTATTGCCTCTAGGGCATATTTCCAACAGTCTCCCACTTGCACTAGAGTCAATAATCTAGTTCACATCGCCATGTGATTAACACTCACAGGTCACATCGCCATGTGACCAACATCCAAAGAGTTTACTAGTGTCATTAAACTAGTTCACATCATCATGTGATTAAGACTCAATGAGTTCTGTGGTTTGATCATGTTTTGCTTGTGAGAGAGGTTTTAGTCAACGGGTCTGCAACATTCAGATCCGTATGTACTTCGCAAATCTCTAGGTCATATTGTAAATGCTGCTTCCATGCTCCACTTGGAGCTATTCCAAATGGTCGCTCCACTATAAGTATCCAGTTTGCTACTCAGAGTCATTCGGATAGGTGTTAAAGCTTGCATCGACGTAACCCTTTACGCCGAACTCTTTATCACCTCCATAATCGAGAAATATGTCCTTATTACTCCAAGGACAATTTTGACCGTTGTCCGATGATCCACTCCTTGATCACCTTTGTATCCTCTTGCCAGACATGTGGCAAGGCACACATCAGGTGCGGTACTCAGCATGGCATACCGTATAGAGCCTATGACAAAAGCATAGGGGACGACCTTCGTCCTTCCTCTTTCTTCTGCCATGGTCGAGCTTTAAGTTTTAACTTCATACCTTACAACTCAGGCAAGAACTCCTTCTTTGACTGATCCATCTTGAACGCCTTCGAGATCATGTCAAGGTATGTGCTCATTTGAAAGTACCATTAAGCATTTTTGATCTATCCTCATAGATCTTGATGCTCAATGTTCAAGTAGCTTAATCCAGGTTTTCCATTGAAAAACACTTTTTAAATAACCCTTTATGCTTTCCAGAAATTCTACATCATTTCTGATCAACAACATATACTCATCAGAAATTCTATAGTGCTCCCACTCACTTCTTTGGAAATACAAGTTTCTCATAAACTTTGTATAAACCAAAAATCTTTGATCATCTTATCAAAGTGCATATTCCAACTCCGAGATGCTTACTCCAGTCCATGGAAGGATCGCTGGAGCTAGCATACCTTTTAGCATCCATAGGATCGACAAAACCTTTCTGATTGTATCACATACAACCTTTCCTTACGAAAACTGGTAAGGAAACTCGTTTTGACATCCATCTGTCAGATTTCATAAATGTAGCTAATGCTAACATGATTCCGACGGACTTTAAGCATCACTACGGATGAGAAAATCTCATCGTAGTCAACTCCTTGAACTTGTGAAAAACTCTTCGCCACAAGTCGAGCTTCATAGATGGTGACATTACCATCCATGTCCGTCTTCTTCTTAAAGATCCATTTATCTCAATGGCTTGCCAATCATTGGGCAAGTCCACCAAAGTCCATGCTTTGTTCTGATACATGGATCCTATCTCGGATTTCATGGCTTCTAACCATTTGTCAGAAATTGGGCCCACCATCGCTTCTCCATAGCTCGTAGGTTCATTGTTGTATAGCAACATGACCTCCAAGACAGGATTACGTACCACTCTGGAGTAGTACGTATCTCTGTCGACCTACGAGTTTTTGGTAGTGACTTGATCCGAAGTTTCATGATTAATATCATCAGCTTCCACTTCAATTGGTGTAGGCGCCACAGGAACAACTTCATGTGCGCTGCTACACACTAGTTGAAGTGACGGTTCAATAACCTCATCAAGTCTCCACCATCCTCCCACTAAATTCTTTCGAGACAAACTTTTCCTCGAGAAAGGACCCGGTTCAAGAAACAATTACTTTTGCTTCCGGATCTGAGATAGGATGTATACCCAACCATTTTGGGTATCCTATGAAGATGTATTTATCCGTTTTGGGTTCGAGCTTATCATGATGAAACTTTTCACATAAGCGTCGCAGCCCCAAACTTTTAAGAAACGACAACTTAGGTTTCTCCAAACCATAGTTCAAACGGTGTCGTCTCAACGGAATTACGTGGTGCCCTATTAAAGTGAGTGCTATTGTCTCTAATGCCTAACCCATGAACTATAGTGGTAATTCGATAAGAGACATCATGGTACACACCATATCAATAGGGTGCAACTATGATGTTCGGACACACCATCACAATATGGTGTTCCAGGCGGTATTAATTGTGAAACAATTTCCACAATGTCTTAATTGCGTGCCAAAGCTCGTAACTCAGATACTCATCTCTATGATCATATCATAGACATTTTATCCTCTTGTCACGATGATCTTCAACTTCACTCTGAAATTACTTGAACCATTCAATAATTCAGACTTGTGTTTCATCAAGTAAATATACTCAACATCTACTCGAATCATCTGTGAAGTAAGAACATAACGATATTCACTGCATGCCTCAGCACTCATTGGACTGCACACATCAAAATGTGTTACTTCCAACAAGTTGCTATCTTGTTCCATTTTACTAAAAAACGAGGCTTTTTAGTCATCTTGCCCATGTGGTATGATTTGCATATCTCAAGTGATTCAAAAACAAGTGAGTCCAAACGATACATCTGCATGGAGTTTCTTCATGCGTATACAACAATAGACATGGTTCGCATGTCTCAAACTTTTCCAAACGAGTGAGTCCAAAGATCCATCAACATGGAGCTTCTTCATGCGTTTTACACCAATATGACTTACATGGCAGTGCCACAAGTAAGTGGTACTATCATTACTATCTTATATCTCTTGGCATGAAAATGTGTATCACTACGATCGAGATTCAATAAACCATTCCTTTAGGCGCAAGACCATTGAAGGTATTATTCAAATAAATAGAGTAACCATTATTCTCCTTAAATGAATAACCGTATTGCGATAGACATAATCCAATCATGTCTATGCTCAACGCAAACACCAAATGACAATTATTCAGGTTTAATACTGATCTTGATGGTAGAGGGAGCGTGCGATGTTTGATCACATCAAACTTGGAAACACTTCCAACACATATCATCAGCTCCCCTTTAGCTAGTCTCCGTTTATTCCGTAGCTCTTTTATTTCGAGTTACTAACAATTAGCAACCGAATCGGTATCTTAATACCCTGGTGCTACTAGGAGTACTAGTAAAGTACACATTAACATAATGTATATCTAATATACTTCTATCGACCTTGCCAGCCTTCTCATCTACCAAGTATCTAGGGTAATTCTGCTCCAGTGGTTGTTCCCCTTATTACAGAAGCACTTAGTCTCGGGTTTGGGTTCGACCTTGGATTTCTTCACTAGAGCAGCAGTTGATTTGCCGTTTCATGAAGTATCCCTTCTTGCCCTTGCCCTTCTTGAAACTAGTGGTTTCACCAACCATCAACAATTGATGCTCCTTCTTGATTTCTACTTTCGCGGTGTCAAACATCGCGAATACCTCCAGGATCATCATATCTATCCTTGATATGTTATAGTTCATCACGAAGCTCTAGCAGCTTGGTGGCAATGACTTTGGAGAAACATCACTATCTCTGGAAGATCAACTGCCACTCGATTCAAGTGATTGTCGCATTCAGACAATCTGAGCACAAGCTCAACGATTGAGCTTTTCTCCCTTAGTTTGCAGGCTAAGAAAATCGTCGGAGGTCTCATACCTCTTGACGTGGGCACGAGCCTGAAATCTCAATTTCAGCCCTCGAAACATCTCATATGTTCCGCGACGTTTCGAAAAACGTCTTTGGTGCCTCAATTCTAAACCATTTAACTGAACTATCACGTAGTTATCAAAACGTGTATGTCCGATGTTCGCAACATCCACAGACGACGTTTGGGGTTCAGCACACTGAGCGGTGCATTAAGGACATGAGCTTTCTATTGTCCGCATAATCGCTACTATCAACTTTCAACTATATTTTCTCTAGGAACATATCTAAACAGTGGAGCTAAAGCGCGAGCTTATGACATAATTTGCAAAGATCTTTTGACTATGTTCAGGATAATTAAGTTCATCTTATGAACTCCCACTCAGATAGACATCCCTCTAGTCATCTAAGTGATTACATGATCCGAGTCAACTAGGCCGTGTCCGATCATCACGTGAGACGGACTAGTCATCATAGGTGAACATCTTCATGTTGATCGTATCTACTATACGACTCATGCTCGACCTTTCGGTCTCTTGTGTTCCGAGGCCATGTCTGTACATGCTAGGCTCGTCAAGTCAACCTAAGTGTTTTGCGTGTGTAAATCTGGCTTACACCCGTTGTATGTGAATGTAAGAATCTATCACACCCGATCATCACGTGGTGCTTCGAAACGACAAACTTTCGCAACGGTGCACAGTTAGGGGGAACACTTTCTTGAAATTTTAATGAGGGATCATCTTATTTACTACCGTCGTTCTAAGCAAATAAGATGCATAAACATGATAAACATCACATGCAATCAAAAAGTGACATGATATGGCCAATATCATTTTGCTCCTTTTGATCTCCATCTTCGGGGCTCCATGATCATCATCGTCACCGGCATGACACCATGATCTCCATCATCATGATCTCCATCAGCGTGTCTCCATGAAGTTGTCTCGCCAACTTATTACTTCTACTACTATGGCTACCGGTTAGCAATAAAGTAAAGTAATTACATGGCATTGTTAAATGACACGCAGGTCATACAATAAATAAAGACAACTCCTATGGCTCCTGCCGGTTGTCATACTCATCGACATGCAAGTCGTGATTCCTATTACAAGAACATGATCAATCTCATACATCACATATCATTCATCACATTCTTCTTGGCCATATCAAATCACATAGCATACCCTGCAAAAACAAGTTAGACGTCCTCTAATTGTTGTTTGCATGTTTTACGTGGCTGCAATGGGTTTCTAGCAAGAACGTTTCTTACCTACGCAAAACCACAACGTGATATGCCAATTGCTATTTACCCTTCATAAGGACCCTTTTCATCGAATCCATTCCGACTAAAGTGGGAGAGACTAGCACCCGCTAGCCACCTTATGCACCAAGTGCATGTCAGTCGGTGGAACCTGTCTCACGTAAGAGTACGTGTAAGGTCGGTCCGGGCCGCTTCATCCCACAATACCGTCGAAACAAGATTGGACTAGTAACGGTAAGCATATTGAACAAAATCAACGCCCACAACTACTTTGTGTTCTACTCGTGCAAAGAATCTACGCAATAGACCTAGCTCATGATGCCACTGTTGGGGAACGTAGCAGAAATTCAAAATTTTCCTACGTGTCACCAAGATCTATCTATGGAGAAACCAGCAATGAGGGGAAGGAGAGTGCATCTACATACCCTTGTAGATCGCTAAGAGGAAGCGTTCAAGAGAACGGGGTTGAAGGAGTCGTACTCGTCGTGATCTAAATCACCGGAGATCCTAGTGCCGAACGGACGTCACCTCCGCGTTCAACACACGTACAGCCCAGTGACGTCTCCCATGCCTTGATCCAGCAAGGAGAGAGGGAGAGGTTGGGGAAGACTCTGTCCAGCAGCAGCACAATGGCGTGGTGGTGGTGGAGGAGCGTGGCAATCCTGCAGGGCTTCTCCAAGCACCGCGAGAGAGGAGGAGTACTTGGGAGAGGGGGAGGGCTGCGCCAGAACTTGGGGTGCGGCTGCCCTCCCACCCCTCCACTATTTATAGGTGGGGGGGGGAGATGGGGCCGGCCCCCTTAGATCCCATCTAGGGTTGGGGGCGGCGGCCAAGGGGGGAGGAGTGCCTCCCAAGTCAAGTGGAGGCCCTCCCCCTTAGGGTTTCCACCTTCCCATGCGCATGGGCCTTGGGGGGGCTGGTGCCCCTGGCCCTTAAGGCTAGGGCGCCCCCCTACAGCCCATGCTACTGTATTGGACGTGGTGGAACAATTTCCGGACCTCCAGACCCCTCTGGAATCCTCCGGAACCTTCTGGAAGCTTCCCGGTACAATACCAGAAAAACCAGAACTTTTCCCGGAACCCGAACAACAACTTTCCATATATAAATCTTTACCTCCGAACCATTCCGGAACTCCTCGTGACGTCCGGGATCTCATCCGGGAGTCCGAACAACATTCGGTAACCACATACAAACTTCCTTTATAACCCTAGCATCATCGAACCTTAAGTGTGTAGACCCTACGGGTTCGGGAGACATGCAGACATGACCGAGACGTTCTCCGGTCAATAACCAACAGTGGGATCTGGATACCCATGTTGGCTCCCACATGTTCCATGATGATCTCATCGGATGAACCACGATGTCAAGGACTCAATCAATCCCGTATACAATTCCCTTTGTCTAACGGTATTGTACTTGCCCAAGATTCGATCGTCGGTATACCAATACCTTGTTCAATCTCGTTACCGGCAAGTCTCTTTACTCGTTCCGTAACACATCATCCCGGATCAACCCCTTGGTCACATTGTGCACATTATGATGATGTCCTACCGAGTGGGCCCAAAGATACCTCTCCGTTTACCGGAGTGACAAATCCCAGTCTCGATTCGTGCCAACCCAACAGACACTTTCGGAGATACCTGTAGTGCACCTTTATAGCCACCCAGTTACGTTGTGACGTTTGGTACACCGAAAGCATTCCTACGGTATCCGGGAGTTGCACAATCTCATGGTCTAAGGAAATGATACTTGACATTAGAAAAGCTTTAGCATACGAACTACACGATCTTTGTGCTAGGCTTAGGATTGGGTCTTGTTCATCACATCATTCTTCTAATGATGTGATCCCGTTATCAACGACATCCAATGTCCATGGTCAGGAAACCGTAACCATCTATTGACCAACGAGCTAGTCAACTAGAGGCTTACTAGGGACATGGTGTTGTCTATGTACCCACTCATGTATCTGAGTTTCCTATCAATACAATTATAGCATGGATAATAAACGATTATCATGAACAAGGAAATATAATAATAACTAATTTATTATTGCCTCTAGGGCATATTTCCAACACCATTAGAGGCAGGAAACGGTCCCATATAATCAAAGCCCCAAACATCAAATGGTTCACTAAGAAGAGAATGATTCATAGGCATTTCTTGACGTCTACTAATATTACCAATTCTTTGACATTCATCACAAGACATGACAAACTTACAAGCAACTTTAAAGAGAGTAGGCTAATAAAAACCGGATTGCAATACCTTATGTACAGTTCTTTCTCCAGCGTGGTGTCCACCATATGCCTCGGAGTGACACTTACGTAGGATCTGTTCCTGTTCATGCTCAGGTACACAACATCTAATAACACCATCTAGTCCTTCTTTATAAAGGTGTGGGTCATCCCAAAAGTAATGTCTTAAATGATAGAAGAACTTTTTCTTTTGCTGGTATGTGAAACTAGGTGGTATGAATTTAGCAACAATGTAATTAGCATAATCAGCATACCATGGAGCAGTACGAGAAGCATTTATGACAGCTAATTGTTCATCAGGAAAGCTATCATTAATAGGTAGTGGGTCATCAAGAACATTGTCTAACCTAGACAAGTTGTCTGCAACGGGGTTCTCAGCTCCCTTTCTATCAATAATATGCAAATCAAATTCTTGGAGCAAGAGAACCCATCTAATAAGTCTAGGTTTAGCATATTTCTTTTCCATAAGATATTTAATAGCAGCATGATCAGTGTGAATAGTTACTTTAGAATCAACAATATAAGGTCTGAACTTATCAGACGCAAATACAACTGCTAAGAATTCTTTTTCAGTAGTAGCATAATTTCTCTAGGCAGTGTCTAGAGTTTTACTAGCATATTGAATAACATTTAGTTTCTTATCAACTCTTTGTCCTAGAACAGCACCTACAGCATAATCGCAAGCATCACACATAATTTCAAAGGGTAAATTCCAATAAGGTGGCTGAACAATAGGTGCAGAAATCAAAGCTTTCTTAAGTATTTCAAATGCTTCTACACAATCATCATCGAAGACGAAAGGAATATCTTTTTGTAATAGATTACTCAGAGGCCTAGAAATTTCTAGAAAAGTCCTTAATGAACCTCCTATAAAAACCGGCATGACCAAGGAAACTTCTTATACCTTTAATGTCCTTGGGACATGGCATCTTTTCAATAGCATCAACCTTAGCTTTATCAACTTCAACACCTTTTTCAGAAATTTTATGCCCCAAGACTATGCCTGCATTAACCATAAAGTGGCACATCTCCCAATTCAAGATGAGACTAGTATCTTCACATCTCTGCAAAACTCAATCAAGGTTGCTTACGCAATCATCAATAGAGGATCCATAAACGGAGAAATCATCCATGAATACCTCACAAATCTTTTCACAAAAGTCAGAGAATATAGCCATCATACATCTTTGAAAGGTAGCAGGTGCATTACATAAACCAAAAGGCATACGTCTATAAGCAAAGGTACCGAAAGGGCAAGTAAAACTGGTCTTTTCTTGATCCTCCGCTGACACAGGTATTTGAGAGAAACCAGAGTAACCATCTAGAAAGCAGAAATGTGTATGTTTGGACAGTCTTTCTAGCATTTGATCAATAAAAGGTAAAGGGTAATGATACTTTTTAGTACCTTCATTTAATTTGCGGAAATCAATTACCATCCTATAACGTGTAATAATTCTTTGCGGGATCAATTCATCTTTATCATTAGGAATGACAGTAATACCTCCCTTCTTAGGGACACAATGGACGGGACTTACCCACCGACTATCAGCAACGGGATAAATTATACCTGCCTCAAGGAGCTTTAGTATTTCCTTTCTTACCACTTCTTTCATCTTAGGATTTAACCATCGTTGGTGATCAATGACTGGTTTGGCGCCTTCCTCCAATTTTATTTTGTGTTGACATAAAGTGTGACTAATGCCCTTAAGATCATCAAGAGTATATCCAATAGCAGCACGATGCTTCTTAAGAGTTTCCAATAATCTTTCCTCTTCCTGCTCTTAAAGGTTAGCACTAATAATAATAGGATATATCTTTTTTCCATCAAGATAAGCATATTTAAGAGTATCAAGTAATGGTTTAAGCTCAAACACGGGATCACCCTTGGGTGGTGGAGGATCCCCTAAGATTTCAACAGGCAAGTTGTGTTTCAAAATAGGTCCCTGTTTAAAGAATACTTCATCTATTTCCCTTCTTTCATTCATAAACATATTATTTTCATGGTCTATCAAATATTGTTCTAAAGGATCATTAGGAGGTACAACAATAGAAGCAAGACCAATAATTTCATCCTTACTAGGCAATTCTTTATCATGGGGTTGTCTATGAAACTTAGCAAAATTAAACTCATGAGACATATCTCCTAAGCCAATCGTAACAACATCCTTTTCGCAATCTATCTTAGCGTTAACAGTATTCCAGAAGGGTTTACCAAATATGATGGGACAAAAGTCATCTTGTGGGGAACCAAGAACAAGAAAATCAGCAGGATATTTAACTTTCCCACACAAGACTTCAACATCTCTAACAATCCCAATTGGTGAAATAGTATCTCTATTGGCAAGCTTAATTGTAACATCAATATCTTCTATCTCAGCAGGTGCAATGTCATGCATAATTTATTTATATAAAGAATGACGTATTGCACTAGCACTAGCACCCATATCATATAAGCCATGATAACAATGATCTCCTATTTTAACAGAAATAACAGGCATGCCTACAACAGGTCTATGTTTCTTAGCATCGGGTCTAGCGATTCTAGCAACTTTCTCACAAAAATAAATAACATGCCCATCAATATTATCAGCCAGGAGATCTTTAACCATAGCAATAATAGGTTCAAATTTAATTTGCTCAGGAGGTGTATATGTTCTAGTATTACTCTTACGAACCACAGTTGAGGCTTTAGCACGATCCTTTATCCTAACAGGGAAAGGTGGTTTCTCAATATAAGTGGAAGGAACAATAGGATCATTATAAGTGATAGTATTTTCTTCAACTGTAATAGGTGCAACTACTTTTACTTTAGTGGGAGGATTATATTTATACCACTTCTCCTTAGGGAGATCAGCGTGAGTAGCAAATGATTCACAGAAAGAAGCTACTATCTCAGAGGCAAGTCCATATTTAGTGCTAAATCCACGAAAAGCATTGGTATCCATAAAAGATTTAACACAATCAAACTTAGGTGTCATACCTGACTCCTTACCATCGTCGGAATCCCAATCTTCAGAGTTTCGTTTAATTCTTTCCAATAAATCTCATTTGAATTGAATAGTCTTCATCATAAAAGACCCAGCACAAGAAGTATCAAGCATGGAGCAATAGTTGAGAGAAAGCCGAGCATAAACGTTTTGAATAATCATTTCTCTTGAGAGCTCATGATTGGGCATGAATGTAACATTGACTTAAGCCTCCCCCAAGCTTGAGCGATACTTTCTCCTTCTCGAGGCCAAAAATTATATATATAATTACGATCACGATGAACATGATGCATAGGATAAAACTTCTGGTGAAATTCCAATTTTAATCGTTTATAGTCCTAGGATGCCATATCATCACATAGCCTATACCATGTAAATGTGTCTCCCTTCAAAGATAAAGGGGAAACTTTCTTCTTAATAACATCATCGGGCATACCTGCAAGCTTAAATAATCCACAAACTTCATCCACATAGATAAGGTGTAAATCGGGATGCAATGTTCCATCTCCTGCAAAGGGATTAGCTTGCAGTTTCTCTACCATACCTGAAGGGATTTCAAAGTAAACATTTTTAGTAGGTTTAGTAGGTTGAGGAGCAACTCTTTGCTCTACTAGTCGGGGTGAAGATACCCCGAACAAGCCCCTCAAAGGATTATGTTCCATAGTAACAAGTGATAGTAAATTTCAGCACACTATATAAATGTTTCCTTACCAAGTTCCACTTACCAAAGGCGCTTCACTCCCCGGCAACGGTGCCAGAAAAGAGTCTTGATGACCCACAAGTTTAGGGGATCTATCGTAGTCCTTTCGATAAGTAAGAGTGTCAAACCTAACAAGGAGCAGAAGGAAATGACAAGCGGTTTTCAGTAAGGTATTCTCTGCAAGCACTGAAATTGTAGGTAACAGATAGTTTTGTGATAAGATAATTTGTAACGGGTAACAAGAAATGAAAGTAAATAAGGTGCAGCAAGGCGGCCCAATCCTTTTTGCAGCAAAGGACAAGCCTGGACAAGTTCTTATAATGAGAAAAGTGCTCCCGAGGACACATGGGAATTATCGTCAAGCTAGTTCTAATCACGCTCATATGATTCGCGTTCGTTACTTTGATAATTTGATATGTGGGTGGACCGGTGCTTGGGTACTGCCCTTTCTTGGACAAGCATCCCACTTATGATTAACCCCTATTGCAAGCATCCGCAACTACAAAAGAAGCATTAAGGTAAACCTAACCATAGCATGAAACATGTGGATCCAAATCAGCCCCTTACGAAGCAACTTATGAACTAGGGTTTAAGCTTCTGTCACTCTAGCAACCCATCATCTACTTATTACTTCCCAATGACTTCCTCTAGGCCCAAATAATGGTGAAGTGTCATGTAGTCGACGTTCACATAAAACCACTAGAGGAGAGACAACATACATCTCATCAAAATATCGAATGAATACCATATTCACATGACTACTAATAGCAAGACTTCACCCATGTCCTTGGGAACAAATGTAATTACTCACAAAGCATATTCATGTTCATAATCAGAGGGGTATTAATATGCATTAAGGATCTGAACATATGATCTTCACCAAATAAACCAACTAGCATCAACTACAAGGAGTAATCAACACTACTAGCAACCCACAGGTACCAATCTGAGGTTTTGATACAAAGATTGGATACAAGAGATGAACAAGGGTTTGAGAGGTGATGGTGCTGGTGAAGATGTTGATGGGGATTGACCCCTCCCAATGAGAGGATCGTTGGTGATGACGATGGTGATGATTTCCCCCTCCCGGAGGGAAGTTTCTCCGGCAGAACAGCTCCACCGGAGCCCTAGATTGGTTCCGCCAAAGTTCCACCTCGTGGCGGCGGAGTTTCGTCCCGTAAGCTTGCTTATGATTTTTTTCCAGGGTAAAAGACTTCATATAGCAGAAGATGGGCACCGGAGGGCTACCAGGTGGCCCATGAGGCAGGGGGAGAGCCCAGGGGGTAGGGCGCGCCCCCACCCTCGTGGGTGGTGGGTGGGCCCCCTCGGGTATTTCTTTCACTGGATATTTTTTTATTAATTCCCAAAATGACTTTCGTGGAGTTTTAGCACTTTTGGAGCTGTGCAGAATAGGTCTCCAATATTTGCTCCTTTTCCAGCCCAGAATCCCAGCTGCCGGCATTCTCCCTCTTTATGTAAACCTTGTAAAATAAGAGAGAATAGCCATAAGTATTGTGACATAACATGTAATAACATCCCATAATGCAATAGATATCAATATAAAAGCATGATGCAAAATGGACGTATCACTTGGCGGCGGCTCCGTATCGTAAAACGCGATGATTCCTTCTCTCTGTTTTTTTTCTCCCCGAACGTGAATATATGGAGTTGGAGTAGAGGTCGGTGGAGCACCAGGGGGCCTACGAGGCAGGGGCGTGCCCAAGAGGGTAGGGGCGCTCCCACCCTCGTGGACAGGGTGTGGCCCCCCTGGTCTTGGTTCTTTTGCCAATATTTTTTAATAATTCCAAAAAAGACTTCCGTGGAGTTTCAGGTCATTCCGAGAACTTTTATTTCTGCACAAAAATAACACCATGGTAGTTCTTCTGAAAACAATGTCAGTCCGGGTTAGTTCCATTCAAATCATGCAAGTTAGAGTCCAAAACAAGGGCAAAAGTGTTTGGAAAAGTGGATACGACGGAGACGTATCAACTCCCCCAAGCTTAAACCTTTGCTTGTCCTCAAGCAATTCAGTTGACAAACTGAAAGTGATAAAGAAAAACTTTTACAAACTCTGTTTGCTCTTGTTGTTGCAAATATGTAAAGCCAGCATTCAAGTTTTCAGCAAAGATTATGAACTAACCGTATTCACAATAACATTTAGGTCTCATGTTTACTCATATCAATGGCGTAATCAACTAGCGAGCAATAATAATAAATCTCGGATGACAACACTTTCTCAAAACAATCGTAATATGATATAACAAGATGGTATCTCGCTAGCCCTTTTTGAGACCGCAAAACATAAATGCAGAGCACCCTTGAAGATCAAGGACTGACTAGACATTGTAATTCATGGTAAAAGAGATCCAGTCATAGTCATAGTCAATATAAATTAATAGTAATGGACAAATGACAGTGGTGCTCTCCAACTGGTGCTTTTTAATAAGAGGATGATGACTCAACATAAAAGTAAATAGATAGGCCCTTCGCAGAGGGAAGCAAGGATTTGTAGAGGTGCCAGAGCTCGATTTTGAAACAGAGATAAATAATATTTTGAGCGGTATACTTTCATTGTCAACATAACAACCAGGAGATCTCGATATCTTCCATGCTACACACATTATTGGCGGTTCCCAAATAGAATGGTAAAGTTTATACTCCCCCTCCACCAACAATCATCAATCCATGGCTTGCCCGAAACAACGGGTGCCTCCAACTAACAACAATCCTGGGGGAGTTTTGTTTGCAATTATTTTGATTTGAGCATGGGACTGCGCATCCCGGTAACCGGCCGTTTTCTCGTGAGTGAGGAGTGGAGTCCACTCCTCTTGAGAATAACCCACCTAGCATGGAAGATATAGACAGCCCTAGTTGATACATGAGCTGTTCGAGCATACAAAACAGAATTTCATTTGAAGGTTTAGAGTTTGGCACATACAAGTTTACTTGTGGGTTTATGGAAGTGGATGCACAAGCAGTATTCCCGCTTAGTACAAGTGAAGGCTAGAAAGAGACTGGGAAGCGACCAACTAGAGAGCGACAACAGTCATGAACATGCATTAAAATTAATCAACACTAAGTGCAAGCATGAGTAGGATATAATCCACCATGAACATAAATATCGTGGAGGCTATGTTGATTTTGTTTCAACTACATGCGTGAACATGTGCCAAGTCAAGTCACTTGAATCATTCAAAGGAGGATACCGCCCTATCATACCACATCACAACCATTTTAATAGCATGTTGGCACGCAAGGTAAACCATTATAAACTCCTAGGTAGTTAAGCATGGCGTAAGCAACTATAATCTCCAATTGTCATTCTAAACATGTTTATTCATAATAGGCTGAATCAGGAATGATGAACTAATCATATTTACAAAAACAAGATAGGTTGAGTTCATACCAGCTTCTCTCATCTCAATTAGTCCATCATATATCATCATTATTGCTTTTCACTTGCACGACCGAACGGTGTGGATAATAATAATAGTGCACGTGCATTGGACTAAGCTGGAATCTGCAAGCATTCAATTCAAGGGAGAAGACAAGGTAATATGGGCTCTTGGTTAAATCAACAATAATGCATATGAGAGCCACTCAACATTTTCATCGTGGTCTTCTCCTCTCGCCCCCAAAGGAAAGAAAAGAAGTAAAACTATTTACATGGGAAAGCTCCCAACAAGCAAAAGAAGAATGAGAAATCTTTTTGGGTTTCCTTTTAATTACTACTACAAGCATGGAAAGTAAACTAACTAATTTTTTGTTTGTTTTCTTAAGGTTTTCAAACACACGAAGAAGGCTTAGAAAAGAAAATAAACTAGCATGGATAGTACAATGAAAAAGTATGAGCACCAACAACTAGAATGAGTGTGTGAACATGAATGTAATGTCGGTGAGAAATACGTACTCCCCCAAGCTTAGGCTTTTGGCCTAAGTTGGTCTACGCCCTTGGATCGAGGCTACTCTCTCCGGTGTACTGAGGAGTATCGTCTAAGTGCCACTGGCAAGCGATATCCTCCGGATCCCATTGATAAAAGGACTGTCGATAAGGGTCAAGTGGTGGTTCAGGCTCAGGCTCTGGAGCTGGCGTCTGGCTCCGGTATGCATAAACGGCCTCCCGCAAGATGAGGTACGTGCCTGAAGATATGTCAAACAAAGAGGGTGCAGGCAAGATGATAGTCGCACTATGAGTTTTATTAAATCTCAAATCATACTTAAGCATCATCTCATTATTTTTAACAATAAACTCATGTGCTACCATACTCTTATAATCTATAAAAATAGAGGGCATCAACTTTTCCTCTTTCTCATAATGCCTAATAGGTATCCTAAAGTGTTTAGCAAGGCGTGAAGCAAAGAGGCCTCCAAAGATGGGGCCCTTTGTACGGTTCAGACTTAACCGTTTAGAAATAATAGCGCCTAAACTAAAAGTGTTATCGCGAAATAAAGCATGGCACAAAATAACAATATCAGGGGCACTAAGGTTTCCACAGTTCCCGTGACCAATTAAGCATCTACTTGCAAATATTGCAAAGTAACGTAGAATAGGAAAGTGTATGCTAGTAATTCTTGCATCGGAAACCTTCCTCGTTTCCCCTACAACAATCATATCAATAAATCCATCCACATCATTACGATGTGATTCCTCTATGCTACCCGCAAAGGGTATCTTGTAGACCCCACAAAAATCATCTAGTGACATCTCCTTAACCTCATCATATAAATGAAACTCCACTGAAGGTGGTGATTTCCTAGCATTGAAGTAAAAAATTTGCACGAAAGTATTAGTGAGTAAGAGATACTGATCGAGCTCGTCGTGAAGGAAGTCGGCGAAGCCTGCATTATCAGCCAAAGAATAAAAATCATCATGAATCCCGGCTGCTCTCAAGAACTCATCACAAGGCCATTCACACGGCCGAACCTCCGCGACGCGAGGGAGATTATAGTTGGGCTTTTTATTCTCCTTATTTTGTTTATCCTTCGAACTTTGGCTCTAAGAGCCCCTCAAAAATCTCTTCATCATTTTCTGAAAATTTCTGAAATTTTTAGTAACTCAAAATAAAAGTGAACCAAACTCAACAAACTTGATAGCAACTACTCCCACAAGTGCCTAGAGATTATATCATGCATTAGAACTACTTGGGACCAAATAAATTTAACATGCAAGCTCAAGAACAGGGTCACCTAGGCAGCAAAAATTTGCAATGAATAAAGCACTAGAACAAAAACTAATTGGACCATTGGAGGAGTCACATACCAAAGAACAATCTCCCAAAGCAGTTTTGTGAGTGGAGCTTTGAGCAAGGAGATCGAAAATGGCAGCAAGATGAGCTAGAACTCGTGCTTGAGCTAGTTGGTGAATTTTTTTGGGAGGAAGAAGAAGTGTGTGGGTGCAGGAATGAGTGGAGGGGGGCTACCAGCGGCACACGAGGCAGGGGGCGCGCCCTGGACCCTCGTGGCCAGGTGCTGGCTCCCTCTGATGTGTTCTGAGTGCCAGATATTCCCAAATATTGTAGAAAAAATCATATTTCATTTTCAGGGCATTTGGAGAACTTTTATTTTTGGGGTATTTTTTTATTGCAAGGATAATTCAGAAAACAGACAGAAAATACTATGTTTGCTTTATTTAGTATAAATAATAGAAAGTAAAAGGAGGGTACAGAAGGTTGTGCTTTCTAACTTCATCCATCTCATGCTCATCAAAAGGAATCCACTAACAAGGTTGATCAAGTCTTGTTAACAAACTCATTCCGAATCGCATGAAACCTGGAGAAATTTCGAATAACACTAGGTTACCTCAACGGGAATATGTACATCCCCAATAATAAGAATATCATAATTCTTCTTGACATAGGAAGAGGAAATTCAAAACCTCCAATAATAATTGATGGAATTTTTCCAATAGAATTGATACTGTGAACTAGAGATTGTTTCCTCGGAAAGTGTACCGTATGCTCATTACCATTAACATGAAAAGTGACATTGCCTTTGTTGCAATCAATAACGGCCCCTACAGTATTCAAAAAGGGTCTACCTAGGATAATCGACATACTATCGTCCTCGGGAATATCAAGAATAACAAAGCCCGTTAAGATAGTGACGTTTGCAACCACAACAGGCACATCCTCACAAATACCGACAGGTGTAGCGGTCGATTTACTGGCCATTTGGAAAGATATTTCAGTAGGTGTCAACTTATTCAATTCAAGTCTACAATATAAACAGAGAGGCATAACACTAACACTGGCTCCAAGATCACATAAAGCAGTTTTAACATAGTTTCTTTTAATGGAGCATGGTATAGTTGGTACTCCTGGATCTCCAAGTTTCTTAGATATTCCACCCTTAAAAGTATAATTAGCAAGCATGGTGGAAATTTCAGCTTCCGGTATCTTTCTTTTATTTGTAACAATATCTTTCATGTACTTAGCATAAGGATTCATTTTAAGCATATATCAGTCAAACACATACGCAAAAAGATAGGTCTAATCATTTCAGCAAAGCGCTCAAAATCCTCATCATCCTTTTCTTGGATGGTTTAGGAGGAAAAGGCATGGGTTTCTAAACCCATGGTTCTCTTTCTTTACCATGCTTCCTAGCAACAAAGTCTCTCTTATCATAACGTCGATTCTTTGATTGTGGGTTATCAAGATCAAAAGCATGTTCAACCTCTACATCATTGTTATTGCTAGGTTGAGCATCAACATGAACATTATCATTAACATTATCACTAGGTTCATGTTCATCACCAAATTGTGTTTCAGCATCAGAAATAGAAATATCATTGGGATTCTCAGGTGTGTATACAACAGGTTCACTAGAAGCATGCAAAGTCCTATCATTTTTCTTTTTCTTCATTTTAGAAGGACTAGGTGCATCAACATTAGCTCTCTGAGAATCTTGCTCAATTCTCTTAGGGTGGCCCTCGGGATACAAAGGTTCCTAAGTCATTTTACCCCCTCTAGTCATAACTCTAACAACATTATCATTTTTCTTATTATTTAATTCATTGAGCAAATCATTTTGAGCTTTAAGCACTTGTTCTACTTGAGTGGTAATCATAGAAGCATGTTTACTAATGAGTTTAAGTTCACCTTTAACTCTAGACATATAATCACTCAAGTGTTCAATCATATAAGCATTATGTTTCAATTGTCTACCAACATAAGCATTGAAGTTTTCTTGTTTAGCCATAAAGTCATCAAACTCATCCAAGCACTGGTTAACAAACTTAGTAGACGGGATTTCAATTTTGTCATATCTATAGAGAGAATTTACCTTTACTACCTATGTAGGGTTATCAAGACCATGTATTTCGTCAATATGTGGTATATTAAGGCCATGTATTTCTTCAACAGGAGGTAAATTCTTAACATCTTTAGCTTTAATACCCTTTTCTTTCATAGATTTCTTTGCCTCTTGCATATCTTCAGGACTGAGAAATAGAACACCTCTTTTCTTCGGAGCTGACTTAGGAGTTGGTTCAGGAAGTGTCCAATTATTTTCATTAGTCAACATATTATTTAATAGCATTTTAGCTTGATCGACAGTTCTTTCCGTGAAAACACAACCAACACAACTATCCAGGTGGTCTCTGGAAGCATCGGTTAGTCCATTATAAAAGATATCAAGTATTTCATTTTTCTTGAGAGCATGATCAGGCAAAGCATTAAGTAATTGGAGAAGCCTCCCCCAAGCTTGTGGGAGACTCTCTTCTTCAATTTGCACAAAATTATATATTTCCCTTAAAGCAGCTTGTTTCTTACGAGCGGGGAAATATTTAGCAGAGAAGTAATAAACCATATCCCGGGGACTACGCACACAACCAGGATCAAGAGAATTAAACCATGTTTTAGCATCACCCTTTAATGAGAACGGAAATAACTTAAGGATATAGTAGTAGCGAGTTTTCTCATCATTAGTGAATAGGCTAGCTATATCATTTAACTTAGTAAGATGTGCCACAACAGTTTCAGATTCATAGCCATAAAAGGATCAGATTCAACCAAAGTAATTATCTTAGGATCGACAGAGAAATCATAATCCTTATCAGTAACACAGATAGGTGAAGTAGCAAAAGCAGGGTCATATTTCATTCTAGCATTCAGAGTCTTTTCTTTAAGCTTAGCTAATAATTTCTTAAGATCAGATCTATCATTGCAAGCAAGAAAATCTGTAGCAGTTTCTTCATCCATAACATAACCCTCAGGCACAACAGGCAATTCATATCTAGGGGGAGAACCTTCATCATCACTTTCATCAATATTACCAGTTTCAATAATTTCATTCTTTCTAGCCCTAGCAAGTTGTTCATCAAGAAATTTACCTAATGGCACAGTAGTATCAAGCATCGAAGTAGTTTCATCATAAGCATCACGCATAGCAGAAGTGGCATCATCAATAACATGCGACATATCAGAATTGATAGCAGAAGCAGGTTTAGGCATCGCAAGCTTACTGAAAACAGAAGGAGAATCAAGTGCAGAGCTAGATGGCAGTTCCTTACCTCCCCCCATAGTTGAGGGAAACATCTTAGTTCTTTCGTCTTTCAAGTTCCTCATAGTGATCAGCAGATATAAATCCCAAGTGACTCAAAGAATAGAGCTATGCTCCCCGGCAACGACGCCAGAAAATAGTCGTGATAACCCACAAGTATAGGGGATCGCAACAATTTTCGAGGGTAGAGTATTCAACCCAAATTTATTGATTCGACACAAGGGGAGCCAAAGAATATTCTCAAGTATTAACAGTTGTGTTGTCAATTCAACCACACCTGGATAACTTAATATCTGCAACAAAGTATTTAGTAGCAAAGTAGTATGGAAGTAATGGTAACAGTAACAGTTTTGTAGTAATTGTAACAGTGGCAACGGTAAAGTAACTAAGCAAAGATCAATATGTGAAAAGCTCGTAGGCATTGGATCAGTGATGGATAATTATGTCGGATGCGATTCCTCATGCAACAGTTATAACATAGGGTGACACAGAACTAGCTCCAGTTCATCAATGTAATGTAGGCATGTATTCTGAATATAGTAATACGTGCTTATGGAAAAGAACTTGCATGACATCTTTTGTCCTACCCTCCCGTGGCAGTGGGGTCCTATTCGAAACTAAGGGATATTAAGGCCTCCTTTTAATAGAGTACCGTACCAAAGCATTAACACTTAGTGAATACATGAACTCCTCAAACTACGGTCATCACCGGTAAGTATACCGATTATTGTCACTTCGGGGTTAATGGATCATAACACATAATAGGTGACTATAGACTTGCAAGATAGGATCAAGAAATCACATATATTCATGAAAACATAATAGGTTCAGATCTGAAATCATGGCACTCGGGCCCTAGTGACAAGCATTAAGCATAGCAAAGTCATAGCAACATCAATCTTAGAACATAGTGGATACTAGGGATCAAAACCTAACAAAACTAACTCGATTACATGATAAATCTCATCCAACCCATCACCGTCCAGCAAGCCTATGATGGAATTACTCATGCACGATGGTGAGCATCATGAAATTGGTGATGGAGGATGGTTGATGATGACGAAGGTGACAGATCCCCCTCTTCGAAGCCCCGAACGGACTCCAGATCAGCCCTCCCGAGAGAGTTTAGGGCTTGGCGGCGGCTCCGTATCGTAAAACGCGATGAATCCTTCTCTCTGATTTTTTTCCTCCCTGAACGTAAATATATGGAGTTGGAGTTGAGGTCGGTGGAGCACCAGGGGGCCCACGAGGCAGGGGTGCGCCCAGAGGGGTAGGGCGCGCCCCCACCCTTGTGGACAGGGTGTAGGCCCCCTGGTTTTGGTTCTTTCGCCAATATTTTTTATTAATTCCGAAAATGACTTCCGTGGAGTTTCAAGTCATTCCGAGAACTTTTATTTCTACACAAAAATAACACCATGGCTGTTCTGCTGAAAACAGCGTCAGCCCGAGTTAGTTCCGTTCAAATCATGCAAGTTAGAGTCCAAACCAAGGGCAAAAGTGTTTGGAAAAGTAGATACGACGGAGACGTATCAGCCCTCGTGATAGAAGGCAAGCAACAACAGATTGACAATCGCAAGAGGAAGTATGGATAGGGGAGGGATACCTCTGGAGCTCAACAGAAGCCCCGCTATTCCCCGTATTCGGGAGGACATGCTCACAACCATGGAGGACATATGCACACCAGAGCAAGTTCACACAACCACAGTGGCCCCAAGAATGGCAATGGGAATGGAGGAAGCAACAGTCAGAACCATTCCAACACCTCAACACCAGCCAAGAGGGATCTGATCCACATTACTTGTTTCAAGTGCCAGAAGGCCGGACATTATGCTAATGATTGTCCTAAAGCCAATAATGGAAATGGCAATGGAGGTTCTGCCAAGAAGCCCAACCCCTTCACCAAAGGTCAGGTGAACCACGTCAGTGTGGAGGAGATTGAGGATCAACCCAACACAGTTGTTGGTAAGTTTTGATTAATGCATTTACCGCACTTGTTCTTTTCGATACTGGTGCATCGCATTCATTCATATCAAGGGGATTTGTGGATAAGTATAAATTGCCAACAATAGCCCTTAAGTCACCTATGTTAGTAAGTTCCCTAGGTGCAGAGTATATGGCTAGTAGGGGAAGCTATTAGTTGCTAGTAACCATAGGTAGACATGTTTTCCCCACCGACCTGATTGTTCTGGAGTCACAAGGATTGGATGTGATACTAGGCATGGATTGGCTATCCAAGTGATACATCTCCGTCGTATCTATAATTTTTGATTGTTCCATGCCAATATTATACAACTTTCATATAGTTTTGGCAACTTTTTATACTATTTTTGGGACGAACATATTGATCCAGTGCCCAGTGCATGTTCCTGTTTGTTGCATGTTTTTTGTTTCGCAGAAAATCCATATCAAACGGAGTCCAAATGGGATAAAAATAGACGGAGATTATTTTTGGAATATATGTGAATTTTGGGAAGAAGAATCAACGCGAGACGATGCTCGAGGGGCCCATGAGGCAGGGGCGCGCCCTAGGGGGTGGGTGCACCCGTTTTTCCCTTCTTTCACCGCAAGAAAGCTAATATCCAGAAACAAATCGTGTTCAAGTTTCAATCTAATCGGAGTTACGGATCTCTGGGAATATAAGAAACGGTGAAAGGGCAGAATCTGGGAACACAGAAATAGAGAGAGACAGAGAGACAGATCTAATCTCGAAGGGGCTCTCACCCCTCCCATGCCATGGAAGCCAAGGACCAGAGGGGAAACCCTTCTCCCATCTATGGAGAAGGTCAAGGAAGAAGAAGAAGAAGTGGGGCTTGAGGGAGTCCTGGATTAGGGGGTATCCGGACAGTCAGACTATATACATCGTCCGGACTATTGAAGCGTGACGATACAAGACTCAAGACTCCATCCCGTGTCCGGATGGGACTCTCCTTTGCGTGAAAGACAAGCTTGGCGATCCGGATATTGTGTTTCCTTCCTTGTAACTGACTCCATGTAAACCCTAGCCCTCTCTGGTGTCTATGTAAACCGGAGAGGTTGGTCCTTAGAAGGCCGATCACAATTACAATCATAATCATCATAGGCTAGCTCCTAGGGTTTAGCCGATCTCGTGGTAGATCTACTCTTGTACTACTCATATCGTCAATATTAATCAAGCAGGAAGTAGGGTTTTACCTCCATCGAGAGGGCCCGAACCTGGGTAAACATTGTGTCCCTTGCTTCCTGTTACCATCAGCCTAGACGCACAGATCGGGACCCCCTACCCGAGATCCGCCGGTTTTTACACTGACATTGGTGCTTTCATTGAGAGTTCCTCTGTGTCGTTGCTGCAAGGCTTGATGGCTCGTCTCATTGTCAAGGACAACATTACCTCTGGGGGAGCGCTGGCTGTAGGCCAAACTCTCTGACTTGGCGGCTTCATCATGGCTGCCCCATTGGCTGTCGCCCCGACGATGGCCTCTCGGGTCATCACGCATAACCTTCGCATCAATTCGGAACTTGCCGAACAGATGGATTCGATGGAGCTCTCCTCCCTTAATGAGCTCTTGGATCGCATCGCCGCTTTGGGAGTCGCTACGGACTATGAACAGATCGGGCTTAAACCCGACCAAAGGGACATTAAATCCCCGCCGGCCACCCATGAGATAGAGGTAGTGGAGGAACCGCACACGGATTACCCCTCAATTTTGAGGACGAATTATGTCCGGATCACCGATCTCCCTGAGCCAGACACCTGCCCAAGGGAAGACATGACCCGGATCCCGGACTTAGAATTGGGCATTGGGCCGGAGAAATTGGGCAGCACCCCGGATCCCGAGCTGTCAGGCTCGGAAGCTCCCATGCCCTTGGGTACTAGATCGGATCAGAATCCGGATTCAGATGTTTCCACCCACATAGACTTAAACCGTCTCTCCCATATCAGGCAAGAGCCCCAGGAGACAGTACATCATTACTAGGCCATATTCCGCCTTGTGCTAAACAAGGTCAAGGACTGCTGTGAGGAGGACGTAGTCTCACTTTTCTGCAAAAACTGCACGAACAAAGGAATCCTTAATGCTATAAGTCACCGTGACATAGTACACTTTGCGGACTTGGCAACCATAGTATAGAAGTACTGTGCGATGGAAAGCGCCTGGAAAACCCAAACAGAATTTTGGGATAGTCCGACTCTCACCAAAACCTTTGTCCGAACTAAACGGGCGAACTCTCATAAGCTGGCCGATCCAATCCCCAAGAAACCAAAGCCCACCCCAGGGCGGGGAACCGTATTGGAAGAATGGCTCAATGGGCCATGTAAGCTCCATAGTACTCCAGACACAACACCAACTCATAGCCTTAGGGCATGTTGGATACTCCGGCAGGTTGCAAAAAGTGGTGAGGATCTTCTTGCAAGCCATAAAGTAGAACAACATCCCGCCAACGAACACAATACGGTACTAACAGTCTTCGAGACTTTTGCCTCAAACAATAGGCGCAAGTGAGCTCATCGAAGCTCCGCTGAAATTTGCCATGTGGCAAAAATAAACCCCTGGAATGACACTGCTATAACTTTCAATGCTAGTGACAAACCTCGATTCCAGACTGTCCAGGCACCAGCCGCTCTGGTCCTTAGCCCAATCGTGGATGGCTTTCGGCTCACTAAAGTACTCATGGACGGCGAAAGCGGATTAAATTTGATCTATGAAGAAACACTCAACAAGACGGAAATTGATAAAAGCCGCATTGAACAAAGCGGCACAACCTTCAGGGGAATTATTCCTAGTCGGGAAGCGCGGTGTGCGGGAAAAATCACACTCGATGTGGTATTCGGCACCCCGGAGAATTGTAGGTCCGAAGAAATCACATTCCAAGTGGCTCCTTTTAGCAGTGGATACCACGCCCTTCTAGGGCGGGACGCGTTTACAAGCTTTCAAGCTATACCCCATTATGGGTACATGAAGCTTAAAATGCCCGAACCCAATGGAATCATCACTCTAGCCAGTGATGCGGACGTCGCACTTCGCGCCGAAAACAAAACCGCAGCACTAGCCCTGAAAGCATTATCCTAAGCCCTAGCAGCCAAAGAATTAACAACACTACGGGCCACCATGGACAGGGACGACATGATACTCGACAAGCGACCCAAGTCCACCTCATTTAAACCCGCGGACGAGATAGTCAAATTCCAAGTCCATCCAATGGACCCCACGAAGACAGCTTCCATCGGGACACAGTTGAGCCCCGCGATGGACGCCACACTGCGAGACTTCTTACGCGAGAATTGGGACATTTTCGCCTGGCACCCATCGGACATGCCGGGCATCCCACGCAGACTGGCCGAATGCAGCCTCAATATACTAAAAGGGTACAAACCTGTCAAGCAGACTCTAAGGCGGTTCTCAGAGCCCAAACGGCAAGCCATGGGGGAAGAGCTAGCCAAGCTACTCAAGGCCGGATTCATCAGAGATATCAAGAATCCGGATTGGCTGGCAAATCTGGTAATGGTACCAAAGAAGGACAAATCCTAGCGCCTATGTGTCGACTTCAAAGACCTCAACAAGGCTTGCCCCAAGGATCCCTTCCCCCTCCCTCGCATCGATCAAATCATCGATGCCACAGCTGGACACGACTCGCTGTGTTTTCTCGACGCATACTCCGGATACCATCAAATAAAGATGGCAGAGTCTGACCAAGCTGCAACAGCTTTCATAACGCCATATGGCCCTTTTTGCTTCAACACTATGCCTTTCGGGCTTAAGAATGCTGGCGCAACCTATCAACATATGATCCAAACATGCCTGGAAAAACAAATCGGCAAAACAGTGGAGCCATATGTGGACGATGTGGTCATAAAAACAAGACACGTCGAAACCCTAATAGATGACTTGAGGCTTATATTCGATAACCTCCGGACATACGACATCAAGTTGAATCCAGAAAATGCGTTTTTGGCGTCCCCTTGGGGAAACTGCCGGGCTTCATTATTTCCAATAGAGGAATTGAAGCGAATCCAGCAAAAATCCGAGCTCTGTCGCAGTTGGCTATACCAACAGACCTCAAGCACATCCAGAAACTAGCTGGATGCATGGCCGCTTTGAGCCGCTTTATCTCCAGGTTAGGGGAAAAGGCATTACCTCTTTACCGCCTCCTTCTGTGCACCGAACACTTCATGTGGACGGATGCAGCCGCGGCCGGACTCGATGAAATAAAGACCTTAATGGCCAGTAATCTAGTCCTAACAACACCAAATATTGGCGAGCCTATGCTACTGTACATAGCTGCAACACATCAAGTTGTAAGCGCAGTGCTCGTCGTTGAACCAGAGGTTGACGGATACAAATTCCCGCTCCAAAAGCCGGTTTATTACATATCCACGGTCCTCATCCCATGCAAATCCCGATACCCACACTATCAAAAAATAGCATACGTGGTCTTCATGGCATCCCGGAAGCTGCGACACTACTTTCAAGAGTGTTCGATCACGGTGGCCTCCGAAGTACCACTCAATGACATAATAAATAACCGCGACGCTATGGGACGGATTGCTAAATGGGCTATCGAGCTCCTTCCGTTCGACATAATATACAAACCACGATGGGCCATCAAGTCGCAAGTACTGGCTGACTTTGTCGCCCAATGGAGAGAAGCCGAACTCCCTAAAGAGTACGACGCGTACTCCAACTGGATCATGCACTTCGACGGCTCTAAAATGCTAGCCGGATTGGGAGCAGGTGTAGTCCTGACGTCTCCCACCGGAGAGACGGTCCAGTATGTCCTCCAAATATTATACACAGACTCCAACAATGCAGCTGAATATGACGCTCTGTTGCACGGTCTTCGGATGGCAGTCTCTATGGGCATCCAACGCCTAGAAGTGCGCGGGGATTCGAACCTCGCAATATCACAAATAAATGGGGACTTTGATGCCAAGGATCCGAGAATGGCGGCGTACCTAATGCCGTCCTCAAAATGTCAGATCGGTTCGAGGGGCTCGAATTCCACCATGTGGCTCGAGAAAACAATCAAGCGGCGGACGTCCTCGCCTGCATCGGCGCTAAACGCGACCCTGTCCCACCTAACATATTCCTGGAAAGGTTGTTCAAGCCATCCGTAGTATGGGAAGGGGAGTCCGGCAATACTAGCACAAATCCAAACACACCCCCAGATTCCGAACCATCAGACATAATCGGAGGCTCTGCCACCGAAATAACATCTTCGGCCCATGAAATCATGGTTGTAATCGCCTCGTGGATCAAGCCTTTCTTGGCCTACCTAAATAGGCAGGAGCTCCTCGAAGACCAAAATGAAGCACGCTGCATCGTCCGACGTTCTAAAGCTTACAAAGTCCATGAAGGGGAACTGTGTACGAAAAGCACGACCGGAGTGCTCCAAAGGTGCATCTCCGAAGAGGAAGGGCGGCAACTCTTGGCTGAAATCCATGCCGGACTGGGCGGGCACCACGCCGCGGCTCGAGCACTAGTCAGCAAGGCCTTCAGTACAGGCTTCTATTGGCCGACGGCCCGAGCAGACGCACAAAACCTTGTCCAACATTGCGTCGGTTGCCAGCTCTTCGCCAATCAGAGTCAGATGCCCCCTACCGCTCTCCAAACAATCTCCATAACTTGGTCCTTCGCGTTCTGGGGGCTGGATATGGTCGGACCTCTTAAAGGGGCAAGCCATAAGAAAAAAAATACTTATTGGTCATGGTGGACAATTCACCAAATGGATAGAAGCCAAACCAGTCAAAACGGCTGAATGCGGACCAGTAATAGACTTCATATCCGGGGTCGTACACCGATACGGAGTCCCCCACGGCATCATCACTGATAATGGCTCCAATTTCATAGCCGATGAAGTGAAAACTTGATGCGGCAAAATGGGCATTAAGCTCGACTACGCTTCCGTCTACCATCCCCAAACAAACGGCCAGGTCGAACGGGCAAACGGTCTCATCATGAGCGGCATCAAACCCTGGCTAGTGCGATCCTTGACAGAGTCAGACACGCACTGAGTCGAAGAGCTCGACTCCATACACTGGGGGCTGCGGACCACGCCGAATCGCACCACCGGATACACACCATTTTTATGGTGTACGGCGCGGAAGCAGTACTACTCTGCGACATAATACATGATTCGCCACGCGTATGCATGTACGAAGATAAGGAAGCCGAGTTAGATCGGCAGGATAACTTGGATGCCTTGGAGGAGGAGCACGACGTCGCAAAAGCCCGCTCCGCATTCTATCAGCAGCAGGCTCGACGATACCAAAGCAGAGAAGTGCGGGCCAAAACCTATAATATTGGCGAGCTCGTTCTATGCCTACCGGAGAAGAAGAAGGACAAGCTCAAACCCAAGTGGGAAGGCCCCTTCGTCATTGACAAAGTTCTCACCAGAGGAGCGTACCGCTTACGTAATGCATCCGATAACAGAGTCGAGCCGAACCCATGGAACGCGGCCAGACTCCAAAGATTCTACGCCTAACGCCGAACTCAGTGTTTGTCTCCTTACCCCTCCTTTTTAATTATGCTCCACCCCTTTTCCTTTCTCGACCTTTTTCTTCTCCACACAAAGTATTTAATACAGTGCGGACTCCCGGATCACTCCGGCCGCACTATGTGTGTAAGCAATACCTGGGGGCTTCCTATACGGAAGCTAAAAATAATTACTCAAATGGCTTTTTGCCCATCACATATGCGTTTATTTTTCATATGTGCCTTTTCTTCACCATTATATGCATCGATATGACTTAAGATGTGGCCAAGCTAGGTTGCCTGGCTCTTGTGTTTATGCCCTACGTTCCCGTTAATTCGGCTAGGGCATAAGGGGAGCACCTCTGCGATTGTTACTGCCGGTTCAGCCGGATGTGTACCTCAGACTGGGTGAAGTCGAAAGCTAGCTTCCTTAAGAGAATATTCGGTCGGTGAACAAAAGATGTATTCGTTTATTACAACATAAATTCCCAGAAGTCTTGTATCCCGCGCCATCGTTCGCAGTCTGGACATGTGCATTGTCGCATGCGTACCCAAGGAAAGGAACCCCTAATGGAACTATTCTCCCTGGAAGATGTTTCTTACTATCCATGTAATATAACATAACTAGTTGGGTACTTGTCTGTTCAAGCACTTATGACCCTACGCCTGGTTTCCACGCATACCCCGGTTTTGTATAACTGAGTGGGTATTCGGACACACCCCGGACTATAGGATCCGGGGGCTGAAGCAAAAAGGTCCGCCATGACAAATGATTTTAATCCGGCTAGGGACTAATTATGTCCATTGAATTACACAGTCACTTGGACTGACTATATTCCTCCTCTATACCATCCAACAGGCTATCTAGCTTACAATCCTGTTGAGAATACTTGGCGGCTAACGCTACCTGGTCATATACCAGACTCACGGGAATTTCTTGCCCATCGGGCCCCGCCGGTCCTACTTCGGCCATATGGTTCGGGTCCAGCTTGGTGTAGCGCGTCTTCACCATAGCCCACGCTTCTCTTGCACCTTGCCGGCACGCTGACATCTTCCACAATCGGAAGCGCCGCCGTGCTCCTTGAAGCATGTCCACAAGCTCCCCCATGCCATTCGGCAGTAAGCTTGAAGGCCACAAGGCCTGAGCAACACCCTGCATCACTTGCCGAGCTCGCTCGTGCAGTTGCGAGAGATCTTGCAGTAAATCACTTGCAGATGAGGGCATATCCTCCTCAGGGTGACCCGTTAACATTCCTGCAAGCAAAATTCTTTCAATATACTTCCTCGCCGAACTATACTACAGTTCATCTATGCACTTACCATAAATGCCGCGTCGAAGCCTTTTGTTCTCCTTCACGGAGTCCGCCAGCTGAGCACGGACGTCTTTTAACTCCACGTCCAGCTGGACTCTGGCATGTTGAAGATTGTTCTTCTCCTGCCTAACTTGCATAAGAATGCGCTCGCCAGCCTTTAGCTGCCTTTTGAGATGTGAGTCATCATCCCTTACGCCCTCCGGATTCAGCCCGGGATTGTCTGCAGAATTCTCTGTTAGACTTGTTATACCAACCATTTACTAACTGGTGCATCTTCGTACAATTGAGACAAATGTTACCAGATGAGGCCTTTTGGGATTCCTCTAACTTGGCAACCGTGTCCCTCAGCTGGGCCTTGCATTCCTCCAGCTCCCGAGCCAATTGTTCATTCTTACCTACAAGGACCTATGCATAAATTGATCCTTAAAACAGTTGTTCCAACCATTTCAAGTCTCAGGGGCTAGTGCTATACATGCTTATCAAAATTTCTTACCCGTATATCTTTGGTATACTGGTCCATCGCTCGGGCAAGCCCGCCTTGAGCAGCTCGGATATATGCGTCTCCCGAATTGAAGGCATTAAATGCCTCTTCAGAAAAGATGTTGTTCCGAAGCACAGCCCGTCGGTGCCGGTGATTCATGGCGCTCTCTACTTTGGAGTTCGTGGCCGAGAGCATATCCGCATCCTCTGTCGGAGAACTATGTGGCATCGGCCCCGTGTCCGCCTTCGCTCTCAAAGCCGGTTCTGGAATCCGGCTGGTGGAGGCGTGATTGGCGGGATCCCCGGATATAGTCCGGCTACTCCTCTTCCTGCCAGGACACAAAGGGCGCTGTTATACTTCAAATACCATAATCGCAGGACATGTTCTTGCCTTATCTCTGCAGCGGCGTGTCGACCCTTACCGCCTTCCTCTTGAGCCTGCCCGATCCGGACGCCCGTGGTCGACGAGTCCCTAGGGGCTCGGCCCCACGCTCCGACCGTCGTCTCTGCAAAAAACTCGACACTTCAAGGGTAAGGCATGACATCTGATGGGAGTCCTTTTCGGAAGATAGGGTTTTTCAGTTTGGCTTACACGCGACGTAGGAAGCAGTCCGGATAGTCGGCAATAATGGCCACTGATGCGCCATCACAGCTCGCTTGATGAAATATCCCGTTGACAAGCTCCACGGTAATATCTGGATATTCTTCGAGTCCTGGATCTAGGGCCCTTCCAGGGTCCTCTAGCTCCGGGGAGGGGCTGGAGATTCCTTCTACGGCCCTCCTCAGTTCCTGCTTGGAAATATCGAAGCAGATAATCTTAGCGAAGAACGCTGCGGTAAGTGAAGCAGGGAAAGGAATAACGACTTACCCAGTTTGGGGGGTTGTACATGGAGAATTCATCCCGCGGTTTAATGTGAAGGAATTCTTCCTCTTCTCCTTTGTATAAATCGGACAATATCCTTGCCAGAGCAGTGGCGGAGTCCGGACCCTTACGGCCACAGCGGGTGGCATCATCTTCCCCGTTGAAGTGCCACATGGGCTTCCCCTGATATTGAAGCGGTTGCACCCCCCGTATTATGCATATTGCCATAACCTCGACTATCGTCAGTCCGGACTTGGCCAGTAACTTTATCCTGCTCATCAGGAAGTGTATTCCCTGGTATCCTCCTCTTGGGAGCCTCGGGGGCGCCATCTTAGACGTGCCCTTGGTGAGGCGTCACTGAACTTGGGGAGACCTGTCCGGACTGGATCCGGAAGGGGAACGTCATCAATGTAAAACCACTCCGAAGGCCAGTTCTCTGGTGCCTTCTTGGGAGTGCCTGATAGGTATCCGGTCTCGGCAATTCGCCATACTTCGGCCCCGCCCACTTGACATAGGGATTCTCCCTGGCTGCGGGGGACAAGGCAGAACAACTTCTTCCATAACCAGAAGTGAGGCTCGCAGCCTAAAAATAGCTCGCAAAGGGAAACGTACCCTGCTATGTGTAGTACGGAGGCAGGGGTAAGGTTGTGCAACTGGATACCGTAGAACTCCATGAGCCCGTGAAGGAACGAGTGGATGGGAAACCCGCCGCCCCTTAGCAGATGCGGGATGAGGCATATTCGCTCCTCTAGAGATGGATTAGGAGATCCCTCCGCTTGTTCCCCTCCGTTATAAGTGGTATTTCGGCTCGGACAGGGACCATGAATGCCGGTGGGATAAACCCTTGGGTTTGTAACTCTATCAAACGGCTATGAGGAACTGAACACTCTTCCCAATCCCCCGGATTAGAGTGAGGAGAGCGAGCAGAAGAGCTGCGACGACCGTCCATGTTGGAATGGTTTTTTCCAGAGCGCTCTATTGGATGCATGCTCAAGGGGGAGAGTGAGGTTTGGATCTGAGAATCCCCGTCTCTTCAAATAGGCATTCAGCCCGAAGGATTGAGGGTGGCAAATGCAAAAATGCCTCGGCCCCTCGCATTCGCTCGACACGTCGAGATGGTCATTATTGAGGCACTGAAGCCGAGGAGTACAATGTTGATGGGAAGCCGGACACTATTCTTCGTACCAGGTACTTTGGAGTATTCCGATATGGAACCCGCCCTGCAATGCCGAAGACAAGACTGCGCGCCGGACTCATCGTCATTGAAGCCTGGTTCAGGGGCTACTGAAGGAGTCCTGGATTAGGGGGTATCCGGACAGCCGGACTATATACATCGTCCGGACTATTGAAGCGTGACGATACAAGACTCAAGACTCCGTCCCGTGTCCGGATGGGACTCTCCTTTGCATGGAAGACAAGCTTGGCGATCCGGATATTGTGTTTCCTTCCTTGTAACCGACTCCATGTAAACCCTAGCCCTCTCCGGTGTCTATATAGACCGGAGAGGTTGGTCCTTAGAAGGACAATTACAATCATAATCATCATAGGCTAGCTCCAAGGGTTTAGCCTCTACGATCTCGTGGTAGATCTACTCTTGTACTACTCATATCGTCAATATTAATCAAGCAGGAAGTAGGGTTTTACCTCCATCGAGAGGGCCCGAACCTGGGTAAACATTGTGTCCCTTGCTTCCTGTTACCATCAGCCTAGACGCATAGATCGGGACCCCCTACCCAAGGTCCGCCGGTTTGACACCGACAGGGCTCTCTCCCCCTCTCTCCCGGTGGCGCCGGAACGCCGCCGGGGCCATCATCATCACCGCGATCTATGTCAACACCTCCGTCATCTTCACCAACATCTCCATCACCTTCCCCCATCTATCTACAGCGGTCCACTCTCCCGCAACCCTCTGTACCCTCTACTTGAACATGGTGCTTTATGCTTCATATTATCATCCAATAATGTGTTGCCATCATATGATGTCTGAGTAGAGTTTCATTGTCCTATCGGTAATTGGTGAATTGCTATGATTGGTTTAATTTGCTTGTGGTTATGTTGCTGTCCTTTGGTGCCCATCATATGAGCGCGCGCATGGATCACACCATAGGGTTAGTTTTATGTTGATAGGACTATGTATTGGAGGGCAAGAGTGACAGAAGCTTCAACCTAGCATAGAAATTGATGCATACGGGATTGAAGGGGGACCAATATATCTTAATGCTATGGTTGGGTTTTACCCTAATGAACGTTAGTAGTTGCGGATGCTTGCTAATAGTTCCAATCATAAGTGCATAGAATTCCAAGTCAGGGATGACATGCTAGCAGTGGCCTCTCCCACATAAAGCTTGCTATTTGTCTAGTAAAGTAGTCAATTGCTTAGGGACAATTCCGCAACTCCTACCACCACTTTTCCACACTCGCTATACTAACTTTATTGCTTCTTTATCTAAACAGCCCCTAGTTTATATTTACGTGCTCTTTATATTCTTGCAAACCTATCCAACAACACCTACAAAGTACTTCTAGTTTCATACTTGTTCTAGGTAAAGCAAACGCTAAGCGTGCATAGAGTTGTATCGGTGGTCGATAGGACTTGAGGGAATATTTGTTCTACCTTTCGCTCCTCGCTGGGTTTGACAAACTTACTTATCGGAAGAGGCTACAATTGATGCCCTATACTTGTGGGTTATCAAGACCTTTTTCTTGCGCCGTTGCCGGGGATTTATAGCGTGGGGTGAATATTCTCGTGTGTGCTTGTTTGCTTTATCACTAAGTAATTTTTATTTGCTGTTCTAAGTTGTTCTCTATCTTTAGTTATGGACATGGAACACGAAATACCAAAAAAGTTAGGTGTACTTGCTACTCATGGAGATGGGGAACCTCCTAAAACCCTTGATGCTGGTTATGTGAAAATATTATGCACTACTTTAATAATCCTGAGAAAACCCCATTCAGTTATGTAATGATAGACACGTTGGATCAACATGAATACTTTAGGGATTATCTCTTGACTCAAAAAGGGAAACTATTATGGGATCAAATTCATATGTTGCATTGGTATGCTCGGGAACTATGCTTGAGATATGATTATACTTGTTGCTCTAGGATGAAGGCTCCACACCTTTCCTTTTCATGCAAATTTAATGATAATGAAACCTTAGCTTCTTATGCTAATGGTATATATGATTACTATGATGTGGAATAAATAGAAGAATTCGTTGCTTTTATGGGTGCTTATGAAATTGAATCTTTGTTTAAAGAGTGTGAAAATCTTGATGATGTTGTTTACAGACCTTAATTTTTTGCTATACTTAAATATTGCTATGAGAATTATGAATTCAATTCCGATATTGATGCATTTATTGAGGAAGTCTCCGTTGTCCAAGAAGAGACTAATATTTTGCAGGAGTCTATGGAAGAAGGAATTGATGAAACTATGAGCTCATTGGATGAAAAAGATGATGAGGAGAGAGAAGAACAAAAGGAGGAAGAGCGGATTAGCTACCCTGATAGGGTAGTAGTATTCGATCTAAGTGTTGCTCTCTGAAGTAGTAGCTTGGTACAGATCGATTACAAGGAGCGGCGGTCAAATGGGGAAAACAGGAAGAACTAGGGTTCGGTAAGGGAAAGTAGCAGCCGCCGATTCGTCCGTGATCCTCTAGATGACGATGCCGAGTCGATCGCCTCCTTTAGTAGTCGCGTGTGACGGGCTTCAGTTAGCCCACGTTGGCCCAATGACGAGCGGGTTGGGCCTCCTGGCCTGTGTCGACCGCTAGGCAGGGGCGACGTGGCCGTGGCTGTCGCTGCTCGGTAGGTCCGGCTTGCCAGTACCGTTGACATCCCCCTTTCCTTGAAACGAGGCTTGTCCCCAAGCCTCCGTAAGCGGGAACCGCTCCTGAAGACTGGCTTTGTCCTCCCAAGTGTCCCCCAGCGTCTCTGAATCTGACCAACAAACTTTAACTTGTTCTCGCATCTTGCCTGAGGGAGTCCTGGACTAGGGGGTGTCCAGACAGCCGGACTATCATCGTCTGCCGGACTCCAAGACTACGAAGATACAAGATTGAAGACCCCATCCCGTGTCCGGATGGGACTTTCCTTGGCGTGGAAGGCAAGCTTGGCGATACGGATATGTAGATCTCCTACCATTGTAACCGACTCTGTGTAACCCTAGCCCTCTCCGGTGTCTATATAAACCGGAGGGTTTTAGTCCGTAGGACACAACAACCATTACAACAATCATACCATAGGCTAGCTTCTAGGGTTTAACCTCCTTGATCTCGTGGTAGATCCACTCTTGTACTACCCATATCATCAATATCAATCAAGCAGGAGTAGGGTTTTACCTCCATCGAGAGGTCCCGAACCTGGGTAAAAACATCGTGTCCCTTGTCTCCCGTTACCATCCGCCTAGACGCACAGTTCGGGACCCCCTACCCGAGATCCGCCGGTTTTGACACCGACATTGGTGCTTTCATTGAGAGTTCCTCTGTGTCGTCATCGATAGGCTCGATGGCTTCTTCAATCAACAACAACGCCGTCCAGGGTGAGACTTTTCTCCCCAGACAGATCTTCGTATTCGGCGGCTTTGCACTGCGGGCTAATTCACTTGGCCATCTGGAGTAGATCGAAAGCTACGCCCCTGGCCGTTAGGTCAGATTTGGAAGCCTAAACTTCACAACGGACATACGCGGAGACTTGATCTTCGATGGATCCGATCCGCAGCCGAGCGTGCCGCACTGTCGCGATGGGCACGATCTAGCTTTGCCGCCGGACAGTGCCTTGGAGGCCGCACATGAATCCGCTCTGACCTATAGTTCGGAGCCGATCGCGCAGATCGAGGACGGGTGGCTGGACACCGCCTCGGGAGCTGCAACATCCGCGGCGATGGAGCCGAACACTGACCTTGTCCCCTATAAAACTCGTGACTCCGAGGTGCCGGACTCCCTGCCGGACTCCGAACCTCCTGCGCCCCTGCCAATCGAATCCGATTGGGCGCCGATCATGGAGTTCACCACTGCTGACATCTTTCAGCACTCACCCTTTGGCGACATCTTAAATTCGCTAAAGCATCTCTCGCTATCCGGAGAGCCCTGACCAGATTATGGCCAGGATGGTTGGGATGCGGACGACGAAGAAATTCAAACCCCACCCACCACCCACTTTGTAGCCACTGTCGACGATCTAACCGACATGCTAGACTATGACTCCGAAGACATCGACGGTATGGACGACGATGCCGGAGACGAACAAGAACCAGCGCCTACAGGGCACTGGAAGACCACCTCGTCATATGACATATACATGGTGGACACCCCAAAAGATGGGGACGGCGAAGAAGTAGCGGAGGCTGATTCCTTAAAGAAACAGCCCAAGCGCCGACATCAGCGGCGCCGCTCTAAATCCCGCCACAGCAAGATTGGAGATTCCGGCACAGGAGATAATAACACCCCAGAAAGTGCCGAAGACAATCCCCTCCAGCAAGATTCAGCGCAGGAGGACGCAGAAGCAAGCCCTCACGAGAGAGCGGCAGACGAAGAGGTCGAGGATGATAATTACATACCTCCCTCCGGAGACGAGGCAAGCCTCGACGACGACGAATTCATCGTGCCCGAGGATCCCGTCGAACAAGAGCATTTCAAACGCAGGCTAATGGCCATAGCAAACAGCCTAAAGAAAAATCAGCAGCAGCTTCAAGCTGATCAAGACCTGCTGGCCGACCGATGGACCGAGGTCCTCGCGGCCGAAGAGTACGAAGTCGAACGCCCCTCCAAAAGCTACCCAAAACGCAAGTTAGTCCCCCGATTAGAGGAGGAAGCATACATACCTTCCTCACCAGTGCACAATACGGCCGACCAACCACCCTGTGGTCGCGACAGAGAGGCATCCAGGCCTTCCATCAAGACCGTACCCCGGCATCGCTCGAAAAGTACGAAGCCACAGGGGAACGCGCCGGACTTGCGGGATATATTGGAGGATAAGGCAAGACAATCCAGATCTATCTATGGATCACGTGGGCGCCCCACGACCCACGATGAATACCGTCGAGCCGGATACAACAACTCCGGCCGGGCCGAACACAGCAGACAACGCTCCCTTGAGCTACGTCGTGATATTGCTCAATACAGAGGCGCCGCACACCCGCTATGCTTCACTGACGAAGTAATGGATCATCAAATCCCTGAAGGGTTTAAACCCGTAAACATTGAATCCTACGATGGCACGACAGACCCCGCGGTTTGGATTGAAGATTATCTCCTTCACATCCATATGGCCCGTGGCGACGATCTCCACGCCATCAAATATCTCCCGCTCAAGCTTAAAGGACCAGCTCGGCACCTAGGACAGGAAAAGCCGAAATCCATGGCAGCCCTCACATCATTAATGACCCGCTTCTGTGCGGGAGAGGATAGCTGGCTAGCTCGCAGCAACAACCTCAGCAAAAATGCTGGTAGTCCGGACACTAAGGACCGCAATGGCAGGTCGCGTCGAAGCAAAAATAAACGCCGCGTTAACGGCGACGACAAGGAGGATACGGCAGTCAACGCCGGATTCCGAGGCTCTAAACCCGGTCAGCGGAAAAAGCCATTCAAAAGAACCACTCCGGGTCCGTCCAATTTGGACCGAATACTCAACCGCTCATGCCAGATACATGGCACCCCCGAAAAGCCAACTAACCACACCAACAGAGATTGTTGGGTATTTAAGCAGGCAGGCAAGTTAATTGCCGAAAACAACGACAAGGGGCTGCACAACGACGACGAGGAAGAGACCCGACCACTGAACAGTAGAGGACAGAAGGGTTTCCCCCCACAAGTGCGGACGGTGAACATGATATACGCAACCCATATACCTAAGAGGGAGCGGAAGCGTGCACTAAGGGACATATATGCGATGGAGCCAGTCGCCCCTAAGTTCAATCCATGGTCCTCTTGCCCGATCACTTTCGATCGAAGAGACCATCCGACCAGTATCCGCCATGGCGGATTCGCCGCATTGGTCTTAGACCCAATCGTCGATGGATTTCACCTCACGAGAGTCCTGATGGACGGCGGCAGTAGCCTGAACCTGCTTTATCAGGATACAGTGCGCAAGATGGGCATAGACCCCTCAAGGATTAAACCTACAAAGACGACCTTCAAAGGCGTCATACCAGGTGTTGAGGCCAATTGTACAGGCTCAGTCACACTGGAATTGGTCTTCGGATCCCCGGACAATTTCCGGAGCGAGGAGTTAATCTTTGACATAGTCCCGTTCCGCAGCGGCTATCATGCTCTGCTCGGACGAACCACGTTCGCAAAGTTCAACGCGGTGCCGCATTACGCATACCTCAAGCTCAAGATGCCAGGCCCTCGCGGAGTCATCACGGTCAACGGAAATACAGAACGCTCCCTCCGAACGGAGGAACATACAACGACTCTCGCGGCAGAAGTACAGAGCAGCCTTCTAAGGCAATTTTCGAGTCCGGCCATTAAATGGCCGGACACGGCCAAACGCGCCCGGAGCAACATCAACCAAGACCACCTGGCATGTGCCGAGCACGCATAGCAATGCGGCCCCAACCCCAGCCCTTGCATAATTGCAAGACCAACCCTCCGCGTACATCATTACGCTCTAGAGATACCATGGGCCTAGGGGGAGGGGCACGACCACAACAGACCCAGAGTGCGGCTCGACCACACCAGGGGCTCACAAGTGTGTCGCTCTTTTTTATTATTTTCCTTCTTTGTATACACAGGACTCCGTTCACTAGAGGCCCTGTCCGGCGGCGAACCCGCCGAACTCACGATGCAACAGCCAGGGAGGGAAGAAGGCTGTGACGAACACTCAGGTGGTCTCCATTACGAGCATTAAATTTGATTATATACACCAGTCCGTAGCCCACCCCTGGAGGGGGACATGTTTAATTAAGTCCAATCCCTTGCTTACTGCACTATTTGTATCATTCCGCACTCATAGCAGAATTCCTTGAATAAATAATGCAGCACTTTTTGCCTGTTATTGCATTACTTTACATATATGTTCACTAATGACATCTTGCACCCGTATATTTTGGTACGGCCGAATACACCAGGGGCTTATGTTCCCCGCATTATGGTGTGATAAGTCCGAACACTTTCACAAGTGCGGCACCCCGAACTTATAGCATTATATGAATCGGCTCTGAATCATGTCTTGGGTCAATAGTTGGGTTTGCCCGGCTCCCACGTTTTGGTACCTTACGTTCCGTTCTGTCGGCTAAGGTGGCACTGGGAGAACCACTGCGATTGCGCCCCGGTTGAGCTGGGCGAGCGCCTCAGTGGAGAAAGCAAAAACTGACTGTCATGATAAGGCGAGAGACTGGTCGCTGTTCGAGAGGTCTTTTCGAGTCCTTAAGGACTTATGCCGCGTCAAGCGAAGAACCGGATAATGTCGGGCCAAGGCGTGGATAGCGCCCCGAACTCGGTCTTACGAATACTAGGGGCTTCGCCGAAATTTAAAATTATAGAATTCTATGGCTAAGTGAGAGTGTACAAGCATTATAAGTCCGGTTGCCTTGTTCGTTGTGTTGAGCGCCTCCCTAGATGGACCCAAAAATGGGAACAAGAGTGCTCAAGTTTATCCCGAACACCCCAGCACTCGTGGCTTGGGGGCTGAAGCCGACGACTTGCCATCTCTCAGATTTTATAAACGGCCGCACAGAAGGTAATATTTTAAATCAAACAAGCATTGCTTAGCGCATATGAACAAAGATTTCAGCGCACAGGATAATACATAGCGAGTCTACTCAATAATTACATCTCTGGGGCACTCATCCGCAATCTTGCGGGCACCCTTCAGGACAGTCTTATAGTACATCTCAGGCGTACGGTACTCCTTGCCCGCTGGCGGCGCGTCAGTGATAAGCTTCTCCGCATCCAGCCTGCCCCGGTGCACCTTTGCGCGGGCAAGGGCCCGACGAGCACCTTCAATACAGGCGGAGCGCTTGACGACCTCCAACAAGGGGCACGCATCCACCAGCCGCCGCACGAGGCCGAAGTAGCTCCCAGGCATGGCCTCTCCAGGCCACAGCCGGACTATGAGGCCCTTCATGGCCTGCTCGGCTACCTTGTGGAGCTCGACCAACTGCTTCAGCTGGTCGCTAGGGGGGACCGGAAGGCCGGCCTCAGCGTACTGAGACCAGAAGACCTTCTCCGTTGAGCTCCCCTCCTCGCCACAGTAGAATGCGGTGGCATCGGATACACTGCGAGGCAGATCTGCAAACGCCCCTGGAGAGCTCCGAATTCGGGTACGTGTCAGGTAGTTTACATTAACATGCTTGCTTTGCATGAAAAATGCCTTACCCGCCGCTATTTTCTTCACATCCTCAACCTCCTGAAGGGCCTTATGGGCCTCGGCCTTGGCGGCTTTGGCACTTTCGAGAGCCGAGGCAAGCTCGGACTCTCGAGTCTTTGAGTCGCGCTCCAAACTCTCATGCTTTTCCATGAGAGCCTGGAGCTCTTGCCGCACTTCCGCCACCCACGCCTCCTGCTTCTCTCGCTCTGCCCGTTCCGCGGCCGCATTGCGTTCGGCCGCGGACACAGCCTCCTTCAGGGTTGCCACCTCGTTCGTGGCCCCTGCAGTACCCACGTTATCCTTGTTATTTTTATTGCAACCTAAATCCTTTTCTGTAAGGTAACTATTCAAATTGGTGTTACTCACCTTCTTTGTCCTCGAGCTGCTTCTTGGCACGGCCGAGCTCTTGCTCGGACCACTCGAGGTCCTGCTTCAAAGCACCGACCTCCGCAGTCAGTGCGACAAAGGTCAGCAGCGCAGCCTGCAAACCCATATTGACATAATTTTTTAGTAACCCTGCGTGTATCTTTTTAGATCCTCAGTCCGGCTTTTCTTTCCGAACACCGAACCGAGCATCAGGGGCTACTATCTATGCGGTATTACATTACATAATTTTAACTTCTTACCTCAAAGCCTGTTAGAAGGCTGCTGCAGGCTTCGGTCAGCCCGCTCTTGGCGAGCTGAACCTTCTGAATCACCGCACTCATGATAGTGCGGTGTTCTTCCTCGATGGAAGCGCCTTTGAGCGCCTCCACCAAGTTGTCCGGCGCCTCCGGTTGGACGGGGGCTGCCGGTGTCACGGTCTTGCCCTTCTTGCGAAGGGGCTGCCTGCCGGACTCCGGAACCACTGCGGGTTCCGGTGTGGAGTCCGGCGCAAAGTCCGGGAGGCTGCCTTGCGGCGCCTCCGGAGCCTCCTCCTTATGGGTCCCTTCCTGGGATCCCACCTCGGTGTCCTCAGCGGCGCGAGGGGTGGAGGCAATCGAAATGGAATCCACATCCGACGGAGCCAACAACCCGCTCGACGAAGCGGGGAGATCATCGTCGGCCGGACTGCGGGCAGTATGCGGCATTAGAAGGACACTATGTGACACAAAAGAAATTGCAGATCATTCAGAATCAGGATACTTACGATCTTGCCGGAGGCCTGGCCCTCGAGGGCCACTCTTCTTCGCCAATGTTGGCGTTGGCGGAGCTGTCCGGGGGAATAGTTCTTCCCCTCTTGGACCCTTCGGCCTCCCCTGCTGGGGAGGCCTTCCTCTTTCTCTCTCCCTCCTCTGGGAGAGAGTCTTCTTCCTCCTCCTCATCTTCGGGGGAGGAATCCGCCTCGGAGTCGTCGGACACCTGAAAACGGGAACTCTTTCATGTACCCGTGGCCACCTTCTTGGCCTTCTTCTCCGGCACCACGTGTGGTGCCGGAACCAGCAGCCCCGCTAGACGGGCGTCCACTGGGTTTTCTGGCATGGGAGCCGGGCAGATGAGCTGCTCGGCATTCTTCATCCATTCCTGTCAAAGGAAAAGGGAGATTGAAACCCTCTTAGGGTCGAACTATTAACAACAAGTGTCCCATAAAGGGGTAGAATCACTTACCTCGTCAGCTGGCGCTGCGAGTGAAATCCGCGATCTTCCGTCGCGGATGCAGGGGCTTCGGCGCCCTTAAACAGCACCCTCCAGGCGCCTTCGTATGTCGTGTCGAAGAGCCCGCTCAACGCCTGGTGCTGTGCCGGATCAAACTCCCACAGGTTGAATGCCCGTTCTTGGCATGGGAGAATCTGGCGGACGAGCATGACTTGGACCACATTAACAAGCCTGAGCTTCTTGTTCACCAGCTTCTGGATACAGGCTTGGAGTCCCGTCAGCTCCTTCGAACTACCCCATAGCAAGCCCTTCTCTTTCTAGGAGGTGAGCTGCACCGGGATACCAGATCTAAACTCGGGGGCCGTCGCCCACGTAGGATCGCGAAGCTCGATGATGTAGAACCACCCTGACTGCCACCCCTTGACGGACTCCACGAAGGCCCCTTCGAACCAGAGGACGTTGGGCATCTTGCCCAACATGGCGCCTCCGCACTCCGCCTGCGTGCCCTTCACTACCTTCGGCTTGACATTGAAGGTCTTGAGCCACAAGCTGAAGTGGGGCTGGATGCAGAGGAAGGCCTCGCACACGACGATGAACGCCGAGATGTTGAGGATGAAGTTCGGCGCTAGATCATGGAAATCCAGGCCGTAGTAGAACATGAGCCCCCGGACAAAGGGGTGAAGTGGAAAGCCCAGTCCGCGGAGGAAGTGGGGGAGAAATACGACCCTCTCATGGGGCCTGGGGGTGGGTATGAGCAGCCCCTTGTCGGGCAGCCGGTGCACGATGTCGCCGGAAAGGTATCCGGCGCTGCGAAGTTTGGCGATGTGCTCCTCCTTAACGGTGGAGGCCAACCATTTACCTCCCGCTCCGGACATGGTCGGAGAAGGTTGAGACGAGATGCGCGAACTTGGGCGCTGGAGCTCAAGTGCGTGGAGATGGATAAGCAAAGGAGGAAGAAGGCGTAGGTAAAAAGGCGGATCCTTATCCCCTTATATATAGGCGGACGAAGACTATGCGTCCCCACCGGCCTGGTAAAACTCGCTTATCTCCCAAGCGCCACCATCAATGGCGCGGTTGGGTTACCCACGTCCTTATTGATGAGAATCCCGGAATAAGGGGAACACGATCTCTGCTTCGACAAGACGTGCCAAGGAAACCGCTTCGCTAAACGCGCTGAGGTGGTATAATAAAAAACGATTCAAGTAAAGGCTTGGTAGTGGCGTGACGTCACGCTACAAGATACGTCAGCAGATTGAACTTGTGTACATAATATTCTCTCTACGGTGGAATGTGGAATATATTTTGCAGAGCCGGACACTATCCTGGTGTTCACAATCTTCTATGGATTATTCGGAGGAGGAACCCGCCTTGCAATGCCGAACATTATGCGCGCTGGACTCATCGTCATTGAAGCCAGGTTCAGGGGCTACTGAGGGATTCCTGGACTAGGGGGTGTCCGGATAGCCGGACTATCATCGTCCGCCGAACTCCAAGACTACGAAGATACAAGATTGAATACTCCGTCCCGTGTCCGAATGGAACTTTCCTTGGCGTGGAAGGCAAGCTTGGCGATACGGATATGTAGATCTCCTACCATTGTAACCGACTCTGTGTACCTAGCCCTCTCTGGTGTCTATATAAACCGGAGGGTTTTAGTCCTTAGGACACAACAACCATTACAACAATCATACCATAGGCTAGCTTCTAGGGTTTAGCCTCCTTGATCTCGTGGTAGATCCACTCTTGTACTACCCATATCATCAATATCAATCAAGCAGGAGTAGGGTTTTACCTCCATCGAGAGGGCCCGAACTTGGGTAAAAACATCGTGTCCCTTGTATCCCGTTACCATCCACCTAGACGCACAGTTCGGGACCCCCTACCCGAGATCCGCCGGTTTTGACACCGACATTGCCCTTTGACATTCTCCATCTTGACTGAATGATAGACACAAGCACTACCAGTTCATCAGTGCAATGTGGAAGTTGAAGTTCGACAAACATACCGGAGTTCAGCACATGGCGTAGCAGCGAGACATGAAACACATGATGAATTGTTGCTTGCGGTGGGAGTTGCAGTTTGTACGCCACCTCATTGATCTTGGCCACTATCGGGAATGGTCCGTAGTACTTGTAAGCCAACTTGTGATTTGCTCTTGGTGCCACCGAGGTTTGGATGTAAGGTTGTATTTTCAAGAACACTTGGTCCCCTACCTCAAATGCCGGAATGATCGTTTCTTGTCAGCTCGCTCTTCTTGAGCTGTCTGGCTCTATTCAAATGCTATTATAGCAGTTCTTGTACAATATCCCGCTCCTCGATCCAAGACTTGAGAGTTGGTACCGAGCAGATGTTCTCCACTGTGATCCCCCAGTGCCTAGGCTCATAACCAAACATAGCTTTGAAGGGAGTCATTCCTATGGCCGAATGATGAGAGTTGTTATACCAAAATTGAGCGAGGGGAATCCAGAAACTCCATCGCCTGGGGCAAGCTTGCGTCAAGCAACGCAAGAAAGTTTCCACACATTGGTTGACCCGCTCGGTCTGGCCATTCATTTGAGGATGATTGGCGGTACTGAGCCTGAGTTGCGTGCCTGCTGCCTTGAACATTTCTTGCCAAAAATGACTAGTGAATATCGGATCCCGATCGGACACGATAGCTCCTGGGAGGCCATGGATTTTGTATACTTGTTGGATGAACAATTGAGCCACTGATGCCGCTGTGTACGGGTGAGCTAGAGGGAGAAAGTAACTGAACTTCGTTCTTTTGTCAACTATTACCAGCAGGCAATTGAAATGGCTGGACTGAGGGAGGCCTTCCACAAAATCCATGGAAATCATGTCCCATGGTTTGGAAGGAATGGGCAGGGGTAGCAGGAGACCTGGTGCAGCCGCTCTGTCCGGTTTGGCTTGTTGACAGACTGTACAGCACTGCACGTAGTGCTTGACTTGTGCCTTCATTTTGGGCCACGCGAACAGGCGTCTGATGCGACTGTAAGTCACCGGAAAGCCGGAGTGACCTCCCATAGGATTGTCATGAAAGGCTTGGATGATGCGTTGTTGAATGTGTGTTCCCCCTCCCAGCCAGATCCTCCCCCTGAACCTGAGAATGCCTTGTTACAGCTAAAACCTGCCCTTGGGATCATCACGCACTGCTAACTGCTCCAAAAGCTTCTGGGCATGAGGGTTGTTGTTGTAGCTACTGAGCACATCCTCCAGCCAGCTGGGCTGACATGACGTAACCAACACCAGTGCCTCTGCTGGATCCGCCCGCGATAATGCGTCTGCACCACTGTTGTCAGTCCCTTTTTATACTTGATGCAGTATCTGAGTCCCAGGAGCTTCGTAAACGCCTTCTGCTGCCACGGCGTATTCAGCCTTTGCTCTTCCAGGTGGGTGAGGCTTTTTTGATCCATATAGATGACGAATTCTGAATGTTGCAGATAAGGCCACCATTGTTCCACTGCTACAATGATGGGCAGGTATTCTTTTTCGTATTTCGACAGGCCTTGGTACCTTGGGCTCAGAGCCTTGCTCACGAAAGCTATGGGGTGCCCTTGTTGCTGTAGGATTGCCCCAATGCCACGATCGCACGCATCTATCTCCACGGTGAACGGCTGTGCAAAGTTGGGCAGCGCCAAAACTTGGGCTGAGATGAGATGCTTCTTCAACACCCGGAATGCCGTTTCGGTGATGGAAGTCCAGAGGAAAGGAACTCCTTTCTTCAACAAGTTGAACAGTGGTTTTGCAATTACTTCAAAATTTCAGACAAAACGGCGATAGTATCCTGCGAGGCCCAAGAAACTGTGGACGCCCTTGACATCTTGCGGAGGGGTCCAGTTAGCCACTGCTACTATCTTGGTTGGATCCGTGGCTACCCCATGCGCGCTGATGACATGCCCCAGATAAGAGACTTTGCTTTGCCCAAAAGCACACTTGCTGAATTTCACTTTCCATTGGTCCTTGCGCAGCAACTCTAGCACCTGCCTCACATGGCACTTGTGCTCTTCCAAAGAAGCACTAAAGATCAAGATGTCATCAAAGAAACACAGGACACAGACTCTTATGACTGGCTTAAGAGTTGTGGTTAATCCTTTGAGGAAGGTAGGTGGGTCCCCTGCTAATCCAAAGGATAACACCTTGAACTCAAAATGTCCCTGGTGGGTAGAGAAAGATGTCTTGTACTCCTCCCCCGGCGCGAGTCTGATCTGATGGTACCCCACGTGTAAATCCAACTTGGAAAACTAGGCTGCTCCATGTAATTCGTCCAACAGTTCCTCGATAACTGGGACAGGGAACTTGCCTACCACGGTGATAGCATTCAGTTGCCTGTAGTCGATGCATAGGTGCCAAGTCCCATCTTTCTTCTTCACCAAAATGACAGGGGAGGAAAAAGGGTTGTTGCTGCGTTGAATAACACCAGATTTGAATAAGGCTTCGACTTGAGCTTCTATTTCTGTTTTCTGTTCTGGCTTGTAACGATACTGTCTGACATTGACTGGTCTTGCTCGTGGAATTAGGGGAATACAATGATCGCATGCCCTCCTCGGGGGGAGTCCCACTGGCTCTTTGAACACGTCAGAGAATTGATCAACAATTTCCTGAATGCAATCTGGAGTTGGCTCCAGATCTTCTTGTAGACGGGCAACCACACAAAGGTGTATGCCATGAGTGATTGACCCTTTGTTGCACAGGTTTTGCAGCTGCAGACTGTTGATGGATTGGCAAGCTGTGGAAGTTGCATCGTGCCCCACAAGACAAAGCAGACCTGCTGGTGTTGGGATCTCAATGACGCGCGCGCGCCAGTCCACCTGCGTCGGGCTGTGCTCCTCCAACCAATCCATGCCCAACATGACATCGTATGTGCCCAGAGCCAGAACCTTCAGATCCGTGTAGAACTCGTGTCCCTGAGCATACCAAGCACATCGCGGGGCAATTTCCTTGCACAGCAATTCCCCTCCGTCTGCCACTCGCACCCGGCTGGGCTTGGCCATTGGCTGAGTCCCAGAAAGCTTACTTGCCAAACTCTCATTGATGAAGGAGTTGGAGCTGCCTGAGTCAACCAACATGAGAACCTCGTGCCCCTGAAGCCAAGCTCGAAGCTGAAATGCCCTGGCTGACACTCCTCTTGTGACAGCAGAAACTGAAATGGCCATAGCAGACTCTTGCAGCCCCTCATCTGAACTCACTTGGGTGTCGACGAAGCTGTCGATGCCAACATGTCCAGTAGCTCTTCTACAACGTGCAACTGCACCGAGTTGGGGCACACATGGTCGTGCCCCCACTTCTCGCCGCACTTGAAGCATAAGCCAAGGGCTCTTCTATACTCACGCAGAGTCTTGAGCTTGGAGGCCTCCGCGCGCGCTGCGTTAGTGCCACGACGATCTGTCGCGACCGTGGCTGGGGTATGATGCAATGGAGGAGCCGGAAGTGGTAGCGGTACGCCGGCACGCTGTGGCAGCTCCTGGGGCGCGCTGGTGGGGTACGCGCACCATCGGCCACGTGCTCCTGAAGCAGCGCCAGAGGACATGCCGTATCCAAATCGGGAGGGCGTTGCACCATTACCACTGCTCGTATGTCCGTCCGCAGGCCCTCGACAAAAAGAGTCAAGAAATAGTAAGAATGCATAGTGTCTGAATATGAACTTAAGTGATTGATAATAACTTCAAACTTCTCAATATAATCTGCTACAGAAGTAGTTTGGTGGATTGTGAAAAATTGTCTGATGAGCATCTGGTGCCTATCCCTATTGAAACGCGTACCCAACAGAGAGGTGAACGCGTCCCAAATGAACTCGTTGAGACACTTCTGAATAGATTGAAGCCATATGGCCGCTGGCCCAGAGAAATTGAGGGCGGCCATGGGAACCCAGAAGGATTGAGTTATCCCAAACATGCTAAAGTACTGCTCGCACAAAGTTTTCCATAGGTTCGGATTTTCGCCCAAAAATTGGGCGAAAATGATGGACGGGTGCGCCTGGCCCAAACCCGTGAGCATTTGACTCGCATGTGTAAACAACAACAGTGGGGCGGGGGAATTCAGTAGGGTGGTCTGACCTTTTGCCGGGGGCGGAGGCGGCGTCTCGAGCGACGCCACCGGATGCCCCCGTTTGAGAGTGAACATGCCGTGGACTTCGGGCCCTTGCTGGTTGCTCGTTGCGCTTGCTGAGGTGCCGACGTGGTCCCCCAGTGGCTGCAACGTGGGTGCACGCTGGATCTCCTCCCCTTTGGGTGATGTAGGGGGTGCGGATTGGAGAGCGGCCACCGCGTCGCTGAGATCCGCAACGCGGCGCTCCAGATCTGGGCGCCAGCTGAGGAGATCGTCGATTTTTGTTGCAGTCGATTGTTGCGCCTTGGTGAGACCGTCGATGGCAGCCTCGATCTTTGTCTCGAACCGGGTGAGGAAGGCAGAGACCCCGGGATCCATGGCATCGCGAGCTTGGCGGAGGCCGCGCGTCTCGATGAGATGCGCTAGGACGGAGTGGAGCAGAGAGGAGTGGTGGCGGCTGGCGTCTCTGATACCAGATGACAAGGTAGTAGTATTCGATCTAAGTGTTGCTCTCTAAAGTAGTAGCTTGGTACAGATCGATTACAAGGAGCGGCGCTCGAATGGGGAAAACAGGAAGAACTAGGGTTCAGTAAGGGAAAGTAGTAGCCGCCGATTCGTCCGTGATCCTCTGGATGACGATGCCGAGTCGCTCGCCTCCTTTAGTAGTCACGTGGGATGGGCTTCAGTTAGCCCACATCGGCCCAATGACGAGCGGGTTGGGCCTCCTGGACCGTGTTGACCGCTGGGCAGGAGCGACGTGGCTGTGGCGTCGCTGCTCGGTAGGTCCGACTTGCCAGTACCGTTGACATACCCCTGCCCACCTTCTAATGAGAGTAACTATTCAACTCATACATTGTTTAATTCTCTTCGTGCTTACCGAAGGATGATTGCTATGATGATTGTTATGATCCCGTTGATACTTTTGAAATATCCCTTTTTGATGATGCTTGTGGCCAAGATGCTAATATGAATTATGGAGATGAACTTGCTATAGTTCCTTATGTTAAACATGAAATTGTTGCTATTGCACCCACGCATGATAGTCCTATTATCTTTTTAAATTCTCCCGACTACACTATATCAGAAAAGTTTGCCCTTATTAAGGATTATATTGATGGGTTGTGTTTTACTACTACACATGATGATTTTGATAGATACAATATGCATGTGCTTGCTGCTCCTACTTGCAATTATTATGAGAGAGGAACTATATCTCCACCTCTCTATGTTTTCCATACGATGAAATTGCAAGAAACTATTTATACTATGTATTGGCCTTTACTATATGTGCATGAATTGTTCTTTTATGACATGCCGATGCATAGGAAGAGAGTTAGACTTCGTTATTGCTTGATATATGTTACTTTGTGCTCACTACTAAATCACAAATCATTGTTAATTAAAATTGGCTTTGATATACCTTTGGATCCGAGTGGATCCATTACTTGAGCACTATATGCCTAGCTTAATGACTTTAAAGAAAGCGCTGTCAGGGAGACAACCCAGAAGTTTTAGAGAGTCATTTGTTTATGTTGTGTGCTTTTATAAAGTTTAAAAATAAAAATAATGTGCCAAGGTTTGCCTTTAGGATGTTTACAATGCTTGTTGGTTTGTGCGGTGCATGACTGAAACTTTGGCTGTAATGCGCGATTTTACATTTTTTACTGGAACATCAAACGGTTCTGAAACTTTTTGCACTGTCTTTCTATACAAATTGTTTATTTTTCCTCATTTTGGAAGAATATTTGGGGTACAAGAAGTATGGTGAATGTTCATATTACTACAGTATGTCCTGTTTAAGACAGATTCTGTTTTTGATGCATAGTTTGCTTGTTTTGATGAAACTATCAATTTCTATCAGTGGATTAAGCCATGGAAAAGTTATATTACAGTAGATACAATGCAAAAACAAAATAAGAATTGGTTTGCAACAGTACTTAGATTATTGATTTGCTTTATTATACTAACGGATCTTACCGAGTTTTCTGTTGAGTTTTGTGTGGATGAAGTGTTCGAAGATCGAAGAGGTCTTGATATGAGGAAAATGAGGAGAGGCAAGAGCTCAAGCTTGGGGATGACCCAGGCACCCCAAGTAAATATTCAAGGAGACTCAAGCGTCTAAGCTTGGGGATGCCCCGGAAGGCATCCCATCTTTCTTCAACAAGTATCGATATGTTTTCGGATTCGTTTCATTCATGCGATATGTGCAAATCTTGGAGCGTCTTTTGCATTTAGTTTTCAGTTTTCTTTTATGCACCATGCTGGTATGAGATAGTCCTTGGTTTATTTATAGAATACTCATTGCACTTCACTTAAATCTTTTGAGTATGGCTTTATAGAATGCTTCATGTGCTTCACTTATATCATTTGAAGTTTGGATTGCCTGTTTCTCTTCACATAGAAAACCGCCATTTATAGAATGCTCTTTTGCTTCACTTATATTTGTTAGAGTGTGGGCATATCTTTTGTAGAAAGAATTAAACTCTCTTGCTTCACTTATATCTATTTAGAGAGATGACAGGAATTGGTCATTCACATGGTTAGTCATAAAATCCTACATAAAACTTGTAGATCACTGAATATGATATGTTTGATTCCTTGCAATAGTTTTGCGATATAGAGATGATAATATGTGGGAGGTTCTAGCAAATGGTTGTGTTTAGTAAGAATATTGGTGTTAAGGTTTGTGATTCCCGAAGCATGCACTTATGGTCTCCTAATTATGTAACCAAATTGGCGTGCATTGTATTTTGATTGTTTATCTTTGCGTGAAGATCGGGGGTGCGCGATGGTTAAATCCTACCAACCTCCCCCTAGGAGGATGCGTAGTAGTACTTTGCTTCGAGGGCTAATAAACTTTTGCAATAAGTACATGAGTTCTTTATGACTTATGTGAGTCCATGGATTATACACACTCTTACCTTTCTGCAATTTCCTAGCCTCTTCGGTACCGTGCATTGCCCTTTCTCACCTCGAGAGTTGGTGCAAACTTCGCCGGTGCATCCAAACCCCATGATACAATATGCTCTATCACACATAAGCCTCCTTATATCTTCCTCAAAACAGCCACCATACCTACCTATCATGGCATTTCCATAGCCATTCCGAGATATATTGCCGTGCAACTTCCATCATCATCATATACATGACTTGAGGATTCATTGTCATATTGCTTTGCATAATCGTAAGACAGCTAGCATGATATTTTCATGGCTTGTCCGTTTTTTGATATCATTGCTGCGCTAGATCATTGCACATCCCGGTACACCGCCGGAGGCATTCATATAGCGTCATATCTTTGTTCTAGATATCGAGTTGTAAATTGAGTTGTAAGTAAATAAAGTGTGATGATCATCATTATTAGAGCATTGCCCCAGTGAGGAAAGGATGATGGAGACTATGATTCCCCCACAAGTCGGGATGAGTCTTTGGACTTTATTAAAAAGAAAAGAGGCCAAAGAAGCCCAAATAAAAAAAAGAGGCCAAAGAAGCCCACCAAAAAAATAAAAAATATAAAAAAATGAGAGAAAAAGAGAGAAGGGGCAATGCTGCTATCCTTTTACCACACTTGTGCTTCAATGCAGCGCCATGTTCTTCATAGAGAGAGTCTCCTATGCTTTCACTTTCATATACTAGTGGGAATTCTTCATTATAGAACTTGGCTTGTATATTCCGATGATGGGCTTCCTCAAATGCCCGAATTCTTCATGAGCAAGCAAGTTGGATGCACACCCACTTAGTTTTGGTTTGAGCTTTCATACACTTATAGCTCCAGTGCATCCGTTGCATGGCAATCCCTACTCCTCGCATTGACATCAATTGATGGGCATCTCCATAGCTCATTGATTAGCCATGTCGATGTGAGACTTTCTCCCTTTTTGTCTTCTCCACACAACCTCCACCATCATACTCTATTCCACCTATAGTGCTATATCCATGGCTTGCGCTCATGTATTGCGTGAGGATTGAAAAAACTGAAGCTCGTTAAAAAGTATGAACCAATTGCTTGGCTAACACCGGGATGAGCATGAGGGGTACCTTGTGTTAAGAAAAGGGAGCATAAAAGACTATATGATTTTGTTGGGATAGCGTTCTTTAGCATTGATATTTTGAAACACATGATTGTTTGTTGGGATACCTGAGTATTAAATTCTTTTATGTCAAATGATTAACTATTTCTTTGAATCACTCGTGTCTTAATATTCATGCCATGATTAGATTATGTGATCAAGATTATGCTAGGTAGCATTCCACATCAATAATTATCTTTTTTATCATTTACCTACTCGAGGACGAGCATGAATTAAGCTTGGGGGTGCTGATACGTCTTTGTCGTATCTATAATTTTTGATTGTTCCATGCCAATATTATACAACTTTCATATACTTTTGGCAACTTTTTATACTATTTTTGGGACTAACATATTGATCCAGTGCCCAGTGGAAGTTCCTGTTTGTTGCATGTTTTTTGTTTCACAGAAAATCCATATCAAACGGAGTCCAAACGGGATAAAAATGGACGGAGATTATTTTTGGAATATATCTAAATTTTGGGAAGAAGAATCAACGCGAGACGATGTCGGTGGGAAACGCCACCTATGGGATCACGAGGATCCCTTCTGCGGTTGCGGGGGCACAGGGCTGTGAGGAGAGCAGGATTAGTAACCAACACAAGGATCGTTTACCCAGGTTCGGGCCGCGAGGATGCGTAAAACCATAGTCCTGCCTTGGTGGATGTATTGAGTGTTTTTGGGCTCTTGAACTAGCTACGGTGACTGCGTGGTTCCAAAGAGCCGACTCCCTCTCTAGTATGCCATGGGCCTCCTTTTATAGTCGAAAGGGGTTGCCACCATGGCATACAGGAGGTGGAAAGGCCTACAGTGCTATGATCTTATCGCTCGTATTAGAGAACAAGACGCATTTAATGTGTTGCTTACTAAAAGTGCAACTATCCGTAGGTGGTTTTGGTAATTAACAACAACATATAGCTCGTTGAGCTAATGCTATTCCAAGACTATTATTTCAGGAAAGCTCAATGAATGGCATGGCATGGATGATGGAAGTGGATCCCTCAAAATACTAAGGACAAAGGATTGGCTCAAGCTCAAAAGCTCAAGACTCTTCATTTTACATTTTAGTGATCCAAGATCACATTGAGTCTATAGGAAAAGCCAATACTATCAAGGAGGGATGAGGTGTTGCTTAATGAGCCTCTTGCTTCATGTGCTTAGTGATATGCTCCAAAACCCTCAACTACTTTCCCACATCCACAAATGACCTAAACCCAAAGCCAAAATCGGTCACACCGAAACTTCCTATCCGGCGCCACCGATTCCAAAAGTCATAGCCACTGCCAGAAACCCTAAGCAAATCGGTCTTACCGATAGGGATCTCGGTCTCACCGAGATGGGGTTGCAATCTCTCTGTTTCCCTTCGTAACGTTTAGGTCTAACCGAAGTGAGCGATCGGTCCCACCGAGATTGCAATGTAAAATCTCTGTTTCCTTTTTGTAACATTTCGGTCTCACCGAAAAGAGCAAATCGGTCCCACCGAGTTTACCTAACCAACTCTCTGGAAAGCTTATTACCAGATCGGTCTCACCGAGTTTGTGTAATTGGTCTTACCGAGATTACGTTATGCCCTAGCCCTAACCGAATCGGTCTCACCGAGATGCATGTCGGTCCCACCGAAAATCACTAACGGTCACTAGGTTTACTAAATCGGTCCGACCGAGTTTAACAATTTGGTCCCACCGAGTTTGGTAAATTGTGTGTAACGGTTAGATTTTGTGTGGAGGCTATATATACCCCTCCACCTCCTCTTCATTCGTGGAGAGAGCCATCAGAACGAACCTACACTTCCAACTTACCATTTCTGAGAGAGAACCACCTACTCATGTGTTGAGACCAAGATATTCCATTCCTACCATATGAATCTTGATCTCTAGCCTTCCCAAGTTGCTTTCCACTCAAATCTTCTTTCCACCAGATCCAAACCCATTGAGAGAGAGTTGAGTATTGGGGAGACTATCATTTGAAGCACAAGAGCAAGGAGTTCATCATCAACGCACCATTTGTTACTTCTTGGAGAGTGGTGTCTCCTAGATTGGCTAGGTGTCACTTGGGAGCCTCCGACAAGATTGTGGAGTTGAACCAAGGAGTTTGTAAGGGCAAGGAGATCGCCTACTTCGTGAAGATCTACCGATAGTGAGGCAAGTCCTTCGTGGGCGACGGCCATGGTGGGATAGACAAGGTTGCTTCTTCGTGGACCCTTCTTGGGTGGAGCCCTCCGTGGACTCACACAGCCGTTACCCTTCGTGGGTTGAAGTCTCTGTCAACGTGGATGTACGATAGCACCACCTATTGGAACCACGCCAAAAACATCCGTGTCTCCAATTGCGTTTGAATCCTCCAAACCCTTCCCTTTACTTTCTTGCAAGTTGCATGCTTTAATTTCCGCTGCCTATATACTCTTTGCATTCTTGCTTGAATTGTGTGATGATTGCTTGACTTGTCCTAAAGTAGCTAAAATCTGCCAAACTCTAAATTGGGAAAAGGTTAAGTTTTTATTGGTCAAGTAGTCTAATCACCCCCCTCTAGACATACTTCAAGGTCCTACAAGTGGTATCAGAGATTTGGTCTCCATTTGCTTTGATTTCCATAGCTTTTGGTGGTCATAGCCTTGGTTTCACAACCTAGGAGAGTATGGCGTCTAGCGAGGGAAATTATCACCGTAGAGGTCCTTACTTTGATGGTACTAATTTTGCTAGTTGGAAGCATAAGATGAAAATGCATATCCTTGGACATAACCCCGCCGTTTGGGCAATTATTTGTATTGGCTTGCAAGGTGAATTTTTCGATCGGAGAGAACCGAACCGTGAAGCTAATGCGGAAGAATTGAAGATGCTGCAATACAATGCTCAAGCTTGTGATATCATCTTCAACGGATTGTGCCCCGAAGAATTCAACAAAATCAGCCATCTTGAGAATGCAAAGGAAATTTGGGATACTTTGATTGATATGCATGAAGGTACTGAGTCCGTCAAGGAATCCAAGTTGGATGTGCTCCAAAGTCAGCTTGACAAGTTCAAAATGAAGGATGGTGAAGGTGTCGCTGAAATGTACTCTAGGCTTGCTCTTATCACAAATGAGATTGCCGGCTTAGGGAGTGAAGAGATGACCGACAAATTCATCATCAAGAAGGTCTTAAGAGCATTGGATGGAAAGTATGATACCGTTTGCACATTGATTCAAATGATGCCAAACTACAAAGATCTCAAGCCAACAGAAGTCATTGGAAGGATTGTTGCTCATGAGATGCCACTCAAGGATAAGGAGGAACTTCACAACAAGTCAAGTGGTGCCTACAAAGCCTCAAGTGAAGCCCCCACATCATCAAGTGAGAAACCAACCTTCAATGAAGAATTGAGCTTAATGGTGAAGAACTTCAACAAATTCTACAAGAGTAGAAGCAAAGAAAGAAGCTCCAAATCAAGGTCTTATAATGACAAGAGATCTTCTAGCCGTGATCGCAATTGCTACAATTGTGGGAGACCCAGACACTACTCCAATGAGTGTACGACACCCTACAAAATAAGAGAAGATTCTCCAAGAAGAAGGAGCAAAAGAGAAGAATCACCACCAAGAGAGAGGAGGAGTAGAAATGATCGTTATGAACGAAGACCCTCACGGAGAAGAAAGGATTCGGAAAGGAAGGACAAGTCATCAAGGAGCTACACAAAACGAAGACATCAAGCTCATGTTGGTGAATGGGTATCCGGCTCCGACTCCGACAATCACTCCGAGAGAAGCTATCACTCCGACTCCGAATATACTCAAGATGAAGGTGTTGCCGGTCTAGCACTTGTGTCAACCAACTCCTACAACATATTTGATTCACCAAATGAAGGTGTTGGAAGATGCTTCATGGCCAAAGGCCCAAAGGTAACACATCCCGAGTATGTTAATTTCAATAGTGATGAAGATGCCTTGCTTGTGGATGATGATTTACTTGTTGACAACTCTAGTGATGAATACTATGATGAAACGTCAATTAATCATGCTAATCATGCTAAAACGAATGACAATGATAAGGAGAAGATTGAGATTCTAACTAAAGAATTAAACTCTCTTAAGTTAGCCCATGAAACTATCTACGAAGATCATCGAGAACTTTTAAGGGCTCATGAAAAGTTACGCTTTGAAAAGCTCAATCTTGAGCAAGAGCATGAGTTCTTAAAAGCAATCAATGATGATCTTCGCAAGAAAAGTTCTTCTTACATTGCCAAGCGTTTACTCTTATCTACTTACATACCTCAAGTCAAGTCTAGTAACAAGTACAAGAAAGATACTTCCTCTAGTAGTAACAATAATAATGTTAAATCCAATATTGTTGCTTCTAGTAGTTCTCTTGATTCCACTAATGATTCTCTTAGCCAAGTTACACTTGAGCAAGAAAATAGCTTATTGAAGGGAATTATAGAGAAAGGTGTTTACAAGAGCCTTGCTGGGAGTAAGCAATTCTAGGAAATTGTATGCAAGCAAGGAAGGCACTGGAAGAATCAAGGTGTTGGTTCTGAACGAAAGTTCAATGCCAATGGAGTTGAGTGGGAAGAAGATCAATACCCCAAGACGAAGTTTGTTCCTCAACAAGAGAAGTATGATCCTACTTCCTTCAAGGGAACACAAGCTCAAGATGATCTTCCACCACAAGACCACAAGAACAAAGGCAAGGACAAGCTTCAAGAAGAGATTTATGCATTTGAAGAAGCACCTAAAGCCTCATTCAAATGGGTCCCCAAGACTACGTCAAGTTCTACTTCATCAAGTACAACTACAACTCCAAGGATTCCCATCAAGATGATGTGGATCCCGAAGAAGAAGAACTAGAGAGTTCTTGAGGGTGACTCCGCCAACATTCTTCACTCATATCATTTTGGCAATAACAAGTGCACTCAACTTCCACATCTTGCACTAGTTCAAGGAGTCACAAACCCTCAGGTTGGTAAGACAAGGGACAAGGTAACCTAATGATTTCATGGACATCATCTTGTGTGTGCATCACTCTATGTCTATGGATATTCTTGTTTGTTCCTTGTGGGACTAACCCATGTAGGTAAGTTTAAAGTGCAACTCACTCCAATGGATTGCTCCAAATGATCTACATCAACATTGAGCATCTACATCTTCAACACCTACATGAAGTCATCATCGACAAAACCCAAGGTTAGTTCATCCCTTTAAGGGGGGATCTCACATCTAGGGGGAGCTTAACTCTAAGAATTGAGTCAAAGCAACTCTAATGGTGTGAACACATTAATGCATTATGTAAAAGTGGGGTTACCAAAGTCAATATACTCATATCTCCTAAGTCAATATACTCATATATAGATGACCTAGTCATCGCCAAATTGCTTGATAGATGCTAGAATTGGTTGTGCATGCTTTGCCACATATTTCATTTGCTATCTTATTGTGTGAGCATGTTGATGCATATTTTACTCATTCAAGGACATCCACTTGTTGTTTTGATTGTTTGGATTATTTTCTTTGTGCCAAGTGGATGGACAAGAATGCCTAAGAACCTTCTTTAGCTATCTATGCTTTTCTCATCTCAAACTCAATTCATGCTACATCACAAAATTTGATCAAGTCAAATTCGAACCACTCTGTGTGAGGAGCACTCGGAGTCCCCGATTCGTCATAGACTTAAACTTCCAAAACCTCTTTGTGCTTGAGGGAGTCCTGGACTAGGGGGTGTCCGGACAGCCGGACTATCATCGTCCGCCGGACTCCAAGACTACGAAGATACAAGATTGAAGACTCCGTCCCGTGTCCGGATGGGACTTTCCTTGGCGTGGAAGGCAAGCTTGGAGATACGGATATGTAGATCTCCTACCATTGTAACCGACTCTGTGTAACCCTAGCCCTCTCCGGTGTCTATATAAACCGGAGGGTTTTAGTCCGTAGGACACAACAACCATTACAACAATCATACCATAGGCTAGCTTCTAGGGTTTAGCCTCCTTGTTCTCGTGGTAGATCCACTCTTGTACTACCCATATCATCAATATCAATCAAGCAGGAGTAGGGTTTTACCTCCATCGAGAGGGCCCGAACCTGGGTAAAAACATCGTGTCCCTTGTCTCCTGTTACCATCCGCCTAGACGCACAGTTCGGGACCCCCTACCCGAGATCTGCCGGTTTTGACACCGACATTGGTGCTTTCATTGAGAGTTCCTCTGTGTCATCACCAATAGGCTCGATGGCTTCTTCAATCAACAACAACGTCCAGGGTGAGACTTTTCTCCCTGGACGGATCTTCGTATTCGGCGGCTTCGCACTGCGGGCCAATTCACTTGGCCATCTGGAGCAGATCGAAAGCTACGCACCTGGCCGTCAGGTCAGATTTGGAAGCCTAAACTTCACGGCGGACATCCGCGGAGACTTGATCTTCGATGGATCCGATCCGCAGCCGAGCGTGCCGCACTGTCACCGGACAGTGCCTTGGAGGCCGCACATGAATCCACTCCAACCTATAGTTCGGAGACGATCGCGCAGATCGAGGACGGGTGGCTGGACACCGCCTCGGGAGCTGCAACATCCGTGGCGATGGAGCCGAACACTGACCTTGTCCCCTATAAAACTCGTGACTCCGAGGTGCCGGACTCCCTGCCGGACTCCGAACCTCCTGCGCCCCTGCCAATCGAATCCGATTGGGCGCCGATCATGGAGTTCACCGCTGCTGACATCTTTCAGCACTCTCCCTTTGGCGACATCTTAAATTCGCTAAAGCATCTCTCGCTATCCGGAGAGCCCTGGCCGGATTATGGCCAGGATGGTTGGGATGCGGACGACGAAGAAATTCAAACCCCACCCACCACCCACTTTGTAGCCACTGTCGACGATCTAAAAGACATGCTAGACTATGACTCCGAAGACATCGACGGTATGGACGACGATGCCGGAGACGAACAAGAACCAGCGCCTATAGGGCACTGGAAGACCACCTCGTCATATGACACATACATGGTGGACACCCCAAAAGATTGGGACGGCGAAGAAGTAGTGGAGGCTGATTCCTTAAAGAAATAGCCCAAGCGCTAACGTCAGCGGCGCCGCTCTAAACCCGCCATAGCAAGAATGGAGATTCCAGCACAGGAGATAATAACACCCCAGAGAGTGCCGAGGACAATCCCCTCCTGCAAGATTCAGCGCAGGAGGATGCAAAAGCAAGCCCTCACGAGAGAGCGGCAGACGAAGAGGTCGAGGATGATAATTACATACCTCCCTCCGGAGACGAGGCAAGCCTCAACGACGACGAATTCGTCGTGCCCGAGGATCCCGTCGAACAAGAGCGTTTCAAACGCAGGCTAATGGCCACAGCAAATAGCCTAAAGAAAAAGCAGCAGCAGCTTCAAGCTGATCAAGACCTGCTGGCCGACAGATGGACCGAGGTCCTCGTGGCCGAAGAGTATGAACTCGAACGCCCCTCCAAAAGCTACCCAAAACGCAAGTTGCTCCCCCGATTAGAGGAGGAAGCATACATACCTTCATCACCAGCGCACAATACAGCCAACCGACCACCCCGTGGTCCCGACAGAGAGGCATCCAGGCCTTCCATCAAGACCGTACCCCGGCATCGCTCGAAAAGTATGAAGCCACGGGGGAACGCGCCGGACTTGTAGGATATATTGGAGGATAAGGCAAGACAATCCAAATCTATCTATGGATCACGTGGGCGCCCCACGACCCACGATGAATACCGTCGAGCCGGATACACAACCTCCGGCCGTGCCGAACATAGCAGACAATGCTCCCTTGAGCTACGTTGTGATATTGCTCACTACAGAGGTGCCGCACACCCGCTATGCTTGACTGACGAAGTAATGGATCATCAAATCCCTGAAGGGTTTAAACCCGTAAACATTGAATCCTACGATGGCACGACAGACCCCGCGGTTTGGATCGAAGATTATCTCCTTCACATCCATATGGCCCGTGGCGACGATCTCCACACCATCAAATATCTCCCGCTCAAGCTTAAAGGACCAGCTCGGCATTGGCTTAACAGCCTGCCCGCAGAGTCAATTGGGTGTTGGGAGGACCTGGAAGACGCATTCCTCGACAACTTCCAGGGCACATATGTGCGACCACCAGACGCCGATGACCTAAGCCACTTAATCCAGCAGCCAGACGAATCGGCCAGGCAGTTCTGGACACGGTTCTTAACAAAGAAAAATCAAATCATCGACTGTCCGGATGCAGAGGCCCTCGCAGCCTTCAAACATAACATCTGCGACGAATGGCTAGCCCGGCACCTAGGACAGGAAAAGCCGAAATCCATGGCAGCCCTCACATCATTAATGACCCGCTTCTGTGTGGGAGAGGATAGCTAGCTAGCTCGCAGCAACAACCTGAGCAAAAATGCTGGTAGTCCGGACACTAAGGACCACAACGACAGGTCGCGTCGAAGAAAAAATAAACGCCGCGTTAACAGCAACGACAAGGAGGATACAACAGTCAACGCCGGATTCCGAGGCTCTAAACCCGGTCAGCGGAAGAAGCCAGCTAACCACACCAACAGAGATTGTTGGGTATTTAAGCAGGCAGGCAAGTTAATTGCCGAAAACAACGACAAGGGGCTGCACAGCGACGACGAGGAAGAGACCCGACCGCCGAACAGTAGAGGACAGAAGGGTTTCCCCCCACAAGTGCGGACGGTGAACATGATATACGTAACCCATATACCCAAGAGGGAGCGGAAGTGTGCACTAAGGGACGTATATGCGATGGAGCCAGTCGCCCCTAAGTTCAATCCATGGTCCTCTTGCCCGATCACTTTCGATCGAAGAGACCATCCGACCAGTATCCGCCATGGCGGATTCGCCGCATCGGTTTTAGACCCATTCGTCGATGGATTTCACCTCACGAGAATCCTGATGGACGGCGGCAGTAGCCTGAACCTACTTTATCAGGATACAGTGCGCAAGATGGGCATAGACCCCTCAAGGATTAAACCTACAAAGACGACCTTCAAAGGCGTCATACCAGGTGTTAAGGCCAATTGTACAGGCTCAGTCACACTGGAAGTGGTCTTCGGATCCCCGGACAATTTCCGGAGCGAGGAGTTAATCTTCGACATAGTCCCGTTCCGCAGCGGCTATCATGCTCTGCTCGGACGAACCGCGTTTGCAAAGTTCAACGCGGTGCCGCATTACGCATACCTCAAGCTCAAGATGCCAGGCCCTCGTGGAGTCATCACGGTCAACGGAAATATGGAACGCTCCCTCCGAACGGAGGAACATACAGCGGCTCTCGCGGCAGAAGTACAGAGCAGCCTTCTAAGGCAATTTTCGAGTCCGGCCGTTAAACGCCCGGACACGGCCAAACGCGCCCGGAGCAACATCAACCAAGACCACCTGGCACGTTCCGAGCACGCGTAGCAATGCGGCCCCAACCCCAGCCCTTGCATAATTGCGAGACCAACCCTCCGCGTACATCATTACGCTCTGGAGATACCATGGGCCTAGGGGGAGGGGCACGACCACAACAGACCCAGAGTGCGGCTCGACCACACCAGGGGCTCACAAGTGTGTCGCTCTTTCTTATTATTTTCCTTCTTTGTATACACAGACTCCGTTCACCAGAGGCCCTATCTGGCGGCGAACCCGCCGAACTCACGATGCAACAGCCAGGAAGGGAAGAAGGCTGCGACGAACACTCAGGTGGTCGCCATTATGAGCATTAAATTTGATTATATACACCAGTCCGCAGCCCACCCCTGGAGGGGGACATGTTTAAATAGTCCAATCCCTTGCTTACCGCACTATTTATATCATTCCGCACTCATAGCAGAATTCCTTGAATAAATAATGCAGCACTTTTTGCCTGTTATTGCATTACTTTACATATATGTTCACTAATGACATCTTGCACCCATATATTTTGGTACGGCCGAATACACCAGGGGCTTATGTTCCCCGCATTATGGTGGGATAAGTCCGAACACTTTCGCAAGTGCAGCACCCCGAACTTATAGCATTATATGAATCGGCTCCGAATCATGTCTTGGGTCAATAGTTGGGTTTGCCCGGCTCCCACGTTTTGGTACCTTACGTTCCATTCTGTCGGCTAAGGTGGCACTGGGAGAACCACTGCGATTGCGCCCCGGTTGAGCTGGGCGAGTGCCTCAGTGGAGAAAGCTAAAACTGACTATCATGATAAGGCGAGAGACTGGTCGCTGTTCGAGAGGTCTTTTCGAGTGCTTAAAGACTTATGCCGCTTCAAGCGAAGAACCGGATAATGTCGGGCCAAGGCGTGGATAGCGCCCCGAACTCGGTCTTCCGAATACTAGTGGCTTCGCCGAAATTTAAAATTATAGAATTCTATGGCTAAGTGAGAGTGTTCAAGCATTATAAGTCCGGTTGCCTTGTTCGTTGTGTTGAGCGTCTCCCTAGATGGACCCAAAAATGGGAACAAGAGTGCTCAACTTTATCCCGAACACCCTAGCACTCGTGGCTTGGGGGCTGAAGCCGACGACTTGCCATCTCTCAGATTTTATAAACGGCCGCACAGAAGGTAATATTTTAAATCAAACAAGTGTTGCTTAGCGCATATGAACAAAGATTTCAGCGCACAGGATAATACATAGTGAGTTTACTCAATAATTACATCTCTGGGGCACTCATCCGCAATCTTGCGGGCACCCTTCAGGACAGTCTTATAGTACATCTCGGGCGTACGGTACTCCTTGCCCGCTGGCGGCGCGTCAGTGATAAGCTTCTCCGCATCCAGCCTGCCCCAGTGCACCTTTGCGCGGGCAAGGGCCCGACGAGCACCTTCAATACAGGCGGAGCGCTTGATGACCTCCAACAAGGGGCACGCATCCACCAGCCGCCGCACAAGGCCGAAGTAGCTCCCAGGCATGGCCTCTCCAGGCCACAGCCGGACTATGAGGCCCTTCATGGCCTGCTCGGCTACCTTGTGGAGCTTGACCAGCTGCTTCAGCTGGTCGCTAGGGGGCACCGGATGGCCGGCCTCAGCGTACTGAGACCAGAAGACCTTCTCCGTTGAGCTCCCCTCCTCGCCACGGTAGAAAGCGGCGGCACCGGATAAACTGCGAGGCAGATCTGCAAACGCCCCTGGAGAGCTCCGAATTTGGGTAAGTGTCAGGTAGTTTACATTAACATGCTTGCTTTGCATGAAAAATGCCTTACCCGCCGCTATTTTCTTCACATCCTCAACCTCCTGAAGGGCCTTATGGGCCTCGGCCTTGGCGGCTTTGGCACTTTCGAGAGCCGAGGCAAGCTCGGACTCTCGAGTCTTTGAGTCGCGCTCCAAACTCTCATGCTTTTCCATGAGAGCCTGGAGCTCTTGCCGCACTTCCGCCACCCACGCCTCCTGCTTCTCTCGCTCCGCCCGTTCCGCGGCCGCATTGCGTTCGGCCGCGGAAACAGCCTCCTTCAGGGTTGCCCCCTCGTTCGTGGCCCCTGCAGTACCCACGTTATCCATGTTATTTTTCTTGCAACCTAAATCCTTTTCTGTAAGGTAACTATTAAAAGTGGTGTTACTCACCTTCTTTGTCCTCGAGCTGCTTCTTGGCACGGCCGAGCTCTTCCTAGGACCGCTCGAGGTCCTGCTTCAAAGCACCGACCTCCGCAGTCAGTGTGGCAGAGGTCAGCAGCGCAGCCTGCAAACCCATATTGACATAATTTTTAGCAACCCTGCGTATATCTTTTTAGATCCTTAGTCCGGCTTTTCTTTCCGAACACCGAACCGAGCATCAGGGGCTACTGTCTATGCGTTATTACATTACATAATTTTAACTTCTTACCTCAAAGCCTGTTAGAAGGCTGCTGCAGGCTTCGGTCAGCCCGCTCTTGGCGAGCTGAACCTTCTGAATCACCGCACTCATGATAGTGCGGTGTTTTTCCTCGATGGAAGCGCCTTTGAGCGCCTCCAACAAGTTCTCCGGTGCCTCCGGTTGGACGGGGGCTGCCGGCATCACGGTCTTGCCCTTCCTGCGAAGGGGCCGCCTGCCGGACTCCGGAACCACTGCAGGTTCCGGTGTGGAGTCCGGCGCAAAGTCCGGGAGGCTGTCTTGCGGCGCCTCCGGATCCTCCTCCTGATGGGTCCCTTCCTGGGATCCCACCTCGGCGTCCTCAGCGGCGCGAGGGGTGGAGGCAGTCAGAATGGAATCCACATCCGATGGAGCCAATGACCCGCTCGACGAAGCGGGAAGATCATCATCGGCCGGACTGCAGGCAGTATGCGGCATTAGAAGGACACTATGTGACACAAAAGAAATTGCAAATCATTCAGGAATCCGGATACTTACGATCTCGCCGGAGGCCTGGCCCTTGAGGTTCACTCTTCATCGCCAACGCTAGTGTTGGCGGAGCTGTTCGGGGGAATAGTTCTTCCCCTCTTGGACCCTTCGGCCTCCCCTGTTGGGGAGGCCTTCCTCTTTCTCTCTCCCTCCTCTGGGAGAGAGTCTTCTTCCTCCTCCTCATCTTCGGGGGAGGAATCCGCCTCGGAGTCGTCGGACACCTGAAAACGGGAACTCTTTCGAGTACCCGTGTCCACCTTCTTGGCCTTCTTCTCCGGCACCACGTGTGGTGCCGGAACCAGCAGCCCCGCTAGACGGGTGTCCACTGGGTTTTCTAGCATAGTAGCCGGGCAGATGAGCTGCTCGGCCTTCTTCATCTATTCCTGTCAAAGGAAAAGGGAGATTGAAACCCGCTTAGGGTCGAACTATTAACGACAAGTGTCCCGTAAAGGGGTAGAATCACTTACCTCGTCAGCTGGACGCTGCGAGTGAAATCCGCGATCTTCTGTCGCGGATGCGGGGGCTTCGGCGCCCTTAAACAGCACCCTCCAGGTGCCTTCGTACGTCGTGTCGAAGAGCCCGCTCAACGCCTGGTGCTGTGCCGGATCAAACTCTCACAGGTTGAATGCCCGTTCTTGGCATGGGAGAATCCGGCGGACGAGCATGACTTGGAGCACATTAACAAGCCTGAGCTTCTTGTTCACCAGCTTCTGGACGCAGGCTTGGAGTCCCGTCAGCTCCTCCGAACTACCCCATAGCAAGCCCTTCTCTTTCCAGGAGGTGAGATGCACAGAGATACCAGATCTGAACTCGGGGGCCGCCGCCCACGTAGGGTCGCGCGGCTCGGTGATGTAGAACCACCCCGACTGCCACCCCTTGACGGACTCCACGAAGGCCCCCTCGAACTAGAGGACGTTGGGCATCTTGCCCAACATGGCGCCTCCGCACTCCGCCTGCGTGCCCTTCACTACCTTCGGCTTGACATTGAAGGTCTTGAGCCACAAGCCGAAGTGGGGCCGAACACAGAGGAAGGCCTCGCACACGACGATAAACGCCCAGATGTTGAGGATGAAGTTCGGCGCCAGATCATGGAAATCCAGGCCGTAGTAGAACATGAGCCCCCGGACAAAGGGGTGAAGTGGAAAGCCCAGTCCGCGGAGGAAGTGGGGGAGAAATACGAGCCTCTCATGGGGCCTGGGGGTGGGGATGAGCTGCCCCTTGTCGGGCAGCCGGTGCGCGATGTCGCTGGAGAGGTATCCGGCGCCGCGCAGCTTTTCGATGTGCTCCTCCTTAACGGTGGTGGCCAACCATTTACCTCCCGCTCCGGACATGGTCGGAGAAGGTTGAGACGAGATGCGCGAACGTGGGTGCTGGAGCTCAAGTGCGCGGAGATGGATAAGCAAAGGAGGAAGAAGGCGTAGGTAAAAAGGCGGGTCCTTATCCCCTTATATATAGGCGGACGAAGACTATGCGTCCCCACCGGCCTGGTAAAACTCGCTTATCTCCCAAGCGCCACCATCAATGGCGCGGTTGGGTTACCCACGTCCGTATTGATGAGAATCCCGGAATAAGGGGAACACAATCTCTGCTTCGACAAGACGTGCCAAGGAAACCGCTTTGCTAAACGCGCTGAGGTGGTATAATAAAAAACGATTCAAGTAAAGGCTTGGTAGTGGCGTGACATCACACTACAAGATACGTTAGCAGATTGAACTTGTGTACATAATATTCTCTCTACGGTGGAATGTGGAATTTATTTTGCAGAGCCGGACACTATCCTGGTGTTCACAATCTTCTATGGATTATTCGGAGGAGGAACCCGCCTTGCAATGCCGAACATTATGCGCGCCGGACTCTTCGTCATTGAAGCCAGGTTCAGGGGCTACTGAGGGAGTCCTGGACTAGGGGGTGTCCGGACAGCCGGACTATCATCGTCCGCCGGACTCCAAGACTATGAAGATACAAGATTGAAGACTCCGTCCCGTGTCCGGATGGGACTTTCCTTGGCGTGGAAGGCAAGCTTGGCGATACGGATATGTAGATCTCCTACCATTGTAACCGACTCTGTGTAACCCTAGCCCTCTCCGGTGTCTATATAAACCGGAGGGTTTTAGTCCATAGGACACAACAACCATTACAACAATTATACCATTGGCTAGCTTCTAGGGTTTAGCCTCCTTGATCTCGTGGTAGATCCACTCTTGTACTACCCATATCATCAATATCAATCAAGCAGGAGTAGGGTTTTACCTCCATCGAGAGGGCCCAAACCTGGGTAAAAACATCGTGTCCCTTGTCTCCTGTTACCATCTGCCTAGACGCACAGTTCGGGACCCCCTACCCGAGATCCGCCGGTTTTGACACCGACAGTGCTTCTCGGTCTGACCGATTCTTCCATTTTGGTCCTACCGAGATCACCAAGTTGATCTGAGTTTTCAATCTCGGTGCAACTGATTTGAACTTTTGGTCTCACCGATTTGCTATAACTGAACACAGTTATGCATCTCGGTGCCACCGAGTTGTTCCACTCGGTCACACCGACAGGGTCGGGCTATATATAGCCATGGGCAAAAGTTTGAAATTTCTCCAAAACCCTTCGCCCGCGCAATAGCTCGCTCTGCCATCGTGGTCTTCGGATCGTCTCCTCGCCGCCGGCAGCCTCCTGTCGCTGGTCTTCGTCGCCGTCAACGGAAATCGTCCCCGCCGTTGCCGCCGTAGCAAGTCCACCGCCAAGTTAGGGTATGGACTTGATCTTTGTGCTATCCACGTCTGATTCCTAGCACATTGTTTGCATATTGATTCTTGCCACAATTGAGATTCTTCTATCCAACCAAAATAGTCCATAGGTTAGATGTGATTCAAATTTTTAGGGTTAGGTTTCCGCCGAAACCATCTTGGACCCACCGAGTTGAAAAACTCGGTCTCACCGATTTGGCGTATGCCATTGCACTAGTGACTCTCAGTCTGACCGAGAATTACTAATCGGTGCGACCGATTTGAAGATTCTGTGAAACCCTAGCAGTCTCAGTGCCACCGAACTGAGACTCGGTCCAACCGAGATCATCAGTTTAGGTTCCAAAACTGCTTCGGTATCACCGAGTTTGAAAATTGGTTGATCCGAAATGCTTTCTGTGGAAAACTAAAACTGAACTTTTGGATCATTCTTTTGCAAAAATCTCTGCATTTTGTGATGCTCATCTATTCTATCTCATCTATAACTCTTCACAGGGTCAGCAGTCAGCTTTTGCAGTATGTCTGATCAAAGTGACAGCCAGAACAGGTCTGAAGAGCACATGGACTTGAGTGAGGGCACTAGTCCCTCAACTTCAGATGATGGGAGCAGAAGCACTCCTAGCAATTTGCCTAAGGCTGCAACTAGGCAAAGGAAGAAGAGAACCTCAGACTCGGAAGATGAGGATTACAAAGCTGAAGAGGATGAGGCCACTTCCAAAAAGGTGGTGCTCAAGAAAGAGTATGGCTCTGCACAAAGCACAAAGCCAGGTCTGCAGAAGAAAGTTCCTGCCAAGAGAACTCCAATGCCAAAGGCCAGGAAGTCCACTCAAGTGCCAGCTCAGACTCAACCCAAAGTGGCACCTGCAAGGAAAGAGGCACCATCAAAACCTCAGAAAGTCCCCACTGGTGCAACCATGAAGTTCACAATTGAATCAGAGGATGATGGTGATCAGGACAAGAAAAAGAAGAGAGCTAGAACCACAACTGCCAAGGTCCTTGGAAAGCCCTTAATGAGAAGGGATTCTAATGAAGAGGAAGAGGATGCTGCACCAGCTCCTAAGGCGGCTAAGCTTATGGGAGATGCAATCAGGGCAGGGGCTGCAACATCCAAGCCCAAAGGTGCACCCAAAGCTGCCTCCAAGGCCAAGCAAGCTCCAAAGAGGAATACTAGGAGTATTCCAGCTGCTGAAAAGAAGAAGGCCCCAGTGCCAAATGTTGCAGAAGATGAAGATGAAGAAGGACAAGCCCTCAGAAAGCTCAAGCCCAAGATACCAGACCACAATGATGCCCATCCTGTGGCTGAGGACATGAGAATCAGGAAGGATTCAGGGCTGAGGCTGTGGAGGATGGAAGACCCATATGCTTCAAGAAGAAGAACTGCTGTTGACTACAGGTTCCACACAAAGGAACAGCAGGACTTTTATGAGACCATTCTGTTGGACAAGAAGCCCATTGTCTGTGATATGAGGTGCGTTGACTGGAAATTCATCAGGGAGAATGAGCAGCACTACCCTGGAGTGGAGGAGAGATTTATTGCTTGTGGAGTAGCAGATTTTGTTGGACAGAAGTTTACCAACTGGAATGATGAGCTTATCATGCAGTTCTACTCCACAGCACACTTTTATCCAGATGGCAGAATTGTGTGGATGTCTGAGGGTACTAGGTACCAATCCACTGTTGAAGAATGGGCAAGTTTGATCAATGCCCCCAAGGAAGAAGAAGATTACTTGGACATATATGCCAAGAAGAAGTTGGGTCACAATTCAATGGCTCACATGTACAAGGAGATTCCTGACAAGGCTGTAGAGACTCACAAGTTTGGATCAGTCCACTTTCTGCTATCAGGATTGGCAACCATCAATTGGATTCTGAGGCATACTTTGTTGCCCAAGTCAGGTGACCATAATATGATCAGAGGACATGCCATCAACATGCTGCATGTGTTTGATGTGCCCCAGAAATTCAAAGTCATGAGCCTGATCATTGAGACAATTAACATGACTGCAGCAGATCAGAAGAGGAGCTGTGGATATGCACCTCAAATTCAAGAATTGATCAACTCCAAGATGGGCATATGGAAATATCAGTTGGATAAGGAACATTTTCCAATTTATCCAGACTTTGAGGACAATGAGGTTGTCATGAATGAAGATGATCCAGAATCTGTCCAAGCTCAGGAGAAGAAGGAGAAGGCAAAGAAGGAGAAGGCTGCCAAGATGCCAACTCAAGAGGAGGCATCTGAGTATTTCTTGAAGACCAAACAAGAGCAGCTTGGTTACTTGATAGCATTAACTCTGAGGATTGAGAAGGGGTTGGCCACCCTAACTCAAAACCAGGAGAGCCTGGAGAGAATCATGCAACAAAAGTTTTATGATCTAGATGTCAAGGTAAGTGAGATTCAGTCAGTTGTAGAGCAGCTGCAGGATGACATGCAGGAGAGGAAGGGCAAGACAACCACCAATGTGTTTGCCAGAGTGCCCAAGCCCAGAGGTCAGTTGCAGTGCCAGTGACAGACATTAGAGCTACAACTTCAGCACCAGCTACTGCCCCAACAGTTCCAGTGCAACCAGCTCCAGCACCAACTCCTCCAGCACCCTCTACTTCAACCGAAGCCTTCGTCCATAGAGCCATCTCTACAGCACCACCAGAAGATCAAGCCTGAGAGACGATCTAGCACTATGCATTTTCTATGAACTTTTTGGTAACTTGTTGCCAAAGGGGGAGAAAAATGTATAGATCATAGGCTTCGAGAGAGAGTGTTGCTTTTATTCTCTCTTGCTTTATTTGGTGGTTTTTCAAAACTTTGTTTGCTTTTGCTTGAGATACTATGCATGTGAGACATTGATGATCATGTGTTTGATCATAAGCTACACTTATGCATGCTTGATATTATCCTGTCTATCTTATGTGATCACTCACTATGCTTGGTGATGAGTGCATGTATCCATTGTTTATTATTTTGAGCGCTCCACCAAGATGTATGTGACATGGAAGAGTAACCCATGAGCCTAATTCATTGTGCATTTCCAGTCCAAAGCAAATCTTAAACTATGCACAAATTTAGGGGGAGCACTTGCTTATCACATACTTCTCAAAGCGACTATGTTATTCAATCTTATTATCATTTGTCGAAGCTTTGATCTATATGTTGTGATCAATTACCAAAAAGGGGGAGATTGAAAGTGCAACTATCCCTAGGTGGTTTTGGTAATTAACAACAACATATAGCTCATTGAGCTAATGCTATTCCAAGACTATTATTTCAGGAAAGCTCAATGAATGGCATGGCATGGATGATGGAAGTGGATCCCTCAAAATACTAAGGACAAAGGATTGGCTCAAGCTCAAAAGCTCAAGACTCTTCATTTTACATTTTAGTGATCCAAGATCACATTGAGTCTATAGGAAAAGCCAATACTATCAAGGAGGGATGAGGTGTTGCATAATGAGCCTCTTGCTTCATGTGCTTAGTGATATGCTCCAAAACCCTCAACTACTTTCTCACATCCACAAATGACATAAACCCAAAGCCAAAATCGGTCACACCGAAACTTCCTATCCGGCGCCACCGATTCCAAAAGTCATAGCCACTGCCACAAACCCTAAGCAAATCGGTCTTACCGATAGGGATCTCGATCTCACCGAGATGGGGTTGCAATCTCTTTGTTTCCCCTCGTAACATTTCGGTCTAACCGAAGTGAGCGATTGGTCCCACCGAGAATGCAATGTAAACTCTCTGTTTCCTTTTTGCAACATTTCGGTCTCACCGAAAAGAGCAAGTCGGTCCCACCGAGTTTACCTGACCAACTCTTTGGAAAGCTTATTACCAAATCGGTCTCACCGAGTTTGTGTAATCGGTCTTACCGAGATTACGTTAAGCCCTAACCCTAACCGAATCGGTCTCACCGAGATGCATGTCGGTCCCACCGAAAATCACTAACGGTCACTAGGTTTAGTAAATCGGTCCGACCGAGTTTAACAATTCGGTCCCACCGAGTTTGGTAAATTGTGTGTAATGGTTAGATTTTGTGTGGAGGCTATATATACCCCTCCACCTCCTCTTCATTCGTGGAGAGAGCCATCAGAATGAACCTACACTTCCAACTTACCATTTCTGAGAGAGAACCACCTACTCATGTGTTGAGACCAAGATATTCCATTCCTACCATATGAATCTTGATCTCTAGCCTTCCCAAGTTGCTTTCCACTCAAATCTTCTTTCCACCAGATCCTAACCCATTGTGAGAGAGTTGAGTGTTGGGGAGACTATCATTTGAAGCACAAGAGCAAGGAGTTCATCATCAATGCACCATTTGTTACTTCTTGGAGAGTGGTGTCTCCTAGATTGGCTAGGTGTCACTTGGGAGCCTCCGACAAGATTGTGGAGTTGAACCAAGGAGTTTGTAAGGGCAAGGAGATCGCCTACTTCGTGAAGATCTACCGCTAGTGAGGCAAGTCCTTCGTGGGCGACGGCCATGGTGGGATAGACAAGGTTGCTTCTTCGTCGACCCTTCTTTGGTGGAGCCCTACGTGGACTCGCGCAGCCGTTACCCTTCGTGGGTTGAAGTCTCCATCAACATCCGTGTCTCCAATTGCGTTTGAATCCTCCAAACCCTTCCCTTTACTTTCTTGCAAGTTGCATGCTTTAATTTCCGCTGCCTATATACTCTTTGCATGCTTGCTTGAATTGTGTGATGATTGCTTGACTTGTCATAAAGTAGCTAAAATTTGCCAAACTCTAAAATTGGGAAAAGGTTAAGTTTTTATTGGTCAAGTAGTCTAATCACCCCCCTCTAGACATACTTCAAGGTCCTACACTTACGTGTCTTCTTGCTTTATCGAGGACGGGAGCGAGGCCCGTCCCGTCCGTCGCCGCTCCTCCTCGCTTCGACACGCGCCCTGGCCAGTGATGCATGCGGCGCCATGTAGGCAGGCAAGCAGCTGAGGTGGCGTGGTGGTGGAGCCTTCACGAAGATCTGCATGCCGCCACGCAGGTGCGTGCTGAGTTGGCCTGGAAGCTGCATGTTGCCACGCAGGTGCCTGCCCAGCTGGTTGGGCTAGCAGCTGCATGTGAACGGCGGTGGAGACTTGGTTGGTGCGGGCCTGGCAGTGGCCCCGCTGACGCCCTTTGCAAGGGCCTTGCCGGGTGGCCCGGCAAGGGTCTTGCCATGGCGCGCTGTCGTCCCTGGCAAGGATACTGCTGGGGGTCTTGTGGGTCTCCTCGGCAAGAATCTTGTCGAGGATCGTTGCCTTCCAATCCTCACCTGATCTTCAATATTCTTTGTCTTCACAAAGATCTGCATGCCACCATGGAGGTGCCTCCCGAGCCCTGGCCCAACGTGGTTGATGGTGTTGGAGACCGTGGGTTCGAGGGTGGCTCACTTCGCTGGTGTGGTTGAGCCGCCCCGGCAATGGGGCTTGCCGGGGCTGCTGAGGCTACCCCGGCAAGGGTCTTGCCGGGGAAACATGCTTCGTCCATCTGCTCTCTGCGGTCTTAGTCTTTGGCGTTGCGCTGATTGTTTCTGTGTTTGTGGCTCTGATTTCCTGTCTCTGCCCTGCTAAGTGTGGCTTCGGCTCGTGGCTCTGACTGCCCACGCACAAGTAAGGGGTACAAAGGAGTGCTCCTACTTTAGTACACCGACAGGAGCCCCCGGGCCTAGGCCACACACAGGCGCAACGCGTTGTTGGGCCAGGCCCAAAACAGTGCGCGGGCAGGCGGGGCGGTTTTTACCGCAGTAATTTTCCGCCTGTTGCGCTTCCCATGACCTGCGCGATGTGGGGGAGGTCATGCGTGACGTGGGGGGCATGCGCTGGGCAGTTTCCGCATGCATGCGTCATATCGCACTTAATGGGAAAGGAGGCGGCCCATGCCTTCCCCATAAAAGGAATAACCATGGGCGCGCTACTCACTTTACCCCTTCCCTGCGTCTTTTCCAATCTTGGAACCGTCGCCCCCTTTCTTCCTCCTTCTTGAGCCCCCCATCTTCGTCCACCATCGATGTGCTTCTGTCATCCTCTGCCCTCTTGCTTCTCGCAGCCGCCATGGCGCCCAAATCCACTAAAGGCAAGGGAGTGGCCAAAGATGTTAGGGCGACGGAGCAGCCGGAGAGCGAGCAGGTGGCGCGACGGGTGCAGTTCGCCTACTTCCCCTCGACGGTTGACGTGTTCGAGCTCCGGGAGTCCTCCAAATCTCTATGGGGGGTGAAGACGGGGGAAGAAATGACGGGGCATCCAGCCACGCGCGTCATCCCCGCCAACTGCACCGAGGACGCCCCAAATTGGTACCCCTTCTTTGTCGACTACTTCTCCTGCGGGCTCTGTCCCCCGTTCTCCGATTTCTTCAACGACGTTACGCATACCTATGGCTTCCGCCTTCTGGATTTCACTCTGAATGTCGTGGCGTGCATGGCTCTCTTCGCGCACCTCTGCGAAGGCTTCACCGGAGTGCAACCCAACACGACGCTCTTCCACCACTACTTCTCACCTCGGATCCAACCGGGGGGTGCCATCTCCGGTTGCGTCTCCTGGATCCCGAAGGCCAAGGGGACGTACTCGGAGGGCCCCATGAAGGAGAGGTGGGAAGAGTGGCGGGGCCGGTGGTGCTGGATTGAGGAGGAGGACCCGCCAGCATTCTGCGAGGTTCGCCGGGCGCCGCTGGTCCGCGGACATGACTCGGTCGACGTCGACGCCGATGACGAGAAGCTCACGATTGCCACCACCAGGATCCTTCGGCTCACCGAGGCCGGGCTCACTGTCGGTGTCAAAACCGGCGGATCCCGGGTAGGGGGTCCCGAACTGTGCGTCTAGGCGGATGGTAACAGGAGACAAGGGACACGATGTTTTTACCTAGGTTCGGGCCCTCTCGATGGAGGTAAAACCCTACTCCTGCTTGATTGATATTGATGATATGGGTAGTACAAGAGTGGATATACCACGATATCAAGGAGGCTAAACCCTAGAAGCTAGCCTATGGTATGATTGTTGTAATGGTTGTTGTGTCCTACGGACTAAAGCCTTCCGGTTTATATAGACACCGGAGAGGGCTAGGGTTACACAGAGCCGGTTACAATGGTAGGAGATCTACATATCCGTATCGCCAAGCTTGCCTTCCACGCCAAGGAAAGTCCCATCCGGACACGGGACGGAGTCTTCAATCTTGTATCTTCGTAGTCTTTAGTCCGGCGGACGATGATAGTCCGGCTGTCCGGACACCCCCTAGTCCAGGACTCCCTCAGTAGCCCCTGAACCTGGCTTCAATGACGATGAGTCCGGTGCGCATAATGTTCGGCATTGCAAGGCGGGTTCCTCCTCCGAATAATCCATAGAAGATTGTGAACACCAGGATAGTGTCCGGCTCTGCAAAATAATTTCCACATTCCACCGTAGAGAGAATATCATGTACACAGGTTCAATCTGCTGACGTATCTTGTAGTGTGACATCACGCCACTACCAAGCCTTTACTTGAATTGTTTTTTATTATACCACCCCAGCGCGTTTAGCGAAGCAGTTTCCTTGGCACGTCTTGTCGAAGCAGAGATCGTGTTCCCCTTATTCCGGGATCCTCATCAATATGGACGTGGGTAACCCAACCGCGCCCGCCGGCACGCCCCCTCTATCGAAGACGAGCCCCGAACGGTCACGGAGACGGCTCTTGGTATTCTCCCTCTTTATAATAGGACCAAGGCTCGTTTATTTTCTTCAATCCTCCATCGAATCTTCTCCTCGCTCCAAGTTCCAACACCCAGAGCCCCAGATTCGTGTGCTTCGGACCTTCAACAATGTCCGGTTCCGACCTTCAGGGCCGGTGGATGCCCTCCTCCGTCACGGAGGAGGACGTGCTAAAGCTGCGAGAGGCCAAGTACCTGTCTTATGAGATTTCGCACAGGCTGCCCGCCGAAGGGCAGGCCATACCCACCCCCGAGCCCGGCGAGTACGTCGTCTTTGTATCCCACCTCCGTCGGGGTTTAGGCTTCCCGACGGATCCTTTCATGAGAGGGCTCATGTTCTACTACGGGCTGGATTTCCATGACTTGGCTCTGGAGTCCATCCTCCATATTTCCATATTTATTGTCGTCTGTGAAGCCTTCCTCCGCGTCACCCCCCACTTCGGCCTGTGGCTGAAGACCTTCAATGTGGAGCCGAAGATGATTGGGGGGCGTCAAGCAGAGTGCGGCGTGGCGGCCATCAGCAGGAGGGCCGATGCCCCGTGGCCCGAGGGCTCCTTCTAAGAGGAGCTCGGCTTGTGGCAGCAGGAGTGGTTCTATATCACCGCTCCGAAGGGCAGCAGGCAGAAGCCGCCCCCCATATTCCGCTCGGGACCTCCTCGGCGGTTGATGTCGTGGGTCAACCAAGGGCTCAACTGGGGGCCGTCAAAAGACGTGCCCCTTTTGCAGGGCCGGATTCGAGACCTCCAGGCGAGGGAGATCGATCTGGTCGTGGTGATGCAGGTTATGCTAATTAGGCATCTCCTTCCCTGCAAACGCCGTCCTCTCCGGCTATGGGAGTTCAATCCGGAGGGACCACGGATTCTCCAACACTTTATGGGTACGACACCCGTGGAGATGTACAAGTTGTTCTTCGGACCGCAGGTGGCGTGTCCGGAATTGACCGAGGATGCAGGCCTAAGCTGCAATCGCCCGAATACTCAAGTAAGTAGCTCAGTGTTCGGACGTACCATTTGTTTGCTTTTCTACAATTCGCCTTTTAACCCGTTATCCTGCAACAGGAGTGGATAGCGGAAGCAAAGCTGATACGGTGTCCGGCCCCCCTCCCAGAGACCGCGCCGGATCCCGTGCTGGTCAGGATGTTGGAGGTTGCGCCTTCAGAAGAAGGCGAAGGGGAAAATAGAGGAGCTACCGCCTCGCCCAAGGGGGCGGTTGAAGAAGGGGGGATCGAGAATCCCTCCCTCCAGGGGGAGAAGAGGACCGCCTCCGAAGACCCGGAGGCCAAAGCCCCTAAGCGGGGGAAGAAATCTTCACCAGAGGGTCCTGCGTCCGGGGAGGTCCCGGCCGCACAGTCTTCTCCAAAGAATCAGCCCTCCAGCGAGCCGTGAGTAGAAAAGGGGGAGTTCATTAATAAAAACATCCCTATTTGTGCTTCTGAGGATAACCGAAATTTTTACCTTGTAGTTCGGATCTGCGACCTTCTCAGATGAGCTCGTCTTCGGGGGATCTTCGTCCAGAGATGATGGAGAGCGAGACGCCTCCGTCTGCTGCGCCGTCGGATAGGGCAGACGAGCCTGAAGTGTCTTCACGGAGGGTATCCCCGAGCCCGGCAGAGCCGAAGAGTTCGGCGCCGACTAGTGTTCGGCCGGGGGAGCTGAAGGATCTGCTTGAGAGGGCGTCCATCTCAGAAGATCACCGTGCATTGATGAGTACGGTGATTAGAAGGATTTTGTCCGCCAAAAGCGGATTGCATAATGCCGTCAGGAGTTTGCTGGCGGGGTTTGAGGTATGTAAAAATGACACCCCTTTTTGACAGTTTTACACATAAAGTGCGCCCTGTATAGATAGTAGCCCCTGAGACTGGGTAGGTTGTTGAAAGCGACAGCGTGCCGAGGATAAAAATCGCAGGTATTGAGTGTCGCCTTTCCTATGCAGGTGGCGAAAAGTCTGGGGGCTAGCCGGACTGATGGAGTTGCAGAATTAATGCGGCAACTCGATGTTGCAGATGCGGACATCGCGCTAGTCAACAAGCGACTTGACGAGTCGCAAGGTAAATTGTGTCTCCACAGTCACCTATTAAGGGAGCAAAAGCCCACCTCTTGCAATGTTTATGCTTGACGCAGATGGTGCTGTTGCAGTGGAGAGCCTCCGGGTAGAATTTTCTCAAGCCAAGGAGCAAGCCAGAAGGAGTGATGCGGCTGCCTCGAGGGCGGCCGAGGAGTTAGAAGCCGAAAGGGCTGCACACTACCGAAGCAGGGAAGAGATGGCCGAACTGGCCGTTAAATTGAAGGATGCTACCGACCGCAATGAGGCTCTTGAAAAGGAGCGCCTATCGGAGAGAGAAGACCTGGGGAAGGCCACCGCCGAAGCCAAGGATGCCCGTTCTGCAATGCGGGCTATGAAGGAGGAGCTGCGTCAGGCCGGAGACATTGTGGCTGGCAAGCCTTTTCTGCTGCGCCGCAGGTTTACAGATCCAAAGTATGCCCAGCTTGGCCAGCTGTGGGGCCCGGAGGATCCATATATGGACTTAGCGGCGAGTGCGGGGGATGCCGTTGTGCACTTCCGAAGTCAGAAGGATCACAAGACGGAAGAGCTGTTTTGGTCTCAATTCCATATTCCGGATCGTTCACTTCCGCTGACCGATCGGTTGGCCGAATGGGCTGAGCTGAATAGGTTGTCCGGACTTGCCATGACGGATATCGTGACTGATGTCTGGCCAGAGAGGCCCAAGCCGACGGGCTATTTTGGCTTATTGCAGCAGTTTCTTGGGGCGGTGCCGCATATCAAGGTGATGAAGCAGTCGGCCTGCATAGAGGGTGCGCGGATGGCCCTTGCCCGTGTGAAGACACATTGGACAGATATGGATGCCACCGCTATTGCAACCCAGGGTTCGGACGAAAGCCGGTTACCCGCCGAGCACTATTTTGGGGAAGTTATGCGTGGTGCTCTGTAATAGAGTCGCAGTGCTCGAAAAATGTCACGTTCGAATGAACGTTTTATTTTATAAAACAATGGTTATGATGTAATCTCTTTTTATACTTGTGCGTTCAAGTATTGGAATATCTCCTATGCGGCTGTTTATGTATACGTGCGTATAACCTGAAAGATGGCAGTCGTCGGCTTCAGCCACCATGCACAAGGTGCGGGGGTGTTTGCAAAAAATAGCGCATTTTCACACTTAATCCGATGTCTCTGTCCTGTTAAGGAGGTGGTAGTGTAGCAAACGAGGCAACCGGACTATGATGCTTTATCACTTTCACTTAGCCATTGGAGTTCGAGGGTGGGACTACGATATAGCCCCTGGGGGCACCGCGCTCTCCGAATTCGGGGCGCGTGTGTGCCTGACCGGGAAACGGTCCTTCGTCAAAGCAGAGGAATTCCAAACATTCCGGTGGTCGATCGAGTGGTTGACCAGTCTCTCGCTGTATCATGACAGTCAGTTTTCGGCTTTCTGTACTGAGGTGCTCACCCAGCCGAACTGGGGCACAATCACAGTAGTTCTCCTGGTGCCGCGTTAGCCGATGATACGGAATGTAAGGCAGCAAAATACAGGAGCCGGGCAAACCCAACATTTGACCAAAGACATGATTCGGAGCTGATGCATATAAGGCCTAACTCGAGACGCCGAACACTCCCTAAGGTGTTCGGTCTTTATAATAATGGGCAGAACAATGCCCCAAGCCCCTAGTGTCCAGGCACGGGCGAGGTCCTCTGACGCGGCCGTTGCCAAAACATCAGTCTCCACTCTGGTTATAATGAAAAACCAGGGGATTATAGCAACAAGAGACAGTAAAAAAGGTTTACGCAGGGTCTTAATCTTAAAAGAATCCTTGCGACGGGTCCCTACTGCACGTCTGCGCCTGTGTCTCCGTTGTGCCATTATCCTGGACGGGTATGCACGTTGTTCATCTGTAAAAAGAGAGGAACTTAGTTTGAAAGGAAATCATGCGAAAAAGTGCATGAAAAATATTAATAAATGAATAAAGCGGAGTCTATATTAGCTCATTATTGCTTATACGCACATCCCCTTGTGAAGGGGCGTGCGGCTAGGGAGCCCCTAGCTTATTTATGCCGGACTCGTCTAGCCGTGTCCGAGGTCTTTGAATGACCCTCTTAATGAAATGATGCCACGTGGACCAGGCATTTTAAGTGTAAGAGACGCGTAATGTGGTATGGCGTTAAAGCGGACAAAAGCTTCACGTCCCAATAGTGCTTGATAGCTACTTTTGAATGGGGCGACATGAAAGATTAGTTTTTCACGTCGGAAGTTGTTCGGTGACCCGAACACAACTTCTAGTAATAGGGAGCCTGTGCACTTGGCGTAAGGGCCTGGCGTCACTCCTTTAAAGGAAGTGCGGCTATGTCGAATTGTAGTAAGGTCTATCCCCAACTTGCAGATTGTGTTCGGATATAGCAGGTTTAAATTGCTGCCGCTGTCCATCAGGACTTGTGTAAATTGTAGTCCGTCGATCATAGGATCCAATATCAGAGCAGTCCATCCTGCATTTCGAACACTTCTGGAATAATCCAGGTGGTCAAAAGTGATTGGTTTTGACATCCAATCTCGAGGTTCCGCTGGGGTGGACCGTGCGAGACCCATCTTAGCGGGTGCCGCATTGCTTCTCCGTATTATCACATGAAGTGAGTTTACTGCTTTGACTTCTTGTGGGAAGGTCTTTTGTTTTCCGGTGCCCTGCTGGTGGGGTTCGTCGTCATCCTCGCTTGGTGCATCAAGCCCCTTGTGTTCGGCGTTGAGTCGGCCAGACTATTTGAAAACCCAACAATCTCGGTGGGTGTGGTTTGCAGGCCTTCCGGAGGTACTGTGGATTTGACATATCCGATCCAAAATTTTGTTTAAGTTGGATAGCTCGTCACTGTTGTCCTTAAGAGGCAGTGTTTTGTTGTTTGGCCGTGTGCTTTTGAATCCGGCGTTGACTGCCGTGTTCTTTGGGCTTTTCTCTTTATTCTGGCGCTGATATTTTCTGCGCCGTGATTTTCCGTTTCCATCTCTGATCTCGGATGTACTTGGGTCGCTGGTGCTGCATCTTGCTAGCCAGCTATCTTCCCCCGCGCAAAAGCGGGTCATGAGGCTTATTAGCGCGGACATTGTCCTCGGCTTCTCTTGGCCGAGGTGTCCGGCGAGCCATTCGTCTCGGGCGTTGTGTTTGAAAGCTGCTAAGCCTTCGGCGTCCGGACAGTCGACTATCTGGTTCTTTTTAGTAAGGAACCTGTTCCAGAATTTGCGCGCTGACTCTCCGGGCTGTTGAGTTATATGACTTAGATCGTCTGCATCCGGAGGGCGGACATAAGTCCCTTGAAAATTTGCTCTAAACGCGTCCTCAAGCTCTTCCCAACTTCCAACAGTGTTTTCTGGGAGGCTTTTGAGCCAATGACGGGCTGGCCCTTTGAGCTTGAGGGGTAGATATTTTATGCCGTGGAGGTCATCTCCTCTAGCCATGTGTATGTGTAGTATATAATCCTCTATCCAGACTCCCGGGTCTGTTGTTCCGTCGTAAGCCTCTATGTTTATGGGTTTAAACCCTGCTGGGAATTCATGATCCAGCACCTCATTGGTGAAACATAGTGGGTGTGCGGCGCCCCTGTATTTGGGTGTACCACTGTCTTCGAACACTTGGCGTGTTGTGTTGCTTCCTAGGGCCCTCTTTTTTGGCCCGTAAATGGACCTGGCTGGGCCATCTGTTTTTCCAGGATCATGGGCCGGCTTGTGTGCGGCGCCACTTATAGTTTTTGGCCTATCATCTGGCCGCCTATTCGGCCAGGCGGCCTCTTTGTTTTTGACTGTGGGGGCTCCATAGCTTCCTCGTCGAATTCTGGCAGCAGCTTGCGCTTCGGGTAGCTCTTTGATTGATGGCCATTGCCGTATTTGTCTACGGTTTTGAGCACTTTGCTCCACCTCATTCTGAGTATGTCTTCCGCTGTTTTGAGCTTACGTTTTTCCTTCTTCAAACTTCTTGCAGTGGCGACAAGTCTTTTGCGAAGGCTCTTATTCTCCGGTGGTGTGTCCGGCGTGAGGTCATCTGGACTGTTGGTTTCGCCGGGCATTGATTGATTATTCGATTCGTCCTGTTCGAACGGTTGCTTGGCTGCATGTTCATCATCCATCGGTTTGCCCTGCTCTATGGCTGGGTCATTAGGAGCGTTGTTGTTGTGGAGGCGGGACTTAGGGCGGCGTCTGCGTTGCCGCTTTGGTTGTTTATCGGCGGGATTATCTTTTGTCGCGCCCTGTTGGTCCTTGTTATCGCTTCCTTTTGTGGTATCCACCATATATACATCATGGGTTGGGGTGGCCTTCCAGTGCTCTGTGAGCGCTGGTTCTTGATCGTCTCTGGCATCGTCGTCCATACCGTCGATGTCTTCGGAGTCGTAGTCTAGCGTGTCGGTTAGATCGTCGACAGTGGCTACAAAGTGGGTGGTGGGTGGGCTTTGAATTTCTTCGTCGTCCGCATCCCAACCATCTTGGCCATAATCCAGCCAGGGCTCTCTGGATAGCGAGAGATGCTTTAGCGAATTTAGGATGTCGCCAAAGGGTGAGTGCTGAAAGATGTCCGCAGCGGTGAACTCCATGATCGGCGCCCAATCGGGTTCGATTGGCAGGGGCGCAGGAGGTTCGGAGTCCGGCAGGGAGTCCGGCGCCTCGGAGTCATGAGCTTTATAGGGGACAAGGTCAGTGTTCGGCTCCATCGCCGCGGATGTTGCGGTTCCCGAGGCAGTGTCCAACCACTCGTCCTCGATCTGCGCGATCGGCTCCGAACTATGGGTCGGAGCGAATTCATGTGCGGCCTCCAAGGCACCGTCCGGTGGCAGAGCTAGATCGTGCCCATCGCGATAGTGCGGCACGCTCGGCTGCGGATCGGATCCATCGAAGATCAAGTCTCCGCGGATGTCCGCCGTGAAGTTTAGGCTTCCAAATCTGACCTGACGGCCAGGGGCGTAGCTTTCGATCTACTCCAGATGGCCAAGTAAATTAGCCCACAGTGCGAAGCCGCCGAATACGAAGATCTATCCGGGGAGAAAAGTCTCACCCTAGACGGCGTTGTTGTTGATTGAAGAAGCCATCGAGCCTATTGGTGACGACACAGAGGAACTCTCAATGAAAGCACCAATGTCGGTGTCAAAACCGACGGATCTTGGGTATGGGGACCCGAACTGTGCGTCCAGGCAGATGGTAACAGGAGACAAGGGACACGATGTTTTTACCCAGGTTCGGGCCCTCTCAATGGAGGTAAAACCCTACTCCTGCTTGATTGATTTGATGATATGGGTAGTACAAGAGTGGATCTACCACGAGATCAAGGAGGCTAAACCCTAGAAGCTAGCCTATGGTATGATTGTTGTAATGGTTGTTGTGTCCTACAGACTAAAGCCTTCCGGTTTATATAGGCACCAGAGAGGGCTAGGGTTACACAGAGTCAGTTACAATGGTAGGAGATCTACATATCCGTATCGCCAAGCTTGCCTTCCACGCCAAGGAAAGTCCCATCCGGACACGGGACGGAGTCTTCAATCTTGTATCTTCGTAGTCTTGGAGTCCGGCGGACGATGATAGTCCGGCTGTCCGGACACCCCCTAGTCCAGGACTCCCTCACTCACCCTCAAAATGATCGAGGCGGACTTCATCCGCCACCGAATCGCTCCTCTGCACAACAAGGGGAGGCCGGCCTGGCTTTTTATGAATGGTGCTGACATCATGAGGCTCCGCCCCGGCCTCGACCACAACCTGACGGTGATGAGGCACGGCCATCTCTGCCAACGGATCATCCAGCTTGAGGTCAATAGCGACGGCGAGGTTGAGCGGTCCGGCAAGGCTACGAGGGCTGACGCGAAGGCCGGCAAGGTTGCCAACGGACCCCTTTTCAAGTTGCCGGCGGGAGTGGTCCCGCTGTGCAACAATTCTCGCCGGTCCGACATCATCGCCATGATGCTGGACTTCAATGCGCACGGCCTTGACCCGAGCTAGGTCGAGCTGGATGAGCTCTGGGTGCAAGAATTCTTCGACACCTTGCACAAGGGGTACGTCACTACCGAGCCGCTGCTCATCCAGAATACCTCCCAGGCGGAGCTGGACTACATCGCCGCCAGGGTGGCGGAGGCGAAGCTCTCCAAGGAGGCCGGCAGCACCGGCGGCGTGGAGGTCAAGGCCGCGGCGGAAGCGGAGGAAAAAGAGCTTGCCCAGTGGGCGGCGGCTGCTGGGGAGGCCAGCGGCGCCGGCACCGGGGCTCCCCTCGTCGAGGACGTGGTCGATGAGTTGTCGAAGGAGGAGGAGGAGGGGGAGGAGACCGCGACCGCCGATCCTCCAGTCACTTGAAGAGGGTGAGTCCTGCGGCGGGCCACCTCCGGCGAGCCTGTCCGTCCCGGCCAGGCCACGCAGCTGCGGTAGGCCCAGGAGACGTCTGCGCGTCAAACGAGGGTTGTGGCAACAAAGAAGGCGGTGAAGGCCGTGGTGGAGAAGAAGAAGGCATCCGCTTCTTCGTCGTCCAAGCGTGCCTAGACGCCACCTCCTCCTCCCTTGCTGGCAGACGTTGGCGCGGGGATCGCTTTTGACTTCGGATCCCTCAGCCCGAGGAGGAAGAGGAAGGCAGCAGAGGAGGAGGAGGGGGAGGACGTGTAACCTCGACTTCTCTTCTTTTTTGCTTTCTCCATTTCCTCAAATGGTGCTGACCATTCTGAATCATCTTCATCCCGCAGGGACGTGGAGACACTGGCCCAAAGGGCGAAGAGGGCCAGGACTTCGATGAGCGGCCAGCCCCCGGCAGGCACCTCCGGCACGCCACTGGTGGTGTTGAGCAGCTCGGACAGCAGCCCCCGGCCCAGCCCCCAGCGTGAGTCCATCACGCGTCCTTCATTGACGTGCGCTAGGGGTACGATACTTTGGTACTGACCATGCCGTGGATGTAGGAGGGGAGCAGCAGCAAGGGGAGCCACAGAGGGCTTCTCCCAATGCGCCGCCCCCATCAACCACGCCGCCCCGAGGGGCGTCCCCGGCAAGGGCACCAAGCACCGAGCCCATGCACACGGAGGAGAAGGAGGAGAACGCGGGCGCCGGTGGCTTCTCCTCGACGCCGGACCTTGGCGGAGAGGGAACTTCCGCTTCTCGGCTTGGCGCGGGTAAGCCACTCGCTTTCCGTTTCTGCTTGCGTTCTTTCTTTCTTCTTTTTTCGCTGGCTTTTGATCTTGGCCCCGCCCTATCCCCTTCTTGGCATTTAGACTTCCCCTCGATGGACCCTGAGGACGTCGATACCGTCATCGAGGATGTCACCAAGGATGCCGCGGCGCAGGCCGAGAAGATTGCTGCCAAGGAGAGCGCCAAGGGCGCTGCTGAGGACGCCGCCAAGGGTCCCGCCGGAGAGCCCGACAAGAGACCTGCCGGGGAGGCCGGCATGGCCGCTGCCGAGGAGGAGGTGGTTGATGACTAGCCCTCCTCCTCCGCCACCTCCGGCTTCGGTAGGTACCTGAGGCTGGGCGACGACTTGTTCGTCCACCTCCCAGGCGCGTCGAGCGCCAGGACACCCGTCGAGGGAGAGGTGTTTGACGACGAAGTGCTTGCCGCCGCCGGCATCGAGGTCGTCGACGAGCCGAGCGTTGGTGGCGACAGCTCCCAGGAGGAGTGGCTGCTCCAGGTCATGGGCGCCAGCTTCCGGAAGCTCCAGACGCTCCACCGCGCCCGTTTGGACAAGGCCAAGTCCAGGACGGTGGTGGTGGAGAAGGCGGAGGCAGACCTCCAGGAGCGCGTCGCCGAGACATAGGACTGGTTCCGCCAGGCCCAAGACGAGCTGAAGGCCGCCCAGGGCGAGCTAGCCAAGCGTGACGTGGAGCTCACCATGAAGCTGGCCGACATCGAGAAGGCCCAAGAGACGACGAGGAACTTGGCCGCCGCTGCCGAAGCCGCCCCGACCCAACACGAGGCCGTACTAAACTCACAGGAGGAGGACCTTGCCGTGCGCGAGGAGAAGCTTGCCGCCACGCTCCGCGGCAAGGATGAAGAGGTGGAGAAGCTTGCCGCGGCGTGGATCTAGGAGCTGGAGCACAAACACAAGGAGGCGCTCGACGCCCAGGCCCTAGCCCACGACAATAGGGTGAAGGAGTTGGAGGTGGAGCGGGATGTCCTGGCGAAAGGAGCCTCGGAGCTGTCCTCGGGAAAGAACACCCTCAACGAGGCCCTAGTTGAGGCACAATCCGAGGTCCTTAGCAGAGCTGAGTAGCTTTCCACCACCAACGACACCATCAAGGACCTGAAGCTCAAGCTGGAGGGCCTCAAGGGGGCACTCGAGGAGGCCAAAACCCGGGAGGGGGCCCTGACCCAATGCTTGGCAGCAGAGGAGCAGCTCTGGGCGAACGTGGCCGCCAACCTCAAGGACCAGGTTGATGGTGAGAAATGTTGGATCAGCCGCCTTATCGCTGTTGCCAACAGAATCACCGAGAAACTGGCCAAGATGAGGGTGACGGACGTGAGGTATGCCCCGAAACCAAATCTGAGCCCCAACGCCAGCCTGACCATCTTTTTTGAGAGCGTCCTCAGGGCCCTGGAGCAGCTCCACTCCAACCGAGCAAGCTCCTTGGCCGACGAGTCCCGGATGCTCTACCGGGGCGCCATGACTAAGGTGCTTGCCAAGATAGCACACTGGCATCCTGACCTCGACTTCAAAGCTGCGCTGGAGAGCTTGCCGGAGGATGTAGACATCGTGGCGCTCAAGGAGCGTACCAAGCCCATCATCAGTCACATCGACGAAATCCAGAGGCTGGAGGGCCAGCGCCGGGACTAGGCGCCCTATTTCTCATCACCGCTGCAGGTCCATGACCAAGACAATTACTATCTTTAGTTAGAACCGCGACAACAATTTCTGTAATATAACTTTGCAGTACTTCTGACATTACGCATGCTATTTTCCCGTTCGATTTTCCTTTGTATGTCCACCCTACGTTAACTGGGTAGGCTTGCCAGCGCGTAAATCCAGGGCAATGTCTTGAGGACGGATCCCCATTGGCCTGCCGGGTGTGCTTGCTGCCGGGCGAACCACCTTACCGCCCTTAACGCGGCCGCTCGAACTGTCGAGCTTGACTCGAGTCAGAGTCGAGAGCGTTGATAATTGCGGAAGGCTACCCTGCCGCCCTCGATGTGTCCGCTTGAGCTGTTGAGCGAACTCGAAATAGAACAAGGGCGTCGCCAATTGCGGGAGGGCCCCTCTGCGTACAGGTTTTCCATACATAGGCAGAATCTCCGAGGACGATAACCTTATATTAAGGAGGAACGTTTGGCATGACTTAGCTTTTTCGTCGCTGCCCTGACATCCTTCGTGCTCACAGGCAGCGCCCCCCTCTTGGCCGCCTTCTCCTTCGGCGACCACAGCCGCGGTAAAACACTAGGCTGGCTGTTAAACCAGATTCTCACAACTGTGAAAGGCCCCCTACCTAGCACGCCAAGGATGTCGGTGGGAAACGACACCTATGGGAACACGAGGATCCCTTCTGCGGTTGCGGGGGCGCAGGGCTGTGAGGAGAGCAGGATTAGTAACAAGCACAAGGATCGTTTACCCAGGTTCGGGCCACGAGGATGCATAAAACCCTAGTCCTGCCTTGCTGGATGTATTGGGTGTTTTTGAGCTCTTGAACTAGCTACGGTGACTGCGTGGTTCCAAAGAGCCGACTCCCTCTCTAGTACGCCATGGACCTCCTTTTATAGTCGAAAGGGGGCAGCCACCGTGGCACACAGGAGGTGGAAAGGCCTATAGTGCTATGAGCTTATCGCTCGTATTACAGGACAAGAAGCATTATTTGTGTTGCTTAGGTGTCTTCTTGCTTCATCGGGGATGGGTGCGAGGCCCGTCCCGTCCATCGTCGCTCCTCCTCGCTTCGACACGCGCCCTGGCCAGCGATGCATGCGGCGCCATGTAGGCAGGCAAGCAGCTGAGGTGGCGCGGTGGTGGAGCCTTCACGAAGATCTGCATGCTGCCACGCAGGCGTGTGCTGAGTTGGCCTGGAAGCTGCATGTTGCCACGCAGGTGCCTGCCCAGCTGGTTGGGCTGGCAGCTGCATGTGAACGACGGTGGAGACTTGGTTGGTGCGGGCCTGGCAGTGGCCCCACTGACGCCCTTGGCAAGGGCCTTGCTGGGTGGCCCGGCAAGGGTCTTGCTGTGGCGCGCTGTCGTCCCCGGCAAGGATCTTGCCGGGGGTCTTGTGGGTCTCCTCGGCAAGAATGTTCTCGAGGATCGTTGCCTTCCAATCCTCACCTGATCTTGAATATTCTTTGTCTTCACAAAGATCTTCATGCCACCATGGAGGTGCCTCCCGAGCCTTGGCCCAACGTGGTTGATGGTGTTGGAGATCGTGGGTTCGAGTGTGGCTCACTCCACTGGTGTGGGCGAGCCGCCCCGACAATGGGGCTTGCTGGTGCTGCTGAGGCTGCCCCGGCAAGGGTCTTGCCGGGGAAACCAGCTTCGTCCATCTGCTCTCTGTGGTCTCGGTCTTTGGCGTTACGCTAATTGTTTCTGTGTTTGTGGCTCTGATTTCCTCTCTCCGCCCTGCTAAGTGTGGCTTCGGCCCGTGGCTCTGACTACCCGCGCACAAGTAAGGGGTACAAAGGAGTGCCCCTACTTTAGTACACCGGCAGACGATGCTCGAGGGGCCCACGAGGCAGGGGGAGCGCCCCAGGGGGGTGGGCGCGCCCCTGACCCTCGTGGACACCCCGTAAGGCGGTTGTTGCCCTTCTTTCGCCGCAAGAAAGCTAATATCTAGAAACAAATCGTGTTCAAAGTTTCAATCCAATCGGAGTTACGGATCTTCGGGAATGTAAGAAACGGTGAAAGGGCAGAATCTGGGAAAGCAGAAATAGAGAAAGACAGAGAGATACATCCAATCTCGGAGGGGCTCTCACCCCTCCCATGCCATGGAAGCCAAGGACCAGAGGGGGAACCCTTCTCCCATCTAGGGAGAAGGTCAAGGAAGAAGAAGAAGAAGGGGGGCTCTCCCCCCCTCTCTCCCGGTGGCGCCGGAACACCGCCGGGGCCATCATCATCACCGCGATCTACACCAACACCTCCGTCATCTTCACCAACATCTCCATTACCTTCCCCCATCTATCTATAGCGGTCCACTCTCCCGCAACCCGCTGTACCCTCTACTTCAACATGGTGCTTTATGCTTCATATTATTATCCAATGATGTGTTGCCATCCTATGATGTCCGAGTAGATTTTCGTTGTCCTATCGGTAATTGGTGAATTGCTATGATTAGTTTAATTTTCTTATGGTTATGTTGCTGTCCTTTGGTGCCCATCATATGAGCGCGCGCGTGGATCACACAATAGGGTTAGTTGTATGTTGATAGGACTATGTATTGGAGGGCGAGAGTGACAGAATCTTCAACCTAGCATAGAAATTGATGCATACGGGATTGAAGGGGGACCAATATATATTAATGCTATGGTTGGGTTTTACCTTAATGAACGTTAGTAGTTGTGGATGCTTGCTAATAGTTCCAATCATAAGTGCATAGAATTCCAAGTCAGGGATGACATGCTAGCAGTGGCCTCTCCCACATAAAGCTTGCTATTTGTCTAGTAAAGTAGTCAATTGCTTAGGGACAATTCCGCAACTCCTACCACCACTTTTCCACACTCGCTATACTAACTTTATTGCTTCTTTATCTAAACAGCCCCTAGTTGAAAGTGCTAGTATCGACTAGAGGGGGGTGAATAGGCGATTTTTATGGAAGTCTTCAAAACTTGGAAGCTTCGAAGACAAACAACAGAAACAACCTAATTGATATGCAGCGGAAGATAAACTACCCTAAACAAGCCATAGTCAAGTATGTAATGATGTGAAAGTACAGTACTAATAGCAGTTAGGTAGTAAGGATCAAGTTGGAAGATCGTGTGAAGCCAATCAACAATGGTAGTCAAGCAATGAACTCAAACAGATAAACAGATAGGCAATGACTTCACAAAGACAAACTTAAGTAAGGTTGGAAGGGATAGAACCAGTTGCTTGTTGAAGACATAGGATTTGTTGGACCAGTTCCAGTTGCTGTGACAACTGTACGTCTGGTTAGGGAGGCTGAGATTTAACTCAGAAGACTGTGTCTTCACCTTATTCCCCTTGAGCTAAGGACACCCAGTCCTCGCCCAATCACTCTGGTAAGTCTTCAAGGGAGACTTCCAAACCTTCACAGACTTCATTCACCGGCAATCCACAATGACTCTTGGATGCTCAGAACACGACGCCTAACCGGCTGGAGAATTCACAGTCCTCAAGTGTAATAAGTCTTCAGGTCACACAGACAGAAAGACTTCAGTGATGCCTAACACTCTTTGGCTCTGGGTGTTTGGGCTTTGTCCTCGCAAGGATTTCTCTCTCTCAAATGCTTCGAGGTGGGTTGCTCTCAAACGACAAAAGCCGTGCACAAACTCTGAGCAGCCACCAATTTATGGTGTAGGGGATGGGCTATTTATAGCCACTAGGCAACCCAACCTGATTTGTCCAAAATGACCCAGGGTCACTAAGGAACTGACACGTGTTCCAACGGTCAGATTTCAAACACACACGGCAACTTTACTTGGGCTACAAGCAAGGCTGACTCATCTAGCTCTGGATAAGATTTGCTCTCATTGTCTTCGCTCGAAGACATAGGACTTGGGTTGAGCATCACTTCAGTCACTCTGACTTAGTTCAGTTGGACCCCACTTAACAGTATGGTGGTTCCTATGACTCAACAAAGAAGATAAGGAAACAACAAAACCACACAGTCTTCGCGCTCCAAAGTCTTCACACAATGTCTTCTCATGTCATAGTCTTCAATATGAATATCTTCTCATACCACCATTGTCTTCAATGTCTTCATACATTTTTAGGGGTCATCTCCGATAGGTAAACCGAATCAATGAGGGACACTACCTGCGTTATCCTGCAATTCTCACAAACGCATTAGTCCCTCAACCAACTTTGTCGTCAATATTCCAAAACCAACTAGGGGTGGCACTAGATGCACTTACAATCTCCCCCTTTTTGGTGATTGATGACAAACTGGTTGAAGTTTTCAACGGGGATAAAGTATGTGAAATTGTAGGGATAGAAAATTGTCTTCATAAGTTGCAAGGGCTCCCCCTGAAGATGTGCATATAAGTAGTTTGCTTTTGGAATGCAAATGCACATGGCAGGTTGTACTTGTGGAGATCCACTTCAACTTATGAAGATGATTCATCATGCATGAAGTGATATAGCAATAAGAATGACATGCATAATGAAAAATGGACGTCTGCAGAATGATCTAAGTGCGGAAGTTATCATCGCACATGCGGAATTTATCATCGCATCATAGTAAAGCGAATAAGTAGCAGAAGTAGCAGACGACCATCAAGTTTAGGTGTTACAACTCAAAGAACCAAATGTTTCAAAATGCAAGAGTTGTAAGCACGCAGCAAAATATAATGCAACCGCCCATATGAACCCGCTTGAAGACTGTCAACTCATACGCTTCTCCCCCTTTTGTTAGTAATGACCAAAAAGGTTTGAAGACATAGAGCATCTACTCGTCATGAGTAGGTGAAGCAGCAGGGTTGTCGTCGTTGGTTGGCGGTGCAGACGAACTTGGTGCAGTGTTGATGCGCGCAGTAGCAGTTGGAGGTGGTGAAGTAGCGTCATCTTCATCATCGATCACTCTGGCATTAACTGTTGCCGCGGAAGAGGAATATTCAGAGTCTTCAAGAGATGGAGTTCGACGCAGGGTAGCAGTCCGTGGAGGAGCGGAGTCGAACTGGAATTTTTCATTGAAGCCATCATCTTGAAGATCAGCTTCAGCACTGAGCAGGGTCAAACTCTTCCATGATCTTCAGCAAGTTTCATGAGCAACAAAGGCATTCTTGGTGGCAAGGTTGCGAATGCGATTGACATCCACCAAGAGGCTTTGCATCTGTCTCTTGAGCCAGAAATGATGCTTATCTTGTTTCTGATGAAGAGCCACAAGAAGTTCTCGGTCATTGAGAACACGAGAACGCTTCCGAGGCCTTTGCGCAATGGTGCTTTCAGTGGCTTGAGTGGGCGCTCTGTGAGGCAGACGAGTGTTACCAGCCAGTGGATAGATTCTTGTTGCTGCTTGAACACCTTCAATAGGCTGAGTGAAGCTTTGATGCTCAATGTTCTAAAGACAAAGCGGCATCTTGGCAGGGTCAGAGTATACAGCATCAACTGACATATCAACCTCTGGCAGAAATATTATATGATTGTGAGCAGAGGGCTGATAATTGACAGATGAGTGTCGCTTGATGAGGCGCATGACCCATGGAGCATAAAACTTCAGACCAAATAGGTCAGAGCCGGAAGCAGCAAGTTGCCTGATGAAGAATTCCTGAGTGTTGAAGCTGATGCCATTGAGAATATAGAAGACCAAAGTCTTCATAGCTCCTTCAAGCTTGGCCACTGATGAGTGTCCCTTGACTGGCCATAGAGTTCGCGTGATGATATGATAGATGGTTCGAGGCAGATACTCAAGGTCTTCAACAAAGAAATGTGTGGGATACTCAGTGTCAGATGGCAAAGGCTTCATCATGCTCAACATCTGGCTCATATTTGGTTCTGGCTTGTGGAAGATGCTCTCCACAGCATTGCGGTGTAGCTGACAGTTAGGCTCATACAGTTCTCCAGGAGTGGCTAGCCCAGTAAGCTCGATGATATCCATAGCTTTGGCTTCATGATGAACATTTCCAGTCATCCACCCGAGAACCCATGTCTTGATATCTCTGTAGTAGCCGCGAATGTGCAGAGTGGCATAGAATTGAAGCAATAGCTCTTCATTCCAATGTTCTTTGTCTATCACAAAGTGGAGCAGACCAGCATCACGAAAGCAATCAAGTGCTTCTTCCAAGCACGGCAGTCCAGCAATAGCTTCAGTGTCAAGACGCATATGAGGGAAAATGCGCCCTTGATCATATAGTACACAGGAGTAATAGCTTCTTTGCTGGTAGCTCTAGAACCGATCTGATGATATCCTTGGCTTGGAGTAGGGGTTCTTGGCGCTGTCAAAGAAGGTATTGTGGCTCTTGAAGCCATTTGCATTGAATGACCCGGGGGAGTTGGCAGTACCTGGAAACCTTGGCAATCTTGGCTTTGGCTTCTGGACCTGAGGCTTATGCTCAACATGATAGTCAAATTGGGGTCCTGAGGCAGAAGGCGGAGGCACCAGAATAGGCCATCGGACAGTGACAAGCTGACCGTGATCGTATGCTTGCTCAATAGTGTGAGGCCTTGGTGGCGGAACAGGAGCAGGGGAAACATCAGAGGAGTCAGGCTGCACAACACGTGTTTCAGGAGCAGTTGTCATATTGGCTTCTGGTGCAGCATCCTCATTGGCTTCATGTGCAGTAGTCTCATTTGCTGCAGGTGCAGCATCCTCATTGACTTCAGGGGCAACATCCTCATTGGTTTCAGATTTAGTGGCCACATTTGCTTCAGGCACAATGGCCTCATTGGTTTCAGGCACACTGGTTGGTGCAGGCTCCACATTAGCGTTAGCCATGACTACGTCAGTGGCTTCATTGGCGTTGGTGGTGGCAGCCTCAACATTGTCAACCTCCTCTTGACGAACAGGAGGGTCGGGCACAGGCACGTTCAGATCATGAACTACTTCTTCTTCAATCACTAGGGGAGTTGGTACACGAACTTCTTCTTCATTTTCCTCGACTGATGCTGCCGGAATGTCTTCAGCAGCATGTGCTTCAGACTCGGAGACGTTCACAGTTGGAGCTGGTTCAGAAAATACTTGGCGTGCAACAGGTGAACGTTGCACTTCTCCTTCGTGAACGCTCGACAGAGGGACTTCAGGCCTTTGTCCTCTGCGAAGCCTACGAAGAGCTGGCTTCAAGTTAGGAGATGGAGTTGGCTGAGCCTAAAAGTCTTCATCCTCTTCTTGCACTAGGGGTGTAGCTTGTTGTTGTTGTTGGGGAGTACTGGGGGAGTCTTGTTGTTGTTGTTGTTGTGGGTGATCAGCCCACGAAGCATCCTGAGCAATTGGCGTCAATGGACGACCCATGCTGATGAGTTCGCTGTTCGTACGAATAGACGATGATACCACTTGATGTTCGATCTGAGGAAGAACTTCATTATCATTTACATTGTCATCTTGACCAATGTCTTCAGCAGCGTTGGGTTCAGCTGCTAGAATATCTTCAGCCTCATGAGCCTCTGTGGTAGCAGGCTCATGGACAACCATTCTTCGTTCTTGATGAACTGACACAGGGCGAACCACGGAAATGGGTTCAACGACTAAGGGCTCTGTGGAAGCAGCCCTAGTCTTCTTGGTCTTGCGCTTCTTCTTGGAGGGAGCAGCATTAGAGGCTTCGGTGTTCTTTCTCTTTCTGGCGTCAGCCTCGGCAGCCCTCGTCTTCTTCTGTTCTGAAGCGGTTGTGGTGACCTTTGGCTTCGAGCCAGTCATGCTGCTTGGAAAGATAATGCGAGGGGCTTCTTGGCTTGAAGGTTCAGGCTGATCAGCAGGGCGCTTGTTCTTCCTTTTTGCAGCCATCCTGGGGTCAATGCCAGGACGACCAAGTGACTTGCGCTTCTCAGCCTCATTGTAGGCAAGCACACACTTGTCAGCTAAAATCTTCATGCGCTCTCATGAGCCCTGAGCTTCTTGGCGTTTCTTGAGAAAAGCTTCTTTAAGCTCATGCAGCATGACCTTGAAGTTTCTGACGTCTTGAACACTTAGCTTGGCCACATGCTTCTTGAATTGAGCCTTCTCAAAATCAATCTTGTTTTTGAGCTCAACAATGCGCTGAGCGAGAGCTAGCTCAGAAGCAATGGCGCCATTGAAGGCGACACTGAGGCCAATGGGGAGCCGTAAATCTTCAAAGCTGACGTTGGGGATGTCGAACCACTCATCAATGAAATTGTGGATGATGGCCACATCAAAGAGAGGTAAGTTGCTGAAGATTTCTGCTTCTTCTTTGCTTTTGATCAGCTGCTCAAGAGCATCATCATCAAGATCTTCATCACTTGATATATCAATGGGTTCTTCACGTAGAATTGCAGCAGGAGTCAAGGCTTTTTGATCAGATGGTCTGACAAGTTGCTTCTTCTTCTCCGTTCTCTTGGAGACACGGGACAGATCTTCAGATTGCACACTGGCTTCAGGAGGTGCAGTGGCCAGTGGCTTCGCACGTGAAGTCTTTGGAGGTGCAGCTGAGGTAGAAGCCTTTGACTTCTTTTGCTTCTGCGGCTTTGGAGGAAGAGCAGGGGGCTTCATCAGAGTCAGCACCATTGTCAGAGTGATCTACTCTGGCGCCTTGGACCATGATGTAAGTGATGAGGCCGTCAAGGTTGGCGTATGGGACAATGACATTGGGATTAGCTTCGCGGGAGCCATCAGCACGGGGAGCAGAGGGACCTGGGTTGAAGTCCAAACCCAAGGACTTCTTGTTCTTCTTGGCCGAAGCCACAGCAAACTGGTAGTTGCGCTTGAAGAGCGAATCGTCACGACACCAGAGTAGTGAAGTGGGATCTGCGTTCGCTGGCTGTGGCCCACGGACCATACAAGGATAGAAGCCTTGTTCAATGGCTTCAGCTCGGCTCTTGGGTTGAAGCCCTCGATAGAGGATATCACCCCAAGGTCTCTTGTTGGCATGCTTCTCTGCATATTCCTTCGTAACAAACCTGTACTTGAACCACTCCTCAGCCCAATAGCGTCGAATCCATTGGATTCGCGTCTTTCTCTGATGATAATTTTCTTCTGGATCTGTCTTGTACAGTTCTGCTAAATCATCAGGCAGATCTTTAGATGTTCCTTCTCTGCGCTGTCTACCACCCTTCCTTGCTGATTTTTCTGTAGCCATGAACTTCAAGCTGAATGGCTTCAATACGTTCAAAGGCTTCAGAGATTTGCGCTTGCTGGTCAAGCAGGAACTGGCTTCAGGAGAATTTATATGATGCTGTAAGTATTCTGCAAACAAATGCAGACTATGAGAACCAAGGGATTATCCCACGGACATGTACCTGTGACAGCATTAGAGATGCGAGGGAAGGGGAAGAGGTCATACGCATTCTCAGAAGATTTTGAAGATAAATCAGTTTGAAGACATTGACCTCATGATGCGAAGACATTCACTTATATAGGTGAGTTGGTTCCAGATTTGTACCAATCCGTGAATAAGTACAAGTGAGGAATCAAACTAGACAAGAAATCTAAGTGAATCGACTAAGCAGTATGAGATGCAGACGGAATAGATCTAGCTTGCATAGACAGAAACTACTTTCGGTAAACAGGATGAATCTTGAAGATCAAAAAGGTGGTAAAAATAGAGTTATAATTACCGCACGAAGAACTGCTAGATGGAAGAGTAGGAGACCGAGCAGTTCAGCCCACCGTGCCCTAACTTGGCGACGGAGGACACCTACTGTCGGTGTACTAAAGTAGGGGTACCTTTAGTACCCCGAACCTGGGCACGGACAGTCGCAGCGACCCGCGGCAGGTCTTGCCGGGCGTCCGCCAAGATCCTCAACGGCTACTTTGATGCCATTCAAGAACAAGGTACTCAAGCTAAGGCCCCGGCAAGAGGAGATTGCCGGGAAGGCCGACCAAGGCCCCGGCAAGAGGAGCTTGCCGGGAAGGCCAACCAAGGCCCTAGCAAGAGGAGCTTGCCGGGAAGAAGACAAGACCCCGGCAAGAGGAGCTTGCCGGGAAGGCCACTCAAGGCATTCCAAGAAAACTTGCCGCGACGCCCCGCGCGTCCCGGCAAGGCCCGACGAGTGGCAAGCTTGTTGGTGCGACAAGATAAGGGCCGCGGCAAGGCGCTTGCCGCGGCAGGGCTGCCACTCTGCACCCACGCTCCAGCACACCCGACGACGTGTCGCCACAAGATCGCTCCTGGTGCACGTGGCGGGTAGCTGTGCAGCATGGCGGTGCGAGGTGGCAAGCGAAGCTGACAAAGAGGCCCTCGTGGCGATCGGTGGCGCCTCCAGCGGTCGTTTCCTTGCACTGTTGGGGCGACCGGACGGGCATTAAATGCCCTTGTCCCCTGCCGTCAGAGTTAGGTAGGGGACACTGTTGGTAGTAGTTGTACCAACCTGCGTTTTTACCTTTCTACCCCTCCTTCTACGCTGCCACCTGTCGGTGACCCCTTTAGCCTATAAAAAGGAGGCCCATTCGCACGTAGAGGGGGTTCGGGGGTTCGGAGGTTCGGAGGTTCTGAATTTTGGTTCCACAACTTGGGGGTTCGGCTGATTCGACGCCACACCCGCGCTCTCTCGAGCAAGAACAGAATACAAAAACACAAAGCAGCAGTAGGAGTTTTATCTCTCCGGAGAGCTCCGAAGCTGGGTAAAATACCCCGCGCGCTCTCTCGCCTCGATCCGCTCTGCGTGCGCCCTCCGCTCCCTTGCCGGACAAAAAGGGGCCCTCCTACCCCATAGGTGCTCGTGCTCCCAGCCACCACGACATCTCTGGCGCGCCATGTAGGGGGGCGTCGAGGTCGTGCGTATCTGATCCGGCGTCTACGCGCGCTACATCAGCATCTTCATCGACATGCCACCGAAGAAGAAGGCTTCGGAGGTAGCCGCCCCGTCCGCGTCTATCCTACCGCCACCGGAGCAAACGGGCGGTGGGGTGGACGCCGGCGGAGGAGCGGGCGCCAGCGGAGGGACTCACATCGTCACTCGGTCCAAGGACAAGGCCCCGCAAGCTTCAGCGTCTGTACATCCGCCGCGCCCCTCCCAGGAGGTGCAGGATCGACAATGCCACGATGTACCTAGCACCGTACTCGCGCTAGAACAAGGCCAAGCTGGTGGGTCGCGGGACGCTCAAGGCCAACATGCGTGACAACATGCTGGCACGAGCGTGGCGCGGTCGCTCAGACGAGATGTTGCTCCTTCTAACGCGGTTAGAAGTCTGAGCATATCTCGTTCCTCGCACCGTTTGCCGCCACCACCCGCCTCTCCGGCAGGGGCTTTGGCGCGGAGTTACTGGTGGTTCTTTGGTTGATCAGAATGACGCCAAATCGAGCCACCGGCCAGACACCCTCCGCTCTAGTATACGGAGCGGAGGCAGTTATCCCCACGGGACTCGTATACGGGCCACCTCAAGTGCTCGCTTGTGACGAGCTCGAGCAAGAGCAGCCGCGGCGAAACGACGCGCTGTTCCTTGGGGAGGATCGTCCTCAGGCTGCTGTGCGAGCCGCTCGCTACCAGCAAACTTTGCGCCGCTATCATAGCCGCAAAGTTAAAGCCAGAAGTTTCGAGGAAGGTGACCTTGTCTCTTTGGCGTGATCAGTCCGCCAAGGTTCCCGACAAGTTGACACCGAAGTGGGAAGGCCCTTACCGGGTGAAGCGAGTCACTAGGCTTGGCGCTGTCCGCCTTGCGACCGAAGAAGGCGTACCAGAGAGCAGCTCCTGGAATATTGCGCATCTTCATAAGCTTTGCCCGTGAGGCACGGTTGTCGGACCCTGTCCGGCAACCACCCATTTGTACAAAGTCTTGCCGCTGTTGCATATAATCCTTTGTACAAAGCCGGGCGCAGACCCTGTGCATAAAGATTATGTGCTCAGCACATACCCCGGGAAAGCAAGCGACAGAAAAAGATAAGTGCCACAGTTTGAGCAATCAGACTTCCTTTAAGTTTTTAAGTTATTTTCCTTGAACGCCCGTGCTTTGTATGGGGAACCTGGGCGCAGAGGAGCCGACTCGTAGCTAGTTGCGCCCTTACTGATGTTTTGAGCCCCGCTCAACAACCTAAGTAAGCTGCGACTAGCTCCGCGACGAGGTTTCTTGTCGGCCGCCGCACCGCCCGCTGATCGCTGACGTTCCGCACTCAGCACTCGCGGCAAGCGTGCCAAGCGCCGGCAAGTTTCCTATATGCGCAGGGTAAAAACCATACAAAGGAAGGAGTCAAGTAAAGGGAATGACACAGCAATTAAATTTATAGAGTTATCTTCCTTGAGCGACCGCCCCTTGTATGGAAGAACCTGTGCGCGGAGGAACTGGCTCGTAGCTAGTCGCGCACCTACTGTTGTTTCGAGTCCGCTCAACAACTTAGGTGAACTGCGGCTAGCTCAACGACAAGGTTTCTTGTCGGTTGCGACACCGCCGGCAGGGAACCAACTCGTAGCTAGTTGCCTTACTGTCGTTTCGAGTCCGCTCAACGACTTAAGTAAGCCGCGACTAGCTCCACGACGAGGTTTCCTGTCGGTTGCAGTTCCGTTGCTGATGTTCCACACTCAGCGCTCGCGGCAAGGTGCCCGCGCCGGCAAGTTCCCTAAAAGCGTAGGGTAAGGACGTACAAGGGAAGGAAGCAAGTAGAGGAAATAACATAGCAAGCATTGCCCAGAATAAAGTTATATTGCAAAAGTAACTTGTTGCAGCACTGACTAAATTGTTCTCATGACTTAGATAAACAGCGACAAGGAAAGGGGAAGAGAGATGGTCTAATCCACGCGCTCGCCGTCAACCCTCTTGACCTCATTCACCTTGTCCACGATGGGTGCGACAATGGCTTTGAGTTCTTCAAGATCGGCACCCGCCGGCAGCTTCTTGGGGACGCGGGTGAGGTCGAGGCCCGGGTTGCGGAAGAGTATCTTCACCAACACCTTCTCCAAGACCTTGGCGCAGATTGCGTGCGACTCGTCCGCCAACTTCTTCGGGATCCTTTCCCGGAGTTGCTGGAGGGCCGTCACCACACCCTTGAAGAAAAAAGTGAGCTTGGCGCTGGGCGGGAGATTTTCGTCAGTGGAGTACCCGAAGCCCGCCAAGTCCAGTTCCGCCAGCTCCTCGTCGATGGATGCAGCGATGTTGACGAGGCCCTCCGTCCAGAGCTCCACCGTGACCTTGAAGGTGTTCTGAGCCTCGGCGGCCCTCGTCAGCAGCTCTTCGTTGCCCTTGAGATCTTTCCTAAAGTCATCTTCTCGCTTCTTGCCGGCGTCCAGCGTCTCCGACAAGCTAGCCAGTTTCAGCTTCAGATCAGTGCTCGAGTCCTTGGCGGCGTTCAGCTCCTTGATCTTCTCGGCGAGCTGAACTTGCAGATCGCCATGGGCGCGTGCATCCTTCTCGCGTTCGCGCTGGAGTGCGGCAAGCTCTTCGTTCTTCCTTGTCGCGTCCGCCTCCAGCTGCGTCACCTTCACTCCTAACTCCTTCTTGGCGGCCTCAGCAGCCGCGGCGGCATCCTTCGCCTCCTTGAGTGCCCCGCCAAGCAATTGCTCCCGGACGGCGAGCTCCTCTTCGTGGCTGTCCAAGTTCACCTTCTCTCCCACGACGCCGCAATTGACGCGTGCCATTACAAGGGAGCGCGGTGGATGCGGAGTCAGATTCAATGCGGACCCAGGCCACGCGTGCCCGTGCCCTGTTTTGGGCCTGGCCCAACAGCGCTCGGCACCGTGTGTGGCCCAGGCCCGGGGGCACCTGTCGGTGTACTAAAGTAGGGGTACCTTTAGTACCCCGAACTTGGGCACGGGCAGTCGCAGCGACCCGCGGCAGGGCTTGCCGAGCGTTCGCCAAGATCCTCAACGGCTACTTTGATGCCATTCAAGAACAGAGTACTCAAGCTAAAGCCCCGGCAAGAGGAGCCTGCCGGGAAGGCCAACCAAGGCCCCGGCAAGAGGAGCCTGCCGGGAAGGCCAACCAAGGCCCCGGCAAGAGGAGCCTGCCGGGAAGGCCAACCAAGGCCCCGGCAAGAGGAGCTTGCTGGGAAGGCCAACCAAGGCCCCGGCAAGAGGAGCTTGCCGGGAAGAAGAAGAGACCCCGGCAAAAGGATCTTGCCGGGAAGGCACTCAAGGCATTCCAAGTAAACTTGCCGCGACGCCCCGCGCGTCCCGGCAAGGCCCGGCGAGCGGCAAGCTTGCTGGTGCGACAAGATAAGGGCCGCGGCAAGGCGCTTGCCGCGGCAAGGCTGCCACCATGCACCCGAGCTCCAGCGCATCCAACAACGTGTCACCCCAGGACCATCCCAGGAGCACGTGGCAAGGCGCTGTGCAGCCATGCGGTGCGAGGTGGCAAGAGGAGCTGACAAGAAGACCATCGTGGCGATCGGTGGCGCCTCTAGCGGTCGTTTCCTTGCACTGTTGGGGTGACCGGACGGGCATTAAATGCCCCTGTCCCCTGCCGTCAGAGTTAGGTAGGGGACACTGTTGGTAGCAGTTGTACCAACCCGCGTTTTTACCTTTCTACCCCTCTTTCTACGCTGCCACCTATCGGTGACCCCTTTAGCCTATAAAAAGGAGGCCCATGCGCACGTAGAAGGGGTTCGCCGGGGCCTCGGTTCGCCTTGGTTCGGTTGGGTTCGGTTCGGAGTTTTTCCGCAGCTACGCCACACCCGCTCTCTCGAGCAAGAACAGAATACAAACGAAAAGCAGCAGTAGGAGTTTTATCTCTCCGGAGAGCTCCGAAGCTGGGTAAAAATCCCCCGCGCGCTCTCTCGCCTCGATCTGCTCTGCGTGCGCCCTCCGCTCCCTTGCCGGACAAGAAGGGGCCCTCCTGCCCCATAGGTGCTCGTGCTCCCAGCCACCACGACATCTCTGGCGCGCCAGGTAGGGGGGCGTCGAGGTCGTGCGTATCTGATCCGGCGTCTGCGCGCGCTACATCAACATCTTCATCGACATGCCACCAAAGAAGAAGACTTCGGAGGTGGCCGCTCTGTCTGCGACTTCCCTACCGCCACCGGAGCAAGCGGGCGGTGGGGTGGACGCCGGCGGAGGAGCGGGCGCTGGCGGGGGGATGCGCATCATCACCCGGTCCAAAGACAAGGCCCCGCAAGGTTCAGATTCTGCATATCCACCGCACCCCTCCCAGGAGGTGCAGGATCGACAACGCCACGATGCTCCTAGCACCGTACTCGCGTTGGAACAAGGCCGAGCTGGTGGGTCGCAGGACGCTCAAGGCCAACATGCACATCAACGCGCTGGCGCGAGCGCAGTGCGGTCGCCTGGGCGAGATGTTACTCCTTCTAACACTGTTAGAAGTTTGAGCATGTCTCGCACCTTGCGTCGCTCGCCACCACCACCCAAGACTCCAGAAGAAGCGCTGGCCCGAGCCCAGCTGCTTCTAGATTACCCTCCAGTGCCGGACAAGATCGACGACTGGAGGGCCGCCATTTATAGCCTCATTGGCTTCGCCAACGGCGACAAGCCCCGGCGACCGAGCACATCGAAGCCCCGGCAAGACGCCCAGGCGCAAGCCGATGCCGACAAGACCGCTGGGGGTGCCACCACTGCGCACTCCCCGCCCCGAAGGCCAAGATCGCCGACTCGCCGGGCCAACCCCGACACCTACTCCACCGCGTCGTCGGACCCGCGAGTTCACCGCGATCAACGCCAAGTTCTCCAAGAACGACGACACGAAGACGCCCGCACTCGCATCGAGCGTCGAAGAGAGGCGCGACGTCAATCTGACCAGCGCGCTGGGCCCACTGTCGACATGCATGCACCAGGGGAACCAGGCGGCTTGCCGTACACGGCAGGTTGCCCTGCGTTCACCCGTGAGCTGCGGCAGGTCCAGTGGCCCAGTACCAAGAACTTCAAGCCAGATGTGCCCGAGAAGTATGATGGCAGGATACATCCGTCAGAGTTCCTCATCGTCTACACCATCGCGGTGCAGGCTGCCGGAGGGCGCGGCGAGAAGATCCTCGCCAACTACTTCCCGCTGGTGCTCAAGCCCAACGTCAGATCTTGGCTCATGCACTTGCCGGACAACTCCATCTCTTCGTGGGCGGACCTGTGCCATCAGTTTGTTGGCGCTTTCACAGGCGGCCACAAACCCCATGGACAGGAGAGTGATCTTCACCTGCTCGCCCAGAAGGAAGGAGAACCTCTGCGCAAGTATATACAGAGATTCAGTTAGGTGCAACGCAACATCCCAGACGTCCACCCTGCCGTGGTTATCAGCGCTTTCCATCAGAACGTGCGTAACCGCAGGATGAGGGAGGAGATGGTGATGTGCAAAATCAGAGATGTCAGCGAGCTATATGCTCTGGCCGACAAGTGTGCACGGGATGAAGAGGGGAGGAGGCTCCCCGGAAAGAATGCAGGAGCAGAAGGATCTGACAGCGAGGACGCCCCTCCGGCAAAGAGGAAACGGAGGCGGAATAACAGAAAGAGGAAGGTTAAGGATGTGCTAGTTGTTGAGCAATCCGGCAACGGAGGCAGTTCCGAGAAGGCTAGAGCTGGTAGCACCGGCGAGGCTGTGGTGGCCGCCGACAAGCAGGATGGCTCCGGCAAGCAGTATTGCAAGATCCACCGCACCAAGGGCCATGACCTCCGAGCCTGCAAGAAAGTTGAGCAGATGGCGGAGCTACAAAAAGCTGAATACGAGCGCCGCGACAAGGAGAAGGCCCGGGAAGGTGGCGGAGGATCCGGCAAGAAGTATCCCGCCCGGGGAGGGCGCCGCGGCAAGGAGACAGGCCTCCTCGCGGCCGCGACAAAGATGAAGACGAAGATGAGGATGATGAGATGGAGGAAGATGAGACTGACGAGCAGGAGTTCCAGAAGGCAACAGAGGTGTTGTGCGTCGACGGTGGTGCTTCTCTGCACACCTCGCACCGCCAACTCAAACAATGGATGCGGGAAGTGAACGCATCAGAACCGTCCGTTGAGTCGCGCAAGCCCCTGAAATGGTCCAGCACGCCCATCATCTTCGACATTGAAGATCACCCTGATCGCATCACTGCGGTCGGGTGTTTGCCGATGTTGGTTTTGCCAACAATCCGCAACCTCAAGGTTACAAAGATACTGGTTGACGGTGGGGCCGCCCTGAATCTGATCTCCTCCGCAGTGCTCAAGAAGCTCCAGATCCCCGACAGCGAGCTCGAAGAGACTGGTACCTTTCAAGGAATAAACCCGGGAAGGAGCAAGCCGAAGGGGAAGATCACACTGCCAGTGACATTTGGCAGCGAGCTAAATTTCAGGACAGAGAGAGTCACATTCGACGTTGCCGATTTCCCATTGCCCTACAATGGGATACTTGGCCGTCCAGCGCTAGCCAAGTTCATGGCAGCCTCTCACTATGCCTATAATGTGCTCAAGATGCCTGGTCCGATAAGTGTCATTTCTGTCCAAGGCGACAAGAAGGATGCACTCATCTGTACCGACAAGATCTACAGGGAAGCAGTAGCCGCAGCAGAACGCAAACCACTTGCCGCTGAAGCTCCCGGGGGGAAGAAGAAGACCAAGTCCGGCAAGAGTAGCTCTGATGCCCACTCCGGCAAGCGCACCTCTTCGGAGTGCTGCGCTACCATCGAGGACGCACCATCGAGCTCCACCGGCAAGTGCAAGAAGGCAAAGACAGCTTCACCAGAGACAAGGAAAGTGGCCGCCAAGGAGGACGACACTGGTGGCACCTTCACCATCAGTGCCACGCTTGATCCTAAATAGGAAAGTGCGCTCGTTGCTTTCCTGCGGGCGAATATCAATGTGTTTGCATGGCAACCATCTGACATCCCCGGTGTTCCCAGGAAAGTAATTGAGCACCACCTTGTCGTCTGTCCTCAGGCACGACCCGTCAAGCAGAGAGTTAGGAAGCAAGCAGTAAAGCGCCAAGAGTTCATTGCAGAGGAGATCAAGAAGTTGGAAGCAGCAGGCCTGGTGCGGGGAGTACTCCATCCGACGTGGTTAGCCAACCCAGTAGTCGTGCGCAAAGCAAATGGGAAATGGAGGCTTTGTATTGACTTCACTGATGTTAATAAAGCTTGTCCCAAGGATCCATTTCCCTTGCCACGCATTGATCAGATTGTCGACTCCACGGCGGGATGTGATCTTCTTTCATTCCTTGATGCATATTCAGGATATCATCAGATCTTCATGGCAGAAGAGGACAAAGAGAAAACCGCATTCATTACTCCATGTGGCACGTACTGCTTTGTACGAATGCCCTTCGGACTAAAGAATGCTGGTTCAACATTTGCAAGAGTAGTCAGTCATGCTTTTGAGCCACAGTTGCACAGGAATGTAGAAGCTTACATGGATGACATAGTGGTCAAGAGCAGGGACAAAGAGACTTTGATCCAAGACTTGGACGAGACTTTTGCAAATCTGCGCAGGGTCAACCTCAAGTTGAATCCCGAGAAGTGTGTGTTTGGAGTTCCTTCCGGCAAGCTTCTCGGATTCTTTGTGTCCCAGAGGGGGATTGAAGCTAATCCCGACAAGATCAAGGCCATTGAGCAAATCGAAGCACCAAAGCGTGTTAAGGATGTGCGAAGGCTTGCCGGCTGTGTTGCTGCTCTCAGTAGGTTCATCTCTAAGTCTGCTGAGCGCGCCCTGCCATTTTTCAAAATTTTGAAAAAGGCAGGTCCAATGAAATGGACTCCGGAAGCGGAGGCTGCGCTGCAGGACCTGAAGAGATACCTATCCTCTACTCCAACACTTGTCACACCTATGCCACAAGAGAAGTTGCTGCTATATCTGGCGGCAACCAATCAAGTGGTTAGTGCTGCGTTAGTAGCGGAGACGGAGGCAGATGATGAGCCAGCGACCGCAGCAAGCGAGTCCAGCGACAAGCAGGGGGCTTCTCCGACAAGCTCTGGCCCGACAAGCCCTGATCCGGCAAGTTCCGATTCCGGCAAGGATGGATCTGCGCAGCCACAAGAAGAGAAACAGAAGAAGATGGTGCAGCGCCCAGTTTACTTTGTCAGTTCCCTCCTGCAGGGGGCTAGATCAAGGTACTCTGGTGTGCAGAAGTTGCTTTTCGGCCTTCTCATGGCCTCGAGGAAGCTGCGCCATTACTTTCAAGCACATGAGATCACAGTGGTCACTCGCTTTCCGTTGAAGAGGATATTGCAGAATCCAGAGGCAACCGGCAGGATTGTCGAGTGGGCACTGGAATTGTCAAGCTTTGGCCTCAAGTTCGAGAGTACCTCAACTATCCAGAGCCGAGCATTGGTAGAATTCATAGCAGAATGGACGCCAACACCTGATGAAGAAACTCCAGAGAGGAGCATCCCCGTCAAGGAAGCTAGCAAGGAATGGATCATGTACTTTGATGGTGCCTTCTCGCTGCAAGGCGCCGGCGCGGGCGTACTACTTGTCGCACCCACCGGAGAGCACCTCAAGATCGCGGCAGAACTTGGGATCAAGAAGCTTATTGTCAGGGGTGACTCACAGCTTGTCGTCCGCCAAGTTAACAAAGATTATCAGAGTCCATTGATGGAAGCCTACATCGATGAAGTAAGGAAGCTAGAAGAGCATTTTGACGGCCTGCAAATGGAGCATGTTCCGAGAGCTCAGAATGACATTGCAGATGGACTGTCAAAGTGCGCCGCACTCAAGTTGCCTGTGGAACCAGGGATTTTTGTGCTCAAGCTGACTCAGCCATCTGTGACACCATCAACTGGACAGAACAAGAAAAGAAAGTTGATTACCGGTGAATACTTTCCGGCAGAGCTCCCCGGAGCCGCCGTCAAGAAGGTCCCCAGGATCAGCGCAGAGAGTGCTGAGGAGCAGACTGCTCCGACAAGCCCCAGGGCTCGTTTCGTTGAAGCAAACACTCCCGACAAGCAGTGTCCCGACACGCTTGCCGGGGAGCATCACGCTCCGGCAGGATCCCAGATTCTTGCCGTAGAAGCGGATGTTCCCGCAGCAGCATTTGCGCCTTTAGTCCTTGTCGTCGAGCCTCAGGCTCCGGCATGGGCACAGCAGATCGTCCATTTCCTCCAGACAGGAGAACTTCCCGAGGAACAAGAAGAAGCAGAGAAAGTAGCCCGGCAATCAAGTATGTACCAGTTTGTCGATGGCATACTGTACAGAAAAAGATTCAACGGAGTGAAATTGAAGTGCATTTCCCGGGAAGATGGACAGGAGCTGTTGGCGGAGATACATGGAGGCATATGTGGTCACCACATTGGCGCAAGAGCACTTGCCGACAAAGCCTTCCGGCAAGGTTTCTTCTGGCCGACAGCCCTCCAGGATGCAACTGCACAAGTAACCAAGTGTGAAGCGTGCCAGTTCCACTCCAAACAGATTCATCAGCCAGCTCAAGCTCCCCAAACGATCCCTTTGTCCTGGCCATTTTCGGGCTGGGGGCTTGACATTCTCGACCCCTTTCCCCTCGTATACGGATTGCCTCGAGTACTCCCTTACGGTGAGTTAGAGCGAGAGCAGCCGCGGAAAAGATGACGCGCTGCTCCTCGAGGAAGATCGTCTTCAGGCTGCGGTACGAGCTGCTCGCTACCGGCAAGCTTTGCGCCGCTACCATATCCGCAAAGCTAACGCCAGAAGTTTCGAGGAGGAGAGGATAGAGGTGTGGGCCGGGTGTCGTTCAAAGGAGCATGGCCTCGCCGGAGCACAGACGACAGAAAAGATAAGTTGCCAAAGTTTGAGCATGATCAAGTTTTAAATTTTTAAGTTATATTCCTTGAATGTCCGTGCCTTGTATGGAAAACCTCTGCGCGGAGGAATCGACTCGTGGCTAAGTTGCGCCCTTGATTTGTTTCGAGTCCGCTCAACAATACAAGCGCGCTGCAACTAGCCTCGACAAGGTTTGTTGCCGGATGCAACACCGCCAGCGGGCTGCTGATGTTCCGCACTCAGCAAGTGTGCTTGCGCCGGCAAGTTTCCCTCAAAGCGTAGGGTGAAAACATACAAGGGATGTAACAGAGTAAAGGATATAACATAGCAAGCGTCGCCCAGGACAAAGTTATATTCCTTGAACGACCGTGCCTTGTGTGTAAAACCTGTGCGCGGAGGAACCGGCTCGTGGCTAAGTTGCACCCTTGATTTGTTTCGAGTCCGCTCAACAATACAAGAGCGCTGCAACTAACCCCGACAAGGTTTCTTGCCGGATGCAACACCGCCAGCGGGCTGCTGATGTCCCGCACTCAGCAAGTGTGCTTGCGCCGGCAAGTTTCCCTCAAAGCGTAGGGTGAAAACACACAAGGGGCGGAATCAAGTAAAGGAAGTAACATAGCAGATAGTGCCCAGAATAGAGTTATATTGCAAAAGTAACTTGTCGCGGCACTGGCTAAGTTATTCTTATAACTAAAATGACAGCGACGACGAAGAAGAAGAAGGGCGCGCCGGCACCTGGACCCCGGCAAGCCAGTATTGCCGGAGGGCCGCGAATATCAAGATTCATCCGCGGCAAGCCAGAGTTGCCAGTGGGCTGCGATGCCAGATAAGTTTTTCATCCCTCATCATGCATCCTCTTGTGGACTGGGGAACGCGAAGCCGCGTCCTTGAACGATCGTATCTTGTATGAAAAACCTGTGCGCGGAGGAACCTCCTCATAGCTAGTTGCACCCTTACTTCGTTTCGAGTCGGCTCAACAACTTAAGTGAGCCGCTAAGCGCCCTTACTTTGCTTCGAGTCCGCTCAGCAACTTAAGTGAGCCGCTAAGCACCCTTACGTTGTTTTCGAGCCCGCTCAACAACTTAAGTGCGCTGCAACTGGTTGCAGCAAGGTTTCTTGCCAGAACCGGCACCGCCAGTAGGCTGCTGATGTTCCGCACTCAGCGCTCGCGGCAAGCGTGCTCCGGCACCGCCGGCAAGCTGCTGATGTTCCACACTCAGCACTCGCGGCAAGCGTGCCCGTGCCGGCAAGTTCCCTCAAAGTGTAGGTTAAAAACATACAAGGCATAGAATCAAGTAAAGGATATGACATAGCAAGCTTCCCCCTTTTCATTAAAAAACATCCCACTCGGGTACAGTCCATAGAGGATGAAAAACATGAAAGAGAGGATTACAAGTTTTAGATGCAGCTAAGGCCCGAAGGCTTACAAACTAAAAAGATAAGATGCCCGTAATCCTTTTCCTGTCCCTCTTTTTAGGAGGTAGGTCAAGGAGGCGAGAAGGGCAAAAGGGGCGCCTAGGCGAACTACGGGTGCCAGAAGACACCAAGAGAACACCCAAGGGGCCGTCCGAAGGCTGGATGGTGATGGCGGCGCCGGAAGCAGAGGGGGCGGCGGAGCTTTCGGAGGAAGGAACTGCAAGTGGCGAAGGTAGGGGACGGCCCTGTTCCCTCTGCTTATAAACAGGGGAGGCGGACATTACGCATTCCCTGGATTAAAAAATTACCCACGTTCTCTCCCACGACGCCGCGATTGACGCGTGCCGTTGCGGGAGAGCGCGGTGGATGCGGAGTCAGATTCAGTGTGGACCCAGGCCGCGCGTGCCCGTGCCCTGTTTTGGGCCTGGCCCAACAGCGCTCGGCACCGTGTATGGCCCAGGCCCGGGGGCTCCTGTCGGTGTACTAAAGTAGGGGTACCTTTAGTACCCCGAACTTGGGCACGGACAGTCGTAGCGACCCGCGGCAGGGCTTGGCGGGCGTCCGCCAAGATCCTCAACGGCTACTTTGATGCCATTCAAGAACAAGGTACTCAAGCTAAGGCCCCGGCAAGAGGAGCTTGCCGGGAAGGCCGACCAAGGCCCCGACAAGAGGAGCTTGCCGGGAAGGCCAACCAAGGCCCCGGCAAGAGGAGCTTGCCGGGAAGAAGACAAGACCCCGGAAAGAGGAGCTTGCCGGGAAGGCCACTCAAGGCATTCCAAGAAAACTTACCGCGACACCCCGCACGTCCCGGCAAGGCCCGGCGAGCGGCAAGCTTGCTGGTGCGACAAGATAAGGGCCGCGGCAAGGCGCTTGCCGCGGTAGGGCTGCCACTCTGCACCCACGCTCCAGCACACCCGACGACGTGTCGCCACAAGATCGCTCCTGGTGCACGTGGCGGGTAGCTGTGCAGCATGGCGGTGCGAGGTGGCAAGCGAAGCTGACAAGGAGGCCATCGTGGCGATCGGTGGCGCCTCCAGCGGTCGTTTCCTTGCACTGTTGGGGCGACCAGACGGGCATTAAATGCCCTTGTCCCCTGCCATCAGAGTTAGGTAGGGGACACTGTTGGTAGTAGTTGTACCAACCCGCGTTTTTACCTTTCTACCCCTCCTTCTACGCTGCCACCTGTCGGTGACCCCTTTAGCCTATAAAAAGGAGGCCCATGCGCATGTAGAGGGGGTTCGGGGGTTCGGAGGTTCGGAGGTTCGGAATTTTGGTTCCACAACTTGGGGGTTCGGCTGATTCGACGCCACGCCTGCGCTCTCTCGAGCAAGAACAGAATACAAAAACACAAAGCAGCAGTAGGAGTTTTATCTCTCCGGAGAGCTCCAAAGCTGGGTAAAATCCCCCGCGCGCTCTCTCGCCTCGATCCGCTCTGCGTGCGCCCTCCGCTCCCTTGCCGGACAAAAAAGGGCCCTCCTGCCCCATAGGTGCTCGTGCTCCCAGCCACCACGACATCTCGCAGTGGTGGCACCTCCAGCGGTCTTGTCGGCATCGGCTTGCGCCTGGGCGTCTTGCCGGGGCTTCGATGTGCTCGGTCGCTGGGGCTTGTCGCCGTTGGCGAAGCCAATGAGGCTATAAATCGCGGCCCTCCAGTCGTCGATCTTGTCCGGCGCTGGAGGGTAATCTAGAAGCAGCTGGGCTCGGGCCAGCGCTTCTTCTGGAGTCTTGGGTGGCGGTGGCGAGCGACGCGAGGTGCGAGACATGCTCAAACTTCTAACAGTGTTAGAAGGAGTAACATCTCGCCCAGGCGACCGCACTGCGCTCGCGCCAGCGTGTTGACGTGCATCTTGGCCTTGAGCGTCCCGCGACCCACCAGCTCGGCCTTGTTCCAACGCGAGTACGGTGCTAGGAGCATCATGGCGTTGTCGATCCTGCACCTCCTGGGAGGGGTGCGGTGGATATTCAGAAGCTGAACCTTGCGGGGCCTTGTCTTTGGACCGGGTGACGATGCGCGTCCCCCCGCCAGCGCCCGCTCCTCCGCCGGCGTCCACCCCACCGCCCGCTTGCTCCGGTGGCGGTAGGGAAGTCACATACGGAGCGGCCACCTCCGAAGTCTTCTTCTTTGGTGGCATGTCAATGAAGATGTTGATGTAGTGCGCGCAGACGCCGGATCAGATACGCACGACCTCGACGCCCCCCTACCTGGCGCGCCAGAGATGTCGTGGTGGCTGGGAGCACGAGCACCTATGGGGTAGGAGGGCCCCTTCTTGTCCGGCAAGGGAGCGGAGGGCGCACGCAGAGCAGATCGAGGCGAGAGAGCGCGCAGGGGCTTTTTTACCCAGCTTCGGAGCTCTCCGGAGAGATAAAACTCCTACTGCTGCTTTGCGTTTGTATTCTGTTCTTGCTCGAGAGAGCGGGTGTGGCGTAGCTGCGGAAAAACTCCGAACCGAACCCAACCGAACCGAGGCGAACCGAGGCCCCGGCGAACCCCTTCTACGTGCACATGGGCCTCCTTTTTATAGGCTAAAGGGGTCACCGACAGGTGGCAGCGTAGAAAGAGGGGTAGAAAGGTAAAAACGCGGGTTGGTACAACTGCTACCAACAGTGTCCCCTACCTAACTCTGACGGCAGGGGACAGGGGCATTTAATGCCCGTCCGGTCGCCCCAACAGTGCAAGGAAACGACCGCTAGAGGCGCCATCGATCGCCACGATGGCCTTCTTGTCAGCTCCTCTTGCCACCTCGCACCGCATGGCTGCACAGCGCCTTGCCACATGCTCCTGGGATAGTCCTGGGGTGACACGTCATTGGATGCGCTGGAGCTCGGGTGCATGGTGGCAGCCTTGCCGCGGCAAGCGCCTTGCTGCGGCCCTTATCTTGTCGCACCAGCAAGCTTGCCGCTCGCCGGGCCTTGCCGGGACGCGCGGGGCGTCGCGGCAAGTTTACTCAGAATGCCTTGAGTGGCCTTCCCGGCAAGATCCTCTTGCCGGGGTCTCTTCTTCTTCCCGGCAAGTTGCTCTTGCCGGGGCCTTGGTTGGCCTTCCCGGCAAGCTCCTCTTGCCGGGGCCTTGGTTGGCCTTCCCGGCAGGCTCCTCTTACCGGGGCCTTGGTTGGCCTTCCCGGCAGGCTCCTCTTGCCGGGGCCTTGGTTGGCCTTCCCGGCAGGCTCCTCTTGCCGGGGCTTTAGCTTGAGTACTCTGTTCTTGAATGGCATCAAAGTAGCCGTTGAGGATCTTGGCGGACGCTCGGCAAGCCCTGCCGCGGGTCGCTGCGACTGCCCGTGCCCAAGTTCGGGGTACTAAAGGTACCCCTACTTTAGTACACCGACACCTACAGCGACGGCGGAGAGGACGATGTCCGCGGCCGGCGTGAGGACGGCGTCGGAGAAGTCGCGGCAGCTAAGCGCTTCGTCGCCGGCGTCGTCGCGAGCTAGCGGTGGCGCTAGGGTTTTGACGGAGGTGGAGAGGTGGGAGAAGGATTTCTTTACCGCAGGGGACAAGTATTTATAAATAGGTGAGAGACACAGCGCAATTACGCTGGTGCCCCTGGCGGTTCACATCTGAGGGGCACGTGGCAAGCATGCAACATGCTCAGGATTGTCCCACATTCCCACGCCCGCCAGGCATGTCGGAGAGTTGTTCCGGCTTCTCCGGATTTCAACAGTAAAGATAAGCCATTTAAAACAGATTTAATGTTTGTCTCTTTGCCTTCTGCTGACTAGGACGCAGAGAAGACATTCAACAGTTTCAACAGAATGCATATGATTTGGACAGATAGATTTTGAGATACGAAGCATAGAGAGGTTAGGGTCCGATCACATTCACTTAGTTCAATTGATCCAATCTTGAAGACATAGCTATAAGTGAATGCTGCAGAGGACAGAACACTAGTATATATATGTATATGTATGTATATATATATATATATATATATATATATATATATATATATATATATATATATATATATATATATATATATATATATATATATATATATATATATATCAGAAAGTAATCAAATCATCATAGTGCAGAAAGTCATGAAGACAAATTGAAACTGAAGACAAACCAAATGCGAAGTCATTGCAATATAACGCCTTGAGTGAAACACTTCAAACAGAGAGTAGGTGGCGGCGTTACCCATCGTATAGGAAGTATTAGACCCAGACATGGCGCACAATTATCGTGGCGCTCCGAAGTCAAATTTCATGTTAATATGTTCACACACAGAGTGTAAATCTTCATTAATTGAAGATATACATTACTTTGTGTGTTGCACATCTAAGTCATCAACATGCATAAGTGTTTGGATGTGTGCCTGATCACAGGACATTAGAGGATTCCAAGATATTTAGCTCACACCGTAACTTGCAAAACCTTTTCTCATCCAAAGGCTTTGTGAAGATATCTGCCAGTTGCTCTTCAGTGTTGACGTGAATGATATCGATATCTTTCTTCATAACATGATCTCTGAGAAAGTGATGACGAATTTCAATGTGCTTTGTCTTCAAGTGTTGGACTGGATTGTTGGCTATTATGATGGCACTCTCGTTGTCGCAGAAGAGAGGTACTTGATTCAGGTTGATGCCATAATCCTTGAGAGTTTGCTTCATCCATAGAAGCTGAGCACAACAGGATCCAGCAGCAAGGTATTCAGATTCAGCAGTTGAGAGTGATACACAGTTCTACTTCTTCGAAGACCAACAGACAAGTGATCGACCAAGAAAATGACATGTGCCAGATGTAGACTTGCGATCCACCTTGTCACCAGCATAATCATCATCCGAGAATCCAACCAAATCGAATCTTGAGCCCTTGGGATACCATAATCCGAGTGTTGGGGTGTAAGCCAAATATCAGAATTCACTTCACAGCTAAGTGATGCGATTCCTTTGGTGCCGCTTGGTATCGAGCACACATGCAAACACTAAGCATAATATCTGGCCTAGATGCACATAAATAAAGCAAAGAACCAATCATGGAGCGATATACCTTTTGATCGAACTCTTTACCATTGTCGCCGGGACCAAGATGGTGTTTGGCTGGCATTGGCGTCGTGTAGCCTTTGCAGTCTTCCATTCCAAACTTCTTCAGACAGTCTTTGAGATATTTCTCTTGAGATATGAAGATGCCATTCCTCTGCTCACGAATTTTAAGACCAAGGAAGAACTTCAGCTCACCCATCATGGACATTTGATATTGCTCTTGCATCATGTACCCAAACTCATCACTGTACTTCTGGTTGGTGCATCCGAAGATTATGTCATCCACATATATTTGGCACACAAACAGTTCACCATCATATGTCTTCGTGAAGAGAGTGGGATCGAGGGATCCGGGTTTGAAGCCTTTGCTCTTCAGGAAGTCTTTGATTGTATCATACCAGGCACGAGGGGCTTGTTTGAGGCCATACAGTGCCTTGTTTAGCTTGTACACCATATCAGGATGTTTTGGATCTTCAAAGCCAGGTGGTTGTGCGACATACACTTCTTCTTCAATCTTGCCATTGAGAAATGCACTTTTTACATCCATTTGATATAGCAAGATATTGTGATGATTAGCGTAGGCTAGTAGTATGCGAATAGCTTCAAGCCTAGCAACAGGAGCAAATGTTTCATCGAAGTCTATTCCTTCAACTTGAGTATATCCTTGAGCCACAAGACGTGCTTTGTTTCTGACGACTTGACCATGCTCATCTTGCTTGTTTCGATATATCCATTTTGTTCCAATAATGTTATGCTTGCGAGGATCAGGTCGCTTGACAAGTTCCCAGACATTATTCAGTTTGAACTGTTGAAGTTCTTCTTGCATTGCTTGAATCCATTCAGGTTCCATAAAAGCTTCAGCAACTTTCTTGGGTTCTGATATTGACACAAATGAAAGTTGCCCATAGAAGTTTGCTAGCTGTGTTGCTCTTGATCGAGTGAGCGGACCAGGTGCATTGATGCTGTCAATTATCTTTTCTATTTGAACTTCATTTGCAACACGAGGATGAACAGGACGAAGGTTTTGCTCTGGCTGTTCATTGTCATCATTGGGAGGATTGTCTTCAGAATGAGCATTGTCTTCAGGTTGATTTGGTGCAGAGATGATAAGTTCCTCTTCAGGTTGTGCTTCAAAGGGCATGATTTCACTAGTTCCCATCATCTTGATTGCCTCGTTTGAAGGAGCTTCATCCAGTGTACTTGGCAGGATCTCTCTCTGTGAACCATTGGTTTCATCAAATTTCACATCCACAGTTTCAACGATTTTGTAGAGATAAAGGTTGAAGACTCTGTAGGAGTGTGAACCCTTTCCATAGCCAAGCATGATGCCTTCATGAGCCTTTGGTGCAAATTTTGACTTGTGATGGGGATCCTTTATCCAGCATCTTGCTCCAAATACTCTGAAGTAACTGACGTTTGGCTTCTTGCCAGTGAGTAGCTCATACGATGTTTTGTTCAGAAGCTTATGAATGTATACACGGTTGATGATGTGACATGCTGTATCAATAGCTTCAGGCCAGAACTTTCTTGGTGTCTTGTACTCATCTAGCATTGTTCGAGCCATCTCAATGAGGGTTCTGTTTTTGCATTCAACAATGCCGTTTTGCTGAGGTGTGTACGGAGCAGAGAATTCATGAGTGATTCCCATTGTATCCAGATACAGATCAAGTCTAGTGTTCTTGAATTCAGTGCCATTGTCACTTCTGATGTGCTTGATCTTCACACCATAATTGTTCATTGCTCGATTTGCAAAGCGTCTGAAGACATCTTGCACTTCAGTCTTGTATAGAATTATATGAACCCATGTGTATCTTGAGTAGTCATCAACAATGACGAAGCCATAGAGACAGGCAGTTGTTGTGAGGGTGGAGTAGTGAGTAGGTCCGAACAAGTCCATGTGTAACAGCTCGAAGGGTTGAGATGTTGTCATGATTGTCTTCGAGGGGTGCTTTGCCCTTGTCATCTTTCCAGCTTCACAGGCACCACACAGATGATCCTTCTTGAACTTGACATCGTCGATGCCAATGACATGCTTCTTCTTGACGAGTGAGTGTAAGTTCCTCATGCCAGCATGTCCCAGCCTTCGATGCCAGAGCCAGCATTCTGAAGCTTTTGTGAGAAGACATACGGCAAGCTGTGGACCTGCTGAGAAATCTACCATGTATAGATCATCTTTTCGATACCCTAGACCCAATACTTTGCTTTTACCAGTGTCAGCAAATGTGATGTGACTCTTGTCGGATGGACGTAAAGTTGAGTCCATGAGAAGACTTCGATCACCAGTCATATGATTTGTGCATCCACTGTCCATAATCCATTCTGAAGCTTTTGGTGATGTACCCTACAGTGCAGTTAGGAGGATAGGCTTCACAAGAGTGTTGTGAAGCATAAGCATTTGACACATATAGGTACAGTCACATCTTATATCAAGGTTAGGACATAGTATGACTGATATGAAATTCAGATGTGAAGCATATTTGAATGATATTTTAACATGCGTCCACAATGAGTTTTACGTCCTCAGCAATAGTATCGGACGCCATTGATTGCTGGCTGGAGACCATTTTCTGCAAAAGAGAGTTAGTTCTTCTTCGCCACCCACATTTTCAGTGGGGGCTTAGAAGCGATGAGTCTAAGTGCAGCATCTGATAATTTTGGCTTTGAAGCCCTAGCAAATAGCCTTGCAGGAGACGAATGATACTCATATGAATAAGCAGAATAGTTCTTAGTCCTATGAACATAGCGGTTCGAAGATACACGCTCATATTCATAAGTCTGAGCATGATTTCCCTACAAAACATTGGCGTTAGGGTGACTCATGTGAGTCCTGCATCTGTATGAAGCCTTTGGGCCATATGAAGCTATAGGTCTGGGGTTTGTCTTCTTCCTTGGTGGTGTCATGACAACATTCACAGGAAGACTCTCAATGTACCGTTTAGGTACCCAGATCTTCTTCATAGGTGGTCCATTCCTGCAGTTAGTACCAATGTACCTGGCAAACACTTCACCATTCTGATTTTTGAACAGCTTATAGTTTGCATCAAAGGATTCATCAATGATAATGGGATTAGCACAGGTAAAGCCAGATAAGGTAGATGGATCTACTGAAGGTTCCTTTGTAGCAACCCACGTGGTTTTGGGGTACTGCTCAGGCTTCCAGTGCGAGCCATCAACATTCATTTTCCTTTCGAACCCAACACCCTCTTTCCTAGGGTTTCGGTTCAGAATCTGCTTTTTGAGGACATCGCAGAGAGTCTGATGTCCCTTCGAACTTTTGTACATCCCTATTTCAAGCAATGTCTTCAACATAGCATTTTCATCAGCAACAGCAGTGGTATCCTCCGCAGAGGGGTTAGTAACCACATCAGTAGGTGAAGACAATGAAACAGTAGCAGCAGTGGAACATTCAGCAACAGATGTAGCGTTATCACGCTCAATGCATTTTAGACATGGTGGTTCAAATCCATCCTGAGTGGAACTGATCTGTTGGGCACGAAGTGACTCATTCACCTTTTGAAGATCTTCATGAGCCGCTCTCAATTTCTCAAGCTCTTGTTTCCTTTGAAGATAATCATAGGAAAGCCTTTCATAAGTAGTTGAGAGCGATTCATGACGACCTTCAAGTTCTTGGTACTTAGCATGAAGATTTTTTATGTCATCAACTAAGGACTATGAACGTGTCATTTCAGCATCCAACAGGTCATCGCTTTTGTCTAACAGTTTTTGAGTATGTTCCATAGCCTTTTGTTGTTCAGTTGCAATTTTAGCAAGTGTTTTGTAGCTGGGTTTGGATTCACAATCAGAGTCATCTTCACTTGAAGTTTGAAAGTAAGCATCGCGTGATTTTACCTTGGCACCACGTGCCATGAAGCAGTAGGTGGGAGTAGGATCGTCTTCGTCTTTAGCTTCAGCGTTGGTGTGGGAGTCATTGTCTTCAGTGTTGAAGATGGACTTGGCAACATAGGCAGTGGCTAGAGCCAGACTTGCAACGCCAGGGTCAGACTCCTCTCAAGACTCCACCTCCGCCTCCTCTGAAGCAGACTCCTCCTCTGAATCCATTTCCTTGCCAACAAAAGCACGAGCCTTGCCAGATGAGCTCTTCTTGTATGATGAAGACTTGGAAGAAGACCTAGAAGACTTTGAGGATTTCTTCTTCTTCTTGTCATCAGAATCATATTCCTTGATTTTCTTCTTCTTCTTCTCATTGTCCCACTGTGGACACTCAGATATGTAGTGACCAGGTTTCTTGCACTTGTGGCAGGTTCTCTTCTTGTGATAATGTGTGGAAGCTTCATCGTTCCTTGAGCTAGATCGTGAAGACTTTCTGAAGCCTTTCTTCTTTGTGAATTTCTGGAACTTCTTCACAAGCATAGCAAGTTCCCTTCCAATGTCTTCAGGATCTTCAGAACTGCAGTCAGATTCTTCTTCAGATGAGGAAACAACTTTTGCCTTCAAAGCACGAGTTCGGCCATAGCTTGGACCATAGATATCTCTTTTCTCAGATAGCTGGAACTCATGTGTGTTGAGCCTTTCAAGTATATCAGACGGATTGAGTGTCTTGAAGTCAGGGCATTCTATATCATGAGGGCAAGGGTGTCAAAGGAGCTGTCAAGTGATCTTAGTAGTGTCTTGACGATTTCATGCTTGGTAATCTCAGTTGCGCCAAGAGCTTGAAATTCATTTGTGATATCTGCGAGGAGATCAAACGTAAGCTGGACATTCTCGTTGTCGTTTCTCTTGAAGCGGTTGAAGAGGTTGAGAAGAACACTAATTCTCTGATCTCTCTGGGTTGAGACGCCTTCATTGACCTAGGATAGCCAGTCCCAGACTAGCTTCGACGTTTCCAGAGCACTCACACAGCCATACTGTCCTTTGGTCAGATGACCACAGATGATGTTCTTTGCAGTAGAGTCTAGTTGAATGAACTTCTTGACATTAGTGGGGGTGACACCTTCACTAGTTTTGGGAACGCCATTCTTGACGATATACTAGAGGTCGACATCAATGGCTTCAAGATGCATGCGCATCTTATTCTTCCAGTAGGGATATTCAGTTCCATCGAACACGGGGCAAGCAGCGGAGACCTTGATTATCCCCGCAATCGACATAGCTGAAACTCCAAGTGGTTAAACCGAATCACACAGAACAAGGGAGTACCTTGCTCTGATACCAATTGAAAGTGCTAGTATCGACTAGAGGGGGGGTGAATAGGCAATTTTTATGAAAGTCTTCAAAACTTGGAAGCTTCGAAGACAAACAACAGAAACAACCTAATTGATATGCAGCGGAAGATAAACTACCCTAAACAAGCCATAGTCAAGTATGTAATGATGTGAAAGTACAGGACTAATAGCAGTTAGGTAGTAAGGATCAAGTTGGAAGATGGTGTGAAGCCAATCAACAATAGTAGTCAAGCAATGAAGTTAAACAGATAAACAGATAGGCAATGACTTCACGAAGACAAACTTAAGTAAGGTTGGAAGGAATAGAACTAGTTGCTTGTTGAAGACACAGGATTTGTTGGACCAGTTCCAGTTGCTGTGACAACTGTATGTCTGGTTAGGGAGGCTGAGATTTAACTCAGAAGACCGTGTCTTCACCTTATTCCCGTTGAGCTAAGGACACCCAGTCCTCGCCCAATCACTCTGGTAAGTCTTCAAGGGAGACTTCCAAACCTTCACAGACTTTGTTCACCGGCAATCCACAATGACTCTTGGATGCTCAGAACGCGACGCCTAACCGGCTGGAGGATTCACAGTCCTCAAGTGTAATAAGTCTTCAGGTCACATAGACAGAAAGACTTCAGTGATGCCTAACACTCTTTGGCTCTGGGTGTTTGGGCTTTGTCCTCGCAAGGATTTCTCTCTCTCAAATGCTTCGAGGTGGGTTGCTCTCAAACGACAAAAGCCGTGCACAAACTCTAAGCAGCCACCAATTTATGGTGTAGGGGGTGGGCTATTTATAGCCACTAGGCAACCCGACCTGATTTGTCCAAAATGACCCTGGGTCACTAAGGAACTGACACGTGTTCCAACGGTCAGATTTCAAACACAGGCGGCAACTTTACTTGGGCTACAAGCAAGGCTGACTCATCCAGCTCTGGATAAGATTTGCTCTCATTGTCTTCGCTCGAAGACATAGGACTAGGGTTGAGCATCACTTCAGTCACTCTGACTTAGTTCACTTGGACCCCACTTAACAGTACGGTGGTTCCTATGACTCAACGAAGAAGAAAAGGAAACAACGAAACCACACAGTCTTCGCGCTCCAAAGTCTTCACACAATGTCTTCTCATGTCATAGTCTTCAATATGAATATCTTCTCATACCACCATTGTCTTCAATGTCTTCATACATTTTTAGGGGTCATCTCCGGTAGGTAAACCGAATCAATGAGGGACACTACCTGCGTTATCCTGCAATTCTCACAAACGCATTAGTCCCTCAACCAACTTTGTTGTCAATACTCCAAAACCAACTAGGGGTGGCACTAGATGCACTTACACTAGTTTATATTTACGTGCTCTTTGTATTCTTGCAAACCCATCCAACAACACCTACAAAGTACTTCTAGTTTCATACTTGTTGTAGGTAAAGCGAACGCTAAGCGTGCGTAGTGTTGTATTGGTGGTCGATAGAACTTGAGGGAATATTTGTTCTAGCTTTAGCTCCTCGTTGGGTTCGACACTCTTACTTATTGAAAGAGGCTACAATTGATCCCCTATACTTGTGGGTTATCACCAAGTTCTAGGGAAACATCAATGTGCTAGTAAATCAATTCTTCTCACCACCCCGGAAGGAAAGAGGATCAAGTATGTATCCAGGCATGCGCCGAGGAGTACTCAGGTGGTATGCTGTTATGTCATTTGGTTTGACTAATGCCCCTGCCTATTTCATGAGTATGATGAACAAGGTGTTCATGGAGTTTTTGGATAAATTCGTCGTGTTGTTCATTGTTGACATATTGGTCTACTCGAAGAATGAAGAGGAACATAAGGAGCATTTGCGTTTGGTTCTTGAGAAGCTCAGAGAACATCAGTTGTATGCCAAGTTCAGCAAATGTGAGTTTTGGTTAAAGGAAGTTGGATTTATCGGACATGTTATATCCGGAGAAGGAATAGCAGTATACCCTACCAAGGTTGCTTCTATCACTAAATGGTTGGCACCCACCTCAGTGGGAGAGATAAGAAGTTTCTTGGACTCGTAGGTTATTACCAGAGATTTATTGAGAATTTCTCCAAGATTGCAAAGCCCATGACGGAGTTATTGAAGAAGGACACCAAGTTTAAATGGACTGAGGATTGTGAGGCCAGTTTTCAAGAGTTGAAGAAATGTTTGGTTACAGCCCCAGTGCTGATCCTCCAAGACCAATGCAAGGATTTCCAAGTGTGTTGCGACGCTTCACGTCGAGGACTTGGAGGAGTGCTTATGCAGGAAGGAAGAGTTGTTTCATATGCCTCGCGATAGCTTCGAGCTCACGAATTGAATTATGCTACGCATGATTTGGAGCTAGCAGCCGTAGTGCATGCGCTCAAGACATGGAGGCACTTTCTCATCGGAAATCGTTGTGATGTTTACACGGATCATAAGAGTTTGAAGTACATCTTCACGCATAAGGAGTTAAACCTCAGGAAATGGATATGGTTGGAGCTAATAAAGGATTATGATATGAGATTGCAGGAACGGCCAATGTCATAGCAGATGCATTAAGCCGCAAGAGTTATGTTAACAGGCTCATAACCGGAGGATTACCTAAGGAGTTAGAAGATGACCTTTGAGAGCTATTGGAGATAGTTCCAAGAGGTTATATTGTAGCATTGGAAATTCAATCCACTATGTTGGGTAAGATCAGGGAAGCCTAGAAGACGGGCAAGGATATTGCTGAGATAAAGGAAAGGATGAGTAAAGGAAACGCTAAGGGATTTCGTGAGGATGAGCATGACACCTAATGGTTTGAGGATCGTATTTATGTGCCTAATGACCCTGAGATCAGGAAGTTGATTCTTCAGGAGGCTCATAATTCGCCTTACTCGATTCACCCAGGAAACACCAAGATGTATCTGGATTTGAAGGAAAGTTTCTGGTGGACAGGAATGAAGAAGGATATTCCCGAGTACGTAGCAGTATGTGATGTATGTCAGGGAGTTAAGGCACAGCATCAGAAGCCAGCATGATTGCTATAGCCGTTGTCGATACCCGAATGGAAGTGGGATAAACTTGGCATGGATTTTATCACAGGATTGCCCAGGACTCTATCTGGGTTGTAGTGGATCATTTGACGAAAGTAGCCCATTTCATCCTGGTGAAGACAACTTATACGAGTGCTAAGTTGGCGAAGATATACATGACCAGGATCGTATGTCTGCATGGAGTTCCAAGGAGCATTGTATCAGATAGATGAACACAATTTACTTCAATGTTTTGGAGTCATTTGCATGAAACTTTGGGTACCAGGCTAGAGTTCAGTACAGCTTTTCATCAACAAACAGATGGACAGACCGAGGGAGTCAATCAGATTCTGGAGGACATGTTGAGAGCTTGTGCGCTGGATTATGGATCTAGCTGGGATGACAATTTGTCCTATGCAGAGTTCTCCCATAACAACAGTTATCACTCCAGTTTGAAGATGGCCCCTTTCGAAGCCTTATACGGAAGGAGGTGCAGAACACTGTTATTGTGCGATGAAGTTGGAGATTGACAGTTGTTCGGACCAGACTTAATCCAAGAGTCTGAGGAGAAGGATAAGTTGATTCCAGATAGACTCAAGGTAGCCCAGTCCAGACAGAAGAGTTATGCGGATACGAAAAGCAAGGAGATAGTTTACGAAGTCGGAGATCGAGCATATCTTTGCGTGTCCCCACTTCGAGGAGTTAAACATTTTGGAGTCAAGGGAAAGCTAGCACCATGTCTTGTGGGACCATACAGAGTTTTGGAACACATGGGAGAAGTTGCATACAAGTTGGAATTGCCCAAAGGATTGTCAGGAGTTCATGATGTGTTTCACGTTTCCCAGTTGAAGAAGTGCCACGCAGAAATGACTGATATTCCTCTGAGAGATACAGTGCCACCGGAAGCAATTTAGCTGGATAGTGATCTGACCTATGAAGAGAAGCTAGTTAAGATTCTCGAGTTTTCTAGCCGAGTTACTCGCAGCAAGGTTATCAAGTTTTGCAAAGTTCAGTGGAGCCATCATACCGAAGAGGAAGCCACCTGGGAGCCAGAAGAAGATCTTCACAAGGACCACCCGAACCTTTTTGCTGACCAACCCGAATCTCGAGGGCGACATTCATCTTAAGGGGGGTAGGTTTGTAACATCCCAATTTTTCAACTTGGATGTTATACATAGATCATCATATGCATATCATATTTATTTTGCATTTTGGTTGTGATCCTAGAAATCTTAAGCAACTCAAGGATCCATGGAGAGAGTTGGAGGTTGTCGGATGTTGGGTTCCGGAAGACCCTTAAGGTTCAAACTCTGGGGTGCGTGCGAAGATCTTCCCCCTACCTATCCATGTCTGATCGCCTCGCGAGAATCTAAACTAAACAATGAACAACTCGAGGGACACAAGATTTATACTAGTTCGGGCCACTGTTGTGGTGTAATACCCTACTCCAGTGTGTGGTGTGGTGGATTGCCTCAGGGGCAGATGATGAACAGTACCAAGGAAGAACAACCTCGCGAGAGGGGTTCTTGAGCTGATGCGGTGTTCTACTTGTTCTGGTTTTCCGGTCGGTCCGTCGGTCGGTTGGTCTGTCTGTCTGTCCGTCCCTTTCTACTGTGGTGGCTAGCCCTATTTATAGAGGCCCTAGTACTCTTCCCAAATATTGAGCGGGAAGGGCACCAACAATGGCCATTTTGAAGGGGAACATCTAGTACAAGTTATCCTGACTAAAGTTGGTCTTCGGCTGCCAAAGGCACTGGTGATGACGCCACCTTGGGCTCCACGGTGACCTCCATCCTGCCGCCCTGCTGGTCTTGGTCTCGTTGCACCAAAACGGTAACCATTTCCTGATGCCTCGGTACTCCATGTTTGTGCTTGCCCCCTTTGCACCAAAGAGGAAACAAGGACACTGCACAGGCCGGCGCCCGCCTGGTCTCGATCGTCACGGCTTGCGTCACGAGCTCCTCGCGAGGTACCCTTGCCTTTATCTCTCCGCCTCCTCGCGAGCCTGCCTGGTTAGGCTGCTCCTAAGGAAGCCTTGCGTCGTCTGCCCCACGAGGCTTGGCCCCTCGCGAGGGTCTTGAGTTTGCGCTGATGAAGATGGGCCGTACTGGGCCACCACTCTAGCCACGCCACAGGCGCAGGCAGGCAAGTCTGGGGACCCCCCTTCCTAGAACGCCGACAGTAGCCCCTGGGCCCAAGGCGCGCTCGAACTTGGCTTAGCAGAGAAGCGAAGGGGCAAGTGCGGAGCACCGTGGGCCCCATCAGCCTGCGGCCTTGGGCGCCACGTGGCGGTTGATTGGACGCGGGCGCCTCCGCTTCCCCACGCTGCCTCGGCAACTGCCCGACTTGACAAGTCCCTGCATGCAGAAATGAGTCATGATTACCTTTGATCGTGGAGGCCGACGGTTGGCCTCCTCTGGACTATAAGTACGGACGGGAGAGAGCCCCTGCAGTCCATCCCTTCCTGCTTCACTCTTTCTTCCTCGCCCTTGCTCCACTTTACGCCAATGGCGCCGATCTACCGGGTTTCAGCGGAAGAGAAGGGGAAGGCCCCCCGAGAGGGTCCCGACCCGCTTCCGCCGAAGAAGCGGCCGGTCCCCGGCCGCCGCGACATGGTCGCGTGGTAGGAGATGTCGAGGCCTTGGTACGAGCGGCCGCCGCCTGGGTTTCCGCTGCCCTTGTAAACCCGGGTCGAGGGCCCTAGAGAAGAAGACACCGAGCAGCATCGCCTGCGCCACCGGTGACGCCGACGTGTCACGGCGGTGCGCGTCATCGCCCCTGGGGTCCATGCCAAGGGCTCTTCTCGTGAGCTTGTGCTTCACGCCGATATGCCTCCACGCTCTTGGATTCGCCTTCCTCCCTCCTTCACCTTCGAGATGCCGCCGAGGGGGCCTCTTGAGCTCTGGCTGCAGCATGCCAACTGCAGTACCCTTGCGACCGGAGCGGAGGTCGAGGTTATCGCTCAGGGCAAGGTCTACATGACCCAGGGCTGGGGCGAGATCGTCCGGGTCTACCGGACAGGGGGTGCCCTCGTAATTCATCTTGAATACGATGGCGCCTCCTTGATGTTCTTCAAGGTCTTCGACGCGGAAGGACACCGACTGGAGTGCTGCCCCAAGGAAGGCGGCCGGGGCATCCAAGTGGCGAGGGCCAGGCCTACCAACTGCTTCCCCAGCCGCTCCTCTGGTAGCAGCGGAGAAGCCGGAGAGTCCAGCGACTCTCCCGAGCTTCTCGTGACTCTAGAGACGAGCAACTACAGCTACGAGCCCCCAAGCTCGCGTCGCGCTTGGAATGGGGCAGCTGTATCGGGCCGCCGACGCTGCTGATCTGGATGGGGTTGGCGCCGGCGCTTGACGGCCCACAATTGAAGATGGCGTCTCCTATGGAGGCGTGCGTAGTTAGCGTTCTTTAGGATTAGCGCCTTTTGTCCCCTGCAAGGAATCAAAGAAATGCCCCGCGGGGTATGTAAAGCGTCTGCCATGTCTTTTGTGCATATTATCCTTATTATGGAGCGATGCGAGATGCTTGTCCTGTCTCGGCTCAGCTCCCCCTTTCTATCCTCATGAGGGCCTGGTGCTCTACCCTGATAGGTCCCGGTCCCTAGGAAGGCTTCAGCCACCGCTGGTATGCCAGGTCGCGATGCCGTGGTCAAGGCCAGGAGGTGAGCGGCCCAAGGTCCAGTAAGAGCCCTTGTGGCGCGATGCTCAGGAGGTCCCCTCTAGCGCTCAAGCAGCCTCCGTTGGGCAAGAAAGGAAAGCAATGTCACCGTGACAGAGCCGCACTAGGCGAGGGTTTAGCGCCGCGTTGATTTAGCTTTCGCAGGGGCGTGACTTATCTCGTGAGTCTTGGAGCTATTCTTCGGCGAGGTGTCGGGCCTGCGCTCCGGCAGCTGGGGTGTCGTTGGGTCAGGTCCTCGTGAGCTTCTCCCCTCTTCCCCGCACTTTCCTTCATGCTCTACGTCCTCAGGTCCTGGCCCTCGAGCGAGCTCAGCCGCCGCTGGTATGACAGGTCGCAATGCCGTGGGTCAAGGCCAGGGGGTAAGAGCCCCTGAGTCGCGATGCTCAAGCACCCCCCTTTTAACACGCGAGCGGATCGCATGAGAGAGAGAGAGAGAGAGAGGGAGCTCACGAAGCCCCCCACGCTATTCCTTAGGTGGATCCAGTACACCAGCACGAGGAAAACAAGAACTGCCATTACGGTTGCCAGCCAACCATTGGTTGCTCCGAGGGAGTGATTGAGGCATTGAGGGCCTGGTGAGGTAGCGCCTTGCGGGGCTGCCGCGGCCAGAGCTCGACCACTCAGATTTGTCGACGATGCAGGGACGGACCCATGCACAAGCGTCGTGCCAGAGCGAGCGGCTCCAAAGGTAGGTTTCAATCGAGTAGGCGATTATCTCAAGCAGGTTAAGTATGAAGAAGCAAATCAACTTAGATAGACGCAGAGAAAGGCACACGCCACTGGGTCAGGCCCAAGCGGCTTGGGGATGATGCAACCCGAGGGGTGCCCCCAACAAGGTAAGCTGAATACATAAGCAAAACGGATACATGCCGCGGGGACAGACCCACGCGACCTGGGAATGATGCAGCCCTGAGGGTGCTCCCAGCTGAAATGAAACTTGAGAGAAGTCACCTGATACCATTGCAGAGCGAGTGTCGGAGTAGCTGACGGCGCATGGCAAAGAGGCCAATCCTCACGAGCCTTCGAAGCTCCGTGCCTCGGGAGGCTCGGGAGGTCCGGGCGGCTTGGCGAGGTCCATCTCCATCTCCTCCAGGAGTGCGCGGTGCTTGGCCATATGAGCTTCCAAAATGCTCCTCATTAGGCGCTGGTGAGCACCAGCCGCGTTTGGCAGGCCGAAGGGCATGCGAACGTAGCTGTGCGGTGGACCCTTGCAACACCCCACGCGCGAAGGCCAAAAGCGCTCTGGAGACGCGACTCGGTTGAGCCCTGGGTAGTCGATGCAGACGTGCAGCCCGCCATCCTCATCTAGATGAGGAGCTACGCTAGGCAGGTGGCGGTTGCCATGCATGACTCTCAATTCCTGCAACTCCTGAGCGACCTTGGTGATGAACTCGTCAGGGTTGGGCCCTCCTTGCCTTATGCCTTCCTGAGGGAAACGTGCCGCGAAGCACGCCTCCAAGTGGTGCCCGAGTGCCTCCTTCATGATCTTGGCAAAGTCAGTGGCTTCCCAAGAGAGAGCCCCCGAGCCTTGCCCGAGGAGGGCGCCGGGTGCGCCTTCCTATGTGACGGAGGGTGGCGCCCCTTGGATGGGCGCATGTCCTGATGTGGCACCTCCGGAGGCGCCTGCCTCCTGAGGCCTTGAGCCAGGTGATGTCTTCTTCTTCTTGGGAGCTGCTTCAGGAAGGTTTCCACTCTTGCTGTCTGGGTCCTTGATTGACACGGCTTGGAAGGCACGCTCAAGAGAGCACACCACATCCTTCTCTTCATAGGGGACCGTGATGACTCCGCCACTTCCTGGCATCTTGAGGATGTTGTAGCCATGGTGAGTCACTGCCATAAACTTGGCCAGGGCGGGATACCCGAGGATGGCATTGTATGGCAGGCGAATGTGGGCGACGTCGAAGTCAATAAGCTCAGTACGGTAGTTCTTGCGCTATCCAAAGGTGACAGCTAGGGAGGCGGACCTGCCCTATTGGGACAGTGGAACCATCAGTGACTCCTGAGAAAGGCTTGGTTGGTTGAAGCTGATCGTATGGCACTTGGAGATTGTTGAATGTCTCGACGGACAGGACGTTGAGCCCTGCCCCGCTATCGATAAGGGTCCTGGTAACTTGCACATTGCTGATGCCTGGGGAACAGAGCATCGGGAGGACACCGACTGTTGACATGCATTTCAGCTGATCCGCTGAGCTGAACGCGATGATGCACGCGGACCACCTGAGAGGACGCGTGGCCTCAAGCTTGGGGAGGACTGCGTTCACTTCGTGAGCAAACCGCTTGAAGATGCGCTGAGAGGCTGGGGCCTGGACACCGCCCAAGATGCAAGCGATTGCACGTGGCTCCTAGAAGCCCCCGGCCCCCTCGTCCTGATGGTGGTCGTCATTCCTTCTTGGTGGTGGTGGCAGAGGAGGAAGTCCTGCGTTGCCTTGCGGGCGATCCTCACGAGGCTGATCCCTCCAAGCCCCCTCGCGAGGCTGGTCCTGCCAGCGGTCCTCGCGAGGCCGGTCACGCCACCCTTGGTGAGGACCACGGTCGTCACATCGTCCTCCACCTCTTCCTCCGCCTCGACCGTAGCCCCGATCGTTGCGCTCGGGGCATTGACTGACACGGCCTTCTCGCACGGCCCTGAGCTCTTGGCATTCGTTGGTGTTGTGGGTATGGAGATCATGGTACACACAGTACCGGCTGCCCTTGGATGACTCCAGCTGGTCCCTGCCACGCTTCATGTCCGGCTCTGCTGCGAGCACAGCTGCTCCCTTGCGCTTCACATCCTTGGCCTTGGCTTTCTTCTCTTCTGGATCTGCAGCCGGGAGCTCAAGAAGGGAGAGGCGTCCCTCCTTAGCCCTTGCGCACTTGGTCGCCAGGTTGAACAAGTTCAATGACATGCACATATCTTCATGGATTGCCAGTTCCTCCTTCATCTTGACGTTGCGGACGCCGTCAGAGAACGCCGAGATGATGGCCTCCTCGGTCACCTTGGGAATCTTGAGGCGAGCGCTATTGAAGCACTGTATGTACTTCTGCAAGGTCTCTCCGGGTTGCTGCATGATGCGGCGCAGGTCACCCACAGCTGACGGACGGTCGCGAGTGCCCTGAAAGTTGGCGATGAAGCGAGTGCGCATCTCGTCCCAGGAGGAGATCATGCCAGGGGGCAGGTTCAGGAGCCAGGTGCGGGCACCGTCCTTGAGTGCCATGGGAAGCTAGTTTGCCATGACCTTTTCGTCCCCGTTGGCGGTTTCGATGCCCAACTCGTAGAGCTGTAGGAACTCCGCGGGGTCGGCAGTGCCGTCATAGCGAGGAGGCAGGTCAGGTTTGAACTTGCCCGACCAAGCGACACTGCGTAGCTCAGTGGTGAAGGCGTGGCAGCTTGCGGTGGCCACTGGAGCTCTCTGCTGATACGGGGCTTGCTCCTAGGGATTCCCGTGCGCCGCTTCCTGGAGCAGCGCGAGGTCTTGACGTGCTGGCGCAGGGATGCGGTCATGGCATATCGGTGCCGGGAGCACGCAAGCACCTTGAGGGAGTCCTGGACTAGGGGGTGTCCGGATAGCCGGACTATCATCATCGGCCGGACTCCAAGACTATGAAGATACAAGATTGAAGACTTCGTCCCGTGTCCGGATGGGACTTTCCTTGGCGTGGAAGGCAAGCTTGGCGATATGGATATGTAGATCTCCTACCATTGTAACCGACTCTGTGTAACCCTAGCCCTCTCCGGTGTCTATATAAACTGGAGGGTTTTAGTCCGTAGGACGAACAACCATTACAACAATCATACCATAGGCTAGCTTCTAGGGTTTAGCCTCCTTGATCTCGTGGTAGATCCACTCTTGTACTACCCATATCATCAATATCAATCAAGCAGGAGTAGGGTTTTACCTCCATCGAGAGGGCCCGAACCTGGGTAAAAACATCGTGTCCCTTGTCTCCTGTTACCATCCGCCTAGACGCACAGTTCGGGACCCCCTACCCAAGATCCGCCAGTTTTGACACCGACATTGGTGCTTTCATTGAGAGTTCCTCTGTTCCGTCGCGATCAGGAAGGATGCCTATTCCCGTCTTTAAAGACGGTATCATCGACAAAGGAGCCCTGGCCACCGGCCAAACTATCCGGCTAGGTGGTTTTCTCATGACCACCTGTTCGGCCGCCGCTTCGACGATAACCTCTCGGGTCATCAAAAGCAATCTTCACATCAACTCGGAATTCGCCGAGCAGCTGGATCCAATAGAGCTCTTGTCAGTAAACGAGCTCTTGGATCGCATCGCCGCCCTGGGAGTCGCTATAGACTACAATCAGATTGGGCTTAAAACCGATTTGAGAGAGATTAACTCTCCCCAGGTTACCCACCACGTTGCTGTGGTAGAGGAACAATGCGGCGATTCTTCTTCTACATTGAAAACTAGTTATGTCCGGACTCCCGAACCCTCCATGCTGGATTTCCGCGAAGGGACGGACGTCGATCAAGCACTGAACCTAAAGTCAGACATCGGACCAGACTCGTTGGACAACGTCCAGCAATCCAAGCTTCCAAATTCGGAAACTTTCCGGCCCTTGAGCCTCGAGATGGGTAGGGTTTCGGACTCAATTCCACCCACCCACCCAAACATATGCGATCTATCTCAAATCCGGCAAGAGCCCGCTGAAACAGTACATCATTACTGGGCCAGATTCCTCCTGGTTATGGACAGGATAAAAGACTGCCGTGAGGAAAATGCAATTTCAATTTTCTGCAATAATTGCACGGACAAGGGAATCTTGAACGCTGTAAGTCGTCGCGAAATTATACGATTCACCGACCTGGCATCCATAGTACACAAGTACTGTGCAATGGAGAGTTTCCGGAAAACCGAAACTAAGTTTTGGGACAATCCGGCTCCGAATACAACCCTAGTCCAAAACAAAAGGGTGCATCATACTCAGGCACCAGGTACAAAAACCAAAAAGCAAAAACCCCATAAAGGGCACGGAACCGTACTGGAGGGGTGGCTCAGCGGACCCTGTAAAATTCACAATACAGAAGGCGCCACTCCAACACATAGCCTTCGAGCATGTTGGATACTGCGGCAGGTGGCCAAAAGTGGCGAAGAGCTTCTAACTCCAGAGAACCACTATAACAGTACCAATACGGTGTCAACAATCTTCGAGACTTCCGCATCAAATAATATGCGGAAAAGAACAATCCGCAGCCTCGCCGAAGTCTACCAAGTAGCAACAACAAATCCATGGAGCGACACGGCCATCACCTTCGATGCCAGCGACGAACCTAAATTCCGAACAGCCCGAGCACCAGCCGCATTGGTCCTTAGTCCAATAGTGGACGGCTTTCGTCTTACCAAGGTACTCATGGATGGCGGCAGCGGATTAAACCTCATCTACGAGGAAACTCTTAAAAAAATGGAAATAGACTGGAGCCGCATTGAGCGAAGCAGCACAACCTTTAGAGGAATAATCCCTAGTCGGGAAGCATGCTGCACAGGAAAAATCACACTTGATGTGGTGTTCGGCTCGCCGGACAATTACAGGTCCGAGGAAGTCACATTCCAAGTAGCCCCGTTCAGCAGCGGATATCACACTATATAGGACGAGAGGCATTCACAATTTTTCAAGCCATACCCCATTATGGGTACATGAAGCTTAAGATGCCCGGGCCCGTGGAATAATCACTCTCGTTAGCGATCCGGACACAGCACTCCGCGCCAAAAACAAGACAGCCGCATTAGCCCTAGAGGGACTATCTGAAGCCCTAGCGGCGGAAGAACTCACTGCGTTGCACTCTGCGGCGAATAGGGACGATGTGATACTCGATAAGAGACCCAAGTCCACCTCCTTTAAACCAGCGGACGAAATAGTCAAATTCCAGGTCCATCTAACGGACCCAACAAAGACGGCCTCCATCGGGGCACAGTTGAACCCTGAGGTAGACGCCGCACTACGAGAATTCCTTCGGGAAAATTGGGACATCTTTGCCTGGCACCCTTCAGATATGCCAGGAATCCCACGCAGATTGGCAGAACACAGCCTAAACATCCTAAAAGGATTCAAGCCAGTCAAACAGGCTCTTCGGCGATTCTCCGAACCCAAAAGATAGGCAATGGGGGAAGAGCTAGCCAAACTACTGGAAGGCGGATTCATCAGAGACATCAAGCATCCGGACTGTCTAGCAAACCTGGTAATGGTACCAAAGAAGGACAAATCCTGGCGCCTATGTGTCGATTTTAAAGACCTCAACAAGGCCTGCCCAAAGGATCATTTCCCCCTTCCCGCATCGACCAAATAATCGATGCTACTGCAGGGCACGATTCATTGTGCTTCCTTGACGCATACTCCGGCTACCATCAAATCAAGATGGCGGAGGCGGACTAAGCCGCAACGACATTCATTACTCCATATGGACCATTCTGCTTCAACACGATGCCCTTCGGACTCAAAAATGCCGGCGCAACATATCAGGGCATGATTCAGACATGTCTGGCTACCTAGATCGGCAAAACAGTAGAGGCATACATAGACGACGTAGTCGTCAAAACCAAACACGTTGAAACTCTAGTAGACGATTTGAGGCTCTCATTCGACAACCTTCGAGAATATGACATTAAGCTGAATCCGGAAAAGTGCGTTTTCGGCGTACCAGCTGGAAAGCTCCTGGGCTTCATTGTATCTGGTAAAGGAATTGAAGCAAACCTAGCAAAGATCCGAGCTTTGTCACAACTGGATATTCCAAAAGACCTCAAGCAAATACAAAAATTGACTGGATGCGTGGCGGGTCTAAGCCGCTTCATCTCCCGTTTGGGAGAAAAGGCATTGCCCCTCTATCGCCTCCTCAGGCGCACCGAACACTTCGAGTGGACGGATGCTGCCACTGCCGAACTCGAAGAAATAAAAGCCATATTGGCAACAAATCCAGTCCTAGCTGCGCCTAACCTAGGTGAACCAATGTTTTTATATATCGTGGCAACACATCAAGTTGTAAGCACAGTGCTCGTCGTCGAATGAGAAGCAGAAGGGCATAAATTCCCTCTTCAAAAACTAGTGTAGTACGTATCCACTGTCTTAACTCCCTGCAAGTCCCAGTACCCGCATTATCAAAAAATAGCGTACGCAGTGTTCATGGCATCCCGGAAGCTCCGACACTACTTTCAAGAGTGTTCGATAATAGTGGCCTCCGAAGTGCCCCTCAACGACATTATAAACAACCGCGACGCGACGGGCAGGATTGCAAAATGGGACATTGAGCTCTTACCATTCGATATAACTTATAAACCTCGGCGAGCTATGAAGTCGTAGGTCTTGGCTGACTTCATCGCTGAATGGACCGAAGCCGAACTCCCTAAAGAGTACGGCGCATACTCCAATTGGATTATGCATTTCGACGGCTCCAAAATGCTGGCCGGCTTGGGGGCTGGCATCGTACTGACGTCCCCAACCGGAGACATAGTCTAGTACGTACTTCAGATAATGTACACAGACTCCAACAATGCAGCCGAATACGAGGCCCTCCTACATGGTCTCCGGATGGCAATCTCCATGGGTATTCAATGCCTAGAGGTGCGCGGGGATTCAAACCTTGCAATATCCCAAGTAAATGGAGACTTTGACGCCAAGGATCCGAAAATGGCAGCCTATCGTAACGCTGTCCTAAAAATGTCAGCTCGGTTCGAAGGATTCGAATTCCACCACGTAGCCCGGGATAATAACCAAGCAGCCGACGTGTTGGCATGCATCAGCGCGAAACGCGACGCTGTCCCTCCAAACATCTTCCTGGAACGGCTCTTTAAGCCATCCGTACTATGGGAAGAGGAGTCCGGAAATAACAACCCGGAAACAACCGCGCCACCCAACACAGAACAATCTGACATAATCGGCGGCTCAGCCGATGAAATAACACCTTCAGCCCACGAAATAATGGCAGTAATTGCCCCGTGGACAGAACCATTCCTAGCCTACTTAATTAGGCAGGAACTTCCCGAAGACCAAAATGAGGCCCGCTGCATAGTTCGGCGATCTAAAGCCTACAAGGTCCATGAGGGAGAACTTTATAAGAAAAGCACAACCAGAGTCCTTCAAAGGTGCATCTCTGAAGGGGAAGGGCGAAATATCCTGGCTGAAATTCACGCTGGACTAGGCGGACACCATGCTACAGGCCGGGCCCTTGTAGGTAAGGCCTTCCGCACAGGATTTTATTGGCCGACGGCCCGGGCAGATGCTCAGGACTTAGTCCAAAGATGCGTCGGTTGTCAGCTCTTTGCTAATCAGAGCCATATGTCACCCACCGCCCTCAAAACTATACCCATTACCTGGCCGTTCACGGTCTGGGGGCTTGACATGGTTGGACCCCTTAAAGGGGGAACCCACAAGCAAAAGTACCTATTGGTCATGGTGGATAAATTCACCAAATGGATACAAGCCAAGCCAGTTAAAACGGCCGAATCTGGACCAGTGATAGACTTCATATCCGGGGTAGTACACCGTTATGGCGTCCCACACAGCATCATCACCGATAACGTTACGAACTTCACGGCCGACGAGGTTAAGCTCTGGTGCAAAAATATGGGCATTAAGCTCGATTACGCTTTAGTCTATCATCCTCAAACCAACGGACAAGTTGAGCGAGCAAATGGTCTAATAATGAGCGGCATCAAGCCCAGACTAGTGCGGTCCCTCAGGGAATCTAACATGCACTGGGTAGAGGAGCTCGACTCCGTACTCTGGGGGCTGCGGACCACGCCAAATCGTACTACCGGATTCACACCATTCTTTATGGTATACGGCGCAGAGGCAGTTTTGCCCTGTGATATAATTCATGACTCACCTCGAGTGCGCATGTACGAAGAAAGAGAAGCCGAGCTGGATCGGCAGGACAGCTTGGACGCATTAGAGGAGGAGCGTGATGTGGCAAAGGCTCGTTCCGCATTCTATCAGCAGCAGGCTCAAAGATATCAAAGCAGAGAAGTACGGGCTAAAACATACAATGTTGGCGAACTAGTTCTACGCCTGCCGGACAAGAAAAAGGACAAACTCAAGCCCAAATGGGAAGGTCCCTTCATCATCGACCAAGTCCTGACCGGCGGAGCGTACCGTCTGCGGAACGCATCGGACAACCGACTCGAGCCAAACCCATGGAACGCAGCCCGCCTCCGAAGATTCTACGCCTAGCGCCAGACTCAGAGTTCGTCTCCTTCCCCCGTCCACATTTTATACTTCAGCTGCCTTTTATCTCTCTTTTTATTCTTTTTTCACTTTTTTCATAAAGCCCTTGAGGGCCTATTTGCGCATTGTTCGCACATACTTGATGTGCTACCCGCACTCATTATACCTGGGGGCTTCTTTAATAGAAGCTTAATTATACGGGCTTCACGCCCAGCACATGTGTTAAACTTCCACATGTACCTTTTATTCACCATTATATGCATCGATATGACTTAAGTTTTGGCCAAGCTGGTTGCCTGGCTCCTGTGCTTACCCCTACGTTCCCGATTGTTCGGCTAGGAGGTAAAGGGAGCACCTCTGCGATTGTTACTACCGGGTCAGCCGGATGTGTACCTCAGACTGGGTGAAGCCGAAAGCTAGCATTCTTAAGGGAATATTCGGTCGGTGACTTGAAAGATGATTTTTTACATATTTATTTATCTGCCCCCAGATGTTTTCCTGCTCTTTTCGCAGTTCGGACATGCACTTTAGGGCATGCCTCCCAGGGAAAGGAACCCTTAACGGAACTATTCTCCCTGGAAGATGTTTCTTACTAACCATGTAATATAACATAACTAGTTGGGAACTTGTCTGATAAAGCACTAATGACCCCTACGCCTGGTCTCCACGCATGCCCCGGTTTTTTCATAACCGAGAGGGTATTCGGACACACTTCGGACTCTAGGGTCCCGAGGTTGAAGCGAAAAGGTCGGCAAAGATAAACGATCTACAATCTGGCTAGAAGGCATTTTACATGTCATTTTAAATACATCGTCAAATCGACTGACTGTACTCCTCTTCAATCCCATCTAACAGGCTGTCTAATTTACAGTCCCGTTGGGAATACTTAGCGGCCAACTCTACTTGGCCGTACATTAAGCTCACAGGGATCTCCTTCCCATCGGGCCCCACGGGTCCGACCTCGGTCATGTGGTTTGGATCCGCCTTCTTGTATCGCGTCTTCACCATGGCCCAGGCCTCCCTGGCACCTAGACGGCAAGCAGATATCTTCCATAAACGGAAGCGCTGCCGTGCTCCCTGAAGCTTCTCCGCAAGCTCTCCAAGGCCCTCAGGTAGGGAGAAGGACGGCCATAAGGCCTGGACGACGCCGCTCATCGCCTGTCGAACACGTTCGAGCAGTTGCACCAGCTCGGGTAGTTGGTCACCCGTTGAACCGGGCATTTCCTCCGCAGGGCGACCTGTGAGCACACCTACAGACATATTTCCGTCGATTGACTTCCTCGCCGAACTCTTCTTTTCAAAGGAGTTCGCTCAAGCACTTACTATAGATGCCGCGACGAAGCCGCTGATTCTCCTTCACGAAGCCAGACAGCTCGGCCCGAACACCCTTCAGCTCTTCTCCAAGCTGGGCGTGGGCATCTTGGAGTTTGTTCCTCTCCTGCTGCACCTTCGTAAGCACCCTCTCGCCGGCCTTCAGCTGGCGCAGTAGCTGTTGCTTGTCCGGATCAAGTCCGGCAACATCTGCAATATCATTGTCAGATTCATACGCACGCCGCACACCACTTATCCTTTTTGAAATAATGTGTTACCGGAAGGGGTCTCCGTGCCTCCTTCTGCGGTAGCTAGTGCGGCCTCAAGTTGGGCTTTGCACTCTTTTAGCTCCTGGGACAATTGGGCATTCTTCTCCGTAAGATCCTGCATATCAAATGATCCTTAAATCAGTTACTTTAACTACTTTAAGTCTCGGGGGCTACTGGCATATACAGCTATTAAAAACTCTTACCTGTATGTCTTTTACATACTGCTCCGTCGCTCTGGTCAAACCATCTTGAGCAGCACGGAGGTGCGCGTCTCCCGCGTTAAAGGCATTCAACGCCTCAGGGGAGAAACACGCATCACGAAAAACTGTCCGGCGGCGCCTATGGTTCATGGCGCTCTCCACCTCAGACCTGGTGGCGGACAGCCTATCGGCATCCTCCGTTGGAGGAGTATCCGGCTCGCGCCTTGCGCTCGCCTCCCCCTCCGGACCAGGTGTTGGAGCCTGGTGGGCGGAGGCTTGGTTGGCAACCTCTTCGGGCACAGTCCAGCGAGTGCTCTTTCTCCTGGAAAAGTCACGAGCATTAATAAACCACCGGGGAATCCTTTTCCTGAATAACGGTTGCGAGCTATACCGTAGCGGTGATGTTTCGATTCGCACCGCACTCCTCTTCCGCCTGCTGGGTCGGACTGACCCTTGTTGGTCAGCCGCTGTGGGTTCGGCTTCCTGCCTTGAAGGCACCTCCTGCGAGACACCATTGTATATGGTGGTCAGAAATGCGCAAGGATGAAGTGATAATGTCAGGACTTCGGTCATAATTACCTGGGAAGCCGGTGATAAGCCGGGGTAGTCAGCCGTGATGGCGACTAGAGCATTGTCCATGCTGAGTTGGTAGAACACCCCGTCAATTAGCTCCACCTTTATGTCCGGATCCTCTTCGGAGGCTGGATCAAGGGATCTTCCCGGATCCTCGGGTTGTGGAGCCGGGCTATGTATGCCCTCCACATCCCGACGCAGCTCCTGCGTCGAAATTGTAAAGTAAGGTACTTAACTTTGAAAGCATGGGTCGGATAAATAAAACGCCCGCTTACCCAGTGCCGAGGGTTATTCATGGAGAACCCATTCAATGGGCTCGTCTGGAGGAAGTCCTCCTTCTCCCCCTTGTACAGGCTGGACATGATCTTCCCTAGATCCGCGGCCAATCCCGGCCCCTTGCGGCCATGGCAGGTGGCGTCATCCTCCCCATTGAAATCCCACATGGGGTGGCCCCTATATTGGAGCCGCTGCACCCCTCGCATGATGCACGTGGCCATGACTCCGATCATGGTCAATCCGGAGTGGGCCAGCAACCTAATCCGGCCCATCAAATAATGGATGCTCCTGTCTTCCTCCTGTTGAGGGCTCCGCGGGCGCCAACTTAGGCACTTCTTCAGAGGAGCCTTGTTGAACTCCGAGAGGCCGATCCGAACTGGGTCCGGCAGTGGAGCGTCTTCCACATAAAACCATTCCGAAGGCCAGTCCTCGGACGCCTTCTTCGAGGTTCCGGACAGATATCCGGTCCCGGCGATGCGCCATATTTCGGCTCCGCCCACTTGATATATTGACCCCCCGTGAGAACGGGGTACGAGGCAAAATAGTCTCTTCCACAGCACAAAATGGGGCTCGATGCCCAGGAACAGCTCGCAAAGAGCTACATAACCCGCGATGTGCAGAATGGAGGCGGGCGTGAGGTGATGAAGCTGGAGTCCGTAGAACTCCAGAAGCCCCCGGAGAAACAGGTGGATGGGAAATCCGAGCCCCCTTATTAGATAAGGGACGAAGCACACCCTCTCCCCTTTGGAGGGACTAGGGGCGGCCTCCGCTTGCTTTCCGCCTTTGTAAGTGGCCAGCCCGGCTCGGACCGGGACCATAAAGGCCGGAGGGAGGTATCCCTCCGCTTGGAGCGTCACCAGCTCGTTGTGCAGAACAGAACATCTCCTCCAATCTCCTGGCGGAGGGCTGGGAGCGCGAGAGGAGGAGCCGTGTCGACGGTCCATGATAGAATGGATTTTTGGTCAGAAGCACTCCGATGAGTACTCGCGGAAGGAAGATGGTGTGATTTGGATCTGGATTCTTGCCTCTCTTATAGGCAGGTCATTTGCACAGCTAGGGGAAAAAATATAAAAGATACCCTGGCCTTTCGCATTCGTGCGACGTGTGGAAGAGGGCCATTATTGGGCGTGCAGGCGAAGGAGCGCAACATTTGTAAGGGTGTTGGACACTATTTGGCAGGCACATGGAATTTGAAGGAGAACCCGCCTTGCAACACCGAAGACAATACATGCGCCGGACTCATCGTCATTGAAGCCTGGTTCGGGGGCTACTGAGGGAGTCCTGGACTAGGGGGTGTCCGGATAGCCTGACTATCATCATCGGCCGGACTCCAAGACTATGAAGATACAAGATTGAAGACTTCGTCCCGTGTCCGGATGGGACTTTCCTTGGCGTGGAAGGCAAGCTTGGCGATACGGATATGTAGATCTCCTACCATTGTAACCGACTCTGTGTAACCCTAGCCCTCTCCGGTGTCTATATAAACTGGAGGGTTTTAGTCCGTAGGACGAACAACCATTACAACAATCATACCATAGGCTAGCTTCTAGGGTTTAGCCTCCTTCATCTCGTGGTAGATCCACTCTTGTACTACCCATATCATCAATATCAATCAAGTAGGAGTAGGGTTTTACCTCCATCGAGAGGGCCCGAACCTGGGTAAAAACATCGTGTCCCTTGTCTCCTGTTACCATCCGCCTAGACGCACAGTTCGGGACCCCCTACCCGAGATCCGCCGGTTTTGACACCGACACACCTTCTTGGGGACGAGGGATTTCTTGCCAGCTCCTTTCTTGTCGCGTGAGTGCTGGACGCGGTGGATCTCGTCCTGGGGCCACGCGCCTTGGTGCCAAGGCGCCTTCTTGGGGAGGAGGTGGCGGAGGCGCCTCCTGATCTGCGCCACCCGCGCAGGACGGAGGGCGAGGCAGCGAGAGGGACGATGCAGGGGAGCCCCCTGCGGCGCTGACGAGCTCAGTAATGCGAGCAAGCCACTCCTCGTAGAGGTCGTCAACGGGATGGTAGTGCAGGAGCTCACGCGCCAGGAGCAACGTGGCGTGCGCGTCCGTGGGGGTGCGACGGGCGTGGGACAACGAACCAGCTGGAGTCAGCGACGGGGTGGCGGTGCGGCCTTCCCGTTGCACCGAGGGATGCAGCGACAAGGCCTGCTGCTCGTTCCCTACCGGGCCGATGGCGGCAGGCGATGGGGAACGACGGGGACACCCGCCGACGGGAGCCGTCTGGGCCACGCGGGCGGCGAGAGCAGCCCGAGGCTCGGCGCGAGCCGACGAGCATCAGGCATGGACACGACGGGTGATCAAACACGGAACAGCGGAAGAAAGATTCCGGCGCACCCCTACCTGGCGCGCCAAATGTCGGATGTTGGGTTCTAGCAGACCCTTAAGGTTCGAACTCTGGGGTGCGTGCGAAGATGTTCCCCCTACCTATCCGTGTCTGATCGCCTCGCGAGAATCTAAACTAAATGATGAATAACTCGAGGGACACAAGATTTATACTGGTTCGGGCCCTCGTTGTGGTGTAATACCCTACTCCAGTGTGTGGTGTAGTGGATTGCCTCAGGGGGCAGATGATGAATAGTACAAAGGAAGAACAGCCTCGCGAGAGGGGTTCTTGAGCTGATGCGGTGTTCTACTTGTTCTGGTTTTCCGGTCGGTCCGTCGGTCGGTCGGTCTGTCTGTCTGTCTGTCCCTTTCTACTACGGTCGGTCCGTCGGTCGGTCGGTTTATAGAGGCCTTGGTCCTCTTCCCAAATATTGAGCGGGAAGGGCGCCAACAATGGCCATTTTGAAGGGGAACATCTAGTACAAGTTATCCTGACTAAAGTTGGTCTTCGACTGCCAAAGGCACTGGTGATGACGCCGTCTTGGGCTCCACGGTGACCTCCATCCTACCGTCCTGCTGGTCTTGGTCTTGTTGCACCGAAACGATAACCTTTTCCTGATGCCTCGGTACTCCACGTCTGTGCTTTCCCCCTTTGCACCAAAGAGGAAACAAGGACACTGCACAGGCCGGCGCCCGCCTGGTCTCAATCGTCACGGCTTGCGTCACGAGCTCCTCGCGAGGTACCCTTGCCTTGATCTCTCGGCCTCCTCGCGAGCCTGCCTGGTGAGGCCGCTATTGAGGAAGCCTTGCGTCGTCTGCCCCACGAGGCTTGGCCCCTCGCGAGGGTCTTGAGTTTGCGTTGATGAAGATGGGTCGTACTGGGCCACCACTCGAGCCACGCCGCAGGCCGCAGGCAGGCAAGTCTGGGGACCCTCATTCCCAGAACGCCGACAAAGGTTTCAAAAAATTGATATTTGAATTTATTTCAAATTTGAAAAAAGGATCAATTTGATTTTAATATTTTTCTCTCCAATTATTTCCAACAATAAAAAAATAAATGACAGAAGATAATATGACTTCTTCAACAGAAGAGAAATAATGGAGGAGAAGTTTTAAAATCAAATTATTATTTTATTTGTATTTTATTTGCTATTTTATTTGAATTAGAGAAAACTTGCATTTTTTAAAATTGCATTTTAGTCCAGAAAAATGTTCATCTTGTCCTAAATATTAGCTTTGGACGGTGAAAATTGTTTCTTTAATTTTTGAATTTTTGTTATATTTTATTAGGATTTTTTCTGCGGTAAAATTATTTTAAAAAAAGTCCCGGACCGAACTGGGCCGATGGCCCAGCCGGCCTGCTAGCGCGGCCGCCTTCCCCGACGCGTCGCCGGAGCCGTGATCGCGCCAGACTCCCGGAGGAGTCCATTGCCGCGCCGCCACCCGACTTGGGCTCCAAGTCGGAGCTGCCCTCCCGGGACCTCCTTTTAAGGCCGCCCGACCCCCCCTCTCCTCCAAAGTCATCGCCGCCGCCCTGCACCTCACCACCGCCGCCGCCTCCGTCGCACCCCGCCGGTTGAGCCGCTGCTGCGCTCCACCTCGCCGCCCCGCGTCGCCGCCTCGCCTCGCCGCCGCCCTCCGGACCTCGCCGCCCTACCGTTGACTCGCTGCCGGTCTTTTCCTGGTCAAACGGTAAAAACCGTTGGTTTTCCAGTTTTATTTTTTTATATCGGTTTAGTTTAGATTGGTTTTTAGTTTTAGTTTTTGTTTATTTAGTAAGAGATCGCTGGTTCGTTCGGTTTAATGAACGGTTTTCGTTCATTTCTATCTGTTAGCGGACGTTCGCGCGGTAGACTTTTCTTTTTAGTTTTATTTTCGGCTAGGGACCTATCCACGAATAGTTTTATCACGATTTAGCCCCTGATCTTGAAACTAGCGTAACTTTTTACTCGTTTGTCCAAATGAGATGAAACCAGCGCCTAAATCTTCGTAACGATCTCTTCTTTCTAGTTAACCAACTTGAACATGATTTAGACACTTTAAAATATGAGTTTAGTTCAGATTAGGAAACGATCTTGTTTCATCCGTATCTTGAGTTTCGTTTCTCCATTTGAGTTGTTTCTTTTTGCAAATCGTAGCTAATCACATGTACCTACTATTAAGATCTAATCCACATGATAATAATGCTGTTAGGTTTTGTATTTTGTTTAACATTTGCTTGTTTCGTGTTTGATTTGGATCTTTTCCCGTTTTCTCGTTGTTTCGTTTGAGTGATTGCTTATGTATGCCATTGGCGTCGACTTAGAGAAAATCTAGCAGATGCCTTGGAAACAAATCGGTTTTAGGGAATACCGCAAAATATTTTAGGAGATTTTACGGTATGGATATCTGTCGTCAGAACATATCCTGTATAAATTGTAGGCAAAATATAAAACAACCTACAAGAAAACTAAATATTACAAATGGGACCTTTTGTCCCGGTCGACCTTCAGCTCGCGCCCGATCTGGATCATCCATAGACAGGGAGCTTGCAGCACTAGTAGACTCACAGATGGCGCCCGTGGAGGGCAGCAGCTTATTCCAAGAAGCGTGGCTGCGGGAGGCAGTGGGTCTTCGAGGGCGTCACCTTTCCCGCGGTGATAGTCCCAACTGGCGGATCCCCAGGCACTGAGAGAGAGGAGGGTGTCGCCTTCCCATGGTGTTCGTCCCGATCGGCGGCCATGCAGTCAGAGTGGGCAACTCAGATGGAGCCATGATGCGGCTTGAAACGGCGTCAGTATTTCCCCAAGGAGGAAGGGATGATGCAGTACAACTATGGTAGGTATTTCCCTCAGTTATGAAACCAATGTATCAATCCAGTAGGAGGCCAGGCCAAGCTATGTAAACGGTACTGTAGCGACCAGACCTCAAACAGTCTGATCTCTGTGTTTTAGTGTCATCCCTGGATCAGTAATGGTGACACGCACAATACTTGAAGGATTTATAACAGAGTAGCAATCACACACTTATTACATCGAATGTCTCAAAAGAGAACTTATTACAATAAATATGGCTTAAGGCCATCTAATAACGATAACAGCGGAAGGCTTGGAAGATAAGCGAGTCCATCAACTCCAACGGCATCACTGAGTATAAGACCACGACCTAAGGCACCTTAATCGTCGTCTGAAAAGTCTGCAACATGAACGTTGCAGCCCGAAAACGGGTCAGCACATGGAATATGCTGGCAATGTAACACATAGAGAGTAATGAAAGAATAATGCTATACTACATGCATATTTGGCAGGTGGAAAGCTCTATGGTTACAGTTTTTGCATAAAGCCAGTTTTTCCCTACTTCAAAGGAATGAATTTTATTTAACTATCATGGTGGTTGTTAAACATTGAGAAGGTTCACCCAACTCAATCCCAATTAAGCTTCATCATTAAACCCAACAAAATTAATTAAAGTAACATGATGAGATTCACATGATAATCCAAGTACTAGATACTCAATACGTCCATAACCGGGGACACGACTAACCATGATTAGTTTATACACTCTGCAGAGGTTTGCACACTTTTCTCCACAAGACTCGATCTCCTCCGTTGGAATTCTCGCACTACAAGGTGTTTGAGAAAACGGATGACCGAGACATAGCCTTTCAGAAGTGCTAGCACCTTACGATCGGGTAGACAGTTACACCTACTTTCCCCTACATCTACTAGTCTACCACTGTAAGAGTTCACACAACTTAATCAACTATGCTAGAGCCCATAGTAGCTTGTGGCTGCACACGGAAGTTTCTAGCATGAATAATCTCGTGATCCCTTTGAGCCTGGGTGGCGGTCCATAAAGAAAAACAGGCAATCACTGGAATCCCAGGTGCCTCAATCCACCCAGATGTGTATTAAAGTTGCCACCTTAAATAAACCATTAATTAACAATCTCACATCTGTCATGGATACACTCACCCAATCCACGTCTACTACCATAGCATGGCAATATAAGCAAACGTAGAAGTAACTCCCAAGGGTTTGAAAGTAAATAGGATATAGGTACTACCTCAACTACTTCCCAAAACCCACATGTTAAACAGATCCTACTCATGCAATTGTTTGGGGATTGATCTAATGCAATAAAACTAGGTAGGAAAGAGGTATGATCAAAGTGTTACTTGCCTTGCTGATGATCCGTGAAACCTAGGGATTCGAAGTAGCAAGTGGCGCGCTCCGGGTACTCTATCGCAAACAAACAAGCATACAATAAGTATTCATCTAATGCACAGGTAAAACTCAAATAAGAGATCTAACCAGAAAGTTCAACTTAAGAACTCCGGTTTGCAAAAAGAAACAAATCAAACGAAGCAACGAAAGTCAAACCGCGAGAGAAACAAGCTTCATTTACTAATCTGGACCTAAGTCAAATTTTACAGTAGCAAAAACTTGTTTGAGTTGGTTAAACGAAAAGAGGGTTTCGAGATGAAACTCTAGGGGCTTGAATCGTCTGATTCCGATGAACGAGCGAAAAGATAAACTAAAACAAAAATCGGATCAGAAATCGCGATCTGGAAGAGAAAAAGAAAAACTGACGAACAGGCTAACGAACGAACGTTTGTTGTCTGTGGCTAATCGATGAAAACCATTCGTTAAAACGAACGTATGGACGAATGTCCGTTAAATAGGTAAAACGAGAAAACCTATGAACCGATCTAAAAAAACGAACTAGGGTTTCTTAATAAAATCGAATCTGTTTTCTAAAAAAACGGTGGCGGCGAACGGCGGCTACCTCGTCGGGTCTGACGAGGCTCCGGCGGGGCGGCGTGGGTGGCCTGGGCGGCGGCGACGAGCGTCGGCAGGGGCGGGCTCCCAGCGGTGGCGGCGGGCTTTGGTGCCTGCGGGCTCCCGGCGGCGGCTTCGGCGGCGGGGCGGGACGGGGTGAGGCAGTGGGGTTGGGGGGTATTTAAGAGGGGGAGGGGACGGCTTGGAGGAGGGGGCAAGGCGGCAGGGAGGTGGAGTCCGGCTCGAACTCCGGTCCGAGTCGACGGCGGCGGCGCGCGGTCTCCAGGAGGGAGACGGCGGCGTGGGAAGGTGGGCCGGCTCGGCTGGGCCTCGGCCCAGTCGGGCGCTGGAAGTTTTTTTTGAAAAAAAAACAATTCCGCCGAAAATTAAGAAAAATTCTAGAAAATAAAATAAAATTCTAAAAATGCCAAAATAAATTTTCACCGTCTAAGTAAAATATTTAGAACTAGATGAACATTTTCTTGGACCTAATATGCAATTTTGAAAAACGTGCAATTTTCCTAAATTCAAATAAAACGGCGAAAAACTCTGAAGTAAAAACTTATTTGATTTTATTATTAAATTCTCAATATTTCTTTATTTTGGGGAAGTCATTTTATTCCCTTCTCTCATATTTTTTTAATAGAAATAATTGAAGATAAAATAAATAAAATCAAATGATCCTGTTTTCAAAATTTGAGAAAACTCAAATATGAAAATAACGAAATTCCCAACTCTCTCCGTGGGTCCTTGAGTTGCGAAAAATTTGTAGGATCGAGCCAAAATGCAAATAAAATATGATATGCAATGATGATCTATGTATAACATTCCAAATTGAAAATTTGGGATGTTACAGGTACCTGCACACAAAGAACAAATACTTGCAACCCGACGCGTAAGAGGGGTTGTCAATCCCTCCTCGGACAAAAGATAGATTGGTTTGTATGATTTGGGATAAATAGATCTCGCCGTAACACAAAAAAAAGTGCAACAAGGTATTTTTGGGATTTTAGAATAATAGATATGAAAATAAAAGAAAATAAAAATAGATTGGAAAGCAATATGACAAAAGATAGACCCGGGGCCATAGATTTCACTAGTGGCTTCTCTCAAGAAAATAGCATACGATGGCTAAACAAATTACTATTGGGCAATTGATAGAAGATCAAATAATTATGACGATATCCAGGCAATGATCATTATATATGCATCACGTCCATGATTAGTAGACCAAAATGATTATGTATCTACTACTATTACTCCACACATCGACCGCTATCCAGCATGCATCTAGTGTATTAAGTTCATGGAGAAATGGAGTAATGCAATAAGAACGATGACATGATGTAGACAAGATCTATTCATGTAGGAATAGACCCCATCTTGTTATCCTTAATAGCAATGATACATGCGTGCCTTGCTGCCCCTTCTGTCACTTGGAGAGGACACCGCAAGATCGAACCCATCACAAAACACCTCTTCCCATGGCAAGAAAAATCGATCTAGTTGGCCTAACTAAACCAAAGATTCGAAGAAGAAATATGAGGCTATAAGTAATCATGCATATAAGAGAACAAAGAAAGCTCAAATAACTTTCATGGATATAGATCTGATCATAAACTCAAACTTCATCGGATCCCAACAAACACACCACAAAGAGTCATTACATCAAATAGATCTCCAAGAGACCATTGTATTGAGAATCAAAAGAGAGAGAAAAGCCATCTAGCTACTTCCTACGGTCCCGTAGGTCTATTGTGGACTACTCACGCATCATCAGAGAGGCACCAATGAGGATGATGAACCCCTCCGTGATGGTGTAGATTGGATCTCGTGGTTATGGAACTTGTGGCGGCTGGAATTGTGTTTTGACGTCTCCCCTAGGGTTTCTCAAATATTTGGGAATTTATAGGGCGAAGAGGCAGTGCAGGGGGTCTCCGTGGGGACCACAACCCCCTGGGCGTGACCCGGTGGTTTGTGCCCCCACGGGCCTCCCCTCTGGTGCTTTCTTAGCCCCCAAGGTGTCTTCTGGTCAAAAAAATCTCCAAAAAGTTTTGTGGCATTTGGAATCCGTTTGGTACTGATATACTGTGAAGTAAAAAACAAGCAAAAAAGTAAATGGCACTGGGCACTATGTCAATATGTTAGTCCCAAAAAATGATATAAAGTTGTTATAAATTGATTGTAAAACATCCAAGAATGATAATATAACAACATGGAACAATTAAAAATTATAGATACATTGGAGACGTATCAGCATCCCCAAGCTTAATTCCTGCTCGTCCTCGAGTAGGTAAATGATAAAAATAGAATTTGATGTGGAATGCTGCCTAACATGTTCATCACATATTCTTTTTCTTTTCTAGCATACAAATTTGGACTTTTCGATGGTTCAAAGCAATATTCTATAATAGACATGAAGACTTCAGTACCCAAGCATATCAACAAGCAACCATGTATTTCAAAATATCAACACTAAAGAAAGCTATCCCTAGCCCATCATGCTCAATCATTGATTCATTCACGAAGCACACTTGAATATTAGCTACATCCAGTGCTCAAGTACGCTCATAGTGCCCCTTAGTTGGTGCTTTATCAAAGAAGATGGAGACTCAGATAAAAATAAAAACTGCATAAAGTAAATAGATAGGCCCTTCGCAGAGGGAAGTAGGGATTTGTAGAGGTGCCATATCTCAAAGCAAAAAAAAGAGAGATAAAAAATATATTTTGAGAGGCATGCTTTTCCTATCAACGAAAATGACCGAGTAGTTCCCAATACTTTCCATGCTAGATATATCATAGGCAGTTCCCAAATAGGAAATAAAGTTTATTCCTTTTTCCACCATTCTTTCACACTCCACGGCTAGCCGTATCCATGGGTACCGTCCGTACCAACACTTCCCAAGGAATGTATTATTTGACAACATAAAGTAAATTTCTTTTTCATTTCGGGACTGGGCATCCCTATTACCACCGTACTCCCATGCAATGACAAGTGAATAAACACTCATCTTGAGAATAACACATCTAGCATGGAAAAATATTAGCCACCCCCTCCCGCTTCATGAGCGGTACGGGCACACAAAATGGAAATTATTTTGAAAATTAGCGTTGGCACATACAAATTTGCTTAGAACGGCACGAAAATACCGCATATAGGTAGGTATGGTGGACTCTTATGGCAAAACTGGGTTTAAGGATTTTGGATGCACAAGTAGTATTTGTACTTAGTACAAGTGAATGCAAGTAAAAGATTGAGAAGCAACCAACCAAGAAATGAAAAATCTCATAAATGAGCATTAAGCATAACTAACACCGAAAAATGCACCACAAGTAGGCTGAAATCATGGTGAAGTGTCATGTAGTCGACGTTCATATAACACCACTAGAGGAAAGACAACATACATCTCATCAAAATATCGAACGAATACCAAATTCACATGATTACTTATAGCAAGACTTCTCCCATGTCCTCAGGAACAGAAGTAACTACTCACAAAGCATGTTCATGTTCAAGATCAGAGGGGTATTGAATATCATTAAGATCTTGACATATAATCTTCCACCAAATAAAACAACTAGCATCAACTACAAGGAGTAATCAACACTACTAACAACCCACAGGTACCAATATGAGGTTCCAAGACAAAGAATGAATACAAGAGATGAACTAGGGTTTGAGATGAGATGGTGTTGGTGAAGATGTTGATGGAGATTGACCCCCCTCGATGAGAGGATCATTTTTTATGACGATGGCTTCGATTTCCCCCTCCCGGAGGGAAGTTTCCCCGGTAGATTCGCTCTGCCGGAGCTCTAGATTTCTCCTGCCCAGGTTCCGCCTCGAGATGGCGGCGCTTGATATGTCTCCAATGTTTCTATATTTTTTTATTATTCTGTGCTATTACATTATCTATTTTGGATGTTTTATATGCATTAATATGTTATTTTATATTATTGTTGGGACTAACCTATTAACCTGGAGCCCAGTGCCAATTTCTATTTTTCCTTGTTTTTGAGTTTTACACAAAAGGAATAGCAAATGGAGACCAAACGGAATAAAACTTTCGCGATGATTTTTCTTGGACCAGAAAACACCCACGGAACTTAGAGTCCAAGTCAGAAGAGTCCCGAGGAGGCGACAAGCCTCCGGGGCGCGCCCTAGGGGGGCGCATCTCCATGGCTTGTGACCCTCCCCCCTGGGAGTCCACCGACCTCCTTTCAGCTCTGTAAATCCTAAAATATTCCCAAACCATCAGAGGAGTCCACGAAAATACTTTTACGCCGCCGCAAGCCTCTGTTGCCCTGAGATCCCATCTTGGGGCCTTTTCCAGTGATCTGCCGGAGGGGGAATCGATCATCGAGGGCATCTACATCAACTCCATTGCCCTTTTATTTTCCTGCAATTTATTTACTTTTATTTTGTTTTACGTTTTAGTAATCTTTTATATCTATCTCTATCAGATCTCACCATTGCAATTGACCATTAAGGGATTGACAACCCCTTTATCGCGTTGGGTGCAAGTGTTTGATTGTTTGTGTAGGTGCATATATTGGGGACTTGCTTGTGCCTCCTACTAGATTGATACATTGGTTCTCTAACTGAGGGAAGTACTTATCTCTTCTTTGCAGGACCACCCTTTCCTCTTCAAGGGAAAAACCAACGCAAGCTCAAGAAGTAGCAACGCTTCATCCCAAACGCTCCCTTCTGATTTTTTAGGTCAAAACCTTCCATATAGCAGAAGATGGGCACCAAAAACCTGCCAGGGGGCCCACAAGCCCTGGAGGCGCACCCAGGGGGGCAGGGCGCACCCCCAGGCTTGTGGCCACCTGGTGGGTCCCCTCTGGTAGTTTCTTCGCCCAATATTTTTTATTTATCCAAAATAATTCTCATAAAGTTTCAGGACATTTGGAGTTGTGCAGAATAGGTATCTGATATTTGCTCCTTTCCGATTCATAATTCCAGCTGCCGGCATTCTCCCTCTTCATGTAAATCTTGTAAAATAAGAGAGAAAAGGCATAAGTATTGTACCATAATGTGAAATAATAGTCCATAATGCAATAAATATTAACATAAAAACATGATGCAAAATGGATGTATCAACTCCCCCAAACTTAGACCTCGCTTGTCCTCAAGCGGAAGCCGAGATCGATAATCATGTCCACATGTTTAGAGATAGAGGCATCGATAAAATAAAATACGGACATGAGGGAATCATGATCATCTTTAGAACAATAATATAATGTCATATAACTTCTTATGCTAAAGTGACAATTCATTCACAAGGTAAAGTATGAATCAAAAACTTTATTGAAAACCAACAAACCATGATCCCGGCCATTGAAGCAATTGCAGTTTACCATAACATCGGAAAGAGTCAATATAAGAGCTTTCTTTAGCAAGTCCACATACTCAATCATCTTTTAGTATTTCATAATTGCTAACACTTACGTGGTACTTATGAGATCAAAGCTTCAATCAGACACATAGATAGATAGGGGCTTATAATTTTGCCACCCAACTGTTTATCTCAAGGGTAATGTTAACAATAATAACTCATGATCACCTATATCCGAGTGGATATATGTGTCTAGATCTTTCCCCAAAGACATGACGCTTGCCAAAAGAAAAAGGCGAAATATAGGAAGTGGTGAAGATCACCATGACTCTTGCATAAGGGTAAGTACTAAAAAAGTAAAAGATAGGCCCTTAACAGAGGGAAGCAGAGGTTGTACTTCGCTTTTTGGTTGGATGTACAAAATCTTAATGCAACGAAATGTCACTTTATATTGCCGCTTGTGATAGAAAACTTTATTATGCAGTCTATCACTTTTATTTCATCTCCATCACAAGTTCGTATAAACTTTATTTTCCTCACACTAATAGATCATACATACTTAAAGAGCAATTTTTATTGCTTGCAGCAATGACAACTTACTTGAAGGATCTTACTCAATCCATAGGTAGGTATGGTGGATTCTCATGGCAAAACTGGGTTAAGGGTATTTGCATGCACAAGTAGTATTTCTACTTGATGCGGAAGTTTTTGGCTAGTATAAGGTGGAACCAACCGTCACGAACGAGACTTGCCTGCTCCCCACGTGTGTGCCCATCCGTGCTCCCGCATATGTGGCATGATTTGATTGGAACAAAATAAGGCCCGCCCCCACCCCCTTAAAATCAGGGGGGGAGATGATTAGATTAGAAAGGAAAAAGGAAAAAAGTGGACCGTAGGATGAAGTGGGAGCACGGATGGGAGCATGGGAAGGGAGCAGGCAAGCCGGATCCAACCGTCACATGTTAGAGGATCCATGACAATATAACTTATATTTGGAAATAAGTAAACATAGCTCATAATGTTGTCTTTCTTGTCCAACATCAACTTCTTAGCATATAATATTTTAATGAGTGCTCATTTAAACCTATAACGTTTCTGGCCGACCCGCTCCCAGGAAGCTCCCCCGATTTTCTGCCTTGTCGGTCGTTGGATTGGTGGTCAAAATCGGTTCGGTGTGATCTGAGACGTTGGCTCGTCATGCCTGGTTTTGACTTCGCGGTCGGCAATGACCTATGGGCTCGGCCTCGTCCATGATTGGTAGGGTCAGCCATTTTGGGGTGCGCGAACACCCTCTCCTCATGCGCCGCGTGCGCGCGCGATTCTCTCATGTGGATGTGGACGTTGCCTTTTCTATTCCTTCCCAGCCTGCTGCCTGTGTCTGCCGCTGCAGGTGGGCTTCGTTTCAGGCTGGTCCCATTTGTCTGTTACCTACCTGATATTCTTGTGTGTGGTGTTGGAGAGAGAGGCGGGGCTGACCGATGCTTGTGTGTGTGGGGCCCTGGCTGACCGATGCACCATGCGCACGTCGTGCGTGCCTCACCTCCGTCTGCAGTTGGAGAGAGGAGATGGAATGGCAAACGAAATTGCTCTGCATACGATACTTTTTCGTCGGACACCTGTACGACCAGACAGTAAAACTTGTTGCATGTTGTGGCCCACAAACAGAATTGTCTTGGCCTATCTCTAATCGTATGAGTGTGGGATGAGAATTCATCGTACATATAGCAGGGTTGGAGAACGAAATTGCTCTGCATACGATACTTTTTCGTCGGACACCTGTACGACCAGACAGTAAACTTGTTGCATGTTGTGGCCCACAAACTGAATTGTCTTGGGCTGTCTCTAATCGTATGAGTGTGGGATGAGAATTCATCGTACGTATAGCAGGGTTGATGGGAGAATGGGGAACAAGGGAGATGCGAGGAGGATGACTGACTTTTCTTAGTGTCCGATTCTTTTTTCCTTTAAAGTTTGTTTAGGCAGTGGTCATGGATTCCTACCTGGACTTGGACGGCTGGACCCAAACCTTTTTATCTTTTTAAATTTAAAAGAATCCACTCTTTTTTCTTCTATAAAAAATCTATTATCTTTTATCGGGCGTCTCCCATTCACCTGCGTGGGTGCGATCTTTTTATCAACAGGGCTTTGTTACCGTCATGATCATTAGATTATTTTAATAGTTTATATACAAATATCAATAAAAATTTATCAAAAAAATTCAAACATATTTAGGTTTCATAATCATGCACGTCATCTTGTGGTCTGTAAACGTTAAACTTTATGGAGCACCTGAGAACTCTCATCTAGGGTTTCTCTGCCTCTCGTCGGCGCCGCCGTCGGTCCGCCTCATCTCCTATGGTCCTTGGATCATGGAGGCGTGGTGGATCTTGGCCCTTGCTAGCGGGAGGCCTTTGTTTTTAGGTGTTTTTCTAAGTTTTGTTAGGGTTTATACCATGCTAAAGAAGACATGCGACATCGGTTTCTTGAAGATTTTAGATAAAACTAACTATTATTTTGAGACAACATAGATCCTACGAATTGTATTATTCTGGATAGACTCCCTAAGAACGAAAACAACACATGTTCCATCATTCTTTTTTTAATTAAAGGTTGTTCATTTTGTTATCATATGGGCTTGCACATAACTAAATTATCTGAATTATGGGTTTCTTTTCAATATGTACATGGATCCAACAGGTCTCTGCGCCATTTGGCGCAACAGGTCCACTAGTAATCATAAAAGATGTCCAAGATAATATATTTATATGTGAACCTCTCTTTCTTTATCACTTACTTTTAATTGCAACAATGAACAACACTATGTTTGTCAACCCCAACAAGTTTCAGTCCTCATACTTCTTATATGTGAAGCCATCACTCTCCATAAGATTATTATGTATTCTTTTATTTCTTTAATTATTTTTCTTCTTTTTCCAAGATCAAAGCAAGAAAGTAAAGCCCTTACTCAAAACTACTCTTTATTATATAACTCTCACACTCGATTACATAAAGGGGACTGAAAACAAAACTAATGTACTAGATCAAACCAAAACTTTTATTCTACTAGATCAAGATATAACCAAAAGGATCAAACTAAGAAAAACGATAAAAGTAAAGATATGATGGTGATACGATATAGTACTATAGTTTTGCTGTTTCGCATGATCCATCGATACAAACCCGATTAGACAGGAAAGGACGGGATTTTTCCCGCGCGGTAGATGATACTTGCCATACATTTCAAAGGCAATTTTAATGTATGCAAACTAAATAATTAAGTAACAATATGATATCTAGTAAAGCTAAAAACACATATGATTTATTGTGTTAGAGTGTAGTAGTAGTGTTGTATTGCATAGTTGTTAGATGTAACATGCGAGAACGTCTAGAGATGTAGTTTTGGTGGGCCTACAGAGAGAAAAGTGTAATACGGTCACCAAACTTCAGAATACGCTGACTACGGTCACTATATACGTTTTGCGGTGATTATACGGTCACTTACTCATGGTTCAACATCAGATTGCACTCTGTTAACCGGCCAAATAGTCTCTGTGGCACCCTGTTGACTAGTTAAATTGACTGTGTTCCTTGTGGGTCCCACCTGTCAGTTCACATAGGAAAAAGGTCAGATAAACACATATTTACGCGGGCGCGACAAGATTCCAACCCGTGCGTGGGAATCACCTGGTTGTGTATGTGTCTGTCAGGGCCTGATGTGTGCGCCTGCGCGTGTAGGTTGAGCACTTGAGCGTGAGAGTGTGTGTTGGTCGTGTGGTGTGTGCATGCATGCGTGCGTGTGTGTGTATGAGTGTTGAATGCGTGCGTGGTTGCGTGTGTATGTGTGAGTGTTGCGTGCGTGCGTGGCTGCATGTGTTCGTGTGAGTGTTGCATGCATGCAGTTTGTTTGCATGCGTGCGTGTGTGTATAATCACCAAACCAGCTCATGTGTGTTAAAACAGACGGCTCAGCATACCAATACAAGGCCACCTTGTCCGTTGTGCCTGCGGTCATGACTTCGAACCACCGTCCAATATTTTTTGCCATTTGTTTTCATTCTTACTATCAAGATTCCCATGCATCACGTAACATCAAGATGCATTTGTATGACTAGTTTATCTTGTGAGAGAAAAGGATGAACGAGGGAAGCCATTATTTGCAAATGTGGAGAGGTGTGTGGGTACCTTTTTGCAAAGTTGCCATAGTTTCCTTCCTATCCGTCAGATATAAATCGGACGGCCTATATTGCAGGATGGCAGGCAAACCATAATCACCAACTCTGTTTTTTATAAGAGTAGATACAAGCCGACGGGTGGGCCCAATGGTAGTGAGATAATGTGATGCAACACTAGAGGTGCCACGTGGAGCATTTAACTGGTTAATTAGTCGCGTCTTGAGCAAATACAGAGCTGTACAATGAGCCCGTGACTGTATAATAACCACAGAACATAAATGGTGACCGTAATGAATGGATTCTGAAGTCCAATGTACATATCGTGCTTTCGCTTCAAATACAATGATCGTCACTGTATATATCGCGAGAGAAAGATGAAACATGCGTGAATGTGCCGAGGGCTTACTTTTAGAGGACCTGGAGATAGTTTGTGTGCGTACGTGAAAGGGGCGTAGAGAGAGAGATGCTCTTCGTTTCTCTTTATTATGACTAACTTTATATAAAGTATAAAAATATACAAATTCACAATGCGGAATAAATATCATTGTGGGCACCATTCAATGCAAATTAGCGTTCATACTCCTCCATATAACTTTGTAATCTTGTATATATGTAGAAATTCTAAAATAATTTTTTTGCCACACTTTATTCAAAAGGAATGTTGTATGCGAAATAAACATGAAGAGAGGGCTTTTTAGATCAATGGGGTACGTGATATAACATGTGTGAATGTGTAGTTGATGTATTCGGCAGGGCCTAGAGAGGTATGTGTGTGTATTACATATTCGAGAGAGGCATGGATAGAGGGGCCGGCGGGGGGAGTGGGAGAGATAGCACGAGAAATGAGAGTGGTTTAGAGAGAGAGAGAGAGAGAGAGAGAGAGAGAGACGAATATGATGTCACGGCGAGACATTCCCTTGAGTGTGTATATGCAAGGGGGAGGGGATAGAGGCACCAGGAGATTTTTTTGTGTGGTGTCTGTGTTGGTATGTGTGGGTGTGAGAAGATAACGAGACCTGGAGGCAGAGGGTGTGTCACCGCGTGAGGTCCGGTGGGTCGAGGTGAGGCCCTTTGTTCGGTTCCGTCCTGCGCCACATTGGTCGGCCCGTGATGCATTTAGGGAGACCCATGGATGACTAATTGTACAAGACAAAGATAGCATAATTGTGAAGGACTCTATGTCCACTGACAAAGCCGGCTAGGATTTGTAACCCTAGGTTCTCGGACTAAGGTAACCCCTTATCTCTAATATTACTATTCATCCAACCTAACTTTAAGGGGCATCCTACAGAATGCTCTCCTAGAATCATACTCGTCGATTAGGAAGAGAGGTGTGAGACAATGCGTGAGAGACAGGCCTAAAGATAATGTTCATACAGGAGACACGTAGGCAGGTCTATGTATATAGAAAGGGTCGATGGGGATTGTGCGTGTGTATGCTTGTGAAAGGAAGAGTGCTTGTGATAAAGGTTAGTGAAAACAGTCGTAAATTGTTACAAGAGGGAGGGAGGGTTATATTGAGAGCATATCTGCGAGAAAGACACCTCAGGAGAGAGTGTGTGAGCATGTGTGAGAGACCACCGATGGAGAGTGAAACTAAACGTAAAAGACTGATGTACACATTGATTAAAGATATAAATTGTATCCAAATATTAGGATGGATCATGATATTTGCAATTCACGCAAGGAACGGTCATTGATACATTTGACATCTAGATTCTATCGAATTTGAGCATGTCTATGTCATTATTCGACATAATTGATCCACATAGTAAGTATTTGAACTCTAGACAATGCATCACTTTAGCAATCGAATATAAACGTGAGTATAGTTCATGTTGTGTGTGTAAAGCACATTATACATACAAAAGTTACACGATGAACATTATAAATAGCTACCTATGAACTAGCATACATTTGAATTCAACTTAAGGTGGTTTAAAAAATCGAATTCAACATGAAGTCCATTCAATTATCTGAATTCGATATCATGGCATTTGTAAATCATACCTAAATATGGGGGCACCAATCTTTGCTCTGATTTTATACATAATAGCATATGTAGTCGTGTACAAAATAGATTCAAATTTAGCTCCTCCATTCCAAAATAATCGTAGTTATAGGATTTTCAAGTGTCAAAATTTCAAAAAGAAGTGGATAATTTAATGAGGTTTTCAAACATACAAGGTCAAATTTAACGTTGTCTATTTAGGTCAATCCTCAAAGTTCAAGAGTACTCTAAACGTGAATGCTTCTATTTCAAAATTTCGAACGAAGTGCCAAAAGACCCTCTACTCGCCCGAAACCGTGTGAGACCAATGTTTGGTAGTATAAGGAAATTACTTCTCTAATAACTCCGACCCGTGAAACCTACCGGCCCGACGTCCAAAGGTCTAAACCGCGGTAGGTTTGTAGCTTCATCTAGAAGCCACGCAACCACCTCCGAAAAACATTCATACACCATGGCCGCCTAAGCACACATGCGCGCGGTCGAAATCGCTCCCGCCCACTATTTGGGACACCTGAGATTACCATCCTACCCTCGACCCGCAGTAGGTCCGAAATTTAAGAGGGGGGCAAAGTTTGTACTTTCCCCAAATTTCAAACAAGCGCGTCCCATCTGTTCAAAAAAGACAAAAACAAGCGCGTCCCAGACCGAAACATGGTTCTCCCTTAGCTCCCCCCACCCGTCCGATTCCCCATTCGTACTCCGCGGGCGCAAAAACTACCTCTCCACCAGCCGTGAAAACCCCGACATCCTCCGTCCACCACCCCATCCCACCCATCAACCGCCGCCCTCCTCCATCACGCCGGAGCCGATACCCCAATGTCATCGTCCGTCGCAACCTCAACCGCAACGCCCTCCATGGCTAGTAGTTGAAGCCGAGGTCGAGCCATCCATACCCGAGCCAGTTAAACCACGCCGTCTTGCGCCTCACCACTGCTGCTCCAACTTCGCCAACGTCCACCGCACCGGAGTTGTTCCTACTACACCATCCTTCGCCGCCTCGGATCTGCTTCCCCTCCGCCGACATACGGCCACGGCAGCACAGTCAACAATTTGGCCATGGGTTCGTCCAAGGCTCCACCATCCTCCAAAACATCGGTTCCACCAATAAAAAGAAGAAGATCGCCGCGACATATGGAGGAGACCACACTGGCAACCGGAAATGGTACTCCTCTTCCCTTATTCGTGCAAATCTTACGTGTCTGCTTGCATGGTATTCATCCCACAGAAGACACTAGTTGACCGCTTCTTCTTGATACTAGATGTTACTAGTAACTTGCAATGCACAAGGTTTCTCCTCATATACTATTTCACCTTAGCTAGAGGTCCGCCGCCCCCAGGATTTCAATTCCTAGTTAGTTGATTCCCAATTAACGGAAGCATTCCCCAGTGTAACAGGCACTTGTCCGCCTATTACGCCACGGAAGCAACGCCTCGGTGTTTATCTTAGGGGCGTGTGGGGCCTAGAGCTACTGGCGCCTGATTTGGAGGTCGGCCGGGATTAAAGGGATGTCCTGGGGGCGCTTCCAAGCACGGTTGTGGTGTGAGATCGAGGGGAGGGCGGGGCGGCGGAGGCAGGGTTCTGGGCCGGTGGTCGCTATCGTCAACAGTGACTGGCGGGAGGTAGACAAAGGCCATCTGCCCGTTCCTTATAGATCGGACAGTTCATAAAAAAATCGAGTGACCTATTTATTTTCAGTCGACTGTTATCTTGATATGACCACATGTGGTGGTGTGCTGGAGGAGTACCTGCATTTCCTATGCTCATATATTACAAAATCATGCAGAGTAGAATCTAATTTTGTTTGCCATGCAATGTTGTAGAGCTATCATATGTCTCGTGTCATTTATTTTTCAGCCACTTGTTATCTGCTACTTTTACTGTGCACTAGCTCTGCACACACTTCACCCTTACTCTCACTATTGTATTTTTATGCAAGGGTATTTCAGACTCTGCTGCCATGAGAGAAGCTAGCTTGTATTTGAAAGGCCGAAGTTGGTCTTTATTAAGATAAGGAAAGATATTTTTTACATGAACCACCATCTTGTGAGCACCAGAAGGGAAATAGCTAGTCGAGGCACTGGCCGAGCCAGTGACAAGCCCAACACAGACATACATCACCGAGAAGCCAACTAAAAAGCCACGATGGTGACGAAGTAGCCCACCTCCCACCAGGCTTTCAGGTCCTAGATGATCATGCTCACCACTCCAGCTGGATGTCTAGCTTGTATTGCTTCCAATTTGGTTAAATTGCATCTACTTAGCTTACACATTACACCTTTGAATATGACATGCGTTTCTGTTTTTGGTACATACTAGTACATCTGTCTATTAACCATGTTCTTACATCAAACTAATGTTCTTGTGTATCCCTCATCAATCACTTATGATGAGGCAGTTAGGCAAGTGGACTACTGTGAGTAAAGATCCTCATTTAAAGAATGCAGCGTCGGCCTCCCGACATGATTCTCAAGAAACAGCAAGGCTAGGTGAAGATAGTGAACGTAACTCTGTAGTTGATTACCGCATTTCCCCTACACTAGCATCGCAGGTGCTTGCTCTAACTTGGCAGCATGATATGTGGTTGCGTGTTGCATATGGTGCCTAGTAATTCTTCCAATCTGGTTAAACTGCATGTGCTATTCTGCTTAGTTTATACATTATACCTGTTAAAGTGACATGCCTTCCTATTTTTAGTACAGAGTACATATATCTATTAAGCATGTCCTTACATAAAACTATTGTTTTTTTGTATCCCGCATCAGTCAATATGACGAGACACCTTTAGTATATGAAGTGCGGTATTAGTTGCATCTTTCGTATGATTTATAGCATGCGCTGCTTCTAATTTGTTGAAATGCCATTTATGATGGGATGCTTTAACTTGGCAGAGTCATATTGGTTGCATCTTTCATGTGGTGTCTAGCTTGCATTGCTTCTTATTTGTTGGAATTGTTTCTATTTAGTTTACACAAACAGTTCTGAATATGCCATGTCGTCCTGTTTTTCGTACATATTCCATCCTGCTATCATGTGTTTGCCTTACATCAAAGTAGTGATTGTCAGTATCATGCACGAATGAGTTCTGAAGAGAGAATTTTATTGCTTTTTCTTGTCGGTTTTACTTGACAATTCAAAATCAATAAAGTGGAAGGAAGTTAGCAAGGCAGCGGATAAAGGTGCTCCTTCCAAACGGAGGGCCTCTACAGATTCTACTCCTCCATCCCCCCCCCCCAAGATGATTTGCAATACAACACATGCATAGACACTCAACGTAGCTGTGTTGACGATGAGCATGTCTCCCCTAGTGCACCACCACAGGTGCTCCCTCTAACTTGGCACTGTTATATGTGGTTGCATGTTATGTATGATGTCTAGCTTGTATTGCTTCTAATTTTGTTGAATTCCATCTGCTTACTTTACACATTATACTTGTGAATAAAACATGTGTTCCTGTTTCTAGAACATACAATATCTGTCTATCACACCATGTTCTTACATCAAATTACTACTGTTGTGTAACCTGCAACAATCACTTATCATAAGACACGTCTGACTTGGGAGTGTGATATAGGTTACATCTCGCATTCTTTTCTAGCTTGTACTACTGATTTGTTGAAATGGCACATATGACGAGACAGTTTTAACTTGGTAGAGTGATATCCGTTGCATCTTTCATATGGTGTCTAGCTTTCATTGCTTCTAATTTGTTGAAATGCCTTCTCCTTAGTTTACACATCATAAGCTATGAATATGCAATGCTGTGAATATGCAACGACACTAATGATGAGAGACCTTTAACTTGGTAGTGTGATGTTGTTTGCATCTTGCATATGATTTATTTCTTGTATTGCTTCACATTTGTTTAAACGCCATTTATGATGAGACACTGTTAACTTGGCAGAGCGATATTTGTAGCATCTTTCATATGGTGTCTAACTTCAATTGCGTTGCTTCTAATTTAGTGAAATGTCTTCTGCTTAATTTACACATCATAGTTCTGGTTATCTCATGTTGTCCTACTTTTCGTACATATTACATCCTCCTATCATGTGGTTGTCTAACATCAAAGTTTAGTTCATCTGTATCACGCATCAATTTGTTTTGAAGAACTAAATTGTTATTTGTGTTTCTTGTCGGCTTGACTTAACATGGCACAGAGAAAGAGGAAGCAACACAGAATGACAGGGAATGGGAAGCGGAAGAATCCTGCAGATTCTGCTGGTACTTATGGTGCAATAGAAGGTCAAAGTCCAGCGGAAAATTCTAAAAACAGGGTATCCCGTGCTACACGAGCTGCAAAACAAGCCAAACAGAAACAAATAGCTGCCACCAAACAAGCAGAGACAACCCTAGTTGTTGCAACACCTTCCACAATACCACCAGCTGCACGAGCTACTCGTTTGTCAACTCAGCTAGCAGCACATTCCCAAGCTCCCATGCCACCTGACATTACTTCCAAAGCACTCTTGACACAAGATGAGTTGGCAAGATCAGATGAACTTTGTGAGCTTCAACAGCAAGAAGGTAGTTGCTGGAGTCAAGTTACAGTTGCATGCTTCTTTATATGTAGTCTCACAGTTTGAAGTACACTAACACTTCCTATGTTTGTTGTTGGACTAGCACCTAGGCGCAAGAGGAAACAAACATCATGGATAATGCTCGGTAGGTTAACAAAATCTAGAGGAGGAAGAATGGAGATCCATTTTGAGGCAGGTTTAAAAAGGCCACGTGATGCTACAGAGTCAGCCAAGTTAGTATCAGAGGCAGCGGTTGCCGTTAGGTGTCATGTACGTATCCTCCCAACATGGATTCAGTACAGGAATGACAAAGACGAAACCTAGTTTAACACCTTCCTCGACCATTTATCTATAACTATGGTTATGTATGGAAACTAGTAATATCGTCTTGCTCTGTCCCATACTTTCTAGGTTGCTGATAATGAGACTCCCATACTTTTCAACAGATGAGGTTCAAGTTGGATAGCCAAGATGATGCAACCAGACAAGCTTGCACCCATGTTTTCAAGTCTGCTCTGCGACAATATCGGTATAACTTGAGGAAAACTCACTTTGAAGGCAAGGCTAACAGCGAACTTGCCCAAACATCTCTAGTGGAAAATATATCGGATGAAGACTGGAGAGGCCTCATTAAACACTGGTCTGATACGAAGTATCAGGTACATTATAGATGTGTGATCAGATCACATGTTGCAGTCCTATTTACGCATGTGCCACACAAATCTATCTTCTTGTAGGTGAACTGTTCAAAGAACAAGGCCAACCATACGAAAGTGAAATTCCAACGGACGACAGGATCTCGTAGCTATACTGCACACTGTGAGGCTCTTGTAATTAGCTGATGTTTCACTCTTTTCGTTGTACCATATTATCAGATCTATATTGACTTGTTCCAAATGCAGAGGAAAGCCCGCAAGGACCAAAAAGTACCTGAACCAAATGATGTGGAAATCTTCAAGGACTGTCACACCAGCAAGAAGGGCATGACTACACCAGTAAGAGCCGCTGTTGTAAGTCCTTAATCCTCATGCATTTTAACTAATACTTACTCTGACTTGTGCCTTGAACTGCATGGTTTGCAGCCAATGTCTATTACTCTTTTCAATTTTATAGACAATTGTCTTAACGTATCATTGCACCTTACAAGGTTTAAAAGAGAGGAGTGATGTTCCTTTGATCTTGACCTGTAATCTAGTTCCGTGTTGGACTTGCCCACACAACGTTACAATTGCATGTTTGTCTGTTCTCAGTTGTTTTGTGATATGAATGATGTCATACTATGCTTACCATATTATAAACTTCGTCTCTGTATCCTTAGATGTCAATACAATGTGAAGAAATAGACAATACATTAGTGATGGTACATGGTCATATGTTTGGAACCTGGTTTTATTACGTACTTTGCAATAAAATACAACTAATATTTTAAATGGGTTCACCATAATAAGTTCTGTATATAGACCAAAGCTATTTTGTTTGGTTTTGCTGCCTCCTTAATATCTTCTGTTCTGGTACTACTAATGTAAAAACTCAACTTTTAAGAAAGCTATGGAAAAATGGTGGAACCACCACCTTATTGAAGGTGGCGAGGCAACTATAACCACAATGTCAGCTCTTGCTGCAGTGGGTTAGTACCTGTCCACTAACAATGCCAAAAGCACGTTCCTGCATAATACTAGGTTGGTGGTGAAGGTAATCTCTTCCAAACTGCCTCATGATCAAGATATGCAAGCTCAAAACAATGTTATATATGCGCTCCAGACACAAGTCCATTCCCTAACAGAGACCCTTTGTGAAACAAGGAGAGACATTGTTCGATGTCGTTCAGACATTTGCTATGTTGTTCAGGAGCCTAGGAGAAATGAAGGCGGAGGTTGTGGTGCTCCATTGGACAATATAACATGAAAACATAACAGTCAGGTCAAATGAACTGAGCTTCTGCACTTCTGGTGGTGCATTTATCTGCTAGACTGTTAAGTTTTATGCCAACCTTCCTTTTGTTTTATAGTTGTAATTTGTTTTGTTGTGATACAAAATTTGTTCTTAACGTGCAACCACCGGCTGAAGAAAACAGCAAGCCATTTTTGTATAGTGTAGGGTGTTCCCTATATTTGCACTGGTGGCGATTTTTGATGCCGAGTGGATGTAATATGTGCAATCACCTTAATTGCCTTGCGTTAGTTACGGGCTTATTTATTTCCTAGTCTTCTTTTTCCCTGGTTTGCTAGTGGCCACAACAACCATGGGCCATATACGGACTGTGGTAACCTTGACCCTGCTACGGGCTGTAGGATCCATGGGTTTCCTACGGGTCGTCGATAAATGGGCCTCTAACAGGGCCGTAGAATCGATGAGCCTCGGGCCGTCGGATAAATGGGTCTACATGGGCCGTAAACGGGCGTAATTGGTATCGGCCCAGCACGGTAACGGGCCGTTAACAGGCCGGAGGACAGCAAAGGCTTAATTCTGTCATAGGCATAATGGGTCATTAATGGGCCAGAATATAGGACGGGCTGGAAACGGCGCAACGGGTTAACAGGCCCGAAATGGGCCGACTCTTGCCACGGGCCGAATTTTTCCCATTAGGGGAACAAGCCAGTAATGGGCCAGAAGTAATCGAAGGCCGGAAAGGAGCCCAAGAACGTATGGGCCGTCAGTAGGTCGAAAGCTAACACGGGCTGGAAACGGCCCATGTGAATCATGGGCCGTTAACGGGTACAAAGAAATTTACTGTTCATTATGGGCTAGAGTCACCGTGGGCCTCTAAAGGGCCTAAAGATACGAAGGCCTCATATGGGCCGAAAGACGTCGTGGGCCATACATGGGCGGAAAGTGAAACGGGCTGGTGTTATATTCGATGGCCCACATGATGTTGTTGGGCCAATTTCGGTTAGGCCCTAACGGGCCGTGAGTTACCGGGTAGTAAAATGGGCTATTTGAAAAGAGACTGTTAACAGGCTTTTCATGGGCCAGCCCGCTAACTTTTGACCAAGTCAAACGGGCTAGCCTTCGTAAGCTAAATGTGCCAGTGGTAGGCCATTGCACGTGTCGACATATCATAGGCGCCTATCTGACCCACTGACGAGCTGACACGTGTTTCCTCCGGCCAATCAGAATTTTTCACGTGGAAATTTCCCATTGGTCCGGGCTGTTAACGGGTTATCGGATCCAAAACCGGACCCGATAGCTTAACGGCATCCCGTTACGGTGGAAGCCACGGGTCGGTCACCCTTGACAAAAGCACTTCTATGACGCGCGGTTTATCGTCTGGAAGTGGACACTTCCGTGATGATAATTTTGGTAATGTCATGGAACACTTTTATGACAGCACAGGTACGATTATCTTGATTCTGTCATAAAATCGTCATGGATGTAAATGCATGACAAAAACGCGACCGACTGTGACAAACACATATCATCACGGAAGTGTACTTTTTTTGTAGTGCGGCCCATCAGTGAATCATCATGGGGGTCCTCAGCCCGACCCACTGGTCGGGAGACGACGTGGTGAGTACCCCCTAGTCCAGGACACTGTCAGTAGCAATAAACTAGTGGTGTTCCATGGCTGCACGATCTAGGTAAACCTTGGGCAAAGGATAATCATGCAAGCGTATCTGAACGTTAAAGCGAGCCGCCAAATGAGTGTCGTAAATACCTCCATGTATTTTACCCTTGGATTTATTAATGTGAAGGCGACGTGCCACAATAGCTCCCAAGCTATAAGTGTTGTCACCTTCAAGTGCATGACGTAAAACAGCAAGGTCCGGGGAACTGAGTGCACCTTCTCAATAGCGAGCAAGCATTATGCAATGAAAAGAGTAAAATCTTGAACATCAGGAAAATCCAAGCATCGGCGGTGATACTCGACACCCCTCTCTCATCTCCTACTGTCAGAGTATGATAAAAGCTTTCAAACTCTGCATGTCTAGGCTCTACCAAACTACCATCAGAAGGAAGCAACCATATTTCACAAAATTTAGTAAGTGGTATCTGATGGGGTTCAGCATATAAATTAAACTGCACCTCAGGAGGATTATTCCTAGGAAGGAAATTAAAATTTGCACAAAGGAATTTGTGAGGAGATGGTACTGTTCACCTTCAGCTGCGATGAAGTCGGTGAGGCCAGCATTAGCAGCATATTGTGCAAACTCTTGAAGGATTCTAGCCCCTTCCATGAACGGGGTATGCGGCCATTCGCACGACCGTCGCTCCGCCAATCGCCGGGTGCGGAGATCACTATCGGATCACTCCCCAATCAGTCCCCTGGAGTTCTTCTTGGAAGCAAATTTCCTAAAGATACTCATCTTTTTCCTATGAACAAATTTTTGAAGTTTTAGTCCACAATTTTTTTTCAACAAAACTTTACAAGATTGATAGCAACTACTCATAGGGATGTATAGAGGCCACAACAAGCATTCAAACTACTTAGAACTCTAAGAATTCAACATGCAAGCTCATCTACAGCAGCACCAAGAGTAGCTAATTATTCAAAATATAAACCACTAAAGTAAAAACTAATTGGACAAACGGAGGAGTCACATACCAAGCAACAATCCCCCGAAACAGTTTCAGAAACGGAGCTTCGAGCAAAGAGATCGAAATCCGCAGGTTTGAGAGCAAGAACACGAGAGAGAGTGAGAGAGCAATGGTGATTTTTTTCTAGAGGTAGGTGATGATGTGGGATGAAGAGATAAGTGAGGGGGCCCACGTGGGGACCACAACCCACCAGGGCGCGCCTGGGGGGTCCTGGCGCACCCAGGTGGGTTGTGGTCCCCACATGGGCCCCCTCTAATGTTATTTGCACCAAAAACTCTTAAATATTCAAAAAAAATCGTATTAAATTTTTAGAGCATTCTGAGAACTTTTATTTTTGGGTCATTTTTTATTGCATGGGAAACTCAGAAAATAGACAAAACATGACATTTTATTTTATTTAACTAATAAAAACAGAAAACAAAACGTAGGGACAGAAGGTAGTGCTCACTAGATTCATCAACTTCATACCTCTCAAAAATGATCCATTAATAAGGTTGATCAGGTCATATTAACAACCACTTTTGATTAGCATGAAACTGAAGAACTTCCGTAAATCACTAAGTTACCTCAACGGGGATAAAGTCCCCAACAATAAGCATTTCATATTTCTTTTTAACAGTAGGTAGAGGTAGTTGAAAACTTCCAATAGTGATTTTTGGAGATTTTTTAATAACATTAATACCATTCACTTGGAATTGTTTCTTCGGAAAGTGCACCGTACGCTCATTACCATTGATATGAAAAGTGACTTTGCTTTTGTTGTAATCAATAACAGCCCTGCAGTATTCAAGAAAGGTCTACCAAGGATAATCGACATGTTGTCATCCTCGGGCATCTCAAGTATAACAAAGTCAGTCAAAATAGTAACATTAGCAACAAGAATGGGCACATCCTCGCAAATACCGATAGGTATGGCAGTTGATTTGTCAGCCATTTGCAAAGATATTTTAGTAGGTGTGAGTTTATTCAAGTGAAGTCTTTTATATAAAGAGAAAGGCATAACACTAACACCAGCCCCTAAATCACATAAAGCAGTTTTCACATAATTTCTTTTGATGGAGCAAGGTATAGTTGGTATTCCTGGATCTCCAAGCTTTTAGGTACTCCATCTTTAAAAGTATAATTAGCAACCATGGTGGAGATTTCAGCTTTTGGTATTTTTCTCTTATTGGTAATGATGTCTTTCATGTACTTTGCATAAGGAGGCATTTTAAGGATGTCAGTCAAGCAAGTACGCAAAAAGACTGGCCTCAGCATTTCGGCAAAGCGTTCAAATTCTTCATCATCTTTCTTTTTAGTTGACTTAGGTGGAAAAGGCATATGTTTTTGAACCCACAATTCTCTTTCTTTACCGTGTTTTCTACCAATATAGTCTCTTTTATCATATCGTGTATTCTTGGGTTGTGGGTTATCAAGATCAACAGCTGGTTCTATTTCAACATAATTATATGGTTCTTTTTCATTGTTTGGTTGAGCATCTTCATGAACATCAACATTATCTTTTTCATTATCACTAGGTGAATGTTCATTACCAGATTGAGTTTCAACATCAGAAATAGAAACATCATTATCATGATCAGGAGGTTTTTCTATTTTAGGTTCACTAGCAGCAGGCAAAGTCCTATCATTTTTCTTTTTATTCTTCTTTTTAGAAGGACTAGGTGCAGTGGTATTGTTTCTTTGTGAATCCTGTTCAATTCTTTTTGGGTGTCCCTCAGGATAAAGTGGTTCCTGAGTCATTTTACCTCCTCTGGTTGCAACTCTAAAGCAAAGTCATGTATGTTGTTATTCATTTCATCGAGCAATTCTCTTTGAGATTTAGCAACTTGTTCTAACTGAGTTTGTACCATAGAAGCATGATTCCCCACACCTCTAACATCATTTGAGATTCTAAATAACAAGTCACTCAAGCGAGCAATCATATCAGAATTATATTTCAAATGTTTCATAACATTATGCATTGAAGTGATCTTGCTTTCTAATATAATTCTCAAACTCATAAAGGCATTGGCTAGGGTGCATATTATGAGGATTATCATTGTCATTGAATTTCATTAGAGACATTACCTCTACCACCCTTAGGCAGTCGTGGTGTATCAAGCCCATGTATTTCGTCAATAGGAGGTAAATTTTTGACATCCTCACTTTAATACAATTTTCTTTCATAGATTTCTTTGCCTCTTTCATATCTTTAGGACTGAGATATAATATACCCCTCTTCTTCGGAGTGGGTTTAGGCGGTGGTTTAGGAAGATTCCAATCATCATAATTTTTCAATATGTTATTCAATAATTCTTCAGCTTCCCAATAGTTTGTTCCCTGAAAATACAACCAGCACAACTATCTAGGAAATCCCTAGAAGCATCAGTTAGTCCATTATAGAAGATATCATGTATTTCATTTTTCCTAAGAGGATGATCAGGAAAAGCATTGAGCAATTGGAGAAGCCTCCCCCAAGCTTGTGGGAGACTCTCTTCTTCAATTTGCACAAAGTTAAGTATTTCCTGTAAGGCAGCTTGTTTCTTATGAGCAGGGAAATATTTTTCAGAGAAGTAATAAATCATATCCTGGGGACTACGCACACAACCAGGAGCAAGAGTATTGTACCAAGCTTTAGTATCACCCTTTAATGAGAATGGAAATAATTTGAGAATATATTAATAGCGAGTTTTCTCATCATGAGTAAAAAGGGTGGCTATGTCATTCAATTTAGTAAGATGTGCCACAACAGTTTCAGTTTCATAACCGTGGAAAGGATTGGATTCAATCAAAGCAATTAACTCTAGATCGACAGAGAATTCATAATCCTTATCATCAACAAAGATAGGTGAGGTAACAAACTTAGGATCATATTGCATTCTAGCATTCAGAGATTTTTCTTTATACTTGCATAATAATTTCTCTAGATCATCTCTATCCTTACAAGCAAGAATATCTCTAGTTGTCTCTTCACTCATAACATAACCTTCCGGTACCTTTGGCAATTCATATCTGGGAGGGCTAGTTCTAGCATGTGTTTCAAGATTTTCAGTTTCAAGCTCATCATCAGTTTCAACAATACCATGTTGTCTTACTCTAGCAATTGGTTCATCAAGAAATTCTCCTAGTGGCACATTCTCATCAATCAAGGTACTAGCATCATCATAAGCAGCATTCATAGCAGAAGTAGCATCATCAATAACTTGCGACATATCAGGATTGATAGCATGTGGTGGTGTCACAAGTTTACTTATAACAGAAGGTGAATCTAAAGCAGAGCTAGATGGCAGTTCCTTACCTCCCCTCGTCTTAGAGGGAAAAATCATAGTCTTAGCATCCTTCAGATTCTTCATAGTGGATAATTGATAATAATCCCAAGTGACTCAACACATATAGCTATGATCCCCGACAACAGCGTCAGAAAAAGGTCTTCATAACCCACAAGTATAGGGGATCACGACAGTTTTCGAGGGTAGAGTATTCAACTCAAATTTATAGATTCGACACAAGGGGAGCCAAAGAATATTTATAAGTATTTGAAGCTGAGTTGTCAATTCAACCACACCTGGAGATCAATTATCTGTATCAAAGTGATTAGTAGCAAATTAGTATGATAGTTTTAATAATAGTAGCAGAAGCAATAGTGACGGTAATAGTGATAGCAATAATTTTGTGGCAAGTGCAACAATGACGATAGCGGTAGTAACTTAGCAAGAACAATATGTAGGAAAATCGTAGGCATTGGATCGGTAATTTGCTGGATGATATTCATCATCTGACAGTCATAACCTAGGGCGATACGGCACTAGCTCACCAGTTCATAAATATAATGTAGGCATGTATTCCGTAAATAGTCATATGTGCTTATGGAAAGAACTTGCATGACATATTTTGTCCTACCCTCCCATGGCAGCGGCGTCCTATTGGAAACTAAGGGATATTAAGGCCTCCTTTCAATAGAGAACCGGAACAAAGCATTAACACATGGTGAATACATGAACTCCTCAAACTACGGTCATCACCGGGAGTCGTCCCGACTATTGTCACTCCGGGGTTGCCGGATCATAACACGTAGTAGGTGACTATAACTTGCAAGATCGGATCTAGAACATGGATATAATGGTGGTAACATAAACGGTTCAGATCTGAAATCATGGCACCCGGGCCCAAAGTGACAAGCATTAAGCATGGCAAGTCATAGCAACATCAATCGCAGAACATAGTGGATATTAGGGATCAAGCCCTAAAAAAACTAACTTGATTACATGATGAATCTCATCCAACTCCTCATCGACCAGCGAGCCTACGAAGGAATTACTCACTCCCGGTGGGGAGCATCATGGAATTGGCGATGGAGAAGGGTTGGTGATGACGAAGATCGAAGATTCCCCTCTCCGGAGCCCCAAACGGACTCCAGATCTGGCCTCCCCATGAAGAACAGGAGGTGATGGCGGCTCTATCTCGTGGAACGTGTGTCATGACCACGATCCCAGTGGACCGAAGTCTCTGTGCTTAAGTGCCATCCCTGGATCGGTAATGCTGACACACAGTACTCGAGGAATTATAGCAGAGTTCAATCACACACTTATTACATCAAGTCCTCATAAAGAATATGAATACACAAAAATAGCATGGATGAAGGCCATCTAAACTAAATAATTGCGGAAGCTTCGAAGGTAAATGAGTCCATCAACTCCAACGGCATAGCTGAGTGTATGACAACGACCTATCGCACCTTATTCATCATCTGAGTAGTCTGCAACATGAGACGGTTCAGCCGTGTAGGTCAACACATTGAATATGCTAGCAGAGTTACACTATAAAGCAATGAATGCAAGAACTACATCTGCATGCAATATTTAGCTGGTGGAGGCCCTAAGTTTATGATTTTGCATAAAGCTAGTTTTTCCCTACAACAAAGGAATAAAATTTTATTTACTACTCCCAAGTTGTACCAATATTTGAGAAGGTTCGACCAAATCAAATCCCAATTAAACAAGTATCAACATTAAACCCAATTTAATTAATTAAAGAGTGATGAGATCAACAATAATATCCAATGATAGTCAAGATGTCCATAACCGGGCACATGACTAACCATGATTAGTTTATACACTCTGCAGAGGTTGCGCACTTTTCCCCACAAGACTCGACCGTATCCATGATCGGGAGATCGAGACATAGTCTTTCTGAAGCATTAACTCTCTACTCCGGGCAGACCGGTACACCTACTTTCCCCTACATCTGCTAGTCCACCTCTCCGAGAGCGCATATAACTTACTCAACTATGCCAGAGCCCATAATGGCTTGTGGCTGCACACGGAAGTTTCTAGGCATGAAATATCATATGATCCCTTTGAGCCTGGGTGGCGAACCGAAGAAAAATCACACGGGTGCTCCAGGATTTCCCAAATGGACAAACACTGGATTCTCCAGGTGCCCCAACCAATCCACCCAGATGTGTAATAAAGTTGCCACCTTAATGTTAACCAAGATTAATAACTCTCATCACTTCCATGTGTATCACGATCCAATCCCCGTCTACGAGCATGGCTAAGCAATAATAGAGCATAACATATATTCCCGGGGTGATCAAAAGGTATTAGGTTCCTACCTCAAGTACTACAACCAAACCACATGTTCCAATCTGACTCATGCAAATATTTGAGGGCATAACTAATGCATAGTAAAAACCGGGTATAGAAGAGTATGATCAAAGTGTAACTTGCCTTGCCGACGATCTGCAAACTCTAGGGATTCGTAGTAACAAGCTTCGCACTCCGGGTAATCTAGCGTAGGCAAACAGTAGCATACATAAGCAATCACTCAAACGAAACAAGAGAAAACGAGAAAAGAATCCAAATCAAACTCGAAACAAGAAGACAACTAAACTAAACATAAAGTAGAACCGAATAGCATTATTTTCATGTGAATTAGATCTTAACAGTAGGTACTGATACGTCTCCAACGTATCTATAATTTTTTTATTATTCCATGCTATTATATTACCCCTTTTGCCTGTTTCAGTATTTTGAAGAAAAGGAATATCAAATGGAGTCCAAACAGAATGAAACCCTCAGCATCGTGATTTTTTGGAAGAATATCATCCGGGAGGCTTGGAGATCAAGTCAGAAGACCCTCGAGGAGCCCAGGAGATAGGGGGCGCCCCCCCTACAGGGCGCGACCCCCTGTATCGTGGACCCCTCGAGCACCCCCCGATCGACATCTTTCGCCTATATAACCCTACGTACCCTAAAACCATCGAATATCAAGATAGATCGGGAGTTCCGCCGCCGCAAGCCTCTGTAGCCACCAAAAACCTCTTGGGAGTCCGTTCCGGCACCCTGCCGAAGGGGGAACCCATCACCGGTGGTCATCTTCATCATCCCGGTGCTCTCCATGACGAGGAGGGACTAGTTCACCCTCAGGGCTGAGGGTATGTACCAGTAGCTATGTGTTTGATCTCTCTCTCTCTTGTGTTCTCTCTATGGCACGATCTTGATGTATCGTGAGCTTTGCTATTATAGTTGGATCTTATGATGTTTATCCCCCCTCTACTCTCTTGTTATGAATTGAGATTCCCCTCTTGAAGTTATCTTATCGGATTGAGTCTTTGATTTTAGAACACTTGATGTATGTCTTGCCATGTTTATCTGTGGTGACAATGGGATATCACATGCCACTTGATGTATGTTTTGGCGACCAACTTGCGGGTTTCGCCCATGAACCTATGCATAGGGGTTGGCACACATTTTCTTGACTCTCCGGTAGAAACTTTGGGGGCACTCTTTGAAGTACTTTGTGTTGGTTGGATGAATCTGAGATTGTGTGATGCATATCGTATAATTATGCCCACGGATACTTGAGGTGACAATGGAGTATCTAGGTGACATTAGGGTTTTGGTTGATTTGTGTCTTAAGGTGTTATTCTAGTACGAACTCTTTTATAGATTGATCCGGAAGAATATCTTTGAGGTGGTTTCATACCCTACCATAATCTCTACGTTTGTTCTCCGCTATTAGTGGCTTTGGAGTGACTCTTTGTTGCATGTTGAGGGATTGTTATATGATCTATCTATGTTATTATTGTTGAGAGGACTTGCACTAGTGAAAGTATGAACCCTAGGCCTTGTTTCCTATCATTGCAATACCGTTTACGCTCACTTTTATCATTAGTTACCTTGCTGTTTTTATATTTTCAGATTACAAATACCTTTACCTACCATCCATGTTGCACTTGTATCTTCATCTCTTTGCCGAACTAGTGCACCTATACAATTTACCATTGTATTGGGTGTGTTGGGGACACAAGAGACTCTTTGTTATTTGGTTGCAGGGTTGTTTGAGAGAGACCATCTTCATCCTACGCCTCCTGCGGATTGATAAACCTTAGGTCATCTACTTGAGGGAAATTTGCTACTGTCCTACAAACCTGTGCACTTGCAGGACCAACAACGTCTACAAGAAGAAGGTTGTGTAGTAGACATCAAGCTCTTTTCTGGCACCGTTGCCGGGGAGGTTAGCGCTTGAAGGAATATCTTTAGATCTTGCAATCGAATCTTTTTGTTTCTTGTTTTATCACTAGTTTAGTTTATAAAAGAAAACTACAAAAAAATGGAGTTAAGTTTGTCTCATACGCTTCGTCTTTTTAATATCTTTCGTGAGTTTGATGGAAAGGAAAATTGTTCTCAAGTGCTAGAAGAAGAGTGCATTAAAATGCTTGGTACTGAATCTTTGAATGATGAGCATGATTGCAATGTTGTTAGTATAAACTCCTTGAATATCCATAGTACTAATGATGATTGCACTAGTTATGATGAAAATGTCTCCTATAAGCATGTTGATTTGTGTGGAGTAGATTGGACTTGCATGGACACACCAAATAGGGAAAATAGATATTGCAAGAGGCATAAGTATTTAAAAACTAAAGGTTTGCAAGAAAGTCTTGATGAATGTGCTAGAAGATTCAATATTTTTCGTGCTCCTTGTGAACTTTGCAATGAAAGTGGTCATTTAAATCTCCAATGCAAATTGTTTCATAATCGAATCGTGTCCAAAAATTGTGATATCTTGATTACCCTTGGGCATCATAAAGAGCTTAGTCTTCTTTTGGGGTATGAAGAAATGAAACGTATAACCGAGGGTATTCCAAAATTTAATCTTGATAGATTTCTTGATTTTGATCTAGAGGATATTTATATGTTTTGTGCGGTGAATTGCATTGAAAATCCTTATATTGCCAATTACATAAAGAAAAGAAAGCAAATTGAAGAAGATGAGAATACTAATGAAAGGGAAGATACTTCCCAATCTCCTCCTATTATTTCTTATGATGAATCAGGTAACGAGGAGGAGCTCTCTATTCAACCAATCTCATCAATAAGGAGCTCAAAGAGGAAGGTTGAACCCACACATAATGTGAAGAAGAAAAGGAAAAGAAGGGGCAACAAAGGTAAAAAGGTATCCCTCCCAAATGATGTTGCTCCTACTACTCATTGTGATGATGATAATTGCTTTATTGTTGTTGCTATCCATATTTTTAATGATGAGAGTAATTATGCTTATGATATGAAAGGGCCCGAGCTTGGGGAAGCTATGTTTGATGGGGATGAATTATTTGAGAATATATTTGCTGGAATTAATGTTTGTCCCAAGCTTGGGGATGCTATGTTTAATGAAGATGATATTTTTAGCATCCCAAGTTTTGATATGCAAAGTTGTTATGATGATAGCATGCCTCCTACCTATGATGATTATATTGATGAAAGTGGGTTTGGATGAGTGTCAACTTTAGGAATTAGTGATCCCACTATTTTGGAGGATGTTGAATCTTATTGTGATGAATATGAAAGTGGATTTGGAAGACTGTCAACTTTATTTAGTGATTCCACTATCTTGGGAGAGGTTTCAATCGATTATGATGAGAACGAAGTTGCTACTTACGATGATTATTGTGATGAAACTTATGATATAAAAGGTAGTGATGATTATATTTACAAATCTTGTCATGATTATGATTACCCTTTTTCTGAACATTACTCTTTTAATGTGGAAACAATTTTTAGTGTTCAAGTCTTTTATGATACTCCCACTATTCCGAATGAGAAGAATTTTGCTTATGTGGAGAGTAGTAAATTTTCTATGCTTGTAGATCATGAAAAGAATGCTTTAGGTGCTGGTTATATTGTTGAATTCATTCATGATGCTACTGAAAATTATTATGAGGGAGGAATATATGCTTGTAGGAATTGCAATAATATCAAGTTTCCTCTCTATGTGCTTAAAATCTTGAAGCTATGCTTGTTTTACCTTCCTATGCTAGTTGATTATTGTTCCCATAAGTTGTTTGCTCACAAAATCCCTATGCATAGGAAGAGGGTTAGGCTTAAATGTGCTAGTCATATGCTTCATGATGCTCCCGTTATGTTTCAACTCTTATCTTTTATGTGAGCATCATTGCCATCATCATGCCTAGCTAAAAAGGCATTAAAGAAAAGCGCTTGTTGGGAGACAACCCAATATTTATCCTTACGGTTTTTGTGTGTTCACATGATTATGCTACTGTAGTAATCATGTTTTATAGCTTTTGTTTCAATAAAGTGCCAAGTAAGACCTTTAGGATAGCTTACGGTGATAGTTGTGTTGATCCTGCTGAGAATTAGAAACGTTTGCACCCAGTAAATTAGTTTTGTTAATTCACAGAAACGTGCTTCTGATCTGATTCTTTTTGCTCTCGATTGGTACACAAATTTCTTATGACTTTTATAATTTGGTAGAATTTTTGGAGTTCCATAAGTATACGTTTGATATAGATTACTACAGACTGTTCTGTTTTTGACAGATTCTGTTTTCTATGTGTTGTTTGCTTATTTTGATGCATCTATGGCTAGTATTAAGTAGTATGAACCATAGAGAAGTTGGAATACAGTAGATATTACACCAATATGAATTTATAATGAGTTCATTACAGTACCTAAGTGGTGGTTTTATTTTCTTATACTGACGGAGCTTACGAGTTTTCTGTTGAGTTTTGTGTTGTGAAGTTTTCAAGTTTTGGGTAAAGATTCGATGGACTATGGAATAAGGAGTGGCAAGAGCCTAAGCTTGGGGATGCCCAAGGCACCCCAAGGTAATATTCAAGGACAACCAAGAGCCTAAGCTCGGGGATGCCCCAGAAGGCATCCCCTCTTTCGTCTTCGTTCATCGGTAACTTTACTTGGAGCTATATTTTTATTCACCACATGATATGTGTTTTGCTTGGAGCGTCATTTTATTTTGTTAGTATTTGCTTGCTGTTGTTTATATTAATGTTTTGCATCTTTAGTTTCAACAAAAAAAATCAAGGATAGCATTTGCCATTCTTATTATGCTAGTATACATGTTGCTGTTTGAAAACAGAAAGCTTACCGCTGTTGCAAATATTCCCTAGAAAAGTCAGAAAATGGTATAATGTTGAAACCTTTTGCATAATGAGATGTGATAGATTTACTACAGTGGTAATTTTATTTCATAATTTTTTGAGTTAGGGAAGTATTGATACCCTTGCATTCTTTACAGACTATACTGTTTGACAGATTGCTGTTATGTTTGCCTTGTTTGCATATGTTTGCTTATTTAGTGATTCTATTTGAGGATAGGAGTATTAAATATGCTGAGACATTTAGTATGAAATGTTTAATAATAATTTTAGTGATTTGTTACAGTAGAAAATGATAAGGTTTTGCATTGGTTTATACTAACCTATCTCAGGAGTTCTTGTTGAGTTTGGTGTGGATGAAGCTTTTGATAAAAAGAGAAACCATGAGATGAGAGGAATTAAGGAGACACAAAAGTTCAAGCTTGGGGATGCCCAAGGCACCCCAAGATAATATTTCAAGAAGTCTCAAGCATCTAAGGTTGGGGATGCCCCGGTAGGCATCCCACCTTTCTTCTTCAACAACTATCGGTTAGTATCGGTTGAGCCTAAGTTTTTGCTTCTTCACATGAGTTGTGCTATTCTTGCGATGTCATTTTGTTTTGCTTTGCTTGCTTTTTGAATAGAGTACCAAGATATGAAATTCTTTAATGTTAGAGAGTCTTCACATAATTGCACAATTATTCGACTACTCATTGATCTTCACTTATATCTTTCGGAGTAGTTTGTCGTTTGCTCTAGTGCATCACTTATATTTTTTAGAGCACTGTGGTGGTTATATTTTGTAGAAATTTCTAGTCTCTCATGCTTCACTTATATTATTTTGATAGTCTTTTAGAACAGCATGGTATTTGCTATGGTTACAAAGTTGTTCCTAGAATGATGAGCATCCAAGTTGGGTATAATAAAAACTATCATAGGAAGTGAATTGGATGCTATGATCAATTTGATACTCGATAATTGTTTTGAGATACGGAGGTAGTGATATTAAAGTCATGCTAGTTGGGTGATTATGAATTTAAAGAATGCTTGTGTTGAAGTTAGCAAGTCCTGTAGCATGCACGTATGGTTAAAGTTGTCTAACAAATTTGAAACATGAAGTGTACTTGGCTTGTGCATCCTTATGAGTGGCGGTCGGGGATGAGCGATGGTCTTTTCCTACCAATCTATCCCCCTAGGAGCATGCGCATAGTACTTGGTTTTTGATGACTTCTAAATTTTTGCAATAAGTATATGAGTTCTTTTGACGAATGTTGAGTCCATGAATTATACGCACTTTTACCTTTCTGCCTTTGCTAGCCTCTTCGGTACCGTGCATTGCCCTTTCTCACCTTGCGAGTTGGTGCAAACTTCGCCGGTGCATCCAAACCCCGTGATACGATACGCTCTATCACACATAAACCTCCCTATATCTTCCTAAAAATAGCCACCATACCAACCTATTATGGCATTTCCATAGCCATTCCGAGATATATTGCCATGCAACTTTCCACCGTTCCGTTTATTATGACACACATCATCATTATCATATTGCTTTTGCATGATCATGTAGTTGACATCGTATTCGTGGCAAAGCCACCATGCTTTATTTTTCATACATGTCACTCTTGATTCATTGCACCATCTCGGTACTCCGCCGGAGGCATTCATATAGAGTCATATCTTGTTCTAGTTTCGAGTTGTAGTTCTTATGTTGTAATCAATAGAAGTGTGATGATCATCATTATTAGAACATTGCCCAAAGAAAAAAAAGAAAAAAAATAATAAAGGCCCAAAGAAAAAAGAAAAAGAAAAATAAAGAAAAAAGAAAATAAATGAAAAAGGGCATTGTTACTATCTGTTTTTCCATACTTGTGCTTCAAAGTAGCACCTTGCTCTTCATGTAGTGAGTCTCATATATTGTGCTTCAAAGTAGCACTTCATTCTTCATGTAGTGAGTCTCATAAGTTGTCTTTTTCATACTAGTGGGAATTTTTCATTATAGAACTTGGCTTGTATATTCCTACGATGGGCTTCCTCAAATGCCCTAGGTCTTCGTGAGCAAGCAAGTTGGATGCACACCCACTAGTTTTCTTTTGTTGAGCATTCATTTATAGCTCTAGTGCATCCGTTGCATGGAAATCCCTACTCCTCATGTTGAAATCAATTGATGGGCATCTCCATAGCCCGTTGATTATCCTCGTCAATGTGAGACTTTCTCCTTTTTTGTCTTCTCCACACAATCCCCATCATCATATTCTATTCCACCCATAGTGCTATATCCATGGCTCACGCTCATGTATTGCATGAAGATTGAAATTTTTTGAGATTATTTAAGTATGAAACAATTGCTTGGCTTTTCATCGGGGGTATAGAAGTTGGGAACATCTTTGTGTGACGAAAATGAAGCATAGCCTAACTATATGATTTTGTAGGGATGAGCTTTCTTTTGCCATGTTATTTTGAGAAGACATGATTACTTTGATTAGTATGCTTGAAGTGTTACTATTTCTTTTATCAATATGAACTTTTATTTTGAATCATTTGGATCTGAACATTCATGCCACAATAAAGAAACTTACATTGAGAATTATGCTACGTAGCATTCCACATCAAAAATTCTGTTTTTATCATTTACCTACTCGAGGACGAGTAGGAATTAAGCTTGGGGATGCTTGATACGTCTCCAACATATCTATAATTTTTGATTGTTCCATGTTATTATATTATCCCTTTTGGATGTTTATGGGCTTTATTTTACACATTTATATCATTTTTGGGACTAACCTACTAACCGGAGGCCCAACCCATATTGCTGTTTTATTGCCTGTTTCCGTATTTCGAAGAAAAGGAATATCAAACGGAGTCCAAATGGAATGAAACCTTCGGCATCGTGATTTTTTGGAAGAATATCATCCTGGAGGCTTGGAGATCAAGTCAGAAGACCCTCGAGGAGCCCAGGAGATAGGGCCCCCCCTACAGGGCGCGGCCCCCTGTCTCGTAGACCCCTCGAGCACCCCCCCCCCAACCGATTTCTTTCGCCTATATAACCCTACGTACCCTAAAACCATCGAATATCAAGATAGGACGGGAGTTCCGCCGCCGCAAGCCTCTGTAGCCACCAAAAACCTCTCGGGAGTCCGTTCCGGCACCCTGCCGAAGGGGGAACCCATCACCGGTGGTCATCTTCATCATCCCGGTGCTCTCCATGACAAGGAGGGACTAGTTCACACTCGGGGCTGAGGGTATGTGCCAGTAGCTATGTGTTTGATCTCTCTCTCTTGTGTTCTCTCTATGGCACGATCTTGATGTATCGCGAGCTTTGCTATTATAGTTGGATCTTATGATGTTTCTCCCCCCTCTACTCTCTTGCGATGAATTGAGTTTCCCCTCTTGAAGTTATCTTATCGGATTGAGTCTTTGATTTGAGAACACTTGATGTATGTCTTGCCATGTTTATCTTTGGTGACAATGGGATATCACGTGCCACTTGATGTATGTTTTGGTGACCAACTTGCGGGTTCCGCCCATGAACCTATGCATAGGGGTTGGCACACGTTTTCTTGACTCTCCGGTAGAAACTTTGGGGGCACTCTTTGAACTACTTTGTGTTGGTTGGATGAATCTAAGATTGTGTGATGCATATCGTATAATCATGCCCACGGATACTTGAGGTGACAATGGAGTATCTAGGTGACATTAGGGTTTTGGTTGATTTGTGTCTTAAGGTGTTATTCTAGTATGAACTCTTTTATAGATTGATCCGAAAGAATAGCTTTGAGGTGGTTTCGTACCCTACCATAATCTCTACGTTTGTTCTTCGCTATTAGTGGCTTTGGAGTGACTCTTTGTTGCATGTTGAGGGATTGTTATATGACCTATCTATGTTATTGTTGTTGAGAGAACTTGCACTAGTGAAAGTATGAACCCTAGGCCTTGTTTCCTATAATTGCAATACCGTTTACGCTCACTTTTATCATTAGTTACCTTGCTGTTTTTATATTTTCATATTACAAATACCTTTACCTACCATCCATGTTGCACTTGTATCTTCATCTCTTTGCCAAACGAGTGCACCTATACAACTTACCATTGTATTGGGCGTGTTGGGGACACAAGAGACTCTTTGTTATTTGGTTGCAGGGTTGTTTGAGAGAGACTATCTTCATCCTACGCCTCCTACGGATTGATAAACCTTATGTCATCTACTTGAGGGAAATTTGCTACTGTCCTACAAACCTGTGCACTTGCAGGCCCAACACCGTCTACAAGAAGAAGGTTGTGTAGTAGACATCAAGCTCTTTTCTGGCACCGTTGCCGGGGAGGTTAGTGCTTGAAGGAATATCTTTAGATCTTGCAATTGAATCTTTTGTTTCTTGTTTTATCACTAGTTTAGTTTATAAAAGAAAACTACAAAAAATGGAGTTAAGTTTGTCTCATATGCTTCGTCTTTTTAATATCTTTCGTGAGTTTGATGGAAAGGAAAATTGTTCTCAAGTGCTAGAAGAAGAGTTCATTAAAATGCTTGGTACTGAATCTTTGAATGACGAGCATGATTGCAATGTTGTTAGTATAAACTCCTTGAATATCCATAGTACTAATGATGATTGCACTAGTTATGATGAAAATGTCTCCTATAAGCATGTTGATTTGTGTGGAGTAGATTGGACTTGCATGGACACACCAAATAAAGAAAATAGATATTGCAAGAGGCATAAGTATTTAAAAACTAAAGGTTTGCAAGAAAGTCTTGATGAATGTGCTAGAAGATTCAATATTTTTCGTGCTCCTTGTGAACTTTGCAATGAACGTGGTCATTTAAATCTCCAATGCAAATTGTTTCATAATCGAATCGTGTCCAAAAATTGTGATAGCTTGATTACCCTTGGGCATCATAAAGAGCTTAGTCTTCTTTTGGGGTATGAAGAAATGAAACGTATAACCGAGGGTATTCCAAAATTTAATCTTGATACATTTCTTGATTTTGATCTAGAGGATATTTATATGTTTTGTGCGGTGAATTGCATTGAAAATACTTATATTGCCAATTACATAAAGAAAAGAAAGAAAATTGAAGAAGATGAGAATACTAATGAAAGGGAAGATTGTCGGGGGAACTAATCCACGGACACCTATGGGACCGGCGGACCGAGCCCCTTTCGGTTCGGCGGGGGGCGGAGATCGCGCGAAGAGCAGATCGAGGCGAAGCACACGAGCAGTTTACCCAGCTTCGGAGCTCTCCGGAGAGATAATACTCCTACTGCTGCATGTCTGAGTGTATTGAGTTCTTGCTCGGGAGTGCTGAGTGCTACAGTACACACTAGCTGCTAACGAGACCAAACGTGAGTGTTTTTCAGCCTTCGAACCCCCCTCTACGTTGCGCATGGGCCTCCTTTTATATGCTCAAGGGGTCACCGACAGGTGGCAACATAGACAAGGGTAAAAATGGAAAGGAGTTGCGGTTGGTACAACTACCTGTACAGTGTATCATACCTAACCCTGACGGCAGGGGACAAAGGCATTAAATGCCCGTCTGCGCGCCCAAATAGTGCAAAAAAAGGACCGTCAGGGACGCCACCGCTTGCCACGATGGCAATCTGTCAGCGTCGCTTGCCACCGCACACCGCTGGCTGCACAGCCTCCTGCCACGCGTGCCTGGAAAGGTCCCAGGGTGACAGTTGGTGGATGTGCTGGAGCGTGGGTACAGAGTGGTAGCTTGCCGCGGCAAGCGCCTTGCCGCGGTCGTTGTCTTGTCGCGTCCGGAAGCTTGTCGCTCACCGGGCCTCGCCGGGACACGTGGCGCGTCGCGGCAAGTTCCTTGAGATGCCTCGGTTGGCCTTCCCGGCAAGCTCCTCTTGCCGAGGCCTTGTCTCCTTGGCTTGAATACTTTGTTCTTGAATGGCTCCAAAGGAAACAAGGAGGACCCTGGCGGTCACCCGGCAAGCCTTGCCGCGAGGTGCTGCGACTGCCCGTGCACAAGTTCGGGATACTAGGGTACCCCTACTCTAGTACACCGACAGGAGCCCCCGGGCCTGGGCCACACACGGTGCCGAGCGCTGTTGGGGCAGGCCCAAAACAGGGCACGGGCATGCGCGGCTTGGGTTACGCCGTATCTTACTCCGTATCCACCGCGCCCTCCCCGAACGGCACGCGTCGAATGCGGCGTCGTGGGAGAGATCGTGGGTGGTTTCTTTATTCGGAAAGACGGAACGTCCGCCCCCTCCCTCTTTATAAGCAGGGGAAACAGGGGCAGTTCGCCCATCTCGCCGGTTGCTATTCCAATCTCAGAAACCTCCGCCGCTCCCCCCTTCTTCCCAAAGCTGAAAGAGAGCAGCACTCCGCCCCCCATCGCCACCAGCACCACCAACACCGTCGATCTCCCCCACCACCTCCGCCATGGCTCCGAAAGCCGACAAGGGGAAGGGCGTGAAGTCGACCGAGGCGCAGCGGCTCGCGGCGCTGCGAAAGGAGCAGGCAACCTTCCCCCCCAAGCTCGCTGCGAAGGAGCTGAGGGAGTATTACTACCTCTTCTGGTCGACGGAGACGCGAGCGCATCCGCGCACGAAGGTACTCTCAGCCGCCGCTTCGGAACTGGCTCCGAATGGGTATCCCTTCTTCGCGTTGTTCTTCTACCGCGGGCTCTGCCCGCCTTTCTCTGAATTTTTCTGCGACATTATGAACACCTACGGGTTCCGCCTCCTGGACTTCACCCCCAATGCCGTTTTGACCATGGCAGTTTTCGCACATCTTTGCGAGAATGTCATGCCCAAGATGCGACCCTATCCTAAAGGAACTCGAAGGTCCCACCAAGGATAGAAGTGCATCTTGAAGACGCTTTTGCAAGGTGGATACCATTACATCAACATTACATAATAGATGGGGATACATACATAAGGCATACAATGCCACACGAATACAACATCACAACATACAAGAACAACATCCGACTACGGATGAATCATAAACAGAAACTCAAACAATATCCACCCTGCTAGCCCAGGCTACCGACCTGGAACCTATCCCCTGATCGAAGAAGCAGAAGAAGAACTCAACGCAAGCAAGCATCGCTCTCGCGTCAGGATCATCGCACAACCTGTACCTGCAACTGTTGGTGTAGTAATCTGTGAGCCACGAGGACTCAGCAATCCCATTACCATGGGTATCAAGACTAGCAAAGCTTAATGGGTAAGGAAGGGGTAAAGTGGTGAGGTTGCAGCAGCGACTAAGCATAGTATGGTGGCTAACATACGCAAATGAGAGCGAGAAGAGAAACAAGCGGAACGGTCGTGAAGCTAGCAATGATCAAGAGGTGATCCTGAACACCTACTTACGTCAAACATAACCCAGAAACCGTGTTCACTTCCCGGACTCCGCCGAGAAGAGACCATCATGGCTACACACGCGGTTGATGCGTTTTAATTTGGATCTGGTGTCAAGTTGTCTACAACCGGACATTAACAAATTCCCATCTGCCACATAACCGTGGGCACGGCTCTCGAAAGTTTATACCCTGCAGGGGTGTCCCAACTTAGCCCATGACAAGCTCTCGCGATCAATGAAGGAATAGACCTTCTCCCAGGAAGACCCGATCAGTCTCGGAATCCCGGTTTACAAGACATTTCGACAATGGTAAAACAAGACCAGCAAAGCCGCTCGATGCGCCGACAATCCCGATAGGAGCTGCACATATCTCGTTCTCAGGGCAACACCGGATAAGCTAAGCGTACAGGTACCGACGTAACCCAAGTTGCCAAGGGATGGTCCCGCACGGTGCTCTAGTTTGGACCAACACTTAGACAAGCATTGGCCCGGGGGCTAATAATAAAGATGACCCTTGGGTTAATTACTCCCAAGGGAAAAGTAGGTGGTGGTGAGGCAAATGGTAAAACCAAGGTTGGGCCTTGCTGGACAAGTTTTATTCAAAGCGAACTGTCAGGGGGGTCCCATAAATCACTCGACCGCGTTAGGAACGCAAAATCCGGGAACATAACACCGGTATGACGGAAACTAGGGCGGCAAGAGTGGAACAAAACACCAGGCATAAGGCCGAGCCTTCCACCCTTTACCAAATATATAGATGCATTAATAATATAAGAGATATTGTGATATCCCAACATAAACCCTGTCCACCATGGAGAAATCTTCAACTTCACCTACAACTAGCAACGCTATAAGGAGGGCTGAGCAAAGCGGTAACATAGCCAAACAACGGTTTGCTAGGAATGGTGTCAAAGGTTAGAGGTTCATGGCAATATGGGGAGGCTTGAAGAGCAAATGCTAGGTAACGCAGCATAGCGATAGAACAAAGCAACTAGCATAGCAATGATAGTAGTGAGATCTAGGGTAGCGGTCATCTTGCCTGAAATCCCGCAAGGAAGAAGAACGAGTCCATGAAGAAGATGAAGCCACGAAGACGAACCACACGTAGACGAACGCATCCTCACGATCGCAACGAAACGGGAACTAACAAGAAGAAGCACACAACATAGGTAAACACACCACACATAGGCAAGACATGATGCACAACAAACATGATGCATGACAAAGCTACATGAGGCTACTCATGGCAAGAGATGATGCAAACAAGAACAACACATCAAAGCAAGTTTAAATGAGGCCGGGAACAACATATAACAATTCCGATAAGTCCTCATATGCATATTTCGAAATTGGTCCAGAACTGAATAAACCTTATGTTCAAGTTGTTAAACAACAAGTTAAGATGCACCAAGATGATATACACGAGATTCTAGTCAAGTTACATATAAAGTTCATTAGATTCGGAGCTACGCCTAGAAGATATGAGCAAAACAAGTTAAGCATGGCATTGATGCAAAATGCATACAAACATCAAGCAAACACACCAAAACAAGGATGCAACATGATAATATGGAACTACATGCAAAATCAAGCAAGTTTCATATAGAACACGTTCAAAACGGAGCAACGGTGCAACACACACACACTATACAAGTCATAACAACAATCTGCCCATAACAGCAACTAGGCATCTTGCAAGCATCAAAACAACATGCTACAGCACCCCAACATAAGAACAAAAGGCATGGGCATGAAGTACACGTAAAGCATAACAAAACATGAACACTGAGCTATCTCCAGAAACAACTAGAACATGCTCAAAAAGACATGGAGATATTGCAAATAATAACAGTTTCAGACTTTAGCAGAAATAACATCAGGTTGCAATGTTTAGACCTATCAAACAACATGTCACAGGAAGCTATCATGGCAAAAAAAGGCGTGGCATGAATCTACTAAATGCATAGATCAAAAGTCCCTTACTGACCATGAGCCAAAAAGGCACGGAAAATATGATGGCACCCATGTAAACATGGCAAGTTATATTACAGATTCATACATGGCAGGAACAACAATAAGTAGGCATGTTCGTGAGCTTGAACCACTCACCACAGAGCAATACATGGCATGGAAAGGCAACCAACAGTAAGAAGGCATGTTTGTGAAGCTAATCATGGCAAGAGCAAGGTCATAGGATGCATGGAACACTAGCAAAACACATGGGAACAAGTGAACTTAATGTTAACAGGCTGACAGCAACATTTTCCAGCAACTTTGGAGCAAGATAACAACATGTTCCAGTAGGCTATAATTGCAACCAAGGGCATGAATGGATAGAACATAACATGTAGATCAAAACATGTTTATAGGACATCTCCAGATTATGCATAGAATGATTAGTAGAAGCATGTTAACATAGCAACAAAATATAACAGAATCTGTCAGGAAAACAGCAACAGCAACTACCCTACTTAGCAAGCTTGATGCACTCAACACACAACTCACAAAAATACATGGCATACACCCCTGGAAAGATGGCATGGCATAGATCAACATACATGTAGACATCAACCTCATAGGATCCACACATCAATAATGGCAAAAATGATAAATGAGCAAGTTATAACAGTTTCAGCAGATTAACATCAACATGCACTCTTCCAACAGCATTTCAGGCATCAAGATGAGCTTAAATGAAAATGATGCAATGGAATGAAATGAAGTACTCGTCGAGGCGAACAATTTGACATATTATACGCACGAAACGGAGCTACGGATGCAGAGATGTGATGCGATGAACATGGCATGTTTATGCAAGAAATCTGGGACTTAGAGAGATTTTTACCTACGGGAAAAGTCAACCCGGGACGGAGGCGTGCGGGACGAGGGGATCCGGGATGAGGCAGAGGCGTTTGGATGGGCTCCCGGTGGATCTCATCCCGATCCACCAGATCTGACCGGCGACGGCGAGGTGAACTCCAGCGAGCTTGGGCGCTTGCGGGCGCGGGAGCCGAGAGGAGCTGCTGCTCCGGCGAGCTCGGCGCCGGGCAGAGGGGGCAGCGGAGGCGGCGGTCTCTGGTCGCCGGAGGTCGGCGAGGAGCGCGCGGGGCGGCGGCAGCTCACGCCGGCGACGGGCGCGGGGCAGCGGGGCCTGCGGCGGCGAGGCGGGGCACCAGCGAGCTGGCGAGCTGGCGAGGCCGCGCTGATGGCGGATGGCGGCAGAGAGGACGGGCGGGACGGCGGCGCAGGCGGCGGGGAGCGAGGCGCGGCGGCGGGGCGCTCGCCGGCGGCGGGCGCGGGGTCGCCGGCAGGAGAGCTCCGGTGGCGGGGAGCGACGCGGGGGCGCGGCGGCGGCGGCGGCAAGGTTGGGCCCGATGGGCTCGGCGGGCTTGCCCCGAGCCCAGGCGGGCCATGGCGGCGGGGGCGGTCGAGCGCCACGTGGCAGGCGGCCACTGGCGCGGGGCGGCGGCGCGGGTCGTCCGGCGGGCGCGGACATGTCCGGGCGCGGAGAGGGGTTTCGTCCGGCGGCGCGAGGAGGAGGAGAGCTAGGGTTAGACCGGGATTTTTGGGAGGGGGAGGTGTTTATATAGGTAGAGGGAGATAGGAGAGTCCAAATGAGGTGCGGTTTTCGGCCACGCGATCGTGATCGAATGACCGAGAGCATGGAGGGGAGTTAGGTGGGTTTTGGGCCACTTTGGAAGGAGTGTTGGGCTGCAACAAAAGAGGCTTTCACGGTTACCCGGTTAACCGTTGGAGTATCAAACGACCTCCAAATGGCACGAAACTTGACAGGCGGTCTACCGGTGCTATACCAAGGCTGCTTGGCAAACCTCGGTCCATTCCGAGAAAGTTTAATACCCGCTCACAACGAGAGACAAAAGGGGACGCCAGGGAACATAGGTGTGCCGGATTGCAAAATGGACTACGGGGAAAATGCTCGGATGCATGAGACGAACACGTATGCAAAATGAAATGCACATGATGACATGATATGAAATGCAGATGGTGACATCGCAAAATGCAACACACAAGCAAATGACATGGCAACAATGGCGAATAACTGGCAGACACCTGGCGCAACGAATCTGGGGCGTTACAGAGAACTTTGTTGGAGTCTATCCAAATGTAGCCCTTTTTTGCCACTTCTTTATGCCCCGAGTTGAGAGAGGAGAGCCTTTATCCGGCGGAATCGCTTGGATCTCAAGAGCTGGCAAGAAGGAAGCTTATCTGGAGGGAGAGCTCCGCGGCAAGTGGGAGGAATGGAGAGCAGACTGGTGCTGGATTGTCGAGGAGAACCCGCAGCCATTTACCGCCCAGCACCAAGCCCCAGTAGCGCGCGGCAACGATTGGAGCAACATGGCCCCGGAAGACGATAGGCTGAAGATTGCCGTCACCCGGATCCTACGCCTCAGGCTTGCCGGGCTCACTGTAGGCGCTGTTGGCGCATATTTTCTTCGCCGCCGCATCGCCCCCCTGCAGGAGAGGAGGAGACCCGCCTGGGAGTTCCAGAATGCGGCGGACATCATGAGGCTGCGCCCGGGCCTCAACTTCAACTTCACTGTCCTAGAACTTAAGGCGATGCTCCAGGAACTGTTCAAGTACGACCCTCAACATCCCGCAGTGTTCAGGTTGCCGAAGGGTGTCGTTCCGCTTTGCAACAACTCCTCGCTCGACTGCATCCGTGCAATGATGCCGCTGTGCGATTCGCATGGAATTGTCCCAACTTGGCAAGAGCCTGCAGACGACATCGTGCAGGAGTTCTTTGACGGCTTGGTAGAAGTGCCGGTCCGCTCCGATGAACAGAAAAGCCTTACTCGCGACACCACCGATGCGGAGATGCAGCGCATCGCCACTAGGCTGGAAGAGGCGGCGGTAGCCGCTGCCGCGGGCGAGTTTGGATTCACTGTGGAGGAGGCAGAGGCAGCAGAGGCGGCAAGCCTTGCCGAGCGAGAGGGGCTTGCCGACGAGGGAGAGTTTGCCGGGCCTGAAGTCGAGTCGAGCGAGCCCGCCGAGGGTGCGAGCGGCTTGTTGAATACCAACTCCTCTTCCTCCTCATCTTCAGATAGCTTGCCGCAAGCAGAGCCCCCAGCTCCACCAAGAAGGCGTCTCCGCAAGGCCAGGGACGTAGCAGGGCGGCAGACGAGTCAACAGCCGCCGCGCCGTGCGACACGCTCCACCGTGGCAAGCACTGTTGCCGCGGGAGCACCTCACGCCGCTGCGGCAACCGGAGCGGGGTCCTCCCGGACCACCGCTTCTGTTCCCGCCAAGCGGCTAAGGGAACCTACTCCTCCGCCTCGTTGCGCCGGAGGTGAGCCGGACTTCGACCTCTCCGCGCTCAGCTCCGACGAGGAAGAAGAGTAAGATTCTTTGTTGTACTTGTAGTTCTTCAATTCTTGCTATTTTGTCTTGTATCTGATTTGATTTACTCCGAACTCATTCCTTTTCAGGACTCTGGCCCAGAGAGCGGCGAAGAGAGCCAAGGTCCCGGTGATTGTCATCGAGGACGATCCCACCGTGACAGCAGGGGGTGTGTCCGAGACCACCTTGCCGGACCCGGCAACTATTCCCCAAAGTAGCCCCCAGCGCAGCCCCCAGCGTAAGTATATGGTTTACTTCCTGCTGTTAGGCGCGCATGGGTGCTCTTTCTTTGCTGACATCTGACTATTGGTTTGTGTAGGAGCAGAGCAGCCTCACCAGGAGCGCTCGGAAGCCGCCCCCGACATGCCATCTGCTTCGACTACACCGCCAAGGGAGGGTTCCCCGGCAAGGGAGCGTTCTCCGGCAAGGGAGAATTTTCCGGTAAGGGAGAAGTCTCCGACAAGGGAGAGTTCTCCGGCAAGGGACAGCACCAGCGACCCCCTAGTGGCGGAGACCACGACTGTAGAGCCCAGTACAGGTAATCCTCTTGCTTGAAAACTTCCCTTGGGTTCTTCTTCTTCTGATTTTCTTTTTGGATATTTTGCTTGACTTTTCTCCTTTTTCCGGCCGTCAGATCCCTCTGCCATGGAGCCGATGGAGACTGAGGTCGCCGGCGAAGAGAACGCGCACGGCAATACCGATGATGCCGCTGCCACCGAAGAAGCAGCTGGCGCTGACGATCCCGCCGGCGAAGAGGCCGCCAAAGCTGCTGCCGCAAAAGCTAGCGAGGGGTCTGGCGATCGCACTGACGGCTCCGAGGCCGCAGGAGCGCCAGGCGCTACGCCGACTGCCGATCCCTTCGTCGCTGCCGCAGCGCCAGGCTCCGAAGAGCCCCAGCCCGGCGCCTATTTGAAGGCCGGCGATGGCGTCTTCATCAAGCTCCCCTGGGCGTCAAGCTCCAGGGCGCCGGTCGAAGGAGAAATCTTGGATGGAGAGGTGCTCGCCTCCGCTGGGCTGATGCTGGTTGATGCGCCGAGCAGCAGCAGCGGCGAGTCTGAGGAGGAGCGGCTGCTGCGGAAGCTGGTGTCGCTCTACCGCGCTCGGTAGGCCAAGCTGGAATCCCGAGAAGCGCTTGCCGCGAAGGCGGGAGTGGACATCGAGAAGCGCGTGGAGGAGCTCCGGGGTCTTAACCAGGAAGCTCTCCGGTCCCTGGCAGAGGAGCGGGAGCAACTCGCCGAGGAGCGGAAAGCCTTCCTCCTCGACAAGGCCGAAGTTGAAGAGCAACAGCGGCTTGCCGCCGAGAAGCTGTCTGCGCGGGAGGGCGAGTTGGCGCAACGGAAGGTCAACCTTGACAGCCACGAGGAGGAGCTTGGTGTGCGCGAGCAAACATTCGGCGGGGCTCTCAAGGAAGCAGAGGATGCTGCCGCAGCTGCCGAGGGCGCCAAGAAGGAGCTGGAGACGAAGGTGGCGCAGCTGGAGGCCGATCTCAAGGCGAGCGGTGAAGAGCTTCTCGCGCTCAAGCGTGAGCGCGAGAAGGACGCCTAAACCCTGGGCGAGCTGCAGGGTTGTCTCGCCGAGAAGGGCAAGGAGCTTAGCACCGCCAAGAACTCCAACGCAGATCTTGAGTTGAAGCTGACTACTTTGAACAAGACGCTGGACGGCGCCAGGGAGCAGGAGGTGGCCTTGAAGGAGAAGATCAAGGCCGACGAGGCGCTGCTGGCGAGTGCTGCTGCCGCCCAGAACACTTTTAAGGAGAATGTGGAGCATTGGACGGAGGGTCTCGTGGATGTTGCCGCATCCATCGACAGGGAGCTGGCGCAGCTGGGGATGGAGGATCTCGGGTATTCCTCCGACGAGAACCTCCAACCCAGCGCCAAGCTCAGCTTGTTCTTCAGAGGCGTGGCGACGGCCCTCCAGCGACTCCGGGAGAGGATCCCAAAGCAGCTGCCGACAAGTCGCGCAAGATCTGCGCGGGAGCTCTTCAAAAGGTGTTGGTGAAGGTGGCCTTCCGCAACCCAGGCCTCAACCTCACCAACGTCCTCAGGACCTTGCCGCCGGATGCTGATCTGGAAGTGCTCAAGACCCTTGTCGCACCCATTGTGGACAAGGTGAGCGGGATCAAGAGGGTTGAGGGTGATCGCGTAGATTAGGCTGCCCGTTTTCTCCTTTTCTTGTCGCTGCTGGTCATGTTATGAAAACAATCTGTTAGAGCTGCGACAAGCTATCTTGTAATATAACTCTATTTTGGGTATCGATTGCTATGTTATTTCCTTTACTTGATTCCTTCCTTTGTATGTTTTTGCCCTACGCTTTTAGGGAACTTGTCGGCGCAGGCACCTGAGCCGCGAGCGCTGAGTGCGGGACGTCAGCAGCCTGCTGGCGGTGCCGCCACCGACAAGAAACCTTGTCGCAACTAGTCGCAGCTCACTTAAGTTGTTGAGCGGACTCGAAACAAAGTAAGGGCGCAACTACCTAGGAGTTGGTTCCTCCGCGCACAGGTTTTCCATACAAAGCACGGTCGTTCAAGGAAGATAACTTAAAAATTTTAAAACTGATTGCTCAAACTTTGGCAACTTAGCTTTTCTGTCGTTTGCGTCCCGGTAAGGCGAAACTTTCTTGAACGACGCCTGGTCCACACCATTATCTTCTCCTTTCCCCCCGGCAAACTTGTGGGCGAGGGAACCTTCCTTTCTTTGAGAAAGAGAAAGAAGAGAAAATAAAGATATGGAGCCTTACGGCTTGTTATTGCTTACCGGGGGTAGGCGCTGCACAAAGTGTCAGATAACACATGCAAAAAATAGAAAGCATGAAATTGACAAGATATGCGGAGCACATGAGCTTTACTTATGCACGGGGTCTGCGCCCTGCTTTGTACAAAGGATTACATGCAACAGCGGCAAGACTTGTACAAAAGGTGGTTACCGGAACAGGTTCTGGCAACCGCGCCTTACGGGTAAAACTTACGAAGATGCTCAATGTTCCAGGAGTTGCTCACCGGAATGCCATCTTCGGTCTCAAGGCGGACAGCGCCATGCCTAGTGACTCGTTTCACCCGGTAAGGGCCTTCCCACTTCCGCGTCAACTTGTTGGAAATCTTGGCGGACTGAACGCGCCGAAGAACAAGGTCGCCTTCCTCGAGACTTCTGGCATTAACTTTGCGGCTATGGTAGCGGCGCAAAGCTTGCTGGTATCGAGCAACTCGTAGAGCGGCCTGAAGACGGTCTTCCTCAAGAAGCAGCGCGTCATCTTGTCGCAGCTGCTCTTGCTCAAGCTCATCATAAGCGAGCACTCGAGGTGACCCGTATACGAGTTCCGTGGGGAGAACTGCCTCTGCTCCATAGACTAGAGCGAAAGGTGTCTGGCTAGTGGCTCGATTTGGCGTCGTCCTGATTGACCAAAGAACCACCGGCAGCTCCTCAATCCAGTTCTTTCCGCACTTGCGCAGCCTGTCGAAAGTCCTGGTCTTGAGCCCGCGCAGCACTTCAGCATTTGCCCTCTCCACTTGACCGTTGCTTCTTGGATGAGCAACAGAAGCGAAGCAGACCTTGGCGCCAAGATCTTGGACGTACTGCATGAAGGTGCGGCTCGTGAATTGTGTGCCGTTGTTGGTGATGATCCTGTTCGTAATCCCGAAGCGGCAAACAATCGACCTGAAGAACTTGACTGCTGACTGTGCTGTCACCTTCCTCACTGCTTCCACTTCCGGCCACTTTGTGAACTTGTCGATTGCAACGTACAAGTACTCAAAGCCCCCGACAGCTCGGGGAAAGGGGCCGAGGATGTCGAGCCCCCAGACTGAAAATGGCCAGGATAAAGGGATCGTCTGGAGAGCTTGAGCTGGCTGGTGTATCTGCTTGGAATGGAACTGGCACGCTTCACACTTGGTTACTTGTGCAGTTGCATCCTGGAGGGCTGTCGGCCAAAAGAAACCTTGCCGGAATGCTTTGCCGGCAAGTGCTCTTGCGCCAATGTGGTGACCACATATGCCTCCATGTATCTCTGCCAACAGCTTTTGTCCATCTTCCCGGTGAATACACTTCAATTTCACACCGTTGAGTCTTCTTCTGTACAGTGTGTTGTCGACAAACTGGTACATACTTGACTGCCGGGCTACTCTTTCCGCTTCTTCTTGCTCTTCGGGAAGTTCTCCTGTCTGAAGGAAACGGACAATCTGTTGTGCCCATGCTGGAGCTTGCGGCTCGACAACAAGGAGTAAAGGCACATCTGCTGCTGCGGGAACATCCGCTTCTACGGCGATAACCCGCGGCTCAGCCGGAGCTTGACGTTCCCCGGCAAGCTTGCCGGAGCAAAACTTGTCGGGAGCGTCTGCTTCAACGGAACAAACCCTAGGGCTTGCCGGAGCAGACTGCTCCTCAGCACCCTTGGTGTTGATCTTGGGGACCTTCTTGGCGGCGGCTTCGGGGAGCTCTGCCGGAAAATAGTCACCAAAAATCAACTTCCTCTTCTTGCTCTGTCCAGTTGATGGCGTTACAGACGGTTGAGTCAGTTTGAGCACAAAGATCCCTGGTTCCACAGGTAACTTAAGTGCGGCGCACTTCGACAGGCCATCGGCAATGTCGTTCTGAGCTCTTGGAACATGTTCCATCTGTAGGCCGTCAAAGTGCTCTTCTAACTTTCTCACTTCATCAACGTAAGCTTCCATCAACGAACTCTGATAATTTTTGTTCACTTGGCGGACGACAAGCTGCGAGTCACCCCTGACAATGAGCTTCTTGATCCCAAGGTCTGCTGCGATCCTGAGACCGGCGAGCAAACCTTCATACTCTGCGGTATTGTTTGTTGCTTGCTCCTTGGGAAAGTGCATCTGGACTACGTACTTGAGGTGCTCTCCAGTGGGCGCAACAAGTAGCACGCCCGCACCGGTGCCTTGCAGCGAGAAGGCACCATCAAAGTACATCAGCCACTCTTTGCTTGCTTCCTTGACGGGGATGGTCGTTTCTGGAATTTCTTCATCTGGTGTTGGCGTCCATTCTGCTATGAATTCTGCCAATGCTCTGCTTTGGATAGTTGAAGTGCTCTCAAACTTGAGGCCAAAGCTTGACAGTTCCAGTGCCCACTCGACAATCCTGCCTATTGCTTCTGGATTCTGCAGTATCCTCTTCAGCGGAAAACGAGTGACAACTGTGATCTCGTGTGCTTGGAAGTAATGGCGCAGCTTTCTCGAGGCCATGAGAAGGCCAAAAAGCAATTTCTGCACACCAGAATACCTTGACCTAGCCCCCTGTAGAAGGGAACTGACAAAGTAAACTGGGCGCTGCACCATTCTCTTTTGTATCTCCTCACGCGCCTGCGCAGATCCATCTTTGTCGGGACCAGAGCTTGTCGGTGAAGTCCCCTGCTTGTCGCTGGATGCATCTGCTGTGGTTGCTGGCTCATCATTCGCTTCCCTCTCCGCCACTAACGCAGCACTAACCACTTGATTGGTTGCCGCTATATACATCAGCAACTTCTCTTGTGGCTTAGGTGCGACAAGTGTTGGAGTGGAGGACAGGTATCTCTTTAAGTCCTGCAGCGCAGCCTCCGCTTCCGGAGTCCATTTCATTGGACCTGCCTTTTTCAATATTTTGAAAAACGGCAGGGCGCGCTCAGCAGACCTAGAGATAAACCTGCTGAGAGCAGCCACGCAACCGGCAAGTCTTTGTACATCCTCGACGTGCTTTGGTGCTTCAATCTGCTCAATGGCCTTGATCTTGTCGGGATTGGCTTCAATTCCCCGCTGAGACACAAAGAACCTGAGAAGCTTGCCGGAGGGGACTCCAGACACACACTTCTCGGGGTTAAGCTTGAGGTTGATCCTGCGCAGAATTGCAAAGGTTTCGTCTAAATCCTGAATCAGAGTTGCTTTGTCCTTGCTCTTGACCACTATGTCATCCATGTAGGCTTCCACATTTCTGTGCATTTGTGGCTCAAAAGCGTCATGGACTACCCTTGCAAATGTTGAACCAGCATTCTTTAAACCGAAAGGCATCCGTATGAAACAGTATGTGCCACATGGAGTGATGAATGCGGTCTTCTCCTCATCCTCTTCTGCCATGAAGATCTGATGGTATCCTGAATATGCGTCAAGAAATGAAAGCAAGTCACATCCGGCCGTGGAGTCAACAATCTGGTCAATGCGCGGCAAGGGAAATGGGTCTTTGGGACAAGCTTTATTGACATCGCTAAAGTCGATACAAAGCCTCCATTTCCCGTTTGCCTTGCGCACGACCACATGATTGGCCAACCACGTAGGATGGAGCACTCCTCTGACAAGGCCTGCTGCTTCCAACTTCTTGATTTCTTCTGCGATGAATTCTTGGCGCTCCACTGCTTGTTTCCTAACCTTCTGCTTGACGAGCCGCGCATGAGGACAGACGGCAAGATGGTGCTCGATTACTTTCCTGGGAACACCGGGGATGTCAGACGGTTGCCACGCAAACACGTCGACGTTCGCCCGCAGGAAAGCAACGAGCGCGCTTTCCTATTTAGGGTCGAGAGTGGCACTGATGGTGAAGGTACCACCAGTGCCGTCCTCCTTGGCGGACACCTTCTTGGTCTCTGGCGAAGCTGCCATTGTCTTCTTACGCTTGCCGGTGGAGCTCGATGGTGCGTCCTCGACGGTAGCGCAGCACTCCGAAGAGGTGCACTTGCCGGAGTGGGCATCAGAGTTCTTGCCGGACTTGGTCTTCTTCTTCCCCCCGGGAGCTTCAACGGCAAGTGACTTGCGATCTGTTGCGGCTGCTGCTTCCCGGTAGATCTTGTCGGCGCAGATAAGAGCGTCCTTCTTGTCGCCAGGGACAGAGATGACACTTATCGGGCCTGGCATCTTCAGCATATTGTATGCATAGTGAGAGGCTGCCATGAATTTGGCGAGTGCTGGACGGCCGAGTATCCCATTGTAAGGCAATGGAAAGTCAGCAACGTCAAAAGTGACCCTCTCAGTCCTGAAGTTCAACTCGCTGCCTAATGTCACCGGCAACATGATCTTTCCCTTCGGCTTGCTCCTTCCCGGATTAATTCCTTGGAATGTGCCGGTCTCTTCGAGCTCGCTGTCTGGGATCTGGAGTTTCTGGAGTACCGCGGAGGAGATCAGGTTCAAGCCGGCCCCGCCGTCAACTAGCATCTTAGTGACCTTGAGGTTGCGGATAGTTGGTGAAACCAACATCGGCAAGCACCCGACCGCAGTTATGCGATCAGGGTGGTCCTAAATATCAAAGATGATAGGCGTGCTGGACCATTTCAGAGGCTTGCGTGACTCGACGGGTGGTTCTGCCGCATTGACTTCCCACACCCACTACTTGAGCTGGCGGTGTGAAGTATGCAGAGAAGCACCGCCGTCAATGCACAGGACCTCTGTGGCTTTCTGGAGCTCCTGCTCACCGGTCTCGTCATCATCCATTGTCGGTGTACTAAAGTAGGGGTACCTTAGTACCCCGAACTTGGGCACGGACAGTCGCAGCGCCCCGCGGCAAGGCTTGCCGGGCGTCCGCCAAGATCCTCCGCTATTCCTATTTACTACCATTCAAGAACAAAGTGTTAACTAAGAAGACAAGGCCCCGGCAAGAGGAGCTTGCTGGGAAGGAAAGAGACCCCGGCAATAGGAGCTTGCCGGGAAGGCCAACCAAGGCACTTCAAGAAACTTGTCGCAACGCCCCGCGCGTCCCGGCAAGGCCCGGCGAGCGGCAAGCTTGCTGGTGCGACAAGATAAGGACCGCGGCAAGGCGCTTGCCGCGGCAAGGCTGCCACTCTGCGCCCACGCTCCAGCACATCCGACAACGTGTCGCCACAAGATCGCTCCTGGTGCATGTGGCGGGTAGCTGTGCAGCATGGCGGTGCGAGGTGGCAAGCGAAGCTGACAAGGAGGCCATCGTGGCGATCGGTGGCGCCCCTAACGGTTGTTTCCTTGCACTGTTGGGGCGACCGGACGGGCATTAAATGCCCTTGTCCCCTGCCGTCAGAGTTAGGTAGGGGACACTGTTGGTAGCAGTTGTACCAACCCGCATTTTTACCTTTCTACCCCTCTTTCTACGCTGCCACCTGTCAGTGACCCCTTTAGCCTATAAAAAGGAGGCCCATGCGCACGTAGAAGGGGTCCGGAGTTTTGGTTCCGCAGCTTTGGGGTTCGGCTGATTCGACACCTCAACCCACATACGCTCTCGAGCAAGAACAGAATACAAACACAAAGCAGCAGTAGGAGTTTTATCTCTCCGGAGAGCTCCGAAGCTGCGTAAAAATCCCCCGCGTGCTCTCGCCTCGATCTGCTCTGCGCGCGCCCTCCGCTCCCTTGCCGGACAAGAAGGGGCCCCCTGCCCCAGAGATGTCGTGCTGCATGGCAACCATCTGACATCCCCGGCTTTCCCAGGAAAGTAATTGAGCACCACCTTGCCGTCTGTCCTCACGCGCGGCCCGTCAAGCAGAGAGTTAGAAAACAAGCAGTGGAGAGACAAGAGTTCATTGCAGAGGTGATCAAGAAGTTGGAAGCAGCGGGCCTGGTCCGAGGAGTACTCCATCCGACGTGGTTAGCCAATCCAGTAGTCGTGCGCAAAGCAAACGGGAAGTGGAGGCTTTGTATTGACTTCACTGATGTTAATAAAGCTTGTCCCAAGGATCCATTTCCCTTGCCGCGCATTGACCAGATTGTCGACTCCACGGCAGGATGTGATCTGCTTTCATTCCTTGATGCATACTCAGGATATCACCAGATCTTCATGGCAGAAGAGGATGAAGAGAAAACCGCATTCATTACTCCATGTGGCACGTACTGCTTTGTACGAATGCCCTTCGGACTAAAGAATGCTGGTTCAACATTTGCAAGAGTAGTCAGTCATGCTTTTGAGCCACAGCTGCACAGAAATGTAGAAGCTTACATGGATGACATAGTGGTCAAGAGCAGGGACAAAGAGACTTTGGTCCAAGATTTAGACGAGACCTTCACAAATCTGCGCAAGATCAATCTCAAGTTGAATCCCGAGAAGTGTGTGTTTGGAGTTCCTTCCGGCAAGCTTCTCGGATTCTTTGTGTCCCAGAGGGGAATTGAAGCCAATCCCGACAAGATCAAGGCCATCGAGCAAATCGAAGCACCGAAGCGAGTCAAGGATGTGCGAAGGCTTGCCGACTGTGTTGCTGCTCTCAGTAGGTTCATCTCTAAGTCTGCTGAGCGCGCCCTGCCATTTTTCAAAATTTTGAAAAAGGCGGGTCCAATGAAATGGACTCCAGAAGCGGAGGCTGCGCTGCAGGACCTGAAGAGATACCTATCCTCTACTCCAACACTTGTCGCACCTAAGCCACAAGAGAAGTTGCTGCTATATCTGGCGGCAAGCAATCAAGTGGTTAGTGCTGCGTTAGTAGCAGAGAGGGAGGCAGATGGTGAGCCAGCGACCGCGGCAAGCAAGTCCAGCGACAAGCAGGGGGCTTCCCCGACAAGCTCTGGCCCGACAAGCCCTAATCCGGCAAGTTCTGGTTCCGGCAAGGATGGATCTGCGCAGCCACAAGAAGAGAAACAGAAGAAGATGGTGCAGCGCCCATTTACTTTGTCAGTTCCCTTCTGCAGGGGGCTAGATCAAGGTACTCTGGTGTGCAGAAGTTGCTTTTCGGCCTCCTAATGGCCTCGAGGAAGCTGCGCCATTACTTTCAAGCACATGTGATCACAGTGGTCACTCGCTTTCCGTTAAATAGGATATTGCAGAATCCAGAGGCAACGGGCAGGATTGTCGAGTGGGCACTGGAATTGTCAAGCTTTGGCCTCAAGTTCGAGAGTACCTCAACTATCCAGAGCCGAGCATTGGCAAAATTCATAGCAGAATGGACGCCAACACCTGATGAAGAAACTCCGGAGAGGAGCATCCCCGTCAAGGAAGCAAGCAAGGAATGGATCATGTACTTTGATGGTGCCTTCTCGCTGCAAGGCGCCGGTGCGGGCGTACTACTTGTCGCACCCACCGGAGAGCACCTCAAGTATGTGGTCCAGATGCACTTTCCCAAGGAGCAAGCAACAAATAATACTGCAGAGTATGAAGGCTTGCTTGCCGGACTCAGGATCGCGGCAGAACTTGGGATCAAGAAGCTTATTGTCAGGGGTGACTCACAGCTTGTCGTCCGCCAAGTTAACAAAGATTATCAGAGTCCGTTGATGGAAGCCTACATTGATGAAGTGAGGAAGCTAGAAGAGCATTTTGACGGCCTGCAAATGGAACATGTTCCAAGAGCTCAGAATGACATTGCAGATGGACTGTCAAAGTGCGCCGCACTCAAGTTGCCTGTGGAACCAGGGATTTTTGTGCTCAAGCTGACTCAGCCATCTGTGACACCATCAACTGGACATAGCAAGAAAAGAAAGTTGGTTACTTGCGACTACTTTCCGGCAGAGCTCCTCGAAGCCGCCGCCAAGAAGGTCCCCAGGATCAACACAAAGAGTGTTGAGGAGTAGTCTGCTCCGACAAGCCCCAGGGCTTGTTTCGTTGAAGAAGACGCTCCCGACAAGCTGTGTCCCGACACGCTTGCCGGGGAGCATCACGCTCTGGCAGGGTCCCAGATTCTTGCCGTAGAAGCGGATGTTCCCGCAGCAGCATTTGCGCCTTTAGTCCTTGTCGTCGAGCCACAAGCTCCGGCATGGGCACAGCAAATCGTCCATTTCCTTCAGACAGGAGAATTTCCCGAGGAACAAGAAGAAGCGGAGAAAGTAGCCTGGCAATCAAGTATGTACCAGTTTGTTGACGACATACTATACAGAAGAAGATTCAACGGAGTGAAATTGAAGTGCATTTCCCGGGAAGATGGACAGGAGCTGTTGGCGGAGATACATGGAGGCATATGTGGTCACCACATTGGCGCAAGAGCACTTGCCGGCAAAGCCTTCCGGCAAGGTTTCTTCTGGCCGACAGCCCTCCAGGATGCAACTGCACAAGTAACCAAGTGTGAAGCGTGCCAGTTCCACTCCAAACAGATTCATCAACCAGCTCAAGCTCTCCAAACAATCCCTTTATCCTGGCCATTTTCGGTCTGGGGGCTCGATATACTCGGCCCCTTCCCCCGAGCTGTCGGGGGCTTTGAGTACTTGTGTTTTGCAATTGACAAGTTCACAAAGTGGCCTGAAGTGGAGGCAGTGAGGAAGGTGACAGCACAGTCAGCAGTCAAGTTCTTCAGGTCAATTGTTTGCCATTTCGGAATCCCTAACAGGATCATCACCGACAATGGCACACAATTCACGAGCCGCACCTTCATGCAGTACGTCCAAGATCTTGGCACCAAGATCTGCTTCGCTTCTGTTGCTCACCCGAGAAGCAACGGTCAAGCGGAGAGGGCAAACGCTGAAGTGCTGCGCGGGCTCAAGACCAGAACTTTTAACAGGCTGCGCAAGTGCGGAAGGAATTGAATCGAAGAGCTGCCGGTGGTTCTTTGGTCGATCAGGACGACGCCAAATCGAGCCACTGGAGAGACACCTTTTGCTCTTGTCTATGGAGCAGAAGCAGTTCTCCCCACGGAACTCGTATACGGATCACCTCGAGTGCTCGCTTATGATGAGCTTGAGCAAGAGCAGCTGCGGCAAGATGACGCACTGCTCCTCGTGGAAGATCGTCTTCAGGCTGCTGTGCGAGCTGCTCGCTACCAGCAAGCTTTGCGTCGCTATCATAGCCGCAAAGTTAATGCCAGAAGCTTCGAGGAAGGCGACCTTGTTCTTCGGCGTGTTCAATCCGCCAAGAATTCCAACAAGTTGACGCCGAAGTGGGAAGGCCCTTATCGGGTGAAACGAGTCACTAGGCCCGGCGCTGTCCGCCTTGAGACCGAAGACGGCTTTCCGGTGAGCAATTCCTGGAACATAGAGCATCTTCGCAAGTTTTACCCATAAGGCGCGGTTGCCGGAATCCGTTCCGGCAACCACCTTTTGTACAAGCCTTGCCGCTGTTGCATGTAACCCTTTGTACAAAGCCGGGCGCAGATCCCGTGCATAAATAAAGTTCATGTGCTCCGCACATCTTGTCAAATTTCATGCGTTCTTTCTTTCTTGCATGTTTTACGTGACACTTTGTGCAGCACTTATCCCTGGTAAGAAATAATGAGCCTTAAGGCCCCATACCATTATTTTCTCTTCTTTCTTTTTCTCAAAAAGAAGGTCCCTTCGCCCACAAGTTTACGGGGGGGGGGGAGGAGAAGATAAAGGTGTGGACCGGGCGTCGTTCAAAGGAGTATGGCCTTGCCGGGGCACGGACGACAGAAAAGCTAAGTTGCCAAAGTTTGAGCACAGTCAGTTTTTTAAGTTATATTCCTTGAACGACCGTGCCTTGTGTGGAAAACCTGTGCGCGGAGGAACCGGCTCATGGCTAAGTTGCACCCTTACTTTGTTTCGAGTCCGCTCAACAAGGGAAGCATGCTGCAACTAGTCCCGACAAGGTTTCTTGCCGGAAGCAACACCGCCGGCAGGCTGCTGATGTTCCGCACTCAGCGCTCGCGGCAAGCGTGCTTGTGCCGGCAAGTTCCCTAAAAGCGTAGGGTAAAAACATACAAGGGATGGAATCAAGTAAAGGAAGTAACATAGCAGATAGTGCCCAGAATAGAGTTATATTACAAAATAGCTTGTTGCGGCACTGACTAGATTGTTCTCATGACTCAAATAAACATCGACAAGGAAAGGAGAAGAAGGACGGCCTAATCCACGCGCTCGCCATCGACCCTCCTGACTTCGTTCACCTTGTCCATGATGGGTGCGACGATGGCCCTGAGCTCCTCAAGATCAGCGCCCTCCGGCAGCTTCTTGGTGACGCGAGAGAGGTCGAGGTCTGGGTTGCGGAAGAGGATCTTCACCAGCACCTTCTCCAAGACCTTGGCGCAGATTGCGCGCGACTCGTCCGCCAGCTTCTTCGGGATCCTTTCCCGGAGTTGCTGGAGGGCCGTCACCACGCCCTTGAAGAAGAGAGTGAGCTTGGCGTTGGGCTGGAGGTTCTCGTTGGTGGAGTACCCGAAGCCCGCCAAGTCCAGCTCCGCCAACTCCTCGTCGATGGCTGTGGCGATGTTGACGAGGCCCTCCGTCCAGAGCTCCACCATGGCCTTGAAAGTGTTCTGAGTCTCGGCGGCCCTCGTCAGCAGCTCTTCGTTGCCCTTGACATCTTTCCTCAAGTCATCTTCTCGCTTCTTGGCGGCGTCCAGCGTCTCTGACAAGGTAGCCAGTTTCAGCTCCAGATCAGCGCTCGAGTCCTTGGCGGCGTTCAGCTCCTTGATCTTCTCGGCGAGCTGAACTTGCAGATCGCCATGGGCACGTGCATCCTTCTCGCGTTCACGCTGGAGTGCGGCAAGCTCTTCGTTCTTCCTTTTCATGTCCGCCTCCAGCTGCGTCACCTTCACCTCTAACTCCTTCTTGGCGGCCTCAGCAGCCGCGGCGGCATCCTTCGCCTCCTTGAGTGCCCCGCCAAGCGATTGCTCCCGGACGGCGAGCTCCTCTTCGTGGCTGTCCAAGTTCACCTTCTTCTGTATCAGCTCACCATCCCGCTTGGACAGCTCCTCGGCGGCGAGCCTCTGCTGCTCTTCGGCTTCAGCCTTCTCCAGGAGGAACGCCTTCTTCGCCTCGTCGAGCTGCGCCCTCTCCTCGGCAATGGACAGGAGGGCCTCCTGGTTGCGGCTCTTGAGCTCCTCCGCGTGCTTTTCTATGTCAACTCCCGCCCGCGCGACAAGCGCTTCCCGGGACTCAAGCTTTGCTTGCCGGGCGTGGTAGAGCGACACCAGCTTTCGGAGCAGCTGCTCCTCCTCGGACTCGCCGCTGCTGCTGCTTGGCTTGTCAACCACTGCCAGCCCAGCAGAGGCGAGTACTTCCCCGTCAAACTCCTCTCCTTCCACCGGCGCCCTGGAGCTCGACGCCCAGGGAAGCTTAATGTACACGCCCTCGCCGGCCTTCAAGTATGCGCCTGGCTGGGGCTCCTCGGAGCCCGGCGCTGCATCAGCGGCGGAGGGGTCGGCGGACGGTGCAGTGCCTTGCGCTCCTGCGTCCTCCGGGTCGTCAGTATGATCATCGGATCCCTCGTCGGCTCCTGCGCCAGCAGCCTTGGCGGCTTCCTCGTCGGCGGGTTCATCAGCGCCGGCCTCTTCCTCGCCAGCGGCGGCATCTTCAGTGTTGCCGCGTGCGCCTTCCTCGCCGGCGGCCTCGGTCTCCATCGGGTCTACGAGAGGGGGATCTGAGGATAGGAAGAGGAAAGAAAAGTCAAGCAAAGATCCAAAAAAGAAGATCAGAAGAAGGACCCAAGGGAAGATTTCCGACAAGGAAGGTTACCTGTGCTGGGCTCAGTGACCATGGGCTCCTCCACCAAGGGCTCACTGGTTCCGTCCCATGCCGGGGACCTCTCCTTTGCCGGGGAGCGCTCCCTTGTCGGGGAATCGCCCCTTGGCGGCGTAGTCGAAGCAGACAGCACTTCCGGGGCGGTTTCTGATTGCCCCTGATGGGCCTGCTCTGCTCCTACACGAATGGATCAGCAATCAAGATGTCAGCAAAAGGAGAAGCACCCGTGCGCGCCCCACAACGGGAAGTGAACCAAACACTTACGCTGGGGGCTGTGCTGGGGGCTGCTGCGAGGAGAAGGAACCGGGTCCGTCAAGGTGGTCTCGGACGTGTCTTCTGCTGTCGCAGCAGGATCGTCCTCGATGACAACCACGGGGACCTTGGCCCTCTTCGCCGCTCTCTCCGCCAGAGTCCTGAAATAGAACAGGAATTCAGAGAGAAGCAAATTAGATACAAGACAAACAATAACAAGGATCAAAGAAAATCAAGAACAGTGAGAAGAAAGTCTCACTCCTCCTCCTCCTCCTCTTCATCATCATCGGAGCTCAGCACGGAGAGGTCGAAGTCCGGTACCCTCTCTGCGCGGTGTGGCGGAGGAGTAGGCTCCCTTCGGTGTTTGCCGGGGGCTGCGGCAGGATCAGGCGTGGCGGCCCGGGAAGACCCCGCCTCAGTTGCCGGCACAGCCTGGGACCCTCCCGCGGCAACGGTACTTGCCGCGGTGGAGCGTGTCCCACGGCGCCGCGGTTGCTGGCCGGCCTGCTCCTCTGTCGTATCTCCAACTCGACGGAGGCGCCTTCTCGGTTGGAATTGGGGCCGCGCTGGGGGCTCCGCCTGCGGCAAGCTGCTCGAAGACGGCTGGCCGCTCGCGCCCTCGGCGGGCTCGCTCGCTTCGACCTCGGGCTCCCCCTCGCCAGCGACTTCTCCGGCGAGGTCTTCCCGGTCGGCAAGACTTGCCGCCTCGGCCGCCTCCGCCTCCTCCAACGTGAAGCCAAACTCGCCCGCGGCAGCGGCTGCCGCCGCCTCTTCGGCCCTGGTGGCGATGTACAGCATCTCGTTGTCGGTGGTGGCGCGGGTGAGGAGCCTCTGCTCGTCGGAGTTGACTGCTACCTCCGTCAAATTATCGAAGAATTGCTGCACGACCTCGACGGCGGGCTCTATCCAAGTTGCACTTATCCCGTGCGAGTCGCACTCTGGCATCATTGCGCAGATGCGATCGCGCTGGGAGTTGTTGCACAAGGGGACGACGCCCTGCGGCAACCTGAACCATTCTGGATGGTTGGCGTCATGCTTGAACAGCTCCCTCAGCATCCCGTCAAGCTCCAGAACGGTGAAGTTGAAGTTGAGGCCTGGACGCAGCCTCATGATATCCGCCGGGCCACCAAACAGCCAGGCGGGCCTCCCCCTCTTTTGCAGAGGGGCGATGCGACGGCGAAGGAAATCCGCGCCAACCGCCCCTGCTGTGAGCCCGGCATGCCTGAGCCGGAGGATTCGGGTGGTGGCAATCTTCAGCTTGGCGTCGTCCGGCGACAGAGCGCTCCAGTCGCCGCCACGCACCACCCAGGTCTGGCGCAGTTTGGTGAATGGCTGCGGATTGGCATCACAGATCCAGCACCACTCCGCCCTCCACTCGTCCCACTTGCTGCGGAGCTCGCCCGTCAAGTACACCTCCTTCATGCCAATCCGGGAGGTCCAGGCGATTCCGCCAGCCAGTGGCTCCCCTTTCTCGGCCCGAGGGGAGAAATAATGACGAAAAAGAGCGACATTGGGGAGGATGCCAACAAAGTTCTCGCAGAGGTGTGCGAAAACCGCCATTGTCAGAACGGCGTTGGGGGTGAAATCAAGAAGCTGAAACCCGTAGGTGTTCATGATGTCGCAGAGAAAATCGGAAAAAGGCGGGCAGAGCCCGCAATAGAAGAACACAGGAAAGAACTAGTAACCTCTGGGGCACTTTTTCAATTTGGAAGCCTCAGCGGAAAGCGCCTGCGTGCGCGGATGCGCCCGCGTCTCCGTCGACCAGAAGAGGTAGAACTCCTCCCGCAGCGCCTTCGGGGTGAGCTCAGGGAGGAAAAGCACTCGCTTCTTACGCAGCGCCTCAAGCTGCAGCGCCTCGGCCGACTTCGCAGCCTTCCCGGTCTTCGGAGCCATGGCGGAAGCGGTGGGGGAAGGCGAGGGCGACGGCGGTGACGGCGGCGATGGGCGGCAGAGCGCTACTCTCTTTCGGCTTGGGAAGCGGAGGGGAGCGGCGGAGCTTTCGAAGGAAGGAACTGCAAGTGGCGAAGGTGGGGGAACGGCCCTGTTTCCTCTGCTTATAAACGGGGGATGCGAACGTTACGCATTTCCTGGAATTAAGTATTACCCACGTCCTCTCCCACGACGCCGTGATTGACGCGTGCCGTTGCGGGAGGGCGCGGTGGTTACGGAGTGGATTTAATGTGGACCCAGGCTGCGTGTGCCCGTGCCCTGTTTTGGGCCCGGCCCAACAGCGCTCGGCACCGTGTATGGCCCAGGCCCGGGGGCTCCTGTCGGTGTACTAAAGTAGGGGTACCTTAGTACCCTGAACTTGGGCACAGACAGTCGCAGCGCCCCGCGGCAAGGCTTGCCGGGCGTCCGCCAAGATCCTCCGCTATTCCTATTTACTACCATTCAAGAACAAAGTGTTAACTAAGAAGACAAGGCCCCGGCAAGAGGAGCTTGCCGGGAAGGCCAACCAAGGCACTTCAAGAAACTTGTCGCAATGCCCCGCGCGTCCCGGCAAGGCCCGGCGAGCGGCAAGCTTGCTGGTGCGACAAGATAAGGGCCGCGGCAAGGCGCTTGCCGCGGCAAGGCGCTTGCCGCGGCAAGGCTGCCACTCTGTGCCCATGCTCCAGCACATCCGACGATGTGTCGCCACAAGATCGCTCCTGGTGCACGTGGCGGGTAGCTGTGCAGCATGGCGGTGCGAGGTGGCAAGCGAAGCTGACAAGGAGGCCATCGTGGCGATCGGTGGCGCCCCTAACGGTCGTTTCCTTGCACTGTTGGGGCGACCGGACGGGCATTAAATGCCCTTGTCCCCTGCCGTCAGAGTTAGGTAGGGGACACTGTTGGTAGCAGTTGTACCAACCCGCGTTTTTACCTTTCTACCCCTCTTTCTATGCTGCCACCTGTCAGTGACCCCTTTAGCCTATAAAAAGGAGGCCCATGCGCACGTAGAAGGGGTTCGGAGTTTTGGTTCCGCAGCTTTGGGGTTCGGCTGATTCGACACCTCAACCCACATACGCTCTCGAGCAAGAACAGAATACAAACGCAAAGCAGCAGTAGGAGTTTTATCTCTCCGGAGAGCTCCGAAGCTGGGTAAAAATCCCCCGCGTGCTCTCGCCTCGATCCGCTCTGCGCGCGCCCTCCGCTCCCTTGCCAGACAAGAAGGGGCCCCCTGCCCCATAGGTGCTCGTTCCCCACGACATCCATATCCTCATCGTCGTCGTCGTCTTCATCCTTGTCGCGGCCGCGGGGAGGTCTGTCTCCTTGCCGCTGTTTGGCCTTGCCGCGGCGTCCTCCTCGTCCGGGGCGTTTCTTGCCGGATCCCCCAGTACCTTCTTGGGCCTTCTCCTTGTCGTGTCGCTCATACTCAGCCTTTTGCTGCTCGACAAGCTGCTCGACCTTCTTGCAGCTCTGGAGGTCATGGCCCTTGGTGCGGTGGATCATGCAGTACTGCTTGTTGGTGTCGTCCTGCTTGTTGGCGACCGCCACAGCCTGGCAGTTGGTGCATGCGGCAATCTCCTTGCCGGAGCTACCAGCTTTGGCTTTCTTGGCGCCACCTCCGTTGCCGGACTGCTCAACGACTAGCACATCTTTGCCTTTCTTCTTCCTGTTGTTCCGCCGCCGGTTTTTCTTTGCCGGGGCAGCATCCTCGCTGTCAGATCCTCCTGCTCCTGTATTCTCTCCGGGGAGTTTCCTCCCTTCCTCAGCACGTGCACACTTGTCGGCCAGGGCATATAGCTCACTGACGTCTCTGATCTTGCACATCGCCATCTCCTCCCGCATCCTGCAGTTACGCACGTTCTGATGGAACACGCTGATGACCGCGGCAGGGTGGACATCTGGGATGTTGTGCTGTACACGGCTGAACCTCTGAATGTACTTGCGCAGGGGCTCTCCTTCCTTCTGGGCGAGCAGATGAAGGTCGCTCTCTTGGCCATGAGGTTTGTGGCCGCCTGTAAAGGCGCCGACAAACTGATGGCATAGGTCTGCCCAGGAGGATATGGAGTTGTCCGGCAAGTGCATGAGCCAGGACCTGACATTGGGCTTGAGCACCAGCGGGAAGTAGTTGGCAAGGATCTTGTCGTCCCGCCCCCCGGCAGCTTGCACCGCGATGGTGTAGATGCTGAGGAACTCCGACGGATGCAACTTGCTGTCATACTTCTCTGGTACGTCTGGCTTGAAATTCTTCGTGTTGGGCCACTGGACTTGCCGCAGCTCACGAGTGAACGCAGGGCAACCTACCGCGTACGGCAAGTCGCCTGGTTCCCCTAGCGCATGCATGTCAATAGAGGGCCCAGCGCGCTGGTCCGATTGACGCCGCGCTTCTCTTCGACGCTCGATGCGAGTACGAGCGTCTTCTTGCTGTCGTTCGTGAAGAACTTGGCGCTGATCGCGACGAGCTCGTGGATCTGATGATGCGGTGGAGTCGCTGTCGAGGTAGATCCGGCGAGTCGGTGGTCTTGGCCTTCGGGGTGGAGAGTGCATGGTGGTTGCACCCCCACCGATTTTGTCGCCATCGGCTCGTGCCTGGCAGTCTTGCCGCGGCTGCGATGTACTCGGCTGCCATGGGGTGTCGCCGTTGGCGAAGCCGATGAGACTCTGAATGGTGGCCCTCCATTCGTCAATCTTGTCTGCCGTTGGAGGGTAATCCAGGAGCAGTTGAGCTCGTGCCAAAGCTTCTGCTGAAGTGGTGGGTGGCAGTGGTGAATGGTGCGAGGAGCGGGATATGCTCGGACTTCTAACTATGTTAGAAGGAGCAGCATCCCGTCCAGGCGACCGTGTCTCGCTCGTGCCAGCATGTTGGCGTCCATGCTGGTCTTGAGCACCCCGAGATCCACCGGCTCGATCTTGGTCCAACGAACGTATGGTACCGCGAGTACCATGACGCTGTCGGTCCCGCGCCTCCTGAGATGGGCGCGGTGCATGTACGGACGCTGAGGTCTGCGCAACCTTGTCCTTGGACCTGGCAGTAGCGTGAGCTCCCTCATCGACGCCCGTTCTTCCGCCGGCGTCTACCCCACCGCCCGTTTGCTCCGGTGGTGGCGGGATCGACGCGGACGGAACAGCTGCCTCCGAAGCCTTCTTCTTCGGTGGCATGTCGATGAAGAAGATGAAGATCTAGCTCGTGTGAACGCCGGATCAGGTTCACACCGCCTCGACGCCCCCTACCTGGCGCGCCAAAGATGTCGGGGGAAATAATCCACGGACACCTATGGGACCGGCGGACCGAGCCCCTTTCGGTTCGGCTGGGGGCGGAGATCGCGCGAAGAGCAGATCGAGGCGAAGCACACGAGCAGTTTATCCAGCTTCGGAGCTCTCCGGAGAGATAATACTCCTACTGCTGCATGTCTGAGTGTATTGAGTTCTTGCTCGGGAGCGCTGAGTGCTACAGTACACACTAGCTGCTAACGAGACCAAACGTGAGTGTTTTTCTGCCTTCGAACCCCCCTCTACGTTGCGCATGGGCCTCCTTTTATATGCTCAAGGGGTCACCGACAGGTGGCAACGTAGACAAGGGTAAAAATGGAAAGGAGTTGCGGTTGGTACAACTACCTGTACAGTGTATCATACCTAACCCTGACGGCAGGGGACAAAGGCATTAAATGCCCATCTGCGTCGCCCAAATAGTGCAAAAAAGGACCGTCAGGGACGCCACCGCTTGCCATGATGGCAATCTTGTCAGCGTCGCTTGCCACCACACACCGCTGGCTGCACAGCCTCCTGCCACGCGCGCCTGGAAAGGTCCCAAGGTGACACGTTGGTGGATGTGCTGGAGCGTGGGTACAGAGTGGTAGCTTGCGCGGCAAGCGCCTTGCCGCGGTCGTTGTCTTGTCGCGTCCGGAAGCTTGTCGCTCACCAGGCCTCGCCGGGACGCGTGGCACGTCGCGGCAAGTTCCTTGAGATGCCTCGGTTGGCCTTACCGGCAAGCTCCTCTTGCCGAGGCCTTGTCTCCTTGGCTTGAATACTTTGTTCTTGAATGGCTCCAAAGGAACCACGGAGGACCCTGGCGGTCACCCGGCAAGCCTTGCCGCGAGGTGCTGCGACTGCCCGTGCACAAGTTCGGGATACTAGGGTACCCCTACTCTAGTACACCGACAAAGATACTTCCCTATCTCCTCCTATTATTTCTTATGATGAATCAGGTAACGAGGAGGAGCTCACTATTCAACCAATCTTATCAATAAGGAGCTCAAAGAGGAAGGTTGAACCCACACATAATGTGAAGAAGAAAAGGAAAAGAAGGGGCAACAAAGGTAAAAAGGTATCTGTCGGTGTCAAAACCGTCGGATCTTGGGTAGGGGATCCCGAACTGTGCGTCTAGGCGGATGGTAACAGGAGACAAGGGACACGATGTTTTTACCCAGGTTCGGGCCCTCTCGATGGAGGTAAAACCCTACTCCTGGTTGATTGATATTGATGATATGGGTAGTACAAGAGTGGATCTACCACGAGATCAAGGAGGCTAAACCCTAGAAGCTAGCCTATGGTACGATTGTTGTAATGCTTGTTGTGTCCCACGGACTAAAGCCTTCCGGTTTATATAGACACCGGAGAGGGCTAGGGTTACACAGAGTCGGTTACAATGGTAGGAGATCTACATATCCGTATCGCCAAGCTTGCCTTCCACGCCAAGGAAAGTCCCATCCGGACACGGGACGGAGTCTTCAATCTTGTATCTTCGTAGTCTTGGAGTCCGGTGGACGATGATAGTCCGGCTATCCGGACACCCCCTAGTCCAGGACTCCCTCAGTAGCCCCTGAACCTGGCTTCAATGACGATGAGTCCGGCGCGCATAATGTTCGGCATTGCAAGGCGGGTTCCTCCTCCGAATAATCCATAGAAGATCGTGAACACCAGGATAGTGTCCGGCTCTGCAAAATAATTTCCACATTCCACCGTAGAGAGAATATTATGTACACAAGTTCAATCTGTTGACGTATCTTGTAGCGTGACGTCACGCCACTACCAAGCCTTTACTTGAATCGTTTTTTATTATACCACCTCAGCGCGTTTAGCGAAGTGGTTTCCCTGGCATGTCTTGTCGAAGCAGAGATCGTGTTCCCCTTATTTCGGGATTCTCATCAATACAGACGTGGGTAACCCAACCGCGCCATTGATGGTGACGCTTGGGAGATAAGCGAGTTTTACCAGGCCGGTGGGGACGCATAGTCTTCGTCCGCCTATATATAAGGGGATAAGGATCCGCCTTTTTACCTACGCCTTCTTCCTCCTTTGCTTATCCATCTCCGTGCACTTGAGCTCCAGCGCCCAAGTTCGCGCATCTCGTCTCAACCTTCTCCGACCATGTCCGGAGCGGGAGGTAAATGGTTGGCCTCCACCGTTAAGGAGGAGCACATCGAAAAGCTGCGCGGCGCCGGATACCTCTCCAGCGACATCGCGCACCGGCTGCCCAACAAGGGGCAGCTCATCCCCACCCCCAGACCCCATGAGAGGGTCGTATTTCTCCCCCACTTCCTCTGCGGACTGGGCTTTCCACTTCACCCCTTTGTCCGGGGGCTCATGTTCTACTACGGCCTGGATTTCCATGATCTGGCGCCGAACTTCATCCTCAACATCTCGGCGTTCATCGTCGTGTGCGAGGCCTTCCTCTGCATCCAGCCCCACTTCGGCTTGTGGCTCAAGACCTTCAATGTCAAGCCAAAGGTAGTGAAGGGCACGCAGGCGGAGTGCGGAGGCGCCATGTTGGGCAAGATGCCCAACATCCTCTGGTTCGAAGGGGCCTTCGTGGAGTCCGTCAAGGGGTGGCAGTCGGGGTGGTTCTACATCACCGAGCCGCGCGGCCCTACGTGGGCGGCGGCCCCCGAGTTCAGATCTGGTATCCCTGTGCAGCTCACCTCCTGGAAAGAGAAGGGCTTGCTATGGGGTAGTTCGAAGGAGCTGACGGGACTCCAAGCCTATATCCAGAAGCTGGTAAACAAGAAGCTCAGGCTTGTTAATGTGGTCCAAGTCATGCTCGTCCGCTGGATTCTCCCATGCCAAGAACGGGCATTCAACCTGTGGGAGTTTGATCCGGCACAGCACCAGGCGTTGAGCGGGCTCTTCGACACGACGTATGAAGGCGCCTGGAGGATGCTGTTTAAGGGTGCCGAAGCCCCTGCATCCACGACGGAAGATCGCGGATTTCACTCGCAGCGTCTAGCTGACGAGGTAAGTGATTCTACCCCTTTACGGGACACTTGTTGTTTAATAGTTCGACTCTAAGCGGGTTTCAATCTCCCTTTTCCTTTGACAGGAATGGATGAAGAAGGCCGAGAAGCTCATCTGCCCGGCTCCCATGCTGGAAAACCCAGTGGACGCCCGTCTAGCGGGGCTGCTGGTCCCGGCACCGCATGTGGTTCCAGAGAAGAAGGCCAAGAAGGTGGCCACGGGTACTCGAAAGAGTTCCCGTTTTCAGGTGTCTGACGACTACGAGGCGGATTCCTCCCCCGAAGACGAGGAGGAGGAAGAAGACTCTCTCCCAGAGGAGGGAGAGAGAAAGAGGAAGGCCTCCCCAACAGGGGAGGCCGAAGGGTCCAAGAGGGGAAGAACTATTCCCCCGGACAGCTCCGCCAACACCAACGTTGGCGATGAAGAGTGGCCCTCAAGGGCCAGGCCTCCGGCGAGATCGTAAGTATCCGGATTCCTGAATGATTTGCAATTTCTTTTGTGTCACATAGTGTCCTTCTAATGCCGCATACTGCCTGCAGTCCGGCCGACGATGATCTTCCCGCTTCGTCGAGCGGGTCGTTGGCTCCGTCGGATGTGGATTCCATTCCGACTGCCTCCACCCCTCACGCCGCTGAGGACGCCGAGGTGGGATCCCGGGAAGGGACCCATCAGGAGGAGGCTCCGGAGGCGCTGCAAGGCAGCCTCCCGGACTTTGCGCCGGACTCCACGTCGGAACCCGCAGTGGTTCCGGAGTCCGGCAGGCGGCCCCTTCGCAAGAAGGGCAAGACCGTGACACCGGCAGCCCCCGTCCAACCGGAGGCGCCGGACAACTTGGTGGATGCGCTCAAAGGTGCTTCCATCGAGGAAGAACACCGCACTATCATGAGTGCGGTGATTCAGAAGGTTCAGCTCTCCAAGAGCGGGCTGACCGAAGCATGTGGCAGCCTTCTAACAGGCTTTGAGGTAAGAAGTTAAAATTATGTAATGTAATACTGCATAGATAGTAGCCCCTGATGCTCGGTTCGGTGTTCGGAAAGAAAAGCCGGACTAAGGATCTAAAAAGATATACGCAGGGTTGCTAAAAATTATGTCAATATGGGTTTGCAGGCTGCGCTGCTAACCTCTGCCGCACTGACTGCGGAGGTCGGTGCTTTGAAGCAGGACCTCGAGCAGTCCGAGCAAGAGCTCGGCCGTGCCAAGAAGCAGCTCGAGGACAAAGAAGGTGAGTAACACCACTTTGAATAGTTACCTTACAGAAAAGGATTTAGGTTGCAATAAAAAATAACAAGGATAACGTGGGTACTGCAGGGGCCACGAACGAGGTGGCCACCCTAAAGGAGGCTGTGTCCGCGACCGAACGCAATGCGGCCGCGGAACGGGCGGAGTGAGAGAAGCAAGAGGCGCGGGTGGCGGAAGTGCGGCAAGAGCTCCAGGCTCTCATGGAAAAGCATGAGAGTTTGGAGCGCGACTCAAAGACTCGAGAGTCCGAGCTTGCCTCGGCTCTCGAAAGTGCCAAAGCCGCCAAGGCCGAGGCCCATAAGGCCCTTCAGGAGGTTGAGGATGTGAAGAAAATAGCGGCGGGTAAGGCATTTTTCATGCAAAGCAAGCATGTTAATGTAAACTACCTGACACTTACCCGAATTCGGAGCTCTCCAGGGGCATTTGCAGATCTGCCTCGCAGTGTATCCGATGCCGCCGCATTCTACCGTGGCGAGGAGGGGAGCTCAACGGAGAAGGTCTTCTGGTCTCAGTACGCTGAGGCCGGCCATCCGGTGCCCCCTAGCGACCAGCTGAAGCAGCTGGTCGAGCTCCACAAGGTAGCCGAGCAGGCCATGAAGGGCCTCATAGTCCGGCTGTGGCCTGGAGAGGCCATGCCTGGGAGCTACTTCGGCCTCGTGCGGCGGCTGGTGGATGCGTGCCCCTTGTTGGAGGTCGTCAAGCGCTCCGCCTGTATTGAAGGTGCTCGTCGGGCCCTTGCCCGCGCAAAGGTGCACTGGGGCAGGCTGGATGCAGAGAAGCTTATCACTGACGCGCCGCCAGCGGGCAAGGAGTACCGTACGCCCGAGATGTACTATAAGACTGTCCTAAAGGGTACCCGCAAGATTGCGGATGAGTGCCCCAGAGATGTAATTATTGAGTAGACTCGCTATGTATTATCCTGTGCGCTGAAATCTTTGTTCATATGCGCTAAGCAATGCTTGTTTGATTTAAAATATTACCTTCTGTGCGGCCGTTTATAAAATCTGAGAGATGGCAAGTCGTCGGCTTCAGCCCCCAAGCCACGAGTGCTAGGGTGTTCGGGATAAACTTGAGCACTCTTGTTCCCATTTTTTGGTCCATCTAGGGAGGCGCTCAACACAACGAACTAGGCAACCGGACTTATAATGCTTGAACACTCTCACTTAGCCATAGAATTCTATAATTTTAAATTTCGGCGAAGCCCCTAGTATTCGGAAGACCGAGTTCGGGGCGCTATCCACGCCTTGGCCAGACATTATCTGGTTCTTCGCTTGAAGCGGCATAAGTCTTTAAGGACTCGAAAAGACCTCTCGAACAGCGACCAGTCTCTCGCCTTATCATGACAGTTAGTTTTAGCTTTCTCCACTGAGGCGCTCGCCCAGCTCAACCGGGGCGCAATCGCAGTGGTTCTCCCAGTGCCACCTTACCCGACAGAACGGAACGTAAGGTACCAAAACGTGGGAGCCGGGCAAACCCAACTATTGACCCAAGACATGATTCGGAGCCGATTCATATAATGCTATAAGTTCGGGGTGCCGCACTTGTGAAAGTGTTCGAACTTATCACACCCTAATGCGGGGAACATAAGCCCCTGGTGTATTCGGCCGTACCAAAATATACGGGTGCAAGATGTCATTAGTGAACATATATGTAAAGTAATGCAATAACAGGCAAAAAGTGCTGCATTATTTATTCAAGGAATTCTGCTATGAGTGCGGAATGATACAAATAGTGCGGTAAGCAAGGGATTGGACTAATTAAACATGTCCCCCTCCAGGGGTGGGCTGTGGACTGGTGTATATAATCAAATTTAATGCTCGTAATGGAGACCACCTTAGTGTTCGTCGCAGCCTTCTTCCCTCCCTGGCTGTTGCATCATGAGTTCGGCGGGTTCGCCGCCGGACAGGGCCTCTGGTGACCGGAGTCCTGTGTATACAAAGAAGGAAAATAATAAAAAAGAGCGACACACTTGTGAGCCCCTGGTGTAGTCGAGCCGCACTCTGGGTCTGTTGTGGTCGTGCCCCTCCCCCTAGGCCCATGGTATCTCCAGAGCGTAATGATGTACGCGGAGGGTTGGTCTTGCAATTATGCAAGGGCTGGGGTTGGGGCCGCATTGCTACGCGTGCTTGGAACGTGCCACGTGGTCTTGGTTGATGTTGCTCCGGGTGCGTTTGGCCGTGTCCGGCCGTTTAACGGGCGGACTCGAAAATTGCCTTAGAAGGCTGCTCTGTACTTCTGCCGCGAGAGCCGCTGTATGTTCCTCCGTTCGGAGGGAGCGTTCTGTATTTCCGTTGACCGTGATGACTCCATGAGGGCCTGGCATCTTGAGCTTGAGGTATGCGTAATGCGGCACCGCGTTGAACTTTGCGAACGCGGTTCGTCCGAGCAGAGCATGATAGCCGATGCCGAACGGGACTATGTCGAAGATTAACTCCTCGCTCCGGAAATTGTCCGGGGATCCGAAGACCACTTCCAGTGTGACTGAGCCTGTACAATTGGCCTCAACACCTGGTATGATGCCTTTGAAGGTCGTCTTTGTAGGTTTAATCCTTGAGGGGTCTATGCCCATCTTGCGCACTGTATCCTGATAAAGCAGGTTCAGGCTACTGCCGCCGTCCATCAGGACTCTCATGAGGTGAAATCCATCGACTATTGGGTCTAAAACCAATGCGGCGAATCCGCCATGGCGGATACTGGTCGGGTGGTCTCTTCGATCGAAAGTGATCGGGCAAGAGGACCATGGATTGAACTTAGGGGCGACTGGCTCCATCGCATATACGTCCCTTAGTGCACGCTTCCGCTCCCTCTTGGGTATATGGGTTGCGTATATCATGTTCACCGTCCGCACTTGTGGGGGGAAACCCTTCTGTCCTTTACTGTTCGACGGTCGGGTCTCTTCCTCGTCGTCGCTGTGCAGCCCCTTGTCGTTGTTTTCGGCAATTAACTTGCCTGCCTGCTTAAATACCCAACAATCTCTGTTGGTGTGGTTAGCTGGCTTTTCGGGGGTGCCATGTATCTGGCATGAGCGGTCGAGTATTCGGTCCAAATTGGACGGACCCGGAGTGGTTCTTTTGAATGGCTTATTCCGCTGACCGGGTTTAGAGCCTCGGAATCCGGCATTGACTGCCGTATCCTCCTTGTCGTTGCCGTTAACGCGGCATTTATTTTTGCTTCGACGCGACCTGCCGTTGTGGTCCTTAGTGTCCGGACTACCAGCATTTTTGCTCAGGTTGTTGCTGCGAGCTAGCAGCTATCCTCTCCCGCACAGAAGCGGGTCATTAATGATGTGAGGGATGCCATGGATTTCGGCTTTTCCTGTCCTAGGTGCCGGGCTAGCCACTCGTCGCGGATGTTATGTTTGAAGGCTGCGAGGGCCTCTGCATCCGGACAGTCGATGATTTGATTTTTCTTTGTTAAGAACCATGTCCAGAATTGCCTGGCCGATTCGTCTGGCTGCTGGATTATGTGGCTTAGGTCATCGGCGTTTGGTGGTCGCACGTATGTGCCCTGGAAGTTGTCGAGGAATGCGGCTTCCAGGTCCTCCCAACACCCAATTGACTTTGCGGGCAGGCTATTAAGCCAATGCCGAGCTGGTCCTTTAAGCTTGAGCGGGAGATATTTGATGGCGTGGAGATCGTCGCTGCGGGCCATATGGATGTGAAGGAGATAATCTTCGATCCAAACCGCGGGGTCTGTCGTGCCATCGTAGGATTCAATGTTTACGGGTTTAAACCCTTCAGGGATTTGATGATCCATTACTTCGTCAGTGAAGCGTAGCGGGTGTGCGGCGCCTCTGTATTGAGCAATATCACGACGTAGCTCAAGGGAGCGTTGTCTGCTGTGTTCGGCCCAGCCGGAGTTGTTGTATCCGGCTCGACGGTATTCGTCGTGGGTCGTGGGGCGCCCACGTGATCCATAGATAGATCTGGATTGTCTTGCCTTATCCTCCAATATGTCCCGCAAGTCCGGTGCGTTCCCCCGTGGCTTCGTACTTTTCGAGTGATGTCGGGGTACGGTCTTGATGGAAGCCCTGGATGCCTCTCGGTCGCGACAACGGGGTGGTCGATCGGCCGTATTGTGCGCTGGTGATGAAGGTATGTATTCTTCCTCCTCTAATCGGGGGAGCAACTTGCGTTTTGTGTAGCTTTTGGAGGGGCGTTCGAGTTCGTACTCTTCGGTCGTGAGGACCTCGGTCCATCGGTCGGCCAGCAGGTCTTGATCAGCTTGAAGCTGCTGCTGCTTTTTCTTTAGGCTATTTGTTGTGGCCATTAGCCTGCGTTTGAAACGCTCTTGTTCGACGGGATCCTCGGGCACAACGAATTCGTCGTCGTCGAGGCTTGCCTCGTCTCCGGAGGGAGGTATGTAATTATCATCCTCGACCTCTTCGTCTGCCGCTCTCTCATGAGGGCTTGCTTCTACATCCTCCTGCGCTGAATCTTGCTGGAGGGGATTGTCTTCGGCACTTTCTGGGGTGTTATTATCTCCTATGCCGGAATCTCCATTCTTGTTGTGGCGGGATTTAGAGCGGCGCCGCTGACGTGGGCGCTTGGGCTGTTTATTTAAGGAATCTGCCTCAGCTGCTTCATCGTCATCCCCATCTTTTGGGGAGTCCACCATGTATATGTCGTATGACGAGGTGGTCTTCCAGTGCCCTGTAGACGCTGGTTCTTGTTCGTCTCCGGCATCGTCGTCCATACCGTCGATGTCTTCGGAGTCATAGTCTAGCATGTCGGTTAGATCATCGACAGTGGCTACAAAGTGGGAGGTGGGTGGGCTTTGAATTTCTTCGTCGTCCGCATCCCAACCATCCTGGCCGTAATCCGGCCAGGGCTCTCCGGATAGCGAGAGATGCTTTAGCGAATTTAAGATATTGCCAAAGGGTGAGTGCTGAAAGATGTCCGCGCCGGTGAACTCCATGATCGGCGCCCAATCGGATTCGATTGGCAGGGGCACAGGAGGTTCGGAGTCCGGCGGGGAGTCCGGCACCTCGGAGTCACGAGCTTTATAAGGGACAAGAGCAGTGTTCGGCTCCATCGCCGCGGATGTTGCGGCTCCCGAGGCGGTGTCCAGACACTCGTCCTCGATCTGCGCGATCGGCTCCAAACTATGGGTCGGAGCGGATTCATGTGTGGTCTCCAAGGCACTGTCCAGTGGCAGAGCTAGATCGTGCCCATCGCGACAGTGCGGCACGCTCGGCTGCGGATCGGGTCCATCGAAGATCAAGTCTCCGCGGATGTCCGCCGTGAAGTTTAGGCTTCCAAATCTGACCTGACGGCCAGGGGCGTAGCTTTCGATCTGCTCCAGATGGCCAAGTGAATTAGCCCGCAGTGCGAAGCCACCGAATACGAAGATCTGTCCGGGGAGAAAAGTCTCACCCTGGACGGCGTTGTAGTTGATTGAAGAAGCCATCGAGCCTATTGGTGACGACACAGAGGAACTCTCAATGATAGCACCAATGTCGGTGTCAAAACCGACGGATCTCGGGTAGGGAGTCCCGAACTGTGCGTCTAGGCGGATGGTAACAGGAGACAAGGGACACGATGTTTTTACCCAGGTTCGGGCCCTCTCGATGGAGGTAAAACCCTACTCATGCTTGATTGATATTGATGATATGGGTAGTACAAGAGTGGATCTACCAAGAGATCAAGGAGGCTAAACCCTAGAAGCTAGCCTATGGTATGATTGTTGTAATGGTTGTTGTGTCCCACGGACTAAAGCCTTCCGGTTTATATAGACACCGGAGAGGGCTAGGGTTACACAGAGTCGGTTACAATGGTAGGAGATCTACATATCCGTATCGCCAAGCTTGCCTTCCACGCCAAGGAAAGTCCCATCCGGACACGGGACGGAGTCTTCAATCTTGTATCTTCGTAGTCTTGGAGTCCGGCGGACGATGATAGTCCGGTTGTCCGGACACCCCCTAGTCCAGGACTCCCTCAGTATCCCTCCCAAATGATGTTGCTCCTACTACTCATTGTGATGATGATAATTGCTTTATTATTGTTGCTATCCATATTTTTAATGATGAGAGTAATTATGCTTATGATATGAAAGGGCCCAAGCTTGGGGAAGCTATGTTTGATGGGGATGAATTATTTGAGAATATATTTGCTGGAATTAATGTTTGTCCCAAGCTTGGGGATGCTATGTTTAATGAAGATGATATTTTTAGCATCCCAAGTTTTGATATGCAAAGTTGTTATGATGATAGCATGCCTCCTACCTATGATGATTATATTGATGAAAGTGGGTTTGGAAGAGTGTCAACTTTAGGAATTAGTGATCCCACTATTTTGGAGGATGTTGAATCTTATTGTGATGAATATGAAAGTGGATTTGGAAGACTGTCAACTTTATTTAGTGATTCCACTATCTTGGGAGAGGTTTCAATCGATTATGATGAGAACGAAGTTGCTACTTATGATGATTATTGTGATGAAACTTATGATATAAAAGGTAGTGATGATTATATTTACAAATCTTGTCATGATTATGATTACCCTTTTTCTGAACATTACTCTTTTAATGTGGAAACAATTTTTAGTGTTCAAGTCTTTTATGATACTCCCACTATTCCGAATGAGAAGAATTTTGCTTATGTGGAGAGTAGTAAATTTTCTATGCTTGTAGATCATGAAAAGAATGCTTAGGTGCTGGTTATATTGTTGTATTCATTCATGATGCTACAGAAAATTATTATGAGGGAGGAATATATGCTTGTAGGAATTGCAATAATATCAAGTTTCCTCTCTATGTGCTTAAAATCTTGAAGCTATGCTTGTTTTACCTTCCTATGCTAGTTGATTATTGTTCCCATAAGTTGTTTGCTCACAAAATCCCTATGCATAGGAAGAGGGTTAGGCTTAAATGTGCTAGTCATATGCTTCATGATGCTCCCATTATGTTTCAACCCTTATCTTTTATGTGAGCATCATTGTCATCATCATGCCTAGCTAAAAAGACATTAAAGAAAAGCGCTTGTTGGGAGACAACCCAATATTTATCCTTAAGGTTTTTGTGTGTTCACATGATTATGCTACTATAGTAATCATGTTTTATAGCTTTTGTTTCAATAAAGTGCCAAGTAAGACCTTTAGGATAGCTTACGGTGATAGTTGTGTTGATCCTGCTGAGAATCAGAAACTTTTGCACCCAGTAAATTAGTTTTGTTAATTTACAGAAACGTGCTTCTGATCTGATTCTTTTTGCTATGGATTGGTACACAAATTTCTTAGGCCTTTTCTAATTTGGTAGAATTTTTGGAGTTCCATAAGTATACGTTTGATACAGATTACTACAGACTGATCTGTTTTTGACAGATTCTGTTTTCTATGTGTTGTTTGCTTATTTGGATGCATCTATGGCTAGTATTAAGTAGTATGAACCATAGAGAAGTTGGAATACAGTAGATATTACACCAATATGAATTTAGAATGGGTTCATTACAGTACCTAAGTGGTGGTTTTATTTTCTTATACTAACGGAGCTTACGAGTTTTCTGTTGAGTTTTGTGTTGTGAAGTTTTCAAGTTTTGGGTAAAGATTCGATGAACTATGGAATAAGGAGGGGCAAGAGCCCACTTGATGTATGTTTTGGTGACCAACTTGCGGGTTCTGCCCATGAACCTATGCATAGGGGTTGGCACACGTTTTCTTGACTCTCCAGTAGAAACTTTGGGGGCACTCTTTGAAGTACTTTGTGTTGGTTGGATGAATCTGAGATTGTGTGATGCATATCGTATAATCATGCCCACAGATAGTTGAGGTGACAATGGAGTATCTAGGTGACATTAGGGTTTTGGTTGATTTGTGTCTTAAGGTGTTATTCTAGTACGAACTCTTTTATAGATTGATCCGAAAGAATAGCTTTGAGGTGGTTTCGTACCCTACCATAATCTCTATGTTTGTTCTCCGCTATTAGTGGCTTTGGAGTGACTCTTTGTTGCATGTCGAGGGATTGTTATATGATCTATCTATGTTATTATTGTTGAGAGAACTTGCACTAGTGAAAGTATGAACCCTAGGCCTTGTTTCCTATCATTGCAATACCGTTTACACTCAGTTTTATCATTAGTTGCCTTGCTGTTTTTATATTTTCAGATTACAAATACCTTTACCTACCATCCATATTGCACTTTTATCTTCATCTCCTCGCCAAACTAGTGCACCTATACAATTTACCATTGTATTGGGTGTGTTGGGGACACAAGAGACTCTTTGTTATTTGGTTGCAGGGTTGTTTGAGAGAGATCATCTTCATCCTACGCCTCCTACGGATTGATAAACCTTAGGTCATCTACTTGAGGGAAATTTGCTACTGTCCTACAAATTTGTGCACTTGCAGGCCCAACAACGTCTACAAGAAGAAGGTTGTGTAGTAGACATCAAGTACATGTGATTAGCTACGATTTGCAAAAAGAATCAACTCAAACGGGGCTACAAAACTCAAGATACAAATGAAACAAGATCGAATTCTAATATGAACTAAACTCAAATTTTAGATTGTAAAAATCATGTTCAAGTTCGTTTACTTGAAAGAAGAGATCGTTACGAAGATTTAGGCATTGGTTTCATCTAATTTGGATAAACGAGCAAAAAGTTGCGCTAGTTTTAAGATTAGGGGCTAAATCGGAATAAAACTTATTCGCGGATAGGTCCCTGGCTGAAAATAAAAGTAAAAGGAAAAAAACTAAGGAACGAACGTTCGCTAACAAAACTAAACGAACGAAATCGTTCATTAAAACAATCTAACGGATGAACGTTCACAAACTAACTAAAAATAAAAACGAAAAACCGATCTAACCGAACTAAACCGAGAAAAAAAACAAAAAGACCGATCAGTTTTACTCGTTCGGTCGGCGGTGGCGGATCGGCAACGGCGGCGGCGGGCGAGGCAGGCGGCGGCTCCGGCGAGCGAGGCGGTGAGTTCGGCGGCGGCAGCGGCAGCTAGCAGCGACGGGGTGCGGGTGCGGCGGCGCAGGCTGCGGTGTGCGGCGACGCGGCACGGGCGGCGGTGGTGCTTGGGGCGGCGGGGCGATTTGAAGGTCGAGGGGGTCCGGGGTGGCTCCTTTTAAAGAGGGGGTCGGGCGACTCCGACTTGGGCAGGGGGCAGCGGCGGCGGCATCCCAAACTCCCTGCCGAAGTCCGATGCGGACACGGGCGGTGCGAGGTGATTGGCGGCGTGTGGGCTTGGCCCGGCTCGGCTGGGCCGGCCCAGTTGGGTCGCGCACAGTTTTTTTAAATGATTTCCATGAAGAAAAAAAATCCTAATAAAATATAAATAAAAATCTAAAAATTCGAGAAACAAATTTCACCGTCCCTGCCTAATATTTGGGACAATATGAACATTTTTCTGGACTAAATGCGATTTTGAAAAATGCATGCTTTTCTCTAACTCAAATAAAACTGCAAATAAAATTCAAATAAAATAAGAATTTGATTTCAAAATTTCTTAACCAATATTCCTCCTCTATTTTGAAGAAGTCATTTTATCTTCTCTCATTTATTTTTATTGTTGGAAATAATTGGAGAGAAATTATTGAAAATCAAATTGATCCTATTTCTTCAAATTTGAAACAAATTCAAATATGGAAAATTTAATGAAACCTCCAACTCTCTCCTTGGTCCTTGAGTTGCTTAAGATTTCTAGGATCTCAACCCAATGCAAATAAAATATGACATGCGTATGATGATCTATGTATAACATCCAAATTGAAAATTGGGATGTTACAACACGATAATTCTTTCTCCCTCATTTGTTCTGGAAATATGTGTTTTATAGCGTAGGTTTCAGGGTCTGTGGGGCCACCAGGTGGGGACAACCCACCTGGGCACGCCTGGAGGGGGCGCCCGGGTGGGTTGTGCCCACCCAAGTGCCCCCCTCCGGTGGTTCTTGGCTCCAGAAATTCTCTTTATTGATATAAAAAATCCTCGCAAAGTTTCATTCCTTTCCAGAACTTTTATTTCTGCACAAAAACAACACCATGGTAGTTCTATTGAAAACAGCGTTAGTCTGGGGTTAGTTTCATTCAAATCATGCAAATTAGAGTCCAGAACAAGAGGAAAAGCGTTAGGAAAAGTAGATGCGTTGGAGACGTATCACAAAACAAGCAAAGACTCATATAATACAAGACGCTCCAAGCAAATCTCATGATATGTGACGAATAAAAATATAGCTCCAAGTAAAATTACCGATGGTCATTAGAAGAAAGAGGGAATGCCTTCTGGGGCATCCCCAAGCTTAGTTGCTTGGCTATCTTTGGATATTAACTTGGGGTGCCAGGGCATCCCCAAGCTTAGGCTCTTTCTACTCCTTATTCCTTCATCCATCATGATCTCACCTAAAACTTGAAAACTTCAATCACATAAAACTTAACGGATCTTGCCATACCGTGAGACCGTGCGGCACTACCCGCGCGGATGGCTCCGGCCATCTGCCGTGTTTGGTTTCCAGCCATCTCTGCATCTTTCCATGTCTGGCTCCGACCATCTCCGCTTGCGGCTTATAAGTGTCACGGTTGAAGTTTCACTCCCCCAAACGGTTTTCTGTGGGAGCTGTAAAATTTGGTTCCAAACCTACATATTTATAGGACGGGGGGTTTTTAGGGGGGGGGCTATAAAAAAACATAGTACGGGCCGTTCACGGGATCTGATATGGACCTTTCTTTTCGCCCAATACTATAAAACTATGGTTATCTTACAGTTCGAGGCGTTTTAGGGTATCTGCTAGAGTTTCTTTGAAAGGAATAGATAGATGTCATGAGGGTGTGTTCAAATGTACTACTTCCTTCATTCCTAAATATAGTGTGCATAAGTTTTTGAAAGAAAATCCACAATATAGCGCGCATTTATCTCTTTGAGCGATTTAGGACGAAAATGCCCTTCCACCGAATCGAACAACGAGTGTCCCCTAGCCCACCGCATCGCTTGCCTCTCTCTCTCCCTTATCTCTTTTGTTTCGCTGCTTTGCCCACCTCATTGATTGATGTCTACTACGCAACCTTCTTCTTGTAGACTCGTGTTGGGCCTCCAAGCGCAAAGTTCTGTAGGACAGTAGCAAATTTCCCTCAAGTGGATGACCTAAGGTTTATCAATCCGTGGGAGGCATAGGATGAAGATGGTCTCTCTCAAACAACCCTGCAACCAAATAAAAAAGAGTCTCTTGTGTCCCCAACACACCCAATACAATGGTAAATTGTATAGGTGCACTAGTTCGGCGAAGAGATAGTGATACAAGTGTAATGTGGATAATAGATATAGGTTTTTATAATCTAAATATATAAAAAACAGCAAGGTAACTAGTAACAAAAGTGAGCAAAAATGGTATTGCAATGCTTAAAAATAAGGCCAAGGGTTCATACTTTCACTAATGCGAAGTCTCTCAACGATGATAACATAATTAAATCATATGGCAATCCCTCAACGTGCAACAAAGAGTCACTCCAAAGTTCCTATCGCGGAGAATGTCGGTGTCAAAACCGGCGGATCTCGGGTAGGGGGTCCCGAACTGTGCGTCTAGGCGGATGGTAACAGGAGAGAAGGGACACGATGTTTTTTACCCAGGTTCGGGCCCTCTCGATGGAGGTAAAACCATACTCCTGCTTGATTAATATTGATGATATGGGTAGTACAAGAGTAGATCTACCACGAGATCAAGGAGGCTAGACCCTAGAAGCTAGCCTATGGTATGATTGTTGTAATGTATGTTGTCCTACGGACTAAAGCCCTCCGGTTTATATAGATACCGGAGAGGGCTAGGGTTACACAGAGTCGGTTACAATAGTAGGAGATCTACGTATCCGTATCGCCAAGCTTGCCTTCCACGCCAAGTAAAGTACCTTCCGGACACGAGCCGGAGTCTTCAATCTTGTATCTTCGTAGTCTTGGAGTCCGGCGGACATTGATAGTCCGGCTGTCCGAACACCCCCTACTCCAGGACTCCCTTAGTAGCCCCTGAACCAGTCTTCAATGACGATAAGTCCGGCGTGCATAATGTTCGGCATTGCAAGGCGGGTTCCTCCCTTGAATAATCCAGAGAAGATAATGAACACCAGGATAGTGTCCGGCTCTGCAAAATAAATTCCACATTCCACCGTAGAGAGAATAAAATGTACACTTAGTTCAATCTGCTGACGTATTATGCGGCGTGACATCACACCAAGCCTTTGTTTGAATTACTATACCACCTCAGCATGTTTAGCGAAGCGGTTTCCTTGGCACATCTTGTCGAAGCAGAGATCGTGTTCCCCTTATTCCGGGGTTCTCATCAATACGTGCGTGGGTAACCCAACCACGCCATCAACGGTGGTGCTTGGGAGATAAGCGAGTTTTACCAGGCCGGTGGGGGACACATAGTTTTGTCCGCCTATATATAAGGGATAAGGATTCACCTTCTCACCTACGCCTTCTTCCTCCTTTGCTTATCCATCCCCGCGAATTCAAGCTCCAACGCCCGAACTCGCGCATCTCATCTCGACCTTCTCCGAATATGTCTGGAGCGGGAGGTAAATGGTTAGCCTCCACCGTCAAGGAGGAGGACATCACCAAGATGCGCAGCGCCGGATACCTTTCCGGCGATGTAGCGCATCGGCTGCCCGACGAGGGGCAGCTCATCCCTACCCCCGGGCCTCATGAGAGGGTCGTCTTCCTTCCCCACTTCCTCCGCGGACTAGGCTTTCCGCTCCATCCATTTGTCCGGGGGCTCATGTTTTACTACGGCCTGGATTTCCACGATCTGGCGCCGAACTTTATCCTCAACGTCTCGGCGTTTATCGTCGTGTGCGAGGCTTTTCTCTGCATCCGGCCCCACTTCGGCCTGTGGCTCAAGACCTTTAACGTCAAGCCGAAGGTTGTGAAGGGTACGCAAGCGGAATGCGGAGGCGCTACGTTGGGTAAATTGCCCAACGTCCCTTGGCTAGAAGGGACCTTTGTGGACTCCGTCAAGGGGTGGCAATCGGGGTGGTTCTACATCACCGAGCCGCACAAATCCGCATGGGCGGCGGCCCCCGAGTTTAGATCAGGCATCCCCACGCAGCTCACCTCCTGGAAACAGAAGGGCTTGCAGTGGGGGAGTCCGGTGGAGGTGACGGGACTCCGAGCATGTATCAAGAAGATGGTGAGCGAAAGGCTCAGGCTCGTCGACGTGGTCCAAGTCATGCTCATCCGGTGGATCCTCCCATGCCAAGAACGGGCATTTAATTTGTGGGAGTTTAATCCGGAACAGCACCAGGCGCTAAACAGGCTCTTCGATACAACATACGAAGGCGCCTGGAGGGTGCTGTTCAAGGGCGCCGAAGCCCCTATGTCCGCGACCAAAGACCGCGGATTCAGCTCGCAGAATCCAACTGACGAGGTAAGTGATTCAACCCCATTACGGGACACTTGTGATAATTAGATTGACTCTAGTGAGGCTTCATTCTACCTCTTCCTTTGACAGGAATGGATGGAGAAGGCCAAGCTGCTTATCAGCCCGGCTCCCATGCCAGAAGACCCAGCGAACGCCCGCTTAACAGGGCTGCTGGTTCCGGGACCGTACGTGGTGTCGGAGAAAAAGGCCAAGAAGGTGGCCACGGGGACTCGAAAGAGTTCCCGCAATCAGGCATCTGACGACGACGAGGACTCCTCTCCCGAAGACGAGGAGGAGGAGTACTCTCTCCCGGAGGAGGGAGAGAAGAAAAGGAAGGCCTCCCCCATTGGGGGGGCCGAAGGGTCCAAGAGGGGGAGAACTATCCCCCCGGACAGTTCCGCCAACATCAACATTGGTGAGGATGAGCGGCCTCCAAGGGCCAGGCGTCCGGCAAGATCGTAAATATCCGGATCCTTGATGTGTAATTTCTTTTATGTCGCGTGGTATCCTTCTAACGCCGCATTTTGCCCGTAGTCCGGCCAATGATGATCTCCCCGACTCATCGAGCGGGTCATTGGCCTCGTCGGATGTGAATTCCATCCCGACTGCCTCCACCCCACGCGCCAACGAGGACGTCGAGGTGGGATCCCAGAGAGGGACCCATCAGGAGGGGGCTCCGGAGGCGCCATCAGGCAGCCCCCCGGACTTCGTGCCGGACTCTACATCGGAGCCCGCAGTGGTTCTAGAGTCCGGCAAGCGGCCCCTTCGAAAGAAGGGCAGGACCGTGACACCGGCGGCCTCCGTCCAACCGGAGGCGCCGAATAACCTACTGGAGGTGCTTAAAGGCGCTTCCATCGAGGAAGAACACCGCACTATCATGAGTGCGGTGATTGAGAAGGTTCAGCTCGCGAAAAGCGGGCTGACCGAAGCCTGCAGTAGCCTTTTAACAGGCTTTGAGGTAAGAAGTTAAAATTATGTAATATAATACCGCATAGACAGTAGCCCCTAATGCTTGGTTCGGTGTTCGGAAAGAAAAGCCGGACTAAGGATCTATAATAAGATATACGCAGGGTTACCTAAAATATGTCAATATGGGTTTGCAGGCTGCATTGCTCACCTCTGCCACACTCACGGCGGAGGTTGACGTGCTGAAAAAGAATCTCGAGCGGTCCGAGCGAGAGCTCGGCCATGCAAAGAAGCAGCTCGAGGAAAAAGAAAGTGAGTAACACCTCTTTGAATAAGTACCTTACAGAAAAGGATTTTGGTTGCAAATAAAATTAACAAGGATAATATGTGCATTGCAGGGGCCACTAACGAGGTGGCAACCCTGAAGGATGCTGTGTCCGCGGCCGAATGCAATGCGGCTGCGGAATGGGCTGAGCGAGAAAAGCAAGAGGCGCAGGTGGCGGAAGTGTGGCAAGAGCTCCAGGTTCTCATGGAAAAACATGAGAGTTTGGAGCGTGACTCCAAGACTCGAGAGTCCGAGCTTGCCTCGGCTCTCGAAAGTGCCAGGTCCGCCAAGGCCGAGGCCCATAAGGACCTTTAGGAGGTTGAGGACATAAAGAAGATAGCGGCGGGTAAGGCGTTTTTCATGCAAAGCGGGCATATTAATGTGAACTACCTGATACTTACCCGAATTCGGAGCTCTCCAGGGGCGTTTGCAGATTGGCCGCGCAGTGCGGCTGATGCCGCCGCATTCTATCGTGGCGAGGAGGGGAGCTCGACAGAGAAGGTCTTCTGGTCTTAGTATACTGAGGCCAGCCATCCGGTGCCCCCAAGCGACCAGCTGAAGCAGCTGGTCGAACTCCACAAAGTAGCTGAGGAGGCCATGAAGGGCCTCATAGTCCGGCTGTGGCCTGGACAGGCCATGCCTGGTAGCTACTTTGGCCTCGTGCGGCGGCTGGTGGATGCATGCCCTAGGCTGGATGTAGTCAAGCGCTCCGCCTGTATCGAAGGTGCTCGTCGGGCCCTAGCCCGCATAAAGGTGCAATGGGGCAAATTGGATGCGGAGAAGCTTCTCACGGACCCACCGCCACCAGGCAAGGAGTATCGCACGCCGGAGAAGTATTATAATATTGTCCTGAAGGGAGCCTGCAATATTGCAGATGAGTGCTCCCAAAATGTAATCTTTGAGTGAACTCGTTGTGTATTTATCCTGTGCGCTGAAAACTTCGTTCATATGCGCCATGAGCAACGCTTGTTTAATTTAAAATATTACCTTCTGTTTGGCCGTTTATAAAATCTGAGAGATGGCAAGTCGTTGGCTTCAGCCCCCAAGCCACAAGTGCTGGGGTGTTCGGTGATAAACTTGAGCACTCTTGTTCCCATATTTGGGTCCATCTAGGGAGGCGCTCAACACGACGAACAAGGCGACCGGACTTATAATGCTTGAACACTCTCACTTAGCCATAGAATTCTATAATTTTAAATTTTGGCGAAGCCCCTGGTATTCGGAAGACCGAATCCGGGGCGCTATCCACGCCTTCATCGGACATAATCCGGAACTTTGCTCGAAGCGGCGTGAGTCTTTAAGGACCCGAAAAAACCTCTCGAACAGCGACCAGTCTCTCGCCTTATCATGCCGGTCAGTTTTAGCTTTCTCCACTGAGGCATTAACCCGGCTCAACCGGGGTGCAATCGCAGTGGTTCTCCTAGTGCTACCTTAGCCGACGGAACGGAAACGTAAGGAGCCAAACATGGGAGCCGGGCAAACCCAACTATTGACCCAAGACATGATTCGGAGCCAATTCATATAATGCTATAAGTTCGGGGTGCCGCACTTGTTAAAGTGTGCGGACTTTATCACACCATAAAGCGGGGAACATAAGCCCCTGGTGTATTATGCCGTACCAAAAATATACGGGTGCCAGAATGTCATATAATGAACATATATATAAAATGTAATGCAATTGCGATAATAAAGGTGCTGCATTATTAATGAAAGAAAAAGTCTGCTAGTAGAGCGGACTGATACAAATAGTGCGGTAAGCAAGGGATTTGGACTAAATAAACATGTCCCCCTCCAGGGATGAGCTGCGGATTTGGTGTATATAATCGAATTTAATGCTCGTAATTGAGACCACCTGAGTGTTCGACGCGGCCTTCTTTAGTCCCTGACTATTGCATCATGAGTTCGGCAGGTTCACCGCCGGACAGGGCTTCTGGTTAACAGAGTCCTATGTACAAAAAAGAAGAAGAATAATAAAAAGAGGAGCACATGTGCGAGCCCCTGGTGTGGTCGAACCGCACTCTGGGTCCGTTGTGATCGTGCCCCCTCCCCTATGCCCATGGTATCTCCAAAGCGTAATGATGTACACGGAGTGTTATTCTTGCGATCATATGCGGGCGAGGGTTGGGGCCGCATTGCTACGCGTGCTCTGATCGCGCCAGGTGGTCTTGGTTGATATTGCTCCGGGCGTGCTTTGCTGTATCCGGCCGTTTAACGGCCGGACTCAAGAATTGCCTTAAAAGGCTGCTCTGTACTTCTGCCGCGAGAGCCGCTGTATGTTCCTCCGTTCGGAGGGAGCGTTCCGTATTCCCATTGACCGTGATGACTCCACGAGGGCCTGGCATCTTGAGCTTTAGGTATGCATAGTGCGGCACCGCGTTGAATTTGGCAAACGTGGTTCGTCCGAGCAGAGCGTGATAGCCGCTGCGAAACGGGACTATATCGAAGATTAACTCTTCGCTCCGGAAATTATCCGGGGATCCGAAGACCACTTCCAGTGTGACTGAGCCTGTACAATTGGCTTCCACTCCTGGTATGACACCTTTAAAGGTTGTCTTTGTAGGTTTAATCCTTGATGGGTCTATGCCCATTTTGCGCACTGTATCCTGATAAAGCAGGTTCAGGCTACTGCCGCCATCCATCAGGACTCTCGTGAGGTTAAACCCATCGACGATTGGGTCTAAGACCAATGTGGAGAATCCGCCATGGCGTATGCTGGTTGGGTGGTCTCTTCGATCAAAAGTGATCGGACAAGAGGACCATGGGTTGAACTTTGGGGCGACTGGCTCCATCGCATAGACGTCCCTTAGTGCGTGTTTCCTCTCCCTCCTGGGTATATGGGTCGCGTATATCATATTCACCGTCCGTACTTGTGGGGGAAAACCCCTCTGTCCTTTGTTGTTCGGTGGCCGGGTCTCTTCCTCATCGTCGCTATTTAGCCCCTTGTCATTGTGTTCGGCAATTAACTTGCCGGCCTGCTTGAACACCCAGCAATCTCTATTGGTGTGGTTGGCTGGCTTTTCAGGGGTGCCATGTATCTGGCATGAGCGGTCGAGTATTCGGTCCAAATTGGACGGACCCGGAATGGTTCTTTTAAATGGCTTCTTCCGTTGACCGGGTTTAGAGCCTCGGAATCCGGCATTGACTGCCGTATCCTCCTTATCGTCGCCGTGAATTCGGCGCTTGTTTTTGTTTCGACGTGACCTACCGTTGTTGTCCTTAGTATCCGGACTGCCAGAATTTTTACGGAGATTGTTGCTGCGGGCTAGCCAGCTGTCCTCTCCCGCACAAAAGCGGGTCATTAACGATGTGAGGGCTGCCATGGATTTCGGCTTTTCCTGCCCCTGGTGCCGGGCTAGCCATTCGTCCCGGATATTATGTTTGAAGGCTGCAAGGGCCTCTGCGTCCGGACAATCGACGATTTGATTTTTCTTTGTCAAGAACCGTGTCCAGAATTTCCTGGCCGATTCGTCTGGCTGCTGAATGATGTGCCTGAGGTCATCGGCGTCTGGTGGTCGCACATATGTGCCTTGGAAGTTATCAAGGAACGCGGCCTCCAGGTCTTTCCAACACCCAATTGACTCTGCGGGCAAGCTGTTAAGCCAATGCCGAGCTGGTCCTCTAAGCTTGAGTGGGAGGTACTTTATGGCGTGGAGATCGTCGCCGCGGGCCATATGGATGTGGAGAAGATAGTCTTTGATCCACACCGCGGGGTCTGTTGTGCCATCGTAAGATTCAATGTTTACGGGTTTAAACCCTTCGGGGATCTGATGATCCATTACTTCGTCAGTGAAGCATAACGGGTGTGCGGCGCCCCTGTATTGAGCGATATCGCGACGCAGCTCGAGAGAGCGCTGTCTGCTGTGTTCGGCCCGGCCGGGGTTATTGTATCCGGCACGACGGTATTCGTCATGGGTCGTAGGGCGCCCACGTGATCCATAGATGGATCGGGATTGCCTTGCTTTGTCCTCCAATATGTCTCGCAAGTCCGGCGCGTTCCCTCTTGGCTTCATACTTTTGGAGCGATGCCGGGGTATGGTCTTGGCTGGGGGCCTGGATGCCTCTCTGTCACGACCACGCGGTGGTCGGTCAGCCATATCATGCGCTGGTGATGGATGTATGTATGCTTCCTCCTCTAATCGGGGGAGTAGCTTGCGTTTTGGGTAACTTCTGGAGGGACGTTCGAGTTTATACTCTTCGGCCACGAGGACCTCGGTCCATCGATCGGCCAGCAAGTCCTGATCAGCTTGAAGCTGATGCTGCTTTTTCTTTAGGCCGTTTGCTGTGGCGATAAGCCTGCGCTTGAAGCGCTCTTGTTCAACGGGATCCTCGGGTACGACGAATTCGTCATTGTTGAGGCTTGCTTCGTCTTCGGAGGGAGGCATATAATCATGATCCTCAACCTCTTCATCTGCCGCCCCCTCATGAGGGCTTGCTTCTGCATCCTCCTGTGCTGAGTCTTGCGGGAGGGGATTGTCTTCGGCACTCTCTGGAGTATTATTATCTCCTGTGCCGGAATCTCCGTTTTTGCTGTGGCGAGATTTAGAGCGGCGCCGCTGACGCCGGCGCTTGGGCTGTTTCTTTAAGGAATCTGCCTCCGCTGTTCCTTCACCGTCCCCATCCTTTGGGGTATCCACCATGTATATGTCATATGACGAGGTGGCCTTCCAGTGCCCTGTGGGTGCTGGTTCCTGTTCGTCTCCGGCATCGTCGTCCATAGCGTCGATGTCTTTGGAGTCGTAGTCTAGCATGTCGGTTAGATCGTCGACAGTGGCTACAAAGTGGGTGGTGGGTGGGCTCTGAATTTCTTCGTCGTCCGCATCCCAACCATCCTGGCCATAATCCGGCCAGGACTCTCCTGATAACGAGAGATGCTTTAGTGAATTTAATATATTGCCGAAAGGCGAGCATTGAAAGATGTCCGTGGCGGTGAATTCCATAACCGGCGCCCAATCTGGATCGATTGGTAGGGGCGCGGGAGGTTCGGAGTCCGGCGAGGAGTCCGGCGCCTCGGAATCACGAGTTTTGCAGGGGACAAGATTAGTGTTTGGCTCCATCGCCGTGGATGTTGAAGCCCCCGGGGCGGCGTCTACCCACCAGCCCTCGATCTGGGCGATCGGCTCCGGGCTAATGGCCGGAGCGGATTCGTATGCGGCCACCAAAGCACTGTTCGGCGGCAGAGCTAGATCATGCCCATCGTTACAGTGCGGCGCGCTTGGCTATGGCTCGAGTCCGTCGAGGATCAAGTCTCCTCGGACATCGGCCGTGAAGTTTAAGCTTCCAAATCTGACCTGACGGCCAGGGGCGTAGCTTTCAATCTGCTCCAGATGGCCAAGTGAATTGGCCCGCAGTGCGAAGCCGCCGAATACGAAGATCTGTCCGGGGAGGAAAGTCTCACCCTGGACAGCGTTGCAGGTTGAAGATGCCATCAAGCCTATCGGTGACGACACAGAGGAACTCTCAATGAAATCACCAATGTCGGTGTCAAAACCGGCGGATCTCGGGTAGGGGGTCCCAAACTGTGCGTCTAGGCGGATGGTAACAGGAGACAAGGGACACGATGTTTTTTACCCAGGTTCGGGCCCTCTCGATGGAGGTAAAACCCTACTCCTGCTTGATTAATATTGATGATATGGGTAGTACAAGAGTAGATCTACCACGAGATCAAGGAGGCTAGACCCTAGAAGCTAGCCTATGGTATGATTGTTGTAATGTATGTTGTCCTACGGACTAAAGCCCTCCGGTTTATATAGATACCGGAGAGGGCTAGGGTTACACAGAGTCGGTTACAATAGTAGGAGATCTACGTATCCGTATCGCCAAGCTTGCCTTCCACGCCAAGTAAAGTACCTTCCGGACACGAGCCGGAGTCTTCAATCTTGAATCTTCGTAGTCTTGGAGTCCGGCGGACATTGATAGTCCGGCTGTCCGAACACCCCCTAGTCCAGGACTCCCTCAGAGAACATAAGATGAAATTTCTTGTAGGGTACAAAACCACCTCAAAGTTATTCTTTATGATCAATCCATTGAGTTATTCCTATAAGTGTCACAAACAGCCCTAGAGTTCATAGTAAGATAACACCATATGATACACATCAATCAACCCTAATGTCACCTAGATACTCCAATATCTCCACAAGTATCCCTGGGTCAATTATACAATATGCATCAAACAATTTCTGATTCATAATATTCAATCCAACACAAAGAACTTTAAAGAGTGCCCCAAGATTTCTACCGGAGAAACAAGGATGAAAACGTGCATCAACCCCTATGCATAGATTACCCCAATGTCACATTGGGAATCCGCGAGTTGAGTGCCCAAACATACATGAAGTGAATCAATAGAACATCCCATTGTCACCACGGATATCCCATCGCAAAACATACATTAGGTGTTCTCAAATCCAACAACGTATTCAATATGATAATAGTGAAATCTCAAAGGTAGAAACTCAAATCATTACAAGAACATAGAGAGGGAGAAACACCATATGATCCAACTATAGTAACAAAGCTCGCGGTACATCAAGATCGTGCCAAATCAAGAACATGATATATATATATATATATATATATAGAGAGAGAGAGAGAGCTCAAACACATAGCTACTAGTACATACCCTCAGTCCCGAGGGTGAACTACTCCCTCCTCGTCGTGGAGACCGCCGAGATGATGAAGATGGCCTCCAGTGATGATTTCCCCCTCCGGCAGGGTGCTGGAACGGGCTCTGATAACCTACAATTATAGGGGATCAATTGTAGCCTCTTTCGATAAGTAAGAGTGTCGAACCCAACGAGGAGCTAAAGGTAGAACAAATATTCCCTCAAGTTCTATCGACCACCGATACACCTCTACGCACGCTTAACGTTCGCTTTACCTAAAACAAGTATGAAACTAGAAGTACTTTGTAGGTGTTGTTGGATAGGTTTGCAAGAATATAAAGAGCACGTAAATATAAACTAGGGGCTGTTTAGATAAAGAAGCAATAAAGTTAGTATAGCGAGTGTGGAAAAGTGGTGGTAGCAGTTGCAGAATTGTCCCTAAGCAATTGACTACTTTACTAGATCGATAGCAAGTTTTATGTGGGAGAGGCCACTGCTAGCATGTCATCCCTGACTTGGAATTCTATGCACTTATGATTCGAACTATTAGCAAGCATCCGCAACTACCAACGTTCATTAAGGTAAAACCCAACCATAGCATTAAGATATATTGGTCCCCCTTCAATCCCGTATGCATCATTTTCTATGCTAGGTTGAAGCTTATGTCACTCTTGCCCTCCAATACATAGTCCTATCAACACACAACTAATCCTATGGTGTGATCCACGCGCACACTCATATGATGGGCACCAAAGGACAGCAACATAACCACAAGCAAATTAAACCAATCATAGCAATTCACCAGTTACCGATAGGACAACGAAAATCTACTCAGACATCATAGGATGGCAACACATCATTGGATAATAATATGAAGCATAAAGCACCATGTTCAAGTAGAGGGTACAGCGAGTTGCGGGAGAGTACACCGCTGACTATAGATGGGGGAAGGTGATGACGATGTTGGGGAAGATGACTGAGGTGTTGGTGTAGATCGTTGTCGCGATGATGGCCCCAACGGTGTTTTGGCGCCACCGGGAGAGAGGGGGAGAGAGCCCTCCTTCTTATTCTTCTTCTTCCTTGACCTTGTCCCTAGATGGGAGAAGGGTTTCCCCTCTGGTCCTTGGCTTCCATGGCATGGGAGGGGCGAGAGCCCCTCCGAGATTGGATATGTCTCTCTGTCTCTCTCTGTTTCTACGTCTCCGATTCTGCCCTTTCACGTTTCTTATATTCCCGGAGATCCGTAACTCCGATTGGATTGAAACTTTCAACACGATTTTTTCTATGGATATTAGCTTTCTTGCAGCGAAAGAAGGGAAACAACCGCCTTACGGGGTGTCCACGAGGGTCAGGGGCAAGCCCACCCCCTTGGGGCATGCCCCCTGCCTCGTGGGCCCCTTGAGCATCATCTCGTGTTGATTCCACTTCTCAAAATTCAGCTATATTCCAAAAAAATCTTCATCCGTTTTTATCCCGTTTGGACTCCGTTTGATATGGATTTTCTGCGAAACAAAAAACATGCAACAAACAGGAACTGGCACTGGGCACTGGATTAATATGTTAGTCCCTAAAATAGTAGAAAAAGTTGCGAAAGTATATGAAAGTTGTATAATATTGGCATGGAACAATCAAAAATTATAGATACGACGGAGACGTATCAGCATCCCCAAGCTTAATTCCTGCTCGTCCTTGAGTAGGTAAATGATAAAGAAGATAATTTTTGATGTGGAATGCTACCTAGCATAATATTGATCATATATCTAATCATGCCATGAATATTAAGACATAAATGATTCAAAGCAATAGTCTATAATTTTGACATAAAGACATCAATACTCAGCATCCCAACAAACAATCATGTCTTTCAAAATAGCAATGCTAAAGAACGCTATCCCCACAAAATCATATAATATTGTCATGCTCTGTCTTCTTAACACAAAGTATTTATCATGCACAACTCCGATGACAAGCCGAGCAATTGGTTCATACTTTTTAACGCGCTTCAGCTTTTTCAATCCTCACGCAATATATGAGTGCAAGCCATGGATATAGCACTACAGGTGGAATAGAGTATGATGGTGGAGGTTGTGTGGAGAAGACAAAAAGGGAGAAAGTCTCACATCGACGCGGCTAATCAACGGGCTATGGAGATGCCCACCAATTGATGTCAATGCGAGGAGTAGGGATTGCCATGCAACGGATGCATTGGAGCTATAAGTGTATCAAAGCTCAAACTGAAACTAACTGGGTGTGCATCCAACTTGCTTGCTCATGAAGACCTCGGGCATTTGAGGAAGCCCATCATCGGAATATACAAGCCAAGTTCTATAATGAAAATTCCCACTAGTATATGAAAGTGATAACTCAAGAGACTCTCTGTATGAAGAACATGGTGCTATTTTGAAGCACAAGTGTGGTAAAAGGATAGTAACATTGCCCCTTCTCTCTTTTTCTCTCATTTTTTTGTTTTTTTGTTTTGGTGGGCTTCTTTGGCCTCCTTTTTTTATTTGGGCTTCTTTGGCCTCTTTTTTTAGTCCGGAGTCTCATCCCGACTTGTGGAGGAATCATAGTCTCCATCAGCCTTTCCTCACTGGGGCAATGCTCTAATAATGATGATCATCACACTTTTATTTACTTACAACTCAATATTACAACTCGATACTAGAACAAAAATATGACTCTATATGAATGCTCCGGTGGTGTACCAGGATGTGCAATGATCTAGTGTAGCAATGAAATCAAAAAATGGACAAGCCATGTAAACATCATGCTAGATATCTTACGATCATGCAAAGCAATATGACAATGAATGCTCAAGTCATGTATATGATGATGATGGAATTTGCATGGCAATATATCTCAGAATGGCTATGGAAATGCCATGATAGGTAGGTATGGTGGCTGTTTTGCGGAAGATATAAGGAGTCTTATGTGTGATAGAGCGTATCGTATCACGGGGTTTGGATGCACCGGCGAAGTTTGCACCAACTCTCGAGGTGAGAAAGGGCAATGCACGGTACCGTATAGGCTAGCAAATTGCGAAAAGGTAAGAGTGCGTATAATCCATGGACTCACATTAGTCATAAAGAACTCATATATTCTTGCAAAAGTTTATTAGCCCTCGAACCAAAGTACTACTACGCATGCCCCCGACCTTCACAAAAAGGAGGACAACCAATAATAAATCATGCTCCAACTTCTTAGCATAGCGAGAGACTATACATGCATGCTTCGGGAATCACAAACCTTAACACCAATATTCTTACTAAACACAACCATTTACTAGTACCTCCCACATATTATCATCTCTGTATCGCAAAACTATTGCAATGAATCAAACACATCATACTCAGTGATCTACAAGTGTTATGTAGGATTTTATGACTAACCATGTGAATGACCAATTCCTGTCATCTCTCTAAATAGATATAAGTGAAGCAAGAGAGTTTAATTATTTCTACAAAAGATATGCCCACGCTCAACAAATATAAGTGAAGCAAAAGAGCATTCTACAAATGGCGGTTTTCTATGTGAAGAGAAACAGGCAATCTAAACTTCAAATGATATAAGTGAAGCACATGAAGCATTCTATAAAGCCATGCTCAAAAGATTTAAGTGAAGTGCAATGAGCATTCTATAAATCAACCATGGACTATCTCATAACAGAATGGTGCATAAAATAAAAGTGAAAACTAAATGCAAAAGACGCTCCAAGATTTGCACATATCGCATGAACGAAACGAATCCGAAAACATACTGATACTTGTTGAAGAAAGATGGGATGCCTTCCGGGGCATCCCCAAGCTTAGACACTTGAGTCTCCTTGAATATTTACTTGGGGTGCCTTGGGCATCCCCAAGCTTGAGCTCTTGTCTCTTCTTCTTCTTCTCACATCGAGACCTCCTCGATCTTCGAACACTTCATCCACACAATACTCAACAGAAAGCTCGGTAAGATCTGTTAGTATAATAAAGCAAATCACTACTCTAAGTAATGTTGCAAATCAATTCATATTTTGTTTTTTCATTGTAGCTACTATAATATAACTTTTCCATGGCTTAATCCACTGATAGAAATCGATAGTTTCATTAAAACAAGCAAACAATGCATCAAAAACAGAATCTGTCTCAAACGGGATAGTCTATAGTAATCTGAACATTAACCATACTTCTGGTACTCCAAAAATTCTGAAAAAAAGGAAAAATAAACAATTTTTATATAAAGACGGTGCAAAATGTTTCAGAACCGTTTGACGTTCCGGTAAAAAATGTAAAATTGCGCATTACAGCCAAAGTTTCTGTCCTGCACCGCACAAACCAACAAGCATTGTAAACATCCTAAAGGCAAACCTTGGCACATTATTTTTATTATATAGTGGAATTGTACAAGGTGATAACTATTTTTGTTGAAAAGTTTCTGTAATGAAGATTCACAAATTTTCTGTGAGCATGAACAAAGTTCAAGTCTAGCTCCCACTTTAACAATGCTCGTCTTTCTCACTTTTGCTTTTCTTTTTGAAAAAGTTTCGGGTTCCCCACTTTATTTTTTTGTTTTTAAACTTTATCAGAGCACACAATAGAAATAAATGACTCTCTAAAACTTCCGGGTTGTCTCCCTAGCAGCGCTTTCTTAAAAGCCATTAAGCTAGGCATATAGTGCTCAAGTAATGGATCCACCCGGATCCCAAGGTATATCAAAGCCAATTTTAATTAACAATGATTTTTGATTTAGTAGTGAGCACAAAGTAACATATATCATGCAACAATGAAGTCTAACTCTCTTCCTATGCATCGGCATGTCATAAAAGAACAATTCATGCACACCAAGTAAAGGCCAATGCATAGTATAAGCAGTTTCTTGCAATTCTATCGTGTTGGAAACATAGAGAGGTGGAGATGTAGTTCTTATCTCATAATAATTGCAAGTTGGAGCAGCAAGCATATGCATATTATATCTATCAAAATCATCATGTGCAACTGTAAAATGCAACCCATCAACATAATCCTTAATAAGAGCAAACTTCTCCAATATAGTGTAGTTTGGAGAATTCAAAAAGATAATAGGACTATTATGTATGGGTGCAATAACAACAATTTCATGTTTAACATAAGGAACTATAGCAAGTTCATCTCCATAAGCATCATTCATATTGGCATCATGGCCACAAGCATAACAAGCATCATCAAAAAGGGGTATTTCAAGAGAATCAACGGGATCATAACAATCATCATAGTAATCATCCTTCGGTAAGCACGAAGGGAAATTAAACAATGTATGAGTTGAAGAGTTACTCTCATTAGAAGGTGGGCACGGGTGATCAATCCGCTCTTCCTCATTTTGTTCTTCGCTCTCCTCCTCATCTTTTTCATCCAATGAGCTCACAGTTTCATCAATTTCTTCTTCCATAGATTCCTGCAAAATATTAGTCTCTTCTTGGACAGCGGAGACTTTCTCAATAAATTCATCAATATCATAATTGTATTTATAATTCTCATAACAATATTTAAGGATAGCTAAATTTTCAGGTCTGTAAGCAGCATCATAAAGATTTTCACATACTTTAAATAAAGATTCAATTTCATAAGCACTCATAAAAGCAATGAATTCTTCTATTTGTTCCACATCATAGTAATCATATATACCATTAGCATAAGAAGGTAAGTTTTTATTATCATTAAATTCGCATGAAAAGGGAAGGTGTGGAGCCTTCATCCTAGAGCAACAAGTATAATCATATCTCAAGCATAGTTCCCAAGCATACCAATGCAACATATGAATTTGATCCCATAATAGTTTCCCTTTTTGAGTCAAGCGATAATCCCGAAAGTATTCACGTCGATCCAACATTACTCCCATTATAAAGTTGAATGGGATTTTCTCAGGATTATCAAAGTAGTACATAATATCTTTCACATAATGAGCATCGGGGGTTTTAGGAGGTTCCCCATCTCCATGAGTAGCAAGTACACCTAATTTTTTGGGTATTTCGTGTTCCATATCTATAACTAAATATAGAGAACAACTTAGAACAGCAAATAAAAATTACTTAGTGATAAAGCAAACAAGCACACACGAGAATATTCACCCCACGCTATAACTCCGCGCCAACGGCGCCAGAAATAGAGTAAACACCAAGGATATGATTCAGCGAAGACATTGGAAAATTAATGAGGGACCTAGTTGTGTCCTCTGCCCAACTGGAGTACTGGAGATAGGAATCACCTATTCTTCTAGTGCAATTTCAGTATGAGGATCTGGAACTTTCTGCAAGTACCCTAGTTGAATAGCAATGATATGGTCCAGATTTCCTTACATGCAAGGAAGGAATTTGATAAACCATTTTTTGCAGAGGTGGTTTTTCTTGCCTGGTGGAATATCTGGAAAGTGTGCAATGACAAGGCTTTCAGACATGTCCATCCAACTTTTAGGCAGTGGAGAAATGGGTTCATTCATGATATCACTCTACTCTCACACAGGATCAAGGCCAGATATAAGGATGATCTACTAAAATGGATTGATTTTCTGCCTCCTTGAAGATCCACACCCGTTGTAACATCTTTTATTTCTTAGTTTGTAGCTTTGATTCTTTCTTAGAGTACTGTATAGTCTTTTCTCTTTCTCTTTCTTTTGTTTTGTTCCCCCTCTTGAGGAACTTTGTTATTACTTCCTGTTCTTTATTAATAAAATGTTGTGGGGTGTAAGCCCTGCAGTCTTCAAGGTCAAAAAACGGCGCCAGAAAAAGGTCTTGATAACCCACAAGTATAGGGGATCAATTGTAGCCTCTTTCGATAAGTAAGAGTGTCGAACCCAATGAGGAGCTAAAGGTAGAATAAATATTCCCTCAAGTTCTATCGACTACCGATACAACTCTACGCACGCTTAACATTCGCTTTACCTAAAACAAGTGTGAAACTAGAAGTACTTTGTAGGTGTTGTTGGATAGGTTTGCAAGAATATAAAGAGCATGTAAATATAAACTAGGGGCTGTTTAGATAAAGAAGCAATAAAGTTAGTATAGCGAGTGTGGAAAAGTGGTGGTAGGAGTTGCGGAGTTGTCCCTAAGCAATTGACTACTTTACTAGACCGATAGCAAGTTTTATGTGGGAGAGGCCACTGCTAGCATGTCATCCCTGACTTGGAATTCTATGTACTTATGATTGGAACTATTAGCAAGCATCCGGAACTACCAACGTTCATTAAGGTCAAACCCAACCATAGCATTAAGATATATTGGTCCCCCTTCAATCACGTATGCATCATTTTCTATGCTAGGTTGAAGCTTCTGTCACTCTTGCCCTCCAATACATAGTCATACCAACATACAACTAACCCTATGGTGTGATCCACGCACGCGCTCATATGATGGGCACCAAAGGACAGCAACATAACCACAAGCAAATTAAACCAATCATAGCAATTCACCAATTACCGAAGGACAACAAAAATCTACTCAGACATCTTAGGATGGCAACACATCATTGGATAATAATATGAAGCATAAAGCACCATGTTCAAGTAGAGGGTACAGCGGGTTGCGGGAGAGTGGACTGTTGAATATAGATGGGGAAAGGTGATGACGATGTTGGGGAAGATGACGGAGGTGTTGGTGTAGATCGTTGTCAGGATGATGGCCCCGGCGGCGTTCCGGTGCCACTGGGAGAGAGGGGGAGAGAGCCCCCCCTTCTTCTTATTCTTCTTCCTTGACCTTCTCCCTAGATGGGAGAAGGGTTTCCCCTCTGGTCCTTGGCTTCCATGGCATGGGAGGGGCGAGAGCCCCTCCGAGATTGGATATGTCTCTCTGTCTCTCTCTCTCTCTCTCTGTTTCTTCGTCTCTGATTCTGCCCTTTCACTGTTTCTTATATTCCCGGAGATCCGTAACTCCGATTGGATTGAAACTTTGAACACGATTTTCTCCGGATATTAGCTTTCTTGCAGTGAAAGAAGGGCAACAACCACCTTACGGGGTGTCCACGAGGGTCAGGGGCGCGCCCACCCCCCTGGGCGCGCCCCCTGCCTCGTGAGCCCCTCGAGCATCGTCTCGCTTTGATTCCACTTCTCAAAATTCAGATATATTCCAAAAAAAATCTCCATCCCTTTTTATCCCGTTTGGACTCCGTTTGATATGGATTTTCTGTGAAACAAAAAACATGCAACAAACAGGAATTGGCACTAGGCACTAGATCAATATGCTAGTCCTAAAATAGTATAAAAAGTTGTCAAAAGTATATGAAAGTTGTATAATATTGGCATGGAACAATCAAATATTATAGATACGATGGAGACGTATCAGGCTCTCGATTTGTTTTTAGTGGCTACAGAGGCTTACAGTGGCGAAACTTCTCATCTAGGTTTCCTTTCGGGGTTTTTGGTATTTATGAGAATTTTTTGCGTCGGTCTCACGTCAAGGGGGTGCCCGAGGGGCCCACAAGCTCGGAGGGCGCATCCCCTGGCTTGTGGCTTCCTCGTCCACTTCCTGGCCCAGCTCTTGTGCTTCGGGGGTCTCTTTTGGTCCATAAAAAATCTCCGTAAATTTTCAGCCCATTCCAAGAACTTTTATTTCTACACAAAAAATGACACCATGGTAGTTCTGCTGAAAACAACGTCAGTCCGGGTTAGTTCTAATCAAATCATAACAAAACCATATAAAATTGTTGTAAACATAGCATGAATATTTCATAAATCCTAGATACGTTGGAGACATATCAGCATCCCCAAGCTTAATTCCTGCTCGTCCTCGAATAGGTAAATGATAAAAGAAATAATTTATGAAGTGTGAATTCTAGCAAGTGGACAAGTTTGATCAATGATAGTTTCAATCACTTTTTCTAGCATCATTATATATCATAAACAATTTTTCATCTCTTAAAACTTCTCATGATCAAGTAGCAAGCTATTCACATGTTAAAGCATAGACCATAAACTTTCTTGAAAACTAACAAACTATGTTATCAGTCATCAAACAATTGCAATTCATCTTATTTTCAGGAAGGGTCTATGTAAGAGCTTTGATTTATCAAATTCCATATACTCAACTATCGTATAGTCTTCCATGATTGCTACCACTCAAAGCATATTTTTAGAACAAATAGCATCCATTGAACATATAGAAAGATAGGGGCTTAATGTTTCGCCTCCCAACTTATTTATCATATAGATAATTGTCAACAGTAATAATTCATGATCAAATATATTTGAATGGCCATATATGCTTGGATCTTTCTCCACCACATGATACTTGCCAACTAAACAATTGGTTGGAATAAGAAATTGACTCAATAAAAGTAAAAGATAGGCCCTTCTCAAAGGGAAGCATGGATTTGCAGAGGTGCCAGAGCTCGAAGTTTGAAAAACGGAGATGAATAATATTTTGGGATGTTTGCTTTCATTGTCAACGTAGCGACCAAGAGTTTTCAACATCTTCCATGCTAGACACGTTATAGGTGGTTCCCAAACAGAAAGGTAAATGTTTACTCCCCCTCCACCAACAAACACAAGCCATGGTAAGCCGAATCATCGGGTGCCCTCCATACCAACAACAATCCGGGGAGTTTTATTTTATTTTTATATTTTGATTTTTGATCATCGGACTGGGCATCCCAGTTACCAGCCACTTTCTCGTGAATGACAAGCGACTAAACACTCATCGTGAGAATAACGCACCTAGCATGGAAGGTGCTGACAGCCCCTTGTCGCTTCATGAGCGATTTGGGCATACAAAACAAATTATTATTTGAAGATTTAGAGTTTTTTTGGCAGGCAAACTTACTATAACATCCCAAATTTTATATTTGGAATGTTATACATAGGTCATTGTCGGCGTTCTGGGAACGGGGGTCCCCAGACTTGCCTACCTGCGGCCTGCGGCGTGGCTCAAAGGAGGCCCAACACAAACCATCTTCATCAACGAAAGCTCAAGACCCTCGCGAGGGGCCAAGCCTCGCGGGGCGGACGACAAGGAGCTTCCTCAGGCACGGCCTCGTCAGGCTGGCTCAGGAGGAGGCGGAGAGTTCAAGGTAGGGTACCTCGCGAGGTGCCCATGACGCAAGCCATGACGACCAAGGGCGCCACTCGGGCGCCAGCCCGCGCAGTGTCCTCCTTTCCTCTTTGGTGCAAAGGGAGCAAGCGCAGGCAAGAGTATCAAGCAAAGGCGTCCATTTCGGTGCAACGAGACCAAGACCGGCCCAACGGCTGGAAGGAAGTCATCGTGGAGCCCAAGCCGGTGTCATCACCAGAGCCTTTGACAGGCAAGGACCAACTTTAGTCAGGAAAAGTGTACCCGATGTTCCCCTTCAAAATGGCCAACTGTTGGCGCCCTTCCCGCTCAATATTTGGGAAGAGGCCCTGGGCCTTTGCCTATAAATAGGACTAGCCACCCCCAGGGTAGAGGCATCTGATCTGGATCCTCATCAAGAAACCAGTAGATAGAGCGACTGAACTCCCTCCTAGCAGTTCATCGCACCCGCCAAGAACAGACCCTCGCGAGGCTGTTCTTCCACCACACCACACATTGGAGTAGGGTATTACACCACAATGGTGGCCTGAACCAGTATAAATCTTGTGTCTCTTGTGCTGTTCTGTTTAGTAGTTTAGGTCCCAGCGATTCGGCGAGGTGCGAGACGATAGGGGGTTGAATCTCCGCGCGCACCCCATTGTTCGAACCTCAAGGGTCTGCCGGAACCCGAAATCCGACATTTGGCGCGCCAGGTAGGGGTGCGCCGGAATCTGCCTTCCGTCGTCTCGTTCTTCCCTGACCACCGCAACCATGTCTAACGCTCGTCGGGCTCGCGCCGAGCGCCGAGCCACCCTCGCCTCCCATGTCACCCAGACGGCTCCCGTCGGCGGGCGCCCTCATCGTTCCCCGTCACCTGCTGTCAACGCCGCCACCGGCCCGGCGGGGAACAAGCAGCAAGCATCGTCCCAGCACCCGTCCATGAGGCGGGACGGCCGCACTGCCACGCCCTCGCTCACCCCCGCTGGTTCTTCGTCACGCGCGCCCCGCGCAGCCATGGAGGCCCAAGCTGCGCTCATCGTGGCAAACGAGCTCCTGCGCTACCGCCCCATCGACGACATCTACGAAGAATGGCTCGACCGAGTCGCTAAGCTCGTCCGCGCCGCCGGAGGCGCCCCCGCACTGTCCTTCTCGCTGCACCGCACCCCGCCCCGCGTGGGCGATGAAGCTCCTGGGGCGCCTCAGCCGCCTCCTCCTCAAGAAGGCGCTCTGGCCCCAAGGCGCGCGGCCCCTGGGCGGAACCCGCTCCGCCAGGCGCCAGCGCGGCAAGAGCAGAGCTGCCAAGAAGTCCCTCGCCCACGAGAAGCTGCCCGAGCGCTCCCTGCTCCAGCACGTCAAGACCCTGCGCTGCCCCCAGCCGCGGCGCATGGGGACCCGCAGGACCAAGCTCTCCGACGCCCAAGGCCCCCCGTGGCCACGGCGGGCTGCCGCGCCTTCACCTCCGAGCTGCGCAGCGTCGTGTGGCCCGGCAAGTTCAAGGCAGACCTGCCTCCTCGCTACGACGGCACGGCTGACCCTGCGGAGTTCCTCCAACTCTACGAGTTGGGCATCGAAGCTGCCAACGGAGACGAAAAGGTCATGGCGAACTGGTTTACCATGGCGCTCAAGGACGGAGCCCGCACCTGGCTCCTGAATCTGGCCCCAGGCACGATCTCTTCCTGGGACGAGATGCGCACCCGCTTCATCGCCAACTTCCAGGGTACTCACGACCGGCCACCCGCCGTGAGCGACGTGCGCCACATCAAGCAGCAGCCAGGGGAAACCCTGCAGAAGTACATCCAGCGCTTCAACAACGCTCGCCTCAAGATCCCCAGGGTAACGGAGGAGGCCATCATCTCTGCCTTCTCCGACGGCGTGTGCGACGTCAAGATGAAGGAGGAGCTGGTGATGCATGAAGACTTGTGCACCTCCCTGGAGCTATTCAACTTGGCGACCAAGTGCGCCAGGGCTGAGGAGGGGCGCCTCTCCCTCCTCGAGCTGCCTGCCGCGGACCCCGAAGAGAAGAAGCCCAAGGCCAAGGACGTGAAGCGCAAGGGGGCTGCCATGCTCACGGCCGAGCCAGACACCAAACGGGGCAGAGATCATCCCGAATCCTCCAAGGGCAGCCGGTACTGCGTGTACCACGACCTCCACACCTACAACACCAATGAATGCCAAGAGCTCCGGGCCGTGCGTGAGGGAAGGGTCGACGGACGTCCCGACCGCAGTGACCGAGGCTACGGCCGAGGAGGAGGAAGGAATGCAGGACGCTGGGAAGACCGTGGCCCGCGCCAAGGGTGGCGCGACCAACCTCGCGAGGACCGCTGGCAGGATCCGCCTCGCGAGGGAGGCTGGAGGGATTAGCCTCGCGAGGATCGCCCGCAAGGGAACGCAGGCCTCCCTCCACTACCGCCGCAGCCAAGGAGAAATGAAGACCATCATCAGGACGAGGGGGCTGGGGGCTTCCAGGAACCGCGTGCAATCGCCTGCATCCTAGGCGGAGCTCAAGCCCCAGCCTCTCAGCGCATCTTCAAGCAGTTCGCCCGTGAAGTGAATGCAGTCCTCCCCAAGCTCGAGGTCACGCGCCCTCTCAGGTGGTCGGCGTGCGCCATCACGTTCAGCTCAGCGGACCAGCTCAAGTGTGCGGCCACAGCAGGAGTCCTCCCGATGCTTTGTTCCCCAATCATCAGCAACGTGCTAGTCACCAAGACCCTCATCAACGGCGGGGCAGGGCTCAACGTCCTGTCCGTGGAAACATTCAACAATCTTCAAGTGCCTTACAGTCAGCTTCAGCCAACCAAAACCCTTCTCCGGAGTCACCGACGGCTCCACAGTCCCGATAGGGCAGGTCCGCCTTCCTGTCACCTTCGGGGCTCGCGACAACTACCGCACCGAGCTCATCGACTTCGACGTCGCCCACATTCGTCTGCCGTACAATGCCATCCTCGGGTGCCCGGCATTGGCCAAGTTCATGGCCGTAACCCACCACGGCTACAATGTCCTCAAGATACCAGGAAGCGGCGGGGTCATCATGGTGCCCTGCGAAGAGAGAGACGCAGTGTGCTCCCTGGAGTGAGCCTTTCAGGCCGCATCACTGGAAGACCCAGACCGCAGCAGCAGGAAGCCTTCCGAGGCCGCACCCAAGAAGAAGAAGACGTCGACCGGCCTGGCTCCTCAGGAGGCAGGCCCCTCAGGGCCCGCGCCTGGCCAGGAGGAGCCTCCTTCCATCGCATAGGGAAGCACGCCCGGCGTCCTCCTCAGGCAGGGCTCGGGGGCTCTCCCCTGGAGGGCCACCGACCTCGCCAAGGTCACGAGGGAGGCGCTTGGGCACCACGTGGAGGTGTGCTTCGAAGCACGTTTCCCTCAAGAAGGAGCAAGGCAAGGAGGGACAAACCCTCAGGAGTTCGTCAGCAAGGCCATTCAGGAGCTACAGGAGTCAAGGGTCATGAGAGGCAGCCGCCGCCTACCCGCTGTGGCCCCCCATCCAGGCGAGGATGGTGGGCTGCGCGTCTGCATCGACATACCGGGGCTCAACCGAGCCGCGTCTCAAGAGCGCCTCTGGCCCTCGCGAGTGGGACGTTGCGAGGGTCCGCCCCACAGCTACGTGTGCATGCCTTACGGCCTGCCGAACGCGGCTGCTGCGCACCAGCGTCTCATGAGGGCCATCTTGGAGGCTCAAGAGGTCAGGCGTGCCGCAGCCCTGGCGGAGATGGAGATGGCCCACGAGGAGCCGCCGGCGCCTCCGGAGCCTCCCGAGGCCCCTGGCCCTGGGGGCTCGTGAGGATCGGCTCCTGCAGCCCACCAAGTCTGCTACACCAACACCCCTTCGTCCCCAACATCATCAGGTGACATATTTTAAGTTTCGTTTCTGGCTGGGAGCGCCTTCAGGGCCGCATTATTCCCAGGCCGCGTGGGTCCGTCCCTGCGGCATGTATCCCTTTTATTTCATGTCCTTAGCTTATCTTATTGGGGGCGCCCCTCGGGTTCCATCATCCCCAAGCCGCTCGGGCCTGTCCCAGCGGCATGTATCCTTCTTGTGTTTATCTTAGGACTATGCTTTCGATCCAACATGCTTGTTATTTGGTGCCTTTTTCTGGGTGACGGAATCTTGCACGTTAAAGGGGGGTGCCTGAGCATCGCGACTCAGGGCTCCTACCGGCTCTCCGGCCCTCACCCTCTGGACTTGTCCATGGCATCGCGACCTGGCTTGCCAGCGACGGCTGAGACCAGCCCGAGAGCCAGGACCCGAGGACGTAGAGTTTCGTCATCTAACCCAGCTTGCACGTTAAAGGGGGGGTGCCTGAGCATCGAGACTCAGGGCTCCTACCGGCTCTCCGGCCCTCACCCTCTGGTCTTGTCCATGGCATCGCGACCTGGCTTGCCAGCGACGGCTGAGACCAGCCTGAGAGCCGGGACCCGAGGACGTAGAGTTTCGTCATCTAACCCAGCTTGCACATTAAAGGGGGGTGCCTGAGCATCGCGACTCAGGGATCCTACCGGCTCTCCGGCCCTAACCCTCTGGTCTTGTCCATGGCATCGCGACTTGGCATGCCAGCGACGGCTGAGACCAGCCCGAGAGCCGGGACCCGAAGACGTAGAGCACCGGCATCTGGCCAAACTTGCAGGAACACACTCCAAGATAAGGCCCAGAGCTAGGCGCAACCCGCCTTGAGGTAGGGCCCCGTGAGCCCCACGCTGGCTCACGGGTACCCCAATACACCTCGCGAGGCCTTTCATGCTCCTCTAGAGCAACTAACAGCTAACTGTCGATTGTTGCAACAAACCCTCGTTCCTTCTGTGATGAGCCTGCAGGGTCCCTCCAAGGAGCATCGCCAAGCAACCTCGCGACGGCCAAGGCTAGCGCCGCACCATGAAGCATTTTTCTGACCCTCGAGATAAGTCACCCTCCGGACACACTAGTTATCGCAGCAGCACCCCCACACTCAATGCAATCCCGTGTTAGCAACGTCGCTCTCCTTTCTCACCGAATGATGGCTGCTTGGGCGCTAAGGGGGACCTCCTGAGCATCGCGACTCAGGGGCTCTTACCGGACCTCGGGCCGCTCACCTCCTGGCCTTGACCACAGCATCGCGACCTGGCATACCAGCGACAGCTAAAGCCGCCTTGGGACTGGGACCTATCGGCGCAGAGCATCAGGCCCTCGTGAGGACTGAAAGGAGGAAACTAAGCTAAAACGGAATGAGCATCTCGCACTGCTTCATAATAAGGATTATATTGACAGACGGAGCTACAAACATCTTACAAGCCCCCGTGGGGTATATTCTCGGCCCCTCGCAGGAACAAAAGGCGCGAATCCTAAGGAGTCCTAACTACAGGGGGCATCGCAGCAGATGCCATCATCAACAGTGGGCCGCCCAGTCCGGCGCCAACCCCATCCAGATCAGAGGCGGCAACGGCCTGACGAGCCCACCCTGCTCCGGGAACGGCGCAGGCTCGGGGGCTCGTAGCTGTCGTCGCTCGTCTCCGGCGTCACAAAGAGCTCGGCGGACTCGCTGGATCCTCCGCCGCCTCCTTCGCCTAAGGAGCGGCCAAGGGAGCGGACGGCCGACCTCTGTCTCGCCGCAGCAGGGTCCCAACCGCCTCTCTCGGGGCAGCACTCCAGCCGACGACCCTCCGCATCGAAGACCTTGAAGGACATCACCGAAGCACCGTCGTACTCCAGATGGATCGTGAGGGCGCCCCTCGTCCCGCAGACCCGGGCGACCTCGCCCCAGCCTCGAGTCATGAAGACCTCGCCCGGGGCAACGACCGCGACCTCTGCCCCGGTCGCAAGGGTGCCGCAGCCAGCGTGCTGCAGCCAGAGCCCCAGGGGTTCCCCCTGCCGGACGATGGAGGCGAAGAAAGAGGGGAGGCGAATCCAAGACTTAGGAGGCATGGCGGCGTGAAGCACGAACTCTCGGCAGGAGCCCTCGGCGTGGACTCCAGGGGGGAAGACGCACACCCTCGTGACCCGCCGGCGTCGTCGGCGGCGCCGCTTGTGGCGCTCGGCGTCGCCTCCTTCAGAGCCACCAACGTGCGCGTACAAGGGAAGAGGAAACCCTGGTGGCGGCCGCTCACACTAGGGTCTTGACGCTTCCTGGCAAGTGCCCTCGCCCGGACACCAGAGGGCAAGCCGCTTCTTCGGGGGAAGCGGAACAGGATCCTCTTGGGGAGCCTTTCCCTTCTCTTCCGCGGACAACCGGCGGATCGGAGCCATTGCAGCCAGACGAAGCAAGAAGGAGGAGAAGCAGAAGGATAGACTGGAAGGGCGCGCGTCATTCCGTACTTATAGCCGGCGAAGGCCAACCGTCGGCCTCCACGATCACCGGTAATCATGACTGTCTTTGCATGCAGGGACTTGTCGAATCCGGGCGGTTACCGAGGCGTCGTGGGGAAGCAGTGCCGCCCACGTCCAATCAACCGCCATGCGGCGCCCAAGGCCGCAGGCTGTTAGGGCCCGCGATGCTTCGCACTTGCCCTTTCGCCTCTCTGCTCGGCCAAGTTCGGGCGCGCCGTGGGCCCAGGGGCTACTGTCGGCATTCTGGGAACGGTGGTCCCCAGACTTGCCTGCCTGCGGCCTGTGGAGTGACTCAAAGGAGGCCCAACATAGCCTATCTTCATCAACACAAGCTCAAGACCCTCGCGAGGGACCAAGCCTCGCGGGGCGGACGACAAGGAGCTTCCTCAGGCACGGCCTCGTCAGGCTGGCTCAGGAGGAGGCAGAGAGTTCAAGGCAGGGTAGCTCGCAAGGTGCCCATGACGCAAGCCATGACGACCAAGGGCGCCAGTCGGGCGCCAGCCCGCGCAGTGTCCTCCTTTCCTCTTTGGTGCAAAGGGAGCAAGCGCAGGCGAGAGTATCAAGCAAAGGCGTCCATTTCGGTGCAACGAGACCAAGACCGGCCCAGCGGCTGGAAGGAAGTCATTGTGGAGCCCAAGCCGGCGTCATCCCCAGAACCTTTGACAGGCGAGGACCAACTTTAGTCAGGATAAGTGTACCCGATGTTCCCCTTCAAAATGGCCAACTGTTGGCGCCCTTCCCGCTCAATATTTGGGAGGAGGCCTAGGGCCTTTGCCTATAAATAGGACTAGCCACCCCCAGGGTAGAGGCATCTGATCTGGATCCTCATCAAGAAACCAGTAGATAGAGCGACTGAACTCCCTCCTAGCAGTTCATCGCACCCGCCAAGAACAGACCCTCACGAGGCTGTTCTTCCTTGTATTGTTCCTCATCAGCCCAAGAGGCAATCCACCACACCACACACTGGAGTAGGGTATTACACCACAATGGTGGCCTGAACCAGTATAAATCTTGTGTCTCTTGTGCTGTTCTGTTTAGTAGTTTAGGTCCCAGCGATTCGGCGAGGTGCGAGACGGTAGGGGGTTGAATCTCCGCGTGCACCCCAGTGTTCAAACCTCAAGGGTCTGCCGGAACCCGAAATCCGACAGTCATCATTTTCATATCATATGTTATTGCATTTTGGTTGATCCTAGAAATTCTAAGCAACTCAAGGACCCACAGAGAGAGTTGGGGATTTCGTTATTTTCATATTTGAATTTACTCAAATATTGAAAAGAGGATCATTTTGGTTTTAATCATTTTTATCTGCGAATATTTCCAATATTAAAAAAATAGAGGGAATAAAATGACTTCTCCAAAATAAAAGAAATATTGGAGGAAAATTTTTAAAATCAAATAAGTATTTTATTTGGATTTTATTGCTATTTTATTTGAATTAGAAAAATTGCACGTTTTAAAAAAATTGCATTTTTAGGCCAGAAAAATGTTTACTTTGTTTTTAATATTTCATTTAGACGATGAAAATTTGTTTTGGCATTTTTAGATTTTTTTTATATTTTGTAGGATTTTTTTCTGTTCAGCGGAATTATTAAAAAAAATCCCTTCGGACCGACTAGGCCGAAGCCCAGCCGGCCCAGCGCCGCTCGTCCCCGCCCCGAGCCGGACTGCCGGCCGCGCACGCCTCGCCATCGTCGCTGCCTCGGACATCGTTATCGCCTTGCCCCCTCCCCTAAGCCGCCTCTCCCCCTCGCCCTTAAACAGCGCCCCCCCCCCCGAAGCCCCACTTCACCCCGCCACTGCACCTGCCGCCGTCTGCGTCGCCCGCCGCCGCCGCGCGTCGCTGCCCGCGCCTCCCATCGTCGCCCACCGGAGCCCCGCCGAGGCCGCCCCGCCTCGCCGGAGGTAGATGCCGCCGCCACCGCCCTGCCTCGCTGGAGGTAGATGCCGCCGCCGCCGCCGTTTCAGTTTTTTCAGAAAACCGTTCAGTTTTTTTAGAAATCCTAGATCTAGTTTTTTATTTATTAGATCGGTTGGTTTTTTCGGTTTAGTTAGTTAGCGGGCGTTCGTCCGTACATTCGTTTTAACGAACGTTGTTCATCGGTTAGTCGCAGACAGCGAACGTTCGTTTGTTAGCCTGTTCGTCTCGTTTTATTTTCCAGGGTTTATCCGCGATTATTTTCGATCGCGATTCCTCCCCTAATCTTTGATCTAGTATAACTTTTTGCTCATTTATCTGAATTAGATGAACCAAGCGCCTAGATCTTCGTCTCGAAGCCCTCTTTCTGTTTAGCCAACTTGAACATGATTTTGGTACTGTAAAAATTGACCTTAGTCCAGATTAGTAAACAATTCTTGTTTCTTTCGTAGTTTGAGTTTCGTTGCTCCGTTTGATTTGATTATTTTTGCAAACCGGAGTTCTTCAGTTGAACTTTCTGGTTAGCTCTTCTTATTTGAGTTTTACCCGTGCTTCTAGTTTGAGTGCTTATGTATGATTTTGTTTGTTTGCGATAGAATTCCTGGAGTGCGAAGCATGCTACGAGTCTCTAGGTTTTGCGGATCATCAGCAAGGTAAGTAACACTTTGATCATATCCCTTTATTACCCAGTTTTTTTGCATTAGTTCCAATCCTCAAACATTGCATGGTTAGGATTCTGTTTAACATGTGGGTTTGGGAAGTAGATGATGAGGTAGAACCTATTGCCCTTTTATTATCAAACCTTTGGGAGTTACTTCTACGTTATGCTCAGGACTGCTATGATATGCTCGTAGACGTGGATTGGGTGAGTGTATCCATGACAGATGTGGGTATTGTTAATTAATGGTTAACTTAAGGTGGCTACTTGAATACACATCTGGGTGGATTGGTTGAGGCACCCTAGAGTACCCAGTGGTTGTTAGCGCACCTGGAGAATCCAGTGTTGTCCTAGCATATCCCGGAGTACCCGTGTGATCATCCTACGGTTCGCCACCCAGGCTCAAAGGGATCATAAGATTATTCATGCTAGAAACTTCCGTGTGCAGCCACAAGCTATTGTGGGCTCTAGCATAGTTGAGTATGTTGCATGACCTCTTTCAGTGGTGGGCTAGCAGATGTAGGGGAAAGTAGGTGTAACTGTCCATCCAGAGTAAAGAGCTAATGTTTTTGAAAGACTGTGTCTCGGTCATCCGTTTCTCAAACCCCATGTAGTGTGAGAAATCTAATGGAGGAGATCGAGTCTTGTGGGGAAAAGTGTGCAAACCTCTGCAGAGTGTACAAACTAATCATGGTTAGGCGTGTCCCCGGTTATGGACATCTTGAGTATCTGGTTCTTGGATTATCATGTTGATCTCATCACTTTAAATTAATTTGTTGGGATTAATTGATACTACTTAATTAGGATTGATTTGGAGGAATCTTCTAAATGTTTAACAACCACCATGATAGTTAAATAACATTTATTCCTTTGTTGTAGGGAAAAATTGGCTTTATGCAAAACATGTAACCATAGAGCTTTTCACCAGCCATATATGCATGTATTGATAGCATTTATTCTGTTCATTACTCTATGTGTTACATTACCAGCATATTCCATGTGCTGACCCGTTTCGGGCTACAACATATATCATGTTGCAGATTTTTCAGACGACGACTAAGGTGCCATAGGTCGTTGTCGTTCACTCAGCTATGCCGTTGGAGTTGTTGGACTCACTTTATCTTCAAAGCCTTCCGTTGTTATCGTATTTAGATGACCTTAAGCCATATTATTGTAATAAGTTCTCTTTTGAGACATTCGATGTAATAAGTGTGTGATTGAAACTCTGTCATAAATCCTCAAGTACTGTGCCTGTCGGCATTACCGATCCAGGGATGACACTGATGCACAGAGACTAGACTATTTGAGGTCTGGTCGCTACATTTACTTGGAACGACAAGTAAATACCGCATATAGGTAGGTATGGTGGACTCATATGAAATAAACTTAGTTCAAGGAAGTTGGATGCACAAGCAGTATTCCTGCTTAGTACAGAAATTTTGGCTAGCAAAAGATTCTAAATAGCAAGCATCACATGTTGGAGGAACCATAACAATAAAACTTCTATACAAATAAACCCAAACATAACCCATTACGTTGTCATTCTTGTCCAACTTCAACTAATTTTCTCAAGTTTGAAAATAATTAATGGGGCTCACAATCATAGAAGATGTCCAATATAGTATACTTATATGTGAAATCTCTCTTCCTTCAATATTCTTTCATGAATTATTCAAGTGATCAATGATGTGTTTGCTAACTTTCAATAAATTTACCACCTCTACTTCTTATATGTGAAGTCATTACTCCCCATGGGATAAGCATATGAAACATATATAATTTCAGATTTATGATATTCAATTCATTTAACCATTTACTCATAGGATATAAGTGAAGCACGAGAGTAAATGACAAACTACTCCAAAAAGATATAAGTGAAGATCAATGAGTAGTCAAATAATCAAGTAGCTATCTGAAGACTCTCTCTCATAAAAAAAATTAGATCTTACCTATTTTATTCAAACAGCAAGCAAAACAAAATAAAATGACATTTCAAGGATAGCACATATCAGGTGAAGTAGCAAAAACTTAGGCTCAACCAAAACTGACCGATCATTGTTGAAGAAGAAAGGTGGGATGCCAACCGAGGCATCCCCAAGATTAGATGCTTGAGACTACTTGAAATAATAACTAGGGATGCCTTGGGCATCCCCAATCTTGAGATCTTGTGTCTCCTTACTTCCTCTCATATCACGGTTTCCCTAATTCTTAAAAACTTCATCCACACAAAACTCAACAAGAACTCGTGAGATAAGTTAGTATAAATCAATGCAAAACCTTATCATTCTCTACTGTAGAAAATCAATAAAATTATAATTTGACATTGCATACTAAATGCCTCTACATATTTAATTCTCCTATCCTCAAATAGAATCATTAAACAAGCAAACATATGCATACATAATAGCAATTTGTCTAAACAGTGACAGTCTGTAAAGGATGAAGAAGTATCCATACTTATTTAACTCAAGAAATTCTGAAAAAATACCACACTGTAGAAAATTAATTATATCTCACCGTGTAAAAATTTCAAGATTTTATCATGTTCTGAGTATTCACAAATATTCAAAACATAACAACAAACTTTCTATTTTCAAACAGCAACATATGGACTTGCAAAATAAGCATGGTAAAGGCTATACTTGACATTTTTATTGAAGTAAAAGATGCAAACATTACTCTAAATAACAGCAAGCAAACCTTAATAAAATAAAATGACGCTCCAAGCAAAACACATATCATGTGACGAATAAAAATATAGCTCCAAGTGAGGTTACCAATAATATTGAAGACGAAAGAGGGGATGCCTTCCGGGGCATCCCCAAGCTTAGTTTCTTGGGTATTCCTTGAATATTACTTTGGGGAGCCTTGGGCATCCCCAATCTTAGGGTCTGGCCTCCTTATTCTCCTCACATCAATATCTCACCCAAAACTTGAAAAGTTCTATCACACAAAACTTAACAGAACTTCGTGTGATTGGTTAGTATAATAAAACAAATCATTCACTTGGGTACTGTCAAGACAAGATTCATAATTTTTCTCACACAATGCCTACCATGCTCTATCATTTCCAAAATTTATATTGACAAATAGAAGCCATAGAAATTACAAACAAGCAAACTATACATTGAAAACAGAATCTGTCAAAAACAGAACAGTGTGTAATGATCTGACAGACGACCATACTTATGCAACTCTACAAATTCTGGAAAATTAGGAAAACGTAGATACTTCTTATATCAATCATGTGTAAAACAATTCAGATCAAAAGCATGTTCCAGTGAATTTTAAAAATTCCTGGACTGAGAGCAAAAGTTTTTGTTTTTGCACAGAATCAAGTCAACTATCATCCACACTATCCCAAAGGCTTTACTTGGCACTTTATTGAAACAAGATCTATAAAAATATGATTATTATAGTAGATTAATCATGTGAACACATAAAAATAGTAGGGGTAAATGGTGGGTTGTCTCCCAACAAGCGCTTCTCTTTAATTCCTTTATAGCTAGGCATGATGATTTCGATGATGCTCGCATAAAAGTAAAGAATTGAAACACAAAGAGAGCATCATGAAGCATATGACTAGCACATTTAAGTCTAACCCACTTCCTATTGATACGTTGAAAGGGCATTTCCCTACCTTATGTTTTGGATGATGATGACAACCCTTTGTTGGTCTAATCTTGTGCTAAATGTTTCAAGTTCTCGATGATTAGGCTTACATCGGTTTGTGGTTCTCTCTCGAAGGAATCGATTGAAGACGGAATCCTCTACACTTTTTATCTCTTTGGTCGTAGGGATCCCATACTATCAAGAGGGAATCCACTTTGGAAAGAATAGGGGAATCCATTCACGTACACCTCCATCACCCCTCTTTTGTCTAGAGAGTGCCTCCCTTTTAATTTAATCCTTGCTGTGTTTTCCCAGCGGTTGTACCGCTCGTCCGAGCGGTTGTACAGCTGGCTCTTGGCGCTTCCCTGGCTTTGTCGAGCGGTGGTACCTCTGCCTCCGGGCGGTAGTACCGCCACCAGGCTCTGCAAAGACCAGTGGCGGTTGTTCCGGGCATGCACCGCCCATGTACCGGTCAGGCTTCTGTTTTCATGCGGTGGCTGGGCGGTGGTGGCCCGGTTGGTCCGGTTGTTCCTTATCAACCGGTACAACCGGAGGTTCAAGCGGTTCTTCCGCTCATACCTTAGCCGCTCAAGCGCTCAAGGCCAAGCGGTTGCACCGGCCCTGCACCGCCCAACTACCGCCCTCAAGGGTGACTCCGTTCTGTTTCGGTGCGGTACTTGTGCGGTGGCTGGGCGGTTGGTCCGGTTATTTTCTAACGACCGGTACTACCGCCCGGTGGCCTGGTTGTACCGCCTGGTAGGGTTCTGTCGTTGCATCGTGAGTCTCGGTTGTACCGGGACAAGGAGCGGTTGTACCGCTGCAGTGCTGAAAACACAGTAACGGTTGGATTTACTAGGGCTGCTATATAAGGTGGTTCTTCCACCTACCACTCCCACCTCTTACCTCTCTCACTCCACCATTAATGATCTCAAGCTCTCTTGCCCGATCTCTCTCTCTAGCCACTCAAACTTATTGATTTGCTATGGATTGAAGGAGGAGACCTAGATCTACACTTCCACCAAAGGATATTTGCTTCCCCATACTTTCTAGTGTGGATTTTGTTACTCTTGGGTGCTTGATCACCCTAGACGGTTGAGGTCACCTCGAAGCCATATTCCATTTTGGTGAAGCTTCGTGGTTTCGTTGGGAGCCTCCAATTGTTGTGGAGATTGCCCTAACCTTGTTTGTAAAGGTCCGGTTGCCGCCTTCAAGGGCACCAATAGTGGAATCACGGCATCTCGCATTGTGTGAGGGCGTGAGGAGAATACGGTGGCCCTAGTGGCTTCTTGGGGAGCATTGTGCCTCCACACCGCTCTAACGGAGACATACTTCCCCTTAAAAGGAAGGAACTTCGGTAACACATCCTCATCTCCACCGGCTCCACTCTTGGTTATTTCGTGCCTTTACTCTTGCAAGCCTACTTGTGTTGTATCCCTTGCTTGCTTATGTGTTAGTTGTTATTGCATCATATAGGTTGCTCACATAGTTGCATATCTAGACAACCTATTTTGTTGCAAAGTTTAATTTGGTAAAGAAAAGCTTAAAAATTGTTAGTTGCCTATTCACCCCCCCCCCCCTCTAGTCAACCATATCGATCCTTTCAATTGGTATCAGAGCCTCATCTCTATTTAAGGACTTTACCGTCCGAAGAGTATGGTTGACGTCGTAGATGATGTGGGAGAGCACTCCGGTGCGAATCCGATATCATCTACGGGAGATGGGGGTAACTCGATCTCATGTGAGGAATTCAATGTGGCGTTGGACACATTGAAAACCTCCATGACGACCGAGGTCAAGGACATGTTTAAGGAATTCTTAGAAGGGCTTAAACTTTCCACCACGCCCGTGAAAGTGGGTGATCCCGCTAACACGGTGACGGATGCTAACCCCGAAAAGGGGGAAGCTACTAGTGAGAAAGCTCCTTTGTCTAGTGGTAGAAATGGCACCGGCATCTTTGCCCATGTGGAACCCCCAATTTATGGAGGGCCGATCCCCACTGCTCATTTGAATCATGCCGGTCCTCCTCCTAAATATGAGAAACATGAAGATTTTGATTCTTGGGTTTATCGCTTCAAGCGTCATTTAAAACATGTGAACACTAACCTTTGGAGAATCATTGAAGAAGGTTTCTATCCTCATGACCCAAGCAACTTCACCCCTCGAGAAGCCGTGGACAATCAATTCAATGAGAGTGCTCTCTTCATCATCCAAGATGCAATCCTTCCCGAAGATCTTCCTCATCTTCGACCTCATGCCATGGCTAAGGAAGCATGGAAATGTGTTGAGTCTCTCTATCGAGGACGTGCTAGCATTCAACGCTCCAACTATGAAGTGGTGCAAGATGAAGCCGATGAGTTTGCAATGAAAGAAGATGAAGAACCTCGTGAGCTCTTTCGAAGAGTGACCAAACTCGCGGTCTCACTCCGAGATCATGGAAGCAAGGACATGGATGACAATTGGATCAAGCGCAAGTTCCTCAAGGCCATGATGCCCTACAACAAGGCCATGTCTTCTGTCATTCGTCAAAGACCGGACTTCCACTCCATGACCTCAAGTGAAGTGTTGGATGAGTTTGTTGCAATGAGCATCTTGGACAAGACCGCCGACAATGCGGTGCTCCGTTCTCAAAGGGCAAAGAAGCCTAACCTTGCTTTGAAGGCCAAGGTGATTATGGAAGAAGAGGAAGAAGTGGAAGATGAGGAGAGAAATCCCGAAGACACCAAATATGATTATCATGAGCACATGGCCCTTGCTTCAAGACAATTTTGGAGCAAGAAGAATTCAAGACCCAACTTCAACAAGAACAACTCAAGTGGCGTCAAGGGCAAGCAACGAGTTAGAACTTGCTTCAACTGTGGCAATGTGAGCCATTTCGTTGCGGATTGTCCTTACGAGAAGCGGGAAGACAATGGTGGCAAATTCATTCGAAAAGATAAAACCAAGTCCTTCCCCAACAAGAACAACTTCGCCAAGAAGACTCCAACTCGTGGGTTGGTGGTTCAAGAAGAATACCAAGAGGATGACGATGATGATGAAAGTGGAGAAGCAATGGCCATGGCATCCGTTTCCATTGCTACTACTCCCCCGGTGTCTCTCTTTGATTCACCCAATGAAAACATCACCGCCAAGTGCCTCATGGCTAAAGCTTCAAACAAGGTAAACCCCAACATCACAACCACCATCATTACTAATCCCTCCTTGGAGGATTGCATTGATGAACATGATGGGTCTAATGAGGAAGTGAATGAATTTGAGTCTTTTATGAGTAAGCTCAAGGGCAAGTCCAAGAAGCATTTTGTTGCTCTCTTGGAACAACTTGGTGAGGCCAATGACATGATCGAGGCTCACAAAGAAACCATCTCTAAGATGGAAGGTCATAGTCATGACTATGCCGATGAGATATCGGATCTCTCTAATGCTCTTGAGGAAGAGCGTGTTCATCGTTTGACTTTTGAGGAGTCACACAACAATGACCATGCTAAGTTAAAGAAAGATCTTGATCATGCTCTTGTCGTGTCTCGTGTGCTAACTTCCGAGAAGGCTAAACTTGGCGTTGATCATGCTAGACTCAAAGAGGAGTTTGAGATACTTGACAAGGCCCACAAGGTCTTGAAGGGTGCTCACGCTAACATCAAGGAGTCTCATGCTCAACTCCAAGTTGAGCTAACCAAGGAAAAGGCCACCTTCCCTCATATGGTATTAGTTGATAATGCATGTGCTACTAACCCATGTTGTGAGCATGTGCATCTTGTGGTGGAGAATGCCAAATTGAAGGATCAACTTGGGAAAGGCCTTGTGACATGCATTCAAGGTGAGAAGAACCTCAACGACCTTTTGAGCAATCAAAAGGAAGTTGTGGCCAAGGAAGGAATTGGGTTTGCACCCAAGTCCAAGAGCAAGAAGAAGAAGAATAACAAGACCAAACGTCCTCCTCCTCTCAAGCAAAACTTTGTTAAAGAGGGAGAGGGTGCTCCTAAGGAGAAGAAGGAAAAAGTGAAGGGAGTTGATGTCCAAAAGGGCAAAGGCATTTCCTCCAACAAAGTCGGCGACTTTAACCCGTCATATGTGTTGTGCCGTGCGAGTGATGGGCATGTTTATACTAAATTTATTGGTTCTCCTTATGAGTACATTGAGTGGTCTATTTGGGTTCCTAAGACCCTTGTTACTAACATCAAAGGACCCATTACCAAATGGGTACCTAAAACCAAGCATTGATCTCTTGTAGGTGTTTGCTTCTGGTGGGGGATCATGGTTGCTTGATAGTGGAGCAACAAATAATATGACCGGAAGCAAGGACTTGGTGGTGGACGTGCAAAAGATTCCATCTATGCCCACCAATGTTCAGTGGGGTGATGCCTCACATTCTAAGGTATTGGGTCTTGGCTAGGTTGTCATTTCTCATGATCTAACGATCAAGAAAGTCATGCTTGTTGAGTCCCTTGCATACAATTTGCTTTCCGTTCGTCAACTTGCACTCATGGGTTTTGCTACTTTCTTTGACATTGATACCGTGGCCCTCTTGTGGAGCAAGACTCTTAAGGTAGCCTTTGTTGGGCATGTCGAGAACGGTCTCTATGTGATTAACTTTTCGGAGCGACCCACTAAGACCGCGACATGCCTAATGGCTAAAGTTGACGTGGGATGGCTTTGGCATCGCCATTTGGCCCATGTCAATATGAGATCTTTGCAAAGTCTTCTCAAGGGGGACCATGTCTGTGGACTAACAAATGTTAGTTTTGCCAAAGATCGTGCTTGCAGTGCTTGTATCGAAGGAAAGCTTCATGAAAAGGCTCACCCTCCATCAACCATCATCTACTCGAAGAGACCCTTGGAGCTCCTTCACATGGATCTCTTTGGGCCTCCATCTTTTGATAGTCTTGGAGGTAGAAAGTATTGCTTGGTGATTGTGGATGACTATTCAAGATACACTTGGGTATACTTCTTCAAGAGGAAGAGTGAGACTCAACAAACTGTTATCGACTTTGCAAATGAAGATCAACATCAACATAATGCAAAGATCTTGACAATAAGAAGTGACAACGGCACCGAGTTCAAGAACTACACCTTGGATGAGTTTCTCAGTGATGAGGGGATCAAGCATCAATATGCTGCACCTTATACTCCTCAACAAAATGGTGTAGCGGAGAGGAAGAACCGGACGTTGATGGATGCGGCAAGGACCATGATGGCGGAGTTCAAGTCTCCATACAACTTTTGGGCCGAAGCCATCAACACCGCATGTCATGCATCCAATTGGCTCTATCTCCGCAAAGGCTTGAACAAGACCCCTTATGAGATACTCACCGGCAACAAGCCCAACCTCAAGTACTTCCGGGTGTTCAGTTGTAAGTGTTTCATTCTCAAGAAAGGTGTTCGTTTGTCTAAATTTGAGGCTAGAGCTCATGAGGGCATATTTGTTGGTTATGCTACAAACTCTCATGCTTACCGTGTTCTCAACAAGTCCACCAGACTCATTGAGGAGACGTGTAACGTGGAGTTTGATGAAAATAACGGCTCCCAAGTGGAGCAAAGTGGTACTTGTGATGTAGGTGATGAAATTCCTCCCCAAGCCATTAGAAGAATGGGTATTGGTCAAATTCTACCCATTGAGGAACCCCTTGTGGCCGAAGGAGAAGGACAATGCTCTACTCAAGTGGAGCCATCACCTCACCAAGACCCACATGCTTCCGAAGAACATAGCGAAGGCCCTCAACCTCGTGAACAAGACCAAGGGCAAGATCAACCTCAAGATGGTGGTGAACCTCTAAATGATTCCCAAGGTCAAGTTCTCCCCCTCGAGCAAGTTCAAGATCAGGAGCAAGCTCAAGATCAAGAACAAGCTCAAGACGGCGCTCAAGATGATCAAGTCAACCCTCCTCCTTCCACATCCGAGGAGGAATTAGAGCGTCATGCCGTGAAGATTGCTTCCAAGCTCACCACCCAAGGCCATCTCATGGAAAATGTGGTTGGAAGCCTAAGAAAGGGGGTAAGCACTCGTAGACAATTAGCAAACTATTGTGAACATCACGCATTTGTCTCTTGTGTTGAACCCCAAAAGGTCTATGAGGCGCTCAAAGACTCGGATTGGCTCAATGCCATGCATGAAGAACTCAACAACTTCGAGTACAACAAAGTATGGAGATTGGTGCCAAGGCCATCGGGGGACCACAACGTCATTGGAACCAAGTGGATCTTCAAGAACAAGCAAGATGCTCATGGGAACATCGTTCGCAACAAGGCAAGATTGGTAGCACAAGGCTACTCCCAAGTCGAGGGTATCGACTACGGTGAAACCTTTGCTCCCATTGCTCGTCTTGAATCCATACATTTGTTGATTGCCTATGCTTCCCATCACAACTTTAAGTTGCAACATATGGATGTGAAAAGTGCTTTTCTTAATGGTCCTATTAATGAGTTGGTCTATGTCAAGCAACCCCCCGGGTTCGAGGATCCCTACTTTCCGGATCATGTGTATCAACTCGATAAGGCACTCTATGGCCTTAAACAAGCCCCACGTGCGTGGTATGACCACCTTACCGAGTTGTTACAAGATCGTGGATTTGAGGTGGGGCTAATTGACCCCACTCTTTTTACTAAGAAGGTCAAAGGGAAGTTGTTTGTATGCCAACTATATGTTGATGATATTATCTTTGGTTCTCCTAACAAAGCTTTCAATGAGGAATTTGCCGCTCTCATGACCTCCAAGTTCAAGATGTCTTTGATGCGAGAGTTGAAGTTCTTCCTTGGTTTTGACATCAAACAAAGAAGAGAAGGAACCTTCATCAACCAAGCCAAATACACTCAAGACATGCTTAAAAGATTCAAGCTAAGTGATGTCAAGCCGGCTACTACACCAATGCCTACCAAGTGCCAACTTGACATTGATCCCAATGGTAAAGCGGTGGATCAAAAGGTATATAGCTCCATGATTGGCTCCTTGCTTTACCTTTGTGCATCTAGACCGGATATCATGTTGAGTGTGGGGATGTGTGCACGGTTTCAAGCCACACCAAAGGAAAGTCACTATGTGGCGGTCAAGCGAATCTTTCGATATTTGTCTCATACCCCAAACTTTGGCTCATGGTACCCAAGAGGAGCAAACTTCAAGCTTGAAGGATTTACGGATTCCGATTGGGCGGGAGACAAAGTGGATAGGAAGTCCACTTCCGGAGGGTACCAGTTTCTTGGGTGCTCTTTGGTGAGTTGGTCTTCCAAGAAGCAAAGTTGTGTGTCTCTCTCGTCCACCGAAGCGGAATATGTGGCGGCGGTAGTTGTTGTGCACAACTCCTATGGATGAGGCAAACTTTAAAGGAATACGGTGTCATTTGTGACAAAGTGCCTCTTTGGTGTGACAACGAAAATGCCATCAAGATTTCTCTCAACCCGGTGCAACACTTCAAGACAAAGCATATTGAGATTAGGTATCATTTCATCCGGGATCACATTAGGCGAGGGGAGATCGAGCTCAAGTATGTCAACACTCATAATAACCTTGCAGATATTTTCACGAAGCCCTTGGATGAAGCAAGATTTCGTGAGTTAAGGCATGAGCTAAATATCATTGATTCGAGCAATGTGACTTGAACCCTTGCACCCCCCACCACACTCAACTTGTTGTCTAGTTTAGGTGTAGGCATGGACATAGGGGGAGTGTTGTTCTCTCAATGAACTCTCCCTCCCCCCATTATGCATAAATCGATCAACTCTTTCACATTAGCCATTTTTGATGGTACTTGTGCTTCAAAGACGAGTTTTGGTCATGGGCCCAAGGATAATTGTTTGCGGTGCCATACCAATTGACTCAAACATAGGTGGCTTCGGCCATCGCCCTCTCTTAAGAGAGAGGACTGAGCTCGCTCTGCTTGTGTACAGTTGTTTTTGTTTTCCCTTCTTTCTTTTCTCTGTTCTTAGTGTTTGGTTTCTCTTAGTTGTTGTCCCATTTGTCTTGTCCCCTTCTTTTGGTCTGGGCTTTGGTGGTCGGGCGGTACAATCGGCGTCACGGGCGGTTCTACCACTAATACCTGGTTGTGCTGCCCCAGTAGGGTTAATTTTGGTGCTTGGGCGGTTTTACCGCCCATTTTCACTGGGCCTCCTCCGTCTGGTACTACCCGTTGTCTCCGGGCGGTACTTCCGGTGCCCCTCAGGAAACGGAAGTACCGCCCACTACAATCTGTCAGTACCTGACTTGCGGTACAACCGGTCCTAGGAGTGGTTCTACCGCCGCGCGGCTATGGGCCTATTTATATCCGACGGGGTGAAGGGTTTTCTTCTTTTTTCCTTTCGTCCCCGTTCGCCATCTCCTTGCCCTAGCCGCCGGTCACCTCTGCCCCGCCCCAGAGTGCGCCCCGCGCTTCGGATCCGTGGGCTCTCCGTGGATTCTCTTCGTGGAGGCCTTCCGATATTCTCCCATGGATGGTGGTAATGCCCTTGTTCTTTGTTCTTAGTTCTAGGGTTTCTTCTTGTTTTAGGGCATTACTTTTCCCTCCTAGTTTAGTGTTTGTTCTTTGGTTGGGAGAGATCGTTGTTTTTCTTGTGTCTATGCAGTACCTAGAAATCCGAATATTGCTTGTGTGATTCGCACATCTTGATTCGATCTAACTACCCTGGTAGTGCCACTGTCAGCGGTTCTACCGCCCATTCGGGCGGTACAACCGATGGGGCGGTTCTACCGGTGGGAGATCCAGTACAACCGGAATGTATGAACCACACAGCACTATTCTGGTTTCTATGTTGTTGCATTTTTCATGTGCTTTCCTCTCATTCTTGTTGGTTTTCGTGTGTTCCCTTCGTGTATGTGTTCGGGTGGCTCTAGTTCTCGCTCTGCTCCTTGCAAGACCAAGAAGAGGGCTCGAAGGACTCCGCGCCCGGCTGTGTCTGCTAATGAAGAGGAAGTTGTGATCCCCACCAAGCCCACTCGCCGTGAAAAGTCTGCCGCTGCAAAGCAACGTGTGGTAATGCCACTCCACCATTGGAAAGCCAAGGATTGGGAAGCCTTCCGCTCAAAGAATCCTTATGTGGTTCCCGTAGCTCCTCGTTGGACCACTGTTCAGTTTTGGAATGAGATGCAAGTACGGATTGTTCATGAACTCTTTGAGCACAATAAGAACAGATATGCCAAGCAGTGGACCATTGATCTTGATCATTGGAGGAACAACCTGGAGTATTTTGGTGAGGCTTTGGCTCTTTGTGAGGAGTTTGATCTTGTCAAGCTCATGTCCGTCAACTGTGACTTTGATGTTCAACTCATCCATCAGTTCTATGCCACCGTTCACTTTGGAGAAGATGGCGCGCGCACCCTCACTTTCATGTGCCGTGATGAGCTCTTTCAAGTTCCTTGGAGGACCTTTTGCAATGCTATTGGGTACGATGATACCGGTCTGGAAGGAAGGGGTGGCATTCGCCCCCATGATCATCCTGACTCCATGCCTAAGGAGAAGCTTGCCCCTCTGTACATTCGGGGCCGTGGTATTATTGGTGAATCTAAGGATTTGGTGAAGGTCTATGACCTCATGCATCGTGTATTTCACAATGTGCTTCTGCCCAAAGTGGGGAATCAAGATGAAATCCATGGCTATCTTGTTGACTTGATGGTTGCTATGAAGACCAAGGTGGGAACTGGGAGACGTTTGATGTGTCCAACTGGCTGTGGCATGAGATGTACAACATGGTCATCTACAGGAAGGTCCCCATTTATGCTCCGTTTGTCATGTGCTTTCTGAACTCCGTGTGGGAAGCTCGCTGTCCTGGAGAGCCCCTCACCTCTCCTGACAATCTTACCATTCATGAAGTCAAGCTCCTTAAGAAGAAGAAGCACGCCGAGCCACGTTTCCCTGCTGATGCTCCTGAGGATGTCTATGCCACTTCTGATGATGAGGATTTTGAGTTGGAGCCAGGGGCCAAGCCCTCGTGGGTGGACAAGCTCGCTGCCAAGGTGAAGAAGACTTTCTGCCTTCAGTCTGACATCCAGAAGAGGATGTATGAGGCACATGTCAATGAGAAGCATGCCCGGTGTCGCCAAATTGCTATGATGAGGCACCTCAACATGACGGTTCAGAGTGGTTCTGAGAAGAGCATCACACCGGAGGAGCGTTGGATATCTTCCCACAGCACCTGGACTGATGATGAAGCCCCCCCTCAGCCCTCCACCACCTTTACTGCCGCTGATGATATCATGGAGGACTCGGATCGGGACGATGATGAAATTTCTGATAATGGTGAAGATTCTGACAATGATGAAGATCCAGATGCTACCGAGGAGTCAGAGGAGGACGACTGAGCCAGGGGCGATAGCTTCGCTCTCTTCCTTTTTGGTGTCCTGATGCCAAAGGGGGAGAGAGTGTGATAGGACTCGGGAGTTGCATGGGTGGTTGTGTAGTGTGTGTTTTGTCTTGAACTTTGTCTGTGGTCTCCAGTTGAACTTTGGTCGTTCTCGGTTTGCTTTGTGAGGATTTTGTGCCACTCCTGCTATCTTATCTTTATGCTTGTTGATCATTTTTGGTAGTTTTGCTCTCGTTTTATGTTGGCTACCTTCATGTTATGTGCTTTAAGTGGCGAGCCTATATCATCTAGGGGGAGTCTCGACCTTGAATTATGCCCATGCTCTCTATGTAACATCCCAAATTTCCAATTTGGCATGTTATACATAGATCATCCATGCATATCATATTTCATTGATTTTTTCCTTTGCAATCCTCGAAATCCTAAGCAACTCAAGGACCTTCGGAGAGAGTTGGGGATTTTCTAATTTTCATATTTGAAATTCTTATCAAATAGTGAAGACGAGGATTTGATTTTAATTATTTTCTCTCCGTAAAATATTTCATTTTTAAAATATTAAAAGAGGGGAGATAATATGACTTCTCCAAAATAATTGAAATATCGGATGAAAAATGTTAAAATCATTTTCGGGATTTTATTTGAATTTATTCCGGATTTTTTTATTTGCCCTAGAAAAATGTTGCATGTTTTAAAATTGCATTTTAGGGGCCAAGAAAAGTTCATCTTGTTCTAAATATTTTATTTAGACGGAGAAAACTTGTTTTGGAATTTTTAGATTTTTATTTATTTTTCTAGGAATTTTTCTTCGGCGGAATGTTTTAAAAAATAATAATCTCGCGCCCGACTGGGCCGAAGGCCCAGCCGAGCAGGTCGGCACAGCCAGCCGCCGCCGCCTTCCCCGCGCGCGCGCCGTGCGCGGCACGGACGCCGAGGGCGGGTCCGAGCCGGACTCCACCCCCGGGCGCCCCATCCCCAAGCCCCGCCCGCCTATAAAGCCGCCGCCCCCGCCGCCACACCGCCGCCACAACACCACCGCCACCCGCCGCAGCCCCGCAGCCCCGATCCGCCGCCGCCGGAGCCGCCGCCAGAGCCCCGCGTCGCCGCCGCCGCCCGCCGCAGCCCCGCAGCCCGTCGCCAAGCCCCGCCGGAGCCGCCGCCCCGTCGGACGAGCCTCGCTGGAGGTACCCAACCCGCCGCCGGTTTTTTTTAAAAAAATAAACCCCCTCGGTTTTTTTTGAAAACCATAGATCGTTTTTTTGTTCTAGATCGGTTTATATTTTTCGGTTAATTTACTTAGCGAACGTCCATTCGTCCGTTTGTTTTAACGAACGCGTTCACTGTTTAGTTTCTGTTAACGAACGTTTGTCCGTTTAGCAGTTCGTCGTTTTTCTTTTTATCGGATTTATTCCGCGATTATTCCCATCGCGATTTCTGATCCGATATTCAAACATGTTTATCTTTTCGCTTGTTTATCGGAATCAGGCGATTCAAGCGCCTGGAGTTTCATCTCGAAACCCTCTTTCCGAATAATCAACTCAAACAAGATTTTTCTTCTGTAAAATTTGACCTAGATCTAGAATAGCAAAACGAAGTTGTTTCTTTTGCCGTTTGAGTTTCGTTGCTTTGTTTGATTTGATTCTTTTTGCAAACCGGAGTTCTTAAGTTGAACTCTCTGGTCAGACTCTTTTATTTGGAGTTCTACTTGTGCATCTTTGATTGTTGCTTATGTATGTTATTGTTTGCTTGCGCTAGAATTCCCGGAGTGCGAAGCATGTTACTACGAGTCTCTAGGATACCCGGATCGTCAGCAAGGCAAGTAACACATTGATCATACTCTTTTCATACCCAGTTTTTATGCATTAGATTCAATCCTCAAACATGGCATGATTAGGATGCTTTTAACATGTGGGTATTGGGAAGTAGTTGATGAGGTAGAACCTATTGTCCTGTTTTATTATCAAACCCTTGGGAGTTACTTCTACGTATTGCTTATATTGCCATGCTATGCTCGTAGACGTGGATTGGGTTTGAGTGATATCCATGACAGATGTGAGATTGTTAATTAATGGTTTACCTAAGGTGGCAACTTTAATACACATCTGGGTGGATTGAGGCACCTGGGGTTAGCAGTGATTGCCTGTTTTATTTTTTGGAAATCCCGGGGTTACCGTGTGATTCTCCTATGGACCGCCACCCAGGCTCAAAGGGAACTTAGTCTATTCATGCTAGAAACTTCCATGTGCAGCCGCAAGCTATTATGGGCTCTAGCAAAGTTTGAGTAAGTTGTGTGAAGCTCTTGAAGAGGTGGATCAGCAGGTAGTGGGTTTGTAGGTTTGGTATGGTCTGCCCGGAGTAGAGAGTTAATGCTTCTGAAAGACTGCGTCTCGGTCATCCGTCTCTCAAACACCATGCAGTGCGAGAATCAACAGAGGCGATCGAGTCTTGTGGGGAAAAGTGCGCAAACCTCTGCAAAGTGTACAATCTAATCATGGTTAGCCGTGTCCCCGGTTATGGACAATTCTGAGTATCTAGTACTTGAGTATTCGCATGTATCTCAACACTCTTAAAATTAATTTTGCTTGGGTTGTTAATTACTTTTAATTGGGATCATTGAGTTGGGGTTTACCTTCAAAAAGGTTTTTTCAACTACCATGATAGTTAAATTAAAATTGATTCCTTTGAAGTAGGGAAAAATTGGCTTTTCGCAAAACTGTAACCATAGAGCTTTCCACCAGCCAAATATGCATGTAGTGGTAGCATTATTCTGTTATTGCTCTTTTGTGTTACATTGCCAGCATATTCCATGTGCTGGCCCGTTCTCGGGCTGCAACGTATTATGTTGTAGACTTTTTAGACGAGGAGTAAGGTTCGTAGGTCGTTGCCGTGCAGCTCAGTTATGCTGCTGGAGTTGATGGACTCACTTTATCTTCCAAGCCTTCCGCTGTTATCGCATTAGATGGCCTTAAGCCATATTATTGTAATAAGTTCTCTTTTGAGACATTCGATGTAATAAGTGTGTGATTGCTACTCTGTTATAAATCCTTCGAAGTACTGTGTGGTGTCAGCACTACTGATCCAGGGATGACACCTGAGCACAGAGGCTTGACCATCTGAGGTCGGGTCACTACAAGATGGTATCAGAGCACACGCTGAGTGTAGGACACGACCACTAAGATAAACCATAGGTCACACTTCTCTTCTCATTTCTGACTCCTCTTCTCTTTCCACTCTTTAGGATGAAGGAGATGAAGACCAAGTTTGCACAACCAGATGAAGACACACCTTTTGGACGCCACTTGAAGGAAGTCACTAGGTACTTGAATATTGGAATACCAAGCTTCACTGGGACGAACGACGCCACTCTACCGGAAGAAGAGCGCTGGATGATTCAAGTATGAGTTCCAGGAAGGACGTTCTCGCCAAATTCTAAACCCATAGAATTTTCTTTCGAAGCACCCACTTGGAGCCTTGGCAAGAGTATGGCAGCTCATATTACCATGGGACGCATTGGAGAAATCTACAACAAGGAACTTGAGGATACCATCTATCAAATATGTGGGCGCCGAGATGAACAATGGGAGATGATCAGCACCAGGAAGGATAGATCTGTCGCAGCCTTTATCCAGGAGCAAAACCAGCACATTCGACGTCAGGAGAACCAGATGTGCGCAGACATGATCGAGTTGAAGAAGGCGAAGACCAGGATCATCGAGCTGGAGGAAGAACTTAAGTTCACACGCGATGGATATGAGGAGGAAATCAAGACCCTATTGGAGAAGAATGACGACCTAGTGGAGAAGATCGGAATCTTTATGGGAGGACCAGTTCCAAAAGAAGACCTCATACGTCCGGACAACTACATCATCATCGACGACACCGACTCGGATTCAAGTGATGATGATTACGAAGATGAAGCTGGAGCAGACATCATGGAGTCTTCCACCGATAAAAATTTCTAGATGACCACCATATGATAATAGTATTTTCCCCCATGTAACTAGTAGTAGTGAGCACTTTTGCGATAGTCCTAGACCGTTTTGTATGCCCTTGCTTGTTTGATTGAATGAATGCTTGTGGTTGCCTCATATACATATGGGTAGTGTTTCTCCCCTAGATCTTTTTTCCATTCTAAATCTCTTCCATCTAAACCCATCAGATGCCTCCGAGGAGAGACCCCGAGTTTGTTTTCCCACCGGAGATCACCCAGTTGATCCAGCAGCAGAATGCCCTGATGCAGTTGTTAGTTCAGAACCAGGGCAATGCCAATAACAACAATGCCAACAATAACAACCCGCCGCCAGTGGATAACCTCGCCCGTTTCTTAAGGTTACAGCCGCCGGTGTTCTCCAGTAGCATCGAGCCAATAGTTGCAGATGATTGGCTACGTCGTATTGGAAGGGAGTTAACCACCGCTGGATGCACAGATGCTGAGAAGGTGCATTTTGCCGCACACCAACTGGATGGACCTGCAGCAGCATGGTGGGAGAATTTCACAGCCACCTATCCTATAGACACTGTCACATGGGCTCAGTTTCAGCAGGCTTTTCGCACTGCCCATGTCTCGACTGGAGCTATGCAGATGAAGAAGCGTGAGTTTCGCAACCTACGCCAGGGGAATCGTACTGTTGGCCAGTACATGGATGAGTTTAGCAAGTTGTCGTGTTATGCCCCTGATGATGTGGCCACAGATGCCGCGAAGCAGGAGAAGTTTATGGAAGGGCTGAATGATGAGAGGAGTATGCAGTTGATGGTAGCAACCTTCAACAACTACCAGGAGTTGGTAGATAAGGCCCTGATGATTGAAGGGAAGCAGCAGCAGATTGATAATCGTAAGAGGAAGTATGGACAAGGAAAATACAATTCAGGAGCTCACCAGAAGCCTCGTTTGACCCCGAACTCAGGAGGACTTGTTCATAACCATGGAGGACATAACCATGCTGGAGGAGGATCGCATAACCATAATGGTGCGAAGAACGGGAATGGGAATGGAGCCAACAATAATCAGAACCGCTCTAACCCATCCACACCCGCAAAGAGGGACTTAAGCCAAGTTGTTTGCTACAAGTGCGGGAAGACAGGACACTATGCCAATGACTGCTCTGAAGGAAAGAATGGGAATGGAAACGGGAGCGCAGGGAAGAAGCCCAATCCATTCAACAAAGGACAAGTGAACCACGTTAACGTGGAGGAGGTTGAGGAGCAGCCGGACGCGGTAATAGGTAAGTTTCTGGTTCAGTCATTTACCGCTATTGTTCTTTTCGATACTGGTGCATCGCATTCATACATATCAAGGGGATTTGTGGAAAAGTTTAAGTTGCCAGCCCAAACCCTTAGGACACCCCTCTAGTGAGCTCGCCAGGATCAGAGTACATGGCTAGCAGATGGTGCACCCAGATACCCCTAATCATTGGAACACATGTATTTCCGTCTGACCTAATTATCTTGGAGTCGCAAGGATTGGATGTGATATTAGGTATGGACTGGATGTCAAAGTATGAAGGAAGTATTGACTGTGCTAGTAAGTCAATTTATCTAACTACCCCGGAGGGACAAAGGATTAAGTATGTATCTAGGCATGTGCCTAGGAGGAGCCAAGTAAACGCCCTCACGGGAGTTGTACAGGAGGAAGTACCTGTAGTAAAGGATATTCCGGATGTTTTCCCCGAAGAGTTACCTGGTATGCCACCGGATAGAGACATCGAGTTTTTGATAGAGCTATTGCCAGGAACAGGACCGATATCTAAGAGACCCTATCGGATGCTAGCAAATAATCTGGAGGAAATTAAGAAGCAGATTAAGGAGTTGTTGGAGAAAGGTTACATTCGTAGAAGTTCGTCACCTTGGGGAGCCCCAGTACTTTTGGTGAAGAAGAAGGATAAATCCCTAAGGATGGTTGTTGACTACCGAGCTCTGAATGAAGTAACGATAAAGAACAAGTATCCCTTACCAATGATCACGATTTGTTTGATCAGTTACAAGGAGCTAAGGTGTTTTCGAAGATTGATCTGCGATCGGGATGCCATCAGTTGAAGATCCGAGAGCAAGATATACCCAAGACAACGTTTACCACACGGTATGGATTATATGAGTATATGGTCATGTCATTTGGACTGACTAACGCCCCTGCCTATTTCATGAGTATGATGAACAAGGTGTTCATGGAGTACTTGGACAAGTTTGTTGTGGTATTCATTGATGACATTATGATATACTCGAAGAACGAAGAGGAGCACGCGGAACACTTGCGTTTGGTTCTCGAGAAACTCAGGGAACACCAGTTATACGCCAAATTCAGCAAGTGCAAGTTTTGGTTGAAGGAACTTGGATTTCTTGGGCATGTTATATCAGGAGAGGGTATAGCAGTGGATCCCAGTAAGGTTCAGTCGGTCACTGAATGGTTGGCACCCACTTCGGTTGGCGAGATCCGCAGTTTTCTTTGACTGGCAGGATATTATCGGAGGTTCATTGAGAATTTTTCCAAGATTGCTAAACCAATGACGGAATTGCTAAAGAAGGATACTAAGTTCAAATGGATGGAGGAGTGCGAGACGAGTTTTCAAGAGCTGAAGGAGCGATTGACTACAGCCCCAGTGCTGACCTTGCCAGATATACATAAGGAGTTTCAAGTGTATTGTGACGCCTCTCGCTTGGGACTTGGATGTGTGCTTATGCAGGAAGGAAAGGTTGTTTCGTATGCCTCACGACAACTGAAGCCACACGAGTTGAACTACGCCATGCATGATTTGGAGTTAGTAGCCGTGGTGCATGCACTAAAGACCTGGAGACATTATCTTATCGGAAACCGTTGTGATGTGTACACGGATCATAAGAGCTTGAAGTACATTTTCACACAAAAGGAGTTGAACCTCAGGCAGAGGAGATGGTTGGAACTTATAAAGGATTACGACATGAAGCTACACTATCATCCAGGAAAAGCCAATGTCGTAGCAGACGCATTGAGCCGGAAGAGTTATGCTAATGTTCTTGTGAGCAATGGAATACCAAACGAGTTAGCTGCAGAGATCATGGAACTTTGGTTGGAGATTGTTCCAAGAGATTTTCTTGCAAAAATGGAAGTTCAGTCGACACTGTTGGACAAGATTCGAGAAGATCAGAAGGAAGACAAAGAGATTGCTGAGATAAGAGAGAGGATGGGCGAAGGTAAGGCCAAAGGTTTTCGCGAGGATGAGCACGATACCTTATGGTTTGAGGACCGAATTTATGTGCCCAACAATTCGGAGATCAGGAAGTTGATACTGCAGGAGGCCCATGACTCACCATACTCAATTCACCCCGGAAACACTAAGATGTATTTGGACTTGAAGGAACGTTTCTGGTGGACTGGAATGAAGAAGGATATTGCCGAGTATGTAGCCATATGTGATGTATGTCAGAGAGTGAAGGCAGAACATTAGAAGCCGGCAGGACTGTTACAGCCTATGCCAATACTCGAATGGAAGTGGGATAAACTTGGTATGGACTTTATTACCGGATTACCCAGAACCAAGGCAGGATATGATTCTATGTGGGTAGTTGTGGATCGATTGACTAAGGTAGCTCATTTCATCCCGGTGAAAACAACGTATACAAGTGCGAAGTTGGCCAAGATATATATGACCAGGATCGTATGTTTAGATGGAGTTACGAGGAGTATCGTATCAGATAGAGGAACCCAGTTTACTTCAAAGTTTTGGCATCAGTTACACCAGACTTTGGGGACCCGATTGGAGTTCAGTACCGCTTTTCACCCGCAGACAGATGGGCAGACAGAGAGAGTCAATCAGATTTTGGAGGATATGTTGAGAGCCTGTGCGCTAGATTATGGATCTAGTTGGGATGACAATTTGCCGTACGCAGAGTTTTCTTATAACAACAGCTACCAGGCCAGTTTGAAGATGGCACCATTCGAAGCTCTGTATGGACGCAGATGTAGAACACCATTGATGTGGGATGAGGTAGGAGATCGTCAGTTGTTTGGACCAGATTTGATCAAGGAATCAGAGGAGAAGGTTAAACTGATCAGAGACAGACTAAAGATTGCTCACTCCAGACAGAAGAGTTACGCAGACTCAAAACGCAAGGAAGTAACTTATGAAGTTGGAGACAGAGCCTATCTAAGAGTATCGCCCTTGAGGGGAGTAAAACGATTTGGAGTTAAGGGAAAGTTAGCCCCGAGATTTGTAGGACCGTATCGTATTTTGGAACGGATGGGAGAAGTTGCCTACAAGCTGGAGTTACCAGAAGGATTGTCAGGAGTTCACGATGTGTTTCACGTATCACAGCTGAAGAAGTGCCATGCTGAGATGGCAGATATACCGTTGAATGATACGGTACCTTTGGAGGCGATTCAGCTGGATAATAATCTGACTTATGAGGAGAAGCCAGTTAAGATTCTTGAGTTTGATAGTCGAGTCACTCGCAACAAGGTGATCAAGTTTTGCAAAGTTCAGTGGAGTCATCATACTGAGGAGGAAGCCACCTGGGAGCGAGAGGAGGATATTCGCAAAGACCATCCGCACCTATTTTCTAGCCAACCCGAATCTCGAGGGCGAGATTCATCTTAAGGGGGGTAGGTTTGTAACATCCCAAATTTCCAATTTGGCATGTTATACATAGATCATCCATGCATATCATATTTCACTGATTTTTTTCGTTTGCAATCCTCGAAATCCTAAGCAACTCAAGGACCTTCGGAGAGAGTTGGGGATTTTTTAATTTTCATATTTGAAATTCTTATCAAATAGTGAAGACGAGGATTTGATTTTAATTATTTTCTCTCCGGAAAATATTTCATTTTTAAAATATTAAAAGAGGGGAGATAATATGACTTCTCCAAAATAATTGAAATATCGGAGGAAAAATGTTAAAATCATTTTTGGGATTTTATTTGAATTTATTCCGGATTTTTTTATTTGCCCTAGAAAAATGTTGCATGTTTTAAAATTGCATTTTAGGGGCCAAGAAAAGTTCATCTTGTTCTAAATATTTTATTTAGACGGAGAAAACTTGTATTGGAATTTTTAGATTTTTATTTATTTTTCTAGGAATTTTTCTTTGGCGGAATGTTTTAAAAAAATAATAATAATCTCGCGCCCGACTGGGCCGAAGGCCCAGCCGAGCAGGCCGGCCCAGCCAGCCGCCGCCGCCTTCCCCGCGCGCGCGCCGTGCGCGGCACGGACGCCGAGGGCGGGTCCGAGCCGGACTCCACCCCCGGGCGCCCCTTCCCCAAGCCCCGCCCGCCTATAAAGCTGCCGCCCCTGCCGCCACACCACCGCCACCCGCCGCAGCCGCCGCAGCCCCACAGCCCCGATCCGCCGCCGCCGGAGCCGCCGCCGGAGCCCCGTGTCGCCGCCACCGCCCGCCGCAGCCCCACAGCCCCGCCGCCCGTCGCCAAGCCCCGCCGGAGCCGCCGCCCCGCCGGACGAGCCTCGCCGGAGGTACCCGACCCGCCGCCGGTTTTTTGAAAAAAATAAACCCTCTCGGTTTTTTTTTGAAAACCCTAGATCGTTTTTTTTTGTTCTAGATCGGTTTATTTTTTTCGGTTAATTTACTTAGCGAACATCCGTTCGTCCGTTCGTTTTAACGAACGCGTTCACTGTTTAGTTTTTGTTAACGAACGTTCGTCCGTTTAGCAGTTCGTTGTTTTTCTTTTTATCGGATTTATTCCGCGATTATTCCGATCGCGATTTCTGATCCGATATTCAAACCTGTTTATCTTTTCGCTCGTTTATTGGAATCAGGCGATTCAAGCGCCTGGAGTTTCATCTCGAAACCCTCTTTCCGAATAATCAACTCAAACAAGATTTTTCTTCTGTAAAATTTGACCTAGATCCAGAATAGCAAAACGAAGTTGTTTCTTTTGCCGTTTGAGTTTCGTTGCTTTGTTTGATTTGATTCTTTTTGCAAACCGGAGTTCTTAAGTCGAACTCTCCGGTCAGACTCTTTTATTTGGAGTTCTACTTGTGCATCTTTGATTGTTGCTTATGTATGTTATTGTTTGCTTGCGCTAGAATTCCCGGAGTGCGAAGCGTGTTACTACGAGTCTCTAGGATACCCGGATCGTCAGCAAGGCAAGTAACACATTGATCATACTCTTTTCATACCCAGTTTTTATGCATTAGATTCAATCCTCAAACATGGCATGATTAGGATGCTTTTAACATGTGGGTATTGGGAAGTAGTTGATGAGGTAGAACCTATTGTCCTGTTTTATTATCAAACCCTTGGGAGTTACTTCTACGTATTGCTTATATTGCCATGCTATGCTCGTAGACGTGGATTGGGTTTGAGTGATATCCATGACAGATGTGAGATTGTTAATTAATGGTTTACCTAAGGTGGCAACTTTAATACACATCTGGGTGGATTGAGGCACCTGGGGTTACCAGTGATTGCCTATTTTATTTTTTGGAAATCCCGGGGTTACCGTGTGATTCTCCTATGGACCGCCACCCAGGCTCAAAGGGAACTGAGTCTATTCATGCTAGAAACTTCCGTGTGCAGTCGCAAGCTATTATGGGCTCTAGCATAGTTTGAGTAAGTTGCGTGAAGCTCTTGAAGAGGTGGATCAGCAGGTAGTGGGTTTGTAGGTTTGGTATGGTCTGCCCGGAGTAGAGAGTTAATGCTTCTGAAAGACTGTGTCTCGGTCATCCGTCTCTCAAACACCATGCAGTGCGAGAATCAACGGAGGCGATCGAATCTTGTGGGGAAAAGTGCGCAAACCTCTGCAGAGTGTACAATCTAATCATGGTTAGCCGTGTCCCCGGTTATGGACAATTCTGAGTATCTAGTACTTGAGTATTCGCATGTATCTCAACACTCTTAAAATTAATTTTGCTTGGGTTGTTAATTACTTTTAATTGGGATCATTGAGTTGGGGTTTACCTTCTCAAATGATGTTTCAACTACCATGATAGTTAAATTAAAATTGATTCCTTTGAAGTAGGGAAAAATTGGCTTTTCGCAAAACTGTAACCATAGAGCTTTCCACCAGCCAAATATGCATGTAGTGGTAGCATTATTCTGTTATTGCTCTTTTGTGTTACATTGCCAGCATATTCCATGTGCTAACCCGTTCTCGGGCTGCAACGTATTATGTTGCAGACTTTTCAGACGAGGAGTAAGGTTCGTAGGTCGTTGCCGTGCAGCTTAGTTATGCCGTTGGAGTTGATGGACTCACTTTATCTTCCAAGCCTTCCGCTGTTATCGCATTAGATGGCCTTAAGCCATATTATTGTAATAAGTTCTCTTTTGAGACATTCGATGTAATAAGTGTGTGATTGCTACTCTGTTATAAATCCTTCGAAGTACTGTGTGGTGTCAGCATTACTGATCCAGGGATGACACCTGAGCACAGAGACTTGACCATCTGAGGTTGGGTCGCTACACTCTAACAGCTAGTTCAACTTGGGGCACACATCTAGGGGGATCTCCGACTAGATTCTATAGACTTCTATCTTATATCGTGCTGTTGTCATCATCCACCAAAAAGGGGGAGATTGAAAGTGAATTTCCCTACCTTATGTTTTGGATGATGATGACAACCCTTTGTTGGTCTAATCCTATGCTAAATGTTTCAGGTTCTCGATGATTAGGCTTACATCGGTTTGTGGTTCTCTCTCGAAGGAATTGATTGAAGACGGAATCCTCTACGCTTTTTATCTCTTTGGTCGTAGGGATCCCGTACTATCAAGAGGGAATCCACTTTGGAAAGAATAGGGGAATCCATTCACGTACACCTCCATCACCCCTCTTTTGTCGAGAGAGTGCCTCCCTTTTAATTTAATCCTTGTTGTGTTTTCCCAGCGGTTGTACCGCTCGTCCGAGCGGTTGTACCACTGGCTCTTGGCGCTTCCCTGCCTTTTTCGAGCGGTGGTACCGCTGCCTCCGGGCGGTAGTACCGCCACCAGGCTCTGCAAAGACCAGCGACGGATGTTCCGGGCATGCACCGCACATGTACCGGTCAGGCTTCTGTTTTGATGCGTTGGCTGGGCGGTGGTGGCCCGGTTGGTCCGGTTGTTCCTTATCAACCGGTACAACCGGAGGTTCAAGTGGTTCTTCCGTTCATACCTTAGTCGCTCAAGCACTCAAGGCCAAGCGGTTGCACCGGCCTTGCACCACCCAACTACCGCCCTCAAGGGTGACTCCGTTCTGTTTCGGTGTGGTAGTTGTGCGGTGGCTAGGCGGTTGGTCCGGTTATTTTCTAATGACCAGTACTACCGCTCGGTGGTCCAGTTGTACCGCCTGGTAGGGTTCTGCCATTGCATCGTGAGTCCCGGTTGTACCGGGACAAGGAGCGGTTGTACCGCTGCAGTGCTGAAAACGCAGTAACGGTTGGATTTATTAGGGCTGCTATATAAGGTGGTTCTTCCACCTACCACTCCCACCTCTTACCTCTCTCACTCCACCATTAATTCTCTCAATCTCTCTTGCCCGATCTCTCTCTCTCTAGCCACTCAAACTTGTTGATTTGCTAGGGATTGAAGGAGGAGACCTAGATCTACACTTCCACCAAAGGATATTTGCTTCCCCCGTACTTTCTAGTGTGGATTTTGTTACTCTTGGGTGCTTGAGCACCCTAGACGGTTGAGGTCACCTCGAAGCCATATTCCATTGTGGTGAAGCTTCGTGGTTTCGTTGGGAGCCTCCAATTGTTGTGGAGATTGCCCCAACCTTGTTTGTAAAGGTCCGGTTGCCGCCTTCAAGGGCACCAATAGTGGAATCACGGCATCTCGCATTGTGTGAGGGCGTGAGGAGAATACGGTGTCCCTAGTGGCTTCTTGGGGAGCATTGTGCCTCCACACCGCTCTAACGGAGATGTACTTCCCCTTAAAAGGAAGGAACTTCGGTCACACATCCTCGTCTCCACCGGCTCCACTCTTGGTTATTTCGTGCTTTTACTCTTGCAAGCCTACTTGTGTTGTATCCCTTGCTTGCTTATGTGTTAGTTGTTATTGCATCATATAGGTTGCTCACATAGTTGCATATCTAGACAACCTATTTTGTTGCAAAGTTTAATTTGGTAAAGAAAAGCTTAAAAATTGTTAGTTGCCTATTCACCCCCCCCCCCTCTAGTCAACCATATCGATCCTTTCATACGTCCATTTTGCATCATGTTTTCCTACTATTATTTATGATGTTTTTATGCATAATAATGCCTTTTGGAGTAATTCTAATGCCTTTTCTGTCATAATTTGCAATGTCACACAAAGAGGGAGAATTCCGGCAGCTGGAAATCTGGACTGAAAAAGCTACGCCAGGCTACCTATTCTACACAACTCCAAACAAGCTGGAACTTCATGGAGAAATTTTATGGAATACTTGATGTATATTAGAGCAAATAAGCACCAGAAGAGGCCCACTAGGTGGGCACAACCCACCTGGGCGCGCCAGGGAGCCCAGGCGCGCCCTGGTGGGTTGTGCTCACCCAGGCCCATCTCCGGTGCCCATCTTCTGGTATATAAGTCATTTTGACCTAAAAAATAAAGAGAGGACTTTCGGGACGGAGCGCCGCCATCTTGAGGCGGAACTAGGGAAGGAGCACTTTTGCCCTCCGGCGGAGTGATTCCGCCGGGGGAACTTCCCTCCCGGAGGGGTAAATCATCGTCATCATCACCACCAACAACTCTCCCATCTTGGGGAAGGCAATCTCCATCAACATCTTCAACAACACCATCTCCTCTCAAACCCTAGTTCATCTCTTGTGTTCAATCTTTGTACCGGAACTATAGATTGGTGCTTGTGGGTGACTAATAGTGTTGATTACATCTTTTAGTTGATTACTATATGGTTTATTTGGTGGAAGATTATATGTTCAGATCAAATATGCTATTTAATACCCCTCTGATCTTGAGCATGATTATCATTTGTGAGTAGTTACTTTTGTTCTTGAGGTCATGGGAGAAATCATGTTGCAAGTAATCATGTGAACTTGATATGTATTCGATATTTTGATAGTATGTATGTTGTGATTCCCTTAGTGGTGTCACATGAACGTCGACTACATGACAGTTCACCATATTTGGGCCTAAGGGAATGCATTGTGGAGTAGTAATTAGATGATGGGTTGCGAGAGTGGCAGAAGCTTAAACACCAGTTTATGCGCTATTCCGTAAGGGACCGATAGGATCCAAAAGTTTAATGCTATAGTTAGAATTTATTCGTAATACTTTTCTCGTAGTTGTGGATGCTTGCGGGAGGGTTAATCAAAAGTAGGAGGTTTGTTCAAGTAAGAACAACACCTAAGCACCGGTCCACCCACATATCAAATTGTCAAAGTAGCAAACACGAATCGAATCAGCATGATGAATGTGACTAGATGAAATTCCCGTGTACCCTCAAGAACGCTTTGCTCACTATCAGAGACTATTTTGGCCTGTCCTTTGCCTCAAAAGGATTGGTCTACCTTGCTGCACTTTTGTTACTACTATCATTACTTCTCGTTACAAAATATCTTGCTATCAAACTACTCGGTTACTTACAATTTCAGCACTTGCAGGCATTACCTTTCTGAAAACCACTTGTCATTTCCTTCCGCTCCTCGGTGGGTTCGACACTCTTACTTATCGAAAAGAGCTACAATTGATCCCCTATACTTGTGGGTCATCAAGGCTATTTTTTGGCGCCGTTGCCGGGGAGTGAAGCGCCTTTGGTAAGGAAATATTTATATAGTGTGCTAAAATTTATTGTTACTTGTTACTATGGAGAACAATCCTTTGAGGGGTTTGTTCAAGGTATCTTCACCTTGACCGGAACCACAATTAGCTACCCCTCAACCTACTGCACCTGCTGAAAATATTGAATATGAAATTCCTTCGGGTATGATAGAACAACTGCTAGCTAATCCTTATGCATGAGATGGAACCAAACATCCTCATATGCATTTGATATATGTGGAACAAATTTGTGGATTGTTTAAGCTTGCAGGTTTACCTAGAGATGAAGTTATGAATAAGGTTTTCCCTTTATCTTTGAAGGGAAAAGCATTGGCATGGTATAGGCTATGCGATGATATTGGAGCCTGGAACTGGAATCGATTGAAGTTGGAGTTTCACCAAAAAAAATTATCCCATGCATCTAGTTCATCGTGATCGGAATTACATATATAATTTTTGGCCTTGTGAAGGAGAAAGTATCACTCTAGCTTGGGGGAGGCTTAAGTCAATGTTATATTCATGCCCCAATCATGAGCTCTCAAGAGAAATTATTATTCAGAAATTTTATGCTCTGCTTTCTCGTGATGATCAATCCATGCTCAATACTTCTTGTACTGGTTCTTTTATGAAGAAGACTATTGAATTCCGGTGGGATCTTTTGGAAAGAATTAAACGCAACTATGAAGATTGGGAACTCGACGAAGGTAAAGAGTCAGGTATTAAGCTTAAGTATGATTGTGTTAAATCTTTTATGAATACTGATGCTTTTCAAAAGTTTAGCACTAAATATGGACTTGACTCTGAGATAGTAGCCTCCTTTTGTGAATCATTTGCTACTCATGTTGATCTCCCTGAAGAGAAGTGGTTTAAATATCACCCACCTGTTAAGGAAGAAATTAAAGAACCGGTTCCAGTTAAAGAAGAAACTATACTTTATAATGTTGATCCAGTTGTTCCTACTGCTTATATTGAGAAACCACCTTTCCTTGTTAAGATAAAGGAACATGCTAATGTTTCAACTGTGGTCAACAAAAGTTATATTAGAACACCCAAACCTGATGAACAAATTAAAATAGAACCTAGTATTGCTATGGTTAAGGATCTCCTGGAAGAAAATGTAGATGGGCACGTTACTTACTTCTATGAAGAAGCTGCTAGAATTGCCAAACTTGATAAAAAGGATAAACACAGACCTGTTGTTGGCATGCCCGTTGTCTGAGTTAAAATAGGGGGTCACTGTTATCATGGTTTATGTGACATAGGTGCTAGCGTGAGTGCTATTCTCGACTCCTTATATCAAGAAATTATGAATGACATAGCACCCCAGAGCTAGAAGACATAGATGTTACTATTAAGCTTGCTAATAGATATACTATATCACCAATTGGAATTGTTAGAGATGTTGTAGTCTTCTATGGGAAAATAAAATACCCTACTGATTTTCTTGTTCTTGGTTCCCCACAAGATGACTTTTGTCCAATTATTTTTGGTAGACCTTTCCTGAACACCGTTAATGCTAAGATAGATTGTGAGAAACAAACTGTCGGTGTTAGTTTGGTGATGAGTCTCATGAGTTTAATTTTTCCAAGTTTAGTAGAAAGCTTCATGAAAAAGAATTGCCTAGTAAGGATGAAATAATTGGTCTTGTTTCTATTGTTGTTCCTCCTACTGATCCTTTAGAACAATATTTGCTAGACCATGAAAATGATTTACATATGCATGAAAGAAATGAAATAGATGATATTTTCTTTGAACAACGTCCTCTGCTTAAACACAGTTTGCCTATTGAAACTCTAGGAGGTCCTCCTCCACCTAAAGGTCATCCTGTGTTTGAATTAAAACAATTGCCAGACACTTTGAAATATGCTTATCTTGATGAAAAGAAGATATATCCTGTTATTATTAGTGCTAACCTTTCAGAACATGAAGAAGAAAGATTACTGAAGGTTCTAAGGAAGCATCGAGCTACCATTGGATATACTCTTGATGATTTAAAGGGCATTAGTCCCACTCTATGTCAGCACAAGGTTAATATGGAATCTGATGCTAAGCCCGTTGTTGATCACCAATGTCGGTTAAATCCAAAGATGAAAGAAGTGGTAAGAGCGGAAATATTAAAACTTCTAGATGCAGGTATAATCTATCCTGTAGCTGCTAGTAGATGGGTAAGTCATGTTCATCGTGTTCCTAAGAAAGGAGGTATTACTGTTGTTCCTAATGATAAGAATGAACTTATTCCACAAAGAATTGTTACAGGCTATAGAATGGTAATTGATTTTAGAAAATTAAATAAAGCAACTAGAAAAGATCATTACCCTCTTCCTTTTATTAATCAAATGCTAGAAAGATTATCTAAGCACACACACTTTTGCTTCCTTGATGGTACTCTAGTTTTCGCAAATACCTGTTTCTCAACCTGGTCAAGAAAATACCACTTTCACTTGTCCCTTTGGAACTTATGCTTATAGACGTATGCCTTTCGGTTTATGCAATGCACCTGCTACCTTTCAAAGATGTATGACTGCTATATTCTCTGATTTCTATGAAAGATTGTTGAGGTTTGATGATTGTTTAAGCAATCTTGATCGAGTTTTGCAAAGATGTGAACAAATAAATCTTGTCTTGAATTGGGAGAAGTGCCACTTTATGGTTAATGAAGCTATTGTCTTGGCTCATAATATTTGTGAAAAAGGTATTGAAGTGGACAAAGCTAAGGTTGATGCAGTTGAGAAAATGCCATGTCCTAAGGATATCAAAGGTATTCGTAGTTTCCTAGGTCATGCTGGTTTCTATAAGAGATCTATCAAAGACTTTTCTAAAATTTCTAGGCCTCTTACAAATCTTCTGCAAAAGGATGTCCCTTTTGTTTTTGATGATGATTGTTTTGAAGCCTTTGAAACACTCAAGAAAGCCTTAATTTCTGCACCTATTGTTCAACCACCTGATTGGAACTTGCCTTTTAAAATTATGTGTGATGCTAGTGATTATGCTATTGGTGTTGTTCTAGGACAAAGAGTTGATAAGAAACTAAATGTTATACATTATGCTAGTAAAACTCTAGACAGTGCTCAAAAGAATTATGCTACTACTGAAAAAGAATTCCTAGTAGTGGTGTTTGCTTGCGATAAATTTAGATCTTACATTGTTGATTCAAAAGTAATTGTTCACACCGATCATGCTGCTATAAAATATCTTATGGAAAAGAAAGATGCTAAACCTAGACTTATTCGATGGGTTCTCTTGCTATAATAATTTCATTTGCATATTACTGATAGGAAAGGAGCGGAGAACCTCGTAGCTGATAACTTGTCTAGGCTTGAAAATGTGCTTGATGACTGATACGTCTCCAATGTATCTATAATTTTTGATTCTTCCATGCTATTATGTTACCCGTTTTGGATGTTTATGGGCTTTACTATACACTTTTATATCATTTTTGGGACTAACCTACTAACCGGAGGCCCAGCCCGAATTGCTGTTTTTTTTGCCTATTTCAGTGTTTAGAAGAAAGGAATATCAAACGGAGTTCAAACGGAATGAAACCTTCAGGAGCGATCTTTTTGGAACAAACGCAATCCAGGAGACTTGGAGTGGACGTCAAGAAGCAGCCGAGGCGGCCACGAGGGTGCAAGGCGCGCCCTAGGGGGTGGGCGCGACCCCCACCCTCGTGGCCCCCTCGTGGCCCCTGACTGACCTCCTTCGCCTATATGTACTTGCATACCCTGAAAACATCCAAGAGCACCACGATATTTCCACCGCCGCAACTTTCTGTATCCGCAAGATCCCATCTTGGGGCCTTTTCCGGTGCTCCACCGGAGGGGGAATCAATCATGGAGGGCTTCTACATCAACACCATAGCCTCTCCGATGAGTTGTGAGTAGTTTACCACAGACCTTCGGGTCCATAGTTATTAGCTAGATGGCTTCTTCTCTCTCTTTGAATCTCAATACAAAGTTCTCCTCTATCTTCTTGGAGAGCTATTCAATGTAACTCTTTTTGCACTGTGTTTGTCGAGATCCGATGAATTGTGGGTTTATGATCAAGTTTATCTATGATAAATATTTGAATATCCTCTGAATTCTTTTATGTATGATTGGTTATCTTTGCAAGTCTCTTCGAACTATCAGTTTGGTTTGGCCTACTAGATTGATCTTTCTTGCAATGGGAGAAGTGCTTAGCTTTGGGTTCAATCTTGCGGTGTCCTTTCCCAGTGACAGCAAGGGAAGCAAGGCACGTATTGTATTGTTGCCATCGAGGATAAAAAGATGGGGTTTATATCATATTGCTTGAGTTTATCCCTCTACATCATGTCATCTTTCTTAATGCGTTACTCTGTTCTTATGAACTTAATACTCTAGATGCATGCTGGATAGCGGTCGATGTGTGGAGTAATAGTAGTAGATGCAGGCAGGAGTCGGTCTACTTGTCGCGGACGTGATGCCTATATACATGATCATGCCTAGATATTCTCATAATTATGCACTTTTCTATCAATTGCTCGACAGTAATTTGTTCACCCACCGTAATACTTATGCTATCTTGAGAGAAGACACTAGTGAAACCTATGGCCCCCGGGTCTATCTTTTATCATATAAGTTTCCAATCTACTTTATTTTGCAATCTTTACTTTCCAATCTATATCATAAAAATACCAAAAATATTTATCTTATCTTATTATCTCTATCAGATCTCACTTTCGCAAGTGGCCGTGAAGGGATTGACAACCCCTTTATCGCGTTGGTTGCGAGGTTCTTGTTTGTTTGTGTAGGTACGAGGGACTTGCGTGGAGCCTCCTACTGGATTGATACCTTGGTTCTCAAAAACTGAGGGAAATACTTATGCTACTTTGCTGCATCACCCTTTCCTCTTCAAGGGAAAACCAACGCAGCGCTCAAGAGGTAGCAAGAAGGATTTCTGGCGCCGTTGCCGGGGAGGTCTTCGCACAAGTCAAGACATACCAAGTACCCATCACAAACTCATCTCCCTCGCATTACATTATTTGCCATTTGCCTCTTGTTTTCCTCTCCCCCCACTTCACCCTAGCCGTTTTATTCGCCCTCTCTTTTCCATTTGCCTCTTTTTTTCGCTTGCCTCTTGTGTGCTTGTGTGTTGGATTGCTTGTCACGATGGCTCAAGATAATACTAAATTGTGTGAATTTTCCAATACCAACAATAATGATTTCCTTAGCACTCTAATCGCTCCTCTTAATGATGCTGAATCTTGTGAAATCAATGCTGCTTTGTTTAGTCTTGTTATGAAAGATCAATTCTCTGGCCTTCCTAGTGAAGATGCCACTAGTCATCTAAACAACTTTGTTGATTTGTGTGATATGCAAAAGAAGAAAGACATGGATAATGATATTTTTGAAGTTATTTCCGTTTTCACTTAGAAACCGTGCTAAAACTTGGTTTTCGTCCTTGCTTAAAAATAGTATTGATTCTTGGAATAAGTGCAAAGATGCTTTTATCTCTAAGTATTTCCCTCCCGCTAAGACCATCTCTCTTAGAAACGATATTATGAATTTTAAGCAACTTGATCATGAACATGTTGCACAATCTTGGGAGATGATGAAATTAATGATACGTAATTGCCCTACACATGGTTTGAATTTATGGATGATCATACAAAAAATTTATGCTGGATTGAATTTTGCTTCTAGAAATCTTTTAGATTCGGCCGCGGGAGGCACTTTTATGGAAATCACTTTAGGAGAAGCTACTAAAATCCTTGATAATATTATGGTTAATTATTCTCAATGGCACACCGAAAGATCTACTAGTAAAAAAGTTCATGCGATAGAAGAGATTAATGTTTTGAGTGGAAAGATAGATGAACTTATGAAATTGTTTGCTAATAAGAGTGCTCCTATTGATCCTAATGATATGCCTTTGTCTACTTTGATTGAGAATAATAATGAATCTATGGATGTGAATTTTGTTGGTAGGAATAATTTTGGTAACAATGCTTATAGAGGAAACTTTAATCCTAGGCCGTTTCCTAGTAATTCCCCTAATAATTATGGTAATGCCTACAACAACTCTTACGGAAATTTTAATAAGATTCCCTCTGATTTTGAGATTAGTGTTAAATAATTTATGAATTCCCAAAAGAATTTCAATGCTTTGCTTGAAGAAAATTGCTTAAGATTGATGAATTGGCTAGGAACATGGATAGAATTTCTCTTGATGTTGATTCTTTGAAACTTAGATATATTCCACCTAAGCATGATATCAATGAGTCTCTCAAGGACATGAGAATTTCCATTGATGAGTGCAAAGCAAGAACCGCTAGGATGCGTGCTAAGAAAGATTGCTTTGTAAGAGCATGTTCTTCTAGTTTTCATGATAATAATGATGAAGATCTAAAAGTGATTGATGTGTCCCCTTGTGATAGCCTGGCTTAATAAGGATGATAGGCTACTCATATCAATAAGGAATTCCTTCTTTTCCGAGAGCCCATTCAGACAGAACTCCAAAGTTAAGCGTGCTCAGCTTGGAGTAGTTTCAGGATGGGTGACCGACCGAGAAGTTGCTCCCGGGTGCGCATGAGTGAGGACAAAGTGCGCAGAAAAGACTAGTATTTGATCTGTGGGGCCAGTCTAGATCCCGCCAGGAGTAACGACCACCGGCGGGTGTGTCCGGGGCGTTACAAGTTGGTATCAGAGCCGACCCTTGTGGTTACTACACGGATGTTTGCGGACAGGTGCGTGGTCATGTTGTTCATGACGTTTGTGACCCGTCATGGCACACGGCATGGCACATGTACCGGACTGGATGCACAGACGTATGTGCCAAGAGGGAACGTTCCTGTGGCCCGACGAGGACGTCGGTTCCTCTGAGTGGGGGTGTATGTGATAGCCTGGCTTAATAAGGATGATAGACTACTCATATCAATAAGGAATTCCTTCTTTTCCGGGAGCCCATTCAGACAGAACTCCAAAGTTAAGCGTGCTCATCTTGGAGTAGTTTCAGGATGGGTGACCGACCGGGAAGTTTCTCCCGGGTGCGCATGAGTGAGGACAAAGTGCGCAGAAAAGACTAGTATTGATCTGTGGGGCCAGTCTAGATCCCGCCAGGAGTAACGACCACCGGCGGTGTGTCTGGGGCGTTACACCCCTATTAAATCTTTGTTTTGCAATATGAATCTTGATAATGATGGGACTGGAGATGAGTCAACTTTAGTTAAAAGGTGTCCCAATGATTCAGAGTTTTTAGATCTTGATGCTAAATTTGGTAAAAGTGGGATTGGAGAGGTCAAAACTTTACATAGCAATGAACCCACTATTTTGGATTTCAAGGAATTTAATTATGATAATTGTTCTTTAGTAGATTGTGTTTCCTTGTTGCAATCCATGTTAAATTGTCCTCATGCTTATAGTCAAAATAAAGCTTTTACCAAACACATCGTTGATGCTTTGATGCAATCTTATGAAGAAAAACTTGAATTGGAAGTTTCTATCCCTAGAAAACTTTATGATGAGTGGGAACCTACTATTAAAATTAAAATTAAAGATCATGGATGCTATGCTTTGTGTGATTTGGGTGCTAGTGTTTCCACGATTCCAAAAACTTTATGTGATGTGCTAGGTTTCCATGAATTTGATGATTGTTCTTTAAACTTGCACCTTGCGGATTCCACTATTAAGAAACCTATGGGAAGGATTAATGACGTTCTTATTGTTGCAAATAGGAATTATGTGCCCGTATATTTTATTGTTCTTGATATAGATTGCAATCTTTCATGTCCTACTATTCTTGGTAGACCTTTCCTTAGAACGATTGGTGCAATTATTGATGTAAAGAAAGGAAATATTAGATTCCAATTTCCATTAAGGAAAGGCATGGAACACTTTCCTAGAAAGAAAATCAAATTACCTTATGAATCTATTATGAGAGCCATTTATGAATTGAATACCAAAGATGGCAATGCCTAGATCTATTCTCACTTTTATGCCTAGCTAGGGGAGTTAAACGATAGCGCTTGTTGGGAGGCAACCCAATTTTATTTTTGTTCCTTGCTTTTTGTTCCTGTTTAGTAATAAATAATTCATCTAGCCTATGTTTAGATCTGGTTTTATGTTTTAGTTAGTGTTTGTGCCAAGTAGAACCTATAGGATCATCTTGGGTGAAAGTTAATTTGATCTTGCTGAAAAACGGAAACTCTTGCGCGTACGAGACCTTTTTTAATAGATCACAGAAATGTGCTTTTGAGTTGATTCTTTCTGCAGTAGATCAATAGACAAATTTCTTAGGACTTTCTTTTTTGTTAGGATTTTTAGAGTTCCATAAGTATTCGAAAGTTACAGATTGCTACAGACTGTTCTGTTTTTTAACAGATTCTGTTTTTCGTGTGTTGTTTGTTTATTTTGATGAATCTATGGCTAGTATCGGGGGGTATGAACCATAGAGAAGTTGGAATACAGTAGGTTTAACACCAATATAAATAAAGAATGAGTTCATTACAGTACCTTAAGTGGTGGTTTTTCTTTCTTGCACTAACGGAGCTCATGAGATATCCTGTTGAGTTTTGTGTTGTGAAGTTTTCAAGTTTTGGTTAAAGATTTGATGGACTATGGAATAAGGAGTGGCAAGAGCCTAAGCTTGGGGATTCCCATGGCACCCCAAGATAATCCAAGGACAACCAAAAGCCTAAGCTTGGGGATGCCCCGGAAGGCATCCCCTCTTTCGTCTTTGTCTATCGATAACTTTACTTGGAGCTATATTTTTATTCACCACATGATATGTGTTTTGCTTGGAGCGTCTTGTATGATATGAGTCTTTGCTTTTTATTTTACCACAATCATCCTTGTTGTACACACCTTTTGGGAGAGAGACACATGATTCAGAATTTATTAGAATACTCTATGTGCTTCACTTATATCTTTTGAGCTAGATAATTGCTCTAGTGCTTCACTTGTATCTTTTTAGAGCACGGCGGTGGTTTTATTTTGTAGAAATTATTGATCTCTCATGCTTCACTTATATTATTTTGAGAGTCTTTTAGAACAGCATGGTATTTGCAATGGTTATAAAATTGGTCCTAATAAGATGGGCATCCAAGTTGGGTATAATAAAAACTATCATAGAAAGTGAATTGGATGCTATGATCAATTTGATGCTTGATAATTGTTTTGAGATATAAAGGTGGTAATGTTAGAGTCATGCTAGTTGGGTAATTATGAAATTGAGAAGTACTTGTGTTGAAGTTGGCAAGTCTTGTAGCATGCACATATGGTAAAAGTTGTGTAACAAATTTGTTGCATGGGGTGCTCTTTTGATTGCCTTCCTTATGTGTGGAGGTCGGGGGTGCGTGATGACCCACAAGTGTAGGGGATCTATCGTAGTCCTTTCGATAAGTAAGAGTGTCGAACCCAGCGAGGAGCAGAAGGAAGTGATAAGCGGTTTTCAGTAAGGTTTTCTCTGCAAGCACTGAAATTGTAGGTAATAGATAGTTTTGTGATAAGATAAATTGTAATGAGTAACAAGCAATGAAAGTAAATAAAGTGCAGCAAGATGGCCCAATCCTTTATGTAGCAAAGGATAAGCCTGGACAATTTCTTATAATGAGAAAGGAGCTCCCGAGGACACATGGGAATTATCATCAAGCTACTTTTCATCACGTTCATATGATTCGCGTTCGGTACTTTGATAATTTGATATGTGGGTGGACCGGTGCTTGGGTACTGCCCTTACTTGGACAAGCATCCCACTTATGATTAACCCCTATTACAAGCGTCCGCAACTACAATAGAAGTATTAAGGTAAACCTAACCACAACATTAAACATATGGATCCAAATCAGCCCCTAACGAAGCAACGCATAAACTAGGGTTTAAGCTTCTGTCACTCTAGCAACCCATCATCTACTTATTACTTCCCAATGCCTTCCTCTAGGCCCAAATAATGGTGAAGTGTCATGTAGTCGACGTTCACATAACACCACTAGAGGAAAAGACAACATACATCTCATCAAAATATCGAACGAATACCAAATTCACATGACTACTAATAGCAAGACTTCACCCATATCCTCAGGAACAAACGTAACTACTCACAAAGCATATTCATGTTCATAATCAGAGGAGTAATAATATGCATTAAGGATCTGAACATATGATCTTCCACCAAGTAAACCAATTAGCATCAACTACAAGGAGTAATCAACACTACTAGCAACCCACAGGTACCAATTTGTGGTTTTGATACAAGATTGGATACAAGAGATGAACTAGGGTTTTGAGAGGAGATGGTACTGGTGAAGATGTTGATGGAGATTGAAACCCTCCCAATGAGAGGATCGTTAGTGATGATGATGGTGATGATTTCCCCCTCCCGGAGGGAAGTGTCCCCTGCAGAACAGCTCTGCCGGAGCTCTAGATTGGTTCCGCCAAGGTTCCGCCTCGTGGCGGAGGAGTTTCATCCCGTAAGCTTGCCCATGATTTTTTTCAGGGTAAAAGCCTTCATATAGCAGAAGATTGACACCGGGGGGCCACCAGGGGGCCCAGGAGATAGGGGGCGCGCGCCCCACCCTCTTGGCGAGGGTGTGGGCCCCGTGATGTATTTCTTTCGCTCAATAATTCTTATTAATTCCAAAAACATGTTTCGTGGAGTTTCAGGATTTTTGGAGCAGTGCAGAATCGGTTTCCAATGTTTGCTCCTTTTCCAGCCAGAATTCCAACTGCCGGCATTCCCCCTCTTCATGGTAAACTTTGTAAAATAAGAGAGAATAGCCATATGTATTGAGATATAATGTGTAATAACAGCCCATAATGCAATAAATATTGATATAAAAGCATGATGTAAAATGGGCGTATCAACTCCCCCAAGCTTAGACCTCGCTTGTCCTCAAGCCGAAGCCGATATCAAAAAATATGTCCACATGTTTAGAGATAGAGGTGTCGATAAAAATAAAATACGGACATGAGGGCATCATGATCATTCTTGTAATAGCAACATATATAGATTTTATCATATGATTTCTTATACTCAAGTAACAATCAATTCACAATGTCAAGCATGGTTCAAAAACTTCATTGAGAACTAACAAACTATAATCTCAGTCATTGAAGCAATTGCAATTTATCATAACATCAGAAAGAGTCAACAATAGAGCCTTTTCAGCAAGTCCACATACTCAACTATCTTGTAGTCTTCTACAATTGCTAACACTCACACAATACTTGTGGTTATGGAGTTTTAGCCGAACACTGAGAAAGATAGGGGCTTATTGTGTTGCCTCCCAACGTATTCACCTTTAGGTGATGTCAACAATAATAGCCCATGCTAACTTACATCTAGTTGGATATATATATCATGATCTTTCAAACACGAGGAGTTTGCCAAGGGATAAAATGAAAAAAGGGAAAGGTGAAGATCACCTTGACTCAAGCATAAAGTAAAAGCATAAAGTAAAAGATAGGCCCTTTGCAGAGGGAAGCAGAGGTTGTCATGTGCGTTTAGGGTTGGATGCACAAAATCTTAATGCAAAAGAACGTCACTTTATATTGCCCCTTGTACGTGGACCTTTATTATGCAGTCCGTCGCTTTTATTACTTCCACAACAAGATCGTATAAAGCTTATTTTCTCTGCACTAATAAGTCATACATAATTAGATAGCAATTTTTATTGCCTGCAACATGACAACTTACTTGAAGGATCTTACTCAATCCATAGGTAGGTATGGTGGACTCTCATGGCAAAACTGGGTTTAAGGATATTTGGAAGCACAAGTAGTACCTCTACTTGGTGCAAGGAATTTGGCTAGCATGAGGGGGAAAGGCAAGCTCAACATGTTTAGAAGGTCAATGACAATATACTTTAACTGAGATGTGAGAAAACACAAACCATTACGTTGTCTTCCTTGTCCAACGTCAACTCTTTTAGCATGACATACTTAATGAGTGCTCCCAATCATAAAAGATGTCCAAGATAATATATTTGTATGTGAACCTCTCTTTCCTTATCACTTCCTATTAATTGCAACGATGACCAAAACTATGTTTATCAACTCTCAACAACTTTTATGCCTCATACTTTCTATGTGTGAAGTCATCACTAACCATAAGATTAATATGAACTCTTTTATTCTTTCTACTTTCTTAGGATCATAACAGCATAGCAAAGCCCTTGACTCAACACTAATCTTTATTATGGATAGCTCACGGACTCGATTACATAAATAGATCACAAAGCTAAACTCAAACTACTTGATATCAAAACTTCAATCTACTAGATCAAGATACTACTAAAAGGATCGAACTAAATAAAACGGTAAAGATAGGAGTGTGATGGTGATACGATACCGGGGCACCTCCCCCAAGCTTGGCAGTTGCCAAGGGGAGTGCCCATACCAATGTGATTATGTCCTCGGAGGTGATGAAGTAGGAATTTTTGATGATGTAGGCTTGTCGTCCATCTTCCAAGGCATAGGCTCACCATCATAGAAGGATGATCGAGTCTTCGGGATCCTTAAATCTGCAGCCAAACTCATCCTCTAGAATCTATATTCATACTCACAGTTCTGGTTTTGCAGGTCATAGATCTGGGCTTCGAGATGCTCGATTTTCTCTTGAAGCTTGAAGATGGTCTCCCCAATGACTTTGGCATCTAGCTTGTGGTTGTTGGTGAACTCCGTGATCATCATCTGGTTGGCGTTGAGTCCACGCTCCACCATCCCTTGGCACTTGAAAACTTGCTGCTCCACGGCTTCGAGCTTTGTCTCCATGCTTCCGGTATGCCTTGGTCCCTCCACATCGCGAATGTGCAGCACCCCCTCACGCATCTCGATGGTTTGAGGGTGTTGCAGCACCTCCGCGAGATAGGGGTTGATAACCCTCTCGAAAAACTTGTCCTTGGGAGCGCTTGGAGACGCCATGATGCTCTAGATCTGAAAGAGAAATAGGTCGAAACGAAAACAGAGGATATTTGCGTGATACGGTGGTCAAAACCTTCGGGAGTTTATATAATGAATTTTTACCGACCAAAATACGTAACGTGCAAGAAAATGGAGTCCGGGAGGCACACGAGGTGCCCACGAGACAGGGGGCACGCCCAGTAAGGGTGGGCGCGCCCTCCACTCTCGTGGGGGCCTCGTGTCCCTCTCGGACTACTTCTTTCTTCCGAAAATTCTTAAATATTCCAAAACTGATAAAAATTGCCATTAGAATTGTTTTGGAGTCGGTTCACTTACCGCACCACATACCTATTCCTTTTCGGAGTCTGGAACGTTCTAGAAAGTGTCCCTTATGTATTCCTTCGGGGTTACGGTTTCAATAATATTAGTTCCAACATTGATAGGATTACCTAAAATATAATGTTTAATTCTTTGACCGTTCACCACCCTCGGACTTGTGCCTTCGAAGTTGTTGATTTTTATGGCACCAGAACGATAGACCTCCTCGATAACGTAAGGACCTTCCCATTTAGAGAGAAGTTTTCCTGCAAAAAATCTTAAACGAGAGTTGAATAATAACACATAATCACCTACGTTAAACTCACGCTTTTGTATCCTTTTGTCATGCCAGCGTTTGACTTGTTCTTTGAATAGCTTGGCATTCTCATAGGATTGGGTTATCCATTCATCAAGTGAGCTAATATCAAACAACCTCTTCTCACCGGCAAGTTTGAAGTCATAGTTGAGCTCTTTAATAGCCCAATATGCTTTATGTTCAAGTTCAAGAGGTAAATGACATGCTTTTCCATAAACCATCTTATAAGGAGACATGCCCATAGGATTTTGTATGCAGTTCTATAGGCCCATAATGCATCATCAATTTTTCTGGACCAATTCTTTCTAGATCTATTGACAGTCTTTTGCAAAATTAATTTGAGCTCCCTATTTCTCAACTCTACTTGACCACTAGACTGCGGATGATAAGGAGATGCGATTCTATGATTGACATCATACTTAGCAAGCATCTTACAGGAAGCACCATGAATAAAATGTGAACCGCCATTAGTCATAAGATATCTAGGGACTCCAAACCTTGGAAAAATAACTTCTTTAAGCATTTTGATAGAGGTGTTATGATCAACACTACTAGTTGGAATAGCTTCTACCCACTTAGTAACGTAATCAACAACAACTAAAATATGAGTGTAACCATTAGAGGTAGGAAAAGGTCCCATATAATCAAAGCCCCAAACATCAAACAGTTCAATAACAAGAGAAAAATTCATAGGCATTTCTTGACGTCTACTAATATTACCTATTCTTTGACATTCATCACAAGATAAGACAAACGTACTAGCATCTTTGAAAAGAGTAGGCCAATAAAAACCAGATTGCAGTACCTTGTGTGCAGTTCTATCTCCAGCGTGGTGTCCTCCATAGAATTCAGAGTGACACCTGCGTAGGATCTGTTCCTGTTCATGCTCACGCACACAACGTCTAATAACACCATCTACTCCTTCTTTATAAAGGTGTGGGTCATCCCAGAAGTAATGTCTTAAATCATAAAAGAACTTTTTCTTTTGCTGGTATGTGAAACTAGGAGGTATAAATTTAGCAACAATGTAATTAGCATAATCAGCATACCAAGGAGCAGTATGAGAAGCATTAGCGACCGCTAATTGTTCATCAGGAAAGCTATCATCAATAGGCAGTGGGTCATCAAGAACATTCTCTAACCTAGACAAGTTGTCTGCAATGGGGTTCTCAGCTCCCTTTCTATCAATAATATGTAAATCAAATTCTTGGAGCAGGAGAACCCATCTAATGAGTCTAAGCTTAGCATCTTTCTTTTCCATAAGATATTTAATAGCAGCATGATTAGTGTGAATAGTAACTTTGGAATCAACAATATAAGGTCTGAACTTATCACATGCAAACACAACTGCTAAGAATTCTTTTTCATTAGTAGCATAATTTCTTTGGGCAGTATCAAGAGTCTTACTAGCATACTGGATAACATTCAATTTCTTATCAACTCTTTGCCCTAAAACAGCACCTACAGCATAATCACTAGCATCACACATAATTTCAAAAGGTAAATTCCAATCAGGTGGCTGGACAATGGGTGCAGTAATCAAATGTTTCTTAAGTATTTCAAACGCTTCTACACAATCATCATCAAAGACAAAAGGAATATCTTTTTGCAATAAATTAGTCAGAGGCCTAGAGATTTTAGAGAAGTCCTTAATGAACCTCCTATAAAAATCGGCATGACCAAGGAAACTTATTATACCTTTTATGTCCTTGGGACATGGCATCTTTTCAATAGCATCAAGTTTAGCTTTATCAACTTCGACACCTCTCTCCGAAATCTTATGCCCCAAGACAATGCCTTCATTAACCATAAAGTGACACTTTTCCCAATTCAGGACAAGACTAGTGTCTTCGCATCTCTACAAAACTCGATCAAGGTTGCTCAAACAATCATCAAAAGAAGATCCATAAACGGAGAAGTCATCCATGAATACCTCACAAATCTTTTCACAAAAATCAGAGAATATAGCCATCATGCATCTTTGAAAGGTAGCAGGCGCATTACATGAACCAAAAGGCATACGTCTATAAGCAAAAGTACCGAAAGGGCAAGTAAAAGTAGTTTTTGATTCATCCCCCATTGACACAGGTATTTGAGAGAAGCCAGAATAACCATCTAGAAAGCATAAATGTGTGTGTTTGGATAGTCTTTCTAGCATTTGATCAATAAAAGGTAAAAGGTAATGATCTTTCTTAGTAGCTTTATTTAATTTATGGAAATCAATTACCATCCTATAACCTATAATAATTCTTTGTGGGATCAATTCATCTTTATCATTAGGAACAATGGTGATACCTCCCTTTTTAGGTACACAATGGACAGGGCTGCTTACCCATTCACTATCAGCAATGGGATAAATTATACCTGCCTCATGGAGCTTTAGTATCTCCTTTCTTACCACTTCTTTCATCTTGGGATTCAGTCGTCGTTGAGGATCTCTAACTGGTTTGGCATCGGCCTCCAAATTAATTTTGTGTTGGCATAACGTGGGACTAATGCCCTTAAGATCATCCAGAGTATATCCAATAGCAGCTCGGTGCTTCTTCATTGTTTTCAATAATCTTTCTTCTTCTTGCTCTGAAAGGTTAGCTCTAATGATAACAGGATATATTTTCTTTTCATCAAGATATGCATACTTAAGATTATTAGGTAATGGTTTGAGTTCAAACACGGGATCACCCTCGGGTGGAGGGGGATCCCCAAGAATTTCAATGGGAAGGTTGTGTTTCAGCATAGGTTCCTGTTTAAGGAATACTTCATCTATTTCCCTTCTTCCCTTCATAAACATATCGTTTTCATGGTCAAGCAAATATTGTTCTAACGGATCAGTAGGAGGTACGGCAATGGAAGCAAGACCAATAATCTCATCCTTACTAGGTGATTCTCTATCACGAGGTTGTCTACGAAACTTAGCAAAATTAAACTCATGAGTCATACCCTCTAAGCCAATTCTAACAGTATCCTTTTCACAATCAATCTTAGCCTTAACCGTGTTCAAGAAGGGTCTACCGAAAATAATGGGACAAAAATCATCCTGTGGGGAACCAAGAACAAGAAAATCAGCAGGGTATTTAACCTTCCCACACAAGACATCAACATCTCTAACTATCCCAACTGGTTTAATGGTATCCCTATTAGCAAGCTTAATAGTAACATCAATGTCTTCTAATTCAACGGGTGCGATGCCGTGCATAATTTCTTTATATAAATCATAGGTTATTGCACTAGCACTAGCACCCATATCACATAAGCCATGATAACAATGATCTCCTATTTTAACAGAAATAACAGGCATGCCTACGACGGGTCTATGTATCTTAGTATCTGGTCTAGCAATATTAGCAGTCTCACCACAGAAATAAATAACATGCCCATCTAAATCATCATCCAAGAGATCTTTAACCATAGCAATAGTAGGTTCAACTTTGATTTGCTCAGGAGGTGTATAAGTGCAACGCGCCGGATTCGATGCGCCGGGTGTCTTCCAGTTATTCGCCATCATTGCCATGTCTTTTGCTTGCGTGTTGCATTTTATCATGTCATCTTGTGCATCTCATTTTGCATACGTGTTCGTCTCATGCATCCGAGCATTTTCCCCGTTGTCCCTTTTGCAATCCGGCACTCCTATGTCATCCGGCGTCCCCTTCTTGTCTCTTTTCATGAGCGGGTGTTAAACATTCTCGGAATGGACCGAGGTTTCCCAAGCGGCCTTGGTACACCACCGGTAGACCGCCTGTCAAGTTTCGTGTCATTTGGAGTCCGTTTGATACTCCAACGGTTAACCGGGGAACCGTAAATCCCTCTTTTGTGTGCAGCCCAACACCCTTCCAAAATGGTCCAATAACCCATACAAACCCACTCCATGCTCTCGGTCATTCGATCACGATCGTGTGGGCGAAAACCGCTCCTCAATTGGAGTCTCCTAGCTCCCTCTACCTATAAATATGCCCTCCCCGTCCAAATTTGCGGATGAAACCCTAGCCTCCTCCACCTCACGCCGCCGGACAAATCAGCCCGCGCCGGACATGTCCGCCGGCCACGTCGCCCGGCCAATCCCGCGCCACCACCTCAGCGTCGCCGCCTCCACGCCCAACCGCGTGCGGCCACGTCAGCCTCCACGCAGCTCCCTCCGTCGTTGGCCCGCGCGCCTAGGCACGGCCCGCACAGGCCCGCGCGCGCCGCCCCGGGCTCGCGCCCGACCCCGCCGCCTCACGTTCGGCCCCGCCGCTGGTCGCCGCCCCGCCGCCGTTCTTCCTCGCCGGCGCCGCCCGAGGGCCCCCGCCGGCGGTCGCTTCCCCGCCGCCCGAGCGCCCCTCCGTCGCGCCGCCGTCGCCCCAGCCTTCCCCGCCGCCGACCGACCGCCGCCCGACCCTCTCCCTCAGCCCCGAGCACTGCCGGCACCCGCGCGCTGCCTTCGCCCTTCTCCGCTCCGCCGCGCCATCGTCTCCGGTGACCTCGAGGCCGCGCCCTTCGCCGCTCGCCGCCCGGCGCCGCCCCTCGGAGTCCGCGCCCAGATCCGGCGAGATCCGGCCGGATCCGCCCTGGATCTGCCTCGCCGGCGCCGCCCCTGCCTTCTCCGGCGAGCCGGCCATCCTCGTGAACCGCGCCGCCGTTGACTTTTCCACTCGAGGTGGTGAAATTCTGCTAAGTCCCAAAGATATTTACATTTATATGCCCTGTTCATCATGCCATAACTCCATGTTTGTAGCTCCGTTTTGTGCGTGTAATATAACGAAGTGTTCATCAAAATGTGCTATTCATTCCGTTCCATTGTGTCATGTTCATTTGAGTTCATCTGGATGCCCTAATCATCGTTGCAAGAGTGCTATATAATGTTGTCTGCTGTAGTTTATCAGAACATGCTCATTTGTCATTTTTGCATCTTTTCGTGTGATTTTCTTTTGAGCATGAAGTCTACATGTGTTATGAGCTACATCATTCCATATTTACAGTGGTGCAATCCATGTATTTTTGTGTGTCTTGTAGTGAGTGCATCGAGCTCGTGAGGTAGGGCACTTGCTGTTACTGTTTTGCTAGGCTGAATCTGTCATATCATGATGCTATGTAAACCTGCTGCTACAAGTCATTCCGTGCATAATCTGGAGATGTTCACTAACGATGTTTTGTTATACATGTCATGCTCTATACATTAATGCCCCTGGGTGCATTTATAGCCTGCTGTAACTTGTTGTTATATTGCTCCAAACTTGCTAAATAATGTTGCGGTCAGCATGTTAACATTAAGTTCAATGTTGCCATGATTGTTGTTAGTGATCCAGGCATTCTATGAACTTGCTCTTGCCATGTTTAGCTTCATAAATAGGCCATCTTACTGTTGGGCACCTTTCCATGCCATGTGTTCCTCTGTGGTGAGTGGTAGGATCTCACCAATATGCCTACTTATTGATGTTCCTGCCATGTATGAATCTGTCATATCATTTGCCATGTTTGCATGGATGATACCATCTTTTTTGTTGATCTTTAGAATTAGTTCAGTAAGGGAGTTTTGTTCTTTGTCTTTAGTATTAGCATGACATGCCTTTGTTTGCCATGTTAAGTTCCTGTAACATGTTGTTCGATAACTCTAAACATTGCAACCTGATGTTATTCCTGCTAAGTCTGAAACTGTTATAATTTGCAATCTTGCCATGTCCTTTTGAGCATGTTATAGTGTTTTCTGGAGATAGATTACTGTTCATGTTTTGTCATGCTTCATCTGTACTTTATGCCCATGCCTTTTGTTCTTATGTTGAGGTGCTGTAGCATATTGTTTTGATGCTTGCTAGATGCCTAGTTGCTGTTTTGGACAGCTTGTCCTTTAAACTTGTATAGAGTGTATGTGTTGAACCGTTGCTCCGTTTTGAGTGTGGATATGGAACTTGCTTGATTTTGCATGAAGTTTCATATTATCATGTTGCATCCTTGTTTTGGGTATGTTTGCTTGATGTTTGAATGTATTTTTGCATCAATGCCATGTTTAACTTGTTTTGCTCATATCTTCTAGGTCGTAGCTCCGAACTAAATGAACTTTATATGTAACTTGACTAGAATTTCCCGTAGGTCGTCATGGTGCATTTTAACTTGCTATTTAAAAACTCGAACATAAGGTTTATTCAGTTCTGGACCAATTTCTAAATTTGCATATGAGGACTTACCGGAATTGTTATATGTTGTTTCCGGCCTCATTTAAACTTGCTTTGATGTGTTGTCCTTGTTTGCATCATCTCTTGCCATGAGTAGCCTCATCTAGCGTTGTCATGCATCATACTTGGTTGAGCATCATGTCTTGCCTATGTGTTGTGTATTTACCTTGTTGTTTGCTTCTTTCCGGTTGTGCTCCTTCTCGTTAGTTCCTGTTTCGTTGCGATCGTGAGGATTCGTTCGTCTACGCTTGGTTCGTTTTTTTGACTTCATCTTCTTCATGGACTCGTTCTTCTTCCTTGCGGGATTTCAGGCAACATGACCGTCACCTTGGATCTCACTACTATCATTGCTATGATAGTTGCTTCGTTCTATCGCTTTGTTGCGCTACCTATCACTTGTTATTCAAGCCTCCCAAATTTCCATGTCAGCCTCTAACCTTTTCACCCTTCCTAGCAAACTGTTGTTTGGCTATGTTACCACTTTGCTCAGCCCCTCTTATAGCGTTGTTAGTTGCAGGTGAAGTTGAAGATTGCTCAATGGTGGACAGGATTATGTTGGGATATCACAATATCTCTTATTTAATTAATGCATCTATATACTTGGTAAAGGGTGGAAGGTTCGGCCTTATGCCTGGTGTTTTGTTCCACTCTTGCCGCCCTAGTTTCCGTCATATCGGTATTATGTTCCCGGATTTTGCGTCCCTAATGCGGTTGGGTGATTTATGGGACCCCCTTGACAGTTCGCCTTGAATAAAACTCCTCCAGCAAGGCCCAACCTTGGTTTTACCATTTGCCTCACCACCAACTATACCTTTCCCTTTGGTCGGCCAACCCGAGGGTCATCTTTATTTTAGCCCCCCCCGGGCCAGTGCTTCTCTAAGTTCTGGTCCAAACTAAGCGATGTCCGGCACCCCCTGGGCAACCAGGGTCTATGCCAACCCGACGTGTTGCTCATCCGGTGTGCCCTAAGAACGAGATATGTACAGCTCCTATCGGGATTTGTCGGCACAGCGGGCGGTCTTGCTGGTCTTGTTTTACCATTGTTGAAATGTCTTGTAACTGGGATTCCGAGACTGATCGGGTCTTCCTGGGAGAAGGAATATCCTTCGTTGATCGCGAGAGCTTATCATGGGCTAAGTTGGGACACCCCTGCAGGGTATAAACTTTCGAAAGCCGTGCCCGCGGTTATGTGGCAGATGGGAATTTGTTAATGTCCGGTTGTAGATAACTTGACACCAGATCCGATTTAAAGTGCATCAACCGTGTGTGTAGCCGTGATGGTCTCTTCTCGGCGGAGTCCGGGAAGTGAACACGGTTTTGGTTTATGTTTGAGGTAAGTAGGAGTTCAGGATCACCTCTTGATCATTGCTAGCTTCACGACCGTTCCTTTGCTTCTCTTCTCGCTCTTATTTGCGTATGTTAGCCACCATATCATGCTTAGTCGCTGCTGCAACCTCACCACTTTACCCCTTCCTTTCCCATTAAGCTTTTCTAGTCTTGATACCCATGGTAATGGGATTGCTGAGTCCTCGTGGCTCACAGATTACTACAACAACAGTTACAGGTACAGGTTTTGCGATGATCATGACGCGAGAGCGATGTTTGCTTGTTTTGGAGTTCTTCTTCTGCTTCTTCTTCGATCAGGGGATAGGTTCCAGGTCGGCAGCCTGGGCTAGCAGGGTGGATGTCGTTTGAGTTTCCGTTTGTGTTTCATCCGTAGTCGGATGTTGCTCTTATGTGTTGTGATGTTGTATTCACGCGGCATTGTATGCCATTTGTATGTATCCCTATCTATTATGTGATGTTGATGTAATGATATCCACCTTGCAAAAGCGTATCAATATGCGGTTTTATCCTTGGTAGGACCTTCGAGTCTCTTTAGGATAGTATCGCATATTGGGCGTGACAAGTTGGTATCAGAGCCTCGACCGACCTTAGGAGCCCCCTTGATTGATCGTGTAGTTTGGCCGTTGTTGAGTCTAGAAGAATTTTTTTTCGGAGTCTAGATTATATCGGAGAGTAGGAATTCTTTTTACTCCTCTGTCCCTTCGTCGCTCTGGTGAGGAATCTTGACGTAGGTGATTTGAATTACTCCTCTTCCCGTTCAAATTTGTCTTTAGGATCACGTGGTTAGTTCTGTGAGTTGTCCATCCTCTTTTGTCCGGTGCATCTCTCGTCAAGTCAACTCAAACCTCTTTGTCTTTCGCGAGATCAATCCTCAGTTCTTCCTCCGACGTCGTTGTTTTTCCCTGTCTGAAGTTGTCTTTGTTTTTCCCACCCGCCCACCCCTTTTTCTTCTTGGAGTCAAAGTCCGTAATCGAGTATCCATCCTACTCGTGCCAAGTCTTTGATTTCTTTCCTCAATGATTTCAATCGGTCTTTTCTCTTCAAGATATCCGTTGGTTCCCCCTTCCAAGTTGCCTTTGTTTTCCCGCCCTCCCACCCTCTTCTTCCCGGAGCTTGAGTCTGTTTCGAGCATCAATTTCATTCGTGTGAAGCCTCTTCGGTCTTCCCTCAATTATTTCAACCGGTGAATTCTCGTCTCGTTTGACATTCTTCATCTCTTTTCTTTTCTGGTGCACTCAATTCAAGTTTTTTGGTGTTGATCGCATTCTTTTCCTTGGATCAAGTGTTCTCCTTACTCGTTTGCCTCTCGCCATTCAATCATTCCAGAGTTAGGAAGACATCTCAGGAGATTCGTCTGTGTTCCAATTAATTCGAGGTTGTCACCTCATCCAAGTCTTTTCCAATCGTTCCGGTGCTTCATCTCGTCAACAATCCTTTCCAACGGTGTTTTTCTCTTTAGTGGGCCCTAACCCACAGGACTTTTCCCAGGATCTTACCTGACTCTTCTAATTATTTCGGAGTTATTCTCAATTCTTTTCAAGTGTGACGTAAGAAAGGATCCCATCAGTCACATGCCTTCTCCAAGAATGCTTTCAAATTCTTTTCATCATTGGTGCAACCCTTCCTCTTTTTCATTCTCCCGGAGTATCTCAATAATTTTGGTGGTGTTTCCCGTCGTCATTTGAAGACCAAAGAAGAAGATTTCTCTTAAATCTTGTCCGTTCCCCCGGAGATTCGTGGTTCTAGCTTCTTGTTATCCTCGCGAATTATTCCATTTGTCATATATTCTTTTCTTACCCATCCGGAGTATGTCAGAAGTTGTTTTCCCGTTTCTTTTCACCGCAAGCCATCATTCCAGAAGAATTTTCGTCCTCACATTTCAGCTACCGTTATCCAATTGTCCCGGTGCTTCGTTCAAGTGTTCTTTAATCAGCTCATGAACTCTTTGTGCATTTGCATCTAAATCCCCTCCAGCATATTGGTTCTTCTAATTCTTCCCGGTGATTCATTCTCTTTCATCAGTCATTTACGAATTCTTACGGTGCTTCCTTCAGCATTCCTCTTCCTTTGTCGTCATATCAATTCATTCGTTCTTTCCAATCCTACCGGTGGTTCATGAAGACTTGCTCAAGTTTTGTGCTATACCCCCCCCCCCTTCTTAATCCTTTTCAAGAAGAATAAGTAGCATGCAAAAATCCATTGCTTGTCATCAATTTAATTTGATGAAGGATAAGCATACAATAAATCTTATTCTTATTTCATCCAACTGAGTAATCCCTTCCGTCGGAGTTTGTTCTTGATGAATAAACTCTAGTTCCAAGTGTTTTCATATTTTCTTTTCCGGAGTTCAATTTCCTTGGCCATTTCGTCGGAATCCCCATCTAAATCACCGCAAGGATCATCTTATTCTTTCATCCTTCATTCTATCTCAACATGCTTTTTATCACCAGAGTTCTTCACGGTGGATCGTCAGTATTTAATTCATTCTTCAAGAATACATCAAGATTCTTATCAAAGGAGCTCAGTATCCTTCTTCTTGCATCTCGAAGTGCAATTAATTCTCTGTGTTCTTGTGAAGCGGAGTTTTGCATTTCTTTGTTCTTCTCAGCTATCCAATCATTTCCGCTTGTGGTCGGAGATCACCTCATAATTTTGAGATGTTATCTATAAGTCCATAACAAGCAATTATTGTGTTGTTGAATTTCCCAACAACTCCATTCAATCCTTCCTTTCAAGGATGCTTTCAAATGCATTCGTGGTAGTAGTTGTCATCTTCTTCCCCGTTCTTCTCATTCCAATCTTCCAAGTATCTCGGAGGCATTGTGTCATTCCTCTCGGCAAGTATCATTCCATCTTCTCAAGTTCAGGTTCTATCCTTTCCATGTTCAGTCAGAGTTCTGCCTAAATCCTTTTTAGTCTTATTCGTTTCTTATCTCGTTCTAACCAGAGTGGTTTCATAGTATATCTGTTTCCGTGAGCTTTCGATTCTCATCATTCTCGTCGTTCCTCTCTTCTTCTCGAGTGATCTTGACTCTTTGCTTCTTATCTTGAGATTTGTTTCACCTCATTCCTTTTCCCTTCCGTCTCGGTCCTAAGATCTCGGGACGAGATCTCTTATTAGTGGAGGAGTGTTGTAACGCCCTGGATTCGACGCGCCAGGTGTCTTCCAGTTATTCACCGTTGTTGCCATGTCTTTTGCTTGCGTGTTGAATTTTATCATGTCATCATGTGCATCTCATTTTGCATACGTGTTCGTCTCATGCATCAGAGCATTTTCCCCGTTGTCCGTTTTGCAATCTGGCACTCCTATGTCATCCGGCGTCCCCTTCTTGTCTCTTTTCATGAGCGGGTGTTAAACATTCTCGTAATGGACCGAGGTTTGCCAAGGGGCCTTGGTACACCACCGGTAGACCGCCTGTCAAGTTTCGTGTCATTTGGAGTCCGTTTGATACTCCAACGGTTAACCGGGGAACCGTAAAGCCCTCTTTTGTGTGCAGCCCAACACCCTTCCAAAATGGCCCAATAACCCATCCAAACCCCCTCCATGCTCTCGATCATTCGATCATGATCGTGTGGGCGAAAACCGCTCCTCAATTGGAGTCTCCTAGCTCCCTCTACCTATAAATATGCCCTCCCCATCCAAATTCGCGGATGAAACCCCAGCCTCCTCCACCTCGCGCCACTGGACAAATCCGTTCGCGCCGGACATGTCCGCCAGCCACGTCGCCTGGCCAATCCCGCGCCGCCACCTCCGCGCCCAACCGCGTGCAGCCACGTCAGCCTCCACGCAGCTCCCTCCGCTGCCGGCCCGCGAGCCCAGGCGGGACCTGCCGAGGCCCGCGCGCGCCGCCCCGCGCTCGCGCCCGACCCCGCCGCCGCACGTTCAGCCCCGTCGCCAGTCGTCGCCCCGCCGCCGTTCTTCCTCGCCAGTGCCGCCCGAGGGCCCCCGCCGCCCGAGCGCCCCTCCGCCGCGCCGTCGTCGCCCTGGCCTTTCCCGCCGCCGACCGACCGCCGCCCGACCCTCTCCCTCAGCCCTGAGCGCCGCCGGCCACCGCGTGCTGCCTCCGCCCTTCGCCGCTCCGCCGCCTCGCCATCGTCGCCGACGACCTCGAGGCCGCGCCCTTCGCCGCTCACCGCCCGGCGCCGCCCCTCGGAGTCCGTGCCCGGATCCGGTGAGATCCGACCGGATCCGCCCCGGATCTGCCTCGCCTGCGCCATCCCTGCCTTCTCCGGCGTCCTTCTCCGGTGAGCCGGCCATCCTCGTGAACCGTGCCGCCGTTGACTTTTCCCCTCGAGGTGGCGAAATTCTGCTAAGTCCTGAAGATATTTACATTTTTATGCCCTGTTCATCATGCCATAACTCCATGTCTGTAGCCCCGTTTTGTGCGTGTAATATATCGAAGTGTTCATAAGAATGTGCTCTGCATTTAGTTCCATTGTGTCATGTTCATTTGAGTTCATCTAGATGCCCTAATCATTGTTGCAAGAGTGCTATATAATGTTGTCTGCTGTAGTTTATCAGAACATGCTCATTTGTCATTTTTGCATCTTTTCGTGTGATTTTCTTTTGAGCATGAAGTCTACATGTGTTATAATCTAAATCATGCCATATTTACAGTGGTGCAATCCATGTAGTTTTGTGAGTCTCTTAGTGAGTGCATCGAGCTCATGAAGTAGGGCACTTGCTGTTACTGTTTTGCTAGGCTGAATCTGTCATATCATGATGCTATGTAAACCTGCTGCTACATGTCATTCCATGCATAATCTGGAGATGTTCACCAAGGATGGTTTGTTATACATGTCATGCTATATCCATTCATGCCCATGGTTGCATTTATAGCCTGTGGTAACTTGTTGTTATCTTGCTCCAAACTTGCTAAATAATGTTGCGGTTAGCGTGTTAACATTAAGTTCAATGTTGCCATGTTTGTTGTTAGTGATCCAAGCATGGTACAAACTTTCTATTGCCCTTTTTAGCTTCATAAATACGCCATCTTACTGTTGGTCACCTTTCCATGCCATGTATTGCTCTGTGGTGAGTGGTACAAGCTCACCAACATGCCTACTTATTGTTGTTCCTGCCATGTATGAATCTGTCATATCATTTTCCATGTTTGCATGGATGATACCATCTTTTTTGTTTATCTTTAGAATTAGTTTAGTAAGGGAGCTTTGTTCTTTGTCTTTATTATTAGCATGTCATCCCTTTGTTTTCCATGTTAAGTTCCTGTGACATGTTGTTTGATAGCTCTAAACATTGCAACCTGATGTTATTCCTGCTAAGTCTGAAACTGTTGATAGCTTAGTGTTCATGTTTTGTCATGCTTCATCTGTACTTCATGCCCATGCCTTTTGTTCTTATGTTGAGGTGTTGTAGCATATTGTTTTGATGCTTGCTAGATGCCTAGTTGCTGTTTTGGACAGCTTGTCCTTTAAACTTGTATAGAGTGTATGTGTTGAACCGTTGCTCCGTTTTGAGTGTGCTCTATATGAAACTTGCTTTTGCATGAAGTTTCATATTATCATGTTGTATCCTTGTTTTGGATATGTTTGCTTGATGTTTGAATGTATTTTTGCATCAATGCCATGTTTAACTTGTTTTGCTCATATCTTCTAGGTCGTAGCTCCGAACTAAATGAACTTTATATGTAACTTGACTAGAATTTCCCGTAGGTCGTCATGGTGCATTTTAACTTGCTATTTAAAAACTCGAACGTAAGGTTTATTCAGTTCTGGACCAATTTCTAAATTTGCATATGAGGACTTACCGGAATTGTTTTATGTTGTTTCCGGCCTCATTTAAACTTGCTTTGATGTGTTGTCCTTGTTTGCATCATCTCTTGCCATGAGTAGCCTCATCTAGCGTTGTCATGCATCATACTTGGTTGAGCATCATGTCTTGCCTATGTGTTGTGTGTTTACCTTGTTGTTTGCTTCTTTCCGGTTGTCCTACTTCTCGTTAGTTCCTGTTTCGTTGCGATCGTGAGGATTCGTTCGTCTACGCTTGGTTCGTCTTTGTTGGGGATATGGCTATTTGTGTAAGCCGTCCAGGAGGGGCCGGGTTACGCAAAGAGTATTCATCAGGGGAAGCCCAAGACCAAGCATGAAGATGGCGGTTCAATAAAGAGCTTAAGGCCCACGGGCAGCTTAAGCCATTGTAGTAAACCGCCATGATGGCATGACTTGTAATGTAAGGTAGATTTAACTGGTCACCGAGCTGGACTCTGTTAATAAGCCAGCTGGGACTCTGTAAGCCGCAGGTGTCAACCCGTGTATATAAGGGAACGACCTGCGGGCGACTTAGGGTAAGAAACAACACATCGAGAACCGGGCATAGCGTGTCTCGCTCCCTGGTTATCGAAAGATCAATACCAACCCAACTAGACGTATGCCTTACCTTCACCGTAAGGGGCCAAACTAGTATAAACTCTCTCGTGTCCCTTGTCCCAATTTAACCCCTTCAAGCTTCCTAGTTGCGATGGATCCACAACTAAGTCCATTCTCGAGGACATCTGACGTGACTATTCCACGACAGTTGGCGCCCACCGTGGGGCCAGCGCATGGTGGATTTGAGTTCTTAAAGGGCAACTTCGAAGGGCTAAAGGGGTACGTAGTGGGTCGGATGACCAGGAGTCGTCGCGGCAAGATCTACATCAACGACGAAGGCTGGGGCCCCGACGCCGGCTCAATTGAGTACGGGTACCGGGTCCCCTTCGGCGGAATCCACGTCTTCATCGGCCGGATCGGTGAGCCGGGCCCTGAGCCGGACAACTGCACCGACCTCGTCGAGACGGCTCAGCGTGCGAGGAAGACCCGGACTCAGCCGGTCATGAGGCGTGCCTTCGTGGGCTGCGTCCACGGAGAGGAACTTTCTGGATCTGAAGATGGGGGTGAGACGGCCGTCCTTTCAGATGGTGACTCGTCCGCCGGCTCAACAGATTCGTTGTATCAGGTACAAGACGGCGCGCTCGGGGGCTGTTCCGATGGCATCAGTATTCCGTACCCCGATGAGCCGCCAAGATGGGCTGGAATTTTCATGGCTGGAACTCAGCCCGGCTCAAACTCTACAGCAGCTGCGGTGATCACGTCCGGATCATGAGCAGCCGGGGCAGGCGGCCCCGTGCGCCCACCGGCTCAGGTGCTGATGGACCTCATGGACAAGCTTACGGCCCTGTTAACCGCCACGGTTATTCCTGCCGACAAGGATGAGCACGACGCAGCAGTAGCTCAGGTGCGTGAGATAGCTCAGACCAAGGAGGCCTTGGCAGCTGAGGATACTAGACTAGCTGCAGAACGGGCGGCTCTCGACGCCCGGGCACAGCGTTTGCAGTCAGAAGCTTACCAGCTCACAATGAGCTTAAATGCATCCAATGAAGTAATGAGGACGAGACATCAGAAAATGCAGTCCCGTTTACCTCCGAATTACGACCCCCAGGTTCTCTTTGTTACACTCGAAGCCGGTCCTAGTAACCCGCCAGAGGCCGATCGGCTTATGACAGCCGGAACAGGAGGACCGGCTCAGCCTAGGGATGTGGTGCCGCCTCACGTGAGCATGCCACCGCCGCGTTATGTGCCGATTCCATCGGGTCACTTTTCCAACCCCATGGAGAACTTGATCACAGCCTCAGCGCGTTTAGCGGCTCTTCCTATGGAAGGAGATGAACCGACGGCGGTGGAGACCCGGAGGGTCAGAGAGCTCCTCTAGACGGCCCTGGCTCAGCAGGAGAACTATTCTTACAGCCGGGACAGGATTCATTCCACTCCCCCGCCCTGGGGAGCACCACCTCGCCAGAACCGGAGCCCGAGTTACAGCAGACGCATGGAGTCGGAAGCTTTGTCAAGTAATGCCCAATGACGTAACCAGCCCGGGGGCTATAATCCGGCGCAGGACCAAGTACATCAGGAGAATGATCACCCAGAGTATCCAATGACATCTGTTGAGGCGGGAGTAGCCACTAGAACTGGTGGAGTTTCCTGCCTGGTGTCGGCTCTGCGTGATGTACGTCTGCCCAAGGACTTTAAGGGACCTCGAAAGGTACCAAATTACACGGCTGATTTACAGCCCGGAGCATGGATTGAGAGTTATGAGATGGCCATGGAGCTGCTAGAGGTCAGTGACGCGGCAATGGCTAAGTATTTCACCATGATGTTGGATGGAACGGCCCGGTCTTGGCTAAAGGGCTTACCACCTAATTCCATTGGTTCATGGGGCGAGTTAAAGGCCCAGTTCATCCAGAACTTCAAAGACACCTGTAAGCAATCCATGTCAATTGTGGATTTGATAGACTGCAAGCAAGAGGAAGGCGAATCCACCACCCATTGGGTACACCGGGTCAAAGAGAAAATTCATTCCTCTGATAAGATGGACGCCGGCTCTGCAGTTCTTATGCTGGAGAAAAATTGCCGTTTTGAGCCGCTGAGGATGAAACTGGGGCGCCTTAAGCGTGACCTCACGGATATGGGTATGCTGATGGCAGCTTTAGTCAAATACACTGATTCTGATAGTACCAAGGATCCCGCGTCTGACGATGAGAAGATAGGGAAGGGAAAAAGGAACGGCAATGGAAAAGGTCAGCAACATAATCCGGGGAATCAAGGCGGCAATAAGCGTAAGGAAGACGGTAACCCGGAGTTTGTGGCCAATGCCAATGCACGAGGTAACAATCAGAGATGTAAGGGTAAACGCCTCGCTCCGGCGGGTCACGCCCATCGCTGGAGCAACTACTCAATGAGCCCTGCCCGAGACACGGCACTCGGGAGCGGCCGGCCACACATCTGTGGAAGGATTGTGCGATCATGAAGGCGTTTAAAAACTCCAACACTTTCGACAGTGGTCAAGGATCTGGTGGTGGCTCAGGGGCCGGCAGTTTTCATGGCCCGGGCGGCGGTTCAAATTCCGACTTTCAGGGGCATCCAGGTGGCAACAGTCAGCAGCAGTCTGGTCAAGGCGGACAACAGCAGCAACAGTCGGGTTATCAAAGCCATCCGAAGCAGTTGAGTGGTGGACAGTATCACGTGTTTACCACTAGCTTGTGCAAACATGACCAGAAGGTTCATAAGAGGGCTGTGAATTCCGTTGAGCCGGCAATCCCTCGTTATTTAAGGTGGTCAGAGCAGCCCATCATATGGAGCAGAGAGGATCATCCTCCGCGGGTCGATAACCCGGATCAGTTGGCTTTGGTAGTGGCGCCACAGGTTGGTGGGTATAAGTTCACCAAGGTGCTCATGGATGGGGGTAGTAGCATCAACATCCTTTACTATGAAACCTTTCAGCGCATGGGGTTGACTGATAAAAATCTGAGAACATCCAACACTGTTTTCCATGGAGTTATCCTTGGTAAGTCGGCTTACCCAGTTGCAGGATTGAGCTAGAGGTGGCTTTTGGAGATGAACATGACTCCCGAGCTGAGAAGTTGACGTTTGAGGTGGTCAAGATCAGGAGCCCATACCACGCTCTGTTTGGACGGCCGGCTTATGCTAAGTTTATGGCCCGGCCGTGTTACGTTTATTTACAGCTCAAGATGCCGGGTTACAAGGGCACCATCACTGTACATGGCAGTCGTAAGGTAGCATTGGAATGTGAAGAAGGTGACGCAGCTTATGCTGAGTCGGCCTGTGCAGCAGAGGAGCTCAAATTTTATCAAGATAATGTTGACCCGGCGGATATGACATCCCTGAAGAAGCCAACTACAGAGCATGACCCGGCGTTGAAGTTTAAGTCGGCAGCTGAGACAAAGCTTGTTGACTTTACCCCGGGTAATTCTTCTAAACAGTTCAGCATCAGCAGCAACTTGGATCCCAAATAGGAAAGCGCGCTCATTGAGTTCATCCGTGAGAATCGGGACATCTTTGCATGGAAACCTTCTGACATGCCGGGTGTACCGAGGGAACTCGCTGAGCACACTCTCAATATTGATCCAAAGTATAAGCTGGTCAGGCAGTTTCTTCGCCGATTTAATGAAGAAAGACAGAAAGCTATTGGAGAAGAAGTCACCCGGCTCTTAGCGGCCGGGTTTATCATTGAAGTTTCTCACCCGGGGTGGTTGGCTAACCCGGTGCTCGTCCTCAAGAAGAACAGCACCTGGCGGATGTGCGTGGATTACACGGACTTAAACAAGGCTTGTCCAGCTGACCCTTTTGCTCTTCCCCATATTGATCAAATCATTGATGCTACGGCGGGTTGTGAGCGTTTGAGCTTTTTGGATGCTTACTCCGGTTATCATCAGATAAAAATGGCAGTTAAGGACCAGGAGAAGACGGCTTTCATCACTCCGTTTGGAGCCTTCTGCTATGTATCTATGCCATTTGGGCTCAAAAGTGCCCAGGCGACTTACCAGCGGTGTGTGCAGAATTGTTTGCACGACCAAATTGGGCGTAATGTCCATGCCTATGTGGATGACATTGTGGTGAAGTCCAGAGAAAAGGAGACCTTGATATCCGACTTAAAGGAGACCTTTGATAATCTCCGGGTCTAGAAGATGATGCTTAGCCCGGCCAAATGTGTGTTTGGTGTCCCTGCAGGCAAGCTTTTGGGCTTTCTGGTGTCCAACAGAGGCATCGAAGCTAACCCGGAGAAGATCAAGGCGATTACCTCTCTGGCTAAACCGGCATGCATCAATGATGTTCAGTGACTGGCGGGTCGCGTCGCCGCCTTAAGTTGGTTCATAAGTCGGCTCGATGAGAAAGCCCTCCCATTGTATCAGATGATGAAGAAAACGGACACTTTTGTTTGGAGTGAGGCCGCTGATGCTGCTTTTGAAGACTTAAAGAGACAATTGTCTGAGCCGCCGGTTCTTGCGGCTCCAATTGACAAAGAGCCTTTGCTATTATATGTGGCTGCCAATTCACGAGCCGTCAGCGTTGCCATCGTGGTGGAGCGTAAGTAAGCCGGTAAGGAGCATCCGGTTCAACGGCCGGTTTACTACATCAGTGAGGTGCTCATTGAATCCAAGCAAAGGTACCCTCATTGGCAGAAGCTTGTTTATGGGGTGTTCATGGCAAACCGGAAGTTGAAGCAGTATTTTCAAAGCCATCCTATAATTGTGGTAAGTTCTGCCCCTTTGGGAGACATTATTCAGAACAGAGAGGCCACAGGACGAGTCGCCAAGTGGGCTATTGAGCTTGGGCCTCATGGCTTGAAATACATGCCCCGGACGGCTATTAAGTCTCAGGCCTTGGTGGACTTCATCAATGATTGGACAGAGTTGCAAGCCCCTGAGGAGAAGCCGGATAACACATACTGGACTATTTACTTTGATGGGTCTAGGCAGCTAGAAGGCTCGGGGGCTGGAGTGGTGTTAACTTCCCCTCGAGGTGACAAATTTCGCTATGTACTCCGGCTTATGTTTCCATGTACTAACAATGCAGCTGAATATGAGGCATTACTCCATGGTCTCCGGATGGCTAAGGAGATGAACTTAAGCCGGGTACGATGCTTGGGCGACTCAGATTTGGTGGCTCAGCAAGTGTCGGGCAAGTGGGATTCCAAAGACCCCCTCATGGCGGCTTATTGTCGTGAAGTAGATGCTGTGGCTGGTCACTTCACGGGTTACCAAGTGGAGCACATTGATCGAAGGAAGAACGAGGCGGCTGATTCTTTAAGCCGGTTGGGATCCCAATGTAAGCCGGTGCCGCCCAACACCTTTCTTGATGTGTTACATAACCCTTATGTCAAGGTACCTACCGAGGAAGACCTAGCAGTGCCAGACCTGGAGGCACAGCTGGTGGCGGCTTTTCATGTTATCCCGGATTGGATGGTGCCTTGCTTGGCTTATATGACCCGGGATGAGTTGCCGGAGGATGAGACGTTGGCGAGACAAATCGTCAGGCGCTCCAAATCCATGACGATTGTTAACGGCGAGTTACATCACCTCAGCGTCACGGGAGCGTTTCAACGCTGCATATCACCTATAGAAGGCCAAGAAATACTCCGTGAGATCCATGAAGGAGATTGTGGCCATCACGCCGGGTCAAAATCCCTTGTAGCCAAGGCCTTTCGTCATGGTTTCTATTGGCTGACGGCTCATGCTGATGCAGAGGACCTGGTCAGTAAATGTGACGGGTGTCAAAAGTTCTCATGACGAGCTCATGTGCCGGCTCAAGAGTTAAGGATGATCCCAATCACCTGGCCGTTTGCAGTCTGGGGGCTTGACATGGTCGGACCTTTCAAAAGGTCTAAAGACAAAAAGACACATCTGCTGGTGGCAGTGGACAAGTTTACCAAGTGGGTTGAGGCAGAGCCGGTCAGTAAGTGTGATGCAGCCACGACGGTTCAGTTCATAAAAAAGGTGATCTTTCGCTTTGGTTTTCCACATAGCATCATAACTGATAATGGCACTAATCTCTCTAAGGGTGCCATGGAAGAGTTCTGTCAAAGAGAACATATCCGGCTTGATGTTTTGGCTATTGCTCATCCTCAATCCAATGGTCAAGCTGAGAGAGCTAATCAAGAGATCCTGAAAGGCATCAAGCCCCGGCTCTTGGTCCCTTTACAGCGGACTCCGGGTTGTTGGGTGGAGTAGTTACCCTCCGTGTTATGGAGCATCAACACTACGCCTAACAGATCCACGGGATACACACCTTTTTTCATGGTTTATGGAGTAGAGGCGGTCCTGCCAAGTGACATCCGGCACGACTCACCCGGAGTGGCGGCTTACGTTGAGGCGGATAACGAAAAGGCTCGTCAGGATGCACTTGACTTGCTGGACGAGGAGCGAGACTTGGCAATAGCCCGCTCGGTGATTTACCAGCAAGACCTGCGCCGCTATCACAGCCGCCGGGTTAGAAGCAGAACCTTTCAGGAAGGCGACTTGGTGCTCCGGCTCATCCAGGATCAGTCTGACATGCACAAGCTATCCCCGCCTTGGGAAGGACCCTTTGTGGTCAGCAAGAATCTGCACAATGGGTCATATTATCTCATTGATATTCGAGAGCGCAAGGACTCATTTAAATCGGAGGAGGAGACCCGCCAGCCGTGGAATATAGCTCATCTCCGGCCTTACTATACTTAAGTTACTTCTTAAGATACTTTCTATAATGTACATATTATATAAAGCAATAAAGCGGGACCTCTGTCCTTTTTTCCCATAAAGAATGTTTCATGTTTTCTTTATCAGGTGATGGACACTGCCAACAGGGGACGGATCATATCTGAAATCCGGCTTTCCCTTTGGTCCGGCTTATGATCATATCTGAATCTAGCCTTGGTCACTTGGGGGCTTCCTGTTCAAACATAGGTCGTATTCGAACCAAAGAGAACATAGCTGTCGATACCCACTTGATGGGCATATTGCCAAACCCACTTGGGGGCTTCCTGGTCAAATTTGAATCATAGCTTAACCCCTTTGGGTCTGACATGGATCGTATTTGAATCAGCATCATTAAACAACTCTTATGTTCACTTGGGGGTTTCCTATTCAAACATAGGTCGTATTCGAACCAAAGAGAACATAGCTGTCGATACCCACTTGATCGGCATCGCCAAAAGCCACTAGGGGCTATATGATCGTATCCGAATCTTAGCTTAACCCCTTTGGAATGGTTCTCTGATCGTATTCAAATCAGGAGCCTGTGAACATTTGCAAGTATGATTATTTTCACCATCATTGAAACCTTCTGGAGGAGATGGTTCTTGATCTTTCCGGTTTTATATTAGTTACTTCAGGTTCTAACAAGTGCCAGGTAAAAACTTATATGAGTCGGAGAGGTTATTAAAAAGGTGTCACGGGTATGCTATTATGATTATGTTTTAAACTAATCATGAACCGGCTTATACATATGATTTTTTCCGGGTTATCAATATTCTATAACCCGCTGGTGCAGTGAATCGTCCAGGAAAGCCTTGCCTGTTTTACGTGCAGGTTAAAACGGAGCAAGGTGAAGGATCAAGGAAACACTTGATTAACATAAGCAAGATGAATTTAGTATTGGCGGCTTAACAAAAGCGATAAGTACCATAAGGCATGACAGGCATTAAGGAGTTTTTCTATCCTATTACAAGACTCCCCGAGTCTGAATAAGTGAAGCATTGTTCTTTGCCAAATTATAACCCGGCTGGCGGCTCATTCCTCCGGCTGGCTTGATGACTCCGGGTTATCCTTCCCCGCCTCTCCTTCGGTTGTTGTGTCCTGGAAGGTGGACGAGGCCCAGTCAATGCTGCTCGAAGCTTCAAATTCAGCTTCATCATCTATTAAACTGGCCGGATCCACTTCAGGGGCGAAGGTATGCTTACGTGTTGGAGGGAGCAGGCTGACTTGGTCATATGGGACATTTGGGATTCTCCGGTTCTCGCTATCATAACCCGGCAAATACTTGGTGAGGTCAGTATCCTCCCCAATGAGAGTCGCCAGAGGGCGTACGACTTTGACACAGGCAGTGAAGTCATGTTCGCCAAAAGCAGTGCCGTCCTCCTTAAGACTTGGATATCCAAGAGAGAGGTCAGCAAGGTCAAGCTCTGGCACCTATGCTTTTGCCCGACTCAGCGCAGCCACGGCTCCGGCTCTCGCAGATGCCCGCCTTAAGTCTTGAATGCATTGAGGTAGCACCAACAGATGTCTCAACACATCTTGTAGGAGCCGGGGAGAGGTATTTGATAAAGCCACAGCAGTCAACGCACACTGTGACCCGGAGTACAGCTGCTCTGTCAAGGTGTACACTGCCTTAAGCTTGACAAGCATATTTTCTTTTAGATTAGTACTCTTGGGGCCTGCATATTCACAAGTATAACAGTAAGCCGGAGGTAACTATCACGATAACTCTTGAAGGATTACAATATTTATGAGCGGCTTCCCAAAGATAGCTGAGACCATTTGGGGTATGTGCCGCTTTAAGTCGGACAGCTCATTTGTTGCCTCGGCAAGAGATGCCTCCGCTGTTTCAACCCGGGTCACCAATGAAGCCCTCTCATTAACCCAAGCCTTCTTTTCCGATTCAAAATTTTTCTTCAGCTTCTCTTGTTCAGAGACACTGAATTCAAACTTGGAATTGGCTTTCTGAGCTTCGAGCTCTTGGGTTTTCAACTGGCTCTTCAAAGCAGCAATCTCCGCCTCAAATTGACTTACGGCGGCCTGCATTGACATCAGGTTATGGTAAGAATCTTGGTAAGATAACATTTAAGTCCCAAGTATTTTACAAGTAAAGATACTTAACACTTGGGGGCTAATGTATGTTTAAAGCATTTTTAGTCTATTTTACCAAGTCACACATATTAAGTCTCAAGCACTTTACAAGTAAAGGTACTTGACACTTGGGGGCTAATGTGTAACCCAAGTTTTCATGCTACCTCCGGGTTAAACATATTCAGTTTAAACCGGATAAAACTAATGGCAAGCAGATTATTAAGTCTACAGCATATTCATTCATAAGCAATAGACTTGGGGGCTGGTACAGTAAGTAAGATTCAGAGTAAAAGCTAGAATTTTACCTCAGATTTATGCTGTATTTGCTTCACCATGTCAATTTCCAGGTCACGACTACTGTGTACTTGGTTCAGATAGCCTGAGACTATATCACCAATACTTAGGTGAGAATAGTCAGTGAGGTCTTGTTTGGACTTCCGGCGCTGGGCAAATTCCTCCTTGGCGGTGCATTGAGCAAGGGCAGTAGGCCGGCCCGGTTCAACGTATTGGCTCTTCACAATTTCAACCTCCGGGTCAACCGCCTTGGCTGGGCTAGGACTTTTCGGGTCATCCGAGTTATGAATCACGTCCTCTGCAGGCGGGTCAGAAGATGGCTCCGGAATGTCAGAAGCCGGTTCATGTGGTGGCTGATGAACGGAGCTGTCTGGAACGGATGAGTCAAGCACCGGTTTAGTAACCACCGGGTCTTGGGACGGCTTATTTTTATTTGCCTTCTTGCTGGGCTTTACTTGCCCACTGTCAATCAAAGTGGAAGGGTAAGTATCAAAGCATAAGTATGAATAAACTCAAAGTAAGAAAGGTTATATTACCCGGGAGCCGTTTTGAAAGCCGGCATGTTCGATTGCATCGACTCATCAGAAGCAGGGGAGGTATCCTGATAGTTGGAGTCAGATGAATTGAGAGGTTGGCGAATCAAACCCATCAAGGGTAAAACAAAACGTAAGTCAGAGATAACCTCGGTCCGACGCTTCCTGGTTACATCGGGTAAGCCGGAGAAAAGCTCTGTGTCCTGGTTGGCCCGAGTCTGCCGCCGGTTCTCAAGCTGCTGTTGCTTCAAAAGATATTGAGGATCTTGGTAAGCTAGAGGGTGTGAAAACCTTACTTTCCCGGTCACCCTTCGGATTCTTTGTGTTGGCAAAGGCTCTGAGTCAGAGGAAATTATAGTTACCTCTTCGCCATCTGCTTGGCTGTTCCCAGTATCCTCCTAAAAGGATCTAAATGTCAGTAAGGTAACGGTGAAGGAATTAAAGAAAATTAAAAAGATTACCTCTTCCTCATCTGAAGATGAGTCGCCCAATCTCATCATATCAGAGGCGTTGGGGTTCTTCTTTTTAGAGGTACCCATCCTGGCGGCTTTCCTTTCGGTCTTCTTGGCCGCCCAGGCCAGTTTTGCAGCTTCATGGTCATACTTGACCTTCCAGAAGTTGTCATCGGCCTGTGGAAAAAGACAATGAATCATAAGTACCAGAAGGTAACATATTAAAGAGTATTTGTGAAGACTAGTAACTTACTGCAGGAGCCGGATTCTTCTTACAGAAGGGAAGCAAACTGAAAGTATTACTGGTTACAGTGCCCTCCTTCAATAGTGATTGGACTGTAGCATCTACATCATCTGGTAAGTCCTCAGGACTATGACGCATTGAGTCGTCCTTTTCGCCTGTGTAAGTACACATTAAGCCGGGGCGGCGGCTTAATGGTAGTATCTGCCAGGTGACCCAGACCCGGACCAAATCAATGCCAGTTAACCCGTTGCCCAAAAGGGCCTTGATCTTTCTGATGGTGGGGTTAAGAGGCAGGCGCTCAACAGTAGTTAACTTGTTAGCCAGAGGATGATTGGACTCAAGGCGCAGGGCGCGAAAGCCGGGCAGAGGCTTCTCGTTAGCCGGAGAGGTGTCTTGGCAGTAGAACCCCGTCTGGTTCCAGTCTTTGGGATGACTCGGTAGCTCAGCGTAAGGAAAAAGGCAGTCTCTCCACCGCTGGATTGAGATGCCGCCAAGTTCAAGACTAGGTCCGCTGGCGCGCTCATTCTGCCGGTTCAAGTAAAAAAGCTCCCTGAACAGCAGTAGACTTGGTTCCTCTCCTAAATATACCTCGCAGAAGACTTGGAAATTACACAGATTGGACACAGAATTGGGTCCAATATCTTGAGGCCTCAGGTCAAAGAAATCCAGAACTTCCCTGAAGAATTTTGAGCTGGGAGGGGCAAATCCCCGGTTCATATGGTCTGTGAAAACGACTACCTCCCCGTCTTTGGGTTGAGGTATCTCCTCAGACGGGTGAGGGGCATGATAGGACATGATCTCCTTTTTTGGCAGATGGCCAGAGGTCACAAACTCAGCAAGTTTGCTTTTGGTGACTGTGGATGGAACCTAGTTGCAAGTAACATGGGCCTTGGCCGCCTTAGGAGCCATAACAGCAGTGGCCTACGACAAAGTAAAAAGTTCCGGTTCACATTTAACCCGGGAGAAATATTCAAATTCATTTAAAATAGTGGCTTAAGCAAGGGGCCTAATGATATAAGGGTGACTGTGCAGTAAAGTTTAAGCCGTTAACAGGATCAACAGTGATTCAAAGATTTTTAAGGTCATGAGAGGAAGGCAAGGCTTACAGTTCAGTGTCACTTATTTAAGCCGGACGCCTATACAGTGGTGATAAAGTAAGTTTTCCAGAAGAAGATTTCCGGGTGATAGAAACAAGTTTCACGGATAACAGTTATTATTATGGATCAAACTATTGCTCTAAAGGAGAAATTTTCTAGACCTAAAACCAGGGCAGAGAAGTTCATGCATCCAAAGGAGGCTTCTAAATAAGAAATATGCGATCTATTTCTATACAAGATCAACACAAATAGCTACCGCAACAGTTCTGCATAGTTTTACAATCTAAACAGGCTGTGGAAGTGCATCTAGCAAGGATTCGCGTCGGGCGGCGATGAACCTGATGAACTTGGCGGAGCTTCAAGATAGATCTAAGGAAAGGGAAGAAAAGAACTTACGGATGAGGTTGAGCTGCGGAGGCTCGCCGTCGATCTCTAGTTACAGTCAAGTTGATGCAGCGGCCTGAGTCGACGAAGACGAGGGGGTCGATGGTAACGACGGCGGAGCTTGAGAGGCAGAAAGGAGAGGAAGAAGACGACTGAAGGGGTGGAAGGGAAAGGACCCGAGTCGTGGCTATTTATAAGGAGAAGATGACTGAGACGGCGCGGGAAACGAGGAGATAACAATTATTATCCAGTGGCCCCGACGCCTCGATTTTCGGAGAAGTCAGTAAAGAAGAGATCCGTTGAAGGATTCGGTGGAATAAAAAATGAGTTAAAGGAAGAATGACGTCACGCCGAGTTAAGACGGATCCAGAAGATGACATCATGGCGGGTTAACGAAAACCCTCTATATACTCAGAAGACTGAAGATTTAATTCTTTAAAAATATTTTTTAGATTGACATGAACAGGTTCAAATCAATCCGGGGCCTAATGTTGGGGATATGGCTATTTGTGTAAGCCGCCCAGGAGGGGCCGGGTTACGCAAAGAGTATTCATCAGAGGAAGCCCAAGACCAAGCATGAAGATGGCGGTTCAATAAAGAGCTTAAGGCCCACGGGTGGCTTAAGCCCATTGTAGTAAACCGCCATGATGGCATGACTTGTAATGTAAGGTAGATTTAACTGGTCACCGAGCCGGACTCTGTTAATAAGCCGGCCGGGACTCTGTAAGCCGCAGGTGTCAACCCGTGTATATAAGGGGACGACCTGCGGGCGACTTAGGGTAAGAAACAACACATCGAGAACCGGGCATCGCTCCCTAGTTATCGAAAGATCAATACCAACCCAACTAGACGTAGGCCTTACCTTCACCATAAGGGGCCGAACTAGTATAAACTCTCTCGTGTCCCTTGTCCCGATTTAACCCCCTCAAGCTTCCTAGTTGCGATGGCTCCACAACTAAGTCCTTTCTCGAGGACATCTGACGTGACTATTCCATGACAGTCTTCGTGGCTTCATCTTCTTCATGGACTCGTTCTTCTTCCTTGCGGGATTTCAGGCAAGATGACTGTCACCTTGGATCAGTTGCTTCATTCTATCGCTTTGCTGTGCTACATATCACTTGTTCTTCAAGCCTCCCAAATTGCCATGTCAGCCTCTAACCTTTTCACCCTTCCTAGCAAACCGTTGTTTGGCTACATTACCGCTTTGCTTAGCCCCTCCTATAGCGTTGTTAGTTGCAGGTGAAGTTGAAGATTGCTCCATGGTGCACAGGATTATGTTGGGATATCACAATATCTCTTATTTAATTAATGCATCTATATAGTTGGTAAAGGGTGGAAGGCTCGGCCTTATGCCTGGTGTTTTGTTCCACTCTTGCCGCCCTAGTTTCTGTCATATCGGTATTATGTTCCCGGATTTTGCATCCCTAACGCGGTTGGGTGATTTATGGGACCCCCTTGACAGTTCGCCTTGAATGAAACTCCTCCAGCAAGGCCCAACCTTGGTTTTACCATTTGCCTCACCACCACCTATACCTTTCCCTTGGGTCGGCCAACCCGAGGGTCATCTTTATTTTAGCCCCCTCCCCCCCCCGGGGCCAGTGCTTCTCTAAGTGCTGGTCCAAACCGAGCGATGTCCGGCACCCCTAGGCAACCAGGGTCTATGCCAACCCGACATCTTGCTCATCCGGTGTCCCCTGAGAATGAGGTATGTGCAGCTCCTATCGGAGAGTCACAATTCTTTTACCAGGTTGTTTTCCCGTTACAAGAATTCCCCGGCTTTGATGCGCCAGGTGTCTTCCAGTTATTCACCATCGTTGCCATGTCTTTTGCTTGCGTGTTGCATTTTATCATGTCATCTTGTGCATCTCATTTTGCATACATGTTCGTCTCATGCATCCGAGCATTTTCCCCGTTGTCCGTTTTGCAATCCGGCACTCCTATGTCATCCGGCGTCCCCTTCTTGTCTCTTTTCGTGAGCGGGTGTTAAACATTCTTGGAATGGACCGAGGTTTGCCAAGCGGCCTTGGTACACCACCGGTAGACCGCCTGTCAAGTTTCGTGTCATTTGGAGTCCGTTTGATACTCCAACGGTTAACCGGGGAACCGTAAAGCCCTCTTTTGTGTGCAGCCCAACACACTTCCGAAATGGCCCAATAACCCATCTAAACCCCCTCCATGCTCTCGGTCGTTTGATCACGATCATGTGGGCGAAAACCTCTCCTCAATTGGAGTCTCCTAGCTCCCTCTACCTATAAATATGCCCTCCCCGTCCAAATTTGCGGAAGAAACCCTAGCCTCCTCCACCTCGCGCCGCCGGACAAATCCGTCCATGCCGGACATGTCCGCTGGCCATGTCGCCCGGCCAATCCCGCGCCGCCACCTCAGTGCCGCCGCCTCCGCGCCCAACCTCGTGCGGCCACGTCAGCCTCCGCGCAGCTCCCTCCGCCGCTGGCCCGCGAGCCCAGGCGCGGCCCGCGTGCGCCGCCCCGCGCTTGCGCCCGACCCCGCCGCCGCACATTCGGCCCCGCCGCCGGTCGCCGCCCCGCTGCCGTTCTTCCTCGCCGGCGCCGCCCGAGGGCCCCTGCCGCCAGTAGCTTCCTCGCCGCACGAGCGCCCCTCCGTCGTGCCGCCGTCGCCCCGGCCTTCCCCGTCGCCGACCGACCGCCGCCCGACCCTCTCCCTCAGCCCCGAGCGCCGCCGGCCACCGCGCGCTGCCTCTGCCCTTCGCCGCTCCGCCACCTCGCCATCGTCGCCGGCGACCTTGAGGCCGCGCCCTTCGCCGCTCACCACCCGGCGCCGCCCCTCGGAGTCCGCGCCCGGATGCGACGAGATCCGGCCGGATCCGCCCCGGATCTGCCTCGCCGGCGCCGCCCCTGCCTTCTCCGGCATCCTTCTCCGGCGAGCCGACCATCCTCGTGAACCGTGCCGCCGTTGACTTTTCCCCTCGAGGTGGTGAAATTCTGCCAAGTCCCGAAGATATTTACATTTTTATGCCCTGTTCATCATGCCATAACTCCATTTCTGTAGCCCCGTTTTGTGCGTGTAATATGTCGTAGTGTTCATAAGAATGTGCTTTGCATTTCGTTCCATTGTGTCATGTTCATTTGAGTTCATCTGGATGCCCTAATCATCGTTGCAAGAGTGCTATATAATGTTGTCTGTTGTAGTTTATCAGAACATGCTCATTTGTCATTTTTGCATCTTTTCGTGTGATTTTCTTTTGAGCATGAAGTCTACATGTGTTATGAGCTACATCATTTCATATTTACAGTGGTGCAATCCATGTATTTTTATGAGTCTTTTAGTGAGTGCATCGAGCTCGTGAATTAGGGCACTTGCTGTTACTGTTTTGCTAGGCTGAATCTGTCATATCATGATGCTATGTAAACCTACTGCTACAAGTCATTCCATGCATAATATGGAGATGTTCACTAAGGATGTTTTGTTATACATGTCATCCTATATCCATTCATGCCCCTGGTTGCATTTATAGCCTGCTGTAAATTGTTGTTATCTTGCTCCGGACTTGCTAAATAATGTTGCGGTCAGCGTGTTAACATTAAGTTCAATGTTGCCATGATTGTTGTTAGTGATCCAAGCATGCTATGAACTTGCTCTTGCCATGTTTAGCTTCATAATTATGCCATCTTACTGTTGGTCACCTTGCCATGCCATGTATTGCTCTGTGGTGAGTGGTACAAGCTCACCAACATGCCTACTTATTGTTGTTCCTGCCATGTATGAATCTGTCATATCATTTGCCATGTTTGCATGGATGATACCATCTTTTCTGTTGATCTTTTGAATTAGTTTAGTAAGGGAGTTTTGTTCTTTGTCTCTAGTATTAGCATGGCATGCCTTTGCTTGCCATGTTAAGTTCCTATAACATGTTGTTTGATAGCTCTAAACATTGCAACCTGATGTTATTCCTGCTAAGTCTGAAACTGTTATAATTTGCAATCTTGCCATGTCCTTTTGAGCATGTTATGGTGTTTTCTGGAGATAGCTTAGTGTTCATGTTTTGTCATGCTTCATCAGTAATTCATGACCATGCCTTTTGTTCTTATTTTGAGTTGTTGTAGCATATTGTTTTGATGCTTGCTAGATGCCTAGTTGCTGTTTTGGACAGCTTGTCCTTTAAACTTGTATAGAGTGTGTGTGTTGAACCGTTACTCCGTTTTGAGTGTGCTCTATATGAAACTTGCTTGATTTTGCATGAAGTTTCATATTATCATGTTGCATCCTTGTTTTGGGTATGTTTGCTTGATATTTGAATGTATTTTTGCATCAATGCCATGTTTAACTTGTTTTGCTCATATCTTCTAGGCCGTAGCTCCGAACTAAATGAACTTTATATGTAACTTGACTAGAATTTCATGTAGATCTTTATGGTGCATTTTAACTTGCTGTTTAACAACTCGAACATAAGGTTTATTCAGTTCTGGACCAATTTCTAAATTTGCATATGAGGACTTACCGGAATTGTTATATGTTGTTTCCGGCCTCATTTAAACTTGCTTTGATGTGTTGTCCTTGTTTGCATCATCTCTTGCCATGAGTAGCCTCATCTAGTGTTGTCATGCATCATACTTAGTTGAGCATCATGTCTTGCCTATGTGTTGTGTGTTTACCTTGTTGCTTGCTTCTTTCCGGTTGTGCTCCTCGTTTGTTCCTGTTTTGTTCCGATCGTGAGGACTCGTTCGTCTACGCTTGGTTCGTCTTCATGGCTTAGTCTTCTTAATGGACTCGTTCTTCTTCCTTGCGGGATTTCAGGCAAGATGACCATCACCTTGGATCTCACTACTATCATTGCTATGCTAGTTGCTTCGTTCTATCGCTTTGCTGCGCTACCTATCACTTGTTCTTCAAGCCTACCAAATTGCCATGTCAGCCTCTAACCTTTTCACCCTTCCTAGCAAAGCGTTGTTTGGCTATGTTACCGCTTTGCTCAGCCCCTCTTGTAGCGTTGTTAGTTGCAGGTGAAGTTGAAGATTGCTCCATGGTGAACAGGATTATGTTGGGATATCACAATATCTCTTATTTAATTAATGCATCTATATACTTGGTAAAGGGTGGAAGGCTCGGCCTTATGCCTGGTGTTTTGTTCCACTCTTGTCGCCCTAGTTTCCGTCATATCGGTATTATGTTCCTGGATTTTGCGTCCCTAACGCGGTTGGGTGATTTATGGGACCCCCTTGACAGTTCGCCTTGAATAAAACTCCTCCAGCAAGGCCCAACCTTGGTTTTACCATTTGCCTCACCACCACCTATACCTTTCCCTTTGGTCGGCCAACCCGAGGGTCATCTTTATTTTAGCCCCCCCCCCCCCCCCCCCGGGCCAGTGCTTCTCTAAGTTCTGGTCCAAACTGAGCGATGTCCGGCACCCCCTGGGCAACCAGGGTCTATGCCAACCCGACGTGTTGCTCATCCGGTGTGCCCTGAGAACGAGATATGTACAGCTCCTATCGGGATTTGTCGGCACAGCGGGCGGTCTTGCTGGTCTTGTTTTACCATTGTTGAAATGTCTTGTAACTGGGATTCCGAGACTGATCGGGTCTTCCTGGGAGAAGGAATATCCTTCGTTGATCGCGAGAGCTTATCATGGGCTAAGTTGGGACACCCCTGCAGGGTATAAACTTTCGAAAGCCGTGCCCGCGGTTATGTGGCAGATGGGAATTTGTTAATGTCCGGTTGTAGATAACTTGACACCAGATCCGATTTAAAATGCATCAACCGTGTGTGTAGCCGTGATGGTCTCTTCTCGGCGGAGTCCGGGAAGTGAACACGGTTTTGGTTTATGTTTGAGGTAAGTAGGAGTTCAGGATCACCTCTTGATCATTGCTAGCTTCACGACCGTTCCTTTGCTTCACTTCTCGCTCTTATTTGCGTATGTTAGCCACCATATCATGCTTAGTCGCTGCTGCAACCTCACCACTTTACCCCTTCCTTTCCCATTAAGATTTTCTAGTCTTGATACCCATGGTAATGGGATTGCTGAGTCCTCGTGGCTCACAGATTACTACAACAACAGTTACAGGTACAGGTTTTGCGATGATCATGACGCGAGAGCGATGTTTGCTTGTTTTGGAGTTCTTCTTCTGCTTCTTCTTCGATCAGGCGATAGGTTCCAGGTCGGCAGCCTGGGCTAGCAGGGTGGATGTCGTTTGAGTTTCTGTTTGTGTTTCATCCGTAGTCGGATGTTGCTCTTATGTATTGTGATGTTGTATTCATGCGGCATTGTATGCCTTTTGTATGTATCCCTATCTATTATGTGATGTTGATGTAATGATATCCACCTTGCAAAAGCGTATCAATATGCGGTTTTATCCTTGGTGGGACCTTCGAGTCTCTTTAGGATAGTATCGCATATTGGGCGTGACAATAAGTCCTAGTATTACTCTTACGAACAACAGTCGAAGTTTTAGCATGATCCTTTATCCTAACAGGAAAATGAGGTTTCTCAACATAAGTAGTAGGAACAATAGGATCACTATAGGTGATAGTCTTTTCTTCAACTATAATAGGTGCAACTACTTTTACTTCAACGGGAGGATTATATTTAAACCACTTTTCTTTAGGGAGATCAACGTGAGTAGCAAAAGATTCACAGAAAGAAGCTACTATATCAGAGTCAAGTCCATACTTAGCACTAAATCCACGAAAAGCATCGGTATCCATAAAAGATTTAACACAATCAAACTTAGGTGTCATACCTGACTCCTTACCATCGTCAAAACCACAATCTTCAGAATTGTGTTTAATTCTTTCCAATAAGTCCCATTTGAAATCAATAGTCTTCAGCATATAAGAACCAGCACAGGAAGTATCGAGCAGGTTGCGATCATTGAGAGAAAGCCGAGCATAAATTTTTTGAATAATCATTTCCCGGGAGAACGCATGATTGGGGCATGAATATAACATTGACTTAAGCCTCCCCCAAGCTTGAGCGATGCTTTCTCCTTCGCGAGGCTAGAAATTATATATGTAATTACGATCACGATGAACAAGATGCATAGGATAGAAATTCTGTTGAAATTCCAACTTCAATCGTTTATAATTCCAGGATCTCGTATTATCACATAGCCTATACCATGTCAATGCATCCCCCTTCAAAGATAAAGGGAAGACCTTCCTTTTGACAACATCATCCGGAATACCTGCAAGCTTAAATAATCCACAAACTTCATCCACAAAGATAAGGTGTAAATCGGGATGCAATGTTCCATCTCCTGCAAATGGATTAGCTAGCAGTTTCTCTATCATACCCGAAGGAATCTCAAAGTAAATATTTTCAAAAAGTTTAGTAGGTTGAGGAGAAACTCTTTGCTCTTCTGGTCGGGGTAAAGATACCCCGAACAAGCCCCTCAAAGGATTAGTTTCCATAGTGACAAGTAACAGAAAATTTCAGCACACTATATAAATGTTTCCTTACCAAGTTCCACTCACCAAAAGCGCTACACTCCCCGGCAACGGCGCCAGAAAAGAGTCTTGATGACCCACAAGTGTAGGGGATCTATCATAGTCCTTTTGATAAGTAAGAGTGTCGAACCCAATGAGGAGCAGAAGGAAGTGATAAGCGGTTTTCAGTAAGGTTTTCTCTGCAAGCACTGAAATTGTAGGTAATAGATAGTTTTGTGATAAGATAAATTGTAATGAGTAACAAGCAATGAAAGTAAATAAAGTGCAGCAAGATGGCACAATCCTTTATGTAGCAAAGGATAAGCCTACAATTTCTTATAATGAGAAAGGAGCTCCCGAGGACACATGGGAATTATCATCAAGCTAGTTTTCATCATGTTCATATGATTCGCGTTCGGTACTTTGATAATTTGATATGTGGGTGGACCGGTGCTTGGGTACTGCCCTTACTTGGACAAGCATCCCACTTATGATTAACCCCTATTGCAAGTGTCCGCAACTACAAAAGAAGTATTAAGGTAAACCTAACCACATCATTAAACATATGGATCCAAATCAGCCCCTAACGAAGCAACGCATAAACTAGGGTTTAAGCTTCTGTCACTCTAGCAACCCATCATCTACTTATTACTTCCCAATGCCTTCCTCTAGGCCCAAATAATGGTGAAGTGTCATGTAGTCGACATTCACATAACACCACTAGAGGAAAAGACAACATACATCTCATCAAAATATCAAACAAATACCAAATTCACATGACTACTAATAGCAAGACTTCACCCATGTCCTCAGGAACAAACGTAACTACTCACAAAGCATATTCATGTTCATAATCAGAGGAGTAATAATATGCATTAAGGATCTGAACATATGATCTTCCACCAAGTAAACCAATTAGCATCAACTACAAGGAGTAATCAACACTACTAGCAACCCACAGGTACCAATTTGTGGTTTTGATACAAGATTGGATACAAGAGATGAACTAGGGTTTTGAGAGGAGATGGTGCTGGTGAAGATGTAGATGGAGATTGACCCCCTCCCGATGAGAGGATCGTTGGTGATGATGATGGTGATGATTTCCCCCTCCCGGAGGGAAGTGTCCCCTGCAGAACAGCTCTGCCGGAGCTCTAGATTTGTTCTACCAAGGTTCCGCCTCGTGGCGGCGGAGTTTCGTCCCGTAAGCTTGCCCACGATTTTTTTTAGGGTAAAAGCCTTCATATAGCAGAAGATGGACACCGGGGGCCACCAGGGGGCCCAGGAGATAGGGGCGCGCCCAGTAGGGGTGGGCGTGCCCCCACATTCTGGCCAGGGTGTGGGCCCCCTTATGTATTTCTTTTGCTCAATAATTCTTATTAATAAAAACATGTTTCGTGGAGTTTCAGGATTTTTGGAGCAGTGCAGAATAGGTTTCCAATGTTTACTCCTTTTCCAGCTAGAATTCCAACTGCCGGCATTCCCCCTCTTTGTGGTAAACCTTGTAAAATAAGAGAGAATAGCCATAAGTATTGAGATATAATGTGTAATAACAGCCCATAATGCAATAAATATTGATATAAAAGCATGATGCAAAATGGACGTATCAGCGCGCGATGGTTAACTCCTACCAACCTCCCCCCTAGGAGCATGCGTAGTAGTACTTTCCTTCGAGGGCTAATAAAACTTTTGCAATAAGTATATGAGTTCTTTATGACTAATGTGAATCCATGGATTATACACACTCTTACCCTTCCATCATTGCTAGCCTCTTCGGTATCATGCATTGCCCTTTCTCACCTTGAGAGTTGGTGCAAACTTCGTTGGTGCATCCAAACCCCGTGATACGATACGCTCTATCAGACATAAACCTCCTTATATCTGTCGGATTTCGGGTTCCGGCAGACCCTTGAGGTTCGAACACTGGGGTGCGCACGGAGATTCAACCCTCTACCGGCCCGCTCCTCACCGAATCGCTAGAATCTAAACTACCAAACAGAATAGCACAAGAGACACAAGATTTATACTGGTTCAGGCCACCATTGTGGTGTAATACCCTACTCCAGTGTGTGGTGTGGTGGATTGCCTCTTGGGCGGATGAGGAACAGTACAATGCAAGAATAGCCTCGCGAGGGTCTGTTCTTGGCTGGCGCGATGAACTGCTAGGGGGAGTTCAGTCGCCTCTCTCTCTCTGTGTCTTTCTATCCTTGTTCTTTTTGATGCCTCTACCCTGCGGGTGGCTACCCCTATTTATAGGCAAAGGCCCTGGGCCTCTTCCCAAATATTGAGCGGGAAGGGCACCAACAATTGGCCATTTTGAAGGGGAACAGCAGGTACACTTATCCTGACTAAAGTTGGTCCTCGCCTGTCAAAGGCTCTGGTGGTGACGCCGGCTTGGGCTCCACAATGACTTCCTTCCGGCCGTTGGGCTGGTCTTGGTCTTGTTGCACCCAAATGGACGCCTTTGCTTGATGCTCTCGCCTACGCTTGCTCCCTTTGCACCAAAGAGGAAAGGAGGACACTGCGCGGGCTGGCGCCCGACTGGCACCCTTGGTCGTCATGGCTTGCGTCATGGGCACCTCGCGAGGTGCCCTGCCTTGAACTCTCCGCCTCCTCGCGAGCCAGCCTGACGAGGTCGTGCCAGAGGAAGCTCCTTGTCATCCTCCCCGCAGGGCTTGGCCCCTCGCGAGGGTCTTGAGCCTGTGTTGATGAAGATGGGTTGTGCTGGGCCTCCTTTGAGCCACGCCGCAGGCCGCAGGCAGGCAAGTCTGGGGACCCCCGTTCCCAGAACGCCGACAGTAGCCCCCGGGCCCACGGCGCGCCCGAACTTGGCCGAGCGGAGAGCCGAAAGGGCAAGTGCAAAGCGTCGCGGGCCCTAACAGCCTGCGGCCTTGGGCGCCGCGTGGCGGTCGATTGGTCGGGGGCGACTCCGCTTCCCCATGATGCCTCGGTAATCGCACGGATTCGACAAGTCCATGCATGCAAAGCGGGTCATGATTACCTGCGATCGTGGAGGTCGACGGTTGGCCTTCGCTGGCTATAAGTATGGAACGGCATGCGCCCTTCCAGCCTATCCCCTCTTGCTTCTCCTTCTTCTCCATGGCTCCACCAAGGAAGTTTTCGGCCGCAGAGAAAGGAAAGGCCCGCCAGGTCGAGTCTTCCTCTCCCCTGCCCAAGCGCGGTCGAGATCGCCCTCGCAAGCATCCTGTGGCCTCCACTGCGGTCCCCCGTGGTCGCGGAGGTGGCTCTCAGCGCGGCAATGAGCAGCTGGCCATGGTCGGCGGGCGTGCTCCGGCCGTGCGACCCCCGAGGCCGCGCCTCCACACTCGGAGGTGCTGCCGGAGTTCATGGTGTGGGCGGTAGAGCCGTCCGGCGCCCGGCTTCAGCTCCCTCGCTTCCTCCTGGGTGAGCTCCCAGCTAGCGCCTTGGGTGGCCTCTGGCTCCAGGCGGATGGCTGCTGCAGCCGGGCTTCGTGGGCTTCGCTGGAGGTCTCCGATGCAGGGAACCTGGCCCTGACCCGCGGCTGGCAGACGTTTGCTCGCGCGCGTGGTCTCCGCCGCCGGTGCTCTCTGCACTTCAAGTTCGACGGCGACGCCACCCTCTACATGAGGGTGTTCGGGGAAGATGGTCACCGTGTGGGGTGCTGCCCTGAAGACGACGATCGTGGCCGGGGACTCAGCCCCGGCGAGGATGGAGAGGGCAGCGCGGGGGCAGTTGGCGACGCCCGCGACTCCTCAAGCTTTACCAGCTCTTCCTCGGGTAGCGACCCTTCTAGCAGCGGCTGCGGCCAGCCTCCATGCCGTTGCGCCTGCTTGGAGGGCGGCAGCGGGTCCGCTCGCCATCGCGCCCCGGTGAAGCGTGAGAGGGAGTCCGCCTGAGCTCCGGAGGTGGCTCGAGTCTTCCAGGAGGGCCGGCGCGGGACGTGCTTCGCCTGCTTTTGTTCTTTCCTTTCTTTTCTCCTGCGCAAAAAAGACAACAATGTGTGGCCCCGTGGGGGCGCGTTTGGGTTAACGTCGTCAATCATTGTACTGTTTTTGTTATCCCGGTATTGTTCCTTTCTGTTGTACGCCCATTCGCAAGTAATCCCTGGCCTCGGCCGCGGGAGCGACCGACCCAGGCCCTGTGTTCGTGTTGTGGTGCCCGTGAGGCATGGTCCGGAGGGGTGCTCCGGCTGTGGACCCGGGTCGTGAAATCTTGAGCTATAGGGGCAGGAACGCTCGCGAGGGCTCCCGAGGCTTCCGCCTCACGAGCCCCCGTGCAAGAGAAATCAAGGCAGGAGAGCGAAGAAAGTCGAAGAACCACGGATCAAAAGGCGGCGACAATTTCGATAAAAACTCCAAATGAGAATGAACTAGCCAACTGCAGAAAGCAAATGAAAAAGCCGTGTCCGGCACCTAGTCTAGTCTTCAACGTCTTCTCACCAGCGCGGAGCTAAGTGCTGCCACTGGGCGTGGGAGGGAGCCCCAAGGCCTGAGGCCGGCACCCCTGAGACTCCGGGGCATGTACAGCCCCAACTCATTATTACGTAAGAGTGTCACAGGTGGCGAGCTTCATAGGTGTTGGCCTTCTTCACAGGCTCCGGGCCTTTCTTCGGGGAAGCAAGCTTCACGGGCATTGGCCCTCTTCACAGGCTCTGGGCCCTTTCCAAAACGTGACAGCTTCACAGGCATTCGCCTTCCTCATAGGCTCCGGGCCTTTTCTCAAAAGATGAGCTTCACAGGCATTTGCCTTCTTCACATGCTCTGGGCCTTTTCCAAAAAGATGAGCTTCACAGGCGTTTGCCTTCTTCACAGGCTCTGGGACTTTTCCAAAAAGATGAGCTTCACAGGCGTTTGCCTTCTTCATAGGCTCTGGGCCTTTTCCAAAAAGATGAGCTTCACAGGCGTTTGCCTTCTTCACAGGCTCTGGGCCTTTTCCAAAAAGATGAGCTTCACAGGCGTTTGCCTTCTTCACAGGCTCTGGGCCTTTTCAGGGGTAAAACCTCCGGAGGTGCTGGATGTTCCACGCGTTCTGTACAGGCACTCCCTCCTGAGTCTCCAAGTGCACGGAGCCTGGCCTGGAAACATGAACAACCTTGAACGGGCCCTCCCACATAGGAGAGAGCTTATGCAGTCCCTCCCTAGAGAGGACCCGCCGGAGCACGAGGTCCCCTACCTCGAGAGTTTTGGGGCGGATGTTGCGGCAGTGGTATCGCCGGAGTGCCTGCTGGTACCTTGCCGCTCGTAGCGCAGCTTCTCGACGATGCTCCTCCCCCAGCACGAGGTCCGTCCCCCGCATGGTGTCCTGCAGCGTCTCATCGAACGCCAGGACCTGCGCAGATCGACGCCTGACCTTGTGAGGCAGGACCGCTTCGGCTCCGTAGACCAGGAAGAAGGGGGTCTCCCCAGTCGGCTTGGTCGCAGTTGTGCGGATGGACCACAGCACGGACTGAAGCTCGTCATACTGCCTCAGGCCTCCAGTTTCTTCTTGAATGTCCTGGTCTTGAGGCCCCTCAGGACTTCTGCGTTGGCCCGCTCGGCCTAGCCGTTGCTTCGGGGGTGCGCCACCGAAGCGTAGCATATCTACGTCCCAAGGTTAGCACAATATGTTTTGAAAAGGTTACTGGTGAACTGCGAACTGTTGTCAGTGATGATGTGGTTCGGCACTCTGAACCGGCTCACGATGCCCTTGATGAACTTGACCGCAGAACCAGCAGGGATGGTGTGGACGGCCTCGACTTCGGCCCACTTGGTGAACTTGTCCACGGCGACGTAGAGGTAGCGATAGCCCCCTGGCGCCCGAGGAAAAGGGCCCAGGATATCCAGCCCCCAGACCGTGAATGGCCATGTGAGGGGTATGGTTTGCAGACCTCCTGCCGGCTGATGGATCTGCTTGGCATGGAATTGGCAGGCCTCGCAAGCCTTCACAAGTTCAACAGCGTCATTGAGCGCAGTGGGCCAATAGAAACCGCTGCGGAACGCCTTGCCGACGAGGGTCCGTGACGATGAATGATGCCCACAGTCTCCACCGTGTATATCTGCCAGCAGTTCCTTCCCTTGTTCCCTGGTGATGCAGCGCAGGGACACATCGTTCGGTCGTTTCCGGTAGAGATCTCCATCCATGATGCAGTACGCTGTGGCTTGCCGCGCCACACGCTCTGCCTCCTCCTCCTTCTCCGGCAAGGTCCCTTGTGTTAAGTAGCTCCTGAGCTCTGTGATCCAGCACCCCTCCTGAGGCTCCATCGTCAGGAGCAGGCGTGCTCCTGAGGCCGGGCCACAGGCTGGGGCTCACGAGGCAGGTGGCTGAGGAAGCTCCACCCGAGGCCGTGCTGTGCTCGACAATGGTGGTAGGGCCGAAGGCTTGAAGAGCCGTTCCTCAAAGACGCCCGTCTCCTGGGGCAGCCTCTTGGAGGCTCGTTTGGCGATGTCGTCGGCCTCTTGATTAGTGCTGCGGGGCACGTGCTGCAGCTCCAACCCCCAGAACTGCTTCTCCATCCTGCGGACCTCCGCAAGGTAGGCCTCCATGTGCTCATCTCTTGGCTCGTATACCTTGTTGGAGAAATTGACAAGGAGCTGCGAATCGCCCTTGATAGTAAGATGCTTCACTCCCAGGGCAGCGGCGGCCTTCAGGCCCGCTATCAGTCCCTCGTACTCTACTATATTGTTGGAGACCTTCTCGCCTTGCTGGAAATAGAGCTGCACGGCGTAGTAGAGCTTATCCTGAGTGGGAGATATGAGCACCGCCCCAGCCCCAGTGCCCTGCCTGGAGAATGCTCCGTCAAAGTACATGACCCAGCCTTCTGGCGCCTCGCTTCCTGGGGAAAGGGATCGATCCTCGCCGGCCCTGAGGCCCGGTGCCTCTGTCCATTCGGCCATGAAATCTGCCGGCGCGGCCCCCTTGATGACTCTGGTCGTGCTAAACTCGAGTTGGAATGCTTGCAGTTCAATGTTCCACTCGGCGACCCTTCCGGCTGAGTTAGGGCTCCTGAGCACCCTTTCCAAGGGGTATGCCGAGACAACCTTGATTGGATGACCCTGGAAGTAGTGCCGCAGCTTGCGCGAAGCCACCAGCAACGCGAGGAGGAGCTTCTGCGGCATGGGGTACCGTGCCCTCGCATCCCGTAACACCGTGCTGACGAAGTACACCGGGTGCTCGACGAGGCTTGGGGCGTCGGTGCTGATGGCGTCCTCGGAAGCCGTGGTGCCTGCTGAGGTGGTGGAGCCTCCAGAAGCTGGTTGCCTGGGGGGAGGGCCTCTCCCGCCCCTGGTGCACTCCGCTGCGGCGGCTGATCTTCCTCCGTCATGGTGGTGACAACTTCCGCGAGTCCCTTTTGATCCAGCTTTTCCTTGGCACGGGTGGTTGTCGCGGCCTTGGCCCGACGCTCCTCTCTAACTGCCACCAGGGCTGCGCTAGCGGAGTAGGGAGTGACGGCGAGGTAGAGTACCAAGGGCTCTTGAGGGCGCAGGGCCACCATCACCGGAGGGTTGGTTAGGTATCTCTTGAGATCTTGGAACGCCTTGTTGGCCTCTTCAGTCCATTCAAAGGGCCCCTTTTTCTTCATCAGCTGGAGGAAAGGCAGCGCCCGCTCCCCCAGTCGAGAGATAAAGCGCCCCAGCGGCGTCACGCGCCCCGTGAGCTTCTGCATTTCCCTGAGGGTCTTTGGCGGGCTCATGTCCTCAACTACCTTGACCTTTTCTGGGTTGGCCTCGATGCCTCGGTGGGACACGAGGAAACCCAGGAGCTTGCCCAAGGGGACTCCAAATACACACTTCTCCGGGTTGAGTCGCAGGCTTACTGCGTTGAGGCTCGCGAAGGTTTCCTCCAGGTCTTGTATCAGGGTCTTGGCCTCGTGAGACTTCACTACGATGTCATCGACGTAAGCCTCCACATTCTTCCCAAGCTGCGGGCCCAAGGTGATGTGCATGAGCCGCTGGAAGGTTGCCCCCGTGTTGCGCAGTCCGAATGGCATGCATGTATAGCAGTACACCCCACACGGGGTTAGGAAGGCCGTCTTCTCCACATCTTCCACCGCCATCTTGATCTGGTGATACCCGGAGAAGGCATCCAAGAAGCATAACAGGTCACACTCAGTGGTGGAACGACGATCTGGTCGATGCGAGGGAGCGGGAACGTATCTTGCGGGCATGCTTTGTTGAGGTTGGTGAAGTCGACACACATGTGTTCCTTTCCTCCCTTCTTTGGCACAACCACGGGGTTGGCCAACCAATCCGGGTATCGGACCTCGCGAATAACCCCTGCGGCTTCTAGCTTGCGAGTCTCTTGGACGATGAAGGCCTGCTTTTCAGTGGACTGCCTCCTCGCCTTCTGCTTCACGGGACGCACGTTGGGACACATGTTGAGGTGGTGCTCGATTACGCCCCGTGGGATCCCTGCCAGCTGATCGGGCTCCCAGGCGAAGACCTTCTTGTTTGCACGCAGGAACTTGACCAGGGCTTCCTCCTGCTCGGGCTCGAGGTTGGCGCCTATGGTGAAAGTGGCGTTAGTGGACCCGTCCTCATCGACAGGTACCTGCTTAGTCTCCGCCTTGTCTTGGGTGAACAACTGCTTCTTCTTGGTCGGCGCAGCCCCCTTGGGCTTGGGGGTTTCGGCGTCGGCGGGCCGCGCCGCCGCCGCCGTCTTGAGGGCGAGCTTGAGTACTCGTAGCACACCTTCAGTGTCCCCGGGCACGGTGAGGACGCCGTTGCTCCCAGGCATCTTCATGAGGTTGTACCCCGGGTGAGTCGCGGCCATGAATTTGGCCAATGCTGGATAGCCGAGGATGGCATTGTAGGGGAGGCGATGGGGGCGATGTCGAAATCGACCTGCTCCGTGCGGAAATTGTCATAGGTGCCGAAAGTTACCGGAAGTCGGATCTGCCCCAAGGAGCTGGACGACCCGCCTCCGACGCCCGAGAAAGGCCGGCTGGGTTGCAGCCGCTCCCGAGGTATGCAGAGGAGGTTGAAGGCCTCAACTAAGAGCACGTTGAGGCCCGCGCCACCGTCGATGAGGGTCCTGGTGACGGCCACCTGGCAGATGGTGGGCGTGCAGAGCATGGGGAGCGCGCCCGAGCTGGCCGAGTTGGTGGGGTGGTCCTCAGAGTCGAAGGTCAGCCCGGCCGACGGCTCCGTCTGGCCCGAGGGAGCCCCCTGCCTCATGGAGGTGGCGCCGACTCGGCGGACGAATGGCTTGACGTGGCGGCTGGAGGGCGGCGCCTGCGAGCCGCCCAGGAGGGCTGCAACGACCGAGGGGGCCGACGCGATGGGGTGGGTGAGGAAGAAGCTGCGCGGCTCCTCCCTAGAGGTCACTGGGGAATGCAGGGACGATGCCTGCTGCCCGTTCCCCGCCGGGCCGGTGGCGGTGTTGACGACAGGCGACGGGGAACGACGAGGACGCCCGCCGACGGGAGCCGTCTGGACGACATGGGAAGCGAGGGCGGCTCGGCGCCCGGCGCGAGCTCGACGAGCGTCACACATGGATGCGATGGTCGGAAAAGAACGAGACGACGGAAGGCGAATCCCGGCGCACCCCTACCTGGCACGCCAAATGTCGGATTTCGGGTTCCGGCAGACCCTTGAGGTTCGAACACTGGGGTGCACGCGGAGATTCAACCCTCTACCGGCCCACTCCTCACCGAATCGCTAGGATCTAAACTACCAAACAGAACATCACAAGAGACACAAGATTTATACTGGTTCAGGCCACCATTGTGGTGTAATACCCTACTCCAGTGTGTGGTGTGGTGGATTGCCTCTTGGGCGGATGAGGAACAGTATAATGGAAGAACAGCCTCGCGAGGGTCTGTTCTTGGTTGGCACGATGAACTGCTAGGGGGAGTTCAGTCGCCTCTCTCTCTCTGTGTGTGTCTTTCTATCCTTGTTCTTTTTGATGCCTCTACCCTGCGGGTGGCTACCCTTATTTATAGGCAAAGGCCCTGGGCCTCTTCCCAAATATTGAGCGGGAAGGGCACTAACAATTGGCCATTTTGAAGGGGAACAGCGGGTACACTTATCCTGACTAAAGTTGGTCCTCGCCTGTCAAAGGCTCTGGTGGTGACGCCGGCTTGGGCTCCACAATGACTTCCTTCCGGCCGTTGGGCTGGTCTTGGTCTTGTTGCACCCAAATGGACGCCTTTGCTTGATGCTCTCGCCTGCGCTTGCTCCCTTTGCACCAAAGAGGAAAGGAGGACACTGCGCGGGCTGGCGCCCGACTGGCGCCCTTGGTCGTCATGGCTTGCGTCATGGGCACCTCGCGAGGTACCCCTCCTTGAACTCTCCGCCTCCTCGCGAGCCAGCCTGACGAGGCCGTGCCTGAGGAAGCTCCTTGTCGTCCTCCCCGCGAGGCTTGGCCCCTCGCGAGTGTCTTGAGCCTGTGTTGATGAAGATGGGCTGTGCTGGGCCTCCTTTGAGCCACGCCGCAGGCCGCAGGCAGGCAAGTCTGGGGACCCCCGTTCCCAGAACACCGACAATATCTTCCTCAAAACAGCCACCATACCTACCTATTATGGCATTTCCATAGCCATTCTGAGATATATTGCCATGCAACTTTGCACCGTTCCGTTTATTATGACACACACCATCATTATCATATTGCTTTTGCATGATCATGTAGTTGACATCGTATTTGTGGCAAAGCCACCATGCATAATTTTTCATACATGTCACTCTTGATTCATTGCCCATCCCGGTACACCGCCGGAGGCATTCATATAGAATCATATCATGTTCTAGTATCGAGTTGTAGTTCTTGAGTTGTAAATAAATAGAGGTGTGATGATCATCATTATTAGAGCATTGTCCCTAAAAAAAGAAAAGAAAGAAAGGCCAAATAAAAAAAGGCCCCAAAAAAAGGGGACAATGTTACTATCCTTTTCCACACTTGTGCTTCAAAGTAGCACCATGATCTTCATGATAGAGAGTCTCTTATTTTGTCACTTTCATATACTAGTGGGAATTTTTCATTATAGAACTTGGCTTGTATATTCCAACGATGGGCTTCCTCAAAATGCCCTAGGTCTTCGTGAGCAAGCAAGTTGGATGCACACCCACTTAGTTTCTTTTGTTGAGCTTTCATACATTTATAGCTCTAGTGCATCCGTTGGGTGGCAATCCCTACTCCTCATGGTGACATCAATTGATGGGCATATCCATAGCCCGTTGATTAGCCTCGTCAATGTAAGACTTTCTCCTTTTTTGTCTTCTCCACAAAACCTCTATCATCTTATTCTATTCCACCCATAGTGCTATATCCATGGCTTACGCTCATGTATTGCGTGAGAGTTGAAAAAAGCTGAAGCGCGTTAAAAAGTATGAACCAATTGCTTGGCTAAAACTGGGGTTGTGCATGATGGGAGTATTTTGTGTGATGAAAATGAAACATGTCCTAACTATATGATTTTGTACGGATAAACTTTCTTTAGCCATGTTATTTTGAGAAGACATGATTGCCTTGTTAGTATGCTTGAAGTATTACTATTCTTATGTCAATATTGAACTTTTATCTTGAATCATTTGGATCTGAACATTCATGCCACAATAAAGAAAATTACATTGAGAAATATGCTAGGTAGCATTCCACATCAAAAATTCTGTTTTTATCATTTACCTACTCGAGGACGAGCAGGAATTAAGCTTGGCGATGCTTGATATGTCTCCAACGTATCTATAATTTTTTATTGTTCCATGCTATTATATTACCCGTTTTGGATGTTTATGGGCTTTACTATACACTTTTATATTATTTTGGGGACTAACCTACTAACCGGAGGCCCAGCCCGAATTGCTGTTTTGTGCCTATTTCAGTGTTTCGGAGAAAAGGAATATCAAACTGAGTCCAAACGGAATGAAACCTTCGGGAGCGATCTTCTTGGAACAAACGCAATCCAGGAGACTTGGAGTGGACATCAAGAAGAAGCCGAGGCAACCACGAGGGTGCAAGGCACGCCCCCAGCCTCGTGGGCCCCTCGTGGCTCCCCTGACCGACCTCCTTCGCCTATATATATACTTGCATACCCTGAAAATATCCAGGAGCACCACGAAACCCTATTTCCATCGCCGCAACCTTCTGTATCAGCAAGATCCCATCTTGGGGCCTTTTCCGGCGCTCCGCCGGAGGGGGAATTGATCATGGAGGGCTTCTACATCAACACCATAGCCTCTCCGATAAGTTGCAAGTAGTTTACCATAGACCTTCGGGTCCATAGTTATTATCTAGATGGCTTCTTCTCTCTCTTTGAATCTCAATACAAAGTTCTCCTTGATCTTCTTGGAGATCTATTTGATGTAACTCTTTCTGCAGTGTGTTTGTCGAGATCCGATGAATTGTGGATTTATGATCAAGTTTATCTATGAGAAATATTTGAATCTCCTCTAAATTCTTTTATGTATGATTGGTTATCTTTGCAAGTCTCTTCGAATTGTCAGTTTGGTTTGGCCTACTGGATTGATCTTTCTTGCAATGGGAGAAGTGCCTACCTTTGGGTTCTATCTTGCGGTGTCCTTTCCCAGTGACAGCAGGGGCGGCAAGGCCCGTATTGTATTGTTGCCATCGAGGACAAAAAGATGGGGTTTATATCATATTGCTTGAGTTTATCCCTCTACATCATGTCATCTTTCTTAATGCGTTACTCTATTCTTATGAACTTAATACTCTAGATGCATGCTGGATAGCGGTCGATGTGTGGAGTAATAGTAGTAGATGCAGGCAGGAGTCGGTCTACTTGTCACGGACGTGATGCCTATATACATGATCATGCCTAGATATTCTCATAACTATGCACTGTTCTATCAATTGCTCGACAATAATCTGTTCACCCACTGTAATACTTATGCTATCTTGAGAGAAGCCACTAGTGAAACCTATGGCCCCCGGGTCTATCTTTTATCATATAAGTTTCCAATCTACTTTATTTTGCAATCTTTACTTTCCAATCTATATCATAAAAATACAAAAAATATTTATCTTATCTTATTATCTCTATCAGATCTCACTTTCGCAAGTGGCTGTGAAGGGATTGACAACCCCTTTATCACGTTGGTTGCGAGGTTCTTGTTTGTTTGTGTAGGTACGAGGGACTTGCGTGGAGCCTCCTACTAGATTGATACCTTGGTTCTCAAAAACTAAGGGAAATACTTATGCTACTTTGCTGCATCACCCTTTCCTCTCCAAGGGAAAACCAATGCAGTGCTCAAGAGGTAGCGATGACCCACTAGCTATTGATGATAGTTTTCCTGATGAGCAGTTTGTTGCAATAAATGTTGCTCATAATACTCCTTGGTATGCCGACTATGCTAATTACATTGTTGCTAAATATTTACTACCTAGCTTTACATACCAACAAAAGAAAAAATTCTTCTATGATTTAAGACACTACTTTTGGGATGACCCACATCTTTATAAAGGAGTAGATGGTATTATTAGACATTGTGTACCTGAGCATGATCAGGGACAAATCCTTCGGAAATGTCACTCCAAAGCATATGGAGGGCACCATGCTGGAGATAGAACTACTCACAAGAGCAATTTGGATTTTTTTTGGCCTACTCTCGTGAAGGATGCCCGTAAGTTTGTATTATCTTGTGATGAATGTCAAAGAATAGGTAATATCGATAAGCATCAAGAAATGCCTATGAATTATTCACTTGTTGTTGAACCATTTGATGTTTGGGGATTTGATTGCATGGGCCCTTTTCCTTCCTCTAATGGGTATACACATATTTTGGTTGTTGTTGATTATGTTACTAAATGGGTAGAAGCTATTCCAACCAGTAGTGCTGATCACAACACCTCTATTAAAATGCTTAAGGAAGTTATTTTCCCAAGGTTTGGAGTCCCTAGATATTTAATGACTAATGGTGGTTCACACTTTATCCATGGTGCTTTCCGTAAAATGCTTGCCAAGTATGATGTTAACCATAGAATTGCATCACCTTATCATCCTCAGTCTAGTGGTCAAGTTGAACTTAGAAATAGAGAAATAAAATAAATATTGTAAAAGACTGTCAATAGGTCCCAGAAGAATTGGTCTAAGAAATTAGATGGTGCACTTTGGGATTATAGAACAACATATAAAAATCATATGGGTATGTCTCCTTATAAAATGGTTTATGGAAAAGCTTGTCATTTGCCTCTTGAGTTAGAATATAAAGCATATTGGGCAGTCAAAGAACTCAATTATGATTTCAAACTTTCTGGTGAAAAGAGGTTATTTGATATTAGCTCATTAGATGAATGGAGAACCCAAGCTTATGAAAATGCCGAGTTGTTTAAAGAAAATGTTAAAAGATGGCATGATAAAAAAGTTCAAAAGCGTGAGTTCAAAGTCAGAGAATATGTTCTTTTGTACAACTCTCGTTTTAGATTCTTTGCAGGAAAACTCCTCTCCAAATGGGAAGGACCCTATGTTATCGAGGAGGTTTATCGGTTTGGAGCTATCAAAATAAATAATGCCGAAGGTACTAACCCGAAGGTTGTTAATGGGCAACGAATAAAACATTATATCTCAGGTATGCCAATTAATGTTGAAAGCAATATTATCCAAACTTTGACACCGGAATAACACATAAAAGAGTCCTTCCAGAACACTCCAGAATCATGAAAATAAGGAGGTACGTGATACGGTAAGTAAACGGACTCCGAAAAATCCGCAAAAATATTTTTTGTCAGTTTTGGAATATTTTGAAATTTAGGAAAATAAGAAACTTCCAGGTACCGTACCCTAGTGGGCAGCCAAGCGCACCTAGGTGGGTTGTGCCCACCTGGGGTACCTTTAGGACTCCGTTTTTCTTCCGTTTGCTTGTTTCCCAAGATAAAAAATCTCTATATACCCCCCGAACCTATTGACCACCTTATCGCGGAGAAATTCTCTGTTCTCTTTTCTTGCGGCTTTTTGTCAGATCTGTTAAGCTAGGCATCATGTCTTCTTCCTCCTCCAACAACATAGAAGAGGATGCTTGGTTGATGAAGATCGAGATGAAGAGAGAAGAGCCCGTAGAAGCCGTCAAGGGAGACGAGAGCAAGGAGGCTACTGTAGATAAACCGCCGGTGGTCGGACAAGCACTGCCAGCCGAGGAGGAAGAAGAAGATATCCTTAAACCTTACTATGACTATCTTACTCCTACTGAGATTGAAGCTTTTCGCATCATTGAAACGGTTCGTGTGCAAAATAAGTATCTCACTCGTGAAAATAAGTATCTCACTCGTGAAATATTCTGCATCAAGAGCATATCATCCACCTCCGGAGCATCATCCGTCGATTGGAGAATATCTTGATCCTTAAGGATAGGATCGCTTCATCACCACCATCATCTTCTTCATCAGCAAAAGAAAATTGAGTATCAGGTATGGACACTCCCCTTGGCTTCCGCCAACTTGGGGGAGGTGCCCCGGTATCGTATCATTCCCACTATCTTTTGCCTTTACTTATTTTAGTTTGATCTTTTGCTTTAGATGAATAAAAGTTTAGTTTGATCCTTTCTTTTTGAGAGTTTTCTTAGTGATCTATCCTTGTAATCGTGTGCGAGATATATAATAAAGTTTAGTTTGAGTTTTTGCTTTCTTTACTTTCATGTTGTAATAAAAAGAAAGGAAATAAATTAAAAAGATCATATGCTAATCCTATGGTAGGTGATGACACCACATCAGGAAAAGTATAAGTAGGAAATTTTATTAGAGATTGACAAACATAGCATCAATGATGCAACTCATGAAAGAATTAATAATGGAAGAGAATATTCACATATAAATACACTGTCCTAGAAATATTTTGTGATTGTGAGCCCCCATCAAAATATTATATGCCAAAATTGTTGACGTTGGACAAGGAAGACAACTTAATGATTTTGTTTGTTCATATTCACATAGAAGTCAAATTGTCATAGATTCTTTAACATGTGGTGTTTGCCCCTATCTTTGCTAGCCAAAAATTCCGCAATAAGTAGAGATACTACTTGTGCATCCAAAAACCCTTAAACCAAAATCTTATTTTCAGGAGTCCGCCATACCTACCTAGGGATTGAGCAAGATCCCTCAAGTAAGTTGTCGTCGGTGCAATAAGGCAATAAAAATTGCTTCTAAAAGTGTGAGATCATTTAGTGTAAGAGAAAATTGAGCGTTGTACGAACTTGAGATGGTGAAGAATAAAAGCGGTAGACTGCATAATAAAGGTTGCCATCACAAGGGGCAATACGACGTGGCGTTCTTTTGCACTAAGGGGTTGAGCATACAAACAAATAAGCGCATGGCAACCTCTGCTTCCCTTTGCGAAGGGCCTATCTTTTACTTTTATGTATTTACTTTTATGCAAAGAGTCAAAAGTTTTTTCCTCTATTCCTTTTTATTTTTCTCCTTTGGCAAGCGTCATGTGGTGAGGAAAGATCTAGGCACATAAGTCCAGTTGAATATGGGTACCATGAGTTATTATTGTTGACATCACCCTCGAGGTGAATACGTTGGGAGGCGAAACTATAAGCCCCTATCTTTCTATGTGTCCGGTTGAAACGTTTTGCTCATGGGTATGCGGTGAGTGTTAGCAATCATAGAAGACTATATGATGCTTGAGTATGTGGGCTTGCCTAAAGGCTCCGACACGTGACCCTTCCTGAAAAGATGATGAATTGTAGTTATAGAGTTGACTAAGAACATAGTTTGTTGGTTTCTAATAAAGTTTTTGCTCTATACTTCGATAGTGTGATGAATTATCACTTATTCATGAGAAGTCTATGATAAAAGTTCTATGATAAGAATATTATGTTTAAATTTGTTGTTGTTATAATAATCTACATGATGCTTCTATGTTCGTATTTTGTTTTTGTCGACACCTCTCTCTCTAAGCATGTGGACATGTTTTTCGATTTCGGTTTTCGCTTGAGGACAAGCGAGGCCTAAGCTTCGAGGAGTTGGTACGTCCATTTTGCATCATGTTTTCCTACTTTTATTTATGATGTTTGTATGCATAATAATGCTTTTTGGAGTAATTCTAATGCCTTTTCTCTCATAATTTGCAAGGTACACACAAAGAGGGAGAATTCCGGCAGCTGGAAATCTGGACCCGAAAAAGCTACGTCAGGCTACCTATTCTGCACAACTCCAAACAAGCTGAAACTTCACGGAGAATTTTTATGGAATATTTGATGAATATTGGAGCAAATAAGCACCAGAGGAGGCCCACCAGGTGCACACAACCCACCTGGGCGCGCCAGGGAGCCCAGGCGCGCCCTGGTGGGTTGTGCTCACCCAGGCCCACCTCCAGTGCCCATCTTCTGGTATATAAGTCATTTTGACCTATAAAAAATAGAGAGAGGACTTTCAGGATGGAGAGCCGCCGTCTCGAGGTGGAACTTGGACAGGAGCACTTTTGCCCTCCGGCGGAGCAATTCTGCAGAGGGAACCTCCCTCCCGGAGGGGGAAATCATCGTCAACATCATCACCAAAAACTCTCCCATCTTGGGGAGGGCAATCTTCATCAACATCTTCAACAACACCATCTCCTCTCAAACCCTAATTCATCTCTTGTGTTCAATCTTTGTACTGAAACTATAGATTGGTGCTTGTGGGTGACTAGTAGTGTTGATTACATCTTGTAGTTGATTACTATATGGTTTATTTGGTGGAGGATTATATGCTCAGATCCAATATGCTATTTAATACCCCTCTGATCTTGAGCATGATTATCATTTGTGAGTAGTTACTTTTGTTCTTGAGGTCATGGAAGAAATCATGTTGCAAGTAATAATGTGAACTTGATATGTGTTCGATATTTTGATAATATGTATGTTGTGATTCCCTTAGTGGTGTCATGTGAACGTCGACTACATGACACTTCACCATATTTGGGCCTAAGGGAATGCATTTTGGAGTAGCAATTAGATGATGGGTTGCGAGAGTGATAGAAACTTAAACCCCAGTTTATGCGCTATTCCGTAAGGGACTGATTGGATCCAAAAGTTTAATGCTATGGTTAGAATTTATTCTTAATACTTTTCTCGTAGTTGGGGATGCTTGCGGGAGGGTTAATCATAAGTAGGAGGTTTGTTCAAGTAAGAACAGCACCTAAGCACCGGTCCACCCACATATCTAATTATCAAAGTAGTGAACACGAATCGAATCAACATGATGAAAGTGACTAGATGAAATTCTCGTGTACCCTCAAGAACGCTTTGCTCACTATAAGAGACCGTTTTGGCCTGTCCTTTGCCTCAAAAGGATTAGAAAACCTTGCTACACTTTTGTTACTACTATCATTACTTGCTCGTTACAAAATATCTTGCTATCAAACTACTCGGTTACTTACAATTTCAGCACTTACAGGCATTACCTTGATGAAAACCACTTGTCATTTCCTTGTGCTCCTCATTGGGTTCTACACTCTTACTTATCGAAAAGAGCTATAGTTGATCCCCTATACTTGCGGGTCATCACCTATGCATAGGGATTTTGTGAGCAAACAATTTATGGAAACAAGAATCAACTAGCATAGGAAGGCCAAACAAGCATGACTTCAAAACTTTCAACACATAGAGAGGAAACTCGATATTATTGCAATATGTAAAAGCATATGTTCCTCTCTCATAGTAATTTTCAGTAGCATCGTGAATGAATTCAACAATATAACTATCACATAAAGCATTCTTTTCATGATCCACAAGCAGAGAATTTTTATTACTCTCCACATAAGAAAATTTCTTCTCATTCATAATAGTGGGAGCAAACTCAATGAAATAACTATCATGTGATGCTTGATTGGCATAATCCAAATGAAAATTAAAATCACGATGACAAGTTTCATAGTTATCATTATTCTTTATAGCATACATGTCATCACAATAATCATCAAAGATAGCAACTTTGTTATCATAATCAATTGAAACCTCTTCCAAAATAGTGGATTCATCACTAAATAAAGTCATGACCTCTCCAAATCCACTTTTATCAATATTGTGAAAATATTAAACACCCTCCAAAATAGTGGGATCATTACTTCCCAAAGTTGAGACTCTTCCGAACCCACTTTCATCAATATAATCATCATAAATAGGAGGCATGCTATCATCAAAATAAATTTGCTCATCAAAACTTTGTGGACTAAGAATATCATCGTCATCAAATATAGCTTCCCCAAGCTTATGGCTTTGCATATCACTAGCATCATGGATATTCAGAGAATTCATACTAACAACGTTGCAATCATGCTCATCATTCAAAGATTTTATGCCAAACATTTTATTGACTTCTTCTTCTAACACTTTGGCACAATTTTCCGATCCATCATTTTCAAGAAAGACACGATAAAGATGAATTATATGTGGCAACTTCAATTCAATTTTTTGTAGTTTTATTTTATAAACCAAACTAGCAATAAAACAAGAAACTAAAAGATTCAATTGCAAGATCTAAAGATATACCTTCAAGCACTCACCTCCCCAATAATGGTGCCAGAAAAGAGCTTGATGTCTACTACGCAACCTTCTTCTTGTAGACTCGTGTTGGGCCTCCAAGTGCAGAGTTTTGTAGGACCATAGCAAATTTCCCTCAAGTGGATGACCTAAGGTTTATCAATCCGTGGGGGGCGTAGGATAAAGATGGTCTCTCTCAAACAACCCTGCAACCAAATAACAAAGAGTCTCTTGTGTCCCCAACACACCCAATACAATGGTAAATTGTATAGGTGCACTAGTTCGGCGAAGAGATGGTGATACAAGTGTAATATGGATAATAGATATAGGTTTTTGTAATATGAAAATATAAAAACGACAAGGTAACTAGTCATAAAAGTGAGCAAAAATAATATTGCAATGCTTGAAAACAAGGCCTAGGGTTCATACTTTCACTAGTGCAAAGTCTCTCAACAATGATAACATAATTAAATCATATGGCAATCCCTCAACGTGCGACAAATAGTCACTTCAAAGTTCCTATCTCGGAGAACATAAGATGGAATTTTTTGTAGGGTACGAAACCACCTCAAAGTTATTTTTTTCGATCAATCCATTGAGCTATTCCTATAAGTGTCACAAATAACCCTAGAGTTTGTAGTAAAATAACACCATATGATACACATCAATCAACCCTAATGTCGCCTAGATACTCCAATGTCACCACAAGTATCCGTGGGTCAATTATACGATATGCATCAAACAATTCAGATTCATAATATTCAATCCAACACAAATAACTTCAAAGAGTGCCCCAAGATTTCTACCAGAGAAACAATGATGAAAATGTGCATCAACCCCTATGCATAGATTACCCAATGTCACCTCAGGAATCCGCGAGTTGAGTGCCAAAACATACATCAAGTGAATCAATAGAACATCCCATTGTCACCACGGATATCCATCGCAATACATACATCAAGTGTTCTCAAATCCAACAAAGTATTCAATCCGATAATAGTGAAACCTCAAAGGTAGAAACTCAATTCATCCCAAGAAGACAGAGAGGGAGAAACACCATATGATCCAACTATAGTAACAAAGCTCGCGGTACATCAAGATCGTGCCAAATCAAGAACACGAGAGAGAGAGAGAGAGAGAGAGAGAGAGATCAAACACATACCTACTGGTACATACCCTCAGTCCCGAGGGTGAACTACTTCCTCCTCGTCATGGAGACCGCCGGGATGATGAAGATGGCCTCTAGTGATGATTTCCCCCTCCGGAAGGGTGCCAGAATGAGCTCCCGATTGGTTTTTCGTGGCTACAGAGGCTTGCAGAGGTGAAACTTCTCATCTAGGGTTATTTTCAGGGGTTTTGGTATTTATGAGAATTTTTGGCATCGGTCTCACGTCAAGGGGGTGCCCGAGGGGCCCAGAAGCTCGGAGGGCGCGCCTTGGGGGGTAGGGCATGCCCCTGGCTTGTGGCTTCCTCGTCCACTTCCTGGCCCAGCTCTTGTGCTTCGGGGGTCTTTTTTGGTCCATAAAAATCATCGTAAATTTTTAGCCCATTCCGAGAACTTTTATCCCGCACAAAAAACGACAACACGGTAGTTCTGCTGAAAACAGCGTCAGTCCGGGTTAGTTCTAATCAAATGATAACAAAACCATATATAATTGTTGTAAACATGGCATGAATACTTCATAAATTATAGATACGTTGGAGATGTATCACTAGTCCCCATCGTTCTCCCACCTTCCTCGTTGATCCCCATCGATTCTCACCTCCCTTGCTGATCCCCACCTCCCAGAGCGCTTCGACTCCCCGAGTTGTCAATCCTCTTTCGCTTCATGTGGTCGGGAGTCATCCAATAGATCGAGGCGGAGAGGTGTGGTGGAGGTGACATGGACGAGGAAGTGCGGGAGAGGTGGGAAGGAAGGTTCTTGCGCTGTTGGTGGGGGCAAATGCGGCAATACAGGAGATCGAGTCGCCGCCGCATGCTGCCGCTTCCTACTACTCCTATAGGAGTTGTTGGATTTCCTCGAAGAGGAAGGGTGATGTAGCACAATAGCAGAAAGTATTTCCCTTGGTTAAGAACCAAGATTTATCGATCCGGTAAGAGTCACCAAGCTGGCAACTTTAGCGGCACAGTACATGCACACAAACAAATAATTTGCTTGCGCCCAAAAAGGGCAAGTGGGTCATCACTCCCCTTTTTCTTGTTAGTTACAAGATTAAAAGCAAATAGTGATAGGGAAAAGCGACAAAATCGTAAAAGAAAGTAAAGAGCAATTGTAAGAGTTTTGTATTGATGAAAAATATACCTGGGGCATAGGTTCACTAGTGTCATCTCTCTCAAAAAGCGTGTAGTGGCATGGTAGACAAATTATTGTTGGACAATTGACAGAATAACGCAAATTGTAACTATGATCATTCATGGCATGATATCACATATGCATTATGTTCGTGATAAGTAGACCGTTAATCCAACTGCATCTACTACTATTACTCCACCCAAGACCGTTATCCTGCATGCATCTCAAATCATGCATCTCAAAGTGTATTTGTCCTGAGGAACACACAATAAGTAAGATAATATAATGTAGACATGAAGAGATTATTCAATATGACCAAACTTCGTCGTTTTATCCTTAGTGGCAACAACATAATACGTGCATTTGTCCTTCCCGCCATTGGACAAGATCACCGCAAGATTGAATGCACTACCATGCTCCACTTCCTTTGAAGATCTACTCATCTATCTTGGCCAACACAATGGTGTGAAGTTCTCGATGAGCCCAAGACGAGGCGTTGAATCAACGACATAGCACATCGCGCTGAACGCGAAAATCTGCCCCGACGCCAAGGTGTCAGCATCAATTCTAGATTCCATAGAAGATCTTTGGGTTCGCTTAACACAACCCCTACCTAGTGCGCCATTGTCGGAGTATTTTTCGTGCGATCCCTCGATAGTGTATCTGGCCAGGCAAGTAGATCAGATGGAACATGTAGAGAGTTTTACCGAGGTTCAGGCCTAGGCTCATGTATATTGCTTATGTACAGGGGTTACAAAGATCGATGGATTGAGCAATAACACTGAGGTTTTGCTATATTTGACTATCCCGACCCGTACCAGGTATAGGGTTACATGTTCTAAGTCGGTTGGATGAGTCCTCTTGGACACCTGTCGTCTCGTCGTATGCTCCAAGTCTTCCGGGTCTACCTGGTTGTAGGGCCATGGGCCGGATTAATCAGCCCATGACATAACTAACCTAGGGGCCCTCCAGGCCGGACTACTCAGGCCAGCTTCCGGTCAGGTGAGACATCCGTGGGTCGTAACACCATCAATATGTGAAGACAAATTCTAATCCCTGAAGTAAGAAATAAAAAAAAATTCACATAGGTGCAAGAAGCAGCAAGGAAGGATACGGAGAGAGCATTGGGAGTGTTGCAAGCTGAGTTTGCAATTGTCCGAGATCATGCACATTTAATAATGATGCCTTGCAAAGATCATGACATGTTGTGTGATTCTATACAATATGATCATCAAGAATGAGAGAGATACATCAAACCCAATCAAGTATGAAAATATTGGCACAACCACAAGGCCTCACAAAGACGCAAACCACATTCAAGCATTGTTTGAGGTCTATCACAAGACTGAAGTCAAGACGTCACATGATCAAGTCCATGGAGATCTCATTAAGCATCAATGACAACTAGCTGACGATGACAGGTTTACATTTCTTTAATCCATTTATTTTTATTTGACCAATTTATTACATTAGATTATTTGTTGCATTTTGATTTTTTATCCGGATTAATGTTGTAACCGTTGAATTGATGAAATGTTGATTTTCCTGCACTTTATTTTTTATCTGTTATCTCATAGATCCAAAGCATCTAGCTCAATTTCAAATATGAAGTTGCTTACCACACATCCCATGTGGTGATGAAATGTTGAATTGGATGTTGATGAGTACATAGAAAAAGGCAAAATTATAAATTATAAAGGCTGCATATGATGGCACGTTTTTAAAAAAATTAACGAATGCCACGAATTAACCAGTTCAAGTCTTAGATTTGACATTGGTGCTCGTATTATCTTGGATTTATTTTAGCCCTTCCGGCTATGTGTGTTCAGTGAGAGAAGACGTTCCTGTCGACTACAAACTGTGACGACTTCGTTAATCTCAAGATGGTGTGCCGTCTGAGTTTATCGGGGGTGCTCATAGGGGGTGCCGTCTGGAAACAGCCTCTTACAGAAATGTAGGGAAAGGCTGCGTACTATAGACCCAAAGTGGTCGGACCCTTCCCTGGACCCTGCGCAAGCGGGAGCTACATGCACCAGGTTGCTCATAGGGGTAGGGTGTGCGTGTATGCGTTCATAGAAATTAGTGTATGCATATGTGTATGTACGAGCGTCTACGTCTCTATTTTGTTAAAATAAATAAATTAATGAACGCCTTCCTCTCATCTAAAAAAATAAAAACCCGTACTTTGTTTGTTAACATAAATTAATTAATGAACGCCTTCTTCTCATTAAAAAAAAAAATTGAACGCCTATGGTCGACTCTGCCAGAGTTGCTCCAAGCTCGAGCCCATTAACCGTCGGGCAGGGACAGACCGAGCTCGAAACCCTCTTCCGCCGCCCTGCCTAAACCCCATCGCCGAAATGCTCCTTCGCTCGCTCCTCCGCCGCGGCGCCGCCGCGGTTTCGGCCGGCGGCGGCCGCGCTCCCGCCGCGCGCCCGGACCCGTCCGCTTCCCTAGCTTCCCTCCTCCTGGCCTCCCGCTCCTACGCGAAGGCCAAGGGTGGTGGGGGCAAGCCGGCGGCGTCCACTAGTAACCGTGGCAAGGTCCGTGTCAAGGATCCCAAAGGCGTGGCGTCTGAGGACGCCTCCGCTTCAGGGGAATCCGCCGCATCCGCTGGCGGCGCAGACGAGATCGACGCCGAGTTCGAGATGCCCACCGACCCGCTGCCCCCGACCTACGACCCGGCGCTCGACGTCGGGCCTGGCGGTCGGCCGCTCTTCGCCTTCACCGACACCTTTGCGTCCTTCTCCCATCGCGGCGCCAATGCCTACGTCGATTTCACGTACGCATCCATCCTCTTCCCTCGTCCACTGTCTTCTCGATTGGATCCGAATGCGGCGATGCGCGTGGTTACGTTTAGATGTATTTGTTTTTTTTGTCAAGTTCGGCTATCGCCTATCGGTTCTCATTCTCGTGTCAGTTTTGGTGCTAATTACACCAAATAAAATGAAGTTTAATACTAGATGCCGTTGGTTAAATTGTGATACTGAAGTTTGTACTGATAAGGAAAATATAGCTGGGGACTTTGTAAGCATATCGATGTGACTAGGTGTAAGGCTGTATACCCTGCATTTTTTCTATTTGTGTTGCTTCATCTCTAATCTAATGGTGAAGTATGCATGTGTTCTGCTGCCATTTAGACTTTCCTTTGGTTTAGTAATGTTCAAAGGTTGATGCTATGGTCACAAGCTTAGCAGGCTCATTCAACGTGATGATTTCCCCAATTGAACTATGTTGCTGATCATCTAAACATGTGTATTTTTTTAATGCAATAGTTCATTGTATCAACTTTAGTATTTTTAGTCTTCTTTTGCAGCATCTTTTTCTTGTACTCCCTCCGTCCGGAATTACTCGTCATCGAAATGAATAAAAATGGATGTATCTAAAACTAAAATACATCTAGATACATCCATAACCATGACAAGTATTTCCGGACGGAGGGAGTAATAATTTATTATACCTGCTGCACTTTCTATTTCATCCGATGCAAGCGATTGTTTACTATCATGCCTGCAATAAAAGGCCAATTATTGGACATGTAAGATCTGAGATGCTAATTATGATTACGGTCGAGTTCTCGGCTGTTAGTTGAGAACCCTTTTTGGGATATTAAGCATTTTTTTTCTGTCCGTTGTTTCAGTTTGGATGAATGGAAAGCCATGTTACCAGAAGGATTGCCAGCAGGGATGCTGAAGGAGTTTCAAGACACGAGGCGGTGCGCGGTGATGGTGAGGGAAAGCTTCCTAGACCTGCGGGATAACTTCCGGAGAATTGTTGATCCGGCTATTACAGCCAAATGCAAAGGTGCGTGTATACTTCTGTGATGTCATGTTACAGTGATATGCAATACTTGTAGTTTGCCTTGTCAAGTCTTAATATTTCTTAGATGAACAACGGTAGTATTTATTGGTTTATTTGCATCCTGCAGTTATATTGTCATTGATTGCGCCATCACACTATTCATTCGTGTTGTCTTAGTTATTTCATTTGTGTTCCCTTAGTGAATTGACATACCCCTAACTGCCCGTGATTCGTCGATGATTTTCGTGTAAGGTAATTCAAAACTAAAATATATTTTATTACGATCTTTGAGAGTTGGTTTCTTTAATAGCTATAATATCAAGAAGTGAAAAGGAGCAATTGAGATCAGGTTACTTATCTGTGGAGTTCTTTTTTTTCCAGCAAGACCATTTACAAAAGGTTTTTAATTCCATTTTTTAATTCTTTTTTAGATTTAAAAAAAACTCTGGTTTGATTGTGGTGCACAAGGCAGAACTTCGAATATGCCTTCATGATTGATGTCACCATATCAAAATGGGATCGAGGACTTGCTTATACTGTATAACTTTCTAGCCTGTGACACTCTGCTTTCTAATATCTGTAGGCATGAAGAAATTAAAATCATATGTTGCTAGGGTAAATTGTGTTTGGTTTGCATTAGAATAAAAGTTATCTCCCCGAAACCCATGGGCCATGGGGTAGATTCTTTTCTACTGACTGCACATTATCATTATCAAGACATCCAATTAAAAATAATTGTGTAGGAACATGTCCCTCTGACATTATACCCTGGATTATTAGGTTATGAACTGGCCCTAATCTTCTTCCTTTTTGTATCTGTCCTCAGATACCAAAAGACAAATTATCTTGGATGGCCCTCGGAGTTGTGGTAAAAGCATTGCACTTGCGATGCTTGTGCACTGGGCCCGTACTGAGGGATGGCTGGTGTTCTATGTTCCCCAAGGGAAGGATTGGACTCATGGAGGATTTTTCTATAGAAATACCTACAGTGATCTTTTTGATACTCCTGTACAGGCTGGAAAGGTTTTGCAGGTGCTAATGTCTACATGATGTCTGTATTCTGCTTTTTTCTCAGTATTTATGAAATTGCTTTATTGCAATATCATTATGTTCTGTTACACCTTTTCTTGTTATTTCATCTGTTCTGTCTCGGCACCCCAATTATTTTGCTAGCTTGGGCTGGTTCACCATTCATAATGTATTAAGCACCTAATGCAGCATAAGTCATATACCACTTTGCATTGGTCGGTGGTCAGGGCGTATTCATTAACGTCTAAACATTTATTATCCTTTGCAACTGGCAGAGATGTACTCCCTCCGTTCCTAAATATAAGCCTTTTTAGAGATTTCAATACGAGTGTAGATTCGTATTGAAATCTCTAAAAAGGCTTATATTTAGGAACGGAGGGAGTAGTATGCTTTCTTTCTTATTTAAAATTTCCGAAGTGCATTCGTGAAGAAGATTCAAAATTTAAGTATACCATAAGATTGCTTCTACATTTTGCTTGTAATTTGATATTGTCTTTAAGTATTTGTTAGTCATGCTTTACTTCAACAACAACAACAACAACTAAGCCTTTAGTCCCAAGCAAGTTGTTAATCATGCTTCGTTTTATTAAAATTCGTTGGATGCATCTATTGTCAATGTTCCAGGGTGTGCAATGCTGCGCCCATTGCGTCTACTAGATCTGTATGTGCAATACTACTACAAAGTTTTTTCCCCCTGAAATTGTGATCCTGTATAATATAACTAAATAGGTGATCCCCACTAACCTATATCTCTCAACATGCAACAATGCCGCCTCAACATGCATGGGAAAAATCCCACCTCAGCATGCAACTATGCATGGGAAAATGCTCAAATATTTCAATTCTGTTATGCTACTTATACTCAATTATACGATAATCATACATTTTCAGTTTAGTTCATACTCCCTCGGATCCATATTACTTGTCGCTCAAACACATGTATCTAGCACTGAAATACGTCTAGATACATCCATTTGGGCGACAAGTAATATGGATCGGAGGGAGTATTATTATTTCAGATGTTCATGTTCATATAACCAAATCTCATTGAAATATACTGCAAGCAATTCCTGCAGCAACGCGTGGGGTATCATCTACTCCCTCCGTTCCTAAATATAAGTCCTTTAGAGATTCCAATACAGACTACATACGGAGCAAAATGAGTGAATCTACACTCTAAAACATGTCTATATACATCCGTATGTAGTCTGTATTGAAATCTCTAAAAGACTTATATTTAGAAACAGAGGGAGTAGTTATTTATTTGGTGAACACAATTTCTTGTTGATGATTACTCACATACGTACAATACATAACTAGGAACACGCTACTATAACTAGCTGGCTGGGTCAATAATCTCTAACTATCTGTTTCTACTGTTGCGTCAGGATTTTTTGAAATACAACGAAACCCGCTTACAGCAGTTACCATGTCAAATTCTTGAGCCTATTCCCCTGGGGGAAGGTACTGGTGTTGGAATGATGAAAGGGGCTGACACAGTGGAAATGCCAGAAGGGTCCACATTGTATGATCTCATTCAAACTGGGATAACCCACTCGCATGCTGCAGTTGGTGTTGTAGTTCGTTTAAGAAAGGAGCTATCACTTGTTAAAGATGTGCCTGTACTGTTTGCCATTGATCAGGTATGCTTGTACTAGTGCCCATGCATGCGGCAGGTATGCTTGTACTAGTGCCCATGCATGCGGCTTCTTTCAAATGTGATGGTTATAGTGATAGTAATGATCAGTCCCAATAAATTATATTTCTTCCTTTTGCAGTATAACAGTTGGTTTACTTTCACCGAGTACCAGGAGCCTGTAACTGTTAGATCCTGTCGATCAATCCACGCGAAAGAGCTTACAACGGTTTGTTGCACCAAAGCTGCTTACGTTTTTTAGCATTACCCTTCTGAAGTTGCATCCTCCCTGAAATTGCTTGTATTTTTCTCCTTCCAAAAGTGGCAAACACCTGTGTATCCTTTCAGTCAAACTTTTCTATCTTTGACCAAGTTTGTAGAAAAACTACTCCCTCCAATCCATATTAATTATCACTGAGTTAGTACTCCCTCCGTCCCAAAATTCTTGTCTTAGATTTGTCTAGATACGGATTTATCTAGCCACGTTCTAGTGTTAGATACATCCGTATCAAGACAAATTTAAGACAAGAATTTTGGGACGGGGAGGGAGTACAACTTTAGTACAAAGTTCTACTAACTCAGTGACAATTAATATGGACCGGAGGGAGTATCAAAATCTGCTGTACTAATAAATAATACTCTCTCCGTCCCATATTAATTGTCGCTCAAACGGATGTATCTAACCGTATATCAGTGCTAGATACATCCGTTTCAGGGCTGTCTCCAGAAATTCGGGGCCCCGGGACGAAAATCAAACTAGGGCCCAAAATTTCGAAATATTTCATATGACAGAAGAACTAATATAAATAAAACGTACTCTCACTTTATTACCACTGGTCAGGAACAAACTTAATTTCATTATGTTCCTAACCTATCTCTGTGGACAAATAAATTCATGACCAAGATTCCGTGGACAAACTCAATCTGGTCCTAGTTCTGTCCCTGTCAACCTAACTTAGCGCCAGACAGGAATACAATTATCTAGCCCCATGGACAAATGATATTGACCCACTCGGCTACTCCTAACTTAGCGTCGAGGACATTCAAACTTAATCAGATACTCCCTCTGTCTGAAAAAGCTTGTCCCAAGCTTGTTCCTCAAATGGATGTATCTAGCACTAACTTGGTGCTAGATACATCCATTTGAGGGACAAGCTTAGTGCTAGATACATCCATTTGAGGAACAAGCTTGGGACAAGCTTTTTCGGACGGAGTACTAGTAATCGAAGACAGGGACGAAATTAAGTAGACTAGACAGTGATATCTAGTACACTAGTAGTGGAGGATTGGAGGGCGCCATGGAGATGGCCTCGACGTTCTGCGATCACCGATCGCCGGAAGGCAGACAGCAGACGGCGGCATCCTGGGGGAATTGGAGAAGTGAACCGATGGCATGCTGTGTCGATGATGGAACATGCCTTTTTTTTTTGAGACAAAGATGGAACATGCCTGATCGATACATGTACAAGTAGGCCTCATGGGCTGGCTTTGAAGCTGAGTGGGCTCTCTGTATGTTTTCGGGCTTTGCTTGGTTAGCAGCTGGATTAATACGTACAGTCAGTATACTAAACCTGGTAATCTGGGGGCCCCAAATTTTGGGGGGCCCTGTGCCGTCGTCCACCTTGCCCCCCTCCATCGACGGGGCTGATCCGTTTAAGCGACAGTGGATATGGGACAGAGAGAGTATATGAAAATATATTTCTTGATGGATATAATGATACTGATTTGGGATCGTACATGTTTTTTTTTTTATAAACTTGGTCAAAGATAGAAAGTTTGACTTCTGAAAAAAATTAATACACCTTATAGAAAAGAACGGAGAGAGTAGCTCTTTCTGGTTATGCTACTGTAAAAAGCTTAAGGCCTTTTCCCTTTTCTGGTTATTCATTTTTCTTTACAGCCCTAGATTGTTCTGTTGTTTCATTAATCTAGCTGGTAGCAGTGCTGTGATTTGTCGCATTGGATTCTTGGAGTTCTGAAAAGCATTTCTTGTTTTTGTTTTTTCAAGTAGATGCAATGTATAGTACTCCCTCCGTCCCATAATGTAAGACGTTTTTTAACACTATACTAGTGTCAAAAAGCGTCTTATATTGTGGGACGGAGGGAGTAGTTTATAGTGTACCAAGAATTCTTAAATGAGAAATTTGGTTATCTTCGTTTTGGTCTAAGAAATCAAATGAAGTTCTCTTATTATGTGGCACTGGTATTGCTTTTCGAACTACTTTATTGTATAACTCATCATAGCTAGTTTTATTTGATAAATCTTCTCTTTCACCAACTTTGGCTGGTCTGAAAATGTACGTGCATGATTTTTTAAGCCCTTCTGACTGAAATGATCACAACTAATTATACTTTATGTATTGCTTACTTCAACAGGTCAATGCTTATAGGTCAATGCTTCACAATGATATGATGGTAGGAGCCTTCTCACATTCAACCGCAGTTGGCAAACTAAGACAGGAGCTCCCGGATGTTCCCTCTGACGCTCGTCTGATTTTTCCACGGTACACCGTAGATGAAGCAGAGACTGTGTGCCACTATTATATGAGGTACTTCCAAATAAAAATTCTGTCCAGTGATAGCTTTTGAATATCGTGCCATTAGCCGGCAATTGCATGTGCTTACAGAAGCTCTATTTGCGTGACCTGTGGCTTTTGAAATGTTTTGTAAATTAATTGAAGCAAATGACCATTTTGATCTATTTATTGGCCAGGCAAAAGATTATTCGACGTGAAAGTTTTTCAGAAGAGAAGTGGAAAAAGATATACTATTTGTCAAATGGAAATGGCTCAGAGATGAGGTGGCTTGCTGCGTTTATATGAGGCAGTGAATACTCGAAGTTAATTAATAATCGTAATATTCTGTCCTGAGAACAATCTGCAGTCCTGTAGCTTCAGGTGTTGTCTGGATGTTTGCACAAGATTTGTGCTTTGGTTTGAAATCCCCGGTTATCAGTAATTTTGTGTTCGCTTTTGCATCTTCGTATGCAGTTTCTGAAGCCAGGAGTGATATAGTATAAGAAAGCTGCCACTTTGCTTCCAGCATGCCACTTCCCCACTGTTGTATACTTGTACTATGTCTTATCAAACTCCTGGGAGCAAATTGCTACCTAGTCAAATATCTGAGATTTTCTCCCCGCATTAGAAGTGTGAACACAATTTTGGCTGTGGCTCCAAATTTTATCAGTGTGTTCTGACAACACATTCTTTATGGGTACTGACTAGGATTATAGTGAGCTGCCCTAGTGATTGGCACCGTTTTGAATTATCAACTGATGTAACTTTTGTCTTAGTAAAGCTTCAATATGTTTTGGTTCAAATATACTTCTCCCTGTTGGTCAGGTGAAGTAGTGATCAAAGAATTTGAGTTCCAGGGTGATCTATCAATGAATTGAACTTTATTGAAAAGGCACTTGTTACGACCCGAAAGTTTATTGATCAGATAAGATTTTGGTAAATGCTGTTTGCATCCTCTTCAATTACCAATCCTATTTGTGGTTTTGCTAAACTTGTGTCGATGGTCTAATCTGTTAGTTTTAGTATCCTATGGCTCACTAAATAAACTTATAATGACGAAAGGCCGCTGCTGATGGGCTGAAATTTTTTCACAGGCCTCATTGCGTTTGTGTGCATAGTTATTGTGAAGCTTGTCGTCGCTGGAGCAGAAGGGTAGTTCTGATATCTCCCGTTCTGAATTACTGGCCCTATATGGTTTTTGTTCCTGCGTGATTATCCATCGATCGCCATCTATCTTGGGTCACATCTCAACCTCTTGATGTTGATTTCTTACAGAAGCTTCTGACCTAATTCATTTCCGCGTCATTGATAATTAGTATCATTTCATTTTTTAGCCCCTGCAGGCTGCAGTGGAATTACGGTATGTAGTGTCGTAACGTCGAATACGTCTGTACTGTAATGTAATCTAGCCTGCAAGCTACGCACGCACGCCTTGCTTTCTGTCATACCAAATTGACCTCTATTTTAAACCGGTTCTGGTTTTGTTGAACGCCCCGGCCGGGAGTGTCATTGAATTTTCTGTTGCCAGGATTTTTGAAAAGGATACACGTCAATTTGCAAGCTTTTTGAGAGAGGCGACACATGTTAATCGCGCAATGTTCTCAAAAAATGTTTACACGGGTTTTACAGGAGCCACAAATAAACATTTCAACCCTGGTCGAAACCTGAAAAGTCCTCGCGTTCCAGGCATTTCCGTCGTGAATAATGCACGGCAACTTGGTAGAACGATACAGAACCCCTCTCTCCTTCCCGAGTGGTAGGCCCCAACCCTTGTCCCCTAGCAGGAAGGATAAGCCCGCACACAAGCTCTCCTCTTCCTTCCTCTGCCTTCTTCTCCCTCCCTTGGTGCAAGGAGCTGGCTACTTGATGCTGATGTGCCCATGCCCATGTGTGTGAGTGCCCACCCATATATAGCTTTCTCCCTCTGGCTCCTTGTCCCCGTGCCAAATCAGTTGATCCGTCCAGCACCAGCAAGCAATCGGGTTCAAGCTTGATCCTCTAGCTTTTGCGGTTGCGTCCGTCGATTTGTGTTGTTTGCCATGGAGGGAGGAGGCGTTCCTTCCGTCCAGGACGTGTGGGACTGGGAGGTGCTGCCTGACGAACACAGGAGCTTCTACGCCGAGACCAGGGCCGCATCCCGTGCCCACGCCGGCGGCGAGGTTCTCGCCGGTAAGGAAGGGCCCGATCAGCCCGCTCTCGATCACGATTTACTTCAGTTTCCACTCGTGTTCTCATCCCTGTAACTGCAATTGATCGCGCGCGTAATTTCAGATCACGAAACCGAGGAACCGATCCTGCCTCCTCCGTCACAAGTGGACGCTGATAATGTTGACGAGTGCAAGGACATCGGCGTCGACGTCGTGCCGGCCGGGGCCAGATCAACCCGAGAGGATGAGGAACCCACGGCGGCGGAGCTGCTAGTCTCTGACGGCGACGGAGAGAAGTTCTGTGATGACGCCAAGGAGGTGGACGATGATGGCAAGCAGATGGCAGCGGCAGAGGAAGTGGAATCAGCGCTTCCTCCTCACGAGTTCGCCGCGGGAGAGGAGGAAGAGGGCAAGAAGGAGGAGGAAGGGGCGCCGCCGGAGTGCGTGGTGTTCAGCGTGGGGAAGCTGCGCGTGAACGCGGTCGGGGCGCTGTGCTCGTTCGGGGTGGCGGCGGCCACCGTCTGCGTGTTCCTCGTCGGCGGCAGGCTGCAGCACCAGAAGCAGCACCAGCACCAGCAGCAGCAGAAGATCCAGCTGCAGTTCCTTGGCGATGATAAGGTTTGCTGACTCGCTCGCTACCTAATCCAATCCAGAGCATCAGACTCCTTTTCAAATTAGTAACTCAACTTAAATCAATTACAGTATCAATCAACTGTGCTTTTTTTAGAAACACACTACAAACACTCACATAAATGTACACACGCACTTCCTGTCTCTATGAAATCTTCAGGAGTTTGAGCCGGTATGAGCATCTTTAGGAGATTTTAGACCGACGATTAAGTCGCCATAGATGCCTCATAATTGAGGGTGCTCACCCTAATTTGACACGTTCGAACACTGGAGATTTTCTTGCCGGATTTGACCTGACCGGATCGGTGCCACCTGCCACGCCGTCCGCTTCTTGTGCAACTGAATCTTGAAAAGTTGAAATAGCCTAGGGTTAAACTTGAAGCTAACTACTCATTATTATTTGTCCAAAAGAAGCCTTGCTGAAGTAGATATGCTTGTTGATTTGTGGATCTGCAGAGAATTCAGCAGGTGGTGCAGCAGACATCGAGGCTGAACCAGGCCATGTCATCCATGATGGGGGCAGGCGCGTCCACGAGGGCCAACATATCGTTCGGTGGCTTCTACGACGGCTTCTGATGATCCACCCGCGATTCGACTCGGATCAAGCACAAGCTGCTGGATTCAACTACGTAGATCTGATGAAGAAAAAGCTAGCTCGTGTTATAGCAAATCGACAGCCTTGTTAGTACTATTCTGTCCCATAATGTAAGACGTTTTTACAGTTCAATTTAAACTGCAAAAACGTCCTATATTATGGGACGGAGAGAGTAGTTGTCATGTATAACGCCACCCGCAAAAAAAAAAGGAACACACATAGATCACGTGTTTGTACATAATGCACGATATACTGGATGTAAATAATTGGGAGTGTTGGACCGTGGCCGGGGCCGGCTGTATGTGTATGCACATGAGGATGGATTCATTAATAGATTTGTTATTAAGTTCATAGATAAGGATAATGTCCATCTCGTTGTGCTGGAACAGGCTCTGTTTTTCTAACACGGTACAATCGTAGTTGCTCACATACACAGGCTACCCTTATAAATCTCCGAGATACTGCTAGAATTGTGTTCATGGCACTCTAGAGGGTGTGGTCAGACCTCCATCTATCAACAACACCCTCACGCCATCTTGAATTGCTCACTCATGGAATTGTCCGATTGTAGCACGAAGTGCTGCTTCAATGGCTCGATATGAAAGACGACCAGCTCTACCACTTTTGGTGCCATATCTTTCAGTAGACTGAGAATCAAGAAGAAGTAGCCATAGAAGAAATCAATAAAAGATTCAAATAGAAGAAAATACTAATGATGGCGCCATTAGAGGATGATGACCCCAACTTCACCTAACTTAGTTCTTCCCTCTTTCTGCTTTTGAACTAATGGTTATGTCACCATCTTTGATATTGACTCTAACTCCGAGCTGCAGCTCTTTAAAAGACGAGGTCTATTGGAAGAGTTGGGTCGGGCAAGTTGAGTACTCAGATTGGGCGCTTGCTTGACATCTCTCTTTGAATTTGAAACCTGACATGACTATTTATTCCACCTCCATTGCTCCCTATAAATATGTCCAAGATACTGCAAATAGGCTCTATTTAATTGAGGAAGCAATTTATCGGAGCCGGGTCGGTATTTTTTTGAAACTTTCAGGCATCCTTTCGCAGGAGGGGTCTACTAGCTTCAAGGTCATTTAAAACATTCACAGAAGAGGGAAACTCTTGACAAACCCAAAGTTGGACATTGAAAGTCACTTTAAACCCGTAATGCTGATCGAATGCAAAATTCGCAGCCGACCTAGTGTAAAAAATAAACATAAACATGCACATGCCAAAAGTTTGATTGCTCCCATCAATATCCAGTCCTCCTTGACACCGAACCCAAAGCATTCGGCATCATTGAAGTTCCTCTTGAGGAGTTCGTACTCCTTCACCTTCAGGCTATTCTCCAGCAGTTTTTCAAGAAAGGATAGCTTTTATTTAACTCGAAATAAAGTATCAAGAGAATACAAACACAATGAGCATACACCTATTCTGTGCATAGTTAGGATGCACACGATTAATACCAAGGCACACACACAATAACACATTGGCAAAATAGCAAAGGGAAAATTTTGTTTTTGCCACTCCAGATTTTACCAATTTTCCTTATGCCACTCTAGGTTTTGACATTTTACTTTTGCCACTCTTAGTTTTTGACAATTATCACAATTGCCATTCCCGTGGCAAAAGCAAAATTTTCAAAGTGGCAATTGTAATAATTGTCAAAACCTAAGGGTGGCAAAAATGAAATAAAGTTATTTTGCTTTTGACACAGAATGGCAATTGTGATAATTGTCCAAAACTAAGAGTGGCAAAAGTGAAATGTCAAAACATAGAGTGGCATAAGGAAAATTGGCAAAATCTAGAGTGGCAAAAACAAAATTTTCCCAATAGCAAAGTCGTATAAGACCAATGCTATGTGGAGACAAAGAGAAAAGTAAAACACAAAGCGATCAGATCCTCTATCGACAAACTACAAATATGACCATATCCACAACAACCATCTCTTGGACCACACAGGCAACAAGGTTCTTCAACAATAACGCCATCACGAAGGGAGTGATGCTCAAGCGTCGCCATCACGAGACCAACCATTCAAGGACAGAATCTAGGTTGTCACCCAAAAAAATCAGTCTGGGCGTATCCAGACAATGCTTTCTACAAGGTAACGACATAAGAACATTGTTGAGCCATTCCATAGTGGGTGTGTCCTTGTGATTGCTTTCTTTGAGTGGGCTTGGCCCTGTTTGTATTGGTTTTCGTATGATTTCCCGTAATTGACTAGGCAACAACCTTACGATAGAAAAAAACCTAGGCAACAACCTTCTTCTTAGTTAATGAAACATCCTACACTTGTAGCTCTGTGTCTTCAAGAACACTTTGCCAAACAGGGCGTTTAGATTTGAGAGCTTCTGGACACGTATGCCTAGGTTCTCTTACGTCGTGCTTTGGGGCGTGGAATGAGCCTTGCAATCATGTTGATCCTTCTAGAATCCTTTTTCACAAGCTGCGGCACACGGGTAGGCCTCTCCAGGCGTGGAACATATCTCTCCTCTCCTACACCAAGCTTCCACTACTAGGAAATAACTTATAGGCAAAATATTAGTAGTAGCGTTGGTTATGGTCACGACACTACTAGTAAGTACTAGTAAAATAGGCGCTAATGGTACTAGTTAGCAGCAGCGCGGGATGGGCCACACGGTGCTTACTGTTAAGTGGGCCACACAACACCCCCAGGTCAGGAGATACTAGCAACGCCTTTGCTATTATCCAGTGCTACAACTAAGATTATAGCTGTAGAGCTTTGTCAGGAAAAGGCACTACCACTATTCTTCTATGGGTAAGCTGGTGAGCCCTAGTTACTAGCAGCGCGTTTTTCAGGCCGGCGCTACTGCTAGGGCAAGTAGCAGTAGCGTGTTTCTTTCCCAGCGCTACTTCTATAGTCGCCAGCCATAAAATCTACCACCTTTTCCCCCTTCCTCCCTCCCCTTCCTTTCTCCCCCTTCCTCTCTTCCACTTGCTTGTTGCTTCTTCCTTCAATGCTCTCTCTCTCTCTCTCTCTCTCTCTCTCTCTCTCTTCTTTGCCCCTCCATCACCTCCATTAATGCCCACCCTCCTCCCTCTCTCTTTCTTTGCCCCTCCACCACCTCCATTATTACCTCCTCCCTCTCTTTAATTAATTTCTTTGCCCATCCACCCATCTCCACTAACTAGTTCTCTCCCTAGTTAGAGGTATCTAGGCACCTCACTATCTAGATCTATTAACTAATTAGGGAGAATTGAATATCTTCATCGTGTGCTCGATCTCTCTTGACATTAGGTGAACAAAAAGAAGAGTTGTGCAAGAATGTAAATATATGTGTGTTTGTGCATGGTTTCAAGGAGGAACGTGAGCCACTAGTGCGATATGATACCGAATTGTGTGTGGCATGTGAGTTGCCTATATAGTGTATTTGTTGAAATGTGCATGACATGAGTTGCCTATGTTTTGCCAAAATGTTGATTCATTTCCTTTTCGGTGAATTTCGGGCAAACTCGATATGTGCTATGTTTAGGAAAGGTCATGTCGAATTTTTATATGAATTTGATGCATGCATGCATGCGTACATGGTTATAATTCTTTTGCTCCGCGGAGACGATTATGAAGGTCAATGGACGATTGGTGGAAAGATACTGGCAACCCGCAGTGGATGACATGTATGAAAAAACTCGGAAGGAGGTTATATGTCTGTGTCAAAGATGCAAAGGAGGAGTCTGGCTCGACCCATTTAAGGGTGGCTGATTCAAGGCGCACCTGCTCATGCATGGTTTCATGGATGGCCATACTCGGTGGATAAGTGAATATGATGATGAGGACGTCGATGGGGCAGGCAATAATGACATGCATGTGCAAGATGAAGAGATGACTGATAATGGGCCCGAAGAAGAGGGCCTCGGAAATGGCGATGGTGAAGAGGCCGGACCAGGCGGAGAAGAGGCCGGACATGACGGAGAAGATGCAGACACGCCGTAGTCTTCGTCCCTACTAAGTTCAGCCATGCGGGACCTGCATGTTCGAGACCTGCTTCGCAAGAAGACGACTAGTGACAGAGCCGCTTCTAGTGAGGAGGCCAAACTGGCGCAACTGGAGCTAGACTCGAACACTCCATTGTATGATGGTTGCGATCCTGAGGTGGCCCGCTTGAGTTTCACGCTAGAACTTCTGAAGGCGAAGGCAAAAAACAATTGGAAGGACGCAAGCCTGGATGAGCTTTTGCAATATCTAAAGAAGGTTTTTCCCGCGGGAAGCCTGTGTCCTACTAGTGTCGAGGAGGCCAAGAAAATCATGTGCCCTCTTGATTTTCCGCACATTGGATACCATGCATGCATCAACGATTGCATCATATATCAGAACGAGCACGCGAAAAAACCATCTGTCCAAAGTGCAATTCTTCACAATATAAGAAGGCTGGAAAGAAAGCTCCATAGAAAGTTGTATGGTACTTTTCGACCACTCCCCGTCTGCAGCGGTATTTCGTAGATCCTAAGGAAGCAAAGCTCATGCGCTAGCATGCAGAGAGGGTGAAGCCAGACTATGGAGATGATCCGAAGTTGAGACAGCTCGCAGATGCTAGCTAGTGGAGAGTGTCGGTGTCAAAACCGGCGGATCTCGGGTAGGGGGTCCCGAACTGTGCGTCTAAGGCTAATGGTAACAGGAGGCAGGAGACACGATGTTTTACCCAGGTTCGGGCCCTCTCGATGGAGGTAATACCCTACTTCCTGCTGGATTGATCTTGATGATATGAGTATTGCAAGAGTAGATCTACCACGAGATCGTCGAGGCTAAACCCTAGAAGCTAGCCTATGATGATTATGATTGTTGTTGTCCTATGGACTAAACCCTCCGGTTAGGAGGCTATGGTTACACAGAGTCGGTTACAAAGAAGGAGATCTAATATCCGGATCGCCAAGCTTGTCTTCCACGCAAAGGAGAGTCCCATCCGGACACGGGACGAAGTCTTGAGTCTTGTATCTTCACGGTCTAACAGTCCGACCAAAGTGTATAGTCCGGTTGTCCGGATACCCTCTAATCCAGGACTCCCTCAGTAGCCCCTGAACCAGGCTTCAATGACGATGAGTCCGGCGCGCAGTTTGTCTTCGACATTGCAAGGCGGGTTCCATCTCCAAATACTCCAAAGTAAGTCTCGAACACTTAAATCGTGTCCAGCTCTGCAAGACGATTTTCACATGCCATCGTAGAGAGAACGATATTCCACAAATATAATCTGCTGACATCTTTAGATAACATGACATAACACCATGGCCGAGTCATTATTGAACCGTTTTCCCACAGCCAGCCACCGCACATATTGCGAGGCGGTTTCCCGGGCACTTCTTGTCGAAGCAGAGATCGTGTTCCCCTTATCACGGGACTTTCATCAATGCGGGCGCGGGTAGCCCAATCGTACCGCCAATCGTGGCGAGTGGGGAACGAGCAGGTTCCACCAGGCAAGTAGGGAGGTGCAAAATTTTTTATTGCCTCTATAAAGAGATAAGGCCTCTTCTTCTTCTTTACCCACGCCTTTCCCTTCCGCTCGTCCATTCCCCTTCGCTCGAGCCCTAGCGCCCAAGCGCTCGTCTCCTCCACCGAAAAGAGGTTCTCCGAAGATGTCCGAATCCGGAGCAGGAGGCAAATGGATGGCCTCTACCGTCCAGGAGAAGGATATCAAAAAGCTTCGAGAGGCCGGGTACCTGGCCAAGAAAATCGGCACCATCTTCCGACGGCGGGACAGATCGTCCCTAATCCGGAGCCTCACGAGAGGGTCGTGTTTCTTCCTCATTTCATTCGCGGGCTCGGGTTTCCCCTTCACCCGCTTGTTCGTGGCATCATGTATTGTTACAGGATTGATTTTCATGATCTGTCCCCTAATTCTTTCCTTAACATCTCGACGTTTATCGTCGTGTGTGAGGCCTTTCTCCGCATTTCGCCACACTTTGGATTGTGGCTGAAGATCTTCAATGTGAAGCCCAAGGTGGTGAACGGCGAGCACGCCGAGTGCAGAGGCGCCATGGTGAGCAAGATGCCCAAGGTCATGTGGCCGTCAGGCACCTTCAATGATTCCGTCAAGGAGTGGCAGTAGCAGTGGTTCTACATCACTGAGCCGCGCGGCAAAAAGTGGGCCGCTGCTCCCGAATTCAGATCCGGAGCCCCCCTGCGGCTCATGTCCTGGCCCAAGAAGGTCCTGAACTGGTCCTCATCCGATGAGCTGTCGGTGCTCCAAACGCGCGTCAAGGGCGTGGTGGACAAGGGCGTCAAACTCATTAATGTGGTCCAGGTGATGTTAGTTCGCCTGGTTCTTCCTTACCAACACTGGGCCTGTAACTTGTGGGAATACGACCCGGCTGAGCACCAGACCCTGCGGGAACTCTATGGCTCCTCACACAAGGATATCTGGAGTGTGCTCTTCAAGTCCGGCAAACCGTGGCCGGACTCTATCGAGGACCGCGGGTATCAACTGTCCCGCTCCGCAAGTCCGGTAAGTTATCACTGTGTTCTGTCTATCCATGTTTAGCTGGCATATCCCGAGGGAGACGCTTTATCATGCTTTACGCAATTACCCCAGGAATGGACGACGAAGGCGGGGCGGATAGATTGTCCGGCCCCGCTGCCGGAGGAATCGGCAGGACCACTTTTGACGAAGATGCTGGTCCCAGCGCCTTACAAGGCGCCAAAGAAAGAGGCCCTCAAGGAGGCCAAGGAGGCCCGGAGCGGCCTCCGTCGCCGTGGTGCTTCTGACACAAAATCCGAAGACTCCAACGCCCATCCTTCCTCCAAAGATGAAGAGGAGGAGGAAGAAGACGAGTCCTCCATGGGGGGAGGAAAGAAGAGGACGACCTCCCCATCCTTGGAGGCCGAATCGCCGAAGAGGGGAAAAAGTTCCCTCCTAGAGGCGTTGTCGGTGTCAAAACCGGCGGATCTCGGGTAGGGGATCCCGAACTGTGCGTCTAGGCGGATGGTAACAGGAGACAAGGGACACGATGTTTTACCCAGGTTCGGGCCCTCTTGATGGAGGTAAAACCCTACGTCCTGCTTGATTAATATTGATGATATGGGTAGTACAAGAGTGGATCTACCACGAGATCAAGGAGGCTAAACCCTAAAGCTAGCCTATGGTATGATTGTTGTGATGTATGTTGTGTCCTACGGACTAAAGCCCTCCGGTTTATATAGACACCGGAGGAGGCTAGGGTTACACAGAGTCGGTTACAATGGTAGGAGATCTACATATCCGTATTGCCAAGCTTGCCTTCCACGCCAAGGAAAGTCCCCTCCGGACACGGGACGAAGTCTTCAATCTTGTATCTTCGTAGTCTTGGAGTCCGGCGGACGATGATAGTCCGGCTGTCCGGACACCCCCTAGTCCAGGACTCCCTCAGTAGCCCCTGAACCAGGCTTCAATGATGATAAGTCCCGCGCGCATAATGTTCGGCATTGCAAGGCGGGTTCGTCCCTTGAATAATCCAGAGAAGATCATGAACACCAGGATAGTGTCCGGCTCTGCAAAATAAATTCCACATTCCACCGTAGAGAGAATAATGCACATAAATCCAATCTGCTGACGTATTTGGCGGCATGACATCACACCGCTACCAGGCCTTTACTTGAATCGTTTTTTATTATACCACCTCAGCACGTTTAGCGAAGCGGTTTCCTTGGCACGTCTTGTCGAAGCAGAGATCGTGCTCCCCTTATTCCGGGATTCTCATCAATACGAGCGTGGGTAACCCAACCGTGCCCGTCGCCACGCCTCCTCTATCGAAGGTGAATCCCGAACGGTCACGGAGACGGCTCTTGGTATTTTCCCCCTTTATAAGGGGACCAAGGCTCGTTTCTTTTTCTCAATCTTCCATCGAATCCTCTCCTTGCTCCAAGTTCCAACACCCAGAGCCCTAGATTCGAGCGCTTCGGATCCTCAACAATGTCCGGCTCCGACCTTCAGGGCCGGTGGATGCCCTCCTCCATCATGGAGGAGGACGTGTTAAAGCTGCGTGAGGCCAAGTACCTGTCCTACGAGATTTCGCACAGGTTGCCCGCCCGAGGGCAGGCCGTACCCACTCCCGAGCTCGGTGAGTACGTCGTCTTCGTATCCCACCTCCGTCGGGGTTTAGGCTTCTTGACGGATCCCTTCGTGAGAGGGCTCATGTTCTACTATGGGCTGGATTTTCACGACTTGGCTCCGGAGTCCATCCTCCATATTTCCGCATTCATTATTGTCTATGAAGCCTTCCTCCGCGTCACCCCCCACTTCGGCCTATGGCTGAAGACCTTCAATGTGGAGCCGAAGATGATCGGGGGGGGGGGGGGGGGGCGTCAAGCGGAGTGCGGCGGGGCGGCCATGAGCAGGAGGGCCGATGCCCCGTGGCCCGAGGGCTCCTTCCAAGAGGAGCTCGGCTTGTGACAGCAGGAGTGGTTCTATGTCACCACTCCGAAGGGCAGCAAGCAAAAGCCGCCTCCTTCATTCCGCCCGGGACCTCCACGCCGATTGATGTCGTGGGTCAACCAAGGGCTCAACTGGGGGCCGTCTGAAGACGTGCCCTTATTGCAGGGACGGATTCGAGACCTCCAAGCGAGGGAGATCAATCTGGTTGTGGTGATGCAGGTCATGCTAATCAGGCGTCTTCTGCCCTGCAAACTCCGTCCTCTCCGGTTATGGGAGTTCAATCCGGAGGGGCCACGAACTCTCCAACACTTCATGGGTATGACGCCCGTGGAGATGTACAAGTTGTTCTTCGGACCGCAGGTGGCGTGTCCGGAATTGACCGAGGACGCAGGCCTAAGCTGCAATCGCCCGAATACACAGGTAAGTAGCTCAGAGTCCGGACGTTCTGTTTGTTTGCTTTTCTGAAATTCGTCTTCTAACCCATTATTCTTCATCAGGAGTGGGTAGCGCGATCGAAGCTGATAAGGTGTCCGGCCCCCCTCCCAAAGACCGCACCGGAGCCCGTGCTGGTCAGAATGTTGGAGGTTGCGCCCGTAGAAGGGGGCGATGGGGAAAATAGAAGAGCTATCACCTTGCCCAAGGGGGCGCCTGAAGAGGGGGGGATCGACAATCCCTCCTTCCAAGGGGAGAAGAGGACCGCCTCCGAAGACCCGGAGGCCAAAGCCCCTAAGCGGGGGAAGAAATCTTTACCGGAGGGTCCTGCGTCCGGGGAAAGTCTGGACGTACAATCGTCTCTAAAGGATCAACCCTCCAGCGAGCCGTGAGTAAAAAAAGGGGGGTTCATTAATGAGAAAATACCCCTATTTGTGCTTCTATGGATGACCGAAATTTTTACGTTGCAGTTCGGATCTGCGGCCTTCTCAGATGAGTTCGTCTTTGGGGGATCTTCGTCCGGAGATGATGGAGAGCGAAACGCCTCCGTCTGTTGCGCCGTCGGATAGGGCAGACGAGCCTGAAGTATCGTCACGGAGGGTATCCCAGAGTCCGGAGGGGCCGGAGAGTTCGGTGCCCACTAGTGTCCGGCCGGGGGAGCTGAAGAATCTGCTTGAGAGGGCGTCCATCTCAGAAGATCACCGTGCTTTGATGCGTATGGTGATTGGAAGGATTTCGTCCGCCGAAAGCGGATTGCATAATGCCGTCAGGAGTTTACTGACGGGATTTGAGGTACGCAAGAACGACACACCTTTTTGACAATTTGGCACATAGAAGTGCGCCTTGTATAGATAGTAGCCCCTGAGACTCGGTAGGTTGTCGAAAGCGACAGCGTGCCGAGGATCAAAATCTGAGGTAATGAATGTCGCCGTTCCTATGCAGGTGGCGGATACTCCGGGGGCTAGCCGGACTAGTGGAGTTGTCGAGCTAATGCGGTAACTCGATGTCGCGGATGCGTACATCGCGCTTGTCAACCGGCGACTTGACGAGTCGCAAGGTAAATGAATTCTTCGCAGTCACTTGTTTAAGGGAGTCAAAGCCCGCTTCTGACAATATATATACTGTGATACAGACGGTGCTGCTACTGTGGAGAGCCTTTGGGCCGAGCTTGCTCAAGCTAAGGAGCAAGCCCGAAGGAGTGATGCGGCTGCCTTGAGGGCGGCCGAGGAGTTGGAAGCCGAAAAGGCTGCACACTGCCTAAGCAGGGAAAAGATGGCCGAATTGGCCGTGAAATTGAAGGATGCTGCCGACCGCAATGAGGCTCTTGAAAAGGAGCACCTATCGGAGCGGGAAGACCTGGGAAAGGCCACAGCCGAAGCCAAGGATGCCCGTTCTGCGATGCGGGTTATGAAGGAGGATCTGCGCCAGGCCGGAGATATTGTGGCTGGCAGGCCTTTTCTGCTGCGTCGCCGGTTTACGAATCCAAAGTATGCCCAACTTGGCCAGCTGTGGGGTCTGGGGGATCCATATATGGACTTAGCGGCAAGTGCGGCTGATGCCGTTGTACACTTCCGGAGCCAGAAGGATCACAAGACGGAAGAGCTATTTTGGTCTCAATTCCATAGTCCGGACCGTTCACTTCCGTTGACCGATCGGTTGGCCGAATGGGCTGAGCTAAACAGGTTGTCCGGACTTGCCATGACTGATATTGTGGCTCATGTCTGGCCAGAGAGGCCCAAGGCGACGAGCTATTTCGGCTTATTGCAGCAATTTCTTGGAGCGGTGCCGCATATCAAGGAGATGAAGCGGTCGGCCTGCATAGAAGGTGCGCGGATGGCCCTTGCCCGTGTGAAGACACATTGGACAGAGATGGATGCCACCGCTATTGCGGCCCAGGGTTCGGACGAAAGCCGATTACCCGCCGAGCACTATTTTGGGGAAGTTATGCGTGGCGCTCGTGTAATAGAGTCGCAGTGCTCGAAAAATGTTATGTTCAAATGAACGTTTTTACCTTGTAAAACAATGATTATGCTATAACCACCTTTTTTACTTGTGCGTTCCAAGTATTAAAATATCTCCTATGCGGCCGTTTATGTATACGTTTGTATAACCTGAAAGATTGCAGTCTTCGGCTTCAGCCCCCACGCACAAGGTGCGGGGGTGTTCGCAAAAAATAGCGTGTTTTCACACTTAATCCGATGTCTCGGTCCTGTTAAGGAGGTGGTAGCGTAGAAAACGAGGCAATCCGGACTATGATGCTTTATCACTTTCACTTAGCCATTGGAGTTCGAGGGTGGGGCTACGACATAGCCCCTTGGGGCACCGCGCTTCTCCGAATTCGGGGCGCGTGTGTGCCTGACCGGGAAACGGTCCTTCGTCAAAGCGGGGAATTCTAAACATTCCGGTAGTCGATCGAGTGGTTGACCAGTCTCTCGCTGTATCATGACAGTCCGTTTTCGGCTTTCTCTACTGAGGTGCTCGCCCAGCCGAACTGGGGCACAATCGCAGTAGTTCTCCTGGTGCCGCGTTAGCCGATGATACGGAACGTAAGGCAGCAAAACACAGGAGCCGGGCAAACCCAACATTTGACCAAAGACATGATTCGGAGCTGATGCATATAAGGCCTAACTCGAGACGCCGAACACTACCTAAGGTGTTCGGTCTTTATGGTAATGGGCAGAACAATGCCCTAAGCCCCTAGTGTCCAGGTACGAGCATGGTCCTCTGACGCGGCTGATGCCAAAACGTCAGGCTCCACTTTGGTTATAATAAGAAACCAAGGGATTATAACAACAAGAGACAGTAAAAAAGGTTTACGCAGGGTCTTAATCTGAAAAGAATCCGCGCGACGGGTCCCTACTGCACGTCTGCGCCTGTGTCTCTGTTGTGCCGTTATCCCGGACGGATGTGCATGTTGTTCATCTGTAAAAAGAGAGGAACTTAGTTTGAAAGGAATTCGTTCGAAAGGAATATATACGAAAGAAGAAATAAAAATAAAAATAAGTGAAGCGGAGTCTGTATGAGCTCGCTGTTCTTGTGTGCGCAGCCCCTTGTGAAGGGGTGCGTGGCTGGGGAGCCCCTAGCTTATTTACGCCGGACTCGTCTAACCGTGTCCGGGGTCTTTGAATGACCCTCACACTGAAATGATGCCACGTGGACCGGGCATCTTAAGTGTAAGAGACGCGTAATGTGGTATGGCGTTGAAGCGAACAAAAGCTTCTCGTCCCAGGAGTGCTTGATAGCTACTTTTGAATGGGACGATATGAAAGATTAGTTTTTCGCGTCGAAAGTTGCTCGGTGATCCAAACACAACTTCTAGTAATAGGGAGCCTGTGCACTTGGCGTAAGGGCCTGGCGTCACTCCTTTGAAGGAAGTGCGGCTGCGTCGAATTTTAGTAGGGTCTATCCCCAACTTGCGGATTGTGTTTGGATACAGCAGGTTTAGGTCACTGCCTCCGTCCATCAGGACTTGTGTAAATTGCAGTCCGTCGATTACAGGATCCAATATCAGGGCAGTCCATCCTGCGTTTCGAACGCTTCTGGAATAATCCAGGTGGTCGAAAGTGATTGGTTTTGATGTCCAATCTCTATGTTCCGCTGGGTTGGACCGTGCGAGACCCTTTTTAGAGGGTGCTGCACTATTTTTCCGTATTATCACATGAAGTGAGTTTACTGCTTTGACCTCTTGTGGGAAAGTCTTTTGTTTTTCGGTGCTCTGCTGGTGGGGTTTGTCATCATCTTTGCTTGATGCGTCGAGCCCCTTGTGTTCGGCGTTTAGCCGGCCGGACTGTTTAAAAACCCAACAATCTCGGTGGGTGTGGTTTGCAGGCCTTCCGGGGGTACTGTGGATTTGACATATCCGACCCAAAATCTTGTTTAAATTGGATAGCTCATCGCTGTTATCCTTAAGGGGCGGTGTTTTGTTGTTTGGCCGCGAGCTTTTGAATCCGGCGTTGACTGCCGTGCCCTTCGGGCTTTTCTCTTTATTCCGGCGCTGCTCTTTTCTGCGTCGTGATTTTCCGTTTCCATCTCTAATCTCGGATGTACTTGGGTCGCTGGTGCTGCATCTTGCTAGCCAGCTATCCTCTCCCGCACAAAAGAGGGTCATGATGCTTGTTAGCGCGGACATTGTCCTCGGCTTTTCTTGGCCGAGGTGTCTGGCGAGCCATTCGTCTCGGACGTTGTGTTTAAAAGCTGCTAAGGCTTCGGCGTCCGGACAGTCGACTATTTGGTTCTTTTTGGTGAGGAACCTGTTCCAGAATTTGCGCGCCGACTCTCCGGGCTGTTGAGTTATATGACTTAGATCATCTGCATCCGGAGGGCGGACATAAGTTCCTTGAAAATTTGCTCTAAACGCGTCCTCGAGCTCTTCCCAACTTTCAACAGTGTTTTCCGGGAGGCTTTTGAGCCAATGACGGGCTGGCCCTTTGAGCTTGAGGGGTAGGTATTTTATGGCGTGGAGATCATCTCCTCTGGCCATGTGTATGTGTAGTATATAATCTTCTATCCAGACTCCAGGATCTGTTGTTCCGTCGTAGGCCTATATGTTTATGGGTTTAAACCCTGCTGGGAATTCGTGATCCAGCACCTCGTTGGTGAAACATAGTGGGTGTGCGGCGCCCCTGTATTTGGGTGCACTGATGTCTTCGGACACTTGGCGTGTTGTATTGCCTCCTAGGGCCCTCTTCTTTGGCCCGTAAATGGACCTGGCTGGGCCATCTGTCCTTCCAGGGTCGTTAGTCGGTTTATATGCGGCGCCGCTTTCAGATTTTGGCCTATCATCTGGCCGTCTATCCGGCCAGGCGGCCTCTTTGTTTTTTGACTGTGGGGGCTCTATGGCCTCCTCATCAAATTCTGGCAGTAGCTTGCGTTTCGGGTAGCTCTTCGATTGATGGCCATTGCCGTATTTGTCTGCGGTTTTGAGCACTTTGCTCCACCTCATTCTGAGTGTATCTTCCGCTGTTTTTAGCTTCCATTTTTCCTTTTTCAAACTTCTTGCGGTGGCGACGAGTCTTTTCCGGAGGTTTTTATTCTCCGGCGGTGTGTCCGGCATGAGGTCGTCTGGACTGTTGTTTTCGCCGGGCCCGGGCTGATTATCTGACTCGTCCTGTTCGGACGGTTGCTTGTCTGCATATTCGTCGTCCGCTTGTTTGCCCTGCTGTATTGCGGGGTCATGAGGAGCGCTTTTGTTGTCGTGGCGGGACTTAGGGCGGCGTCTGCGTCGCCATTTTAGTTGTTTGTCGGCGGGGTTATCTTCTGCCGCGGCCCGTTGGTCCTCGTTATCGATTCCTTTTGGGGTATCCACCATATATACGTCGTATGACGAGGTGGTCTTCCAATGCCCTGTAGGAGCTGGTTCCTGTTCGTCTCCGGCATCGTCGTCCATAGCGTCGATGTCTTCGGAGTCGTAGTCTAGCATGTCGGTTAGATCGTCGACAGTGGCTACAAAGTGGGTGGTGGGTGGGCTCTGAATTTCTTCGTCGTCCGTGTCCCAACCATCCTGGCCATAATCCGGCCAGGACTCTCCGAATAGCGAGAGATGCTTTAGCGAATTTAGGACGTCGCCAAAGGGTGAGTGTTGGAAGATGTCCGCGGCGGTGAATTCCATAACCGGCGTCCAATCAGATTCGATTGGTAGGGGCGTGGGAGGTCCAGAGTCCGGCACCTCGGAATCACGAGTTTCGCGAGGGACAAGGTTAGTGTTCGGCTCCATCGCCGTGGAAGTTGAAGCCCCCGAGGTGGTGTCCATCCACTGGTCCTCGATCTGGGCGATCGGCTCCGGACTAAGGGCCGAAGCGGATTCATGTGCGGCCACCAAGGCACTGTTCGGCGGCAGAGCTAGATCATGCCCATCGCAACAGTGCGGCGCGCTTGACTTTGGCTCGAGCCCGTCGAAGATCAAGTCCCCGCGGATGTCGGCTGTGAAGTTTAGGCTTCCGAATCTGACCTGATGGCCAGGGGCGTAGCTTTCGATCTGCTCCAGATGGCCAAGTGAATTAGCCCGCAGTGCGAAGCCGCCGAATACGAAGATCTGTCCGGGGAGAAAAGTCTCACCCTGGACAACGTTGTTGATTGAAGATGCCATCGAGCCTATCGGTGACGACACAGAGGAACTCTCAATGAAAGCACCAATGTCGGTGTCAAAACCGGCGGATCTCGGGTAGGGGGTCCCGAACTGTGCGTCTAGGCGGATGGTAACAGGAGACAAGGGACACGATGTTTTACCCAGGTTCGGGCCCTCTTGATGGAGGTAAAACCCTACGTCCTGCTTGATTAATATTGATGATATGGGTAGTACAAGAGTGGATCTACCACGAGATCAAGGAGGCTAAACCCTAAAGCTAGCCTATGGTATGATTGTTGTGATGTATGTTGTGTCCTACGGACTAAAGCCCTCCGGTTTATATAGACACCGGAGGAGGCTAGGGTTACACAGAGTCGGTTACAATGGTAGGAGATCTACATATCCGTATTGCCAAGCTTGCCTTCCACGCCAAGGAAAGTCCCCTCCGGACACGGGACGGAGTCTTCAATCTTGTATCTTCGTAGTCTTGGAGTCCGGCGGACGATGATAGTCCGGCTGTCCAGACACCCCCTAGTCCAGGACTCCCTCAGGCGTCCACCATGGCTGCCAATAGCAACCCGGAGTGGGATCCCAGGGCCCAGCCCCTGGTAAAATCGTGAGTACACAAAATCTGAACACGCCCACGCGCCCAGGATTACTAGGGTGCAGTAGTTTAACTGGCGCCATACTTTGTGCAGCCCGGCAAGGTCTCGCGCCGAACAGTCCTCATCGGAGGATTCGCTGAGCTCAGATGCCCTGGAGAGCGAGACGCCTCCGGAGGCCCCTTCCCCGAAGCCTGGGCATGACACCGAGGTGTCGTCCTAGCAGGACCCAGACCAGGGAGGGCACACCTCTGGGGCCGGATACACGGGAGCAACGGTTCCCATGAACGTCGACGGCGGGGGCGATCTTAGATTCGGCCTGCAGCCGGACACGGTCCTGGAGACCTTTAAAGCTCCAGGATCGGGCAGGCAGCCCCCTTGACGGAGGGAGGCGAGCCCGCTCCACCAGTAACCTCTGTCCAAGCAGAGCTGCAGGGCGGCCTATCGACAGCGCTAAAGAGTGCGTCCATCGTCGATGAACATCACGCCCTTATGGGTGCGGTAATTGAAAAGATTCAGTCTGCTGAGAGCGGACTGAATGAATCCTGCATTTGCCTTATAAAAGGCTTTGAGGTATGTTTTAGGAACTTTTGAAGATTGTCATAGTATGAGCAGTAGCCCCTGATGCACTGTCCGGTGAAAGAGAGAGCCGGACAGGGGATCAAATTTCTGCTTCGCAGGAGACTCAGTTAATGACACATATCCCTTTGTTTGAAAAACATGCGTCTATAGCGACGACCGCCTCTCATACTGCAGAAGTGTCCGGACTAAAGCAGAGTCTGGAGCGGGTCAAAGAAGAGCTTGGCCGAGTGAAGAAGCAGTTGGAGGACAAGCAAGGTATGTCGAAATCTTTGATAAGTTAAGCACAAATGAGTAGTTGTGCCTGATGAAATTATTTGTATTGTGTGCTCTAGGAGCAAATGCCGAAATTGAGGCGCTAAAGAAGGCTGTGGCCGAAGCCGACAAGAGGGCCACCACGGAGCAGGCTCTTTGCGAGAAGCACGAGGCCAGGGTCATTGAAGCTGAACGAGAGCTCGAGGAGGCCGTGAAGAAAAGCGTGACCTTGGAGCAGAGTCTAGCAGGGAAAGAGTCCGAACTCGCCCAAGCTCTCCAAGACGCAAATGATGCTCGGGAGGAAGCCCGAGGTGCTCTGAAGGACATTCAGGAGGCGAGGAGGATTGTGGCTGGTAAAGCTTTTTTATGCAAAGCGATTTTTATATAGTAACAGGAGAAATTCAAAGTGGAAAAGTGCATTCTTGTTTCTCCAGGGGCGTTCACGGACTTGCCACGCAGCATATCTGATGCTGCTCAATTCTACCGGGCTGAGAAGAGGAAGTCTGTGGAAAAGGATTTCTGGTCGCAGTATTTGGGCCGAATTATCCGGTGCACTTTGTCGATCAGCTGAAGCAGCTGATCGAACTGCACCAGGCGGCCGAACTAGCCATGAAGGACTTAGTTGTCCCGTTGTGGCCCGCTGAGCCAATTCCAAGCAGTTACTTTGGACTCGTGAAGCGGATTGTTGGTGCTTGCCCTCGCCTCGAAGTCATTAAGCGGTCAGTCTGTATAGAAGGTGCACACATGGCATTTGCCCGTGCGAAAGTAGACCGGCGAAAGCTTGATGCAAAAAAGCTGATGACTGAGGGACCACCCGCGAGTAAGGAGCACCGCAAGCCCGAATTGTATTATGATGGTGTCCTGAAAGGAGCTCGCCTTGTGGCGGAGCAATGTACCAAAGACATTATATTTCCCTGAAGACAGTCATGCTGTCCTTTGTAATGCGGAACACTAGCACTGTTATTATTTATTGCCTGTTATATGAAAGTTTTTTCTTCCTGTACGGCCGTTTGATATATATGAATCCTGAGAGTTGGCCAGTCGTCGGCTTCTGCCCCCACGTAGAAAGTACGGGGGCGTTCGGGACATACCTGAACACTCTTTATCCCATTTTTGGGTCCTTGAAGGAGGTGTTCATCACAACGAACCAGGCAATCAGACTATAGGGCTTTATCACTCTCACTTAGCCATAGAAATTCGAGTATGGTAGGCACAACCCCTGGTGTTCGGAAGACCATACGAGGGGCTCTAACAGCGCCTGATGGGAAGACCGATCCGTCGCACTTTGCATGTGTTATGGCATTATGCGGAATAAATCCTTAAAGATTTTACAACCTCTCGAATAGCTGACCAGCTCTCGCCGTATCATGACAGTCAGTTTTCGGCTTTCTTTACTGAGGTGCTTGTCCGGAAGTACCGGGACACAATCGCAGTAGTTCTCCTAGTGCTACCTTAGCCGATGGAGCGGAACGTAAGGTACCAAAACATGGGAGCCGGGCAAACCCAACTAATGACCCAAGACATGATTCGGAGTTGATGCATATAGTGCTATAAGTTCGGGGTGCCGAGTGACCGAGAAGGTGGCCGGACTTTGTTGCCATATTATGAGTACAATGAAGCCCCTGGAATAGTGGGGCATGACACTATATGCGGGTGCCGTTATGACGAAAAAGAAAGGCGTCAATGAGGAATGACGGCCGTTTAGTGTCATATAGTTGGAGTGGCACGTCTATTCATATGAGTATGGTGTATGCTATGAAAGGAGGTATGCTGGCGAAACCTGTTGCGACTGGACGGGAGGAAGCTGTGTGCGGATCTGAAGTGTATCCGGACTGTCTTCTTGGGGAATACTTGTGTATTCCCTCCTTGTGCATCCGACTTGATTCCATGTCGCCAGTCCTATTCTACGCAAAAGTGAGCCTGTAAAGAAAAATGCTTAGAGGTATTTGCGTGTCATAGGGTGGTTGAACCGCAGGGCTCTTCCCCAGCTTATGCCGGAGTGCTAGATCGGAGCCTGGTCGAGCCGGGCTATTGTGCCGTAAAGTAGCTCGGACTCCTTTATTGGTGTCCGGGGGATTGGCTGTCGAATCGAGGTTCGATAGAAAGGCACAACTTGCTACCCCAACGACGATATACTTTCCAGTGTCGGGGTGGAGTTCGGCCTTGCCCATAATTGTGACTATGTCATGTGGGTTTGGCATGGTGTGGTACCGCGTTGAGTCGAGCCAACGTGGTTCGTCTCTGCAGTATATAATAGTTACTGTATAAGGGGACAATGCCGAAGACTTACTCTTCGGTATGGTGTTTGTTTGGTGATCCGAAGGCAACCTCTAGGGTGGTGGGCCTGTAAAACTTGGCCTTTACACCTGGAATGACATCTTTGAGAAGATATTTTTAGTGGGTTTGATCCTCGAGCGATCAATACCTATCTGGTGAACTGTGTCCTGGCACAACAAGTTTTGGCTGCTATTTATGCCAATAGGGGCTCGTGTGAGGTGGAACCCACCAACTGTTGGGTCGATGGTAAGTGCAATTGAGTTGCCATGGTTGAAATTGGCTGGACGGTCTGTGTGATCAGAGATGATCGGCCATATTTTTGTACCGTGGGGTGACTTGCATTGTTTAGTCGGCATCCCAAGGAGTACACATTCGTTCCCTTGTTGGTTTGCGGAGGATTTTCCTTTTACCTCGCAATGTTTGGTGGTCTGGGCTCCTCGTTGTTTGAGACCCCTTTTTATTGTTTCCGGTGCACGACTGGCCATTTTGTTTTGAAGGTCTGGCATTCTCTATTGGTATGATTGGCTGCCATTCCAGGGGTACCATGAACTTGACATGGTTGGTCGAGTATCCTGCTCGGGACGGATGGGTCTGTGTTGTTCTCTTACCGCAGACCTAATTGGGAGCCGCGGAATCCGGCACCGGCTGCCGTGTTTTGGGCGTCATCATTATTTTTGTGACGCTTATGTCTGTTGCGTTGAGGTTTATGGATGCTGCCTTGCGTTTCCTGCGTATTGCCCTGGATCGTGATGTATGGGCGTTGGAGTGTGGGCTTTAGGACCTCCTTCTCAAGTTGAGGTAGCAAACTGTGCTTTGGGTACCCTTTGGTGGGGCGATCGAGTCCGTATTCCTCGGCTGCCAGGACCTTAGTCCATCTGTCTGTGAGCAGATCGTGATCATCTTGGAGCTGCTGCTGCTTCTTTCTCAGGCATCTCGCAGTGGCCATAAGCCGGCGCTTGAAGCGCTCCTGCTCTACGGGATCCTCAGGCACGCCGAATTCATCATCGCCGAGGCTCACCTCGTCTTCGGAGAGGGGCATGTAGTTGTCCTCCTCCAAGTATCCGTCCGTCGCCTGTTCATCTGGGCTAACCTGCCCGTCTTCCTGTTCGGCCTGCTCGAAGGCAGGCTGATCGGGATTGTATTCATCTTCGGCACCATCCAGATTGTTTTCGTCTCCTGTGCTGGTATTGCTGTGGCGGGGCTTGGAGTGGCGCCGATGATGCCCATTCTTTGATTTCTTCCTTGAGGGGTTATCCTCCATTGCCTCATCGCCATTGGTTTCTTTGGGAGTGTCCACCATATATATATATATATATATATATATATATATATATATATATATATATATATATATATATATATATATATATCATACGAGGAGGTGGCTGTCCAGTGCCCCGTGGGCGGTGGTTCCTGTTCTTCTCCTGCATCGTCGTCCACACCGTCGATGTCTTCAGAGTCAAAGTCAAGCACGTCGGTCAAATCATCGACAGTGGCAATGAAGTGGGTGGTGGGTGGGCAACGATTTTCCTCGTCGCCTGCTTCCCACTCGAGCCGGACATAGTTCGGCCAAGAGTCTCCTGACAAAGAGAGAGACTTTAATGAATTCAGCATGTCACCAAAGGGAGAGTGCTGGAAGATATCCGTAGCGGTGAACTCCATTACCGGAGCCCAACCAGATTCGGCGGGCTCGGGGGCGCGCGGTCTGGAACCTATAGCCGGACACCAGTCCGGGGGTCCAATGACACAGACTTCCTTGGAGGTGGAGCCCGTGTTCGGCTCTACTGCCGATGAGTATGCGGCCTCCGGGGTGGGGTCCATCCACCCATCCTCGGACGACGCGATCTGCCCCGGATTTAGGTCCGAAGCTCTTGCAGGTGCAATATCCCTAGTATTGTCTGACAGTAGGTCTAAGCCGTGCTCGTTGTGTCTGTTTGGTGCTCCTGGCGTAGGCCCAAATCTGTCGAAGATCAAGTCTCCGTGGATATCAGCCATGTAGTTCAAGTTTCCGAACCTGATCTGATGGCCAGGGGCATAGCTGTCGATCTGCTCCAGATGGCCAAGCGAATTGGCCCGCAGTGTGAAGCCGCCGAACACGAAGATTTGTCCGGGGAGAAAAGTCTCACCCTAGACCACGTTGTTGTTGATGATTGAAGGAGGCATCAAGCCTTGCAGCGACGACACAGAGGAACTCTCAATGAAAGCACCAATGTCGGTGTCAAAACCGGCGGATCTCGGGTAGGGGGTCCCGAACTGTGCGTCTAAGGAAATGGTAACAGGAGGCAGGGGACACGATGTTTTACCCAGGTTCGGGCCCTCTCGATGGAGGTAATACCCTACTTCCTGCTTGATTGATCTTGATGATATGAGTATTACAAGAGTAGATCTACCACGAGACCGTAGAGGCTAAACCCTAGAAGCTAGCTTATGATGATTATGATTGTTGTTGTCCTACGGACTAAACCCTCCGGTTTATATAGACACCGGAGGAGGCTAGGGTTACACAGAGTCAGTTACAAAGAAGGATATCTAATATCCGGATCGCCAAGCTTGTCTTCCACGCAAAGGAGAGTCCCATCCGGACATGGGACGAAGTCTTGAGTCTTGTATCTTCACGGTCCAACAGTCCGGCCAAAGTGTATAGTCCGGCTGTCCGGATACCCCCTAATCCAGGACTCCCTTAGAGAGCATTAACCGCTGAATAAAAGTTTCACATATGATGTAAGGAACATCGTGCTTGGCGCTAGTACTGATGGCATGAATCCGTTTGGCAACCAGAACACCAATCATAGCACATTTCTTGTGTTTGTATGGATGTACAACCTCCCCCCTGGAATTGCATGAAGGGAAAATAATACACATAACTATGCTTATTCAAGGGCCGGGACAACTGGGAAATGATATTAATCTGTATCTCGGGTTACTGAAGGAGGAGCTACACATGTTATGGACAATGCCGACCAAGACATGGGACGCCAGCAGAGGAGAGTATTTTAACATGAGAGCCGCACTGATCACAATGCTGCACGACTATCTCGGTTATGGATATGTCTCGGGCTAGGTGTGCCACGAATATTGTGGATGCACCAGGTGCATGAATGATACAACTTCTCAACAGCTATCGAAAGATGGTAGGTCTTTGAAAAGCATGTACATGGGGCATCTAAGATGGCTCAACAAGGATGACCCATGGAGAAAGCATGGAGATCTATTCAATGGTAAGGCTGAGCACCAAGGACTTCCATGTAAGTGGAGCGGCGTCGAAATCAATGGGTTTTTGAAGAACTGGGAAGAGTGCCCCTCCCTGGGAAAGACGAAGAAAAAGGCGCTGGAGCCGCTGCTGAAGGTATGGAAAACGATGTCTGTTTTCTGGGACTTGGATTATTGGCCCTTACTCAGAACACCTCATAGCCTTGATCAAATGCATATCACGAAGAATATCCTCGAGAGTTTGCTTGGAACATTGATGAACATGCCAGAGAAGACCAAGGATGGGTCGAAGGCAGGAAAAGACTTGGAATTTTTGGATATCAGGAAAGATCTCCAAATGCCTGGTAAAAAGTCATCGTAGGAGACGGAGACGGAAGATAGGGGCAAAAAAGTAAACAAGAATGAAGAACAATATTGCCCCCCTCTTGCTTCACCTTAGATCCGAAGGAGGTCAATCAATTGTTCAAGTGCCTTGCCAGAATCAAAGTTAGTTCCAGATGTTGTGGGAAGATAAGCAGATATCTGGACACCAAGAAAAAAAGGTTCAGCGGGATGAAGTCTCACGACTGTCACGGGATGATGATGCGGTTACTCTCGGTTGCATTTAGAGGGATTATGGACACACATATCCATGATACGCTTACTACCCTATGCCACTTTTTTGACGCTATCTCTCAAAAGTTGATCAGTGCAAAGCAACTCCAAAGGCTACAGGAATATATCGTTGTCATACTAAATGAGAAAGAGATGTACTTCCCACCCATGTTCTTTGACGTCATGGTGCATCTATGTGTCCACATCATGGATGACATCATCGACCTAGGGCCGACATTCCTGCACAGCATGATGCCGTTCGAGAGGATGAATGGGGTCATCACGTTCGTAACATGTCCTGTCCGGATGGAAGCATCGCCCAGGGCTATCTGACCCAAGAGTAAATATCCTTCTATGAGAATTATCTAGGCGTTGGAGACCCTGTTGTTGGTTTACCCGTCAACAAGCACTATGGAAGGCTTGGAGGAGAAGGTCACATCAATGGCCGGAGGGAATTGAATGTGGATCGCTCGGACCGACACCATGACGTTGACATAGCAAACTTAGTAGTGCTACAACACCTAGATGTGCTAGAAGATTTTGTGACACTTCACAAAGAGACCATCGCAAAGAACTACCGTGACCGTGGGCTGCACAGGACGGACGTTGAAGTTATTAGAGAGCACAACTCCACTTTCTTGCATTGGTTCAAAGAGTCAGTTCTGGCTAATCCCCGGGAAGAGGGTTGTCCGAACGGAATGTTCATATACACCTTAGAACATGGCCCGTCGGTCAACCTCGCGACTTATCAGGCAAACAATATCAACGGATACATGTTCTACACGGAGGCCAAAAATATAAACAGTGATAACCAGAACTCAGGGGTAACGATTGGAGCCATGACCGACGATATAACTAAAGATACTACGAAAGGGTCGCAAAGATCTGGGAGCTTGACTACTCTGGAGTGCATAGCGCGACGATGTTCCGTGTGAGATGGGCTAAGAACGTATAAAGAGAAAACCAACATTTTATTACCATGCGTATACCCGACGCCAATAGTGCTACCGTGAACACTACCGCCAAAAATGATCCATATGTACATGCTAAGCACGTGACACAATGCTTCTTCATGACCGACCCGAGCAATTCCAGCCGTGTTGTCATGAGGAGAGGCAAAAGGAGCATTGCTGGAATAGGTGGAATCGCCAATGAGGAAGACTATGACTAGTAAGGTGTCCCGATGAGGGAAGATGATGACGACGATGAACCATACGTCAAAAGAAGAAGCAAGACTACATTACCTAAGAAAGATCGTACTCCCTGGAAAAGGAAAAGTCACGACAAGGAGCTCAATTATTCGACAACGAACAAAAGAGGAAACAAGAAGATCAGTCTGAAGCGTCGTCACCCAAGATGACAGACTATCATAATTTGTGCGTGTCTATTTTGTATACGTACTTAACACCGTTATCGGTCAAATGGTATAATATATATTATGCACTAATTATTATCCGGAGGTGCTTGATCAGATGGGGGTGTTATTACTCCGTTAACAACCCTAACCCCTTTTACAACTTAGAACAAGGAAAGGAAAAAAGAAAGAGAAAAAGGAAAAAGAAAAATAAAGTGAGAAAGGAAAAATGAAAAATGAAAAAGAAAAAGGAAAAAGGAGAAATACAAATGGAAAAGAAAAAAGAAAAGGAAAAATGAAAGAGAAAAAAGAAAAAGAAAAATGTGAAAGAAAGAGAAAAGGGAAAAAGTAAAAATGAAAAATAAAGATAACAGTAGCACTCTTTATCCAGATAAGCACTACAGCTAACCTTGCTACAGAATTTAAAAAATAAAATCAAATAAAAAGTAGCAGTAGCGCTTGTTTGCCCGAAACACGCTATAACTAACTTAGCTATAGCGCGTATTCCTAACCAGCGCTATAGCTAAGTTGGCTATAGCTAAGTCCCCTTCGAGCCTCTATCAGGCCATTCCCCCACTCCTCTCTCACTCTCCCCAGTGCACGCTACCACCAATGCCGCATGCCGCCAATCCCTCTCGCTCCTCCGCACCCTCACCTCCCGTTACCGTAGCACCGGTCGCCACAAGGATGTCGCCACCTCCAACCCCGACGCTGACCCGCCCTCAACATCGACACCGGCCAACCTCCTCAATCCGACCCCGACAACGCCCCCTCTGCCTCGGCGACCCTGACTCCGACCCCCTCAACCTTGACCTGAACGACGACCACCTCAACCCCGACGCCGAACCCCTCAGCCCCGGTGACCCCGACCTCCTCTGTCCCGGTGACCCCGACCCCGACGGTGCGCCACCCCCTCTTCCCTCCCTCCTCTTATTGTTAAATTAGGGCCTAATTAATCACTTGAGGGTTTCAAAAATTGTGGATTTGGAGCAAAATAAATGCTTGCTCTCCAAATGAAATTGATGATTTGTGGGGCAAAATAATTTTTTTGATTCACAAATTCAAATGAAATGCTTGCTATCCAAGTGAAAATGAGGCAAAATAAGCAAAATAAATTGTTTTGATGCCCAAATTCAAATGAAATGCTTGTTGTCCAAGTGAAAATGAGGAAAAAGAAGCAAAATAAATTGTTTTGGTGCCCAAATTCAAATGTAATGCTTGCTGTCCAAATGAAAATGAGGCAAAATAAATGTAAATGCAAATGAAAATGACGATTTTTAATTTGGAGTTGTTGTCCATTTTGAAAATGAGGATTTTTAAATGAAAATGAAAATGATCTTATGTTTAGATTCCTATGGAATGGATGTTTGATTCCCAAATTCAAATGAAATGCTTGCTGCCCAAATGAAAATGAGGCGAAAGAAAATGAAAATGAGGATTGAGCTCATGTTTGAACATACTAAGTAAAATAAAAAGTGAAAATTACTAAGCAGATTGTAGATAATGATGGATACAAAAAATACTAGGTCTTGTTCTATATATCTATGTGTGTCTACGATTGATCTTGTGAATGCTTGATGCATAGGTAGATCACATACGTGCCACTCGATGATGCCAATAAGATCATCAACACCACACCCGCATCCTTGGCAGGCAGCTAGTGAGCATGCCAAAACCTACACTATAGCTCTCTCCATGCAGATGCTAGAGGAGAGTGGTGACATGTTTATGATAGAATGTGGGTTATTATTGTGCTACTCTTGTTGTGCCAAAAAGTTTGCAGGGAAACCGATTCCGAGTGGCCTATGTTTTGCCGGAATGTTGATTCATTTCCATTCCGACAAATTTCAGGTGCTTGATATGTGCACTTTTTAGCATAGGTCTGCTACGTCTTGAGTTTGCGTTGGTTTTCCTTGAAGAGGAAAGGGTGATGCAGCAATAGTAGCGTAAGTATTTCCCTCAGTTTTTGAGAATCAAGGTATCAATCCAGTAGGAGGCTCCTCAAAAGTCCCACGCACCTACACAAACAAACAAAGAACTCGCAACCAACACAATGAAGGGGTTGTCAATCCCTTCACGACCACTTGCGAAAGTGAGATCTAATAGAGATAGTATGATAAGATAAATATATTTTTGGTATTTTATAATATAGATGCAAATAAAAGTAGATTGGAAGCAAATATGATAAAGAGATAGACCCGGGGGCCATAGGTTTCACTAGTGGATTCTCTCAAGATAACATAAGTATTATGGTGGGTGAACAAATTACTGTCGAGCAATTGATAGAAAAGCGAATAATTATGAGATTATCTAGGCATGATCATGTATATAGGCATCACGTCCGCAACAAGTAGACCGACTCCTGCCTGCATCTACTACTATTACTCCACACATCGACCGACTCCTGCCTGGATCTAGAGTATTAAGTTCATAAGAACAGAGTAACGCCTTAAGCAAGATGACATGATGTAAAGGGATAAGCTCATGCAATATGATATAAACCCCATCTTTTTATCCTCGATGGCAACAATACAATACGTGCCTTGCTGCCCTTGCTGTCACTGGGAAAGGACACCGCAAGATTGAACCCAAAGCTAAGCACTTCTCCCATGGCAAGAAAGATCAATCTAGTAGGCCAAACCAAACTGATAATTCGAAGATACTTGCAAAGATAACTCAATCATACATAAAAGAATTCAGAGGAGATTCAAATACTATTCATAGATAAACTTGATCATAAACCCACAATTCATCGGATCTCGACAAACACACCGCAAAAAGAGTTTACATCGAATAGATCTCCACAAGAGAGGGGGAGAACATTGTATTGAGATCCAAAAAGAGAGAAGAAGCCATCTAGCTAATAACTATGGACCCGTAGGTCTGTGGTAAACTACTCACAACTCATCGGAGGGGAAAGGATGTTGATGTAGAAGCCCTCCGTGGTCGATTCCCCCTCCGGCAGAGCACCGACAAAGGCTCCAAGATGGGATCATACAGAAGGTTACGGTGGTGGAAACTGTGTTTCGTTGGCTCCCTGGATGTTTTCGGGGTACGTAGGCTTATATAGGAGGAAGAAGTACGTCGGTGGCCGCCTGAGGGGCCCACGAGACAGGGGGCGCGCCCTATAGGGGGGGGGGGCTACCCTCTTGTGGCCGCCTTGGCTGCTTCTTGACTTGCACTCCAAGTCCTCTGGATCACGTTCATTCCAAAAATCACGCTCCCGAAGGTTTCATTCCGTTTGGACTCCGTTTGATATTCCTTTTCTTCGAAATACTGAAATAGGCCAAAAAACAGTAATACGGGCTAGGCCTCCGGTTAGTAGGTTAGTCACAAAAATGATATAAATGTGTAAAATAAAGCCCATAAACATCCAAAAGGTGTAACATAAAAGCATGGAACAATAAAAAATTATAGATACGTTGGAGACGTATCAAGCACCCCAAGCTTAATTCCTACTCATCCTTGAGTAGGTAAATGATAAAAAAGAAATTTTTGATGTGGAATGTTACCTAGCATAATTCTCAATGTAATTTTCCCTATTGTGGCATGAATGTTCAGATCCAAATGATAAAAATAAAAGTTCATATTAACATGAAAATGGTGATACTTCAGGCATACTAATCAAAGTAATCATGTCTTCTCAAAGTAACATGGCCAAAGAAAGTTATCCCTACAAAACCATATAGTCTGACTGTTGCTCTATCTTCATCACACAAAGTATTTAATCATGCACAACCCCGATGACAAGCCAAGCAATTGTTTCATACTTTAATAATCTCAAACTCTTTCAACTTTCACGCAATACATGAGCGTGAGCCATGGACATAGCACTATATGTGGAATAGAATGGTGGTTGTGGCGATGACAAAAAGGAGAAGATAGTGTCACATCAACTAGGCGTATCAACGGGCTATGGAGATGCCCATTAATAGATATCAATCTGAGTGAGTAGGGATTGCCATGCAATGGATGCACTAGAGCTATAAATATATGAAAGCTCAACAAAAGAAACTAAGTGGGTGTGCATCCAACTCGCTTGCTCACGAAGACCTAGGGCATTTTGAGGAAGCCCATCATTGGAATATACAAGCCAAGTTCTATAATGAAAAATTCCCACTAGTATATGAAAGTGACAACATATGAGACTCTCTATCATGAAGATCATGGTGCCATTTTGAAGCACAAGTGTGGGAAAAGAGATAGTAGCATTGTCCCTTCTCTCTTTTTCTCTCATTTTATTTTTTTCTTTTCCCCTTTTTTTGGCCTTTCCTTTTTTTGGCCTTTCTCTTTTTCTTCTTCTTTTTTTCTTTTTGTAAAGTCTGAAGTCTCATCCCGACTTGTGGGGGAATCATAGTCTTCATCATCCTTTCCTCACTAGGACAATGCTCTAATAATGAAGATCATCACACTTTTATGGATTTACAACTCAAAGCTAGAACAAGATATGACTCTATATGAATGCCTCCGGCGGTGTACCGGGATATGCAATGAATCAAGAGCGACATGTATGAAAATTATGAAGGTGGCCTTGCCACAAATACAATGTCAACTACATGATCATGCAAAGAGCAATATGACAAAAGTAATGCATGTAATATGAATGGAACGGTGGAAAGTTGCATGGCAATATATCTCGGAATGGCTATGGAAATTCCATAATAGGTAGGTATGGTGGCTGTTTTGAGGAAGGTATATGGTGGGTGTATGGTACCGGCGAAAGTTGCACGGCACAAGAGAGGCTAGCAATGGTGGAAGGGTGAAAGGGTGCGTATAATCCATGGACTCAACATTAGTCAAAAGAACTCATGTACTTGTTGCAAAAATCTAGAAGTTATCAAAAACCAAAGCACTACGCGCATGCTCCTAGGGGGATAGATTGGTAGGAAAAGACCATCGCTCGTCCCCGACCGCCACTCATAAGGAAGACAATCAATAAATAAAATTGTGCTCCAACTTCATCACAAAGCGGTTCACCATACGTGCATGCTACGGGAATCACAACCCTCAACACAAGTAATTTTCATAATCACCTCAACTAGCATGACTTTAATATCACTACCTCCATATCTCAAAACAATTATCAAGCATCATATTGATCATAGCATCCAATTCTTTTCTATGATAGTTTTTATTATACCCAACTTGGATGCTCATCATTCTAGGACCAACTTTATGACCACAGCAAATACCATGCTGTTCTAAAAGACTCTCAAAAAGATATAAGTGAAGCATGAGAGACTAGCAATTTCTTCAAAATTAAGTCACCACCATGCTCTAGAAAAATATAAGTGAAGCACTAGAGCAAAAACTATCAAGCTCAAAAGATATAAGTGAAGCACATAGAGTATTCTAGCAAATCCTAATCAAGTAGGCTTCTCCCAAAAGGTGTGTACAGCAAGGATGATTGTGTTAAACTAAAACTCAAAGACTAATATAATACACGACGCTCCAAGCAAAACACATATCATGTGGCGAATAAAAATATAGCTCCAAGTAAAGTTACCAATGAACGAAGACGAAAGAGGGGATGCCTTCCCGGGGCATCCCCAAGCTTAGGCTTTTGGCTATCCTTGAATATCTTGGGGTGCCATGGGCATCCCCAAGCTTAGGCTCTTACCACTCCTTATTCCATAGTCCATAAAATCTTTACCCAAAACTTGAAAACTTCACAACACAAAACTCAACAGGAAATCTTATAAGCTCCGTTAGTGAAAGAAAACAAAACCACCACATAAGGTACTGTAATGAACTCATTATTTATTTATTTTGGTGTTAAACCTACTGTAAACTTCTCTATGGTTTATAAACTATTTTACTAGCCATAGATGCATCAAAATAAGCAAACAACACACGAAAAACAGAATCTGTCAAAAACAGAACAGTCTGTAGCAATCTGTAACTAACACAAACTTCTGGAACTATAAAAATCCTACCAAAATAGGAAGTCCTAGAAAATTTGTCTATTGATCAGTAGCAAAAATAATCAACGCAAAATCACGTTTCTGTGATTTAAAAAAACTAAATTCCTGCGTGCAAAGTTTCTGTTTTTCAACAGAATCAAATCAACTATCATCATAGGTTACCCTATAGGTTCTACTTGGCACAAACACTAATTAAAAGATAAAAGCACATCTAAACAGGAGGTAGATGCAAGATTTATTACTAAACAGGAACAAAAGCAAAAAACACAAAGAAAATTGGGTTGCCTCCCAACTAGCGTTATCGTTTAACGCCCCTAGCTAGGCATAAAAGCGAGGATAGATCTAAGTAGTGCCATCTTTGGCATTCAATTCCTCAATAGTGCACTTATAATCTTTAGGGGTTTCTCCCTTTTTAGCAATTGAAAGAACATGCGGTGCCCCCATGTTTGGTTTTGGTAATTGATGACAATCTCTATGGACTATTGGTTGCCTTGAGTTATATTTGAAGGTTTTGTCCATAGGCTTTTCTTGAAGTCCATGTGTTGGTTTCAAGGAGTTTATGAGTTGACCAAGGTGCTATTAAGGAATTATCCAAAGATTGTTCATGTGAGTGTTGAGCTTATTGCAAGCATGTCTTGAAGAAGAAGATTGTGTGATCATTCATGTTTACCTTCAAGACATCATCCAAATGAAGAGAGTTGGAAAGATTCAAGGTTGATCAAGACTAAGTCAAGAGTGAATCAAGTTGATCAACTCACAAAGCATAGAAGATGTACCGAGAGGGATCAAGTGATCCCATGGTATGGTAAGCATTGTCAATTACGCTCTGTGTACTAACCCATGGTCTTCGTGAGAGTTCTTTGTGGGGCTAGGATGCAATGTGCAAGTTCAAGTGATGCATCACGAATAGATCAAGTGCTTGAAGCTTGCCGCCCATTGTGGTGACAATGGACTTGTGAAGATGAGCCGAAGAGTGGCTCACCCATAGTGGACTATGGGGGAGCAATCATCTAGTCTTCATCGAGCCAACACAATCAAGAAAGGTGGTCCAACTTGAGGGAGCCAAGATCGTCATCATCTAGATCAAGTGGACCATGTGCAAGGCAAATGTTTTACCTTGATAGGTTTTATATTTTACCAGTCTCATGGTGGTAGTTGGGAGACCGGGTTATAGGATCGTTTGTCATACTATCAAGGGGGGCTCTCAAGTTGGTAGCTTGATCGTATCGTTAGTAGAGAGATCAAACCATTGCATCATTGCATCATGTTTCTTGGTTCTTGTTTGGTTCTCTTTGTGAGTCTTAGAGCTTATGGTCATCTTGATGACAAGCTTGAGTTCATCGAAAACAGAGTTCGCATGCGTCTTCTATGATGTTTTCGGTGTTGTAGGTTTTACCGGTCTTATCCGAGGAAGGGTTCTCACCATTTTCTTTTGGGCCTTTTCTCATTTGCTTCTTATTGGTATTTCTTTCAAGATTGTGCTATCCCTTATCTCTATCTTTCCAAGAAACCTGGTTTCATCGAATTCGGAGTCCGTTTGTAGAAGTCGTGTCAGTTTTGGTGTCCTTAAAAGGGGCTGCCGTGGATGTAATTTTTAGTACCGCTCTTGGGAGCGGTACTACCGCGACTACTTCCGTGGCTACTTCCGCTCAGGACCAAAAACTCGTCACAAGTCCAGTGGTGGTAGGCACGGATGTAATTTTTTAGTACCGCTCGCAAGCAGTAGTACCGCTCGGTGCGGGCTATGAGCATAACTGTAAGTGCATCTAGTGCCACCCCTAGTTGGTTTTGGAGTATTGACGACAAAGTTGGTTGAGGGACTGATGCGTTTGTGAGAATTGTAGGATAACGCAGGTAGTGTCCCTCATTGATTCGGTTTACCTACCGGAGATGACCCCTAAAAATGTATGAAGACATTGAAGACAATGGTGGTATGAGAAGATATTCATATTGAAGACTATGACATGAGAAGACATTGTGTGAAGACTTTGGAGCGCGAAGACTGTGTGTTTTCGTTGTTTCCTTTTCTTCTTTGTTGAGTCATAGGAACCACCGTACTGTTAAGCGGGGTCCAAGTGAACTAAGTCAGAGTGACTGAAGTGATGCTCAACCCAAATCCTATGTCTTCGAGCGAAGACAATGAGAGCAAATCTTATCCAAAGCTGGATGAGTCAGCTTTGCTTGTAGCCCAAGTAAAGTTGCCGCGTGTGTTTGAAATCTGACCGTTGGAACACGTGTTAGTTCCTTAGTGACCCAGGGTCATTTTGGACAAATCAGGTCGGGTTGCCTAGTGGCTATAAATAGCCCACCCCCTACACCATAAATTGGTGGCTGCTCAGAGTTTGTGCACGGCTTTTGTCATTTGAGAGCAACCCACCTCAAAGCATTTGAGAGAGAGAAATCCTTGCGAGGACAAAGCCCAAACACCCAGAGCTAAAGAGTGTTAGGCATCACTGAAGTCTTTCTGTCTGTGTGACCTGAAGACTTATTACACTTGAGGACTGTGTATCCTCCAGCCGGTTAGGCGTCGCGTTCTGAGCATCCAAGAGTCATTGTGGATTGCCGGTGAACAAAGTCTGTGAAGGTTTGAAAGTCTCCCTTGAAGACTTACAAGAGTGATTGGGCGAGGACTGGGTGTCCTTAGCTCAAGGGGAATAAGGTGAAGACACGGTCTTCTGAGTTAAATCTCAGCCTCCCTAACCAGACGTACAGTTGTCACAGCAAGTGGAGTTGGTCCAACAAATCCTGTGTCTTCAACAAGCAACTGGTTCTATCCCTTCCAACCTTACTTAAGTTTGTCTTCATGAAGTCATTGCTTATCTGTTTATCTGTTTGACTTCATTGCTTGACTACTATTGTTGATTGGCTTCACACTATCTTCCATCTTGATCCTTACTACCTAACTGCTATTAGTCCTGTACTTTCACATCATTACATACTTGACTATGGCTTGTTTAGGGTAGTTTATCTTCCGCTGCATATCAATTAGGTTGTTTCTGTTGTTTGTCTTCGAAACTTCCAAGTTTTGAAGACTTTCATAAAAATCGCCTATTCACCCCCCTCTAGTCGATACTAGCAGTTTCAATTGGTATCAGAGCAAGGTACTCCCTTGTTCTGTGTGATTCGGTTTAACCACCTAGAGTTTCAGCTATGTCGACTGCAGGGATAATCAAGGTCTCCGCTGCTTACCCCGTGTTCGATGGAACTGAATATCCCTACTGGAAGAATAAGATGCGCATGCATCTTGAAGCCATTGATGTCGACCTCTGGTATGTCGTCAAGAATGGCGTTCCCAAAACTGGTGAAGGTGTCACCCCCACTGATGTCAAGAAGTTCATTCAACTGGACTCTACTGCAAAGAACATCATCTGTGGTCATCTGACCAAAGGACAGTATGGCCGTGTGAGTGCTCTGGAAACGTCGAAGCTTGTCTGGGACTGGCTATCCAAGGTCAATGAAGGCGTTTCAACCCAGAGAGATCAAAGAATCAGTGTTCTTTGCAACCTCTTCAACCGCTTCAAGAGAAACGACAATGAGAATGTTCATCTCACGTTTGATCGCCTCACTGATATCACAAATGAACTTCAAGCTCTTGGCGCAACTGAGATTACCAAGCATGAAATCGTCAAGACACTGCTGAGATCACTTGACAGCTCCTTTGACACCCTTGCCCTCATGATACAAGAACGTCCTGACTTCAAGACACTCGATCCGTCTGATATACTTGAGAGGCTCAACACACATGAGTTCCAGCTATCTGAGAAAAGAGATATCTATGGTCCAAGCTATGGCCGAACTCGTGCTTTGAAGGCAAAAGTTGTTTCCTCATCTGAAGAAGAATCTGACTGCAGTTCCGAAGATCCTGAAGACATTGGAAGGGAACTTGCTATGCTCGTGAAGAAGTTCTAGAAATTCACAAAGAAGAAAGGTTTCAGAAAGTCTTCGCGATCTAGCTCAAGGAATGATGAAGCTTCCACACATGATCACAAGAAGAGAACCTGCCACAAGTGCAAGAAACCTGGTCACTACATATCTGAGTGTCCACAGTGGGACAATGAGAAGAAGAAGAAGAAAAGCAAGGAATATGATTCTGATGACAAGAAGAAGAAGAAATCCTCAAAGTCTTCTAAGTCTTCTTCCAAGTCTTCATCATACAAGAAGAGCTCATCTGGCAAGGCTCGTGCTTTTGTTGGCAAGGAAATGGATTCAGAGGAGGAGTCTGCTTCGGAGGAGGCAGAGGTGGAATCTGGAGAGGAGTCCGACCCTGGTGTTGCAAGTCTGGCTCTAGCCACTGCCTATGTTGCCAAGTCCATCTTCAACACTGAAGACAATGACTTCCACACCAACGCTGAAGCTAATGACGAAGACGATCCTACTCCCACCTACTGCTTCATGGCACGTGGTGCCAAGACATTGCTTGAAACAGGGATGTACAAAAGTTTGAAGGGACATCAGACTCTCTGCAATGTCCTCAAAAAGCAGATTCTGAACCGAAACCCTAGGAAAGAGGGTGTTGGGTTCGAGAGGAAAATGAATGTTGATGGCTCGTACTGGAAGCCTAAGCAGTACCCCAAAACCACATGGGTTGCTGCAAAGGAACCTTCAGTAGATCCATCCACTTTATCTGGCTTTACCTGTGCTAATCCCATTATCATTGATGAATCCTTTGATGCAAACTATAAGCTGTTCAAAAATCAGAATGGTGAAGTGTTTGCCAGGTACATTGGTACTAACTGCAGGAATGGACCACCTATGAAGAAGATCTGGGTACCTAAGCGGTACATTGAGAGTCTTCCTGTGAATGTCGTCATGACACCACCAAGGAAGAAGACAAACACCAGACCTATAGCTTCATATGGCCCAAAGGCTTCTTACAGATACATGACTCACATGAGTCACCCTAACACCAATGTTTTGTAGGGAAATCATGCTCAGACTTATGAATATGAGCGTGTATCTTCGAACCGCTATGTTCATAGGACTAAGAACTTTTCTGCTTATTCATATGAGTATCATTCGTCTCCTGCAAGGCTATTTGCTAGGGCTTCAAAGCCAAAATTCTCAGATGCTGCACTTAGACTCATTGCTTCTAAGCCCCCACTGAAAATGTGGGTGGCGAAGAAGAACTAACTCTCTTTTGCAGAAAATGGTCTCCAGCCAGCAATCAATGGCGTCCGATACTATTGCTAGGGACCTAAAACTCATTGAGGACGCACGTTAAAATATCATTCTATATACTTCATCTGAATCTCTTATTAGTCATACTATGTCCTAACCTTGATATAAGCTATGACTGTCCCTATATGTATCAAATGCATATGCTTCACAACACTTTTGTGAAGCCTATCCTCCTAACTGCATTGTAGGGTACATCACCAAAAGCTTCAGAATGGATTATGGACAGTGGATGCACAAATCATATGACTGGTGATCGAAGTCTTCTCATGGACTCAACCTTACGTCCATCCGACAAGAGTCACATCACATTTGCTGACACTGCTAAAAGCAAAGTATTGGGTCTAGGTAGAGTTGCAATCTCAAAGGATCAACACATGGATAAAGTGATGCTTGTTGAATCCCTTGGTTTCAACTTAATGTCTGTCTCAATGCTTTGTGACTTGAACATGATTGTGATATTTGGCAAATATCGTTGCCTTGTACTAATGGAATCTGACAAATCTCTAGTCTTTGAAGGGTATCGAAAAGATGATCTATACATGGTAGATTTCTCAGCAGGTCCACAGCTTGCCGTATGTCTTCTCACAAAAGCTTCAAAATGCTGGCTCTGGCATCGAAGGCTAGGACATGCTGGCATGAGGAACTTACACTCACTCGTCAAGAAGAAGCATGTCATTGGCATCGAGGATGTCAAGTTCAAGAAGGATCATCTGTGTGGTGCCTGTGAAGCTGGAAAGATGACAAGGGCAAAGCACCCCTAGAAGACAATCATGACAACATCTCAACCCTTCGAGCTGTTACACATGGACTTGTTCGGACCTAATCACTACTCCACCCTCACAACAACTGCCTGTCTCTATGGCTTCGTCATTGTTGATGACTACTCAAGATACACATGGGTTCATATAATTCTGTACAAGACTGAAGTGCAAGATGTCTTCAGGCGCTTCGCAAATCAAGCAATGAACAATTATGGTGTGAAGATCAAGCACATCAGAAGTGACAATGGCACTGAATTCAAGAACACTGGACTTGATCTGTACCTAGATACAATGGGAATCACTCATGAGTTCTCTGCTCCGTACACACCTCAGCAAAATGGCATTGTTGAGCGCAAAAACCGAACCCTCATTGAGATGGCTCGAACAATGCTAGATGAGTACAAGACACCAAGAAAGTTCTCGCCTGAAGCTATTGATACAGCATGTCATATCATCAACCGTGTATACATTCATAAGCTTCTGAACAAAACATCATATGAGCTACTTACTGGCAAGAAGCCAAACGTCAGTTACTTCAGAGTATTTGGAGCAAGATGCTGGATCAAGGATCCCCATCACAAGTCAAAATTTGCACCTAAGGCTCACGAAGGCTTCATGCTTGGCTATGGAAAGGATTCACACTCCTACAGAGTCTTCAACCTTTATCTATACAAAATCATTGAAACTGTGGATGTGAAATTTGATGAAACCAATGGTTCGCAGAGAGAGATCCTGCCAAGTACATTGGATGAAGTTCCTTCAAACGAGGCAATCAAGCTGATGGGAACTGGTGAAATCATGCCCTCTGAAGCACAGCCTGAAGAGGAACTTATCATCTCCGCACCAAATCAACCTGAAGACAATGCTCAGTCCGAAGACAATCCTCCCAATGATGACAATGAACAGCCAGAGCAAAACCTTCATCCTGTTCATCCTCGTGTTGCAAATGAAGTTCAAATAGAGAAGATAATTGACAACATCAATGCACCTGGTCCGCTCACTCGATCAAGAGCAACACAGCTAGCAAACTTCTGTGGGCACTTTTCATTTGTGTCAATATCAGAACCCAAGAAAGTTGCTGAAGCTTTTATGGAACCTGAATGGATTCAAGCCATGCAAGAAGAACTTCAACAGTTCAAACTGAATAATGTCTGGGAACTTGTCAAGCGACCTGATCCTCGCAAGCATAACATTATTGGAACAAAATGGATATATCAAAACAAGCAAGATGAGCATGGTCAAGTCGTCAGAAACAAAGCATGTCTTGTGGCTCAAGGATATACTCAAGTTGAAGGAATTGACTTCGATGAAACATTTGCTCCTGTTGCTAGGCTTGAAGCTATTCGCATACTGCTAGCCTACGCTAATCATCACAATATCTTGCTATATCAAATGGATGTAAAGAGTGCATTTCTCAATGGCAAGATTGAAGAAGTGTATGTCGCACAACCACCTGGCTTTGAAGATCCAAAACATCCTGATATGGTGTACAAGCTAAACAAGGCACTGTATGGCCTCAAACAAGCCCCTCGTGCCTGGTATGATACAATCAAAGACTTCCTGAAGAGCAAAGGCTTCAAACCCGGATCCCTCGATCCCACTCTCTTCACGAAGACATATGATGGTGAACTATTTGTGTGCCAAATATATGTGGATGACATAATCTTCGGATGCACCAACCAGAAGTACAGTGATGAGTTTGGGTACATGATGCAAGAGCAATATCAAATGTCCATGATGGGTGAGCTGAAGTTCTTCCTTGGTCTTCAAATTCGTCAGCAGAGGAATGGCATCTTCATATCTCAAGAGAAATATCTCAAAGACTGTCTGAAGAAGTTTGGAATGGAAGACTGCAAAGGCTACACGACGCCAATGCCAGCCAAACACCATCTTGGTCCCGACGACAATGGTAAAGAGTTCGATCAAAAGGTATATCGCTCCATGATTGGTTCTTTGCTTTATTTATGTGCATCTAGGCCAGATATTATGCTTAGTGTTTGCATGTGTGCTCGATACCAAGCGGCACCAAAGGAATCGCATCACTTAGTTGTGAAGCGAATTCTTCGATATTTGGCTTACACCCCAACACTCGGATTAGGGTATCCCAAGGGCTCAAGATTCGATTTGGTTGGTTTCTCGGATGCTGATTATGCTGGTGACAAGGTGGATCGCAAGTCAACATCAAGCACATGTCATTTTCTTGGTCGATCACTTGTTTGTTGGTCTTCGAAGAAGCAGAACTGTGTATCACTCTCAACTGCTGAATCTGAATACATTACTGCTGGATCCTGTTGTGCTCAGCTTCTATGGATGAAGCAAACTCTCAAGGATTATGGCATCAACCTGAATCAAGTACCTCTCTTCTGCGACAATGAGAGTGCCATCAAAATAGCCAACAATCCAGTCCAACACTCGAAGACAAAGCACATTGGAATTCTTCATCACTTTCTCAGAGATCATGTTATGAAGAAAGATATCAATATCATTCACGTCAACACTGAAGAGCAACTGGCAGATATATTCACAAAGCCCTTGGATGAGAAAAGGTTTTGCAAGTTACGGTGTGAGCTAAATATCTTGGAATCCTCTAATGTCCTGTGATCAGGCACACATCCTAACACTTATGCATTTTGATGACTTAGATGTGCAACACACAAAGTAAGGTATATCTTCAATCAATGAAGATTTACACTCTGAGTGTGAATACATTAACACGGAATTTGACTTCGGAGCGCCACGATAATTGTGCGCCGTGTCTGGGTCTAATACTTCCTATACGGTGGGTAATGCCACCACCAACTTTTCTTGTTTGAAGTGTTTCACTCGAGGCGTTATATTGCAATGACTTCGCATTTGGTTTGTCTTCAATTTCAATTTGTCTTCATGACTTTCTGCACTATGATGATTTGATTGCTTTCTGATATATATATATATACTAGTGTTCTGTCCTCTACAACATTCACTTATAGCTATGTCTTCAAGATTGAATCTTTTGAACTAAGTGAATGTGATCGGACCCCAACCTCTCTATGCTTACTATCTCAAACTCTATGTGTCCAAATCATATGCATTCTATTGATACTGTCGAATGTCTTCTCTGCGTCCTAGTCAGCAGAAGGCAAAGAGACAAACATTAAATCTGTTTTAAATGGCTTATCTTTACTATTGAAATCCGGAGAAGCCGGAACAACTCTCCGACATGCCTGGCGGGCGTGGGAACGTGGGACAACCCTGAGTATGTTGCATGCTTGCTACGTACCCCTCAGATATGAACCGCCAGGGGCACCAGCGTAATTGCGCTGTGTCTCTCACCTACTTATAAATACCTCTCCCCTGCGGTAAAGAAATCCTTCTCCCACCTCTCCACCTCCGTCAAAACCCTAGCGCCACCGCTAGCTCGCGACGACGCCGGCGACGAAGCGCTTAGCTGCCGCGACTTCTCCGACGCCGTCCTCACGCCGGCCGCGGACATCATCCTCTCCGCCGTCGCCGTAGGTGTCCTCCGTCGCCAAGTTAGGGCACGGTGGGCTGAACTGCTCGGTCTCCTATTCCTCCATCTAGCAGTTCTTCATGTGGTAATTATAACTCTATTTTTACCACCTTTTTGATCTTCAAGATTCATCCTGTTTACCGAAAGTAGTTTCTATCTATTCAAGCTAGATCTATTCCGTCTGCATCTCATACTGCTTAGTCGATTCACTTAGATTTCTTGTCTAGTTTGATTCCTCACTTGTACTTATTCACGGATTGGTACAAATCTGGAACCAACTCACCTATATAAGTGAATGTCTTTGCATCATGAGGTCAATATCTTCAAACTGATTTATCTTCAAAATCTTCTGAGAATGCATATGACCTCTTCCCCTTCCCTCGCATCTCTAATGCTGTCAAAGGTACATGTCCGTGCGAGAATCCCTTGGTTCTCATAGTCTGCATTCGTTTGCAGAATACTTACAACATCATATAAATTCTCCTGAAGCCAGTTCCTGCTTGACCAGCAAGCGCAAATCTCTGAAGCCTTTGAACGTATTGAAGCCTTTCAGCTTAAACTTCATGGCTGCAGAAAAAATCAGCAAGGAAGGGTGGCAGACAGCGCAGAGAAGGTACATCTAAAGATCTGCCTGATGATTTAGCAGAACTGTACAAGATAGATCCTGAAGAAAACTATCATCAGAGAAAGACACGAATCCAATGGATTCGACGCTATTGGGCTGAGGAGTGGTTCAAGTACAAGTTTGTCACAAAGGAATATGCAGAGAAGAATGCCATCAAGAGACCTTGGGGTGATATCCTCTATCGAGGCCTTCATCCCAAGAGCCGAACTGAAGCCATTGAACAAGGCTTCTACCCTTGTATGGTCCGTGGGCCACAGCCAGCGAACGCAGATCCCACCTCACTACTATGGTGTTGTGATGAGTTTCTCTTCAAGCGCAACTATCAGTTTGCTGTGGCTTCGGCCAAGAAGAACAAGAAGACTTTGGGTTTGGACTTCAACCCAGGTCCCTCTGCTCCCCGTGCTGATGGCTCTCGTGAAGCTAATCCCAATGTCATTGGCCCCTACGCCAACCTTGACGGCCTCATCACTTACATCATGGTCCAAGGCGCCAGAGTAGATCATTCTGACAATGGTGCTGACTCTGATGAAACCCCTGCTCCTCCTCCAAAGCCGCAGAAGCAAAAGAAGTCAAAGGCTTCTACCTCAGCTGCACCTCCAAAGACTTCATGTGCGAAGCCACTGGCCACTGCACCTCCTGAAGCCAGTGTGCAATCTGAAGATCTGTCCCGTGTCTCCAAGAGAACGGAGAAGAAGAAGCAACTTGTCAGACCATCTGATCAACAAGCCTTGACTCCTGCTGCCATTCTGCATGAAGAACCCATTGATCTATCAAGTGATGAAGATCTTGCTGATGATGCTCTTGAACAGCTGATAAAGAGCAAAGAAGAAGCAGAAATCTTCAGCAACTTACCTCTCTTTGATGTGGCCATCATCCACAATTTCATTGATGAGTGGTTCGACACCGCCAACATCAGCTTTGAAGATTTACAGCTTCCAATTGGCCTCAGTGTCGCCTTCAATGGCGCCATTGCTTCTGAGCTAGCTCTCGCTCAGCGCATCGTTGAGCTCAAAAACAAGATTGATTTTGAGAAGGCTCAATTCAAGAAGCATGTGGCCAAGCTAAGTGTTCAAGACGTCCGCAACTTCAAAGTCATGCTCCACGAGCTTAAAGAAGCTTTTCTGAAGAAACGTCAAGAAGCTCAGGGCTCACGTGAGCGCATGAAGATTTTGGCTGACAAGTGTGTGCTTGCCTACAAAGAGGCTGAGAAGTGCAAGTCACTTGGTCGTCCTGGCATTGACCCCAGGATGGCTGCAAAAAGGAAGAACAAGCGCCCTGCTGATCAGCCTGAACCTTCAAGCCAAGAAGCCCCTCGCATTATCTTCCCGAGCAGCATGACTGGCTCGAAGCTAAAGGTCACCACAACTGCTTCAGAACAGAAGAAGACGAGGGCTGCCGAGGCTGACACCAGAAAGAGAAAGAACACCGAAGCCTCTGATGCTGCTCCCTCCAAGAAGAAGCGCAAGACCAAGAAGACTAGGGCTGCTTCCATAGAGCCCTTAGTCGTTGAACCCATTTCCGTGGTTCGCCCTGTGTCAGTTCATCAAGAACGAAGAATGGTTGTCCATGAGCCTGCTACCAGAGAGGCTCATGAGGCTGAAGATATTCCAGCAGCTGAACCCAACGCTGCTGAAGACATTGGTCAGGATGACAATGTAAATGATGATGAAGTTCTTCCTTAGATCGAACATCAAGTGGTATCATCACCTGTTCATACGAACAGCGAACTCATCAGCATTGGTCGTCCATTGACGCCAATTGCTCAGGATGCTTCATGGGCTGATCACCCACAACAACAACAAGACTCCCCCAGTACTCCCCAACAACAACAACAAGCTACACCCCCAGTGCAAGAAGAGGATGAAGACTTTCAGGCTCAGCCAACTCCATCTCCTAACTTGAAGCCAGCACTTCGCAGGCTTCGCAGAGGACAAAGGCCTGAAGTCCCTCTGTCGAGCGTTCATGAAGGAGACGTGCAACGTTCACCTGTTGCACGGCAAGTATTTTCTGAACCTGCTCCAATAGTGAACGTCTCCGAGTCTGAAGCACATGCTGCTGAAGACATTCCGGCTGCATCAGCCAAGGAAAATGAAGCAGAAGTATGTGTACCAACTCCACCACCAACGCCAATGAAGCCAATGACGTAGTCATGGCTGACGCTAATGTGGAGCCTGCACCAACCAGTGTGCCTGAAGCAAGTGTGGGCACAGAACCTGAAACCAATGAGGGTGCTGCACCTGAAACCAATGAGGTTGCCGCACCTGAAGCCCATGAGGATGCTGCACCTGAAGCAAATATGATAACTGCTCTCAAAGCACCTGTTGTGCAGCCTGACTCCTCTGATGTTGCCCCTGCTCCTGTTCCTCCACCAAGGCCTCACACTATTGAGCAAGCATACGATCACGGTCAGCTTGTCACTGTCCGATGGCCCATTCTGGTGCCTCCGCCTTCTGCCTCAGGACCCCAATTTGACTATCATGTTGAGCATAGGCCCCAGTTCCAGAAGCCAAAGCCAAGATTGCCAAGGTTTCCAGGTACTGCCAACTCCCCCGGGTCCTTCAATGCTAATGGCTTCAAAATCCACAATACCTTCTTTGACAGCGCCAAGAACCCCTACTCCAAGCCAAGGATTTCATCAGATCGGTTCTGGAGCTACCAACAGAGAAGCTATTACTCATGCGTGTTATATGATCAAGGGCGCATTTTCCCTCATATGCGTCTTGACACTGAAGCTATTGCTGGACTGCCGTGCTTGGAAGAAGCACTTGATTGCTTTCGTGATGTTGGTCTGCTCCATTTTGTGACAGACAAAGAACATTGGAATGAAGAGCTATTGCTTCAATTCTATGCGACTCTGCACATTCTCGGCTACTACAGAGACATCAAGACTTGGGTTCTCGAGTGGATGACTGGAAATGTTCATCATGAAGCCAAAGCTATGGATATCATCGAGCTTACTGGGCTAGCCACTCCTGGAGAACTGTATGAACCTAACTGTCAGCTACACCGCAATGCTGTGAAGAGCATCTTCCACAAGCCAGAACCAAATATGAGCCAGATGTTGAGCATGATGAAGCCTTTACCATCTGACGCTGAGTATCCCACACATTTCTTTGTTGAAGACCTTGAGTATCTGCCTCAAACCATATATCATATCATCAGGCGAACTCTATGGCCAGTCAAGGGACACTCATCAGCGGCCAAGCTTGAAGGAGCTATGAAGACTTTGGTCTTCTACATTCTCAATGGCATCAGCTTCAACACTCAGGAATTCTTCATCAGGCAACTTGCTGCTTCCGGCTCTGACCTATTTGTTCTAAAGTTTTATGCTCCATGGGCCATGCGCCTCATCAAGCGACACTCATCTGTCAATTATCAGCCCTCTGCTCGCAATCATATAATATTTCTGCCAGAGGTTGATATGTCAGTTGATGCTGTATACTCTGACCCTGCCAAGACGCCGCTTTGTCAGAACATTGAGCATCAAAGCTTCACTCAGCCTATTGAAGGTGTTCAAGCAGCAACAAGAATCTATCCACTGGCTGGTAACACTCGTCTGCCTCACAAAGCGCCCACTGAAGCCACTGAAAGCACCATTGCGCAAAGGCCTCGAAAGCGTTCTCGTGTTCTCAATGACCAAGAACTTCTTGTGGCTCTTCATCAGAAACAGGATAAGCATCATTTCTGGCTCAAGAGACAGATGCAAAGCCTCTTGGTGGATGTCAATCGCATTCGCAACCTTGCCACCAAGAATGCCTTTGTTGCTCATGAAACTTGCCGAAGATCATGGAAGAGTTTGACCCTGCTCAGTGCTGAAGCTGATCTTCAAGATGATGGCTTCAATGAAAGATTCTAGTTCGACTCCACTCCTCCACGGACTGCTACCCTGCGTCGAACTCCATATCTTGAAGACTCTAAATATTCCTCTTCCGCGGCAACAGTTAATGCCAGAGTGATCGATGATGAAGATGACGCTACTTCACCACCTCCAACTGCTACTGCACGCATCGACACTGCACCAAGTTCGTCTGCACCGCCAACCAATGACGACAACCCTGCTGCTTCACCTACTCATGATGAGTAGATGCTCTATGTCTTCAAACCTTTTTGGTCATTACTGACAAAAGGGGGAGAAGCGTATGAGTTGATAGTCTTCAAGCGGGTTCATATGGGCGGTTGCATTATATTTTGCTGCGTGCTTACAACTCTTGCGTTTTGAAACATTTGGTTCTTTGAGTTGTAACACCTAAACTTGATGGTCGTCTGCTACTTCTGCTACTTATTTGCTTTACTATGATGCGATGAAAAATTCCGCATGTGCGATGATAACTTCCGCACTTAGATCATTCTGCAGACGTCCATTTTTCATTATGCATGTCATTCTTATTGCTATATCATTTCATGCATGATGAATTATCTTCATAAGTTGAAGTGGATCTCCACAAGTACAACCTGCCATGTGCATTTGCATTCTAAAAGCAAATTACTTATATGCACATCTTCAGGGGGATCCCTTGCAACTTATGAAGACAATTTCCTATCCCTAAAATTTCAAATACTTTATCCCTGTTGAAAACTTCAACCAGTTTGTCATCAATCACCAAAAAGGGGGAGATTGTAAGTGCATCTAGTGCCACCCCTAGTTGGTTTTGGAGTATTGACGACAAAGTTGGTTGAGGGACTGATGCGTTTGTGAGAATTGCAGGATAACGCAGGTAGTGTCCCTCATTGATTCGGTTTACCTACCGGAGATGACCCCTAAAAATGTATGAAGACATTGAAGACAATGTTGGTATGAGAAGGTATTCATATTGAAGACTATGACATGAGAAGGCATTGTGTGAAGACTTTGGAGCGCGAAGACTGTGTGGTTTCGTTGTTTTCTTTTCTTCTTTGTTGAGTCATAGGAACCACCGTACTGTTAAGTGGGGTCCAAGTGAACTAAGTCAGAGTGACTGAAGTGATGCTCAACCCAAATCCTATGTCTTCGAGCGAAGACAATGAGAGCAAATCTTATCCAGAGCTGGATGAGTCAGCTTTGCTTGTAGCCCAAGTAAAGTTGCAGCGTGTGTTTGAAATCTGACCGTTGGAACACGTGTCAGTTCCTTAGTGACCCAGGGTCATTTTGGACAAATCAGGTCAGGTTGCCTAGTGGCTATAAATAGCCCACCCCCTACACCATAAATTGGTGGCTGCTCAGAGTTTGTGCACGACTTTTGTCGTTTGAGAGCAACCCACCTCGAAGCATTTGAGAGAGAGAAATCCTTGCGAGGACAAAGCCCAAACACCCAGAGCCAAAGAGTGTTAGGCATCACTGAAGTCTTTCTGTCTGTGTGACCTGAAGACTTATTACACTTGAGGACGGTGTATCCTCCAGCCGGTTAGGCGTCGCATTCTGAGCATCCAAGAGTCATTGTGGATTGCCGGTGAACAAAGTCTGTGAAGGTTTGGAAGTCTCCCTTGAAGACTTACCAGAGTGATTGGGAGAGGACTGGGTGTCCTTAGCTCAAGGGGAATAAGGTGAAGACACGGTCTTCTGAGTTAAATCTCAGCCTCCCTAACCAGACGTACAGTTGTCACAGCAACTGGAACTGGTCCAACAAATCCTGTGTCTTCAACAAGCAACTGGTTCTATCCCTTCCAACCTTACTTAAGTTTGTCTTCATGAAGTCATTGCTTATCTGTTTATCTGTTTGACTTCATTGCATGACTACTATTGTTGATTGGCTTCACACTATCTTCCATCTTGATCCTTACTACCTAACTGCTATTAGTCCTGTACTTTCACATCATTACATACTTGACTATGGCTTGTTTAGGGTAGTTTATCTTCCGCTTCATATCAATTAGGTTGTTTCTGTTGTTTGTCTTCGAAACTTCCAAGTTTTGAAGACTTTCATAAAAATCGCCTATTCACCCCCCTCTAGTCGATACTAGCACTTTCAATAACGGTTGGATTTTTCCCCACCTATAAAAGGGGGTCTTCTTCCCCATTGAACCTTATCTCTTAAGCTCGTGTTCTTCCTTATTGTTGACCTTCTTCGAGCTTGCTAATTCTCAATCCCTCCGATGATTCTTGCTAGTTCTTGAGGGAAAAGAGAGAGGATATCTAGATCCACGTTTCCACCAATCACTTTCTCCTCTAAGTGTGGGGAACCCCTTGGATCTAGATCTTGGAGTTCTTCGTGTTCTTCTTTCGTTCTTCCTCTCATTTTCCTCCCTAGCATTAGTTGCTTTGGTGGGATTTGGGAGAGAAGGACTTGGGCACTCTGTGTGCCCTGGCCATTGCATTTGGTGCATTGGTTTGAGTTCTCCACGTGATACGCGGAAGTTACAAGTTGAGAAGCTTATTACTCTTGGGTGCTTGGTACCCTTGAGCTTGTTACTCTTGGGTGTTTGGACACCCTAGAACTTGTTCCTCTTGGGTGCCTTGGCTCCCTGGACGGTTGGAGTTGTTCGGAGCTCAATCATGGTGGTGTAAAGCTCTGGGCAAGCGTCGGGGTCTCCAATTAGGTTGTGGAGATCGCCCCGAGCAATTTGACGGGTACCGGTGACCGCCCCCAAGGGTTGCCAAAGTGTACGGGTTCGTCGACCGCCCCCAAGGGTTTCCATTTGTGCGGGTTCGGTGACCGCCCTCAAGGGTCCCTTAGTGGAATCACGACATCTTGCATTGTGCAAGGGCGTAAGGAGATTACGGTGGCCCTAGTGGCTTCTTGGGGAGCATTGTGCCTCCACACCGCTCCAAACGGAGATTAGCATCCGCGAGGGTGTGAACTTCGGGATACATCGCCGTCTCTGCGTGCCTCGGTTATCTCTTACCCGAGCCCTTTACTTATGCACTTTACTTTGTGATAGCCATATTGTTCTTTGTTATATATCTTGCTATCACATAGTTACTTATCTTGCTTAGCATAAGTTGTTGGTGCACATAGGTGAGCCTAGTTGTTGTAGGTTTTGTGCTTGACAAATTAACCATTAGGTTTATTCCGCATTTGTTCAAGCCTCTACTGTAATTATTTTAAAGCGCCTATTCACCCCCCTCTAGGCGACATCCTCGATCTTTCAATTGGTACCAGAGCCTCGTCTCTCTTTGTTGGGCTTAACCGCCTAGAGAGTAAAAATGTCGACTAGGGGATTAGGATTCTCTGACACTGTTAGTTTCGATGGCACAAATTTTGATGTTTGGGTAATTCGCATGCATAATATCTTTAGGGTCATGGACCCAAATTTAGAGCGAATTGTAGATATGGGGTTTTCTCCTCCAAAGGATCCCCAAAGATTATCTTTAGAGGATGAGAAAAACTCTTATCTCAATGCTCAAGCTTCTAATGTGCTTTTCGATACTTTGAGCAATGTAGTTATATTTCAACTCATGTCGTTCCGAGATGCTCATGAGTTGTGGACAAAGCTTCAAGATAAATATGGCGTGTCAAAGATTTGTAAGGATGATTGTTCTCCCTACACCTCAGGCCGTGTTGCGTTCTCAACTTCTTCTACTTCACCTACATGTGGTTTGCCACAAGGTAATGACATGGTGAGTAGTGGTGTTCATTGCAATGATGATAGTGGGCTTATTGTTGATAATCCTTCATCACTTTCTTATTGCAATGCTTCATCTTTGTACTTTAACACTTCTAGCACTCCAAATGTTTCACATGCTTGTGTTGATAGTCCTTGCATATCATGTAGAAATTGCTTGACTAAATCTCATGATGATATGCTTGCTATGTCTTGTTGCCATGATAAAAATGCATCTATTTCCTCGAATTGTTGTTCTAACAATGTAGAGGAAACCGAACACTCCATAGAACAAGATGTGGTGTTTAATGGTGCCTCAAGGGATCCTACATCATCATCTATTGCTTTTTGCCTTATGGCTAAGGCGTCAAAGGTATCTCCTACTTTGTACCACAATATGTCTCTTGATGATGATGTTGATGCTAATGATGATGAGGATAATGATGAAGAGAATGATAATGTTGCCTCCTTAAAAACTAAAGGGGAAATGATTTTTAAAGCTCTTCATAAAAATAAAATTGCTCGTTCCAACTTCATGGAAATAATGTCCATTGCCATTGATGGCAAGAAATATATTGAGGAGTTGGAATCTCATCTCGAGGAGCATGAGGTCACCATTGAGAAAATGGAAGGTCATCAGCGTGATTATGCTAATGAGATTGCGGACCTCTCTCAAGCTCTTGAACTTGAACAAACCACCAAGGAATATCTTGAGGAGACTTTTGCTCTAGAATTATCTAGAGTGAAGGAATCTCGTGATAGAGCTCTTGAGGTGGCCAATGATTTTGAAACTAAAAATGAGGAGCTTGAAGTTGCGCATGCTAAACTCCTCGAGGACTTTGAGCACCTCAAAAATGGCTCAAGGGTCATTAAGAGTGAGCTCATCAAACTCACCGAGTCTCATGCTCAACTTAAAGCTTCATATTCAAAAGAGCTTGCCAAGTTGTCTCCCCCTCTTGTTGCTAATGATGATGCTTGTGCTACTAACTCTATCTCTTGTGAAGCATCCATATTGAAGGAGAATGTTGAGCTAAGGGCTCAACTTGAGTTGCTATCTAGCAATTATGAGATGTTGGAAGAAAATCATGTAAAGCTCACAAGGTCTCATGATAACCTTCTAGTATCCCATAATGTGCTAAAGTTAGCTCATGAGGCCATGCTTGCTAAGGTAACTTCTAGTGAGCCTCTCGTGGATACTAGCACTACCTTTATTCAAAATGCTATATTGCCTTGTGCTAGTCCTCGCAATTCATCCATGCATAACATTGGTACATCTTGTGATCAATTGCTTTCCTTTCCTTGTTGCTCTAACTATGAAGCTTATACCTCCTCTAGTGCCTGTGTTGAGACTAACCATGTAGAGGAAATCAAAGAACTCAAGGCCCAAGTCACTTCTTTGAAGAAATACTTGGAGAAGTGTCATGAAGGGAAGGCCACGCTCAACAATATCTTGAGTGTGCAAAAATCCCCCAATGACAAAGGTGGTCTTGGATTCAACTCCAATAAGAAGAAGATGTCCAAGAGAAACAAGAATAAGGGCCAAAAACAAGTCAAGAATTCGTCCAAGATTATTTGCTTCAAGTGCAAAATTGAAGGGCATCATGTTAGATCTTGCCCATTGAAGAAGAATGCCATTAGTGACAAGCAACAAGGGAAGCGGCTACAAGTGCATTCTCATGCTCAACCTCAAGTTGAAGAAAGGCCTCTTCCCAAGAAGACTTAAGCTAATGCTTCTCAAGTTGAGAAATCAAGTGAGAAGAAAGTGAAGAGTAGACGTTGCTATCTATGTCGTGAGAAAGGTCACGTCGCTTCTTCATGCACTAGTTGTAACTTATCCAACCCAATTGTTATTGATGATGTCTATTCTCTTGGGAAGGATAAGGTTGGCAATGTGTTTGCTAAGTTTGTTGGTACTCAAAGTGGTTTGAAGCAAAGAACCATTTGGGTAGCCAAGCCTATTGTGAGTAACCTCTTAGGACCCAACTTGGTTGGGGACCAACTAGCTCAAACTTGATCAATAGGTGTTGTTGGAGGGCATTGGAGACTTGGCTACATTATGAAGAATTAAGGGGACTTCATCACTCTTATTGTCTCAAGCCAAGTCAATTGAATCATCAAGTTTATATCTTATATCCAATGTGCCTCCTTGCGGTAACTTGTACTTAAAATTGCTTACATTGAAAGTTACTTGCCCCCTTGCATGTTTTGGTTTTGTTCCTTGCATGTGTTTGTATATGATGTGTCTCCAAATTGCCTTTGTGTATGTTGGTTTGCACATCATGTACTTGTGTGTCGTTCGTTGAGCCTTAGTGCACCGTGGTTGTATCTTAGTTGGCTCGTTTGAGAGATTAATGGAATATCCCATTATGGGGGAGTGATGTGCTTTGTGCACTTCGCAATCCTATAAAGGTGGGTACATGGGGAATACCACTTAGTATTGATATTACAAGATTATCTAGTCGCTATGTGGTATGTCTTCTCATGAGAAATTCAAATTCTAAATAGTCCATTAATTATCTCTTGCTGGGTCCTTTTTATTGCCTCTTGTTAAGTTTTTATTGGTATCACACTATGGGGGAGTAATATGTATGTGCATATTACAAGCCTGGAAAATGCGTACATTTGAGATATTGTCACCTAGAGTTGATATTGTAAATTATCTTGTTCCTAGGTGGCATGTTAGCTCTACAAGTTGCAATTTGCTTTTTTGTTTGGGTGAAGATGATGTCGGATATCCTTGCTATCTACCACAGGGAATTATTTCCATTTACTTCTTGTCTTTTGACAATTGGTACTCATTTGTGTGGTAGAATTTATTGATCATATTTTCATTGGCTTTTTGCTTTTATTTGCCTTTTCTCTTGCCAAGGAATGTATCAACTCACTTTGTCTTCCATACCACTTGTGGATCTTGTTTATTTCTTGATCTTGTCTAGTGTTTTCTAGATATAGTGAAAGTGGTGATCCCACCTTGTGCATTTTGTATTCAAATGCAAATTCTCTATAATGCACTAGTCTTGGGGGAGCTATCCTATTTTCTATAAAACACTCATCTTGCGATCCTTATCAAGTGTGTGTTGGTGGAAGGCAAGCCGTTTTCGTTTTGGTACTTTGTGCCATCATGAAACTTTGTAGAGAGCTTGGTTTGTTTGGAACCATCCTCTCTTTTGGGAGTTTGACATCTTTTATTTTGAGTGTATCAATGGATATCTCATTCCTTGATGTATCTTCTATGGATATCCTCCAAGTGATGTTTTATTCATTTGGTATCTTTTCTTCACTTGGTTTTTCTTTGTCTTTTGGTATCGGTTCTTGAAGGTCTTGAGCATGCATATTTACTTCATGTAGTCTCTGTGGCATGCCTTCTTTATTTGACCCAATATATAGGGAAACTCCACCAAGTCTCAAATTGGATGAGATGTGCATGAAATTCATTTCCTTCTCTATATGCACATATTTATGTGGAGTTTGTCCTATGTATATTGGTGTTTCTAACTCTTTGGTCCCAATGAGTTTGGGTACCATTTGTTTGAGTTGTTGTTCTAGGAACAATTGGAGATGCATTGGATACTCGACTCATTCAAAAGGAAGGTGTTGTCACCATGTGCTTATTGGAGTCAAGCTAGGATGATCAATGAACTACTTTCTACCTTCAATTGGTATCTACTACATCCTTCCAATGCTATCTCGGTAACAAGTATCATCATCTACTACATGCACACATTATTGCATCAATCGTGTGTAGATTGTATCATGGCATGTTATTCTTTCTTTCTTGTGATACTTGTTTCCTTTCTCAAAGCATCCCAACAATGATCTCCTATTGCTAGTTGTGATGTCTTTGATGGTTGTGTGGTAGGAATTCATTTATATACAATAAGACCATATCTAGCCTTGGGCTATGCTTCCAAGCACATATCTTATTGGTATATGTATGCCTTCCTTTTGGATATCTTGTTCCTTCGTGTTGTAACTATTTCGGGTGTACATCCTTCTTTGTAGATATATATCATCATGATTTCGTCTACCTAGAACCTTATAGACTTGAGAGAAATTACATCTTTAGTTGATATCCTTTCTTTCACGTCCACCTTGTCTTTCTTATGTTATTTCTTTGGTGGCTCCGTGAAAGCTTTTGCCTTGAGTGCGTGTCCTCTATCTTTGCATCTTGATGCACTCTTGTGTGGTGAAGATTATTTTCCTCTTGCTTATCTTTAAGAGGCTTTTTAATAGGTATCCCTCATCTTGATGAGCCTCTCATCGTCTATCTTCACCACAGGTTGTCACAAGCATAGGTTCTCTATTTGCTTATTAGTAAGCTTGTGAACCCATTTGCCAGTTGTGTGTGGGAATGATAGGCCTTGCACCGTGTGCCTCATTCTTTCAAGACTATGTTGATGCTTAATGCTCATCCTAATTTTAGTCTTCTCAAGTGCTTCGTCATGACTCACACACATCATTTTGGTTGAGCCTATTCTTAAGTTGCCTCTTTTACATGTTGCTCAACCATGTGCTTGTTGCAAGCGCTAGGCTTTGTTTCCTATATGCTCACTTGCACTGGATGTGAGTTTCTATTGATTTTTGGGGAGCTGTGATCCTATTTTGTGCACTTTGTATCCAAATACAAAAATTATTATGCGTGCACAAATCATGGGAAGCTTCTCTAGCTTATTTAGAACACAACTTTCCTCATATCATAATATCCTTCATTCATGTGGCTCATAGGATCTTTGGTCTAGTTGGTTCAATTGTGAAAGTGCTGGTTATCGACTAGGCGGGGGGGGGGGGGGGGGGGGGTGAATAGGCAATTTTTGTGAAAGTCTTCAAAACATGAAAAGTTTCAAAGACAAACACGAAAACAAGACCTATAAACATGCAGCGGAAGATGAACTACACTAGACAAGCCATAGTCAGACAAGTATGAAGCTAAAGCATAATGACTTATAGCATCTAGGTAGTAGGATCATGATGGAAGATAGTACGAAGCCAATCAGAACAATTAGTCTCACAGTGAAGTCAAACAGGCATAGCAATCAGGCAATGACTTCATGAAGACTAACAGTAAGTAAGGAGAGTAAGAGATAGAACCAGCGCGTTGTGAAGACAATGATTTGTTCGACCAGTTCCAGTTGCTGTGACAACTGTACGTCTGGTTAGGGAGGCTGAGATTGAACTCAGAAGACCGTGTCTTCACCTTATTCCCCTTGAGCTAAGGACACACAGTCCTCGCCCAATCACTCTGGTAAGCCTTCAAGGTAGACTTCCAAACCTTCACAGACTTCGTTCACCGGCAAATCCACAATTACTCTTGGATGCTCAAAACACGACACCTAACCGGCTGGAGGATTCACAGTCCTCAAGTGTAACAAGTCTTCAAATCACGCGGACAGAAAGTCTTCAGTGATGCCAAACACTCTTTGGGCTCTGGGTGTTTTGGGCTTTATCCTCACAAGGATTTCTCTCTCAAACTCTTCGGAGGTGGGTTGCTCTCAATGACAAAAGCCGTGCACTAACTCTGAGCAGCCACCAATTTATGGTGTAGGGGGTGGGCTATCTATAGCCACTGGGCAAGCCGACCTGATTTGTCCAAAGTGACCCTGGGTCACTAAGGAACTGACACGTGTCACAACGGTCAGATTTCAAACACACGCGACAGCTTGACTTGGGCTACAAGTAAAGCTGACTTATCCTACTCTAGATAAGATTTGCTCTCATTGTCTTCGCTCGAAGACATAGGAATTTGGTTGAGCATCACATCAGTCACTCTGACTTTGTTCACTTGGACCCCACTTAACAGTGCGGTGGTTCCTATGACTCAACAAAGAAGAACGGAAACAGCAAAACTACTAAGTCTTCGCGCTCCATAGTCTTCACTCAATGTCTTCTTCTGTCATAGTCTTCAATGTGAATATCTTCACGTACCACCATTATCTTCAATGTCTTCATACATTTTTAGGGGTCATCTCCGGTAGGTAAATTGAATCAAAGAGGGACTACTACCTGTGTTATCCTGCAATTCTCACAAACACATTAGTCCCTCAACCACGTTTGTCGTCAATATTCCAAAACCAAACTAGGGGTGGCACTAGATGCACTTACAATCTCCCCCTTTTTGGTGATTGATGACAAACTGGTTGAAGTTTTCAACAGGGATAAAAATATGTGAAATTGTAAAGGATGAGGTATTGTCTTCGTAAGTAGCAAAAGGCTCCCCCTGAAGATGTGCATATAAATAATTTGCTTTTGGAATGCAAATGCACATGGCAGGTTTTACTTGTGGAGACCCTCTTCAACTTATGAAGACAATTCATCATGCATGATCTGATGTAACGAAGATAATGACATGCATAATGAAAAATGGACGTCTACAAAATGATTGACGTGCGGAAGTTATCGTCGCACATGCGGAATTTATCATCGCATCACAAAATAGCAAATAAGTAGTAGAGGACCATCGAGTTTAAGTGTTTCAACTCAGAGAACCAAATGTATCAAAAGCACGAGTTGTAAACACAAGGCAAAATATAATGCAACCGCCCATATGAACCCGCTTGAAGACTATCAACTCATAGCTTCTCCCCCTTTTGTCAGTAAGGACCAAAAAGGGTTGAAGACATTGAGCCTCTACTCGTTCCCAGAAGGAGTAGGAGAAGATGCAGGGTTGGTGTCGAGATTTGGCGGTGCAGACGAACTTGGAGCAGTGTCGATGCGTGTTGGAGGTGGCGAAGTAGCATCATCTTGATCATCGATCACACGAGCATTCACAGTTGCAGCAGAAGAGGAGAACTCGGAGTCTTCAAGAGATGGAGTGCGCCGCAGAACAACATTTCTGGGTGGAGTGGAATCAAACTTGAATCGCTCTGAGAAGCCATCGTCCTAAAGATCTCCCTCAGCACACATGAGCGTCAGCCCTTTCCATGTGCGTCGACAGGTTTCATGAGCTACAAAGGCATTCTTGGTTGCAAGGTTGCGAATGCGATTGACGTCAGTCATGATGCTCTGCATCTGGCACTTGAGCCAATCATGATGCCTATCCTGTTTCTGATGCAGGCCAACAAGAAGCTCTCGGTCATTAAGAACACGAGATGACTTTCAAGGCCGTTGAGCAATTATGCTGTTAGTGGCTTCAGTTGGGGCACGGTGAGGTGCACGTGTAGTACCAGCCAACAGATGGACACGAGTGGCAGCCAGCACACCTTCAATGGGCTGAGTGAAGCTCTGGCGATCAACATTATGAAGATAAAGTGGCTCTTTGTCAGGCTCTGGATAGATGGCTTCAACAGACACATCAACATCTGGCAAGAAGACAATGTGGTTGCGTGCAGATGGCTGATAGTTGAAGGCAGTGTGAAGCTTGATCAGACGCATGATCCATGGAGCATAGAACTTCAAACCAAAGATGTTAGACCCTGATGCAGCAAGTTGGCGGATGAAGAAATCCTGTGCATTGAAGCTTTTGCCATGAAGAATATGGAAGACCAATGTCTTCATTGCACCTTCTAGCTTAGCCTGTGGAGAATGTCCTTTGATAGGCTAGAGAGTTTGCCTTATGATGTGATAGATCGTGCGTGGCAGATACTCAAGGTCTTCAACAAAGAACTCCGTAGGATATTCTGCTTCTGGAGGCAATGGCTTCATCATGCTCAGCATTTGGCTCAAGTTGGGTTCAGGCTTGTGAAAGATGCTCTCCACAGCTGCAGTGTGAAGCTGACAACCAGGCTCATAGAGATCACCTGGAGTGGGCAGGCCAGTAAGCTCAATGGCATCAAATGCTTTGGCTTCATGATGGACATTGCCTGTCATCCACTCAAGGACCCAAGTCTTCGAATCCCTGTTGTAGCCTCTGATATGCAAAGTGGCGTAGAATTGGAGGAGCAACTCTTCATTCTAGTGCTCCTTGTCAGTGACAAAATGCAGTAAGCCAGCCTCTCTGAAGCAATCAAGAGCTTCTTCCAAGCAGGGCAGTCCAGCTATGGCTTCAGTATCTAGATGCATATGCGGAAATATGCGGCCTTGGTTGTACAGAATGCATGAATAGTAGCTGCGCTGCTGATAGCTCCAGAACCGATCAGATGAAATCTTGGGCTTGGTGTAGGGGTTCTTGTCGCTATCGAAGAAGGTGTTGTGGGCAATGAAGCCATTGACATTGAAGGATCCTGGAGAAGAGGCAGTACCTAGAAATCTGGGCAGTCTTGGCTTTGGCTTCTGAATCTGAGGCCTGTGCTCGACATGGTAGTCAAATTGAGGACCAACAGCAGGTGGAGGAATCAGAATAGGCCGTCTGACAGTGACAAGCTGGCCATAGTTGTATGCTTGCTCGATAGTGTGTGGCCTTGGAGGTGGAATAGGAGCAGAGGCATTAACTTCAGGCTGCAGATTGACGACAGGTGCGGCATTGACTTCATCTTCTTGAGGGACTTCATTGGCTTCATTGGCCATTGGTGCATTGACCACTGTTGGCTCCACATTAGCGTCGGCCATGACAACGTCATTGGCTTCAGGAATATCATGTGTGGCAGCCTCAGGGTTCTCACCCTCCACTTGAGTAGCTAGAGGTTCTGGCATGGACTGGTTCTCTTCATTAACTTCTGCTTGTGTTGTAGGGGGAGTAGCGACACGCTCTTCTTCTTGAGTTACCCCGGCTGATGTAGCCGAAGGGTCTTCAGCAACATTGGCTTCAGACACAGGGACCGTCACAGAAGGATTGTCTTTAGGGAACACTTGTCGTGCCACTGAGCTTGACAAGTTGGAGTCCTCTTCTGTGATGGTGGTCATGGAGGGCTTCAAGCCTTTGCGAAGCCGTTGGTATACAGGCGACGCCTTTGGCGATGGTGAAGTCTCCATGTAGTTGTCATCATTTTATATGGGTGTCGGTGTCAAAACCGGCGGATCTCGGGTAGGGGGTCCCGAACTGTGCGTCTAGGCAGATGGTAACAGGAGACGAGGGGCACGATGTTTTACCCAGGTTCGGGCCCTCTCGATGGAGGTAAAACCCTACGTCCTGCTTGATTAATATTGATGATATGGGTAGTACAAGAGTGGATCTACCACGAGATCAAGGAGGCTAAACCCTAAAGCTAGCCTATGGTACGATTCTTGTAATGTATGTTGTGTCCTACGGACTAAAGCCCTCCGGTTTATATAAACACCGGAGGAGGCTAGGGTTACACAGAGTCGGTTACAATGGTAGGAGATCTACATATCTGTATCGCCAAGCTTGCCTTCCACGCCAAGGAAAGTCCCATCCGGACACGGGACGGAGTCTTCAATCTTGTATCTTCGTAGTCTTGGAGTTCGGCGGACGATGATAGTCCGGCTGTCCGGACACCCCCTAGTCCAGGACTCCCTCAGTAGCCCCCGAACCAGGCTTCAATGATGATAAGTCCAGCGCGTATATAGTCTTCGGCGTTGCAAGGCGGGTTCTCCCTTCAAGTTCCATGTACCTGCCGAACAGTGTCCGGCTTCATCATAAATACTGTGTTTCTCGGCTTCTACGCCCAATAATGGCCTTTTTCCACGCGTCACACGAATGCGAAAAGCCAGGGTGTCTTTTACGTTTCACCCCCTAGTCGTGCGAGTCGTCCGCCTAGAAAAGAGGCAAAAATCCAGATCCAAACCACCCCATCTTCCTCCCGCGAATACTTCATCGGAGTGCCTTTGACCTAAAAATCCATTCCATCATGGACCGTCGACGCGGCTCCTCTTCTCGCGCTCCCAGCCCACCACCAGGGGATTGGAGGAGGTGCTCTGTTCCGCACAATGAGCTAGTGAAGCTCCAAGCGGGGGGATATCTCCCTCCGGCCTTCATGGTCCCGGTTCGAGCCGGGCTGGTCACTTATCAAGGTGGGAGGCAAGCGGAGGCCACCCCAAGCCCCAATAAAGGGGAGCGAGTGTGCTTCGTCCCTTATTTGATAAGGGGACTCGGATTCCCGATACATCCGTTCCTCCGCGGGCTCCTGGAGTTCTACGGACTCCAGCTCCACCACCTCACGCCCGCCTCTGTCCTGCATATCGCGGGCTACGTAGCTCTTTGTGAGCTATTCCTGGGCATTGAGCCCCATTTTGCATTGTGGAAGAGGCTGTTCTGCCTCGTACCCCGTTCTCATGAGGGGTCCATATATCAAGTGGGCGGTGCCGAAATATGGCGCATCGCCGGGACCGGATACCCATCCGGTACTCCCAAGAAGGCGTCCGAAGACTGGCCTTCAGAGTGGTTTTACATAGGAGACGCTCCGCTGCCGGACCCAGTCCGGATTGGCCTCCCGGAGTTTAGTGCTGCTCCTCTGAAGAAACGCCTCAGCTGGCGCCCATGGAGCCCCCGATTGGAGGAAGACAAGAGCGTCCATTACTTGATGGGCCGAATAAGATTACTGGCCCATTCCGGGTTGACCATGATTGGAGTCATGGCGATATGCATCATGCGGGGGGTACAGCCATTGCAATACAGAGGCCACCCCATGTGGGATTTCAACGGGGAAGACGATGCTACCCGTCATGGCCGCAAAGGGCCGGATTCGACCGAGGATCTGGTGAAGATCCTGTCCAGCCTGTACAAGGGGGAGAAGGAGGACTTCCTTCAAACGAACCCTTTGAATGGGTTTTCCATGAACAACCCTAGAGGCTGGGTAAGCGAACACTTTGAAGGGCTCAATCCATGCTTTCGAAGTTTAGGCTTCTTACATTATGTCTTCGGCGCAGGATCTACGCCGGACTATGGAGGACATGGTAAGTCCCGCTCCGCAACCCGAGGATCCAGGAAGATCCCTGGATCCGGCCTCCGAAGAGGATCCGGACATCAAGGTGGAGCTGATCGACGGGGTGTTTCACCAGCTCAGCATGGATAATGCTTTGGTCGCCATTACGGCGGACTACCCCGGACTGTATCCGGCTTCCCAGGTGACTGTGACCGAGGTCCGGACACCATTATCTCTTCCTTGCCTATTTCTGACCTTCGCGAACGATGGTGTTTTACAGGAAGCGCCTTCAGGGCGGGAAGCCGAGCCCGCGGCGGCTGACCAACAAAGGTCAGTCCGGACCAGCAGGCGAAAGAGGAGCGCGGCACGGACTGAAACATTGCAGCAAAGGTATAGCTCGTATTTGTATTTTCAGAGCAACGTTCCTAGGAAGCGTCTGAGTGCTCATGATCTTTATAGGAGAAAAAGCGCTCGCCGGACTGCGGGCGCGGAAGTTGCCGATCCAACCTATACCGGCCAGGCTCCAGCGCCCGGCCTGGAGGGGGAGGCAAGCTCAAGACGCGGTTCGGATCCTCCTCCAATGGAGGACACCGACAGACTGTCCACCACCAAATCTGAGGTGGAGAGCGCCATGAACCATAGGCGCCGCCGGACAGTGTTTCGTGAAGCGTGCTTCTCCCCTGAGGCATTGGATGGCTTTAACGCAGGGGACGCGCACCTCCGTGCCGCTCAAGATGGTTTTACCAGAGCCACGGAGCAGTATGTGAAAGACATACGGGTAAGGGAATTTTAATGGTTATATATACCAGTAGCCCCCGAGACTTAAAGTAGTTATGTTAACTGATTTAAGGATCATTTGAAACGCAGGCTCTTACTGAGAAGAATGCCCAGCTGTCTCAGGAGCTGCAAGAATGCAAGGCCCAACTTGAGGCCACACTTGCTGCCGCAGGGGGAGATGCAGAGACCCCTCCTAGTAACACATTTTTATTAATAAATATAAGCGCTGTGCGGCGTGCGCGCAAGTCTAATAGTGACATTGCAGGTGCCGCCGGACAAGATCCGGACAGGCAAGAATTACTGCGCCAGCTAAAGGCCGGCGAGAGGGTGCTGAATAGGGTGCAGCAAGAAAGGAACAAGCTCCAGGATGCCAACGCCAAGCTCGGAGAAGAGCTGAAAGGCGCTCGAGCCGGGCTGTCCAGCTCCGTTAAGGAGAATTAGCGGCTTCGTCGCGGCATTTATAGTAAGTGCTTGAGCGGACTCTTTTGAAAAGAAGAGTTCGGCGAGGAAGTAAATTGACATAATATGTCTTGTAGGTATACTCATAGGTCGCCCTGCGGAGGAGATGCCCATATCAACGGGTGATCAACTTCCCGAGCTGTTGCAACTGCTCGAACGAGTTCAGCAGGCGATGAGCGGCGTCGTCCAGGCTTTATGGCCAGCCCTCTCCCTACCCGAGGGCCTTGGGGAGCTTGCAGAGAAGCTTCAGGGAGTGCGGCAGCGCTTCCGTTTGTGGAAGATTTCGGCTTGCCGTCAAGGTGCCCGGGAGGCTTGGGCCATGGTGAAGATGCGTTACAAGAAGGCGGATCCCAACCACATGGCCGAAGTTGGACCGGTGGGGCCCGATGGGAAGGAGATCCCTGTGAGTTTAGTATACAGCCAAGTAGAGTTGGCTGCTAAATTTTCCCAATGGGACTGTAAGTTAGACAGCCTGTTAGATGGGATTGAGGAGGAATACAATCAGTTAATTTGACAATGTATGTTTTCCTTTAAAGTGACATGTGAAATGCCTTCTAGCCGGATTGTAGATCGTTTGTCTCTGCCGACCTTTTCGCTTCAACCTTGGGACCCTAGAGTCCGGAGTGTGTCTGAATACCTTTTTGGTTAAGAAACAACCGTGGTATGCATGGAGACAAGGCGTAGGGGTCATTAGTGCTTTATCAGACAAGTGCCCAACTAGTTATGTTATATTACATGGTTAGTAAGAAACATCTTCCAGGGAGAATAGTTCCGTTAAGGGTTCATTTCCCTGGGAGGCATGCCCTAAAGTGCATGTCCGGACTGCGAAGAAAGCAGAAAAACATCTGGGGGCGGATAAAGGAGTAGGTAAAAAATCATCTTTTAAGTCACCGACCGAATATTCCCTTAAGAACGCTAGCTTTCGGCTTCACCCAGTCTGAGGTACACATCCGGCTGACCCGGCAGTAACAATCGCAGAGGTGCTCCCTTTACCTCCTAGCCGAATAATCGGGAACGTAGGGGTAAGCACAGGAGCCAGGCAACCCAGCATGGCCAAAACTTAAGTCATATCGATGCATATAATGGTGAGTAAAAGGTACATGTGGAAGCTTGACACATGTGCTGGGCATGAAACCCTTATAATTGAGCTTCTGTAAAAGAAGCCCCCAGGTATAATGAGTGCGGATGGCACATCAAGTGTATGCGAGAAATGCAAAAGTAGGCCCTTAGGAGCTTTTTAATAAAAAGGTTATGAAAAGAGAAACAAAAGACAGCCGAAGTATAAAAATTTGGACGGAGGAAGGGGACGAACTCGTAGTCCGGCGCTAGGCATAGAATCTTCGGAGGCGGGCTGCGTTCCATGGGTTCGGCTCGAGTCGGTTATCCGACGCATTTCGTAGACGGTATGCTCCGCCGGTCAGGACTTGATCGATAATGAAAGGGCCCTCCCATTTGGGCTTGAGCTTGTCCTTTTTCTTGTCTGGCAGGCGTAGAACTAGTTCACCAACATTGTAAGTCTTGGCCCGTACTTCTCTGCTTTGATATCTTCGGGCCTGCTGCTGATAGAATGCGGAACGAGCCTTGGCGACATCGCGTTCTTCCTCCAATGTGTCCAAGCTGTCCTGCCGATCCAGCTCGGCCTCTCTTTCTTCATACATGCGCACTCGAGGTGAGTCATGAATAATGTCGCAGGGCAGGATTGCCTCTGCGCCGTAGACCATAAAAAATGGTGTGAATCCGGTAGTGCGGTTAGGCGTTGTCCGCAGCCCCCAGAGTACGGAGTCGAGCTCCTCGACCCATTGCGTGTCAGATTTAGTAAGTGACCACACTAGTCTGGGTTTAATGCCGCTCATTATTAGACCATTTGCTTGTTCCACTTGACCGTTGGTTTGAGGGTGATAGACTGAAGCGTAGTCGAGCTTGATGCCCATATTTTTGCACCATGACTTAACCTCGTCGGCTGTGAAGTTCGTGCCGTTGTCGGTGATGATGCTGTGGGGGACTCTGTAACGGTGTACTACCCCGGATATAAAGTCTATCACTGGTCCGGACTCTGCCGTTTTGACCGGTTTGGCCTCTATCCATTTGGTGAATTTATCCACCATGACCAATAGGTACCTTTGCTTGTGGGTTCCCCCTTTAAGGGGTCCAACCATATCAAGCCCCCAGACCGCGAACGGCCAGGTAATGGGTATAGTTTTGAGGGCGGTGGGCGGCATATGGCTCTGATTAGCAAAGAGCCGACAACCAACGCATCTCTGGACTAAGTCCTGGGCATCTGCCCGGGCCGTCGGCCAATAAATCCTGTACGGAATGCCTTTCCTACAAGGGCCCGAGCTGCTGCGTGGTGTCCGCCTAGTCCGGCATGAATTTCAGCCAGGAGGTTTCGCCCTTCCTCTTCGGAGATACACCTTTGAAGGACTCCAGTTGTACTTTTCTTATAAAGTTCTCCCTCATGGACCTTGTAGGCTTTCGATCGCCGGACTATGCAGCGAGCCTCGTTTTGGTCTTCGGGAAGTTCCTGCCTAAGCAAGTAGGCTAGGAATGGTTCTGTCCACGGGGCGATTACCGCCATTATGTCGTGGGCTGAAGGTGTTATGTCATCGGCTGAATCGCCGATTGGCGCGGTTTTTTCCGGTTTGTCACTTCCGGGCTCCTCTTCCCATAGTACGGATGGCTTGAAGAGCTGTTCCAGGAAGATATTTGGAGGGACAGCATCACGTTTCGCACCGATGCGTGCCAGTACGTTGGCCGCTTGGTTATTATCTCGGGCTATGTGATGGAATTCGAGTCCTTCAAACCGAACTGACATTTTTAGGACAGCGTTGCGATATGCTGCCATTTTTGGATCCTTGGCGTCAAAGTCTCCATTTATTTGGGATATTGCAAGGTTTGAATCCCCGCGCACCTCTAGGCGTTGAATGCCCATGGAGACTGCCATCCGTAGACCATGTAACAGGGCCTCGTATTCGGCTGCGTTGTTGGAGTCCGTGTACATTATTTGAAGTACGTACTGGACTGTGTCCCCGGTTGGGGACGTCAATACGACGCCAGCCCCCAGTCCGGCCAACATTTTAGAGCCGTCAAAATGCATAACCCAATTGGAGTATGCGCCGTACTCTTTAGGGAGCTCGGCTTTGGTCCATTCAGCGACGAAGTCAGCCAAAACTTGTGACTTTATAGCTCGCCGAGGTTTATAAGTTATATCGAATGGTAAGAGCTCGATGGCCCATTTTGCAATCCTGCCCGTTGCATCACGCTTATTTATGATGTCATTGAGTGGTACTTCGGAGGCCACTGTTATCGAACACTCTTGAAAGTAGTGTCGGAGCTTCCGGGATGCCAGGAACACCGCATACGCTATCTTCTGATAGTGTGGGTAATGGGATTTGCAGGGGGTTAACACAGTGGATACATAATACACTGGTTTTTGAAGAGGGAATTTATGCCCTTTTGTCTCTCGTTCGACGACGAGTACCGCGCTTACGACTTGATGCGTTGCTGCGATGTATAACAACATTGGTTCGCCTAGATTGGGCGCAGCCAGGACCGGATTTGTTGCCAGTATGGCCTTTATTTCTTCGAGTCCGGCAGTGGCAGCATCCGTCCACTCGAAGTGTTCGGTGCACCTGAGGAGGCGATAGAGGGGCAATGCCTTTTCTCCTAGACGGGAGATAAAGCGGCTTAAAGCTGCCACGCATCCTGTTAATTTTTGTATCTGTTTGTGGTCTTTTGGAATATCCAACTGTGACAGAGCTCGGATTTTAGCCGGGTTTGCTTCAATTCCTCTACCGGATACAATGAAGCCCAGCAGCTTTCCGGCTGGTACGCCGAAAACGCATTTTTCCGGATTCAGCTTGATGTCATATGCTCTGAGGTTGTCGAATGTGAGCCTCAAATCGTCTACTAGAGTTTCGACGTGTTTTGTTTTGACGACTACGTCGTCTACGTATGCCTCGACTGTTTTGCTGATCTGGGTAGCCAGACATGTTTGAATCATGCGCTGATATGTTGCGCCGGCATTTTTAAGTCCGAAGGGCATTGTGTTGAAGCAGAATGGTCCGTATGGAGTGATGAATGCCGTTGCGGCTTGGTCTGCCTCCACCATCTTGATTTGATGGTAGCCAGAGTATGCGTCGAGAAAGCACAACGAATCGTGCCCTGCGGTAGCATCGATAATTTGGTCGATGCGGGGGAGAGGGAAGGGATCCTTTGGGAAAGCCTTATTGAGGTCTTTAAAATCGACACAGAGGCGCCAGGATTTGTCCTTCTTTGGTACCATTACCAGATTTGCTAGCCAATCCGGGTGTTTGATATCTCTGATGAATCCGGCTTCCAATAGTTTGGCTAGCTCTTCTCCCATTGCCTGTCTTTTGGGTTCGGAAAATCGTCGAAGAGCCTGTTTGACTGGCTTAAATCCTTTTAGGATGTTTAGGCTGTGTTCTGCCAACCTGCGTGGGATTCCGGGCATATCTGAAGGGTGCCAGGCGAAAATGTCCCAATTTTCCCGAAGGAATTCGCGCAGTGCGGCGTCTACTTCGGGGTTCAATTGTGCCCCGATGGAGGCCGTCTTTGTTGGGTCCGTTGGGTGGACCTGGAATTTTATTATTTCATCTGCTGGTTTGAAGGAGGTGGACTTGGATCTTTTATCGAGTATCACATCGTCCCTGTTCACCGTAGAGCGCAACGCGGTGAGTTCTTCTGCTGCTAAGGCTTCGGATAGTGCCTCCAGGGCTAGTGCGGCTGTCTTGTTTTCGGTGCGGAGTGCTATGTCCGGATCACTAGCGAGAGTGATTATTCCGCTGGGCCCAGGCATTTTGAGCTTCATGTACCCGTAATGAGGTACTGCTTGAAAAATTGTGAATGCCTCTCGTCCTAATATAGCGTGATATCCGCTGTTGAACAGGGCCACTTGGAACGTGACTTCTTCGGATCTGTAATTGTCCGGCGAGCCGAACACCACATCGAGTGTGATTTTTCCGGTGCAGCGCGCTTCCCGGCTAGGGATAATTCCGCTGAAGGTTGTGCTGCTTCGCTCAATACGGCTCCAGTCTATTTCCATTTTTTGAAGAGTTTCCTCGTAGATGAGGTTTAATCCGCTGCCGCCATCCATGAGGACCTTTGTAAGTCGAAAGCCGTCCACTATGGGGCTAAGCACCAGTGCGGCTGGTGCTCGGGCTGTTCGAAATTTAGATTCGTCGCTGGTGTTGAAGGTAATAGCTGTGTCGCTCCATGGATTTGCTGTTGCTACTTGGTAGACTTCGGCGAGGCCGCGGATTGTTCGTTTTCGCATATTATTTGATGCGAAGGTCTCGAAGACTGTTGATACCGTACCGGTATTGTTGGAGAGGTTTTCCGGGGCTAGAAGCTCCTCGCCACTTTTGGCCACCTGCCGTAGTATCCAACATGCTCGAAGGCTATGAGTTGGGACGGCGCCCTCTGTACTATGAAGCTTACAGGGTCCATTGAGCCATCCTTCCAGTACGGTTCCATGCCCTTTAAGGGGTTTTTGCTTTTTGTTTTTTTACCTCTGGTGCCTCAGTACGATGCACCCTTTTGTTGCGGACTAGGGTTGTATTTGGAGCCGGATTGTCCCAAAATTGATTTTCGGTTTTCCGGAAACTTTCCATTGCACAGTATTTTCGTACTATGGACGCCAGATCGGTGAAGCGTGTAATCTTACGACCGCCGATGGCGTTCAATATTCCCTTGTCCGTGCAATTATTGCAAAAGATTGAGATTGCATTTTCCTCTCGGCAGTCCTTTATCCTGTCCATAACCAGGAGGAATCTGGCCCAGTAGTGATGTACTGTTTCAGTGGGCTCCTGCCGTATTAGAGATAGATCGCATATGTCTGGGCGGGTGGGTGGACTAAAATCCGGATCCCTACCCGTATTGGGGCTTAAAGGCCGAGGGGTTTCCAAATTCGGAAGCTTGGGTTGCTGGACACGATCCAGCGAATCCGGAACGATGCATGATTTTAAGTTCAATGCTCGATCGAAGTCCGTCCCTCCGCGGAAATCCGGCATGGAGGGTTCGGGAATCCGGACGTGACTAGTTTTCAATATGGGCGACGAGTCGCCGCATTGTTCCTCTACCACTGCAACATGGTGGGTGGCCTGGGGAGAGTTAATCTCTCTCAGATCGGTTTTAAGCCCAATCTGATTGTAGTCTGTAGCAACTCCCAGGGCTGCGATGCGGTCCAAGAGCTCGTTGACAGACGAGAGCTCCATTGGATCCAGCCGCTCGGCAAATTCCGAGCCGACGGGGAGATTGCTTTCGACGACTTGGGAAGTCATTGTCGAAGCAGTGGCCGGACTAGCGGTTATAAGAAAACCGCCTAGCCGGATAGTTTGGCCGGTGGCCAAGGCCCCTTTGGCGAAAATACCGTCTTTGAAGACGGGTGGAGGCATCCTTCCTATCGGTGACGACACAGAGGAACTCTCAATGAAAGCACCAATGTCGGTGTCAAAACCGGCGGATCTCGGGTAGGGGGTCCCGAACTGTGCGTCTAGGCGGATGGTAACAGGAGACGAGGGACACGATGTTTTACCCAGGTTCGGGCCCTCTCGATGGAGGTAAAACCCTACGTCCTGCTTGATTAATATTGATGATATGGGTAGTACAAGAGTGGATCTACCACGAGATCAAGGAGGCTAAACCCTAAAGCTAGCCAATGGTACGATTGTTGTAATGTATGTTGTGTCCTACGGACTAAAGCCCTCCGGTTTATATAAACACCGGAGGAGGCTAGGGTTACATAGAGTCGGTTACAATGGTAGGAGATCTACATATCCGTATCGCCAAGCTTGCCTTCCACGCCAAGGAAAGTCCCATCCGGACACGGGACGGAGTCTTCAATCTTGTATCTTCGTAGTCTTGGAGTCCGGCGGACGATGATAGTCCGGCTGTCCGGACACCCCCTAGTCCAGGACTCCCTCAATGGGGCTAATGACGGGAACACTTGATGGCTGGGGTGTACTTGGTGAGTCTTGTGGGGTAGCTTGCTGGGGGCGATCAGCCCACGATGCATCTTGTGATATTGGCGTCAAAGGACGACCAATGCTGATAAGCTCACTGTTCGTTCGAACAGGCGATGATACCGATGGACGCTCGATCTGAGGAAGTACTGCATCATCTTGAGCAATATCTTCAGTTGCGATGGGGTCAACGACGGGAACTTCTTGAGCTTCAGGAGCCTCTGTGGAAGCAGGCTCATGAACAATCATCCGACGCTCTTGGTTTGCAGACGAAGGGGGAATAGAGGCAAGGGGTTCAACAACAGGGGGCTCTCTAGGAGCAGCCCGTTCTCTTCTCTTGGTCTTTCTCTTCTTAGGGGGTGGTTCTTCATCAGTGGTGCGCTTGGTTTTCCGCTTCCTGGCTTCAGCTTCAGCTGCCTTGGTTTTCTTCTGTTCAGAAGCCACTGAAGAAGCCTTGGGCTTCGAGCCGCGCATGCTGGCAGGGAAGACAATGCGTGGTTCTTCCTGTCGTGGTGCTTCAGTTTGGGCTTCAGATGAATTCTTTTTCTTGGCAGCCATTGAGGGGTCAATGCCAGGGCGGCCAAGTGCCTTGCGCTTTTCAGCTTCATTGTAGGCTTGAACGCATTTGTCAGCGAGTGCTTTCATGCGCTCTCTTGAGACTTTGGCTTCCTCGTGTTTCTTTCAAAACGACTCCTTGAGGTCATTGAGCATCACCTTGAACTTTTGCACATCCGCCACATTCAGCCTGGAGACATGCTTCTTGAACTGTTCCTTCTCGAAGTCGATCTTTCGCTTCAGTTCAATGATGCGCTGAGCCAGAGCAAGTTCAGGAGCAATGGCACCTTGAAAAGCAACACTGACGCCAATGGGAAGCTGGAGGTCATCAAAGCTGAGCTCCTGATTATCAAACCACTCACCAATGAAGTTCTTCAGAATGTTGACATCAAAGAGGGGTAGATCGTTGAAGATCTCCGCCTCTTGCTTGCTCTTGATCAGCTGTTCCAAAGCATCTTCACCAAATTCTTCATCAGAAGACAGGTCAATAGGTTCAGACTCATTCCTTAGAATGGCAGCAGGCGTCAGTGCTTGACTCAGTTTCTGAACAGGTGCCTTCTGAGGCTTCTCACGCCTCTTGGAGATATGAGAGAGATCTTCAGAGTCATTGCTTGGAGCAGAAGGGGCAGTTGCCAAGGGCTTCACTCTTGAAGCTTTTGGAGCAGCAGATGATTTTGAAACTTTGGACTTCTTTTGCGTCTTAGGCTTTGGAGGAGGAGGTGGAGCTTCGTCAGTGTCAGCATCATCATCAGAATGATCCACTTTGGCACCACGAATAGTAATGTGAGTGATGAGGCCAGCAACATTGTAGAAGGGGCCAATCCTGTTTTCATTGGCTTCACGGGTGCCATCATCCCGAGGTGCGGAGGGACCAAGGTTGAAGTCAAGCCCCAGATCCTTCTTGTTCGCAGCAGCAGAGTTTTTGGCAAACTGGTAATTGCGCTTGAACAAACTGTCTTCACGACACCAGAGTAGTGAGGACGGATCAGCATTCTCAGGCTGTGGTCCACGCACCATGCAAGGATAGAAGCCTTGCTCAATAGCTTCAGCCTGATTCCTGGCTGGAAGATTTCTGTACAGAATATCATTCCAGGGTGCCTTGATGGCATTCTTCTCTGCATATTCCTTGGTGATGAAGCGGTATCTGAACCACTCTTCTGCCCAATATCTTCAAATCCATTGGATTCGATTCTTGCGCTCAGTATAGGTTTCCTCTGGATCAGTTTTGTACATCTCATGTAAATCAGGTGGTAAATCCTTGGAAGTGTCACCACGACGCTGTCTGCCTCCCTTTCTTGCTGATTTTCCAGTTGCCATGAAGTCTAAACTGAAAGGCTTCAGTACTTTCAAAGGCTTCAAATGACTGGACTGACAGGAACTAGCTTCAGGTGAGTTGATGTGACTCTGCAAGAATTCTGCAAACGAATGCAGACTATGAGAACCAAGGGATTCTCCCACGGACATGTACCTGTGATAGCATTAAAGGTGCGAGGGAAGGGGACGAGGTCATATGCATTCCCAGAAGATTTTGAAGATAAATCAGTTTGAAGACATTGACCTCATAACGCGAAGAAATTCACTTATATGATGAGAGTTGGTTCCAGAGTTGTACAAATCCAAGAATAAGTACAAGTGAGGAATCTAACTTGTGAAGAAGCATAAGTGAATATACTAGGCAGAATATGAGATGCAGAAAGAGATAGATCCATGTTCGAAGATCTAGAAACTACTTTAGGTAAGAAGGGATGAATCTACGGATCAAAAAGACGGTAAAAAGTAAACTTTTATTACCACATGATGAACTACTAGACGGAGCGAAGATGGATGCCGAGCAGTTCGATCTCCCGTGCCCTAACTTGGCGACAGAAGACACCTACGGGGACGGCAGAGAAGACGAGGTCCGCGGCTGGCGTGAGGACGGCGTCGAGGAAGTCGTGGCAGCTAAGCGCTTCGTCGTCGGTGTCGTTGAGAGCTAGCGTAGGCGCTAGGGTTTGCGAGAGATGGAGAAGGAGGAAGAAGGATTTTGACCAAGACAAGACAAGCATTTATAAGGATAGAGACAGCACATCGCAATTACGCAGGTGCCCCTGGCGGTTCACATCTGATGGACATGTGGCGAACATGCAACTCATTGAAAGTTATTCCACGTCCCACGCACGCCTGGATTGTCGGGGTGGTCGTTCCGAATTCTTCGGGTTTCAGGAAAAAAGGATAAGTCATTAAAGCTAGATATAAATGTTTGTCTCTGTATCTTCTGCTGAGAAGGACGCAGAGAAGACACTCGACAGTTTCAACAGAATGCATATGATTTGGATAGATAGAGCTTGAGATAGAAAGCATAGAGGGATTAGGCTCCGATCACATTCACTTAGTTCAAAAGATTCAAACACGAAGACATAGCCATAAGTGAATGCTGTAGAGGACAGAATACAATATGTATATATATATATATATATATATATATATATATATAATAGTGTAAAGCCAAATCAGTAATTATGAAGTCAAATTAATGTTGAAGTTAAATCAATTGCGAAGACTTTGCAAATATGACGCCATGAGGAAACACTTCATAAGAGTTTGGTGGTGGCGTTACCCACCGTATAGGAAGTATTAGACCCAGACACGGCGCACAATTATCGCGGCGCTCAGACGTCAATTTCCACGTTAATGTATTCACACTTAGAGTGTATGTCTTCATTGATTGAAGATATACATTACTTCGTGTGTTGCACATCGAAGTCATCAACCTGCATAAGTGTTAGGATGTATGCCTAATCACAGGACATTCGAGGATTCCAAGATATTTAGCTCACACCGCAACTTGCAAAACCTTTTCTCATCCAAGGGCTTAGTGAAGATATCAGCCAACTGATCTTCTGTCTTGACGTGAATGATACCAATATCTTCTTTCATAACATGATCTCTGAGGAAGTGATGACGAATTTCAATGTGCTTTGTCTTCGAGTGCTGAACTGGGTTATTGGCAATCTTGATAGCGCTTTCATTATCGCAGTAGAGTGGCACATGTTTCAGATGAATTCCATAGTCCTTAAGAGTTTGCGTCATCCACAGAAGCTGAGCGCAGCAAGATCCAGCAGCAATGTATTCAGATTCAGCAGTTGAGAGTGATACACAGTTCTGCTTCTTTGAAGACCAACAGACAAGAGATCGACCCAGAAAGTGACATGTGCCTGATGTAGACTTGCGATCCACCTTGTCACCAGCATAATTAGCATCCAAAAAACCAACCAGATCAAACTCTGAGCCCTTTGGATACCATAATCCTAGTGTTGGGGTGTAAGCCAAATATCGAAGAATTCGCTTCACAGCTAAGTGATGCGACTCCTTTGGTGCCGCTTGAAATCGGGCACACATGCAAACACTAAGCATGATATCTGGCCTAGATGCACATAAGTAAAGTAAAGAACCAATCATGGAGCGGTATACCTGTTAATCGAAATCTTTACCATTGACGTCGGGGCTTAGATGACTTTTGGTTGGCATTGGCGTCGTGTATCCTTTGCAATCTTGCATTCCAAACTTCTTCAGGCAATCTTTGAGATATTTTTCTTGAGATATGAAGATGCCGTTGCGTTGCTGACGGATTTGAAGACCGAGAAAGAACTTCAGCTCTCCCATCATGGACATTTGATATTGTTCTTGCATCATGTGAGCAAATTCATCACTGTATTTCTTGTTGGTGCAACCGAAGATAATGTCATCCACATTGATTTGGCACACAAACAGTTCACCATCATATGTCTTCGTGAAGAGAGTGGGATCTAGAGAACCAGGTTTGAAGCCTTTGCTCTTCAGGAAGTCTTTGAGTGTGTCATACCAAGCACGAGGGGCTTGTTTGAGGCCATACAGTGCCTTGTTGAGCTTGTATACCATATCAGGATGTTTTGGGTCTTCAAAGCCAGGCAGTTGTGCAACATATACTTCTTCTTCAATCTTTCCATTGAGAAAGGCACTCTTCACATCCATTTGATATAGAAGGATGTTATGATGATTTGCGTAGGCTAGCAGTATGCGAATGGCTTCGAGCCTAGCCACTGGAGCAAATGTTTCATCGAAGTCAATTCCTTCAACTTGTGTGTATCCTTGAGCAATGAGCCGTGCTTTGTTTATGACTACTTGACCATGCTCGTCTTGTTTGTTGCGATATATCCATTTTGTGCCTATTATGTTGTGCTTGCGAGGATCAGGACGTTTGACTAATTCCCACACATTGTTCAGCTCAAACTGTTGAAGCTCTTCTTGCATAGCTTGAATCCATTCAGGTTCCATGAAGGCTTCAGGAAATTTCTTGGGTTCAGATATTGAGAAAAATGCAAAGTGCCCACAGAAATTTGCTAGCTGTGTTGCTCTTGAACGAGTGAGTGGACCAGGTGCATTGATGCTATCGATTATCTTCTCAATTTGTACTTCATTTGCAACACGAGGATGAACTGGACGAAGATTTTGCTCCTGCTGAACATTGTCATCATTTGGGGGATTGTCTTCAGGCTGAGCAATGTCTTCAGGTTGATCAGGTGCAGAAATAATGAGTTCCTCTACAGGCTGGGCATCCGATGGTATGATCTCTCCTGTTCCCATTAGCTTGATTGATTCACTGGCAGGTACTTCATCTAGCACATTTGGCAGGTGCTCTCTTTGCGAGCTGTTAGTTTCGTCGAACCACACATCCACAGTTTCAACCACTTTATAGTGAAAGAGGTTGAAGACTCTGTAGGAGTGCGAGTCCTTTCCATAACCAAGCATAAAACCTTCATGTGCTTTCGGTGCAAATTTTGAAGTGTGATGTGGATCCTTGATCCAGCACCTAGCACCAAATACTCTGAAGTAGCTTACATTTGGCTTCTTCCCAGTTAGGAGCTCATAGGATGTTTTCTTCAGAAGCTTGTGAAGATAAACACGGTTGATGACATGACATGCAGTATCAATGGCTTCAGGCCAGAATTTTCTTGGAGTCTTGTATTCATCAAGCATCGTCCGAGCCATCTCAATAAGGGTTCTGTTCTTGCGCTCCATGATGCCATTCTGCTGACGTGTGTAGGGAGCAGAAAACTGATGAGTGATACCTAAGGTGTCAAGATAGAGGTCGAGGCATGTGTTCTTGAATTTTGTGCATTGTCACTCCTAATGTGCTTGATCTTGACGCCATAGTTGTTCATGGTGCGGTTGGTGAAGCGTCTGAAGACATCCTGCACTGCGGTCTTGAAGAGAATTATGTGCACCCAAGTGTATCTTGAATAATCATCAACAATAACGAAACCATAGAGACAAGCAGTAGCAGTGAGAGTAGAGTAGTGAGTGGGACCAAACAGGTCCATGTGGAGCAACTCAAAAGGTCGAGATGTAGTCATGATTGTCTTCGAGGGATGCTTGGCCCTTGTCATCTTCCCAGCTTCGCAAGCACCACATAGATGATCTTTCTTGAACTTGACGTCTTCGATGCCTATGACGTGCTTCTTCTTGGTGAGAGTGTGTAGGTTCCTCATGCCTGCATGCCCTAGCCTCCGATGCCAGAGCCAGCACTCTGAAGACTTGGCGAGAAGACATACGGCCATCTGTGGTCCTGCTGAGATATCTACCATGTACAGATCATCTTTCCTGTACCCTTCAAAGACTAGAGACTTGTCAGATTCCATTAGTACAAGGCAACGATATTTTCCAAATAGCACAATCATGTTTAAGTCACAAAGCATTGAGACAGACATTAAGTTGAAACCAAGGGATTCAACAAGCATTACTTTGTCCATGTGCTGATCCCTTGAGATTGCAACTCTACCTAGGCCCAATACCTTTCTTTTACCCGTGTCAGCAAATGTGATGTGACTTTTGTCACATGGACGTAAGGTTGAGTCCATGAGGAGACTTCGATCACCAGTCATGTGGTTGGTGCATCCGCTGTCCATAATCCATTCTGTAGCACGAGGCTGTAGTACCCTATAGTGCAGTTAGGAGGATAGGCTTCACAAAGAGTGTTGTGAAGCATAAGCATTTGAAGCACAATAGGTTTATCAAAGCTCAGATCCAGGTTAGGACTCGTAGTATGACTGGCAAGCGATTCAGATGTGAAATACATAGTAAGACCATTTTATCATGCGTCCCTTAATGTGTTTTAGGTCCCCAGCAATAGCATCGGACGCCTTTGATTTCAGACTAGAGACTATTCTCTGCAAAAGAAGGTTAATTCTTCTTAACCACCCACATCTTCAGGGGTGGCTTAGAAGCAATGAGTCTAAGTGCAGTATCTGAGAATTTTGGCTTTGAAGCCCTAGCAAATAGCCTTGCAGGAGAAGCATGATACTCATATGAATAAGCAAAAAAGTTCTTAGTTCTATGAACATAGCGGTTTGAAGACACACGCTCATATTCATAAGTCTGAGTATGGTTTCCCTGCAAAACATTGGCGTTAGGGTGACTCAGGTGAGTCATGTATCTGTATGAAGCCTTTGGGCCATATGAAGCCATAGGTCTGGGGTTTGTCTTCTTCCTTGGTGGTGTCATGATGACATTCACAGGAAGGTTCTTGATACACTGCTTGGGTACCCAGATCTTCTTCATAGGTGGTCCATTCCTGCAGTTAGTACCAATATACCTGGCAAACACTTCACCATTCTGATTCTTAAACAGTTTATAGTTTGCATCAAAGGATTCATCAATGATAGTAGGGTTAGCGCAAGTGAAACTAGATAGGGTGGATGGATCTACTGAAGGTTCCTTTGCAGCAACCCATGTGGTTTTAGGGTACTGCTCAGGCTTCCAATACGACCCATCAACATTCATTTTCCTTTCGAACCCAATACCCTCTTTTCTAGGGTTTCGGTTCAGGATCTGCTTTTTGAGGACATCACATAACGTCTGATGCCCTTTGAGGCTCTTTGTTGTTTAGTGGCAAGGGAAGCGAGTTTGACATAGCTGGGGCCAAATTCATCACCTGATTCATCATCACTAGATTCAGAGAGGCAGCATTCAATTACCTTAGCACCCCTTGCCATGAGGCATGGTGAAGATGATGGCAATTCAGGTGCAAAAGTCATCTCTTTAAGAGACTCCTTGTAATCCTCAAACCAAGGATCATGACGAGTACGATGACCTTCATGGACCTCAGAAAGCCGGTCCCAGATTAGCTTCGCGTGATTGAGGTGCATGACGTTCCCGAACTGATTTCGGGACAAACAGGAGCAGATGACATCCTTCGTCGTGAGGTTCAGTAGAGTGTACTTGCGAATGTCATCAGCCTCCGCCATCTTGCATAGATCGGTAAGTCCAATCTCAGTGACGGTCCACAGTTTGCTGTCCATAGCCATGAGTCGCTTCTTCATCATGGCCTTCCAGCGAGGATCCTCATGACCGTCAAAGGTGGGGCAAGATACGTTCCTCAATCCTGCAGTCGACATAGCTAAACTCCATGTGGTTAAACCGAATCACACAGAATAAGGGAGCACCATGCTCTGATACCAATTGAAAGTGCTAGTTATCGACTAGGGGGGGGGGGGGGTTTGAATAGGCAATTTTTATGAAAGTCTTCAAAACATGAAAAGTTTCAAAGACAAACACGAAAACAACACCTATAAACATGCAGCGGAAGATGAACTACACTAGACAAGCCATAGTCAGTCAAGTATGAAGCTAAAGCATAATGACTTATAGCAGCTAGGTAGTAGGATCAGGATGGAAGATAGTACGAAGCCAATCAGAACAAGTAGTCTCATGGTGAAGTCAAACAGGCATAGCAATCAGGCAATGACTTCACGAAGACTAACAGTAAGTAAGGAGAGTAAGAGATAGAACCAGCGCGTTGTGAAGACAATGATTTGTTCGACCAGTTCCAGTTGCTGTGACAACTGTGCGTCTGGTTAGGGAGGCTGAGATTGAACTCAGAAGACCGTGTCTTCACCTTATTCCCCTTGAGCTAAGGACACACAGTCCTCGCCCAATCACTCTGGTAAGTCTTCAAGGTAGACTTCCAAAACTTCACAGACTTTGTTCACCAGCAATCCACAATTACTCTTGGATGCTCAGAACGCGACGCCTAACCGGCTGGAGGATTCACAGTCCTCAAGTGTAACAAGTCTTCAGATCATGCGGACAGAAAGACTTCAGTGATGCCAAACACTCTTTGGGCTCTGGGTGTTTTGGGCTTTATCCTCACAAGGATTTCTCTCTCAAACTCTTCGGAGGTGGGTTGCTCTCAACGACAAAAGACGTGCACTAACTCTGAGCAGCCACCAATTTATGGTGTAGGGGGTGGGCTATTTATAGCCATTGGGCAACCCAACCTGATTTGTCCAAAATGACCTTGGGTCACTAAGGAACTGACACGTGTCACAACGGTCAGATTTCAAACACACGCAACAGCTTGACTTGGGCTACAAGTAAAGCTGACTTATCCTACTCTGGATAAGATTTGCTCTCATTGTCTTTGCTCGAAGACATAGGAATTTGGTTGAGCATCACATCAGTCACTCTGACTTTGTTCACTTGGACCCCACTTAACAGTGCGGTGGTTCCTATGACTCAACAAAGAAGAACGAAAATAGCAAAACTACTAAGTCTTCGCGCTCCATAGTCTTCACTCAATGTCTTCTTCTGTCATAGTCTTCAATGTGAATATCTTCACGTACCACCATTATCTTCAATGTCTTCATACATTTTTAGGGGTCATCTCCGGTAGGTAAACCGAATCAAAGAGGGACTACTACCTGTGTTATCCTGCAATTCTCACAAACACATTAGTCCCTCAACCACGTTTGTCGTCAATACTCCAAAACCAAACTAGGGTGGCACTAGATGCACTTACAAATTGATATCCTTTGATTGCTTACTTCAATTGGTATCTTTTGATTGCTCGATTTCTTGTTTCTCTCTTTGTTATATCTTTGTGGCATATCATTCTTTTGCAATCTTTGGGCCTCAATATAGTTTGTATTCCTCCAAGTATTTACCATTGGATATGTGTATTGCATTCCACTCTCTTTTTGAGAGATACACAATTTATGGAGGAACACTCTTTATATTGGCCTTCTAAGCTTTTCACCCATTTTGGCAATCGACGCCAATGGGGGAGGAGTTTCAGAGAGTTTCATGGAGAAGTCTTCAGAGTTTTCTCCTTGCTTTGGTTTTAGTTCCTAAGCATTTGCATACCATTATCATGCATCATTGGTTGTTGCATTGCATGGTGATGCATAACTCCTTGTATAAACTCTCTTGAAAGTGATTGTCATCAATTAACAAAATGGGGGAGATTGAAATAACATGCGGTGCCCCCATGTTTGGTTTTCGTAATTGATGACAATCTCTATGGACTAATGGTTGCCTTGAGTTATATTTGAAGGTTTTGTCCATAGGCTTTTCTTGAAGTCCATGTGTTGGTTTCAAGGAGTTTATGAGTTGACTAAGGTGCTATTAAGGAATTATCCAAAGATTGGTCATGTGAGTGTTGAGCTTGTTGCAAGCATGTCTTGAAGAAGAAGATTGTGTAATCATTCATGTTTACCTTCAAGACATCATCCAAATGAAGAGAGTTGGAAAGATTCAAGGTTGATCAAGACTAAGTCAAGAGTGAATCAAGTTGATCAGCTCACAAAGCATAGAAGATGTACCAAGAGGGATCAAGTGATCCCATGGTATGGTAAGCATTGTCAATTACACTCTGTGTACTAACCCATGGTCTTCGTGAGAGTTCTTTGTGGGGTTAGGATGCAATGTGCAAGTTCAAGTGATGCATCACGAAGAGATCAAGTGCTTGAAGCTTGCCGCCCATTGTGGTGACAATGGACTTGTGAACATGAGCAGAAGAGTGGCTCACCCATAGTGGACTATGGGGGAGCAATCATCTAGTCTTCATCTAGCCAACACAATCAAGAAAGGTGGTCCAACTTGAGGGGGCCAAGATCGTCATCATCTAGATCAAGTGGACCATGTGCAAGGGAAAGGTTTTCCCTTGATAGGTTTTCTATTTTACCGGTCTCATGGTGGTAGTTGGGAGACCGGGTTATAGGATCGTTTGTCGTACTATCAAGGGGGGCTCTCAAGTTGGTAGCTTGATCGTATCGTTAGTAGAGAGATCAAACCATTGCATCATTGCATCATGTTTCTTGGTTCTTGTTTGGTTCTCTTTGTAAGTCTTAGAGCTTATGGTCATCTTGATGACAAGGTTGAGTTCATCAAAAACGGAGTTCGCATACGTGTTCTATGATGTTTTCGGTGTTGGAGGTTTAACCGGTCTTATCCGAGGAAGGGTTCTCACCATTTTCTTTTGGGCCTTTTCTCATTTGCTTCTTATTGGTATTTCTTTCAAGATTGTGTTAGCCCTTGTATCTATCTTTCCAAGAAACCTGGTTTCATCGAATTCGGAGTCCGTTTGTAGAAGTTGTGTCAGTTTTGGTGTCCTTAAAAGGGGCTGCCGCGGATGTAATTTTTTAGTACCGCTCTTGGGAGCGGTACTACCGCGACTACTTCCGTGGCTACTTCTGGTCAGGACCAAAAACTCGTCACAAGTCCAGCGGCGGTAGGCACGGATGTAATTTTTTAGTACCGCTCGCAAGGAGTAGTACCGCTCGGTGCGGGCTGTGAGCATAACGGTTGGATTTTTCCCCACCTATAAAAGGGGGTCTTCTTCCCCATTGAACCTTATCTCTTAAGCTTCTGTTCTTCCTTATTGTTGACCTTCTTCGAGCTTGCTAACTATCAATCCCTCTGATGATTCTTACTAGTTCTTGAGGGAAAAGAGAGAGGATATCTAGATCCACGTTTCCACCAATCACTTTCTCCTCTAAGTGAGGGGAACCCCTTGGATCTAGATCTTGGAGTTCTTCGTGTTCTTCTTTCGTTCTTCCTCCCATTTCCTCCCTAGCATTAGTTGCTTTGGTGGGATTTGGGAGAGAAGGACTTGGGCACTCCGTGTGCCCTGGCCATTGCATTTGGTGCATCGGTTTGAGTTCTCCACGTGATACGCGGAAGTTACAAGTTGAGAAGCTTATTACTTTTGGGTGCTTGGTACCCTTGAGCTTGTTACTCTTGGGTGTTTGGACACCCTAGAACTTGTTCCTCTTGGGTGCCTTGGCTCCCTAGACTGTTGGAGTTGTTCGGAGCTCAATCATTGTGGTGTAAAGCTCCGGGCAAGCGTCGGGGTCTCCAATTAGGTTGTGGAGATCGCCCCAAGCAATTTGATGGGTACCGATGACCGCCCCCAAGGGTTGCCAAAGTGTACGGGTTCGGTGACCGCCCCCAAGGGTTGCCATTTGTACGGGTTCGGTGACCGCCCTCAAGGGTCCCTTAGTGGAATCACGACATCTTGCATTGTGCGAGGGCGTGAGGAGATTACGGTGGCCCTAGTGGCTTCTTGGGGAGCATTGTGCCTCCACACCGCTCCAAACGGAGATTAGCATCCGCGAGGGTGTGAACTTCGGGATACATTGTCATCTCTGCGTGCCTCGGTTATCTCTTACCCGAGCCCTTTACTTATGCACTTTACTTTGTGATAGCCATATTGTTCTTTGTTATATATATCTTGCTATCACATAGTTACTTATCTTGCTTAGCATAAGTTGTTGGTGCACATAGGTGAGCCTAGTTTTTGTAGGTTTTGTGCTTGACAAATTAACCATTAGGTTTATTCCGCATTTGTTCAAGCCTCTACCATAATAATTTTAAAGCGCCTAGGGTTACACAAAGTCGGTTACAATGGTAGGAGATCTACATATCCGTATCGCAAAGCTTGCCTTCCACGCCAAGGAAAGTCCCATCCGGACACGGGACGGAGTCTTCAATCTTGTATCTTCATAGTCTTGGAGTCCGGCGGACGATGATAGTCCGGCTGTCCGGACACCCCCTAGTCCAGGACTCCCTCGGTAGCCCCTGAACCAGGCTTCAATGACGATAAGTCCGGCGCGCATAATGTTCGGCATTGCAAGGCGGGTTCCTCCCTTGAATAATCCAGAGAAGATCATGAACACCAGGATAGTGTCCGGCTCTGCAAAATAAATTCCACATTCCACTGTAGAGAGAATAAAATGTACACCAGTCCAATCTGCTGACGTATTATGCGGCGTGACATCACACCGCTACCAAGCCTTTGTTTGAATCGTTTTTTACTATACCACCTCAGCATGTTTAGCGAAGCGGTTTCCTTGGCACGTCTTGTCGAAGCAGAGATTGTGTTCCCCTTATTCCAGGATTCCCATCAATACGGACGTGGGTAACCCAACCGCGCCATTGATGGTGGCGCTTGGGAGATAAGCGAGTTTTATCAGGCCGGGGGGGACGCATAGTTTTCGTCCGCCTATATATAAGGGATAAGGATTTACCTTCTCACCTACGCCTTCTTCCTCCTTTGCTTATCCATCTTCGCATACTCAAGCTCCAGCACCCAAGCTCGCGCATCTCGCCCCGACCTTCTCCGAATATGTCCGGAGCGGGAGGCAAATGGTTGGCCTCCACCATTAAGGAGGAGCACGTCACCAAACTGCGTAGCGCCGGATACCTTTCCGGCGATATCGCACATCGGCTGCCCGACGAGGGGCAGCTCATCCCTACCCCTGGGCCCCATCAGAGGGTCGTCTTCCTTCCCCACTTCCTCCGCGGACTGGGCTTTCCACTGCACCCATTCGTCCGGGGGATCATGTTTTACTACGGCCTGGATTTCCACGATCTGGCACCGAACTTCATCCTCAACATCTCGGCGTTTATCGTCATGTGCGAGGCCTTCCTCTGCATCCGGCCCCACTTCGGCCTGTGGCTCAACACCTTCAACGTCAAGCCGAAGGTTGTGAAGGGCACGAAAGCGGAATGTGGAGGCGCCATGTTGGGTAAGTTGCCCAACGTCCTTTGGCTCGAAGGTGCCTTTGTGGACTCCATCAAGGGGTGGCAATCGGGGTGGTTCCACATCACCGAGCCGCGCAAGCCCACATGGGCAGCGGCCCCCGAGTTTAGATCTGGCGTCCCCACGCAGCTCACCTCCTGGAAAGAGAAGGGCTTGCAATGGGGTAATCCGAAGGAGGTGACGGGACTCCGAGCCTGCATCCAGAAGCTGGTGAGCAATAAGCTCAGGCTCGTCGACGTGGTCCAAGTCATGCTCGTCCGCCGGATTCTCCCATGCCAAGAACGGGCATTCAATCTATGGGAGTTCAATCCGGAACAGCACCAGGCGCTGAGCGGGCTCTTCGATACGACATACGAAGGCGCCTGGAGGGTGTTGTTCAAGGGCGCCGAAGCCCCCATATCCGCGACAGAAGATCGCGGATTTCGCTAGCAGCATCCAGCTGACGAGGTAAGTGATTCAACCCCGTTACGGGACACTTGTGGTAATTAAACCGATTCCAAGAGGGTTTCAATCTCTCTTTTCCTTTGACAGGAATGGATGGAGAAGGCCAAGCAGCTCATCAGCCCGGCTCCCATGCCAGAAGACCCAGAGAACGCCCGTTTAGCAGGGCTGCTGGTTCCGGCACCGCACGTGGTGCCAGAGAAGAAGGCCAAGAAGGTGGCCGCGGGGACTCGAAAGAGTTCCAGTAATCAGGCGTCCGATGACGAGGCGGACTCCTCCCCCGAAGACGAGGAGGAGGAGGAGGACTCTCTCCCAGAGGAGGGAGAGAAGAAGAGGAAGGCTTCCCCAATAGGGGAGGTCGAAGGGTCCAAGAGGGGGAGGACTATCCCCCCGGACAATTTCGCCAACACCACCGCTGGCGAGGATGAGTGGCCTCCAAGGGCGAGGCGTCCGGCAAGATCGTAAGTATCCGGATCATTGATGTGCAGTTTCTTTCGTGTTGCGTAGTGTCCTTCTAATGTCGCGTTCTGTCCGTAGCCCGGCCGATGATGATCTCCCTGCTTCATCGAGCGGGTCATTGGCCCCGTCGGATGTGGATTCACTTCCGACCGCCTCTACCCCCCGCGCCAACGAGGACGCCGAGGTGGGATCCCAGAGAAGGACCCATCAGGAGGAGGCTCCGGAGGTGCCGTCGGGCTGCCTCCCGGACTTTGTGCCGGACTCTACATCGGAACCCGCAGCGGTTCCAGGGTCCGGCGGGCGGCCCCTTAGAAAGAAGGGCAAGACCGTGACACCGGCGACCTCCGTCCAATCGGAGGCGCCGGATAACTTGCTGGAGGCGCTTAAAGGCGCTTCCATCGAGGAAGAACACCGCACTATCATGAGTGCGGTGATTCAAAAGGTTCAGCTCGCCAAAAGCGGGCTGACCGAAGTCTGCAGCAGCCTTCTAATAGGCTTTGAGGTAAGAAGTTAAAATTATGTAATGTAATACCGCATAGACAGTAGCCCCTGATGCTCAGTTCGGTGTTCGGAAAGAAAAGCCGGACTGAGGATCTAACAAGATATACGCAGGGTTGCTTAAAATATGTCAATATGGGTTTGCAGGCTGCTCTGCTGACCTCTGCCGCACTATCGGCGGAGGTCGATGTGTTGAAGAAGGATCTCGAGCGGTCCGAGCAAGAGCTCGGCCATGCCAAGAAGCAGCTCGAGGACAAATAAGGTGAGTCACACCACTTTGAATAGTTACCTTACAGAAAAGGATTTTGGTTGCAATAAAATTAACAAGGATAATATGGGTATTGCAGGGGCCACGAACGAGGTGGCAGCCCTGAAGGAGGCTGTGTCCGCGGCCGAACACAGTGCGGCCGCGGAGCGGGAAGAGCGAGAGAAACAGGAGGCACGGGTGGCGGAAGTACGGCAAGAGCTCCAGGCTCTCATGGAGAAGCATGAGAGGTTGGAGCATGACTCCAAGACTCGAGAGTCCGAGCTTGCCTCGGCTCTCGAAAGTGCCAAGTCCTCCAAGGCCGAGGCCCGTAAGGCCCTTCAGGAGGTTGAAGATGTGAAGAAGATAGCGGCGGGTAAGGCATTTTTCATGCAAAGCAAGCATGTTAATGTAAAATACCTGACACTTACCCGCGTTCGGAGCTCTCCAGGGGCGTTTGCAGATCTGCCGCGTAGTGCGTCCGATGCCGCCGCATTCTATCATGGCGAGGAGGGGAGCTCGATGGAGAAAGTCTTCTGGTCTCAGTACGCTGAGGCCGGACACTCGGTGCCCCCAAGCGACCAGCTGAAGCAGGTGGTCGAACTCCACAAGGTAGCTGAGGAGGCCATGAAGGGCCTTATAGTCCGGCTGTGGCCTGGACAGGCCATGCCTGGGAGCTACTTTGGCCTCGTGCGGCGGCTGGTGGATGCATGCCCCTGGGTGGAGGTCGTCAAGCGCTCCGCCTGTATTGAAGGTGCTCGTCGGGCCCTTGCCCGCACAAAGGTGCATTGGGGCAGGTTGGATGCGGAGAAGCTTCTCACGGACCCACCGCCATCGGGCAAGGAGTATCGCACGCCTGAAATGTATTATAAAGCTGTCCTGAAGGGAGCCCGCGATATTGCGGATGAGTGCCCCAGAAATGTAATCTTTGAGTAAACTCGCTGTGTATTATCCTGTGCGCTGAAAACTGCGTTCATATGCGCCTTGAGCAACGCTTGTTATAATTTAAAATATTACCTTCTGTTCGGCCGTTTATAAAATCTGAGAGATGGCAAGTCGTTGGCTTCAGCCCCCGAGCCGCGAGTGCTGGGGTGTTCGGGATAACCTTGAGCACTCTTGTTCCCATTTTTGGGTCCATCTAGGGAGGCGCTCAACACAACGAACAAGGCGACCGGACTTATAATGCTTGAACACTCTCACTTAGCCATAGAATTCTATAATTTTAAATTTCGGCAAAGCCCCTGGTATTCGGAAGGCCGAATCCGAGGCGCTATCCATGCCTTCGTCGGACATGGTCCGGAACTTCGCTTGAAGCGGCGTGAGTCTTTAAGGACCCGAAGAAACCTCTCGAACAGCGACCAGTCTCTCGCCTCATCATGCCGGTCAGTTTTAGCTTTCTCCACTAAGGCGCTCGCCTGGCTCAACTGGGGCGCAATCGCAATGGTTCTCCCAGTGCCACCTTAGCCGACAGAACGGAACGTAAGGCACCAAAACGTGGGAGCAGGGCAAACCCAACTATTGACCCAAGACATGATTCGGAGTTGATTCATATAATGCTATAAGTTCGGGGTGCCACACTTATGAAAGCGTTCAGACTTATCACACCACAACGTGGGGAACATAAGCCCCTGGTGTATTAGGCCGTACCAAAATATACGGGTGCAAGATGTCATGTAATGAAGATATATATATGAAAGGTAATGTAATTTGCAGTCGAAAAGTGCTGCATTATTTATTAAAGGAAGTCTGCTATGAGTGCGGACTGATACAAATAGTGCGGTAAGCAAGGGATTTGGACTAGGTAAACGTGTCCCCCTCCAGGGGTGAGCTGCGGACTTGGTGTATATAATTGAATTTAATGCTCGTAATTGAGACCACCTGAGTGTTCGTCGCAGCCTTCTTTCATCCCTGACTGTTGCATCACGAGTTCGACAGGTTCGCCGCCGGACAGGGCCTCTGGTTACCGGAGTCCTGTGTACACAAAGAAGGAAAATAATAATAAAAAAGGGGGGGCACACTTGCGAGCCCCTGGTGTGGTCGAACCGCACTCTGGGTCCATTGCGATCGTGCCCCTTCCCCTGCGCCCATGGTATCTCCAAAGCGTAATGATGTACGCGGAGTGTTATTCTTGCGATCATATGCGGGCGGGGGTTAGGGCCGCATTGCTACGCGTGCTCTGATCGCGCCAGGTGGTCTTGGTTGGTATTGCTTCAGGCGCGTTTTGCTGTATCCGGCCGTTTAACGGCCGGACTCGAGAATTGCCTTAAGAGGCTGTTCTGTACTTCTGCCGCGAGAGCCGCTGTATGTTCCTTCGTTCAGAGGGAGCGTTCCGTATTCCCGTTGACCGTGATGACTCCACGAGGGCCTGGCATCTTGAGCTTGAGGTATGCATAATGCGGCACCGCGTTGAATTTTGCAAACGCGGTTCGTCCGAGCAGAGCGTGATAGCCGCTGCGAAACGGGACTATGTCGAAGATTAACTCCTCGCTCCGGAAATTGTCCGGGGATCCGAAGACCACTTCCAGTGTTACTGAGCCTGTACAGTTGGCTTCCACACCTGGTATGACACCTTTAAAGGTTGTCTTTGTAGGTTTAATCCTTGAGGGGTCTATGCCCATTTTGCGCACTGTATCCTGATAAAGCAGGTTCAGGCTACTACCGCCGTCCATCAGGACTCTCGTGAGGTGAAATCCATCGATGATTGGGTCTAAAACCAATGCGGCGAATCCGCCATGGCGTATGCTAGTCGGATGGTCTCTTCGATCGAAAGTGATCGGACAAGAGGACCATGGATTGAACTTCGGGGCGGCTGGCTCCATCGCATAGACATCCCTTAGTGCACGCTTCCTCTCCCTCTTGGGTATATGGGTCGCGTAAATCATGTTCACCGTCCGCACTTGTGGGGGAAAACCCTTCTGTCCTCTATTGTTCGGCGGTCGGGTCTCCTCCTCGTCGTCGCTATTTAGCCCCTTGTCGTTGTTTTCGGCAATTAACTTGCCTGCCTGCTTGAACACCCAGCAATCTCTATTAGTGTGATTGGCTGGTTTTTCAGGGGTGCCATGTATCTGGCATAAGCGATCGAGTATTCGGTCCAAATTGGACGGACCCGGAGTGGTTCTTTTGAATGACTTCTTCCGTTGACCGGGTTTAGAGCCTCGGAATCCGGTGTTGACTGCCGTATCCTCCTTGTCGTCGCCGTTAATGCGGCGTTTGTTTTTGTTTCGACGTGACCTGCCGTTGTTGTCCTTAGTATCCGGACTGCCAGAATTTTTACGGAGATTGTTGCTGCGAGCTAGCCAGCTATCCTCTCCCGCGCAGAAGCGGGTCATTAATGATGTGAGGGCTGCCATAGATTTCGACTTTTCCTGTCCCAGGTGCCGGGCTAGCCATTCGTCGCGGATGTTATGCTTGAAGGCTGCAAGGGCCTCTGCATCCGGACAGTCGACGATTTGATTTTTCTTCATCAAGAACCGTGTCCAAAATTGTCTGGCCGATTCGTCTGGCTGCTGAATGATGTGGCTGAGGTCATCGGCGTCTGGTGCTCGCACATACGTGCCCTGGAAGTTATCAAGGGATGCGGCTTCCAGGTCTTCCCAACACCCAATTGACTCTGCGGGCAAGCTGTGAAGTCAATGCCGAGCTGGTCCTTTAAGCTTGAGTGGGAGATACTTGATGGCGTGGAGATCGTCGCCGCGGGCCATGTGGATGTGGACAAGATAATCTTCGATCCAAACCGCGGGGTCTGTTGTGCCATCGTAGGATTCAATGTTTACGGGTTTAAACCCTTCAGGGATTTGATGATCCATTACTTCGTCAGTGAAGCATAGCGGGTGTGCGGCGCCTCTGTATTGAGCAATATCACGACGCAGCTCGAGAGAGCGCTGTCTGCCATGTTTGGCCCGGCCGGGGTTATTATATCCGGTGCGACGGTATTCGTCATGGGTCGTGGGGCGCCCACGTGATCCGTAGATGGATCTGGATTGCCTTGCTTTGTCCTCCAATATATCTCGCAAGTCCGGCGCGTTCCCTCTTGGCTTCATACTTTTGGAGCGATGCCGGGGTACGGTCTTGGTTGGGGGCCTGGATGCCTCTCTGTCGCGACCGCGGGGTGGTCGGTCAGCCGTATCGTGCGCTGGTGATGGAGGTATGTATGCTTCCTCCTCTAGTCGGGGGAGCAGCTTGCATCTTGGATAGCTTTTGGAGGGGCGTTCGAGTTTATACTCTTCGGCCGCGAGGACCTCGGTCCATCGATCGGCCAGCAGGTCCTGATCAGCTTGAAGCTGCTGCTGCTTTTTCTTTAGGCTGTTTGCCGTGGCGATAAGCCTGCGTTTGAAACGCTCTTGTTCGACGGGATCCTCGGGCACGACAAATTCGTCATTGTTGAGGCTTGCCTCGTCTTCGGAGGGAGGCATATAGTTGTAATCCTCAACCTCTTCGTCTGCCGCCCTCTCGTGAGGGCTTGCTTCTGCGTCCTCCTGCGCTGAGTCTTGCTGGAGGGGGTTGTCTTCGGCACTTTCTGGGGTATTATTACATCCTGTGCCGGAATCTCCATTCTTGTAGTGGCGGGATTTAGAGCGGCGCCGCTGACGCTGGCGCTTGGGCTGTTTCTTTAAAGAATCTGCCTCCGCTGTTTCTTTGCCGTCCCCGTCTTTTGGGGTGTCCACCATGTATATGTCATATGACGAGGTGGTCTTCCAGTGCCCTGTAGGCGCTGGTTCCTGTTCGTCTCCGGCATCGTCGTCCATAGCGTCGATGTCTTCGGAGTCGTAGTCTAGCATGTCGGTTAAATCATTGACAGTGGCTACAAAGTGGGTGGTGGGTGGGCTCTGAATTTCTTCGTCTCCGTATCCCAACCATCCTGGCCATAGTCCGGCCAGGGCTCTCCTGATAACGAGAGATGCTTTAGTGAATTCAGGATGTCGCCAAAAGGCGAGTATTGGAAGATGTCCGCGGCGGTGAATTCCATAACCGACGCCCAATCCGATGGTAGGGGCGTGGGAGGTTTGGAGTCCGGCAAGGAGTCCGGCACCTCGGAATCACGGGTTTTGCAAGGGACAAAATTAGTGTTCGGCTCCATCGCCGTGGAAGTTGAAGCACCCAAGGCGGTGTCCATCCACCGATCCTCTATCTGGGCAATCGGCTCCGGACTAATGGCCGAAGCGGATTCGCGTGCGGCCACCAAGGCACTGTTCGGCGGCAGAGTTGGATCATGCCCATTGCAACAGTGCGGCGCGCTTGGCTGTGGCTCGAGTCCGTCGAAGATCAAGTCTCCGCGGACATCGGCCGTGAAGTTTAGGCTTCCGAATCTGACCTGACGGCCAGGGGCGTAGCTTTTGATCTGCTCCAGATGGCCAAGTGAATTAGCCCGCAGTGCGAAGCCGCCGAATACGAAGATCTGTCCAGGGAGAAAAGTCTCACCCTGGACAGCGTCGTTGGTTGAAGATGCCATCGGGCCTATCGGTGACGACACAGAGGAACTCTCAATGAAAGCACCAATGTCGGTGTCAAAACCAGCGGATCTCGGGTAGGGGGTCCCGAACTGTGCGTCTAGGCGGATGGTAACAGGAGACGAGGGACACGATGTTTTACCCAGGTTCGGGCCCTCTCGATGGAGGTAAAACCCTACGTCCTGCTTGATTAATATTGATGATATGGGTAGTACAAGAGTGGATCTACCACGAGATCAAGGAGGCTAAACCCTAAAGCTAGCCTATGGTATGATTGTTGTAATGTATTTTGTCCTACGGACTAAAGCCCTCCGGTTTATATAGACACCGGAGGAGGCTAGGGTTGGTTACAACGGTAGGAGATCTACATATCCGTATCGCCAAGCTTGCCTTCCACGCCAAGGAAAGTCCCATCCGGACACGGGACGGAGTCTTCAATCTTGTATCTTCGTAGTCTTGGAGTCCGGCAGACGATGATAGTCCGGCTGTCCGGACACCCCCTAGTCCAAGACTCCCTCACCTGGGGAGAGTTGATCTCTCTCAGATCGGTTTTAAGCCCAATCTGATCGTAGTCTGTAGCGACTCACAGGGCGGCGATGCAATCCAAGAGCTCGTTTAAAGAGGAGAGCTCCATCGGATCTAGCTGCTCGGCGAGTTCCGAGTTGACGTGAAGATCGCTTTTGATGACCCGAGAGGTCATCGTTGGCGCAGCGGCCGAACAGGCGGTCATAAGAAAACCACCTAGCCGGATAGTTTGGCCGATGGCCAAAGCTCTTTTGGCAACGGTGCCGTCTTTAAAGACGGGACGAGGCATCCTTCCTGATTGCGACGGCACAGAGGAACTCTCAATGAAAGCACCAATGTCGGTGTCAAAATCGGCGGATCTTGGGTAGGGGGTCCCGAACTGTGCGTCTAGGCGGATGGTAACAGGAGACAAGGGACACGATGTTTTTACCCAGGTTCGGGCCCTCTCGGTGGAGGTAAAACCCTACTCCTGCTTGATTAATATTGATGATATGGGTAGTACAAGAGTAGATCTACCACGAGATCAAGGAGGCTAAACCCTAGAAGCTAGCCTATGGTATGATTGTTGTTCGTCCTACGGACTAAAACCCTCCGGTTTATATAGACATCGGAGAGGGCTAGGGTTACACAGAGTCGGTTACAATGGTAGGAGATATACATATCCGTATCGCCAAGCTTGCCTTCCACACCAAGGAAAGTCCCATCCGGACACGGGACGAAGTCTTCAATCTTGCATCTTCATAGTCTTGGAGTCCGGCCAATGATGATAGTTCGGCTATCCGGACACCCCCTAGTCCAGGACTCCCTCAGAAGGTGTTGTCACCATGTGCTTATTGGATTCAAGCTAGGATGATCAATGAACTACTTTATACCTTCAATTGGTATCTACTACATCCTTCCAATGCTATCTCGGTAACAAGTATCATCATCTACTACATGCACACATTATTGCATCAATCGTGTGTAGATTGTATCATGGCATGTTATTCTTTCTTTCTTGTGATACTTGTTTCCTTTCTCAAAGCATCCCAACAATGATCTCCTGTTGCTAGTTGTGATGTCTTTGATGGTTGTGTGGTAGGAATTCATTTATATACAATAAGACCATATCTAGCCTTGGGCTATGCTTCCAAGCACATATCTTATTGGTATATGCATGTCTTCCTTTTGGATATCTTGTTCCTTCGTGTTGTAACTATTTCGGGTGTACATCCTTCTTTGTAGATATATATCATCATGATTTCGTCTACCTAGAACCTTATACACTTGAGAGAAATTACATCTCTAGTTGATATCCTTTCTTACACGTCCACCTTGTCTTTCTTATGTTATTTCTTTGGTGGCTCCGTGAAAGCTTTTGCCTTGAGTGTGTGTCCTCTATCGTTGCATCTTGATGCACTCTTGTGTGGTGAAGATTGTTTTCCTCTTGCTTATCTTTACGAGGCTTTTTAATAGGTATCCCTCGTCTTGATGAACCTGTCATCGTCTATCTTCACCAGAGGTTGTCACAAGCATAGGTTCTCTATTTGCTTATTAGTAAGCTTGTGAACCCATTTGCCAGTTGTGTGTGGGAATGATAGGCCTTGCACCGTGTGCCTCATTCTTTCAAGACTATTTTGATGCTTAATGCTCATCCAAATTTAGTCTTCTCAAGTGCTTTGTCATGACTCACACACATTATTTTGGTTGAGCCTATACTTAAGTTGCCTCTTTTACATGTTGCTCAACCATGTGCTTGTTGCAAGCGCTAGGCTTTGTTTCCTATATGCTCACTTGCACTGGATGTGAGTTTCTATTGATTTTCGGGGAGTTGTGATCCTATTTTGTGCACTTTGTATCCAAATACAAAAATTATTATGTGTGCACAAATCATGGGGAGCTTCTCTAGCTTATTTAGAACACAACTTTCCTCATATCATAATATCCTTCATTCATGTGGCTCATAGGATCTTTGGTCTAGTTGGTTCAATTGTGAAAGTGCTGGCTATCGACTGGGGGGGGGGGGTGAATAGGCGACTTTTATGAAAGTCTTCAAAACATGAAAAGTTTCGAAGACAAACAAGAAAACAACACCTATAAACATGCAGCGGAAGATGAACTACACTAGACAAGCCATAGTCAGACAAGTATGAAGCTAAAGCATAACGAATTATAGCAGCTAGGTAGTAGGATCAGGATGGAAGATAGTACGAAGCCAATCAGAACAAGTAGTCTCATAGTGAAGTCAAACAGGCATAGCAATCAGGCAATGACTTCATGAAGACTGACAGTAAGTAAGGAGAGTAAGAGATAGAACCAGCGCGTTGTGAAGACAATGATTTGTTCGACCAGTTCCAGTTGCTGTGACAACTGTACGTCTGGTTAGGGAGGCTGAGATTGAACTCAAAAGACCGTGTCTTCACCTTATTCCCCTTGAGCTAAGGACACACAGTCCTCGCCCAATCACTCTGGTAAGTCTTCAAGGTAGACTTCCAAACCTTCACAGACTTCGTTCACCGGCAATCCACAAATACTCTTGGATGCTCAGAACACGACGCCTAACTGGCTGGAGGATTCACAGTCCTCAAGTGTAACAAGTCTTCAGATCACGCGGACAGAAAGACTTTAGTGATGCCAAACACTCTTTGGGCTCTGGCTGTTTTGGGCTTTATCCTCACAAGGATTTCTCTCTCAAACTCTTCGGAGGTGGGTTGCTCTCAACGACAAAAGCCGTGCACTAACTCTGAGCAGCCACCAATTTATGGTGTAGGGGGTGGGCTATTTATAGCCACTGGGCAACCCGACCTGATTTGTCCAAAATGACCCTGGGTCACTAAGGAACTGGCACGTGTCACAACGGTCAGATTTCAAACACACGCGACAGCTTGACTTGGGCTACAAGTAAAGCTGACTTATCCTACTCTGGATAAGATTTTCTCTCATTGTCTCCGCTCGAAGACATAGGAATTTGGTTGAGCATCACATCAGTCACTCTGACTTTGTTCACTTGGACCCCACTTAACAGTGCGGTGGTTCCTATGACTCAACAAAGAAGAACGGAAACAGCAAAACTACTAAGTCTTCGTGCTCCGTAGTCTTCACTCAATGTCTTCTTCTGTCATAGTCTTCAATGTGAATATCTTCACGTACCACCATTATCTTCAATGTCTTCATATATTTTTAGGGGTCATCTCCGGTAGGTAAACCGAATCAAAGAGGGACTACTACCTGTGTTATCCTGCAATTCTCACAAACACATTAGTCCCTCAACCACGTTTGTCGTCAATCCTCCAAAACCAAACTAGGGGTGGCACTAGATGCACTTACAATCTCCCCCTTTTTGGTGATTGATGACAAACTGGTTGAAGTTTTCAACAGGGATAAAAATATGTGAAATTGTAAAGGATGAGGTATTGTCTTCGTAAGTAGCAAAAGGCTCCCCCTGAAGATGTGCATATAAATAATTTGCTTTTGGAATGCAAATGCACATGGCAGGTTTTACTTGTGGAGACCCTCTTCAACTTATGAAGACAATTCATCATGCATGATCTGATGTAACGAAGATAATGACATGCATAATGAAAAATGGACGTCTGCAAAATGATTGACGTGCGGAAGTTATCGTCGCACATGCGGAATTTATCATCGCATCACAAAATAGCAAATAAGTAGCAGACGACCATCGAGTTTAAGTGTTACAACTCAGAGAACCAAATGTATCAAAAGCACGAGTTGTAAACACAAGGCAAAATATAATGCAACCGCCCATATGAACCCGCTTGAATACTATCAACTCATAGCTTCTCCCCCTTTTGTCAGTAAGGACCAAAAAGGGTTGAAGACATTGAGCCTCTACTCGTTCCCAGAAGGAGTAGGAGAAGATGCAGGGTTGGTGTCGAGATTTGGCGGTGCAGACGAACTTGGAGCAGTGTCGATGCGTGTTGGAGGTGGCGAAGTAGCATCATCTTGATCATCGATCACACGAGCATTCACAGTTGCAGCAGAAGAGGAGAACTCGGAGTCTTCAAGAGATGGAGTGCGCCGCAGAACAACATTTCTGGGTGGAGTGGAATCAAACTTGAATCGCTCTGAGAAGCCATCGTCCTGAAGATCTCCCTCAGCACACATGAGCGTCAGCCCTTTCCATGTGCGTCGACAGGTTTCATGAGCTACAAAGGCATTCTTGGTTGCAAGGTTGCGAATGCGATTGACGTCAGTCATGATGCTCTGCATCTGGCACTTGAGCCAATCATGATGCCTATCCTGTTTCTGATGCAGGCTAACGAGAAGCTCTCGGTCATTAAGAACACGAGATGACTTTCAAGGCCGTTGAGCAATTATGCTGTTAGTGGCTTCAGTTGGGGCACGGTGAGGTGCACGTGTAGTACCAGCCAACAGATGGACACGAGTGGCAGCCAGCACACCTTCAATGGGCTGAGTGAAGCTCTGGCGATCAACATTATGAAGATAAAGTGGCTCTTTGTCAGGCTCTGGATAGATGGCTTCAACAGACACATCAACATCTGGCAAGAAGACAATGTGGTTGCGTGCAGATGGCTGATAGTTGAAGGCAGTGTGAAGCTTGATCAGACGCATGATCCATGGAGCATAGAACTTCAAACCAAAGATGTTAGACCCTGATGCAGCAAGTTGGCGGATGAAGAAATCCTGTGCATTGAAGCTTTTGCCATGAAGAATATGGAAGACCAATGTCTTCATTGCACCTTCTAGCTTAGCCTGTGGAGAATGTCCTTTGATCGGCTAGAGAGTTTGCCTTATGATGTGATAGATCGTGCGTGGCAGATACTCAAGGTCTTCAACAAACAACTCCGTAGGATATTCTGCTTCTGGAGGCAATGGCTTCATCATGCTCAGCATTTGGCTCAAGTTGGGTTCAGGCTTGTGAAAGATGCTCTCCACAGCTGCAGTGTGAAGCTGACAACCAGGCTCATAGAGATCACCTGGAGTGGGCAGGCCAGTAAGCTCAATGGAATCAAATGCTTTGGCTTCATGATGGACATTGCCTGTCATCCACTCAAGGACCCAAGTCTTCGAATCCCTGTTGTAGCCTCTGATATGCAAAGTGGCGTAGAATTGGAGCAGCAACTCTTCATTCTAGTGCTCCTTGTCAGTGACAAAATGCAGTAAGCCAGCCTCTCTGAAGCAATCAAGAGCTTCTTCCAAGCAGGGCAGGCCAGCTATGGCTTCAGTATCAAGATGCATATGCGGAAATATGCGGCCTTGGTTGTAAAGAATGCATGAATAGTAGCTGCGCTGCTGATAGCTCCAGAACCGATCAGATGAAATCTTGGGCTTGGTGTAGGGGTTCTTGTCGCTATCGAAGAAGGTGTTGTGGGCCATGAAGCCATTTACATTGAAGGATCCTGGTGAAGAGGCAGTACCTGGAAATCTGGGCAGTCTTGGCTTTGGCTTCTGAATCTGAGGCCTGTGCTCGACATGGTAGTCAAATTGAAGACCAGCAGCAGGTGGAGGAATCAGAATAGGCCATCTGACAGTGACAAGCTGTCCATAGTTGTATGCTTGCTCGATAGTGTGTGGCCTTGGAGGTGGAATAGGATCAGTGGCATTAACTTCAGGCTGCAGATTGACGACAGGTGCGGCATTGACTTCATCTTCTTGAGGGACTTCATTGGCTTCATTGGCGATTGGTGCATTGACCACTGTAGGCTCCACATTAGCGTCGTCCATGACAACGTCATTGGCTTTAGGAATATCATGTGTGGCAGCCTCAGGATTCTCACCCTCCACTTGAGTAGCTGGAGGTTCTGGCATGGACTGGTTCTCTTCATTAACTTCTGCTTGTGTTGTAGGGGGAGTAGCGACACGCTCTTCTTCTTGAGTTACCCCGGCTGATGCAGCCGGAGGGTCTTCAGCAGCATTGGCTTCACACACAGGGATCGTCACAGAAGGATTGTCTTTAGGGAACACTTGTCGTGCCACTGAGCTTGACAAGTTGGAGTCCTCTTCTGTGATGGTGGTCATGGAGGGTTTCAAGCCTTTGCAAAGCCGTTGGTATACAGGCGACGCCTTTGGCGATGGTGAAGTCTCCATGTAGTTGTCATCATTTGACATGGGGCAGATGACGGGCACACTTGACGGCTGGGGTGTACTTGGTGAGTCTTGTGGGGTAGCTTGCTGGGGGCGATCAGCCCATGATGCATCTTGTGATATTGGCGTCAAAGGACGACCAATGCTGATAAGCTCACTGTTCGTTCGAACAGGCGATGATACCAATGGGCGTTCGATCTGAGGAAGTACTGCATCATCTTGAGCAATATCTTCAGTCTCGATGGGGTCGACAACTAGAACTTATTGAGCTTCAGGAGCCTCTGTGGAAGCAGGCTCATGAACAATCACCGGCGCTCTTGGTTTGCAGACGGAGGGGGAACATAGGCAAGGGGTTCAACAACAAGGGGCTCTGTAGGAGCAGCCCATTCTCTTCTCTTGGTCTTTCTCTTCTTAGGGGGTGGTTCTTCATCAGTGGTGCGCTTTATTTTCCGCTTCCTGGCTTCGGCTTCAGCTACCTTGGTTTTCTTCTGTTTAGAAGCCACTGAAGGAGCCTTGAGCTTCGAGCCACGCATGCTGGCAGGGAAGACAATGCGTGGTTCTTCCTGCCGTGGTGCTTCAGTTTGGGCTTCAGATGACTTCTTTTTCTTGGCAGCCATTGAGGGGTTAATGCCAGGGCGGCCAAGTGCCTTGCGCTTTTCAGCTTCATTGTAGGCTTGAACGCATTTGTCAGCGAGTGCTTTCATGCGCTCTCTTGAGCCTTTGGCTTCCTCGCGTTTCTTTCTAAACGACTCCTTGAGGTCATTGAGCATCACCTTGAACTTTTGCACATCCGCCACATTCAGCCTGGCGACATGCTTCTTGAACTGTTCCTTCTTGAAGTCGATCTTTCGCTTCAGTTTAATGATGCGCTGAGCCAGAGCAAGTTCAAGAGCAATGGCGCCTTGAAAAGCAACACTGACGCCAATGGGAAGCTGAAGGTCATCAAAGTTGAGCTCCTGATTATCAAACCACTCATCAATGAAGTTCTTCAGAATGTTGACATCAAAGAGGGGCAGATCGTTGAAGATCTCCGCCTCTTGTTTGCTCTTGATCAGCTGTTCCAGAGCATCTTCACCAAATTCTTCATCAGAAGACAGGTCAATAGGTTCAGACTCATTCCTCAGAATGGCAGCAGGCGTCAGTGCTTGACTCAGTTTCTGAACAGGTGCCTTCTGAGGCTTCTCACGCCTCTTGGAGATACGAGAGAGATCTTCAGAGTCATTGCTTGGAGCAGAAGGGGCAGTTGCCAAGGGCTTCACTCTTGAAGCTTTTGGAGCAGCAGATGATTTTGAAACTTTGGACTTCTTTTGCTTCTTAGGCTTTGGAGGAGGAGGTGGAGCTTCGTCAGTGTCAGCATCATCATCAGAATGATCCACTTTGGCACCACGAATAGTAATGTGAGTGATGAGGCCAGCAAGATTGTAGAAGGGGCCAATCCTGTTTTCATTGGCTTCACAGGTGCCATCATCCCGAGGTGCGGAGGGACCAGGGTTGAAGTCAAGCCCCAGATCCTTCTTGTTCACAGCAGCAGAGTTTTTGGCAAACTGGTAACTGCGCTTGAACAAACTGTCTTCACGACACCAGAGTAGTGAGGACGGATCAGCATTCTCAGGCTGTGGTCCGCGCACCATGCAAGGATAGAAGCCTTGCTCAATAGCTTCAGCCTGATTCCTGGCTGGAAGATTTCGAAGACAAACAAGAAAACAACACCTATAAACATGCAGCGGAAGATGAACTACACTAGACAAGCCATAGTCAGACAAGTATGAAGCTAAAGCATAATGACTTATAGCAGCTAGGTAGTAGGATCAGGATGGAAGATAGTACGAAGCCAATCAGAACAAGTAGTCTCACAGTGAAGTCAAACAGGCATAGCAATCAGGCAATGACTTCACGAAGACTAACAGTAAGTAAGGAGAGTAAGAGATAGAACCAGCGCGTTGTGAAGACAATGATTTGTTCGACCAGTTCCAGTTGCTGTGACAACTATACGTCTGGTTAGGGAGGCTGAGATTGAACTCAGAAGACCGTGTCCTCACCTTATTCCCCTTGATCTAAGGACACACAGTCCTTGCTCAATCACTCTGGTAGGTCTTCAAGGTAGACTTCCAAAACTTGGATGCTCTTGGGTGCTCCACAATTACTCTTGGATGCTCAGAACGCGACGCCTAACCGGCTGGAGGATTCACAGTCCTCAAGTGTAACAAGTCTTCAGATCACGCGGACAGAAAGACTTCAGTGATGCCAAACACTCTTTGGGCTCTGGGTGTTTTGGGCTTTATCCTCACAAGGATTTCTCTCTCAAACTCTTCGGAGGTGGGTTGCTCTCAACGACAAAAGCTGTGCACTAACTCTGAGCAGCCACCAATTTATGGTGTAGGGGGTGGGCTATTTATAGCCATTGGGCAACCCAACCTGATTTGTCCAAAATGACCCTGGGTCACTAAGGAACTGACACATGTCACAACGGTCAGATTTCAAACACACGCAACAGCTTGACTTGGGCTACAAGTAAAGCTGACTTATCCTACGATGGATAAGATTTCCTCTCATTGTCTTCGCTCGAAGACATAGGAATCTGGTTGAGCATCACATCAGTCACTCTGACTTTGTTCACTTGGACCCCACTTAACAGTGTGGTGGTTCCTATGACTCAACAAAGAAGAACGGAAACAGCGAAACTACTAAGTCTTCGCGCTCCATAGTCTTCACTCAATGTCTTCTTCTGTCATAGTCTTCAATGTGAATATCCTCACGTACCACCATTATCTTCAATGTCTTCATACATTTTTAGGGGTCATCTCCGGTAGGTAAACCGAATCAAAGAGGGACTACTACTTGTGTTATCCTGCAATTCTCACAAACACATTAGTCCCTCAACCACGTTTGTCGTCAATACTCCAAAACCAAACTAGGGGTGGCACTAGATGCACTTACAAATTGATATCCTTTGATTGCTTGCTTCAATTGGTATCTTTTTATTGCTTGATTTCTTGTTTCTCTCTTTGTTATATCTTTGTGGCATATCATTCTTTTGCAATCTTTGGGCCTCAATATAGTTTGTCTTCCTCCAATTATTTACCATTGGATATGTGTATTGCATTCCACTCTCTTTTTGAGAGATACACAATTTATGGAGGAACACTCTTTATATTGGCCTTCTAAGCTTTTCACCCATTTTGGCAATCGACACCAATGGGGGAGGAGTTTCAGAGAGTTTTGTGGAGAAGTCTTCAGAGTTTTCTCCTTGCTTTGGTTTTGGTTCCTAAGCATTTGCATACCATTATCATGCATCATTGGTTGTTGCATTGCATGGTGATGCATAACTCCTTGTATAAACTCTCTTGAAAGTGATTGTCATCAATTACCAAAATGGGGGAGATTGAAAGAACATGCGGTGCCCCCATGTTTGGTTTTGGTAATTGATGACAATCTCTATGGACTAATGGTTGCCTTGAGTTATATTTGAAGGTTTTGTCCATAGGCTTTTCTTGAAGTCCATGTATTGGTTTCAAGGAGTTTATGAGTTGACCAAGGTGCTATTAAGGAATTATCCAAAGATTGGTCATGTGAGTGTTGAGCTTATTGCAAGCATGTCTTGAAGAAGAAGATTGTGTAATCATTCATGTTTACCTTCAAGACATCATCCAAATGAAGAGAGTTGGAAAGATTCAAGGTTGATCAAGACTAAGTCAAGAGTGAATCAAGTTGATCATCTCACAAAGCGTAGAAGATGTACCGAGAGGGATCAAGTGATCCCATGGTATGGTAAGCATTGTCAATTATGCTCTGTGTACTAACCCATGGTCTTCATGAGAGTTCTTTGTGGGGTTAGGATGCGATGTGCAAGTTCAAGTGATGCATCACGAAGAGATCACGTGCTTGAAGCTTGCCTCCCATTGTGGTGACAATGGACTTGTGAAGATGAGCCGAAGAGTGGCTCACCCATAGTGGACTATGGGGGAGCAATCATCTAGTCTTCATCGAGCCAACACAATCAAGAAAGGTTGTCCAACTTGAGGGAGTCAAGATCGTCATCATCTAGATCAAGTGGACCATGTGCAAGGCAAAGGTTTTCCCTTGATAGGTTTTCTATTTTACCGGTCTCATGGTGGTAGTTGGGAGACCGGGTTATAGGATCGTTTGTCGTACTATCAAGGGGGGCTCTCAAGTTGCTAGCTTGATTGTATCATTAGTAGAGAGATCAAACCGTTACATCCTTGCATCATGTTTCTTGGTTCTTGTTTGGTTCTCTTTGTGAGTCTTAGAGCTTATGGTCATCTTGATGACAAGTTTGAGTTCATCGAAAACGGAGTTCGCATGCGTCTTCTATGATGTTTTCGGTTGAAGGTTTTACCGGTCTTATCCGAGGAAGGGTTCTCACCATTTTATTTTGGGCCTTTTCTCATTTGCTTCTTACTGGTATTTGTTTCAAGATTGTGTTAGCCCTTGTCGCTGGCTTTCCAACAAACTTGGTTTCGTCGAATTCGGAGTCCGTTTGTAGAAGTTGTGTCAGCTTTGGTGTCCTTAAAAGGGGCTGCTGCGGATGTAATTTTTTAGTACCGCTCTTGGGAGCGGTACTACCGCGACTACTTCCGTGGCTACTTCCGCTCGGGACCAAAAACTCGTCACAAGTCCAGCGGTGGTAGGCACGGATGTAATTTTTTAGTACCGCTCGCAAGCAGTAGTACCGCTACCCTTAGCAGTAGTATCGCTACCCCTAGCGGTAGTACCGTGATGTCAAGCGGTACTACTGCTCTGACGGTTCTTCTGGCTTTTTTGCCTCCTCGCTATTGTGTTTCAAAGGGCTACTTCCGCCCTAGCGGTAGTACCGCTCCTTGGAGCGGTAGTACCGCTCCGTGCGGGCTGTGAGCATAACGGTTGGATTTTTCCCCACCTATAAAAGGAGGTCTTCTTCCCCATTGAACCTTATCTCTTAAGCTCGTGTTTTTCCTTATTGTTGACCTTCTTCGAGCTTGCTAACTCTCAATCCCTCCGATGATTCTTGCTAGTTCTTGAGGGAAAAGAGAGAGGATATCTAGATCCACGTTTCCACCAATCACTTTCTCCTCTAAGTGAGGGGAACCCCTTGGATCTAGATCTTGGAGTTCTTCGTGTTCTTCTTTCATTCTTCCTCTCATTTTCCTCCCTAGCATTAGTTGCTTTGGTGGGATTTGGGAGAGAAGGACTTGGGCACTCCGTGTGCCCTGGCCATTGCATTTGGTGCATCGATTTGAGTTCTCCACGTGATACGTGGAAGTTACAAGTTGAGAAGCGTATTACTCTTGGGTGCTTGGTACCCTTGAGCTTGTTACTCTTGGGTGTTTGGACACCCTAGAGCTGGTTCCTCTTGGGTGCCTTGGCACCCTTGGCGGTTGGAGTTGTTAGGAGCTCAATCATTATGGTGTAAAGCTCCGGGCAAGCGTCGGGGTCTCCAATTAGGTTGTGGAGATCGCCCCGAGCAATTTGACGGGTACCGGTGACCGCCCCCAAGGGTTGCCAAACTGTACGGGTTCAGTGACCTCCCCCAAGGGTTGCCATTTGTACGGGTTCGGTGACCACCCTCAAGGGTCCCTTAGCGGAATCACGGAATCTTGCATTGTGCGAGGGCGTGAGGAGATTACGGTGGCCCTAGTGGCTTCTTGGGGAGCATTGTGCCTCCACACCACTCCAAACGGAGATTAGCATCCTCGAGGGTGTGAACTTCGGGATACATCGCCGTCTCTGTGTGCCTCGGTTATCTCTTACTCGAGCCCTTTACTTATGCACTTTACTTTGTGATAGACATATTGTTCTTTGTTATATATCTTGCTATCACATAGTTACTTATCTTGCTTAGCATAAGTTGTTGGTGCACATAGGTGAGCCTAGTTGTTGTAGGTTTTGTGCTTGACAAATTAACCGTTAGGTTTATTCTGCATTTGTTCAAGCCTCTACCATAATTATTTTAAAGCGCCAATTCACCCCCCCCCCCCCCTCTAGGCGCCATCCTCGATCTTTCAGCAATGATTAAACCTTTAGGCAAAAATTCAAGAAATATGTTTGTAGCAAAAGGTTCCTTAATGATAGAGAGACAATTGGGATGAACACTTATGGATTTGAGATCCGCGTCTCCTTTACTAGAAGATCCCCCCTTATTCTTAGGAACATAAATAAACTTGGCAGTTTTGGTAGGGGGTTTTGGAGTGTTTTTCATGGAAGAAAACGCGGAACCTAAGTTGGTAATGATATCCTCAAGTTTACCGATTCTTTCAGAATCTAGATCTATTTTTTCATTAATTATAGGTTCTTTCTCTTTAAGATTTTTCAAAGTAACTCCAACCCTAGATCCATATTGGGTAATGTGATTATGAATCTTTTTATCCAAATTTTCAATCAACTCAACAGTGGCCATTTTATTTTCAATAATATCAAGCCGTTGCATCACGTGTTCTAAAGTTAAAACAGTTCCATTAACCAAAAGAGGTGGTGGGCCAAACAAATCTAACATAGAATTATAAGCATCAAACGTATGGCTACTCAAGAAATCACCTCTGGCAACAGTATCAAGAAGACATCTATTCCAAGGAGTGATGCCTACATAAAAATTGCGGAGAAGAACGGATGTAGAAAGCTTCCTAGTAGATCTATTTTGAGCATTGCGAACTCTATGCCAAGCATCTTTTAAATTTTCTCCCTCCCTTTGCTTAAAATTGAGAATTTCATGTTCGGGAGTAATAACAAAGATAGGAGGACTAGCCATAATGACAAGGTAAACGATCTAACACACGAGCAAACGGAAAAAGGCAAGCAAAAGAGAGAGGAGGAGATTGGGAAAGAGAGGGCGAATAAAACGGCAAGGGTGGAGTAGGGAAGAGTAAAACGAGAGGCAAATGGCAAATAATGTAAATGCGAGGGAGATGGGTTTGTGATGGGTACTTGGTATGTCTTGACTTGAGCGAAGACCTCCCCGGCAACGGCGCTAGAAATCCTTCTTGCTACGTCTTGAGCTTGCATTGGTTTTCCTTGAAGAGAAAAGGGTGATGCAAAAATAGTGGCGTAAGTATTTCCCTCAGTTTTTGAGAACCAAGGTATCAATCCAGTAGGAGGCTCCTCAAAAGTCCCACGCACCTACACAAACAAACAAAGAACTCGCAACCAACACAATAAAGGGGTTGTCAATCCCTTCACGGCCACTTGCGAAAGTGAGATCTAATAAAGATAGTATGATAAGATAAATATATTTTTGGTATTTTATAACATAGATGCAAAGAATAAAGATGCAAATAAAAGTAGATTGGAAGCAAATATGATAAAGAGATAGACCCGTGGGCCATAGGTTTCACTAGTGGCTTCTCTCAAGATAACATAAGTATTACGGTGGGTGAACAAATTACTGTCGAGCAATTGATTGAAAAACGAATAATTATGAGATTATCTAGGCATGATCATGTATATAGGCATCACGTCCACAACAAGTAGACCGACTCCTGCCTGCATCTACTACTATTACTCCACACATCGACCGACTCCTGCCTGCATCTAGAGTATTAAGTTCATAAGAACAGAGTAACACCTTAAGCAAGATGACATGATGTAGAGGGATAAGCTCATGAAATATGATATAAACCCCATCTTTTTATCCTCGATGGCAACAATACAATACGTGCCTTGCTGCCCCTGCTGTCACTGGGAAAGGACACCGCAAGATTGAACCCAAAGCTAAGCACTTCTCCCATGGCAAGAAAGATCAATCTAGTAGGCCAAACCAAACTGATAATTCGAAGATACTTGCAAAGATAACTCAATCATACATAAAAGAATTCAGAGGAGATTCAAATACTATTCATAGATAAACTTGATCATAAACCCAAAATTCATCGGATCTCGACAAACACACCGCAAAAAGAGTTTACATCGAATAGATCTCCACAAGAGAGGGGGAGAACATTGTATTGAGATCCAAAAAGAGAGAAGAAGCCATCTAGCTAATAACTATGGACCCGTAGGTCTGTGGTAAACTACTCACAACTCATCGGAGGGGCAAGGATGTTGATGTAGAAGCCCTCCGTGGTCGATTCCCCCTCCGGCAGAGCACCGGCAAAGGCTCCAAGATGGGATCATACAGAAGGTTACGGTGGTGGAAACTGTGTTTCGTTGGCTCCCTGGATGTTTTCGGGGTACGTAGGCTTATATAGGAGGAAGAAGTACGTCGGTGGCCGCCTGAGGGGCCCACGAGACAGGGGGCACGCCCTATAGGGGGGGGGGGGCTACCCTCTTGTGGCGGCCTTGGCTGCTTCTTGACTTGCACTCCAAGTCCTCTGGATCAGGTTCGTTCCAAAAATCACGCTCCCGAAGGTTTCATTCCATTTGGACTCCGTTTGATATTCCTTTTCTTTGAAATACTGAAATAGGCAAAAAAAAGTAATACGGGCTGGGCCTCCGATTAGTAGGTTAGTCCCAAAAATGATATAAATGTGTAAAATAAAGCCCATAAACATCCAAAAGGGGTAATATAATAGCATGGAACAATCAAAAATTGTAGATACGTTGGAGACTGAAAGTGCGTTATATCGACTAGAGGGGGGGTGAATAGGCGATTTTTATGAATTCTTCACTGAGGAATTTGCTAGTGAGGAAATTCCTTAGCGAAGAACTACTAGCAGCGGAATAAGTACTCAGAAGTAAGCATAACAAAATACAAGCATGGTCATCATGATGAAATGAAGACTAGCACAGAGTACAGAAAGCGTAATCACAGGATAACACAAGATGAAGACACACAGACTGAAGAAATTGAACTGAGGAAATTGAGACAGTCTTCAGTCAAAGTCTTCAAGCACAGATATGAACAAACACTCAACACAGTAATGAGGAAATGAAAGTGTTGAGGAAATAGAACCAGTTAGGTTGGTGAAGACAATGATTTGGTAGACCAGTTCCAACTGCTGTCTCAGTTGTACGTCTGGTTGGAGCGGCTGAGTATTTAAACTCGAGGACACACAGTCCCGGACACCCAGTCGCTGAGCATGCAGCTCAGGACACCCAGTCCTCACCGTATTCTCCTTGAACTAAGGTCACACAGACCTCGTCCAATCACTCGTGGTAAGTCTTCAGGCGACTGCCAAACCTTCACAGACTTGGTCACTCGGCGATCCACAATTCCTCTTGGATGCTCTAGACCATGACGCCTAACCGTCTGGAAGAAGCACAGTCTTCAAAGGTAACAAGCGTCGGATCCACGCAGGATCAATTTCTTCAGTGATGCTCAATCACTTTGGGTTTGTAGGGGTTTGGTTTTGGGTTTTCCTCACTTGATGTTTTCGCTCAAAGTCCTCGGAGGATGGGTTGCTCTCAAATGACAAGTGTCAAGTTCTCTCGGAGCAGCCAACCAGCTAGTGGTTGTAGGGGGCGGCTATTTATAGCCTAGGGAGCAGCCCGACATGATAAGACATAAATGCCCTTCAATGATATGACCGTTAGGTGGATAAGATATTTTGGGACAGCTGGCGCGCAGCACAGCAACGGTCGGAAATTTGACTCTCAAATTCCTCAGGGCTATCATGTTCCTCATTGTGTAGGCAATTTGCACTGGCGAATTCCTAACTCCTCAGTCAGAACAAATTCATCAGCGACCAGAAGAACTTCGTCTCTATCACTGAAGAAAGTGACTGAACTGTATGAGATTTCCAAAGGCTTCACTCGAAGGGATTGGTAGGTGTAGGATTTTGAGTTGAGCATCACATGGAAATTTTTCCTTAGTATTTCCTTGACCCCCTTTAATAGTATGGTGTTTCCTATGACTCAAGAAAGAGAAAATGAAACTACGAAAACAAAAGTCTTCACGCTTCATGTTCCTCAAATGAATACCAAGTCTTCCAGGTCACACCAATTTCTTCACTTTCAAAGTCTTCAGAAAGTCTTCAGAATATCAAAGTCTTCAGTCGAAGAACTTCATTTTTAGGGGTCGACTTTCTCTATAAATATCAAACTCCTCATAGACTTATAGACCTGTGTACACTCACAAACGCATTAGTCCCTTAACCTATAAGTCTTCAATACACCAAAATCACTAAGGGGCACTAGATGCACTTACAATCTCCCCCTTTTTGGTGATTGATGACAATATAGGTTAAGTTTTCAGTGGGGATAAATGTATGAAGTGTAAATACTGATATTGAGGAATTTGATAGCAAGATATAGAAGAAGTCCCCCTGAAGATGTGCATAGTGAGGAATTTGCGTTTGAGGCAATGCACATTTGAAGAGTTGAATCATGGAGATCTCCCCCTATATCTTGTAATTCATACACGCATTTGATATATAATATGAAGAATTTGAAATGCATGATGAAATATGGTGCCTGATGAAATTCAGCATGCGTGCAATAACATTAACAAGGAATAAGCATGCCGAATAAAGCATCAAAAGTATTAGAGCATAGTGCAACAAAAGTATCAGAGCACCATCGGGTTTAAGATTACAACTCGATCCAAATAAAAGTGTCAGAAGAACGAGAGTTGTAACTTAAAAAAACGCCCTTTATATAGACCCGCTTGAAGACTAACTCAGATTTCTCCCCCTTTGTCATCAAATGACCAAAAGGATTGAAACTGAGGACTAATGCCCCTGAAGAATTTCAAGTCGATGGAGGAGCGCCAGCGTTGTCGGGGTTGTTTGTTGTAGCAGGGCCTACCGCAGTGTCGTCCAAATCTTCATTTTCATCAGTGTCACGCGATGAAGAATAAGAGCTGGCCACCAGTGGAGGAACTTTGACCCTCTTGAGTTTCTTCGGAGGAGGTGCAGACCAGTCAAATTCTTCCTTGAGACCCATAGTCTTCAGTTCTTCAGCACTATAGACATGAGTGAGGACAGCCCAGGTGCGGCTGAAGGTTTCATGAAGGTAGTATTGGTTCTTCTTCACTGCATTGTATGTTGAGGTCATATTGTGAAGAAGTGCACCAAACTGACGCTTTACCCATTTGTGATTGCGATCAACCTTCTGATGAAGACTGAGGAGTAACTCACAGTCAGTCATCACCCTGGGTGCTGTGGCTTGAGGATTTTGCTTGGCTGAGGTATTTGTGGCAGAGTCATGTGTGGCAGAGTCGTCATTGGTAGAGTAAGATGCAGCCTTGCGAAATTGACCATCCAATGGACGAATGCCTTCATCGATCACAGCAGCTGCCTTGCCTTTATCATCAGCTGATGAAACTGTCCGTTTGAGAACTTCAATGGGAGGCAAGTAGCTACCGTGGTTCAGAGTGTCAGCTTTGTAATTCAGTGAAGATCTTGCCCTGATGAATCTCATAATCCAAGGCGCATAGGGCTTCAGCTCGAATGGTGACATAGCAATATTGCCCAGAGTCCTCATGAAGAAATCATGGAAGTTGACGGGAACGCCATGAATGATGTTGAAAAGCATATTCTTCATGATGCCAATGACTTCTTCATCATTTGAGTCGTGGCCTTTGATAGGACTCATTGTCTTCGTCAGAATGCGATAGACAGTCCGAGGCACATAGAGTAATTCCTTGACGAGGAATTTGGTTCGTGGGGCCTGCCCAGGCTTCAAAGGCTTCATGAGCACTTGCATATAGTGATTTGTCAGTTCAGGGTCACTGTAGGTGCAACGTGCACTGTCATGGGGAGGATTGAGAGGAAGGACACGAAGCAATTTAGTTCCCGGTGCCTTGTAGTGAGTGTTTTCAGTCATCCAGTCCAACACCCATGAGTTGACATCTTCAGCGTCTCCAGTGATATGCAGTGTCGCGTAGAACTGAAGAATGAGTTCTTCATTCCAATCGCAAATGTCCTTGAAGAAATTTAGTAGTCCTGCATCGTGAAGAACACTGAGGACTGGCTCGAAGCATGGCAGAGATTCCATGTCCACGTGAGGAATATGTGCATGATCGAAGATTTTGTCTTTGTCAAACAGCATAGAGGAATAGAAGTTGGCCTGACTAGCAGTCCAGAAATGCCTCTTCCTTATGCGAGCAGAGTCATAGGGGTTGTAGTTAGTGAAGAATACATGCTCGGCAAAGAAGTCTTCAGCCTTGAACTTCTGTTTGCTTGAGAACGGATTCTTTGGCTTTGGCAGAGGGGTGTCAGTGAGTTGCATCACCACCTCAGGAATCGCGAGCTCAGGTTCTTTAGGCTGAGGAATTTCTGGTTCCTCTTCTTGTGCAACCTAAGGATCAGCAGCAAAAGGTTCTTTAGCACTAGCGGCTTGAATGTCTTCATGCACAGAGGGAGTGGGTTTAGTTTCTTCAGAGACCATTTGAACTGTTGGTGCAGGGGATTGAGGAATCTGTTGGATAGGTGTGAAGAGAGGAGTATTGGGATGCTGACTGTCCCAAAAGTCATCATTCATCACAGGTGTGGTGCATCCTATATCCACATCTTCATCTTCAATTTCCTCAACACCAGCCTCTTCAGCTGTGAACTGAGGCATAGGTGAGGAAATGACTGGCGTTGAAGGGATTTCGTCCACTTCAATTTCTTCATCCATCTGCTCTGACGAAGCAGCAGAATGATTTCCTTCATCAGATCCGCTTGGGATCTCATAGTCTTCTCCAAAAGGAACAAGGTCCTTTGATGGCATGGAGGAGATTGGAACAGCATCAATAGGATTTTCAAATGAGCTGGTCATTGGCTTCATTTTCTTTGCAGCCGAAGAATTTGACGCAGCTGATGCCTTCCGTTTCTTCACTGTAGCTCGCTCTGCAGCCTTGGTCTTCTTCACATCTGATGCATATGGAAGAATTGGAGTTGAGGAATCTGGTTGATTTTCTTCAAGCGCAACTGATGCAGTTGCTCCGATCTCTTCAGTTTCTTCAGGCGCACCACTAGTGGATGCCCTGGCAATTTCTTCAGCGGCTAGAATTTCTTCACCAGCCCTCGAACTAGCATTTTCTTCAGCAGGCTGAAAATCATCAGCGGTGCTGGCATGTTCTTCAGCAGGCTGAGCAGAGTCTGCAGCCTGAGGGTTTTCTTGTTGCGTTGGGGCTGCAACATTTGTGAATTTCTTCGTCAGGTTGACGAATCTCACTTTAGCTCCTTGCCAATCAGCATAGTAGGCATCAAAGTCTTTGCTGAGGGCTTGCATTTCAGACTGAGCCTGGAGAAGTTCCTCAGGTGTCATTCTGACAACATTTTTCTTCAGGAGCTTCTCCTTTCTGTATTGTGCTTTCTTGATCTCTCTTGCCTTTTCAAACTTCCATTTCTCTTCAGTGATGAAATGGGTCAGCATGTGACTTTGACCAGGAGTCAGATGAAAATCAGGCATAGGGGTGTTAGGATCCTTGTGCCAGAGGTCAATGTAGTCGAGGATCTTCCTCGGATCCAAAAGCAGTGGCACAGATGTGCCTTTGGCTCTAGCGGCCTTCACCTGTCTGTCTCTGATGATTTCTGCAAGTTCATCATCAGAGGCTTCATCATCAGAAGGCACATGGAATGCGACCTGTTTCTTCTTTGGACTAGGCCGAGGACCGCGTCCAGCTGTTGCTTTAGTCTTCAACAGTGTGGGGCCTGATGAGGAAATTGGTGCAGCTGAGGAACTCGCCGAAACACCAGAGGCAATCGAGAAACCAGCAGTCCTTTGACATGTAGCCAGATGCACAGGAGCTGAGGACTTTGAAGGAGCTGCTGAGGACTTTGGTGGAGCAGTAGCAGTGTGAGGAATTTGCCGTGAGGGCATTGCTGAGGAACTTGGCCGTGAGGGCGCTGTTGGTGAAGCACTTGGCTTACGTGCAGGCTTCTTTGGCATGGATTTCCTCGGTTTGACCGAGGCCTCAGTAGCAGTAGCAGTGGCAGAATCCTCATTGAATTTCTTCACTGCCTCCTTGGCTTGTCTTGCCAATTTAGCTTGGCGCTTAGCCCATTCTTCAGGAAAGTCCTCACCACGCTTGATGCTGGTGGGGTCAGCTTCTTGGCCAGGTGCCAATGGAGCTCTTGGGCATGGAGGATTGAGGGCGAATTTCCTCATGTACTTTGGAGTCACATATCTGTATTCCTTCCATTCCCTTGCCCACCTCCGTTCAATCCTCTGTATGCGCACCTTGCGCTGATTTTTGTTTTCTTTGCCAAATTTTGCTTCATCAGGTGTGCAATAGTCAGCATAAATTTCCTCAGGGATTTCAAACGCAGTCATAACCTCAGGTTTCTTTCCTCCTTTCTGCGGCTTCTTACCGTCTGCCATATTCTTCAGTTGAGGAATTTGAACAATCGAATTCTCTGAAGAAGTATGCAGTTTTTCTTCAAGGAACGCTGCAAATGAGTTAAGTTGATGAGAACCTAGTGATTCAGCAGCAGACATGAGTACCTGTGAACAGAGTATAGGTGCAAGGAATTTGGAGAGGTCATATGCGTTCTCAGAAGGTCGGCGTGAGTACGACGGCGACGAGGTCGAGGTAGCGAAGCTCTTCCTCACCGGCGACGATGGAGTAGCGGCGGCGCTAGGGTTTGAGGAGCTCGAGTGAGAGAGTAGCGATCGAGCGGAGTAAATGAAGTGAGGAAGGGGAGAGGGGTATTTATAGACACGGTAAAAACTGTTCGCCCGAAGATTTGGGACGAACGTGCCCCCACCCTTTCTCCTTCTCGCGACATGTGTCACCCACGTACTGTGTAGTTGAGATCGTGTACGATCGTGGGTGAATAGAATAATGCATTGTGGGATGCGGAACGGTTTGAGCGGCAAAACCGAAAATTTGGATAAGATTTGTTTTAAAGTTTCGTTCGCAATTTCTTCAGCTGACAAGGACACAGTGAAGATTTTGAACGAGTTTCAAATAGAACGCACATGAAGAATTTGTGAATAGATTGGGTTGAGTATAGCATAGAGGGGGGAAGGGTCTGATCACATTCACTTAGCAGAAAAAGCAACTTGAAGAAATAGCTATAAGTGAATGCTGTAGAGGACATAAACTCATATATATATATAGCCAATGAAGAAAAACGACGGAAACAGTGAAGATTTTGCAAAGTTGAAGAATTTGAAAAACTGAAGAATTTCAAAACTGAGGAAAAACTCAAATTGAAGATTTTCAACTTTTTGTGGTGGCGTGACCCACCGTATAAGAATGATGATTTTAGACACCGCGTACAATTGTCGTAGGGTTCTGAGAATCAAATTCTTCATTAATTTCTTCACACTTAGAGTGTTATTCTTCATTGATTGAAGAAAAGCGTTTCTTCATGTGTTGCACATCTAAGTCATCAATTTCGCATAAGTGTCAGGGTGTGTGTCCTTTTCAAAGAACATTCGAAGATTCTAAGATATTTAGCTCACACCGCAACTTGCTAAATCTCTTCTCATCCAAGGGCTTAGTGAAGATATCAGCTAGTTGTTCTTCAGTCTTCACATGCTCGATGGAGATGTCGCCCTTCAACACATGATCACGAAGAAAATGATGACGAATCTGAATGTGCTTTGTCTTCGAGTGCTGAACTGGGTTGTGAGCAATCTTGATGGCACTCTCATTGTCGCAGAGGAGAGGCACATTCTTCACGTTGACGCCATAGTCCTTGAGTGTATGCTTCATCCAAAGCAATTGAGCACAGCAAGAGCCAGCAGCAATGTATTCAGCTTCCGCAGTAGACAGTGATATGCAGTTCTGTTTCTTCGAGGACCAACAGACCAAAGATCGCCCGAGGAAATGACATGTGCTAGAAGTTGACTTGCGGTCCACACGATCACCAGCATTGTCAGAGTCAGAATATCCAATGAGATCAAAAGCAGAGCCCTTGGGGTACCATAATCCTAGTGTTGGTGTGTGAGCTAGATATCGAAGAATATGCTTCACAGCCTTATGGTGTGATTCCTTCGGTGCAGCTTGAAATCGGGCACACATGCAAACACTAAGCATTATATCTGGCCTAGATGCACATAAGTACAATAAAGAACCAATCATGGAGCGGTATACCTTGTGATCGAAGTCAATACCATTTTCATCAGTGCATAGATGGCCATTTGTGGGCATAGGAATTTTGACGCCTTTGCAATCTTGCATGCCGAATTTCCTCAGTACATCTTTGAGGTATTTCTCCTGAGATATGAATATACCATTGCGCTGTTGACGAATTTGAAGACCTAAGAAGAATTTCAACTCTCCCATCATAGACATTTGATATTCTTCACTCATCATATAGGCAAATTCATCACTATAACGTTGGTCAGTACAGCCAAAGATAATATCATCAACATATATTTGGCACACAAATAGTTCACCATCATAAGATTTAGTAAAGAGAGTAGGGTCGAGTGAACCGGGTGTGAAGCCATTCTTCACGAAGAATTCCTTCAATGTATCATACCACGCCCGAGGGGCTTGCTTGAGGCCATAGAGGGCCTTATTAAGTCTGAAGACTTTGTCAGGATTCTTTGGATCTTCAAAACCTGGGGGTTGAGCAACATATACTTCTTCCTCAAGCTTACCATTGAGGAATGCACTTTTCACATCCATTTGATATAAGATGATATCATGATGGTTAGCATAAGCAAGTAATATGCGAATAGCCTCAAGTCTAGCAACAGGTGCAAAAGTTTCATCGAAATCAACTCCTTCAACCTGTGTGTAGCCTTGAGCTACCAGTCGTGCCTTATTCCTCACCACAAGGCCATTTTCATCTTGCTTGTTGCGGTAGATCCACTTTGTGCCAATGATATTATGCTTGCGAGGATCTGGACGTTTGACCAATTCCCAGACATTGTTGAGCTCGAACTGATGTAATTCTTCTTGCATAGCCTGAATGCATTCCGTCTCCAAAAATGCTTCATCTACCTTAGTGGGCTCTGTGATAGAGACAAAAGCATGGTGCCCACAAAAGTTAGATAAATGTGAAGCTTTTGAGCGTGTGAGAGGACCTAGTGCTCTAATGTCATCGATGATCTTCTCCATTTGCACTTCTTTTGCAACGCAAGGATGAAATGGTTGTCGCTGAGGAGTTTGATCAGCATTTTCTTTAGCACCATTTTCCTCAGCATTTTCTTCAGGTGCATCAGCTCGATGTTCTTCATGAACTGGAATGAATTCTTCAGCAGATTCTTCAGTAGGAATGACATCCTAAGTTGCCTTGAACTTGATAGAATCCTCAGGTGCTGGTTCATCTAACACAGAAGGTAGGTGCTCTCTTTGCGAGCCATTAGTTTCATCGAATTGCACATCTACAGTGTCAACAATCTTGTGAAGAACAATGTTGAAGACTCTGTAGGTGTGCGAGTCCTTTCCGTAACCAAGCATAAAACCTTCATGTGCTTTCGGTGCAAATTTAGAATTGTGGTGAGGATCTCTAATCCAACATTTAGCACCGAAGACTTTGAAATAACTCACATTGGGTTTCTTGTCAGTGAGGAGTTCATAGGCCGTCTTCTTGAAGAATTTGTAAAGATATACTCGGTTGATGATGTGGCATGCAGTATCAATTGCATCAATCCAAAAACGATGAGGCGTTTTGTATTCATCAAGCATAGTGCGAGCCATCTCAACAAGAGTTCTGTTCTTGCGCTCCACGATGCCATTTTGCTGAGGAGTATAGGGAGCAGATAACTCATGAGTAATACCAAGTTCATCAAGATAGTCATCAAGACCGGAATTCTTGAACTCAGTTCCATTGTCACTTCTGATGTGCTTGATCTTCACACCAAAGTTGGTTGAAGCCCTCGAGGAAAAACGTTTGAAGACTTCCTGCACTTCATGTTTGTAAGTAACAATGTGTACCCATGTATATCGAGAGTAATCATCAACAATGACAAAACCATATAGAGATGCATCATTAGTGACTGCTGAGTAATGATTAGGTCCGAAGAGGTCCATGTGAAGCAATTCGAATGGACGAGTAGTGGTCATGATAGTCTTCGCTGGATGCTTGGCCTTGGTCATTTTTCCAGCTTCATAGGCTCCGCATAAGTGATCCTTGAGGAATTTGACATTCTCAATGCCAATGACATGCTTCTTCTTCGCAAGCGTGTGCAAATTCCTCATGCCTGCGTGACCAAGTCGTCGATGTCATAGCCAGCCTTCTGAAGCTTTTGCAAGTAGACACACGGCTGGCTGTGGTCTTGTAGAGAAATCAACAATATACAAATCTCCTCTCCTAAAGCCTTCGAAGACTTTGTAATTGTCAGCTTCCATAATCACAACACAGCGATACTTGCCAAAGACAACAACCATATCAAGATCACAAAGCATTGAGACTAACATGAGGTTGTATCCTAAGGACTCAACAAGCATGACTTTGTCCATGTGTTTATCCTTAGAGATTGCAACCTTACCAAGACCCAATACCTGACTTTTGCCTTTGTCGGCAAAGATGATATGCTTCAGATGTGACGGTGATAAGGGAGCATCCATCAATAGATTCTTGTCACCAGTCATGTGATTCGTACATCCACTATCGAGGACCCACTCAGTGGCTTTCGGTTGATCATCCTGCAGATGAATTAGTGTAGCTTACAATCTCATATGCTTCATTTGTGAAGAATATAATATCAAGTTCATCAGATGAATTTCATCAATCAGTAAACAGATATAGCAGTATGAGGACGTGTGAAATGAAGGTTCATTTCATCATGATTCGCCTGCGTCCTTTCAGGCAATTTTGTCAGGTCCCCAGCAAATTCTTCAGACGTTAAAGCACGTCTGGAGACCTGACCCTGCAGAAGAGATTAGTTCTTTTTCTTCACCACCCACATCTGAAGGGGTGGCAAAGAGTTTATCACTCTACGAGCACCATACAAGAATGGTGGCATAGAGGCCAAACCATTTCGTTTCACATAAGAGGGGTTAGGGTAAGCATATGAATAAGCAGAGAAATTCTTCGAGGACTTATGAACATAATGGTTTGAAGAATAATGCACATATTCATAGCCCTTAGCTCTACCCTGCAAAACAGAGTTGTTAGCACGATGATAATCATATGAGGACTTTGATCCTTTTGAGGAATTTGATCCACGTGAGGAATTTGGTCCGTATGAGGACTTGGATCCATATGAAGAATTTGATCCATATGAAGAATTTGATCTGGGGTTTCTGTTCTTCACAGGTGGTGTCATGAGGACATTCACCTGAAGACTTTCGAGGCACTTCTTGGGAACCCAGATTTTCTTCATAGGAGAACCATTCCTGTAGTTAGTGCCAACATATCTAGCAAATACTTCACCATTCTGATTTTTGAACAGTTTATAGTTGGAGTCAAATGACTCATCAGAAGAATGAGGAGATTCACATGTAAAGCCAGATAAGTTAGATGGATCAACTGGAGGTCCCTTTGCAGCAACCCATGAGGTTTTGGGGTACTGCTCAGGCTTCCAATATGTTCCATCAGCATTGAGTTTCCTCTCAAAGGCAATACCCTCTTTTCTAGGGTTTCTATTGAGGATCTGCTTTTTAAGCACATCACAAAGAGTCTGATGCCCTTTGAGGCTTTTGTACATGCCTGTCATGTACAATTCCTTCAACCCTGCATTGTTAGTGCTACTAGCAATGTCCTCAGATGAGGAATTAGTGATAGCAGAGGCAGGTGAAGAATTTGTAATAGTTGAAGCATTTGAACATTCAGGTGAAGAATTAGCAGATTCACGTTCAATGCACTTTAAGCATGGAGGAACAAATTCTTCCTCAGAAGCGCTAATTTGTTGAGCTAGTAATGAATCGCGCTCCTTCTGAAGATCTTCATAACTCACTCTTAGCTTCTAAAGATCTTGCTTTCTTTGAAGAAATTCATAAGAAAGTTTCTCATGATCAGATAAGAGAGTGTTATGATGACTTTGAAGGTTATCAAACCTAGACTGAAGTCTCTGAAGATTTTCAGTTAGGGCTTTAGTGCGATCCATTTCTTCACCCAACATATCATCACTTTTGTCTAGCATGTTTTGAACCTTTTCAAAAGCCCTTTGTTGTTTTACAGCAATCTTAGCAAGTTTAGAGTAGCTGGGCTTGAGATCCTCATCAGATTCATTTTCACTAGATTCAGAGGAGGTGTATTTGAGTACTTTTGCACCTTTCGCCATGAAGCAATAGGTGGGAGCGTAGTCATCATTATCTTCATCAGGCTTGTCGGTGGGGTTAGTTTCTTCAGTGTTGAAGATGGACTTGCTAATGAAAGCAGTAGCGAAGGCCAGACTCGCCACACCAGATTCGGATTCTTCAGACGCCTCCTCTTCCTCATGTTCCTCAGATTCAGCTTCAGAGTCCATTTCCTTGCCAATGAATGCCCGAGCCTTCTTGGAGCTGCTCTTCTTGTGAGATGAAGACTTCGAGGATTTTGATGACGAAGATTTTAACGATTTCTTCTTATTCTTCGCATCATCAGAACTGTAATCCTTGTATTTCTTCTTCTTCAATTCCTTTTCCCACTGAGGACAATCTTGAATATAGTGACCAGGTTTCTTGCATTTGTGGCACAGCCTTCTCTTATAGTCACTTGATGAGGAATCACTGCTTCTTGAGGATTTTCCAAAGCGACCACGTCTTGAGAACTTCTGGAATTTCTTCACAAGCAGTGCTAGCTCCTGGCTCGATTCTTCAGGATCACCAAGGCTACTACCAGAATTCTCACATTCAGACTCAGACACAACCTTGGCCTTCAGGGCACGTGGTTTGCCATAGCTCGAACCATAGAGATCTCTCTTTTCAGCAAGCTGGAACTCGTGAGTATTTAGCCTTTTGAGGATATTGGCAGGATCAAGAGACTTGTAGTCAGCCCGTTCTTGTATCATCAGTCCCAGAGTATCAAATGAGGAATCAAGCGATCTCAACAGTTTCTTCACCACCTCATGGTCAGTGATGTCAGTGGCACCGAGGGCTTGAAGCTCATTTGAGATGTTAGTGAGGCGATCAAAGGTTTGTTGGACATTTTCATTGTCGAGTCTTTTGAAGCGGTTGAAGAGATTCCGAAGAACATCAACTCGAGAGTCACGCTGAGTTGAGACTCCTTCATTTACTTTGGACAGCCTATCCCAGATAAGCTTAGCAGTTTCCAAAGCACTCACTCTTCCATACTGTCCTTTAGTCAGATGGCCACATATGATATTCTTCGCTTGAGAATCGAGTTGCTTGAATCTCTTCACATCGGTAGCGTTTAGTGAGGGTGAGACAGAGGGGACACCATTTTCCACAACATACCAGAGATCGTTGTCAATTGCCTCAAGATGCATTCGCATCTTGTTTTTCCAGTAGGGGTAGTCCGTCCCATCAAAGGTAGGACACCCAGCCGAGACCTTGATCATACCTGCGGTCGACATAACTAAAACTCCAGGTGGTTAAACCAAAATCACAGAGAACAAGGGAGTACATTGCTCTGATACCAATTGAAAGTGCGTTATATCGACTAGAGGGGGGGTGAATAGGCGATTCTTATGAATTCTTCACTGAGGAATTTGCCGGTGAGGAAATTCCTTAGCGAAGAACTACTAGCAGCGGAATAAGTACTCAGAAGTAAGCATAACAAAATACAAGCATGTTCATCATGATAAAATGAAGACTAGCACAGAGTACAGAAAGCATAATCACAGGATAACACAAGATGAAGACACACAGACTGAAGAAATTGAATTGAGGAAATTGAGAAAGTCTTCAGTCAAAGTCTTCATGCACAGATATGAACAAACACTCAACACAGTAATGAGGAAATGAAAGGGTTGAGGAAATAGAACCAGTTAGGTTGGTGAAGACAATGATTTGGTAGACCAGTTCCAACTGCTGTCTCAGTTGTACGTCTGGTTGGAGCGGCTGAGTATTTAAACTCGCGGACACACAGTCCCGGACACCCAGTCGCTGAGCACGCAGCTCAGGACACCCAGTCCTCACCGTATTCTCCTTGAACTAAGGTCACACAGACCTCGTCCAATCACTCGTGGTAAGTCTTCAGGCGACTTCCAAACCTTCATAGACTTGGTCACTCGGCGATCCACAATTCCTCTGGGATGCTCTAGACCATGACGCCTAACCGTCTGGAAGAAGCACAGTCTTCAAAGGTAACAAGCGTCGGATCCACGCAGGATCAATTTCTTCAGTGATGCTCAATCACTTTGGTTTGTAGGGGTTTGGTTTTGGGTTTTCCTCACTTGATGATTTTCGCTCAAAGTCCTCGGAGGATGGGTTGCTCTCAAATGACAAGTGTCACGTTCTCTCGAAGCAGCCAACCAGCTAGTGGTTGTAGGGGGCGGCTATTTATAGCCTAGGGAGCAGCCCGACATGATAAGACATAAATGCCCTTCAATGATATGACTGTTAGGTGGATAAGATATTTTGGGACAGCTGGCGCGCAGCACAGCAACGGTCGGAAATTTGACTCTCAAATTCCTCAGGGCTATCATGTTCCTCACTGTGTAGGCAATTCGCAATGGCGAATTCCTACCTCCTCAGTCAGAACAAATTCATCAGCGACCAGAAGGACTTCGTCTCTGTCACTGAAGAAAGTGACCGAACTATATGAGATTTCCAAAGGCTTCACTCGAAGGGATTGGTAGGTGTAGGATTTTGAGTTGAGCATCACATGGAAATTTTTCCTTAGTATTTCCTCGACCCCCTTTAACAGTACGGTGTTTCCTATGACTCAAGAAAGAGAAAATGAAACTACGAAAACAAAAGTCTTCACGCTTCATGTTCCTCAAATGAATACCAAGTCTTCCAGGTCACACCAATTTCTTCACTTTCAAAGTCTTCAGAAAGTCTTCAGAATATCAAAGTCTTCAGTCGAAGAACTTCATTTTTAGGGGTCGACTTTCTCTGTAAATATCAAACTCCTCATAGACTTATAGACCTGTGTACACTCACAAATGCATTAGTCCCTTAACCTATAAGTCTTCAATACACCAAAATCACTAAGGGGCACTAGATGCACTTACAGAGACGTATCAAGGTCATGCCGAAATTTTCCATGAATTTTGGCATGACTCGTGCTAGAAAGTAGGACAACTCGAGTGCCCGAGATTTGCCTGGACGAGAATGAAACAACATTCAGGCAAAACATAGGCCATTTTGTATGTCATTATTCATTTTATTATATAAAGCTCAAGGATTAAACAACTAGATTGAACCCTAGGAAACATGCCGACCATGATGAGACTGGAGGTTCTCTCACCCAAGAAGTACAAGCACAAGCCTACCTCAACTATCTGGCGAATCAGGAGAAAAAAGGGTGGCAGGACCCCCTTGTCATGACGGAGGACGGTGGTGGTGGTGCCGACACCGACACTGATGCCACCAACACCGGCACTGAGACGGGCACTAATGATGTTGCTAACGAGACCACGGAAGGTGGTACCTCCCAAGACAGTGAAGGAAAGAAGGCAAAGAGCGCACGACGGCCAAATCAGCTCGGCACCGGAAGACTGGTGGTCACGGAGTGCACCTTGGCTAGTTCGAGCCAACACATCCGCGAGAAGTGGCAGGGACATAGGGTAACCAACTAGCATGCATCCTACGAGATACCGCTAACATCAACGACACAAGAATCAGAAGAATGAACATTTGAAGCACCTGCTCCTAACTAGGTTGCACATAAGATTCATGTTCCCCGGCCGGAATGACGACGTCAAACCATGGAAAGATGCTGCCATGAAAAAAATAAACAACAAAGCCCTAGGAAAGTTCAACAACGCATTGAGCACCTAGAAAACTAGGGTGAAAAAGGCGATTGAAGTAGACCATGAAACCAAGCCGAGATTGTTGCAGACAGTCCATGAATTACAAAAGATGACTATGAAAAGTTCAAGGCGACTTGCGATGAAGAAACTACCAAGGCCAGGTCGGAGAGAGGCAGGCAACTTCAACAAAGAACATGGGGAACCACCGCCTTGAAATTCGTGGTTACACGGGCAAGAGGCCCGTGTGGGCTAAGGAGAACGCGAAACGTGAATGTCTCGGGATCCCAGACCCCTTGGCTGAGTTCACCGACCAGCAGGAGCATGACTTCATCAAGGCCCAGTTCTCGTGGGACCCAAAAAAAATTCACGGACGGGCCAACGAGGGAATTCATGCAAATACTGGTAATTATCATTTTACCACCTTGTATCAGTTTCCAATCAAGTCGACTAGTCACATTCATAAACGATTCATGCTCATTTTGCAGAGAGAGCAACACAAGCTTACAGCCGAAAGCGACTCCTCGACTCAGTCGACTTAGTCATCGGCAAGGTACAAGTGCGACATCCCTTTCAACCGGGTCGTGAACATAATGATGGGACACCCATCAGATCAGCGGCTGCAATATGGACGTGGGCACGGCACCAGAGATGGCGCTACATGGAAGTACTACTATAACAAGGACCTCGAGGCCAAAAGATAGAGAAAGAAGTTCAGTCAAGTGATTATCGATGAGAAGGTGGCACGGGCGGTCAAGAAAAACGAAGCTGATACCAAAGCTGAGGCAATCCGGGAAGCAGTAGCTGCCTGCAGAAGTGATATGGCAGCCGCATTTACAAGCTTGATTTCAAGTGTGGTCGGCTGGGTGCAACAAAAATCTAAATGCACCCCAGCTGATTTTCCCATGCCCAGCTTCACTGGGAGCAACTCGATGAACACCATACCCGTACTTGCTATGGCAGCCACACCCACACGTACTCCCGCACCTGCACCTGCTCCCACACCCTCTCATAGCAGCACGTCCTTCGTTTGTGGCTTGAATGTCGGGCCGTTGACATTGGCTGAGCTCGACGCCCTCACGGTAAATACGCGTTACACCCTCATCAACATAACTAATTAATCTTTTGTTCCTGTTGCCTTTCGGATCTCTGACGCCGCACACATGTCTTCACAGGCCGACTCCACTCCGTGCACCCTCCTCTACCACATGAACGGTGCATTGGTGGATGTGGGGAAGGATACTATAATGAGGCCCAAGGATCGCTTGTTCCACCGCCTGTAGATGCTCGATAACGCCTTAAGGGTCTCTGTGGCGAGTGTGAAAGCGGGCTATGAGGGTTTTCCTCCTACAATACAAACTGGTGGAGAGGACGACGAGACCCCGACGTAGCTTGGCCAATGCAAAAATTGGTCGATCCTATGGCCGAAGAATCTTCTTCGTGTGGAGGTGGCTGGGAGCGCACTGACGGGACCTCAGCAAGGTATGACCACAACCCTCGTACACAACTATGACCAGCCTCTGTGGTGCTGGGTGCGAGTGAGCAACACGAGGAAGGGGGTCCAACCGTTTCGGCGGCTGTGATGTCGCTCACATGGAAGAGGATATGGATCATGACATGGAGGACGATGAACCTCTCCAGTATCTCAATACTGGCTTTGACAATGAAGTAACGATGAGTCAGCCATATGAATATGAGCGTCAAGAGGAGATGCATGATATTATCGGAGTCGGAACGTCCTCGGGAGTGCAAGAAGTCTTTGTTCATGCAATACTCGCAGGACACGCCTTCAGATGCCGCCTCAACCCAAACTCAAGTAAGCCAGGGTTGTGCAATGCTGATCCCGACAACACTGGGGGCGATGGTCAGGCAGGGACTAACAAACCCACCAGCACCTCAGCCCGCCAAGAAGAAGTAGAGGAAGAGACCGGCGAATAAAGGCTCTGCTGCCACCAAAGTTGCTTCTAGCAGCCAGCCGCCTTCGCAGACTCAGGTTGCGGACAGTGTACCGATGAAAGATGCGCCATTAATCCATGTCGAGGGAAAGCCAATGGTACCAGCGGATGCGCTAGACGCCATAACAGGGGATCTCAGGAGACTGCATGACCATGTGCTATCGTCAAAGAGAAGCCTTCTCGCCTTGAATGATCAAGGACACCCGCTTTATATAGTTCATGTGCCGAGCAGTGGCATGTACGTCCTGTAAGTGCATCTAGTGCCCCTTAGTGATTTTGGTGTATTGAAGACTTATAGGTTAAGGGACTAATGCGTTTGTGAGTGTACACAGGTCTATAAGTCTATGAGGAGTTTTATATTTACAGAGGAAGTCGACCCCTAAAAATGAAGTTCTTCGACTGAAGACTTTGATATTCTGAAGACTTTCTGAAGACTTTGAAAGTGAAGAAATTGGTGTGACCTGGAAGACTTGGTATTCATTTGAGGAACATGAAGCGTGAAGACTTTTGTTTTCGTAGTTTCATTTTCTCTTTCTTGAGTCATAGGAAACACCGTACTGTTAAAGGGGGTCGAGGAAATACTAAGGAAAAATTTCCATGTGATGCTCAACTCAAAATCCTACACCTACCAATCCCTTCGAGTGAAGCCTTTGGAAATCTCATACAGTTCAGTCACTTTCTTCAGTGACAGAGACGAAGTTCTTCTGGTCGCTGATGAATTTGTTCTGACTGAGGAGTTAGGAATTCGCCAGTGCGAATTGCCTACACAGTGAGGAACATGATAGCCCTGAGGAATTTGAGAGTCAAATTTCCGACCGTTGCTGTGCTGCGCGCCAGCTGTCCCAAAATATCTTATCCGCCTAACGGTCATATCATTGAAGGGAATTTATGTCTTATCATGTCGGGCTGCTCCCTAGGCTATAAATAGCCGCCCCCTACAACCACTAGCTAGTTGGCTGCTCCGAGAGAACTTGACACTTTCATTTGAGAGCAACCCATCCTCCGAGGACTTTGAGCGAAAATCATCAAGTGAGGAAAACCCAAAACCAAACCCCAACAAACCCAAAGTGATTGAGCATCACTGAAGAAATTGATCCTGCGTGGATCCGACGCTTGTTACCTTTGAAGACTGTGCTTCTTCGAGACGGTTAGGCGTCATGGTCTAGAGCATCCAAGAGGAATTGTGGATCGCCGAGTGACCAAGTCTGTGAAGGTTTGGAAGTCGCCTGAAGACTTACGACGTGTGATTGGACGAGGTCTGTGTGACCTTAGTTCAAGGAGAATACGGTGAGGACTGGGTGTCCTGAGCTGCATGCTCAGTGACTGGGTGTCCGGGACTGTGTGTCCTCGAGTTTAAATACTCAGCCGCTCCAACCAGACGTACAACTGAGACAGCAGTTGGAACTGGTCTACCAAATCATTGTCTTCACCAACCTAACTGGTTCTATTTCCTCAACCCTTTCATTTCCTCATTACTGTGTTGAGTGTTTGTTCATATCTGTGCTTGAAGACTTTGACTAAAGACTTTCTCAATTTCCTCAGTTCAATTTCTTCAGTCTGTGTGTCTTCATCTTGTGTTATCCTGTGATTACGCTTTCTGTACTCTGTGCTAGTCTTCATTTCATCATGATGACCATGCTTGTATTTTGTTATGCTTACTTCTGAGTACTTATTCCGCTGCTAGTAGTTCTTCGCTAAGGAATTTCCTCACCGGCAAATTCCTCAGTGAAGAATTCATAAAAATCGCCTATTCACTCCCCTCTAGTCGATATAACGCACTTTCAATTGGTATCAGAGCAAGATACTCCCTTGTTCTGTGTGATTTTGGTTAACCGCCTGGAGTTTTAGTTATGTCGACCGCAGGTATGATCAAGGTCTCGGCTGGGTGTCCTACCTTTGATGGGACGGACTACCCCTACTGGAAAAACAAGATGCGAATGCATCTTGAGGCAATTAACAACGATCTCTGGTATGTTGTGGAAAATGGTGTTCCCTCTGTCTCACCCTCACTGAACGCTACCGATGTGAAGAGATTCAAGCAACTCGATTCTCAAGCGAAGAATATCATATGTGGCCATCTGAGTAAAGGACAGTATGGAAGAGTGAGTGCTTTGGAAACTGCTAAGCTTATCTGGGATAGGCTGTCCAAAGTGAATGAAGGAGTCTCAACTCAGCGTGACTCTCGAGTTGATGTTCTTCGGAATCTCTTCAACCGCTTCAAAAGACTCGACAATGAAAATGTCCAACAAACCTTTGATCGCCTCACTGACATCTCAAATGAGCTTCAAGCCCTCGGTGCCACTGACATCACTGACCATGAGGTGGTGAAGAAACTGTTGAGATTGCTTGATTCCTCATTTGATACTCTGGGACTGATGATACAAGAACGGGCTGACTACAAGTCTCTTGTCCTGCCAATATCCTCGAAAGGCTAAATACTCACGAGTTCCAGCTTGCTAAAAAGAGAGATCTCTATGGTTCGAGCTATGGCAAACCACGTGCCCTGAAGGCCAAGGTTGTGTCTGAGTCTGAATGTGAGGATTCTGGTAGTAGCCTTGGTGATCCTGAAGAATTGAGCCAGGAGCTAGCACTGCTCGTGAAGAAATTCCAGAAGTTCTCAAGACGTGGTCGCTTTGGAAAATCCTCAAGAAGCAGTGATTCCTCATCAAGTGACTATAAGAGAAGGCTGTGCCACAAATGCAAGAAACCTGGTCACTATATTCAAGATTGTCCTCAGTGGGAAAAGGAATTGAAGAAGAAGAAATACAAGGATTACAGTTCTGATGATGCGAAGAAGAAGAAGAAATCGTTAAAATCTTCGTCATCAAAATCCTCGAAGTCTTCATCTCAGAAGAAGAGCAGCTCCAAGAAGGCTCGGGCATTCATTGGCAAGGAAATGGACTCTGAAGCTGAATCTGAGGAACATGAGGAAGAGGAGGCGTCTGAAGAATCCGAATCTGGTGTGGCGAATCTGGCCTTCGCTACTGCTTTCATTAGCAAGTCCATCTTCAACACTGAAGAAACTGACCCCACCGACAAGCCTGATGAAGATAATGATGACTATGCTCCCACCTATTGCTTCATGGTGAAAGGTGCAAAGGTACTCAAATACACCTCCTCTGAATCTAGTGAAAATGAATCTGATGAGGATCTCAAGCCCAGCTACTCTAAACTTGCTAAGATTGCTGTAAAACAACAAAGGACTTTTGAAAAGGTTCAAAACATGCTAGACAAAAGTGATGATATGTTGGGTGAAGAAATGGATCGCACTAAAGCCCTGACTGAAAATCTTCAAAGACTTCAGTCTAGGTTTGATAACCTTCAAAGTCATCATAACACTCTCTTATCTGATCATGAGAAACTTTCTTATGAATTTCTTCAAAGAAAGCAAGATCTTGAGAAGCTAAGAGTGAGTTATGAAGATCTTCAGAAGGAGCGCGATTCATTACTAGCTCAACAAATCAGCGCTTCTCAGGAACAATTTGATCCTCCATGCTTAAAGTGCATTGAACGTGAATCTGCTAATTCTTCACCTGAATGTTCAAATGCTTCAACTGTTACAAATTCTTCACCTGCCTCTACTATCACTAATTCCTCATCTGAGGACATTGCTAGTATCACTGACGATGCAGGGCTGAAGGAATTGTACATGACAAGCATGTACAAAAGCCTCAATGGGCATCAGACTCTTTGTGATGTGCTTAAAAAGCAGATCCTCAACAGAAACCCTAGGGAAGAGGGTATCGCCTTTGAGAGGAAACTCAATGCTGATGGAACATATTGGAAGCCTGAGCAGTACCCCAAAACCTCATGGGTTGCTGCAAAGGGACCTCCAGTTGATCCATCTAACTTATCTGGCTTTACATGTGAATCTCCTCATTCTTCTGATGAGTCATTTGACTCCAACTATAAACTGTTCAAAAATCAGAATGGTGAAGTATTTGCTAGATATGTTGGCACTAACTGCAGGAACGGTTCTCCTATGAAGAAAATCTGGGTTCCCAAGAAGTGCCTTGAAAGTCCTCAGGTGAATGTCCTCATGACATCACCTGTGAAGAACAGGAACCCCAGATCAAATCCTTTACGTGGATCAAATTCCTCAAATGGATCAAAGTCCTCATATGATTGTCATCGTGCTAACAACTCTTTTTCGCAGGGTAGAGCTAAGGGCTATGAATATGTGCATTATTCTTCAAACCATTATGTTCATAAGTCCTCGAAGAATTTCTCTGCTTATTCATATGCTTACCCTAACCCCTCTTATGTGAAACGAAATGGTTTGGCCTCTATGCCACCATTCTCGTATGGTGCTCGCAGAGTGATAAACTCTTTGCCACCCCTTCAGATGTGGGTGGTGAAGAAAAAGAACTAATCTCTTCTGCAGGGTCAGGTCTCCAGACGTGCTTTAACGTCTGAAGAATTTGCTGGGGACCTGACAAAATTGCCTGAAAGGACGCAGGCGAATCATGATGAAATGAACCTTCATTTCACACGTCCTCATACTGCTATATCTGTTTACTGATTGATGAAATTCATCTGATGAACTTGATATCATATTCTTCACAAATGAAGCATATGAGATTGTAAGCTACACTAATTCATCTGCAGGATGATCAACCCAAAGCCACTGAGTGGGTCCTCGATAGTGGATGTACGAATCACATGACTGGTGACAAGAATCTATTGATGGATGCTCCCTTATCACCGTCACATCTGAAGCATATCATCTTTGCTGACAAAGGCAAAAGTCAGGTATTGGGTCTTGGTAAGGTTGCAATCTCTAAGGATAAACACATGGACAAAAGTCATGCTTGTTGAGTCCTTAGGATACAACCTCATGTCAGTCTCAATGCTTTGTGATCTTGATATGGTTGTTGTCTTTGGCAAGTATCGTTGTGTTGTGATTATGGAAGCTGACAATTCCAAAGTCTTCGAAGGCTTTAGGAGAGGAGATTTGTATATTGTTGATTTCTCTACAGGACCACAGCCAGCCGTGTGTCTACTTGCAAAAGCTTCAGAAGGCTGGCTATGGCATCGACGACTTGGTCACGCAGGCATGAGGAATTTGCACACGCTTGCGAAGAAGAAGCATGTCATTGGCATTGAGAATGTCAAATTCCTCAAGGATCACTTATGCGGAGCCTATGAAGCTGGAAAAATGACCAAGGCCAAGCATCCAGCGAAGACTATCATGACCACTACTCGTCCATTCGAATTGCTTCACATGTACCTCTTCGGACCTAATCATTACTCAGCAGTCACTAATGATACATCTCTATATGGTTTTGTCATTGTTGATGATTACTCTCGATATACATGGGTACACATTGTTACTTACAAACATGAAGTGCAGGAAGTCTTCAAACGTTTTTCCTCGAGGGTTTCAACCAACTTTGGTGTGAAGATCAAGCACATCATAAGTGACAATGGAACTGAGTTCAAGAATTCCGGTCTTGATGACAATCTTGATGAACTTGGTACTACTCATGAGTTATCTGCTCCCTATACTCCTCAGCAAAATGGCGTCGTGGAGCGCAAGAACAGAACTCTTGTTGAGATGGCTCGCACTATGCTTGATGAATACAAAAAGCCTCATCGTTTTTGGATTTATGCAATTGATACTGCATGCCACATCATCAACAGAGTATATCTTCACAAATTCTTCAAGAAGACGGCCTATGAACTCCTCACTGACAAGAAACCCAATGTGAGTTATTTCAAAGTCTTCGGTGCTAAATGTTGGATTAGAGATCCTCACCACAATTCTAAATTTGCATCGAAAGCACATGAAGGTTTTATGCTTGGTTACGGAAAGGACTCACACACCTACAGATTCTTCAACATTGTTCTTCACAAGATTGTTGACACTGTAGATGTGTGGTTCGATGAAACTAATGGCTCGCAAAGAGAGCACCTACCTTATGTGTTAGATGAACCAACACCTGAGGATTCTATCAAGTTCAAGGCAACTGAGGATGTCATTCCTACTGAAGAATCTGCTGAAGAATTCATTCCAGTTCATGAAGAATGCCAAGCTGATGCACCTGAAGAAAATGCTGAGGAAAATGGTGCTGAAGAAAATGCTGAGGAAAATGGTGCTGAAGAAAATGCTGATCAAACTCCTCAGTGACAACCAGCTCATCCTCGCGTTGCAAAAGAAGTGCAAGTGGAGAAGATCATCGATGACATTAGAGCACCAGGTCCTCTCACATGCTCAAAAGCTTCACATTTATCTAACTTTTGTGGGCACTATGCTTTTGTCTCTATCACAGAGCCCACTAAGGTAGATGAAGCATTTTTGGAGCCGGAGTGGATTCAGGCTATGCAAGAAGAATTACATCAGTTCGAGCTCAACAATGTCTGGGAACTGGTCAAACGTCCAGATCGTCGCAAGCATAATATCATTGGCACAAAGTGGATCTACCGCAACAAGCAAGATGAAAATGGCCTTGTGGTGAGGAATAAGGCACGACTGGTAGCTCAAGGCTACACACAGGTTGAAGGAATTGATTTCGATGAAACTTTTGCACCTGTTGCTAGACTTGAGGCTATTCGCATATTACTTGCTTATGCTAACCATCATGATATCATCTTATATCAAATGGATGTGAAAAGTGCATTCCTCAATGGTAAGCTTGAGGAAGAAGTATATGTTGCTCAACCCCCATGTTTTGAAGATCCAAAGAATCCTGACAAAGTCTTCAGACTTAATAAGGCCCTCTATGGCCTCAAGCAAGCCCCTCGGGCGTGGTATGATACATTGAAGGAATTCTTCGTGAAGAATGGCTTCACACCCGGTTCACTCGACCCTACTCTCTTTACTAAATCTTATGATGGTGAACTGTTTGTGTGCCAAACATATGTTGATTATATTATCTTTGGCTGTACTGACCAACGTTATAGTGATGAATTTGCCTATATGATGAGTGAAGAATATCAAATGTCTGATGGGAGAGTTGAAATTCTTCTTAGGTCTTCAAATTCGTCAACAGAGCAATGGTATATTCATATCTTAGGAGAAATACCTCAAAGATGTACTGAGGAAATTTGGCATGCAAGATTGCAAAGGCGTCAAAATTCCTATGCCCACAAATGGCCATCTATGCACTGATGAAAATGGTATTGACTTCAATCACAAGGTATACCACTCCATGATTGGTTCTTTATTGTACTTATGTGCATCTAGGCCAGATATAATGCTTAGTGTTTGCATGTGTGCCCGATTTCAAGCTGCACCGAAGGAATCACATCATAAGGCTGTGAAGCATATTCTTCGATATCTAGCTCACACACCAACACTAGGATTATGGTACCCCAAGGGCTCTGCTTTTTATCTCATTGGATATTCTGACTCTGACTATGCTGGTGATCGTGTGGACCGCAAGTCAACTTCTGGCACTTGTCATTTCCTCGGACGATCTTTGGTCTGTTGGTCCTCGAAGAAACAGAACTGCGTATCACTGTCTACTGCGGAAGATGAATACATTGCTGCTGGCTCTTGCTGTGCTCAACTGCTTTGGATGAAGCAAACACTCAAGGACTATGGCGTCAACGTGAAGAATGTGCCTCTCCTCTGCGACAATGAGAGTGCCATCAAGATTGCTCACAACCCAGTTCAGCACTCGAAGACAAAGCACATTCAGATTCGTCATCATATTCTTCATGATCATGTGTTGAAGGGCGACATCTCCATCGAGCACGTGAAGACTGAAGAACAGCTAGCTGATATCTTCACTAAGCCTTTGGATGACAAGAAATTTAGCAAGTTGCGGTGTGAGCTAAATATCTTAGAATCTCCGAATGTTCTTTGAAAAGGACACACACCCTGACACTTATGCAAAATCGATGACTTAGATGTGCAACACATGAAGAAACGTTTTTCTTCAATCAATGAAGAATAACACTCTAAGTGTGAAGAAATTAATGAAGAATTTGATTCTCAGAACCCTACGACAATTGTACGCGGTGTCTGAAATCATCATTCTTATACGGTGGGTCATGCCACCACAAAAAGTTGAAAATCTTCAATTTGAGTTTTTCCTCAGTTTTGAAATTCTTCAGTTTTTCAAATTCTTCAACTTTGCAAAATCTTCACTGTTTCCGTCGTTTTTCTTCATTGGCTATATATATATATATATATATATATATATATATATATATATATATACACATATGAGTTTATGTCCTCTACAGCATTCACTTATAGCTATTTCTTCAAGTTGCTTTTTCTGCTAAGTGAATGTGATTGGACCCTTCCCCCCTCTATGCTATACTCAACCCAATCTATTCACAAATTCTTCATGTGCATTCTATTTGAAACTCGTTCAAAATCTTCACTGTGTCCTTGTCAGCTGAAGAAATTGCGAACGAAACTTTAAAACAAATCTTATCCAAATTTTCGGTTTTGCCGCTCAAACCGTTCCGCATCCCACAATGCATTATTCTATTCACCCACGATCGTACACGATCTCAACTACATAGTATGTGGGTGACACATGTCGCGAGAAGGAGAAAGGGCGGGGGCACGTTCGTCCCAAATCTTCGGGCGAACAGTTTTTACCGTGTCTATAAATACCCCTCTCCCCTTCCTCACTTCATTTACTCCGCTCGATCGCTACTCTCTCACTCGAGCTCCTCAAACCCTAGCGCCACCGCTACTCCATCGTCGCCGGTGAGGAAGAGCTTCGCTGCTCGACCTCGTCGCCGTCGTACTCATGCCGATCGCGGAAATCTTCACTCCGCCACCGCCGTAGATGTCTTCCTCTGCCAAGTTAGGGCGTGGGAGATCTAACCTGACGAACTTCACATCTGTTCTTCTCAGTTCGTCGTGTTCTTCACTTCGGGTAATTAAAAGTTACTTTTATTACTCACTTTGATTCTCAAACTTTCCTGAAAATCTTTAAAGGTGTTTATTCTTCAAATCTTCACACATATGAACACCTCACACATCATATGATCTTGAACTGTTTCTCTAAGCAATCATTTTCTTCAAGATTCCCTAATTGTGTGGATCTTCGATCTGTACAACTCTGGAACCTAAGACAAGAACGCTTAGTGAAATTCCTCAAGGTTCATCTGGTCAAATTCCTCAAAACTTGTTCTTTTCGAAAAACCTTCTGAGAACGCATATGACCTCTCCAAATTCCTCGCACCTATACTCTATTCACAGGTACTCATGTCTGCTGCTGAATCACTAGGTTCTCATCAACTTAACTCATTTGCAGCGTTCCTCGAAGAAAAACTGCATACTTCTTCAGAGAATTCGATTGTTCAAATTCCTCAACTGAAGAATATGGCAGACGGTAAGAAGCCGCAGAGAGGAGGAAAGAAACCTGAGGTTATGACTGCGTTTGAAATCCCTGAGGAAATTTATGCTGACTATTGCACACCTGATGAAGCAAAATTTGGCAAAGAAAACAAAAATCAGCGCAAGGTGCGCATACAGAGGATTGAACGGAGAGGGGCAAGGGAATGGAGGGAATACAGCTATGTCACTCCAAAGTACATGAGGAAATTCGCCCTCAACCCTCCATGCCCAAGAGCTCCATTGGCACCTGGCCAAGAAGCTGACCCCACTAGCATCAAGCGTGGTGAGGACTTTCCTGAAGAATGGGCTAAGCGCAAAGCTAAATTGGCAAGACAAGCCAAGGAGGCAGTGAAGAAATTCAATGAGGATTCTGCCATTGCTACTGCTACTGAGGCCTCGGTCAAACCGAGGAAATCCATGCCAAAGAAGCCTGCTCGTAAGCCAAGTGCTTCACCAACAGCGCCCTCACGGCCAAGTTCCTCAGCAATGCCCTCACGGCAAATTCCTCACACTGCTACTGCTCCACCAAAGTCCTCAGCAGCTCCTTCAAAGTCCTCAGCTCCTGTGCATCTGGCTACATGTCAAAGGACTGCTGGTTTCTTGATTGCCTCTGGTGTTTCAGTGAGTTCCTCAGCTGCACCAATTTCCTCATCAGGACCCACACTGTTGAAGACTAAAGCAACAGCTGGACGCGGTCCTCGGCCTAGTCCAAAGAAGAAACAGGTCGCATTCCATGTGCCTTCTGATGATGAAGCCTATGATGATGAACTTGCAGAAATCATCAGAGACAGACAGGTGAAGGCCGCTAGAGCCAAAGGCACATCTGTGCCACTGCTTTTGGATCCGAGGAAGATCCTCGACTACATTGACCTCTGGCACAAGGATCCTAACACCCCTATGCCTGATTTTCATCTGACTCCTGGTCAAAGTCACATGCTGACCCATTTCATCACTGAAGAGAAATGGAAGTTTGAAAAGGCAAGAGAGATCAAGAAAGCACAATACAGAAAGGAGAAGCTCCTGAAGAAAAATGTTGTCAGAATGACACCTGAGGAACTTCTCCAGGCTCAGTCTGAAATGCAAGCCCTCAGCAAAGACTTTGATGCCTACTATGCTAATTGGCAAGGAGCTAAAGTGAGATTCGTAAACCTGATGAAGAAATTCACAAATGTTGCAGCCCCAACGCAACAAGAAAACCCTCAGGCTGCAGACTCTGCTCAGTCTGCTGAAGAACATGCCAGCACCGCTGATGATTTTCAGCCTGCTGAAGAAAATGTTAGTTCCAGGGCTGGTGAAGAAATTCCAGCCGCTGAAGAAATTGCCAGGGCATCCACTAGTGGTGCGCCTGAAGAAATTGAAGAGATCGGAGCAACTGCATCAGTTGCGCCTGAAGAAAATCAACCAGATTCCTCAGCTCCTCCCGCACCTACACCAACTCCAGTTCTTCCATCTGCATCAGATGTGAAGAAGACGAAGGCTACAGAGCGAGCTGCAGTGAAGAAACGGAAGGCATCAGCTGCGTCAAATTCTTCGGCTGCGAAGAAAATGAAGCCAATGACCAGCTCATTTGAAAATCCTATTGATGTTATTCCAATCTCCTCCATGCCATCAAAGGACCTTGTTCCTTTTGGAGAAGACTATGAGATCCCAAGCGGATCTGATGAAGGAAATCATTCTGCTGCTTCGTCAGAGCAGATGGATGAAGAAATTGAAGTGGACGAAATCCCTTCAACGCCAGTCATTTCCTCACCTATGCCTCAGTTCACAGCTGAAGAGGCTGGTGTTGAGGAAATTGAAGATGAAGATGTGGATATAGGATGCACCACATCTGTGATGAATGATGACTTTTGGGACAGTCAGCATCCCAATACTCCTCTCTTCACACCTATCCAACAGATTCCTCAGTCCCCTGCACCAACAGTTCAAATGGGCTCTAAAGAAACTCAACCCACTCCCTCTGTGCATAAAGACATTCAAGCCGCTAGTGTTGAAGAACCTGCTGCTGCTGATCCTCAGGTTGCACAAGAAGAGGAACCAGAAATTCCTCAGCCTGAAGAACCTGAGCTCGCGATTCCTGAGGTGGTGATGCAACTCATTGATACCCCTCTGCCAAAGCCAAAGAATCCGTTCTCAAGCAAACAGAAGTTCAAGGCTGAAGACTTCTTTGTCGAGCATGTATTCTTCACTAACTACAACCCCTATGACTTTGCTCGCATAAGGAAGAGGCATTTCTGGACTGCTAGTCAGGCCAACTTCTATTCCTCTGTGCTGTTTGACAAAGACAAAATCTTCGATCATGCACATATTCCTCACGTGGACATGGAATCTCTGCCATGCTTCGAGCCAGTCCTCAGTGTTCTTCACGATGCAGGATTACTAAATTTCTGCATGGACATTTGCGATTGGAATGAAGAACTCATTCTTCAGTTCTATGCGACACTGCATATCACTGGAGACGCTGAAGATGTCAACTCATGGGTGTTGGACTGGATGACTGAAAAAACTCACTACAAGGCACTGGGAACTGAATTGCTTCGTGTCCTTCCTCTCAATCCTCCCCATGACAGTGCACGTTGCACCTACAGTGACCCTGAACAGACAAATCACTATATGCAAGTGCTCATGAAGCCTTTGAAGCCTGGGCAGGCCCCACGAACCAAATTCCTCGTCAAGGAATTACTCTATGTGCCTCGGACTGTCTATCACATTCTGACGAAGACAATGAGTCCTATCAAAGGCCACGACTCAAATGATGAAGAAGTCGTTGGCATCATGAAGAATATGCTTTTCAACATCATTCATGGCGTTCCCGTAAACTTCCATGATTTCTTCATGAGGACTCTGGGCAATATTGATATGTCACCATTCGAGCTGAAGCCCTATGCGCCTTGGATTATGAGATTCATTAGGGCAAGATCTTCACTGAATTACAAAGCTGACACTCTGAACCATGGTAGCTACTTGCCTCCCATTGAAGTTCTCAAACGGATAGTTTCATCAGCTGATGATAAATGCAAGGCAGCAGCTGTGATCGATGAAGGCATTCGTCCATTGGATGGTCAATTTCGCAAGGCTGCATCTTACTCTACCAATGACGACTCTGCCACACATGACTCTGCCACAAATACCTCAGCCAAGCAAAATCCTCAAGCCACAGCACCCAGGGTGATGACTGACCGTGAGTTACTCCTCAGTCTTCATCAGAAGGTTGATCGCAATCACAAATGGGTAAAGCGTCAGTTTGGTGCACTTCTTCACAATATGACCTCAACATACAATGCAGTGAAGAAGAACCAATACTACCTTCATGAAACCTTCAACCGCACCTGGGCTGTCCTCACTCATGTCTATAGCGCTGAAGAACTGAAGACTATGGGTCTCAAGGAAGAATTTGACTGGTCTGCACCTCCTCCGAAGAAACTCAAGAGGGTCAAAGTTCCTCCACTGGTGGCCAGCTCTTATTCTTCATCGCGTGACACTGATGAAAATGAAGATTTGGACGACACTGCGGTAGGCCCTGCTACAACAAACAACCCCGACAACGCTGGCGCTCCTCCATCGACTTGAAATTCTTCAGGGGCGTTAGTCCTCAGTTTCAATCCTTTCTGAAGACTTTCTGAAGACTTTGAAAGTGAAAATGAAGACTTTGATATTCTAAAGACTTTGAAAGTGAAGAAATTGGTGTGACCTGGAAGACTTGGTATTCATTTGAGGAACATGAAGCGTGAAGACTTTTGTTTTCGTAGTTTCATTTTCTCTTTCTTGAGTCATAGGAAACACCGTACTGTTAAAGGGGGTCGAGGAAATACTAAGGAAAAATTTCCATGTGATGCTCAACTCAAAATCCTACACCTACCAATCCCTTCGAGAGAAGCCTTTGGAAATCTCATATAGTTCAGTCACTTTCTTCAGTGACAAAGACGAAGTTCTTCTGGTCGCTGATGAATTTGTTCTGACTGAGGAGTTAGGAATTCGCCAGTGCGAATTGCCTACACAGTGAGGAACATGATAGCCCTGAGGAATTTGACAGTCAAATTTACGACCATTGCTGTGCTGCGCGCCAGCTGTCCCAAAATATCTTACCCACCTAACGGTCATATCATTGAAGGGCATTTATGTCTTATCATGTCGGGCTGCTCCCTAGGCTATAAATAGCCGCCCCCTACAACCATTAGCTGGTTGGCTGCTCCGAGAGAACTTGACACTTGTCATTTGAGAGCAACCCATCCTCCGAGGACTTTGAGCGAAAATCATCAAGTGAGGAAAACCCAAAACCAAACCCCTACAAACCCAAAGTGATTGAGCATCACTGAAGAAATTGATCCTGCGTGGATCCGATGCTTGTTACCTTTGAAGACTGTGCTTCTTCCAGACGGTTAGGCGTCATGGTCTAGAGCATCCAAGAGGAATTGTGGATCGCCGAGTGACCAAGTCTGTGAAGGTTTGGAAGTCGCCTGAAGACTTACCACGAGTGATTGGACGAGGTCTGTGTGACCTTAGTTCAAGGAGAATACGGTGAGGACTGGATGTCCTGAGCTGCGTGCTCAGCGACTGGGTGTCCGGGACTGTGTATCCTCGAGTTTAAATACTCAGCCGCTCCAACCAGACGTACAACTGAGACAGCAGTTGGAACTGGTCTACCAAATCATTGTCTTCACCAACCTAACTGGTTCTATTTCCTCAACCCTTTCATTTCCTCATTACTGTGTTGAGTGTTTGTTCATATCTGTGCTTGAAGACTTTGACTGAAGACTTTCTCAATTTCCTCAGTTCAATTTCTTCAGTCTGTGTGTCTTCATCTTGTGTTATCCTGTGATTACGCTTTCTGTACTCTGTGCTAGTCTTCATTTCATCATGATGACCATGCTTGTATTTTGTTATGCTTACTTCTGAGTACTTATTCCGCTGCTAGTAGTTCTTCGCTAAGGAATTTCCTCACCGGCAAATTCCTCAGTGAAGAATTCATAAAAATTGCCTATTCACCCCCCCTCTAGTCGATATAACGCACGTTCACGTCCACACATGCCCCACGGACCTATTCTTCCTGTGATTTGATTACATCTTTGAGATGTTCCAAATGAGGACACTCGGTTTTACGTTCATCCGCCTTTATGTGCCGCATATGAACTACATCATCGGGAGAGAGCAAATCACTGGTCTTGCGGTCGCGGATCCGTACTACATGTATGAGGGCTTCTTGTCAATGAACGAAGCCAACCATCAATATGCCAGTCAGTACATCGAAGAATTCTTGGTCATCAATAAGGACAAGGAAATGATTCTCCTACCTTATGATCCAGGTTAAGTCATCCACGGATAGCCACTATAACACATACATCCTCTCGTGCATTTCAATCATTACTTTGCACACATGCAGGCTACCTTGACTGTGCATTTATTTTGTGTGGCGGTGGGCGCGCTGTTGTCATCGTTCTTTACCCGCGTTTCTCCCGCGCTTTGTATTTGGACCCGTCCAAGACCATAGAGAAGAAAGATTACACACACATAATGTATGTTCTGGACAGAGCTCTCCTGGGCTTCAGCATGCGGGCTGGCTACATCCAAGTCAAAAAAACAAATAGGAGGGCTGTGTTTCGGCCATAAGACTGACTTCTGTAGCGTCCAGCAACTGAAAAGAAGTGATAATGATGGATTCCACATCATCCATCAAATTTTGGAGTACAGAAGGGATGTGCAATCGCTTCGCATGCCATATTTATCCGATGCCCATATCCAGAGATGGGTTGAAGCCTTAGGAATCGTACCAGATCATCAACTTTGAAATGAATTCTACCACATCCAGCAGGAAATTGCATCGATCGTCATGAAAGACGTCGTCAAAGAGAATGGGATGTTCTACGACGACCCAATATCACGAGCTGGCATCCAAACCCGCACAGCCCTACAACATCAGGACCTGATGCCTTTCAAAAAGCTTGGGTGCATCCTCCCGGATATGGCCAGATGGAACAAGTGCACTGGTTGACTGATATGTCTCCAACGTATCTATAATTTTTGATTGTTCAATGTTGTTATATTATCATTCTTGGATGTTTTACAATCATTTTATAGCAACTTTATATCATTTTTTGGGACTAACCTATTGACATAGTGCTTAGTGTTAGTTGTTGTTTTCTGCTTATTTTTTACCTCGCAGAATATTAGTACCAAACGGAGTCCAAATGCAGCGAAATTTTTTGGAGATTTTTTCTGGACCAGAAGACACCCAGTGGGCCAAAGAAATACCAGAAGGGAGGCCCAAAGTGGGCACAAACCACTAGGGCGCGCTAGGAGGCCCAGGCGCGCCTAGGGGGGTTGTGCCCCCCTTGATGACCTCCCGCACCACCTCTTCGCCCTATAAATACCCAAATATTCTAGAAACCCTAAGGTAGTCGACTAAACACAATTCCAGCTGCCGCAAGTTCCAGAATCACGAGATGCAATCTAGACACCATCACGAAGGCATTCATCATCCTCGTGGGTGCCTCTTCAATGATGCGTGAGTAGTTCACAATAGACCTATGGGTCCGCAGGCAGTAGCTAGATGGCTTCATCTCTCTCTCTCTCTCTCTTGATTCTCAATACAATGGTCTCTTGGAGATCTATTTGATGCAACTCTTTTTTGCGGTGTGCTTGTTGGTGTCCTATGAATTTTGAGTTTATGATCAGATCTATATCGATGAATATTATTTGAGTCTTCTTTTGATCTCTTATATGCATGATTATTTATAGCCTCGTATTTCTTCTTCGAATCTTTGGTTTAGTTAGGCCAACTAGATCGATTTTTCTTGCCATGGGAAGAGGTGCTTTGTGATGGGTTTGATTTTGTGGTGTTATTTCCCAGTGATAGAAGGGGCAGCAAGACACACATGTATCGTTTCTATTAAGGATAACAAGATGGGGGCTATTCCTACATGAATAGATCTTGTCTACATCATGTAATCGTTCTTATTGCATTACTATGTTTCTCCATGAACTTAATACACTAGATGCATGCTGGATAGCGGTCGATGTGTGGAGTAATAGTAGTAGATGCAGAATCGTTTCAGTCTACTAATCTTGGACGTGATGCCTATATATTGATCATTGCCTTGGGTATCTTCATAACTATACGATTTTCTATCAATTGCCCAATATTAATTTGTTTATCCACTGTGTGCTATTTCTTGAGAGAAGCCACTAGTGAACTTTACAGCTGCTGGGTCTATTCTTTATCATATTTGCTTTGAGATCTATTTTTATTTGCTTTTGTTTCCAGATCTATTATTCCAAAAATCTATAAATACCTTGCTGCACTTTTTTATTACTTATTTTGTTTCGTGTTTTATCATGATGTATTTATCCAATCTACACAAATTTTATCCCGTCAACTTGACAATTTCTGGCGCCGTTACCCGAAGAGGGAGTGACAACCCCTCATAAGCGTCGGGTTGCAAGTATTTGTTCTTTGTGTGCAGGTACCGTTTACATAGTGTTGCTTGGTTCTCCTACTGGATTGATACCTTGGGTTCTTAACTGAGGGAAATACCTACCGTAGCTGTGTTGCATCATCCCTTCCTCTTTGAGGAAATACCGACATAGTTCAAGCGACATCACAAGGAATTTCTGGCGCCATTGCCGGGGAGACATCATCAACATCTATCAGGTTCCTAATCACAAATCTCATCTCCTTGCAATTTACATTATTTTGCATTTGCCTCTCGTTTTCATCTCCCCCACTTCACAAAAATTTGCCGTTTTAATTGCCCTCTTTTTCGTTCGCCTATTTCTCGTTAGATCTTTTATTTTTTTTGAACTTGTAACTATGAGTGATTTTTGTATGGCAGAAATAGATGATACCCTAACTCCAAAAATTGGACGATCTGGCAATCTGGATGCTAAAACTTTTGTTTTGGTGGAAGGGAATGTTATGGGAAAAGTGCATATCCAAGATTTTTTCAATTGCATTGGAAATTTCACTCTTGATGATACTCCCATACTTAAAAGAACTAAATCTTATGCGGAAGCTATTTCAGCACTAGTTCTGAAACTTGAAACTAGATTTATCCGTACCCATCCTACTTTGCAAAGATTGTTTTATGAGCTACCCGTTATAAAGGATCCCAAGGAAAAAAATTAGCTACCCTTCTTCTTATGAATTAATTTGAATACATAGTACAGGAAGCTAGAGAAAAATTTGATTTTTATGGCATGAACCGTGAAAAACTGGTGATAAATGAGATCCTTTATAATAGTGATTATATATTGAAACATTTTCTCGGAAATAATAATTTTTTTATGAGAATCTTAAAAAGGAAATCCCTGTTTTAGATATAATCCAACAAGTTTTCAAAGATGTTAACCAACAATATTCTTGGATCGTTGCCGGAAATCAAAGGGGATATGTAGATGGGCAACTTGATAATGCTAATAAATTCTATGAATAATGTGTTTCAAGTTATTTTTGCAAAACCTCCCAACAAGAACACATCTATGGAGAATAAGAAGAAAGATGACAATACTTGAATCTATGCATTATGCCTAGCTAGGGGCATAAAACAATAGCGCTTGTTGGGAGGCAACCCAATGAATAAATTTTGTTTTTGCCTTTTTCTTTCTCTTCTTGAGTGTTTACAAAATTATGCTACTGTTATGATTGTGTTTTTATGTTTCAATTAGTGTTTGTGCCAAGTAAAGCCTTTGGGATCATGTTTGGTGATAGTTGATTTCATCTTGTTGAAAAACAGAAACTTTTGAGCCCAGTAAATTAATTTTCAATATTCACCAAAGCACGATAAATCCTGATTTTTTTACACAAGATTGATATAAAAATTTCCTACGTTTTCCCAATTTTTCAGAATTTTTGGAGTTACATCAGTGTACGAAATTTTCAGATTACTATAGACTGTTCTATTTTTGGCAGATTCTGTTTTCTTTACGTTGTGTGCTTATTTTGATGAATCTATGGATTGTATCAGGGGGGGGGGTACAAGCCATGGTAAAGTTGGAATATAGTGTATATATATATATATATATATATATTGCAAAAATAAAATATGAATGGGTTTGCAACAATACTTAGGCCTTGTTCGGTTAAACCTCTCCTCGAGGGGATTGGAGAGGATTGGAGGGGATTGAGTGAGATTTTGACTTGTATGGGATTTAATCCACCCCAATCCACTTCAATCCCCTTCAGTTTTGTTGCAACCGAACAAGGCCTTAGTGTAGTGGTTTGCTTTGTTATACTAACGGATCTCACGAAGGTTTTGTTAAGTTTTGTGTCATTGAAGTTTTCAAGTTTTGGGTGAGATCACGATGGATGAAGGAATAAGGAGTGATAAGAGCCTAAGCTTGGGAATGCCCCATGGCACCCCAAGTTAATATTCAAGGAGAACCAAACAACTAAGCTTGGGGATGCCCCGGAGGCATCCCCTCTTTCTTCTAACGACCATCGGTATTTTACTTGGAGCTATATTTTTGTTCGTCACATATCATGAGTTTTGCTTGGAGCATCTTGTATTATATGAGTCTTTTATTGTTTTACTTTTTAGTTTGTCACAAGTATCCTTGCTGGACACACCTATTTGAGAGAGCCAAAATTATGCTATGATTTCTCCATATGCTTCAGAATTTTTTGAGCTATGGAATTGCTCTAGTGCTTCACTTATATCATTTTGAGCACACCACGGTGTGCTTTAATATTTTTTAAGAAATACTCTCATGCTTCACTTAGATTTATTTGAGAGTTAGTAAATTTTTGAAGAGATTCTCTCATGCTTCACTTATATTATTTTGAGAGAAGAAAAATTTTATGCTCATGTTCTTCACATAAATTTGTTTGAGCTATTCAAAAGCAATTGTAGTATATGAAACTAGTCCCGAAGTGATAGAAATTCAAGAGGGATGTAATAAAAACTTTCATGAAGATCATTGGACAAAATAAACTTGATTCTTTGTAATACTTTGAGATATGATGATAGTGATATGTGAGTCATGTTGGTGAGTAATTATGCTTTAGTAAGAATATTGGTGTTAAGGTTTGTGATTCCCTATTCAAGCATGAAAGTCAATAGTTATGCAATGAAATTACATCCTATTTATGGTGCATTATTCGGTATTAGTTATGCTTAATGCTCGCTTATGTGATTTTTTGTTTCTTGGTTAGTTGCTTCTCAATCTTTTTGCTAGCCTCCACTTGTACTAAGTACAAATACAACTTGTGCATCCAAAATCTTTAAACCCAGTTTTGCCATATGAGTCCACCATACCTACCTATATGCGCTATTTCCATGCCGTTCTAAGCAAATTTGTATGTGCTATCTCTAATTTTCAAAATGAATTTCCTTTTTGTGTGCTCGTACCACTAATGAAGCAGCATGGGTGGCTAATATTTTCCAAGCTAGATATGCTATTCTCAAGATGAATGTTTATTCACTTGTCATTGCATGAGAGTATGACGGTAATAGGGATGCCCAGTCCCGATATGAAAAAGAAATTTACTTTATGTTGTCAAATAATAAATTCCTTGGAAAGTGTTGGTATGGATGGTACCCGTGGATACGACTAGCCGTGGAATGTGAAAGAATGGTGGAAAAAGGAATATACTTTATTTTCTGTTTGGGAACCGCCTATGATATATCTAGCATGGAAAGTGTTGGGAATTACTCAGTCATTTTCATTGACGGGAAAAATATGCCTCTCAAATTTTTTTATCTCTCAATTTAAGCTTTGAGCTCTGGCACTTCTACAAATCCATACTTCCCTCTGCGAAGGGCCTATCTATTTACTTTATGAAATTTTTATTTTTATTTGAGTCTCCATTTAGAGACGCTAAAACTGTGCACCTTTCCAGCCTTCTCAAGTCATCATCATCCACAACCGTTCAATCGTCAACTTTGAGCATTTTCGACCGTCGGATCACTGTGAGTTGCTCCTAATTTGGCTTTGTTCGCTATTAACGATGGCTCACCATCGTGGGCCGCTGCTCCGGTCACTTTTTTGGGCGTCTCACGTTAAGTTGGACCTAATGGGCCTTTAGTAGCCTGGTTTCATTGCAAGGTCGCTCGGCTCCACCCTTCGCGTGGCGGTTGTTTCCATGGGCGACCGAACTGGGTCCCGATCAATGCGGGAGCAACGACTCCGATGGAGACCTCTCTGGATTCAGATAGACGCATGAGCGCGAGTGGTAAGGTCTCCAAGGAACGTGACGGGGAGGTGGTCGAGGCAAAATGAAGCATCATCCGCGGTTGGAGTCGACTCGCTGGTGATTGAAGAGGCAAATCATAGTTGATGCAGCCCATTACTGGCCACCGGTAATTGCAGGTCCGTTACTACCCCAATTCATCGTCTTTGTTTATACGCTCGTGTATATATAACTCCACCTTGCCGCTGTTCGTTCCTCATTCCCCTCATTACATATGTACCTCCTTCTCCGGCAACCATGGCTGACCTGTAGTGTAGGTCGAGGATTTATCATCCCTGTTCTGTCGGTTCTCCTCTCTCTCTCTCCTAATTCAGATGACTCATGATTCATTAAGTTTTAAATTCCTGGCAATCTCTTTTGATGTATCCATCCCTTTGTGTTATCATCAGCAAATAAGTTGATTTGTCTCTCATGAGAAATTTCTCCAGTGCAATTTAATTTCACCTATTTTGTACCTGGATGGCTAGATGAGTTTGTGACTGCTTGCTCTAGGTGACCTCTCTCTACAGATTTTTAGTATTTGTCATGCCCATATAGTTCCCAATTTGTAGCCTTTAATTCCTGATGCCTTTAGATAGCTTTATGCGATAAGACTTAGTTTCTATATGGTGAAAATTGCCTCTGAAATCTTTTGAGTTATATGCGGTATGTAGACTGTATCCTGACCTGTCCGCCAGTAAGACCTTGCTATTTCTTCTAGGTTTTGGAAGAGAAACTTGGAGTTAAAGGCATTTTGTACTGATGAATGCATAATAATTTAATCCTGATGGTCGGAGATATGTTCTTATTCATACTATTATGTTGCATTTATATTCAGTCTTATCAACTTTCCTTTTGACACCATACAATTCATGTTCAAATATGGATCCGATAAAATCGGAATGACCTAAAGAAATCAAAAGGCAGTTACTTTTTGAGGAGCATACTACATTTCTATTTTAGAATTTAGGTTTGAGAATGGAGAGATATACTATGCATTTTCCAAATCTCTTGAAAAAATATACGAGCATCTAATTTGTGAGCCCCCTTAAACCAAATCAATGATGCCTTGTATCAAGCACTAACCGTAAGGGCATGTACCTAGCAATAGCTCGTAATTTGTTCTTGGAAAGCTGACGAAACCCAGCTGAATTTTTAGTTGCTCCTATGCAAATAAAGCCTAAATTCACACCTTTTGATGTTGTGGTGATTATTAGAGAAAGCATATGCACTGGAAAGTTTGCAGAACTAAGCTAGATTGAGGAAAATTTTATATGGAATATGCAGATAAATGAAGTATTTCAATAGCCATAAATTTGATATATACCGTAAGTGATTGCTACAAGTTTTACATGGAATATGTAGATAAATGAAGCATTATATGTAGGTAGTGACCAATTCGCATAATATATTTTGGGCTCGAACAAAGGCTTTATTCTACATTACAAGGATGCTAATTTGTTGGAAGTCACAAAGCAAAGCAATGCCTGCACTTAGCACGGCTGATACGAAAATTATCAACCCCTCCTTTTGCTGTTAAATATGGTTGGCACGTTAATCTACTCATTTTACATTATGTGTATGCCTGTTAGCCTGTAACCAAACCTGTTACATAGGTTAGTGTATTCTTTTGGATGGTACAAGCTATGTAAATTCTACTGCTTAATATAATGTTAACCTATGTCCTCCAGCAACATCAAAGATGAACGTGAGCTATTAGATTGTTCTGCTGCATATGAAATATCGCATGCAATATATTATAGTATATGCTCTCACATCAAACCATCTACTTGATACTATTTGGTGTTCATAGGGAAATAAATATCAATGTCAGAAGAATTATACCGCTAATACAAATTGAGTTCGCAATGTTGTGCCCAAGGATAACTTGGGTGTTGCCATTCCAGCATCTCGATTTTTTTGCTCCTATACCTGAAACTTAACGTGAAATACTCCAAAGTATCTCAAATATTTATGTTCTAATTAGTCTTATATTTATGAAATTCCGCTCTTTGATTACTACTTAAGATGTTTTGATATTTTAATATGAACTACGTATAGAATGAAATGAGTAAACAAACACACTATATATACCCGATTCAAAGATAGTTAGAACATCTTATATTATGAATAGAGGGAGTAACAAATATAATGGACGGGCGCGGCAACGCGCGCCTTAGTGGTCTAGTCTTCTCTTATAAAGCACCAACTAGGGAGCTCTATCATCATACTTGAGCATTAGATGTAGATAATATGCGAGTGTGTTTCATGAATATATCAATGATTGAGCCTGATGGGCTAGGGATAACTTTCTTTAGTGTGATATTTTGAAAGACATGGTTGCTTGTTGATATGCTTGATATTGAAATCTTCATGTCAAAACTAGACTATTGCTTTGAACCATATAAAAGTCAAAATGTCCATGCTATAAAAGAAAAGAATATGTGTTGAACATGTTAGGCAGCATTCCACATCAAAAATTCTGTTTTTATCATTTACCTACTCGAGGACAAGCAGGAATTAAGCTTGGGGATGCTGATACGTCTCCAATGTATCTATAATTTTTTATTGTTCCATGTTGTTATATTATGATTCTTGGATGTTTTACAATCATTTGATAGCAACTTTATATCATTTTTTGGGACTAACCTATTAACATCGTGCCCAGTGCGAGTTGTTGTTTTGTGCTTTTTTTACTTCGTAGAATGTCAGTACCAAACGGAGTCCAAACGCAGCGAAAATTTTGGAGATTTTTTCTAGAACAAAAGACACCTAGTGGGCCAAAGAAATACCAGAAGGGAGGCCCGAGGTGGGCACAACCCACCAGGGCACGCCAGGAGGCCCAGGCACGCCCAGGGGGGTTGTGCCCCCCTCGGTGACCTCCCGCACCGCCTCTTCACCCTATATATACCCAAATATTTTAGAAACCCTAAGGGAGTTGACAAAACACAATTCCAGCTGCCGCAAGTTCCAAAACTAGGAGATCCAATCGAGACACCATCACGGAGGGGTTCATCATGCTCATTGGTGCCTCTCTGATGATGCGTGAGTAGTTCATCATAGACCTATGGGTAGGCAGTAGCTAGATGGCTTCCTCTCTCTCTCTCTCTCTCTCTTTTGATTCTCAATACAATGGTCTCTTGGAGATCTATTTGATGTAACTCTTTTTTGCGGTGTGTTTGTAAGATCCGATGAACTTTGAGTTTATGATCAGATCTATATCCATGAATTTTATTTGAGTCTTCTTTTGATCTCTTATATGCATGATTATCTGTAGCCTTGTTTTTCTTCTTCGAATCTTTGGTTTAGTTAGGACAACTAGATCGATTTTTCTTGCCATGGGAAGAGGTGCTTTGTGATGGGTTCGATCTTGTGGTGTTCTTTCCCAATGACAGAAGGGGCAGCAAGACATGCATGTATCATTGCTATTAAGGATAACAAGATGGGGGCTATTCCTACATGAATAGATCTCATCTACATCATGTCATCATTCTTATTGCATTACTCTGTTTCTCCGTGAACTTAATACACTAGATGCATGCTGGATAACGTTCGATGTGTGGAGTAATAGTAGTAGATGCAGAATCATTTTGGTCTAGTAATCTTAGACGTGATGCCTATATATTGATCATTGCCTTGGATATCGTCATAACTATTCAATTTTCTATCAATTACCCAACAGTAATTTGTTTATCCACCGTGTGCTATTTCTTGAGAGAAGCCACTAGTGAAATCGACGGCCCCTTGGTCTATTCTTTATCATATTTTCTTTGAGATATATTTTTATTTGCTTTTGTTTTCAGATCTATTACTCCAAAAACCCATAAATACCTTGATGCACTTTTTATTACTTATTTTGTCGATAGGATAAGTGGCTGTGAAATTCTCCCACCATGATGATGCGGGTCCTTCAAGCTGATGTGCGGCAAAACGCACCTTCTCCGCATCTGTGCATCCTGTAGTGGTCAACTCCCTTGCTGTCTTGCGGAGCCAATCATCTGCAATTATCAGCTCGGTGCTACTGGAGAACACCGGTGGATTCAATCTAAGGAATCGGGTCGAGTGATCAACAGGTGGTGGTGGTGGGTTGTTGTTGTTCTTGTTGTTGTTGTTCCCCTGATTCTGATTCTGGACTAGCAACTGCATCAACGCATTCTGCTGCTGGATCAACTGGGTGAGCTCCGGTGGGAAAGCAAATCCATTGTCACGTCTCGGAGGCATCTGAGGGTTTAGAAAAGATGAGAATATAGAATAGAATTAGGTCTAGAGATAAAAACACTACCCATATGCACATGAGAAATGCAAACGAAATCACTTCATTCAATTCAAACAGGGGCATACAACGGTCTAACTATCATTATAAAAGTGCTCGGACTATACTAGATACATGGGGGAATACTACTACTGTTATGGTGGTCAACTAGAAAAAACTGCTCCGATGAAGACTCCATGATATTTGCTCCAGCTTCATCAACATAGTCATCATCGCTATCATCTGGGTCTGAGTCGGTGTCATTGATGATGATGTAGTTCTCTAGACAAGTGCAACCATCGTCTTCTCCTCCAGTCGCGGGGAATCCCATGAATACCTTCAGCTTCTTCTTCAGATCATCATTCTTCTCCACGAGTGTTGCTATTTCCTCCTCGTATCCATCGCATGTAGACTTGAGTTCTTCCTCCAACTCCGTGATCTTGGTCATGGCCTTCTTCAGATCTATCATGCCTGCGCACATCTGGTTCTCCTAGCGTCGAATGTGTTGGTTTAACTCCTGGATGAAAGTTGCAATTGATCTATCATTCCTGGTACTGATCATCTCCCATTGCTCATCTCGGCGCCCACAAATCTGGTAGATAGTATCCTTGAGATCCTTTTGGTAAACTTCTCCAATGCGTCCCATTGTGATGTGGGCTGCCATGCTCTTTCCTAGACTCCAGGTTGGTGCATCAAAGGAAAACTCTAGGGGCTCAGTGACGGGCATGAACGTCCTTCCTGGAACTTGAACTTGAATCATCTAGCGCTCCTCTTCAGGTAAAGTGGCGTTGTAGGTCCCGGTGAAGCTTGGTACTCCGATGTTCAGGTATCTAGTGACTTCCTTCAAGTGGCGTCCAAAGGGTGTATCTTCATCCGGTTGCATGAACTTGTTCCTTGCATCCGCCATCCTAAAAGAGTAGAAAAGATGAGGAGTCAGAAATGAGAAGACTGAGTAGTGATCTAGGGCTTTTAGCTTAGTGGTCATGTCCTAGAGTCAGCGTGTGCTCTGATACCATCTTGTAGCGACCAGACCTCAGACAGTCTGATCTATGTGCTTTAGTGTCATCGTTGGATCAGTAATGCTGACACGCACAGTACTTGAAGGATTTATAACAGAGTAGCAATCACATTACATCGAATGTCTCAAAAGAGAACTTATTACAATAAATATGGCTTAAGGCCATCTAATAACGATAACAGGGGAAGGCTTGGAAGATAAGTGAGTCCATCAACTCCAACGACATCACTGAGTATAGAACCACGACCTAAGGCACCTTACTCGTCGTCTGAGAAGTCTGCAACATGAACATTGCAGCCCGAAATGGTTCAGCACATGGAATATGCTGGCAATGTAACACATAGAGAATAATGAAAGAATAAAGCTATTCTACATGCATATATGGCTGGTGGAAAGCTCTATGGTTACAGTTTTGCATAAAGCCAATTTTTCCCTACTGCAAAGAAATAAATTTTATTTAACTATCATGGTGGTTGTTAAACATTGAGAAGATACACATCCTCTCAATCCCAATTAAGCATCATCATTAAACCCAACAAATTAAATTAAAGTAACATGATGAGATTCCCATGATAATCCAAGTACTAGATACTCAAAATGTCCATAACCGGGGACACGGCTAACCATGATTAGTTTATACACTCTGCAGAGGTTTGCGCACTTTTCCCTAGAAGACTCGATCTCCTCTGTTGGATTTCTCGCACTACATGATGTTTGAGAAACGGATGACCGAGACATAGTCTTTCAGAAGCACTAGCACCTTACGATCGGGTAGACAGTTACACCTACTTTCCCCTACATCTGCTAGTCTACCACTGTAAGAGTTTGCACGACTTAGTCAACTATGCTAGAGCCCATAGTAGCTTGTGGCTACACACAGAAGTTTCTAGCATGAATAATCTCATGATCCCTTTGAGCCTGGGTGGCGGTCCATAAAGAAAAACAGGCAATCGCTGGAATACCCAGGTGCCTCAATCCACTCAGATGTGTGTTTAAGTTGCCACCTTAAATAAACCATTAAATAACAATCTCATATCTGTCATGGATACACTCACCCAATCCACGTCTACTAGCATAGCATGTCATAATAAGCAAACATAGAAGTAACTCCCAAGGGTTTGATAATAAAAACAGGAAATAGGTACTACCTCATCTACTTCCCAAAACCCACAATTTAATCAGATCCTAATCATGCAATTGTTTGAGGATTGATCTAATGCAATAAAACTGGGTAGTAAAGAGGTATGATCAAAGTGTTACTTGCCTTGCTGATGATCCGTGAAACCTATAGATTCAAAGTAGCAAGCTGCACACTCCGGGTACTCTATCGCAAACAAAAAAACATACAATAAGTACTCATCTAATGCACAGGTAAAACACAAATAAGAGAACTAACCAAAAAGTTCAACTTAAGAGCTCCAGTTTGCAAAAAGAATCAAATCGAACGAAGCTACGAAACACAAACGGCGAAAGAAACAAGCTTCGTTTACTAATCTGGACCTAAGTCAAATTTTACAGAAGCAAAAACTTGTTTGAGTTGGTTAAACGGAAAGAGGGTTTCGAGACAAAACTCTAGGCACTTGAATCGCCTGATTCCGATAAACGAGCGGAAAGTTATACTAGAACAAAAATCGGATCAGAAATCGCGATCAGAAATAATCGCGGAAAATCCGAGAAAAAGAAAAACTGACGAATAGTTCAACGAACGAACGTTCGTTAACTGAAACAAACGGTCAACTCATTCGTTAAAACGAACGAACGAGCGAACGCTCTCTAAATAGACAAACCGATAAAATAAACCAATCTAATCTAAAAAAACAAAAACTAGGGTTTCTAAAAAACCGCATCTTTTTTTTAAAACGGACCACGGCGGCGGGCGGCGTATACCTCCGGCGAGGTGCTCCGGCGGGGCGGGGCGGCTCCGGTGGGGCGAGGGGAGGCGGCGTGGGGCTCCGTCGGCGGCGGCGGCTCGGATCGGGAGTCGGCGGCGGCGGCTCGGATCGGGAGGCGGCGGGGCGGCTCGGGGTGGCGGTGTGGGGCGGCGGCGGCGGCTATATAAAGGGGGGCGGCGTCTGGCTCAGGGGAGGGGGCAGGGCGCCGGGTCGGGGTCGGCCTCGGGAGGCGTGCCCCGGCCGGACTCGGCGGCTGCGCGGAAGGCGGCGGCGGCGCGGGCCTGGCCTAGCTTGGCTGGGCCTTCGGCCCAGTCGAGCGCGGGAGATTTTTTTAAAAAAAACAATTCCGCCGAAACTAAGAAAAATCCTAGAAAAATAACTAAAAATCTAAAAATGCCAAAATAAATTTTCACCATCTAAATAAAATATTTAGAACGAGATGAACATTTTCTTGGCCCTAAAATGCAGTTTTGAAAAACGTGCAATTTTTCTAATTTCAAATAAAATAGCGAAAACTCCAAAATAAAACTTATTTGATTTTTTATTAAATCCTCAGTATTTCTTTATTTTGGGAAAGTCATTTTATTCCCTCTCTCATATTTTTATAAATGAAATAATTGAAGATAATATAAATAAAATCAAATGATCCTATTTTCAAAATTCGAGAAAACTCAAATATGAAAATAACGAAAATTCCAACTCTCTCCGGGGGCCCTTGAGTTGCGTAGAATTTCTGGATCAAGCCAAAAAGCAATAAAATATGATATGCAATGATGATCTATTGTATAACATTCCAAATTGAAAATTTGGGATGTTACAGGGAATCCATCACCGGTGGCCATCTTCATCATCCCGGCTCTCTCCATGACGAGGAGGGAGTAGTTCACCCTCGGGGCTGAGGGTATGTACCAGTAGCTATGTGTTTGATCTCCCTCTCTCTCTCTCTCTCTCTCATGTTCTTGAGGTGATACGATCTTGATGTATCGCGAGCTTTGCTATTATAGTTGGATCTTATGATGTTTCTCCCCCTCTACTCTCTTGTAATGGATTGAGTTTTCCCTTTGAAGTTATCTTGTTAGATTGAGTCTTCAAGGATTTGAGAACACTTGATGTATGTCTTGCCGTGCTTATCTATGGTGACAATGGGATATTCACGTGATCTACTTGATGTATGTTTTGGTGATCAACTTGCGGGTTCAGTGAACTTATGCATAGGGGTTGGCACACGTTTTCGTCTTGACTCTCCTGTGGAAACTTTGGGACACTCTTTGAAGTACTTTGTGTTGCTTGAATAGATGAATCTGAGATTGTGTGATGCATATCATATAATCATGCCCACGGATACTTGAGGTGACATTGGAGTATCTAGGTGGCATTAGGGTTTTGGTTGATTTGTGTTAAGGTGTTATTCTAGTACGAACTCTATGATAGTTCGAATGGAAAGAATAGCTTCGTGCTATTTTACTACAGACTCTTGAATAGATTGATTAGAAAGGATAACTTTGAGGTGGTTTCATACCCTACCATAATCTCTTCGTTTGTTCTCCGCTATTAGTGACTTTGGAGTGACTCTTTGTTGCATGTTGAGGGATAGTTATATGATCCAAGTATGTTATTATTGTTGAGAGAACTTGCAGTAGTGAAAGTATGAACCCTAGGCCTTGTTTCCTAGCATTGCAATACCATTTGTGCTCACTTTTATCATTAGTTACCTTGCTGTTTTATAATTTCAGATTACAAACACCTATATCTACCATCCATATTGCACTTGTATCACCATCTCTTCACCGAACTAGTGCACCTATACAATTTACCATTGTATTGGGTGTGTTGGGGACACAATAGACTCTTTTTTATTTGGTTGCAGGGTTGTTTGAGAGAGACCATTTTCATCGTATGCCTCCCACGGATTGATAAACCTTAGGTCATCCACTTGAGGGTAATTTGCTACTATCCTACAAAACTCTGCACTTGGAGGCCCAACAACGTCTACAAGGAGAAGGTTGCATAGTAGACAACAATAGCCACTGCCAGAAACCCTAGCAATCCGGTTTCACCGATATGGATCTCGGTCTCACTGAGATGGCCTTGCAAACTCTCTATTGCCTGTTGAAGTATTTCGGTCTCACCGAAATGTGCAATCGGTCCCGCCGAGTTTGTTGAAATCGGTCTCACCGAGTTCAAGCAATCGGTCTCACCGAGATGAGGTTTTGCCCTAGCCCTAGCACATTGGTCCCACCGATTTGTTCCAGTTGGTCCCACTGAGATTCCTAATGTTCACATTTTGAACTGAATCGGTCTCACCGAGTTCTTCTATTCGGTCTGACCGAGTTGGGTCAAATGTGTGTAACGGTTGGATTTGTGTGGAGGCTACATATACCCCTCCACCCCCGTCTCCGTTTGAGAGAGAGCCATCAGAACATGCCTACACTTCCACTACTCATTTTCTGAGAGAGAACCACCTACTCATGTGTTGAGACCAAGATATTCCAATCCTACCACAAGAATCTTGATCTCTAGCCTTGATAACCCACAAGTATAGCGGATCGCAATAGTTTTCAAGGGTAGAGTATTCAACGCAAATCTATAGATTCAACACAGGGGGAGCCAAAGAATATTTGTAAGTATTAGCAGCTGAGTTGTCAATTCAACCACACCTGGAGATTAATTATCTGCAACAAAGTGATCAGTAGCAAAATAGTATGATAGTTTTGATGATAGTAATAGCAGCAATAGTAACGGCAACAACGATAACTTGGCAAAAAAATATGTAGGAAAATTGTAGGAATTGGATCGGCGATTTATTGGATGACATTCATCATGTGACAGTTATAACCTAGGGCGATACGGCACTAGCTCCAGTTCATAAATATAATGTAGGCATGTATTCCGTAAATAGTCATACGTGCTTATGGAAAGAACTTGCATGACATCTTTTGTCCTACCCTCCTGTGGCAGCGGGGTCCTATTGGAAACTAAGGGATATTAAGGCCTCCTTTTAATAGAGAACCGGGACAAAGCATTAGCACAAGGTGAATACACGAACTCCTCAAACTACGGTCATCACCAGGAAGTGTCCCGACTGTTGTCACGCCGGGGTTGCCAGATCATAACACGTAGTAGGTGACTATAACTTGCAAGATCGGATCTAGAACATAGATATAATGGTGATAACATAAATGGTTCAGATCTGAAATAATGGCACCCGGGCCCAAAGTGACAAGCATTAAGCATGGCAAAGTCATAGCAACATGAATCTTAGAACATAATGGATACTAGGGATCAAGCCCTAACAAAACTAACTCGATTACATGATGAATCTCATCCAACTCCTCACCTACCGGCGAGCCTACGAAGGAATTACTCACTCCCGGTGGGGAGCATCATGAAATTGGTGATGGAGAAGGGTTGGTGATGATGAAGATCGAAGATCCCCCTCTCCATACCCCAAACGGACTCCAGATCTGGCCTCCCGATGAAGAACAGGAGACGGCGGCGGCTCCATCTCGTGGAACGCGATAATTCTTTCTCCCTGTTTTTTCTGGAAAAATAGGATTTTATAGTGTCTGTTTCAGGGTTTGCGGGGCCACCAGGTGGGGACAACCCACCTGGGCGCGCCTGGAGGGGGTGGCACGCCCTGGTGGGTTATGCCCATCCAGGTCACCCCCTCCGGTGGCACTTGGCTCCAGAAATTATCTTTACTGATATAAAAATTCCTCTCAAAGTTTCGTTCCAATCCGAGAACTTTTATTTGTGCACAAAAAACAACACCATGGCAGTTCTACTGAAAACAGCGTCAGTCCGGATTAGTTTCATTAAAATCATTCAAATTAGAGTCCAAAACAAGAGGAAAAGTGTTAGGAAAAATAGATACGACAGAGACGTATCAACTCCCCCAAGCTTAAACATTTGCTTGTCCTTAAGCAATTCAATGGATAAACTGAAAGTGAAAAGGAAAAAAAATTACAAACTCTTTTGCTCTTGTTTGCATAAATAAGTTTAAACAGCACCCAGGTTTTTAGCCAAGATTATAACTAACCATGTTGACGATAACTCTTAAAAATTGTATTAACTCATATCAATGACATAATCAGCTAGCGAGCAATAATAAGATATCTCAGACAACAACACATTGTCAAAACAACCATGATATAATATGACAATAGTGGTATCTCGCTAGCCCTTTCTGAGACCGCAAAACATAAATGCAGAGCACCTCCAAACTTCAAGCAGTGACTAAACATTGTAATTCATGATAGAAAAGATCCAGTCATGATGCACCCAACATTAGCTACACACAATGCATAAGCATGATAGCAGTGCTCTCAAGTTCTGGCACTTATTTTAGAAGGTGATGACACAACATAAAAGTAAATAGATAGTCCCTTCGCAGAGGGAATCAATGATTTGCAGAGGTGCCAGAGCTCAAGTTTTTAAAACAGATGTAAATGATATTTTGGGAAATGCACCCTTCTCGTTTACTTCGCGACCATCAGTTATCTATATCTTCCATGCTAAACACATTAGCGGTGGTTCCTAAGCGATAAAGTAAAGGTTATTACTCCTCAGGAGTTTTGTTCAATTATTTGTAAGCTCAATTCTTATTGCAGTTTGGGACTGGGCATCCCTATTACCGCCCCCTTCTTGTGCAATGGCGAGTGAATAAACACTCATCCTGAGAATAACCCGCTTAGCATGGAAGATACTAACTACCTCCTGTCGCTCTATGAACAATCCAGGCACACAAAAAGGATATTTATTTGAAGTTTTTAGAGGTGGCACGTGCAAATTTACTTAGGACGACAGGGTAATACCGCATACAGGTAGGTAGGTTGGACTCATCGGAATAACTTGGGTTTCAGGTTTTGGATGTACAAGCAGAGTTCCCACTTAGTACAGGCGAAGGCTAGCAAATAGGTTGAGAAGCTACTAGCTAGAGAGCAACAACGGTCATGAACATGCATTATGCATAAGTAACATTGGATACTAGCATGAGTAGGATATGAACACCATGAACATAAATATCATAGAGGCTATGTTGGTATTGATTCAACTACATGCATGAACATGTGCCAAGTCAAGCCACTCTAACATTCAGAGGAGGATACCATATCGTCATACTACATCTCAATCATTTTAACGCAGTGTTGACATTCAAGATAAATCATTATCCACTCCTAGCTACTTATGCATGGCATGAGGAACTATAATCTCTAATCGTCATTGCAAACATGTTTAATCATAATAGGTTGAATCATGGATACTAGGTTAAACATATTACAAAAATAGAACAAGTTGAGTTCATACCCGTTTCTCTCTGCCACGGCCAGTTCATCAAATATCGTCATTATTGCCTTTCACTTGCACGACCGAACGATAAGAAAATAATAATAATGCAAGAGTGCCATGGACAAGCTGGAATCTGCAAACATTTTATTCAATAGGAGAAGACAAGGTAATATGGGCTCTTTGTTAGATCAACTTTAATGCATATGAGAGCCACTCAACATTTTCACCGTGGTCTTCTCCTCAGTATGACTCAATAAAAAGAAAGAAATTCATAGAAACGCACTGAAATATTTTTGGAGTTTTTGTTTTTTCTTGAATAAGCAAATAAAAAAGAAAAAGAAAAACGAGAAAAACTATTTACACGGGAAAGCTCCCAATAAGCAAAAGAAGAACAAGGAAATCTTTTTGGGTTTTCTTTTTAGTACTACAGAAATTAAAATAGGAAGAAAAATCAAAAAGAAGCAAGAAATATTTTTGGATTTTCTCAAAGTTTTTCAAACACACAAGAAGAAAGCGAGAATATAAATTTAACATGGATAATACAATGAAAGAGTGTGACACCAACAACTGGAATGAAATGTGTGAACATGAATGTAATGTCAGTGGAAATGCGTACTCCCCCAAGCTTAGGCCTTTGGCCTAACTTGGTAATCAGTCAATCGAAGAAACCATGAGGTCCTATGTTGAAATGTTGAGGAGCTGGCACCTGAGGATCCCACTGCTGAGGCTCCACATGTGTTGCAGCTAGGTTGTTTCGGTAGGCGACAATGTCCGCATGCATAATCCTATATCTGCCCCTGGCAATAGGATCAAACAAAGCAGATGCAGGCAATGGAATAATATCACGAGTGTTCACACTAAAGACCAGGTTATAAGGAATAGGAATGTTAGCGTAATCGCCAGCAATAAACTGGTGTATTCCATGGCCGCGCGGTCTAGGTAAACCTTCGGCAAAGGATAATCATGTTGGCACATTTGAACGTTAAAGTGATTAGCCAAGCGAGTAGCGTAAATACCACCATGTATTTTCCCCTTGGATTTGTTAATGTGGAGGCGACGTGCCACAATAGCTCCCAAGATATAAGTGTTGTCACTGTGAAGTGCACGACGTAAAATGTCAAATTTTGGAGCACTAAGTGCACCTACTTTCTCTCTAGCAAGCAGACACTTCGCAATGAATAAAGCAAAATAATGTACAACAGGAAAGTGCAAGCTAGTTGCAGTGACACTCGACACCCCTCTCGCATCCCCCACTGTCAGAGTGTGGTATAAACCCTCAAACTCCGCAGGCCTAGGCTCTACTAAACTCCCGTCAGAAGGGATCATGCATATGTCACAAAATTCAGTAAGTGGTATCTGACGGGTGTCAGCATATAACTTAAACTACACTGCAGGGGGATTATTCCTAGGAAGGAAATTGAAACTTTGCACAAAGGAATTTTTGAGGAGATGATACTGTTCACATTCAGCTGCGATGAAGTCGGTGAGGCCGGCATTAGCAGCATATTGTGCAAACTCCTGAAGGATTCTGGCCCCTTCCATGAATGGGTTATGCGGCCATTCGCACGGCCGTACCTCCGCCATTCTCTGGGTATGGAGATCACTGTCAAATGACTCCCCAATAACTCCCTTGGAGTTCTTCTTGGAATCAAACTTCCTAAAGATACTCATCTTTTCCCTACGAACAAAATTTTGAAATTTTTAGTCCACAAAATTTTTCTCGACAAAACTTCACAAGATTGGTAGCAACTACTTATAGGGATGCATAGAGGCCAAAGCAAGCATTCAAACTACTTAAAACTCTAAGAATTCAACATGCAAGCTCATCTATAGCAGCACCAAGAGTGGTTAATTATTCAAAATATAAACCACTAACACAAAAACTAATTGGACAAACGGAGGAGTCACATACCAAGCAACAATCCCCCGAAATGGTTTCGGAAACGGAGCTTCAAGCAAAGAGATCGATATCCGCGGGTTTGAGAGCAAGAAGACGAGGGAGAGCAATGGCGATTTTTTTCTGGAGGTAGGTGGTCATGTGGGATGAAGAGATAAGTGAGGGGGGCACATGGGGACCATAACCCACCAGGGCGCGTTTGGGGGTCTTGGCGCACCCAGGTGGGTTGTGCCCACCTGGTGCACCTCCCTCTAATGTTATTTGCACCAAAAGTTCTTAAATATTCAAAAAAAATCGTATTAAAATTTTAGAGCATTCTGAGAGCTTTTATTATTGGGTCATCTTTATTGCACGGGAAATTCAGAAAACAGACAAAACATGGCATTTTATTTTATTTAACTAATATAACAGAAAACGAAAGGTAGGGACATAAGGTAGTGCTCACTAAATCCATCAACTTCATACCTCTCAAAAATGATCCATTAATAAGGTTGATCAAGTCTTATTAACAACTACTTTCAATTAGCATAAAACCGAAGAACTTTCGTAAATCACTAAGTTACCTCAACAGGTATATGAATGTCCCCAACAATAAGCATTTCATATTTCTTTTTAACAGTAGGTAAAGGTAGTTGAAAACTTCCAATAGTGATTGTCGGAGATTTTTCAATAACATCAATACCATTCACTTGGAATTGTTTCTTCAGAAAGTGCACCGTGTGCTCATTACCATTGATATGAAAAGTGACCTTGCTTCTATTGCAATCAATAACAGCCCCTGCAGTATTCAAGTAGGGTCTACCAAGGATAATCGACATGTTGTCGTCCTCGGTCATCTCAAGTATAACAAAGTCAGTCAAAATAGTAACATTAGCAACAACAACGGGCACATCCTCACAAATACCGATAGGTATGGCAGTTGATTTGTCAGCCATTTGCAAAGATATTTTAGTAGGTGTGAGTTTATTCAAATCAAGTCTTTTGTATAAAGATAAAGGCATAACACTAACACCGGCTCCCAAATCACATAAAGCAGTTTTCACATAATTTCTTTTGATGGAGCAAGGTATAGTTGGTATTCCCGGATCTCCAAGTTTTTTAGGTACTCCGTCTTTAAAAGTATAATCAGCAAGCATGGTGGAGATTTCAGCTTATGGTATTTTTCTCTTATTGGTGATGATGTCTTTCATGTACTTTGCATAAGGAGACATTTTTAAGATATCAGTCAAGCGGGTGCGCAAAAAGACTGACCTAAGCATTTCAGCAAAGTGTTCAAATTCTTCATCATCTTTCTTCTAAGTTAACTTAGATGGAAAGGGCATAGGTTTTTGAACCCACAATTCTCTTTCCTTACCGTGTTCTCTAGCAACAAAGTCTCTTTTATCATATCGTTTGTTCTTGGGTTGTGGGTTATCAAGATCAACTGCAGGTTCTATCTTAGCATCATTGTCTAGTTCTTTATCATTTGGTTGAGTATCTTCACGAACCTCATCATTATCTTTTTCATTATCCGAAGGTGAGTGTTCACTACCAGATTGAGTTTCAACATCAGAGATAGAAACTTCATTATCATTATCAGGAGGTTTTTCTACTTCAGGTTCACAAGAGGCATGCAGAGTCCTATCATTTTTCTTCTTCCTTTTCTTTTTAGAAGGACTAGGTGCATCGGTGTTAACTCTTTGAGAGTCTTGTTCAATTCTTTTTTGATGTCCCTCAGGATAAGGTGGTTCCTGAGTCATTTTACCTCCTCTAGTTGCTACTCTAGCAGCAAAGTCACTTCTATTATTATTAATTTCATCAAACAACTCTCTTTGAGATTTAGCAACTTCTTCTAACTGAGATTGAACCATAGAAGCATGCTTCCCCGCACCTCTTACATCATTTGAGATTCTAAATAACAAGTCACTCAAGCGAGCAATCATATCAGAATTGTATTTCAACTGTTTCATAACATTTGCATTGAAGTGATCTTGCTTTCTAACGTAATTTTCAAACTCATAAAGGCATTGGCTAGGGTGCATATTGTGAGGATTATCATTATCATTGAATTTCATTAGAGAGTTTACCCCTACCACCCTAGGTGGTGGTGGTGTATCAAGCCCATGTATTTCTTAAATAGGAGGTAAATTTTTTATATCCTCAGCTTCAATACCTTTTTCCTTCACATATTTCTTTGCCTCTTGCATATCTTCAAGACTGAGATATAAGATACCCCTCTTCTTCGGAGTGGGTTTAAGCGGTGGTTCGGGAAGAATCCAATCATCATAATTTTTCAATATGTTATTCAATAATTCTTCAGCTTGCCCAATAGTTCGTTCCCTGAAAACACAACCAGCACAACTATCTAGGAAATCCCTAGAAGCGTCGGTTAGTCCATTATAGAAGATATCAAGTATTTCATTTTTCTTAAGAGGATGATCGGGCAAAGCATTAAGCAATTGGAGAAGCCTCCCCCAAGCTTGTGGGAGACTCTCTTCTTCAATTTGCACAAAATTAAGTATTTCCTATAAGGCAGCTTGTTTCTTATGACTAGGAAAATATTTTTTAGAGAAGTAATAAATCATATCTTGGGGACTACGCACACAACCAGGAGCAAGAGTATTGTACCAAGCTTTAGCATCACCCTTTAATGAGAATGTAAATAATTTGAGAATTTTTTTCTCGAATATGCACAAGTGTGCATATTATATATTAAAGAAGAAAGGCAAAAGCATGCCTCCACCAAGGTTACAATATTTGTGTTACAGTTGTACTACTCATTACTCGCCCACCGCACTAGCCGAAGGAGGAAGGGGTCGACAGTCCCTTTGAACTTGCCGGCTACCGACCATAACCTCCCCTCGGACCTAACCCTACCAATAAGTACACCAATGGAAGGCGATGCCCCATCAAAAACAATCGCATTCCTATGCTTCCACAGCTCCCAAAGTACTAGTAGGAAGATCGTATGGAGATCCTTTCGATTGTTGTTGTCCATCCCCTGCTTCTCACGTAGCCATAGGGCAAGAGAATCTTGTGCCGTCGGTGTCCATTCCAGCATGCTCGAAGCCTCACATACCACCGCCCATACTGATCTCGCAAATACGCACATGAGTAGGACGTGGTTAATGGTTTCATCCTCCTGGTCACAAAAGGGGCATGAATCCAGGTGTGGTAACCCCCTCCTTGCAAGGCGATCCGAGGTCCAACATCTGTTTCTGAGTGCAAGCCAGGCCAAGAACTTGCATGTGGATGGGGCCCTAGATTTCCAAGTTAGCCCGGCCATTGGGTCAACAGTCCGGCCCCAGAACTTTGTTGCGTATGCGGATCGTACCGAGAAGTGACCGTTGGGCTCCCAAGACCAGTCCACGCAGTCCGGCACATCAAGTTGCCGTTCCCATGTGCTCACTCTAGTCCATAGCTCCAGGAATTCATGTAAAGCTTGTACCTCAAGGTTAGGGCCAACCTCCATTGCCCATGACCCATCCTTGATGGCTGGAGCGACCATCATTGTCGCTCTAATCCACGGTGGAATTCTGCTATATATAATTGGGGCGATCTCCCGTGCCCTCCTACCATCAATCCACCGATCTTCCCAGAAGAGGGTGGTGTGGCCACACCTTGACTCACATCGTGTTTCCGCTTGGAAGAGTAGCATGGCCTCTCATGGTACCTTTATGTTGAACTCCGTCCATGGTCTACTCGCATCCACCCTTGCCAACCACAGCCATCTAGTTTGCATGGACACATTGAGCCACTTGAGATTCGGTATCCCTAAACCGCCAGCCCATTTTGGTGAACATACCAAATCCCATGCCACCGCACAGTTACCTCCATTTTCCTCGGCCCATCTGCACCATAAGAACCGTCGGCACACTTTGTTCATCGCAGCTATAGTCTTTGCTGGTAGATCCAAGGTCATCATGGCATGAATGGGCATAGTGCAAAGCACTGGCCGTACCAGCGTGAGTCTTCCACTCTTTGGCATTAACACGGCTTTCCACTTTGGTAGGCAGTTGGCCATCTGGTCCACAAGATACTGCAACTGCGCTGTAGATTACTTTCGAAGGATCAACGACAGCCCCAAATACTTGATTGGGAAGGCCCCTTTCTGGCAGCCCAACTCCTCACATGCCATATTGATCTCCTCGTCATTGCATCTTATTGGGAGTGCCGCTGATTTCATCATGTTTATCCATAGTCCCGAGGCCTCACCAAACAGATCAAGAATGCTCTTGCACACCTCAAGTTCCACTGGCTTGGGCTTGATGAAAACCACCATGTCATCCACAAAGATGGACAGACGTTGTTTCATGCCACTCTGCGCCAGTGGCTCCAGCATGCCTCTTCTTGTGGCCCGCTCGAACAACCTTTGCAAAGGCTCTATAGTGAGGATGAAGAGCATCGGCGATATCGGATCACATTGCCTCATCCCTTTGCAGTTGTGAATAGTGTCCCCGAGGTCTCCGTTAACCATAATCTTTGTCATCGAGGTTGCAAGGATCCCACAAATCCATGCCCACCACCGGGGTCCAAACCCCAAATGCTGCATCACCTCAAGCAAGATCGGCCACTGGACGGAGTCAAACGCTTTCGATATGTCCAATTTGAGCAGCACGGTGGGGATCTTCATGGCATTTAGCCTGCGGGCAGTACTTTGTACCAACATGAAGTTGTCATGGAGCGATCGCCCTTTCACAAAATCACTCTAGTGATTCCCCACAAGCTTCGGAAGTTGCAACACTAAGCGACAAGCCAGCACCTTCTCGAAGATTTTCATAGCTCCATGCACTAGGTTGATTGGCCTGAAATCCCCAACTTCCAATGCACCGTCCATCTTTGGTAAGAGGGTGACAAGAGATTTGTTGATAGCTGCCATGCTCCTCATGTCCCCCTTGTAGAAGCAATTCATGGCCTTCATGAGATCCACCTTTATAATGTTCCAGCATGTAGCATAGAAACGACCGGTGAACCCATCTGGCCCCGGTGCTTTATCCAGTGGCATACTCTTTATCACATTTTCCACTTCCTCCATAGTGAAGGGTTCCTCAAGTTGCGATAAGTCAAGTTGCGGCAGGTTGAGCTCATGTAGGTTTAGAGCGCAACCCCTCGGTTCCATAGTGCCAAATGCCATGCCATAGTATGTGTCTACCGCAGACGACGCCACCTTGGCCGGAATACACACGCCCATTGTACCTCACCGATCTGAGCACATTCTTCTGCTGCCTGTGACTCGCTTGCTGATGAAAAAGCCACGTGCTTCCGTCCCCTTCCCTTAGTTGCAAAAGCCTCGATCTTTGTCGTGCAATAGTTCTGTCAAGAGAGCACAACCCTAACATCTTCCTCTTCAAGCACCTCCTTAGATCCCGTTCTGCCACCGAGAGCTCTCTCAAATCCATGGCAACATCAAGTTGCTTTACACCTCCAGTGCAATGGAAATTTGCAGTTTCACGTTGCCGATCCAACATGCACTCCAACTTTGAAGACTAACCGCCGTGGCCCGAAGCTTGTTGTGAAGCATGAGGTAGTCATTAGAGGCCTATGGTGTCGAGTCCCAAGCCATCCTCATCGTGTCCATGAAGCCCTCGGCTTTGGTCCAAAATGCCTCAAACTTGAACCTCTTCCTTTTGCTAATCTCCATGTTGATATCCATCATGAGCGGGCAGTGGTCTGAGACCGCAGTTCCAAGGGCGGAGAGGAAGCAAGATGGGAATGCCTCATCCCAATCATTGGACACAAAAACATGGTCAATTTTCTCCAGCGTAGCATTTTGTCTCTCGTTCGACCATGTGTAGCACCTCCCATTGAGCTCTTTCAATTCCAAAGAATTAAGCTTGGATCTAAACCGCCTCAACATCCTATGGTTTATTTGGTCATTGTTATTCTCCTCCTGCGCAACCAGGAGGTTTAAATCACCTGCCAACACCCATGGCCCTGCATGCAGGTCTCGAATGTCGACTAGGTCTTGCATGAATTAAATTTTCTTGGCCACCTCCTGTGGGCCATAGACGCAAGTGAGCCACCATGCCTGCTCGTCCTTCGGGCACTTGACCAAAGCCGTCAGCGTGTGATTAGTGTAGTGCGGGTTTGATAGGCGGGTAACGGATTCATCCCACGCCACCAGGATCCCACCACGAGTTCCATCCGCCGGCAAGTAAAAGAAATTTTCATATTTATTGCCCAAGCATTGACGCACAGCATTTGCTGATACATCTTGCAATTTAGTATCTTGCAGACATACAATTGCCGGATTAGCTGCTGACACCACCTGAAAAAGAGCATTTCTCCGAGCCTTAGCATTCAGCCCACGGACGTTCCACACGATAACTTTTATTGGTTGAGCATTCATCTTAAGTGCCCACCGCTCCAACCCTAAGCTGGCCCGCAACTAGGCCACCGTGGGGCCGTCCATCCATGTCACCTGCGGCGACTCCCATCCAAATAGGGCAAGTACCGCTGCGATGTGCTCATCCGAGAGCGAGCGGGAAAAAAGATCCATGTACATTTGAGTGATTCCTCCGAAATGGTCTCGCCCTCATGTGCCAAGCACAGCTTCCTGATGAGGATTTGCTGCGGTTTGGTGGTCCCATGCTTGGCAATCTTGGCACTCTGCATTGGAGTTATGTCCAGCCTTTGTTTCTTCCTCGCTTGATAGCCTGGGTTAGCTGCTGCCCTAGATGTAGGCCTCGGCAATAATTGAGAAAGCGGCAGGCGCACCCCTACAGTGAAGTCACCCACGTCCACGTTAAAACCCTCCTCTAATCCAGTCTGCTTGGGCATAGGAGTGCATGGCCTCGGATCCGGCGTATCAACCGTCCCATCTTCTTGTGGGGCCGCAACCATCCAATGCAAAGGCGCAGTTGGCCTCGGACCCTGCGGCGTGCTGGTCTTGTCACATGCGCGGTTGTCTTCATCCGGTGGGGTCTCCACCTCCTCATGCATTCAAATCCTCGAAGCCCGCAATGGGCTGGTCACTCCACTGGAGAGGCTGACCTGGAAAGTTTCCCAGCCCTGCACCTGTTGGTCACGGTCTACCAGATTCTCCGACAGCGACAAGAGCCCATCCTCAGGCACTGCCCCAAAGCCGACAGGATCATCCTCGGTCCGGCTATGCAGCGAGATCTGCAGCATCCCCAATCCGGACAGACTCCCCTCCTGCATCCCTCCGTACTTCTCGGGAACCAAGGCGTTGGGTTCCTCCATCTGCAAAGCCGCCGCATCCGCTTGTTGCCATCTGGTCAGCTGCACCGAAGGAGGCGAGCCAACGGTCACCTCCTGTTGAACTGCCACCGGCCTGCCCGGTGGGGCCCCTCCTGCGGTTGGGCATAGTTGTCTCCTGCCTCTCTTTCCTTTGCGATTGGCCCGTCCACCTGGCCCACAGAAGCCCCTCTAACATCAGCCACGCGGCTATTGTTGACCAATGACCCAACATCCACGGGCGCAGTTTGAACGCAGGCGCGCGTGCCCGCCGTCGATGACCCGGCTGTGCTGGCCGAGTTTCCACCGTAGCCTCCATCCCGGCAAGCCGGACCTCCTTGTCCTCTTCCACCATGGCCACCTTGTGCCTGGTGTCATTCCAAGTAGATCACGATGGAGGTGGAGGCAGCGGTCGTGGCGCCCAACATCCCACCAGAGCCGCAGCATCCACAAGCATGTCGCCCAGCACCTCAATCTCGATGGGATACCAGAGCGCCGCAGCGCACCTCCCAACAATCGACCGACGCCCCTCCTCATCTTCCCAGAGAGTACGTCGAGGTTCGTCGATGAAGAGCAGCCGTCGTCGTGGGATCCTCTCCGGGCGATCAGTATGAAGCCAAACCCAAAAATCCGCCGTGTCCGCCCTGCTCGCGGTTTCTTCGTCCACACCGACAACGTACCCAAGTCCACGTAGGATCACGCTCGCCGTCCTTTGATTCCATGCATGGGTCGGCACACCCCTCAGCGACAACGGGACAAGGAAAGGCAATGCCGCCGCCGTAACCTGAGCCTGCCGAATCCAAGGCCGCAGGGAGAGCTCAAACCAGGCAGATTCAGAGCGGCCTGCACGGACCATACGATCCCGGAGAGTGCCGTCATGGCACAGCACCAGAAAGTCCTCTGGGTAGAAACGTTGGATGGACATCGCCGCTGGGCCAAGACCAAACGCAGCGTGTAGGGAACGCGCCGCCGAGTCCACGTCCACCGTCGGCCTTGTGCCAGTCACCATGACAAGCACCACCCTTGCCAACTCTGCCTAGAGCCTCCTCGTGTCCTCCGCCGCCTCCAAGAAACAGGCCTCCTCCAGCACATGCTCCGGCCCCGGCCCAGCCATCCGGCCCTCCAACAGGTCAAACGGCGCCGAGAACGCCGGGCCCGGCGGAGACCGCGCCACGGGCTGCCCCTACACAGGCGGAGACCGGGCCACGGGCTGCCCCTGCACCACTTGACTCCAGAGACGCACCGCGCCCGGTGGCGGAGGGCCTAGAGGCGGAGGCGGTAGGGTCAAAGGCGAGCGACACGGAGATGCCGGCCGCGGGGAGGGGGCTCTACAGCCACCCGGTGCCGAAGAGCTAGCGGCAGGCATGGTGGCTGTTCCACCGGAGATAGACTGCACGGACGAGTGCACCCGTGTGAGGTGTGGCCAGCACCCCGGCAACGAACACAGAACATGGGATTGGTGCACTCCCTGGAGATGTGGCCTTCGCTGCCATAGTTGTAGCAGTAGCCGTATAGTTCCGCCAAAAGCTTGGAGTTGGGGGGCGGATGAGCAGCGGTGAGCACGCGCGGCTCACCCACCGGGCGGGGCGCCGCGGGTGCAAGGCGCGGACAGGTGAAACCCGTGGTCGACGGCCCACCTTGGTCTGCCAACCTCCGCTCGCCAGCCAAGGGGCCGGGGCACGTGAAGGACCAGCGCCACCGCCCTGGACCACCGGGCCAAAAGCAGTGCCCAGGACCTCGGGGACGATGATGGCGGACCTGACCTGCAGCCACGGCGGCGTCGGAGGATCCGAGGGTCACGACTGCATCTGCGCCGGGAGTGGAGCAACACGAGGCGGGGAGAGCAGGGGAGCGTCTGAATCCGACGCATCCGAACCAGAGAGGGAAACCCTAGAGGCCATGCCGCTGCAGCGGGGAGTGGGCGCCGCCTCCGGAGTGGAGAACGGCGATTCTGGTGGCCGCCGGCGTGGAGCGCCCGGGGTGGGGAAGGGGGGCGCTAGGGGAAGGGGAAATGACTCGCTAGAGATCGTGAATTTTCTCATCATGAGCAAAAAGGGTAGCTATATCATTCAACTTGGTAAGATGTGCCACAACAGTCTCAGTTTCATAACCATGGAAAGGATCAAACTCAACCAAAGTAATTAAATCTGGGTCGACAGAGAATTCATAATCCTTATCATCAATAAAGATAGGTGAAGTAGCAAACTGAGGATCACATTTCATTTTAGCATTCAAAGATTTCTCTTTATACTTGCATAATAATTTCTCTAGATCATCTCTATCCTTACAAGCAAGAATATCTCTAGTTGTCTCCTCATTCATAACATAACCTTCCGGTACCTTAGGAAATTCATATCTAGGAGGGCTAGTTCTAATAGGTGTTTCAAGATTTTCAGTTTCAAGTTCATCATCAGTTTCAACAATATCATGTTGTCTTACTCTAGCAATTTGATCATCAAGAAATTCATGTAGTGGCACATTATCATCAACCAAGGTACTAGCATCATCAAGAGTAGCATTCATAGCAGAAGTAGCATCATCAATAACTTGTGGCCTATCAGAATTAATGGCATGTGGTGGTGTTGCAAGTTTACTTATAACAGAAGGTGAATCAAGTGCGGAGGTAGATGGCAGTTCCTTACCTCCCCTCATCTTAGAGGGAAAAATCTTAGTCTTAGCATCCTTCAGATTCTTCATAGTGATAATTTGATAATAATCACAAGTGACTCAACAAATATAGCTATGCTCCCTAGCAACGGCGCCAGAAAAAGGTCTTGATAACCCACAAGTATAGGGGATCGCAATAGTTTTCACTACTGTAGGATGCTGCTAACGCGACACTACAATCAGAGACCCTTCGACGAAACTGTGTGCGATGCAATAATCGCAAACGATGGTGTAAAAAACCGTCAAAAAGGGTGCAAAATGTTTGTGATGGAGGATGCATCAAACACAGTTTAGATTTTAGTTGTGTGTGCGATGCAGGGCATATAGTTCAGTTCAATTAACTGTTTGTGATGATGAGGAACAAAAGAAACAGGCAGCCAGATGAATGTGTGTGCGATATACATCATACGGTTCACTAGGGTGAACTGTGTGTGATTAGGCAACACAATGGAAATGGTTCAACTGAACAAGATGTGTGTGATATGTGGCAAACAGGTCCGTAATCAGAAATGTGTGCGAAGACCAATAATAACATAGACAATTACTGCTAATAAGTCGTGTGATTTGCTCTGTCTATAGAAGAATAACATGTATAAGAACTTGATTCTATAAACAGATTGAACATCGAATTACATATGTGGCTAGTACACACATGACCTTTGCACACACGAAAGTATGTTCCAAAATGCCTATGAAACTCAAATAATATATAAAAAGGCAAAACGAACCGTGATTAATTTCATATTTTTATGACAACGCTACTATATATAGTTGCATGTTGCCTCTGTAAAATAAATCAAGGCGGGAAGAGACATCGTATGTCATTTCGCACACATAGGTGACAAGGTCCCTCTCGGAACCATGAGCCTTTTTGAGAGAAGCTTCGGTTTGTAAGAAGATTGTACCAAAACTTGTCCCAAATTGGACTAATTTTTTACCACAACATGTTGGTGCTTTGACATAATACCATGCCAAGTTTCATGATTTTGAGGCGAGTTTTGGATTTACAGTAATTTTAAAACCGGTTTTCTCAATGTTTACTGTCGAGTCGGGACCGCCCTGGATAGGCTTTTTCCTCGTGGGTCCCAAATGATAAATCCAAATCTGTGACTACCATGCAGCTTTTCTTATTAAGAATTACATCCCTTGGTGTGCAAGCTAAAAATAAGTTTGTGGGTGATGGTGGGCACTAAAAAATTGTGGTTCTGTAATGAACAAAGATCTCAAGGATCCCACCAGAGTGATGTTCTTTGCCTATGTTGTGAATTCTGATAATATTTATGTCTTAATTAAAGAAAAGGCAAGCCATTGGCCCAGTATGAAAGAAAATATGGGTCAAAGCCGAGTTGAAAAGGGCAACAATATCTAACTCCAGCTAACAAATAGTACAAATGCACAAGGATTAATTGCTCATCAGGTTTAGACAAAATCCAGATTGAATAGGACAATGACATCTAACTCAACCAAAGTTTTCGGCAGTCACAATCAAATGGATCGGTCTGATCCATAAAATCAATATCCCCGGCCAGAAAATCTATTGGTCCATGATGACAAGTTGTTGTAAATAGAAGCCGAGCATGATCAGAAGCCCTTAGGTCCACATGAAACTTCTTTTTATGTTGTTCAACACCTGCAGCCGTAAGAAATTTCTTGTTGAAAAACTTAATCCTCACGGACAATAGTGACCTTGCATTCAACATGAAGAATGTGACAAAGCTAGTGTTTGCATTGTTGGATGCATATCCTTCCAGTGTTACAGTCTTCAAACGAATGTCGTGAGATCTGAGAAAATCCCGGTGCTTCTTGAACCATCGATTGGTTATACCTTTTTTCCATGTGTTAGTGCCTAAATAGAGACGAAGATTGAAAATAGTTAATGTCTAAAAAGGATTATGTTGAAAGGGTGATAGCTGAACAATTAATTATAGTACATTATATATGGGCTTTCAATGTGCGTGAAATCATCACCTTCATATACAAATTCTCTAGAGATGGAAAGCATTGCAGCAAGGCAATAATGATGTTGAGATCAAAATACCACATAGTGATATATATATAAGGTCTTGACAGAATCCACCACCACTGATAGGATGGACAAGTGCTTCATTGAGCATAGAACATAATATTAGCACTAAACGTGTACTCCAAGATGATACTTAACTTATGCGCACAAATGAAAAATGCAAATTACAAATGTGTAGGTGAATAATATACGGTACCTCAATAGGTGTGGAGGCAAACACCATCTCGAACCATTCAAACGGATCACTAATTGCACCCAAGGTCTCTAGTTTAGGCGCAGAGACCACAGTTATTTGTGAAGGTTTATAACAACAATTAAGGAGCAACCTTTGAAGTGAAGGGGCGTCTTTGATGATGTGCTCCTGTCCTTCAAAATGAATTCCAATGCTTACAAGGTCAGACGACTTTATTTTGAGACAAGGGATATGGATTCCTAGTCCAAAAACAAGTACCAAACGCTGCAGTGCAGGGCAGCTAGAGTAGATGATGCTGTGAAGTGAGGCCACCAACAGATCAACCAACACAAGCGCAAGTTTTTTCAGCACTGGCAGTCGAAGCATTTGTACCAGATAGTCTACTAGATAGCACCGGGTCAAGGTGGCGATGTGGAGAGAGGAGGAAAACCATGAGATGGGCATTGGCGGTGAGGGCACAGATGCAGCTCTTGGTGGTAACCTATCGTTGTACTAATGGTAGAACTCAAGCTACTGGAGTTTATCAAATTGATGGGATGTCAGCCAGGCGGCCACCATGCATGGTATGTCCAGCAGGTAGCATGCCGGGATGCAGATGCGTTGAACGGAGCCCTCGTGGGAGGAGATGATGGGTCCGGGGAGTTCAGAATCATCATCGACGGATAGCTGACGACAGTCGAGATTAAGAGGCGCGGTACACCACAGGGTGCGCCACCGAGATGCGAGGACTTGTGTGCGGTAGCCATCCTTGGTGGGGATAAGGGAGATGATCTCCCCAAGGATTCCGTTTGGGAGATCGTTGATGCGGTCCGCCGGAGATTCTACTGGTTCCTCAGGTCCAGGGGGCGCTTCTGGCCACACAGCTGGGTCCAAGATCTACATCCGGCAGCGGCTGGTCAAAGCCTCATTTGTGTACATACCAATCTGAAAGAAAAAAATGGCATAACATGTAGGACATTCAAAATCAATTCTCAAGATCAGGAAGAAAAAAGGCACAAACATATATGTAGGACATTCAAAATCAATTCTCAAGATCTGGCCATGAATTATTACATGCAAGCTAACCCTAGTCGGATTATTAGCAAAAAACATTTGTACAGAACAAACAATTAATCACTAACTCTATACGGATAACATTCGAACAATCAATACACTACCTGCATCTAACGGGTCTTAATTACTCTGATTTCATGGACTGAGAGAACATAACCATAGGATTTGTATTCCAGAAAAATTATAGAGGGGCGGGGTGGGGGGGGGATTAACCAGAGAAAACGCTTGATATGTTTGCCGCACAAATGGGTATATAGATGACTAACCGGTTTTCCATCGGAGCCGCAGTTGTTGCTGGAGTTGCTGTTGACCTTCGGCTCCGACTAGGGAGGGGGCATGACGGCGCTGACGAATTCAAGGTCGTGCTACTGCCCTCACGAGACCTCGTCGGCGGTGATGGAAACCTCTATGGCCAGCTTCACGCGTTGTGCGGGTGCTTCACCAGCCCCGGCTTTGCCACTCCCTCCGTTGGTGCGCTTCGGCGGCATCGTCATACACTCCGGAGTCCAGACGTCGGTGAACACTGTGGACCGGGGGTAGGTGGTGGTGAGGCAAATGGTAAAACCAATGTTGGGCCTTGCTGGACAAGTTTTATTCAAAGCGAACTGTCAGGGGGGTCCCATAAATCACCCGACCGCGTTAGGAACGCAAAATCCGGGAACATAACACCGGTATGACGGAAACTAGGGCGGCAAGAGTGGAACAAAACACCAGGCATAAGGCCGAGCCTTCCACCCTTTACCAAATATATAGATGCATTAATAATATAAGAGATATTGTGATATCCCAACATAATCCTGTCCACCATGGAGAAATCTTCAACTTCACCTGCAACTAGCAACACTATAAGAGGGGCTGAGCAAAACGGTAACATAGCCAATCAATGGTTTGCTAGGAATGGTGTCAAAGGTTAGAGGTTCATGGCAATTTGGGAGGCTTGAAGAGCAAAAGATAGGTAACGCAGCATAGCGATAGAACGAAGCAACTAGCATCGCAATGATAGTAGTGAGATCCAGGGTAGCGGTCATCTTGCCTGAAATCCCGCTAGGAAGAAGAACGAGTCCATGAAGAAGATGAAGCCACGAAGACGAACCACACGTAGACGAACGCATCCTCACGATCGCAACGAAACGAGAACTATCGAGAAGAAGCACACAACATGATAAACACACCACACATAGACAAGACATGATGCACAACAAGCATGATGCATGAGAAAGCTAGATGAGGCTACTCATGGCAAGAGATGATGCATACAAGAGCAACACATCAAGGCAAGTTTAAATGAGGCCGGAAACAACATATAACAATTCCGGTAAGTCCTCATATGCATATTTCGAAATTGGTCCAGAACTGAACAAACCTTATGTTCAAGTTTTTAAACAGTAAGTTAAGATGCACCAAGATGATCTACACGAAATTCTAGTCAAGTTACATATAAAGTTCATTTAATTCGGAGCTACGGCCTAGAAGATATGAGCAAAACAAGCTAAACATGGCATTGATGCAAAATGCACCCAAACATCAAGCAAACACCTCAAAACAAGGATGCAACATGATAATATGAAGCTGCATGCAAAATCAAGCAAGTTTCATATAGAGCACACTCAAAACGGAGCAACGGTGTAACACATACACTCTATACAAGTCATAGCAACAATCTGTCCATAACAGCAACTAGGCATCTTACAAGCATCAAAACAATAAGCTACAGCACCCCAACATAATAACCAAAGGCATGGGCATGAAGTACACGTAAAGCATAACAAAACATGAACACTGAGCTATCTCCAGAAATCACTAGAACATGCTCCAAAACACATGGTAAGATTGCAAATAATAACAGTTTCAGACTTTAGCAGAAATAACATCAGGTTGCAATGTTTAGAGCTATCAAACAACATGTTACAGGAACTTATCATGGCAAACAAAGGCATGGCATGATACTACTAAATGCATAGAACAACAGTCCCTTACTGACCATGAGCCAAAAAGGCATAAAAAATATGATGGCACCCATGTAAACATGACAAGTTATATTACAGATTCAAACATGGCAGGAACAACAATAAGTAGGCATGTTCGTGAGCTTGAATCACTCACTACAGAGCAATACATGGCATGGCAAGGCAACCAACAGTAAGAAGGCATATTTATGAAGCTAAGAATGGCAAGAGAAAGTTCATAGGGTGCATGGATCACTAGGAAAACACATGGAAACAACTGAACTTAATGTAAACAGGCTGACAGCAACATTTTCAAGCAATTTTGGAGCAAGATATGAACAATCTACAGCAGGCTATAATAGCAACGAAGGGCATGAATGGATAGAGCATGACATGTAGATCAAAACATGTTTATAGAACATCTCCATATTATGCATAGAATGATTAGTAGCAACATGTTTACATAGCAACAAAATATAACAGAATCTGTCAGGAAAACAGCAACAGCAACTACCCTACTTAGCAAGCTTGATACACTCAGCACACAACTCACAAAAATACATGGTTGGCACCCCTGGAAAGATGGCATAGCATAGATCAAAACACATGAAGACATCAACCTCATAGGATGCACACATCAATCATGGCAAAAATGACAAATGAGCAAGTTATAACAGTTTCAGCAGATTAACATCAACATGCACTCTTCAAACAGCATTTCGGGCATCAAGATGAACTCAAATGAAAATGATGCAATGGAATGAAATGAAGTACTCGTTGAGGCGAACAATTTGACATATTACACGCACCAAATGGAGCTACGGATGCAGAGATACAATGCGATGAACATGGCATGATTATGCAAAAATATACAGGACTTCGGCAAATTTCAGAGGGGGGGAAGTCAACCTCGTAATGGATCTGGATCTGGGGCTGAGGGCATGGACTCCGAGGCGGCCAGAGCATCGCCGGAGTTGGCGAGGTAGGGCGGATCCGGCCGAGAGGAACTCGCCGGAGCTCGGGGAGGAGGCCTCCCGGCGAGGGGGTGCCGGAGCACGGCGGCGGGGGCACGCCGGCGTACGGGGACGCGGCGCGGCGAGGTGGCCGAAGGCCGGCGAGGCCGGGATGGCAGCATGCCGTCGAGGCGGGGCTCGGGGCGTGAGAGGCGCGGCTGGCGGCTGGGACGGCGCCGGTCAGGGGCGGCCGGGGCTCCGGCGGCGGAGGGACGGCGTGGAGGCGCGGGCGCGTCGCCGGCGAGGGACGCAGCGGCTCCGGTCGTCGGAGCAGCGCTCGGGCGGAGCGGGACGGCGCGGGGCCGCGGCGGCGGGCGGCCGGCGGCGGTGCGGGCCGGGCGGGCCCGATCCGGGTCCGCGGGCCGCGCGGGTGGGAGGAGAAAGAGAGGGAGCCGCGGGGCGACGTGGCGGCGGGGGATTGGTTGAAGGCGGCGGTGGAGCTGAGATGGCGGCGCGTGATTCGCTGGGGTGAGGTGGCTGGCGGCGGTGGACATGTCCGGCGGCGGGGTGGACATGTCCGGCGGGCGAGAGGGAGGTTTGATCTAGGGTTAGACCCGAAAATTCGGAGGGGGAGGTGTATTTATAGGTAGAGGGAGCTAGGAGAGTCCAAATGAGGTGCGGTTTTCGGCCACGCGATCGTGATCGAACGACCGAGAGCATGGAGGGGAGTTTGCTGGGTTTTGGGCCACTTTGGAAGAGGTGTTGGGCTTCAACAAAAGAGGGCTTTACGGTTACCCGGTTAACCATTGGAGTACCAAACGACCTCCAAATGGCACGAAACTTGACAGGCGGTCTACCGGTGCTACACCAAGGCCGCTTGGCAAACCTCGGGCCATTCCGAGAAAGTTTAACACCCGCACACAAAAGAGAGGCAAAAGGGGGCGCCGGGGAACATAGGAGTCCCGGATTGCAAAACGGACAACGGGGAAAATGCTCGGATGCATGAGACGAACATGTATGCAAAATGAAATGCACATAATGACATAGCAAAATGCAACACGCAAGCAAATGACATGGCAACGACGGCGAATAACTGGCGGACACCTGGCGCATCGAATCCGGGGCGTTACAGTGCGGCCACCTATTATGGCCGGCGGCTCGGGCGCGCAATTAATACGGACCAGTGGGAGCGAGGCAGGCTGCGGTCAAAAGTTGTCTCGCCTCCCGGTGAGCCTGCGCGGCAGACGTCTGCCATTCCTACCATCATTTCACGCAGCTACTCGCATGCCTCCCCGTCAATACACACACCAGCATGCACGCCTCCTGGTATGCCTGCGCGGCGGACTGCTCGCATGCGTCCCGTCAACTCACGCCTGCTCGCACGGCACACGGGGCATGTGGCAGCATGTATATTTTTGGTTTATTTTCTGCCTCTTTACTACTTCACTGAACCGTTTGCGTTGAAGAGATGCACAAATCCTGCGTTGAACATCTCTCATGCTTCCCGGTGAACCTGCGCACCGGACGAGTTTTGGATTTACTAGAATTTAAAAACCAGGCATCTCTATGTTTTGCCCGCAATCAACAGTGCCCTGGTGTTTGAAATTCATTCCCATTTCTTGCATGGGACCTAAGCATGCACATAAGGACACATATTTGATTTTTCAACCAATTTATATGCACTGGACATGTGCATGTAGTTCAAATTTGAATTATGCACATAAATGCATTGAAATATCGTTTAATGCACAAAAATGTCCAAACGAACCCCGAAAAATCACAAAAAAAAACACAACACTCCTGTTTTCTATGTTGACACGAGAAAAAATTTGAAAGCAATAAGAGGCAATGGATATCATTTCGTCCCCAAAGGTGGGGCGTTCCTACAGAAACCATCATGCTTGTTGTGAGAAGCTCTAGTTTGTGAGAAGCATATACCCAAACCAGCCCCAAATGGAACAAAAAATTTACCACGGCATGTTGATGCCGCTCCATGATAGCATGCCAAGTTTCATGAATTTCACACGAGTTTTGGATTTACTAAAATTTAAAAACCAGGCATCTCAATGTTTTGTCGGCAATCAACGGTGCCCGGGGGTTTGAAATTCATTCCCATTTCTTGCATGGGACCTAAGCATGCACCCAAGGACACAGATTTGATTTTTCAACCAATTTATATGCACTGGGGCATGTGCATTTAGTTAAAATTTGAATTATGCACATAAATGCATTGAAAACTCACTTAATGCATAAAAATGTCCAAACGAACCCCGAAAAATCACAAAAAAACACAACATTCCTGTTGTTCTATGTTGACACGAGAAAAATTTTGAAAGCAATAAGAGGCAATGGATATTGTTTTGTCCCCAAAGGTGGGGCGTTCCCTACCGAAACCATCATGCTTGTTGTGAGAAGCTCTGGTTTGTGAGAAGCATATACCCAAACCTGCCCCAAATGGGACAAAAAATTTACCACAGCATGCTGATGCTGCTCCATGATAGCATGCCAAGTTTCATGAATTTTAGATGAGTTTTGGGTTTACTAGAATTTAAAAACCAGGTATCTCAATGTTTCCGGCCGAGTGACGGTGGCAGGGTGTTTGAAATTCATTCCCATTTCTTGCATGGGACCTAAGCATGCAACCAAGGACACATATTTGATTTTTCAACCCGTTTATATGCACTGGAGAATGTGCATGTAGTTCAAATTTCAATTATGCACATAAATGCATTGAAAAATCACTTAATGCATAAAAATGTCCAAACGAACCCCGAAAAATCACAAAAAAACACAACACTCCTGTTGTTCTATGTTGACACGAGAAAATTTTTGAAAGCAATAAGAGGCAATGGATATTGTTTTGTCCCCAAAGGTGGGGCGTTCCCTACCGAAACCATCATGCTTGTTGTGAGAAGCTCTGGTTTGTGAGAAGCATATACCCAAACCAGCCCCAAATGGAACAAAAAATTTACCACGGCATGTTGATGCCGCTCCATGATAGCATGCCAAGTTTCATGAATTTCAGACGAGTTTTGGATTTACTAGAATTTAAAAACCAGGCATCTCAATGTTTTGTCGGCAATCAATGGTGCCCTGGTGTTTGAAATTCATTCCCATTTCTTGCATGGGACCTAAGCATGCACCCAAGGACACAGATTTAATTTTTCAACCAATTTATATGCACTAGAGCATGTGCATTTAGTTCAAATTTGAGTTATGCACATAAATGCATTGAAAACTCACTTGATGCATAAAATGTCCAAATGAACCCCGAAAAATCACTAAAATTGACACAACACTCCTATTGTTCTATGTTGACACGAAAAAAATTGAAAGCAATAAGAGGCAATGGATATCGTTTCCTCCCCAAAGGTGGGACGTTCCCTACCGAAACCATCATGCTTATTGTGAGAAGCTCTGGTTTGTGAGAAGCAAATACCCAAACCTGCCCCAAATGGGACAAAAAATTTACCATGGCATGTTGATGCCGCTCCATGATAGCATGCCAAGTTTCATGAATTTCAGACGAGTTTTGGATTTACTAGAATTTGAAAACCAGGCATCTCAATGTTTTGCCGCCAGTCAACAGTGCCCTAGTCTTTGAAATTCCTTCCCATTTCTTGCATGGGACCTAAGCATGCACCCAAGGACACATATTTGATTTTTCAACCAATTTATATGCATTGGAGAAAGTGCATGTAGTTCAAATTTGAATTATGCACATAAATGCATTGAAAACTCACTTAATGCATAAAAATGTCCAAATGAACCTTGAAAAATCACAAAAATTGACACAACACTCCTGTTGTTCTATGTTGACACGAGAAAAAATTTGAAAGCAATAAGAGGCAATGGATATCGTTTCGTCCCCAAAGGTGGGAAGTTCCCTACTGAAACCATCATGCTTGTTGTGAGAAGCTCTTGTTTCTGGGAAGCATATACCCAAACTTGCCCCAAATGGGACAAAAAATTTACCACGGCATGCTGATGCCGCTCCATGATAGCATTCCAAGTTTCATGAATTTTAGACGAGTTTTGGATTTACTAGAATTTAAAAACCAGGTATCTCAATGTTTCCGACCGAGTGACGGTGGCAGGGTGTTTGAAATTCCTTCCCATTTCTTGCATGGGACCTAAGCATGCACCCAAGGACACATATTTGATTTTTCAACCAATTTATATGCACTGGAGCATGTGCATGTAGTTCAAATTTGAATTATGCACATAAATGCATTGAAAACTCACTTAATGCATAAAAATGTCCAAACAAACCCCGAAAAATCACAAAAATTGACACAACACCCCTGTTGTTCTATGTTGACATGAGAAAAAATTTGAAAGCAATAAGAGGCAATGGATATCGTTTCGTCCCCAAAGGTTGGAAGTTCCCTACCGAAACCATCATGCTTGTTGTGAGAAGCTCTCGTTTCTGGGAAGCATATACCCAAACCAGCCTCAAATGGGACAAAAAATTTACCACGACATGCTGATGCCGCTCCATGATAGCATGCCAAGTTTCATGAATTTTAGACGAGTTTTGGATTTACTAGAATTTAAAAACCAGGTATCTCAATGTTTCCGGCCGAGTGACGGTGGCAGGGTGTTTGAAATTCATTCCCATTTCTTGCATGGGACCTAAGCATGCAACCAAGGACACATATTTGATTTTTCAACTAGTTTATATGCACTGGAGCATGTGCATGTAGTTCAAATTTGAATTATGCACATAAAATGCCTGGGAAAGCAAGTTAATGTATAAAAATGTCCAAACAAACCCCGAAAAATTCCAAAATTCAACACAACACTCCTGTTGTTCTATGTTGACACTCGAAAAATTTTGAAAGCAATAGGAGGCAACGAATATCGATTTGTCCCCAAAGGTGGCACGTTCCCTATCGAAACCATCAAGCTTGTTGTGAGAAGCTCTAGTTTGTGAGAAGCTTATACCCAAACCTTCCCCAAATGGGACAAAATTACCACGGCATGTTGATGCCGCTCCATGATAGCATGCCAAGTTTCATGAATTTCAGATGAGTTTTGGATTTGCTAGAATTTAAAAACCAGGTATCTCAATGTTTGCGGCCGAATGACGGTGGCAGGGTTTGTGACATTCATTCCCATTTCTTGCATGGGACCAAAGCATGCAACCAAGGACACATATTTTATTTTTAAACCCGTTTATATGCACTGGAGCATGTGCATGTAGTTCAAATTAGAATTATGCACCTGAAATGCCTACAAAACCAAGTTAATGTATAAAAACGTCTGAACGAACCCTGAATAATTCCAATTTTTTGACGAGACACCTACAGTTGCATGTACACTGCAGATAAAAGTTCCAACAATTCAAGCACCATCCTTTGTAGCTGTGACCCCATTACGTAATTCAAATCAAGACAATAAATCAAGTAGATGGCACACAGTTTATTATCACCAACCGTGTGAGATGCAGCACAAAATATCTTGGAGCACCGTCGGAGTATAGTACGTCTATGGCTTATGTGAGAAGGTGCGTCAGCTACAGTCCATAGCCGGCGTGTCAAGCACACTAGCTCACTCCCCCAAATATCATTTCACTATTCATCATCGTCGGTGAAAGATGGGGACGTCGACCCACGTCGTGAGGGCAACTTCCGCGGCCCCCTCCGTCGAGAGCGCGGCCGCAGCCGCCAGGCGCGTGCTAACAAGCTTCGTCAGGGCGACCGCAGTTCGCGTTCGGGCGGCCAAGGCACCCCAAATGGCCTCTGTTGCTTCTTAGGCAGCGGTAGGAGCATCTGCCTCGGGGATAGCAACTGGCGAGAGCGGCACAGCAGCTGTTCATTCCACAGCGGCGGCCTTAGCCCTGATGGAGGCCGCCCACTACCATGTCAAGGCTGTTGACACCCAGCTCATGGCGGTCACCACACAAATCAAACGAAGCTTCTCCGACAATGGTCGGCAACCCACGGCCAAAGAGCTAGCAATCGCCGAGAGAGTTCGAGCAGCCGTCCGTTCCTACACAGCATACCGACGAAGCCCACCAGAGCCCAGATCGCGACTGCCCACGTCCAGCTCGTGGCGGCCTGTGCCAAAGATATGGCGGACGTGGATGGCGAGATGCTTGCTGAGTATGGTGCAATTGATGCCATGGAGCCCCTTCCCCAGGAGACCGTCGGGCGCGAGCTGGACATGGAGGTGGCGGCGGAGATCGACGAGCACCAGCCGTAGTAGTACCCTTTGTTTTGTTTAATTAAGAGCGCCAGTCTTTAATTTGTTAGAGTAATATTTAGGTCAGCTAGCTCTATTTAATTGATGAACTTGCTCGATTAAGAAGTTAGTCTCCTTTGTGTACCCAAATTATGCAATGTCGTGGATGACCACTATAACCAGGGAAATTCGAACCAAAATTTTTGACGTTCAAACTCAACACACACGGGTTAAGCTATCTGAATCGTTTGTGATGTTCACATATCGTACACAGTTCTGAATAAGAGACCGTGTCTGATGACACTTTGAGCGCCAGTTTTTTGGCTGGAGCGATTCCAAATTTTCGGCTTATGTGGAAATATCTACCTCCCTGCCCCCTCCCCCTTACCAAAAGCCACATTTCCCCTGTTTCCGCCTTCCTTTCCAAGTTGAAACCCTCACTTCTTGCTTGCAATGCCGCCTCCTCACCAGCGACCCTCCTTCATGCTGCTCGACCTCGCCTATCCAGGCACGTAATCCACACCCGACCCCCATCCTCCTCCTCCTTCCACATCCCACATGCCCCGACCGCCGGCGCGAGCGCGACACCTTCCACCCAAATCACCAACCCCTCCACCAAATAAGTGCCGCCCTAAGCCATGGTGCACGTAGTATAGCCAGGATCTCAAGGAGCATTTGGCAGAGGAGAAGCAAATCGCGGCCGCATGCGCGGATGAGGTTGCGATGGCTGCCATTCGTGCCGACCCCCAGATCTTGGAGGAGCACCTCGCCATCGAGGCCACCGTTGACGCCTCGCGCGCCGACGTGCGACGCGGTTGGCTGCTTTAAATGACAGTTTGTGTCATTTTCTCGAGGCCACCGTCGGTGCCTTCGACAAAGACTACAAGGTATTTTCTCAGCGTGCACGTGCTTACCTCATCTTGAGAGCCAGCAGGTTGGTGCCCAGAGCAGCTCAGGCAACTCACCACTACAACGAGGTCACCCATGATGCGGAGGCCTCGCCCTCTTCCATGTCCAAGGAGCCAATCGTCATTGATATCTCCGAAAATGAGGAGTAGCTTGTCTTATTAGCTCACTATAAAGACCCATGTTCAGTTTGCTAGCTACTGCCTTTCCTTCACAAATTCTAGTGAATTGTGATATCTGCTTTTACCATGCAATCTCTGCTATAGTGTATATGTTCTATATGCCGTGCAATGTGGTGATCAGTTAACTGCTTGGTTCAATTCTGCAAATGTGATGTTCAATTCTTCAGGGTGCAATATTTCCAAGTTGTTAAGCATGCTTGGTTTGGTTAACTACCAGATCTTCTACTAGGAGTATGTTATATTGTGCAATGTGGTGTTCAATTAACATTTGGTTCATTTGTTGTGGTGTTTAGTTAACTGCTTGGTTCAATTCTGCAATGCGATGTTCAATTGTTGTGGCTACATTCTGTTATTGTATACCATGTGAGGAATAAATTGAATTTGGCTGTAATAAACACATGAGAAAAAAATACAATTGCTATATTTCCAAGTTGTTAAGCATGATTGGTTTGGTTAATTTTCTGATCTTCTATTAGGAGTATGTTATATTATGCAATGTGGTGCTCAGTTAACGTTTGGTTCATTTGTTGTGGTGTTTAATTAACTGCTTGGTTCAATTCTGCAATGCGATGTTCAATTGTTGTGGCTGCATTCTGTTATTGTATACCATGTGAGGAATAAATCAAATTTGGTTGTACTAAATACATGAGAAACAAATACAGTTGCTATATTTCCAAGTTGTTAAGCATGCTTGGTTTGGTTAATTGTCTGATCTTCTATTAGGAGTATGTTATATTGTGCAATGTGGTGCTCAATTAATGTTTGGTTCATTTGTTGTGGTGTTTAGTTAACTGCTTGGTTCAATTCTGCAATGCGATATTCAATTGTTGTGGTTGCATTCTATTATTGTATACCATGTGAGGAATAAATCGAATTTGGATGCACTTAATACATGAGAAACATATACAAGTGCTATATTTCCTAGTTCTTAATCATGCTTGGTTTGGATAAATGGGTTTTCCATGTGGCTTGAATTAATCTGATGAATCTGCAATGTGGTTATTTTTCATCAACAAATTTTACTGATAGCATGTGAACCCTTACTTAACCTGATGACTAACTACCTTATATGTGTTGGAGGGAAACAATGGGAAGCACTGAGGTTTACAATCAAGGTTAGCATGTGCATGGTCCATTGTCTAATAGCACATTATTGTGCAATTGCAGGAACCATTCAAATATTTTGGTTTTTAACAATTTGGTCTTGCACATGTAGGTCCTGCTATCAGAGGTTTTGACCCACTGTTTGACCCTTTTTGCATATGGGGAAATGAGTTGTCCATGAATATCAATCAAATCAAAAACTCAGAAAGATTGTTAGGATAAAGAAATTAGCGACAAAAAACAACAAGATTTTTGGTCTGCACAATGAAGAAGACATCAGTTCACTACAAGATGGTACTAACTATTATACCTTGCCTTTTTTGTTCCTTTGCCCCATTTCCAATATAGAGAAGATATTTATGCACATCCTTATTTTCAGGCCTTTCCAAAGTAGTTCACTGATGATTACCTCTCAACCCACCTCTATGGTCAGGAGGCGAGGAAGGTTTTCATACAACACCAACAGTTCAATATTGAAGTGTTCCTGAAGAGGACGAAGGACGGACGGTCAATCATCCACAGGCACTGGCCTAAAGTTGCAAAGACCTTCAACATGAATGAAAGCTCAATATTCGCCTTCCACTTCAGCAGTTTTCCAGATGAGATGCATCTGTCTATATACCGTCTATGATGCTAATTTTGAAAGGTTCTACATGTTGCATGTGAAAGTTGGTGCTGGTGCAGTTGTGTAATGGGGTAGCTGAGTGCTGAAGCTATATCATGTTGTACTGTGATGTATTTCAATTATGAAATTCTGCTTCCTTAATATGGAAATGAAATATATTATGTGCTTAATATGAATGTCAATTAGATTAATAAATGGATTATTAATAATAGGGCAATTAGTCTGCTAATGGCGAATTAGCCTGCTAATTGGGTTTTGCTATTGCAAACGATTGTTGAAAAAATACCATGGGCGATGACCTCAGGCAACGCACACAGTTTCTAGGAATAAACCGTGTTGGATCAATGAACAATCACACACGACTTTCTCTTGAAAACTGTTTGCGTTATGCCACCTTGCGCAAACGTTTACCACATAAAAATTGTGTGTGATGGACAGCCTTTGCCACACAGTTTCTTCTACGGACCGTGTGTGATACATTCAATAATGCGAATGATTTAACGGGAAAAATTGTGTGTGATGTACCTATGAACGGAAACGTTTTCCTTGGAGCGACTGTGTGGGATGTACATACGAACGGAAATGTTTAGCGGGGACTGACTGTGTGGGATGTACTTGCGACCGGAAACAATTTCACCATATAATTGTATTTTTTTAGCTCTACTATATGTATTTCTGTATTTGAGCGCTCGCCGGTCACACACGACCTCATTTTGCTGAGCATGTGTGCCAAGAGGGCATGTCCCTAATGGTTTCTGGGCCGTGTGGGAAGGACCCCCCTATCGCCCACACTCACTTGGCAACGGTTCCAAATGTCATCGTGGAAAGGGGTTAAAAACCGTTTGTATAGGACAGACGCGCACCAGTGTTTCGAGGGTAGAGTATTCAACCCAAATTTATAGATTCGACACAAGGGGGGCCAAATAATATTTGTAAGTATTAGCTGCTGAATTGTCAATTCAACCACACCTGGAGATTAATTATCTGCAGCAAAATGATCAGTAGCAAAGTAGTATGATAGTTTTGATGATAGTAATAGCAATAATAGTAACGGTAACAGCGATAACTTAGCAGAAACAATATGTAGGAAAATCGTAGGCATTGGATCGGCGATTTGTTGGATGATATTCATCATGTGACAGTTATAACCAAGGGCGATACGGCACTAGCTCCAGTTCATAAATATAATGTAGGCATGTATTCCGTAAATAGTCATACATGCTTATGGAAAGAACTTGCATGACATCTTTTGTCCTACCCTCCCGTGGCAGCGGGGTCCTATTGGAAAGTAAGGGATATTAAGGCCTCCTTTTAATAGAGAACCGGAACAAAGCATTAACACATAGTGAATACATGAACTCCTCAAACTACAGTCATCACCGGGAAGTGTCCCGACTATTGTCACTCCGGGGTTGCCGGATCATAACACGTGGTAGGTGACTATAACTTGCAAGATTGGATCTAGAACATAGATATAATGGTGATAACATAAACGGTTCAGATCTGAAATCATGGCACCCGGGCCCAAAGTGACAAGCATTAAGCATGGCAAAGTCATAGCAACATCAATCTCAAAACATAATGGATACTAGGGATCAAGCCCTAACAAAACTAACTCGATTACATGATGAATCTCATCCAACTCCTCACCGACCAAAGAGCCTACGAAGGAATTACTCACTCCCGATGGGGAGCATCATGGAATTGGTGATGGATAAGGGTTGGTGATGACGAATACCGAAGATCCCCCTCTTCGGAGCCCCAAGCGGACTCCAGATCTGGCCTCCCGATGAAGAACAGGAGACGGTGGCGGCTCCGTCTCATGGAACGTGATATTTCTTTGTCCCTAATTTTTTCTGGAAAAATAGGATTTTATAGTGTTGGTTTCAGGGTCTGCGGGGCCACCAGGTGGGGACAACCCACCTGGGCGCGCCTGGAGGGGATGGCGCACCCTGGTGGGTTGTGCCCACCCAGGTGCCCCCCTCCGGTGGTTCTTGGCTCTAGAAATTCTCTTTATTGATATAAAAATTCCTCGCAAAGTTTCGTTCCAATTCGAGAACTTTTATTTCTGCACAAAAAACAACACCGTGATAGTTCTGCTGAAAACAGCATCAGTCCGGGTTAGTTTCATTCAAATCATGCAAATTAGAGTCCAAAACAAGAGGGAAAGCATTAGGAAAAGTAGATACAACGGAGACGTATCAAGCCTTACCCAAGTTTCTTTCCACTCAAATCATCTTTCCACCATAGCCAAATCTGTAAGAGAGAGTTGAGTGTTGGGGAGACTATCATTTAAAGCACAAGAGCAAGTAGTTCATCATCAATACACCATCTATTACCTTTTGGAGAGTGGTGTCTCCTAGATTGGTTAGGTGTCACTTGGGAGCCTCCGACAAGATTGTGGAGTTGAACCAAGAAGTTTGTAAGGACAAGGAGATCGCCTACTTCATGAAGATCCACCCGAGTGAGGCAAGTCTTTCGTGGGTGATGGCCATGGTGGGATAGACAAGGTTGCTTCTTCGTGGACCTTCGTTGGTGGAGCCCTCCGTGGACTAGTGCAACCGTTACCCTTCGTGGGTTGAAGTCTCCATCAACGTGGATGTACGATAGCACCACCTATCGGAACCACTACAAAAATCTCCATGTCTTCATTGCATTTGCACATTCCAATCCCATCCCTTTACTTTCTTGCAACTAGCATGCTTTACTCTTTCCTCTTCTCATACTCTTGCCATGCTTACTTGAAATGTACTGTGAATGCTTAAACTTGTGTTAAAACTTCACCTACACTTGAAGAACTTAAAAAATTGACACTTTTTCTTGTTGAGGGTCTAACCCCCCCCCCCCCCTCTAGACCCCTCTTCTCGATCCTTTCAATTGGTATCAGAGCATTGGTCTCCATTGCTTTGGTTTAATCACCATTGGAGGAAGATGGATGAGTCTACGATTGGGAGTATTAGACATCGAGTTCCTATGCTTGACGGAGAGTTCTATAGTGCTTGGAAAAATGAGGTGCTTGAGATTTTCAATGAATATAATTGAACAAGTATATTACTAGCCCTTACATGCCCCTATTGATCCCTTGCATCCTACCCTCGATGAGTATCTTGACATGACCCGCAATCTTAGAACTATTGATCTTATCATGAGAGGATTGCCTAGAAATTTGCTTGTATGCTTGCCTACATTTGAATGTGCTTATACTATATGGAGATACCTTGAGGAGCGCTTTCCAAACTATTCCTTGAAAAATCTAGATGAGATTCTTCAAAAGTCCATTGCTTTTCATAAAATGAATCCTAGTGGTCCCAAATTTGGTGATTGTCTAGTTGAGCTTCATGACCTTATTCGTGCCAAAGGAGATGTTGGAATTAGTAGCATCATTTCACAAGTCATTAGAATTCATAAAGAGGCACATTGGCATGGCCATAAATCTAATGAATCACTCTCTCTAGGTGATGATCAACCACATGATGATGTTGAACATGGATATTATGATGAGGATGATGATAGTGACTATGATCTTGATGATTTAGTGAGACACTTTGGTCTTATGGCTAACCTTCGTGGCTACATGGCCGGAGGAAAGGAATGGGTTCTAGATTGTGGATGTACTAACCATATGACCAGATATAAGGACATGTTTCGTGAGCTTGCTGAAAACGACAGTCCCCAAAAGTACGTCACTTTTGGTGATAACTAAAAAGGTAAGGTAGTTGGCCTTGGTAAGGTGGCCATCTCCGATGATAGCTCTATTCAAAATGTTATGCTTGTTGAATCTCTTGTCTACAATTTACTTTCCGTATCTAGACTAGCCGATTTTGGTTTCAATGTTCTATTCACTGAAGTATATTGCCAAGTGTTTCAAAGAGATAATCATAATATGGTCTTTACCGGTATACATAGAGGTGATCTATACATTGTTGATTTCACTAAAAGTGATCAACCTCGTACTTGATTAATTGCTAAATCTTCTAAAGGTTGGTTATGGCATGGAAGGTTAGGTCACATGGGTATGCGAAATCTTGATAAGCTTATTAAAGGTGATCATATCCTTGGTGTTAAAGATGTTATATTTGACAAGGATAGACTTTGCAGTGCTTGTCAAGCGGGAAAAAAAGTCGGAGGAAGTCATCCCATGAAGAACATCATGACCACGAGAAGACCACTTGAGCTACTTCATATGGATCTTTTCAGTCCTGGTGCCTACAAAAGCCTCGGTGGTAACTCGTTTGGTTTGGTCATTATTGACGACTTTTCAAGATTTGCGTGGGTGTTCTTTCTTGATGATAAATCGCGGGTCCAAAAGATCTTCAAGAACTTTGCTAGGAAGGCCCAAAATCAATTTGAAGTGAAGATCAAGAAGGTTCGAAGCGACAACGGAACAGAGTTCAAGAACGCCAATGTGGATACTTTTCTTGACGAATAAGGGATTTCACATGAGTTCTCGGCTACGTACACACCTCAACAAAATGGAGTTGTTGATAGAAAGAACCGGACACTTATTGAGATGGCGAGAATGATGCTTGATGAATACAATATGCCAAGACACTTTTGGGCGGAAGCGGTTGAGACGGCTTTTCATGCTACAAATCGACTATACCTTCACAAGCTTCTCAGCAAGACGGCATACGAGCTCCTCACTGGTAACAAACCCCAAGTTGGATATTTCCGAGTATTCGGCTCAAATTGTTACATTCTTGATAAGCATCGCCGCTCGAAGTTTTCCCCTAAATCTCATGGAGGTTTGCTACTCAGTTATGGCTCAAACTCTCACACTTACCGTGTCTACAACAATTTCACCCAAAAGGTTGAAGAGACGGTAGATGTGAAGTTTGATGAATCTAACGACTCGCAAGTAGAGCAATTGCCAATTGATGTAGGAGATAAAGATCCTTCGGAAGCAATTCAAGATTTGTCCATTGGCAAGATTCACCCAATGGAGGTGAAGGAGAGTACCTTGTCCGTTCAAGTGGAAGCCTCAACTTCACGACAAGGTGAACCACAAGTTGACTTGGAGGCATCCACAATTGGAACACGTCGAGACGAAGGAAACGAGGAAGTACAACAAGATGAACATCATCGACCTCCTTCTCCACCTCCACAAGAGAACAACAACTCCAACAACAATGAAGAAGGACAAGAATAAGAAGACAATGAAGAGGATGTTTCACCCCGACCCAAACAAAATCTCACATGAGTTAGAGCAAGAGTCACAAGAGATCATCACGTCGAACAAATCTTCGATAATATTCAAACCGGGAGAATTACTCGCTCTAAAACTCGTTTGGCTAACTTTTGCGAACATTATTCATTCATTTATAGTATTGAACCTATAAAGGTTGAAGAAGCTCTTGAGGATCCGGATTGGGTGAATGCTATGCATGAAGAGCTACACAACTTCGAGAGGAATCAAGTGTGGACATTGGTTGAAAAGCCGGACGACAACCACAATGTCATTGGAACCAAATGGGTGTTTCGGAATAAGCAAGATGAGGATGGACAAGTTGTATGCAACAAGGCATGTTTCGTCGCTCAAGGCTACACTTAACTCGAAGGTATGGACTATGGTGAGACTTTTGCCCCCGTTGCTAGACTTGAGTCCATACGCATCTTACTTGCTTATGCTAATCACCATGATATCACTTTATACCAAATGGACATCAAAAGTGCTTTTCTAAATGGTGAAATTGAGGAGCAAGTCTATGTTAAACAACCTCCCGGCTTTGTCAATCCTAAGAAACCTGATCATGTTTACAAACTTCACAAAGCACTTTATTGTCTTAAACAAGCTCCTAGAGCATGGTATAATGCTTGACCAAGTTTCTTATTGAAAAAGGCTTTGAAATTGGGAGGATTGATTCTAAACTTTTTACTAAAAGGGTTAATGGTGAATTATTTGTGTGCCAAATTTATGTGCATGATATCATATTTGGTTCGACTAACCCTCATTTCAATGAAAAGTTTGGAAGGCTAATGTCGGAGAAGTTTGAGATGTCTATGATGAGTGAATTCAAATTTTTCCTTGGCTTGCAAATCAAGCAAACTAAGGAAGGTACCTTTGTTTCTCAAACAAAGTATACCAAGGACCTTTTCAAGAAGTTCAACATGCAAGCAAGCAAAGGTATGAAAACACCCATGCCTACTAATGGACCTCTTGACTTGACTAAGGATGGCAAACCAGTTCACCAAAAGGTTTACCGCTCTATGATTGGTTCACTGTTATATCTGTGTGCTTCCCATCCCGATATTATGCTAAGTGTGTGCATGTGTGCACGATATCAAGCGGCTCCTAAAGAATGTCATCTTAAGGCCGTGAAAAGGATAGTGAGATACTTAATTCATACACCAAACTTTCGCATTCGGTATCCTAACAGGTCTTCTTTTGATCTTGTTGGCTACTCCAATTCAGACTACGTCGATGACAAGGTTGATAGAAAGTCCACTTCGGGTACTTGTCAATTTCTTGGTAGATCCCTTGTATCTTGGTCCTCCAAGAAACAAAACTTGGTATCCTTATCCACTGCTGAAGCGCAATGTATTGCCGCCGAATCATGTTGTGCTCAATTACTTTGGATGACCCAAACCCTTAAGGATTATGGGATACATGTGAAACATGTTCTACTTTCTTTGAGATAATGAGAGTGCTATTACGATTGCTCACAATCCCGTGCAACACTCTCGAACTAAGCATATTAAAGTTCGTCATCATTTCATTCGAGATCATGTTGCTAAAGGTGACATCAATCTTAAGCATGTTCGTACCGATAAGAAATTGGCGGATATATTCACCAAACCGCTTGACAAGAAAATTTTTGCAGTTTGAGAGGTGAATTGAACATCATTGATGCCTCAAACTTGGAGTAGAAACTCCATTTGGATACATGCAAGGCGTGAGCCTTTTTGACTAATCCTTGATATTTCTCTTATGATGATGATCATATGTCTTGGAACTATACTTGTACCCTTGCATCTAACCTTTGTAGGTACTTGGATAAACCCAAATCTATGAGATTGCAAGTTGCTCACATCTTGAACAATCTCTACATCACCAAGTTCCTACTACATGGTTGTTGAATACAAGGAAGCATGAACCCACTCAACATATCCTTTGACAATTTCAATATATCAAATTTCATTTTGTATCAAGTTTCATGTTTGTCATGTTGGATACACAAGTGCTTTTCCTTGCAAGACTAACCCATGTAGGAAGATGAACTCAAACTACAACTGGTGCTCCCAACTCTTGATGAACTACATCAACCTTGAGCATCCAACACAAGTTCGACTACATGATCAAGATCAACACACCCAAGGTATGTCACTCCATCTTAGAGAAGCTTTGACCCAAGTCATGAATCAAAGCAACTCAATAAGATGTGAACATATCAAAATGCTTAAACGAAAAATGGTAACCCCATTTTGAGCTTAAACGATGAGTATGAACTATGATCAAGTGATATCACTTGACTCAGTCAATATACTCTAACATGGGTGACTCTGTCGCCGACCCCTTCTAGATTAAGTTATCTAGTGTTTCCTCATGACTTTGCATATGTTTCTCGCAATTGTGTTTCCTTTTATCAAAAAAAAGACTTCATCTAGATATCTTTCTATGTATGTTTTTCTCTGTAACTTCGGTGTCTAATTTGTTGCAAATCTTTAAGTTAATTCCTTGCAGATCCTTGTGAGATTTAATTTGCTAAGTGAGCTGAGTTGACAAAAAAGTTCCTCTGCATTGAACTTGGACTCACCGATCCAAGCCTATCGGCTAGACTGAACTACAAGGATATCTTATAGACAATTCATCGGTACAACCGACATGGACTAACCCGGTCTGGCCGATATGCATCATCTATGACACAACCAACTCAGTGTCACCGATTGAAATAGATAGGCGTTACCGATTTCACTGATGAGAAAACTTTTTGCCATTGCATTCTGCATATTTCTTGTCCAGCTCCACTCAGTCATTCTTATCCTCTACCCGCATCTTAAACTACATGTTGCTTTGTCGTGTGTATCAAGGACCACACCTATTTGACTCATGCTCCAGAAGTGCCCTTCTTGGAAATTGATGTCAAAGGGGGAGAGAGAGCACATCAAAGCTTATCATACGAGCACATCTAAGATCTTCTAGATGCTAGTAAAACAAAGAGAAGAGAAGTCACTGTCTTCTAGAGGGGAAAGACATGTCAATATGTTTGATCTTAGTTATTGTTATTGCATATCCTTATTGTTCTACCTTTGGTTGACTACACCATTTCTTGCTCTGATTTTCTCTCACCCTATCTTCTCCCATTATCCAATATCAGATTCAGCAGGAGAAAGAGTCCATACCTAGGGAAGAAAATCTTTGGAATTCATTGCATATCTTTAAAATCTTTGGGGACATGTCAGTATCTAATTGGAGTACCCAGTACTCATCCTCTACATGTCATCCCAGTCTTGGTACTTTTGTGGTTTCCTGAAATTGCTTTGTCTAGAGTGTTCTTGTGTTATCTAGCCTTGTTTTCTCAAATCCACTCCTCCTAAAGCCTGCCCAAGACCACAAGGTACTAATGTGCATGATGATCTCTTGTTTATGTACATATTGTTTGCAACAAGGATTCATGAACATGAAGGTACACTTCCTATACACATCATTTGCTCTGATGCATATAGCCAAGATGCATGTAACTCATTGCTTGCTCTGTCATGCTTATGCATTCACATGTTCTCGTATTCTATCTTTACATGATTGCATACATGTAGGGGGAGCCTATGCATGTTAAATGTATTTACAAAGCTTTACTTGTTACTCTTCATATCTTTTATCTAAAGCTTTGATGTATGTTGTCATCAATTACCAAAAAGGGGGAGATTGAAAGCACAAGTGCTCCCTGGGTGATTTTGGTAATTATTGTCAACATATCTCTTGTTGGACTAATACATTTATCTAGTGTATTTCATACAAATTCAACAATGGCATGGTAAGGAAAAGAGGATGTGGAACCCCTTCAAAATGCTAAGGACAAAGATTGGCAAAAACTCAAGACTCTTCATTTCTATTTTAGTGATCCAAGATCACATTGAGTCCATAGGAAAGCCAATACTATTAGAAAGGGATGAGGTGTTACTTAATGGTCTACTTGCTCAAAGTGCTTAGTGATATTGCTCCAAAACCCTCAGCCACTTTCTCTTCCAAATATGTCCAAAACTCAAAGTCACACTCGGCCCCACCGAAATGATCCATCCGGCGCCACCGAGTTCAGATGACATAGCCACCGCCAGAAACCCTAGCAATTCGGTTTCACCGGTACGGATCTCAGCCTCACCGAGATGGCCTTGCAAACTCTCTGTTGCCTGTTGCAGTATTTTGGTCTCACCAAAATGTGCAATCGGTCCCATCGAGTTTGCTTGACCAACCCTCTGTTTGCTCTTTGTTGAAATTGGTCTCACCGAGTTCAAGCAATTGGTCTCACCGAGATGAGGGTTTGCCCTAGCCCTAGCACATCGGTCCCCCCGAGTTGTTCCAGTCAGTCCCACCGAGATTCCTAACGTTCACATTTTAAACTGAATCAGTCTCACCGAGTTCTTCTATTCGGTCTGACCGGGTTGGGTCAATGTGTGTAACAGTTGGATTTTGTGTGGAGGCTATATATACCCCTCCACCCTCGTCTCCATTTAAGAGAGAGCCATCAGAACATGCATACACTTCAATTACTTATTTTCTGAGAGAGAACCACCTACGCATGTGTTGAGACCAAGATATTCCAATCCTACCACAAGAATCTTGATTTCTAGCCTTCCCCAAGTTGCTTTCCACTCAAATCATCTTTCCACCATAGCCTAATCTGTGAGAGAGAGTTTATTGTTGGGGAGACTATCATTTGAAGCACAAGATCAAGGAGTTCATCATCAACACACCATCTATTATCTTTTGGAGAGTGGTGTCTCCTAGATTGGTTAGGTGTCGCTTGGGAGCCTCCGACAAGATTGTGGAGTTGAACCAAGAAGTTTGTAAGGGCAAGGAGATTGCCTACTTCGTGAAGATCTACCCGAGTGAGGCAAGTCCTTCGTGGGCGATGGCCATGGTGGGATAGACAAGGTTGCTTCTTCGTGGACCCTTCGTGGGTGGAGCCCTCCCTGGACTCGCGCAACCGTTACCCTTCGTGGGTTGAAGTCTCCATCAACGTGGATGTATGATAGCACCACCTATCGGAACCACACCAAAAATCTTCGTGTCTTCATTGCGTTTGCACATTCCAATCCCATCCCTTTACTTTCTCGCAACTAGCATGCTTTACTCTTTTTGCTGCTCATACTCTTGCCATGCTTGCTTTAAATGTATTGTGAATGCTTAAACTTGTGTTAAAACTCCACCTACACTTGAAGAACTTTAAAAATTGTCACTTTTGCTTGTTGAGGGTCTAACCCCTCCCCCCTCTATAGCCCTCTTCTCGATCCTTTCCTCTCTTATTTTACAAGGTTTACATCAGGAGGGAGAATGCCGATAGCTGGAATTCTGGACTGGAAAGGAGCAAATCTGAAAGATCTATTCTGCACAACTCCAAAAGCCCTGAATATTTACAGAGAATTATTTTGGAAATATATAAAATATTGGGTGAATAAAGTACCAAAGGGGACCCACCAGGAGGCCACAAGCCTGGGGGCGCACCCCTAGGGCTTGTGGGCCCCCTGGTAGGCCTCCGGTGCCCATCTTCTGCTATATGATGCCTTTTGACTTGGAAAAAATCATAAGGAAGCTTTCGGGATGAAGCGCCACCGTCTCGAGGCGGAACCTGGGCAGAAGCAATCTAGGGCTCCGGCGGAGCTGTTCTGCCGGGGAAACTTCCCTCCCGGAGGGGGAAATCAAATCCGTCATCATCACCAACAATCCTCTCATCGAGAGGGGGTCAATCTCCATAAATATCTTCACCAGCACCATCTCCTCTCAAACCCTAGTTCATCTCTTGTATCTGATCTTTGTCTCAAAACCTCAGATTAGTACCTGTGGGTTGCTAGTAGTGTTGATTACTCCTTGTAGTTGATGCTAGTTGGTTTATTCGATGGAATATCATATGTTCAGATCCTTAATGATATTTATTAACCCTCTGATTATGAACATGAATATGCTTTGTGAGTAGTTATGTTTGATCCTGAGGACATGGGAGAAGTCTTGTTATAAGTAATCATGTGAATCTGGTATTCGTTCGATATTCTGATGAGATGTATGTTGTGTTTCCTCTAGTGGTGTTATGTGAACGCCGATTACATGACACTTCACCATGATTTGGGCCTATGGGAAGGCATTGGGAAGTAATAAGTATATGATGGGTTGCTAGAGTGACAGAAGCTTAAACCCTAGTTTATGTGTTGCTTCATAAGGGGCTGATTTGGATCCATATGTTTCATGCCATGGTTAGATTTATCTTAATTCGTCTTTCGTAGTTGCGGATGCTTGCGAGAGGGGTTAATCATAAGTGGGAGGCTTGTCCAAGTAAGGATAGCACCCAAGCACCGGTCCACCCACATATCAAATTATCAAAGTAACGAACGTGAATCATAAGAGCATGATGAAAACTAACTTGACAATAATCCTCAGGAGCGCTTTGCTTTATATAAGAGTTTGTCCAGGCTTGTCCTTTGCTATAAAAAGGATTGGGCCACCTTGCTGCACCTTAGTTACACTTGTTACTTGTTACCCGTTATGAATTATCTTATCACAAAACTATCTTCTACCGATAATTTCAGTGCTTGCAGAGAATACCTTGCTGAAAACCGCTTGTCATTTCCTTCTGCTCCTTGTTGGGTTCGACACTCTTACTTATCGAAAGGACTATGATAGATCCTTATACTTGTGGGTCATCATTACTCATCCCATACTTAATAGCTAGGAGTTGATAATGGTTTATCTTGTTTGTCAACATGCTTTTAAAATGGTTGTGATGTACTATGATAGGATGGTATCCTCCTCTGAATGATTCGAGTGGCTTGACTTGGCACATGTTCACGCATGTAGTTAATCAAAACCAAGAAAGCCTCCACGATATTTATGTTCATAGTGTTTTATATCCTACTCATGCTCGTATTCAATGTTGATTAACCTCAATGCATGTTTATGACCGTTGTCGCTCTCTGGTTGGTCGCTCCTCAATCTATTTGCTAGACTTCACTTGTACTAAGCGGGAATACTGCTTGTGCATCCACTTCCTTAAAACCCAAAGTTATTCCATATGAGTCCACCATACCTACCTATATGCGGTAATTACCTGCCTTCTAAGTAAATTTGCATGTGCCAAACTCTAAATCTTCAAATAATAAACTGTTTTGTATGCCCGAATCGCTCATGAAGCAACAGGGGGTGGTTAGTATCTTCCATGCTAGGTGGGTTATTCTCACGATAAGTGTTTATTCGCTTGTCATTCATGAGAAAGTGGCTGGTAATTGGATGCCCAGTCCTAGGATCAAAATCAAAATATAATAATGAAACAAAACTCCCCCGGATTGTTGTTGGTACAGAGGGTACCCGAGGATTCGGCTAGCCATGGTTTGTGTTTGTTGGTGGAGGGGGAGTAAAACTTTACCTTTCTGTTTGGGAACCGCTTATAATGTGTCTAGCATGGTAGATGTTGAGAACTCTCGGTCGCTACGTTGATAATGAAAGCATACCTCCCAAAATTATATTTATCTCTATTTTAAAAACTTTGAGCTTTGGCACCTCTGCAAATCCATGCTTCCCTCTACGAAGAGTCTATCTATTTACTTTTATTGTTGAGTCATCATCCTCATTAAAGCACCAGCTGGAGAGCACTATTGTGATTTTTATGCTTTGTGTTTAGTTGATGTTGAGTATGAGCATGACTGGATCTCTTTTACCAAGAATTACAATGTCTAGTCAGTGCCTGAACTTCAGACGTGCTCTGCATTTATGTTTTGCGGTCTCAAAAAAGGCTAGCGAGATACCATTATGTCATATTATATCATGATTGTTTTGAAAAAGGTGTTGTCATCCGAGATATCTTACTATTGCTTGCTAGTTGGTTATGTAATTGATATGAGTAAATGTGATAGCTAAGTGTTATCTGAATATGGTTAGTTCATAATCTTTGCTGAAAACCTGAACATTGGTTAGACATATTTGCAACAAAAAGATCAAACAGAGTTTGTAAAAGTTTTTCTTTGTCACTTTCAGTTTGTCAACTGAATTGCTTGAGGACAAGCAATGAGTTAAACTTGGGGGAGTTGATACGTCTCTATCGTATCTATTTTTCCAAACACTTTTGCTCTTGTTTTGGACTATAATTTGCATGATTTGAATGAAACCAACCTAGACTGGTGATATTTTCAGCAGAATTGTCATGGTGTTGTTTTTGTGCAAAAATCAAAGTTCTTGGATTGACCTAAAAATTTACGAAGAATTTTATGGAATATATAAAAATAATGGAGGAAAATATACCAGAGGGGGGCCACCCAGGAGCCACAAGCTGAGGAGGCGCGCCTTATGAGCTTGTGGGCCCCCTGGACCTCTGGCAACCCTAACTCCAACTCCATATATACCTATTCGCCAAGAAAAAACAAAGAGAGGATTCATCACGTTTTACGATACGGAGCCGTGGTAACCCACAAGTATAGGGGATTGTTTGTAGCCTTTTTGATAAATAAGAGTGTCGAACCCAATGGGGAGCTAAAGGTAGAACAAATATTCCCTCAAGTTCTATCGACCACCGATACAACTCTACGCACACTTGACATTTACTTTACCTAGAAGAAGTATTAAACTACTTTGCAAGAATAAAACTACGAGTACTTTGTGAGAATAAAACTACTAATAAATTGCGAGGTAGTAAAAGTAGATAGCTTTTGTGAACAAGAAAGTCATTTGTCCCTAGGCAATCGATAACTAGACCGGAAATCATTCTTGCAATTTTACATGAGGGAGAGGCATGAGCTAACATACTTTCTCTACTTGGATCATATGCACTTATGATTGGAACTCTAGCAAGCATCCACAACTACCAAAGAGCATTAAGGTAAAACCCAACCATAGCATATAAGTATCAAGTCCTCTTTACTCCCATACGCAATAACCCACTTATCCGTGTTCGGGCTTCTGTCACTCTGGCAACCGACAATAAGCAAATTATGAACGTATTGCAACACCCTACAACGGGGAACCCTCACGTTTGCACAAGACGGAGGGCACCATAGGACAGCACCATAATAAAGTATACACTCAGACCAACCACAATCACTAATTAGCCCATAGGACAAAACGGATCTACTCAAACATCATAGGATAACCACATATCATTGGGAAATAATATATAGTGTTGAGCACCATGTTTAAGTAGAGATCACATCAGGGAGAAGGGGTGTTACACCGCTGCATAGAGGGGAGAAAGTTGGTGTTGACGGTAGCAAGGTTGTTGATGTAGATCGTCGTCACGATCCTTGCCCCGGCGGCACTCGGTGCCACCGGGAGAGAGGGAAAGAGCCCCGATACTTCTTCATCTTCCTTGCCCCCCCCCCCCTCTAGATGGGAGGAGAGTTCCCCCTCCGGTCCATGGCCTCCATGGCAGCGGAGGGGCGAGAGCCCCTCCTAGATTAGATCTCCCTCTCTGTTCCCTTCTGTTTCGCATTCCCCAGATCTGGCCGAAAAACATTTCTTAAATATTGTGAGATCCGTAACTCCGATTGCGCTGAGATTTTAACACAATTTTTTTTTGGATATAAGCTTCCTTGCCCCCCAACTAGAGCTCCAACTGACTTTCGAGGAGGGCACAACCCACCACCACGCGCCTGGGCTGCCTGGCGCGCCCAGGTGTCTTGTGGTGGTTGTGGGCCCCCGTTTACGTTGATTCCACCTCCCAAAAATCACATATATTCCAAAATAATTCTCCATAAATTTTTACCGCCTTTGGACTTCGTTTGATATGGATATTGGGTGAAACAAAAAACATGCAAAAAACAGGAACTTGCACTAGGCACTGGATCAATAGGTTAGTCCAATAAATCATATAAAATGTTGCCAAAAGTATGTCAAAGTTGTATAATATTGGCATGAAACAATCAAAAATTATAGATACGATGGAGACGTATCAAGTCGTCGCCACCTCCTGTTCTTCATCGGGAGGGCTGATCTGGAGTCCGTCCGGGGCTCCGGAGGGTGGAATTTGACGCCGTCGTCATCATCAGCCTTCCTCCATCACCAACTTCATGATGCTCACCGCTGGGGTTGAGTAATTCCTTTGTAGGCTTGCTGGATGGTGATGGGTTGAGATTTATCATGTAATCAAGTTAGTTTTGTTAGAACTTGATCCCTAGTATCCACTATGTTCTGAGATTGATGTTGCTTTGACTTTGCTATGCTTAATACTTGTCACTAGGACCCGAGTGTTATGATTTCATATCTAAACCTATAATGTTTTCATGAATATATGTGTGTTCTTGATCCTATCTTGCAAGTTATATGCACCTATTACGTGTTATGATCTGCATACCCCAAGGTGACAATAATTGGGATTCTTTCCGGTGATTACCGTAGTTTAAGGAGCTCATGTATTCATTAAGTGCTAGTGCTTTGTTCTGGTTCTCTATTAAAAGGAGGTCTTAATATCCCTTAGTTTCCTTGTGGACCCTGCTGCCACAGGAGGGTATGACAAAAGATGTCGCGCAGGTTCTTTTCCATAAGCATGTATGACTATATACAGAATACATGCCTACTTTACATTGATGAATTGGAGCTAGTTCTGGTTCACTCTAGGTTATAATTGCTACATGATGAATATCATCCAACGCAATTATCCATCACTGATCCGATGCCTACGCTTTTCATATATTGATCTTTGCTAAGTTACTTTTGCCATTGCTACTATTACAATCGCTACAAAACTGCTATTGTTTTTGCTACTATTACTATTGCTACTGTTACTGTTACTATGAAACTACCATACTACTTTGCTATTGATCACCTTACTACAGATATTAAGTCTTCCAGGTGTGGTTGAATTGGCAACTCAACTGCTAATACTTGAGAATATTCTTTGGCTCCCCTTGTGTTGAATCAATAAATTTGGGTTGGATACTCTACGCTCGAAAACTGTTGCGATGCCCTATACTTGTGGGTTGTCAAGGCCCCACAAGGCATCAGGGCGCACCCAGGGGGTGGTCGTGCCCTGTTGCCTTGTGGGCAACTGGTGGCCCCCCTCCGATGGATCTTCGATCTAGTATTTTTTTATATTCCATAAAAAATCTCCAAAAGAATTCTCCAATTCTGAGAACTTTTATTTCTGCGCAAAAAACAACACCATGATAGTTCTACTGAAAACAATGTCAGTCCGGGTTAGTTTCATTCGAATCATGCAAATTAAAGTCCAAAACAAGAGCAGAAGTGTTTGGAAAAGTAGATACTATGGAGACGTACCATCCTTCAGCAGCGTGGGTTCCCCTCCCGCTTCCATAACTGGGTTGCGGCGCTTCTCTCCACATCCTCCTCGAGGGTCCTCCTGAATGGCATTCCCAGCAATCCCATGCGGCATGGTTGTGGGCTTCGGCAAGGAGACCCACTATCCCCGCTGTTCTTCGTCATCGTGATCTACCCCCTCGCACGTCTCCTACAGCTGGCCACTAAGAGGGGGACTTGCACCCCTTGGGGACGTGGGGAGCTCTTCCGCTCATCCCTCTACGCGGACGACGCTGCCATTTTTGTGACCCCTATCAAGGAGGACATCCAAGCTCTCTCTTTCATCTTGAACGACTTTGGGGATGTTGCCGATTGAGGATGAATTTCCGCAAGTCCCAGTATGCAACATTCCGTTGTAGGGTCTCGACCTCGACAAGATCATGCAAAGCCTACTGGTGATCAGAGCTTCCTTTCCCATGTGTTACCTTGGGCTGCCGCTATCGGTCAGACGCCTCAAGAGGGTTCACTTTCAACATTTGAAGGGTAAGGTGGCGGCCAAGCTCTCCCCGTGGCAGAGAAGATACTTCACTACCATTGCTCATGTTACACTGGTGAACGCGGTTCTCACGGCCGTCGCGGTCTATCACATCACTCCGCTTGACATTCTGATGGAGGTGTTGCAATTCATTGACAAGCTCAGGAGGGCCTTTATATGGGTTGGGGCATCACCTCATGGATGAAAATCGTGTCAACTGCAAGGGTATGGCATCGATCGCGATGCTCGTTGACTTCGGGTTTCATCTTCTATAAAATCCGCGAGAAGGCTTCTACTTGGGTCAAGGCGGGTGCCAAGTGTTTGTGTAAATTTATGTCGGGAGACTAGACTTTTGTCTCCGGCAGTGTGGCCTTCGGGAATGTACGAAACACAATTCTCTCTTATTCAATGAATGTGGCAAAGCTTTTGCCCTTTTCAAAAACGAAAATAGTTCAGCTAGTCAAATCCATCATTTCCCTCTTTCCTTTGAGAAAAAGGTAAAATGGAAATGGAAATGGAAATGTTTTTTTAACAAGGTAATGGAAATGTTAGCGATGTAGCCTTTTTCTTTTTGAGTGACAGAACGACCGATGTACCTGGTGCAATGGGGATGTGTGAAGGAACCCAGACCGTCAAGCGTAACCCAGACAGTAAAAACGTGACTTGGAGCGTGCGTGCGTGTACACGAGAAGGACAGACACCTGCGTGGGCTTGGGATGGGAGCGGAGCAGTTATAATTGCTTCCACGTCCACGCTGGGCATGCGGCAACGCTACCACACATGTGGCCTGCTCGCAAACCATCTACGTAACGTATGAGCTAGCGAGTGTGCACGCCAGAAAGCGTTTCCGTTTTGAACTCACTCACGTGTTCGTACCCAACAGTTCTTCATTCGCCGCTGAATCTACTACCAGAACATGTATTACTTTTGCCTGTCGGCTAGCACAGTCACCGTCACCAATTCAGCTAGCACGTGTACAGTCACTAAGCTCCGAACATAGTTTCAAAGCGAGGAAATATCTTGCAAAAAACCTCCCGTCAGAGTCAGACGATGAGAAGGAAGCCAACTGTGGCAAGTCTGCCGCTGGCCTGCTAGGTGAACTGGTGAGGCGAATGGGCCTGGCACACTCAGTTGATCTCTCTGTCTCTCTCTCTCTGTCTCTCTGTGCCGACGATGCGGACGCCACGGACAAAATCCCAAAAAACAAGGTAGGAAAACTGTATGTTTGTGTTTACTGAGACTTGTTCTTTTGCGCGCGCTGCTGGGTTGCGTGTACGCTGCATCTGAATGACACGCTCGTTGCTATCGTGCCACGATTTATCAAATTTTAGCCGGAGACTGAGATATGGGGAAATGAGCGCCAGGATTCGTGTAGCCATGGAAATGTCGTGCTGCGCGAAGACGGGCGACGAGCGTCTCGTACATGAGGACATGCAGGGAAGGTTCGTTCGGTACGATGATTTTGCCACCGACCAATATCTGATCTGGCAGCGTAGCTTTTTTTTAGGTGTTGGCAGCGTAGCTGTATTCCATTCCATGGTGGCCAAGTATCAGGTGACAACTAACATTCGGTGAAAATCTGCAAATTTTCGTCATGCGCTAGCAGATCAACAAGTAAGAGCATCTACACCCGGACGTCTTAAATCCGCCTCATACATTCGGGCGGGCTGCCCGGTCACGTTTTTCCGATCCAGACGAACGCCTCAAACGCCCGGGCTGACCGGCACCCATAGCCCAAATATGGAGCGGATATGTGCGCTCGGGCACGTCCGTCACATCGAACCCGGCCCATGCTGACCCACGCGACCCACTTATATTCGTCCCATCAGCTCGCGGCTCGCCAGAGCAAACCCTAGGCACTTCACTTCACTCCCCTCCGCTACCCAAGCTCACCACCCGGCGGTTTCCGGCCTTCTACGCCATGGCAGGCAGCGGACCGGACTCCGACCAGTCTGGATCCGTCGACTGGGGTATCATCCCGTGGGTTGGAGGAGGCAATGGCAGTTCGCATTGCACTCCGCCGCTCACAGGAGGACAGCGCCCGGCCGACGAACGGATCCGTCCGTCGCGACGCATAGCGTCGGCTCACCGGGCGCTCGGGTCCTCTGGGGCTGGATCCTCGCGGTCCCGGCAGCCGAAACACCTCTCCTTCCCCATCACCGGTCGGTAGACTAAGAGTCCCACCGGGAACGGGCGGCCCGCCATGGGAAGCAGAGGATAAGGGCCGTCAGGGCCCGTATCGCGACGAAAATGGCGAAGACGGAGGCGGCTGATGCGGCGGCGCGGGTGGCCGCAGAGGAGGAAGCCATCCGCGCCGCATTGTGAAGAAACGACAGCAAAGGAACACGCGCTCCCTCGCCCGAGAGCAGAATCGGGAGGTCCGTGCCATGGCCGGACTGCCACCGAAGGAGAAGGAGGACAGCTCCGGCTCGATCCGTACTGCGTATTCGACCGGTACTTTCGCGAGAAGAACGGCAAGAGCGCGGGAAAGGGCAAAGGGCAACCGTGGGTGAACTCCACCATAGCCAAACATGCCAAAATTTGGTAGTCCGATGGCATGTTTAGTGTAGTGTGATGGAGTAGCCGGACCATGCGTGTGCGACGACGCAGTTGCTTGAGTTTGTATGAATTTAAGATATCCGGATGTGGATTACACTATTTGAGGGTGCCTGGTCATTGTTGGACGCGCCGTGGGCGTTTGAGTGCCAGATTTGCCAAGTCCGGTTGTAGCTGCTCTAACGGCGCAGATTCAAGGTGAGGTGACAGACAAGCCACAGCGAAAGCCACCGCCGGTGATCTACCTCCTCAGGCGGAGCTACCGTCGTCAAGGGAGGTCAGCGGATTGTTGTACTCCCTGCGTTCGTACTTAGAGTGTATATAGACATATTTAGAGTGTAGTCTCTTGTTGAAATCTCTAAAAAGACTTATACTCCCTCCGTCCGAAAATACTTGTCATCAAAATGAATAAAAGGTGATGTATCTCGAACTAAAATATGTCTAGATACATCCTCTTTATCCATTTTAATGACAGGTATTTTCAGACGGAGGGAGTATTTAGGTACGGAGGGAGTACAACACAAGCAAAACATATTATTTAAGGACAGGACCGCTTAAACTGACCCCTGCTCGCAGCTCGGTGTATATAACGCTGTATGCCGCCTAGGTGATCCGTTATAACGAGCACAAGCAAAATGTTATTGCCATGTACCGTGCCGAAGCCGATGTATATGATGCATCGAATGAATGATTGAAGGGGCAGATAGGAGAAAATTCCGGTAGTAGTGCTAAAATTCCATTGGACATTCCATTTCGGTATTATTGCATGTACTTTTCAAGTCCAGGGGGATATAAGAAAATAGTGTGGTTCCAAATCAATCAAAAATTTGTTTTACTGCGTTGAACGAGAATGGTGCTGCAACAACAGTGGGATTCCAACGAGAAAACCAACTTACATATAGCCATATACTATAATTAATCGAAATCCCTTGTGCTTTCAGCAGATTGAAAGCCAAAACAACAAAAAGACCAACCAAAAAACTCTTGCTGGTGGTTTTAGCCGTTCGCAACAATTTCATGGATCCTGTCACTGACCTCCGGATCATCTGATCTGACTGCTAGCTTCATGGCCACTTCTTTGGGCCCGCTGATTCCAAATGAAAGTCTTACTAAAACTTTCACATTACCGATAAACACACCTGAGAGCAGGCAAGTGTGCGATCTCGAATTGTTTTGGACAACATCAGTTCCCTACAAACCACAAGACATGAGGCAATCAAGATTAAGATTGGCACTTCAAACTACTGCAATCTATCATTACCAATTAATAAAAAAATAACAAACTAAAGTAAAATATCACAAATTGGTACAACAAAACAACAGTAATTATTTCATGATAAAAATAAATAAAGAGAACATACCTCGCAAGGCTGCATGCCGAGGATGCTTATAACAGCACTCACAGCCTCGGCCAAGCTCTCCCTAACACCAAGTCCATACTCATCGACCCGCTCACTTTCCGGATCCATGCTTTCCCAAGCATTTCGGAAGTTCGAAACCCCCACCTTCAACATGTAATCAGCAGAAATAATTTCAAAATCTTCTAGCTGATACTCGTCCTCAACACCATCATCCTCAGCTTCACCTGTGGACGAATCAACCTGAAATATAGCAAAGTTGAGTAAAGCACATCAGTTTAATTTGAACCATTAAATTCAATTAACCCAGAGGCACACAGACAGCAGTCATGTTTATTACATGTAGATGCACACCCAAGTACCGAACTGACAATTTCTTCTTACTCCCCAAAAACATGTACGATTCTAGACAGAAATGTCAGAGTCTGTCTTGTGTCTGCTAAAAGGGTAAATAGTATACCTCCATTCCAAAATATAAGATGTTTTGGTAGGCTAACCTAAAATGAGTACAACTACTGACAGGATGAAGGAACCATCTGTATGGAAAACGGAAAGAGTAGAATACTAATAAAGTCAACCCCAAAATGAGCGAACATTTAGGTGGATATCCTTTGGTTAAGCCATCCTGAAATTCTAGGGTACAAACTGAGTTCAAAAGTGAAATAGCTGAGAATTACGAGGCACCGATTTCTAAAAGAAAATCATGAGAAGCATGCTTGATTTGATCTTCACATGAGGGTATTTGATTAAGACTAATAACAGAGATAGCGGGAGCATTACAAACAATACCTCTTTAACGATGAATTTCAATATATTTGAGAACTTCCCGGTGGCAAGGACACCTTCTGGCTTTTCGAAGGCCACAAAGGTCTGACCGGGGGAATCATAAGGCAAGGATCTTAAAGGCTTCGATGCAACTTCTGAAAATTCTTCTGCCTCAGAAGCGTCAACAAACACCACGACCTGGAATAGAAGAATTCAGAAGGGCACTAACACTAAAAAATAACATATCGCAGGCATATTACATGAAAGAAGTTGCTTACCTCTTCAAGCAGTTGTTCAGGTATTGTATTTGTACAGTTGTATTGAAGCACAACATGCCCATCATAAATGTGCTTCACAACATTGACTGAATATTCGGTCTCGGCTTCAGTCAATTCAAAAGGTGTTGATGACTGCAAGAAAGAATTAAGAAAATAACATATCAGATGTGTACGAGAGCCTCAAAGCATATGCTTATCTTCCGTGAAAAGGACCACACCGTACTGACCTTAAAGAGTTTCCCAAAACCAGCAAACTCAGGAATGGATGAAAGAAGCTTCTCATAGGATGCATCAATGGTAGGAACAGGGCCATTGACAGCAGATGCTGGCCCTGTTGATTTCTTGCCTGTAGCCTTTTTCTCAGCAAGGGGTTGTGATTTTGTTTCCTTGGGTACAGATGAAATATCAAAAGGTACCTCTGATGGTTCCTGTCATCATATTACAAGAAAATAAGGCTCCAACAAATGACATTAAATCATAACAGTGTTGAGATGCATACATAATTCCGCAGGCTGGCCTCCAAGTTAGCTAGTGGAACATCAAGTGAACCAAAGAGAAAGTCAGTCACATCCTTCTCAGTCTCACCAACAGTAGCTTCCCCATCAAGCAATTTGATGTAAAGTGTCGCTCTGTCACGGACCTATAATGGAGAAAATAGTGTATGATATGTCAGAGAAGAACGGCTTCTTGCCAGGAAAGCGGAGTTTGACTGGTCATTTTATCTGAAGATAACATTTTGTTTAGCAATTAGTACTTTCACAGATAAAGTTGCCCGTATGCACGAGGAAGAAACAAAAAAAAGGTTAGGGATTCCGAAGTTAAAAGGACCACTAAAATATACAAAACATGGCATATAATATCTTCTTAAATGAAATTTTCCACTGACCTCATCATCGCCATCAAACAGGCAACGCCTCAAAAGGACAAATATGCGAGGCTGCAATGACAAATGATGTTAGTGCAACAACTTACAAGTGAAGCAAAGAAAAGCCAAACAATGCAAGAAAATATATAACGAAGTGTATGTATGTTGGAAGTACCTTGAGTGCATCAACCAAAGCACCAAACTTTGCCAATGTACTTACTGCACTAGCTCGAACAGTGGCATTTTCAAGTATCACCCTATTGTATATATATCGTATGTATTTACTAGGGTCTGATGTCTTTGGCCCTTCATTTCCCAAAAAGTGAAGGATCTGTTCCAAGATTAAAAGACAGCAATTCCATTAGAATTTCGTAATTTATCATGAGCTGTTGGGGTATGTTGGCAAACTGCTTCTACATTCCTTAGAACTTATACTTAATATAGATAAGTAAAAAATACCAACAAATATTTGTACAGGCTAGCCCCACCTAGACTGCGTTTCGCTATGCGCTATATTATGATAATACAGCTTATCTGATCAGTTTTTGCCTATTTCCTACTTCCAGCGAGTTTCCGCAGCAGATTATAAAATAAGTCAGCACAACAAAGTTCAGCAACCACAAATAAAGCATTAAGCATTTGAAAATCATTCTCTTGTTCAAAATGACAGCTTATTCTGCGAACTGTAGTAAACAAAGCAAAATCTCGCAGCTAGTTATAGTTTCAGGTTGCCTTATCTTTTGTTCCTGTTTCTTCAGAAGGAAATCCTAGTACATAGAGAGCAGAAGGTACGTACATAATCAAACTACAATATTAGGAGGTACTATGAAGTTTCAGTATCTTCACAATTAGTTTCCAACAAAGGATGAATCGGCAATCACCTGAGTGGACAGATACGTGAATTCACAGTCTTCGATGAATTCACATAAGTGAAATAAACCACTTTCTTTAGCATCAGGAATATCCCTAATGAGAATGATAATTGAATCAACTATAGCTTTCTTGTAGTCAAATCCACCCTCTTCACGTAGGATATTGCTCAAAAAGTTCATCCTGCCAACATGTACACAAGTTAAAAGCGCTGATAGCAAACTAGCAGTGATTCTTCATCAATATTATTAGAAACATATGCTACGTACAGTGAGCGATATTTGAGGGGGAACTTCAAGCACAAGGATCTAATTGCTTCTACAACAACAATCTTGAATTCGTCGGCTATGTCTGACATAAAGTTGGTCATCTGTTTCATTAAACGATCAACACTTGATTCATTGCCTGTCTTGAGCAGTGTGGTAATTGCAAGGGTTGCGATGCTCCTGTTCTGATCAGAGATTAAACTCTCCATATCTATGTTACAATTTGTAACGGCCAAAGGATGAGTTGATGCAACCTGTACAGTATCAAATGAACACTGGACCATTAGTAGGAACAAAGAAAGATAGCAAGGTAGTAATGAGCATGCAGTCCCATGAATAAAATAACATTGTGGTGCCAGCTACAGTTAGAGAACAGAAATAAATAATAGTGGAGTAATGGCTTGAGCTTCCCAAATTATGAAATTTGTAAACAGGATTAATATTCCGCCAGGCAAGAAAAAACAAGTTAGTCAAGGCCTTTTCCCTACATATCATTAAGAATGATGGGAGTTTTTGTATAGTATAAACCATCGTAATTGATAAAGATCAAAGTGTCAAGTGAAATAGTGATTGGAGTGACCTGTAAAAACAATAGGATGACAATATAGAGAATCAACAAGATAACAGTTGCATCTTCCAACCATATTATGTCTACTAGAAGATGGAACTGGAATGTTTATGTCAACAATTCATCGGCCCTTATCCACGGTTGGAATTCAGGAGTGTATCTAATATAGTAATATTTCAGACTTTAGGCAGTTGGTTCAAGGAAAACATGCTAACTTCAAGTCAAACAGAGTGAGTATTTAATACGAACACATGAAGGGATGGAATGAAGAAATAAAACTAGGCATCCTAAAACCATCAGGTTGGATTGGAAAATTGTGATACAATCAAAGTCATACAGATTACATGGTTATAATATTCAAGATAAATTTAAACAGGACAATATAAACTAGCATCCATGAACAAACTAACCTTGTTAAGTGTGCGAACAGCAGCAAATCTAAGCACAGGTTTGGATGAACTTAAGAACAATTGCAGCACCGTGATTGCAGGTGTAAGCTCACGGCTGGTCACACCATTTAGATCAGTTATGGCTCTTGCAGCCTCAAGTATGACCATTTCTGCTTTGTTCCGGAGACAGGACTCCAGGAAATCAAAGAAAGGGCGGTCTCCACCTTGTGTATTCATGCCTGACTCTCTAATAACCTGTTTATGCCGGTCATGTTTCAGATGTCTACGCATATACAATTCTGCAGAATGCAAAAATCATAAAACAGTACCTGGCTAGTGTACCGAATAAGTAGGCACTGGGCCAGAGGTGAGCGAACTGAACCCCTTGTCAGACTAGTGACAAGCTTGCTAACAGCCAACCGGTCATTTTGTCTAATCTGAAATTTAGAATTGAAATATGAAATGAACTATGTTTAGATGGCCCAGTAGGAAGAAAGCAAACAAAAATTCAAGGGTCATTCATAGGTCATTTGTCAGAGGTATAGCATGTTTTCATGGACATACATACTCCCTCCGTCCCTAAATATTTGTCTTTCTAGAGATTTCAACAATTGACTACATACGGAGCAAAATGAGTGAATCTACACTCTAAAACATGTCTATATACATCCATATATGGTATCCCATTTGAAATCTCTAAAAAGACAAATATTTAGGAACGGAGGGAGTACTTCGTATAGCATTGCTTTGAGAGGGTACTTAGTATTGCATGTTTTCGAGAAGGTACTGAACTACTGATCATAGCATGTTTCCAAGAGGGTACTTATATATCAAGCTTTCAAGAGAGTAAATAGTATATGTTCTTTCAAATAGGTGAATTACATATCTGCATGTAGCTTGATTCATGTGAAAAGGTTTCAGAGATGTATGTCACTACTACTTAAATTTAGCACAAAACGTGAACTCACTTGATGAAGAAGAGCAAGGGCATGAAACTGAACAAGAGCAGCTCTCGACTGTACAGCCTCCTGAACCTCATTGCTCCATCTTTTCACAACTTCCGGACTTGTCTATTCAGAATTAAAGCATATGACGAAAACATTGATAAGAATCTGTAGCTGCCAGGAACCTACAATTGCATAGATGCACAAACTAAAATGTAGCACAAACCTGAAGCAGGTAAATGCCACTAACAAGAGCTGCACTGGCAACAACAGGGTTCTTGTCAACGATAGCTTGCTTCAAATACCTCTCAATTTGGGTGAGAAGAGTCGAATCAATGATGCGGCAAAGAACTCTTATAGCATTCGCACGATACATATCAGTCTTGCTATTCATATCCTTCATCAGAGAACTTGTCACTATAATAACCTACACGGATGAAACACAAATGAAGTCAATCTCAGAGCCCACAAAATGCACATAACTGCAAGTAGAAACCAGCATTCAGCAACCTCATCCGCTGACGGTGAGAGTTCTTTGATCATGAGGTACACCATCCTCCTAAGTCCAGCATCTTTGGACTGGAACAACTTGGTCGTAGCAAAGAAGACCTCTGTAGCCTCTACCTACAAGAAATTAACACAGTGAGGTACCTATCCAAGAGCACGGAACTAGCACAGAATCACCACTTTCCCATGACCCTCAGAGAAATAGCACTGCACAACATGTGATTCTCTGTACTCTTAGATCCCAGTTTAAAACATGTGCAATTTACTTTTTTACTCTGCTCATTATGTTCCAATAATGTTATTTACAGTGTTGAACTTGAGCAAAATAGCAGTTACTTTCAAAAAAGTACCGATGTTAAAACTTAAAATTTTCATGATTGCACCTGCGTGATGCCAAAGACATGTGGTTCGATCAAACAATATTGGCAACTTTACCGTCCATGTGGCTCAATGTTAGCTACCAGGCCCAGCAATTTGAATCCAGAAGCATAGCTAAAACACGATAAAAGAAAGATGGGATATACTGCATTGGAGTACCTTGGTAAAGGTGTCACCCTGGTTGAGCAGATATAGAAGCTTGGTGATCACCTATGGTAATAGACAATGCATCAGTACTCATCCAAACAAGTGAAATCGGAAGGGCGTTCGAGTTGAGGTGCGAGATCTAGCGGGAGGAAGATCAAAACGGGATTGGGCAAGCGTACCTGGCAGCATCGCCGCGCGTCGAGCTGCGGGTCGTGGAAGACGCGGGCCTCCTGCAGGACGGCGCCCTTCTCGATCCCGAGAAACGGCGAGTAGTACTCTGCAGCAAGCAAACGAGCATTTAATCCCCGCGCATTGTACTGCGCATGGGCATGGGAGCGGCGATCCGCACCGCGATCGAGCCAGATCTAGGGGTTCGGCGGGCAGCGGATCTGGGCACGCGCGACCAGACGCGTGCGCGCGAGCGGAGAAGAGGGAGAGGAGAGGGGGAGTTCGTTCGTGCGTGCGTACCTTCCTCGTCTAAGTCGTCATCCTTCTTCACGACTAGCGGCTGCGCCATGGCCGCTACTGCGGTGGAGCGATGCGCCCGCGGATTGGGCGCCCGGGTCAAGAACGGCGGTGGGGCGCGGCGGCGCGAGGGCTCCCGCGAGTCTTTGTCTCGCGGTTTTGCGAGGAAGAGGGGAGGAGGAGGCGCTTACAGAAGTGGAGAAGCAAGCGGCATGGACGATGGATCTGAATCTGGAAGACGGCGGGGAGGCGGGGGGCGACTCGGCAGAGTAAGGTGCAAGTGCGTGTTTACTTTCGATTCGATGGAACTATGCCACCTGACGTATTTTTCTATAAAAAATTAATAGACTCCATGTATCTAAAGATTTCCCAAATAAAACAATCATGATACTCAACATCCCCGCAGTCACAACGATAGCAACGCAGACGATGAGACTGAAGAAAAATCTGAAGAAGAATTTGAAAGTTGTAAGCCGAAGGACATTTCCCCCTCCTCCTTAGTCGTAACGGTTGATGCATCTTGAAGTTGTGGCTGGAATGGAAACCGACAAGCTTGCTCAAGCAAGACGGTAACCCTTTGTGCCGTTGTCGAGATAGCTGAGAGCGGAGGGCATTGTACCCGTGGTGAGTTAGCCATGCCAGGGATGTCGTGGTTGATGTCGAGTTAGTCACCGTGGAGCCGCGGACGCAAGGCGGTGCCGTGTTAGTCAGGGGTGCAGTGGTGCAATGGGAAAAAAAAAGTGTTGACGAGGCATCACGTCGGGCTTGCCAAACCTGGGGACACATCATGGACGAAGGCACGTATCGGTGTTGCTAGCACCGGACATGCATTGACGATGAAGAAGTCGGTGTTAACGAGGCGTTGCACTAGGTTTGCCAAGCCCGGGGAATGTCGTGTACACCAGGCACGCGCCGGTGTTGCCAGCATCGGACATGCGTATACGGGGACCAGCACGAGTTGTACACCATGTTGTAGGGACTAGCAGAGGAGGACTCGACGATGGTTGCGACGCTAATCGGTGTGGGGTAGAAGGTGTCGATGTCGCATGCGATTGTCGGAGTAGATGAAGTGATCGGGAAAGATGACGACGACGCGGAGCGATGAGTGTTGGGGAATGTAGTAATTTCAATAAAAATCCTACGCACACGCAAGATCATGGTGATGCATATCAATGAGAGGGGAGAGTGTTGTCCACGTACTCTCGTAGACCGAAAGCGGAAGCGTTAGAACAACGGGGTTGATGTAGTCGTACTCTTCACGGCCCGACCGATCAAGCACCGAAAGCACGACACCTCCGAGTTCTAGCACATGTTCAGCTCAATGACGTCCCTCGAACTCCGATCCAGCCGAGTGTCGAGGGAGAGTTCCGTCAGCACGACGGCGTGGTGACGATGTTGATGTTCTACCGTTGCAGGGCTTCGCCTAAGCACCGCTACAATATTATCGAGGAGGACTATGGTGGAGGGGGGCACCGCACACGGCTAAGAGATCAATGATCTGTTGTTGTGTCTCTAGAGGTGCCCCCTGCCCCCGTATATAAAGGAGCAAGGGGGGAGGGAGCGGTCGGCCAAGGAGGGGGCGCGCCATGGGGAGTCCTACTCCCACCGGGAGTAGGACTCCCTCCTTTCCTTGTTGGACTTGGAGAAGGGGGGAAAGAGGAGGGAGAGAAAGGAAGGAAAGGGGGGGCGGCGCCCCCCTCTCCTTGTCCTATCCGGACTAGGGGGGAGGGGCGCGCGGCCCAGCCCTGGCCGCCTCTCCTCTTCTCCACTAAGGCCCACTATGGCCCCTTAAGCCCTGGGGGGGGTCCGGTAACCCCCCGGTACTCCGGTAAAATCCCGATTTCACCCGGAACACTTCCGTATCCAAATATAGGCTTCCAATATATCAATCTTCATGTCTCGACCATTTCGAGACTCCTCGTTGTAAGTGCATGTTTATCCCTAAGGTGCTTTGGTGATTGATGGCAATGCTTTTGCGGACTAATCGTATGCCTTGAGTATTTCAGTTGCTTCGTCGTTAGGCACAAGACGGTTTGGTACCCCTCGAAGACTATTGAAGACGGTGGTGTTCTACGTCTCTTTTGGTGGATTGGAGTCATAGGATAGCCGTTCTATTAGGAGGGGGTCCGCGGTGAAAATGTTTGGGTGGAATCATCACGTACACGTTTTCTTTCTTTACCCCGCCTTTCCCTTTGCGCTTTGGAGCATCCTCCGTTATCTCCTTTACTGTGCAAAAACAAGGATTCCTAAGTGCTGCTATTTGAGGCATGCGGTAGTACTGCTCCTAGGAGCGGTAGTACCGCAGGCCCTCGCGGTAGTACCGTAGGCGCCCACGGTAGTACTGCTCCTATGGAGTTGTAGTACCGTGGCCTCAGGCCAGGCTCAGCCTCTCTTGCGGCTGTAGGGGCGGATGTAATTTTTTACATCCGCGCCCGGTAGTACCGCCCCAGGTGCGCGGTAGTACCATGAGTCCTGGTCCGGCTCAGTAGCACGAGCAGAAGTAGGGGCAGATGTAATTTTTTACATCTGCTCCCTGCGCGGTAGTACCGCAAGCTAGGCGCGGTAGTACCGTGTCGCATTTTTGCACTGTTCGATTTTCAGCGAAAGTAGACACGGATGTATTTTTATTCATCCGTGCCCTTCCCAGCCTAGTCCATCCTGGCCCCGTGGTAGTACCGCAAGGGGGAGCGGTAGTACCGCATCAGCGTTAGTACCGCTCTCAGCCTTGGCGGCTCTGGGCTGGACTAGCCCCTGCCGCTGCAGCGGTAGTACCGCGGCACATCACGGTAGTACCGTGAGCCCCTGCGGTAGTACCGCTTGTCTGGAGCGGTAGTATCGTAGGTCGCGGGCTGAGTTAGTGGATAACGGCTGGATTTATCTCTCCACTATATAAGGGATGTCTTCTTCCTCTAGTTGACTACCTCTTCCATCCCTAAGCTCCATTGTTGCTCCAAGCTCCATTTTCGCCCGATCTCTCTCCTTAGCCAATCAAACTTGTTGATTTGCTCGGGATTGGTTGAGAAGGCCCCGATCTACACTTCCACCAAGAGAAATTTGATTCCCCCCACTAATCCCTAGCGGATCTTGTTACTCTTGGGTGTTTGAGCACCCTAGACGGTTGGGGTCACCTTGGAGCCATAGTCCATTGTGGTGAAGCTTCGTGGTGTCGTTGGGAGCCTCCAATTAAGTTGTGGAGATTGCCCCAACCTTGTTTGTAAAGGCTCGGTCGCCGCCTTCAAGGGCACCAATAGTGGAATCACGGCATCTCGCATTGTGTGAGGGCTTGAGGAGAATACGGTGGCCCTAGTGGCTTCTTGGTGAGCATTGCGCCTCCACACCGCTCTAACGGAGACGTACTTCCCCTTAAAAGGAAGGAACTTCGGTAACACATCCTCGTCTCCACCGGCTCCACTCTTGGTTATCTCGCGCCTTTACTTTTGCAAGCTTACTTGTGTTATATCTCTTGCTTGCTTGTGTGCTTGTTGTTGTTGCATCATATAGGTTGTTCACCTAGTTGCATATCTAGACAACCTACTTTGATGCAAAGTTTAATTTGGTAAAGAAAAGCTAAAAATTGTTAGTTGCCTATTCACCCCCCTCTAGTCAACTATATCGATCCTTTCAATTGGTATCAGAGCCTCGTCTCTTTATTAAGGACTTTGTTGTCCGAAGAGTATGGTTGACACCGTAGACAGTGGGGAGGAGGAGCACTCCAGTGTGAATCCGATCTCTTCTACGGGTGATGGGGAAACCACGGTGTCTCGTGAGGAATTCAGTGTGGCCTTGGACACATTGAAAACCTCCATGACAACCATGGTTGAAAGCATGTTTAATAAATTCTTAGAAGGACTTAAACTACCTACCTCGCCGTTGAAAGTGGGTGATCCTACTAACAAGGTGACGGATGCTAACTCCAACAAGGGGGAAGCTAATAGTGAGAAGGGTCCTTCTACTAGTGGTAGAAATGGCACCGGCGTCTTTGCCCATGTGGAACCTCCAACTTATGGAGGACCGATTCCTTCTACTCATTTAAATCATGTCGGCCCTTCTCCTAAGATTGTGAAAAATGAGGATTTTGATTCTTGGGTGTATCGCTTCAAGCGTCATTTAAATCATGTGAATACTAATCTCTGGAGAATCATTGAAGAAGGTTTCTATCCACATGACCGAAGCAACTTCACCTAGAGAAGCAGTGGATAATCAATTCAATGAGAATGCTCTCTTCATCATCCAAGATGCTATCCTCCCCGAAGATCTCCCTCATCTTCGACCCCATGCCATGGCCAAAGACGCATGGCAATGCGTTGTGTCTCTCTATCGGGGAAGTGCTAGCATTCGACGCTCCAACTATGAAGTGGTGCAAGATGAAGCCGATGAGTTTGCAATGAAAGAAGATGAAGAACCTCGTGAGCTCTTTCGAAGAGTGACCAAACTCGTGGTCTCACTCCGAGATCATGGGAGCAAGGACACGAATGACAATTGGATCAAGCGCAAGTTCCTCAAGGCCATGATGCCCTACAACAAGGCCATGTCCTCCGTCATTCGTCAAAGACCGTACTTCCACTCCATGACCTCAAGTGAAGTGTTGGATGAGTTCGTTGCAATGAGCATCTTGGACAAGGCCGCCGACAACGCGGTGCTTCGCTCTCAAAGGGCAAAGAAGCCCAACCTTGCCTTGAAGGCCAAGGTTATTGTGGAAGAAGAGGAAGAAGAGGAGGACGAGGAGAGCAACCCCGAAGATACGAAATATGATTATCATGAGCACATGGCTCTTGCTTCAAGACAATTTTGGAGCAAGAAGAACTCAAGGCCCAATTTCAACAAGACCAACTCAAGTGGCTTCAAGGGCAAGCAACGAGTAAGAACTTGTTACAACTGTGGCAATGTGAGCCATTTCGTTGCGGATCGTCCTTACGAGAAGCGGGAAGACAATGGTGGCAAGCTCATCCGAAAAGACAAAGCCAAGTCCTTCCCCAACAAGAACAACTTCACCAAAAAGACTCCTACTCGAGGGTTGGTGGTTCAAGAAGAATACCGTGAGGATGACGATGATGATGAAGATAGTGAAGCAATGGCCATGCATCCGTTGCCATTGCCACAACTCCGTGGATGTCTCTCTTCGATTCACCCAACGAGAACATCACCGCCAAGTGCCTCATGGCCAAAGCCTCTAACAAGGTAACCCCCAACATCAAAACCACCATCATTACTAATCCCTCTTTGACGGGTTGCATTGATGAACATGAGGGGTCTAATGAGGATGTAAATGAATTTGAGTCCTTTATGAGTAAGCTCAAGGGCAAATCCAAGAAGCACTTTGTTGCTCTCTTGGAACAACTTGGTGAAGCCAATGACATGATCGAGGCTCACGAAGAAACCATCTCTAAGATGGAAGGTCATAGTCGTGACTATGCCGATGAGATATGGGATCTCTCTAATGCCCTTGAGGAAGAGCGTGGGCATCGTTTGGCTCTCGAGGAGTCACACAATGATGACCATGCTAAGTTAAAGAAAGATCTTGATCATGCTCTTGTTGTGTCTTGTGTGCTAACTTCCAAGAAGGCTAAACTTGGGGTTAATCATGCTAGACTCAAGGAGGAGTTTGATGTACTTGACAAGGCCCACAAGGTCTTGAAGGGTGCTCATGCTAACCTCAAGGAGTCTCATGCTCAACTCCAAGTTAAGCTAACCAAGGAAAAGGCCACCTTTCCTCATATGGTATTAATTGATAATGCATATGCCACTAACCCGTGTTGTGAGCATGTGCATCTTGTGGAGGAGAATGCCAGGTTGAAGGATCAACTTGAGAAAGGCCTTGTGACATGCATTCAAGGTGAGAAGAACCTCAATGACCTTTTGAGCAATCAAAAGGAAGTTGTGGCCAAGGAGGGAATTGGGTTCGTACCCAAGTCCAAGAACAAGAAGAAGAACGACAAGACCAAACGACCTCCTCCTCTCAAGCAAACTTTCGTGAAAGAGGGAGAGGGTGCTCCTAAGGAGAAGAAGAAAAATGTGAAGGGTGTTGATGTCAAAAAGGGCAAAGCCACCTCCTCCAACAAAGCCGGTGACTTTAACCCTTCTTATGTGTTGTGCCATGCTAGTGATGGGCATGTCTATGCTAAATTTGTTGGTTCTCCTTATGAGTACATTGAATGGTCTATTTGGGTTCCTAAGACCCTTGTTACTAACATCAAAGGACCCATTACAAAATGGGTACCTAAAACCAAGCATTGATCTCGTGTAGGTGTTTGCTTCCGGTGGGGGATCATGGTTGCTCGATAGTGGAGCAACGAATCATATGACCGGAAGCAAGGACTTGGTGGTGGACGTGCACAAGATTCCTTCTATGCCCACCAATGTCAAGTGGGGTGATGCCTCGTCTTCTAAGGTATTGGGTCTTGGTAAGGTTGTCATTTCTCATGATCTTACAATCGAGAAAGTCATGCTTGTTGAGTCCCTTGCATTCAATCTTCTTTCCGTTCATCAACTTGCACTCATGGGCTTTGCCACTTTCTTTGATATTGATACCGTGGCCCTCTTGTGGAGCAAGACTCTTAAAATAGCCTTTGCTGGGCATGTCGAGAATGGTCTTTATGTGATTAACTTTTCGGAGCAACCCACTAAGACCACGACATGCCTAATGGCTAAAGTTGATGTGGGGTGGCTTTGGCATCGCCGTTTAGCCCACGTCAATATGAGATCTTTGCAAAGTCTCCTCAAGGGGGACCATGTCCGTGGACTAACAAATGTTAGTTTTGCCAAAGATCGTGCTTGCAGTGCTTGTATCAAAGGGAAGCTTCATGAAAAGGCTCACCCTCCCACGACTATCATCTACTCGAAGAGACCCTTGGAGCTCCTTCACATGGATCTTTTTGGGCCTCCATCCTTTGATAGTCTTGGAGGTAGAAAGTATTGCTTGGTGATTGTGGATGATTATTCAAGGTACACTTGGGTATTTTTCTTCAAGAGGAAGAGTGAGACTCAACAAACCATCATCGATTTTGCAAATGAAGCTCAACGTCAACATGATGCAAAGATCTTGACAATAAGAAGTGACAACGACACCGAGTTCAAGAACTACACCTTGGATGAGTTTCTTATAGATGAGGGGATCAAGCATCAATATGCTGCACCTTATACCCCTTAACAAAATGGTGTCGCGGAGAGGAAGAACCAGACGTTGACGGATGCGGCAAGGACCATGATGGCGGAGTTCAAGTCTCCATACAACTTTTGGGCCGAAGCCATCAACACAGCATGTCATGCATCCAATCGGCTCTATCTCCGTAAAGGCTTGAACAAGACTCCTTATGAAATACTTACCGGCAACAAGCCCAACCTCAAGTACTTTCGGGTGTTCTGGTGTAAGTGTTTCATTCTCAAGAAAGGTGTTCGTTTGTCTAAATTTGAGGCTAGAGATTATGAGGGCATATTTGTTGGTTATGCTACAAACTCTCATGCTTACCGTGTCCTCAACAAGTCCACCGGACTCATTGAGGAGACATGTAACGTGGAGTTTCACAAAAATAACGGCTCCCAAGTGGAGGAAAGTGGTACTTGTGATGTAGGTGATGAAATTCCTCCCCAAGCCATAAGAAGAATGGGTGTGGGTCATATCCTACCCATTGAGGAACCCCTCGTGGCCGAAGGAGAAGGACAATGCTCCACTCAAGTGGAGCCATCACCAACCCAAGACCCACACGCTTCCGAAGAACAAAGTGAAGGCCCTCAACCTCGTGAACAAGACCAAGGGCAAGATCAACCTCAAGATGGTGGTGAACCACCAAATGATGACCAAGGCCAAGTTCTCCCACTCGAGCAAGTTCAAGATCAAGAGCAAGCTCAAGATCTAGAACAAGCTCAAGACGGCACTCAAGATAATCAAGTTAACCCTCCTCCTTCCACATCCGAGGAGGAATTAGAGCGTCGTGCCGTGAAGATTGCTTCCAAGCTCACCACCAAAGGTCATCTCATGGAGAATGTGGTGGGAAGCCTAATAAAGGGGGTAAGAACTCGTAGACAATTAGCAAACTATTGTGAACATCACGCGTTTGTCTCTTGTGTTGAACCCCAAAAGGTCTATGAGGCGCTCGAAGATCCGGATTGGCTCAATGCCATGCATGAATAACTCAACAACTTCGAGTACAACAAGGTGTGGAGATTGGTGCCAAGGCCGTCGGGGAACCACAACATCATTGGAACCAAGTGGGTATTCAAGAACAAGCAAGATGCTCACGGGAACATCATTCGCAACAAGGCAAGATTGGTAGCACAAGGCTACTCCCAAGTCGAGGGTATCGACTACGGTGAAACCTTTGCTCCCGTTGCTCGCCTTGAATCCATTCGTTTGTTGATTGCTTATGCTTCCCATCACAACTTTAAGTTACAACAAATGGATGTGAAGAGTGCTTTTCTTAATGGTCCTATTAATGAGTTGGTTTATGTCAAGCAACCCCCCGGGTTCGAGGATCCCTACTTCCCGGATCATGTGTATCAACTCGATAAGGCTCTCTATGGCCTTAAGCAAGCCCCACGTGCATGGTACGACCACCTTACCGAGTTGTTACAAGATCGTGGATTTGAAGTTGGGCAAATCGATCCCACTCTTTTTACTAAGAAGGTCAAAGGGGAGTTGTTTGTATGCCAACTATATGTTGATGATATTATCTTTGGTTCCCTTAACAACGTTTTCAATGAGGAATTTGCCACTCCCATGACCTCTAAGTTCAAGATGTCTTCGATGGGAGAGTTGAAGTTCTTCCTTGGTTTCGATATCAAGCAAAGAAGAGAAGGTACCTTCATCAACCAAGCCAAATACACTCAAGACATGCTCAAAAGATTCAAGCTAAGTGATGTCAAGCCGGCTTCTACTCCAATGCCTACCAAGTGCCAACTTGACATTGATCCCAATGGTAAAGCGGTGGATCAAAAGGTATATCGCTCCATGATTGGCTCCTTGCTTTACCTTTGTGCATCTAGACCAGATATCATGTTGAGTGTGGGAATATGTGCACGGTTTCAAGCCGCACCGAAAGAAAGTCACTATGTGGCGGTCAAGCGAATCTTTCGATATTTGGCTCATACCCCAAACTTTGGCTTATGGTACCCAAGAGGAGCAAACTTCAAGCTCAAAGGTTTTTCGGATTCCGACTGGGCGGGAGACAAAGTGGATAGGAAGTCCACTTCCGGAGGGTGCCAGTTTCTGGGTTGCTCTTTGGTAAGTTGGTCTTCCAAGAAGCAAAGTTGTGTGTCTCTCTCGTCCACCGAAGCGGAATATGTGGCGGCCGGTAGTTGTTGTGCTCAACTCCTATGGATGAGGCAAACTTTAAAGGATTACGGTGTCATTTGTGACAAAGTGCCTCTTTGGTGTGACAATGAAAGTGCCATCAAGATTTCTCTCAACCCGGTGCAACACTTCAAGACGAAGCATATTGAGATTCGGTATCACTTCATCCGGGATCATACTAGGCGAGGGGAGATCGAGCTCAAGTATGTCAACACTCATGATAATCTTGCAGATATTTTCACGAAGCCCTTGGATGAAGCAAGATTTCGCGAGTTAAGGCATGAGCTAAATATCATTGATTCGAGCAATGTGACTTGAACCCTTGCACATCCCACCACACTCAACTTGTTGTCTAGTTTAGGTATAGGCATGAACATAGGGGGAGTGTTGTTCTCTCAATGAACTCTTCCTCTCCCCATTATGCATAAATTGATCAACTCTTTCACATTAGCCATTTTTTTGACCAAGAACAGTAGGAAAGGCTCCTACTGTGTTACTATATTAAATAAAAAATAGGTTGTACAAAGGGTATTTACATGATGGGGGAGGGGGTGGAAGATACAAAGTTGCCAACTTTGTGGCAAATAGAACTAAGAAAACAAAAGTGAAACCACTAAAGGGAGTGCACAAGGTTCAGCACAAGGAGCCTATGCTCCTCTTTGACTCTATGTTGAAGAAGACCAAAGTCTTTCTTGAATCTGTCCAGCCAGGAGGTCAGTGAAGGTGCTATTGCTCGGAAATGCTTGTTATTCCTCTCCTTCCAAATACTCCAGGCTGCCACAATGAATTTTTCCAGGAATAGTGGGGTGGGATGAGAGTTTATGTGATCTTCAACAGCTTGTATTCGGCCCAGGAAAGGTTCCCAGTTAAGCCCAAGTTTGGCCCAACAAAGTTTACTAAAAGTGCATGTGAAGATCATGTGTTCCACTGTTTCCTCAATGTTCAAACCACATAGGAGGCAATTGTGGTCATCTCCTATGTTGTAGTGCCTCCGTTTCAACATGTTCCTCGTATTGAGTCTGTCATGGAAGAGCAACCAAGCAAAGACTTTCAACTTCATCGTGCATTTTGAGTCCCAAATCCATCCAAATATCTGCTGCACTTGAACATTTTTGAAGAAGAATTTATAGTAGTCCGTTGATTTATAGATTGTTTTACCCCACGTGTAGTGCCAAATATCCGTGGATGACGAGGACGTTTGTAGATGAGTCGTGATTGTCTGCAAGTCTCTAACCTCGTCCAGGGCTTGAGGGGTTAAGGGCAGGTGAAACGTTTCATGCAGAGAAGTTATTCCCAGGAACTTTTGGACCGAAACATCCTCATCAAGAGAGTGGGAGAAGGCCCTAGGATGGGAGTCTTGAATGATTTGCCCTGACCACAGATCTTTCCAAAACAAAGCCGTGGTGCCACACACAATATTGATTTGAGAAATCCCACGAAACTTAGGTGTGAGCTTGAGTATGTCCTTCCACCAGAATGAGCCGACTAGATCCGAGGCATGAGGTATTTTTTGGGTGTAATAAGAGTCCCAAGTGAGCTGCACCCATGGTATATCCAACTTGTTATAGAACTTGTGTAGAAACTTCATGAGTAATGCTTCATTTTGTACACGCAAATTAAGCACTCCTAGCCCTCCCTTCTTTTTAGGTTTACATACCATGTCCCAAGCCGCAAGCGAGTTAGACTTATCACCTTGTTCAGTCTTTTTAAGCCATAAGCATCGACGCCTAATTTTGTCCAAGAGTTCAATGAGTTTCGGAGGGAAATGTAGCGTGCACATGGCATAAATGAGTAGTGAGGTAACTATGGAGTTGAGAAGAGTTAGCTTGCCAGCATGTGACATTAGGGACAACGTTGATGACAAGCTTCTTTCCACCATGCTGACAAGTGGCATAAAGTCCTGAAGTGAAGGTCGAGCCGTGCCCAAAGGTAGCCCTAAGTAGGTGAATGGCATGGATCCAATTGTGCACTCAAAGATAGCAGCAAGTTGGGCAGCTAGATCATCCTCCAAGTTTATGGGAATAAGTGTGGACTTGTGGAAGCTGATTTTAAGGCCGATGGACTGTGCATATTTGGTAAGTATGTCTTTAATGATCATTGCTTGTTGAGGGCACGCAGGCATAAGCAAGATTGTATCGTCGGCATACTGGACAATCGGGTAGTCCATTTGACCCGTGGCTGGAAAAGGTAGTTGAATTCTGCCCTCTCTATAAGCTTCGTTAATGGCCGATTGCAGGAGGTCGGCGGCCAATACAAAGATTAGCGGAGATAACGGGTCACCCTGCCGAACACCACGCTTGTAATGAAACTGTCTTCCAGGTACACCATTTAGGAGCACCGAGGATCGACCGGAGGAGAAAATGGTCTTTATCCACGAAAGCCACCTGTCATTAAAGCCCATATGCTTCATGATGTTGAGCATGGGATCGTGCTCAATTGTGTCGAAGGCCTTAGCAAAATCCAGCTTTAGCAGAACAATCGATCGTTTGGAGGCCTGGCATTGGTGAATGTATTGAAAAGTCCACGCAAGACAGTCCTGTATCGATCTCCCACGGATGAATCCATATTGGTTACGGTGGATAATTTGCAAGATGACTTTCTGTAGACGGTTAGCCAACAGTTTGGTAATGAGCTTAAGACAGCAGTTTAGTAGAGTGATTGGCCTGTAGTCATTAACTGTGGATGGGGATCCATTCTTCGGGATAAGAGTAATCAATCCCTCATTAATGCTCTGGAGGTTAAGTGTTCCTGCATGAAATTGATCACACAGCGTGTAGAAATCATTTTTAATGATTGGCCAACAAGCTTTGAGAAAAAGACCACTAAAACCATCTGGGCCAGGTGCCCGATCGCCTGGCATTTCTTTAACAACCAAGTCAATTTCTTCATGCGTGAAAGGAAGCGTGAGGTGATCCAAATTTGCATTGTGTCTGATTAAGGATGGGAGATCAAAGTGCATCTGAGTAGGGCTAGAAGAGCCTAATCTGTCCGAGTATGCATGAAAGAGCATGGCCTCCTTTCCATTATGATCTTCCACGACTAAGCCCTCCGGAGTTTGCAGAGTAGCAATGTTGTTTTTACGATATCTATCAGTAGCCATGGCCTGAAAGAACTTGGTATTTTCGTCACCAAACTTAACCCACCTGACAGTACATCTTTCTTTCCAATACTGTTTCTGGTACCCCAGGAGCCGGAGGAGATGGTCTTTAATGATATTGCGAAAATTGTTCTCAGGTATTGTGAGAGCCCTTAGATTTTCCAGTGCATCCAATTCTTCCAATGTTTTGTTAGTGTTTTCAATAGCCACCGATAAGCGTGAGATACTTTTGCTCCAAGTTTTAAGCTCCTGTCGCAACCGTTTGAATTTTCGGCAGAGCACAGTAGCGGCATTCTGCACTGCAATTGGTTTATCCCAAACACGTTTGACCACGTCCATAAAGCCCGGATGCAAAAGCCAATATGATTCAAACCTGAATAACTTTGCACGAGGAATTTTAGTCTCAATGGTGACCACGCAAGGCGTGTGATCAGACGTGGGTTTACATAGGGGTTTGACCATTGTATTGGGGTAAATACTTGTCCAGTGCATGGAGGTGAAGAACCAATCGAGCTGCTCGAGGAGTGGATCATGTTGCATGTTACTCCATGTGTATAACCTACCCTTAATGGGTAGTTCAACTAGGTTTAGTTTGCGAATGATGTCGTTGAAAGTGGACATTTCATTGATATCACCCCCTGGCTTGTTCCGATTTTCTGGCCCTCTGATGTAATTAAAATCCCCAAGGAATAAGCAATCTTCATTTGCCTGAATGTCCCTGTCATATAGCCACTGGGTATAGATGTCCCTAGCAGGCCCAGTACAGGGACCATAGATGTTAAATAGCGTCCATGCTTGGGCGGAAATGGCGCTAGTGAACTGAATGCCAAGAACAAAATCTTCCTGGACAATAACTGATCCTGAGAACATGGAGCTGTTCCAAACTGTGAGTAATCCACCCGACGCCCCACGAGAAGGAATATAAGCAAACTTATCGAAACGCTCAGGGCAGCAAGTTTTAATAAACGCTAGATCGATAACAGGTTTTTTAGTCTCCAGTAAACAAACGATGGCACACCCACTAACAGAGATCGCATTCGACAGCGCTAACAACTTTTTGTCTGAGTTTAACCCACGCACATTCCAACATAGTACGTTCCAACTACGCAAAAGTGGCATAATAAACCGCGAAATCAAGCCGAAGATGAAGATGATCCTTCAGGCGGGCTATTGTGGATGGTAGCCGTATCTTCAGTAGCAAGCAGGGCAGCTTCGGTGAGCTCCTGAGGCGGGACAGCGCAGCGCGTAACTCTGATTTCCTGCATGGTGCGGAGAGGGGTAGGTGGCGGGACCTAATCCATGATCGCAGAGCTGGAGGTCGTAGCAGAGGGTATCACCCTGGGCTTCACTTTGGAAACAGGAGGGCGGGCATCAGAAATTTGTGGCACTCTGAAGCCATCAAACCGCGTCGATCTAGTGCTGCGCCTAACCTCAGTAGTTACAACAGGTGCCTTGAGCTTTGAGCGTCTAGTACGGGCTGCAGAAGTACCTGGCGCATCAGACAAGACTTGCGCAAGGCCCAAATCAGAAGTAATCTCTAGGTGGGTGTTGGAGACCAAAGGAGGCCCATCCAAAGAAGCTGCAGGTGGCGCCAAGCTAGAAGCAGTATCAGAAGAAGCAGCGTCTGATGGCCTAGAGAGCGTATCTGAGTGTTCAGCATCCATGATAATAGTGTTGCTTGTGGGCATCAAAATCATTTTAGTATTGTCAACAGAGTCCAGAGGGAGAACACCAGGCTGCTCGGAAGGTAGAATTGCAAGATGCTCTTCGTCCGGCGCCACCTCACTGATCTGCACCGAAGATGGTGCAACCTGCAGAATGCGCGGTGAGAAACACAGGATATGGGTGGTGGACTGATTGGTCACTTGAAGGACAGAGCGAGTGGGTGCCAACTGAAATTCCAGGGGAGGCAATCCATATCCAGAGCTCTAGGGTCCAAAAGCAGCAGTTAAAGACAAAATGGACCTGGAAAGATAAGCAGTGAAGACATTCCTCGGGATCCAATCCGAAGTTAGCACTGTCGCTAGCTCCATGCTCTCAACAGTGATACTGACATTCATAGTTTCAGCCGAAATTGCAACATCCACATTGATGACATTTTGAGTCTCAGGAGGAGCCACAAACAAGGTGCTGACTTGACTAATGGAATCCAAAGAAGAGCCATGAGTGCTTGCCGAGGAAGCAGTTTCATACCAAGCGGAGTTCAGACTGTCGGACACATTATCTTCAGGCAGAATGCCGTCTTGAACACGGAGGCCTTGAGCAGCAAGCCATGACTGAAAATTAACCAGAGCAGCAGGCATTTGCGGGGCCAGAGGCTGCGGCCAGGGATCCCACTGAGCATCTTGTGGCCCATCGTGCTGAGGAGCCATATGGGGCGCATGATCCTGCCCAATCCCATTCTGCAACAGCCAATTCTGAAGTTGCTGTTGGTAAAGCTGCTCCGCCGTGAGGCCCTCTCCGAACATAGGGTGTGGAACACCATTAGCCGGAGGTGGTTCTTCATCAGCAACTGGGACCTCAGGGTCGTGGGCATTCCAATCAGTGCCACAGAGAATGAAAACCGCAGCGGTCCAACAAGCTCTATCACCACCTAACTGACGGATGACAATACTCTTTGGAATGAGGCGTATGTGAATCACTCTGACCTTAATCAGCATCACAGAGCGATCAGGATTAGGGCTATTCCAAGTAACTAATCTGCCATAATCATCTACTGAGCGCTGAAGATAGAAATCAGTCTGATAATCATCCGGAAAACCAATGTACATAAGCCATAGTTCAGGGCCATAGGTAGTGTTGCGCATATTCAGAGCAGCATTGTGACGCACAAAAGAAATCACTAGATCCTCATCATCAAGCTGGAAAGTGGTGTTTACTGCAGTGTCGCGGATGAAAGAATTGGCAAAAGCAAACATACCCACTCCCAATGGATGGTCAGAGGTCTCAGTGGTGTGCAATCCAGCCTCATGCAGCATGCCTTCAATCGTGTTGCGAAGATCTTCCCGAAGATGCAATGGCACGAACCGACTGGCCTCGGCAATGGCGAGGAAGTTGTTGTTGAGGGGCGGGATGGGATTGACAGCCATGTCCGCCCTAGCCTTGCGATCTGCTGGCCCTGGCTCAACGGACCAGCCCGGAGGAAGGTAGGGGAGTGGGTTGACAGGGTAGTTGGCCATGGAGGTGGACGGAGCGGGGATGCCGACGGCGACGGAGTTTTGCAGGGGCGGAGGTGGCGTTAGAGCAGAGCACTCTGTTTCATTGGGAAGCGGGGCGGGCAATGGGGGAGAAGGCGGGGCGTCAAAGGTGGACGGGGCGGGTTTTGGTCTCCATTGCCAGCGTTGGGCCCAACGACGTCGCCAGCAAGATTGCACCAGGTGTTCGTAGTGCCCGCATGCAGTACATCGAACGGTGGAGGTGGGTTGGCTCTTGGAAGCCTTAGATGGGCAAGGTTGCTGCACAGCCGGGTGATTGATTGACTGCCCCGAGTGAGATGATTTGACTGGAAAATCCGAATCTGAGCCCATAAAAGCCTTTCCATTCAAAGAAGCCCGAAGTCTCGACGGACAATTAATTCCTTTGTGCCCCGGGGCCGAACAGTGCAAGCAAATAATCCGGGCATGACAGTTAAATTTGTCATGCCCCCATTGTAAACATTTAGCACAAAGGACACCCCATGCAAGAATCAAATCATTTACTTCCCTGGGATTATATCCTGCCCGCGACAAATCCGCGATATGGGGCTTGGAGAGCAGAGGCGGCCAAGAATTAAATGGAGGTGCATATTTGAAGGCCGACAGAAGGAAACTTTGCGGTAATTTCGGGTAAACAATATTGCAAGGGAACTGGAAAGAGCCAATCCGAAGTAAAGGCTCTATAGAATTTTCGGGGCATTGAATGTCCGTGTCTGTTGATTCCGAAATTGCCAAGGGACGAACGACGTGTTCCTGAGCTAGCTGTGCTTCATAAGAACATGAAGCTTCATGCTTATTCTTGTTAGCAAAATCCATAGAAGCAATAGGCACAAGTCCAAATTTGCGCAACTCATTGGAGGTAGAATGATCATTTCCTGATGGCTGTGAGAAAACCGTAGGAGTAGTGCGCACTGCCACCGTACTACGATGAGCAATAGATTCTAGTCTTTCATCCGCATGCCAACGATAATCCAAATGCTTAAAACCATTGAAACGACCATTGAACAGATGAAAGTGACAGATGAAGTCCGGCCAAATACGATCCTTGAGGCCATGTATGTAATGACCAACCTTGTTGCCGGCCACTGAGAAACGAAATGATCTCTCAAAAATCTTAGAAACTTTAAAACCAAGGTGATGACCACCAATGCAGCATTGCAGAGCCACACCCACAGATTCCTCATTGAGGGGGAAAGAGGCTGAGGAGAAGGAGACAACCAAGAAAAACTCCTTGGTCTTGCGTGAAGGAGAGAAGTGCACCATCTCTCCAAACCGACGACGTACCTGATCGGCCACTGCAAGGCCAGGGTTGAAATCCCAGTGAAGGAGCCCATCCATGGCGTGGATCACAGGCTAGATCCATGGGGGAAGGTGGAGCAGGTGGGAGGAGAGGAGAGGAGAGGAGAGGCCATAGCTCCTCTTGGGAGCTTCCGGGGAGAAGGCGATTTGGCGCTCACACCATGTTGTCACATTAGCCATTTTTGGTACATGTGCTTCAAAGATGAGTTTTGGTCATGGGCCCAAGGATAATTCTTTGTGGTGCCATACCAATCAACTCAAACATAGGTGGCTCCGCCCACCGCCCCCTCCTTGGAGAGGTTGTGTCTCGTTTTGGTCTTTGTTGCCTCTTGTTTGGTTGCGGTGTTTTGCTTGTTAGCTCGTTGGTGTGTGTGTTCTCTTGAAGGTTCCGTGCAAAGTCGTTTTTCTCCCGTGCTTGAAACTGCATTTTCTTGGGTTCACGGTACTACCGTGGTCTGCCACGGTACTACCACAGGGCACGGTACTACCGCAACCAGCACGACAGTAATTTTTTACTACCGCTGGTGGAGTAGTACTACTGCCCACGGTGCGGTACTTCCGCCCGGGCGGTACTACCACAATGAGTCGCGGTACTACCATGACATAGCGAGCGTGTGGGGGTTATGAGTGGGTAGGGGGAGTTCCAACTCCCCCATACCCATTCACTCCTTCTCCCCACGCCGCCTCTCTCTCTCTCCCTCTCCTGCCCACGAACGGCGCCGGAGACCCTCGCCGGATCTCCCTCTCCGGCTGCTCTCCTCGGGTTCCGACCGGTGGGATCGTTCCCCACCACTTCCTCTTGCCATGGACCAAGGTCTTTCCCCAAATCCCTCTCTTTTTGGTTTGTTCTTTTGCTTCTAGGTTTTTGGGGAGATGCTAGTTGTTCTTGAGATTTTAGGCTAAATATTTGCAAGACTAGGATGGAGGAGAGTAGTAATGCGTAGAGTTTATACATAATATGTTGTCCCGTGGTAGATTTGATCGACTGTAGTACCGCTTTGTTGTCACGGTAGTTCTCAGATTCAATTGTTGTTTCAGATCTGAAAACGTGCGGTACTACCGCACCTCCGGCGCGGTACTACCGTACCTCCTGCACGGTACTACCGCGCGCGCGGTACTACCGTGATTTGGCGCGACACTAATTTTTTAGTTTCGCTCAACCAAGCGGTGCTACAGTTGCTGTCAAATATATCGTGTGGGAATTATTATCTGCGAATTCTACTTGTTTCACTATTTTGCTGCGTTCTTTGCACTGATCCTTCTCGCGTTTCTTGCGTGTTTGTTTTGTGGTGTGTGGCTCAGGTGCTCATGCTCGCCGTTCCAATCCAAGCCGTGACACAGGCTCCAAGCACCTACGCAATCAAGATGAAGCTCCTAAGGGCTCTAGTGCCCCCCAACGCAGGACCAAGACCACCGCCAACAAAGACAAGGAACCCGCCATGAGTATGGATGAGATGCCACTTGCTGAGTTTGTCTCTCGTAGGAAGATCAATCCCTACGTGAATCCTCGTGCCAACCTTTGAGGAAATGAGTTGTTCTGGACCAAGCAGCAGAACCTCTTGGATGTGATCAAGGCTAAGAGGAATATCTATGTGGATGTGCATTGGATCGACATGCATCATATGAGGGAAGAGAGGCACCGGGCATACTTTGGTGAGGCTCTGGATCTAGTGGAGCAGTTTGGCATTGAGCATATCATCTCCTTTCACAAGGACTATGATCCGGAGATTGTGGCTCAGTTCTTCGCCTCGATGTACTTTCATCCTAATAAGGACAGGACGATGACTTGGATGACCAATGGTCGGCGGCTGACGGCTACCTGGAAGGAGTTCATGACTTTGCTTGGTGTTTCGGATGAGGGGCTCGCCACACCCCAAGGTGTTCGTCTTCATGCCAATACCGAGTCTGCCAACAAGAACAAGCTTTAGCCCTTCCTTGTTGAGAAGAAGCTCTCCAGTGGCAAGTCTTTGTGGGTGCTCAACTCTTTCCTTGACATCATGTACCGGATCTTCCGCAACTCTCTCTTCCCACGCATTGGGGATAAGGACAAGGTACACGCTTATCTTGTGGACATGTTGCTCCTATGCAAAGAAGCGTGCAACTCGCAGACGTTACCACTTGATGTCTCACACATCATGTGGTGTGAGCTTCGGTTTGCCGTCTTCAACCACAAGGTCCCCATCTATGGACCGTATCTGTTTCCGTTGATCTCTGCAACCTGGGAGAAGCTCTACCCTCAGGATGACTTTGAGGCTCCTGATTGGATTCGACATGAGTCCATCTGGCTCCGTGTCAAGCCTTAGTGGGCTAACACCACTTCTCGTGCTGAGGCTGCGGCTGCCATGGATGTGGACGCAGATGAGGGTGAGGAGGAGCCAGCAGATGAGGTCAGCTCTGAGGGGTACACCCCTCCCTCCTCTGTGCCATCTTGGGCTAAGAGGCTGAAGAACAAGATGAAGACCTTGTTCTGCATGTAGGCCAAGGGTCAGTACAGGTCTCATGTTGCCTCCAAGGAGAGTCGCCGCCGGGACAAGAAGATCATGAGGCTGTATGGAGAGGACGTTTCTGGCGGTTCTGAGGATCGCATCACTCCAGAGGCTGAGTGGATGGTGAAACAAGGCTTCAATTGGACCGATTCTGAGGAGGACGTCGAGGAGTCCATTCCTGCTGTCGAGTCTGACGAGGACCGTGCGTCTGACTACTCCGCTTGAGCCACCACTTGTGTGTAGGTGTCCTCTCTGCCTTTTTGGCGTCTTGATGCCAAAGGGGGAGAGAGTGTAGGGATTTGCGAGAGTCTTGTGTTTGCTTTGCTCGTGTTTGTTCCGTTGAACCTTGCTTTGCTTTGGTTTAGTTTGCTCGTGAGACTACTTATGTTTTGATCATTTTTACTATCTTGTCTAGTGTTAGCCTTATTATTACAAGATATGCTTTGTCTCTAAAATATAGGGGGAGTGGTGATCCTAGTATTCGTGCCGTGCAGTCCAAAGCACTTTACTCTCTAGCACGAATCTAGGGGGAGCTCGTCTATACTCTAGAGATGTGGGGTTTGCTTGTGCTACATTCTTTCCCTTCGTGTAAATCCCGTATTGTCATCAATCCACCAAAAAAGGGGAGATTGTAAGGGCATGTTTATCCCTAAGGTGTTTTGGTGACTGATGACAATGCTTTTGCGGACTAATCATGTGCCTTGAGTATTTTAGTTGCTTCATCGTTAGGCACAAGACGGTTTGGTACCCCTCGAAGACTATTGAAGACGGTGGTGTTCTATGTCTCTTTTGGTGGATTGGAGTCGTAGGATAGCCGTTCTATTAAGAGGGGGTCCGCGGTGGAAAGGTTTGGGTGGAATCATCACGTACACGTTTTCTTCCTTTACCCCGCCTTTCCCTTTGCGCTTTGGAGCATCCTCCGTTATCTCCTTTATTGTGCAAAAAGAAGGATTCCTAACTGCTGCTATTTGAGGCATGAGCTAGTACTGCTCCTAGGAGCGGTAATACCGCAGGCCCCTGCGGTAGTACCGTAGGCCCTCGCGGTAGTACCGTAGGCGCCCACGGTAGTACCGCTCCTATGGAGCTGTAGTACCGTGGCCTCAGGCCAGGCTCAACCTCTCTTGCGGCTGTAGGGGCGGATGTAATTTTTTACATCCGCGCCCTCTGCGGTAGTACTGCCCCTAGTGCGCGGTAGTACCGTGAGTCCTGGTCCGGCTCAGTAGCACGAGCGGAAGTAGGGGCGGATGTTATTTTTTACATCCACTCCCTGCGCGGTAGTACCGCAAGCCAGGCGCAGTAGTACCGTGTCGGATTTTTGCACCATTTGATTTTCAGCGAAAGTAGACACGGATGTATTTTTATTCATCCGTGCCCTTCCCAGCCTAGTCCATCTTGGCCTTGCGGTAGTACCGCAAGGGGGAGCGGTAGTACCGCTTCAGCGGCAGTACCGCTCTCAGCCTTGGCGGCTCTGGGCTGGAGTAGCCCCTGCCGCTGCAGCGGTAGTACCGCGGCACATCATGGTAGTACCGTGAGCCCCTGCGGTAGTATCGCTTGTCTGGAGCGATAGTACCGCAGGTCGCGAGCTGAGTTAGTGGATAACGGTTGGATTTGTCTCTCCACTATATAAGGGGTGTCTTCTTCCTCTAGTTGACTACCTCTTCCATCCCTAAGCTCCATTGTTGCTCCAAGCTCCATTTTCGCCCGATCTCTCTCCCTAGCCAATCAAACTTGTTGGTTTGCTCGGGATTGGTTGAGAAGGCCCCGATCTACACTTCCACCAAGAGAAATTTGATTCCCCCTACTAATCCCTAGCGGATCTTGTTACTCTTGGGTGTTTGAGCACCCTAGACGGTTGAGGTCACCTCGGAGCCATAGTCCATTGTGGTGAAGCTTCGTGGTGTCATTGGGAGCCTCCAATTAAGTTGTGGAGATTGCCCCAACCTTGTTTGTAAAGGTTCGGTCGCCGCCTTCAAGGGCACCAATAGTGGAATCACGGCATCTCGCAATGTGTGAGGGCGTGAGGAGAATACGGTGGCCCTAGTGGCTTCTTGGGGAGCATTGTGCCTCCACAGCGCTCTAACGAAGACGTACTTCCCCTTAAAAGGAAGGAACTTCGGTAACACATCCTCGTCTCCACCGGCTCCACTCTTGGTTATCTCGCGCCTTTACTTTTGCAAGCTTACTTGTGTTATATCTCTTGCTTGCTTGTGTGCTTGTTGTTGTTGCATCATAGAGGTTGTTCACCTAGTTGCATATCTAGACAACCTACTTTGATGCAAAGTTTAATTTGGTAAAGAAAAGCTAAAAATGGTTAGTTCCCTATTCACCCCCCCCTCTACTCAACTATATCGATCCTTTCACTCGTCATGTCCGTGATCACATCCGGGACTCCGAATAACCTTCGGTACATCAAAACTCATAAACTCATAATATAACTGTCATCGAAACTTTAAGCATGCGGACCCTACGGGTTCGAGAACTATGTAGACATGACCGAGACACGTTACCGGTCAATAACCAATAGCGGAACCTGGATGCTCATATTGGCTCCTACATATTCTACGAAGATCTTTATCGGTAAAACTGCATAACAACATATGTTGTTCCCTTTGTCATCGGTATGTTACTTGCCCGAGATTCGATTGTCGGTATCCCAATACCTAGTTCAATCGTGTTACCGGCAAGTCTCTTTACTCGTTATGTAATGCATCATTCCGTAACTAACTCATTAGCTACATTGCTTGCAAGGCTTATAGTGATGTGCATTACCGAGAGGGCCCAGAGATACCTCTCCGACAATCGGAGTGACAAAACCTAATCTCGAAATACGCCAACTCAACAAGTACCTTTGGAGACACCTGTAGAGCTCCTTTATAATCACCTAGTTACGTTGTGACGTTTGGTAGCATACAAAGTGTTCCTCCGGTAAACGGGAGTTGCATAATCTCATAGTTGTAGGAACATGTATAAGTCCTGAAGAGAGCAATAGCAACATACTAAACGATCAAGTGCTAAGCTAACAGAATGGGCCAAGTCAATCACATCATTCTCCTAATGATGTGATCCCATTAATCAAATGACAACTCATGTCTATGGTTAGGAAACATAACCATCTTTGATTAATGAGCTAGTCAAGTAGAGGCATACTAGTGACATTAAGTTTGTCTTTGTATTCACACATGTATCATGTTTCCGGTTAATACAATTCTAGCATGAATAATAAACATTTATCATGATATAAGGAAATAAATAATAACTTTATTATTGCCTCTAGGGCATATTTCCTTCAGTCTCCCACTTGCACTAGAGTCAATAATCTAGATTACACAGTAATGATTCTAACACCCATGGAGCCTTGGTGCTGATCATGTTTTGCTCATGGAAGAGGCTTAGTCAACGGGTCTACAACATTCAGATCCGTATGTATCTTGCAAATCTCTATGTCTCCCACCTGGACTTGGTCCCGGATGGAATTGAAGCGTCTCTTGATGTGCTTGGTCCTCTTGTGAAATCTGGATTCCTTTGCCAAGGCAATTGCACCAGTATTGTCACAGAAGATCTTCATTGGTCCCGATGCACTAGGTATGACACCTAGATCAGAAATGAACTCCTTCATCCAGACTCCTTCATTTGCTTCTTCCGAAGCAGCTATGTACTCCGCTTCGCATGTAGATCCCGCCACGACGCTTTGTTTAGAACTGCACCAACTGATAGCTCCACCGTTCAATATAAACACGTATCCGGTTTGCAATTTAGAATCGTCCGGATCAGTGTCAAAGCTTGCATCGACGTAACCATTTACGACTAGCTCTTTGTCACCTCCATAAACGAGAAACATATCCTTAGTCCTCTTCAGGTATTTCAGGATATTCTTGACCGCTGTCCAGTGATCCACTCCTGGATTACTTTGGTACCTCCCTGTTAAACTTATTGCTAAGCATACATCAGGTCTGGTACACAGCATTGCATACATGATAGAGCCTATGGCTGAAGCATAGGGAACATCTTTCATTTTCTCTCTATCTTCTACTGTGGTCGGGCATTGAGTCTGACTCAACTTTCACCTTGTAATACAGGCAAGAACCCTTTCTTTGCTTGATCCATTTTGAATTTTTTCAAAACTTTATCAAGGTATGTGCTTTGTGAAAGTCCAATTAAGCGTCTTGATGTATCTCTATAGATCTTGATGCCTAATATGTAAGCACCTTCACCGAGGTCTTTCATTGCAAAACTTTTATTCAAGTATCCTTTTATGCTATCCAGAAATTCTATATCATTTCCAATCAACAATATGTCGTCTACATATAATATTAGAAATGCTACAGAGCTCCCACTCACTTTCTTGTAAATACATGCTTCTCCAAAAGTCTATATAAAACCATATGCTTTGATCACACTATCAAAGCATTTATTCCAACTCCAAGAGGCTTGCACCAGTCCATAAATGGATCGCTAGAGCTTGCACACTTTGTTAGCACCTTTTGGATTGACAAAACCTTCGGGTTGTATCATATACAACTCTTCTTCTAGAAATCCATTCAGGAATGCAGTTTTGACATCCATTTGCCATATTTCATAATCATAAAATGTGGCAATTGCTAACATGATTCGGACAGACTTAAGCATCACTACGGGTGAGAAAGTCTCATCGTAGTCAACCCCTTGAACTTGTCGAAAACCTTTCGCAACAAGTCGAGCTTTGTAGACAGTTACATTACCATCAATGTCAGTCTTCTTCTTGAAGATCCATTTATTCTCGATGGCTTGCCGATCATCGGGCAAGTCAACCAAAGTCCATACTTTGTTCTCATACATGGATCCCATCTTAGATTTCATGGCCTCAAGCCATTTTGTGGAATCTGGGCTCATCATCGCTTCCTCATAGTTCGTAGGTTCGCCATGGTCAAGTAACATGACTTCCAGAATAGGATTACCGTACCACTCTGGATCGAATCTTACTCTGGATGACCTACGAGGTTCTATAGTAACTTGATCCGAAGTTTCATGATCAATATCATTAGCTTCCTCACTGATTGCTGTAGTTATCACAGGAACCGGTTTCTGTGATGAACTACTTTCCAATAAGGGAGCAGGTACAGTTACCTCATCAAGTTCTACTTTCCTCCCACTCACTTCTTTCGAGAGAAACTCTTTTTCTAGAAAGGATCCAAATTTAGCAACAAAAGTCTTGCCTTCAGATCTATGTTAGAAGGTGTACCCAATAGTCTCTTTTGGGTATCCTATGAAGACACATTTCTCCGATTTGGGTTCGAGCTTATCTGGTTGAAGTTTCTTCACATAAGCATCGCTGCCCCAAACTTTAAGAAACGACAACTTTGGTTTCTTGCCAAACCATAGTTCATAAGGCGTCATCTCAACGGATTTTGATGGTGCCCTATTTAACGTGAATGCGGCCGTCTCTATAGCATAACCCCAAAACGATAGCGGTAAATCAGTACGAGACATCATAGATCGCACCATATCTAGTAAAGTACGATTACGACGTTCGGACACACCATTTCGTTGTGGTGTTCCGGGTGGCGTGAGTTGCGAAACTATTCCGCATTATTTCAAATGTAAACCAAACTCGTAACTCAAATATTCTCCTCCACGATCTGATCGTAGAAACTTTATTTTCTTGTTACGATGATTTTCCACTTCACTCTGAAATTCTTTGAACTTTTCAAATGTTTCAGACTTGTGTTTCATTAAGTAGATATACCCATATCTGCTCAAATCATCTGTGAAGGTGAGAAAATAATGATATCCGCCGCGAGCCTCAACATTCATTGGACCACATACATCAGTATGTATGATTTCCAACAAGTCTGTTGCTCGCTCCATAGTTCCGGAGAACGGCGTTTTAGTCATCTTGCCCATGAGGCACGGTTCGCAAGTACCAAGTGGTCCATAATCAAGTGATTCCAGAAGTCCATCAGTATGGAGTTTCTTCATGCGCTTTACACCAATATGACCCAAACGACAGTGCCACAAATAAGTTGCACTATCATTATCAACTCTGCATCTTTTGGTTTCAACATTATGAATATGTGTATCACTACTATCAAGATTTAATAAAAATAGACCACTCTTCAAGGGTGCATGACCATAAAAGATATTACTCATATAAATAGAATAACCATTATTCTCTGATTTAAATGAATAACCGTCTCGCATCAAACAAGATCCGGATATAATGTTCATGCTCAACGCTGGCACCAAATAACAATTATTCAGGTCTAAAACTAACCCCGAAGGTAGATGTAGAGGTAGCGTGCCGACTGCGATCACATCGACTTTGAAACCATTTCCCACGCGCATCGTCACCTCGTCCTTAGCCAATCTTCGCTTAATCTGTAGTCCCTGTTTCGAGTTGCAAATATTAGCAATAGAACCAGTATCAAATACCTAGGTGCTACTGTGTGCATTAGTAAGGCACACATCAATAACATGTATATCACATATACCTTTGTTCACCTTGCCATCCTTCTTATCCGCTAAATACTTGGGGTAGTTCCGCTTCCAATGACCAGTCTGCTTGCAGTAGAAGCACTCAGTCTCAGGCTTAGGTCCAGATTTGGGTTTCTTCTCTTGAGCAGCAATTTGTTTGCTGTTCTTCTTGAAGTTCCCCTTCTTCTTCCCTTTACCTTTTTTCTTGAAACTAGTGGTCTTATTGACCATCAACACTTGATGCTCCTTCTTGATTTCCACCTCCGCCGCCTTTAGCATTGCGAAGAGCTCGGGAATGGTCTTGTCCATCCCTTGCATATTATAGTTCATCACGAAGCTCTTGTAGCTTGGTGGCAGTGATTGAAGAATTCTGTCAATGACACTATCATCAGGAAGATTAACTCCTAGTTGAATCAAGTGATTATTATACCCAGACATTTTGAGTATATGTTCACTGACAGAACTATTCTCTTCCATCTTCCAACTATAGAACTTATTGGAGACTTCATATCTCTCAATCCAGGCATTTGCTTGAAATATTAACTTCAACTCCTGGAACATCTCATATGCTCCATGACGTTCAAAACATTGTTGAAGTCCCGGTTCTAAGCCATAAAGCATGGCACACTGAACTATCGAGTAGTCATCAGCTTTGCTCTGCCAGACGTTCTTAATGTCGTCAGTTGCATCTGCAGCAGGCCTGGCACCGAGTGGTGCTTCCAGGATGTAATTCTTCTGTGCAGCAATGAGGATAATCCTCAAGTTACGGACCCAGTTCGTGTAATTGCTACCATCATCTTTCAACTTAGCTTTCTCAAGGAACACATTAAAATTCAACGGAACAACAACATGAGCCATCTATCTACAACAAACATAGACAAGCAAAATACTATCAGGTACTAAGTTCATGACAAATTTAAGTTCAATTAATCATATTACTAAAGAACTCCCACTTAGGCAGACATCTCTCTAGTCATCTAAGTGATCACGTGATCCAAATCAACTAAACCATGTCCGATCATCACGTGAGATGGAGTAGTTTTCAATGGTGAACATCACTATGTTGATCATATCTACTATATGATTCACGCTCGACCTTTCGGTCTCAGTGTTCCGAGGCCATATCTGTATATGCTAGGCTCATCAAGTTTAGCCTGAGTATTCCGCGTGTGCAACTGTTTTGCACCCGTTGTATTTGAACGTAGAGCCTATCACACCCAACCATCATGTGGTGTCTCAGCACAAAGAATTTTCGCAACGGTGCATACTCAGGGAGAACACTTCTTGAAATTTAGTGAGAGATCATCTTATAATGCTATCATCAATCAAAGCAAAATAAGATGCATAAAGGATAAACATCACATGCAATCAATATAAGTGATATGATATGGCCATCATCATCTTGTGCTTGTGATCTCCATCTCCAAAGCACCGTCATGATCACCATCGTCACCGGCGCGACACCTTGATCTCCATCGTAGCATCGTTGTCGTTTCGCCACCTATTACTTCTATGACTATCACTACCGCTTAGTGATAAAGTAAAGCAATTACATGGCGTTTGCATTTCAGACAATAAAGCGACAACCATATGGCTCCTCCCAGTTGCCGATAACTTGGTTACAAAACATGATCATCTCATACAATAAAATATAGCATCATGTCTTGACCATATCACATCACAACATGCCCTGCAAAAACAAGTTAGACGTCCTCTACTTTGTTGTTGCAAATTTTACGTGGCTGCTACGGGCTGAGCAAGAACCGTTCTTACCTACGCATCAAAACCACAACGATAGTTCGTCAAGTTAGTGTTGTTTTAACCTTCGCAAGGACCGGGCGTAGCCACACTCGGTTAAACTAAAGTTGGAGAAACTGACACCCGCCAGCCAGTCTCGCGTAAGCGTACGCGTAATGTCGGTCCGGGCCGCTTCATCCAACAATACCGCCGAACCAAAGTATGACATGCTGGTAAGCAGTATGACTTGTATCGCCCACAACTCACTTGTGTTCTACTCGTGCATATAACATCTACGCATAAAACCTGGCTTGGATGCCACTGTTGGGGAACATAGTAATTTCAAAAAAAATTCCTACGCACACGCAAGATCATGGTGATGCATAGCAACGAGAGGGGAGAGTGTTGTCCACGTACCCTCGTAGACCGAAAGCGGCAGTGAGGGAGTCCTGGATTAGGGTGTATCCGGACAGCCGGACTATTGGAGCGTGAAGATACAAGACTCAAGACTCCGTCCCGTGTCCGGATGGGACTCTCGTTTGCATGGAAGACAAGCTTGGCGATCCGGATAATAGATTTCCTTCTTTGTAACCGACTCTGTGTAAACCCTAGCCTTCTCCGGTGTCTATATAAACTGGAGGGTTTAGTCCTTAGACACACAATCATAATCATCATAGGCTAGTGAGGGAGTCCTGGACTAGGGGGTGTCCGGACAGCCGGACTATCATCGTCCGCCGGACTCCAAGACTACGAAGATACAAGATTGAAGACTCCGTCCCGTGTCCGGATGGGACTTTCCTTGGCGTGGAAGGCAAGCTTGGCGATACGGATATGTAGATCTCCTACCATTGTAACCGACTCTGTGTAACCCTAGCCTCCTCCGGTGTCTATATAAACCGGAGGGCTTTAGTCCGTAGGACAACATACATTACAACAATCATACCATAGGCTAGCTTCTAGGGTTTAGCCTCCTTGATCTCGTGGTAGATCCACTCTTGTACTACCCATATCATCAATATTAATCAAGCAGGACGTAGGGTTTTACCTCCATCGAGAGGGCCCGAACCTGGGTAAAAACATTGTGTCCCTCGTCTCCTGTTACCATCCGCCTAGACACACAGTTCGGGACCCCCTACCCGAGATCCACCGGTTTTGACACCGACATTGGTGCTTTCATTGAGAGTTCCTCTGTGTCGTCACCGATAGGCTTGATGGCATCTTCAACCAACAACGCTGTCCAGGGTGAGACTTTTCTCCCCGGACAGATCTTCGTATTCGGCGGCTTCGCACTGCGGGCTAATTCGCTTGGCCATCTGGAGCAGATCGAAAGCTACGCCCCTGGCCGTCAGGTCAGATTCGGAAGCCTAAACTTCACGGCCGATGTCCACGGAGACTTGATCTTCGACGGACCCGAGCCACAGCCAAGCGCGCCGCACTGTTGCGATGGGCATGATCTAGCTCTGCCGCCGAACAGTGCCTTGGTGGCCGCACACGAATCCGTTCCGGCCATTAGTCCGGAGCCGATCGCCCAGATCGAGGGCCGGCGGATAGACGCCGCCCTGGGGGCTTCAACATCCACGACGATGGAGCCGAACACTAATCTTGTCCCCTGCGAAACTTGTGATTCCGAGGCGCCGGACTACTTGCCGGATTCCGAACCTCCCGCGCCCCTACCAATCGATTCGGATTGGGCGCCGGTTATGGAATTCACCGCCGCGGACATCTTCCAATACTCGCCTTTTGGCGATATCCTGAATTCACTAAAGCATCTCTCGTTATCAGGAGAGTCCTGGCCGGACTATGGCCAGGATGGATGGGATACGGACGATGAAGAAATTCAGAGCCCACCCACCACCCACTTTGTAGCCACTGTCGACGATCTAACCGACATGCTAGACTACGACTCCGACGACATCGACGCTATGGACGACGATGCCGGAGACGAACAGGAACCAGCGCCTACAGGGCACTGGAGGACCACCTCGTCATATGACATATACATGGTGGATACCCCAAAGGAGAGCGATGACGAGGACCAACGGGCCGCGGCAGAAGATAACCCCGCCGATAAACAACCAAAACGGCGACGCAGACGCCGCCCTAAATCCCGCCCCGACGACAACAACGCTCCCAAGGAGCCCGCAATACGGCAGGGCTCACAAGCGGACAACGAACATGCAGATAAGCAACCGTCCGAACATGACGAGTCAGATAATCAGTCCAGGCCCGGTGAAAACAACAGTCCGGACGACCTCATGCCGGACACGCCGCCGGAGAGCAAGAACCTTCGGAAAAGACTCGTCAGTACTGCAAGAAGCCTGAAGAAGGAAAAAAGGAGGCTCAAAACAGCGGAAGACACACTCAGAATGAGATGGAGCAAAGTGCTCAAAACCGCAGATAAATACGGCAATGGCCACCAATCAAAGAGCTACCCAAAGTGCAAGCTGCTACCAGAATTCGACGAGGAGGCCATAGAGCCTCCACCGTCCAAAAATAAAGAGGCTGCCTGGTTGGATAGACGGCCAGATGATAGGCCAAATTCTGACAGCGGCGCCACACATAAACCAACCAACGAACTTGGAAGGATAGATGGCCCAGCCAGGTCCATCTACGGGCCAAAGGAGAAGGCCCCAAGAAGCAAGGCAACACATCAAGTGTCCGATGATAGCGGCACACACAAATACAGGGGCACCGCACACCCACTATGTTTCACCGATGAGGTGCTGGACCATGAATTCCCAGCAGGATTTAAACCCATAAACATAGAGGCCTACGATGGAACAACAGACCCTGGAGTCTGGATAGAAGATTATATACTGCATATACACATGGCCAGAGGAGACGATCTCCACGCCATAAAATACCTACCCCTCAAGCTCAAAGGGCCAGCCCGTCATTGGCTTAAAAGCCTCCCAGAAAACACTGTTGGAAGTTGGGAAGAGCTCGAGGACGCGTTTAGAGCAAATTTTCAAGGGACTTATGTCTGCCCTCCAGATGCAGATGATCTAAGTCATATAACTCAACAGCCCAGAGAGTGAGCGCGGAAATTCTGGAACAGGTTTCTTACCAAAAAGAACCAAATAGTCGACTGTCCGGACGCTGAAGCCTTAGCAGCTTTCAAGCACAATGTCCGAGACGAATGGCTTGCCAGGCACCTCGGTCAAGAGAAACCGAGGACAATGTCCGCACTAACAAGCCTCATGACCCGCTTCTGTGCGGGAGAGGATAGCTGGCTAGCAAGATGCAGCACTAGCGACCCAAGTACATCCGAGATAAGAGATGGAAACGGAAAATCACGGCACAGAAAAGAGCAGCGCCGGAATAAAGAGAAAAGCCCAAAGAGCACGGCAGTCAACGCCGGATTCAAAAGCTCGCGGCCCAACAACAAAACACAGCCTCTTAAGGATGACAGCGATGAATTGTCCAACTTAAACAAGATTTTGGGTCGGATATGTCAAATCCACAGTACCCCCGGAAGGCCTGCAAATCACACCCACAGGGATTGTTGGGTTTTTAAACAGTCCGGCCGACTAAATGCCGAACACAAGGGGCTCGACGCGTCAAGCGAAGAAGATAAACCCCACCAGCAGAGCACCGGAAAACAAAAGACTTTCCCACAAGGGGTCAAAGCAGTAAACTCACTTCATGTGATAATACGGAAAAATAGTGCGGCACTTTCTAAAAAGAGCTTCGCGCGGTCCAACCCAGCAGACCATAGAGATTGGATATCAAAACCAATCACTTTCGACCACCTGGACTATTCCAGAAGCGTTCGAAACGCGGGACAGACTCCCCTGATATTGAATCCCATAATAGACGGATTACAATCTACTAACGTCCTAATGGACGGAGGCAGCGACTTAAACCTGCTGTATTCAAACACAATCCATAGGATGGGGATAGACCCTACCAAAATCCGACACAGCCGCACTTCCTTCAAAGGAGTGACGCCAAGCCCTTACGCCAAGTGCACAGGCTCTATATTACTAGAAGTCGTGTTCGGCTCGCCGAACAATTTTCGACGCAAAAAATTAATTTTTCACATCGTCCCATTTGAAAGTGGATATCAAGCACTCTTGGGACGAAAGGCTTTTGTCCGCTTCAACGCCATACCGCATTACGCGTCTCTTACACTCAAGATGCCCGGTCCGTGTGGCGTAATTTCAGTGCGAGGGTCACTTAAAGACCCCGGACTCGGATAGACGAATCCGGCTTCAGCAGGCTAGGGGCTCCCTAGCCGCATACCTCTTAACAGGGGGCTGCGCGCACAAACAACCGTGGGTTCATACAAACCCCGCTTTAATTATTTATATTTCTTCTTTTACAAATATTTTCGCACGAATTGCCTTCAAACTAAACGTTCCTCTCTTTCTACAGATGAACAACGTGCATACCCGTCCAGGATAATGGCGCAACAGAGACACAGGTGCAGACGTGCAGTAGGGACCCGTTGTGAGGATTCTTTTCAGATTAAGACCCTGCGTAAACCTTTTTTTTACTGTCTCTTGTTGTTATTCTCCCTTGGTTTCTTCCTATAGCCAAAGCGGAGCCTGACGTTTTGGCATCGGCCGCGTCAGAAGACCATGCCCGTACGTGGACACTAGGGGCTTAGGGCATCGTTCTGCCCATTATTATAAAGACCGAACACCTTAGGGAGTGTTCGGCGTCTCGAGTTAGGCATTATATGCATCAGCTCCGAATCATGTCTTTGGTCAAATGTTGGGTTTGCTCGGCTCCTGTGTTTTGCTGTCTTACGTTCCGTATCATCGGCTAACGCGGCACCAGGAGAACTACTGCGATTGTGCCCCAGTTCGGCTGGGCGAGCACCTCAGTAGAGAAAGCCGAAAACTGACTGTCATGATACAGCGAGAGACTGGTCAACCACTCGATCGACTACCAGAATGTTTAGAATTCCCCGCTATGACGAAGGACCGTTTCCTGGTCAGGCACATACGCGCCCTGAATTCGGAGAAGTGCGGTGCCACCAGGGGCTATATCGTAGCCCCACCCTCGAGCTCCACTGGCTAAGTGAAAGTGATAAAGCATTATAGTCCGGATTGCCTCGTTCGCTACGCTACCACCTCCTTAAACAGGACCGAGACGTCGGATTAAGTGTGAAAATGCGCTATTTTTGCGAACACCCCCGCACCCTGTGCGTGGGGGCTGAAGCCGAAGACTGCAATCTTTCAAGTTATACAAATGTATACGTAAACGGCCGCACAGGAGAAGTTTTACTACTTGGGACGCACAAGTATAAAAAGCAGTTATAGCATAATCATCATTTTACAAGCTAATACGTTCATTTGAACGTGACATTTTTCGAGCACTGCGACTCTATTACACGAGCTCCACGCATAACTTCCCCGAAATAGTGCTCGGCGGGGAGCCGACTTTCATCTGAACCCTGGGCGGCAACAGCGGTGGCATCCATCTCCGGACAGTGCGCCTTCACACGGGCAAGAGCCATCCACGCGCCCTCGATGCAGGCCGACCGCTTCATCTCCTTTATATGCGGCACCGCTCCAAGGAATTGCTGCAGTAAGCCGAAGTAGCTCGTCGCCTTGGGCCTCTCTGGCCAGACATGGGCCACGATGTCAGTCATGGAAAGTCCAGACAATCTATTTAGCTCGGCCCATTCGGCCAACCGGTCTGTCAACGGAAGTGAGCGATCCGGACTATGGAATTGAGACCAATATAGCTCTTCCGTCTTGTGATCCTTCTGGCTCCGGAAGTGCTCAATGGCATCAGCCGCACTTGCAGCTAAGTCCGTATACGGATCCTCCGGACTCCACAGCTGCTCAAATTGAGCATACTTTTGATCCATAAACCGGCGACGCAGCAGAAAAGGCTTGCCAGCCACAATATCTCCGGCCTGGTGCAGTTCCTCCTTCATAGCCCGCATTACAGAGCGGGCATCCTTGGCTTCGGCGGTGGCCTTCTTCAGGTCTTCCCGCTCCGATAAGCGCTCCTTTTCAAGAGCCTCATTGCGGTCGGCAGCATCTTTTACTTTCATGGCCAATTCGGCCACCTCTGCCCTGCTTAGGCAGTGCGCAGCCCTTTCGGCTTTCAACTCCTCGGCCGCCCTCGAGGCAGCCGCGTCACTCCTTCGGGCTTGCTCCTTAGCTCGAGCAAGTTCGTCCCGAAGGCTCTCCACAGCAGTAGCACCGTCTGTACAAGAACATATAATTTATCAGAGGAGGGCTTCGACCCCCTTAATAAAGCGACTGCGGAGAACTCATTTACCTTGCGACTCGTCAAGTCGCCGGTTGACAAGTGCGATGTCCGTATCCACCACGTCAAGTTGCCGATTTAACTCGGCAAACCCACTAGTCCGGCTAGCCCTCGGACTATCCGCCACCTGCATAGGAACGGCGGAATTCATTACTTTCGATTTTGATCCTCGGCACGCTGTCGTTTTCGACAACCTACCGAGTCTCAGGGGCTACTATCTATACAGGGCGCATTTTCATGTGCAAGCCTGTCAATAAACAAGGAGATGCGTCATTCTCGCGTACCTCAAATCCCGCCAGCAAACTCATAGCGGCATTGCGCAATCCGCTTTCGGCGGACGAAATCCTTCCAATCACCATACGCATCAATGCACGGTGATCTTCTGAAATGGGCGCCCTCTCAAGCAGATTCTTCAGTTCTCCCGGCCAGATACTAGTGGGTGCCGAACTCTCTGGCCCCTCCGGACTCGGGGATACCCTCCGTGACGACACTTCAGGCTCGCCTGCCTTATCTGACGGTGCTGCAGACGGAGGCATTTCACTCTCCATCATCTCCGGAAGAAGGTCCCCCGAACATGAACTCATCTGAGAAGGCTGCAGATCCGAACTGCAATATAAATATTTCGGTTACCCACAGAAGCACAAATGAAGGTATTTCCTTACTAATTAACTCCCTTTTTCATACTCACGGCTCGCTAGAGGGCTGATCCTTTGGCGATGATTGTGCGTCCGGATTCTCTCCGGACGCCGGACCCCCCGGTGAAGATCTCTTCCCACGCTTAGGGGCTTTGGCCTCCGGATCTTTGGAGGCGGTCCTCTTCTCCCCCTGGAGGGAGGGGTTCTTGATTCCCCCCCTCTTCAGACGCCCCTTTGGGCGAAATATTAGCTCCTCTATTTTCCCCTTCGCTCCCTTCTGTGGGCGCAACCTCCAACATTCTGACCAGCACTGGCTCCAGTGCGGTCTCTGGGAGGGGGGCCGGACACCTTATCAGCCTTGATCGCGCCACCCATTCCTGTGAAGAGTAATGGGTCAGGAGGCGAACTCTAGAAAGGCATATAAACAGAATGTCCGGACTCTGAGCTACTTACCTGAGTATCCGGGCGATTGCGGCTTAGGCCTGCGTCCTCGGCTAATTCCGGACACGCCACCTGCGGTCCGAAGAACAACTTGTACATCTCCACGGGTGTCACACCCATAAAGTGTTGGAGAATCCGAGGTCCCTCCGGGTTGAACTCCCATAGACGGAGAGGACGGCGTTTGCAGGGCAGAAGATGCCTGATTAGCATAACCTGCATCACCATGATCAGGTCGATCTCCCTCGCTTGGAGGTCTCGAATCCGGCCCTGCAGTGAGGGCACGTCTTCGGACGGCCCCCAATTGAGCCCTTGGTTGACCCACGACATCAGTTGGCGTGGAGGTCCCGGGCGGAATGAAGGCGGCGGCTTTTGCCTGCTGCCCCTTGGAGCGGTGATATAGAACCACTCCTGCTGCCACAGTCCGAGTTCCTCTTGGAAGGAACCCTCGGGCCACGGGGCATCGACCTTTTTGCTTATGGCCGCCCCGCCGCACTCCGCTTGACGCTCCCCGATCATCTTCGGCTCCACCTTGAAGGTCTTCAGCCACAGGCCGAAGTGGGGAGTGGCACGGAGGAAGGCTTTGCAGACGATAATGAATGTGGAGATGTGGAGGATGGACTCCGGAGCCAAGTCGTGAAAGTCCAGCCCATAGTAGAACATGAGTCCTCTCACGAAGGGGTCCGTCGGGAAGCCTAAACCCCGACAGAGGTGGGATACGAAGACAACGAACTCACCGGGCTCGGGGGCGGGCACGGCCTGCCCTTGGGCGGGCAACCTGTGCGAAACCTCGTAGGCCAGGTACTTGGCCTCACGTAACTTCAATATGTCCTCCTCCGTGACGGAGGAGGGCATCCACCGGCCCTGGAGGTCGGAGCCGGACATGATTACGAATCCGAAGCGCTCGAATCTGACGCTCTGGGTGTGGGAACTAGGAGCGAGGAGGAGATTCGATGCGAGATTGAAGAACAAGAACGAGCCTTGGTCCTCTTATAAAGGGGAAAAATACCAAGAGCCGTCTCCGTGACCGTTTGGGATTCACCTTCGATAGAGGAGGCGTGGCGACGGGAACGGTTGGGTTACCCACGCACGTATTGATGAGAATCCCGGAATAAGGGGGACACGATCTCTGCTTCGACAAGACGTGCCAAGGAAACCACTTCGCTAAACATGCTGAGGTGGTGTAGTAAAAAAAACGATTCAAACAGTGGCTTGGTAGCGGTGTGATGTCACGCCGCATAATACGTCAGCAGATTGAACTAAGTGTACATTTTATTCTCTCTACGGTGGAATGTGGAATTTATTTTGCAGAGCCGGACACTATCCTGGTGTTCATGATCTTCTCTGGATTATTCAAGGGAGGAACCCGCCTTGCAATGCCGACCATTATGCGCGCCGGACTTATCGTCATTGAAGCCTGGTTCAGGGGCTACTGAGGGAGTCCTGGACTAGGGGGTGTCCGGACAGCCGGACTATCATCGTCCGCCGGACTCCAAGACTACGAAGATACAAGATTGAAGACTCCGTCCCGTGTCCGGATGGGACTTTCCTTGGCGTGGAAGGCAAGCTTGGCGATACGGATATGTATATCTCCTACCATTGTAACCGACTCTGTGTAACCCTAGCCTCCTCTGGTGTCTATATAAACCGGAGGGCTTTAGTCCGTAGGACAACATACATTACAACAATCATACCATAGGCTAGCTTCTAGGGTTTAGCCTCCTTGATCTCGTGGTACATCCACTCTTGTACTACCCATATCATCAATATTAATCAAGCAGGACGTAGGGTTTTACCTCCATTGAGAGGGCCCGAACCTGGGTAAAAACATTGTGTCCCTCGTCTCCTGTTACCATCCGCCTAGACGCACAGTTCGGGACCCCCTACCCGAGATCCGCCGGTTTTGACACCGACATTGGTGCTTTCATTGAGAGTTCCTCTGTGTCGTCACGCCGAACACAGCCCGGAGCTGACGCCCGACCACAGCGATCCCGAGGGGCGAACCCATCAACCCGCCCCGGGAGAGGAGCATAGCCCGGACGACGATGCATTCATCATCCCGAAAACACGTTTGGAGCGAGATAACCTCCACAGAAAGCTCATGGCCACTGCGAGAAGTCTAAAGAAGCAGAAACAAAGGCTTAAGGCCGCCCAGGAAATGCTCAATCACAGATGGAAATATAGTGCTAGACACTGAAGAAAAATATGGTGACGATCGACGCACAAAGAGCTATCCAAAGCGCAAGCTGCTGCCAGAATTTGACGATGAGGCCGTTCCACCAAAGAACAATATGACCAGTAGGCCGGACAAACCACTTCGTAACCGCAACAAAGCAGCCACTGACGTCGCACATGATTTACGCGAGCTACTGGACAAAAAGGCCAGCGCAACCAGGTCCATCTACGGATCTAGAGGACACGCTCCGGCGAAGGATTATGGTCACCAAAACGATCATACTGATCGAACACCAGTTCGGAATCAACACCGGACACAACAACAGTCGACAGCATGACACAACATGTCCAGATACAGAGGAGCCACCAACCCTCTGTGCTTCACCGAAGAGGTGCTGGACCACGAATTTCCACAGGGTTTCAAACCCATGAACATAGAGGCATATGACGGAACGACATACCCCGGGGTCTGGATTGAGTATTTTATCCTGCATATCCACATGGCTCGTGGGGACGACCTCCACGCCATCAAATACCTTCCGCTCAAGTTGATGGGACCAGCTCGGCACTAGTTGAAAAGCCTCCCCGAAAATTCAATCGGAAGTTGGGAGGAACTCGAGGATGCCTTCAGGGCCAATTTTCAAGGGACCTATGTCCGACCTCCGGACGCGGACGATTTAAGTCACATAATTCAACATCCCGGAGAGTCCACCCGCAAGCTTTGGAACAGATTCCTTACTAAGAAGAATCAAATTGTCAATCGTCTAGATGCCGAAGCCCCAGCGGCCTTCAAGCACAGCATCCGGGATGAGTGGCTCGCCAGACACCTCGGCCAAGAAAAGCCGAGGACAATGGCAGCCTTAACAAGCCTTATGACCCGCTTTTGCGCGGGTGAAGACAGCTGGTTGGCCCGTAGAGGCACCAGCGACCCAAGTACATCCGAAATAAGGGATGGCAACGGGAAGCCACGGCGCAATAAAAACAAATGTCGAAACAAGGAAGAAAGTCCGGACAACACAACGGTCAATGTCTGATTCAGGGGCTCTCGACCCGGTCAACAAAAGAAGCCATTTAAAGGCAGCAAAGAAGGACCCCCGACAGACTGTGCCAAATTCATGGCACCCCCGACAAACCTGCAAACACACTCATAGAGAATGCTGGGTCTTCAAGCAGGCCGACAAATTAAATGCCGAACACAAGGGAAGGGAAACACCAAGTGAAGACGAGGATGAGCCTCGCCAACCGAACACTGGGGGACAGAAAAAATTCCCACCAGAGGTAAAAACAGTAAACATGATCCACGCGACTCACATACCCACAAGAAGGCGCGAACACGCGCTCAAAGACGCATATGCTATAGAGCCCGTCACCCCCAAACTTAACCACTGGTCGGCCTGCCCGATCGCCTTCGATCACAGGGACCACCCGACTAGTATGCGGCACGGAGGATCAGCTGCCTTGGTGCTCGACCCAATAATCAACGGATACCATCTCACTGGCGTCCTCATGGACGGAGGCAGTAGTCTTAACCTAATATACTAGGACACTGTCCGCAGGATGAGGATAGACCCATCCAGAATCAGCCAAAGTAACACCACCTTTGAAGGGGTGATACCAGGCGTTGAAGCCCGCTGCAGGGGCTCCCTCGTACTAAGGGTGACATTCGGCTCCCCAGGCAACTTCAAAAGCGAAGAACTACTCTTCACAATCGCCCCCCTCCAAAGTGGTTATCATGCCTTGCTCGGGAGAACGGCCTTCGCCCGCTTCAACGCAGTACCGCACTACACATACCTTAAACTCAGGATGCCCGGCCCACGTGGTGTCATCACCGTCAACAGAAATACAGAGCATTCCTTACACAGAGTATGAGACGGCTCTAGCAGCCGGACTAAGCGGCCGCTAATATCAAAACGCATGATTGGTCGTTAAGACCACAGACATGGTTAGACGAGTCCAGCAGCCCAGATAAACCTGAGCTGGGGCGCCATACATGTAATCCCATAGAGGACAACAAGGGCTATAGATATTTAATAAAGCCCCACTGTTGGCTTGACCTTATTAACAGGCCAATGTCTTACACTTTTACTATCCATCGCACGCTTACGTCATACTCTTCTACATGAGTTTTTCTTTTTACAGACACCATTCGTGCGATACCCTCCCAGGATATGGCACAACAGAGACAAAGGCGCAGCCGTGCAGCAGGGCCCCTCTCAAAGGTTTCTCTTTAGATTAAGCCCCTGTGTAAACCTTTTTTATGGTCTCTTATTGTTTACACACCCCATGGGTACTACACCCACAGAGGATACTGTCGTTATTGTCGGCGTTCTGGGAACGGGGGTCCCCAGACTTGCCTGCCTGCGGCCTGCGGTGTGGCTCAAGGGGGGACCCAGCACGGCCCATCTTCATCAACACAAGCTCAAGACCCTCGCGAGGGGCCAAGCCTCACGGGGCGGACGACAAGGAGCTTCCTCAGGCACGGCCTCATCAGGCTGGCTCACGAGGAGGCGGAGAGATCAAGGCGGGGTACCTCACGAGGTGCCCATGGCGCAAGCCATGACGACCAAGGGCGCCAGTCGAGCGCCAGCCCGTGCAGTGTCCTCCTTTCTTCTTTGGTGCAAAGGGAGCAAGCTCAGGCGAGAGCATCAAGCAAAGGCATCCATTTCGGTGCAACAAGACCAAGACCAGCCCAACGGCAGGAAGGAAGTCATTGTGGAGCCCAAGCAAGCGTCACCACCAGAGCCATTGACAGGCGAGGACCAACTTTAGTCAGGATAAGTGTACCCGCTGTTCCCCTTCAAAATGGCCAATTGTTGGCGCCGTTCCCGCTCAATATTTGGGAAGAGGCCCAGGGCCTTTGCCTATAAATAGGACTAGCCACCCCCAGGGTAGGGGGACCGAAATCAAGCAAGAGAGAGAGAGAGAGAAGGGCGGCTGAACTCCACCTAGCAGTTCATCGTCCCAGCCAAGAACAGACCCTCGCGAGGCTGTTCTTCCTTGTATTGTTCATCATTAGCCCAAGAGGCAATCCACCACACCACACACTGGAGTAGGGTATTACACCACAATGGTGGCCTGAACCAGTATAAACTTTGTGTCTCTTGTGTGGTTCCTTTCGTAGTTTAGATCTCAGCGACCCGGCGAGGAACAGGTAGGTAGAGGGCAAAATCTCCGCGCGCACCCCAGTGTTCGAACCTTAAGGGTCTGCCGGAACCCGAAATCCGACATTTGGCGCGCCAGGTAGGGGTGTGCCGGAGTTTGTCTCCCGTCGCCCTGTTCTTCTCCGACCATCACATCCATGTCTGATGCTCGTCGGGCCCGCGCCGAGCACCGAGCCGCCCTTGCTTCCCGTGTTGCCCAGATGGCTCCCGTCGGCGGGCGCCCTCGTCGTTCCCCGTCACCTACCGTCAATGCTGCCACCGGCCCGGCGGGGAACGAGCAGCAAGCATCGTCCCAGCATCCATCCATGAGGCGAGACGGCCGCACAGCTACACCCTCGCTCACCCCAGCTGGTTCTTCGTCCCGCGCGCCCCGCGCGGCCATGGAGGCTCGAGCTGCGCTCATCGCGGCAAACGAGCTCCTGCACTACCGTCCCATCGACGACGTCTATGAAGAATGGTTCGACCGCGTCGCTGAGCTCGTCCGCACCGCTGGGGGCTCCCCCGCGCCGTCCTTCTCACTGCACCGCGCCCCGCCCTGCACGAGCGATGAAGCTCCGGGGGCGCCTCGACCGCCTCCCCCTCAAGAAGGCGCCCTGGCCCCAAGGCGCGTGGCCCCTAGGCGGAATCCACTCCGTCAGGCGCCAGCGCGGCAAGAGCAGAGCTGCCAAGAAGTCCCTCGCCCGCAAGAAGCTGCCCGAGCGCTCCCTGCTCCGGCTCGTCGCGACCACGCTCCTGCTCCAGCACGTCAAGACCCCGCGCTGCTCCCAGCTGCAGCACATGGGGACCCGCAGGACCAAGCTCTTCGTCACCCAAGGCCTCCCGTGGCCACAGCGGGCTGCCGCGCCTTCACCACTGAGCTGCGCAGCGTCGCGTGGCCCGACAAGTTCAAGCCAGACCTGCCTCCTCGCTACGATGGTACGGCTGACCCTACAGAGTTCCTCCAGCTCTACGAGCTGGGCATCGAGGCTGCCAACGGAGACGAGAAGGTCATGGCGAACTAGTTTCCCATGGCGCTCAAGGACGGGGCCCGCACCTGGCTCCTGAACCTGGCTCCAGGCACGATCTCCTCCTGGGATGAGATGCGCACCCGCTTCATCGCCAACTTCCAGGGTACTCGCGACCGGCCACCCGCCGTGAGCGACATGCGCCGTATCAAGTAGCAACCAGGGGAAACCCTGCAGAAGTACATCCAGCGCTTCAACAACGCGCGCCTCAAGATTCCCAAGGTGACCGAGGAGGCCATCACCTCTGCCTTCTCCGACGGCATGCGCGACGTCAAGATGAAGGAGGAGCTGGCGATGCATGAAGACCTGTGCACTTCCTTGGAGCTGTTCAACTTGGCGACCAAGTGCGCCAGGGCTGAGGAAGGGCATCTCTCCCTCCTCGAGCTGCCTGCCGCAGACCCAGAAGAGAAGAAGCCCAAGGCCAAGGACGTGAAGCGCAAGGGGGTTGCCATGCTCGCAGCAGAACCAGACACCAAGCGGGGCAGCGATCAGCCCGAACCTTCCAAGGGCAGTCGGTACTGCGTGTACCACGACCTCCACACCCACAACACCAATGAATGCCAAGAGCTCCGTGCCGTGCATGAAGGAAGGGTCGGCCGACGTCCCGACCGCAGCGATAGGGGCTACGACCGAGGAGGAGGAAGGAACACAGGACGCTGGGAAGACCGCGGCCCCCGTCAAGGGTGGCGCGACCAACCTCGCGAGGATCGCTGGCAGGACCCGCCTCGCGAGGGAGCCTTGAGGGACCAGCCTCGCGAGGATCGCCCGCAAGGTAACGCAGGCCTCCCTCCGCTGCCGCCACAGCCAAGGAGAAATGAGGACCGTCATCAGGACGAGGGGGCTGGGGGCTTCCAGGAACCACGTGCGATCGCCTGCATCCTGGGCGGAGCTCAAGCCCCAGCCTCTCAACGCATCTTCAAGCAGTTCGCCCGCGAAGTAAATGCAGTCCTCCCCAAGCTCGAGGCCACGCGCCCTCTCAGGTGGTCGGCGTGCACCATCACGTTCAGTTCAGCGGACCAGCTCAAGTGCGCGGCCACAGCCGGAGTCCTCCTGATGCTTTGTTCCCCAATCATCAGCAACGTGCTAGTCACCAGGACCCTCATCGATGGCGGGGCAGGGCTCAACGTCCTGTCCGTGGAAACATTCAACAATCTCCAGGTGCCCTACAATCAACTTCAGCCAACCAAGCCTTTCTCTGGAGTCACCGACGGCTCCACGGTCCCGATTGGGCAGGTCCGACTCCCTGTCACCTTCGGGGCGCGCGACAACTACCGCACCAAGCTCATCGACTTCGACGTCGCCCACATTCGCCTGCCGTACAACGCCATCCTCGGGTACCCAGCGCTGGCCAAGTTCATGGCCGTAACCCACCACGGCTACAACGTCCTCAAGATGCCAGGAAGTGGCGGAGTCATCACGGTGCCCTGCGAAGAGAAAGACGCGGTGTGCTCCCTGGAACGAGCCTTTCAGGCCGCATCACTGGAAGACCCGGATCGCGGAAGCAGGAGGCTTCCCGAGACTGCCCCCAAGAAGAAGAAGACATCGTTCGGCCCGGTCCCTCAGGAGGCAGGCCCCTCAGGGCCTGCGCCTACCCAGGGGGAACCTCCTTCCATCGCATAGGGAAGCGCGCCCGATGCCCTCCTCAGGCAGGGCTTGGGGGCTCTCCCCTGGAGGGCCGCCGACCTTGCCAGGGTCATGAGGGAGGCGCTTGGGCACCACTTGGAGGCGTGTTTCGAAGCACGTTTCCCTCAAGAAGGAGCAAGGCAAGGAGGACCAAACCCTCAGGAGTTCGTCAGCAAGGCCATTCAGGAACTACAGGAGTCAAGAGTCATGAGAGGCAGCCGCCGCTTACCCGCTATGGCCCCCCATCCAGGCGAGGATGGTGGGCTGCGCGTCTGCATCGACATACCAAGGCTCAACCGAGCCGCATCTCAGGAGCGCCTCTGGCCCTCGCAAGTGGGACGCTACGAAGGTCCACCCCACAGCTACGTTCGCATGCCTTATGGCTTGCCGAACGCGGCTGCCACGTACCAGCGCCTCATGAGGGGCATCCTAGAGGCTCAAGAGGTCAGGCGTTCCGCAGCCCTGACGGAGATGGAGATGGTCCCCGAGGAGCCACCAGCGCCTCCGGAGCCTCCCGAGGCCCCAGGGCCTGGGGGCTCGTGAGGATCGACTCTCGCGGCCCACCGAGTCTGCTACACCAACACCCCTTCGTCTTCAACATCATCAGGTGACATCTTTCAAGTTCCGTTTCCAGCTGGGAGCGCCCTCAGGGCTGCATTATTCCCAGGCCGCGTGGGTCCGTCCCTGCGGCGTGTATCCCTTTTATTTCATGTTCTTAGCTTACTTTATTGGGGGCTCCCCTTGGGCTGCATCATCCCCAAGTCGCTTGGGTCAGACCCAGCGGCGTGTACCCCTCTTGCGTTTATCTTAGGGCCATGCTTTCGACCCATCATGCTTGTTATTTGGTGCCTGTCCGTGGCACCTTTTCTTCCTGGATGTCGGAAGCTTGTGCGTTAAGGGGGGGGGGGTACCTGAGCATCGCAACTCAGGGCTCCTACTGGCTCTCCAGCCCTCACCCTCTGGCCTTGTCCACGACATCACGACCTGGCATACCAGTGACGGCTGAGACCAGCTCGAGGGCCAGGACCCGAGGACATAGAGTTTCGACATCTAACCAAGCTTGCGCGTTAAAGGGGGGGTACCTGAGCATCGCGACTTAGGGCTCCTACCAGCTCTCCAGCCCTCACCCTCTGGTCTTGTCCACGGCATCGCGACCTGGCATACCAGCGGCGGCTGAGACCAGCTCGAGGGCCGGGACCCGAGGACGTAGAGTTTCGACATCTAACCAAGCTTGCGCGTTAAAGGGGGGGGTACCTAAGCATCGCGACTCAGGGCTCCTACCGGCTCTCCAGCCCTCACCCTCTGGTCTTGTCCACGGCATCGCGACCTGGCATACCAGCGATGGCTGAGACCAGCTCGAGGGCCGGGACCCGAGGACGTAGAGCGCCGGCATCTAACCAAATTTGCAGGAACACATCCCAAGATAAGGCCCAATGCCAGGCGCAACCCGCCTTGAGGTAGGGCCCCGTGAGTCCCGCGCTGGCTCACGGGTGCCCAGATACACCTCGTCAGGCCCTACCGTGCCAGCCACGTGTCAGGGCGGGGCTGTACACGCCCCGGGGGCTCCTCCCGGAGGGGAGCCCCCTCCCACGCACCAGTGGAAGCACCATGCTCCACGCTGGCTGACGACACTGCCGAGGAGCGGCTATGCCCGTACACATACGGAAGCGCTATGCTCCGCACTGGTGATAAACAACTGAGGGTGGCCCCCGGGCCGCATCAACCTCAGGGAGCCCAGAGCTCAGTGTCTAGCCTCATCGCAACGCCTCCCCTCAGGAGTGCCACCCAGCCAGCCCCCCCGGGCCTGGTTCGTCGCACGTCCCTCCCTGAGCGGAGCCAAGGTACGAAGGCCGGTTGAGCGTCAAGGGGGACTCCTGAGCATCGCGACTCAGGAGCCTAACTGGTCACGTAGCCCCTCACTCCTTAGTTCCGAAAGGCTAATGGTGGTTGAGGTATGCGCGGGGCCGGGCTCTGCAGACGTAGAACGGTAGATCCACCTGCATCTCACCTCCCTACTTGTTGTTTGAGCGCCAAGGGGGACTCCTGAGCATCGCGACTCAGGAGCTTAACTTGTCACGTAGCCCCTCACTCCTTGGTCCCGTCCTGGTTTCCGGTCGGGGCTAACGGCGGCTGAGGTATGCGCGGGGCCGGGCTCTGCAGCGTAGAACATAAGCAAGTAAGAAGGAAATAGCGCAAATTTCAAGGAATTCAAAAGCAAATATTACAGTCCATACTGTTATCACAACACCAAATGCAAGTTTTAACGCCTCCCCGACGCATGGTACATGTGCAGGAATTAAAAGCAGGACGGGAGCCATAACGGAGTCACTTGCCGACGGTGGAGCCGCACGGAGCGGGTTCGCCTAGTGGAGCTGCAGGGTCGGCAGCGCCCCGCTTCGGCTTGGTGCTGAAGGCCCGGAACTTCCCCAGCAGAGCCTCCGCACGACCCTTCACGGCCTCAGCAGCGGCAGCGGCAAGCTCGCCGCTCGTTGGCTCCAGCAGGCTGTCGAGGTCGACGTTGGGGTCGCGAAGATAGATGTGGGTAAAGACCCGCGTCAGCGCTGCAGAAGACAAGACGCGCGCCTCGGCCTCAGCCGTAGGGCCAAGGCCAAGGGTGACATCTTCAAGAGCATGAACTAGGAAGGGAAGCAGCTTGGCGGGGCCGTCCTCATTGCCGGCCAGCAGGCTCTCCAGGCCGCTCTCATAAAGCGTCTTCAGTGAAGTGCGAGCCTTCTCCTCCATCTCCGCGAAGGTCACGCGATCCTCGGCAAGAACCCGTGCCTTGCCGTCCAGCTCAACCTTCCTTGTCTCCAACTCTTGCTCCAGCACGCCTAGGCGGTCACGGCGCTTCTTGAGCTTGGCGTCCCGGTCCTTGACGGCCGCCTCGCGAGCCTTCATGCCTTCCTCCTGCTCTTGGCGAATGCGGGTCTCCTCGGCAAGCTGGTCCTGCAGGCCCTGCAGCTCGCTCTCCAGCGCCTTGCAGCAACCTCGGACATTAGCCACCTCCCCCAAGGCGGCATCGCGAGCAGCCTTCGCCCCAAGGACGACCTGCTTCTCCTCATCGCAAGCCGTTGAGGCCTGGACCAGCGCCGCCTGAATCGAAGCGTCAGAGCGAATCCAGCCGGAAGCCAGCTCCAAGCGCCCAACCACTAAACGAGGGTCGGCGCCCAGAAGATCCTGCCGCAGACGGTCCAGTTCGGCAGTAGCACGATCCAGAACAGTAGGAGGAGTCAGGGAAACAGCAGTCGGTGGAGTAGGAGGAGAAGACGGCAGCGTGACCACAGTATCCTAAGGTGGAGCCTGCTGTGCCCCAACGGCTGTGGTGGCGGCATCAGGCAAGGGCACCTCGGGAGTCGCTTGGGCAGTGGGGGCTGAGCTCGCCCCAGCCGGCTCAGTCGGGCCTCACGAGGACGCCCGGGCAGGAGAGGCCCGTGCGTCACGGTCACCTTCTTTCGCGGGCAGAGGCGCTACCCCAAATAGAACCTCAGGAGCTCCCTTCGACTTCTTTGCCGCGGGCGCCAGCCTAGCCGGGAGATACGAACGTCAAGCCTCAGCAACATAACAAGATATAAGACAGGAATCAAGCACTTACAGATCGTCGCTCACGGGCTCGAGCAGCCTCCGGCCGTACTTGAAGCCCGAGAGCCGGCTGCAAGGATCAGCCTCAAGGAGCTCAGGAGCAGGAGGCGCGTCCGCGGGTCGCCTCGGGGCCGGGGCAGACCCGCGGGGGATCAGCCCGGTCTGGTCCTTCTTCGGGATCAGGGGCAGGCTCCCGCCGCCCTGCTCATCATCATTCTCGTCGTCATCACTCAGAGAGAGGCAGAGAGCGCGGGACCTGCGCCGAAGGGGGGGAGCCCTCGACTCTCCGTCAGTCGCCTCGGAGTCAGCCCCCTTTTCCCGCTCCCCTTCTTCCTTCTCTTCGCTGGAGTCGCCGGAGGACACGTCCACCGGGTCCTAGGGAGCCTCCGCGGGCACGGGCCCGTCCCCGTTGAAGACGGGCATGGACCCCACTACCTTCCCCAATCCTAGCGGAGGAACAGGGGCGTAGGAGCACCCTCCAACCTCGCCACATCGCCCCCGACCAAAGACTGGAGAACCGCAGCCAGGGCCTCGTCGGCCAAGACCGCGGGGCTCGGGTGGGGCCTCCACATCGGAAGTGGGTACTGACGAAGCGGAGCCAGCTGGTGCTCTAGGAATTCCCTCAGCAGCGATGTGCCAGTCAGCTTCGCCGCCGCCATGCTGACCGGCCTCAGATCCGCGTCCATCTTCTCCAACACCAGCCTTGCGCGGGGGTCCACAAGCTCCACTCGAGACCAGTCGTCGGAGCTCGAGGGGTTCCCCGTGGGCAAGATCAGCCGAGGGTGGATGCGCCCAGCATCTACCAAGACCCACTTACTCCTGAAGCCCTCAATCCTTTTCCCGGGGTTCGAAATGGCGATGGAGTTACCGTACACGAGAAGCTCGCGCACGCAGAGACGGGACCATGAGAGGTCCGGAGGGAGAAGTAGTGGCGCAGCAAGGCCACTGAGGGCTTCACCCCTACGTGAGCCTTGCAATAATAGGCGAAGATTGCCAGAAGAAGGACAGAGTTGGGGTGGAGATGCAGAGCTTGAAGATTATAATGGCGGAGGACAGAGAAGAAGAACTCAAAAAAGGGAGGCACCAGACCGGCAACAATGGTGCTCACGAAGAGCGGATAGAAGGTGCTCCCTTGGCCCTCAGGGAGGGCAGAGCCGGCCTTGAACACCTTCGCCCCGTCGATGCCCTGCGCCGCCGCCATCTGGCGCACCCGGGCAAGGCTCGCCTCCGACACGTTCGGCGAGTCCAAGGCGGACGAATACCAAGCTCCGGCTGGGGCCTGGCGAGGCGCCATGTCTTGCTAGGGCGCGCGGACGGAATAGATCTGAAGATTTCGGAGGCAGGAAGGAGAGGCGCAAGAAAGGGGATCTGAGCAGTAACCGGGGAAAGCAAAGGAGGCAAAGGACAGATGTCGCTCCTTTATCAACTCGCGCGGTTGCTGAGGCGCCCACATCCAATCAACCGCCACGCGGCGCCCAAGGCCGCAGGCTGTTAGGGCCCACGGCGCTTCGCACTTGCCCTTTCGCTTCTCTGCTCGGCCAAGTCCGGGCGCGCCTTGGGCCCAAGGGCTACTGTCGGCGTTCTGGGAATGAGGGTCCCCAGACTTGCCTGCCTGCGGCCTGCGGCGTGGCTCAAGGGGGGGCCCAGCACGACCCATCTTCATCAACACAAGCTCAAGATCCTCGCGAGGGGCCAAGCCTTGCGGGGCGGACGACAAGGAGCTTTCTCAGGCACGGCCTCATCAGGCTGGCTCACGAGGAGGCGGAGAGATCAAGGCGGGTTACCTCACGAGGTGCCCATGACGCAAGCCATGACGACCAAGGGCGCCAGTCGGGCGCCAGCCCGCGCAGTGTCCTCCTTTCCTCTTTGGTGCAAAGGGAGCAAGCGCAGGCGAGAGCATCAAGCAAAGGCATCCATTTCAGTGCAACAAGACCAAGACCAGCCCAACGGCAGGAAGGAAGTCATTGTGGAGCCCAAGTAGGTGTCACCACCAGAGCCTTTGACAGGCGAGGACCAACTTTAGTCAGGATAAGTGTACCCGCTGTTCCCCTTCAAAATGGCCAATTGTTGGCGCCCTTCCCGCTTAATATTTGGGAAGAGGCCCAGGGCCTTTGCCTATAAATAGGACTAGCCACCCCCAGGGTAGGGGGACCGAAATCAAGCAAGAGAGAGAGAGAGAGAGAGAGAGAGAGAGAGAAGGGCGGCTGAACTCCACCTAGCAGTTCATCGTCCCAGCCAAGAATAGACCCTCGCGAGGCTGTTCTTCCTTGTATTGTTCATCATCAGCCCAAGAGGCAATCCACCACACCACACACTGGAGTAGGGTATTACACCACAATGGTGGCCTGAACTAGTATAAACTCTGTGTCTCTTGTGTTGTTCCTTTCGTAGTTTAGATCTCAGCGACCCGACAAGGAATAGGTAGGTAGAGGGCGAAATCTCCGTGCGCACCCCTGTGTTCGAACCTCAATGGTCCGCCGGAACCCGAAAACCGACAGTTATTGGCATTTCGCCACGACAGACTAATGCACGTACCTGGAACTACAGGGTTCATAATGAAGGGCATTACTCAGCCCAATATATGTTACAAAGTCCAAATACCTTCGGGAGTGTTCGGTGTCGCGAGTTTGGCCTTATATGCATAAGCTCCGAATCATGTCTTTGGTCAAATATTGGGGTTGCCCAGCTCCTGGGTTTGCCGCCTTACGTTCCATTCTTATCGGCTAAGGCTGCCAAAGGAGAACTACTGTGATTGTGCCCTTGTTATTCCGGATGAGCACCTCAGTAGAGAAAGCCGAAAACTGATTGTCATGATATGGCGAGAGACTGTTCAACCACTCAAAGACTTATTGGAATCTCTAGGATTCCTCTGCATTAGCGAAGGACCGTTTCCCGGTCATGTACACATGCGCCCGTATTCGGATGCACGCGAAGGTACCAGGGGCTACATAGTAGCCCCACCGTCAAACTCCTATGGCTAAGTGAAAGTGTTAAAGCTATATAGTCCGGTTGCCTAGTTCGACGTGCGATCACCTCCTTAATGGACCAAGACGTTGGATCAAGTGTGATTATGCATATTTTCGCGAACACCCCCGCATTGCATGCGTGGGGGATGAAGCCAACAACTGCTAACTTTTAGATTACATTTATACATAAAACGGCCGCACAGGAGGCACAATAACACTTTTGGGCAAAAAGTATAAACATAGCCTTCATAATTAAAATAGCATTGTTTTTACAGTGAAACGATTTGTCACTCGAACATGACATCCTTCGAGCATTGAGCCTCTATTAAGCGAGCACCTTCTGTTACCTGCTCCAAGTAGTGCTCGGCCGGATCCTAGCCTCCCACCGGATTCTGGGTCGCAATGATGGTCGCCTCCATATCTGTCCAATATGCTTTAACGCGGGTAAGAGCCATCCGTGCACCCTCTATGCACGCCGACCTCTTCATGGCATCGATCTGCAATACGACACCAAGGAATTGTTGCACTAAACCAAAATAACTGTCCGGCCCCTTCGGCCATAGATGGTCTATTACAGACCACATTGCAAGACCGGACAGCCTATGAAGCTCGACCACAACAGCCATCCTCTCACTCAACGACAATGGGCGCGAGGGAGCACTGAATTGCGACCAGAACAGCTTATCCACTTCTGTATCATTTTGATCCTCGAAAGACTTGGCCGCATCAGCCGTGTTCTTTGCCAAATCCGCATACGCGTATGCAGGGCTCCACGTCGATCTAGGGGAGCATACCTCGGATCTAAAAACTTCATCCGCAATAAATAGGGGTTTCCAGCCGCAATTTCTCCAGCCTGGCGAAGCTCCTCCCGCGCATCCCTGATTTCAGACCGCGTCTCCTTGGCCGCATCAAGTGCCTTCTTCAGGTTAGCCGCATTATCCTGATTCTCTTTTTCAAGGAGCTCATACCGGTCGGCGGCATTTTTCAGCTCCACAGCCATCTCGGCTATTTGGTCTTCACTTTAGCGATGAGCAGCCTGTTCGGCTCTCAACTCTTCAGCCGCCTTTAGGGCAGCCGCATTGCTAGCCCGGGCTTGTTCCTTGGCCAGGGCAAGTTCCGCCCTCAGGGCTTCAACGGCAGTAGCACCGTCTGCAGTCCAAGCATATCACATTAATATTATGCTCCTTTCAGTTTTTCCAATAAAAAATAAGGAAAGCAGAGCACATACCTTGTGACACGTTAAGCCGCTCGTTCACAAGCGTGATGTCGGCATCAATAACTCCAATCTGCCTCCTCAAATCGGCAACTTCAATGGACCGGACGGTTGCCGGATCCTTAGACACCTGCGCATAAATACAGCGCGATCATTACTTAACAATGTGATCCTCCGTTTGCCACCTGATACGTCTCCAATGTATCTATAATTTTTGATTGCTCCGTGCTACTTTATCTACTGTTTTGGACTATATTGGGCTTTATTTTCCACTTTTATATTATTTTTGGGACTAACCTATTAACCGGAGGCCCAGCCCAGAATTGCTATTTTTTTTGCCTTTTTCAGTATTTCGAAGAAACAGAATATCAAACGGAGTCCAAATGGAATGAAACCTTCGGGATCGTGATTTTCCAACCGAACGTGATCCAGGAGACTTGGACCCTACTCCAAGAAGCTTCCGAGGAGGTCACGAGGGTAGAGGGCGCACCCCCTGGGCACGCCCCCTACCTCGTGGGCCCCTCGGAGCTCCACCGACATACTCCATCCTCCTATATATACCTACGTATCCCCAAACGATCAGAACAGGAGCAAAAAACCTAATTCCACTGCCGCAACCTTCTGTATCCGCGAGATCCCATCTTGGGGCCTGTTCTGGAGCTCCGCCGGAGGGGGCATCCACCATGGAGGGCTTCTACATCATCACCATAGCCCCTCCGATGAAGTGTGAGTAGTTTACTTCAGACCTTCGGGTCCATAGCTAGTAGCTAGATGGCTTCTTCTCTCTTTTTGGATCTCAATACAATGTCCTCCCCCTCTCTTGTGGAGATCTATTCGATGTAATCTTCTTTTTGCGGTGTGTTTGTTGAGACCGATGAATTGTGGGTTTATGATCCAGTATTATCTATGGAAAATATTTGATTCTTCTCTGAATTCTTTTATGTATGATTGAGTTATCTTTGCAAGTCTCTTCGAATTATCCATTTGGTTTGACCAACTAGATTGGTAGTTCTTGCAATGGGAGAAGTGCATAGCTTTGGGTTAATCTTGCGGTGTCCTTACTCAGTGACAGAAAGAGTTGCAAGGCACGTATTGTATTATTGCCATCGAGGATAACAAGATGGGGTATTTATCATATTGCATGAATTTATTCCTCTACATCATGTCATCTTGCTTAAGGTGTTACTCTGTTTTTAACTTAATACTCTAGATGCATGCTGGATAGCGGTCGATGAGTGGAGTAATAGTAGTAGATGCAGAATCGTTTCGATCTACTTGTCACGGATGTGATGCCTATATACATGATCATTGCCTAGATATACTCATAACTATGCTCAATTCTGTCAATTGCTCAACAATAATTTGTTCACCCACCATAGAATACTTATGCTCTTGAGAGAAGCCACTAGTGAAACCTATGGCCCCCGGGTCTATTCTCATCATATCAATCTATATCACTTTATTTACTTGCTTTGTTTTTTACTTTGCCTTTACTTTTTTTACTTTGCATCTATCTATCAAAAATACCAAAAATATTATCTCATCAGATCTCACTCTCGTAAGTGACCGTGAAGGGATTGACAACCCCCAAGCGTTGGTTGCGAGTTGCTATCGTGTTGTGCAGGTACGAGGGACTTGCGCGTGACCTCCTACTGGATTGATACCTTGGTTCTCAAAAACTGAGGGAAATACTTACGCTACTGTGCTACATCATCCTCTCCTCTTCGGGGAAAACCAATGCAAGCTCGAGACGTAGCAAGAAGGATTTCTGGCGCCGTTGTCGGGGAGGCTTACGCAAAAGTCAACATACCAAGTACCCATCACAATCCCTATCTCTCGCATTACATTATTTGCCATTTGCCTCTCGTTTTCCTCTCCCCCACTTCACCCTTGCCATTTTATTCGCCCTCTCTTTTTCGTTCGCCTTCTTCCCGTATGTATCTTTGTTTTGTGTTTCCTTGTGCCTTCTATATGCTTGCATCTTCGCTTGCTGAAAATCTATTGATATGGATCCACTTAAAGTGTTCTACTTGGATCATCTTCGATCCTTATGTGCTCGTGCTGAAACCCCAACTAGCCTAGTTGATGGGAAATCTTTAGATGAGCATGCTCATTTTGTGTGTCATCGTTTGTCTGAAAAGGGGAGACTCTTACGGTATCATATAAATAGTTTGCTATGCTATGCTGGGAATCTTTGTGAAATGTGTGATTTTACTTGTTGCTCTGAGAACCCTAAAAAACACCTTCCCTACCTATGTGAGTTCAATGATAATGAAATTTTATCTTCTTATGCAAAGGGTGTTTATAGTTACTATGATATCGAACAAATTGAAGAATTTGTCATTTTTAAGGGTGCTCATGAAGTTGCTTCTTTGATTGAAAAGTATGATTTTACTCTCAACAAATCTGAAAATTCCGTCATACTTAAATATTGCAATGAAAACCTTGCTCATAATGTCTATGTTCAAGAATTTATAAAAGAATGACCGTTGCTTTGGAAGAAAATAATGATATGCATGAATCTATAGATAGTGATGATTCCGATGATTTGGTTGAAATATCCCTTGATGAACATGATGCTTGCTATTCTTGTGGCCATGATGCCAATATTTATGAAGATGAATTTGCTATAGTTCCGTATGTTAAACATGAGATCGTTGCTATTGCACCCATACTTGCTAGTTCCTTTGATAAAAAGCATGATTGCAATGATTTCACTATAAATTCTCTTGATGACAATTGTGCTAATGCAAACCCTAAGCTTGGGGATGCTAGTTTTGCTATATCTTCTATTTGTTGCAATGATCATGATTGGGGTGATTCTTCTTTTGATCTTGAAAATTTATTTAAGTCCCATGATGAATATGAGATTGATAATAATTTTTGCAATAATATTGAAAGTAGGTTTGGAAGAGTGTCAACTTTAGATCCCACATATTTGGAGAATGTTCAATCTTATGGTATTTTTGATAAAAGTGGGTTTGGAGAGGTCATGACTTTAGTTAATGTTAATCCCACTATTTTGGAAGAGTGTCAACTTTACATGCATGTGGATCGTGTTGAGAATATGTTATGTGATAGCTTTTTTGTTGAATTTGCTTATGATCCTACATGTAATTATTATGAGAGAGGAAAATATGGTTGTAGAAATTTTCATGTTACTAAATTACCTCTCTTCATGTTGAGATTGCTATCATCTCTTTGTTCTTCCTTGCATATGCTAGTTTTTGTTTACCTTGCAAATTTGTTTGCTTATAATATGCCTATGCATAAGAAGTATGTTAGACTTAGATGTGTTTGTCACGTGTTTCATGATGCTCTCTTTGCGCTTCAATTCTTGTCTTTCTTGTGAGCATCATTAAAATTCTCAATGCCTAGCTAGGGGCGTTAATCGATAGCGCTTGTGGGGAGGCAACCCAATTTTATTCTGTGTTTTTTGTTTTTGCTTCTGTTTAGGAATAAATAATCCATCTACCTTCTGTTTGGATGTGGTTTTATGTTTTAATTAGTGTTTGTGCCAAGTAGGACCTATAGGATAACCTACGGTGATAGTTGATTTGATTCTGCTGAAAAACAGAAACTTTAGCGCTCACGAGATTAGCTGCCATTTTTTTACTGGAGAGTGCTTTTGCGTGGTTTTTTTTGGTGCTGATCAATAAAAAAATTGTCCAGGACTTTCTATTTTGGTAGAATTTTTAGAGTTCCAGAAGTTTGCGTTAGTTACAGATTACTACAGACTGTTCTGTTTTTGACAGATTCTGTTTTTCGTGTGTTGTTTGCTTATTTTGATGAATCTATGGCTAGTAAAATAGTTTATAAACCATAGAGAAGTTGGAATACAGTAGTTTTAACACCAATATAAATAAAGAATGAGTTCATTACAGTACTTTGAAGTAGTCTTTTGTTTTCTTTCTAACGGAGCTCACGAGATTTCTGTTGAGTTTTGTGTTGTGAAGTTTTCAAGTTTTGGGTGAATTCTTTTGATGGATTATGGAACAAGGAGTGGCAAGAGCCTAAGCTTGGGGATGCCCATGGCACCCCCAAGATAATCCAAGGACACCAAAAAGTCAAAGCTTGGGGATGCCCCGGAAGGCATCCCCTCTTTCATCCACTTCCATCGGTAATTTACTTGGAGCTATATTTTTATTCACCAACATGATATGTGTTTTGCTTGGAGCGTCTTGTATTATTTGTGTCTTTGCTTGTTAGTTTACCACAATCATCCTTGATGTACACACCTTTTGATAGAGCCATACATGAATTGAAATTTATTAGAATACTCTATGTGCTTCACTTATATCTTTTGAGCTTGATAGTTTTGCTCATAATGATTCACTTATATCCTTTTGAGCTTGATAATTTTTGCTCTAGTGCTTCACTTAGATCTTTTAGAGCACGGTGTTGGATTTGTTTTAAAGAAACTTGATCTCTCATGCTTCACTTAGATTATTTTGAGAGTCTTTAATAGCATGGTAATTTGCTTAATGTTAATATACTTGGTATTCAAGATATGTGAAACTTTCTTTTGAGTGCGTTGAATACTAAGATAAGTTTGATGCTTGATAATTGTTTTGAGATATGGAGGTGATAATATCAAAGTCGTGCTAGTTGGGTGATTATGAATTTGAGAAATACTTGTGTTGAAGTTTGCAAGTCCCTTAGCATGCACGTATGGTTAAAGTTGTGTAACAAATTTGAAACATGAAGTGTACCTGGCTTGTGCATCCTTATGAGTGGCGGTCGGGGACGAGCGATGGTCTTTTCCTACCAATCTATCCCCCTAGGAGCATGCGCGTAGTATTTGAATTTTTGATGACTTCTAAATTTTTGCAATAAGTATATGAGTTCTTTTGACTAATGTTGAGTCCATGGATTATACGCACTCTCATCTTTTCGCCTTTGCTAGCCTCTTCGGTACCGTGCATTGCCCTTTCTCACCTTGAGAGTTGGTGCAAACTTCACCGGTGCATCCAAACCCCGTGGTACGATACGCTCTATCACACATAAACCTCTTTATATCTTCCTCAAAACAGCCACCATACCTACCTATCATGGCATTTCCATAGGCATTCTGAGATATATTGCCATGCAACTTCCACCATCATCATCGTGACATGCATTACTTTTGTCATATTGCCATTGCATGATCTTGTAGTTGACATCGTATTTGTGGCAAAGCCACCATGCATTATTTTTCATACATGTCACTCTTGATTCGTTGCACCATCCCGGTACACCGCCGGAGGCATTCATATAGAGTCATATCTTGTTCTAGTATCGAGTTGTAATTCATATATTGTAATGGAAGTGTGATGATCATCATTAGAGCATTGCCCAAATAAAAAAAAGGCCAAAATAAAAAAAGGAAGGCCCCAAAAAAAGAGAAAATAAATAAAAGGGCAATGCTACTATCTTTTTTTTCACACTTGTGCTTCAAAGTAGCACCTTGTTCTTCATGTAGTGAGTCACATATATTGTGCTTCAAAGTAGCACCATGTTTTTCATATAGTGAGTCTCTTAAGTTGTCTTGTTCATACTAGTGGGAATTTTTCATTATAGAACTTGGCTTGTATATTCCTACGATGGGCTTCCTCAAAATGCCCTAGGCCTTCATGAGCAAGCAAGTTGGATGCACACCCACTAGTTTTCTTTTGTTGAGCATTCATAGCTCTAGTGCATCCGTTGCATGGCAATCCCTACTCCTCATGTTGACATCAATTGATGGGCATCTCCATAGCCCATTGATTAGACTCGTCAACGTGAGACTTTCTCCTTTTTTGTCTTCTCCACACAATCCCCATCATCATATTCTATTCCACCCATAGTGCTATATCCATGGCTCACGCTCATGTATTGTATGAAGGTTGAAAAAGTTTGAGATTATTTAAGTATGAAACAATTGCTTGGCTTGTCATCGGGGGTATAGAAGTTGGGAACATCTTTGTGTGACGAAAATGAAGCATAGCCTAACTATATGATTTTGTAGGGATGAACTTTCTTTTGCCATGTTATTTTGAGAAGGCATGATTGCTTTGATTAGTATGCTTGAAGTATTATTATTTTTGTGTCAATATGAACTTTTGTCTTGAATCTTTCGGATCTGAATATTCATATCACAATTAAGAAGATTTACATTGAAATTATGCCAAAGTATCACTCCGCATCAAAAATTCTTTTTTTATCATTTACCTACTCGAGGACGAGCAGGAATTAAGCTCGGGGATGCTTGATACGTCTCCAACGTATCTATAATTTTGATTGCTCCATGCTACTTTATCTACTGTTTTGGACTATATTGGGCTTTATTTTCCACTTTTATATTATTTTTGGGACTAACCTATTAACCGGAGGCCCAGCCCAGAATTGCTGTTTTCTTTGCCTTTTTCAGTATTTTGAAGAAACAGAATATCAAACGGAGTCCAAACGGAATGAAACCTTCGGGATCATGATTTTCCAAACGAACGTGATCCAGGAGACTTGGACCCTACTCCAAGAAGCTTCCGAGGAGGTCACGAGGGTAGAGGGCGCGCCCCCTGGGCGCGCCCCCTACCTCGTGGGCCCCTCGGAGCTCCACCGACATACTCCATCCTCCTATATATACCTACATATCCCCAAACGATCAGAACAGGAGCCAAAAACCTAATTCCACTGCCACAACCTTCTGTATCCACGAGATCCCATCTTGGGGCCTGTTCTGGAGCTCCGCCGAAGGGGGCATCCACCATGGAGGGCTTCTACATCATCACCATAGCCCCTCCGATGAAGTGTGAGTAGTTTACTTCAGACCTTCGGGTCCATAGCTAGTAGCTAGATGGCTTCTTCTCTCTTTTTGGATCTCAATACAATGTCCTCCCCCTCTCTTGTGGAGATCTATTCGATGTAATCTTCTTTTTGCGGTTTGTTTGTTGAGACCGATGAATTGTGGGTTTATGATCCATATAATCTATGGAAAATATTTGATTCTTCTTTGAATTCTTTTATGTATGATTGAGTTATCTTTGCAAGTCTCTTCGAATTATCCGTTTGGTTTGGCCAACTAGATTGGTAGTTCTTGCAATGGGAGAAGTGCATGGCTTTGGGTTCAATCTTGCGGTGTCCTTACTCAGTGACAGAAAGAGTTGCAAGGCACGTATTGTATTGTTGCCATCGAGGATAACAAGATGGGGTATTTATCATATTGCATGAATTTATTCCTCTACATCATGTTATCTTGCTTAAGGCGTTACTCTGTTTTTAACTTAATACTCTAGATGCATGCTGGATAGCGGTTAATGAGTGGAGTAATAGTAGTAGATGTAGAATCGTTTCGATCTACTTGTCTCGGACGTGATGCCTATATACATGAACATTGCCTAGATATACTCATATCTATGCTCAATTCTGTCAATTGCTCAACAGTAATTTGTTCACCCACCGTAGAATACTTATGCTCTTGAGAGAAGCCACTAGTGAAACCTATGGCCCCCGGGTCTATTCTCATCATATCAATCTATATCACTTTATTTACTTGCTTTGTTTTTACTTTGCCTTTACTTTTTACTTTGCATCTATCTATCAAAAATATCAAAAATATTATCTCTATCAGATCTCACTCTCGTAAGTGACCGTGAAGGGATTGACAACCCCTAAGCGTTGGTTGCGAGTTGCTATCGTGTTGTGCAGGTACGAGGGACTTGCACGTGACCTCCTACTGGATTGATACCTTGGTTCTCCAAAACTGAGGGAAATACTTACGCTACTGTGCTGCATCATCCTCTCCTCTTCGGGGAAAACCAATGCAAGCTCGAGACGTAGCACCGCCTAGGGCGGGCAACCAGAGTCTCAGGGGCTACTATCCATATGGAGCACACCTAGCGCGCGCGTCACAGTCAAAAATTATGTATTTTCATTACATACCTCAAAGCTTCTGAGCAGGCTCGTAAAGGCTTCATTCAACCCGCTTGTGGCGGATGAAATCTTCTCAAGCACCGTGCTCATTAATGAACGATGCTCCTTCGAGAGAGCAGCTCGCTCCAGAAGACCTGTCAGTGTGTCCGGCCGAACGCTGAACTGTGCCCGACCCTTCTTATCGCCCCCCGTGGGAGCCGAACGCTCCGGGCTCAGGGCGGCCGAAGTATTAGCTTCTGGCTTCGGCAAATCTGGACTCCTCCGTGACGACACCTCGGGGTCGCCTGTCCCATGAGGCGGAGAGGTTGGTGGGGTCTTACTCTCCATCATCTCCGGAAGGAGATCCACCAAAGACGAACTCTGTCGAGAAGAGCTGCTAGCCGGACTGCAAAGAATGGATCCTGGTTATTGTTCTCGGAGAAGAAAGCAGTACCTTCGTATTTACGATTAACTTACAGCTCGGTTGAGGGCTGGCCCGCACGGTGAGGACGCCCTTCGGGGCAGGGCCCCTGGTGAAGCTTTCTTCCCTTGTCTGGGCACCTCCGTCTCCAAGTCTTCGGAGGCGCCCCTCTTCTTCCCGCGAGGGGAGGAGGCCTTAGATTCCCCTCCCTGACTATCCTCCTTTGGGGAGGTAGCAATTCCCCCGGTTTGGATGCGCAATGTGTGAAGTTCTGCTTCTCTGTTCTTCCCTTCGTCTTTCCCCGAGGGCACTTTACTTAGCACACGACCAAGCATCTTGGCTATGGTGGGACTAGGCGAGCCTTCGGGAAGTGGCGCCGGACACCTAATTCTCTCCGCCTTGCTGAGCCACTCCTGGCCAGGGAGGATTTTCAGAATAATGTTATGATAAAAATAAACAAGGTGTTTGGTTTCTGGGTTGCTTACTTGGGTATCTAGGCGGTTGCAGCTCAGGCCCGCATCCTCGGTGGTGTCCGGACACTTTACTTGTGGTCCGAAGAATAAATTACACATTCCTTCGAGCATGACACCAAAGAAGTGCTGAATAGTCCGCGGACCTTCCGGATTGAACTCCCACATCCGGAGAGGCCGGCGTTTGCATGGCAAAATCCGTCGGATTAGCATTACCTGAATTGCGCTTACAAGGCTGATGTCCCTCTCAAGAAGCTCATGTATGCGGCTCTACAACATGGGTACATCATTAGCAGGCCCCCAATCCCGTCCTATGTGGGCCCATGACGCCAGTTGGGGCGGTGGGCCAGAACGGAAGTCAGGGGCAGCCACCCACTTTGTGCCTCTGGGAGCCGTGACTTAAAACCACCTCCGCTGCCATAGATCAGACACCTCCGGGAAGGAACCCTTTGGCCATGGGGCATCGGCGTTCCTGCTTATTATAGCACATCCGCACTCTGCGTGTCGCCCCTCAATCATCTTCGGCTTCACATTGAAGGTCTTGAGCCATAAGCCGAAGTGCGGGGTGACATGGAGAAAAGCTTCGCACACAACAATGAACGACGAGATATGAAGGATGGCGTCCGGAGCCAGATCATGAAAATCTAGCCCGTAGTGGAACATGAGCCCTCTCAGGAAGTGAGAAACAAATACGATGCTCTCATTGGGCTCGGGAGTAGGGATGATCTGCCCTGGAGAAGGGAGCCTGTGCCTGATGTCGGCAGTCAGGTATCCGACCTCCCTAAGCTTCACGATATCCTCCTCTGAGACAGAGGAAGCCACCCACCGACCTTGAAGGTTGGGTTCGGACATGATTGAAGATCCGGAGGGCTTAAGCTTGGGCTTCGGGTGTTGGAACTCGAGATGCGAAAAGGTGCGAGCATGGTAGAAAAGAGGGATAGGCCTCGGACCTCTATAAAGGGGGTGAATATCAAGCATCCTCAGCGTAACCACTTGGGACTTACCTAAAGACACGGAGTCATACCAACTGTCATCGTGGGGTTGCACACGCCCGTATCTATGGAAGATCCCGCAATAAGGGGAACACGATCTCTGCTTTGGCAGGGCGTTCCAATAAAACCGCCTCGCAACGCGTATCGAGGCAGGCCAAGAAAAACCGGTTCATGTTGAACCAGACTACGGCGTAAGAGCACACCGTGCAAAAATTACCAGCAGATCAGATTTATGAAGTACTATGCTCTCTATGGAGGTGTGCGGAAATTATCTCGCAAAGCTGGAGACAATTCGTAAATCTGCTTCGGAGTATTCGGAGATGGAACCCGCCTTGCAATGCCGAAGACAAATTGCACGCCGGACTCATCGTCACTGAAGCCTGGTTCAGGGGCTACTGAGGGAGTCCTGGATTAGGGGGTATCCGGACAGCCGGACTATACACTTTGTCCGGACTATTGGAGCGTGAAGATACAAGACTCAAGACTTTGTCCCGTGTCCGGATGGGACTCTCCTTTGCGTGGAAGACAAGCTTGGCAATCGGGATAATAGATTTCCTTCTTTGTAACCGACTCTGTGTAAACCCTAGCCTCCTGCGGTGTCTATATAAACCGGAGGGTTTAGTCCTTAGAGACACAATCATAATCATCATAGGCTAGTTTCTAGGGTTTAGCCTCTACGATCTCGTGGTAGATCAACTCTTGTACTACTCATATCTTCAATATCAATCAAGCAGGAAGTAGGGTTTTACCTCCATCGAGAGGGCCCGAACCTGGGTAAAACATCGTGTCCCTTGCCTCCTGTTACCATTAGCCTTAGACGCATAGATCGGGACCCCCTACCCGAGAACCATCAGTTTTGACACCAATAGGAAGTGTTAGAACCACGCGGTTGATGTAGTCGTACGTCTTCACGGCCCGACCGATCAAGCATTGAAAGCACGACACCTCCGAGTTCTAGCACACGTTCAACTCGATGACGTCCCTCGAACTCCGATCTAGCCGAGTGTCGAGTGAGAGTTCTGTCAGCACGATGGCGTGGTGACGATGTTGATGTTCTACCGTTGCAGGGCTTTGCCTAAGCATCGCTACAATATTATCGAGGAGGACTATGGTGGAGGGGGGCACCGCACACGGATAAGATTTCAATGATCTGTTGTTGTGTCTCTAGAGGTGTCCCCCCTGCCCCCGTATATAAAGGAGCAAGGGGGGAGGGGCGGCCGGCCAAGGAGGGGGCGCGCCATGGGGAGTCCTACTCCCACCGGGAGTAGGACTCCCTCCTTTCCTTGTTGGACTTGGAGAAGGGGGGAAAGAGGAGGGAGAGAAAGGAAGGAAGGGGGGGGGGGCGCCACCCCCTCTCCTTGTCCTATTCAGACTAGGGGGAGGGGCGCGCGGCCCAGCCCTGCCCGCCTCTCCTCTTCTCCACTAAGGCCCACTATGGCCCATTAAGCCCCCAGGGGGTTCCGGTAACCCCCCGTTACTCCGGTAAAATCCCGATTTCACCCGGAACACTTCCGATATCCAAATATAGGCTTCCAATATATCAATCTTCATGTCTCGACCATTTTGAGACTCCTCGTCATGTCTATGATCACATCTGGGACTCCAAATAACCTTCTGTACATCAAAACTCATAAACTCATAATATAACTGTCATCGAAACTTTAGGCGTGCGGACCCTACGGGTTCGAGAACTATGTAGACATGACCGAGACACGTTACCAGTCAATAACCAATAGCAGAACCTGGAGCTCATATTGGCTCCTACATATTCTACGAAGATCTTTATCGGTCAAACCGCATAACAACATACGTTGTTCCCTTTGTCATCGGTATGTTACTTGCCTGAGATTCGATCATCGGTATCCCGATACCTAGTTCAATCTCGTTACCGGCAAGTCTCTTTACTCGTTATGTAATGCATCATTCCGTAACTAACTCATTAGCTACATTGCTTGCAAGGCTTATAGTGATGTGCATTACCGAGAGGGCCAGAGATACCTCTCCCACAATCGGAGTGACAAAACCTAATCTCGAAATACGCCAACTCAACATGTACCTTTGGAGACACCTGTAGAGCTCCTTTATAATCACCCAGTTATGTTGTGATGTTTGGTAGCACACAAAGTGTTCCGCCGATAAACGGGAGTTGCATAATCTCATAGTTGTAGGAACATGTATAAGTCATGAAGAGAGCAATAGCAACATACTAAACGATCAAGTGCTAAGCTAACGGAATGGGTCAAGTCAATCACATCATTCTCCTAAAGATGTGATCCCGTTAATCAAATGACAACTCATGTCTATGGTTAGGAAACATAACCATCTTTGATTAATGAGCTAGTCAAGTAGAGGCATACTAGTGACATTAAGTTTGTCTATGTATTCACACATGTATCATGTTTCCGGTTAATACAATTCTAGCATGAATAATAAACATTTATCATGATATAAGGAAATAAATAATAACTTTATTATTGCCTCTAGGGCATATTTCCTTCAATGAGCTGGTGCTGGATGAATACGAAGAGTTGGATGGCGATGTGGTCGGCGGAACCAGAGGCAACCCATGGGAGGCCACATTGGTCGTCGGGAGAAGCGCGGTGATGGTGCTCGAAGTAGGCGAGGAAAAACCCAACAACGTGACGATGATCATGCGTGAACGGTGGCGTTCGCACACCTAGGGAGGTGGTGCAGCGCATACCACGTAGAAGTCAACGTGCGGGGAGGGCGGAAGTGACTGCGTGTGGCAGCACTATGGCCCGAAGGGGAGACAAGGCGACCGCGTGGGTCAGGGCAACAACATAGACCGCATGTTGCGGCTCTATGGCTCGAAGGGGCGACCGCGCGCATGTCGGGGCGACAGTGGAAAAGACACCGGAGTGACGACATAGATCGTGTGCCACGACACTATGGCCCAAAGGGTCGGTGCAGCGGCGGTGCGTGGATCGATGCAACCACGGGACGGCCTCGGGGCGATGGCGTGGACCACGTACCATGGCACTACGACTGAAGGGGCAACACAACAGCAACGCGTGGGGTGGTGCAGCCGTGGGGATGTCGGGGGTGACCCCCGGGTAGTCCCAAGAGGGTGAAATGATGCTTCAAAACAACGGGGCGGCCGATGCCCCGGTCCGGTTACCTGGCCACCCCGGCTGCTCCAGCTGGTCTGTTGTGCGGATTCAACCGCTGCATCGACCCAACATAGACAAAACGGCCATACCACGACCACTATTGCTGATAAAGCATGCACTGTTCACTTGTCATACGCGACATCATGTATGGTGCTACTTGTCCCTGGGCACTAGAATATAAAGTGACCCAGGATGTCACTCACTTGGCCAAGAGGACAAGCGCTCACACATACACTACAAGAGCCACTCATGGCCACTCATAAGCATACATTCATCTCACTCAAGCACACACCCAGGGAGCTCACTCCGACCCATGCTCACATACATATACGCATGAGGCTCTCTACTACCTTCTGTAATACAACTCCAGGAGCAACTCTCTACTACTCCACATATATTCCAGACATGCAGGAGTAGGGGTGTTACCTCCCCGTGAGGGCCCTATCAGGGTCACCATCTTGACAATGATTACTAGGGGGACGAATAAGAGGGGCAGAGCCTAGCTACGACGCAGGTGTAACACTCGGTGTTTACCGAGTTCAGTCCCCTTACTTGGTAGAGGTAAAAGCCCTACGTCTCGTGCCATGAGGCTTGCTTTGATTTGGTGGATATTGTTACAAAGATTGCAGGGCCAGCCCAAAGATCAACGGGATCTTTCTCCAAGCTAAGTTTCTACCCCCGAGGGAACCCCGATTATGGAGAGGGGATGCGGCTTATATAGAGTGTGCCACAGGCCACGTCTCCCACATTGTCCGAGCATTAAGTGACACTGAATGTATCAGTTACAGCTGTTATGAGCCTCAACTATGGCAGTTACAAGTAACAGTAGTCATGGCTCTATCTAATAGACGACTTAGGATTCCTTGACCACTCTCGTCTCGCCTGCTGGCCTCCTTGGTCTGAGTGGTAGTTCGTCAGCCAAGAGGTGAGTGATCGTCCGAGTGCCATCAAGTTGTCTGAGTGGAATCCTTGATGCGTGCATCCGAATGCTGGTACGTCCAGGGGCCTACCTATGATGATGATGCTCCCTGTGGGTCCTAGATGATGGGTCCTTGACCCTACCTGTAATAGGTGACCTCATCATTAGCCCCCGAATTGGCTGGGATTTCGTAGGACAGACAAGTCGATCCTTCGGTTGAGTCCGGGTGTTGTAGGAGCATTTAGAATACGTGTACAATTCATGACTTGTTGTTCTTTTAGATGAAGACACAATGGATTCTGGACTACAGGTTTACCTAGATGACCGAGTGTTGTTGATCGCCGAGAAAAACCCGGTGGCGTTCGTTTTGTCTCTCGAAGGAGATAGACTTGGGGCCCGAGTAAGGGCATGCCATTATAACTCGATTGGAGACGCCGGTGTGAGGCCTGATTCTCTGGAGAGATGCTACTCCTTGTCCCAGGGGAACGCCAGCTCGAGCCTCCTACGAGTCCAGGTTTACAATTCATGCGCCTTGGAGCCTAGTGAGAGGGCCAAGTGAACCCGCGGAGGGGCGTCAAGCTCGTCTCATAACGATCTTGAAGAAGACTTCAGTCGAGTGTTTAACATGGTCGAGTGCACGGGTCCACGAGGAGGCTGGTCAGTTGAAGTGACATGCGTCCTTTAGGAAAGGAGTCGTGGGCAATCAATCAGATTGATTCGGTCCAGAAATTGCATGATTTGAATTTGTGCGTGTGCGCACAGAAGCGGTAGCATCATGCGTTAGAGGGGAAAGTGAGGGGCGCGGCTCCTCGATTTTCGCGCGTTAAATCCTCCACATGCCACCATTTCCCTGTGCGCCGCTTCACTGCGTGCCCCGTTGATCCGAGGATCCGCGACGTGGGATCCGGCTTGAGATACACCCTGGGGTATAAGAGGTTTGGCATCCGAGGACGAGACCTCAGATCCCCTTTCTTCCTCCTCGGCTCCTCTATTTCCCTCCTCCACTCGAACACGCAAGACCTCCATGGCAATCACGAAGGATTCAACGTCCAAGGCGGAGAGGGCGGAGAAGGCAGGGAAGGCCACCTCTTTCGGCTCAGGAGTGGCGGTAGGCGGCGCGGCGGGGGATTGAATCCCGTTGCACATCTCGGTCCGACGATTGGAAGCGCTTGCAGAGGAGGGATTGCTTCCGCATGAAGGGTGGCGTCGCCCAGGCACGGGAGAGGTAAAGTCAGTGCCTCAAGAGGATGAGCGTGTCCTGCTCGTTGATACTTCTCCAACGTATCTATAATTTTTGCTTGTTCCATGCTGTTATATTATCATTCTTGGATGTTTTACAATCATTTTATAGCAACTTTACATCACTTTTTGGGACTAACCTATTGACATAGTGCTAGTGCCAGTTGCTGTTTTTTGCTTGTTTTCTACTTTACAGAAAATCAATACCAAATGGAGTCCAAATGCAGCAAAACATTTTGGAGATTTTTTCTAGACCAGAAGACACCTGTTGGGCCAAAAATGTACCATAGGGGGGCTCCAAGGGGAGCACAACCCACCTGGGCGCGCCTGGGTGGGTTGTGGCCACCTCGGTCGCCTCCCGCACCGCCTCTTTGCTCTATAAATACCCTGAAAATCCAAAAACACAAGGGGGGGGGTCGACGAAACACAATTCCAGCCGCCGCAGGTTCCAGAACCACCAGATCCAATATAGACACCATCACGAGGGGTTCATTGTCCTCATTGGTGCCTCTCTGATGATGCGTGAGTAGTTCATTGTAGACCTACGGGTCCATGGTTAGTAGCTAGATGGCTTCCTCTCTCTCTCTTTTGATTTTGAGATCTGTTTGATGTAAATCTTTTTGCGGTGTGTTTGTTGGAATCTGATGAACCTTCAATTTAGATCAGATCTATTTTATCCATGAAAGTTATTTGAGTCTTCTTTTGATATCTTATATGCATGATTACTTACATCCTTGTATTTCTTCTTCGAATCTTTGGTTTACTTAGGCCGACTAGATCTATTTTTCTTGCCATGGGAAGAGGTGCTTTGTGATGGGTTCGATCGTGCGGTGTTCTTTCCCCGTGACAGAAGGGGTAGCAAGACATGTATTGATCGTTGCCATTAAGGATAACAAGATGAGGTCTATTCCTACATGAATAGATCTTGTCTACATCATGTCATTGTTCTTATTGCATTACTCTATTTTCCCATGAACTTAATACACTAGATGCATGTTAGATAGCGGTCGATGTGTGGAGTAATAGTAGTAGATGCAGGCAGGAGTCGGTTTACTAATCTTGGACGTGATGCCTATATAATGATCATTGCATGGATATCATCATGATTATTTGAAGTTCTATCAATTTCCCAGCAGTAATTTGTTTACCCATCATATGCTATTTTCTCGAGAGAAGCCACTAGTGAAATCTACGGCTTCCGGGTCTATTTTCTCATCATATATCTTCATATCTATATTCTATTTGCCTTTTTATTTACTTGCCACTTTTATTCTCAGATCTATATTATAAAAAACCCATAAATACCTTGCTGAGTTTTATTTGTTGTTATTTGCATCTATCAATCTACCACCATTTTATCCCGTCAACTTGACAATTTCTGGCACCGTTACCCGTAAGGGATTGACAACCCCTGTAACACGTCGGGTTACAAGTATTTGTTCTTTGTGTGGAGGTACCGTTTACATAGTGTTGCTTGGTTCTCCTACCGGTTCGATAATCTTGGTCTCATAACTAAGGGAAATACCTACCGAAGTTGTGATGCATCATCCCTTCCTCTTTGGGGAAATACCGACGTAGTTCAAGCAACATCAAAAGGAATTTCTGGCGCCGTTGCCGGGGAGACATCATCAACATCTATCAGGTTCCTAATTACAAATCTCATCTCCTTGCAATTTATATTATTCTTCATTTGCCTCTCGTTTTCATCTCCCCCACTTCACAAAATTTGCCATTTTATTTGCCTTCTCTTTCTCGTTCGCCTTTTTCATGCCAGATCTCTTGTTTGCTTATGTTACCATGTTTCTTCTATTTGCTTGCATCTTCGCTTGCTAAAAATCTATTGATATGGATCCTCATCCATTTGCTAATCTTTTTAGAAGATCCAATTATGATGAACCAATTGCTAGTGAGTTGAGTGCGCTAGATTATCTTTATGAAGTTTTGCTTGAAATTCGCGAATCTGAAAATTGTGATGAAGTGCTAAAAGAGGAAATTCATGAAGTGATTCACGTCAACTCCTTGAATAAAAAGCATGATTGCAATGGTGTTATTATAAATTCTATTTAATGTCAATTGTGCTAATAATATGCAAAACTCCAAGCTTGGGGATGCTAATCTTGATATGTCCACTACTTATTGCAATGATCATGATTGAGGTGATTTTTCTTATGATCTTGAAATTTTATTTAATCCTCATGATGAATATGTTTGTGATAATATTGAAAGTGGTTTTGGAAGAGTGTCAACTCTAGGTTATAATGATCTCACTACTTTTGAGAATGATCAATCTTATGAAATTTTTGATAAAAGTGGGCTTGGAGAGGTCATGACTTTATTTGATAATCACACTATATTGGAAGAGTGTCAACTTTCCATGCATGTGGATTATGTAGAAAATATGTTATGTGATAGCTATGTTGTTGAATTTGAATATGATCCCATATATAATTATTACGATAGAGGAAAATATGGTCATAGAAATTTTCATGTTACCAAAATACCTCTCGTTATGTTGAGATCGTCAATGTTTTATTCATCTTCTTTGCATTTGTTAGATGTTTCTTGTATTGATAATTTGTCTGCTTATAAAATTTCTATGCATAGAAAGTATGTTAGACTTAAATGTGTTTGTCATATGTTTCATGATGCTCTCTTTTCGCTTCAATTCTTGTCTTTCTTGTGAGCATCATTGAAATTTTATGCTTAGCTAGGGGCGTAAAACGATAGCGCTTGTTGGGAGGCAACCCAATGAATAAAATTTATTTGTCTTTTTCTTTGTGTTCTTGAGTGTTTGCACAATTATGCTACTGTTGTGATTGTGTTTTTTAAGTTTTAGTTAGTTTTTGAGCCAAGCAAAGCCTTTGGGATCATGTTGGGTGATAGTTGATTTGATTTTGTTAAAAACAGAAAATTTTGCGCTAAGTAAAATATTTTTCATAAACCACAGAAATGTGATTTTACTCTGAATTTTTCACACAAGATTGATATACAAATTACCCACGTTATCCTAATTTATCATAAATTTTGGAGTTACAGAAGTATACGAAGTTTTCAGATTGCTACAGATTTTTCTGTTTTTGACAGATTCTGCTTTCTTTGCATTGTGTGCTTATTTGATGACTCTGTGTACTTTATCAGGGGCTATGAGCCATAGCAAAGTTGGAATATAGTAGATGCAATGCAATAATAAAATATGTGGGTTTGCAACAGTGCTTAGAGTGGTGATTTGCTTTGTTATACTAACGGATCTCACGAAGGTTTTGTTAAGTTTTGTGTGATTGAAGTTTTCAAGTTTTCGGTGAGATCACGATGGATGAAGTAAGAAGAGCCTAAGCTTGGGGATTCCCATGGCACCCCAAGGCAATATTCAAGAAGAAACAAGCAACTAAGTTTGGGGATGCCCCCGAGTGGCATCCCCTCTTTCTTCTAACGACCATCGGTATTTTACTTGGAGCTATATTTTTATTCGTCACATATCATGAGTTTTGCTTGGAGTGTCTTGTATTATATGAGTCTTTGCTTGTTTTGTTTTTTGTTTTGTTTCAAGTATCCTTGCTGAACACACCTATTTGAGGGAGTCAAAATTATGCTATGATTTGTTAGGATTGTGCTAGTGCTTCACTTAAATCTTTTGAGCTATGGAATTGCTCTAGTGCTTCACTTATATATTTTTGAGCACGGTGTGCTTTAATATTTTTGAATAAATACTCTCATGCTTCACTTAGATTTATTTGAAAGTAGAAATTTTTGAAGAAATTCTCTCATGCTTGACTTATATTATTTTGAGAGACGAAGAACTTTTACGCTCATGTTCTTCACTTAGATTTGTTGTCAAAAGCAACATATGAAACTAGTCCCAAAGTGATAGATATTCAAGAGGGATATAATAAAAACTTACATGAAGATCATTGGACAAATTAAACTTGATTCTTTGTAATAGTTTTGAGATGTGATGATAGTGATATGTGAGCCATGTTGATGAGTAATTGTGATTTAGTAAGAATATTGGTGTTAAGGTTTGTGATTCCCTATGCAAGCACGAAAGTCAATAGTTATGCAATGAAATTACATCCTACTTGTGGTGCATTATTCGGTGTTAGTTATGCTTAACGCTCGTTTATGAGATTTTCCATTTCTTGGTTGGATGCTTCTCAATCTTTTTGCTAGCCTTCACTTGTACTAATTATAAATACTACTTGTGCATCCAAAATCCTTAAACCCAGTTTTGCCTTATGAGTCCACTATACCTACCTATATGCGGTATTTCCGTGCCATTCTAAGCAAATTTGTATGTGCCATATGTAATCTTCAAAATAAATTTCCTTTTTGTGTGCTCGTACCGCTCATGAAACAGTAGGGGGTGGCTGATATTTTTCCATGTTAGATGTGTTATTCTCAAGATGAGTGTTTATTCACTTGTCATTGCACGAGAGTACAACAAAGGTATTAGGGATGCCCAGACCTGAAATGAAAAATGAATTTAGTTTATGTTGTCAAATAATAAATTCCTTGGAAAGTGTTGGTAAGGACGGCACCCGTGGATATGGCTAGCCGTGGAATGTGAAAGTATGGTGGAAAAAGGAATAAACTTTGTTCTATGTTTGGGAACCACCTATGATATATCTAGCATGGAAAGTATTGGGAACTACTCGATAGTTTCCATTGATACGAAAAGCATGCCACCCAAAAAATTCATCTCTCAATTTAAGATTTGAGCTCTGGCACCTCTACAAATCCCTACTTCCCTCTGTGAAGGGCCTTTCTATTTACTTTACGCAATTTTTATTTTTATTGAGTATCTGATACGTCTCAGTTGTATCTATAAATTTTTATTGTTTCATGCCAATATTCTACAACTTTTACATACTTTAGCAACTTTTTATACTATTTTTGGGACTAATATTGATCTAGTGCCCAATGTCAGTTACTATTTGTTGCATGTTTTTTGTTTCGCGGAAAATCCATATCAAACAGAGTCCAAATGCGATAAAAACTTACAGAGATTTTTTTGGAATATATGTGATTTCTGGGAAAAAGAATCAATGTGAAACGATGCCTGAGGGGGCCACAAGGCAGGGGGCGCACCCCAAGGGGTAGGGCGCGCCCTGGGCCCTTGTGGCCACCCCATAAGGCGGTTGGTGCCCTTCTTTGGCCGCAAGAAAGCTAATATTCAAATTACGGATCTCCGGGAATTTAAGAAATAGTGAAAGGTCAGAATCTGGGAACACAAAAACAGAAGGAAATAGAGAGAGATCCAATCTTAGAGGGGCTCCCACCCCTCCGTCTCCATGGAGGTGATGGACTAGAGGGGAAACCCTTCTCCCGTCTAGGAGGGAGGTTAAGGAAGAAGAGGAAGGAGGGGGGCTCTCTCCCCCTCTCTCTCGGTGGCACCGAAACGCCATCGGGGCCATCATCGTGACGGCTATCTACACCAACAACTTCGCCGCTGTCATCACTAACTCTCTCCCCCTCTATGGAACGGTGTAACACCTCTTCTGCCCGCTGTAATCTCTACTTAAACATGGTGCTCAATGCTATATATTATTTCCCAATGATGTATGGCTATCCTATCATGCTCTCCGCGTCGCGCAAGCGTGAGGGATCTCCGCTGTAGGTTTTGCAATATGTTCATGGTTTGCTTATTGTCTGCGCGTGTGAGTGATAGAAACACAAACATGGATTAGTGGGTTATGGCGTATGGGAATAAAGAGGACTTGACACTTTAAGGCTATGGTTGGGTTGTACCTTAATGATCTTTAGTAGTTACGGATGTTTGCTAGAGTTCCAATCATAAGTGTGTATGATCTGAGAAGAGAAAGTATGTTAGCTTATGCCTCTCCCTCATATAAGATTGCAATAATGATTACTAGTCTAGTTATCGATTGCCTAGGGACAAACAACTTTCTTGTGACAAAAAGCTCTCTACTAAGACTAACTTACTTGTTTCTTTATCTAAACAGCCCCTAGATTTTATTTACGTGCTCTTTATTATCTTGCAAACCTATCCTATCACACCTACAAAGTACTTCTAGTCTCATACTTGTTCTAGGTAAAGCGAATGGTAAGTGCGCATAGAGTTGTGTCGGTGGTCGATAGAACTTGAAGGGAATACAAATCCTACCTTTTAGCTCCTCGTTGGGTTCGACACTCTTATTTATCGAGAAAGGCTACAACCGATCCCCTATACTTGTGGGTTATCAAGACCTTTTTCTGGCGCCGTTGCCAGGGAGCAATAGCGTGGAGTGAATATTCTCGTGTTTGCTTTATCACTAAGTAGATTTTATTTGCTGTTCTAAGTTGTTCTCTATCTTTAGTTATCGATATGGAACACGAAATACCAAAAAAATAGGTGTACTTGCTACTCATGGACATGGGGAACCTCCTAAAACCCTCGATGCTCATTATGTGAAAGATATTATGCACTACTTTAATAATCATGAGAAAACCACATTCAACTATATAATGGGAGACATGTTGATCAATGTGAATACTTTAGGGATTATCGCTTGACTCAAAAATGGGAATTATTATGGGATCAAATTCATATGTTGCATTGATATGCTCGGGAACTATGCTTGAGATATGATTATACTTCTTGCTCTAGGATGAAGGCTCCACGCCTTCCCTTTTCATGTAAATTCAATGATAATCAAACCTTGGCTTCTTATGCCAATGGTATTTATGATTACTATGATGTGGAATGAATAGAACAATTCATTGCTTTTAAGGGTGCTTATGAAATTGAATCTTTGTTTGAAAAGTATGAAGCTTTTGATGATGATGTTTATAGACCTGAAAATTTTGCTATAAGAATTATGAATATAATGCCGATATTAATGCATTTATTGAGAAAGTTTCCGCTGTCTAAGAAGAGATTAGTATTTTGCAAGAATCTATGGAAGAATAAATTGAGGATACTATGAGCTCATTAGATGAAAAAGATGATGAGGAGAGCAAAGAACAAAAGGAGGAAGAGCGGATTGATCACCTGTGCCCACCTTCTAATGAGAGTAACTCTTCAACTCATACATTGTTTAATTTGCCTTCGTGCTTACCGAAGGATGATTGTTATGATAATTGCTATGACCCCTTTGATTCGTTTGCAATATCCCTTTTTGATGAACTTGATGCTTGCTATTCTTGTGGCCATGATGCCAATAAGAATTATGCTCATGGAGATGCACTTGCTATAGTTCCTTATGTTAAGAATGAAATTGTTTCTATTGCACCCACGCATGATAGTCCTATTATCTTTTTGAATTCTCCCAACTACACTATATCGGAGAAGTTTGCGCTTATTAAGGACTATATTGATTGGTTGTGTACTACGATTGCACATGATGATTTTGATAAATATAATATGCATGTGCTTGCTGCTCCCGCTTGCAATTATTATGAGAGAGGAACTACATCTCTGCCTCTCTATGTTTCCAATACGATAAAATTGCAACAAACTGTTTATACTATGCATTGGTGAAAGTGCTAGTTATCAACTAGAGGGGGGTGAATAGGAGATTTTTATGAAAGTCTTCAAAACACGAGTGCTTTGAAGACAAACTGGTAATCTAAACCTATATGATATGCAGTGGAATTTAAACTACACTAGACAAGCAATAGTCAAGCAAGCAATAAAGTGAAAGCACGAAGACTAACAACAGTTAGGTAGAAAGGATCAGAATGGAAGACAGTATGAAGCCAAACAATTACAAGACTTCACACAGTGAAGTCAAATGGATCAGGCAAGCAAGCATTGACCTCACGAAGACAAACTGAAAAGTAAGGAGGGTAGGGGATAGAACCAGTTGCTTGGTGAAGACAGGGATTTGGTAGACCAGTTCCAGTTGCTGTGACAACTGTACGTCTGGTTAGGGAGGCTGAGATTGAACTCAGAAGACAGTGTCTTCACTTTATTCCCCTAGATCTAAGGACACTTAGTCCCCACCCTATCACTCAGGTAAGTCTTCAAGGTAGACTTCCAAACCTTCACAGACTCCGTTCACGGGCAATCCCACAATGACTCTTGGATCCTCAGAACATGACGCCTAACTGGCTGGAGGATGCACAGTCCTCAAGTGTAACAAGTCTTCAGGTCATGCGGACATAAAGACTTCAGTGATGCCTAACACTCTTTGGCTCTGGGTGTTTTGGGCTTTTTCCTCGCAAGGATCTCTCTCTCAAAGGCTTCGGAGGTGGGTTGCTCTCAAACTACAAAAGTCATGCACTTCCGAGCAGCCACCAATTTATGGTGTAGAGGGTGGGCTATTTATAGCCATGTGGCAACCCAGCCTGATATGTCCGAAATGACCCTGGGTCACTAAGGAACTGACACGTGTCCAACAGTCGGATTTCAAACACACGCGGTAGCTTGGCTTGGGCTACAAGCAAAGCTGGCTCATCCAGCTCTGGATAAGATTTGCTCTCATTGTCTTCGCTCGAAGACATAGGTTTTGGTTGAGCAACACTTCAGTCATCTGACTCTGTTCACTTGGACCCCACTTAATAGTACGGTGATTCCTATGACCCAAGAAAGAAGAAAAGGAAACTATGAAAGAAACTATGTCTTCACACTCCATAGTCTTCAAATGAATGTCTTCATCGTCATTATCTTCGATGTGAATGTCTTCATGAACCATCATTGTCTTCAATGTGTTCATACATTTTTAGGGGTCATCTCTGGTAGGTAAACCGAATCAATGAGGGACTACTACCTGTGTTATCCTGCAATTCTCACAAACACATTAGTCCCTCAATCACGTTTGTCACCAATACTCCAAAACCAACTAGGGGTGGCACTTGATGCACTTACAATCTCCCCCTTTTTGGTGATTGATGACAAACTGGTTGAAGGTTTCAATGGGGATAAAAGTATGTGAAAGTTTAAGTACATAGGCATTGTTTTCATAGGTTAAAAGAGGCTCCCCCTATAGATGTGCATATAAGTAGTTTGCTTTTGAATGCAAATGCACATGGCAGGTTTTGCTTTGTGGAGATCTTCTTCAACCATGAAGACAATTCATCATGCATATATGAAAGTAATGAAGATAATGATATGCATAATGAGAAATGGATGTCTGCATAATGACTTCATGCAGAATTTATCATCGCATCACAAGGTAGCAGCAAAAAGTAACAGACGACCATCAAGTTTAAGCGTTACAACTCAAAAAGCCAAAAGTTTCAGGAACGAGAGTTGTAAGACTTGGCAAAAATAAGTAACCGACCCATATGGACCCACTTGAAGACTATCAACTCATATGCTTCTCCCCTTTTTGTCAATAAGGACCAAAAAGGTTTGAAGACATAGAGCATCTACTCGTTCCCAGACGGAGAAGATGTTGGTGTAGCTGGGTCGACACTGGAGTTGGGCGGTGTAGAGGGGCCTGGTGCAGAATCCTGATGTAGTGAAGCCATTGCCGGTGAAGTGGCGTCGTCCTCTTCATCTATGACTCTTGCAACAATAGTTACAACCGAAGATGAATACTCTGAATCTTCAATGTAAGGAGTTGGACGCCAACTTGTTGATTGTGGTGGCTTGGAGTCAAACTTGAAATGCTCTGTGAAGCCATCTTCGCGAAGATCATCTTCAGAACAAAGCAGCGTGAGGCTCTTCCAGAACCACCGACAAGCTTCATGCGCAACGAATGAATTCTTGGTAGCCAGATTGTGAATGCGGTTGATATCAACAACAAGACTCTGCATCTGTTGCTTCAGCCAATAATGATGCCTACCTTGTTTCTGATGAAGTGATACAGGAAGCTCTCTGTCATTGAGAACACGGATGCTTCTTAGGCCTTTGAGCTATTGTGATGGCAGTTGCATTTGTGTCTGCATGATGTGGTAGGCGAAGCTGACCAACCAGACGACCATGCGGAGCAGGAGGGTTTGGCACATGAATACCTTCAATTTCCTGAGTGAAGCTTTGAAATTCAACATTGTGAAGATGGAGGGGCTTCTTGGTAGGCTCAGAGTAGATGGCTTCATATGACATGTCAACGTCAGGCAAAAACACAACATGATTGCATGCTGAAGCCTGATAGCTGATGGATGATGTCTACTACACAACCTTCTTCTTGTAGACGTTGTTGGGCCTGCAAGTGCATAGGTTTGTAGGACAGTAGCAAATTTCCCTCAAGTGGAGGACCTAAGGTTTATCAATCCGTAGGAGGCGTAGGATGAAGATGGTCTCTCTCAAACAACCCTGCAACCAAATAACGAAGAGTCTCTTGTGTCCCCAACACACCCAATACAATGGTAAACTGTATAGGTGCACTAGTTCGGCGAAGAGATGGTGATACAAGTGCAATATGGATGGTAGATATGGGTTTTTGTAATCTGAAAATATAAAAACAGCAAGGTAACTAATGATAAAAGTGAGCGTAAACGGCATTGCAATGGTAGGAAATAAGGTATAGGGTTCATACTTTCACTAGTCCAAGTTCTCTCAACAATAATAACATAGATAGATCATATAACAATCCCTCAACATGCAACAAAGAGTCACTCCAAGGCCACTAATAGCGGAGAACAAACGAAGAGATTATGGTAGGGTATGAAACCACCTCAAAGTTATCCTTTCTGTTCTATCTATTCAGGAGCCCGTAGTAAAATAACATGAAGCTATTCTTTCCGTTCAATCTATCATAGAGTTCATACTAGAATAACACCTCAAGACACAAATCAACCAAAACCCTAATGTCACCTAGATACTCCATTGTCACCTCAAGTATCCGTGGGCATGATTATACAATATGCATCACACAATCTCAGATTCATCTATTCAACCAACACAATAGTACTTAAAAGAGTGCCCCAAAGTTTCTACCGGAAAGTCAAGACGAAAACGTGTGCCAACCCCTATGCATAGGTTCATGGGCGGAACCCACAAGTTGATCACCAAAACATACATCAAGTGGATCACGTGATATCCCATTGTCACCATAGATAAGCACGACAAGACATACATCAAGTGTTCTCAAATCCTTAAAGACTCAATCCGATAAGATAACTTCAAAGGGAAAACTCAATCCATTACAAGAGAGTAGAGGGGGAAAACATCATAAGATCCAACTATAATAGCAAAGCTCGCGATACATCAAGATCGTGTCATAGAGAGAACACGAGAGAGAGAGAGAGAGAGAGATCAAACACATAGCTACTGGTACATACCCTCAGCCCCGAGGGTGAACTACTCCCTCCTCGTCATGGAGAGCGCCAGGATGATGAAGATGGCCACCGGTGAGGGATTCCCCCTCCGGCAGGGTGCCGGAACGGGCTCCCGAGAGGTTTTTGGTGGCTACAGAGGCTTGCGGCGATGGAACTCCCGATCTATCTTCGTCTTCGATGTTTTTAGGGTACGTGGACTCATATAGGCGAAAGAAGTCGGTCGGGGGAGCCTCGAGGGGCCCAGGAGACAGGGGGCGCGCCCAGGTGGGCGGGCGCTCCCTCCTATCTCCTGGCTTCCTCGAACCTTCCTTGGCTTGAACTCCAAGTCTCCCGGATCACATCCTTTCCAAAAATCATGCTCCCGAAGGTTTCATTCCATTTGGACTCCGTTTGATATTCCTTTTCTTCGAAATACTGAAACATGCAATAAAACAGCAATATGGGCTGGGCCTCCGGTTAATAGGTTAGTCCCAAAAGTAATATAAAAGTGTATAATAAAGGCCATAATCATTCAAAACAGATAATAAAATAGCATGAATGCTTCATAAATTATAGATACATTGGAGACGTATCAGCATCCCCAAGCTTAATTCCTGCTCGTCCTCGAGTAGGTAAATGATAAAAGAAAGAATTTATGAAGTGTGAATGCTAGAAGGTGCACACGTTTGATCAATGATAATTTCAATCACCTTTTCTAGCATGATTATATGTCACAACAGTAGTTCATCTCATAAGACTTCTCATGATCAAGTAACAAGCAATTCACATGTTAAAGCATAGACCATAAACTTTCTTGAAAACTAGCAAACTTCATTCTCAGTCATCAAACAATTACAATTCATCTTATTTTCAGGAAGGGTCTATGTCAGAGCTTTGATTTAGCAAACTCCACATACTCAACTATCATATAGTCTTCTACAATTGCTAACACTCACGCAATACTTATGGTTATGGAGTTTTAATCAGACACTGAGAAAGATAGGGGCTTATAGTGTTGCCTCCCAACGTATTCACCTATGGGTGATGTCAACAATAATAGTTCATGCTAACTTACATCCAATTGGATATATATATATCAGGATCTTTCCAACACGAGGTGCTTGCCAAAGGATAAAATGAAAAAGGGAAAGGTGAAGATCACATTGACTCTTGCATAAAAGTAAAATATAGGCCCTTCGCAGAGGGAAGCAGGGATTTGCAGAGGTGCCAGAGCTCGATTTTGAAATAGAGATAAATAATTTTGAGAGGTATGATCTCATTGTCAATATAACAACCAAGAGTTCCCAATATCTTCCATACTACATACATTATAGGCAGTTCCCAAACAAAATGGTAAAAGTTTTTACTCCCCCTCCACCAACAATCATCAATCCATGGCTTGCCCGAAACAACGGGTGCCTCCAACTAACATCAAACCTGGGGGAGTTTTGTTTGCAATTATTTTCGATTTGATTTTGATCTTTTGATCATGGGACCAGGCATCCCGGTTACCAGCCATTTTTCTCATGAATGATGAGCAGAGTCCACTCATCTTGAGAATAACCCACCTAGCATGGAAGATACTGACAACCCCTAGTCTCTACATGAGCGATTCGGGCTTACAAAACAGATTATTATTTGAGGGTTTAGAGTTTGGCACATGCAAATTTACTTGGAACGGCAGGTAAATACCGCATATAGGTAGGTATGGTGGACACTCATGGCAAAACTGGGTTTAAGGATATTTGGAAGCACAAGTAGTATCTCTACTTGGTGCAAGGAATTTTGGCTAGCATGAGGGGAAAAGGCAAGCTCAACATGTTTGAATGACCCATGACAATATACTTTAACTGAGATGTGAGAAAACATAACCCATTACGTTGTCTTCCTTGTCCAACATCAACTCTTTAGCATGTCATACTTAATGAGTGCTCACAATTATAAAAGATGTCTAGGATAGTATATTTATATGTGAAATCTCTCTTCCTTCAATATTCTTTCATGAATTGTTCAAATGACTAATACAATGCTTGCTAACCTTCAATAAATTTACAACCTCTACTTCTTAGATGTAAAGTCATTACTCCCCATGGGATAAGCAAATGAGACATATATAATTTCATATTTATGACAATCAACTCATTCAACCATTTACCCATAGGATATAAGTGAAGCACATGAGTAAATGACAAACTACTCCAAAAAGATATAAGTGAAGATCAATGAGTAGCTAAATAATTATGTAACTATGTGAAGACTCTCTCATTAAAGAATTTCATATCTTGGTATTGTATTCAAACAGCAAGCAAAACAAAATAAAATGACATTACAAGGATAGCACAACTCATGTGAAGAAGCAAAAACTTAGGTTCAACCGATACTAACCGATAATTGTTGAAGAAGAAAGGTGGGATGCCTACCGGGGCATCCCCAAGCTTAGATGCTTGAGACTTCTTGAAATATTATCTTGGGGTGCCTTGGGCATCCCCAAGCTTGAACTTTTGTGTCTCCTTAATTCCTCTCATATCATGGTTTCTCTTTTTATCAAAAGCTTCATCCACGCCAAACTCAACAAGAACTTGTGAGATAGGTTAGTATAAACCAATGCAAAACCTTATCATTTTTTACTGTAAAAAATCACTAAAATTATTATTCAACATTGCATACTAAATGCCTCTGCATATTTAATAATCCTATCCTCAAATAGAATCATTAAATAGGCAAACATATGCAAACAATGCAAACATTACAACAATCTGCCAAAATAGTATAGTCTGTAAAGAATGGACGAGTATCAATACTTCCCTAACTCAAAATATTATGAGAAACATACCTCACTTATAAGATTTATCAGAGCTCAGTATGCAAAAAGTTTCAACATTATACCATTCTATGACTCTTCTAGGGAATTTTTTGCAACAGCGGTAAACTTTCTGTTTTCAAACAACAATATGTATACTAGCAAATCAAGCATGATAAAGGCTATCCTTGACATTTTTATTGAAACTAAAGATGCAAAACATTATTCTAAATAACAGCAAGCAAATACTAACAAAATAAACTGACGCTCCAAGCAAAACACATATCATGTGGTGAATAAAAATATAGCTCCAAGTAAAGTTACCGATAGACGAAGACGAAAGAGGGGATGCCTTCCGGGGCATCCCCAAGCTTAGGCTCTTGGTTGTCCTTGAATATTACCTTGGGGTGCCTTGGGCATCCCCAAGCTTAGGCTCTTGCCACTCCTTATTCCATAGTCCATCGAATCTTTACCCAAAACTTGAAAACTTCACAACACAAAACTCAACAGAAAACTCGTAAGCTCCGTTAGTATAAGAAAATAAAACCACCACTTAGGTACTGTAATGAACTCATTCTAAATTCATATTGGTATAATATATACTGTACTCCAACTTATCTATGGTTCATACCCTCCGATACTACTCATAGATTCATCAAAATAAGCAAACAACACATAGAAAATAGAATCTATCAAAAACAGAACAGTCTGTAGTAATCTGTATCAAACATATACTTCTGGAACTAAAAAAATGCTACCAAATTAGGAAGTCCTAAGCAATTTGTGTACCAATCCATAGCAAAAATAATCAGATCATAATCACGTTTCTGTGAATTAACAAAACTAATTTACTGGGTGCAAAAGTTTCTGATCCTCAGCAGGATCAACACAACTATCACCGTAAGCGATCCTAAAGGTCTTACTTGGCACTTTATTGAAACAAAAGCTATAAAACATGATTACTACAGTAGCATAATCATGTGAACACACAAAAACAGTAAGGATGAATATTGGGTTGTCTCCCAACAAGCTCTGTTCTTTAATGCCTTTCTAGCTAGGCATGATGATGACAATGATGCTCACATAAAAGATAAGAATTGAAACATAACAGGAGCATCATGAAGCATATGACTAGCACATTTAAGTCTAACCCACTTCCTATGCATAGGGATTTTGTGAGCAAACAACTTATGGGAACAAGGATCAACTAGCATAGGAAGGTAAAACAAGCATATCTTCAAAATTTTAAGCACATAGAGAGGAAACTTGATATTATTGCAATTCCTACAAGCATATGTTCCTCCCTCATAATAATTTTCAGTAGCATCATGAATGAATTCAACATTATAACCAGCACCTAAAGCATTCTTTTCATGATCTACAAGAATAGAAAATTTACTAATCTCCACATAAGCAAAATTCTTCTCATGAATAGTAGTGGGAGCAAACTCAACAAAATAATTATCATGTGAGGCATAATCCAATTGAAAACTATAATCATGATGACAAGTTTCATGGTTATCATTATTCCTAATAGCAAATAAGTCATCACAATAATCATCATAGGTAGCAACTTTGTTCTCATCATAATCGATTGAAACCTCTCCCAAAATAGTGGAATCACTAAATAAAGTTGACACTCTTCCAAATCCACTTTCTTATTCATCACAATAAAATTCAACATCCTCCAAAATAGTGGGATCACTACTTCCTAAAGTTGACACTCTTCCAAACCCACTTTCATCAATATAATCATCATAGGTAAGAGGCATGCTATCATCATAACAACTTTGCATATCAAAACTTGGGATGCTAAAAATATCATCTTCATTAAACATAGCATCCCCAAGCTTGGGACAAACATTAATTTCAGCAAATATATTCTCAAATATGTCATCCTCATCAAACAAAGCTTCCCCAAGCTTGGGCCTTTTCATATCATAAGCATAATCACTCTCATCATTAAAAATATGGATAGCACCAATAGTATAACAATTATCATCATCACAATGAGTAGTGGGAGCAATATCATTTGGGAGGGATGCCTTTCTACCTTTGTTGCTCCTTCTTTTCTTTTTCTTCTTCACATTATGTGTGGGTTCAACCTTCCTCTTTGAGCTCCTTATTGACGAGATTGGTTGAATAGAAATCTCCTCCTCGTTACCTGATTCATCATAAGAAATAATAGGAGGATATTGGGAAGTCTCTTCCCTTTCATTAGTATTTTCATCATCTTCTATTTGCTTTCTTTTCTTTAGGCAATTGGCAATATAAGGATTTTCAATGCAATTCTCCGCGCAAAACATATAAATCGTCTCTAGATCAAAATCAAGAAGTTTATAACGGGCAAATTCTGGAAGGTGCTTAATTAAACGATTCATTTCTTCATAACCCATAAGCAAACTAAGTTCATTATAATGTGCAAGGGAAATCAAATTATCACAATTTTTGGACACGATTCGATCATGAAACAACTTGCATCGGAGATGTAAATGACCACTTTCATTGCAAAGTTCACAAGTACGGCCAAGGAAATATAATTTTTCAGCACTCTCCCTTAGCCTTTCTTGTAACAATTTAGTTTCTACATGCTTATGCCTCTTGCAATATCTATCATCTCTATTTGGTGTATCTATGCAAATCCAGTGCTCTCCACAAAAATCGACATGCTTATAGGAGACATTTTCATCATAACTAGTGCAATCGTCATTAGTACTATGGATATTCAAGGAGTTCATACTAATAACATTGCAATCATGCTCATCATTCAAAGATTTAGTATCAAACATTCTATAGATTTATTCTTCTAGCACTTGAGCACAATTTTCCTTTTCATCATACCCACGAAAGATATTAAAAAGACGAACCGTATGAGACAAACTCAACTCCATTTTTTTAGTTTTCTTTTATAAACTAAACTAGTGATAAAACAAGAAACAAAAAGATTCGATTACAAGATCTAAAGATATACCTTCAAGCACTCACCTCCCCGGCAACGGCGCCAGAAAAGAGCTTGACGTCTACTACACAACCTTCTTCTTGTAGACGTTGTTGGGCCTGCAAGTGCACAGGTTTGTAGGACAGTAGCAAATTTCCCTCAAGTGGATGACCTAAGGTTTATCAATCCGTAGGAGGCGTAGGATGAAGATGGTCTCTCTCAAACAACCCTGCAACCAAATAACAAAGAGTCTCTTGTGTCCCCAACACACCCAATACAATGGTAAATTGTAGGGACAATTAGATTTATGCCCCTAGTTGTGTCCCACTCGTCTGTTTTACCCCTAATTCCCAAAAGTCACCGGTTCTGCCAAGTCACTTTGCTCCTCTTATGCTTTTGCCCATTGACCGTTTGACCATCAGTTTGAAAACTTCATAACTAATCCATACTAAATCAGAAAAATGCAAATAAGATACCAAAATGTTCAGAAAAACATCACCTATATGTTAGTGTCATTTGCATTCATGAAAAAAGTGTTGGAAAGTGCACATCCGAGTTTTAGCTCTTTTGATACCACCATTAATAGTGAACTCTAAAAAATTCAAAAAAATAAAAAAAAAATATGGTGGCAAAGAACAACAAATGTTCTAATTTCTTGCCAAGTTTCATTAGGGAACGACATTCATGGAAGTCGTGGCAAAAAAATAATCTATTTTGGAGTGCTGATTGTTTTTTTTGCCGCGGCACCCACGAATGTTATTCCTTGATGAAACTTGGCAGGCACTTAAAACATTTGTCATTCTTTGCCACCAATTTTTTTTGATTTTTTTGAACTTATTTAGATTTTACTATTCATGGTGGTAGCATAAGAGGTAAAACTCGGACGGGCACTTTCCAACACTTTTTTCATGAATGCAAATGACACTAACATATAGGTGATGTTTTTCTGAACATTTTGGTATCTTATTTGCATTTTTTTGATTTATTATGAATTAGTTATGAAGTTTTCAAACTGACGGTCAAAGGGCAAAATCATAAGAGGAGCAAAGTGACTTGGACAGAATCGGTGACTTTTGGGAATTAGGGGTAAAACAGACGAGTGGGACACAACTAGGGACATAAAAATAATTATCCCTAAATTGTATAGGTGCACTATTTCGGCGAAGAGATGGTGATACAAGTGCAATATGGATGGTAGATATGGTTTTTTGTAATATGAAAATTATAAAAACAGCAAGGTAACTAATGATAAAATTGAGCGTAAACGGTATTGCAATGGTAGGAAATAAGGCATAGGGTTCATACTTTCACTAGTGCAAGTTCTCTCAACAATAATAACATAGATATATCATATAACAATCCCTCAACATGCAACAAAGAGTCACTCCAAAGCCACTAATAGCGGAGAACAAACGAAGAGATTATGGTAGGGTACGAAACACCTCAAAGTTATCCTTTCTGTTCTATCTATTCAAGAGCCCGTAGTAAAATAACATGAAGCTATTCTTTCCATTCAATCTATCATAGTGTTCATACTAGAATAACACCTTAAGACACAAATCAACCAAAACCCTAATGTCACCTAGATACTCCATTGTCACCTCAAGTATCCGTGGGCATGATTATACGATATGCATCACACAATCTCAGATTCATCTATTCAACCAACACAAAAGTACTTCAAAGAGTGCCCCAAAGTTTCTACCGGAAAGTCAAGACGAAAACGTGTGCCAACCCCTATGCATAGGTTCATGGGCGGAACCCGCAAGTTGATCACCAAAACATACATCAAGTGGATCACGTGATATCCTATTGTCACCACAGATAAGCACGACAAGACATACATCAAGTGTTCTCAAATCCTTAAAGACTCAATCATATGAGATAACTTCAAAGGGAAAACTCAATCCATTACAAGAGAGTAGAGGGGGAAAACATCATAAGATCCAACTATAATAGCAAAGCTCGCGATACATCAAGATCGTGCCATAGAGAGAACACGAGAGAGAGATAGATCAAACACATAGCTACTGGTACATACCCTCAGCCCCGAGGGTGAACTACTCCCTCCTCGTCATGGAGAGCGCCGGGATGATGAAGATGGCCACCGGTGAGGGATTCCCCCTCCGGCAGGGTGCCAGAATGGGCTCCCGAGAGGTTTTTGGTGGCTACAGAGGCTTGCGGCGACGGAACTCCCGATCTATCTTCGTCTTCGATGTTTTTAGAGTACGTGGACACATATAGGTGAAAGAAGTTGGTCGGGGGAGCCTTGAGGGGCCCAGGAGACAGGGGGCGTGCCTAGGGGGTGGGCGCGCCCTCCTATCTCCTGGCTTCCTCGAACCTTCCCTGGCTTGAACTCCAAGTTTCCCGGATCATATCCTTTCCAAAAATCACGCTCCCGAAGGTTTCATTCCGTTTGGACTCCGTTTGATATTCCTTTTCTTCGAAATACTGAAACAAGCAATAAAATAGCAATATGGGCTGGGCCTCTGGTTAATAGGTTAGTCCCAAAAGTAATATAAAAGTGTATAATAAAGCCCGTAATCATTCAAAACAGATAATAAAATAGCATGAATGCTTCATAAATTATAGATATGTTGGAGACGTATCAATGGAGGAGTGAAGCTGAATGAGCCTCATGACCCATGGAACATAAAATTTGAGGCCAAATAGATCAATTCCTGAAGCGGTCAGCTGATGAATGAAGAAGTCTTGCGTATTGAATCTGATGCCATTCAGAATGTAGAAGTCCAATTTCTTCATTGTGCCTTTAAGCTTTGCACCATAGGAATGTCCCTTGATATTCCACAGAGTACGCCTCATGATGTGATAGATAGTGCTGGGCAAGTACTCGAGGTCTTGGATAAAAGAATCCTTGGGATATTCAGCATCAACGGGCAAAGGCTTCATCATGCTGAGCATTTCACTCATGTTTGGCTCAGGCTTCTGGAAGATAGTATGCAGCTTATGTTCATATGGAGGACAACCTGGCTTATATAGATCACTAGGAGTGGGCAGGGAGGTAAGCTCAATGATGTCTTGAGCTTTGGCTTCGTGATCCATGTCGCTTGTCATCCACTCAAAGACCCAAGTCTTCGGATCCCTGTTGTAGCCTCGGATGTGTAATGTAGCATAGAACTGCAGCAGAAGCTCTTCATTCCAGTGCTCTTTGTCAGTGACAACCAGAAGAAGTCCCACTCCACGACAGCAGTCAAGAGCCTCTTCAAGGCATGGCAGCCTAGCAATGGCTTCGTAGTCAAGACGTTGATGAGGAAAGATCTTGTCTTGGTTGTACAGTATGCAGGAGTAGTAGCTGCATTGCTGATGGCTCCAAAACCTATCTGAGGTGATCTTTGGCTTCTTGTAGGGGTTCTTGGCGCTGTTGAAGAATGTATTGTGCTCTCTGAATCTAAGTACACTAAATGATCCATGAGTTGCCACTGCGCTTGGAAGCCTTGGCAGCATGGGCTTAGGCTTCTGCGTGTGAGGCCTCTGCTCCACATGATAGTCATATTGAGAACCTGGAGCAGTGGGTGTATCATGGGAAACCACGACCACCTATGGGACCAAGGGCCCCTTGTTGGTTCGGCATGGGGGGATGTCACATTGCACAAAGAGCAGAGGAGCGTGGGGCAGCACGACAGGGATCACACGAGCAATTTTACCCAGGTTCGGGTCGCCGCGAGGCGTAAAACCCTACTCCTGCTTTGGTGGATTGATGGTGGAAGAATGGTGGTGGAGCATAGTACACTTGCCCGGCAGGGACGACAGTGGCTACACGCGTATGAGTGCGTGGGTGTCCAACTTTCCGACCTCGCGAACCCTTTCTACGGTTGCCATGGGCCTCCTTTTATAGGTTAAGGGGTCACCACAATGAAAAATCAGTCATTATGCACTGATAAGATAGCAAACAGTGCTATCATACCTAACTCTGCAGGCTGACAGAGCGCATTAAATGCGCCGCTCAACGTCACATCGTTGTTTACCCGGCAAGCCTTGCCAGGCTTATTTTGCCAGCGCTACGCCTGCTTGTTCGACACGTCACAGGACGGGTGTTATCTGTAGGATTTCCTGTAGAAAGAGGCTGCCATGTGGCGAATGGTTGCCACTTAATCACTTTGCGGCTTGACGCCACACTGATTGACGACGTGGGTCGTGGGGGAGTGGTTGATGAGGTGTTTATTGCCTCCGTTAGTCCCGGCAGGCCCTGTCGGGACGTCTGGGATGCTCCCTTCTAGGGGTGGCTCTGCCCTTGCCAAGCCTGTTTGCCCTACAAGGGAGGCTTTTCTCCTGGTGGTATCTTTCTTCTCTGGCTTGTTCTTGGTCCTCTTGTTCTGCATGCTGGTCCTTCGAAGATCTTGGTCTCTTATACTCTGGCATGGCATGATGCCATAATCTTGTTCCCGTGCCTGTGCACAGTCAGGGCAACATACCCAGGGTGTGTTACACCGACATAAGGCCGCGGGCCTGCCCTGATCGCGCTGCCGAGCGTCGTCGGGGTAGGCCCTAATAAGGTCACAGGCAGGGGTCGTTGAAGAGGCTGGCCTCTTGGGGTCTTCTTTGATTCTTCAATAACCTTGAGTCCGGGCCAGTTTCCGGTTTTCCCGTGCGTCATGTAAAGCCAATAGTGGTGGGGCCGCTCTTGTAATGGCCCATGAACGACTTTAACGCACAGGGTAGAAACCGCCAATTCATCTTTCCACCACGCCCTTATCCTTAGCCACGTATGATGCATGCATCATGCGGGGTAGGTAACGGAGGCGCGTGGCATGGGAGAGCATTATGCCGAGGGCCCGGTCTTCTTAAATTAGTGGAGGAGGACAGTGGTTACCTGTCGTGGAATCATCCCCTAGTCCCCTGCTCTCCTATATAAGGAGGAGCGGGGGAGGAGTGGAGGCGTTCATCCATATCCCACTCCTCCTCCGTCTTGCTTCGTCTTTAGTATGCTGGAAGGGAGAGCTTGGGGCCGGCCCCCGGGCTTTAGCTCAAAACCTCCATTGGATATGAGGAGGGTACTCGGGCGGCGCGGCGATAGCACCAGAGGTGGCGACTCTGGTGCGCTCGTTGCCGGGTCGCCCGTAGCCTCGATTCTGGTGGGAGGGGATGTGAACGACACCATGCCGAGGCCTGCGCGGGGCATGGTAGTTGGTTGCTCCTCATTCTTTGTTCCTGTGCGATGCTGAGGAAGAGCCCTGGGGGAGGTTTGCCGCCAATGAAGGTGAATTTGACTCCCCCTAGGCGTCATCCTCTGGTCATGTAGGAGAGCTTCTTGTTCCCATACACGTCTTCAGAACGTGTGGTGGTTTCTAACGTCATCCTCTACCGGTACCCTTTTTCTATTTTGTTGCTGGGGACCAGAGTCTACCGGGCAAAAAATAAAGGGACCAGCCCCCCGCCAACCCTTTCTCAGCAAAGGCCACTGCGACCACCTAGGCTGAAGCAACATTCGAGCCAAAAGTGGGAGCACCTAAGCTTCAAAGAGCGGCGAAACTTTCTCATGCACAAGTTTTAGCTTATTGAACACTTATGGACAAGAGGTAGAACTTATCCGTTTGGCTTGCCGGGGATTGCAGTGTTGGTCCATCTTCTCAACTCCTTGTAGAAGCCAAGTTCACGGTAGGAACCTGCAAGTTTATGTAGATGAGAATGATGCAGGATGCGATCCTATCTATATGCATATGCAGATGCTCATGAAATGCTTATGCAAATACTCTTGGAATGCTCATGCATGCATGCAACTTGGTCGCCACCCAGCGCTTCATTTATTTCTCTGGTGCACAGGGTCATCGCCCTGGCTTTGTACAAGGGGTTATATGTAGGTGAGGCAAGGCATGTACAAATGGGTGGCTGCCAGGCAGGGCCCGACAGCCGCGCCTTACGGGTAGAACTTGCGGAGATGCTCAATATTCCATGAGTTTTGCAATTGAATGCCATCTCCGGTCTCCAGATGGACTGCGCCAGGTCTGGTGACTCGTACTACCCGGTAAGGGCCTTCCTACTTCGGCGTCAAATTGTTTGTACCCTTGGCCGACTGAACGTGCCTAAGGACAAGGTCGCCTTCTTCAAAACACCAAGCGTGAACCCTGCGGCTATGATAGCGACGCAGGGCTTGCTGATAGCGTGCAACACGCGTAGCAGCCCGAAGACGGTTCTCCTCGAGTAGCACAACATCGTCATGCCCGTGCTGATCTTGCGCTACTTCATCATAGGCAAGCACTCGAGGCGACCCGTAAATGAGTTCCGTGGGGATAACTGCTTCCGCCCCATAGACCAGGGAGAAAGGAGGCTGCCCGGTAGCTCGAGTTAGTGTCATTCCGAGGGACCAGAGAACTATCGACAGCTATCGATCCACCGCCTGCCGTGCTTCTGCAGCATATCAAAGGTTCTTGTTTTGAGGCCCTATAGCACTTCAACATTCGCCCTCTCAGCTTGCCCATTGCTTCTAGGATGTGTGACAGAAGCAAATGAGACCTTGCTTCCGAGGGTGCGAACATATTGCATGAAGGCGTGGCTCGTGAACTGGGTGCCGTTTTCGGTAATGATCCTTGTCGGGACTCCAAAACGACACACCAGTTCTTTCAAGAACTTGATAGCTGACTGGACAGTCACATTTCTCATGGGAGTCACTTCCGGCCACTTTGTAAACTTGTCAATGGCAACAAACAAGAATTCAAAGCCCCCGATTGTTTGGGGGAAAGGGCCGATGATATCGAGCCCCCAGACCGAAAATGGCCATGATAAAGGGATTGTCTGAAGAGCTTGGGCAGGCAGGTGGATGTTCTTGGAATGGAACTAACAGGCTTCACATTTCGTGACTAGCTCGACCGCATCTTGGAGGGCTGTGGGCCAATAGAATCCTTGACGGAATGCTTTCCCAACTAATGCCCTTAATCCAATGTGGGAGCCGCACATGCCTCTGTGTATCTCAACCAGCAGTTCCTTTCCTTCTTCCCAGCAGATGCACTTCAATTTCACACCTTTGGGCCTCCTTGTGTACAGAGTGTCATCGACAAACTCATACATACTGGCCCTCCGGGCTACTCTTTCAGCCTCATCTTGGTCATTGGGGAGTTCTCCGGTTTGGAGAAAGTGGACTATGTGCCTTGCCCAAGTTGGAGCTTGGGGCTCGAGAACGAGTACTAGTGGCACCTCCTCAACTGTAGGGGCACCCTCCTCGTCCGCGGGGACCGTGGTCCTTGTGGGAGGGTGCGGGCCAGCAGGTTGTGAGTTTCTGCCAGGGTCCCTACCAGGAGCACGAGGCTCTATCGGGAGAGGCTTACCGGAGTCCATCTTTCTCCTCTTCCAGGCCATTGTTACTAGGGATACGGAGGGCTGAGTAAGATGGAGAACAAACGTTCATGGTTCCACAAGAAGCTTTTGTGCAGCACACTTTGACAGATGATCAACTATGCTATTTTCTGCACGGGGTACGTGCTCTGCTTGTGCTCCTCCAATCTTCTCACTTCCTTAATGTATGCCTCTATCGATGGACTTTGGTAATCCTTGTTGACTTGTCTCACCACGAGCTGTGAATCTCCTCCAATGATCAGCTTCTTGATTCCCAATTCTGTGGCAATCCTAAGCCCGACAAGGAGCCCTTCATGCTCTGCTGTATTGTTGGTTGCCTCTGGTATGTCTCCAATGTATCTATAATTTTTGATTGTTCCATGCTATTATATTACCTGTTTTGGATGTTTATGGGCTTTATTTACACTTTTATATCATTTTTGGGACTAACCTACTAACCGGAGGCCCAACCCGAATTGTTGTTTTTTTGCCTATTTCAGTGTTTCGGAGAAAAGGAATATCAAATGGAGTCCAAACGCGATGGAACCTTCGGGAGCGATCTTTTTGGAACAAATGCAAGCCTGGAGACTTGGAGTGGAAGTCAAGCAACAAGCGAGGCGGCCACGAGGGTGCCCGGCACGCCCCCTACAGGTGGGCACGCCCCCCACCCTCGTGGCCCCCTCGAGCGTCCACCGACCCACTTCTTCCTCCTATATATACGCACGTACCCCGAGAACATCAGAACAGACCACGAAAACCTAATTCCACTGCCGCAACCTTCTGTATCTGCGAGATGCCATCTTGGAGCCTTCGCCGGTGCTCCGCCGGAGGGGAATCGACCACGGAGGGCCTCTACATCATCTCCAAGGCCCTTCCGATGAGTTGTGAGTAGTTTACAACAGACCTTCGGGTCCATAGTTATTAGCTAGATGGTTTCTTCTCTCTCTTTGAATCTCAATACAAAGTTCTCCTCGATCTTCTTGGACATATATTTGATGTAACTCTTTTTGCGGTGTGTTTGTCAAGATTCGATGAATTGTGGGTTTATGATCAAGTTTATCTATGAGAAATATTTGGATCTCCTCTGAATTCTTGTATGTGTGATTGAGTTATCTTTGCAAGTCTCTTTGAATTATCAGTTTGGTTTGGCGTACTAGATTGATCTTTCTTGCAATGGGAGAAGTGCTTAGCTTTGGGTTCAATCTTGCGGTGTCCTTTCCCAGTGACAGCAGGGGCAACAAGGCACGTATTGTATTGTTGCCATCGAGGATAAAAAGATGGGGTTTATATCATATTGCATGAGTTTATCCCTCTACATCATGCCATCTTTCTTAATGCGTTACTCTGTTCTTTATGAACTTAATACTCTAGATGCATGCTGGATAGCGGTCGATATGTGGAGTAATAGTAGTAGATGCAGGCAGGAGTCGGTCTACTTGTCACGGATGTGATGCCTATATACATGATCATGCCTAGATAATCTCATAATTATTCGCTTTTCTATCAATTGCTCGACAGTAATTTGTTCACCCACCGTAATACTTATGCTATCTTGAGAGAAGCCACTAGTGAAACCTATGGCCCCCGGGTCTATCTTTTATCATATATGTTTTCCATCTACTTTTATTTGCATCTTTACTTTTCCAATCTATATCATAAAAATACCAAAAATATTTATCTTATCATATTATCTCTATCAGACCTCACTTTCGCAATTGGCCGTGAAGGGATTGACAACCCCTTTATTGCGTTGGTTGCGAGGTTCTTGTTTGTTTGTGTAGGTGCGTGGGACTTTTGAGGATCCTCCTACTGGATTGATACCTTGGTTCTCAAAAACTGAGGGAAATACTTACGCTACTATTGCTGCATAACCCTTTCCTCTTCAAGGAAAACCAACACCACCTCAAGATGTGGCAAGAAGGATTTCTGGCGTCGTTGCCGACGAGGTCTTCGCTCAAGTCAAGACATACCAAGTACCCATCACAAACTTATCTCCCTCGCATTACATTATTTGCCATTTGCCTCTCGTTTTACTCTCCTCCACTTCACCATTGCCGTTTTATTCGCCCTCTCTTTCCCAATCTACTCTCTCGTTCGCTTGCCTTTTGTGTGCTCGTCGCTATGGCTAGTCCTCCTATTATCGTTAATACTCCCGATCATGAAGTTCTCAATTTTAAACAAAGGGAGGGAGAAAATTTAAAGGATACTTGGCATAGAATTTACAATGCTCAAAATAGATCTACAAGGAAGCAATCTACTTCCGTTCTTCTTTGCAATTTTTATGTAGGCATTACTCCTTGGAATAGATATATTCTTGATACCATTACCGGAGGAAATTTCTTGGGTAGCCATACATTTGATGCTTATAATGCCATGTTAGATTTGTTTGGTCCACCCCCTCTTTTGGTTAATGGAACTGTTTTAACTTTGGAACATGTGATGCAAAGGCTTGAAATTATCGAAAATAAAGTTTCAACTATTGAGTTAATTGAAAATTTGGATACAAAGATCCACAATCAAATTACCCATTATGGATCTAGGGTTGGAGTTACCTTGAATTTTTTTAAAGATAAAGAACCTATAGTTAATGAAAGAATAGATCTAGATTCTACAAGAATTGGTAAACTGGAGGACATTATCACCAACTTAGGGTCTGCCTTTTCATCTGTGAAAAATACCCCAACTCCTCCTACCAAAATTTCCAAGGTCATGTATGTTCCTAAAACTAAGGGTGAATCTTCTAGTAAAGGAAGTGTCGATCTCAAATCGATAAGTGTTCATCCCAATTTTCTTGCTATCATTAAGGAACCTTTTGCTACAAACAAATTTCTTGATTTCTTGCCTAAGAGCTTAATAATTACTAAAAATAAAGAAACTCCTAAGGATTATAAGTGCTCTATTGAAGAATTGAGTGCCAAAGATGGCACTACTTAGATCTATCCTTGCTTTTATGCCTAGCTTGGGGCGTTAAACAATAGCGCTAGTTGGGAGGCAACCCAATTTTATTTTTGTTTTTTGTTTTTGATTCTGTTTAGTAATAAATATCTCATCTACCTTCTGTTTAGATGTGTTTTAATGTTTTAATTAGTGTTTGTGCCAAGTAGAACCTATAGGGTAACCTACGGTGATAGTTGATTTGATTCTGCTGAAAAACAGAAACTTTGCACGCACGAAAATAATTTTAGTAATTCACAGAAACATGATTTTGCGTTGATTATTTTTGCTGTAGATCAGTAGACAAATTTCCCACGACTTCCTATTTTGGTAGGATTTTTAGAGTTTGAGAAGTATTCTAGAGTTACAGGTTGCTACAGACTGTTCTATTTTTGACAGATTCTATTTTTCGTGTGTTGTTTGCTTATTTTGATGCATCTATGGCTAGTATCAAGGGGTATGAACCATAGATAAGTTGGAATACAGTAGGTTTAACACCAATATAAATAAGGAATGAGTTCATTACAGTACCTTATGTGGTGGTTTTTCTTTCTTGCACTAACGGAGCTTATGAGATTTCCTGTTGAGTTTTGTGTTGTGAAGTTTTCAAGTTTTGGGTAAAGATTTGATGGACTATGGAATAAGGAGTGGCAAGAGCCTAAGCTTGGGGATGCCCATGGCACCCCAAGATATTCAAGGATAACCAAAAGCCTAAGCTTTGGGATGCCTCGGAAGGCATCCCCTCTTTCGTCTTCGTCTATCGGTAACTTTACTTGGAGCTATATTTTTATTCACCACATGATATGTGTTTTGCTTGGAGCGTCTTTGCTTTTTAGATTACCACAATCATTGCTGTACACACCTTTTGGGAGAAGCCCACTTGATTTAGAATTTATTAGAATACGCTATGTGCTATACTTATATCTTTTGAGCTAGATAGTTTTTACTCTAGTGCTTCACTTATATCTTTTAGAGCACGGTGGTGGATTAATTTTGTAGAAATTGTTGATCTCTCATGCTTCACTTATATTATTTTGGGAGTCTCTTAGAACAGCATGGTATTTGCTATGGTTATAAAATTGGTCCTAGAATGATGGGCATCCAAGTTGGGTATAATAAAAACTATCATAGAAAGTGAATTGGATGCTATGATCAATTTGATACTTGATAATTGTTTTGAGATATAGAGGTGGTAATATTAGATTCATGCTAGTTGGGTGATTATGAATTTAAAGAATACTTGTGTTGAAGTTTGTGATTCCCGTAGCATGCACGTATGGTGAACCACTTTGTGATGAAGTTGGAGCACAATTTTATTTATTGATTGTCTTCCTTATGAGTGGCGGTCGGGGACGAGCGATGGTCTTTTCCTACCAATCTATCCCCCTAGGAGCATGCGCGTAGTACTTTGTTTTCAATGACTTGTAGATTTTTGCAATAAGTATATGAGTTCTTTATGACTAATGTTGAGTCCATGGATTATACGCACTCTCACCCTTCCACCATTGCTAGCCTCTCTTGTGTCGCGCAACTTTTGCCGATACCATACACCCACCATATACCTTCCTCAAAACAGCCACCATAACTACCTATTATGGCATTTCCATAGCCATTCCGAGATATATTGCCATGCAACTTTCCACCGTTCCATTTATATGACACGCATCATCATTGTCATATTGCTCTTTGCATGATCATGTAGTTGACATCGTATTTGTGGCAAAGCCACCTTCATAAATTTCATACATGCCACTCTTGATTCATTACATATCCCGGTACACCGTCGGAGGCATTCATATAGAGTCATATCTTGTTCTAAGTATCAAGTTGTAAGTAAATAAAAGTGTGATGATCTTCATTATTAGAGCATTGTCCCAGTGAGGAAAGGATGTGGAGACTATGATTCCCCCACAAATCGGGATGAGACTTCGGACTTTATAAAAAAAAGAGAAAGGCCAATTAAAAAAAAAGAGAAAGGCCAAATAAAAAAATGAGAGAAAAAGAGAGAAGGGACAATGCTACTATCCTTTTTATCACACTTGTGCTTCAAAGTAGCACCATGATCTTCATGATAGAGAGTCTCCTATGTTGTCACTTTCATATACTAGTGGGAATTTTTCATTATAGAACTTGGCTTGTATATTCCAATGATGGGCTTCCTCAAATTACCCTAGGTCTTCGTGAGCAAGCGAGTTGGATGCACACCCACTTAGTCTTTTGTTGAGCTTTCATACATTTATAGCTCTAGTGCATCCATTGCATGGCAATCCCTACTCACTCACATTGATATCTATTAATGGGCATCTCCATAGCCCGTTGATACGCCTAGTTGATGTGAGACTATCTTCCTGTTTTTTGTCTTCTCCACAACCGCCATTCTATTCCACATATAGTGCTATGTCCATGGCTCACGCTCATGTATTGCGTGAAAGTTGAAAAAGTTTGAGATTACTAAAGTATGAAACAATTGCTTGGCTTGTCATCAGGGTTGTGCATGATTAAATACTTTGTGTGATGAAGATAGATCAACAACCAGACTATATGATTTTGTAGGGATAACTTTCTTTAGCCATGTTATTTTGAGAAGACATGATTGCTTTTATTAGTATGCTTGAAGTATTATTATTTCTTATGTCAATATGAACTTTTATTTTTAATCATTTGGATTTGAACATTCATGCCACAATAAATAAAACTACATTGAGAATTATGCTAGGTAGCATTCCACATCAAAAATTCTGTTTTTATCATTTACCTACTTGAGGGCGAGCAGGAATTAAGCTTGGGGATGCTTGATACGTCTCCAATGTATCTATAATTTTTGTTTGTTCCATGCTATTATATTACCTGTTTTGGATGTTTATGGGCTTTACTTTACACTTTTATATCATTTTTGGGACTAACCTGCTAACCGGAGGCCCAGCCCGAATTGCTGCTTTTTGCCTATTTCAGTGTTTCGAAGAAAAGGAATATCAAACGGAGTCCAAACACGATGAAACCTTCGGGAGCAATCTTTTTGGAACAAATGCAAGCCTAGAGACTTGGAGTGGAAGTCAAGCAACAAGCGAGGCGGCCACGAGGGTGCCCGACGCGCCCCCTACAGGTGGGCGCGCCCCCCCACCCTCATGGGCCCCTCGAGCGTCCACTGACCTACTTCTTCCTCCTATATATACCCACATACCCCGAGAACATCAGAACAGACCACAAAAACCTAATTCCACCACCGCAACCTTCTGTATCCGCGAGATCCCATCTTGGAGCCCTCGCCGGTGCTCCGTCGTAGGGAGAATCGACCACGGAGGGCCTCTACATCATCTCCAAGGCCCTTCCGATGAGTTGTGAGTAGTTTATCATAGACCTTCGGGTCCATAGTTATTAGCTAGATGGCTTCTTCTCTCTCTTTGAATCTCAATACAAAGTTCTCCTCGATCTTCTTGGAGATCTATTTGATGTAACTCTTTTTGTGGTGTGTTTGTCGAGATCCGATGAATTGTGGGTTTATGATCAAGTTTATCTATGAGAAATATTTGAATCTCCTCTGAATTCTTTTATGTGTAATTAAGTTATCTTTGCAACCTCTTCGAATTATCAGTTTGGTTTGGCCTACTAGATTGATCTTTCTTGCAGGGGTTTATATCATATTGCATGAGTTTATCCCTCTACATCATGTCATCTTTCTTAATTTTACTCTGTTCTTTATGAACTTAATACTCTAGATGCATGCTAGATAGCGGTCGATGTGTGGAGTAATAGTAGTAGATGCAGGCAGGAGTCGGTCTACTTGTCCCGGACGTGATGCCTATATACATGATCATGCCTAGATAATCTCATAATTATTCGCTTTTCTATCAATTGCTCGACAGTAATTTGTTCACCCACCGTAATACTTATGCTATCTTGAGAGAAGCCACTAGTGAAACCTATGGCCCCCGGGTCTATCTTTTATCATATAAGTTTTCCATCTACTTTTATTTGCATCTTTACTTTTCCAATCTATATCATAAAAATACCAAAAAAATATTTATCTTATCATATTATCTCTATCAGATCTCACTTTCGCAATTGGCCGTGAAGAGATTGACAACCCCTTTATTGCGTTGGTTGCGAGGTTCTTGTTTGTTTGTGTAGGTGCGTGGGACTTTTGAGGAGCCTCTTACTGGATTGATACCTTGGTTCTCAAAAACTGAGGGAAATACTTACGCTACTATTGCTGCATCACCCTTTCCTCTTCAAGGAAAACCAAAGCAAGCTCAAGACGTAGCAACCTCTTCCCGGAAAAAATGCATCTGGATGACGTACTTCAAGTGCTCCCCTGAGGGTGCGACAAGAAGCACGCCATCCCCTGCACCTTGTAGGGAAAAGGCACCATCAAAATACATGACCCATTCTTGGGGCGCCTCCTTGCCGGGGATAGCTGTTTTTGTCACTTCCTCATCAGGGGTTGGCGTTCACTCTGCAATAAACTCTGCCAACGCCCTGCTCTGAATTGTTGATGTTCTATCAAACTTCGGACCAAAATTGTACAAATCCAAAGCCCACTTCACTATTCTGCCAGTAGCCACAGGGTTTTGGAGTATCCTTTGCAATGGGAAGCAAGTGACAACCGTAATCTCATGGGCTTGGAAGTAGTGGCGCAGTTTCCTTGAGGCCATGATGAGACCAAAGATCAAATTTTGCATGCTAGAGTACCTCGATCGAGCCCCCTGTAACAAGGAACTGATGAAGTACACTGGGCGCTGCACCAATTTCTTCCTTGCCGTGTCCTTGGGGTTGCTATCGCTGTCGTGCTTACTTCTGTCCTGATCCTTATCTGACTCTGCCGGTCCTTGCTCACTCTCTTCCTAGTCCACTTCCCATTACACCACCAAGGCTGTACTAAGCACTTGGTTGGTTGCCGCTAAGTAGGCCTTGAACTCTTGTAGGGCCGCATCTGTTTCCGGGGTCCACTTCATGGGTCCTGCCTTCTTCAAGATTTTGAAGAACGGCAGGGCGAGCTCGGCAGACTTGGAAATGAATCTGCTTAGCGCGGCAATGCACCCTGTCAGATGCCTCACATCCTTAACTGTCCTTGGCACTTGAATCTGCCTTATGGCTTTGATCTTGTCGGGATTGGCTTCGATCCCCCGATGGGACACAAAGAACCCAAGTAGCTTGCCAGAGGAATGCCAAACACACACTTCTCTGGGTTGAGCTTCAAGTTGATCTTGTGTAGATTTGCAAACATCTCCTCCAAATCCTGGATAAGAGTTGCTCTGTCCATGGTATTGACCACAATGTCATCCATATAGGCTTCAATGTTTCAGTGTAGCTGTGGATCGAAACCAATCTGGTCTGCCCTTGCAAAAGTAGACCCGACGCTCTTTAATCCGAATGGCATGTGGATAATGTCGGATTTCGGGTTCCGGCAGACCCTTGAGGTTCGAACACTGGGGTGCGCGCGGAGATCACACCCTCAGCCTACCCATGTCTCACCGCCTCGCTAGGATCTAAACTACACGAAGAACAACACTAGGGACACAAGATTTATACTAGTTCAGGCCACCATTGTGGTGTAATACCCTACTCCAGTTTGTGGTGTGTGGATTGCCTCTGGGGTTGATGAGGAATAGTACAAAGGAAGAACAACCTCGCGAGGGGCTATTCTTGGTTTGTGCGATGAACTGCTAGGGGAGTTCAGTCGCCTCTCCCTCTCTCTCTCTCTCTCCTTGTCTTTCTATCCTTGTTCTCTCCCCTTTTACCCTGTGGGTGGCTAGTCCTATTTATAGGCGAAGGCCCCGGGCCTCTTCCCAAATATTGAGCGGGAAGGGCGCCAACAATTGGCCATTTTGAAGGGGAACATCTAGTACACTTATCTTGACTAAAGTTGGTCCTCGCCTGCCAAAGGCCCTGACGATGACGCTGGCTTGGGCTCCACGATGACCTCCATTCTGCCGTCCTGCTGGTCTTGGTCTTGTTGCACTGAAATGATTGCCTTTGCTTGATACCCTTGCCTGCGCTTGCCCTCCTTGCACCAAAGGGGAAACAAGGACTTTGTGCAGGCCGGCGCCCACCTAGCGCCCGCGTGCGCCTTGGTCGTCATGGCTTGCGTCACGAGCACCTCGTGAGGTACCCCGCCTTGATCTCTCCGCCTCCTCGTGAGCCAGCCTGACGAGGCCGTGCCTGAGGAAGCCTCCTGTCATCCGCCCCGTGAGGCTTGGCTCCTCGCGAGGGTCTTGAGCGTGTGTTGACGAAGGTGGGCCGTACTGGGCCACTCCTTGAGCCACGCCGCAGGTCGCAGGCAGGCAAGTCTGGGTACCCCCATTCCCAGAACACCGATAGTAGCCCCCGGGCCCAAGGCGCGCTTGGACTTGGCTTAGTAGAGAAACGAAGAGGCAAGTGCGAAGCGCTGCGGGCCCCAATAGCCTGCGGCCTTGGGCGCCGCGTGGCGGTTGATCGGACGTGGACGTCCTGGCTCCCCCACGACGCCTCAGCAACTGCACGATTTGACAAGTCCCTGCATGCAAAATGGGTCATGATTACCTGTGATCGTGGAGGTCGACGGTTGGCCTCCCTTGGCTATATGTACGGAACGACATGAGCCCTTCCAATCCATCTCTTCCCGCTACTCTTCGTCTTCCCCTTCGTCCTTGCTCCTCCCTTCGCCGATGGAACCGATCCGTCGGTTTACTGCCGAAGAGAAAGGGAAGGCCCCCCGAGAGAGTCCTGTCCCGCTTCCTTCAAAGAAACGGCTCGTCTCTTGCTACGGGGAAGGAGGTGCTTGGCAGGAGGTGTCGCGGCCATGGTTCGAGCAGCCGTCGCCGGGATTCCCACTGCCCTTGTACGCCCGGATCGAGGGCCCTGAAGGTGCTGGCGCCGAGCATCATAGCCAGAGGCGCCGTCGCCACCGGCGGATCATGGCGGTGCGCGTCGTTCCTCCTAGGGTCCACGCCATGGGCTCTGCTCGCGAGCGCGTGCTCCACGCTGTCACGCCTCCTCGGTCTTGGATTCGCCTTCCTCCTTCCTTCGCCTTCGAGATCCCGCCGAGGGGGCCTATCGAGGTTTGGCTGCAGCACGCTGGCTGCAGTGCCCCTGCGACCGAAGCGGAGGTTGAGGTCGTCGCTCTGGGCAGGGTCTACCTGACCCGAGGCTGGGGCGAGATCGCCCGGGTCGGCAGGATGGGTGGCACCCTCGCAATCCTCCTCGAGTACGATGGCGCCTCCCTGATGTTCTTCAAGGTCTTCAATGCGGAGGGACGCCAGCTGGAGTGCTACCCTGAGAAAGGCGGCCGGGATCCTGCTGCGGCGAGGACTAGGCTCGCCAACCGCTTCCCCAGCAGCTCCTCAGGTAGCGGAGGTGCCGGAGGATCCAGCGACTCCGCCGAGCTCCTCGCGACCCCGGAGACGAGCGACGACAGCTACGAGCCTCCGAGCTTGCATCACTCCCAGAGCAGGGTAGGCTCGTCAGGCCGCCGTCGCCACTGATCTGTATGGGGTTGGCGCCGGTGGCTGACGGCCCACTGTTGATGATGGCGTCCCTCGCGGCGGCACGCGTAGTTAGCACTCCTTAGGATCTACTCCTTTTGTTCCCTGCAAGGAATCGAGGAACACACCCCACGGGGGTTTGTAAGGTGCTTGTAGTTCCATGTGTTAATATGATCCTAGTCATGAAGTGGTGAGGGGTGCTCGTCCCGTCTTAGCTTAGTTCCTCCTTTCGAACCTCGCGAGGACTTGTCGCTCTGCGCTGACAGGTCCCGATCCCAAGGCAGGCTTCAGCCATCGCTGGTATGCCAGGTCGCGATGCCGTGGTCAAGGCCAGGAGGTGAGCGGCCCGGGGTCCAGTAAGAGCCCTTGAGTCGCGATGCTCAGGAGGTCCCTGAGGGAGTCCTGGACTAGGGGGTGTCCGGACAGCCGGACTATCATCGTCCACCGGACTCCAAGACTACGAAGATACAAGATTGAAGACTCCGTCCCGTGTCCGGATGGGACTTTCCTTGGCGTGGAAGGCAAGCTTGACGATACGGATATGTAGATCTCCTACCATTGTAACCGACTCTGTGTAACCCTAGCCTCCTCCGGTGTCTATATAAACCTGAGGGCTTTAGTCCGTAGGACAACATACATTACAACAATCATACCATAGGCTAGCTTCTAGGGTTTAGCCTCCTTGATCTCGTGGTAGATCCACTCTTGTACTACCCATATCATCAATATTAATCAAGCAGGACGTAGGGTTTTACCTCCATCGAGAGGGCCCGAACCTGGGTAAAAACATTGTGTCCCTCGTCTCCTGTTACCATCCGCCTAGATGCACAGTTCGGGACCCCCTACCCGAGATCCGCCGGTTTTGACACCGACATTGGTGCTTTCATTGAGAGTTCCTCTGTGCTGTCACCGATAGGCCCGATGGCATCTTCAACCAACAACGCTGTCCAGGGTGAGACTTTTGTCCCCGGACAGATCTTCGTATTCGGCGGCTTCGCACTGCGGGCTAATTCACTTGGCCATCTGGAGCAGATCGAAAGCTACGCCCCTAGCCGTCAGGTCAGATTCGGAAGCCTAAACTTCACGACCGATGTCCGCGGAGACTTGATCTTCAACGGACTCGAGCCACAGCCAAGCGCGCCGCACTGTGACGACGGGCATGATCTAGCTCTGCCACCGAACAGTGCCTTGGTGGCCGCACACGGATCCGCTTCGGCCATTAGTCCGGAGCCGATCGCCCAGATCGAGGGCCGGTGGATAGACGCCGTCCTGGGGGCTTCAACATCCACGGCGATGGAGCCGAACACTAATCTAGTCCCCTGCGAAACTCGTGATTCCGAGGCGCCGGACTCCTTGCCGGACTCCGAACCTCCCGCGCCCCTACCAATCGATTCGGATTGGGCGCCGGTCATGGAATTCACCGCCGCGGACATCTTCCAATACTCGCCTTTTGGCGATATCCTGAATTCACTAAAGCATCTCTTGTTATCAGGAGAGTCCTGGCCGGACTATGGCCAGGATGGTTGGGGTACGGACGACAAAGAAATTCAGAGCCCACCCACCGCCCACTTTGTAGCCACTGTCGATGATCTAACCGACATGCTAGACCATGACTCCGAAGACATCGACGGAATGGACGACGATGCCGGAGACGAACAAGAAACAGAGCCTATAAGGCACGGGAGGACCACCTCGTCACATGACATATACATGGTGGACACCCCAAAGGAGAGCGATAACGAGGATCAACGGGCCGCGGCAGAAGATAACCCCGCCGATAAACGACCAAAACAGCGGCGCAGACGCCGCCCTAAGACCCACCTTAACCACAACAACGCTCCAAAGGAGCCCGTAATACAGCAGGGCTCACAAATGGACGATGAACATGCAGATAAGCATCGTCCGAACATGACGAGTCAGATAATCAGTCCAGGCCCGGCGAAAACGACAGTCAGGACGATCTCATGTTGGATACACCACCGGAGAGCAAGAACCTTCGGAAAAGACTCGTCAGTACTGCAAGAAGCCTGAAGAAGGAAAAACGGAGGCTCAAAACAGCGGAAGACACACTTAGAATGAGATGGAGCAAAGTACTCAAAACCGCAGATAAATACGGCAATGGCCACCAATCAAAGAGCTACCCAAAGCGCAAACTGCTACCAGAATTCGACGAGGAGGCCATAGAGCCTCCACCGTCCAAAAATAAAGAGGCTGCCTGGTTGGATAGACGGCCAGATGATAGGCCAAATTCTGACAGCGGCGCCACACATAAACCAACCAACGAACTTGGAAGGATAGATGGCCCAGCCAGGTCCATCTACGGGCCAAAGGAGAAGGCCCCAAGAAGCAAGGCAACACGTCAAGTGTCCGATGATAGCGGCACACACAAATACAGGGGCGCCGCACACCCACTATGTTTCACCGATGAGGTGCTGGACCATGAATTCCCAGCAGGATTTAAACCCATAAACATAGAGGCCTACGATGGAACAACAGATCCTGGAGTCTGGATAGAAGATTATATACTGCATATACACATGGCTAGAGGAGACGATCTCCACGCCATAAAATACCTACCCCTCAAGCTCAAAGGGCCAGCCCGTCATTGGCTTAAAAGCCTCCCAGAAAACACCGTTGGAAGTTGGGAAGAGCTCGAGGACGCGTTTAGAGCAAATTTTCAAGGGACTTATGTCCGCCCTCCGGATGCAGATGATCTAAGTCATATAACTCAACAGCCCGGAGAGTCAGCACGGAAATTCTGGAACAGGTTTCTTACCAAAAAGAACCAAATAGTCGACTGTCCGGACGCCGAAGCCTTAGCAGCTTTCAAGCACAATGTCTGAGACGAATGGCTTGCCAGACACCTCGGTCAAGAGAAACCGAGGACAATGTCTGCACTAACAAGCCTCATGACCCGCTTCTGTGCGAGAGAGGATAGCTGGCTAGCAAGATGCAGCACCAGTGACCCAAGTACATCCGAGATAAGAGATGGAAACGGAAAATCACGGCGCAGAAAAGAGCAGCACCGGAATAAAGAGAAAAGCCCAAAGAGCACGGCAGTCAACGCCGGATTCAAAAGCTCGTGGCCCAACAACAAAACACAGCCTCTTAAGGATGACAGCGACGAATTGTCCAACTTAAACAAGATTTTGGGTCGGATATGTCAAATCCACAGTACCCCCGGAAGGCCTGCAAATCACACCCATAGGGATTGTTGGGTTTTTAAACAGTCCGGCCGACTAAATGCCGAACACAAGGGGCTCGACGCGTCAAGCGAAGAAGATAAACCCCACCAGCAGAGCACAGGCAAACAAAAGACTTTCCCAGAAGGGGTCAAAGCAGTAAACTCACTTCATGTGATAATACGGAAAAATAGTGCGGCACTTTCTAAAAAGAGCTTCGCACGGTCCAACCCAGCAGACCATAGAGATTGGATATCAAAACCAATCACTTTCGACCACCTGGACTATTCCAGAAGCGTTCGAAACGCGGGACGGACTCCCCTGATGTTGAATCCCATAATAGACGGATTACAATTTACTAACGTCCTAATGGACGGAGGCAGCGACTTAAACCTGCTGTATTCAAACACAATCCGTAGGATGGAGATAGACCCTACCAAAATCCGACACAGCCGCACTTCCTTCAAAGGAGTGACGCCAGGCCCTTACGCCAAGTGCACAGGCTCTATATTACTAGAAGTCGTGTTCGGCTCGCCGAACAATTTTCGACGCGAAAAATTAATTTTTCACATCGTCCCATTTGAAAGTGGATATCAAGCACTCTTGGGACGAAAGGCTTTTGTCCGCTTCAACGCCATACCGCATTACGCGTCTCTTATACTCAAGATGCCCGGTCCGCGTGGCGTAATTTTAGTGCGAGGGTCACTTAAAGACCCCAGACTCGGCTAGACGAATCCGGCTTCAGCAGGCTAGGGGCTCCCTAGCCGCATACCTCTTAACAGGGGGCTGCGCGCACAAACAACCGCGGGTTCATACAAACCCCGCTTTAATTATTTATATTTCTTCTTTTACAAATATTTTTCGCACGAATTGCCTTCAAACTAAACGTTCCTCTCTTTCTACAGATGAACAACGTGCATACCCGTCCAGGATAACGGCGCAACAGAGACACAGGCGCAGACGTGCAGTAGGGACCCGTTGTGAGGATTCTTTTCAGATTAAGACCCTGCGTAAACCTTTTTTACTGTCTCTTGTTGTTATTCTCCCTTGGTTTCTTCCTATAGCCAAAGCGGAGCCTGACGTTTTGGCATCGGCCGTGTCAGAAGACCATGCCCGTACCTGGACACTAGGGGCTTAGGGCATCATTCTGCCCATTATTATAAAGATCGAACACCTTAGGGAGTGTTCGGCGTCTCGAGTTAGGCATTATATGCATCAGCTCCGAATCATGTCTTTGGTCAAATGTGGGTTTGCCCGGCTCCTGTGTTTCGCTGCCTTACGTTCCGTATCATCGGCTAACGCGGCACCAGGAGAACTACTGCGATTGTGCCCCAGTTCGGCTGGGCGAGCACCTCAGTAGAGAAAGCCGAGAACTGACTGTCATGATACAGCGAGAGACTGGTCAACCACTCGATCGACTACCGGAATGTTTAGAATTCCCCGCTTTGACGAAGGACCGTTTCCCGGTTAGGCACATATGCGCCCCGAATTCGGAGAAGTGCGGTGCCACCAGGGGCTATATCGTAGCCCCACCCTCGAGCTCCACTGGCTAAGTGAAAGTGATAAAGCATTATAGTCCGGATTGCCTCGTTCGCTACGCTACCACCTCCTTAAACAGGACCGAGACGTCGGATTAAGTGTGAAAACGCGCTATTTTTGCGAACACCCCCGCACCCTGTGCGTGGGGGCTGAAGCCGAAGACTGCAATCTTTCAAGTTATACAAATGTATACGTAAACGGCCGCACAGGAGAAGTTTTACTACTTGGGACACACAAGTATAAAAAGCAGTTATAGCATAATCATCGTTTTAGAAGCTAATACGTTCATTTGAACGTGACATTTTTCGAGCACTGCGACTCTATTACACGAACGCCACACATAACTTCCCCGAAATAGTGCTCGGCGGGGAGCCGGCTTTCATCCGAACCCTGGGCGGCAACAGCGATGGCATCCATCTCCGGACAGTGCGCCTTCACACGGGCAAGAGCCATCCGCGCGCCCTCGATGCAGGCCGACCGCTTCATCTCCTTTATATGCGGCACCGCTCCAAGGAATTGCTGCAGTAAGCCGAAGTAGCTCGTCGCCTTGGGCCTCTCCGGCCAGACATGGGCCACGATGTCAGTCATGGAAAGTCAGGACAATCTATTTAGCTCGGCCCATTCGGCCAACCGGTCTGTCAACAGAAGTGAGCGATCCGGACTATGGAATTGAGACCAATATAGCTCTTCCGTCTTGTGATCCTTCTGGCTCCGGAAGTGCTCAATGGCATCAGCCGCACTTGCAGCTAAGTCCATATACGGATCCTCCGGACTCCACAGCCGCTCAAATTGAGCATACTTTTGATCCATAAACCGGCGACGCAACAGAAAAGGCTTTCCAGCCACAATATCTCCGGCCTGGCGCAGTTCCTCCTTCATAGCCCGCATTGCAGAGCGGGCATCCTTGGCTTCGGCGGTGGCCTTCTTCAGGTCTTCCCGCTCCGATAAGCGCTCCTTTTCAAGAGCCTCATTGCGGTCGGCAGCATCTTTTACTTTCATGGCCAATTCGGCCACCTCTACCCTACTTAGGCAGTGTGCATCCCTTTTGGCTTTCAACTCCTCGGCCGCCCTCGAGGCAGCCGCGTCACTCCTTCGGGCTTGCTCCTTAGCTCAAGCAAGTTCGGCCTGAAGGCTCTCCACAGGAGCAGCACCGTCTGTACAACAGCATATAATTTATCAGAGGAGGGCTTCGACCCCCTTAATAAAGCGACTGTGGAGAACTCATTTACCTTGCGACTCGTCAAGTCGCCGGTTGACAAGTGCGATGTCCGCATCCGCCACGTCAAGTTGCCGATTTAACTCGGCAAACCCACTAGTCCGGCTAGCCCTCGGACTATCCGCCACCTGCATAGGAACGGCGGAATTCATTACTTTCGATTTCGATCCTCGGCACGCTGTCGTTTTCGACAACCTACCGAGTCTCAGGGGCTACTATCTATACAGGGCGCATTTTCATGTGCAAGCCTGTCAATAAACAAGGAGATGCGTCATTCTCGCGTACCTCAAACCCCGCCAGCAAACTCATAGTGGCATTGCGCAATCCGCTTTCGGCGGACGAAATCCTTCCAATCACCATACGCATCAACGCACGGTGATCTTCTGAAATGGGCGCCCTCTCAAGCAGATTCTTCAGTTCTCCCGGCTGGATATTAGTGGGTGCCGAACTCTCTGGCCCCTCCGGAATCGGGGATACCCTCCGCGATGACACTTCAGGCTCGCCTGCCTTATCTGACGGCGCTGCAGACGGAGGCGTTTCACTCTCCATCATCTCCGGAAGAAGGTCCCCCGAAGATGAACTCATCTGAGAAGGCTGCAGATCCGAGCTGCAATATAAATATTTTGGTTACCCACAGAAGCACAAATGAAGGTATTTCCTTACTAATTAACTCCCTTTTTCATACTCACGGCTCGCTGGAGGGCTGATCCTTTGGCGATGATTGTGCGTCCGGATTCTCTCCGGACGCCGGACCCCCCGGTGAAGATCTCTTCCCACGCTTAGGGGCTTTGGCCTCCGGATCTTTGGAGGCGGTCCTCTTCTCCCCATGGAGGGAGGGGTTCTTGATTCCCCCCTCTTCAGACGCCCCTTTGGGCGAAATGTTAGCTCCTCTATTTTCCCCTTCGCCCCCTTCTGTGGGCGCGACCTCCAACATTCTGACCAGCACGGGCTCCAGTGCGGTCTCTGGGAGGGGGGCCGGACACCTTATCAGCCTTGATCGCGCCACCCATTCCTGTGAAGTGTAATGGGTCAGGAGGCGAACTCTAGAAAGGCATATAAACAGAATGTCCGGACTCTGAGCTACTTACCTGAGTATCCGGGCGATTGCGGCTTAGGCCTGCGTCCTCGGCTAATTCCGGACACGCCACCTGCGGTCCGAAGAACAACTTGTACATCTCCACGGGTGTCGCACCTATAAAGTGTTGGAGAATCCGAGGTCCCTCCGGGTTGAACTCCCATAGACGGAGAGGACGGCATTTGCAGGGTAGAAGATGCCTGATTAGCATAACCTGCATCACCACGATCAGGTCGATCTCCCTCGCTTGGAGGTCTCGAATCCGGCCCTGCAGTGAGGGCACGTCTTCGGACGACCCCCAATTGAGCCCTTGGTTGACCCACGACATCAGTTGGCGTGGAGGTCCCGGGCGGAATGAAGGCGGCGGCTTTTGCCTGCTGCCCCTTGGAGCGGTGATATAGAACCACTCCTGCTGCCACAGTCCGAGTTCCTCTGGGAAGGAACCCTCGGGCCACTGGGCATCGGCCTTTTTGCTTATGGCCGCCCCGCCGCACTCCGCTTGACGCCCCCCGATCATCTTCGGCTCCACCTTGAAGGTCTTCAGCCACAGGCCGAAGTGGGGAGTGACGCGGAGGAAGGCTTCGCAGACGATAATGAATGCGGAGATGTGGAGGATGGACTCCGGAGCCAAGTCGTGAAAGTCCAGCCCATAGTAGAACATGAGTCCTCTCACGAAGGGGTCCGTTGGGAAGCCTAAACCCCGACGGAGGTGGGATACGAAGACAACAAACTCACCGGGCTCAGGGGCGGGCACGGCCTGCCCTTGGGTGGGCAACCTGTGCGAAACCTCGTAGGCCAGGGCCTCACGTAACTTCAATATGTCCTCCTCCGTGACGGAGGAGGGCATCCACCGGCCCTGGAGGTCGGAGCCAGACATGGTTGAGAATCCGAAGCGCTCGAATCTGAGGCTCTGGGTGTTGGAACTGGGAGCGAGGAGGAGATTCGATGCGAGATTAAAGAACAAGGACAAGCCTTGGTCCTCTTATAAAGGGGAAAAAATACCAAGAGCCGTCTCCGTGACCATTTGGGATTCACCTTCGATAGAGGAGGCGTGGTGACGGGAACGGTTAGGTTACCCACGCACGTATTGATGAGAATCCCGGAATAAGGGGGACACGATCTCTGCTTCGACAAGACGTGACCAAGGAAACCGCTTCGCTAAACGTGCTGAGGTGGTGTAGTAAAAAATGATTCAAACAGTGGCTTGGTAGCGGTGTGATGTCACGCCGCATAATACGTCAGCAGATTGAACTAAGTGTACATTTTATTCTCTCTACGGTGGAATGTGGAATTTATTTTGCAGAGCCGGACACTATCCTGGTGTTCATGATCTTCTCTCGATTATTCAAGGGAGGAACCCGCCTTGCAATGCCGAACATTATGCGCGCCGGACTAATCGTCATTGAAGCCTGGTTCAGGGGCTACTGAGGGAGTCCCGGACTAGGGGGTGTCCGAATAGCCGGACTATCATCATCGGCCGGACTCCAAGACTATGAAGATACAAGATTGAAGACTTCGTCCCGTGTCCGGATGGGACTTTCCTTGGTGTGGAAGGCAAGCTTGGCAATACAGATATGTAGATCTCCTACCATTGTAACCGACTCTGTGTAACCCTAGCCCTCTCCGGTGTCTATATAAACCGGAGGGTTTTAGTCCGTAGGACGAACAACCATTACAACAATCATACCATAGGCTAGCTTCTAGGGTTTAGCCTCCTTGATCTTGTGGTAGATCCACTCTCGTACTACCCATATCATCAATATCGATCAAGCAGGAGTAGGGTTTTACCTCCATCGAGAGGGCCCGAACCTGGGTAAAAACATCGTGTCCCTTGTCTCCTGTTACCATCCGCCTAGACGCACGGTTCGGGACCCCCTACCCGAGATCCGCCGGTTTTGACACCGACGTTGGTGCTTTCATTGAGAGTTCCTCTGTGTCATCACCGATAGGCTTGATGGCTCCTTCAATCATCAACGACCACGCAGTCCAGGGTGAGACTTTTCTCCCCGGACAGATCTTCGTGTTCGGCGGCTTTGCACTGCGGGCCAATTCGCTTGGCCATCTGGAGCAGATCGAAAGCTACGCCCCTGGCCGTCAGGTCAGATTTGGAAGCCTAAACTTCACGGCTGACATCCGCGGAGACTTGATCTTTGATGGATTCGAGCCACAGCCGAGCGCGCCGCACTGTCACGATGGGCATGATTTAGCTCTGCCGCCGGACAGTGCCCTGGAGGCCGCACATGAGTCCGCTCCGACCCCTAGTTCGGAGCGGACCGCGCAGATCGAGGACAGGTGGCTGGACACCGCCTCGGGAGCTGCAATCTCTACGGCGATGGAGCCGAATACTGACCTTGTCCCTCGTAAAGCTCATGACTCTGAGGTGCCGGACTCCTCGCCGGACTCCGAACCTCCTGCGCCCCTACCAATCGAATCCGATTGGGCGCCGATCATGGAGTTCACCGCCGTGGACATCTTTCAGCACTCACCCTTTGGCGACATCCTGAATTCGCTAAAGCATCTCTCATTATCAGGAGAGCCCTGGCCGGATTATGGTCAGGACGGTTGGGATGCGGATGACGAAGAAATTCAAAACCCACCCACCACCCACTTTGTAGCCACTGTCGATGATCTAACCAACATGCTAGACTACGACTCCGAAGACATCGACGGTATGGACGACGATGCCGGAGATGAACAAGAACTAGCGCTTACGGGGCACTGGAAGACCACCTCGTCATACGACATATACATGGTGGACATCCCAAAGGATGTGAATGGCGAAGAAGCAGCGGAGGCAGATTCCCCTAAGAAACAGCCCAAGCGCCGACGTCAGCGGCGCCGCTCTAAATCCCGCCACAGCAAGAATGGAGATTCCGGCACCGGAGATAATAACACCCCAGAGAGTGCCGAAGACAACCCCCTCCAGCAAGATTCAGTGCAGGAGGACGCAGAAGCCAGCCCTCACGAGAGAGCGGCAGACGAAGAGGTCGAGGATGACAATTACATGCCTCCCTCCGGAGACGAGGCAAGCCTCAACGACGACGAATTTGTCGTGCCCGAGGATCCCGTCGAACAAGAGCATTTTAAACGCAGGCTTATGGCCACGGCAAATAGCCTAAAGAAAAAGCAGCAACAGCTCAGAGCTGATCAAGACCTGCTGGCCGACAGATGGACCGAAGTCCTCGCGGCCGAAGAGCATGAACTCGAACGCCCCTTCAAAAGCTACCCAAAACGCAAGTTGCTCCCCCAATTAGAGGAGGAGGAGTATAAACCCTCATTGTCGGTGTCAAAACCGGCGGATCTCGGGTAGGGGGTCCCGAACTATGCGTCTAGGCGGATGGTAACAGGAGACGAGGGACACGATGTTTTACCCAGGTTCGGGCCCTCTCGATGGAGGTAAAACCCTACGTCCTACTTGATTAATATTGATGATATGGGTAGTACAAGAGTGGATCTACCACGAGATCAAGGAGGCTAAACCCTAAAGCTAGCCTATGGTATGATTGTTGTAATGTATGTTGTCCTACGGACTAAAGCCCTCCGGTTTATATAGACACCGGAGGAGGCTAGGGTTACACAGAGTCGGTTACAACGGTAGGAGATCTACATATCCGTATCGCCAAGCTTGCCTTCCACGCCAAGGAAAGTCCCATCCGGACACGGGACGGAGTCTTCAATCTTGTATCTTCGTAGTCTTGGAGTCCAGCGGACGATGATAGTCCGGCTGTCCGGACACCCCCTAGTCCAGGACTCCCTCAGTAGTCCCTGAACCAGGCTTCAATGACGATAAGTCCGGTGCGCATAATGTTCGGCATTGCAAGGCGGGTTCCTCCCTTGAATAATCCAGAGAAGATCATGAACACCAGGATAGTGTCCGGCTCTGCAAAATAAATTCCACATTCCACTGTAGAGAGAATAAAATGTACACCAGTCCAATCTGCTGACGTATTATGCGGCGTGACATCACACCGCTACCAAGCCTTTGTTTGAATCGCTTTTTACTATACCACCTCAGCACGTTTAGCGAAGCGGTTTCCTTGGCACGTCTTGTCGAAGCAGAGATCGTGTTCCCCTTATTCCGGGATTCCCATCAATACGGACGTGGGTAACCCAACCGCGCCATTGATGGTGGCGCTTGGGAGATAAGCGAGTTTTATCAGGCCGGGGGGGGACGCATAGTTTTCGTCCGCCTACATATAAGGGATAAGGATTTACCTTCTCACCTACGCCTTCTTCCTCCTTTGCTTATCCATCTCCGCGTACTCAAGCTCCAGCGCCCAAGCTCGCGCATCTCGCCCCGACCTTCTCCGAATATGTCCGGAGCGGGAGGCAAATGGTTGGCCTCCACCGTTAAGGAGGAGCACATCACCAAACTGCGCAGCGCCGGATACCTTTCCGGCGATATCGCGCATCGGCTGCCCGACGAGGGGCAGCTCATCCCTACCCCTGGGCCCCATGAGAGGGTCGTCTTCCTTCCCCACTTCCTCCGCGGACTGGGCTTTCCACTGCACCCATTCGTCCGAGGGATCATGTTTTACTACGGCCTGGATTTCCACGATCTGGCGCCGAACTTCATCCTCAACATCTCGGCGTTTATCGTCGTGTGCGAGGCCTTCCTCTGCATCCGGCCCCACTTCGGCCTGTGGCTCAAGACCTTCAACGTCAAGCCGAAGGTTGTGAAGGGCACGCAAGTGGAATGCGGAGGCGCCATGTTGGGTAAGTTGCCCAACGTCCTTTGGCTCGAAGGGGCCTTTGTGGACTCCGTCAAGGGGTGGCAATCGGGGTGGTTCTACATCACCGAGCCGCGCAAGCCCACGTGGGCAGTGGCCCCCGAGTTTAGATCTGGCGTCCCCACGCAGCTCACCTCCTCGAAAGAGAAGGGCTTGCAATGGGGTAATCCGAAGGAGGTGACGGGACTCCGAGCCTGCATCCAGAAGCTGGTGAGCAATAAGCTCAGGCTCGTCGACGTGGTCCAAGTCATGCTCATCCGCCAGATTCTCCCATGCCAAGAACGGGCATTCAATCTGTGGGAGTTCAATCCGGAACAGCACCAGGTGCTGAGCGGGCTCTTAGATACGACATACGAAGGCGCCTAGAGGGTGTTGTTCAAGGGCGCCGAAGCCCCCGTATCCGCGACGGAAGATCGCGGATTTCGCTCGCAGCATCCAGCTGACGAGGTAAGTGATTCAACCCCATTACGGGACACTTATGGTAATTAAACCGATTCTAAGAGGGTTTCAATCTCTCTTTTCCTTTGACAGGAATGGATGGAGAAGGCCAAGCAGCTCATCAGCCCAGCTCCCATGCCAGAAGACCCAGAGAACGCCCGTTTAGCAGGGCTGCTGGTTCCGGCACCGCACGTGGTGCCGGAGAAGAAGGCCAAGAAGGTGGCCGCGGGGACTCGAAAGAGTTCCCGTAATCAGGCGTCCGACGACGAGGCAGACTCCTCCCCCGAAGACGAGGAGGAGGAGGAGGACTCTCTCCCGGAGGAGGGAGAGAAGAAGAGGAAGGCTTCCCCAATAGGGGAGGCCGAAGGGTCCAAGAGGGGGAGGACTATCCCCCCGGACAGTTTCGCCAACACCACCGTTGGCGAGGATGAGTGGCCTCCAAGGGCCAGGCGTCCGGCAAGATCGTAAGTATCCGGATCCTTGATGTGCAATTTCTTTCGTGTCGCATAGTGTCCTTCTAATGCCGCGTTCTGTCCGTAGCCCAGCCGATGATGATCTCCCTGCTTCATCGAGCGGGTCATTGGCCCCGTCGGATGTGGATTCACTTCCGACCGCCTCTACCCCCCGCGCCAACGAGGACGCCGAGGTGGGATCCCAGAGAAGGACCCATCAGGAGGAGGCTCCGGAGGCGCCGTCAGGCTGCCTCCCGGACTTTGTGCCAGACTCTACATCGGAACCCGCAGCGGTTCCAGGGTCCGGGGGGCGGCCCCTTCGAAAGAAGGGCAAGACCGTGACACCGGCGACCTCCGTCCAACCGGAGGCGCCGGATAACTTGCTGGAGGCGCTTAAAGGCGCTTCCATCGAGGAAGAACACCGCACTATCATGAGTGCGGTGATTCAAAAGGTTCAGCTCGCCAAAAGCGGGCTGACCGAAGCCTGCAGCAGCCTTCTAACAGGCTTTGAGGTAAGAAGTTAAAATTATGTAATGTAATACCGCATAGACAGTCTCCCCTGATGCTCAGTTCGGTGTTCGGAAAGAAAAGCCGGACCGAGGATCTAACAAGATATACGCAGGGTTGCTTAAAATATGTCAATATGGGTTTGCAGGCTGCTCTGCTGACCTCTGCCGCACTATCGGCGGAGGTCGATGTGTTGAAGAAGGATCTCGAGTGGTCCGAGCAAGAGCTCGGCCATGCCAAGAAGCAGCTCGAGGACAAAGAAGGTGAGTCACACCACTTTGAATAGTTACCTTACAGAAAAGGATTTTGGTTGCAATAAAATTAACAAGGATAATATGGGTATTGCAGGGGCCACGAACGAGGTGGCAGCCCTGAAGGAGGCTGTGTCCGCGGCCGAACGCAGTGCGGCCGCGGAGCGGGAGGGGCGAGAGAAGCAGGAGGCACGGGTGGCGGAAGTACGGCAAGAGCTCCAGGCTCTCATGGAGAAGCATGAGAGTTTGGAGCGTGACTCCAAGACTCGAGAGTCCGAGCTTGCCTCGGCTCTCGAAAGTGCCAAGTCCGCCAAGGCCGAGGCCCGTAAGGCCCTTCAGGAGGTTGAAGATGTGAATAAGATAGTGGCGGGTAAGGCATTTTTCATGCAAAGCAAGCATGTTAATGTAAAATACCTGACACTTACCCGCATTCGGAGCTCTCCTGGGGCGTTTGCAGATCTGCCGCATAGTGCGTCCGATGCCGCCACATTCTATCGTGGCGAGGAGGGGAGCTCGACGGAGAAAGTATTCTGGTCTCAGTACGCCGAGGCCGGACACCCGGTGCCCCCAAGCGACCAGCTGAAGCAGCTGGTCGAACTCCACAAGGTAGCTGAGGAGGCCATGAAGGGCCTCATAGTCCGGCTGTGGCCTGGACAGGCCATGCCTGGGAGCTACTTTGGCCTCGTGCGGCGGCTGGTGGATGCATGCCCCTGGGTGGAGGTCGTCAAGCGCTCCGCCTGTATTGAAGGTGCTCGTCGGGCCCTTGCCCGCACAAAGGTGCATTGGGGAAAGTTGGATGCGGAGAAGCTTCTCACGGACCCACCGCCACCGGGCAAGGAGTATCGCACGCCTGAAATGTATTATAAAACTGTCCTGAAGGGAGCCCGCGATATTGCGGATGAGTGCCCCAGAAATGTAATCTTTGAGTAAACTCGCTGTGTATTATCCTATGCGCTGAAAACTGCGTTCATATGCGCCTTGAGCAACGCTTGTTTTAATTTAAAATATTACCTTCTGTTCGGCCGTTTATAAAATCTGAGAGATGGCAAGTCGTTGGCTTCAGCCCCCGAGCCGCGAGTGCTGGGGTGTTCGGGATAACCTTGAGCACTCTTGTTCCCATTTTTGGGTCCATCTAGGGAGGCGCTCAACACAACGAACAAGGCGACCGGACTTATAATGCTTGAACACTCTCACTTAGCCATAGAATTCTATAATTTTAAATTTCGGCGAAGCCCCTGGTATTCGGAAGGCCGAATCCGGGGCGCTATCCACGCCGTCATCGGACATGGTCCGGAACTTCGCTCGAAGCGGCGTGAGTCTTTAAGGACCCGAAGAAACCTCTCGAACAGCGACCAGTCTCTCGCCTTATCATGCCGGTTAGTTTTAGCTTTCTCCACTGAGGCGTTCGCCCGGCTCAACCGGGGCGCAATCGCAGTGGTTCTCCCAGTGCCACCTTAGCCGACAGAACGGAATGTAAGGCACCAAAACGTGGGAGCCGGGCAAACCCAACTATTGACCCAAGACATGATTCGGAGCTGATTCATATAATGCTATAAGTTCGGGGTGCCGCACTTATGAAAGTGTTCGGACTTATCACACCACAATGTGGGGGACATAAGCCCCTGGTGTATTAGGCCGTACCAAAATATACGGGTGCAGGATGTCATGTAATGAACATATATATAAAAGGTAGTGTAATTGCAGTCGAAAAGTGCTGCATTATTTATTAAAGAAAGTACGCTGTGAGTGCGGACTGATACAAATAGTGCGGTAAGCAAGGGATTTGGACTAAATAAACGTGTCCCCCTCCAGGGGTGAGCTGCGGACTTGGTGTATATAATCGAATTTAATGCTCGTAATTGAGACCACCTGAGTGTTCGTTGCAGCCTTCTTTCGTCCCTGACTGTTGCATCACGAGTTCGGCAGGTTCGCCGCCGGACAGGGCCTCTGGTTACCGGAGTCCTGTGTACATAAAGAAGGAAAATAATAAATAGAAAAAAAAGGGGGGCACACTTGCGAGCCCCTGGTGTGGTCGAACCGCACTCTGGGTCCATTGCGATCGTGGCCCTTCCCCTGCGCCCATGGTATCTCCAAAGCGTAATGATGTACGCGGAGTGTTATTCTTGCGATCATACGCGGGCGAGGGTTAGGGCCGCATTGCTACGTGTGCTCTGATCGCGCCAGGTGGTCTTGGTTGGTATTGCTTCAGGCGCGTTTTGCTGTATCCGGCCGTTTAACGGCCGGACTCGAGAATTGCCTTAAGAGGCTGTTCTGTACTTCTGCCGCGAGAGCCGCTGTATGTTCCTCCGTTCGGAGGGAGCGTTCCATATTCCCATTGACCGTGATGACTCCACGAGGGCCTGGCATCTTGAGCTTGAGGTATGCATAAGGCGGCACCGCGTTGAATTTTGCAAACGCGGTTCGTCCGAGCAGAGGGTGATAGCCGCTGTGAAACGGGACTATGTCGAAGATTAACTCCTCGCTCCGGAAATTGTCCGGGGATCCGAAGACCACTTCCAGTGTTACTGAGCCTGTACAGTTGGCTTCCACACCTGGTATGACACCTTTAAAGGTTGTCTTTGTAGGTTTAATCCTTGAGGGGTCTATGCCCATTTTGTGCACTGTATCCTGATAAAGCAGGTTCAGGCTACTACCGCCGTCCATCAGGACTCTCGTGAGGTGAAATCCATCGACGATTGGGTCTAAAACCAATGCGGCGAATCCGCCATGGCATATGCTGGTCGGATGGTCTCTTCGATCGAAAGTGATCGGACAAGAGGACCATGGATTGAACTTCGGGGCGACTGGCTCCATCGCATAGACGTCCCTTAGTGCGCGCTTCCTCTCCTTCTTGGGTATATGGGTCGCGTAAATCATGTTCACCGTCCGCACTTGTGGGGGGAAACCCTTCTGTCCTCTATTGTTCGGCGGTCGGGTTTCCTCCTCGTCGTCGCTGTTTAGCCCCTTGTCGTTGTTTTCGGCAATTAACTTGCCTGCCTGCTTGAACACCCAGCAATCTCTATTAGTGTGATTGGCTGGTTTTTCAGGGGTGCCATGTATCTGGCATAAGCGATCGAGTATTCGGTCCAAATTGGACGGACCCGGAGTGGTTCTTTTGAATGGCTTCTTCCGTTGACTGGGTTTAGAGCCTCGGAATCCGGCGTTGACTGCCGTATCCTCCTTGTCGTCGCCGTTAATGCGGCGTTTGTTTTTGTTTCGACGTGACCTGCCGTTGTTGTCCTTAGTATCCGGACTGCCAGAATTTTTACGGAGATTGTTGCTGCGAGCTAGCCAGCTATCCTCTCCCGCGCAGAAGCGGGTCATTAATGATGTGAGGGCTGCCATAGATTTCGGCTTTTCCTGTCCCAGGTGCCGGGCTAGCCATTCGTCGCGGATGTTATGCTTGAAGGCTGCAAGGGCCTCTGCATCCAGACAGTCGACGATTTGATTTTTCTTCGTCAAGAACCATGTCCAGAATTGTCTGGCCGATTCGTCTGGCTGCTGAATGATGTGGCTTAGGTCATCGGCGTCTGGTGGTCGCACATACGTGCCCTGGAAGTTATCAAGGAATGCGGCTTCCAGGTCTTCCCAACACCCAATTGACTCTGCGGGCAAGCTGTTAAGCCAATGCCAAGCTGGTTCTTTAAGCTTGAGTGGGAGATACTTGATGGCGTGGAGATCGTCGCCGCGGACCATGTGGATGTGGAGAAGATAATCTTCGATCCAAACCGCGGGGTCTGTTGTGCCATCGTAGGATTCAATGTTTACGGGTTTAAACCCTTCAGGGATTTGATGATCTATTACTTCGTCAGTGAAGCATAGCGGGTTTGCGGCGCCTCTGTATTGAGCAATATCACGATGCAGCTCGAGAGGGCGCTATCTGCCGTGTTCGGCCCGGCCGGGGTTATTATATCCGGTGCGACGGTATTCGTCATGGGTCGTGGGGCGCCCACGTGATCCGTAGATGGATCTGGATTGCCTTGCTTTGTCCTCCAATATATCTCGCAAGTCCAGCGCGTTCCCTCTTGGCTTCGTACTTTTGGAGCGATGCCGGGGTACGGTCTTGGTTGGGGGCCTGGATGCCTCTCTGTCGCGACCGCGGGGTGGTCGGTCAGCCGTATCGTGCGCTGGTGATGGAGGTATGTATGCTTCCTCCTCTAGTCGGGGGAGCAGCTTGCGTCTTGGATAGCTTTTGGAGGGGCGTTCAAGTTTATACTCTTCGGCCGCGAGGACCTCGGTCCATCGATCGGCCAGCAGGTCCTGATCAGCTTGAAGCTGCTGCTGCTTTTTCTTTAGGCTGTTTGCCGTGGCGATAAGCCTGCGTTTGAAACGCTCTTGTTCGACGGGATCCTCGGGCACGACGAATTCATCATCGTTGAGGCTTGCCTCGTCTTCGGAGGGAGGCATATAGTTGTAATCCTCAACCTCTTCGTCTGCCGCCCTCTCGTGAGGGCTTGCTTTTGCGTCCTCCTGCGCTGAGTCTTGCTGGAGGGGGGTTGTCTTCGGCACTTTCTGGGGTATTATTATCTCCTGTGCCAGAATCTCCATTCTTGCAGTGGCGGGATTTAGAGCGGCGCCGCTGACGCCGGCGCTTGGGCTGTTTCTTTAAAGAATCTGCCTCCGCTGTTTCTTCACCGTCCCCGTCTTTTGGGGTGTCCACCATGTATATGTCATATGACGAGGTGGTCTTCCAGTGCCCTGTAGGCGCTGGTTCCTGTTCGTCTCCGGCATCGTCGTCCATAGTGTCGATGTCTTCGGAGTCGTAGTCTAGCATGTCGGTTAAATCATCGACAGTGGCTACAAAGTGGGTGGTGGGTGGGCTCTGAATTTCTTTGTCATCCGTATCCCAACCATCCTGGCCATAGTCCGGCCAGGGCTCTCCTGATAACGAGAGATGCTTTAGTGAATTCAGGATGTCGCCAAAAGGCGAGTATTGGAAGATGTCCGCGGCGGTGAATTCCATAACCGGCGCCCAATCCGATGGTAGGGGCGTGGGAGGTTCGGAGTCCAGCACCTCGGAATCACGGGTTTTGCGAGGGACAAGATTAGTGTTCGGCTCCATCGCCGTGGAAGTTGAAGCCGCCGAGGCGGTGTCCATCCACCGATCCTCTATCTGGGCAATCGGCTCCGGTCTAATGGCCGAAGCGGATTCGCGTGCGGCCACCAAGGCACTGTTCGGCGGCAGAGCTGGATCATGCCCATTGCAACAGTGTGGCGCGCTTGGCTGTGGCTCAAGTCCGTCGAAGATCAAGTCTCCGCGGACATCGGCCGTGAAGTTTAGGCTTCCGAATCTGACCTGACGGCCAGGGGCGTAGCTTTCGATCTGCTCCAGATGGCCAAGTGAATTAGCCCGCAGTGCGAAGCCGCCGAATACGAAGATCTGTCCGGGGAGAAAAGTCTCCCCCTAGACAGCGTCGTTGGTTGAAGATGCCATCGGGCCTATCGGTGACGACACAGAGGAACTCTCAATGAAAGAACCAATGTCGGTGTCAAAACCGGCGGATCTCGGGTAGGGGGTCCCAAACTATGTGTCTAGGCGGATGGTAACAGGAGACGAGGGACACGATGTTTTACCCAGGTTCGGGCCCTCTCGATGGAGGTAAAACCCTACGTCCTGCTTGATTAATATTGATGATATGGGTAGTACAAGAGTGGATCTACCGCGAGATCAAGGAGGCTAAACCCTAAAGCTAGACTATGGTATGATTGTTGTAATGTATGTTGTCCTACGGACTAAAGCCCTCCGGTTTATATAGACACCGGAGGAGGCTAGGGTTACACAGAGTCGGTTACAACGGTAGGAGATCTACATATCCGTATCACCAAGCTTGCCTTCCACGCCAAGGAAAGTCCCATCCGGACACGGGACGGAGTCTTCAATCTTGTATCTTCGTAGTCTTGGAGTCCGGCAGACGATGATAGTTCGGCTGTCCGGACACCCCCTAGTCCAGGACTCCCTCACTCATCACCAGTGCACAATACGGCAGACCGACCACCTCATGGCCGCGACAGAGAGGCATCTAGGCCCTCCACCAGAACTGTACCCCGACACCGCTCGAAAAGTGCGAAGCCACGGGGGAATGCGCCGGACTTGCGAGATATATTGGAGGACAAGGCAAGACAATCAAGATCGATCTACGGATCACGTGGGCGCCCCATGATGCGAGACGACTACCGTCGCGCCGGATACAACAACTCCGGCCTGGCCGAACATAGTAGACAAAGCTCGCTGGAGCTACGTCGTGATATTGCCCAATATAGAGGCGCCGCACACCCACTATGCTTCACAGACGAAGTAATGGATCATCAAACCCTGAAGGGTTTAATCCCATGAACATTGAATCCTACGATGGCACAACAGACCCCGCGGTTTGGATCGAAGACTATCTCCTTCATATCCACATGGCCCGCGGTGACGATCTTCACGCCATCAAATATCTCCCACTCAAGCTTAAAGGACCAGCTCGGCATTGGCTTAGCAGCTTGCCAACAGAGTCAATTGGGTGTTGGGAGGACCTGGAAGCCGCATTCCTTGACAACTTCCAGGGCACATATGTGCGACCACCAGACGCCGATGACCTAAGCCACATAATTCAGCAGCCAGACGAATCGGCCAGACAGTTCTAGACACGGTTCTTAACAAAGAAAAATCAAATCGTCAACTGTCCGGATGCAGAGGCCCTCGCAGCCTTCAAACATAACATCCGTGACGAGTGGCTGGCCCGGCACCTAGGACAGGAAAAGCTGAAATCCATGGCAGCCCTCACATCACTCATGACCCACTTCTATGCGGGGGAGGACAGCTGGCTAGCCCGCAGTAACAACCTCAGCAAAAATTCTGGCAGTACGGATACCAAGGACCGCAATGGCAGGTCGCGTCGAAACAAAAACAAACGTCGTGTTGACGGCGATAACACTGAGGATACGACAGTCAACGTCGGATTCAGGGGCTCTAAACCCGGTCAGCGGAAGAAGCCATTCAAAAGAACCACTCCGGGTCCGTCCAATTTGGACCGAATACTCGACCGCTCTTGCCAGATACATGGCACCCCTGAAAAGCCAGCTAATCACACTAACAGGGATTGTTGGGTATTCAAGCAGGCAGGCAAGTTAATCGCCGAAAACAACGACAAGGGGCTGCATAGCGGTGACGAGGAAGATGCCCGGCCGCCGAACAGTAGAGGACAGAAGGGTTTCCCCCCACAAGTGCGGACGGTAAACATGATATACGCAACCCACATACGCAAGAGGGAGCGGAAGCGTGCACTTAGGGATGTATATGCGATGGAGCTAGTCGCCCCGAAGTTCAATCCATGGTCCTCTTGCCCGATCACTTTTGATCGAAGGGATCACCCCACCAGTATCCACCATGGCGGATTCGCCGCATTGGTTTTAGACCCAATCGTCGATGGATTTCACCTTACCAGAGTCCTGAGGGACGGCGGCAGCAGCCTGAACCTGCTTTATCAGGATACAGTGCGCAAGATGGGCATAGACCCCTCAAGGATTAAACCTACAAAGACGACCTTCAAAGGCGTCATACCAGGTGTAGAGGCCAATTGTATAGGCTCAGTCACACTGGAAGTTGTCTTCGGATCCCCGGATAACTTCCGAAGCGAGGAGTTAATCTTCGACATAGTCCCGTTCCGCAGTGGCTATCACGCTCTGCTCGGACGAACCGCGTTTGCAAAGTTCAACGCGGTGCCGCATTACGCATACCTCAAGCTCAAGATGCCAGGCCCTCGAGGAGTCATCACGGTCAACGGAAACACTGAACGCTCCCTCCGAATGGAGGAACACACAGCGGTTCTCGCGGCAGAAGTACAGAGCAGCCTCTTAAGGCAATTTTCGAGTCCGGCCGTTAAGCGACCGGACAGGGACAAACGCGCCCAGAGTAACACGCAACAAGACCACCTGACACGCTCCGAGCACACGTAGCAATGCGGCCCCAACCCCAGCCCTCACATAATTGCAAGACCAGTCCTTCGCGTACATAATTACGCTCTGGAGATACCATGGGCATAGGGGGAGGGGCACGACCACGACAGGCCCAGAGTACGGTTTAACCACACCAGGGGCTCCCAAGTACGTCGGTCTTTTTCTTTTCTTTTTTCTTATCCACCGGACTCCATTCACCAGAGGCCTTGTCCGGCAGTAGACCTGCCGAACTCACGATGCAACAGCCAGGGAAGGAGAAAGGCTACGACGAACACTAAGGTGGTCTCCATTACGAGCATTAAATCTGTTTAATACACCATTCCGCAGCCTACCCCTGGAGGGGGACATGTTTAAATAGTCCAATCCCTTGCTTACCGCACTATTCGTATCGCTCTGCATTCATGGCAGTATTTCTGATAAACAATGCATCGCTTTTTTGCTTATAGCCGCATTTCTTTTTTTCTTATATATATATGTTCATTTACGACATCCTACATCCGTACACTTTGGTACGGCCGAATACACCAGGGGCCTAAGTTCCCCGCATTATGGTGTGATAAGTCCGAACACTTTCCCAAGTGCGGCACCCCGAACTTATAACATTATATGCATCGACTCCGAATCATGTCTTGGGTCAATAGTTGGGTTTGCCCGGCTCCCATGTTTTGGTACCTTACGTTCCGTTTTATCGGCTAAGGTAGCACTGGGAGAACCACTGCGATTGTGCCCCGGTTGAGCTGGCCGAGCGCCTCAGTGGAGAAAGCTAAAACTGACCGTCATGATAAGGCGAGAGCTGGTCGCTGTTCGAGAGGTCTTTTCGAGTCCCTAAAGACTTATGCCGCTTAGAGTGTTCAAGCATTATAAGTCCGGTTGCCTTGTTCGTCGTGTTGAGCGCCTCCCTAGATGGACCCAAAAATGGGAACAAGAGCGCTCAAGTTTATCCCGAACACCCCAGCACTCGTGGCATGGGGGCTGAAGCCGACGACTTGCCATCTCTCAGATTTGATAAACGGCCGCACAGAAGGTAATATTTTAAATCAATAAGCGTTGCTTAGTGCATATGAACAAAGTTTTCAGCGCACATGATAACACATTGCGAGTCTAATCAAATATTACATCTTTGGAGCACTCATCCGCAATCTTGCGGGCACCCTTCAGGACACTCTTATAATACATTTCGGGCGTGCGATGCTCCTTGCCCGCCGGCGGCGCGTCCGTCAGAAGCTTCTCAGCATCCAGCCTGCCCCAGTGCACTTTTGCACGGGCAAGGGCCCGACGGGCACCTTCAATGCAGGCAGAGCGCTTGACGACTTCCACCCAGGGACATGCATCCACCAGCCGCCGCACCAGGCCGAAGTAGCTCCCAGGCATGGCCTCCTGGGGCCACAGCCGAACTATGAGGCCCTTCATGGCCTGTTAGGCTACCTTGTGGAGCTCGACCAGCTACTTCAGCTGGTCGCTAAGGGGCACCGGATGTCCGGCCTCAGCATATTGAGACCAGAAGACCTTCTCCGTCGAGCTCCCCTCCTCGGCCCGGTAGAATGCGGCCGCATCGGACACGCTGCGAGGCAGATCTGCAAACGCTCCTGGAGAGCTCCGAATTCGGGTAAGTAACAGGTAATTCACTTTCACATGCTTGCTTTGCATGAAAAAAGCCTTACCCGCTGCTATTTTCTTCAAATCCTCGACCTCCTGGAGGGCCTTGTGGGCTTCGGCCTTAGCGGCTTTTGCACCCTCAAGAGCCGATGCAAGCTCGGACTCTCGAGTCCTCGAGTCACGCTCCAAACCCTCATGTTTTTCCATGAGAGCTTGGAGCTCTTGCTGCACCTCTGCCACCCTCGCCTCCTGCTTCTCCCGCCCGGCTCGCTCTGTGGCCGCATTGCGTTCGGCTGCAGACACCGCCTCCTTCAGGGTCGCCACCTCGTTCGTGGCCCCTGGAGTACCCACGTTATCCTTGTTATTTTTCTTGCAACCAAAATCCTTTTCTCTAAGGTACAAATTCAATATGGTGTTACTCACCTTCCCTGTCCTCGAGCTGCTTCTTGGCACGACCAAGCTCACTCTTGGACCGCTCGAGGTTCTGCTTTAAAGCATCGACCTCCGCAGTCAGTGCGGCGGAGGTCAGCAGCGCAGCCTGCAATCCCATATTGACATAATTTTTAGACCTCCTGCGTATATCTTTTTAGATCCTCAGTCCGGCTTTTCTTTCCGAACACCGAACCGAGCATCAGGGGCTACTGTCTATGCGGTATTACATTACATATTTTAAATTTCTTACCTCAAAGCCCGTTAGAAGGCTGCTGCAGGCTTCGGTCAGCCTGCTCTTGGCGAGCTGAACCTTCTGAATCACCGCACTCATGATAGTGCGATGTTCTTCCTCGATGGAAGCGCCTTTGAGCGCCTCCAACAAGTTGTCTGGCGCCTCCGGTTGGACGGAGGCCGCCGGTGTCACGGTCTTGCCCTTCTTACGAAGGGGCCGCCTGCCGGACTTTGGAACCACTGCTGGTTCTGGCGTGGAGTACGGTGCAAAGTCCAGGAGGTTGCCTTGCGGTACCTCCGGAGCCTCCTCCTCCTGGGATCCCACCTCGGTGTCATCAGCGTCACGGGGAGTTGAGGCGGTCGAAAGGGAATCCACATCCAACGGAGCCAAGGACCCGCTCGATGAAGTGGGAAGATCGTCCTCGGCCGGACTACAGGTTGTATGCGGCATTAGAAAGACACCGTGTGACAAAAAGAAAAATTATAGATCATTCAAGAATCCGGATACTTACGATCTCGCCAGGGGCTTGGCCCTTGAGGGCCACTCCTCGTCGCCGTCGCCGGCGTTGGCGGAGCAGTTCGGAGGAAGGGTCCTTCCCTTCTTGGACCCTTCGGCCTCCCCCGTTGGGGAAGCCTTCCTCTTCCTCTCTCCCCCCTCTTGGGGAGAGACCTCTTTCTCCTCCTCGTCTTCGGGGGAGGAGTCTGCCTCGGAGCCATCGGACGACGAGTCCGATACCACCTGGCGCCGGGAACTTCTTCAGGTTCCCGTGGCCTTCTTCTTGGCCTTCTTCTCCGGCACCACATAAAGTGCCGAGACTAGCAGCCCTGTCAAACGGGTATCCGCTGGGTCTTCGGGGAGGGGAGCTGGACAGTTAACCTATCCGGACGTCCTCTGCCAGTCCTGTTAAAGGCATGGGGAATTTTAGATCCCACATAGAGTCAAACTATGAAAGAAATGAATGTTCCATAAAGGATAACATAGCTTACCGCGCTGGCCGGGCGCTGCGTGCTGAATCCGCGATCTTCAGTCGCGGATGCGGGGGCTTCTCCGCCCTTGAACAACACCCTCCAGGCAGCTTCGTACGTTGTGTCGAAGAGCCCGCTAAAGGTCTGGTGCTGTGCCGGATCAAACTCCCACAAATTGAAAGCCCGTTGCTGGCAGGGGAGAATCCAGCGGACGAGCATGACCTGGATCACGTTGACAAGCTTAAGCTTCTTGTTCACCAGGGTCTGGAGACAGGACTGGAGTCCGGTCAGCTCCTCTGAACTGCCCCATAGCAAGCCCTTCTCTTTCCAGGAGGTGAGCTGCATGGGGGTACTAGATCTGAACTCGGGGGCCGCTGCCCATTTAGGGTCACGCGGCTCGGTGATGTAGAACCACCCCGATTGCCACCCTTTGATGGACTCCACGAAGGCACCCTCGAGCCAGATGACGTTGGGCATCTTGCCCACCATGGCGCCTCCGCACTCCGCTTGAATGCCCTTCACCACCTTTGGCTTGACATTGAAGGTCTTTAGCAACAAGCCAAAGTGAGGCTGGATGCAGAGGAAGGCCTCGCACACGACGATAAACGCCGAGATGTTGAGGATGAAGTTTGGCGCCAGATCGTGGAAGTCTAGGACGTAGTAGTACATGAGCCCCCGGACGAAGGGATGTAGTGGGAAGCCCAGTCCGCGGAGGAAGTGGGGAAGAAATACGACCCTCTCATGGGGCCTGGGGGTGGGGATGAGCTGCCCCTCAACGGGCAGCCGGTGCGCGATGTCGCTGGACAGGTATCCGGCGCCACGCTGTTTTTTGATGTGCCCCTCCGTAACGGAGGAGGCCATCCACTTGCCTCCCGCTCCGGACATGGCTAGAGAAGGTTGAGGCGAGGTGTGCGGACTTGGGCGCTGGAGCTCGAGTGCGCGGAGATGGATAGGCAAAGGAGGAAGAAGGCGTAGGTAAAAAAGGTGGATCCTTATCCCCTTATATATGGGCGGACGAAGACTATGCGTCCCCACCGGCCTGGTAAAACTTGCCTATCTCCCAAGCGCCACAATCAATGGCGCGGTTGGGTTACCCACATCCGTATTGATGGGAATCCCGGAATAAGGGGAACACGATCTCTGCTTCGACAAGGCGTGCCAAGGAAACCGCTTCGCTAAACGCGCTGAGGTGGTATAATAAAAATGATTCAAGTAAAGGCTTGGTAGTGGTGTGACGTCACGCCACAAAATACGTCAGCAGATTGAACTTGTGTACATATTATTCTCTCTATGCTGGTATGTGGAATTTATTTTGTAGAGCCGGACACTATCCTGGTGTTCACAATCTTCTATGATTATTCGGAGGAGGAACCCGCCTTGCAATGCCGAACAATATGCGCGCCGGACTCATCATCATTGAAGCCTGGTTCAGGGGCTATTGAGGGAGTCCCGGACTAGGGGGTGTCCAGATAGCCGAACTATCATCATCGGCCGGACTCCAAGACTATGAAGATACAAGATTGAAGACTTCGTCCCGTGTCCGGATGGGACTTTCGTTGGCGTGGAAGGCAAGCTTGGCAATACGGATATGTAGATCTCCTACCATTGTAACCGACTCTGTGTAACCCTAGCCCTCTCCGGTGTCTATATAAACCGGAGGGTTTTAGTCCGTAGGACGAACAACCATTACAACAATCATACCATAGGCTAGCTTCTAGGGTTTAGCCTCCTTGATCTCGTGGTAGATCCACTCTTGTACTACCCATATCATCAATATCAATCAAGCAGGAGTAGGGTTTTACCTCCATCGAGAGGGCCCGAACCTGGGTAAAAACATCGTGTCCCTTGTCTCCTGTTACCATCCGCCTAGACGCACAGTTCGGGACCCCCTACCCGAGATCCGCCGGTTTTGACACCGACACTAGTCCTATTTATAGGCGAAGGCCCCGGGCCTCTTCCCAAACATTGAGCGGGAAGGGCGCTAACAATTGGCCATTTTGAAGGGGAACATCTAGTACACTTATCCTGACTAAAGTTGGTCCTTGCCTGCCAAATGCCCTAACGATGACGCTGGCTTGGGCTCCACGATGACCTCCGTTCTGCCGTCCTGCTGGTCTTTGTATTGTTGCATCGAAATGGTTGCCTTTGCTTGATACCCTTGCCTGCGCTTGCCCTCCTTGCACCAAAGGGGAAACAAGGACTCTGCGCAGGCCGGTGCCCGCCTAGCGCCCGCCTGCGCCTTGGTCGTCATGGCTTGCGTCACGGGCACCTCGTGAGGTACCCCGCCTTGATCTCTCCGCCTGCTCGTGAGCCAGCCTGACGAGGCCGTGCCTAAGGAAGCCTTCTATCGTCCGCCCCGCGAGGCTTGGCCCCTCACGAGGGTCTTGAGCGTGTGTTGACAAAGGTGGGCCGTACTGGGCCACTCCTTGAGCCACGCCGCAGGCCGCAGGTAGGCAAGTCTGGGTACCCCCGTTCCCAGAACGCCGACAGATAAAACAGTATGTACCACATGGGGTGATGAACGAGGTCTCCTATTCATCTTCCTTGGTCATGAAGATCTGGTGATATCCAAAATATGCATCCAGAAAGGAAAGCAAATCGCAGCCTGAAGTGGAATCCACGATCTGATCGATGCGCGGCAAGGGAAATGGGTCCTTCGGGCAAGCCTTGTTGAGATCTGTGAAATCTATGCAAAGCCTCCATTTCCTGTTAGCCTTCTGGACTACAAACTGGATTTTCTAGCCAAGTGGTATGTAGCACTCCTTTAACCAAACCAGCTGCTTCAAGCTTCTTGATCTCCTCTGCAATAAACCGCTGCCTCTCCAAGGCCTGCTTCCGGACTTTCTGCTTGACAGGTCTGGCGTGTGGGCAGACAGCAAGGTGGTGCTCGATTACGTCCCTGGGAACACCGGGGATATCAGATGGTTGCCAGGCAAACACATCGACATTCGCCTGTAGGAAGGCAATGAGGGCGCTTTCCTATTTGGCATCGAGGGTGGCACTGATAGTGAAAGTACCGTCAACGCCAGCCAGCCCTGCTGGGACCTTCTTCACTTGTGGAGCAGTAACCTTGTTCCTTTGGTTGTTGGAACTCTCCGGAAAATCATCAACATGCGCAGCACACTCCAAAGAGGCACGCTTCCCGGATTCTTTACCAGTGTCCTTGCTATCCTTCTTCTTCCTCTACTTTCCGTGGTGGGAATTGCTGCTGTCGTTGCCTCTGCCGTGACCGCGTCCCGTACATCTTGTCCATGCAAATGATTGCATCCTTCTCATCTGATGGGATGCAAATGATTCCAAGTGGCCCAGGCATCTTCAAGGTATTGTAGGCATAGTGGGACGCCACCATGAATTTGGCCAGGGTTGGTCGTCCAAGGATCCCATTGTACGGCAAGGGGAGGTCGACCACATCAAACACAATCTTTTCTGTCTGATAGTTCAACTCCACTCCAAATGTAACAGGCAACATGATCTTTCCCTTAGGATGACTCCTGCCGGGATTAACTCCTTGAAACCTGCCGGTGACCTCTAACTCCTCTTCTGCTATCTGAAGTCTGCTAATAACCTTTGGGGAATTCAGATTGAACCCGGCCCCGCCGTCCACCAATATCTTAGTGACCTTGAGGTTGTGAATTGTCGGAGAGACCAACAATGGCAAACACCCTACCGCGGTGGTACGGTCAGGATGATCCTCTTTGCCAAAGATGATGGGCGTGCGTGACCATTTGAGTGGTTTCCGGGCCTCTGGTGCTGGTTCCATGGCATTGACCTCACGTGCCCACCGTTTGAGTTGGCGGTGAGAGGTGTGCAGGGATGCACCCCCATCAATGCACAGGGCATCAGTGGCCTTCTGAAACTCTTGCCCATTGGTTTCCTCTTCATCCCCTCCATCACTCTCATCATCATAGGCTTCCTTCTCTTGACCTCCAGCGGGTTTTCCTTTGTTCTGAAAAGGTTTGCTGGGGCGATTTGCTTCATCACCTCGACCCTTATCGCTAGCAACATTCTGACCTTTTCCTTGTCATGCTTCTCATACTCAGCTCGTTGCCTCTTGACAAGCTGATCAACCTAATAACACTCTTGAAGGTCGTGGCCCTTGGTCCGATGAATCTTGCAATACGGGCCATCGCCTTTCCCGGCCTTCTCGACAGCCACAGCTTCCCGGCAGTCAGCGCACACAACAGCTTCCTTGCCGGGGACTTCAACCTTGGCTGTCTTGCCGGTACTAGGCATACCCGATCCTTCATTAGTCATCACTACCTTATCCTTGCACCTCTTATTGCGCTTCTTGCTCTTCTTCTGACTGGTGGATTCATCATCATGTTCTGAATCAATATTGATGCAGTCCTCCTCTCCGGGTAACTTCCTCCCTTCCTCCATCCGAGCACGCTTATCCACCAGGGTGTAAAGCTCCTTCACAGTCTTGGGCAACCGTACATTCAACAAATCCTGCGGTTGCGCACATTGGACTGGAAGGCGGCTATCATAGCTGTTAGATGGATGTTTGGGATGTTCCTGTGGACTCTACTGAACCTCTGCAAATACTTCTAGAGAGTCTCTCCTTCTTTTTGCTGGAGAAGCTACAAATCGCTGGGCCGGCCTGGTTCTTGATGGCCGCCAGTGAAGGCGCCAACGAACTCATGGCAAAGGTCAGCCCATGACAAAATGGAGTTCTCTGGCAGATGCATCAACCAAGATCTCACAATTGCCAAAGGAAAGTAGTTGGCGAATACCTTCTCATCTCTTCCCCCGTCAGCTTGGACGACAATGGTGTAGATGCTCAGAAACTCTGTCGGGTTGAGCCTCCCATCATACTTCTCGGGTATTTCTGGTTGGAACGTGCAGACGGACGACCAACGGACTTGCCACAGCTCACGAGTAAAGGCAGGGCACCCAACCTTGAAAGGTAGGCACCCGCTGGTATCAAGCGCAGGCTCGTCGACGCCAGGATCGTTGCACCCATCGGTCCGACGGTGGTCGTCGCAGCGTTGCTCAACGACAACGCGCGCGTCTTCCCTCCGCCATTCCTCCGGGGCTTGCCGTCGATCTGGACGCGCTCGAGGGTTAGAAGAGGCCATAAAGACGTCATCAGGTTCTTGATGCTGTCGAGCTTGCGCTGGTTGCCATGGCGGGGACTGTGCCGTGGGGTGGCCCCTTCCGTATGACCAGCAACACGAGCTGTTGTTGTCGCTTGGGGAGGCCATGGCGGGCTGGCTCGCTGTGAGCCCCCAGCCTCAACAAAACCGAGCAGGCTCTGGATGGTGGCATGCCACTCGTCCATCTGCTCAACTGCTGGCGGGGACCTGAGTAGCAGCTAAGCTCGCGCCATGGCCTCCGTAGCCGTTCTCGGCATGGGTGATGACGATGCAGATTGTACCGTCGCTCGGCTTCTTATGGTGCCAGCAGCGACACTACTACGCCCCCGCTATTGCGGGGCGGCCACCTGAATGGCATGGTGGCACGGTGAAGGTGCTTGAGGGCTAGCAGCTCCGTCGGGAGCAACGGTTTGGTCAACTCGCTGAGGCGCACGCGCTGCGGTCGCTCCCATGATAGGGGCGGCCGGCAGGCAGCAATTCGCCCCTGACCGAGCACCAATGCTGCGGCTGTGTCCGTCGACGAGAGGAAGAGGTGTGGATGGAGTAGCTCCTCCACCCGTACCTTGTGGAGCGTGGTCGTCGGGGTGTTGCTTATTTCACTCTCCCCCGGTGTCTCCTGCTCCTGCTTCAGTCGCGGGGGAAATGGTGGGGGTGCGGCCTGCTCTGACCACATCCCCAGCAGCGCCCACATCCTCACGTGCCTCCACACCTCCTGTAGAATTAGTAGCGACGGGTGGTGGAGCTTTTGAGGTGGACGGATGAGACGAAACACCGGATTTCTTCTTGGGTGCCATGGTTGATGGCGCTGTCGAAGATGAGGATGGCAATGAAGATGACGCGCTGCGCACGCTTTTAGGTTCGCGCAAGCGATCTCCCTACCTGGTGCGCCAAAGATGTCATGGGAAATCATGACCACCTATGGGACCAAGGGCCCCTTGCTGGTTCGGCAGGGGGGATGTCACATTATGCAAAGAGCAGAGGAGCCTGGGGTAGCACGACAGGGATCACACGAGCAATTTTACCCAGGTTAGGGCCGCCGCGAGGCATAAAACCCTACTCCTGCTTTGGTGGATTGATGGTGGAAGAATGGTGGTGGAGCGTAGTACACTTGCCTGACAGGGACGACAGTGGCTACGCGCGTATGAGTGCATGGGTGTCTGAGGGAGTCCTGAACTAAGGGGTCCTCGGGCGTCCAGTCTATTCAATATGGGCCGGACTGATGGACCGTGAACATAAAGGAAGAAGACTGCCTCCCGTGTCCGAGTAGGACTCCTGTATGCGTGAACGGCAAGATTAGGTGTTTGGATATGCTATTTCCTTTCTCTATAAACCGACTCTATATAACCCTAGGCCCTCCGGTGTCCATATAATCCAGGGGGGTTTAGACCGGAGGCATGATCATAATATTGATAGGCTAGACAAGCTAGGGTTTAGCCATTACGATATCGAGGTAGATCAACTCTGCTAACCCCTATACTCATCAAATACAATCAAGCAGGACGTAGGGTTTTACCTCCTTAAGAGGGCCCGAACCTGGGTAAACATTGTGTCCCTTTGTCCATTGTTACCATTGATCCTCAGACGCACAGCTTGGGCTCCCCTACCCGAGATCTGCTGGTTTTGACACCGACATTAATGGGTGCTTTCATTGAGAGCTCTGCTGCATTGTCAAACAGAATGATTGATGGCGCACCTCTTCATCAACAATGATGCCGTGTCCAGGGAGACTTTTCTCCCTGGAAAGGTCTTCGTATTCGGCGGCTTCGTGCTACGTGCCGACCCGACCGGCCACCTTGAGCAGGTCAACAGTTACGCCCCCGGTCACTAGATCAGGTTTGGGAACCTGAATTACGTCGCTGCTATCCGAGGAGATCTGATCTTCGAGGGGTTCGCGGCCACGGCTGCCGCTCACTACCCTAATGAAGAAGGCCCTTTGGATCCGCTATCAGATCCCATCCAGGGGTCATTATTCGCACCCGCCTCGGCCTTAGATCCAGGGCAGGTCATGTCATTCGAAGACGGGAGTATCGACCCCGCCGGACTTTCTCCTATGATGGAGCTCCCAACTGGAGACCCAGATGCGATCGCGCCGCTGGTAAACCCGGAGTCAAATGGGACTCTCCCAGCCATCGGAGAGCTGGACTCGCCTCTGGACAATAACTCCGAACTGTCGAGGTCTGCATCCATCGGGCTCGATCAAGTGCCTGGCCCCGCATATCCGCAAACTCCTATCCAGCTTTCGCCCTTAGACGAAGCACTAGGCTTAATACAATCTCTCACCATTACGGAAGCCCTGCCTCCGAGCTACACCCAACTTAGGTTGGGGGCTGAGATCAGGGAATTTCACACCCCACCCACCACCCACTTAATAGCCAGTATCGAGGATTTAACCGACATGCTAGACTACTCCTCCGAAGACATCGACGGCATGGACGATGATGTCGACGCCGAGCAAAGCCAAAACCCGCCTATCACTGGGCGCTGGACGACCACTTCTACCTACGATGTATACATGGTGGACACTCCTGAGAAGAAGGATGAAGATGGAATCCAAGATCCAGGTAAGGAAAAGCCCATCGATAAACCACCAAAGCGTCGGTGTCAGTGGCGCCGCTCACGCTCGCGTCGGGCAAAGGATAGTCACACCAACACTGGAGATAATGACACTCCAGATAACACCGAAGACCACGACCACCTCATCGAGCCCATGTCCGAACAGGATGAGAGGGAGGAGGGTCAGTGCAGCCCCGAACATGCTGATCACGAGGACTCGAAAGACAACAACTACTTACCTGCCTCCAAAGAGGATGTGAGCCTCAGTGATGAAGATTTCATCGTCCCAGAGGAACCACTCGAACAAGAACGCTTCGAGCGACAACTCATCGCCACTGCACAGAGCCTGAAAAAGAAAACAGCAGCAGCTTCAAGCTGAAAAAAGACATGCTCAACGATAGATGGACCAAGGTTCTAGCCGCCAAAGAGTAAGGCCTTGAGCGACCAGTAAAGAGTTACCCCAAGCGTAGGCTACTGCCACAATTCGACGATGAAGCCCTCAAGCCAATTCCGTCAAAACACAATTATGCTAATCAACCAGACCGATCACCACGTGGACAGGTCAAAACGGCCTATCACGCCGAACATCGGCCCAAACCACCTCACCGTAGAGGCAAGGAGACAGCGGGGCCAGACTACACTTATGACTTACGTCAGTACCTGGCCAATAAAGCCAGGTAGACTAGATCTATCTACGGATCCAGAGGACGTGCTCTGGCACGAGATGACGGCCACCAAACCTGGTGCAATGAACATCATCAAGTTCGAGGTCAGCACCAAACACAGATGTCATCCGAACTTCATCGCGATATGGCCAGGTATAGAGGTGCCGCACACCCCATGTGGTTTTCTAATGAAGTAATGCGGCACCAATTTCCGGAAGGGTGGAAACCCGTCAACATCGAGCAGTATGATGGAATGGCAGACCCTGCCGTCTGGATTGAGGATTTTCTTCTCCATATTCATATGGCGTGAAGATGACCTCCACGCCATTAAACACCTTCCCCTGAAGTTGAAGGGACCAGCACAACACTAGTTGAATAGCCTCCCAGAGAACTCCATTGGGAGTTGGGAAGATTTAGAAGATGCTTTCCGGGCCAACTTCCAAGGCACCTATGTCCGGCCACCAGACGCTGATGACCTAAGTCACATAGTCCAGCAGCTCGGAGAGTCAGCTCGCAAACTTCGAAATTGGTTCCTCATTAAAAAGAACCAAATCATGGATTGTCCAGATGCCGAAGCCTTAGCGGCCTTTAAACACAGTGTCCGTGACGAATGGCTCGCTCGACACCTCGGGCAGGAAAAGCCGAAAACCATAGCAGCCCTTACAACACTTATGACCCGCTTCTGCACGGGCAAAGATAGTTGGCTAGCTCGTAGAAGCAACAGTTCCAACGACCCCGGCACCTCTGAGGCTAGGGACACAATGGCAGGCCATGCCGCGATAAAAACAAGTGCCAGAACAATAACGACGACACAGAAGACACGACAGTCAATGCCGGATTCGGTGGTTCTAAACCCGGTCAGCAGAAGAAACCTTTTAAGGGCGATAGGTACGGTCCATCCAATTTGGACAAATCCCCGAGAGGCCTTGTCATATTCATGGCACTCCCGATAAGCGTGCCAATCACACCAATAGAAATTGCCGGGTTTTCAAATAGGCTGGTAAGTTAAGTATCGAACACAAGGGGAAGGGACCTCCAAGCGAGGACGACGATGAGCCCCATCAGCTGAACACCGGGGGTCAGAAGCAGTTTCCCCCCGAAGTGAAAACGGTGAACATGATCTATGTCACTCACATACCCCAAAAGGGAGCGCAAGCGCGCACTAAGGGACGTCTACAGCGTAGAGCCTGTTGCCCCAAAATTCAACCCATGGTTTGTCCGATCACCTTCGATCATAGGGATCACCCAACCAGTATCCATCATGGGGGTTCGACCGCCCTGGTACTTGATCCTATCATCGTCGGATACCATCTCACTAGAGTCCTTATGGATGGCGGCAGCAGTCTCGATTTGATCTATCAAGACACTATTCGTAAAATGGGCATCGACCCGTTAAGAATCAAGCCTAGTAACACTACCTTTAAAGGAGTGATTCCCGACATGGAGGCCCGTTGTATGGGCTCATTAACACTGAAAGTAGTATTCGGTTCTCCAAACAACTTCCAGAGTGAAGAACTGATCTTTGATATCGTTTCTTTCTGAAGTGGCTACCATGCATTGCTCGAACGAACCGCTTTCGCCCATTTTAATGCGGTCCTGCACTATGCTTATTTGAAGCTTAAAATGCCCGGATTGCGTGGCGTCATCACAGACAATGGAAATATGGAGCGCTCCCTTGGTACTGAAGAGCACACCGCAGCCGAGGTGCATGGCGGCCTCATCAAGCCGAATAATTCATCGGCCATCAAGACCAATGACATTGCCAAGTCCCGTCTGCACCTCATGGAGATAGCTTGGTGGACCTGGACCTCGAATAGCAGTTTTGCCTCCGCCGACTGCCCCATAAGGCCGCGGTATATGTACCACGCATACGTAACTACACACTTATAATACCTTGGGCAACGCCGGAGGCACACTGTGGAGAAGGTCCATAGTACGATTCGACCCTATTCAGACCCTACATACCCCTTTTCTTTTTCCTTCTTTTGCTGTAGGTTCATTCGAAAACCTACCAGCTATATGGTTGCATGAGGGCTCCCTCTTCGCCCCTCTTTCTCTTCTTTACAGACAACCATCCAATCTCTCTCTCAAAGGATTCACTACTAAGGAGAAATGGCGCAGACATGCGGCAGGGCACCACTGGGATGTTCAAACCATTACTTTTAGGCCCTGTGTAAACCTTTCCCTTATGTATTTTGGGCATGTAACATGACCTCAATATTCATGGCATTATCTGTCTAAACACGTCTCGATGTATTAATAAGGATATAAAGGAAACAAATGATCACCACCTTTTGTTCGATACTCATGCTATATTATCATCTGTATTTCCTCCTTACTTTTGACCGACATACGTGTTTTAGCCCGGCCTTCACGCTGGGGGCTGTATTCGGCCTTGCACATTCTAAAGTCCGAACACCTATAGGGAACCCTTCGGCGCCCCGGATATTTCTTTATATGCATTGGTTTCGAATCATGTCTTTGGTCTATAGTTGGGTTGCCCGGCTCCTGTGCTTACCACCTTACGTTCCACCAGTTCAGCTAAGGTAGTAAAGGGAGAACTACTATGATTGTATTTCTAGTTTGTACGGTTAAGTACCTCAGTAGAGAAAGCCGAAAACTGACCGCCATGATAAGCGAGAGCTGGTCAGTGATCCGGTGACTTAGTGTTATACTACGAATCGTTAGTGATTCTTGACGGGTCACATGAGGGGCTGGGCTTCGGCCAACCGTGTTGCAAATGCACCGTAATCCGGGTGGCCGCATAATGCAACAAGGGCTAGTACTTAGCCCCACCAATGGACTCCTATGGCTAAGTGAAGGAAATAAAGCCGCATAGTCTGATTACCTAGTTCACCTGGCGGACGCCTCCTCTACAGATCAAGACGCTGGATAAAGTGCGGATACGCGTTATGAACACCCCTGTAACATTTACATGGGGGCAGAAGCCGATGACTGGCAACCTTCAAAAATATAAACAATAAACGGCCGCACAGGAGGATAAATTAACACAAAAGGCGCAATCATAGCGCGGATTCATAACATAGTTTTGAACCCAGGTACATCTACTCGAACATAATGTCCTTTGAACACTGGCCCTCTACTATTCGGGCCCCTTCTAGGACATGTTCAAAGTACCTCTCCGGCTTTCGATGATCTTTGCCCTCGGGCGGACCTGCGATCGCCACTTCAGCGGCTTTCATCTTCACCTATTGCACCTTGATGCGGGCGAAGGCCATCTGGGCACCTTCTATGCAGGCCGACCGCTTTATGGCGTTGATCTGAGGCGCGTGTTGACAAGCCGCTTCATGAGGCCGAAGCAGCTGCCGGGCATGGGCTCGGCTGGCCAAAGTTGGAATATTAGATCCTTCATGGCTAAACGAGCCACCCTATGCATCTTGGTCAGCTGCTTCAGCTGGTTGCTTAGAGGCATTAGATGCTCCGGCGCGAGATACTGCAACCATAACAGCTTCTCGGTCGAGCTCCCCTCCTCGGCTCGGAAGAACTGCGCGTAGGCGACACTACTCGGAAGATCCGCAAACGCGCCTGGAGAACTCCAAACCTGGGTCAGCAAGATATACCTCTTACTTCCAAATTTACTCTGTAGAACAAAGGCCTTACCAACCGCTATCTGCCTTGCTTGTTGGATCTCCCCACGAGCGCTCTGGGACTCAACTGGGGCATCTTTGGCATCCTGGAGAGCCTTGGCAAGTTTGGACGCTTGGTCCGAAGTCTTTTGCTCCAAGGACTCGCACTTGGTGATGGCATCCTTGAGCTCTTGCTCGACTTTGGCCACCCGAGCTTCATGTTGGCGGCGGGCAGTTTGCTCCGCCTCCAGCTCCTTAGCCTCCTTGTCAGCGGCTGCCTTATTCACATCTGCCCCCTTCTTGGCTTGGGCAAGCGGGCCTTTGAGGGACTCGACCTCGGCTGCGCCAACTGTGATCATAATCACAAAATCAAATGAGTTAAAAGACTCACTATACATATCACTTCTGATATATAACTTTTGCATACCTCGCGTCTCCTCGAACCGCTTGTTAATGCGGTCGAGCTCCTCATCGGCCACTCGCAGCTTCCGATTAAGCTCAGAAACCTCTGCATCCTGGGCGGTAGCCGCCAACATGGATGCCTATTACACACATTAGCACAATATATTAATGTTCGAATTGTCATGTGAGCCCCTGTCCGGATTGTTCTAATCCGGACAAAGTCTCAGGGGCTACTGTCTATACAGGGGTTCATCCTTTAATATTAAACGTCTTTTAGAGGATTACGTCGCATTCCTCAAAGCCCGTTAGTAGGCCATTGAAGGCTTCATTCAGTCCGCTTTTTATAGAATGGACCTTCTCCATAACCGCACCCATCAGGGTACGGTGCTCCTCCATGATGGAAGCACATTGCAACGCTTCCTCCAGAGCATGAGCAGCCTCCTGATTAATGGAGGCCGCTGATGGAGCTGCTGCTGCTCCCCCTCTCTTGAGGAGGGTTGCGCATCCCTTCCCGGAGCCGCATTGGGCTCCGGAATGGTGTGCTGTGGGGGCCCGGACTGATGGGGCTCCTTATTGTTGGTTGTCATGGGGGTCGCCTCCCCCAGGTCTTCGACGACCAAGGTGTCAACCTCAGGCGCCTTCTCGACGGCCTCGTCCGCCCCTCCTCCGCCAGGAGAAGTCCTTTGGGATAACAACTCGGTGTCCTCCATGGTAGTAGGTGAGGGGGCTCATGGCGCGTCGCTCTCCTCCTGCTCAGGCAGTAGGGAGTTCCCCTCCGATGAGGGGGTTTTCGGAATCTTGCAGGGAGGGCTGAAAAGCAAATAAAAATATAACTTACACAACAAAGACGGGTAAGCGGAAACCGAACATTAAGATTCCGAATACTTATGATTCAGCTAGGGGCTTCACCCTGGGAGGTCTTTTGGGGATGTGTTCAGACTCTGAGTCCGAATCGTCTGAAAGGGTTATCTCCCGCTGTCGTGGGAACGACTCCGACAGTAAGAGAGGGGTAGGATAACGGAGCATGATCTATCGAGATGCATATGGGTGACACGGTGGTTTTAGCGAGTTCGGGCCTCTCACGGCGGAGATAACAACCCTACGTCTCGTGCTCCGGAGAGGCTTTGTTTTATCTGAGTATATATCCGGAGATTACAATGTGTGTGTGTGAGAGAGGAACGGATCCCCATGCCTGAGCTAAGTCCTGAGACTAATGATGAAAAGAGAGAGAGATGGAAGAAAAGAACCCCTAAGTCTAGTGGTGGGGGGTGGCTTATATAGAGTGCGCCACCCCCTCACCTCCTATGTTACAAAGTGGGGCATGAATGCCATAATGCCAGCCCACTACCAAGCCCTCACCATGAGAATGATGCTGACTGCTTTGTTGCCTGCTGGTCTTCGTATATCCGAGTGAGCCGTATGGTCGAGTGGTGAACTGACATCCGAGTGGATGGTATAATGCTTGGTCGAGTGGATAGTATGCTGCTTGTCCGAGTGGATAGTATGTCTGTATGAAATTTATCTGGACCCACGTGTTGTGTGGACCCCATGCTTTATGATATTTCGACCCTTCTTGGGCCTACCTGTTATGTGTATCCCCAACATTAGCCCACGAATCGATTGCGATTTTGCAGAACAAGTTTGTGAAAAACACAACTTGGCCCGAGTGATTACGGAAATACTCGGTACCTGTCATCGTACTTTCAGACAACCAAGGTTTGAACAAAATCTCAATGGATTCCGGCACTACGCTTCCAAGAGGAGCAACTTGGTGACATTCGATCATCTCTCGGAAGAGGTTAACTTGTGATCAGAGTATGGATGTGTCATTAAATCCAGGCAACAAGATCGACGCATGGAAAGCTCTCTCGGTGACATGCCATTCTTATCCAGGAGGAACGTCAATACGAGTCGGCTCTAGATCCAAACTTATGAGTTTCACGCTTTGAGTCCTAGAAGAAGGCTCAAAACAGGTCCACGGAGGAGCCTTAAACTCACCTTATAGCAATTTTTTTGGGAGTGATTTGGAGCTGGTCCTGCATCAAGTAACTGATTACTTGGAATTTCTTCACGCCTGGAACGTGTCTTTTTTTGTTGTTTAGCCGTCACTCGGACCGGGCGGACCGTTCCGAGTGGATACCATTCCAGTGGGGGCACGCTGAGTGCACCCACTGGGTGTAGTGCCCGAAACTGTCGTCGACTGCGGGCAGTCGGCGGGAGTCTTAGAGCCTGTCTTTTTTGTTGTTGTTCATCATTCGGACTGGTCAGGCCGTACCGAATGGAGATTACTCCAGTGGGGGCACGCTAAGTGCACCCACTGGGTGTAGTCCCCGAGACCGCCGTCACTGCGGGTAGTCGGCGGGGGTCTGAGAGAACTAAGAATCTTCTTAGCTGGTACTGATCGAACTTGTTCTTCTCTGAATCAGAGGTCGAGTAATTTCTGGAGCTGGTTTTGCATCGAGCAAAATGTTTCTTTCCGAGTTTTCTTCCAGTGGGGGCACGCTGAGTGCACCCACTGGGTGTAGTCCCCGAGCCTCTGTCGGACTAGATGAGTCTGGCAGAGGGTTTAAGTCTCCTGGTAAACCTCCACGCAGTCGACACGATAAATATCTTTGTTTGAAATTGAATCAATCGGATGGATCTTCAAGCACTTGGCATGGTAAATAAGCTCAGCTTGGAGCTGAGTCAGTCGGACTGATCTTCGTGCCCTTGGCACTGTAAATAAATTCAATCTGGAACTGGGTCAATCAAGTGATCTTTGTGCACTCGGCACGATGAATGAATTCGGCCTTGAAACTACCGACTTAGAGAAAAGCTCGACATTCCAGGGAGTAATCGTTCTAGTAGTACTTCTTATATTGACCATTATCTTTTGCAGGAAAGGGGTATTTGTAAGGGTACATGTGCTTCCCAACTGATCGGGGTATGTTGACTGCAAGGAAAAACTTGGTGGCACTCGTATGTCTCCCAGAGGAGATAGACTAGTGGTCCTATGTGGACGTGCCATGAAACCCGAGTGATGAGGCTAGTGTGTTAGGTGACTCTCCGGAGAGAGGCCACTCATTATCCCGGGGGAACACCAGCACATGCCATCTCCGGTCCAAGTTTGTGAAACTGACGCCTTGGAGCCTAGGATAGGGCCAAGTGTATCCGTAGAGGAGCGTTGTTTTCACCCTTTTGCAGTCCTGAAGATGACTTTAGGTAATGATTTGGGCGATCGTCCGAGTGGACAGTACCACCATTATAGATTTTCGGCAGACCGAGCAAGTATGGTCAAAAAGATATTCCTAATGTGATCAATGGGTTGATTGAATGGGCGTAACCCCTGAGGGCGGCATGGCCAATGGCTGTGCGTAGCCCTCGAGTGATGCTCGAAAGAGGCAAGCTTGCTACAGAGTGTGATATGAGGTTTGATCATATGAGTAACTTAGTCGTTCCCGTGTTGGGGGTGTAGAGGTAAAGACATGTCCAACTGATGGTGACGCACGAGGCGGCCGAGGGGCGAAGATGTGTACAACTGAGTGGCGACGCGCGGAGCGGCCGAGTCGTGAAGACGTGCACAACGGAGTGGCGACGCACGGAGCGGCCGAGTCATGATGTGCGAGGTGGTTGAATGATCAAGGCGTGCACAACTAAGTGGCAACGTGCAGGGTGGCCGAGTGATGAAGACGTGCACAACCGAGTGGCAACGCGCGGGCGGCCGAGTGAGGATGCGCGAGGTGGCCGAGTGAAGGACTACGTGTCCAGCCAAATGGTGACGCGCGGGACGGCCATGTGGGGATGCACGAGGTGGCCGAGTGAAAGACTACGTGTCCAGCCAAGTGGTGACGCGCGGAGTGGCCGAGTGATGAAGACGTGCACAACCGAGTGGCGACGCACGGAGCGGCCGAGTCATGATGTGCGAGGTGGTCGAGTAAAGGACTACATGTCCAGCCGAATGGTGATGCGCGGAGCGGCCAAGTGAAGGATTGCGTGTCTAGCCAAGTGGCTGAAATAGTCTTCGAAGGAGTTAGCCAGATGCTTTCAAAGCTAATGTAGCGACGAGGTCGGTGTAGTGTGGTTGCAACACAATAAGACCGGCGTGAAAATTGAGTCTGAGTAGGAATGAAGATGGTGTGCAGAGCGTCTGGGTGATTAAAAAACTTGTCGAAGTAGCGGATCGAATGCACTTGTTGAAGTGAAGGATCCGACTGGTGATGAAGTACTCGACTACTCAGGAGAGTGTCATTCCAAATGAGATGCAGCCCCCGAGTGTGGCGTAGCCCCCGAGCGTACTATAGGCTTCGACAACGGACATGTTGGAATATGAGAAATATAGTTTTGAATGGATGATTTGCAATTCATCGAGTCGGACCCAGGAAAAGATGAGGAGAAGCTTCCGAGTGATGCTCGAAAGAGGCAAACTCCCAAAAGAGTGAAGTGTGAAGTTTAATTATAAAAGGGACTTATTTGTCTCATGTCTGACAAGGTTTGTATCATTGATACGATGAAGAGGATTCCACAGAAGTGTTGGCCGGATGTGTTTGAAGTCAACAGAGCGACAAGGTTGGTGTTGTGGTGCGCTAGGACTAGTACGGTGACCGAGTCGGAGCAGTGATGAAGTTGGCGCATAGGGCCGTCGAGTGATTGCGTAACTTGTGTAAAAAATGGCACAAGCCAACAAAATAACTTCTCGAGGAAATTTGATGTGTGATGAAATGATTTGTGTGAATAACACCCATAGACGCCCGCTGGGAGTGCAAGGGGCTTCCTGGTTAACCAGCAAGAGTCTGAAAGAGCGAAGGATCCATTTGAACTTGTCGAAGCGACGGATCCGACTGAACTCACTGGAATACTGCCTCAAATAAAACGGAAGTGTAGCGTTTCGACTGAGTTGCAGTCCCGGAGGACCGATGCAAATTCGAAATGAAGAATGACACATGGTGTTCGTGAATGATGTATGCGAAAAAATTGAAGTTGGACTCGGGAGTCACATAACCAGTACTAAGAAAGTATGTGAAAATAAACAACCGAGTGTAGAGGTACACTCGGTGGCATGGCCTCCGAGTGAAGGACTACGTGTCCAGCCAAATGGTGACGCGCGGGGCGGCCATGTGGTGAAGGCATGCACAACCGTGAGGCGACGCGCGGTGCGTCCAAGTGGTGAAGACGTGCACAACCGAGTGGCGACGTGCAGGACGGCCTTGTGAGGTTGCGCGAGGTGGCCGAGTGAAAGACTACGTGTCCAGCCAAGTGGTGACGCGTGGAGTGGTCGAGTGAAGGACCACGCATCCGCCCAGTCTGAGTGAACGTGATGTGTGAATTACGGGATACTCGGGAAGATGGAAATAACAGAATGTAAAATGACTTAGCTGTCTGAAGACGTGCGAGTGGCCGAGTGGTGATGAGGCAACCAACCGAGTGGCGACGCGCGGGGCGGCCGAGTGGTGATGTGGTGACCAACCGATGGCGACGCGCGAAGCGGCCGAGTGGTGATGAGGTGACCAACCGAGTGGCGACGCGCGGGGTGGCCGAGTGGTGATGAGGTGACCAACCGAGTGGCGACGCATGGGGCGGCTGAGTGGTGATGAGGTGACCAACCGAGTGGTGACGCGCGGGGCGGCCGAATGGTGATGAGGTGACCAACCGATGGCGACGCGCGGGGCGGCCAAGTGGTGATGAGGTGACCAACCGAGTGGCGACGCGCAGGGCGGCCGAGTGGTGATGAGGTGACCAACCGAGTGGCGACGCGCGGGGCGACCGAGTGGTGATGAGGTGACCAACTGATGGCGACGCGCGGGGCGGCCGAGTGGTGATGAGGTGACCAACCGAGTGGCGACGCGCGGGGCGGCCGAGTGGTGATGAGGTGACCAACCGAGTGGCGACGCGCGGGGCGGCCGAGTGGTGATGAGGTGACCAACCGATTGCGACACGCGGGACGGCCGAGTGGTGATGAGGTGACCAACCGAGTGGCGACGCGCGGGGCGGCCGAGTGGTGATGAGGTGACCAACCGAGTGGAGACGCGTGGGGCGGCCGAGTGGTGATGAGGTGACCAATCGAGTGGTTGCTGGACTGAAACCTTTGTGTTCGACTGCCGAAGTGGTCTGTTATCCATCCGAGCAAATTCATCCGAATATGCGTTTCAGTGAGCTTAAGTCCCGTCCGAGTGAACCTTAATCCTCTGCCGAGTGGCTGGAGACTTGGTCTGTCGGGTTCATCATTATCAAAGCGGAGTGCCGCCAGCCCCCGGAGGGAGGGGCCGTATATGGGGGTTTGTCAATGACGTTGCAGATAAGGCTAGAGACTATGACAAGCCAGACGGCGTCGGTGGTCGTGCGTGGAGGTTCGACGATGGCCTTGCAGATGACAATGAGGCAGATGGCACTGGTGGTTGCATGCTGAAGCCAACCAACCGAGAAGCCTGCATGTTAATTGTCCAGAGTGCAAAAAATCATCTGGGCTAGCCGGCCGAGTGAACCTGTTCATTAGCCGGCTGAGCGAAAGGGTGAATCGATCGAGTGAACCACAACTTGGTTGTGATCTGGTCGCAACGCCATTCGCCGAGTGAAATAGATGGTGAGTCGGTCAGGTGACTTTGTTCGTTTTAGCAAGCCTGCAAGTTAGCAAGTACAGGTACCTCCACGAATATTTTTTGTTGGACTAATAAAGTGTCCACGCATGAATGCTATTTGGCAGGGTGTAAAGACCACGGATGGATGGCCGTGCATGCATGCACAAATTAACCTGCGCATTAGTCATCAATCGATGGCAGAGAAAACTGGCGCATTAACTCCTCTGCATGCCCAGCGGACCATTAAATGATTGGCTAACGGCCGAAGGACTTGAGGTCGTGGGCGAGAAGTTTTTGCATGGGCTAGCTTAACTATCGCAATAAGTAATCAGGTAATTAACTTCTATAATTGACTTGCGTACCTGGGAACGGGGTCATCGGCGGTGCCAGAGAGAAGTTTGGAATGTGTACCTCGCAGGCGTAGAGCAGCATGCCAACCGGCCCGGTGGTGCTGGCGGTGACGGCGAATCTGACCGTGGCATTTCAAGTCCCGATGCGCCCGCTGGAGCGGTCGGCGGTGATGCGCTACGGCGAGTGCGGGTCACCGGACAGCGAGATGATGGCTTAGCCGCCGGAGCGGTCGGCGGTGACGGGCTGCGGCAGGCGCAGGTCACCGGACAGCGAGACGACGGCGTAGCCGCCGGAGCGGTCGGCGGTGATGTGCTGTGGCGAGCGCGGGTCACTGCTTGCCATCACCGTCGGAGCCGAGGAAGATCTTGAGGAGGGCGACAGTGGCGTGCTGCAGCGCGGCACCGACGGGGAGTCACTGGGGCTGAGCGTCTGCGAGGACATCCATTGTCGTGGGTCTCTCCTCTTCCATCGTTCACAAGTGTGACATGCAAAAGAAACAAAAACCAATTAGCAAATCATCGATTGATTGTAAAGAGGACATGATGAGATGAGCAACTCCCTGATCCTTTTGTATGATGAGGAGTATTTTGTGTGACGGCCGGGACTCCAATAGTCAAAATTGGAAGCGGCGATTGTTTGATCTCAGGAGATCATCCCAAGAAAGTTTCAGTTGCCTGCAGAAATTAGTCTATTGCCGGCGACTGAAGAAAGAACCATATGCATCATGGCTCGATAGACGCCATGCCCCAAGGTGGGCGCCAACTGTCGTGGGAACGACTCCGACAGTAAGAGAGGGGTAGGATAACGGAGCATGATCTATCGAGATGCATATGGGTGACACGGTGGTTTAAGTGAGTTCGGGCCTCTCACGGCGGAGATAACAACCCTACGTCTCGTGCTCCGGAGAGGCTTTGTTTTATCTAAGTATATATCCAGAGATTACAATGTGTGTGTGTGAGAGAGGAACGGATCCCCATGCCTGAGCTAAGTCCTGAGACTAATGATGAAAAGAGAGAGAGGTGGAAGAAAAGAACCCCTAAGTCTAGTGGTGGGGGTGGCTTATATAGAGTGCGCCACCCCCTCACCTCCTATGTTACAAAGTGGGGCATGAATGCCATAATGCCAGCCCACTACCAAGCCCTCACCATGAGAATGATTCCGACTGCTTTGTTGCCTGCTTGTCTTCATATATCCGAATGAGCCGTATGGTCGAGTGGTGAACTGACATCCGAGTGGATGGTATAATGCTTGGTCGAGTGGATAGTATGCTGCTTGTCTGTGTGGATAGTATGTCTGTATGAAATTTATCTAGACCCACGTGTTGTGTGGACCCCATGCTTTATGATATTTCGACCCTTCTTGGGCCTACCTGTTATGTGTATCCCCAACACCCGCCTCTTCGGCGCCACCACTTCCGGGTCTTTGAAGGCCGTCCTCTTCTTCCTCCTCCCCTTGCTGGGGGAATCGCTTTCCACCTCCTCCTCCTCCTCTTCTTCCTCATCTCCCTCATGAGAGGAGACGATCTCGGTCTCTCTGGACACAGCGTCTGAAGGGCCTCTGCGGTGGGGGCCGCCCTTGGGCACCTTGCCCTTCTTCTCCGGCGCCTGATAGGGCGCCGGGACTAACATCTCCGTCAGCTGGGGGTGGCTGGGTTCTTCGGCAGTGGAGCCGGTTTGTCGATCCGCTCCTCCTTTGTTGTCAAGCCCTGTGAGGAAGGGAGCTGATAAGATTTCTATTGATTAAGGCATTGATCGAATAGGTCTTTGGAAAAACTAAATAATTACCTCTGATGCCGGATTCTCGATGTCGAGCCCGATGTCCTCGGTCTTCATGGGCCAGCTCTTCTGGGCCTTGAAGAGCAGCTGTCATATCTCTTTGTGCATACTGCAAAAGAAGCGCTTCAGGGTCTGCGGCTCCTCCGGATAGAACTCCCACATGGGGGAGGCCCGACGTTGGCATGGGAGGATGCGGCGGAAGAGCATGATCTGCACCACATTGGTGAGGCCGATCTTTTTGCCCAGCACATTGGTGATGCGCTTCTGCAGCATTTGCACCTCCGTCTGGGACCCCCGATCGAGGCCCTTAGTGGTCCACGAGGTGAGTCTCGTGGGGGGTCCGGATCTAAACTCCGGAATTTCCACCTAGTTGGCGCGACGTGGTTTGGTGATGTAGAACCACTCTTGCTGCCAGACCTTGACGGTCTTGATGAAAGCCCCTTTGGGCCATGTGGCATTGGGCAACTTGCTTACCACGGCCCCACAACATTCTGCATGCTGTCCGTCGACCACCTTCGGCTTCAGATTGAAGACTTTAAGCCATAGGCCGAAGTGTGGTGGGATGCGGAGTAGAGCCTCACACACGATGATGAACGCCGATATGTGGAGGAAAGAATCCGGGGCTAGATCGTGAAAATCTAGCCCGTAGTAGAATATGAGGTCACGGACGAAGGGGTGGAGTGGAAATCCAAGATCCCTGAGGAAATGGGGGAGGAACACAACCCTTTCACTGGGCGCTGGAGTGGGGATGACTTGGTCCTTGTCGGGAAGCCTATGCATGATATTCGCGGACAGATACCCCGCACTCCATATCTCCTTCATGTCCTTCTCGGTGCCAGAGGAGGCCTCCCACTTGCCCTTGGAGCCTGATCTGTCCATGGATGAAGAGGGTGGTGGCGATGAGGAAGATGGGAGCTTTTTTGGGTGCTGGAGCTTGGGAGATTGGAAGGCAGAGGCTAGAAGAAGGTGTGGGGAAGAAAGGACGAATCTTTGCCCTCTTATAGGTGGTGAAAATGCCAACCGCCCCCTCCACTCAAGCCTTAAACCATGCCTAGTCCTGATGAGGTCGTGCGCTAGGAGTGGTTGGGTTACCCAAATCCCATTGATGAGAATCTCGTAATAAGTGGGCATGATCTCTGTTTTGACAAGACGGGCCAAGGGGGTTCGACCTCGAAACACAAAATAGGGAGTGTGAAAATGATTCAAAATATTGAAGAGTCAAGTGTGACGCTTCGCCGGAAAAAGTTGTCAGTAAAGACACTATTCCTATTTTTATATTTTCCCTTTGCGGTTAAGGGTTGTGTTGACTATATAGAGTCGGAGACGGTTCTTTTATAAGGGAAGCTGATATATGATATTCAAGAAGAGGAACCCGCCTCGCAATGCCGAAGAGAACCTGCATGCCAAACATGTCGTCATTAAAGACTGGTTCAGGGGCTACCGAGGGAGTCCTGGACTAAGGGGTCCTCGGGTGTCCGGTGTATTGAATATGGGTCGGACTGATGGGCCGTGAAGATAAAGGAAGAAGACCACCTCTCGTGTCCGGGTAGGACTCCTGTATGCGTGAACGACAAGATTAGGTGTTTGGATATGCTATTTCCTTTCTCTGTAAACCGACTCTATACAACCCCAGGCCCCTCCGGTGTCCATATAAACCGGGGGGGGGGGGGGGTCGACCGGAGGCAGGATCATATAACTGACAGGCTAGACAATCTAGGGTTTAGCCATTACGATCTCGAGGTAGATCAAATCTTGTAACCCCTATACTCATCAAATACAATCAAGCAGGACGTAGGGTTTTACCTCCTTTAAGAGGGCCCAAACCTAGGTAAACATTGTGTTCCATTGTCCATTGTTACCATTGATCCTCAGACGCATATCTTGGTCCCCCTACCCGAGATCTGCCGGTTTTGACACCGACAGTGTCCAACTTTCCAACCTCGCGAACCCTTTCTACAGTTGCCATGGGCCTCCTTTTATAGGTTAAGGGGTCACCACAATAGCAAATCAGTCATTATGTACTTATAAGATAGCAAACAGTGCTATCATACCTAACTCTAAAGGCTGACAAAGTGCACTAAATGCTCCACTCAACGTCACATCGTTGTTCACCCGGCAAGCCTTGCCGGGCTTATTTTGCCAGCTCCACGCCTGCTTGTTCGACACGTCGCAGGACGGGTGTCATCTGTAGGATTTCCTATAGAAAGAGGATGCCATGTGGCGAATGGCTGCCACTTAATCACTTTGCAGCTTGACACCGCACTGATTGATGACGTGGGTCATGGGAGAGTGGTTGATGAGGTGATTCTTGCCTCCATGAGTCCCAGTAGGCCCGGCCGGGATGCCTTGGATGCTCTCTTCCGGGGGTGGCTCTGCCCTTGCCAAGCCCATTTGCCCGGCAAGGGAGGCTTTTCTCCTGGTGGTATCTTGCTTCTCTGGCTTGTTTTTGGTCCTCTTGTTCTGCATGCCGGTCCTTCGAAGATCTTGGTCTCTTGTACTCTGGCATGGCCTGATACCATAATCTTGTTCCCGTGCCTGTGCATAGTCAGGGCAACATACCCAGGGTCTATTGCACCGACAGGGTGGAATCATAATTGGCCACCTCACAATAACAAGCTCACCACGATTGTAAGCCCATTCCATAGTATGAGGCACTAGAGGAGGAATGGCTATACCAGAAGTGGTTGTCTACACAACGTCTCCTGTGGCAACGTTGACTTCAGGCTCCACATTGTCTTCAGCCATGACCTCGTCATTGGCTTCAATAGTGATAGTTGTGGCAGCCGTCTGAGCTTCAACTTCTATAGCTTCATGAGTAGGGGGGTCAGGCACGATCACATCCTCTTGGACAACTAGATCACTTGTAGGGGGAATAACTTCATGATTTTGTTCTTGAACTTCATCGACACAGCCGGAATGTCTTCAGCCACTTTGGCTTCAGATTCTTGAGCAGACGCGGAAGGGATGGCATTAGGAAACACTTGACGTGCTACTGAGCTTTGTTGTTGCACATCTTCTTCTGGAATGCTGGACATGGAGGCCTGGGGCCTAGGGCCTTTGCGAAGCCTTCAGAAGGAGGGTGACGCTTGTGGTGAAGGGATGGTATAATCCATGTCTTCGGGAGTTTCTTGAGTTGTCTCAATACTAGAGTGGTGACTTTAGCTGTTGGAGTGTGCAGAATAGCTTCATGTTGAGGGGAGTCGGGGTGGTGCTCTTCCCAAGACTCATCTTGAGTGATTGGCGTCATGGGACGGCCAATACTGATCAATTCACTGCTCATTGGAGCAGCCGATGATACCAGATTGGGCTTGAGTTGAGGAAGGACTTCATCATCTTCAACATGGTCCTCTTAACCAATGTCTTCAGCTGTGGTGGAGTCACCAGCTGGAATCTCTCCAGATTCAGGAGCCTTTATGGGAGCAGGCTCATGTACAACGAAACGACACTTGCGGTTGGTGGAGGCAGGGAGTGCAACAGAGAGGGGTTCAACATTCAACGGTTCTTAAACAGAAGCACGCTCTTTGTGTGAAGACTTTGAAGACTTTGTCTTCAGCTTCTTCTTGGAGAGAGCAGCTTCATGGGCGTGTTGATGCTTCCTCTTCTTGGCTTCAGCCTCAACAAGCTTTGTCTTCTTTTGTTCAAAAGCTGCTGAAGGGACCTTAGGCTTCGAGCTAGTCATACTGCTAGGGAAGACAATGCTTGGCCTTTCCTGCCTTGGTGCTTTTGGTTCAGCTTCAGTATGCTTCTTATTATTCTTGGCAACAAGCTTCGGGTCAATGCCTGACGCCCAAAAGCCTTCCGCTTCGCTGCCTCATTGTGAGTCTGAACGCATTTTTCAGCATAATACTTCATGCACTCACGAGAGTTTGGTTTCCTCGTGCTTCTTCTTGAATTGAGCCTTGAGGTCAATCATCATATGCTTGAACTTTTGCACATCAGCAACACTGAGACTCGCCATGTGCTTCTTGAACTGGGCCTTCTCATAGTCAATCTTGTTTTTGAGCTCAACAATTTTCTGAGCTATAGCAAGCTCCTTTGCAATCCTGCCTTGAAATGTGATGATGATGTCAATGGGCAACTGTAGATCGTCAATGGTAAGAGAAGGATCTTCAAACCATTCATCAATGAAGTTGTTCAGAATATCTACATCAAAGAAAGGCTGATCTTTGAAGATCTCAACTTCTTGCTTGCTCTTGATCAACATCTCTAGAGCGTCATCAACAAGGTCTTCATCACTTGACAGATCTATGACATTTTCTACACTGCGTAAAATGCTGGCGGGAATCAGATCATGACCAGAAATCTTCATGGGCTTCCTGGTCCTCTTGGAGACGCATGATTGATCTTGAGACTGCACACTGGATTCAGGAGGTGCAGTTTTCACAGGCTTCACTCTTGAAGCTTTTGGTGCAGTAGGAGATTTTGAAGCCTTAGACTTCTTCTCTGGCTTCAGGGACTCAGGGGCATCTTCAGAATCAGCTTCTTTAGCAGATTGTTCCACTATGGCAATATGGGATAGGAGCCCATCGAAGCTATTGAAGGGAACAATCCTATTCTCATTGGCTTCAAGAGTGCCATCAAACCTTGGAGAAGCTGGCCCTGGGTTGAAGTTGAGTCCAAAGGCTTTCTTATTCGTGGCCGCAGGCTCCTTTGCAAATGCAAAATTTCTCTTGAACAAATCATGTTCACGACACCATCTAAGACTGGATGGTCGGCATCTTGAGGATGGGGGCCTCAGACCATGCAAGGATAGAATTCCTGTGCAATGGCTTCAGCCTTAGTTGCAGGCTGCAACTTCTTATAGAGAATGTCACCCCATGGCCGCTTTATGGCATTCTTCTCAGCATATTCAGGAGTCACGAAGCGATACTTGAACCACTGCTCTGCCCAATTTCTTCGAATCCATTGGATTCTTGACTTGCGCTGACCATATGATTCTTTTGGATCAGACTTGTACAACTCGTAGAGATCTAGGGGTAGATCCAGAGCAGTGTTGCTAAGCATTGCCTGCCACCCTTCTTTGAAAATTTGTTAGAAGCCATTGGTGGCAACTTGAAAGGCTTCACAACTGAGTCTGGCTTCAATCTACTTGTCAGGCAAGAACTGGCTTCAGGTGAGTCAATATGCCACTATAAGAACTCTGCAAATGAATGCATACTATGAGAACCAAGGGATTCCCCCACAGACATGTACCTTTGACAGCATTAGAGATGCGAGGGGAGAGGAAGAGGTCATATGCATTCTCAGAAGATTTTGAAGATAAATCAGTTTGAAGACATTGACCTCATAGCGCGAAGAGATTCACTTATTTGAAGTGAGTTGGTTCCAGATTTGTACGAATCCAAGAATAAGTACAAGTGAGGAATCTAACTAGTTGTGAGGCATAAGTGAATATACTTTGCAGGTTATGAGATGCAGAAACAGAAAGAAGTAGATCTAGAAGTGTAGAAACCACTTTTGGAAGAACTTGACATATACAACGGATCAAACAAACGGTAAAAAGTGAGTTTTATTTACCACACGAAGAACTGCTAGATGAGGTGAAGTAGAAGCCGAGCAATCCAATCTCCCGCGCCATAACTTGGTGGCGGAAGACACCTACGGCAGCGGCGGAGAAGACGAGTTCCGCGACCGGTGTGAAGACTACGTCGGAGAAGTCGTGGCAGCTAAGCGCTTCAACTCCGGTGGCGATGGAAGCTAGCGGTGGTGCTAGGGTTCAAGCGAGATGACAAGGTGGGAGAAGAGATAATGATCGCGCGGGGGTGGAAGTAATTATAAGGAGGAGGGCGGTGCATCACAATTACGCAGGTGCTCCTGGCGGTTCACATCTGGATGGCACATGGCATGCATGCAACTAACTGAGAGTTGAGCCATGTTCTCACGAGCGTATGGATTGTCGGGTGGTCGTTCCAGCTTCTTCGGTTTTTAGGCAAAAGAGATAGAGCATTAAAAGTGATTTTAAATGTGTGTCTCTGTATCTTCGCTGACAAGGACACAATGAATACATTCGACACGTGTCAACAAAATGCATATGAAGAGACATAGAGAATTTGAGGGAGTAGCACAAATGGGGTTAGGGTCTGATCACATTCACTTAGTTCAGAAAATAGCAACTTTAAGACATAGCTATAAGTGAATGCTGTAGAGGACAGAACACACACACAAACACACACACACACGCGTGCGCACGCACACACACACACAGATATATATATATATATATATATATATATATATATATATATCATTGAATACCAAACCAACATTGCGAATATATAAAACTTGAAGACAATCCAAATATGAAGATAATGCAATCATGACGCCAAATGAAAATCTTCAAGAAAGTGTGGTGGTGGTGTTACCCACCGTATAGGAAATATTAGACCCAGACACGATGCAATTATCGTGGCGCTCCGAAGTCAAATTCCACATTAATGTATTCACACTCAGAGGGTAAGTCTTTATGAATTGAAGATATACGTTACTTCATGTGTTGCACATCTAAGTCATCAACATGCATAAGCGTTAGGATGTGTGTCCATTCACAGGACATTCGTGGATTCTAAGATATTTAGCTCACACCGCAGCTTGCAAAACCTTTTCTCATCCAAGGGCTTTGTGAAGATATCTGCCAATTGCTCTTCAGTGTTGATGTGAATGATATCAATGTCTTCCTTGATGACATGATCTCTGAGAAAGTGATGATGAATCTCAATGAACTTTGTCTTCGAGTGCTGAACTGGATTGTTGGCAATCTTGATGGCGCTTTCATTGTCGCAGTAAAGTGGCACATGCTTCAAGTTGACGCCATAGTCCTTGAGAGTTTGCTTCATCCAGAGAAGCTGAGCACAGCAAGATCCAACAACAATGTATTCAGATTCAACAGTGGAGAGAGATACACAGTTCTGCTTCTTCGAAGACCAACATACAAGAGATCGTCCAAGAAAGTGACATGTGCCTGATGTAGACTTGCGATCAACCTTGTCACCAGCATAATCAACATCTGAGAATCCAACTAGATCAAACACTGAGCCCTTTGGATACCATAATCCTAGTGTTGGGGTGTGAGCCAAATATTGAAGAATTCGCTTCACCACGAGGTGATGCTATTCCTTTGGTGCCGCTTGGAATCGGGCACACATGCAAACGCTAAGCATAATATCTAGCCTAGATGTGCATAAGTATAATAAAGAACCAATCATGGAGCGGTATACCTTTTGATCGAACTCTTTACCATTGTCGTCAGGGCCTAAATGGCTTTTGGTTGGCATTGGCGTCGTGAACCCTTTGCAATCTTGCATTCCAAACTTCTTTAGGCAGTCTTTGAGGTATTTTTATTGTGATATGAAGATGCCATTTCTTCGTTGACAGATTTGAATACCAAGAAAGAACTTCAGCTCTCCCACCATGGACATTTGATATTGCTCTTGCATCATGTGTCCAAACTCATCACTGTATTTCTTATCAGTGCATCCGAAGATAATGTCATCCACATAGATTTGGCACACAAACAGTTGACCATCATATGTCTTCGTGAAGAGAGTGGGATCTAGAGAACCAGGTTTGAAGCCTTTGCTCTTGAGGAAGTCTTTGAGTGTGTCATACCAAGCGCGATGTGCTTGTTTGAGGCCATACAGTGCCTTGATGAGCTTGTATACCATATCAGGATGCTTTGGATCTTCAAAACCAGGTGGTTCAGCAACATACACTTCTTCTTCGATTTTCCATTGAGGAAGACACTCTTCACATCCATTTGATGTAGAAGAATGTTGTTGTGGTTAGCATAGGCTAGCAGAATGCAAATAGCTTCAGGCCGAGCCACAGGAGCAAAGGTTTCATTGAAGTCAATTCCTTCCACTTGTGTGTAACCTTGAGCAACGAGGCGAGCTTTGTTTCTGACAAATTGACCATGTTCATCTTGCTTGTTGCGATAGATCCATTTGGTGCCAGTGATATTATGCTTGCGAGGATCCGGACGTTTGACAAGATCCTGATAACCCACAAGTATAGGGAGTCGTTTGTAGCCTTCTTCGATAAAATAAGATTGTCGAACCCAACGAGAAGCTAAAGGTAGAACAAATATTCCCTCAAGTTCTATCGACCACCGATACAACTCTAGGCACACTTGACGTTTGCTTTACCTAAAACAAGTATGAAACTATTTTGCAAGCATAAAACTATGAGTACTTTGCGAGAATAAAACTATGAATAAAATGCAAGGTAGTAAAAGTGGATAGCTTTTGTCAACAAGAAAGTCATTTGACCCTAGGCAATCGATAACAAGTACCGGTAATCATTCTTGTAATTTTATATGAGGGAGAGGCATGAGCTAACACACTTTCTCTACTTGGATCATATGCACTTATGATTGGAACTCTAGCAAGCATCCGCAACTACTAAAGATCATTAAGGTCGTGAAACCCAACCATAGCATTAAGTATCGTCCTCTTTACTCCCATGTTCCTTAACCCACCTATTCGCGTTTAGGCTGCTGTCACCCCCTCAACACAGACAATAAGCAAACCATGAACATGTTGCAACACCCTAGAGCGGGGCCCCTCACATTTGTGCGAGACGGAGGACACCGTAGGACAACACCAAAAATAAAATATACAATCATACCAACCAAGATCATGATTAACCCATAGGACAAAACGGATCTACTCAAACATCATAGGATAACCATAGATCATTGGGAAATAATATATGGAGTCGAGCACCATGTTTAAGTAGAGATTACAACAGGGAGAAGGGGTGTTACACCGCTGCATAGAGGGGGAGAGAGTTGGTGTTGACGGTAGCAAGATTGTTGATGTAGATCGTCGTCACGATCCTTGCCCCGGCGGCACTCCGGTGCCATCGGTAGAGAGGGGGAGAGAGCCCCCCACCTTCTTCTTGTTCCTTGGCCTCCCCCCTAAATGGGAGGAGGGTTCCCCCTCTGGTCCATGGTCTCCATGGGGGCGGAGGGGCGGGAGCCCTGCGAGATTGGATCTCCCTCTCTGTTCTCTTCTGTTTCACGCTCCCCAGATCTGGCCCTTCACCGTTTCTTAAATACCTGGAGATCCGTAACTCCGATTGCGGTGATATTTTTACACGGTTTTTTATGGATATAAGCTTCCTTGCACCCAAAGTATAGCTCCAACCGATGTTTGAGGAGGGCATGCTACACCAGGGCGCGCCTGGGCCTAGTGGCGCGCCGTGGTGGGTTGTGGTGGCCTCGGGCCTCTATTTATGTTGATTCCACCTCCTAAAATTCACAAATATTCCAAAATAATTCTCTGTAGAGTTTCATCACGTTTGGACTTCATTTGATAAGAATTTTTCGCGATACAAAAACATGCAACAAACAGGAACTGGCACTGGGCACTGGATAAGTAAGTTAGTCCAAATAAATCATATAAAAAGTTGTACAATATTGGCATGAAACAATAAAAAATTATAGATACGACAAAGACGTATCAACATCCCCAAGCTTAACTCCTGCTCGTCCTCGAGTAGGTAAATGATAAAAAAGATAATTTTTGATGTGTAATGCTACCTAACATAAACATGATCATATATCTTGTTATGGCATGAATATTAAGACATAAGTGATTCAAATCAATAGTCTATAATTTGACATAAAGACATCAATACTCAGGCATCCCAATAAACAATCATGTCTTTCAAAATATCAATGCTAAAGAACGTTATCCCTAAAAAATCATATAGCCTTGTCATGCTCTATCTTCTTAACACAAAGTATAATTCATGTACTATCCCGGTGTCAGCCAAGCAATTGGTTCATACTTTTTAACGCGCTTTAGCTTTTTTAACCCTCACACTATACATGAGCGCGAGCCATGGATATAGCACTACGGGTGGAATAGAGTGTGATGATAGGGGTAAATATAGAGAAGACAAAAAAGTAAGAAAGTCTCACATCAATGCGGCTAACCAATGGGCTATGGAGATGCCCATCAATTGATATCAATGCGAGGAGTAGGGATTACCATGCAACGAATGCACTAAGAGCTATAAGTGTATGAAAGCTCCATATGAAAACTAAGTGGGTGTGCATCTAATCCTATAATGAAAAATTCCCACTAGTATCTGAAAATGACAACATATGAGACTCTCCATATGAAAAACATGGTGCTACTATGAAGCACAAGTGTGGTAAAGGATACTAACAATGCCCCTTCTCTCTTTGTTTATTTTTTTCTTTTTCTTTTTTTCTTTCTTTTTTCTTTTTTCTTTTTTTTTCTTTTTTTTCTTTTCCTTTCTTTTTCTTTTTTTCTCTCATTTTCCAGAGTCTCATCCCGACTTGTGGGGGAATCATAGTCTCCATCATCCTTTCCTCACTGGGGCACTGCTCTAGAAATGATGATCATCACACTTCTATTTACTTATAAGTCAAAAGGAATAAAAATTACAGCTCGATACCTATGAAAAAATATGACTCTATATGAATGCCTCTGGCAGTGTATCAGGAGGTGCAATGATCTAGCATAACATGTATAAAAAATGATGCACGATGGCTGAGCCACAACAACTATGTCAGCTTGATACGTCTTCGTCGTATCTACTTTTCCAAACACTTTTGCCCTTGTTTTGGACTCTAACTTGCATGATTTGAATGGAACTAACCCGGACTGACTCTGTTTTCAGCAGAACTGCCATGGTGTTATTTTTGTGCAGAAATAAAATTTCTCGGAATGACCTGAAAATCCACGTAGCAACTTTTCAGAATAAATAAAAATACTAGCGAAAGAATCAGCGTTAGGGGGCTCACACCCTGTCCACGAGGGTGGGGGTGCAGCCCTCCCCTAGGGTGCGCCCCCTGCCTCGTGGGCCCCCTGGACGTCCACCAACCTCAACTCCAACTCCATATATTTGCTTTCACGGAGAAAAAAATCAGAGAGAAAGTTTCATCATGTTATACGATATGGAGCTGCCGCCAAGCCCTAATCCCTCTCGGGAGGGATGATCTAGAGTCTGTTCGGGGCTCCGGAGAGGGGGATTCATTGCCGTCGTCATCATCAACCATCCTCCATCACCAATTTCATGATTTTCACCGCCGTGCATGAGTAATTCCATCGTAGGCTTGCTGGACGGTGATGGGTTGGATGATATTTACCATGTAATCAAGTTAGTTTTGTTAGGGTTAGATCCCTAGTATCCACTATGTTCTTAGAGTGATGTTGCTATGACTTTGCTATGCTTAACGCTTGTCACTAGGGCCTGAGTGCCATGATTCCAGATCTAAACCTATTATGTTTTCATGAATATATGTGAGTTCTTGATCCTATCTCGCAAGTCTATAGTCACCTATTATGTGTTATGATCCGACAACCCCGAAGTGACAATAATCGGGATACTTCTTGATGATGACCGTAGTTTGAGGAGTTCATATATTCACTAAGTGCTAATGCTTTGGTCCGGTACTTTATTAAAAGGAGGCCTTAATATCCCTTAGTTTTCATTAGGACCCCGCTGCCACGGGAGGGTAGGACAAAAGATGTCATGCAAGTTCTTTTCCATAAGCACGTATGACTATACTTGCACATATGCCCGTGCGTTGCAACGGGAAAAATTGATGTTTTGTTCAAGCATAATGTCCCACAGCACCGGATTCAAAGAATATGCTGCAACGCATCATCCTTCTACAAAATGAACATAAAAAAATACGTTAATGGTTATTTTAGTTATTCCCCCGGTTTATCCATAATCCTTTCTTTAATTAGCCACATCTGTTTAAATATTTTATTTAAACCCTAATCTTTTTTTATTAGCTCATTCTCTTAATTAGCTCGTCCTGAATATGATGATTGTCACTCGTATATTTAGAGCGAGTTGGGAGTAATAAATGTGAAGGTGCATAGGTCGTTGGTTGTTATGTCGAAGAGCTACACATGAGGTTCTGTGTTCAATTCCCACAATGTTGATTTTTTTTTGAGAATCCCCACAATGTTGATTTATTTTGACCCAATTATTTCTCGCGGTCTCTATAAAGCCCATAAAAGGCCCATCAACATATAAGTACCTGGGCCAGATTGCTTAGCGTATGTAAACCAAACGAAAAGGACTAAACCAAACCAAGAATACCTATTCCCTTTAATAGTAGGTATAGATTAGGAATACATGCTTACATTACATTAATGAACTGGAGCTAGTTCTGTGTCACCCTATGTTATAACTATTACATGAGGAATCGCATCCGACATAATTATCCATCACTGATCCAATGCCTACGAGCTTTTCACATATTGTGCTTTGCTTATTTACTTTACCGTTGCCACTGTTACAACTACTACAAAACTGCTACTGTTACTTTTGCTACTGTTACTGTTACTTCCATACTACTTTGCTACTAAATACTTTGTTGCAGATACTAAGTTATCCAGGTGTGGTTGAATTGACAACTCAACTGCTAATACTTGAGAGTATTCTTTGGCTCCCCTTGTTTCGAATCAATAAATTTGGGTTGAATACTCTACCCTCAAAAACTGTTGCGATCCCCTATACTTGTGGGTTATCAAGACTATTTTCTGGCGCCATTGCCGGGGAGCATAGCTCTATTCTTTGAGTCAGTTGGGATTTATATCTGCTGATCACTATGAGGAACTTGAAAGACGAAAGAACTAAGATTTTCCCCTCAACTACGAGGGGAGGTAAGGAACTGCCATCTAGCTCTGCACTTGATTCTCCTTGTTTTTTGAGTAAGCTTGCGACACCTGAACCTGCTACTGCTATGAATTCTGATATGTCACATGTTATTGATGATGCCACTTCTGCTATGCATGATACTTATGATGAAACTACTTCTGTGCTTGATACTACTGTGCTATTAGGTGAATTTCTTGATGAACAACTTGCTAGGGCTAGAGAGAATGAAATTATTGAAGATAGAGATGATGAAGGTTCTCCCCCTAAATATGAATTCCCTAAAATCTCTAAATGCTAGAATGAAACATGACCCTGCTTTTGCTACTTCACCTATCTTTATTAATGATAAGGATTATGAATTCTCTGTTGATCCTGAGATAATTACTTTGGTTGAATCTGATCCTTTCTATGGTTATGAATCTGAAACTGTTGTGGCACATCTTACTAAGTTGAATGATATAGCCACCCTATTCACAAATGATGAGAAATCTCGCTACTATCCCTTAAGATATTTCCGTTCTCATTAAAGGGTGATGCTAAAACTTGGTTTAATTCTCTTGATACTGGTTGTGTGCATAGTCCCCAGGATATGATTTATTACTTCTCTGCTAAATATTTCCCTGCTCATAAGAAACAAGCTGCTTTAAGGGAAATATACAATTTTGTGCAAATTGAAGAAGAGAGTCTCCCACAAGCTTGGGGGAGGCTTCTCCGATTACTTAATGCTTTGCCTGATCATCCTCTTAAGAAAAATGAAATACTTGATATCTTTTATAATGGACTAACTGATGCTTCCAAGGACCACTTGGATAGTTGTGCTCATTGTGTTTTCAGGGAAAGAACAGTCGATTAAGTTGAATTGCTATTGAATAATATGTTGACTAATGAAAATAATTGGACACTTCCTGAGCCAATTCCCGAGCCAACTCCTAAACCAACTCCGAAGAAAAGGGGAGTTCTATTTCTCAGTCCAAAAGATATGCAAGAGGCAAAGAAATCTATGAAAGAGAAAGGTATTAAAGCTGAAGATGTTAAGAATTTACCTCCTGTTGAAGAAATACACGGTCTTAATATACCACCTATTGAAGAAACACATGTTCTTGATAACCCGACACAGGTAGTAAAGGTAAATTCTCTCTATAGATATGATAAAGTTGAAATCCCCTCTACTAAGTTTCCTAGCCAATGCTTGGATGAATTCGATGACTTTATGGCTAGAGAAGAAAATTTCAATGCTTATGTTGGTAGAGAATTAAAGAGTAATTCTTACATGATTGGACGCTTGAGTGATTATATGGCTAGAGTTAAAGGTGAACTTAAACTCATTAGTAAATATGCTTCTATGGTTACCACTCAAGCAGAACAAGTACTTAAAGCTCAAAGTGAGTTGCTCGATGAATTGAATAATAAACATGATTGTGCTATTAGAGTGGCTACTAGAACTGGTAAAATGACTCAGGAACCTTTGTATCCCGAAGTCCACCCTAAGAGAATCGAGCAAGATTCTCAGAGAAATAATTTAGATGCACCGAGTCCTTCTAAAAAGAAGAAATAGAAAAATGATAGGACTTTGCATGCTTCCAGTGAACCTGTTGTAGACACACCTGAGAATCCTAATGATATTTCTATTTCTGATGCTGAAACACAATCTAGTAATGAACATGAACCTAGTGATAATGTTAATGATAATGTTCATGTTGATGCTCAACCTAGCAATAGTAATGATGTAGAGATTGAACCTGCTGTTGATCTTGATAACCCACAATCAAAGAATCAACGTTATGATAAAAGATACTTTGTTGCTAGGAAGCACGGTAAGGAAATAGAACCATGGGTTAAAAAACCCATGCCTTTTCCTCCCAAGCCATCCAAGAAAAAGGATGATGAGGATTTTGAGTGCTTTGCTAAAATGATTAGACCTATCTTCTTATGTATGCGCTTAACTGATATGCTTAAAGTGAATCCTTATGCTAAATACATGAAGGATATTATTACAAATAAAAGAAAGATACTGGAAGCTGAAATTTCCACCATCCTTGCTAATTACACTTTTAAGGGTGGAATACCTAAGAAACATGGAGATCCAGGAGTACCAACTATACCATGCTCCATTAAAAGAAATTATGTTAAAACTGCTTTATGTGATCTTGGAGCCGGTGTTAGTGTTATGCCTCTCTCTTTATACCGTAGACTTGAATTGAATAAGTTGACACCTACTGAAATATCTTTGCAAATGGCTGATAAATCAACTGCTATACCTGTCGGTATTTGTGAGGACGTGCCTGTTGTGGTTGCAAACGTCACTATCTTAACGAACTTTGTTATTCTTGATATTCCCGAGGAGGATAGTATGTCGGTTATCCTTGGTAGACCCTTTTTGAATACTGCAGGGGCTATTATTGATTGCAACAAAGGCAATGTCACTTTTCATATTAATGGTAATGAGCATACGGTACACTTTCTGAGGAAACAACCTCAAGTTCATAGCATCAACTCTATTGAAAAAATGACAACTATTATTATTGGAGGTTTTGAATTTCCTCTCCCTACTGTCAAGAAGAAATATGATATTCTTATTATTGGGGATGTGCATATCCCCGTTGAGGTAACCTAGTGTTATTCGAAATTTCTCCGGTTTCATGTTATTCGGAATGAGTTTGTTAACAAGACTTGATCAACCTTGTTAGTGGATTCCTTTTGATGAGCATGAGATGGATGAAATTAGAAGGCACAACCTTCTATACCCTCTCTTTTTTACTTTATTTTATTTAGAATAAATAAAGCAAAAATAGTGTTTTCTGTTTGTTTTCTGAATTATCCATGCAATAAAAAATACCCCGAAAATAAAAGTTCTCCAAATGCCATGCCAATTTAGTATGACTTTTTCTGGAATATTTTAGAATATCTGGCACTGAGAACACAGCAGGGGGAGCTAGCACCTGGCCATGAGGGTCCAAGGCCCATGGTGGCCCCCCTCCACTTATTCCTGCACCCACACACTTCTTCTTCCTCCCCAAAAAATTACCATCCAGCTCAAGCACGAGTTCTAGCTCATTTTGCTGCCATTTTCGATCTCCTTGCTCAAAGCTCAATTCACAAAACTGCTTTGGGGGGTTGTTCCTTGGTATGTGACTCCTCCAATGGTCCAATTAGTTTTTGTTCTAGATATTTATTCATTGCAATTTTTTGCTGCCTAGGCGACCCTGTTCTTGAGCTTGCATGTTAAATTTATATGGTCCCAATTAATTCTAATGCATGATATAGGCTCTAGCACTTGTGGGAGTAGTTGCTATCAATCTTGTTGAGTTTGGTTCACTTTTATTTTTGAGTTTCTGAAAATTTCAGAAAAGATGAAGAGATTTTTCTTGAGGGGCTCTTCTAGCCAAGGCTCCAAGGATAAGCAAGCTAAGGCGAATGAAAATCCCAAGTATAATCTTCCTCGTGTGGCGGAAGTACGGCTGTGTGAATGGCCTTGTGATGATTTCTTGAGAGCAGCCGGGATTTATGATGATTTTTATTCGTTGGCTGATAATGTGGGCCTCATCGACTTCCTCCACGACCGGATTGAACAGTGTCTCTTACTCACCAATACTTTCGTGCAAAAATTCTACTATTATCCTAGGAAATCACCTCCTTCAGTAGAGTTTCATTTATATGATGTTGCTAGGGAGATGTCACTAGATGAATTTTGTGCGGTTTGCAAGATACCTTTCGGGGGCAGCTTAGAGGAACCACATCATAAACATATGGATGGATTTATTGATACTATTACTGTAGGGGAATCGAGGAAGGTTTCCGATGCAAGAATCACTAGCATACATTTTCCTGTTTTACGCTACTTTGCCATATTTGCTAGTCGATGCTTAATTGGTCGCGGAAACTATGGAAACCTTAGTGTTCCTGATATTATTATTTTGTTGCATGCTTTATTTCGTGATAACTCTGTTAGTATGGGTGCTATTATTGCTAAACGATTAAGCCTGAACCGTACAAAGGGCCCCATCTTTGGAGGTATCTATGCTGCACGCTTTGCTAAACATTTCAGGATACCTATTAGGCATTTTGAAAAAGAGGAAAAATTGTTGCCCCCTACTGTTCTAGATTATAAAACCATGGTAGCACATGAGTTTATTGTTAAAAATGATGATAAGATGCTTCTATATAATTTGAGATTTCATAAGAAACACAATGAGATTATTATCTTGCCTGCGCCCTCTTTGTTTGATTTAACTGCATGCCCTTATCTCGTCTTACCGGAGGCCGTCTATGCACTCTGTGGCCAGACATCCGCTCCAGAGCCTGAGCCAGAACCACCACTTGACCCCTATCGACCATCATCTTCTCAGTGGGATCCGGAGGAGATCGCCAGCCAGTGGCAGTACGATGACACTCCTCAATACACAGGGGAGAGTAGCCGCGATCCATGGGCATAGACCAACTTAGTCCAAAAGCCTAAGCTTGGGGGAGCACGTATTTCTCACCAACATTACATTCATATTCACACACTCATTCTAGTTGTCGATGCACATACTTTTTCATTGTACTATGTATGCTAGTTTAATTTATTTTTCTAGCTTTCCTCTTGTGTGTTTGATAAACTTTAAGAAAAAAACAAAAAATTAGTCAGTTTAATTTCCATGCTTGTAGTAGTAATTAAAAGAAAACCCAAAAATATTTCTTGTTCTTCTTTTGCTTGTTGGGAGCTTTCCCGTGTAAATAGTTTTATTTCTTTTCTTTTCTTTGGGGGTCGAGAGGAGAAGACCATAATGAAAATGTTTAGTGGCTCTAATATGCATGATTGTTGATTTAACCAAGAGCCCATATTACCTCGTCTTCTCCCTTGAATTGAATGCTTGCAGATTCCAGCTTAGTCCAATGCACGTGCACTATTATTATTATACACACCGTTCGGTCATGCAAGTGAAAGGCAATAATGATGATATATGATGGACTAGCTAAGATGAGAGAAGCTGGTATGAACTCGACCTCTCTTGTTTTTGTAAATATGATTAGTTCATCGTTCCTGATTCAGCTTATTATGAATAAACATGTTTGCAATGACAATTAGAGATTATATTTGCTTATGACCATGCTTAATTAGCTATGAGTTTATAATGGTTTACCTTGTGTGCCAACATGCTATTAAAATGGTTGTGATGTGGTATGATAGGGTGGTATCCTCCTTTGAATGAATTGAGTGACTCGACTTGGCACATGTTCGCGCATGTAGTTGAAACAAAATCAAGATACCCTTCATGATATTTATGTTCATGGTGGATTATATCCTACTCATGCTTGCATCCGATGTTGATTAATTTTAATGCATGTTCATGACTGTTGTCGCTCTCTCAGTTGGTCGCTTCCCAGTCTTTTTCTAGCCTTCACCTGTACTAAGCGGGAATACTGCTTGTGCATCCAAACTCCATAAACCCCAAAGTTATTCCATATTAGTCCACCATACCTTCCTATATGCGGTATCTACCTGCCGTTCCAAGTAAATTTGTATGTGCCAAACTCCAAACCTTCAAATGAAATTCTGTTTTGTATGCTTGAGCAGCTCATGTATCAACTAGGGCTGTCTGTATCTTCCATGTTAGGCGGGTTATTCTCAAGAGGAGTGGACTCCGCTCCTCATTCACAAGAAAATGGCTGGTCACTGGGATGCCTAGTCCCTTGCTCAAATCAAATCAAAATAATTAAACAAACCCCCCTAGGATTGTTGCTAGTTGGAGGCACCCGTTGTTTCGGGCAAGCCATGGATTGATGCTTGTTGGTGGTGGGGGAGTATAAACTTTACCATTCTGTTTGGGAACTGCCTATAATGTGTGTAGCGTGGAAGATATCAAGATCTCATAGTTGTTATGTTGACAGTGAAAGTATACCGCTCAAAATGTTATTTATCTCTATTTCAAAATCGAGCTCTAGCACCTCTACAAATCCCTACTTCCCTCTACGAAGGGCATTTCTCTTTAGTTCTATGTTGAGTCATCACCCTCTTATTAAAAAGCACCCGCTGGAGAGCACCTCTGTCATTTGCATGCATTACTACTAGTTTATATTGGGTATGACTACGACTGGATCTCTTTTACCATGAATTACAATGTTTAGTCAGTCCTTGGTCTTTAAAGGTGCTATGCATTTATGTTTTGCGGTCTCAGAAAGGGCTAGCGAGATTCCATCTTGTCATGTCATATTATGATTGTTTTGAGAAAGTGTTGTCATCTGATTTTTATTATTATTGCTCGCTAGTTGATTATGCCATTGATATGAGTAAACATGAGACCTAAGTGTTATTGTGAATATGGTTAGTTCATAATCTTTGCTGAAAACTTGAATGCTGGCTTTACATATTTACAACAACAAGAGCAAATAGAGTTTGTAGAAGTTTTTCTTTATCACTTTTAGTTTGTCAATTGAATTGCTTGAGGACAAGCAAAGGTTTAAGCTTGGGGGAGTTGATACGTCTCCATCGTATCTACTTTTGCAAACACTTTTGCCCTTGTTTTGGACTCTAACTTGCATGATTTGAACGGAACTAACCCGAACTGACGCTGTTTTCAGCGGAACTGCCATGGTCTTATTTTTGTGCAGAAATAAAAGTTCTCGGAATGACCTAAAAATCAACGGAGCAACTTTTCAGAATAAATAAAAAATACAGACGAAAGAATCAGCATTAGGGGGCCCACACCCTGTCCACGAGGGTGGGGGGCGTGCCCCCTGCCTCGTGGGTCCCCTGGACTTCCACCGACCTCAACTCCAACTCCATATATTTGCTTTCACGGAGAAAAAAATCAGAGAGAAAATTTCATCGCGTTTTACAATACGGAGCCGCTGCCAAGCCCTAATCCCTCTAGGGAGGGCTGATCTGGAGTCCGTTCGGGGCTTCGGAGAGGGGGATTCATCGCTGTCGTGATCATCAACCATCCTCCATCACTAATTTCGTGATGCTCACCACCGTGTGTGAGTAATTCCATCGTAGGCTTGCTGGACGATGATGGGTTGGATGAGATTTACCATGTAATCAAGTTAGTTTTGTTAGGGTTTGATCCATAGTATCCACTATGTTCTGAGATTGATGTTGCTATGACTTTGCTATGCTTAATTCTTGTCTCTAGGGCCCGAGTGCCATGATTTCAGATCTGAACCTATTATGTTTTCATGAATATATGTGAGTTCTTGATCCTATCTTGCAAGTCTATAGTCACCTATTATGTGTTATGATCCGACAACCCCGAAGTGACAATAATCGGGATACTTCTCGGTGATGACCGTAGTTTGAGGAGTTCATGTATTGACTAAGTGCTAATGCTTTGGTCCGGTACTCTATTAAAAGGTGGCCTTAATATCCCTTAGTTTCCATTAGGACCCCGCTGCCACGGGAGGGTAGGACAAAAGATGTCATGCAAGTTCTTTTCCATAAGCAGGTATGACTATATTCTGAATACATGCCTATATTACATTGATGAACTGGAGCTAGTTCTGTGTCACCCTATGTTGTAACTATTACACGAGGAATCGCATCCGACATAATTATCCATCATTGATCCAATGCCTATGAGCTTTTCACATATTGTGCTTTGCTTATTTACTTTACCATTGCCACTATTACAACTAGTACAAAACTACTATTGTTACTTTTGCTACTGGTACTGTTACTTCCATACTACTTTGCTACTAAATACTTTGCTGCAGATACTAAGTTATTCATGTGTGGTTGAATTGGCAACTCAACTGCTAATACTTGAGAATATTCTTTGGCTCCCCTTGTGTCGAATCAATAAATTTGGATTGAATACTCTACCCTCGGAAACTATTGCGATCCCCTATACTTGTGGGTTATCACAGCTATATGATCATGCAAAGCAATATGACAATGAATGCTCAAGTCATCAAATGGAAGCGCTTGAAGTTGCATGGCAATATATCTTAGAACGGCCATGGAAAAGGCATAATAGGTAGGTATGGTGGCTGTTTTGAGGAATATATAATAAGGCTTATGTGTGATAGAGCGTATCATATCACGGGCTTTGGATGCACCGGCGAAGTTTGCACCGACTCTCGAGGTGAGAGAGGGCAATGCACGGTACCGCAGAGGCTAGCAAATTGCGGAAAGGTAAGAGTGTGTATAATCCATTGACTCACATTAGTCATAAAGAACTCATATACTTATTGCAAAAGTTTATTAGCCCTTGAAGCAAAGTAATACTACGCATGCCCCTTGGGGGGAGGTTGGTTGGAGTTAACCATCGCGCGCCCTCGGCCTTCACCCAAAGATAGACAATCAAGGATAAATTGTGCTCCAACTTCCCGGCATAATGAAAGACTATACGTGCATGCTTCGGGAATCACAAACTTGAACACCAATATTCTTACTAACCACAACCTTTTACTAGTACCTCCCACATATTATCATCTCTACATCGCAAAACTATTGCAAGGAATCAAACATATCATATTCAGTGATCCATAAGTTTTATGTAGGATTTTATGTCTAACCATGCGAATGACCAATTCCGTTTGTCTCTCTAAATAGATATAAGTGACGCAAGAGAGTTTAATTCTTTATTCAAAAGGTCATGCTCTAACGGATATAAGTGAAGCAAAAGAGCATTCTACAAACATCAGTTTTCTATGTGAAGAGAAACAGGCAATCCAAACTTCAAATGATATAAGTGAAGCACATGAAGCATTCTATAAAGCCATACTCAAAAGATATAAGTGAAGTGCAATGAGTATTCTATAAATCAACCATGGACTATCTCATACCAAATGGTGCATAAAATAAAAATGAAAAGTAAATGCAAAAGACGCTCCAAGATTTGCACATATCACATGAACGAAACGAAGACGAAAACATATCGATACTTGTTGAAGAAAGATGGGATGCCTTTCGGGGCATCCCCAAGCTCAGACACTTGAGTCTCCTTGAATATTTACTTGGGGTGCCTTGGGCATCCCCAAGCTTGAGCTCTTTCCTCTCCTCCTTCTCCTCATATCAAGACCTCCTCAATCTTTGATCTCTTCATCCACACAAAACTCAACAGAAAGCTCGGTAAGATCCGTCAGTATAATAAAGCAAATAACTACTCTAAGTACTGTTGAAAACCAATTAATATTTTGTTTTTGCATTGTACCTACTGTAATATAACTTTCCATGGCTCATACCACCGATAAAAATCGATAGTTTCATCAAAACAAGCAAAACAATGCATCAAAAACAGAATCTGTCTTAAACAGGACAGTCTGTAGCAATATGAACATCCACCATACTTCTAGTACTCCAAAAATTCTACCAAATTAGGAAAACGTAAAAAAATTGTATATAAAGACTGTGCAGAACGTTTCAGAAACGTTTGACATTCTAGTAAAAAATGAAAATTCACGCGCTACAGCCATAGTTTCTGTTTCTGCACCGCACAAACCAACAAGCAATCTAATCATCCTAAAGGCAAATCTTGGCACATTATTTTTATAATACAATGGAATTGTACAAGGGGATAATTATTTTTGTTGAAAAGTTTCTGTAATTCAAGATTCACAAAGTTTCCATGGGCATGAACAAAGTTCAAGGCATGCTCCCGCTTCCACGGTGCTCGTCCTTCTCACTTTCACTTTTCTTTTTGTGAAGTTTTAAGTTCCCCTCTATATATATTTTTTAAACTATATAAATGCACTTAACAGAAAGAAATGACTCCCTAAAACTTCCGGGTTGTCTCCCTAGCAACGCTTTCTTTAAAGCCATTAAGCTAGGCATGAAGTGCTCAAGTAACGAATCCACACGGATCCCAAGGTATATCAAAGCCAATTTTAATCAACAATGATTTGGCATTTAGTAGTGAGCACAAAGCAACATATATCATGCAATGACGAAGTCTAACTCTCTTCCTATGCATCGGCATGTCATACAAGAACAATTCATGCACATCAAGTAAAGGCCAATACATAGCATAAGTAGTTTCTTGCAATTTTATCGTGTTGGGAACATAGAGAGGTGGAGATGTAATTCCTCTTTCATAATAATTGCAACTCGGAGCAGCAAGCACATGCATATTATATTCATCAAAATCATCATGTGCAACGGTAAAAGGCAACCCATCAATATAATCCTTAACAAGTGCAAACTTCTCCAATATAGTGTAGTTGGGAGAATTCAAAAAGATAATAGGACTATCATGTCTGGGTGCAGTAGCAAAAATTTCATGTTTAAGATAAGGAACAATAGTAAGTTCATCTCCAATAGAATAACTCATATTGGCATCTTGGTCACAAGCATAGCAAGCATCATCAAAAAGGGATATTTCAAGCGAATCAATGGGATCATAGCAATTATCATAGCATTCATCCTTCTATAAGAACGAAGGGACATTAAACAATGTATGAGTTGGAGAGTTACTCTCATTAGAAGGTGGGCACGGGTAGCTAGTCCGCTCTTCCTCCTTTTGTTCTTCGCTCTCCTCATCATCTTTTTCATCCAATGAGCTCACAGTTTCATCAATTTCATCTTCCATAGACTCCTGCAAAATATTAGTCTCCTCTTGGACAGTGGAGATTTTCTCAATAAATGCATCAATATCAGAATTGTATTTATAGTTATCATAGCAATATTTAAGGATAGCAAAATATTCAGGTCTATAAACTGAATCATCAAAATCTTCAAACTTTTCAAAAAAGATTCAATTTCATAAGCACCCTTAAAAGCAACAAATTCTTCTATTCATTCCACATCATAATAATCATATATACCATTTGTTGGGGAATGTAGTAATTTCAAAAAAATTCCTACACACACGCAAGATCATGGTGATGCATAACAAAGAGAGGGGAGTGTGTTGTCCATGTACCCTCGTAGACCGAAAGCGGAAGCGTTAGCACAACGCGGTTGATGTAGTCGTACGTCTTCACGATCCGACCGATCAAGTGCCGAACGTACGGCACCTCCGAGTTCAACACACGTTCAGCTCGATGACGTCCCATGAACTCCGATCCAGCAGAGCTTTGTGGGAGAGTTCCGTCAACACGACGGCGTGATGACGGTGTTGATGATATTACCGAGGTGGAATCTGGTGGAGGGGGGCACCGCACATGGCTAAGAAATCAAGAGATCAATTGTTGTGTCTAGAGGTGCCCCCTGCCCCCGTATATAAAGGATCAAGGGGGAGGGGGCGGCCAGCCAGGAGGAGGCGCGCCAGGGAGGAGTCCTACTCCCACCGGGAGTAGGACTTCATCATTTCCTAGTTGAAGTAGGAGGGGGGGAGGAAGGGAGAGAGGAGAGGAAGGAAAGGGGGGGCGCCGCCCCCTCCTTGTCCTATTCGGACTAGAGGAGGAGGGGGCACGCGGCCTGCCCTAGCCGCCCCTCCTCTTCTCCACTAGGGCCCATTAGACCCACTAAACCCCCCAGGGGGTTCTGATAACCCCCCGGTACTTCGGTATATGTCCGAAACCTCCTGAAACACTTCCGGTGTCCGAACATAGTCATCCAATATGTCGATCTTCATGACTCGACCATTTTGATACTCCTCGTCATGTCCGTGATCACATCCGGGACTCCGAACTACCTTCTGTGCATCAAAACACGAAAGCTCATAATACTAATCATCACCAAACTTTAAGCATGCGGACCCTACGGGTTCGAGAACTATGTAGACATGACCGAGACACATCTCTGGTCAATAACCAATAGCGGAACCTGGATGCTCATATTGGCTCCTACATATGCTACGAAGATATTTATCGGTCAAACCGCATAACAAGATATGTTGTTCCCTTTGTCATCGGTATGTTACTTGCCCGAGATTCGATCATCGGTATCTCAATACCTAGTTCAATCTCGTTACCGGAAAGTCTCTTTACTCGTTACGTAATGCATCATCCCATAAATAACTCATTAGCTACATTGCTTGCAAGGCTTATAGTGATGTGCATTGCCGAGAGGGCCCAGAGATACCTCTCCGACAATCGGAGTGACAAATCCTAATCTCGAAATACGTCAACTCAACAAGTACCTTCGGAGACACTTGTAGAGCACCTTTATAATCACCCAGTTAAGTTGCGACGTTTGGTAGCACACAAAGTGTTCCTCTGGTAAGCGGGAGTTACATACTCTCATAGTCATAGGAACATGTATAAGTCATGAAGAAAGCAATAGCAACATACTAAATGATCAAGTGCTAAGCTAACAGAATGGGTCAAGTCAATCACATCATTCTTATAATGATGTGATCCCATTGATCAAATGATAACTCATATCTATGGTTAGGAAACTCAACCATCTTTGATCAATGAGCTAGTCAAGTAGAGGCATACTAGTGACAGTATGTTTGTCTATGTATACACACATGTATTATGTTTCCGGTTAATACAATTCTAGCATGAATAATAAACATTTATCATGATATGAGGAAATAAATAATAACTTTAGAATTGCCTCTAGGGCATATTTCCTTCAGTCTCCCACTTGCACTAGAGTCAATAATCTAGATTACATAGTAATGATTCTAACACCCATGGAGCCTTGGTGCTGATCATGTTTTGCTTGTGGAAGAGGCGTAGTCAATGGGTCTGCAACATTCAGATCCGTATGTATCTTGCAAGTCTCTATGTCTCCCACCTGGACTTGGTCCCGGATGGAATTGAAGCGTCTCTTGATGTGCTTGGTTCTCTTGTGAAATCTGGATTCCTTTGCCAAGGCAATTGCACCAGTATTGGCACAAAAGATTTTCATTGGACCCAATGCACTAGGTATGACACCTAGATCGGATATGAACTCCTTCATTTGCTGCTTCCGAAGCAGCTATGTACTCTGCTTCACACATAGATCCCGCCACGATGTTTTGTTTAGAACTGCACCAACTGATAGCTCCTCCGTTCAATATAAACACGTATCTGGTTTGTGATTTAGAATCGTCCGGATTAGTGTCAAAGCTTGCATCGACATAACTATTTACGACTAGCTCTTTGTCACCTCCATAAACGAGAAACATGTCCTTAGTCCTTTTCAGGTACTTCAGGATGTTCTTGACCGCTGTCCGGTGACCCACTCCTGGATTACTTTTGTACCTCCCTGCTAAACTAATACCAAGGCACACATCAGGTCTGGTACACAACATTGCATACATGATAGAGCCTATGGCTGAAGCATAGGGAACATCTTTCATTTTCTCTCTATCTTCTGCAGTGGTCGGGCATTGAGTCTGACTCAACTTCACATCTTGTATTACAGCCAGAACCCTTTCTTTGCTTGATCCATTTTGAACTTTTTCAAAACTTTATCAAGGTATGTACTTTGTGAAAGTCCAGTTAAGCGTCTTGATCTATCTCTATAGATCTTGATGCTCAATATATAAGCAGCTTCACCGAGGTCTTTCATTGAATTTTTTTATATTCAAGTATCCTTTTATGCTATCCAGAAATTCTATATCATTTCCAATCAATAATATGTCGTCCACATATATATTAGAAATGCTACAGAGCTCCCACTCACTTTCTTGTAAATACAGGTTTCTCCAAAAGTCTGTATAAAACCAGATGCTTTGATCACACTATCAAAGCGTTTATTCCAACTCCGAGAGGCTTGCACCAGTCCATAAGTGGATCGCTGGAGCTTGCACACTTTGTTATCACTTTTGGATCGACAAAACCTTCTGGTTGCATCATATACAACTGTTCTTCCAGAAATCCATTCAGGAATGCAGTTTTGACATCCATTTGCCAAATTTCATAATCATAAAATGCGGCAATTGCTAACATGATTCGGACAGACTTAAGCATCGCTAGGGGTGAGAAAGTCTCATCGTAGTCAACCCCTTGAACTTGTCAAAAACCTTTCGCAACAAGTCAAGCTTTCTAGACAGTAACATTACCATCAGTGTCAGTCTTCTTCTTGAAGATCCATTTATTCTCCGATGGCTTGCCGATCATCGGGCAAGTCAACCAAAATCCACACTTTGTTCTCATACATGGATCCCATCTCAGATTTCATGGCCTCAAGCCATTTTACGGAATCTGGGCTCATCATCGCTTCCTCATAGTTCGTAGGTTTGCCATGGTCAAGTAACATGACCTCCAGAATAGGATTACCGTACCACTCTAGTGCAGATCTTACTCTGGTTGACCTATGAGGTTTAGTAGTAACTAGATCCGAAGTTTCATGATCAATATCATTAGCTTCCTCACTAATTGGTGTAGACGTCACAGGAACCTGTTTCTGTGATGAACTACTTTCCAATAAGGGAGCAGGTACAGTTACCTCATCAAGTTCTACTTTCCTCCCACTCACTACTTTCGAGAGAAACTCCTTCTCTAGAAAGGATCCATTTTTAGCAACGAATGTCTTGCCTTCGGATCTGCGATAGAAGGTGTACCCAAGAGTTTCCTTTGGATATCCCATGAAGACACATTTCTCCGATTTGGGTTCTAGCTTATCAGGTTGAAGTTTTTCACATAATCATCGCAGCCCCAAACTTTAAGAAATGACAACTTTGGTTTCTTGCCAAACCACAGTTCATAAGGCGTCGTCTCAACGGATTTTGATGGTGCCCTATTTAACGTGAATGCAGCCGTCTGTAAAGCATAACCCCAGAAAGATAGCGGTAAATCAGTAAGAGACATAATAGATCGCACCATATCTAGTAAAGTACGATTATGATGTTCGGACACACCATTGTGTTGTGGTGTTCCGGGTGGCGTGTGTTGTGAAACTATTCCGGATTGTTTCAAATGTAGACCAAACTCGTAACTCAAATATTCTCCTCCATGATCAGATCGTAGAAACTTTATTTTCTTGTTACGATGATTTTCCACTGCATTATGAAATTCTTTGAACTTTTCAAATGTTTCAGACTTATGTTTCATTAAGTAGATATACCCATATTAGCTCAAATCATCTGTGAAGGTGAGAAAATAACGATACCCGCCGCGAGCCTCAATATTCATGGGACCACATACATCAGTATGTATGCTTTCCAACAAATCTGTTGCTCGCTCCATTGTTTCGGAGAACGGAGTTTTAGTCATCTTGCCCATGAGGCATGGTTCGCAAGTACCAAGTGATTCATAATCAAGTGATTCCAAAAGTCCATCAGTATGGAGTTTGCGCTTTACACCAATATGACCCAAATGGCAGTGCCACAAATAAGTTGCACTATCATTATCAACTCTGCATCTTTTGGCTTCAACATTATGAATATGTGTATCACTACTATCGAGATTCAATAAAAATAGACCACTCTTCAAGGGTGCATGACCATAAAAGATATTACTCATATAAATAGAACAACCATTATTCTCAAATTTAAATGAATAACTGTCTCGCATTAAACAAGATCCAAATATAATGTTCAAGCTCAATGCTGGCACCAAATAACAATTATTCAGGTCTAAAACTAATCTCGAAGGTAGATGTAGAGGTAGCGTGCCGACGGCGATCACATCGACTTTGGAACCATTTCCCATGCGCATCGTAACCTCGTCCTTAGCTAGTCTTCGCTTAATCCGTAGTCCCTGTTTCGAGTTGCAAATATTAGCAACAGAACCAGTATCAAATACCCAGGTGCTACTGCCAGCTCTGGTAAGGTACACATCAATAACATGTATATCACATATACCTTTGTTCACCTTGCCATCCTTCTTATTTGCCAAATACTTGGGGCAGTTCCGCTTCCAGTGACCAGTCTGCTTGCAGTAGAAGCACTCAATCTCAGGATTAGGTCCAGACTTGGGTTTCTTCTCTTGAGCAGCAACTTGTTTGCCGTTCTTTTGAAGTTCCCCTTCTTCTTCCCTTTACCCTTTTTCTTGAAACTGGTGGTATTGTTGACCATCAACACTTGATGCTCCTTTTTGATTTCTACCTCCGCAGCTTTTAGCATTGCGAAGAGCTCGGGAATTGTCTTGTTCATCCCTTGCATATTATAGTTCATCACGAAGCTCTTGTAGCTTGGTGGTAGTGATTGAAGAATTCTGTCAATGACACTATCATCCAGAAGATTAACTCCCAGTTGAATCAAGTGATTGTTATACCCAGACATTTTGAGTTTATGTTCACTGACAGAACTATTCTCCTCCATCTTTCAGCTATAGAACTTATTGGAAACTTCATATCTCTCAATCCGGGCATTTGCTTGAAATATTAACTTCAACTCCTGGAACATCTCATATGCTCCATGACGTTCAAAAACATCGTTGAAGTCCCGGTTCTAAGCCGTAAAGCATGGCACACTGAACTATAGAGTAGTCATCAGCTTTGCTCTGCCAGACGTTCTTAACATCGTCAGTTGCATCTGCAACAGGCGTGGCACCTAGCGGTGCTTCCAGGACGTAATTCTTCTGTGCAACAATGAGGATAATCCTCAAGTTATGGACCCAATCAATGTAATTGCTACCATCATCTTTCAACTTTGCTTTCTCAAGGAACACAATAAAATTCAACGGAACAACAGCACGGGCCATCTATCTACATCAAACATAGAAAAGCAAAATACTATCAGGTACTAAGTTCATGATAAATTTAAGTTCAATTAATCATATTACTTAAGAACTCCCACTTGGATAGACATCTCTCTAATCATCTAAGTGATCACGTGATCCAAATCAACTAAACCATAACCGATCATCACGTGAAATGGAGTAGTTTTCAATGGTGAACATCACTAAGTTGATCATATCTACTATATGATTCATGCTCAACCTTTCGGTCTCAGTGTTCCGAGGCCATATCTGCATATGCTAGGCTCGTCAAGTTTAACCCGAGTATTCTGCGTGTGCAAAACTGGCTTGCACCCATTGTAGATGGACGTAGAGCTTATCACACCCGATCATCACGTGGTGACTCGGCACGACGAACTTTGGCAATGGTGCATACTCAGGGAGAACACTTTTACCTTGAAATTTAGTGAGAGATTATCTTATAATGCTACCGTCAATCAAACCAAAATAAGATGCATAAAGGATAAACATCACATGCAATCAATATAAGTGATATGATATGGCCATCATCATCTTGTGCTTGTGATCTCCATCTCCGAAGCACCGTCATGATCACCATTGTCACCGGCGTGACACCTTGATATCCATCGTAGCATCATTGTCGTCTCGCCAACTATTGCTTCTACGACTATCACTACCGCTTAGTGATAAAGTACAACAATTACAGGGCGATTGCATTGCATACAATAAAGCGACAACCATATGGCTCCTGCCAGTTGCCGATAACTCGGTTAAAAAACATGATCATCTCATAAAATAAAATATAGCATCACGTCTTGACCATATCACATCACAACATGCCATGCAAAAACAAGTTAGACGTCCTCTACTTTGTTGTTGCAAGTTTTACATGGCTGCTATGGGCTGAGCAAGAACCGTTCTTACCTATGCATCAAAACCACAACGATAGTTCGTCAAGTTAATGTTGTTTTAACCTTCTCAAGGACCGGGCGTAGCCACACTCGGTTCAACTAAAGTTGGAGAAACTGACACCTGCCAGCCACCTATGTGCAAAGCACATCGGTAGAACCAGTCTCGCGTAAGCGTACGTGTAATGTCGGTCCGGGCCGCTTCATCCAACAATACCGCCGAACCAAAGTATGACATGCTGGTAAGCAGTATGACTTGTATCGCCCACAACTCACTTGTGTTCTACTCGTGCATATAAAATCTACGCATAAAACCAGGCTCGGATGCCACTGTTGGGGAACGTAGTAATTTCAAAAAATTTCCTACGCACACGCAAGATCATGGTGATGCATGTAGACCGAAAGCGGAAGCATTAGCACAACGCGGTTGATGTAGTCATATGTCTTCACAATCCGACCGATCAAGTACCAAACGTACGACACCTCCGAGTTCAGCACACGTTCAGATCGATGACGTCCCACGAACTCCGATCCAGCAGAGCTTTGTGGGAGAGTTCCGTCAGCACGACGGCATGATGATGGTGTTGATGATGCTACCGATGCAGGGCTTCGCCTAAGCATTGCTACGATATTGCCGAGGTGGAATCTTGTGCAGGGGGCACCACACACGGCTAAGAGATCAAGAGATCAATTGTTGTGTCTAGAGGTGCCCCTGCCCCCATATATAAAGGATCAAGGGGGAGGGGGCGGCCGGCCAGGAGGAGGCGCGCCAGGGAGGAGTCCTACTCCCACCGGGAGTAGGACTCCCTCTTTTCCTAGTTGGAGTAGGAGGGGGAAAGGAAGGAAGAGAGGATAGGAAGGAAAGGGGGGAACCGCCCCCCTCCTTGTCCTATTTGGACTAGGGGGAGGGGGCGCGCGGCCTGCCCTCGCCGCCCCTCCTCTTCTCCACTAGGGCCCATTAGGCCCACTAAACCCCCGGGGGGTTTCGGTAACCACCCAGTACTCCGGTATATGTCTGAAACCTACCGAAACACTTCCGGTGTCCGAATATAGTCATCCAATATATCGATCTTCACGTCTTGACCATTTTGAGACTCCTCGTCATGTCCGTGATCACATCCTGGACTCCGAACTACCTTCGGTGCATCAAAACACAAAAAATCATAATACCGATTGTCACCAAACTTTAAGCGTGTGGACCCTACGTGTTCGAGAACTATGTAGACATGACCGAGACACATCTCCGGTCAATAACCAATAGTGGAACCTAGATGCTCATATTGGCTCCTACATATTCTAATAAGATCTTTATCGGTCAAATCGCATAAAAACATACGTTGTTCCCTTTGTCATCCGTATGTTACTTGCCCGAGATTCAATCGTCGGTATCTCAATACCTAGTTCAATATCGTTACCGGAAAGTCTCTTTACTCGTTACGTAATGCATCATCCCATAAATAACTCATTAGCTACATTGCTTGCAAGGCTTATAGTGATGTGCATTGCTGAGAGGGCCCAGAGATACCTCTCCGACAATCGGAGTGACAAATCCTAATCTCGAAATACATCAACTCAACAAGTACCTTCGGAGACACCTGTAGAGCACCTTTATAATTACCCAGTTATGTTGTGACGTTTGGTAGCACACAAAGTGTTCCTCTGGTAAGCGGGACTTACATAATCTCATAGTCATAGGAACATGTATAAGTCATGAAGAAAGCAATAGCAACATACTAAACGATCAAGTGCTAAGCTAACGGAATGGGTCAAGTCAATCACATCATTCTTGTAATGATGTGCTCCCATTGATCAAATGATAACTCATATCTATGGTTAGGAAACTCAACCATCTTTGATCAATGAGCTAGTCAAGTAGAGGCATACTAGTGACACTATCTTTGTCTATGTATTCACACATGTATTATGTTTCCGGTTAATACAATTCTAGCATGAATAATAAACATTTATCATGATATGAGGAAATAAATAATAACTTTATTATTGCCTCTAGGGCATATTTCCTTCACCATTAGCATAAGAAGCCAAGGTTTCATTACCATTAAATTTGCATGTAAAGGGAAGATATGGAGTGTTCATCCAAGAGCAACAAGTATAATCATATCTCAAGCATAATTGCCTAGCATACCAATGCAACATATGAATTTTATCCCATAAAAGTTTCCCTTTTTATGTCAAGCGATAATCGCTAAAGTATTCACGTTGATCCAACGTTACTCCCATTATCAAGTTGAATGGGTTTTTCTCAGGATTATCAAAGTAGTGCATAATATCTTTCACATAACGATCATCGAGGGTTTTAGGAGGTTCCCCATCTCCATGAGTAGCAAGTACAACTATTTTTTTGGTGTTTTGTGTTCCATATCCATAACTAAAGATAGAGAACAAATTAGAATAGCAAATAAAAACTACTTAGTGATAAAGCAATCAAGCACACACGAGAATATTCACCCCACGCTATTGCTCCCTAGCAATGCCGCCAGAAAAATGTCTTGATAACCCACAAGTATAGGGGATCGTTTGTAGCCTTCTTCGATAAATAAGAGTGTCGAACCCAATGAGAAGCTAAAGGTAGAACAAATATTCCCTCAAGTTCTATCGACCACTGATACAACTCTACGCACACTTGATGTTTGCTTTACCTAAAACAAGTATGAAACTATTTTGCAAGAATAAAACTACGAGTATTTTGCGAGAATAAAACTATGAATAAAATGCAAGGTAGTAAAAGTGGATAGATTCTGTCAACAAGAAAGTCATTTGTCCCTAGGCAATTGATAACAAGTACCGGTAATCATTCTTGTAATTTTATATGAGGGAGAGGCATGAGCTAACATATTTTCTCTAATTGGATCATATGCACTTATGATTGGAACTCTAGCAAGCATACACAACTACTAAAGATCATTAAGGTCGTGAAACCCAACCATAGCACTAAGTATCAAGTCCTCTTTACTCCTATATGTCACCGCCGCAACACTGACAATAAGAAAACCATGAACATATTGCAACACCCTACAATGGTGGCCCCTCACATTTGCGCGAGACGGATGGCACTGTAGGACAGCACCAAAAATAAAATATACAATCATGCCAACCAAGATCACGATTAACCCATAGGATAGAACGGATCTACTCAAACATCATAGGATAACCATAGATCATTGGGAAATAATATATGGAGTTGAGCACCATGTTTAAGTAGAGATTACAACGGGGAGAAGGGATGTTACACCACTGCATAGAGGGGGAGATAGAGTTGGTGTTGACGGTAGCAAGATTGTTGATGTAGATCCCCGTCATGATCCTTGCCCCGGCGGCACTCCGGCGCCACCAGTAGAGAGGGGGAGAGAGCCCCCCCTCTTTCTTCTTCTTCCTTGGCCTCCCCCCTAGATGGGAGGAGGGTTCCCCCTCTGGTCCATGTTCTCCATGGCGGCGGAGGGGCGGGAGCCCCTCCGAGATTGGATCTCCCTCTCTGTTCTCTTCCGTTTCCCGCAACCCAGATCTGGCCCTTCACGGTTTCTTAAATTCCTGGAGATCCGTAACTCCGATTGCGCTGATCTTTTTACATGATTTTTTTCAGATATAAGCTTCCTTGCGCCCAAAGTATAGCTCCAATCGATGTTCAAGGAGGGCATGATACACTAGGGCGCACCTGGGCCTGGTGGCGCGCCCGGGTGGGTTATGGTGGCCTCGTGCCTACGTTTACATTGATTCCACCTCCTAAAATTCATAAATATTCCGAAATAATTCTCCATAGAGTTTCATCACATTTGGACTTCGTTTGATATGGATTTTCCGCGATACAAAAACATGCAACAAACAAGAACTGGCACTGGGCACTGGATAAGTAAGTTAGTCCAAGTAAATCGTATAAAAAGTTGCCAAAAGTATGTGAAAGTTGTATAATATTGGCACAAAACAATAAAAAATTATAGATACGACGGAGACATATCAACTCCCAGACATTATTCAGCTCAAACTGTTGAAGCTCTTCTTGCATAGCTTGAATCCATTCAGGTTCCATGAAGGCTTCATCAAATTTCTTGGGTACGAATACAGAGACAAAAGAAAAGTGTCCACAGAAATTAGCTAGTTGCGTAGCTCTTAAACAAGTAAGAGGACCTAGTGCATTGATGCTACCAATGATCTTCTCAATTTGGACTTCATTTGCAACCCGAGGATGAACTAGACGAAGATTTTGCTCAGGCTGACTGTTATCTTCATCTTCAGCATTGTCTTCCGGCTGAGTATTGTCTTCATGTTGATTAGGTGCAAAAATTATGATCTCATCTCCAGCCTGTTCCTCGGTAGGTATGATTGAGGGAGTCCTAGATTAGGGGGTCCTCGGACAGCCGGACTATATGCTTATGCCGGACTAATGGACTATGAAGATACAAGATGGAAGACTTCGTCCCGTGTCCTGGTGGGACTCTCCTTTGCGTGGAAGCCAAGCTTGGCAATTCGGATATGTAGATTCCCTTTTCCGTAACTGACTCTGTGTAACCCTAGCCCCCTCCGATGTCTATATAAACCGGAAGGTTTAGTCCATAGGACAACAACAATGATAATCATAGGCTAGCTTCTAGGGTTTAGCCTCTACGATCTCATGGTAGATCAACTCGTGTAATACTCATATCATCAAGATCAACCAAGCAGGAAGTAGGGTATTACCTCCATAGAGAGGGCCCGAACTTGGGTAAACTTTGTGTCCCCCGCCTCTTGTTAGCATTAGCCTTAGACGCATAGTTCGGGACCCCCTACCCAAGATCCACCGGTTTTGACACCGACATTGGTGCTTTCATTGAGAGTTCCACTGTGTCGTCACCATAAGGCTTGATGGCTCCTTCAATCATCTACAACGACGTGGTCCAGGGTGAGGTTTTCCTCCCCGGACAGATCTTCGTATTCGGCGGCTTCGCACTATGGGCCAACTCGCTTGGCCATCTGGAGCAGATCGATAGCTACGCCCCTGGCCATCAGGTCAGGTTTGAAAGCCTGAACTACACTATCGACATCCGTAGAGACTTGATCTTTGATGGATTCGAGCCCATGACAGGTGCACCCTACAACCACGATGAGCATGACCTAGATCTGCCATCGGACGGTGTTCAGGAGATCTCACCTATAGCTGCCCTGGCTTTAGATCTAGTGCAGATCGTGCCATTCGAGGACGGGAGGATGGACCCCGCCATGGAAGGCGCACACTCAACGGCGATAGAGCCGAACACATATTTCACTTCCAATGAGGTCGGTGTCATCGGACCCTCGGACTCGTCTCCGGCCATAGGCTCCGAACCGCGCGTATCCGCGCCCATCAGATCTAACTAGGCACCGATCTTGGAGTTTAGCTCCGCGGACATCTTTCAGCACTCTCCCTTAGGTGACGTGCTAAACTCATTAAAATCTCTCTCCTTGTCGGGAGACTCTTGGCCGAACTATGTCCGGCTTGAGTGGGAAGCGGACAACGAGGAATTCATTACCCACCCACCACCCACTTAATAGCCACTATCGATGACTTAACCGTCATGCTTGATTTCAACTCCGAAGACATTGACGGTATGGACGACGATGCCGGAGAAGAACAGGAACCACCGCCCACAGTGCGCTGGACAACCAGCTCATCGTATGACATATATATGGTGGACACACCCAAAGAAAAGAATGGCGAGGATCAAAAGGATGCAACGGAGAATAATCCTCCCGAGAAACAGTCGAAGCGCCGATGTCAGCGGAGCTGCTCTAATCCATGCCAGGGTAGAAACAGCGATATCAACACAGGAGATAATAGCACTCCGGATGATGCCGAAGACGAAAACAATCCCGCCCAGCCAAGCTTCGAACAGACCAGACGGGAGGACGGGCAAGCTAGCCCCGATGAACAGGTCATGAATGAAGACTCGGAGGATGACAATTACATGCCCCTCTCCGAAGACGAGGTGAGACTCGGCGATGAAGAATTTACCATGCCTGAGGATCCCATCGAGCAGGAACACTTCAAGCGTCGGCTTATAGCCACTGCAAAGAGCCTGAAGAAAAACTAGTAGTAGCTTCAAGCTGATCAAGATCTGCTCACTGATAGATGGACTGAGGTCCTGGCGGCCGAGGAATACGGACTCGAGCGCCCAACCAAAAGTTACCCGAGACGCAGGTTGTTACCTCAATTCGAGGACGAGGCATTAGAGCCTATACTACCAGCGCAGGATGCGGCTGACCGACCACCGCGTGGCCGAGACAAAGCGACGTATCAGTCCGAGCACCAGCCCGCAACCCGTCGCTGAACAAATAGAACACGAAGGCCCCGGGCTACACGCATGACCTGCAAGACGAATTGGAAAACAAAGCAGGACAGCCAAGATCGATCTACGGATCGCGGGTGCGCGCCCCAACATGTGACGATGACCGCCACGCTGGATATACTAAAAAAAAATCCGTCCGGGCTGAATACAGTAGACCAACTTCATCCGAACTGCGTCGCGATGTAGCCCGGCATAGAGGTGCCACAGACCCCCTATGCTTCACTGACGAAGTAATGGAGCATGAATCCCTAGAAGGGTTTAAACCCGTAAACATCAAACCTTATGATGGGACAACAAATCCCGTGGTATGGATTGAAGATTTCCTTCTCCACATTCACATGGCCTGCAGCGATGATGTCCATGCCATCAAGTATCTCCCACTAAAACTCAAGCGACCAGCTCGGCACTGGCTGAACAGTCTGCTGGAAAACTCCATTGGCAGTTGGGAGAACCTGGAAGACGCATTCCTTGACAACTTTCAGGGCACTTATGTGCGACCACCGGACGCTGATGACTTAAGTCATATAACCCAACAGCCCGAAGAGTCAGCCAGGAAATTATGGACTCGGTTCTTAACTAAAAAGAACCAAATCGTTGATTGTCCGGACGCCAAAGTGTAGGACCTTGAGAAGAGATGTCTAGAGGGGGGTGATTAGACACTAAGTACCAAAGTTGCAGTTTTTAAGTTCTTAAAGTTTAAGTGGAGTTTAGGCACAAGTTTAACATTCACAATACATAGCAAGCAAGCATGCAAAGAGTATATGAGCAGCGGAAACTAAAGCATGCAACTTGCAAGAATGTAAAGGGAAGGGTTTGGGGGATTCAAAAGCAATTGGAGACACGGATGTTTTTGGCGTGGTTCCGATAGGTGGTGCTATCGTACATCCACGTTGATGGAGACTTCAACCCACGAAGGGTAACGGTTGCGCGAGTCCACGGAGGGCTCCACCCACGAAGGGTCCACGAAGAAGCAACCTTGTCTATCCCACCATGGCCATCGCCCACGAAGGACTTGCCTCACTAGAGGTAGATCTTCACGAAGTAGGCGATCTCCTTGCCCCTTACAAACTCCTTGGTTCAACTCCACAAACTTGTCGGAGGCTCCCAAGTGACACCTAGCCAATCTAGGAGACACCACTCTCCAAGAAGTAACAAATGGTGCGTTGATGATGAACTCCTTGCTCTTGTGCTTCAAATGATAGTCTCCCCAACACTCAACTCTCTCTCATGGGATTTGGATCTGGTGGAAAGAAGATTTAAGTGGAAAGCAACTTGGGGAAGGCTAGAGATCAAGATTCATATGGTAGGAATGGAATATCTTGGCCTCAACACATGAGTAGGTAGTTCTCTCTCAGAAAATGTATGCTGGAAGTGTAGGTTCAGTCTGATGGCTCTCTCCACGAATGAAGAGGAGGTGGAGGGGTATATATAGCCTCCACACAAAATCTAACCGTTACACACAATTTACCAAACTCGGTGGGACCGATTCAACAGACTCGGTCGGACCGATTTAGTAAACCTAGTGACCGTTAGGATTTTCGGTGGGACTGACATGCAACTCGGTAGGACCGATTCGGTTAGGGTTAGGGCATAACGTAATCTCGGTAAGACCGATCACTCAAACTCGGTGAGACCGATTTTGGTAATAAGCTTTCTAGAGAGTTGGTCAGGCAGACTCGGTTGGACCGATTACACAAACTCGGTAGGACCAATTTTGGTAATGAGTTAACCAGGAAGTTTGCATTGTAATCTCGGTAGTACCGATTGCTCAAACTCGGTGAGACCGATTTTGGTAATGGACATACACAGAGAGATTACAATCCCATCTCGGTGAGACCGAGATCCCTATCGGTGAGACCGATTTGCCTAGGGTTTGTGGCAGTGGCTATGACGTCCAAACTCGGTGGGGCCGAATAGAAAGAATTAGTGGGGCCGAGTTTGACTTTAGGTTTAGGTCATATGTGTGGAAGTGGGAAAGCAGTTGAGGGTTTTGGAGCATATCACTAAGCACTGTGGAGCAAGAAACTCATTAAGCAACACCTCATCCCTTCTTGATAGTATTGGCTTTTCCTATAGACTCAATGTGATCTTGGATCACTAAAATGTAAAGTGAAGAGTCTTGAGCTTGAAGCTTGAGCCAATCCTTTGTCCTTAGCATCTAGAAGGAGTTCCCACATCCTTTAGTCCATGCCACTCCATTGTTGAACTTATCTGAAACATACTAGATAAAAGTGTTAGTCCAACAAGAGATATGTTGACATTAATTACCAAAACCACCTAGGGAGCACTTGTGCTTTCAATCTCCCCCTTTTTTGTAATTGATGATAACATACATCAAAGCTTTAGATAAATATATTGAGAATAACAAGTAAAGCTTTGGAAAGACATGTAACAAGCATAGGCTCCCCCTACATGTATGCAATCATGTGAATATGGAATATAGGATCATGTGAGAGCATAACCATGATAGAGTAGGCAATGTGTTACATGTATCTTGGCCATATGCATCAGAGCAAAGAATATTAAAGAAAATACCTTCATGCTCATGAGTCCTTCTTGCAAACAGTATGTACATCAGCAAGAGTTCCTCATACACATGATTGTGATGCATATACTTACCTTGTAGTCTTGAGTTGGCTTAGGATGTACCTGCGTAAACAAGGTTAGATAACACAGATACATCTACTAGCCAGAGCAAACAGAAGAAACCACAAGAATACCAAGACTGGGATGACATGTAGAGAGTGAGTACTAAGTACTACATTGGATTAGACATGTCCCCAAGAGTAAAGATATGCAATGAATTTGAATGATTTCTTTCCCTTGAATGTCTTGCTCCCCCTGAATCAAGCATGGGATACTGGGAGAAGATAGGGAATAGAAAATCAGAGCTGAAAGATATAAATGATGAACAGAGCTAATGCAAGTTAATGCAAATAAGCACATATGGACATGTCTTTCCCCTCAGTAAGACATGTGGCATCTCTCCTCTTGAACACCAAGCATCTGTGATCCTTGAGAAATACTTTCTATTTAAGTGTTCTCTCCCCCTGGAGATCTCTCTCCCCTTGATGAGGTGATATACTCTTTTTCTGATGTGATCTTTCTCTAGATGATAAGCTTTGATGTGATCTCTCTCTCCCCCTTTGACATCAATTTCCAAGAAGGGTTTTATGGAATCTGTCGAATGGGTTTGGTCCTTGAGGCACAGCACAAAGCAATGATAAAAATGTGATGCTTGTAGAGGACAAGATTCATTGAGTGGAGCTGGAACAGAAGAAACACAGAATAAGTGGCAAACTGTTTTTCCTGTTGTGAAATCGGTGGCACCGAGTGGTATGCTTCGGTTGTACCGAAAGGATTCGGTTGGACCGAAAACAACAAATCGGTGAAACCGAGTTCATCATAGAGAAAACACTTGTCACCTCAGCTCACTACACTAGTAAGATCTCACAAAGATGTGCAAGGTATTTACTGAATGATATGCAAAGAATTTGATGCAGAAAAATGCAGAGCAAACAGAAAGAAAGCTAGATGAAGTTTTTTTTGAAAGGGGAAACAAATATTCATGAGACAAATGCAGAAACACAGAAAAGAACACAAGAGAACTTCATCTAGAGATGGTCGGCGACAAAGTCACCTATGTTAGAGTATATTGACTTAGGAGTCAAGTGAGATCACTTGATCATAGGTCATACTCATCGTTTAAGCTCAAAATGGGGTTGCCATTTTTCGTTTAAGCATCTTGATGTATTCACATCTTGTCGAGTTGCTTTAGCTCATGACTTGGAGTAAAGCTTCTCTAAGATGGAATAACATACCTTGGTTGGTGGTGTTGTCCATGTAGTTGAACTTGTGTGGGTTGCTCAAGGTTGATGTAGCTCATCAAGAATTTGGAGCACCACTTGGAATTTGAGTCCATCTACCTACATGGGTTAGTTCTTGCAAGGAAGAGCACTTGTGTATCCAAAATTGACAATCATGAAGCTCAACATAGAATTTGTCAAAGGATATGTTTGAGTGGTTCCGTGCTTCCTTGTCTTCAATCACTACAAGGGTTAGATAACATGCAAGTTGCAAGTATATCCAAGACACAAGATTTTCATCATAAGAGAAATATCAAGGATTAGTCATAAGCTTATGTCTTGCATGTATCCAATGGAGTTTCTACTCCAAGTTTGAAGCATCAATGATGTTCAATTCTCCTCTTAACCTGCAAAACACTTTCTCATCAAGAGGTTTAGTGAATATATCCGCTAATTGCTTTTTGGTGCGAACATGCTTAAGATCAATGTCACCCTTAGCAACATGATCTCGAATGAAATGATGACGAACTTCAATATGCTTAGTTCGAGAATGTTGTACGGGATTATGAACAATTTTAATAGAACTTTCATTGTCACAAAGCAATGGAACATGTCTCACATATATCCCATAATCTTTAAGAGTTTGGGTCATCCAAAGTAATTGAGCACAACATGAACCAGCGGCAATGTATTCCGCTTCGGTGGTGGATAAGGATACCGAGTTTTGTTTCTTGGAGGACCAAGACACAAGAGATCTACCAAGAAATTGACAAGTACCCGAAGTGGACTTTCTATCAACCTTGTCTCCGGCATAGTCCGAGTCGGAATAGCCAATAAGATCGAAAGAGTTCCTCTTAGGATACCAAATGCCAAAATTTGGTGTATGGATTAAGTATCTCACTATCCTTTTCACGGCCTTAAGATGACATTCCTTAGGAGCAGCTTGATATCATGCACACATGCACACACTTAGCATGATATCGGGATGTGAAGCGCATAGATATAACAATGAACCAATCATAGAGCGATAAACCTTTTGATCAACCGGTTCACTATCTTTGGTCAAGTCAAGATGTCCACTAGTAGGCATTGGTGTAGACATACCTTTGCATTCTTGCATATTGAACTTCTTGAATAAGTCCTTAGTGTACTTTATTTGAGAAACAAAGGTACCTTCCTTAGTTTGCTTGATTTGCAACCCAAGAAAGAATTTGAGTTCACTCATCATAGACATCTCAAACTTCTCTGACATTAGCTTCCCAAACTTTTCACTAAAATGAGGGTTAGTTGAACCAAATATAATATCATCAACACAGATTTGGCACACAAATAGTTCTCCATTAACCCTTTTAGTAAAAAGAGTAGAATCAATTTTCCCAATTTCAAAGCCTTTTTCAATAAGGAACTTGGTCAAGCATTTATACCACGCTCTAGGAGCTTGTTTAAGACCATAAAGAGCTTTGTGAAGTTTGTAAACATGATTGGGTTTCTTAGGATTGACAAAGCCGGGAGGTTGCTTAACATAAACTTCCTCCTCTATTTCACCATTTAGAAAAGCACTTTTAATGTCCATTTGGTACAAGGTGATATCATGATGATTAGCATAGGCAAGTAAGATGCGAATGGACTCAAGTCTAGCAACGGGAGCATAAGTCTCACCATAGTCCATACCTTCAACTTGTGTGTAGCCTTGGGCGACGAGACGTGCTTTGTTGTGAACTACTTGTCCATCTTCATCTTGCTTGTTGCGAAACACCCATTTGGTACCGATGATGTTGTGGTTGTTGTCGGGCCTCTCAACCAATGTCCACACTTGGTTCCTCTCAAAATTGTGTAGCTCTTCATGCCTAGCATGTATCCAATCCGGATCTTCCAATGCTTCTTCGACCTTCATAGGTTCAATGCTAGAGATGAAAGAATAGTTTTCACAAAAGTTAGCTAAATGAGTTTTAGAGCGAGTGATTCTCCCGGTTTGAATATCATTGTAGATTTGCTCGAGGGGATGATCTTTAGCAATTCTTGCTCGAACTCGTGAAAGCTTTTGCTTGGTTCTTGGTTGAACTTCTTCTTCATATTGTTCTTCTCTTGGCCTTCTTCATTGTTGGCGTTGCCGTTCTCTTGTCGTGGTGGAGGAGAAGGTTGTTGACGTTCATCTTGATGCACTTCCTCGTTTTCTTCATCTTGGTGTGTCCCACTTGTGGATGCTTCCATATCAACTCTTGGTTCACCTTGTCGTGAAGTATAAGCTTCCACTTGGACGGACGAGGTACTCTCCTTCACCTCCGTTGGACGGACCTTGCCAATAGACAAGTCTTGGATTGCTTCCGAAGGATCTTTGTCTCCTACATCAATTGGCAGTTGCTCTACTTGCGAGCCGTTAGATTCATCAAACTTCACATCTACCGTCTCTTCAACCTTTCGGGTGAAATTGTTGTAGACACGGTAAGTGTGAGAGTTTGAGCCATAACCTAGTAGGAAACCTTCATGAGACTTAGGAGCAAATTTAGAACGACGATGCTTATCAAGAATGTAGCACTTTGAGCCGAATACTCGAAAGTATCCAACTTGGGGTTTGTTACCGGTGAGGAGCTCGTATGCTGTCTTGCCGAGTAGCTTGTGAAGATACAAGCGATTTATTGCATGACAAGCTGTCTCAACTGCTTCTGCCCAAAAGTGCTTTGGTGTCTTGTACTCATCAAGCATCGTTCTCGCCATTTCGATAAGCGTCTAGTTCTTCCTCTCAACAACTCCGTTTTGTTGAGGTGTATACGTAGCCGAGAACTCATGTGAAATCCCTTCTTCATCAAGAAAGGTGTCCACATTTGCGTTCTTGAACTCCGTTCTGTTGTCGCTGTGAACCTTCTTGATCTTCACTTCAAATTGATTTTGGGCCTTCCTAGCGAAGTTTTTGAAAATCTTTTGGACCTGCGATTTATCATCGAGAAAGAACACCCACGTAAATCTTGAAAAATCATCAACTATAACTAGACCAAAAGAATTTCCACCGAGACTCTTGTAGGAGTTGGGACCAAAGAGATCCATGTGAAGTAGCTCGAGTGGCCTCCTTGTGGTCATGATATTCTTCACGGGATGCCTTCCTCCAACCTGTTTACCTACTTGACAAGAACTGCAAAGTCTATCCTTATCAAATATGACATTGTTAACTCCAAGGATATGATTTCCTTTAATAAGCTTGTCAAGGTTTCACATACCAACATGACCTAGTCGTCTATGCCATAACCAACCTTTTGAGGATTTAGCAATGAAGCAAGTTTTAGGTTGAGCCTTTTTAGTGAAATCAACAATGTATAGATCACCTCTACGCACACCGGTAAAGACCATTTTATGATTGTCTCGACGAAACACTTGGCAATCTACTTCAGTAAATAGGACATTGAAACCGAAATCAGCAAGTCTAGATACTGGGAGTAAGTTGTATCCAAGAGATTCAACGAGCATGACATTTTGTATAGAGCTATCATGTGATATGGCCACCTTTCCGAGGCCAACCACCTTACCCTTTGAGTTGTCACCGAAAGTGACATACTTTCAAGGACTATCATTTTCAGCAAGCTCACGAAACATGTCTTTATCTCCGGTCATGTAATCGGTACATCCACTATCAAGAACCCATTCCTTTCCTCCTGACATATATCCCCGAAGATTTGCCATAAGACCAAAATGTCTCATTGCATCATCAAGATCGAAGTCACTATCATCATCCTCATCATAGTATCCATGTTCAACATCGTCATGTGGTGGATCAAATCCTAGAGAGGGTGATTCGTTAGAGTGAGTTTGACAATGATCTTGCTTATGAATTTTTATAGCTTCGGAAACAATATCACTAATAATTCCAACATCTCCTTTGGCACGCATAAGGTTTGTAAGCTCAAATAGACGATCACCAAACATAGGATCACTAGTATTCATCTTACTCAAAGCAATAGACTTATGGAGAATTTCATCTAGATTTTTCAAGGAATAATTTGGAAAGCGTTCCTCAAGAAATTTCCATATAGTGTAGGCACACTTAAAAGTAGGCAAACATCCAATCAAGTTTCTAGGCAATCCTCTAATGATAAGTTCGATAGTTCTAAGATTCCTAATCATGTCGATTGACTCATCATGGGTAGGATGCATAGGGTCAACATGAGGTGCACAAGGGCTAGCAATGTACTTGTTCAAATGATATTGATTGAAAATTACAAGCATCTCATTTTTACACTCATGAAAATACTCTCCATCAAGAATAGGCACTCTATGTCTAAGACTCCCCAAAGTAGACTCATTCATCTTCCTCCAATGGTGATTAAACCAAGGCAATGGAGACCAATGCTCTGATACCACTTGTAGGACCTTGAGAAGAGGTGTCTAGAGGGGGGGGGGGGGTGATTAGACACTAAGTACCAAAGTTGCAGTTTTTAAGTTCTTAAAGTTTAAGTGGAGTTTAGGCACAAGTTTAAGATTCACAATACATAGCAAGCAAGCATGCAAAGAGTATATGAGCAGCGGAAAGTAAAGCATGCAACTTGCAAGAATGTAAAGGGAAGGGTTTGGAGGATTCAAACGCAATTGGAGACACGGATGTTTTTGGCGTGGTTCCGATAGGTGGTGCTATCGTACATCCATGTTGATGGAGACTTCAACCCACGAAGGGTAACGGTTGCGCGAGTCCACGGAGGGCTCCACCCACGAAGGGTCCACGAAGAAGCAACCTTGTCTATCCCACCATGGCCGTCGCCCACGAAGGACTTGCCTCACTAGCGGTAGATCTTCACAAAGTAGGCGATCTCCTTGCCCTTACAAACTCCTTGGTTCAACTCCACAATCTTGTCGGAGGCTCCCAAGTAACACCTAGCCAATCTAGGAGACACCACTCTCCAAGAAGTAACAAATGGTGCGTTGATGATGAACTCCTTGCTCTTGTGCTTCAAATGATAGTCTCCCCGACACTCAACTCTCTCTTATGGGATTTGGATCTGGTGGAAAGAAGATTTAAGTGGAAAGCAACTTGGGGAAGGCTAGAGATCAAGATTCATATGGTAGGAATGGAATATCTTGGCCTCAACACATGAGTAGGTAGCTATCTCTTAGAAAATGTATGCTGGAAGTGTAGGTTCAGTCTGATGGCTCTCTCCACGAATGAAGAGGAGGTGGAGGGGTATATATAGCCTCCACACAAAATCTAACTGTTACACACAATTTACCAAACTCAGTGGGACCAATTCAACAGACTCGGTCGGACCGATTTAGTAAACCTAGTGACCGTTAGGATTTTCGGTGGGACTGACATGTAACTCGGTAGGACCGATTCGGTTAGGGTTAGGGCATAACGTAATCTCGGTAAAACCGATCACTCAAAATCGGTGAGACCGATTTTGGTAATAAGCTTTCCAGAGAGTTGGTCAGGCAAACTCGATTGGACCTATTACACAAACTCGGTAGGACCGATTTTGGTAATGAGTTAACCAGGAAGTTTGCATTGTAATCTCGGTAGTACCGATTGCTCAAACTCGGTGAGACCGATTTTGGTAATGGACATACACAGAGAGATTACAATCCCATCTCGGTGAGACCGAGATCCCTATCGGCGAGACCGATTTGCCTAGGGTTTGTGGCAGTGGCTATGACATCCAAACTCGGTGGGGCCGGATAGAAAGAATCAGTGGGGCCGAGTTTGACTTTAGGTTTAGGTCATATGTGTGGAAGTGGGAAAGTAGTTGAGGGTTTTGGAGCATATCACTAAGTACTGTGGAGCAAGAAACTCATTAAGGAACACCTCATCCCTTCTTGATAGTATTGGCTTTTCCTATAGACTCAATGTGATCTTGGATCACTAAAATGTAAAGTGAAGAGTCTTGAGCTTGAAGCTTGAGCCAATCCTTTGTCCTTAGCATCTAGAAGGAGTTCCCACATCCTTTAGTCCATGCCACTCCATTGTTGAACTTATCTAAAATATACTAGATAAAAGTGTTAGTCCAACAAGAGATATGTTGACATTAATAACCAAAACCACCTAGGGAGCACTTGTGCTTTCACGAAGCCCTAGCGGCCTTTAAGCATAACAACCGGGATGAGTGGCTCGCCCGACACCTCGGCCAAGAGAAGCCGAAGTCCATGGCAGCCCTCACGACACTCATGACCCGCTTCTGTGCGTGCGAGGACAGCTGGCTAGCACGTAGCAACATCACCTCAAGCAAGGCTGGAACTTCTGCATCCAGAGATAACAACGGCAAGCCCCGACGAAGCAAACACCAGACAATCATACCAACAGAGAATGCTGGGTCTTCAAACAAGCCGGCAAGTCAAGTGCCGATAGCAAGGAGAAGGGGTCGCAAAGCAATGACGACGACGGGGAGCCCCGACCACCGAACACAGGAGGGCAAAAGAAGTTTCCCCCGCAAATTAAAACGGTGAATATGATACACGCCACCCATATTCCCAAACGGGAACGACGCAGACTTAGGGACATCTACGCAACGAAGCTAGTCGCCCCAAAATATAACCCATGGTCGTCCGGCCTGATCACCTTTGACCGCAAGGATCGTCCGACCAATATCCGTCAGTGCGGCTCAGCCGCACTAGTCCTTGACCCAATAATTGACGGGTTCCATCTCACGCGAGTCCTTATGGATGGAGGCAGCAGTTTGAACCTGCTTTATCAGGATACAATGTGCAAGATGGGTATCGACCCTTCAAAGGTCAAACCCACTAAAACCACCTTTAAAGGTGTCATACCAGGCGTTGAGGCCCGTTGTACAGGCTCCATCACTCTGGAAGTAGTCTTTGGACCCCCGAATAATTACCGCAACAAAGAGTTAATCTTTGATATCGTCCCTTTTCGTAGCAGCTATCACGCACTGCTCGGACGAACCACGTTTGCTCGATTCAATGCGGTGTCACACTACGCTTATCTTAAGCTCAAGATGCCCGATCCACATGGCATCATAACAGTTAATGGCAAAGCTAAACGCTCCCTCCGTATCGAAGAGCACACCGCCGCCTTAGCAGTAGAAGCGCAGAGTGGCCTTTTTCAATCGAACCTTCATTCGACAGCCAGGCTCCCGGACACCGTCAAAAGAGTCCGAACTACTCTGCGGCAGGATAGCCCAGCTCGTCAAGAGCTCAATTAACCACTTCGGCGATAGGCAGAGGCAAAGCTAGGTTATGCCCCACAATGCGACTTAACCGCTCCGTGGCACACAAACATTTTTTGCATTTTCTTTGCAGGTCCACTTTTGTCTAGGCCATCAGTGGCAACCTGGCGACCGGACCTATGAAGGGACGAACATACCAAGGAGGGAAATAGCTCGAACGCATAAGGGAATCCTTAGATATTCCCCTTGATGAACATCCGATTATTCCCTGGATCCGCACACAGCCCCCCTGGTCTCAGCAAGTTCCGAAGTCATATTTCTTTTTATCGCACTACATGTATTCGTATGCCTCGATGTATTATTCAATTACAACATGCGACTTTATATGACGCTTACTTGTTGTTCTTTCTTATTGATATTTTTTGTCAAGTGGTAGCTGTACACTATGGTACGCCTTAATATGTCAGGGGCCTCGTTGTACCCATAATACGGCAACAAAGTCTGAACACCCTCACGGTCGTTCGACACCTCGAACTTATAGCATTATATGCATCGGCTCCGAATCATGTCTTGGGTCAATAGTTGGGTTGCCCGGCTCCTATGCTTGCTACCCTATGTTCCGCTATATCGGCTAGGGTAGTAAAGGGAGAACTACTGCGATTGTGTCCCGGTTCTTCCGGATGAGCACCTCAGTAGAGAAAGCCAAAAACTGACTGTCATGATGCGGCGAGAGCTGGTCAGCTATTCGAGAGGTTACAAAATCTTTAAGGATTTCTTCTGCATTATGCGATAACTAATGCTGCGTGCGACGGATCAGTTTTTTTTCTTATTAGGTGCTTATAGAGCCCCTAGTGCGGTCTTCCGAACACCAGGTGAGGGAGTCCTGGATTAGGGGGTATCCGGACAGCCGGACTATATACTTTGGCCGGACTATTGGACCGTGAAGATACAAGACTCAAGACTTTGTCCCGTGTCCGAATGGGGCTCTCCTTTGCATGGAAGACAAGCTTGGCGACTCGGATATTAGATTTCCTTCTTTGTAACCGACTCTGTGTAAACCCTAGCCCCCTTGGGTGTCTATATAAACCGGAGGGTTTAGTCCTTAGAGGGACAATCATAATCATCATAGGCTAGCTTCTAGGGTTTAGCCTCTACGGTCTCGTGGTAGATCAACTCATGTAATACTCATATCATCAAGATCAATCAAGCAGGAAGTAGGGTTTTACCTCCATCGAGAGGGCCGGAACCTGGGTAAAACATCATGTCCCTTGCCTCCTGTTACCATCAGCCTTAGACGCACAGATCGGGACCCCCTACCCGAGATCCACCGGTTTCGACACCGACATTGGTGATTTCATTGAGAGTTCCTCTGTGTCGTCGCTGTAAGGCTCAATGGCCCGTCTCATTTTTAAGGACAACATCACCTCTGGGGGAGCAGTGGCGGTAGGCCAAACTCTCCGACTAGGCGGCTTCGTCGTGGCTGCCCGATCGGCTTCCGCGCCGACGGTGACCTCTCGGGTCATCAAAAATAGCCTCCACGTCAATTTGGAACTCGCCGAACAGATGAATCCAATGGATCTCTCCTCCCTTAATGAGCTCTTGGATCGCATCGCCGCTTTGGGAGTCGCTACAGACTATGATCGGATTGGGCTTAAACCCGACCAAAGGGATATTAAATCCCCACCGGTCACCCACGAGATAGCGGTAGTGGAAGAGCCACACATGGACTATCCCTCTACTTTGAGGACGAATTATGTCCGGATTACCGAGCTCTCTGAGCCGGATACCCGCTCACGGGAGGACATGACCCAGACCCTGGACTTAGAATCGGGTATCGGGCTGGAAAAATCAGGCAGCACCCCGGAGCTCGAGATGTCAAGCCCGGAAATTCCTCTGCCCTTGGGCGTTAGATCAGATCAGAATCCAGATTCAGCTACACCAACCCACCCAGACTTAAACCGTCTCTCCCATATCAGACAAGAGCCCCAAGAGACAGTACATCATTACTGGGCCAGATTCCTCCTTGTGCTAAACAGGGTTAAGGACTATCATGAGGAGGACGCAATCTCACTTTTCTGCAAAAACTGCACGAACAAAGGGATCCTTAATGCTATAAGCCGCCGTGACATAGTACACTTTGCTGACTTAGCAGCCATAGTACAGAAGTACTGTGTGACGGAAAGCGCCTGGAAAACCCAAACAGAATTTTGGGATAATCCGTCTCTCACTAAAACCTTTGTCCGAGCTAAAAGGGCCAACTCTCGTAAGTTACCCGATCCAATTACTAATAAACCAAAGCCCACTCCAGGGCGTGGAACCGTATTGGAAGAATGGCTCAATGGGCCATGCAAAATTCACAGCACGCCGGACACTATGCCAACACATAGCCTTAGAGCATGTTGGATACTCCGGTAGGTAGCAAAAAGCGGCGAGGATCTTCTAGTAAACCAAAAAGCAGAGCAACATCCCACCGAAGACAACAATGCGGTACTGACAGTCTTCGAGTCTTTCGCCTCAAATAATAGGCGCAAGATAGCTCATCGGAATTTCGCTGAAATCGGCCACGTGGCAAAAATAAATCCGTCGAGCGACACTGCTATAACCTTCAGTTCCAGTGACGAACCTCAATTCCAGACAGTCCGGGCACCAGCCGCTTTGGTCCTTAGCCCAATCGTGGACGGCTTTCGGCTCACTAAAGTACTCATGGACGGCGGAAGCGGATTAAACTTGATCTATGAAGAAACACTCAACAAGATGGAAATTGATAAAAGCCGCATTGAGCAAAGCGGCACAACCTTCAGGGGAATCATCCCTAGCCGGGAGGCACGATGTGCGGGAAAAATCACACTCGATGTGGTATTCGGAACCCCGGAGAATTACAGGTCCGAAGAAATCACATTCCAAGTGGCTCCTTTCAGCAGCGGATACCACGCCCTTTTAGGGCGGGACGCATTCACGAGCTTTCAAGCTATACCCCATTACGGGTACATGAAGCTTAAAATGCCTGGACCCAATGGAATCATCACTCTAGCTAGTGATCCAGACGTCGCACTCCGAGCCAAAAATAAAACTGCAGCACTAGCCCTGGAAGCATTATCCGAAGCCCTAGCGGCCGAAGAACTAACAACGCTGCACGCCACAGTGGACAGGGACGACATGATACTCGACAAACGACCCAAGTCCACCTCATTTAAACCCGCAGACGAGATAGTCAAATTCCAGGTCCATCCAACGGACCCCACAAAGACAGCTTCCAGCGGGACACAGTTGAGCCCCGCAATGGACGCCGCACTACAAGACTTCCTACGTGAGAATTGGGACATTTTCTCCTGGCATCCTTCAGACATGCCGGGCATCCCATGCAGGCTGGCCGAACACAGCCTCAACATACTAAAAGGATACAAGCCAGTCAAAAAGACTCTTAGGCGCTTCTTAGAGCCTAAATGGCAAGCCATGGGAGAAGAGCTAGCCAAGCTACTTGAGGCCGGATTCATCAGGGATATCAAGCATCCGGATTGGCTGGCAAACCTGGTAATGGTAGCAAAGAAGGACAAATCCTGGCGCCTATGCGTGGATTTCAAAGACCTCAACAAGGCTTGCCCCAAGGATCCCTTCCCCCTCCCTCGCATCGACCAAAACATCGACGCCACCGCAGGACACGACTCACTATGTTTCCTCGACGCATACTCCGGATACCATCAAATAAACATGGCAGAGTCCGACCAAGCCGCAATGGCCTTCATAACGCCATATGGTCCCTTCTGCTTCAACACTATGCCTTTCGGGATTAAAAACGCCGGCGCAACCTATCAACGCATGATTCAAACATGCATGGAGAAGCAAATCAACAAAACAGTGGAGGCATATGTGGACGACGTAGTCATAAAAACAAGACACATTGAAACCTTAATAGATGACTTGAGACTTACGTTCGACAACCTCCGAACATACGACATCAAGCTCAACCCGGAAAAATGCGTTTTTGGCGTACCCTCCGGGAAGTCGCTCGGCTTCATCGTTTCCAATAGAGGAATCGAAGCAAATCCGGCAAAAATCCGAGCTCTGTCGCAGTTGGCTATCCCAACAGACCTCAAGCATATCCAGAAACTAGCTGGATGCGTGGCTGCCTTAAGCCGCTTTATCTCCCGATTAGGAGAAAAGGCACTACCTCTTTACCACCTTCTTCGATGCACCAAACACTTCGAGTGGACGGATGCAGCCGCGGCCGGACTGGATGAGATAAAGACCCTATTGGCCAGCAATCCAGTCCTGACAGCACCAAATATTGGCGAACCTATGCTATTGTACATAGCTGCAACACATCAAGTTGTAAGCGCAGTGCTCGTCGTCGAACGAGAAGCAGACGGATACAAGTTCCCGCTCCAAAAGCCGGTATATTACGTATCCACTGTCCTCACCCCATGCAAATCCCGATACCCACACTATCAAAAGATAGCATACGCGGTCTTCATGGCATCCCGGAAGCTACGACACTACTTTCAAGAGTGTTCGATTACGGTGGCCTCAGAAGTACCACTCAACGACATAATAAATAACGCGACGCCACGAGACATATTGCTAAATGGGCCATCGAGCTCCTTCCGTTCGACATAACATACAAACCGCGGCGGGCCATTAAGTCGCAAGTATTGGCTGACTTCGTCGCCGAATGGACAGAAGCTGAACTCCATAAAGAGTACGACGCGTACTCCAATTGGATCATGCACTTCGACGGCTCTAAGATGCTGGCCCGATTGGGAGCGGGTGTAGTCCTGACATCCCCCACCGGAGACGCGGTCCAATACGTACTCCAAATATTATACACAGACTCCAACAACGCAGCCGAATACGAGGATCTATTGCATGGTCTGCGGATGGCAGTCTCTATGGGCATTCAACGCCTGGAGGTGCGCGGGGACTCAAACCTCGCAATATTACAAATAAACGGAGATTTTGATGCCAAGGATCCAAAAATGGTGGCCTACCGTAATGCCGTCCTCAAAATGTCAGCTCGGTTCGAGGGGCTCGAATTCCACCATGTGGCTCGAGAAAACAATCAAGCGGCGGATATCCTCGCCCGCATCGGCACTAAACGCGACCCTGTCCCACCTAACATATTCCTGGAAAGGCTGTTCAAGCCATCCGTGGTATGGGAAGGGGAGTCCGGCAACGCTAGCCCGGATCCGAATACAACCCCAAATTCCAAACCATCTGATGTAATCGGAGGCTCCGCCACCGAAATAACACCTTTGGCCCACGAAATCATGGTTGTAATCGCCTCATGGACCGAGCCTTTCTTCGCCTACCTAAATAGGTAGGAGCTCCCCGAGGACCAAAATGAAGCACATTGTATTGTGCGGCGTTCCAAGGCCTACAATGTCCATGAGGGAGAACTCTATAAGAAAAGTGCGACCGGAGTGCTCTAAAGATGCATCTCCGTAGAGGAAGGGCGGCAACTCTTGACTGAAATCCATGCTGGACTCGGCGGGCACCATGCTGCGGCTCGGGCACTTGTTAGCAAGGCCTTCCGTATAGGATTTTATTAGCCGACAGCCCGAGCAAATGCACATGACCTTGTCAACCACTGCGTCGGTTGCCAGCTCTTTGCCAATTAGAGCCATATGCCCCCTACCGCTCTCCAAACAATCCCCATTACTTGGCCCTTCGTGGTCTGGGGGCTGGATATGGTCGGACCTCTCAAAGGGGCAAGCCATAAGAAAAAATACTTACTGGTCATGGTGGATAAGTTCACCAAATGGATAGAGGCCAAACCAGTTAAAACGGCCGAAGCCGGACCAGTGATAGACTTCATATCAGGGGTCGTACACCGTTACGGCGTCCCCCACAGCATCATCACTGACAATGGCTCAAACTTCACAGCCAATGAAGTGAAGACTTGGTGCGGCAAAATGGGCATTAAGCTCGATTACGCCTCCGTCCACCATCCCCAAACAAACGGCCAGGTCGAACATGCAAACGGTCTCATCATGAGCGGCATCAAACCCAGAATAGTGCGGTCCTTGACAGAATCGGACCCGCACTGGGTCGAGGAGCTCGACTTCATACTCTAGGGGTTGTGGACCACGCCGAATTGCACCACCGGTTGCACACCATTTTTATGGTGTACGGTGCAGAAGCAGTACTACACTGCGACATAATCCATGACTCACCTCACGTGCGCATGTACGAAGAGAAGGAAGCCGAGTTAGATCAGCAAGACAACTTAGATGCCCTGGAGGAGGAGCGCGACGTCGCAAAAGCCCGTTCCGCATTCTATCAGCAGCAGGCTCGACGGTACCAACGCAGAGAAGTGCGGGCCAAAACTTATAATGTTGGCGAACTCATTCTACGCCTACCGGAGAAGAAAAAGGACAAGCTCAAACCTAAGTGAGTCTTCATTATTGATAAAGTTCTCAACGGAGGAGCGTACTGCCTGCGTAATGCATCTGATAACAGACTCGAGCCGAACCCATGGAACGCGGTCAGACTCCAGAGATTCTACGCCTAGCGCCGAACTCAGTATTCGTCTCCTTACCCCCACTCTTCTAATTATGTTCCTCCCCTTTTTCCTTTCTCGCCCTTTTTCCCTTCTTCACACAAAGCATTCAATACAGTGCAGATGCTCGGATCACTCCGGCCGCACCATGTGCGTAAACCATACCTGGGGGCTTCCTATACGGAAGCTAAATATAATTACTTTCATGGCTTCTTGCCTATCACATATGCGTTATTTTTCCATATGTGTCTTTTCTTCACCATTATATGCATCGATATGACTTAAGATGTGGCCATGTTGGGTTGCCTGGCTCTTGTGTTTATGCCCTACGTTCCCATTAATTCGGCTAGGGCATAAGGGGAGCACCTCTGTGATTGTTACTGCCGGTTAAGCCAGATGTGTACCTCAGACTGGGTGAAGCCGAAAGCTAGCGTTCTTAAGGGTCGGTGAACAAAAGATGTTTCTTTCGTTTATTACAACATGAACCCCGAAAAGTTTTGAATCCTGCACTTATGTTCGCAATCCGGACAGGTACATCGATGCATGCGTACTCAGGGAAAGGAACCCCTAACAGAACTATTCTCCCTGGAAGATGTTTCTTACTACCCATGTAATATAACATAACTAGTTGGGTACTTGTCTGTTCAAGCACTTATGACCCCTATGCCTGGTTTCCACGCATACGCCGGTTCTGCATAACTGAGCGGGTATTCGAATACACCCCGGACTGTCAGATCCGGGGGCTGAAGCAAAAAGGTCCACCATGACAAATGATTTTTAATCTGGCTAGGGACTACATATGTCCATTGAATTACATAGTCACTTGGACTGACTATATTCCTCCTCTATACCGTCCAACAGGCTATCTAGCTTGCAATCCTGTTGGGAATACTTTGCGGCTAACGCTACCTGATCACACCAGACTCACCGGAATTTCTTGCCCATCTGGCCCCGCCGGTCCGACTTCGGCCATATGGTTCGGGTCAAGCTTGGTGTAGCGCGTCTTCACCATGGCCCAGGCTTCCCTTGCACCTTGTTGGCAGGCTGACATCTTCCACAACCGGAAGCGCCGCTGTGCTCCTTGGAGCATATCCACAAGCTCCCCCATGCCTTTTGGCAGGGAAGTGGATTGCCACAAGGCCTAGGCAATATCCTGCATCACCTGCCGAACTCGTTCGTGCAGCTGTGAGAGGTCTTGCAGTAAATCGCCTGCAGACCCGGGCATCTCCTCTTCAGGACGGCCCATCACCATACCTACGGATATAAACTCTTTTAATATGCTACCTCACCGAGCTGTACTACAGTTCGTTTAGGCACTTACCATAAATGCCACGATGAAGCCTTTTGTTCTCCTTCACGGAGTCCGCCAACTGAGCTCGAATATCTGATAATTCGACGCCCAGCCGGACGTTGGCATCTTGGAGATTGTTTTTCTCCTGCCTAACCTATGTAAGAACACGCTCTCTAGCCTTCAGCTGTCTTTGGAGATGTGACTCGCTATCTCTTACAATCTCCGGATTCGTCCCGAGATTGTGTGCAGAATTTTCTGTTAGTCTTATGAAGCAAGCCAATTGCTAACCTATATATTCCTTTAAGGTTTCTCTATTGAGATAAATGTTACCAGATGAGGCCTTTTGGGATTCCTCTAGCCTGGCAACCGCGGCCCTCAGCTGGGTCTTGCACTCCTCCAGCTCTTGAGACAATTGTGTATTCTTCTCTACAAGAAGTTGTGCATAAAATGATCCTTAAATTAGTTGTTCCAACCGTTTCAAGTCTGAGGGGCTACTGCTATACATGCTTATCAAATTTCCTTACCCGTATATCTTTCGCATACTGGTCCGTCGCTCGGGCGAGCCCGCCTTGAGAAGCTCGGATGTATGCGTCTCCCGAATTGAAAGCATTAAATGCCTCTTCGAAAAAGATGCTATTGCAAAGTACGACCCATCGGCGCCGGTGATTCATGGCACTCTCTACTTCGGAATTTGTGGCGGAGAGCATATCCGCATCCTCTGTCGGAGGACAATTCGGCGTCGGCCCCGCGTCGGCCTCCTCTCTCGAAGCCGGTTCTGGAATCCGGCTGGTAGAGGCGTGACCGGCAGGATCTCCGGATATAGTCCGGCGACTCCTCTTTCTGCCAGAACACGAAGGGCGCTGTCGGTGTCAAAACCGGTGGATCTCGGGTAGGGGGTCCCGAACTGTGCGTCTAGGCGGATGGTAACAGGAGACAAGGGACACGATGTTTTTACTCAGGTTCGGGCCCTCTCGATGGAGGTAAAACCCTACTCCTACTTGATTGATATTGATGATATGGGTAGCACAAGAGTAGATCTACCATGAGATCAAGGAGGCTAAACCCTAGAAGCTAGCCTATGGTATGATTGTTGTTCGTCCTACGGACTAAAACCCTCTGGTTTATATAGACACCTGAGAGGGCTAGGGTTACACAGAGTCGGTTACAATGGTAGGAGATCTACATATCCGTATTGCCAAGCTTGCCTTCCACGCCAAGGAAAGTCCCACCCGGACACGGGATGAAGTCTTCAATATTGTATCTTCATAGTCTTGGAGTCCGGCCAATGATGATAGTTCGGCTATCCGGACACCCCCTAGTCCAGGACTCCCTCAGTAGCCCCTGAACCAGGCTTCAATGACGACAAGTCCGGCGCGCATATTGTCTTCGGCATTGCAAGGCGGGTTCCTCCTCTGAATAATTCATAGAAGATTTTGAACACCAGGATAGTGTCCGGCTCTGCAAAATAAATTCCACATTCCACCGTAGAGAGAATAATATTCACACAAGTTCAATCTGCTGACGTATTTCGTGGCATGACGTCACACCACGGCCAAGCCTTTACTCGAATCGTTTTTATTGTTCCACCTCAGCGTGTTTAGCAAAGCGGTTTCTTTGGCATGTCTTGTCAAAGCAGAGATCGTGTCCCCTTATTCCGGGATCCTCATCAATACGGACGTGGGTAAGCCATCGCGCCCGTTGGCACGCCCCCTCCATCGAAGGCGAGTCCCAAACGGTTATGGGGACGGCTCTTGGTATTCAACCCCTTTATAACGGGACCAAGGCCTGTTCCCTTTCTTCAATATCCAATCAAATCTGCCCTTCGCCCCGAGTTCCAACACCCAAGGCTCCAGATTCAGGTGCTTTGGACCTTCGACAATGTCTGGCTGGCGAGGTAAGCTATATTATCCTTTACGGGACACTTGCTTTTCATAGTTTGGTTCTATGTGGGATCTAAACTCCCAATACCTTTAACAGGCCTGGCAGAAGACGTTCGGACAGGTTAACTGTCCGGCTCCCCTTGCAGAAGACCCAACGGATGCCCGTTTGACAGGGCTGCTGGTCCCGGCGCCTTACATGGTGTCGGAGAAGAAGGCCAAGAAGAAGGCCACGGGAACCTGGAGGAGCTCCCGGCGCCAGGTGTTATCGGATTCATCGTCCGATGACTCCGAGGCAGACTCCTCCCACGAAGACGAGGAGGAGAAGAAAGAGGCCTCTCCCCCAGCGGGGGGAGAGAAGAAGAGGAAGGCTTCCCCAACGGGGGAGGCCGAAGGGTCCAAGAAAGGAAGGACCCTTCCCCCGGACTGTTCCACCAACGCCGACAACGGCGACAAGGAGTTGCCCTCGAGGGCCAAGCCCCTAGCGAGATCGTAAGTGCCCGGATTCCTAAATAACTCATAATTTTTCTTTTTGTCGCATAGTGTCTTCTAACGCCGCATACAACCATGTAGTCCGCCCAAGGACGATCTCCCCGCTTCGTCGAGCGGGTCCCTGGGTTCGTCGGATGTGAATAGTGCTTCACTCCGACTGCCTCCTCCCCTCGTGATGTAGATGACGCCGAGGTGGGGTACCAGAAGGGGACTAGCCAGGAGGAGGAGGCCCCGGAGGTGCCGCAGGGCAACCTCCCGGACTTTGGACCGGAATCCGCACCGGAACCTTTGGTGGTTCCGGAGTCCGGCGGGCAGCCCCTTCGTGAGAAGGGCAAGACAGCGACGCTGGCGGCCTCCATCCAACCGGAGGCACCGGATAGCTTGCTGGAGGCGCTCAATGGCGCTTCCATCGAAGAGGAACACCGCACTGTCATGAGTGCGGTGATTCAGAGGGTTCAGCTCGCCAAGAGCGGGCTGACCGAAGCCTGCACCAGCCTTCTAACATGCTTTGAGGTATGTGATTGGAATGTGTAAAAATAGTACCGCATAGTCAGTAGCCCCTAATGCTCAGTTCGGTGTCCGGAAAGAAAAGCCGAACTGAGGATCTAAAAAGATATACGCAGGAGTCTAACAAAAATATGGCAATATGGGAATGCAGGCTGCGCTGCTGACCTCTGCCGCACTGAATGCGGAGGTCAATTCCTTAAAGCAAAGCCTCGAGCGGTCCAAGATCGAGCTCGGTCGTGCCAAGAAGTAGCTCGAGGACAAGGAAGGTAAGTAACACCTTATTAAAGTTGTACCTTATAGAAAAGGATTTGGTTGCAAAAAGAAAAATGACAGGAACAACGTGGGTACTCCAGGGGCTGCGAACGAGGTGGCGACCCTAAAGGAGGCGGTGTCCGTGGTCGAACGCAATGCGGCCGCGGAACGCGCCGAGCGTGAGAAGCAGGTGGCACGGGTGGTGGAGGTGCGGCAAGAGCTCCAGGCTATCGTGGAGAACCACGAGAGTTTGGAGCATGACTCGAATACTCGAGAGTCCGAGCTCGCGTCGGCTCTTGAGAGTGCCAAAGCCGCTAAGGCCGAAGCTTAGAGGGCCCTCCAGGAAATTGAGGCAGTAAAGAAGATAGTGGCGGGTAAGGCATTCTTCATGCAAAGCAAGCATGTAAAAGTGAATTACTTACCCGAGTTCGGAGCTCTCCAGGAGCGTTCGCAGATCTGCCCCGTAGCATGTCCGATGCTGCCGCATTCTACAGAGCCGAGGAGGGGAGCTCGACAGAAAAGGTGTTCTGGTCTCAGTATGCTGAGGCCGGACATCCGGTGCCCCTGAGAGACCAGCTGAAGCAGCTGGTCGAGCTCTACAAGGTGGCCGAACATGCCATGAAGGGCCTTATAGTTTGGCTATGGCCCAAAGAAGCCATGCCTGGGAGCTACTTCGGTCTGGTGCGGCGGTTGGTGGACGCCTATCCGTGGGTTGACGTCATCAAGCACTCTGCCTGCATTGAAGGTGCCCGTCGGGCCCTTGCCCGCGCTAAGGTGCACTGGGGCAAGATGGATGCCGAGAAGATTGTGACGGACGCGCCACCGCCGGGAAAGGAGTATCGCACGCCCGAGATGTATTATAATGGTGTCCTGAAGGGTGCCTGCATTATTGCAGGTGAATGCTCCAAAGATGTAATTTTTGAGTAGACTCGCATCTTGTTATCCTGTGCGCTGAAAACTTTGTTCATATGCGCTAAGCAACGCTTGTTAATTTAAAATATTACCTTCTGTGCGGCCGTTTATCAAATCTGAGAGATGGCAAGTCGTTGGCTTCGGCCCCCATGCCACGAGTGCTGGGGTGTTCGAGATAAATTTGAGCGCTCTTGTTCCCATTTTTGGGTCCTTCTAGGGAGGCGCTCAACACAACGAATGAGGCAACCGGACTTATAATGCTTGAACACTCTCACTTAGCCATAGAATTCTATAATTTTAAATTTCGGCGAAGCCCCTAGTGTTCGGAAGGCCAAATTTGGGGCGCTATCCATGCCTGGGCCGGACAAAGACGGTTCCTCGCTCTAAGCGGTATAAGTCTTTAGGGACTCGAAAAAACCTCTCGAACAGCGACCGGCTCTCGCCCCATCATGACGGTCAGTTTTAGCTTTCTCCACTGAGGTGCTCACCCAGCTCAACTGGGGCACAATCGCAGTGGTTCTCCCAGCGCTACCTTAGCCGATATAACGGAACGTAGGGTACCAAAACATGGGAGCCGGGCAAACCCAACTATTAACCCAAGACATGATTCGGAGCCGATGCATATAATGTTATAAGTTCAGGGTGCCGCACTTGTGAAAGTGTTCGGACTTATCACACCATAATTTGGGGAACTTAAGCCCATGGTGTATTTAGCCGTACCAAAGCGTACGGATGCTACATGTCATAAGTGAACATATGTATAAAAAAGGAATGCAATGATATGCAAAAAGCGATGCATTGTTTATTCAAAAAATACTGCAATGAATGCAGATCGATACAAATAGTGCGATAAGCAAGGGGTGGGGCTATTTAACATGTCCCCCTCCAGGGGTAGGCTGCGGAATGGTGTATAAAACAGGTATAATGCTCGTAATGGAGACCACCTGGATACTCGTCGTAGCTTTTCTGCTTCCCTGGCTGTTGCATCGTGAGTTCGGCAGGTCTACTACCGGACAGGGCTTCTGGGAAACGGAGTCCTGAGGATAAGAAAAAAAATAAAAAAAAGGATGACACATTTGGGAGCCCCTGGTGTGGTTGAGCCGCACTCTGGGCCTGCCGTGGTCGTGCCCCTCCCCCTATGCCCATGGTATCTCCAGAGCATAGTGATGTACGCGTAGTACTGGTCTTGCAATTTTGCGAGGGCTGGGGTTGGGGCCGCATTGCTACGCGTGCTCGGAACGTGCCAGGTGGTCTTGTTGTAGGTTACTCCGGGCGCGCTTGACGGTGTCTGGTCGCTTAACAGCCGGACTCGAGAATTGCCTTAAGAGGCTACTTTGTACTTCCGCGAGAGCTGCTGTATGCTCCTCCGTTCGGAGAGTGTTCGGTGTTTCCGTTGACCGTGATGACTCCTCGAGGGCCTGGCATCTTGAGCTTGAGGTATGCGTAGTGAGGCACCGCATTGAACTTTGCAAACGCGGTTCGTCCGAGCAGTGCATGATAGCCGCTGTGGAACGGAACTATGTCAAAGATTAACTCCTCGCTTCGGAAGTTATCCGGGGATCCGAAGACCACTTCAAGTGTAACTGAGCCTGTACAATTGGCCTCTACACCTGGTATGACGCTTGAAGGTCGTCTTTGTGGGTTTAATCCTTGAGGGGTCTATGCCCATCTTGCGCACTGTATCCTGATAAAGCAGGTTCAGGCTGCTGCCGCCGTCCATCAGGACTCTAGTGAGGTGAAATCCGTCGACGATTGGGTCCAAAACCAATGCGGCGAACCCGCCATGACGGATGCTAGTGGGATGGTCCCTTCGATCAAAGTGATCGGGTAGGAGGACCACGGATTGAACTTTGGGGCGACTGGCTCCATCGCGTATACGTCCCTGAGCGCACGCTTCCGCTCCCTTTTGGGTATATGGGTTGCGTATATCATGTTTACCGTCCGCACTTGTGGGAGGAAACCCTTATGTCCTCTATTGTTCGGCGGCCGGGTCTCTTCCTCGTCATCGCTATGCAGCCCCTTGTCATTGTTTTCGGCAATTAACTTGTCTGCCTGCTTGAATACCCAACAATCCCTGTTGGTGTGATTAGCTGGCTTTTCGGGGGTGTCGTGTATCTGGCACGAGCAATCGAGTATTCGGTCCAAATTGGACGGGCCTGGAGTAGTTCTTTTGAATGCCTTTTTCCGCTGACCGGGTTTAGAGCCTCTGAATCCGGCGTTGATTGTCGTATCTTCAGTATTATCACCATTAATGCAGCGTTTGTGCTTATTGCGACTCGACCTGCCCTTGCTGTCCTTGGTATCCGGACTACCAGAATTTTTGGTGATGTTGTTACTGCGGGCTAGCTAGCTGTCCTCTCCCGCACAGAAGCGGGTCATGAGTGATGTGAGGGCTACCATGGATTTCGGCTTTTCCCGTCCTAGGTGCCGGGCAAGCCATTCGTCGCGGATGTTGTGTTTGAAGGCTGCAAGGGCCTCTGCATCCGGAAAGTCGACGATTTGATTTTTCTTGGTTAAGAACCGTGTCCAGAATTGTCTGGCCGATTCGTCTGGCTGCTGAATTATGTGGCTTAGGTCATCGGCGTCTGGTGGTCGCACATACTTGCCCTGGAAGTTATCAAGGAATGCGGCTTCCAGGTCCTCCCAACACCCAATTGATTCTGCTGGCAAGCTGTTGAGCCAATGCCGAGCTGGTCCTTTAAGCTTGAGTGGGAGGTATTTGATGGCGTGAAGATCATCACCGCGGGCCATGTGGATATGAAGGAGATAGTCTTCGATCCAAATCGCGGGATCTGTTGTGCCATCGTAGGATTCAATGTTCACGGGTTTGAACCCTTCAGGGATTTGATGATCCATTACTTCATCTGTGAAGCATAGTGGGTGTACGGTGCCTCTGTATTGGGCTATATCACGACGTAGCTCAAGCGAGCTTTGTCTACTGTGTTCGGCCCGGCCGGAATTGCTGTATCCGGCACGACGGTTGTCGTTGCGTATCATGGGGCGCCCACGCGATCCGTAGATCGATCTTGATTGTCTTGCCTTATCCTCCAATATGTCTCGCAAGTCCGGCGCATTCCCCCGTGGCTTTGTACTTTTCGAGCGATGCCGGGGTGCGGCTTTAGTGGAGGGCCTAGAGGCCTCTCTGTCGTGGCCACGAGGTGGCCGGTCAGCCGTATTGTGCGCTGGTGATGTAGGTTTATATGCTTCCTCCTCTAATTGGGGCAGCAGCTTGCGTTTGGGGTAGCTTTTGGAGGGGCGTTCGAGTTCGTACTCTTCGGCCGCAAGGACTTCAGTCCATCTGTCGGCTAGCAAATCTTGATCAGCTCTAAGCTGTTGTTGCTTTTTCTTGAGGCTGCTTGCCATGGCCATAAACCTGCATTTGAAACGCTCTTGTTCGACGGGATCCTCAGGCACGATAAATTCGTCGTCGTCAAGGCTTGCCTCATCTCCGGAGGGAGGCATGTAATTATCGTCCTCTACCTCTTTGTCTGCCGCTCGCTCACGAGGGCTGGCTTCTCCATCCTCTTGCGCTGAATCTTGCTGGAGGGGGTTGTCTTCGGCACTGTCCGGGGTTTTATTGTCTCCGGAGCCGGAATCTCCATTTTTTGCTGTGGCGGGATTTGGAGCGGCGCCGCTGACGCCGGCGCTTAGGCCATTTCTTGGAGGGGTCATCCTCTGCTGTTCCATCTCCATTCCCATCCTTTGGGATGTCCACCATGTATATGTCGTATGACGAGGTGGCTTTCTAGTGCCCTGTAGGCGCTGGTTCTTGGTCATCTCCGGCATCGTCGTCCATACCGTCGATGTCTTCGGAGTCGAAGTCTAGCATGTTGGTTAAGTTGACGACAGTGGCTACAAAGTGGGTGGTGGGTGGGCTTTGAATTTCTTCGTCGTCTACATCCCAACCATCCTGACCGTAATCCGGCCAGGGCTCTCCCGATAAAGAGAGATACTTTAGCGAATTCAGGATGTCACCAAAAGGCGAGTGCTGAAAGATGTCCGCAGCGGTGAACTCCATGATCGGCGCCCAATCGGATTCGATTTGTAGGAGCGCGGGAGGTTCGGAGTCCGGCGAGGAGTCCGGCACCTCGGAGTCACGAGCTTCATAAGGGACAGGGTCAGTATTCAGCTCCATCGCCGTAGAGGTAGCAGCCCCCGAGGTGGTGTCTAGCTACCCATCCTCGATCGGCGCAGTCGGCTCCGAGTTAAGGGTCGGGGCAGACTCTCGTGCGGCCTCCAGGGTACTGTCCGCAGCAAAGCTAAATCATGCCCATTGTGACAGTGCAGTGCGCTCGGCTGCGGCTCGAATCCGTCGAAGATCAAGTCTCCGCGGATGTCGGCCGTATAGTTCAAACTTCCGAATCTGACCTGATGGCCAGGAGCGTAGCTTTCGATCACTCCAGATGGCCAAGCGAATTGGCCCACAGTGCAAAGCCGCCGAATACAAAGATCTGTCCAGGGAGAAAAGTCTCACCCTGGACCGCATCGTTGTTGATGATTGAAGGAGCCATCGGGCCTATGGGCGACGACACAGAGGAACTCTCAATGAAAGCACCAATGTTGGTGTCAAAACCGACGGATCTCGGGTAGGGGGTCCCAAACTGTGCGTCTAGGCGGATGGTAACAGGAGACAAGGGACACGATGTTTTTACCCAGGTTCGGTGTCACGCCCAGTATGCGACCCTATCCAAAAGGAACTCGAAGGTCCCACCAAGGATAGACCCGCATATTGGAACGCTTTTGCAAGGTGGATATCATTACATCAACATTAAATAATAGGTAGGGATACATACAAGAGGCATACAATGCCACACGAATACAACATCATATTACATAAGAGCACCATCCAACTACGGATGAAACACAAACAGAAACTCAAACGACATCCACCCTGCTAGCCCAGGCTGCAGACCTGGAACCTATCCCCTGATTGAAGAAGAAGCAGAAGAAGAACTTCAAGACAAGCAAACATCGCTCTCGCGTCATGATCATCGCATAACCTGTACCTGCAACTGTTGTTGTAGTAATCTGCGAGCCATGAGGACTCAGCAATCCCATTACCATGGGTATCAAGACTAGCAAAGCTTAAAGGGAAAGGAAGGGGTAAAGCGGTGAGGTTGCAGCAGCGACTAAGCATGATATGGTGGCTAACATTCGCAAATGAGAGCGAGAAGAGAAACAAAGGAACGGTCGTGAAGCTAGCAATGATCAAGAGGTGATCATGAACTCCTACTTACGTCAAACATAACCCATAGACCGTGTTCACTTCCCGGACTCCGCCGAGAAGAGACCATCATGGCTACACACGCGATTGATGCGTTTTATTTCGGATCAGGTGTCAAGTTATCTACAACCGGACATTAACAAATTCCCATCTGCCACATAACCACGGGCACGGCTCTCGAAAGTTTAAACCCTGCAGGGGTGTCCCAACTTAGCCCATGATAAGCTCTCGCGATCAACGAAGGATATACCTTCTCCCAGGAAGACCCAATCAGTCTCGGAATCCCGGTTTACAAGACATTTTGACAATGGTAAAACAAGACCAGCAAGACCGCCCGCTGTGCCGACAATCCCGATAGGAGCTGCACATATCTCGTTCTCAGGGCACACCGGATGAGCAAGACGTCGGGTTGGCATAGACCCTGGTTGCCCAGGGGGCGCCGGACATTGCTCGGTTTGGACCAACACTTAGACAAGCATTGGCCCGGGGGGGGGGCTAAAATAAAGATGACCCTTGGGTTAATTACTCCCAAGGGAAAAGTAGGTGGTGGTGAGGCAAATGGTAAAATCAAGGTTGGGCCTTGCTGGAGGAGTTTTATTCAAAGCGAACTGTCAAGGGGGTCCCATAAATCACCCGACCGCGTTAGGAACGCAAAATCCGGGAACATAATACCGGTATGACAGGAACTAGGGTGGCAAGAGTGGAACAAAACACCGGGCATAAGGCCGAGCCTTCCACCCTTTACCAAATATATAGATGCATTAATAATATAAGAGATATTGTGATATCCCAACATAACCCTGTCCACCATGGAGAAAGCTTCAACTTCACCTGCAACTAACAACGCTATAAGAGGGGCTAAGCAAAGCGGTAACATAGCCAAGCAACGGTTTGCTAGGAAGGGTGTCAAAGGTTAGAGGTTCATGGCAATTTGGGAGGCTTGAAGAGCAAAAGATAGGTAGCGCACCATAGCAATAGAACGAAGCAACTAGCATAGCAATGATTGTAGTGAGATCCAGGGTAGTGGTCATCTTGCCTGAAATCCCGCTAGGAAGAAGAACGAGTCCATGAAGAAGATGAAGCCACGAAGACGAACCACACGTAGATGAACGCATCCTCACGATCGCAACGAAACGGGAACTATCGAGAAGAAGCACACAACATGGTAAACACACCACACATAGGCAAGACATGATGCACAACAAGCATGATGCATGACAAGGCTACATGAAGCTACTCATGCCAAGAGATGATGCAAACAAGAACAACACATCAAGGCAAGTTTAAATGAGGCCGGGAACAACATATAACAATTCCGGTAAGTCCTCATATGCAAATTTCGAAATTGGTCCAGATCTGAATAAACCTTATGTTCAAGTTGTTAAACAGCAAGTTAAGATGCACCAAGATGATCTACACGAGATTCTAGTCAAGTTACATATAAAGTTCATTAGATTCGGAGCTACGGCCTAGAAGATATGAGCAAAACAAGTCAAACATGGAATTGATGCAAAATGCATACAAACATCAAGCAAACACACCAAAACAAGGATGCAACATGATAATATGGAACTACATGCAAAAACAAGCAAGTTTCATATGGAGCACACTCAAAACGGAGCAACGGTTCAACACATGCACTCCATACAAGTTCAGAAGACAAGCTGTCCAAAACAGCAACTAGGCAGCTTACAAGCATCAAAACAACAAGCTACAGCCTCCCAACATAATAAAAAAGGCATGGGCATGAAGTACAGGTAAAGCACGACAAAACATGAACACTGAGCTATCTCCAGAAATCACTAGAACATGCTCAAACACACATGGTAAGATTGCAAATAATAACAGTTTCAGGCTTGGCAGAATAACATCAGGTTGCAATGTTTAGAGCTGTCAAACAACATGTTACAGGAACTTAACATAGAAAACAAAGGCATGGCATGAATCTACTAATTGCATAGAACAAAAGTCCCGTACTGACCATGAGCCAAAAAGGATCAGAAGATATGATGGCACCCACGTAAACATGGCAAGTTATATGACAGATTCCAACATGGCAGAAACAACAATAAGTAGGCATGTTGGTGAGCTTGAACCACTCACCACAGAGCAATACATGGCATGGCAAGGCAACCAATAGTAAGAAGGCATGTTTATGATGCTAAGCATGGCAAGATCAAGTCCATAGGGTGCATGGATTACTAGAAAAGCACATGGCCAAAACTAATCTTAATGTTAACAGGCTGACAACAACATTACTTAGCAACTTTGGAGCAAGATATGAACAATCTACAGCAAGCTATAAATGCAACCAGGGGCATGAATGGATAGAGCAAGACATGTATAACAAAACATTCTTAGTGAACATCTCCAGAATAATGCACGAAATGACTTGTAGCAGCAGGTTTACATAGCAACAAAATATAACAGAATCAGCCTAACAAAACAGCAACAGCAAGTACCCTACTTAGCAAGCTCGATGCACTTACTACACAAGTCACAAAAATACATGGATTGCACCTCTGGAAAGATGGCATAGCATAGGTCAAAACACATGTAGACATCAACCTCATAGGATGCACACATCAACCATGGCAAAAATGACAAATGAGCATGTTATCACAGTTTCAGCAGATTAACAGCAACATGCACTCTTCCAACAGCATTTCGGGCATCAAGATGAGCTCAAATGAAAATGACACAATGGAACGAAATGAAGTACTCGTTGAGACGAACAATTTGACATATTACACGCACGAAACGGAGTAGCACAGATGCAGTTATGATGCGATGAACATGGCATGATAATGTCAAAATATTCGGGACTTGGCAGATTTTTCAGAGGGGGAAAGTCAACCTTCGGTTTGCGCGGATTTCGAGGTGAGGCGGCTCGCCGGAGTTCACGCCTGAGATGGACGGGGACGAAGCCGGGGAGGCGGATCCGGCCGGATCCCGGCGAGGAGAGGCGGAGGAGGCGACGGGGGCGGCAGGGCGACACAGCCCCGGCGAGGCGAGGCCGGCAGGGGCGGCGGCGGCCACCGGCGGCTGGAGGCCGCGGGCCCGGGGGGGGGGGGGCGCAGGCCGTGGCGAGCGGCGCGAGGGCGCGGAGGCCGGGCGCCATGGCAGCAGCGGCGTGCCGCGGCGGAGGCGGCCGGTTCGGGCGGCGGGTAATCTCAGGAGGCGTGCCGACGGGGTGGCAGCGGCGCACACCGGCGAGGAGGCGGACGGTGAGACGGGCGGTGGCACGCAGGCGGTGCTCGGGCCCTGGATGGGCTCGGGCGGGCCCCGCGCGGGTTCAGCGGGCCGGCGGCGGCGGGGAGGAGAGAGAGGAGGCGCTGGGACATGTGGCGGCAGCTGATTCGTCCGGCGCAGTGGCTGGACGTGTCCGGCGGCGGAGTGGACATGTCCGGCGCACGGAGGTGGAAGAGGCTAGGGTTTGCACCGCGAATTTCAGAGGGGAAGGTGTATTTATAGGTAGAGGGAGCTAGGGGAGTCCAAATGAGGTGCGGTTTTCGCCCACATGATCGTGATCGAACGACCGAGAGCATGGAGGGGAGTTTGCTGGGTTTTGGGCCACTTTGGAAGGGTGTTGGGCCGCAAAGAAAAAGGGGCTTTTACGGTTACCCGGTTAACCGTTGGAGTATCAAACGACCTCCAAATGGCACGAAACTTGACAGACGGTCTACCGGTGCTATACCAAGGCCGCTTGGCAAACCTCGGGCCATTCCGAGAAAGTTTAACACCCGCTCACAATGAGAGACAAAAAGGGAACGCCGGAGGACATAGGAGTGCCGGATTGCAAAACGGACAACGGGGAAAAAGCTCGGATGCATGAGATGAACATGTATGCAAAATGAAATGCACATGATGACATGGCAAAATGCAACACGCAAGCAAATGACATGGCAATGACGGCGAATAACTGGCGGACATCTGGCGCATCGAATCCGGGGCGTTACAACACTCCTCCACTAACAAGAGATCTCGTCTCGAGATCTTAGGACCGAGACGGAAGGGAAAAGGGATGAGGTGAAAGAAGAACTCATGAGAAGAAGCAAAGAATCGAGAGCACTCGAGAAGAAGAGAGAAATGACGAGAATGATGAGAATCGAAAGCTGACAGAAATAGATAGACTATGAAACCACTCCGGTTAGAAAGAGATAAGAAACGAATAAGACTGAAAGGAATTAGGTAGCACTCCTGCTGAAAATGGAAGGAATAGAACACGAGCTTGATAGGATGGAATGATACTTGATGAAGACATGACACAAAACCTCCGGAAAGAATTGAAAGAGTTGAATGAAAAGAACAGAGAATAAAATGACAACTTGTGCCTCGAATTAAGTTGGAAGCAACCTTAGAAGAAAGGATTGAACGGTGTCGTTGAGAAAATCAACAACGAAAAGAATAAGCTTGTTGTGGACTTATGGATAACATCTCAAAATTATGAGGTGATCGCCGACCACAAGCGGAAAATGATTGGATAGCTGAGAAGAATGAAGAAATGCAAAACTCCACTTCAAAAGAATACGGAGAATTAATTGCACTTCGAGATGTAAGAAAGAAAGATTCTTGAGCTCCTCCAAAAGAACCTTCATGAACACTTGAAGAATGAATTAAATCATGAAGAACCATCATGAAGAACTCCGGTGACAAAAGGATGATGAGATAGAATGAAGGATGAAAGAATAAGATTAAAGCATGCGATGATTTAGATGGAGCCTCGCGACGATAATGCGGAAAACTTGGAACTCCGGAAAAGAAAAGATGAAAACACTTGGAACTAGAATTTATTCAACAAGAACAAACTCCGAAGAAAAGGATTACTCACTTGGATGAAATAAGAATAAGATTTATTGTATGCTTATCCTTCATCAAATTAAATTGACGACAAACAATGGATTTTGCATACTACTTATTCTTCTTGAAAAGGATTGAGAAATGACATATCGCGACTTGAGAAGGTCTTCATGAACCACCGGTAGGATTGAAAGAACGAATGGATTAATATGATAAACAAGGAAAAGAATCTTGAACGAACCACCGTAAGAATTTGGAAATGACTGATGAAAAAGAATGAATCACCGGGAAGAATTAGAAGAACCACTATGCTCGAGGGGATTTAGATGCAAAAGAACAAAGAGATCACGAGCTGATTGAAGAATACTTGAACGAAGCACCGGAAGAATATTGAGACGAACAAAAGGGCACAATTATAGAATAATTGGGGATCGAATCTGAAAAACTTAGAACGAAGAAATCTTCCGAAAAAGATGGCCTCCGGATGATCGAGAGAGAAAGCAACTCCTGAAATGCTCCGGATGGATGAAAAGAATTTGCATGACTTGAAACAATTTGATAGGATAACATCGAGCTAGCACCGCGAATCTCCGGGGAACGGACAAGATTAAAGAGAAATATTCTTCTTTGGTCTTCAAATGATGACGAGAAACACCACCAAAATTACTGAGGCACTCCGGGGGAATGAAAAGCAAAGAGGTTGAGCCGACGATGAAATGATTTGAAAGAGATCTTGGAGAAGGCAAGTGACTGATGGGATCCATTCTTATATCACACTTGAAAAGAATTGAGAATAACTCCGGGGGAATCAGAGGAGTCAGGTAAGATCCTGGGAAAAGACCTGTGGGTTAGGGCCCACTAAAGGGATAACACCGTTGGAAAGGGATGTTGAACAGATAGATGATGCACCGGAATGATTGAAATATTTGAATGAGGTGATAACCTCGAATTAATTGGAACACAGACGAATCTCCTGAGATGTCTTCCGAACTCCAGAATGATTGAATGACGAGAGGCAAACGAGCATGGAAAAACTCTTGATCCAAGGAAAATAATGTGACCAACCCGAAAAACTTGAATTGAATCCACCGGAAAAGAAAAGAGATGAAGAATTTCCACCGAGACGAGAATCCACCGGTTGAAATGATTGAGGGAAGACTGAAGAGACTCCGTACGAATGAAAATTGATGCTCGAAAGAGACTCACGCTCCAGGAAGAAAAGGGGTGGGAGGGCGGGAAAACAAAGGCAACTTGGAAGGGGAAACCGACGAATATCTTGAAGAGAAAAAACACCTATTGAAAACAAAGACTTCGCACGAGTAGGAGGATACTCAATTACAGACTCGGACTCCGAGATGAAAAAAAGGGAGGGCGGGTGGGAAAAAGAAAACAACTGAGGATTGAAGTCAAAGATGAAGAGGCTCGAGTTAACTTGACGAGAAATGCACCGGATGAAAAGAGCTGAGAACCAACGATAGGAAAACCAACTACGTGATCCTAAAGAAAAATTTGAAGGGGAAGAGGAATAGTACAAAACACCTACGTCAAGATTCCTTACCAGAGCGACGAATGGGCAGAGGAGTAAAAAGAATTCCTACTCTCCGATATAACTAGACTCCAAAAATAGTTTTCTTCTAGACTCAACAACGGCCAAACTACACGATCAATCAAGGGGGGCTCCTAGGGTCGGTCGAGGCTCTGATACCAACTTGTCACGCCCAATATGCAACCCTATCCAAAAGGAACTCGAAGGTCCCACCAAGGATAGACCCGCATATTGGAACGCTTTTGCATGGTGGATATCATTACATCAACATTAAATAATAGGTAGGGATACATACAAGAGGCATACAATGCCACACGAATACAACATCATATTACATAAGAGCACCATCCGACTACGGATGAAACACAAACAGAAACTCAAACGACATCCACCCTGCTAGCCCAGGCTGCCGACCTGGAACCTATCCCCTGATCGAAGAAGAAGCAGAAGAAGAAGTTCAAGACAAGCAAACATCGCTCTCGCGTCATGATCATCGCATAACCTGTACCTACAACTATTGTTGTAGTAATCTGTGAGCCACGAGGACTCAGCAATCCCATTACCATGGGTATCAAGACTAGCAAAGCTTAAAGGGAAAGGAAGGGGTAAAGTGGTGAGGTTGCAGCAGCGACTAAGCATGATATGGTGGCTAACATACGCAAATGAGAGCGAGAAGAGAAACAAAGGAATGGTCGTGAAGCTAGCAATGATCAAGAGGTGATCCTGAACTCCTACTTACGTCAAACATAACCCATAGACCGTGTTCACTTCCCGGACTCCACCGAGAAGAGACCATCACGGCTACACATGCGGTTGATGCATTTCAATTCGGATCAGGTGTCAAGTTATCTACAACCGGACATTAACAAATTCCCATCTGCCACATAACCGCGGGCATGGCTCTCGAAAGTTTAAACCCTGCAGGGGTGTCCCAACTTAGCCCATGATAAGCTCTCACGATCAACGAAGGATATACCTTCTCCCAGGAAGACCCGATCAGTCTCGGAATCCCGGTTTACAAGACATTTTGACAATGGTAAAACAAGACCAGCAAGACCGCCCGCTGTGCCGACAATCCCGATAGGAGCTGCACATATCTCATTCTCAGGGCACACCGGATGAGCAAGACGTCGGGTTGGCATAGACCTTGGTTGCCCAGGGGGCGCCGGACATTGCTCGGTTTGGACCAACACTTAGACAAGCATTGGCCCCCCGGGGGGGGGGGGGCTAAAATAAAGATGACCCTTGGGTTAATTACTCCCAAGGGAAAAGTAGGTGGTGGTGAGGCAAATGGCAAAACCAAGGTTGGGCCTTGCTGGAGGTGTTTTATTCAAAGCGAACTGTCAAGGGGGTCCCATAAATCACCCGACCGCGTTAGGAACGCAATATCCGGGAACATAATACCGGTATGACGGAAACTAGGGCGGCAAGAGTGGAACAAAACACCAGGCATAAGGACGAGCCTTCCACCCTTTACCAAATATATAGATGCATTAATAATATAAGAGATATTGTGATATCCCAACATAACCCTGTCCACCATGGAGAAATCTTCAACTTCACCTGCAACTAACAACGCTATAAGAGGGGCTGAGCAAAGCAGTAACATAGCCAAGCAACAGTTTGCTAGGAAGGGTGTCAAAGGTTAGAGGTTCATGGCAATTTGGGAGGCCTGAAGAGCAAAAGATAGGTAGCGTAGCATAGCGATAGAACGAAGCAACTAGCATAGCAATGATAGTAGTGAGATCTAGGGTAGCGGTCATCTTGCCTGAAATCCCGCTAGGAAGAAGAACGAGTCCATGGAGAAGATGAAGCCACGAAGACGAACCACACGTAGACGAACGCATCCTCACGATCGCAACGAAACGGGAACTATCGAGAAGAAGCACACAACATGGTAAACATACCACACATAGGCAAGACATGATGCACAACAAGCATGATGCATGACAAGGCTACATGAAGCTACTCATGGCAAGAGATGATGCAAACAAGAACAACACATCAAGACAAGTTTAAATGAGGCCGGGAACAACATATAACAATTCCAGTAAGTCCTCATATGCAAATTTCGAAATTGGTCCAGCTCTGAATAAACCTTATGTTCAAGTTGTTAAATAGCAAGTTAAGATGCACCAAGATGATCTACACGAGATTCTAGTCAAGTTACATATAAAGTTCATTAGATTCGGAGCTACGGCCTAGAAGATATGAGCAAAACAAGTCAAGCATGGCATTGATGCAAAATGCATACAAACATCAAGCGAACACACCAAAACAAGGATGAAACATGATAATATGGAACTACATGCAAAAAGAAGCAAGTTTCATATGGAGCACACTCAAAACGGAGCAACGGTTCAACACATACACTCCATACAAGTTCAAAAGACAAGTTGTCCAAAACAGCAACTAGGCATCTTACAAGCATCAAAACAACAAGCTACAGCATCCCAACATAATAAAAAAAGGCATGGGCATGAAGTAAAGGTAAAGCATGACAAAACATGAACACTGAGCTATCTCCAGAAATCAGTAGAACATGCTCAAACACACATGGTAAGATTGCAAATAATAACAGTTTCAGGCTTGGCAGAATAACATCGGGTTGCAATGTTTAGAGCTATCAAACATGTTACAAGAACTTAACATTGCAAACAAAGGCATGGAATGAATCCACTAATGGCATAGAACAGAAGTCCCTTACTGACCATGAGCCAAAAAGGATCAGAAGATATGATGGCACCCACGTAAACATGGCAAGTTATATGACAGATTCCAACATGGCAGAAACAACAATAAGTAGGCATGTTGGTGAGCTTGAACCACTCACCACAGAGCAATACATGGCATGGCAAGGCAACCAACAGTAAGAAGGCATGTTTATGAAGCTAAGCATGGCAAGATCAAGTCCATAGGGTGCATGGATTACTAGAAAAGCACATGGCCAAAACTGAACTTAATGTTAACAGGCTGACAGCAACATTACTTAGCAACTTTGGAGCAAGATATGAACAATCTACAGTAAGCTATAAATGCAACCAGGGGCATGAATGGATAGAGCAAGACATGTATAACAAAACATCCTTATTGAACATCTCTAGAATAATGCACGAAATGACTTGTAGCAGCAGGTTTACATAGCAACAAAATATAACAGAATCAGCCTAGCAAAACAGCAACAGCAAGTACCCTACTTAGCAAGCTCGATGCACGCACTACACAAGTCACAAAAATACATGGATCACACCTCTGGAAATATGGCATAGCATAGATCAAAACACATGTAGACATCAACCTCATAGGGTGCACACATCAATCATGGCAAAAATGACAAATGAGCATGTTATCACAGTTTCAGCAGATTAATAGCAACATGCACTCTTCCAACAGCATTTCGGGCATCAATATGAGATCAAATGAAAATGATGCGATGGAATGAAATGAAGTACTCGTTGAGGCGAACAATTTGACATATTACACGCACGAAACGGAGCAGCACAGATGCAGATATGATGTGATGAACATGGCATGATAATGTCAAAATATTCGGGACTTGGCAGATTTTTCGGAGGGGGAAAGTCAACCTTCGGTTTGCGCGGATTTCGAGGAGAGGCGGCTCGCCGGAGTTCATGCCGGAGATGGACGGGGACGAAGCCGGGGAGGCAGATCCGGGCCGGATCTCGCCGGATCCGGCCGGATCCCGGCGAGGGGAGGCGGAGGAGGCGACGGGGGCGGCAGGGCGACGCAGCCCCGGCGAGGCGAGGCCAGCAGGGGCGGCGGCGGCCACCGGCGGCTGGAGGCCGCGGGCCCGGGGGGAAGGCGCGGGCCGTGGCGAGCGGCGCGAGGGCGCGGAGGCCGGGCGCCATGGCGGCGGCGGCATGCCGCGGCGGAGGCGGCCGGTCCGGGAGGCGGGGAATCTCAGGAGGCGTGCCGGCGGGGCGGCGGCGGCGCACACCGGCGAGGAGGCAGACGACGAGACGGGTGGCGGCGCGCGGGCGGCTCTCGGGCCCTGGATGGGCTCGGGCGGGCCCCGCGCGGGTTCGGCGGACCGGCGGCGGCGGGGAGGAGAGAGAGGAGGTGCTGGGACACATGGCGGCGGCTGATTCGTCCGGCGCGGCGGCTGGACGTGTCCGGCGGCGGAGTGGACATGTCCGGCGCGTGGAGGTGGAAGAGGCTAGGGTTTGCACCGCGAATTTCGGAGGGGAAGCTGTATTTATAGGTAGAGGGAGCTAGGAGAGTCCAAATGAGGTGCGGTTTTCGCCCACACGATCGTGATCGAACGACCGAGAGCATGGAGGGGAGTTTGCTTGGTTTTGGACCATTTTGGAAGGGTGTTGGGCTGCAAAGAGAAAGGGGCTTTTACGGTTACCCGGTTAACCGTTGGAGTATCAAACGACCTCCAAATGGCACGAAACTTGACAGGCGGTCTACCGGTGCTATACCAAGGCCGCTTGGCAAACCTCGGGCCATTCCGAGAACGTTTAACACCCGCTCACAACGAGAGACAAAAAGGGAACGCCGGAGGACATAGGAGTGCCGGATTGCAAAACGGACAACAGGGAAAAAGCTCGGATGCATGAGATGAACATGTATGCAAAATGAAATGCACATGATGACATGGAAAAATGCAACACGCAAGCAAATGACATGGCAACGACGGCGAATAACTGGCGGACACCTGGCACATCGAATCCGGGGCGTTACATTCGGGCCCTCTCGATGGAGGTAAAACCCTACTCCTGCTTGATTGACATTGATGATATGGGTAGTACAAGAGTAGATCTACCACGAGATCAAGGAGGCTAAACCCTAGAATCTAGCCTATGGTATGATTGTTGTTTGTCCTACGGACTAAAACCCTCCGGTTTATATAGACACCGGAGAGGGCTAGGGTTACACAGAGTCGGTTACAATGGTAGGAGATCTACATATCCGTATTGCCAACCTTGCCTTCCACGCCAAGGAAAGTCCCGTCCGGACACGGGACGAAGTCTTCAATCTTGTATCTTCATAGTCTTGGAGTCCGGCCAATGATGATAGTTCGGCTATCCGGACACCCCCTAGTCCAGGACTCCCTCAGGCGCTGTTACATTTCAAGCACGATAATCACAGAGCAGGTTTTTACCATACCTCTGTAATGGTGTTTCAGCCCTAACCGCCTTCCTCTTAAGCCTGCCTGACCCGGACGTCCTTTGCCGAGGAGCCCCCAGGGGCTCGGCGTCGTGTTTCGATGATCGTCTCTATAAAAATACGATATTTTATGCATAAGGCATGGTATAAGAAAGGAGTCCTCTTCATAGGATAAGGTTTCGGCTTTGCTTACACGTGATGCAGGTAGCAGTCTGGGATAGTCGGCGATAATAGCCACCGGGGTGCCATCGCAGCTGGCCTGATAAAATGTCCCGTTGACAAGCTCTACAGATATATCCGGATCTTCTTCAAGTCCTAGATCAAAGGCCCTTCTGGGGTCCTCTGGCTGCGGGGAAGGGCTGTTGAATCCTTCCACGACCCTCCTCAGTTCCTACTCAGAAATATCAAGGTAAATGATTGAGATAAAGGGCGCCAGAATGAATAGAATGGGGGAAAGAGTGATGAGTTACCCAGCTTGGGCGGTTGTACATGGAAAATCCATCCCGCGGTTTAATACGAAGGAATTCTTCTTCTTCTTCTCCCTTATACAAATCGGACAGTATTCTTGCCAGAGCAGTGGCGGAGTCCAGACCTTTACGACCACAGTGGGTGGCATCATCTTCCCCGTTGAAGTGCCACATGGGCTTCCCCCGATATTGAAGTGGTTGCACCCCCCGCATTATGCATATTGCTATAACCTCGACTATTTTCAGCCTTGATTTGACCAGTGTCTTTATCCTGCTCATCAGGAAGTGGACTTATCTGGTATCTTCCTCTTGGGGGCCCCGAGGGCGACAACTTCGGCGTGTCTTCGGCGGAGCATTACTGAACTCAGGGAGGCCCGTCCGGATTGGATCCAGAAGGGGAACATCGTCAACATAAAACCACTTCGAGGGCCAGTTTTCAGATGCCTTCTTGGGAGTACCGGACAGGTATCCGGTCTCGGCAACGCGCCATATTTTGGCTCCGCCCACTTGACATATGGATTCCCCCTGGTTGCGAGGGACGAGGCAAAACAACTTCTTTCATAACCCGAAGTGAGCCTTGCAGCCTAGGAATAGTCCACAAAGGGCAACGTATCCTGGGATGTGCAGCACGGAGGCGGCGGTAAAGTTGTGCAACTGGAGGCTGTAGAACTCCAGGAGCCCGCGAGGGAATGGGCGGATTAGAAACCCGACGCCCCTTAGCAGATACGGGATGAGGCATATTCGCTCCCCCTGAGATGTATTAGGAGATCTCTCCGCTTTCTCCCCGCCATCATAGGTGGCTAGTCCGGATCGGACAGGGACCATGAAAGCCGGTGGAAGAAACCCTTAGGTCTGCAACCCTAATAAATGGCTATGGGGAACAGAACACTTTTCCCAATCACCTGGCTTGGAGCTAAGGGAGCGAGAAGAGGAGCTGCGGCGACCGGCTATGTTGGAATGGTCTTTTCCGGATGCGCTCTGTTGGATGCTTGCTTAGGGGAAGAAGGTGGGATTTGGGTCTGAGGATCCCCGTCTCTTCAAATAGACGGTTTGCCCGCAGGGCCGGGGTGGAAAATGTAAAAATGCTCCAGCTCCTCGTATTTGCTCGACACGTGGAGATGGCCATTATTGAAGCATAGAAGCCGAGGAGTACAACATTGATGGGAAGCCGAACACTGTTTGTTAAAACTTGTACTTTGGAGTATTCGGAGAAGGAACCCGCCTTGCAATGCCAAAGACAATCTATGTGATAGACTCATCGTCATTGAAGACTGGTTCAGGGGCTACTGAGGGAGTCCTTGATTAGGGGGTATCCGGACAGCCGGACTATATACTTTGGACGGACTGTTGGACCGTGAAGATACAAGACTCAAGACTTCATCCCGTGTCCGGATGGGACTCTCCTTTGCGTGGAAGAGAAGCTTGGCGATCCGGATATTAGATTTCCTTCTTTGTAACCGACTATGTGTAAACCCTAGACTCCTCTGGTGTCTATATAAACCAGAGGGTTTAGTCCTTAGAGGGACAATCATAATCATCATATGCTAGCTTCTAGGGTTTAGCCTCTATGGTCTCGTGGTAGATCAACTCTTGTAATACTCATATCATCAAGATCAATCAAGCAGGAAGTAGGGTTTTACCTCCATCGAGAGGGCCCGAACCTGGGTAAAACATCGTGTCCCTTGCCTCCTGTTACCATCAGCCTTAGACGCACAGATCGGGACCCCCTACCCGAGATCCGCCAGTTTTGACACTAACACTAGGGGCTGCGCCTACCTTTCTTTTGTCAAACTCCTATGGCTAAGTGAGGGTGATAAAGCCTTATAGTCCGATTTCCTGGTTTGTTGCGCTGAACACCTCCTTCAAGGACCCAAAATTGGGGTAAAGAGTGTTCAGGTTTATCCCGAACACTCCCGTACTTCCAACGTGGGGGCAGAAGCCGACGACTGGCTAACTCTCAGGATTCATATATAAAATGGCCGCACAGGAGGTAAATTTTTCCAAATAATAGGCATTATATTATATAAACGACCTTGTTTAACATTACAAAGGATAACATGAATGTATTCATGGGAATATAATATCCTTGGCACATTGCTCCGCTACATGGCGGGATCCTTTCAGGACACTGTCATAATATAACTCGGGCTTGCGGTGCTCCTTCCCCGCAGGCGGTCCTTCGGTCATCAGCTTTCCGGCATCCATCTCTTGTCCAGTGCACCTTGGTGCGGGTGAAGACCATTCGCGCACCTTCCATACAGACCGACCGCTTGATGGCTTCAAGTCGAGGGCAGGCACTTACAAGCCTCTTCACGAGCCTGAAGTAGATGCTGGGAATCGCCTCGGTGGGCCATAGCCAGATAGTTAAATCCTTCATGGCTAGTTCGGCCGCCCTATGCAGCTCCATCAGTTGTTTCGGTTGATCGGCAAAGGGCACTGGATGCTCTGGCGCCAGATATTGCGACCAGAACAACTTCTCCATAGAGCTCCTTTCTTCGGCTCTGTAGAATTGTGCAGCATCAGATATGCAGAACGACAGTTCTGCAAACACCCCTGGAGAAATCCAAATTTGGATTAGTAACATGATTTTCTTCCTTCAAATATTTGCTTTGCATAGAAAAAGCCTTACCCGCCGCGATCTTTCTAGCCTCCTGGATTTCCTGAAGGGCGCCTTGGGCTTCGCCTCGGGCATCGTGTGCGGCTTGACGAGCCTTGGTGAGTTCGGATTCTTTCTCCGTTAAACTCTGCTCCAAGGTCGCACACTTCTTCACGGCCTCTTGGAGCTCTTGTTGAACTTCAATAACCCTGGCCTCGTGCTTTTCACGAAGGGCCTGCTCTTTGGCCGCCTTCTTCTCGGCCTCGGCCACCGCCTTCCTAAGAGCCTCGACTTCGGTCGCCACTCCTAGAGCACATCATGAATTTTTTCGTCATACTCAATTATTCATTCGTACTGAATGCAAACAAGGTTTTCTGCATACCTTGGTTATCCTTCAACTGCTTCTTCACTTGGCCGAGCTCTTCTTCGGCCCGCTCCAAACTCTGCTTCAGTCTGGAGAATTCCGCAGTATGAGAGGTGACAGTCACTACAGACGTCTACTTAGAAAAACAAAAGAGGGAGAGGTACTACAAGGTAAGTCTCCTGCGGACATGTATTTGATCCTCTGTCCGGCTTTTCCTTCTGAACACCAAAAAGTGTATCAAGGGCTACTATCTATACTATGACACTCTTTAAAACCTCACAACATACCTCAAAGCCCGTTATAAGGCTGATGTAGGCTTTAGTCAGCCCGCTTTTGGCAGACTGAATCTTCTCAATCACCGCACCCATAAGGGCACGGTGTTCTTCAAGGATGGAAGCGTTCTTTAGCGCTGCTGATAAGGAATCCGGCACCTCTGGTTGCGCAGAGGTTGCTAGTGGAACAGGCGCACCCCCTTATGTCGAGGGAGGTTGCCCGCCTGATTTCGGAGCCGTGTTGGTCTCCGGAACTGTGTCCGGCTGGGGGCCGAATTCAAGATAGCCCTCGCCGTCGGTGTCCATGGGGGCCTTTTCCCCCGTGTGTCCGGCCGGTGAGGTTTGACCCTCTAGCGCCGCCTTGACGGTGTCCCCAGCCCCTCCTCAACCTGGGTCCCTTTGGGATGATACCTCAGTGTCATCCACATGTTTTGGGGAGGAGGCCGTCGGGGGAGTCCCGCTGTCCATAGCGTCGAACCCAGTGAATCCTCCAATGAGGATTGCTCGGCGCGGGACCTGGCCAGACTGCAAAAAAGGAGTGACTCAATACGTTTAACGCTATACGATAGTGAGTCTGGATATACAAACGTGTCTTGGTTTTATATACTCACGATTTAACTAGGGGCTGGACCCTGGGATCCCACTCTGGGCTGCTGCCAGTGGTGGTGGCGGATTCAACCGGAAAGGTTTTTTTTCCTTCTTAGGCGATTCAGCCTCCAAGTGTGTGGCGGCCATCCTTTTCTTTCTCCCCCTCGCTGGGGGGATCGGCTTTCCTCCTCTTCCTCGTCCTCTTTGGAGGAAGAGCGGGCCTCGGAGTCTTCGGATACTATGTCCGAAGTACCCTCATGATGAAGGCCGCCCCTGGTCTCGTTGGCCTCTTTCTTGGCTTTCTTCTTCGGCGCCTTGTAAGGCGTCGGGACCAACATCTTCGTCAGAAGTGGGCCGGCTTGTTCTTCTGGTAGCGGGGCCGGGTAGTAGATCCGCCCTGCCTTCTTTGTCCAACCCTAGGAGAGTTGTTGGAAAATACATTAAGCGTTTCCCTTGGATTATGCAGATAATAAATATGACTTGCCAACATACGAAGACTTACCGAACTCGCGGGTCGGGACAATTGGTACCTGCGGTCCTCGGCTGAATCCGGCCATGATTTGCCAGACTTAAAGAGCTCCTTCCAGATGTCTTCGTGCGATGAGTCGAAGAACCCTATTAGGGTCTGGTGCTTGGCCGGGTCGAATTCCCATAAATTGCAAGCCCTGCGTTGACAAGGGAGAGTCCGGCGAACTAACATCACCTGGACTACGTCGACAAGTTTGATGTTCTTGTCTTCCATACCCTTGATACACGCCTGGAGCACCGCCAGCTCATCTGGCGAAGACCTGTTCAGGCCCTTCTTGGGCCAGGACGTTAGCCGCAATGGAGCTCCAGACCGGAATTCGGGAGCCATGGCCCATTTTGTGCCACCTGGCTCAGTGACATAGAACCACTATTGTTGCCATCCTTTGACAAAATCATTGAAGGTACCTGATGGCCATGTGACGTTGGACATCTTGCTCACCATGGCTCCTCCGCACTCAGCGTGCTCGCCGTTCACCACCTTTGGCTTCACATTAAAAATCTTCAGCCATAATCCGAAGTGTGGAGAGATGTGGAGGAAGGCCTCGAACACGACGATGAATGTCGAGACATTGAGGAAGGAATTGGGGGATAGATCATGAAAATCAATCCCATAGTAATGCATAAGGCCGAGAACGAATGGGTGGAGGGGAAACCCTAGCCCACAGACAAAGTGAGGGAGGAATACAACCCTCTCGTGGGGTTCCGGAGTAGGGACAATCTGTCCCGCCGTCGGAAGGCGGTGGCCGATCTTCTTGGCCAGATACCCGGCCTCCTGAAGTTTCTTAACATCCTTCTCGTAGACGGTAGAGGCCATCCACTTGCTTCCGGCTCTAGATCCGGACATTTTCGGAATGCCTTTGTGGGTGGAGAAGGCGAATGCTTGGGCGCTGGAGCTCGAGCAAAAGAGAGTAGGCGGAAGAAGAAGAAGGCATGGGTGAAAAGGGGAATCCTTGTCTCTTTATAAAGGCAGCAGAAATCATGCGCCTCCCCACTTGCCCTAGAAACTCGCTTATTCCCCAAGCGTCGTGCTAATGGGGCGGTTGGGTTACCCACACCCGTATTGATGAGAATCTCGTGATAAGGGGACACGATCTCTGCTTCGACAAGACGTGACACTAAAACTGCCTCGCAAGATGTGTAGTAGGAGGTTGAGAAAATGGTTCGAATAATGACCGGGCCACGGCGTGATGTCACGCTATGGAAAAGTTGTCAGCGGATTAGACTCGTGGAATATTATACTCTGTACGGTGGTATGTAGAATTTGTTTTGCAGAGCCGGACATGATTCTTGTGTTCAAGATCTACTTTGGAGTATTCGGAGAAGGAACCCACCTTGCAATGCCGAAGACAATCTGCGTGCCGGACTCATCATCATTGAAGCCTGGTTCAGGGGCTACTGAGGGAGTCCTGGATTAGGGGTCCTCGGACAGCATACAAGATTGAAGACTTCGTCCCGTGTCCGGGTGGGACTCTCCTTTGCGTGGAAGGCAAGCTTGGCAATTCGGATATTTAGATTCCCTTTTCTGTAACCGACTCTGTGTAACCCTAGCCCCCTCCGGTGTCTATATAAACCGGAGGGTTTAGTCCGTAGGACAACAACAATCATAATCATAGGTTAGCTTCTATGGTTTAGCCTCTTTGATCTCATGGTAGATCAACTCTTGTAATACTCATATCATCAAGATCAATCAAGCAGGAAGTAGGGTATTACCTCCATAGAGAGGGCCTGAACCTGGGTAAACATCGTGTCCCCCGCCTCCTGTTACCATTAGCCTTAGACGCACAGTTCGGGACCCCCTACCCGAGATCCGCTAGTTTTGACACCGACAATGATTTCTCCTGTACCCATTAGCCTGGTACCTTCACTTGGTGTAGCTTCATCTAGCACATTTGGCAGGTGCTCTCTTTGCGAGCCGTTAGTCTCATCAAACGGCACATCTACAGTTTCAACCACTTTATAGTGAAAGAGGTTGAAGACTCTGTAGGTGTGTGAATCCTTTCCGTAACCAAGCATAAAACCTTCATGTGCTTTCGGTGCAAATTTAGAAGTGTGATGCGAATCCCTGATCCAGCACCTAGCACCAAAGACATTGAAGTAACTGATATTTGGCTTCTTACTAGTCAGAAGTTCATAAGATGTCTTCTTGAAGAACTTGTGAAGATAAACTCTGTTGATGATGTGGTATGCAGTATCAATGGCTTCATGCCAAAATTTTCTTGGAGTATTGTATTCACCAAGCATCGTGCGTGCCATCTCAATGAGCATTCTGTTCTTGCGCTCCACGAGGCCATTCTGCTGAGGTGTGTACAGAGCAGAGAACTCATGTGTGATGCCCAATGTATCAAGATAAATGTCGAGGCCAGTGTTCTTGAACTGAGTGCCATTGTCACTCCGGATGTGCTTGATCTTGATGCCATAATTGCTCATGGCATGATTTGCGAAGCGTCTGAAGACATCCTGCACTTCATTCTTATAGAGAATTATGTGCACCAAGTGTATCTTGAATAATCATCAACAATAACGAAGCCATAGAGATGTGCAGTAGTAGTAAGGGTGGAGTATTGAGTAGGGCCAAATAGTCGATGTGAAGCAACTCAAAGGGACATGATGTAGTCATGATTGTCTTCGAGGGATGCTTGGCTCTAGTCATGTCACCAGCTTCACAAGCACCACATAGATGATCTTTCTTGAACTTGACGCCCTCGATGCCAATGATGTGCTTCTTCTTCATGAGAGTGTGTAAGTTCCTCATGCCCGTATGTCCTAGCCTTCAATGCTAGAGCCAGGACTCTGAAGCTTTTGCTAGAAGACATACAACAAGCTGTGGTCCTGATGAGAAATCAACCATATACGGATCAACTCTTCGATAGCCTTGCTTTTTCCAGTGTCAGCGAATGTAATGTGGTTTTTCGTAGATGTACGTAAGGGTTGAATCCACGAGAAGACTTCGATCACGAGTCATGTGGTTGGTGCAGCCGCTGCCCATGATCCATTCAATGGCTTTCGGAGTCGTACCCGACAATGCAGTTAGTGGGATAGGCTTCACCAAGAGTATTATGAAGCAGAAACATGCAATGAACACGCATATTATCAAAGTTAAGATTCTGGTTGGGCAGGATAGGTGCTACGTCTTGAGCTTGCATTGGTTTTCCTCGAAGAGGAGAGGGTGATGCAACAAAGTGTAGTGTAAGTATTTCCCCCAGTTTTGAGAACCAAAGTATCAATCCAGTAGGAGGCTCCTCAAAAGTCCCACGCACCTACACAAACAAACTGAGAACTCGCAACCAACGCAATAAAAGGGTTGTTAATCCCTTCACGGCCACTTGCGAAAGTGAGATCTAATAAAGATAGTATGATAAGATAAATATATTTTTGGTATTTTATGATATAGATGCAAATGAAGGTAGATTGAAAGCAAATATGATAAGAGATAGACCCGGGGGCCATAGGTTTCACTAGAGGCTTCTCTCAAGATAGCATAAATATTACGGTGGGTGAACAAATTATTGTCGAGCAATTGATAGAAAAGCGCATAGCAGATTATCTAGGCATGATCATGTATATAGGCATCACGTCCATAACAAGTAGACTGACTCCTACCTGCATCTACTACTATTACTCCACACATCGACCGACTCCTGCCTGCATCTAGAGTATTAAGTTCATAAGAATAGAGTAACGCCTTAAGCAAGATGACATGATGTAGAGGGATAAACTCCTGCAATATGATATAAACCCCATCTTTTTATCCTCGATGGCAACGATACAATACATGTCGTGCAACCCTTTTTGTCACTGGGTAAGAACACCGCAAGATTGAACCCAAAGCTAAGCACTTCTCCCATGGCAAGAAAGACCAATCTAGTAGGCCAAACCAAACTGATAATTCGAAGAGACTTGCAAAGATAACTCAATCATACATAAAAGAATTCAGAGAAGATTCAAATATTATTCATAGATAAACTTGATCATAAACCCACAATTCATTGGATCTCGACAAACACACTGCAAAAAGAGTTTACATTGAATAGATCTCCATAAGAGAGGGGAGAACATTGTATTGAGATCCAAAAAGAGAGAAGAAGCCATCTAGCTAATAACTATGGACCCGTAGGTCTGTGGTAAACTACTCACAACTCATCGGAGGGGCAAGGATGTTGATGTAGAGGCCCTCCGTAGTTGATTCCCCCTCCGGCAGAGTGCCGGTGAAGGCTCCAAGATGGGATCTCATGTATACATAGGTTACGGCGGTGGAAATTGTGTTTAGTGGTGCTCCTGGATGTTTTCGGGGTATGTAGGTATATATAGGAGGAAGAAGTACGTCGGTGGTCGCCCGAGGGGCCCACGAGACAGGGGGCGCGCCCTACAGGGGGGCAGCCCCCTATCTCGTGGGGCCCTCAGAAGCTTATTGACTTACACTCCAAGCTCTCCAGATCACGTTTGTTCCAAAAATCACGCTCCAGAAGGTTTCATTCCGTTTGGACTCCGTTTGATATTACTTTTCTTCGAAATACTGAAATAGGCAAAAAAAACAGCAATATGGGCTGGGCCTCCGGTTAGTAGGTTAGTCCCAAAAATGATATAAATGTGTAAAATAAAGCCCATAAACATCCAAAAGGGGTTATATAATAGCATGGAACAATAAAAAATTATAGATACGTCGTAGACGTATCAAGCATCCCCATGCTTAATTCCTACTCGTCCTCAAGTAGGTAAATGATAAAAAAGAAATTTTTGATGTGGAATGCTACCTAGCATATTTCTCAATGTAATGTTCATTATTGTGGCATGAATGTTCAGACCCAAATGAATACAAAATAAAAGTTCATATTGACATAAGAAATAGTAATACTTCAAGTGTACGAATCAAAGTAATCATGTCTTCTCAAAATAACATGGCTAAAGAAAGTCATCCCTACAAAATCATATAGTCTGGCTATGCTCTATCTTCATCACACAAAGTATTTAATCATGCACAACCCCGATGACAATCCAAGCAATTGTTTCATACTTTAATAATCTCAAACTTTTTCAACTTTCACGCAATACATGAGCGTGAGCCATGGACATAGCACTATATGTGGAATAGAATGGTGGTTGTGGAGAAGACAAAAAAAATAAGAAGATAGTCTCACATCAACTAGGCGTATCAACAGGCTATGGAGATGCCCATTAATAGATATCAATGTGAGTGAGTAGGGATTGCCATGCAACGGATGCACTAGAGTTATAAATATATGAAAGCTCAATAAAAGAAACTAAGTGGGGTGCATCCAACTTGCTTGCTCACAAAGACCTAGGGCACTTTGAGGAAGCCCATCATTGGAATATACAAGCCAAGTTGTATAATGAAAAATTCCCACTAGTATATGAAAGTGACAACATATGAGACTCTCTATCATGAAGATCATGGTGCTATTTTGAAGCAAAAGTGTGGAAAAAGAGATAGTAGCATTGTCCCTTCTCTCTTTTTCTCTCATTTTATTTTTTTCTTTCTTTCTTTTTTCTTTTTTTGGCCTATCCTTTTTTTCTTTTTGGCCTTTCTCCTTTTTTTTATTTTTTTTTCTTTCCCTTTTTTTCTTTTTGTAAAGTCCAAAGTCTCATCCCGACTTGCGGGGGAATCATAGTCTTCATCATCCTTTCCTCACTAGGACAATGCTCTAATAATGAAGATCATCACACTTTTATGGATTTACAACTCGAAGCTAGAACAAGATATGACTCTATATGAATGCCTCCGGCGGTGTACCGGAATATGCAATGAATCAAGAGCGACATGTATGAAAATTATTAAAGTGGCCTTGCCACAAATACAATGTCAACTACATGATCATGCAAGAAGCAATATGACAAAAGTAATGCGTGTCATATGAACGGAACAGTGGAAAGTTGCATGGCAATATATCTCGGAATGGCTATGAAAATGCCATAATATGTAGGTATGTTGGCTATTTTGAGGAAGGTAAATGGTGGGTGTAAGGTACCGGCGAAAGTTGTGCGGTACAAGAGAGGCTAGCAATGGTGGAAGGGTGAAAGAGTGCATATAATCCATGGACTCAACATTAATCAAAAGAACTCATATACTTGCTGCAAAAATTTAGAAGTCATCAAAAACCAAAGTACTACGCGCATGCTCCTAGGGGGATAGATTGGTAGGAAGATACCATCGCTCGTCCCCGACCGCCACTCATAAGGAAGACAATCAATAAATAAAATTGTGCTCCAACTTCATCACAAAGCGGTTCACCATACGTGCATGCTATGGGAATCACAAGCTTCAACACAAGCATTCTTTAAATTCATAATCACCCAACTAGCATGACTTTAATATCACTAACTCTATATCTCAAAACAATTATCAAGCATCAAATTGATCATAGCATCCAATTCACTTTCTATGATAGTTTTTATTATACCCAACTTGGATGCTCATCATTCTAGGACCAACTTTATGATCATAGCAAATACCATGCTGTTCTAAAAGACTCTCAAAATAATATAAGTGAAGCATGAGAGACTAGCAATTTCTTCAAAATTAAGACACCACCGTGCTCTAAAAGATATAAGTGAAGCACTAGAGCAAAAACTATCAAACTCAAAAGATATAAGTGAAGCACATAGAGTATTCTAGCAAATTCTAATCAAATAGGCTTCTCCCAAAAGGTGTGTACAGCAAGGATGATTGTGGTAAACTAAAAAGCAAAGACTAATATAATACACGACGCTCCAAGCAAAACACATATCATGTAGCGAATAAAAATATAGCTCCAAGTAAAGTTACCAATGAACGAAGATGAAAGAGGGGATGCCTTCCCGGGGCATCCCCAAGCTTAGGCTTTTGGCTATCCTTGAATATCTTGGGGTGACATAAGAATCCCCAAGCTTAGGCTCTTGCCACTCCTTATTCCATAGTCCATAAAAGCTTTACCCAAAACTTGAAAACTTCACAACACAAAACTCAACAGGAAATCTTATAAGCTCCGTTAGTGAAAGAAAACAAAACCACCACATAAGGTACTGCTATGAACTCATTCTTTATTTATTTTGGTGTTAAACCTACTGTATTCCAACTTCTTTATGGTTCATAGACTGAATTACTAGCCATAGATGCATTGAAATAAGCAAACAACACACGAAAAACAGAATCTGTCAAAAAACAGAACAGACTGTAGCAATCTGTAACTAACGGAAACTTATGGAACTCTAAAAATCCTACCAAAATGTTAAGTCCTGGACAATTTGTTTATTTAACATCAGCAAAAAGAATCAACGCAAAAGCACGTTCCTGTGATTTAAAAAAAATTATATTTGTGCGCGCAATGTTTCTGTTTTTCAGAAGAATCAAATCAACTATCATCGTAGGTTATCCTATAGGTTCTACTTGGCACAAAAACTAATTAAAAGATAAAAACACATCTAAACATAAGGTATATGCAAGATTTATTACTAAACAGGAGCAAAAAAACATAAAAAAAATTGGGTTGCCTCCCAACTAGCGCTATTGTTTAACGCCCCTAGCTAGGCATAAAAACAAAGATAGATCTAACGAGTGCCATCTTTGGCACTAAATTCATAAGTAGCACGCATGATAGATTCATAAGGTAATTTGACTTTCTTTCTTGGAAAGTCCTCCATGCCTTTGTTTAATGGAAATTGGAATCTAATATTCCCTTCCTTCATATCAATAATCGCACCAATCGTTCTAAGGAAAGGTCTACCAAGAATAATAGGGCAAGAAAGATTGCAATCTATATCAAGAACGATAAAATCTACGGGCACCAAATTTCTATTTGCAACAATAAGGACATCATTGATCCTTCTCATAGGCTTTTTAATGGTGGAGTCCGCAAGGTGCAAATTTAAAGAGTAATCATCAAGATCATGGAAACCTAGAATATCACATAAAGTTTTCGGAATCGTGGAAACACTAGCACCCAAATCACACAAAGAAAAACACTCATAATCTTTAATTTTAATCTTTATAGTAGGTTCCCACTCATCATTAAGTTTTCTAGGTATAGAAACTTCCAAATTAAGTTTTTCATCATAAGATTGCATCAAGGCATCAACAATATGTTTGGTAAAAGCTTTGTTTTGACTATAAGCATGAGGAGAATTAACAACGGATTGCAACAAGGAAATACAGCCTTTTAAAGAACAATTATCATAATCAAATTCCTTGAAATCTGAGATAGTAAGTTCAATATTATTAGAAGTTGAGGATTCTCCAATCTCACTTTTACCAAATTTAGCATCAAGATCTAAAGACTCCGAATTTTCGGGACGCCTTCTAGGCAAAGTTGATTCATCATCACTCCCATAATCATCAAAATTCATATTGCAAAACATAGATCTAATCGGAGACGCATCAACAACTTTAAGATCCTCATCATTATTTTCATGAAGACTAGAAGAACACACTTTTATAAACCTTTCCTTTTTAGCACGCAATCTAGCGGTTCTTTCCTTGCACTCGTCAATGGAAATTCTCATTACTTTGAGAGACTCATTGATATCATGCTTAGGAGAAGAAGATCCGAGTTTAAGAGAATTAACATCAAGCGAAAGTCTATCAACGTTCCTAGCCAAATCATCAACTTTGAGCAATTTTTCTTCAAGCAAAGCATTAAAATTCTTTTGAGAAATCAGAAATTATTTCACACTATTCTCAAAATCAGAGGGAATCTTATTAAAATTACCATAAGAATTATTGTAGGAATTTCCATAATTATTAGAGGGATTAGTAGGGAACGGTCTAGCGTTAAAATTTCCTCTATAAGCGTTGTTTCAAAAACTATTCCTACCAACAAAATTCACATCCATAGATTCATTATTATTCTCAATCAATGAAGACAAATGCATATCATTGGGATCAAGAGGGGTATTTTTAGTAGCAAACATCTTCATAAGTTCATCCATCTTTCCACTCAAAACATTGATTTCTTCTATAGCATGCACTTTTTTACTAGAAGATCTTTCGGTGTGCCACTGAGAATAATTAGCCATAATATTATCAAGCAATTTTGTAGCATCTCCTAACGTGATTTCCATAAAGGTGCCTCCCGCGGCCGAATCTAAGAGATTTCTAGAAGCAAAGTTCAAACCGGCATAAAATTTTTGTATGATCATCCATAAATTCAAACCATGAGTAGGGCAATTGCGAAACATCAATTTCATTCTTTCCCAAGATTGGGCAACATGCTCATGATCAAGTTGTTTAAAATTCATAATATCGTTCCTAAGAGTGATGATCTTAGCGGGAGGAAAATACTTAGAGATAAAAGCATCTTTGCACTTGTTCCAAGAATCAATACTATCTTTAGGCAAAGACGAAAACCAAACTTTAGCACGATCTCTAAGTGAAAACGGAAATAACTTCAATTTGACAATATTGTTACCCGTATCTTTCTTCTTTTGCATATCACACAAATCAACAAAATTGTTTAGATGAGTAGCGGCATCTTCACTAGGAAGGCCAGCGAATTGATCTTTCATAACAAGATTCAGCAAAGCGGTATTGATTTCACAAGACTCAACATCATTAAGAGGAGCAATCGGAGTACTAAGGAAATCATTATTATTGGTATTCGAGAAATCACACAATTTGGTATTATCTTGCGCCATGGCAATAAGTAATCCAACACACAAGCAAACAGAAAAAGGCAAGTGAAAAGAGAGGAGGAGATTGGGAAAGAGAGGGCGAATAAAACGACAAGGGTGAAGTGGGGGAGAGGAAAATGAGAGGCAAATGGCAAATAATGTAAATGCGAGGGAGATGGGTTTGTGATGGGTACTTGGTATGTCTTGACTTGAGCGAAGACCTCCCCGGCAACGGCGCCAGAAATCGCACATTGGCGGGAGGTCGAATCTTGACTTGACTTGGTGGAAGCCTCCGCGGCAACGGCGCCAGAAATCCTTCTTGCTACGTCTTGAGCTTGCGTTGGTTTTCCTCGAAGAGGAGAGGGTGATGCAGCAAAGTGTAGCGTAAGTATTTCCCTCAGTTTTGAGAACCAAGGTATCAATCCAATAGGAGGCTCCTCAAAAGTCCCACACACCTACACAAACAAACTGAGAACTCGCAACCAACGCAATAAAGGGGTTGTCAATCCCTACACGGCCACTTGCGAAAGTGAGATCTAATAAAGATAGTATGATAAGATAAATATATTTTTGGTATTTTATGATATAGATGCAAAAAGTAAAGATGCAAATAAAGGTAGATTGAAAGCAAATATGATAAGAGATAGACCCGGGGGCCATAGGTTTCACTAGAGGCTGCTCTCAAGATAGCATAAGTATTACGGTGGGTGAACAAATTACTGTCGAGAAATTGATAGAAAAGTGCATAGTTATGAGATTATCTAGGCATGATCATGTATATAGGCATCACGTCCATAACAAGTAGACCGACTCCTGCCGGCATCTACTACTATTACTCCACACATCGACCGACTCCTGCCTGCATCTAGAGTATTAAGTTCATAAGAACAGAGTAACACCTTAAGCAAGATGACATGATGTAGAGGGATAAACTCATGCAATATGATATAAACCCCATCTTGTTATCCTCGGTGGCAACAATACAATACGTGTCTTGCAACCCTTTCTGTCACTGGGTAAGAACACCGCAAGATTGAACCCAAAGCTAAGCACTTCTCCCATGGCAAGAAAGACCAATCTAGTAGGCCAAACCAAACTGATAAGTCGAAGAGACTTGCAAAGATAACTCAATCATACATAAAAGAATCCAGAGAAGATTCAAATATTATTCATAGATAAACTTGATCATAATCCCACAATTCATCGGATCTCGACAAACACACCGCAAAAAGAGTTTACATCGAATAGACTCCACAAGAGAGGGGGACAACATTGTATTGAGATACAAAAAGAGAGAAGAAGCCATCTAGCTAATAACTATGGACCCGTAGGTCTGTGGTAAACTACTCACAACTCATCGGAGGAGCAAGGATGTTGATGTAGAGGCCCTCCATGGTTGATTCCCCCTCCGGCAGAGTGCCAGTGAAGGCTCCAAGATGGGATCACGCGGATACAGAAGGTTACGGCGGTGGAAATTGTGTTTCGTGGTGCTCCTGGATGTTTTCGGGGTACGTAGGTATATATAGGAGGAAGAAGTACGTCGGTGGCCGCCCGAGGGGCCCACGAGACAGGGGGCGCGCCCTACAGGGGGGGGTGGCGGCCCCCTATCTCATGGAGCCCTTGGAAGCTTCTTGACTTGCACTCCAAGCTCTCCGGATCATGTTTGTTCCAAAAATCACGCTCCCGAAGGTTTCATTCTGTTTGGACTCCGTTTGATATTCCTTTTCTTCGAAATACTGAAATGGGCAAAAAAACAGCAATATGGCTGGGCCGCCGGTTAGTAGGTTAGTCCCAAAAATGATATAAATGTGTAAAATAAAGCCCATAAACATCCAAAAGGGGTAATATAATAGCATGGAACAATCAAAAATTATAGATACGTTGGAGACGTATCAATAGGATGCTCGTTAAGAAACCCTGAGACGAAATACATGGTAAGACCATTCTGGCATTTTATCTTGCATCCCACAAGATGTTTTAGGTCCCTAGCATTGGTGTCAGAAGTCTTTGATTTCTGGCTGGAGACCTTTCCCTGCAAGAGAAGTTAATTCTTCTTAACCACCCACATCTTCAAGGGTGGCTTAGAAGCAATAAGTCTAAGTGCAGCATCTGAGAACTTTGGCTTGGGAGCCCTTGCAAATAGCTTTGCAGGAGGTGAATAATACTCATATGAATATGCAAAAAAGTTCTTAGTTTTGTGAACATAGCGCTTAGAACAAACACGCTCATATTCATGAGTCTAATGATGGTTTTCCTGCAAAACAATGGCGTTAGGATGACCATGTGAGGTCCTCTGTCTGTATGAAGCCTTTGGGCCATACGACGCCTTTGGTCTGGGGTTTGTCTTCTTCCCAGGTGGTGTCATGACGACATTCACGGGAAGCCTCTCAAGACAACTTTTGGGCACCCAGATCTTCTTCAAGGGTGGCCCATTCCCGCAGTTAGTACCAATATTCCTGGTGTCATGTATTTAGTACAATAGATGCCCTAGCAAAAGGAATTAGGTATGGAGCCATCGCAGCTAGGTTAGCTTAAAGGGGTTGAACGAGACAAAGGACACATAGAGTTTACCCAGGTTTGGCCCCTCTCAATTTGGTAAAAGCCTACTCCTGCTTTCGATTGTATTGCTTATGTTTCGATTACCAGGGAGTGAATACGCTTGACCTAGTGCTCAATTGATTGTTTCTTGAGTTAACCCACTACCGGGTCACCCCTTTATATACAGGTTGATGCCCGACGGCTTATAGAGTCCTGGCCGGTTTACACAGACGTGATCGACTCAGTTTCTAACTAAACTTGCCTTACAATACAAGTTAAACATATGGCGGCTCATCTTTTCGGGCCTTGAGTTGCCTCCGGGCCTTGGTCCTTCAACAAGCTTAATTCATGAACTGCCAGCTTCATGCTTAAGTCGCCAATGGTATGACCCGACTCCTCCTGGGCGGGTCATACCTAGGATTTATATCCCCAACATTAGGCCCCAGGTTGATTTGAACTGGTTCACATTAATCTTCGTACACTTAGCAGATTTCTTCCTTCATCAACTTTTACCAATTCACTATAACCCGCCATGACGTCACATCACCGAACCGCAGTAACCCACCATGACGTCACACACATTAACTCCGCACAAGGCCCATGATATCTCAACAGATCTTTATCTTAATGGACCTCATGAAAATCAAGGCGTCCACATAGCCACATAATCATTTTTTGGCCTCCTTGATTCCGGTGCATGCCATCTATCCACTTCCTTATAAATAGGGGCAGGGGGTCTTCCTTTTCACTTTTACCCCTGCCCTCGCATCTTCCTCTTCCTCCTCCCACTGTCCAGCACAGATCGAGCTCCGCCGTCATCGTCTCCATCATCCTCAACTCCGACCATTGCATCACCCTGATCGTGTCCAGATATCGCGGTGCTCCTCCGCTGTTCATCAGCACCAACTGGTACCTTTCCTGCTTCATCTTAGATCCGCCCTAGGGTTCCCTCCGTTCATCGGAGTTCATCGACGTTCATCACCAACTTCTCTAGCTCCCTCTTTCTAATGACTTGTTTGATCCAACCGTAGCATAGGATTAGTGTGGTAGCAGTTTTAGCCTTTGTTTCCAAACGCGGATGCATTCTGTCTTGCCGAGATGCAAACCCAGCTCGCGTGTTCTTTGGTCGCTGTAATAGTTAAACCTTATTTTTCATTTTTGAACTGCTGCAGATCCAAAATCACAGAACCAATCTGTGGAACCTGTTTACTTAAAACTTAGCAAAATTCAGCTCCACTCCAGATCTGTAGGCATTAGCCCCTCATGGCGGCTTAAATGACAACATGTAACTCACGAAATAGTTGCCGGCTTAACTTTGAGTACTTTTAAACCGCCAATGTAGTATTCTGACGTAACCCAGCTATTCCTCGCCGGTTTAACCATGCCATTCTTTATAACACTTATTCTTCTTGTGTACCAACTAATCTTGCTTTGCATAGTACTTGCCCCCAAATCACTTGCCAGTTTAACATAATATTCTTAACCCGGCAATACTTTTCTTTCTAGGCCTTTTCTCAACGAAAATGACCAAAATTGTTACTTCGTGCAACTGGGTTGTCTCCACTGTCACGGATGAAGGTCTTAACGATCATGTCAAAGTGGGTGTCTTAGCCCCAAAAGAGGATATCCATTGGAGGGTTCCTGGAGATGAAGCCAGACCCACCCCCAAAGATGGCAAAGTTGTAGTTTTCACAGATCACATGCTTTGTGGGTTTACCCCACCCAGCTCAAGATTCTTCCATGACATGCTGCACTTCTTAAAACTCCATCTCAAGACATCGGGCCCAACTCTGTTTCAAACATCTGCAACTTTCAAGTTTTTTGTGAGATGTATCTCCAACAAGAGCCCTCTGTAGAACTGTTCAGGGAATTCTACTACTTGAACCAACAAACCGAGTTCACCGATGGGCCTAGCCTAGAACTGGGCGATATTTCCATTTAGAGGCGGAAAGAAGCCACCCTCCCTACTGCCTCACCTCCCACTCATCCTAAGGACTGGAATTAGACGTGGTTTCACTACCAATACACGTCTCCAGCAGGCAAAAATCCTCTGCCAGTCTGTGAAACCCGGCTTAGCAACAGACATCATCTCCCAGAGCAGATCAGCACAGAAGCTCGGGCCAAATATATGCCTAGTTTCTCCAAGATTAGGGCCTTAATGGCCAATGGTCTGACTAGAATCGACCTAGGTGCTGCTGGGTCGCCTGGAGGATCTTACCCTTAAGCCGCTAGCCCGGCTTGATGTGTGAATATACTGGTAGCATCAAAGATCCCCAACGCCATTGCCAAATATAAATGGATGATGACGCTATCAACACAATGACCAAGTCCCTGCTCAATGAGAGTTGGAAGGATTGCAGCAAGACCGACTTAGCTCCTTTTTATACGAAGAACAAAGCTCCAGATGTAAGTATTTTAAACAATTTTTCATTTAGTCATTATTTGTCAATCTGCTTTCTCATTCTTACTTTGAACTTTCACAGGCTGACTCCTCTTTTTGGAAGAAGAAACTCCAGGATAAGCCAGCAAAAAAGGCCAGGGCAAAGAACAAGGTTGTCAAGAAGCCTGCCAAGAAGAAGACCAACCTCGTAGAGCAGCTTGCTTTGGATGACTCTTAGTCGGAGATAGAACTTGACTCCCTTGGCTCATTTTTAAATCATATTATTGACACTGATTACCATCAGGACGAAGCAGAAGCCAGCAACACAGATGGTGAAGAGGTAACTATCCTTTCCTATGACTTAGAGCCTCTACCGAGACAAAAAACTCGACAAGCGAGTCGAAAAGTAAGGTTTTCACACCCCTCAGCTCACTTGGATCCTAACTTTGTTTTGAAGAAGCAGCAACATGAGGTTCTCCGCATGACCCAGAACTGCGGCGGTGGGATTCTCTCCTCCGACTTACCCAACACGCCGGCTCCTCGCAAACGCAGAGCAGAGGTTTCATAGCTTTTCGATTTATCTTTTCCGAAGGCGGATCTCATTCGACAACCCCTTAACCCTTATGATTCAAACTATCAGGGTACTTCAAATTCTTCTTCTGGCGACTCAACGAGAACTCATATCCCGGCTTTCAAGATTGTCCCTAGGTAACAATTCTTACCTTCATTGTTCTAATTTTGTAAACATGCATATTGATCTCTTTCATTTTTCCTTTGTCAGCGAATGGCCAAGCCAAGCAAGAAGGCCAAAATAAATAAGCCGGTTGAGGACCCCAAGGAGCACGAGCCGGAATAGCAAATGCCCGATTCTGAAGCTTCATTTTAGAATCTTGAAAACCCTGCTGATGAGCTAGTAGAAATCCCAGAGGCTTCTACGGACCCCATGAGTATTGATGCATCCGGTGCTAAGCCACCAAGCCCAGCCAAGCTTGAAGAGGCTAAAGATGTTGTGGTTACTGGCACCAAGTACAATGAACCGGGGAATCCCACAGTGTTGTCCAAGCATACTACCAAGGAAGAATTTTCGACTGCTGAAAAGGGTAAGTGGAAATTGGATTTGGAGAGCTATGCCCGATTCAATGCTCAGGAGATTCATGCAGGTTACTTAAACCGCCTTCATACTAGCCGTGACTTCAAACCCGGCTTAGTCAATCTCATGAAGGAACGCTTTGAGGTAAGCATTAACAAGATCTTCTCATATAAGTTTATATCAATCAGCCGCAAAGTTTATTGAATATGGAAGAATTGAATATACTATAGACTTAGATAATCTTTTTGATCATGTAGCTATAACACTGCAATTTGTAATAGCTAAATCATAACATGTAGCCCCCAAGGGCTGGCTTAAAATTTGAAAGTTTAAGCCGGGACTTCAAAATTGAACTGCTCAAATTCACATATGTAACCCCCAAGGGCCGGCTTAAGCTGCATAGCTAAGCTGAGACTTATCATCATATTTAGGAACAAATCCAAACATGTAGCCCCCAAGGGCTAGCTTAGTCTTCATAGCTAAACCGTGTCATTAAAGATTTCCTTAAAAGAGCAACGTGCATTAGCCCCCAAGTGCCAAGTAAAATACTTGTATTATGCTTGGGACTTCCTGCTACCTCTTGAGCACTGCGTTGGTTTTCCCTTGAAGAGGAAAGGGTGATGCAGCAAGTAGCGTAAGTATTTCCCTCAGTTTTGAGAACCAAGGTATCAATCCAGTAGGAGGCTACACACAAATCCCTCGTACCTACACAAACAAATAAGAACCTTGCAACCAACGCGATAAAGGGGTTGTCAATCCCTTCACGACCACTTGCAAAAGTGAGATCTAATAGAGATAATAATAAGATAAATATTTTTGGTATTTTTATGATATAGAATGGAAAGTAAAGATTGCAAAATAAAATAGATCGGAAAATTATATGATGGAAAATAGACACATGGGCCATAGGTTTTGCTAGTGGCTTCTCTCAAGATAGCATAAGTATTACGGTGGGTGAACAAATTACTGTCGAGCAATTGATAGAAAAGTGCATAGTTATGAAAATATCTAGGCATGATCATGTATATAGGCACCATGTCCGCGACAAGTAGATCGAAACGATTCTGCATCTGCTACTATTACTCCACACATCGACCGCTATCCAGCATGCATCTAGAGTATTAAGTTCATAAGAACAGAATAACGCATTAGGCAAGATGACATGATGTAGAGGGATAAACTCAAGCAATATGATATAAATCCCATCTTTTTATCCTTGATGGCAACAATACAATACGTGCCTTGCTAAGCACTTCTCCCATTGCAAGAAATATCAATCTAGTAGGCCAAACCAAACTGATAATTCGAAGAGACTTGCAAAGATAACAAATCATACGTAAAAGAATTCAGAGGAGATTCAAATATTTCTCATAGATAATCTTGATCATAACCCACAATTCATCGGATCTCGACAAACACACCGCAAAAAGAGTTACATCGAATAGATCTCCAAGAAGATCGAGGAGAACTTTGTGTTGAGATCTAAAGAGAGAGAAGAAGCCATCTAGCTAATAACTATGGACCCAAAGGTCTGTGGTAAACTACTCACACTTCATCGGAGAGGCTATGGTGTTGATGTAGAAGCCCTTCGTGATCGATTCCCCCTCCGGCGGAGCGCCGAAAAAGGCCCCAAGATGGGATCTCACGGGTACAGAAGGTTGCGGTGGTGGAAATAGTGTTTTGTGGTGCTCCTAGATGTTTTAAGTGTATGTGGATATATGTAGGCGAAGGATCGCTCAGGGGAGCCACGAGGGGCCCAGGAGAGTGGGGGCGCGCCTCCCTGCCTCAGGCTGCCTCATTTCTTTCTTGACGTCCACTCCAAGTCTCTTGGATTGCATTTGTTCCAAAAATAACTCTCCCGAAGGTTTCATTCCGTTTGGACTCCGTTTGATATTCCTTTTCTATGAAACACTGAAATAGGAAAAAAACAACAATTTGGGCTAGGCCTCCGGTTAATAGGTTCGCCCCAAAAATAATATAAAAGTGTTTAGTAAATCCCATTAAACATCCAAAACAGGTAATATAATAGCATGGAACAATCAAAAAAATTATAGATGCATTGGGGACGTATCTAGCATCCCCAAGCTTAATTCCTACTCGTCCTCGAGTAGGTAAATGACAAACAGAATTTTTGATGTGGAATGCTACCTAGCATATTTCTCAATGTAATTTTCTTTATTGTGGCATGAATGTTCAGATCCAAATGATTCAAAATAAAAGTTCATATTGACATAAAAATAGTAATACTTCAAGCATACTATCAAAGTAATCATGTCTTATCAAAATAACATAGCCAAAGAAAGCTTGTCCCTACAAAATCATATAGTTAGGCCATGCTTCATTTTCGTCACACAAAATACTCCCATCATGCATAACCCCGGTTTCAGCCAAGCAATTGGTTCATACTTTTTAACGCGCTTCAGCTTTTTCAACCCTCACACAATACATGAGCGTAAGCCATGGATATAGCACTATGGGTGGAGTAGAGTATGATGATAGGGATTGTGTGAGAGGACAAAAAGGGAGAAAGTCTCACATTGACGCGACTAATCAACGGGCTATGGAGATGCCTATCAATTGATGTCAATGCGAGGAGTAGGGATTGCCATGCAACGGATGCACTAGAGCTATAAATGTATGAAAGCTCAACAAAAGAAACTAAGTGGGTGTCCATCCAACTTGCTTGCTCACGAAGACCTAGGGCATTTTGAGGAAGCCCATCATTAGAATATACAAGCCAAGTTCTATAATGAAAAATTCCCACTAGTATATGAAAGTGACAACATAGGAGACTCTCTATCATGAAGACCATGGTGCTACTTTGATGCACAAGTGTGGAAAATGGATAGTAACATTGTCCCTTCTCTCTTTTTCTCTCATTTTTCCTTTTTTTGGTGGGCTTCTTTGGCCTTTTTTTGGGCTTATTTGGCCTCTTTTATTTTTCATAAAGTCTAGAGTCTCATCCCGACTTGTGGGAGAATCATAGTCTCCATCATCCTTTCCTCACATGGGACAATGCTCTAATAATGGAGATCATCAGACTTTTATTTATTTACAACTCAAGAGTTACAACTCAATACTTAGAACAAAATATGACTCTATGTGAATGCCTCCGACGGTGTACCAGGATATGCAATGAATCAAGAGCTACATATATGAAAGAATTATAAAGGTGGCTTTGCCACAAATACGATGTCAATTACATGATCATGCAAAAGCAATATGACAATGATAGAGCGTGTCATAATAAATGGAATGGTGGAAAGTTGCATGGCAATATATCTCGAAATGGCTATGGAAATGCCATAATAGGTAGGTATGGTGGCTGTTTTGAGGAAGATATAAGGAGGTTTATGTGTGATAGAGCATATCGTATCACGGGGTTTGAATGCACCGGCGAAGTTTGCACCAATTCTCAAGGTGAGAAAGGGCAATGCACAGTACCATAGAGGCTAGCAATGATGGAAGGGTAAGAGTGCGTATAATCCATGGACTCACATTAGTCATAAAGAACTCATATACTTATTGAAAAAATTTATTAGCCCTCGAAGCAAAGTACTACTACGCATGCTCCTAGGGGAAGGGTTGGTAGGAGTTAACCATCGCGCGATCCCGACCTCCACTCATAAGGAAGGCAATCAAAGAACACCCCATGCTTCAAATTTGTCACGCAACATTTACCATACGTGCATGCTACGGGACTTGCCAACTTTAACACAAGTATTTGTCAATTTCATAATTACCCACCTAGCATGACTCTAACATTACCACCTTTATATCTCAGAACAATTATCATGTATCAAATTGATCATAGTATTCAATGCACTTTATATGATAGTTTTTATTATACCCAACTTGGATGCCCATCATATTAGGACTAATTTTATAACCAAAGCAAATACCATGCTATTATAAAAGACTCTCAAAATAATATAAGTGAAGCATGAGAGATAAATAATTCCTACAAAATAAAACCACCACCGTGCTCTAAAAAGATATAAGTGAAGCACTAGAGCAAAATTATCTAGCTCAAAAGATATAAGTGAAGAACATAGAGTATTCTAATAAATTCCGATTCATGTGTGTCTCTCCCAAAAGGTATGTACAACAAGGATGATTGTGGTGAACTAAAAATCAAAGACTCATATCATACAAGACGCTCCAAGCAAAACACATATCATGTGGTGAATAAAAATATAGCATCAAGTAAAGTTACCAATAGACGAAGACGAAAGAGGAGATGCCTTCCGGGGCATCCCCAAGCTTAGGCTTTTGGTTGTCCTTGAATTTTACCTTGGGGTGCCTTGGGCATCCCCAAGCTTATGCTTTCCACTCCTTATTCCATAATCCATCAAATCTCTACCCAAAACATGAAAACTTCACAACACAAAACTCAACAGAAAACTCGTAAGCTCCGTTAGTGCAAGAAAGCAAACCACCACTTTAAGATACTGTAATGAACTCATTCTTTATTTTTATTGGTGTTAAACCTACTTTATTCCAACTTCTCTATGGTTCATACCCCCCGATACTAGCCATTGATTCATCAAAATAAGCAAACAACACACGAAAAAATAGAATCTGTCAAAAACAGAACAGTCTGTAGTAATCTGTAACTTTCGGATACTTATGGAACCTTAAAAATTCTACAAAAATAGGAAGTCCTAGGCAATTTGTCTATTATCTTATGCAAAAGGAATCAACTGAAAATTATGTTTCTGTGATTTATTAAAACTATTCTCGTGCGTGCAAAAGTTTCTGTTTTTCAGCAAGATCACATTAACTATCACTCAAGATGATCCTATAGGTCCTACTTGGCACAAACACTAATTAAAACATAAAACCACATCTAAACAGAAGCTAGATAAATTATTTAATACTAAACAGGAGCAAAAATCTAAGAACAAAAATAAAATTAGGTTGCCTCCCAACAAGCTCTATCGTTTAGCGCCCCTAGCTAGGCATAAAAGCGAGAATAGATTTAAGTATTGCCATCTTTGGTATTCAACTCATAGGTGGCTCTCATAACAGATTCGTAAGGTAATTTTATTTTCTTCCTAGGAAAGTGTTCCATGCCTTTCCTTAATGGAAATTGGAATCTAATATTTCCTTCTTTCATATCAATAATTGCACCAATCGTTCTAAGGAAAGGTCTACCAAGAATAATAGGACATGAAAGATTGCAATCTATATCAAGAACAATAAAATCTACGGGCACATAATTCCTATTTGCAACAATAAGAACATCATTAATCCTTCCCATAGGTTTCTTAATGGTGGAATCTGCAAGGTGCAAGTTTAAAGAGCAATCATTAAATTCACGGAAACCTAACACATCACACAAAGTTTTTGGAATCATGGAAACACTAACACCCAAATCACACAAAGCATAGCATTCATGATCTTTAATTTTAATTTTAATAGTAGGTTCCCACTCATCATAAAGTTTTCTAGGGATAGAAACTTCTAATTCAAGTTTTTCTTCATAAGGTTGCATTAAAGCATCAACGATATGTTTAGTAAAAGCTTTATTTTGACTATAAGCATGAGGAGAATTTAACATGGATTACAACAAGGAAATACAATCTATTAAAGAACAATTATCATTATTAAATTCCTTGAAGTCCAAAATAGTGGGTTCATTGCTATGTAAAGTTTGGACCTCTTCAATCCCACTTTTACCAATTTTTGTATCAAGATCTAAAAACTCTGAATCATTGGGACGCCTTTTAACTAAAGTTAACTCATCTCCAATCCCATCATTATCAAGATTCATATTGCAAAACAAAGATTTAATAGGCGACACATCAATCACTTTTAGATCTTGATCATTATTTCCTTCTAACCCATCCGGTTTGGTGGCCATCTTATTAACTAAGGTGGCCTGCTTATCCGAAATTTGGGCTATTGATTTTTCAAGACGAGCAAACTGAGATTTCAAACCATAAAATTCCTTAGACATACCATCAAGCTCTTTATTCATGTATTCCATAAAGCTTTTTTCTTCTTTAAGCTCGTTTCTAAAGAAATTATTATGCTTTGTAAAGTCATAAAGCTTCTAACGTTGTTCTCGATTTCTTCCAACCTTCTAAGGTGAGGATGAACGTTTTTAGGCAAGGCCATCAGGGCAAACAAGCACACAAGAAGCAAGCGAAAAAGAGGCGAACGGGAAAGAGAGGGCGAATAATACGATAAGGGTGAAGTGGGCGAGAGGAAAACGAGAGCCAAATGACAAATAATGTAATGCGAGGGAAAAGCGTTTGTGATGGGTACTTGGTGTGTCTTGACTTGTGCGTAGACCTCCCTGGCAACGGCGCCAGAAATCCATCTTGCTACCTCTTGAGCACTGTGTTGGTTTTCCCTTGAAGAGGAAAGGGTGATGCAACAAAGTAGCGTAAGTATTTCCCTCAGTTTTGAGAAACAAGGTATCAATCCAATAGGAGGCTACACACAAATCCCTCGTACCTACACAAAAAAATAAGAACCTTGCAGCCAACGCAATAACCCTTCACGACCACTTGCAAAAGTGAGATCTGATAGATATAATAATAAGATAAATATTTTTGGTATTTTTATGATATAGATTGGAAAGTAAAGATTGTAAAATAAAATAGATCAGAAACTTATATGATGAGAAATAGACCCGGGGGCCATAGGTTTCACTAGTGGCTTCTCTCAAGATAGCATAAGTATTACAGTGGGTGAACAAATTACTGTCGAGCAATTGATAGAAAAGTGCATAGTTATGATAATATCTAGGCATGATCATGTATATAGGCATCACGTCCGCGACAAGTAGATCGAAACGATTCTGCATCTACTACTATTACTCCACACATCGACCGCTATCCAGCATGCATCTAGAGTATTAAGTTCAAAAGAACAGAGTAATGCATTAGGCAAGATGACATGATGTAGAGGGATAAAACCAAGAAATATGATATAAACCCCATCTTTTTATCCTCGATGGAAACAATACAATACGTGCCTTGCTGCCCCTGCTGTCACTGGGAAAGGACACTACAAGATTGAACCCAAAGCTAAGTACTTCTCCCATTGCAAGAAAGATCAATCTAGTAGGGCAAACCAAACTGATAATTTTCAGAGACTTGCAAAGATAACAAATCATACATAAAAGAATTCAAAGAAGATTGAAATATTTCTCATAGATAATATTGATCATAAACCCACAATTCATCGGATCTCGACAAACACACCGCAAAAAGAGTTACATCGAATAGATCTCCAAGAAGATCGAGGAGAACTTTGTATTGAGATCCAAAGAGAGAGAAGAAGCCATCTAGCTAATAACTATGGACCCGAAGGTCTGTGGTAAACTAGTCACACTTTATTAGAGAGGCTATGGTGTTGATGTAGAAGCCCTCCGTGATCGATTCCCCCTCTGTCGGAGCACCGGAAAAGGCCCCAAGATGGGATCTGACAGGTACAGAAGGTTGCGGCGGTGGAAATAGGGTTTCGTGGTGCTCCTGGATGTTTTCAGGGTATATGGATGTATATAGGCGAAGGAAGTCGGTCAGGGGAGCCACGAGGGGCCCACGAGGGTGGGAGTCGTGCCTCCCTGCCTCGTGGCCACCTCGTTTCTTTCTTGACGTCCACTCCAAGTCTCCTGGATTGCGTTTGTTCCAAAAATAACTCTCCTGAAGGTTTCATTCCGTTTGGACAAAGTTTGATATTCCTTTTCTGCGAAACACTGAAATAGGAAAAAAAATAGCAATTTGGGCTAGGCCTCCGGTTAATAGGTTAGTCCCAAAAATAATATAAAAGTGTTTAGTAAATCCCATTAAACATCCAAAACAGGTAATATAATAGCATGGCACAATCAAAAATTATAGATACGTTGGAGACGTATCACTTCCAAGAAGAAAATCATAATATTTCCTGTCTCTGTTCATTGCAGGCTGAGTTAAATATGAAAAAAAATCTCAAGTCACTGATCTGCAGAAGAACATTAAGTCCCAACAATCTACAACTTCCAAAGCCAAGTCAGAACTAAAAACCGCTTTGGAGAACGCTGAAAAGCTGAAGAAGGATTTCAGTGTTGAGGGAGCTAGCTGGGATACTGAAAGGCGACTCTGTTAAAAAGAGCTGAAGAGACTGAGGCTGCTCTTAAGCCGGTGACTGATGAGTTATCCAGCTTAAAGCATCAAATCAATAGCATGACAACCACCATCTTTGGTAACTAAGGTTGTACCTTAAGCTGTTAATACCAATATTTAACAATCATGAGTCGGTTTCATCAATACCTTTACCAATGCAGGCTCCCGAAGCTCTAAACTGGGTCAAGACATGTGCGTCAAGCTGAAAGTTGCATATACCTTGGTAGAGCAGTTGTACACTGGTGCTCAACGGGCTATCTCTGCCGCCTCTCATAAAAAGCAACCACGTTCTCTCATCAAGGAGGTATTGGAAAAGTTGTCCGTGCTGCCACAGAGGATTGAAAGGCTAAAGCTATCAGCTGCTCGAGCTGGTGCCAGCACCGCACTAAGCTGGGCAAACACATGGCAAGCAGAGCTTGACCTGGAAGAGCTAGCCAGCAGTTGCCCAAGGCTCAAAGAAGACGGGTCTCCCTTTGAAGCAGCAGATTTTACCAAGTGTGTAAAAGAAATGCGCCCTTTGGCAAGCTAGCTAGCTGAGGAGACACACTTGTCCAAGTACCAGGTGACTTATACCAAGGAAAAATCAAGAGTACCAGCGCCGGTTCATGATGCCACGGACCTTATCCCACCAACATGTAAGCATACCTTTGCCCTTGATATTAACCCGTCAAGCCTTATAGATGATGAGGCTGTATTAAGCTTTGACTGGGATCAATTGGGCTACATCTAACTTCTAGCCAATGAGTGAGGAAGAAGAATATGAACCGGCGCAAGATGACCTGGAGTCGTCAACACGCCCAGACCAGGATAGCTGATCCCCTACAACGGCTTATCAACTTTATGATGATACTTTTTGCCTCAAAAACACTTAATCATTTGGGCTGCATATTAGCCTTGTAATAGGCTAGTTGAAAACAATGATCTGCCATGCCATCGTGCATGTTTTGATGTTTTGAATCATGTTAAACCGTCATTCTAATGCATGAAGATCCACAGTTTTTATGCTTCATCATATTGATTCATCAGACGGGTCATAATAAATAATGTTGTGCTGCCTGCATGTGCACACACAAATAAATAACATGTGCCCTAGCGGTTTACCCCAGGGAAGGTTATATTGCTCAACACAATAGGTTCTGATGACTTTTAAAAAGTCTTATAATCAGAGTGGGTTATCGAAACCTTACATATTCATATTCAGCAAGTAAAACATACCTATAAAATTCGTTCATACTGCCGGCTTACATCGCCATATCCAATGAGGATGATAGTTCCATGGCTTAGAGCATATAACTCCAAGTGCGTAATCATAATATACTGGTGACTTATCGTCCAAAGACAGAACGGTTCATCAAAACCTCGGATATGCTCAAATATGAGCCATAATGAGTAAGGCTACATGGCTTAAATCATGTTAAACCATATGCCAATATGGTACAAAGATATCAACTTGAAACAATGTGTAGGAAACATAACAGATCAAAAAAACAAGGCTTTCATAGGCTGCCAAGCCTCAATATCAAGTGTTGTTCATGGGCTGCACCGCCACTAGGTTAATCCTTCATTCAAACCTGTAAGCCAGGCCTCACATGACCAACCGCCGTTTTAACTTTAGACAAGTTCAGGGTCTTTATAAGATTGACTGTCATGAGTACGACGGGTCATTCCACGATTACGTAGGCGGAGTGGCAGACAAACAAGGCAGGATAAACCAGAATTTTGGTGGTTTACACCTGGCATACCAGCCAATCAAAAGTGTTAACAAAAGCTATGTTCATTGAACAGGGAGCCCCCCCAGATGACATATATTGTGCCTTCAAGGCAGTATACCTATGTATGAACTGTGCATTGCCACAATTTCACTTTGATAACCCTTAACTTGGGAAATAAGCCCCCAAGAATTTGCAACAAGGCATATAAGCCGGATCAATAGGGTAGTCATAGCTATGCTCAATGAGGAGGAAGCCCCCAAGTGATCTGAGTGAATTGATAATAAAGACTCAGATACTCAAAAATGAAACGACAAAGACCCTGAATTATCAAGGATGCCAGCTTTATTATACTTGATCATAATATATACATGGAATAAAATATGTACAACACAAGAACCAATGGCTCATGTGTAATAAGGCCGAAGATGAGCAATGTTCCAAGGCAGATGAGTCTCCTCCTCCGATGTGCGTGAGTCCTTGTGGTCTCGAACATCAACGAGGTAGTATGATCCGTTGTTCAAGTTTTTGCTGACCACAAAGAGCCCTTCCCAAGGTGGGGATAATTTATGCATATCTGTCTGATCCTGGATGAGCCGGAGCACCAAGTCACCTTCTTGAAAGGTCCGGGTCTTAACCCGGCGACTATGATAACAACGTAGATCTTGTTGGTATATTGGTGATCGAGCCACTGGAAGGTCGCGCTCTTCATCCAACAAGTCAATATCATCTTGACTTGCCTTTTCGTTATCAGCTTCAACATAAGTGATAACCCACAAGTATAGGGGATCGCAACCGTTTTCGAGGGTAGAGTATTCAACCCAAATTTATTGATTCGACATAAGGGGAGCCAAAGAATATCCCCAAGTATTAGCAGTTGAGTTGTCAATTCAACCACACCTGGATAACTTAATATCTGCAACAAAGTATTTAGTAGCAAAGTATTATGAAAGTAACGGTAACAGTAGCAAAAGTAACAGTAGCACTTTTGTAGTAATTGTGACAGTGGCAACGGTAAAGTAACTAAGCAAAGAGCAATATGTGAAAAGCTCGTAGGCATTGGATCAGTGATGGATAATTATGTCGGATGCGATTCCTCATGCAATAGTTACAACATAGGGTGACACAGAATTAGATCCAGTTCATCAATGTAATGTAGGCATGTATTCCGAATATAGTCATATGTGCTTATGGAAAAGAACTTGCATGACATCATTTGTCCTACCCCCCCCCATGGCAGCGGGGTCCTATTGGAAACTAAGGGATATTAAGGCCTCCTTTTAATAGAGTACTGGACCAAAGCATTAACACTTACTGAATACATGAACTCCTCAAACTATGGTCATCACCAAGAGTGGTCTCGATTATTGTCACTTCGGGGGTGTCGGATCATAATGCATAGTAGGTGACTATTGACTTGCAAGATAGGATCAAGAACTCACATATATTCATGAAAACATAATAGGTTCAGATCTGAAATCATGGCACCCGGTCCCTAGTGACAAGCATTAAGCATAGCAAAGTCATAGAAACATCAATCTTTGAACATAATGGATACTAGGGATCAAACCCTAACAAAACTAACTCGATTACATGGTAAATCTCATCCAACCCATCACTGTCCAGCAAGCCTACGATGGAATTACTCACGCACTGCGGTGAGCATCATGAAATTAGTGATGGAGGATGGTTGATGATGACGACAGCGATGGATTCCCGTCTCCGGAGCCCCGAACGGACTCCAGATCAGCCCTCCCGAGAGAGTTTAGGGCTTGGCGGTGGCTCCGTATCGTAAAACGCGATGAATCCTTCTCTTTCTTTTTTTTCTCCCCGAACATGAATATATGGAGTTGGAGTTGAGGTCAGTGGAGCTCCAGGGGGCCCACGAGGTAGGGGGCGCGCCCCAGGGGGGTGGGCGCGCCCCCCACCCTCGTGGACAGGGTGTGGTCCCCTAGTGTTGATTCTTTTTCCAGTATTTTTTATTAATTCTAAAAATATTCTTCGTGGATTTTCAGGTCATTCTGAGAACTTTTTATTTCTGCACAAAAATAACACCATGACAGTTCTGCTGAAAACAACATTAGTCCGGGTTAGTTCCATTCTAATCATGCAAGTTAGAGTCCAAAACAAGGGCAAAAGTGTTTGGAAAAGTAGATACGATGGAGACGTATCAACTCCCCCAAGCTTAAACCTTTGCTTGTCCTCAAGCAATTCAGTTGACAAACTGAAAGTGATAAAGAAAAACTTTTACAAACTCTGTTTGCTCTTGTTGTTGCAAACATGTAAAGCCAGCATTCAAGTTTTCAGCAAAGATTATGAACTAACCATATTCACAATAACACTTAGGTCTCATGTTTACTCATATCAATGCCATAATCAAGTAGCTAGCAATAATAATAAATCTCGGATGACAACACTTTCTCAAAACAATCATAATATGATATAACAACATGGTATCTCGCTAGCTCTTTCTACGACCGCAAAACATAAATGCAGAGCACCTCTGAAGATCAAGGACTGACTAAACATTGTAATTCATGGTAAAAGAGATCCAGTCATAGTCATACTCAATATAAATTAATAGTAATGCATGCAAATGACAGCGGTGCTCTCCAACTGGTGCTTTTCAATAAGAGGATGATGACTCAACATAAACGTAAATAGATAGGCCCTTCGCAGAGGGAAGCAGGGATTTGCAGAGGTGCTAGAGCTCGATTTTTGAAATAGAGGTAAATAATATTTTGGGTGGCATACTTTCATTGTCAACATAACAACCGAGAGATCTCGATATCTTCCATGCTACACATTATAGGCGGTTCCCAAACAGAATGGTAAAGTTTATACTCCCCCACCACAATCATCAATCCATGGCTTGCTTGAAACCACGGGTGCCTCCAACTAATAACAATCCTGGGAGAGTTTTTTTGCATTTATTTTGATTTGATTTGAGCATGGGACTGGGCATCCTGGTGACCAGCGATTTTCTCGTGAGTGAGGAGCAGAGTCCACTCCTCTTGAGAATAACCCACCTAACATGGAAGATACAGACAACCCTAGTTGATACATGAGCTATTCGAGCATGCAAAACATAATTTCATTTGAGGTTTTAGAGTTTGGCACATACAAATTTACTTAGAACAGCAGGTAGATACTGCATATAGGAAGGTATTGTGGACTCATTTGGAATAACTTTGGGGTTTATGGATTTGGGTGCACAAGCAGTATTCCCGCTTAGTACAAGTGAAGGCTAGAAAAAAACTGGGAAGCGACCAACTAGAGAGCGACAACAGTCATGAACATGCATTAAAATTAATCAACACTGAGTGCAAGCATGAGTAGGATATAATCCACCATGAACATAAATATCGTGGAGGCTATGTTGATTTTGTTTCAGCTACATGCGTGAACATGTGCCAAGTCAAGCCACTCGAATCGTTCAAAGGAGGATACCACCCTATCATACCACATCAGAACCATTTTAATAGCATGTTGGCACGCAAGGTAAACCATTATAAACTCCTAGCTAATTAAGCATGGCATAAACAACTATAATCTCTAATTGTCATTGCAAACATGTTTATTCGTAATAGGCTGAATCAGGAACGATGAACTAATCATATTTACAAGAACAAGATAGGTCGAGTTCATACCAGCTTCCCTCATCTCAATCAGTCCATCATATATCGTCATTATTTCCTTTCAATTGCACGACCGAATGGTGTGGATAATAATAATAGTGCACGTGCATTGGACTAAGCTGGAATCTGCAAGCATTCAATTCAAGGGAGAAGACAAGGTAATATGGGCTCTTGGTTAAATCAACAAGAATGCATATGAGAGCCACTCAACATTTTCATCATGGTCTTCTCCTCTCGAACCCCAAAGAAAAGAAACGAAATAAAACTATTTACACGGGAAAGCTCCCAACAAGCAAAAGAAGAACGAGAAATCTTTTTGGGGTTTCTTTTAATTACAACTACTACATGCATGGAAAGTAAACTAGCTAAAAGCTATAACTAATTTTTTTGATTTTTCTTAAGGTTATTCAAACACATGAGAAGAAAGCTAGAAAAAAGAAAATAAACTAGCATGGACCTTACAATGAAAAAGTATGAGCACCGAAAACTAGAATGAGTGCGTGAACATGAATGTAATGCCGGTGAGAAATACGCACTCCCCCAAGCTTAGGCTTTTGGCCTAAGTTGGTCTATGCCCATGGATCAAAGTTGTAGCTGGGGTCGTACTAAGATGCGACAGCAACTGCCTCACGTATTGCGGGTCTGGGTCCTTGCTTCCTTGAAGAACCACCTTGGTACATTTTCCTAAGCATATTTCTTCCTTTGAAAAAGTTCTGAAAATTTTAATAACTCAAAATAAAAGTGAACTAAACTCAACAAAATTGGTAGCAACTACTCCCACAAGTGCCTAGAGAATATATCATGCATTAGAACTACTTGGGACCAAATAAATTTGACATGCAAGCTCAAGAATAGGGTCACCTTACTAGCAAAAATTTCCAATGAATAAAGCACTAGAAAAAAACTAATTGGACTATTGGAGGGGTCACATACCAAAGAACAATCCCCTAAAGTAGTTTTGTGAGTGGAGCTTTGAGCAAGGAGATTGAAAATGGCAGCAAGATGAGATAGAACTCGTGCTTGAGCTGGTTGGTGATTTTCTTGGGAGGAAGAAGAAGAGTGTGGGTGCAGGAATGAGTGGAGTGGGGCCACCAGGGGCCCACGAGGCAGGGGGGCACGCCCCAGGGGCGTGGGCATGCCCTGGACCCTCGTGGCCAGGTGCTGGCTCCCCCTGATGTGTTCTCAGTGCCAAATATTCTCAAATATTCTAGAAAAAACATTTTTCATTTTCAGGGAATTTGGAGAACTTTTATTTTCGGGGTATTTTTTATTGCATGGATAAATCAGAAAACAGACAAAAAAAATACTATTTTTGCTTTATTTAATCTAAATAATAGAAAGTAAAAGGAGGGTACAGAAGGTTGTGCTTTCTAACTTCATCCATCTCATGCTCATCAAAAGGAATCCACTAACAAGGTTGATCAAGTCTTGTTAACAAACTCATTCAGAATCACATGGAACCGGAGAAATTTCGAAATAGCACTAGGTTACCTCAACGGGGATATGTACATCCCCAATAATAAGAATATCATATTTCTTCTTGACAGTAGGAAGAGAAATTCAAAACCTCCAATAATAATCGATAGAATTTTTCCAATAGAATGGATACTGTGAACTTGAGGTTGTTTCCTCGGAAAGTGTACCGTATGCTCATTACCATTAACATGAAAAGTGACATTGCCTTTGTTGTAATCAATAACATCCCTGCAGTATTCAAAAAGGGTCTACCAAGGATAATCAACATACTATCGTCCTCGGGAATATCAAGAATAACAAAGTCCGTTAAGATAGTAATGTTTGCAACCACAACAGGCACATCCTCATAAATACCGACAGGTATAGCGGTTGATTTATCGGCCATTTGCAAAGATATTTCAGTAGGTGTCAACTTATTCAATTCAAGTCTACGATATAAAGAGAGAGGCATAACACTAACACCGGCTCCAAGATCACATAAAGCAGTTTTAACATAGTTTCTTTTAATGGAGCATGGTATAGTTGGTACTCCTGTATCTCCTAGTTTCTTAGGTATTCCACCCTTAAAAGTATAATTAGCAAGCATGGTGGAAATTTCATCTTTTGGTATCTTTCTTTTATTTGTGACAATATCTTTCATGTACTTAGCATAAGGATTCATTTTAAGCATACCGGTCAAATGCATACGCAAAAAGATAGGTCTAATCATTTAAGCAAAGCGCTCAAAATCCTCATCATCCTTTTTCTTGGATGGTTTAGGAGGAAAAGGCATGGGTTTCTGAACCCATGGTTCTCTTTCTTTACCATGCTTCCTAGCAACGAAGTCTCTCTTATCATAACATTGATTCTTTGATTGTGGGTTATCAAGATCAACAGCAGGTTCAATCTCTACATCATTGTTATTACTAGGTTGAGCATCAACATGAACATCATCATTAACATTGTCACTAGGTTCATGTTCATCACCAGATTGTGTTACAGCATCAGAAATAGAAATATCATTGGGATTCTCAGGTGTGTCAACAACAGGTTCACTAGAAGCATGCAAAGTCCTATCATTTTTCTTTTTCTTCTTTTTAGAAGGACTAGGTGCATCAACATTATTTCTCTGAGAATCTTGCTCAATCCTCTTAGGGTGGCCCTCAGGATACAAAGGTTCCTGAGTCATTTTACCCCCTCTAGTCATAACTCTAACAGCATTATCATTTTTCTTATCATTTAATTCACTGAGCAAATTATTTTGAGCTTTAAGTACTTGTTCTACTTGAGTGGTAACCATAGAAGCATGTTTACTAATAAGTTTAAGTTCACCTTTAAATCTAGATATATAATCACTCAAGTGTTCAATCATATAAGCATTACATTTCAATTGTCTACCAACATAAGCATTGAAGTTTTCTTGTTTAGCCATAAAGTCCACAAACTCATCCAAGCATTGGCTAGCAAACTTAGTAGAAGGGATTTCAACTTTATCATATCTATAGAGAGAATTTACCTTTACTACCTGTGACAGGTTATCAAGACCATGTATTTCTTCAATAGGTGGTATATTAAGGCCATGTATTTCTTCAACAGGAGGTAAATTCTTAACATCTTCATCTTTAATACCTTTTTCTTTCATAGATTTTTTCGCCTCTTGCATATCTTCAGGACTGAGAAATAGAACACCTCTCTTCTTCGGAGTTGGCTTAGGAGTTGGTTCAGGAAGTGTCCAATTGTTTTCATTAGTCAACATATTATTCAATAACAATTCATCTAGATCAACAGTTCTTTCCCTGAAAACACAACCAGCACAACTATCCAGGTGCTCTCTGGAAGCATCGATTAGTCCATTATAAAAGATATCAAGTATTTAATTTTTCTTGAGAGGATGATCAGGCAAAGCATTATGTAATTGGAGAAGCCTCCCCCAAGCTTGTGGGAGACTCTCTTCTTCAATTTGCACAAAATTATTTATTTCCCTTAAGGCAGCTTGTTTCTTATGAGCGGGGAAATATTTAGCAGAGAATTAAACCAAGTTTTAGCATCACCCTTTAATGAGAACGGGAATAACTTAAGGATATAGTAGTAGCGAGTTTTCCCATCATTAGTGAATAGGGTGGCTATATTATTCAACTTAGTAAGATGTGCCACAACAGTTTCGGATTCATAGCCATAAAAAGGATCAGATTCAACCAAAGTAATTATCTCAGGATCGACAGAGAAAGCATAATTCTTATCAGTAACACAGATAGGTGAAGTAGCAAAAGCAGGGTCATTTTTCATTCTAGCATTTAGAGATTTCTCTTTAAGCTTAGCTAATAATTTCTTAAGATCAGATCTATCATTGCACGCAAGAAAATCTCTAGCAGTTTCTTCATCGATAACATAACCCTCAGGCACAACAGGCAATTCATATCTAGGGGGAGAATCTTCATCATCACTTTCATCAATATTATCAGTTTCAATAATTTCATTCTCTCTAGCCCTAGCAAGTTGTTCATCAAGAAATTCACATAATGGCACAGTAGTATCAAGCATAAAAGTAGTTTCATCATAGATATCATGCATAGCAGAAGTGGCATCATCAATAACATGTGACATATCAGAATTAATAGCAGAAGCAGGTTTAGGTGTCGCAAGTTTACTCAAAACAGATGGTGAATCAAGTGTAGAGCTAGATGCAGTTCCTTACCTCCCCTCGTAGTTGAGGGAAAAATCTTAGTTGTTTCGTCTTTCAAGTTCCTCATAGTCATACGCAGATATATAAATCCCAAGTGACTCAAACAATAGAGCTATGCTCCCCGGCAACAGCGCCAGAATATAGTGTTGATAACCCACAAGTATAGGGGATTGCAACAGTTTTCGAGGGTAGAGTATTCAACCCAAATTTATTGATTCGACACAAGGGGAGCCAAAGAATATTCTCAAGTATTAGCAGTTGAGTTGTCAATTCAACCACAACTGGATAATTTAATATCTGCAGCAAAGAATTTGGTAGCAAAGTAGTATGGAAGTAACGGTAACAGTAGCAAAAGTAACAGTAGAAGTTTTGTAGTAATTGTAACAGTGACAACGGTAAAGTAACTAAGGAAAGAGTAATATGTGAAAAGCTCGTAGGCATTGGATCAATGATGGATAATTATGTCAGATGTGATTCCTCATGCAATAGTTACAACATAGGGTGACACAGAACTATCTCCAGTTCATCAATGTAATGTAGGCATGTATTCTGAATATAGTCATACGTGCTTATGGAAAAGAACTTGCATGACATGTTTTGTCCTACCCTCCCATGGCAGCGGGGTCCTATTGGAAACTAAGGGATATTAAGGCCTCCTTTTAATAGAGTACCTGACCAAATCATTAACACTTAGTGAATACATGAACTCCTCAAACTACGGTCATCACCGAGAGTGGTCCCGATTATTGTCACTTTGGGGTTGTCGGATCATAACGCATAGTAGGTGACTATTGACTTGCAAGATAGGATCAAGAACTCACATATATTCATGAAAACATAATAGGTTCAGATCTGAAATCATGGCACTTGGGCCCTAGTGACAAGCATTAAGCATAGCAAAGTCATAGCAGCATCAATCTTAGAACATAATTGTCGTGGGAACGAACACCTATGGGGCAGGGCCCCTTTCGGTCCGGCAGGGAGCAGAGGCCGCACAAAGAGCGGATCAAGGCGAAGCACACGAGCGATTTTACCCAGCTTCGGAGCTCTCCGGAGAGATAATACTCCTACTGCTGCTTTGTGGTTGTATTATGTTCTTGCTCGAGAGCGTGGGAGTGTTCTGGTTTCGAATGAGTCGAACCCCTTCTATGTTGCGCATGGGCCTCCTTTTATAGGCTCAAGGGGTCACCGACAGGTGGCAACGCATGCAGGGGTAAAAGTGTAAAAAGAGCTGCGGTTGGTATAGCTACCTCTACAGTGCACCCTACCTAACTCTGACGGCAGGAGACAAGAGCATTTAATGCCCGTCCGCGTCGCCCAAACAATGCAGAAAAGCGACCGTTAGAGGCGCCACCGCTTGCAACGATGGCCATCTCGTCATCTCCGTCCGCCACCTTGCACCGCTTGGCTGCACAGCCTCTCGCCACGTGCGCCTGGAACGATCCTGCGGCGACACGTCGACGGATGCACTGGAGCGTGGGCGCAGAGTGGTGGCTTCGCTGCGGCAAGCACCTTGCCGCGGTCGTTGTCTTGTCGCGCCCGGAAGCTTGTCGCTCGCCGGGTCTTGCTGGGACGCGCGGCGCATCGTGGCAAGTTCCTTGAAATGCCTTGGTTGGCCTTCCCGGCAAGCTCCTCTTGCCGGGACCTTGTCCTTCCTGGCAAGCTCCTCTTGTCGGGGCCTTGTCTTCTCAGTTAAAACACTTTGTTCTTGAATGGCTCCAATAGGAACTATGGAGGATCTTGGCGGTCACCCGGCAAGCCTTGCCGCGGGGCGCTGCGACTGCCCGTGCACAAGTTCGGGATACTAAGGTACCCCTACTTTAGTACACCGACAGGAGCCCCTGGGCCTGGGCCACACACGGTGCCGAACGCTGTTGGGCCAGGCCCAAAACAGGGCACGGGCACGCGCGGCCTGGGGCCACACCGTATCTGACTCCGTATCCACCGCGCCCTCCCGTAACGGCACGCGTCAAATGCGGCGTCGTGGGAGAGATCGTGGGTGATTCTTTATTTGGAAAAAGCGTAATGTTCGCCTCCTCCTCTTTATAAGCAGGGGAAATAGGGGCAGTTCCCCCACCTTCGCCACTTGCGGTTCCAATCTCAGAAATCTCCGCCGCTCCCCTCCGCTTCCAAAGCCGAAAGAGAGCAGCGCTCCGCCCCCCGTCGCTGCTGTTGCCACCAACGCCTTCGATCTCCCCCACCGCCTCCGTCATGGCTCCGAAGACCGGGAAGGGTGCGAAGTCAGCCGAGGCGCTGCGGCTTGAGGCGCTGCGAAAGGAACGGGCACTGCCCCCCCCCCCCCGAGCTCTCCGCGAAGGAGCTGAGGGAGTGGTTCTATCTCTTCTGGTCGACGGAGACGCGAGCGCATCCGCGCAGCCATGTACTCTCCGCCGCCGCTTCTGCTTTGAAAAGGGATCCAAAGGGATACCCCTTCTTCGCGCTGTTCTTCTACTGCGGGCTCTGCCCGCCCTTCTCCGATTTCTTCTGTGACATCATGAACACCTACGGGTTCCATCTCCTCGATTTCACCACCAATGCTGTCCTGACCATGGCGGTTTTCGCACATCTCTGCAAGAACTTTGTCGGAATCCATCCAAACCTAGCCCTCTTCCGCCACTACTTCATGCCCCGGGTCGAGAGAGGAGAGCCCTTAGCTGGCGGGATCGCCTGGATCTCGAGAACCGACAAGAAGGAGACGTATCTGGAGGGGGAGCTCCGCAGCAAATGGGATGAGTGGAGAGCAAAGTGGTGCTGGATCGTTGAGGAGAACCCGCAGCCATTCACTGCCCTGCGCCAGACCCCAGCAGTGCACGGCAATGATTGGAGCACCCTGGCAGCGAACGATGCTAGGCTGAAGATCGCCACCACCCGGATCTTGCGACTCAGGCTTGCCGGGCTTACTGTAGGCGCTGTTGGCGCGGACTTTCTTCGCCGCTGCATCGCCCCTTTGCAGGAGAGGGGGAGGCCCACCTGGCTGTTCGGGGGTCCGGCGGACATCATGAGGCTGCGCCGGGGCCTCAACTTCAATTTTACTGTCTTGGAGTTGGATGGGACGCTCAAGGAGCTGTTCAAGCATGACCCCAATCATCCCGAGTGGTTCAGGCTGCCACAGGGCGTCGTCCCGTTGTGTAACAACTCCTCGCTCGATCGCATCCGCGCAATGATGCCGGAGTGTGACTCGCATGGAATTATTCCAACTTGGCAGGAGCCCGCCGATGACGTAGTGCAGCAGTTCTTCGATAGCTTGGTGGAGGTGGCGGTCCGCGCCGACGAGCAGAGGAGCCTCACCCGCGACACCACCGAAGATGAGATGCGGCGTATCGCCACCAGGGTGGAAGAGGCGGCGGCGGCCGCCGCCGCAGGCGAGTTTGGGTTTACTATGGAGGAGGCAGAGGCAGCCGAGGCGGCAAGCCTTGCCGATCGAGACGAGCTTGTCGGGGAAATCGTCGGCGAGGGAGGGTCCGAAGCCGAATCGAGTGAGCCCGCCGAGGGTGCAAGCGGCCAGCCGTCTTCAAGCAACTTGCCGCAAGCGGAGCTCCCAATGCAGCCCCCAGCTCCACCAAGAAGGCGCCTCCGCAGGACCGGAGACATAGCAGGGCGGCAGACGGGCCAACAGCCGTCGCGCCGTGGGACACGCTCCACCGCGACAAGCACCGTTGCCGCGGGAGCATCTCACGCCGCGCCGGAAACTGGAGCGGGGTCTTCTCGGGCCGCCGCTTCTGATCCTGCCGTAGCTCCCACCAAGCAGCCAAGGGAGCCTACTCCTCTGCCTCGTCGCACTTAAAGAGTACCGGACTTCAACCTCTCCGTGCTCAGCTCCGACGAGGAGGAAGAAGAGGAGTAAGTTTCTCTGTTGTGTTTGTATTTCTTCAATTCTCGCTGTTTCTTGTCTTGTATCTAATCTATTTTCTTCTGAACCTTGTTCCTTTTCAGGACTCTGGCTCAGAGAGCAGCGAAGAGAGCCAAGGTCCCCGTGGTTGTCATCGAGGACGATCCTGCTGTGACAACAGAGGGCGCGTCCGAGACCACCTTGTCGGACCCGGCAACTTCTCCCCGAAGCAGCCCCCAGCGCAGCCCCCAGCGTAAGTACATAATTTTACTTCCCGCTGTCAGGCGCGTATGGGTGTTCTTTCTTTGCTGATATCTTGACCGTTGGTTTGTTTGTGTAGGAGCAGAATAGGCTCACCAGGAACAACCAGAAGCCGCCCCTGAGGTGCTATCTGCTTCAACTACGCCGCCAAGGGAAGATTCCCCGGCAAGGGAGCGCTCTCCGGCAAGGGAAAGGTCCCCGGCAAGGGGCAGTTCTCCGGCAAGGGACGGGACCAGCGATCCCCAAGTGGTGGAGCCCATGACTACAGAGCCCAGCACAGGTAATCCTTCTTGTCGGAAAACTTCCCTTGGGTTCTTCTTCTTCTGATCTTCTTTTTGGATATTTGCTTGACTTTTTCTCCCTCTTCCTGCCTTCAGATCCTCCTTCCACGGAGCCGATGGAGACCGAGGCCACCGGTGAGGAGAACATGCGCGGCAACACTGATGATGCCGCCGCCACCGAAGAAGAGGCCTGTGCTGACGATCCTGCCAGTCAAGAGGCCGCCAAGGCTGCTGGCACAGGAGCTGGCGAGGGGTCCGGCGATCGCACTAACGACCCTGGGGCCGCAGGAGCGCAAGGCGCTACGCCGACCGCCGACCCCTCCGCCGCTGACGCAGCGCCAGGCTCCGAAGAGCCCCAGCCCGGCGCCTACTTGAAGGCCGGCGACGGTATCTTCATCAAGCTCCCTTGGGCTTCAAGCTCCAGGGCGCCAGTCGAAGGAGAAGCTTTTGATGGAGAAGTGCTCGCCTCCGCTGGGTTGACAATGGTCGACGCGCCAAGCAGCAGCGGTGGCGAGCCTGAGGAGGAACAGCTGCTGCGGAGGCTGTTGTCGCTCTACCGCGCCCGACAAGCCAAACTGGAGTCTCGGGAAGCGCTTGTCGCGCAGGCGGGAGTTGACATTGAGAAGCATGCGGAGGAGCTCCAGAGTCGCAACCAAGAGGCCCTCCGGTCCATCGCAGAGGAGAGGGCGCAGCTTGTCGAGGCGCGGAAGGCCTTCCTCCTCGAGAAGGCAGAAGCCGAAGAGCAACAGCGGCTTGCGGCCGAGGAGCTGTCCGTGCGGGAAGGTGAGCTGACGCAGCGGAAGGTCAATCTGGACAGCTATGAGGAGGAGCTTGTCGCGCGCGAGGAGACACTTGGCGGGGCCCTCAAGGAAGCGAAGGATGCTGCTGCAGCTGCCGAGGCCGCCAAGAAGGAGCTGGAGGTGAAGGTGACGCAGCTAGAAGCCACTCTCAAGGCGAAGAATGAAGAGCTTGCCGCGCTCCAGCGCGAGCGCGAGAAGGATGCCCTTGCCCATGGTGAGCTGCAGGGTCGTCTCCTCGAGAGGGGAAAAGAGCTGAGCGCCGCCAAAGACTCAAATGCTGATCTGGAGCTGAAGCTGGCCACGCTGACTGAGACGCTAGACGACGCCAAGAAGCGGGAGGAGGCCTTGAAGGAGGAGATCAAGGCCAACGAGGCGCTGTTGACGAGGGCCGCCGAGACCCAGAACACCTTCAGGGACACTGTGGAGCTCTGGACGGAGGGCCTCGTGAACATTGCCGCGGTCATTGACGAGGAGCTGGCGCAACTGGAAATGGAGGGCTTCGGGTACTCCTCCGACGAGAACCTCCAGCCCAGCGCCAAGCTCACTCTGTTCTTCAAGGGCGTGGCGACGGCCCTCCAGCAACTCCGGGAAAGGATCCCAAAGCAGCTGGCCGACGAGTCGCGCATGATCTGCGCCATAGTTCTGGAGAAGGTGTTGGTGAAGGTGGTCTTCCGCAACCCAGGCCTCAACCTCACTAACGTCCTCAAGAAGCTGCCGGCGGGTGCTGATCTTGAAGAGCTCAAAGCCCTTGTCGCACCCATTGTGGACAAGGTGAATGAAGTCAGGAGGGTTGATGGCGGTCGCGTAGATTAGGCCGCATGTTTTCTCCTTTGCTTGCTGCTGCTAGTCATGTTACGAGAACAATTCAGTCAGTGCTGCGACAAGTTATCTTTGTAATATAACTTTATCTTGGGCAGTATTTGCTATGTTATCTCCTTTACTTGATTGCTTCCTTTATATATTTTTACCCTACGCTTTCAGGGAACTTGCCGGCGCAGGCACCCTTGCCACGAGCGCTCAGTGCGGAACATCAGCAGCCTGCTGGCGGTGCTACTTCCGGCAAGAAACCTTGTCGCAACTAGTCGCAGCACACTTAAGTTGTTGAGCGGACTCGAAACAAAGTTAGGGCGCAACTAGCTACGAGTTGGTTCCTCCGCGCACAGGTTTTCCATACAAAGCACGGTCGTTTCAAGGAAGATAACTTAAAGATTTTAAAACTGGTTATGCTCAAACTTTGGCAACTTAGCTTTTCTGCCGTTTGCGTCCCGGCAAGGCGATACTTTCTTGAACGACACCTGGTCCACACCATTATCTTCTCCTGATGTCGTGGGAATGAACACCTATGGGGCAGGGCCCCTTTCGGTCCGGCAGGGAGCAGAGGCCGCACGAAGAGCGGATCGAGGCGAAGCACACGAGCGATTTTACCCAGCTTCGGAGCTCTCCGGAGAGATAATACTCCTACTGCTGCTTTGTGGTTGTATTATGTTCTTGCTCGAGAGCGTGGGAGTGTTCTCGTTTCGAATGAGTCGAACCCCTTCTGCGTTGCGCATGGGCCTCCTTTTATAGGCTCAAGGGGTCACCGACAGGTGGCAACGCATGCAGGGGTAAAAGTGTAAAAAGAGCTGCGGTTGGTACAGCTACCTCTACAGTGCACCCTACCTAACTCTGACGGCAGGGGACAAGAGCATTTAATGCCCGTCCGCGTCGCCCAAACAGTGCAGAAAAACGACCGTTAGAGGCGCCACCGCTTGCCACGATGGCCATCTCGTCATCTCCGTCCGCCACCTCGCACCGCTTGGCTGCACAGCCTCTCGCCACGTGCGCCTGGAACGATCCTGCGGCGACACGTCGACGGATGCGCTGGAGCGTGGGCGCAGAGTGGTGGCTTCGCCGCGGCATGCGCCTTGCCGCGGTCGTTGTCTTGTCGCGCCCGGAAGCTTGTCGCTCGCCGGGTCTTGCTGGGACGCGCGGCGCGTCGTGGCAAGTTCCTTGAAATGCCTTGGTTGGCCTTCCCGACAAGCTCCTCTTGCCGGGGCCTTGTCCTTCCTGGCAAGCTCCTCTTGTCGGGGCCTTGTCTTCTCAGTTAAAACACTTTGTTCTTGAATGGCTCCAATAGGAACTACGAAGGATCTTGGCGGTCACACGGCAAGCCTTGCCGTGGGGCGCTGCGACTGCCCGTGCACAAGTTCGGGATACTAAGGTACCCCTACTTTAGTAGACCAACAATAATGGATACTAGGGATCAAACCCTAACAAAACTAACTCGATTACATGGTAAATCTCATCCAACCCATCACAGTCCAGCAAGCCTATGATGGAATTACTCACGCACGGCGGTGGGCATCATGAAATTGGTGATGGAGGATGGTTGATGATGACGACGACGACGGATTCCCCTCTCTGGAGCCCCGAACGGACTCTAGACCAGCCCTCCCGAGAGAGTTTAGGGCTTGGCGGTGGCTCTGTATCGTAAAACGCGATGAATCCTTCTCTGATTTTTTCTCCCCGATCATGAATATATGGAGTTGGAGTTAAGGTCGGTGGAGCTCCAGGGGGTCCACGAGGCAGGGGGCGCGCACCCACCCTCGTGGACAGGGTGTGGCCCCCTGGTGTTGATTCTTTCGCCAGTATTTTTTATTAATTCTAAAAATATTCTCCGTGGATTATCAGGTCATTCCGAGAAGTTTTATTTCTGCACAAAGATAACACCATGGCAGTTCTGCTAAAAACAGCGTCAGTCCGGGTTAGTTCCATTCAAATCATGCAAGTTAGAGACCAAAACAAGAGCAAAAGTGTTTGGAAAAGTAGATACGACGAAGACGTATCAATAAGCCGCCACACGGGGTGAGTAGTGATGGATGTCACTGGGAAGAACCGCCTCTCCTCTGTAAACCATGAAGAAAGGCATATAACTCGTGGATCTATTGGGGGTAGTATGGATACTCCAAAGCATTGAGGGTAATTCCTCAAACCAACAACCCGGCATCCTCTGCAAAGGGGCCATAAGCCTTGGTTTTATACCTCTCAAGATTTCTTGATTAGCCCTTTCAGCCTGACCATTAGACTGGGGGTGAGCCACTGACGAGACATCAAGACGAATATGCTCTTGTTGACAGAACTATTTCGTAGCACCCGTAGACAGGTTAGAGTCATTATTAGTTATGATGCTATGAGGATAACCAAAGAGGAAAATCACCTTTTTGAGGAATTGAACCACCGTTGCCGCATCACATTTGCTGACCGGCTCTGCTTCAACCCACTCTGTAAGTTTGTCAACCGCCACCAAAAGGTGGGTCTTTTTATCCTTGGATATTTTGAAAGGTCCAACCATATCCAGCCCCTAGACTGCAAACGGCCAAGTAATTGGAACCATCCTCAATTCTTGAGCCGGCACATGAGCTCGTTTGGAAAATTTCTGACAGCCATCGCACTTGCTAACCAGATCTTCTGCATCAGCGTGAGCCATCAGCAAATAAAACCCATGACGAAAAGCCTTAGCAACGAGAGACTTAGAGCCGACATGATGGCTGCAATCTCCTTCATGGATCTCCGTTAGAATCTCACGGCCCTCCTCAAGAGAGATACATCGCTGAAACACACCTGTAACACTACAGTGCTATAACTCACCATTGACAATATTCATTGACTTAGACCTCCGGGTTATTTGCCTGGCCAAAGTTTCATCATCAGGTATCTCACCGCGGGTCATGTAAGCCCAATATGGAACTGTCCAATCAGGAATAGCATGAAGAGCCGCCACCAACTGTGCCTCCGGGTCAAGGATAGCAAGATCCTCTTCTGTAGACAATTTAACTGAAGGAATACTCACAACATCAAGAAAAACATTAGGCGTGGTACCGGTTTACGCTGGGATCCCAACCGGCGCATCAGCCGCTTCATTTTTCATGCGATTAATATGTTCCACCTGATAACCCTTGAAATGACCAGCAATATCATCAACCGCCCGATGATAAGCCGCCAAGAGCGGGTCTTTCGAATCCCAAGTTCTTGAGACTTGCTGAGCCACCAGATTTGAATCGCCAAAACATCTAACCTGGCTTAGGTTCATCTCCTTAGCCATCCGAACACCATGGAGTAAAGCCTCATATTTGGCTGCATTGTTAGTGCAAGGAAACATCGGCCTCAAAACATAACAAAACTTATCACCTCGTGGGGAAGTCAAAATAACTCTAGCCCCCGAGCCTTCCAATTGCCTGGATCCATCAAAATGAATAGTCCAATATGTGTTATCCGACTTATCCTCAGGCATCTGTAACTCTGTCCAGTCATTGATGAAATCAACAAGGGCCTGAGACTTAACGGATGTTTGAGGCACATATTTCAACCCATGGGGTCCAAGTTCAATGGCCAACTTAGCTACCCGACTTGTAGCCTCTCTGTTTTAAATAATATCCCCCAAAGGAGCAGAACTGACTACAGTGATGGGATGACCAAAGAAATAATGCTTCAATTTGTGACTAGCCATGAATACAACATAGACTAGCTTCTGCCAATGTGGGTATCTCTGCTTAGATTCAATTAACACCCCACTGACATAATACACCGGCCTTTGAACCGGACATTCCTTGCTTGACTCCTTCCTCTCCACAACAATTGCCACACTGACGTCTCTGCTGTTGGCAGCCACATATAAAAACAAGGGCTCTTTATCAATAGGAGCTGCAAGAATCGGCGGCTCAGCCAACTGTTTCTTAAGTAACTCAAATGACTCATTGGCAGCACCACTCCAGACAAAGTGATCTGTCTTCTTCATCATCTGGTAAAGAGGAATGGCATTTTCACCCAGGCGGCTTATGAACCGGCTTAAGGCCACAATACGACCCGCCAAACGCTGAACATCATTAACACACGCCATCTTAGCCAAGGAAGTGATAGCCTTGATCTTCTCCAGGTTAGCTTAAATACCTCTCTGAGAAACCAGAAAACCTAAGAGCTTGCCCACTGGCACACCAAAAACTCATTTATCCGGGTTAAGCATCATCTTGTAAACCCGGAGATTGTCAAAGGTCTCCTTCAGATCATCTATCAAGGTCTCCTTCTCTTGGATTTCACAACGATGTCATCCACATAAGCATGAACACTGCGTCTGATCCAGCTGTGGAGACAATTCTGAACACAACACTAATAAGTCGCCTAGGCATCTTGAGCCCAAAAGGCATAGACACGTAGCAGAAGGCTCCAAAGGGAGTGATGAAGGATGTCTTCTCCTAGGCCTTAACTGCCATGTTGATCTGATGACAACCAAAATAAGCATCTAAAAAACTCAAATGCTCACAACCCGTCGTAGCATCAATGATTTGATCAATACGAGGGAGAGCAAAAGGATCAGCCAGACAAGCATTGTTAAGGTCCGTGTAATCCATGCACATATGCCAAGTGCCGTTCTTATTAAGCACCAACACTGGGTTAGCCAACCCTCCAGGGTGAAAAACTTCAACAATAAACCCAGCTGCCAAGAGCTGGGCCACTTCTTCACCAATGACCTTGAGCCGTTCTTCATTAAAGCAACAAAGGAATTGTTTGGCCAGTTTAAACTTCAGATCAATATTAAGATGTGCTCAGCGAGTTCCCTTGATACACCTGGCATGTCAGAAGGCTTCCATGCAGAGATGTCCCAGTTCTCACAGATGAACTCAATGAGCGCACTTTCCTATTTCGGAACCATGTCACTGCTTGGATGAGTCGCTAGGGACAAAGCCAACTAGTTATTTGTCATCCGCTGACTTCAACTTTAACAACGGGTCCTGCTCTGTGGTTGGCTTCTTCATGGGTGTCATATCTGCGGGGTCAACATCATCTTTATAGAACTTTAGTTCCTCCATTGCACAAGCTGACTCAGCATAGGCAGCATCGCCCTCTTCGCACTCCAAAGCTATCTTTCGGTTTCCATGCACCATGATGGTACCCTTATAACCCGGCATCTTAAGATGCAGATAAGCATAACAAGGCCGTGCCATAAATTTAGGATAAGCCAGCCGTCCAAACAGGGCGTGATAAGGGCTCTTGATCTTGACCACTGCAAAAGTCATTTTCTCAACCCTGTAGTCATACTCGTTACCAAAAACCACCTCCAAGGCTATCTTGCCGACTGGATACGCCGACTTACCGGGCACCACCCCATGAAAAATTGTAGAGGATTGCTTAAGATCTTTATCATTCAAATTCATACGGTGAAAAGTATCATAATAGAGGATATTGATGTTGCTGCCCCCATCCATGAGAACTTTAGTGAACTTGTATTCTCTGACCTGAGGTGCCACAACCAAAGCCAGCTGACCCGGATTATCAACCCGGGGGCGGGTGATCTTCACGGCTCCATACAATGGGCTGCTCTGACCATCGTAAGTATCGGGGGACCGCCGGCTCAACCGCGTTCACCGCCCGCTTGTGAATCTTCTGATCTCGCTTGCACAAACTCATGGTAAACACATGATATTGACCACTATTCAGCTGCTGCGGATTACTCTAATAACCAGACTGCTGCTACTGCTGATTACCCTGATTAGATTGCTGGTTAAAACCACCTTGATTGCCTTGACCCTAAAATCCAGAGTTTGAGCCACCACCTCCAAAGCCGGGTCCGTGAGAACCAGATCCTGACCCGTCATGCGGGCCCTGGTTACCCTGAGAAAAACCGGAATTCCTATACTCCCTCATGATGAAGCAATCTTTCTAGAGATGAGTGGCCGGCTTATCTGGAGTACCATGCTTTGGGCAAGGATGATTCATCATCGCCTGAAGGTTGAATTTTGGCCCGCCAAACCAGGGTGCTGATGACATTCCCTTACGACGCTGATTATTACTCTATGCATTGGTATTAGCCACATAATCTGAACCACCGTCAGTTTGCTTGCGCTTACCATTATTACCGTGACCCGCCACATTGTGTTGTTGTCCCTCCGTATTGCCATTCTTCTTCCCCTTGCCAACCTTTTCCTCATCAGACTCAGGGTCCTTAGTGCTATCAGAATCAGCATATTTTACAATAGCCTCCATGAGCTCCGCCATATCATTGCAATGGCGCTTAAGCCGTCTCAACTTCTGTTTGAGGGGAAGGAAACGACAATTTTTCTCCAAAATCAGGACAGCTGAGCCGTCATTGATGCTGTCTGGTGAGTGGATAATGGCTGAGATTTGGCATACCCAATGGGCGGTTGATTCACCCTCATTTTGAACACAAGTGTCTAAATCAAGAATCGACATGGGCTGCTTGCATGTATCCTTGAAATTGTGAATAAAACGCACCTTTAATTAATCCCATGATCTGACAGAGTTAGGGGCAATCCCTTTAACCAGGTACGAGCCGGCCCATCGAGCATCATGGCAAAATACTTGGTGCATGCAGCGTCATTGACATCCAACATCTCCATGGCCATCTCATAACTCTCAATCCAAGCCTTTAGGGGTTGATCCGCTGTGTAATTGGGTACTTTTCTAGGGCCCTTGAAATCTTTGGGTAACCACTCATTGTGTAGAGCCGGCACTAAGCATGGCACACCTACCATCCTGGAAGTCATTCTAACTCTATGGACGTCGAAGGGTGTAACTGAGGCTGCTGAGTCGCCAACTGAGCCTCCAGCTCTGCCTCATGGCGAGCTCGTGCTTGATCTACCAACAACTGAGCATGGTTATCAGCCCGTGGCGGGTCTTGCCCACGGGGCTGGTTACGATGCTGCTCACTGCTTAAAACCGCTGGTAACTCCATGTGCAGGCTATAGCTTCGACTCAAACACGGAGTTGAGTGGATTCAATCGCGACTGTAGGAGTTAGCCGCCTGCTGAGCCACCGCCGTTTGAAGAAGTTCTATGGCTTTTCGAGCCTCAACCACCTCAGGACTCTCGCCTGTCACCAGGAGAGCCGCCAATCATGATGCCGCGGCATTCATATTGTCCAACAGGTTAGAGATGTGACCCGAGGTGTTGAGACTCACTGAGGTGGGGTTAAATTGACACGAGCCGGATACGCCACATGGGGTTGAGCCGCCGCTTCAGTCCTAGGTGCTTCAGGGCCCCGGGTTACACCGGGTGGGTTACTTGGTCCTGCCCGAGGCGTATTGAAGAGATTTCTTGCATCAAACTCATGAGGCAGACGACTCTGGTATCTCTTGTTAAAGACAACATTTGATGCATTCTGGTCCAAGCTTAAGCGAAAGTTTTCTGCTTGAATCCGCTGCGATTCCATCTCCATGGCGGCTCGCTCTGTTGCCATCCTGGCATTCTCAGTGTTAAGATCCTCCTTAGCTTGAGATATCTCATCACGCAACTTTGCAACGTCCACGTTATATTGCACTTGGTTCGCCAGGGTTACCTCCACCGTCGGCAAAGTTGCCAAGGCCTCCAAAAGTTTAGATAGAACTTGAGCCGACAGGCGCACAGCGCCTCCTACCCCGGCTGCCACGGTGGCTGCTGAACCGAAAATCATTGCTGCCGCAGTTGAGGAATTCTACCCCGGTTGCGTGCCAGCCATGAAGATCGCAACCCTGTTCGGTGGCTCCAGGGTTCTGAAATACTGTCTCCATCGGAACACAGGCGTCCCATAGCAATAGTTCTCGACGTCGATGGCGGTCGAACACCATTGCGAATTTGTCTTGCATCCTCTGCGATAACGATTAAAAGCAAAGTGTTGAAACTTGAAACACCCAAACTGAATCAAGTCAGTTTGGTTGTTTAAACTTTCAAAACTTGGCTTTAATCCTCATTGCAAAGGCTGCCAGACAAATTCACCAAGGTGTTCGACCGTCATCAGCCACCAGAACTATTGTTGCGGGTCGCGCCGCGCCGGCGTCACTTTTGGGACATGGATCTAGTGTTCAACGCCGAGCGCCACATGTCTCTTGTACCAATGATACTTGATATTTAAGGTTACATCCACACCAAGGAACCCCCTAACCCGCTTGTTCCGTTGTAAATATTTAGTTAGGTTGACGGAAAAAACAATATTGCTATGTTACTCATCTTTCGATTTAAATGTGCAATTTTTTCGTCGTTGTGAGGGTCTAGTGTTCGATGAGCTCCGCTCCTGCATTCGTGTGTGAGCACAAATGACATCTCCTCCTCCCCCTTCATTTGCTCTGTTCCGGTCTTCATGCCGATGAAACTTGCTAGCTATAGGCGTCTTCAATCATCAGTATGCGTGACCACTGTGTGTCTCCCGTTCAAAAGGGTTACATCTATAAATATGCATGCATTTGCATATTTATAACCGTGATTCTTTCGAATTGTCCAACGTTATCCATGGATAGGCCGGGGTTCGTTTTCCCATATGCTCTGCTTCAGATCCGATGCAGAATTTTGTCAGTGCCTCCCTGTTGTAATCCGGGTACACATCCTCTCTGCTTATTGCCAAGACGTGTATTAGGAGAACAGCGGGGAGGTGCTGCCGAAATTTTGCATCGGATCCGGAGCAAAGCATGGGAAAACGAACCCAATCTACACATACTCGGGTGGGATTAGGACCTATCTTTACCTATTAGCATCTAGGTTGCATGGACGTAATAAAAGTGACAAACTCCATTAACTGATGAATATATACATGATGATTAATTTATATATATTCCTTATGTGTCCAGTAGTTAGGAAAGATGAGTGATCATGCGTGGATGTACGCCGGTCACACTAGTCAGAAAGACATGACCATTGAATGGTTAACAAAAACCAAGGGGTTTCTGAGAGCCGCATTTGCAAATGGCCAGAGGACAACCTGGTGCCCCCGTGCCGGCTGCAACAATTGGCACTAGAGGACAGAGGATGAAATGGGAAAACACTTGCATAAGAGGGGTTTTACGCCAGATTATATGGTGTGGACATTTCATGGCGAGTCTGTCCAACACGCCAAAGCTGAGGTGCTTCATCGTCACACCGACGAGCAGGGTACCGGGATGCAAGACATGGTGCAAGACTTTGATGATGCTTAGGACTCGGACGATGAGATGGAGGAATCTGCAACGGCCTTCACTGAAATGTCGGAGTCTTCAAAACATCCTCTCCACGAGCACACTGAGCTTTGTCAGTTGGATGCCATCTCACAAATAATGGCTCTGAAGGCTCAATTCAACTTGGGCAGAGAATGCTACGATGCGATGATGACAATATTTGGACGTTTTCTACCCAAAGGCCATGTACTACCTCCAAACCTGTACCAGTTAGAGAAAATCCTCCGTGCTCTTAAGATGCCCTATGAGAAGATACATGCTTGCGATAATGGATGTGTCTTATTTAGGCTTCAGTATGCAGACTTGAACTATTGTCCCATTTGCAAGTCATCCAGGTATGTTGTGGTAGACAACAGTATGGGTGAGAAGACGCAGACCAAAATCCCTGTTAATGTTCTTTGGTATATGCCAATCATACCAAGACTTTAATGTCTTTTCATGGTCGAAGAGACAGCAAGATAGATGACATGGCACACAACAGGCAAAAGAACCCAACTAGATGCAGATAGGAAGCTGATGATGGTGCACACATCGGACGGTGAAGTGTGGGAGCGCTTCAATGCATTACATGACGACAAAGCGGAAGATCCGAGGCATCCTCGAGTCGCCATCAGCATGGATGGGTTCAATGTGTTTGGTATGACGGCAACCCAATATAGTTGTTGGCCCGTATTTGTCATTCCACTCAATCTACCGCCCAGACAGATTATGCAAAGAAAGAACATTTTCCTGACATTGATAATTCCAGGGCCCAACTATCCGGGGAAGAATATGAATGTGTACATGCAGACACTGAAGGACGAATTGCAAGAAGCCTGGGATAATGGGTTCAAGACATACGACGCCTTTAACAAAAAGAACTTCATAATGCATGTCTAGTACATGTACTCGAGGCATGACTTGCCGGCGTATGCGCTATTCGTTGGCTGGTGTGTGCATGGAAGGTTACCATGCCCCACATGCATGGGAGCTCTTTAGTTTCGTTGGCTTTAGGCCGGTCACAAGTTTTCTTGCTTCGACATGCATAGACCGTTCCTGCATCCTCGCCATAAGTTCAGGAAAGACAACAAGAACTTCATCAAAGGTAGAGTTGTCAAAGACTCTGCACCACCTCCGTTGATAGGCCAAGAGATCCTGGATCAGTTAAACGCTCTTGAGCCAGATCCAGAGCGTCTAGGGTATTTCAAGGGGTATAATTCGCAACACGCTTGGACTTACAAGACATGCTTGTGGGATCTGCCTTACTTCAAAGACCTCCTTTGCCTACACAACATCGACGTGTTGCACACTGAGAAGAATATCGTTGAGGCACTTTTTGGTACATTATTTGGGATAGATGGGAAGTCAAAGGATAATCCTAAGGCAAGAGTCGATCAGGAGGCCCTATCTCATAGACCGTTACAAAACATGCAACCACCAAAAGGAAAGAAGAACTGGACAAAGCCAAAGGCATGGTTCAATCTTGGAAGGCCAACTATGAGGGAAATTATCTTGTGGGTGAAAATGCAGTTGATGTTCCCCGATGGGTATGCAGCGAATCTAAATAGGGGAGCGAGTCTTGAAAAATTGAAGATATTTGGTCTCAAGAGTCATGATTGGCACATATGGATTGAGCGGGTAATGCTGGTGATGTTGTGTGGCTTCATCCCTGAGGATGAATGGCTAGTACTGGCAGAGTTCAGCTATTTCTTTCGTGTTCTTTGTGCAAAAGAACTATTGCCTGACCTGGTAGAAGAAATGGAAGAATTGGTGCCGGAGTTGATCTGCAAGTTAGAGAACATATTTCTGCCGGGCTTCTTTAATCCAATGCAACACTTGATTTTGCATCTCCCAACCGAGGCAAGATTGGAGAGGGGGGGGGGGATATGCAGAATCGTTTGTGCTACTCAACTGAGAGGATCTAGAAGACGTTTCGAGCAAAATGTAAAAATAAATGTAGAATTGAAGCATCGATGGTCGAGGCATTCATTATTGAGGAGGCGGCAAACTTCGTGACAGCACACTACGAAGCCAAAAATCGTCATTTGCATAATCCGAAGCCTAGGTACAATGTTGGCGACCCTAAAAAGGGTCGATCCAACCTCAGCCTATTCAAAGGGGATCCAGCACCAGCCGGTGCTTCTAATTCCTTAACGTTAAATTTTGAAGAATGGTAGACCATTTTGTTGCATATCCTCAACAACCTAACAGATGTGCGGCCGTACATCAAGTAAGTTCTCGGTACATTATTTCACAACTTCTAATTCCTTTGAACTGCACTTATTCCCAGATAAATTTGATCAGACAATACATTACCAAATTCTCGTATAGACCAGTGATCCAAAAGGATTCCGTCGAAGAGTATGAGCTTCTGGCAAAGCATGGAGGCGGCTATCCCGGTTTCATCTCTTGGTTCAAACAAATAGTAATTTCCAATAGACCATTTCATTTATTCGTCTAATTTGTGGCTAATGCAACAATCCCTTTCATATTAAACTTGTAGGCTAATTCAGAGTTTGTGGACGCCGAATTGAGACAAGTCGCTAATGGTTTTGACTTTAAGGTCCATTCATTTGACAAATACGACATCAACGGGTATCGCTTTCGTAACTATGGCAAAGAGCTATCTATGGCTGACCGAAAGTCTACAAATTGTTGTGTCTCTGCTATCGACGAAGGAGATACCGAGTATTATGGAAGAGTTGAAGCAATTTATGAACTTCAGTTCTATGGTGCAAACCCACCAAACGTCGTAGTCTTCAAATGTTATTGGTTCCAGCCGAAGGAGACTAGAAGGACTCATGAACATATAGGACTAGTGGAAATCAAACAAAGCACCCATTTGGATGTTCTTGATGTCAATATTATGGCTCAACAGGCAACCCAAGTTTTCTATCTATCATGGGCCTGTCAAAGTGATCCTAATCTCAATGGTTGCGATGTCGTTTATGAAGTGCCGCCACGTGTTAGACCACCTCCCCCCAATTAAGAGGATTATGAACCTCACATTAAACCAGACACATATGAAGGAGAATTCTTCCAAGAACACGTCTTTCCAAAAAAAACGTTTCAAGAACGGCTCTACTTCACCCCAGAACATTGAAGTAGACAACAACAGTGAACCCGACTTCGCCCCTCAACCGGAACAAGAAGAGCCTGAACTAGAAGAGGTTACTGCTGCGGATGACCTGTCAATGCTTGACCGATTACGTAGAGATGGCCTTCCACATGATGACGCATTTATTAATGATGATGATGAGCACGTCATTACTAATAGTGATGACGATGATGCATTTATTGATCCCGAAGCATTTATTGAACCCGACAATCCAGATTATTATTAGGTATTCAATTTTTTATGTTGTACTTGATTTATATAGCTACTTGTATGATTGTATGATTTATATAGTTACTTTTATAATTTTCTTACTTTGTATGATTGGTTGTTATACATAGTGCCATGGTCTCGATATCTGTCCAGTTGGCACTCGCCCGCTTTATGATTTGGATGTGGTAAATCCTCTTTTATAATATTTGTTGCATTTCGCATTTATGACAATTATGGCCATCAAGTTGACATAGAGATATTTTAATCTACGAGGTATATGAACCGGAATTTTGAGGTCATTTGAGGTCATTTTAGGTCATTTTATGAACTGGAACGTATATGTATTGGATGATCATATCCATATGGCAAGGATCTGATTTTGTATGTATATGTGTTGGTATGCTTGTCGAAAGTATTTTCATATGTGTGTGTGTATCTGAAATTGAATGAATTTAAGAAAAAACAGAAAAAATAGGGGCTATACAGGTTCTTTGCCGTCTGCTGGTAGGCGTCAAAGAGCTTTGCCATCAGCCAGCAGACGACAAATATGCCACGTGTCAGCTACCTGTGCAACCTGGGGGCAATAGGCTGGCTATTTGGATGCTTTGCCGTCTGCCAGCAGACGGCAAAGACCTTTGCATCTTTGTCGTCTGCCAGCAGACGGAAAAGCAACCAAACAGGCCATCCCCCCAGGTGCTGCCACGTGGCACACTATGCCGTGTGCTGGTAGACGGAAAATATGCAAAGGTCTTTATCGTCCACGGTCAGACAACACATATGCAAAGGACTTTGCTGTCCGCTGGCGGACGACAAAGCACGTCGTTAACCCCTTAATGGACCTAAGCTAAAATGTGTGCCGTCCAGGCTCTTTGCCATCTGCTGGCGGACGACAAAGACATTTGCATCTTTGCCGTCTGCCAGCAGACGGCAAAGAAGCCTTTGCCGTAGCCTGTTCAGCCTGACATTTTGCCGTCTGCTAGCTAACGGCAAAGGCCTTTGCCGTCCGCCAGGCATGCCTTTGCCGTCAGCCAGGGCGGATGGCAAAGTTCTTGAATCCTGTAGTGTATTACTCTACAGATCGACCACTATCCAGCATGCATCTAGTGTATTAAGTTCATGGAGAAACGAAGTAATGCAATAAGAATGATGACATGATGTAGACAAGATTTATTATTGTAGGAATAGACCCCATCTTTTATCCTTAATAGCAACGATACATGTGCCTCGCTACCCCTTCTATCACTGGGTGAGGACACCACAAGATCGAACCCATCACAAATCACCTCTTCCCATTGCAAGAGAAATCAATCTAGTTAGCCAAACCAAACCAAAGTCTCCGTGTTGCTGGGCTACAAGGGATGCATTAGGTGTCAGGACCCCGATGTAAGTCACACCGATCTAGCATGTAACACATCATATCACTTTGCGGCCTCATGCACGGTATTCCCATGGGTGCCCCATTACCTGGCCCGGGACCATTTGCGCCTTTTGGCTCACGTATATGATAGTGTCGCTAGCATCCATATGACAGAGAACCCGGGCCGACATGACTAGTCATAAACCCAAGGTGGCACTAACTTACAGGGACATGCATACCTGACCCAGCAATGCACTTGTCGGTCATCAACGTATGAACCCGAGTCGTAGAAAGCTACATGGACTTAAAGGAACAACACGTGACATTTCCAGAAAGAGACAGACACAGGAGCAAAGAAGGACACATGCTGATCATCAGTGTTCCGGAGAAGCACTAGGAGACATTTCCCCATAAGAGAGGCTACTAAGAATAAATAACTAGCTTGTCATATCCCGCACATACCAAGCATTTCAAAATCATACACACAATATGCTCGATATGTGCAAATACAACATGGCATCACAACAAAACTCTATGACTCAAATTATTTATTCAGAAGGCTCCGAAGAGTCATACATAGTAAGAATTACAATCATGGGTCACATGACCCAACATACAGAGCATACAAGCAATGGAAGCATAACATGTCTAAGTACAAACAACTACAAATGAAAAAGGCTGAGAAGCCTGACTATCTACAAGACCCTCCCAAGGGTACAAGATCGTAGTTGAGGTAACAAGCTAAATGTCGGAGTCCACACGAAACTACTAGTGAGACTGAAGTCTCTCTACAAAAACATAAATTAAGCAAACGTGGGTACAAATATACCCAACAAGACTTACATCAGATCTAGCTACATATGCATCAGTATCAACAAAGGGGGTGGTGGAGTTTAACTGTAGCAAGCCAGCTTTGACTCAGTGGCTATCCTGTACTATGACTGCTGGTAACTCTTTTGAGGTGGCGCACACGAGTCCACATATTCATCATATAAATACACCACTATGGATCCGCTCCCGTATCCCTACGAGAAGACCATCCATAGCACTCACGCTTATCTTGCGCATCTTAGAGTATCCACTTTCACTTGTCTATGAACTGCATAAGCAACCTAGTAGTCCTTTACCGCGGACACGGCTATTCAAATAGATCATGTTAACCCTGCAGGGGTGTACTTCTTCACACATGCTCTCACCACTTACCGCCATGTACACGTCATGTATCTCGGCAACCTTCAAGCAAAAGCCTGGAGAGATTGTCGACCACTACCAGACTAACCACACAAGTTCCTAGTCCAGGTTTATCGCCTATTAAGGTTCCATCTGCATGGAGTCCGGCCGAGGTTTCCACTATGGCCCCGAGCGATGTGTGCAGGTTTCTCGAGGCATCAAATGGGCATCTCGGTACACCGTGCCACGTACCTGCCGCATCACATCCCACCCCAAGGGTTAGCACTGTGCACGGCCTCCAGTATACTACAAACACCAGAAACTACTTGCAACTCCTGGACAGAGGACAAGGGTGGTTAATAAGTCGAGAGGGTCCATTGGTTTCGGGTCCAACGCGTGGTAGTAATTGTTCTTGGATCACAAACACAGAACTCAGTTCCTAAGGATGGTTTCAATGAGACAACCCACCATGTACTCCTACATGGCATCTCACTGCTACCTTTACCAAATCGTGTTCACACACTTAACTCTCAATAGTAGAACATGATGACCACATTCCAATTCATCCCCGATGAATCAGACCTGACACAACTCTAAGCAATAGCAGACACAACAAGCAAGCATAAATGAGTAGGCACGTCATGGATCGAACAACTCCTACTCATGCTAGTGGGTTTCAACTATTTACTGTGGCAAAGACAGGTCATGCAAAGGAAAAGGGTTCAACTACCGCAACATGTAGCAGTTGACTCATTGTTGTCCTAATGCAGTAAAAGAGAGCAGGAGCGAAAGAGTGGATTGTATCGGAATGCTCAATGGGGGTTTGCTTTCCTGACACTTCTAAAGATAGCATTGTGTCTTCATAACTGTCATCGATCACATCGTCGGAACAATGTCTACTAGGAGGGGACAAACACCGACAAACAAGAGAGAACACAATCAATGTAATGCAACAATATGATGCATGAATGTGACATGGCAATATGTTGTGATTTGGGCTAATGCCACTAGCAACAAATTAAATGGAGTTGCTTTGAATACAAGATTCAAATTCAAACTCCATATGTGATTATTCAAATGCCATTTAATTGATTTGACTTGATCAGTAGGCATAATTTGCTCAAACATGCATGGAAATGGTACAGATGGATATATTGAATTTTTCTGATAATTTTTCATATATAAATTATTTCTTTCTGAGCTACGATTAATTTTTAATGATTTTTTGAAATTTATAAAATTTCCTGGATTTTATAAATCATTTCTGAAATATAAAATTGCCAAAAAATGATTGTGACATCATCATGAGTTCAGCCTAGCGTCAGCAAGTCAGCCGGGCTGCCCCTGGTCAAACCTGACCAGAGGGGCCCACTGGTCAATGGCTCTGTTACTAAATAAAATAATTGGTGTTAAGATTAACCTAAACTAAAATTAGACAGGGCAGGGCCCACATGTCAGTGACTCCAGGGGGGTCAAAACCCAGTCAACACGACTAATCCCGTGTCGATGCTGGTGAGGCCAGACGCGACGGGGCACCTCGGGTTTCGCCTACAGGGCACCGCTAGGGGCGCTGTTTGGCTCTACGGAGAGCTGGCGCGACGGCGCGTCGGATGGTAGTCATGGCTGGGATTGGGGTAGCCAGAATCAACGGTGGCGAGCTCGGTTGCGGCCGCTGGAGTCCAGACATGCACGATTTAGCTTCTGCAGCGTGCAAAAGGGCGGATTCTTGCGCTAGGAATACTCTACGGGATGCCATAGGCGCGTTGGACTTGCCGGGGTGACCAAATGGTCACCGGAGCTATGCCGACGGCGAGCTCGGGCGACAGCATGCTACGGTCAGCAAGGGATGACGTCTACGGCGAGCAAATGAAGCGGAGAAGAGGGGGGTTCGACGCAGGAGCTCATAGTGCATCGGATGGTGTCATTGACGAGCTCGGGGGCGGACGGGTGACAGCGAATCGGTGACGATCATCGGCGGCGGTCGAGGACGAAGACGAGCCTATTGTCGGTGGAGCTGGGCATCCCGCACTGCTCGGATCCGTGAAGAGGACGAGGACGACGTCTCAGAGCTCTTGGACACGTCAGGAGAGCAAGGAGGTGGTTGTGGCCGCGGTAAACGGCATCGGCAGCGACGAGCTCTGCTCAGTGGGTGAGAGAGAGGGATATAGGGAGGGTGAGGATGAGGGAGAGAGGGAGGGGGTCTAGGAGGATGGCGTCTGCAACGGCGTCGTGGAAGGGGGCAGGCAGGCAGGCAAAGAGGAGGTGGCCACGGCGTGTGCGTGCGCACGTCGGCCACACGCCCTCCTGCCTACTGGCAGGAGGTTGATGACAGTGGTGGTTCTGGTGGACTGGGCCAGGTAAGTGGGCCGCTAGGTGGGCTGCAAGTAAGCTCTCTCCCTCTCTTCCAATTTTTCTTTCTGTTTTCTATTTATTTTGCTTTGTTTTGACTTAATAATAATACTAAACCATTTTTATTGCTTCTGAAATTATTTGTGGATGCAATATGGACTAACCCAAAGACACACCATATTTTTCAGAATGATTGGAGTTATAAAAGTATTTATAGGAATTTATAACCCCAACTCAAATACAATAAGATTTAATTCGAAGACCAAAAATGCCTTGGAAAAATGTGCATAACCACTGGTTAAGGTTTTAACCTTTTTCCAAAAATAATCAACATTTTTGAAGGGCATTTTAGGTTCATTAAAAATATTTGAATTTGAACCTAATTGAATTCATCTGGGGCTGGGGTTTGGTCATCCCCATTTCAAGTTTTCAAAAATTTAAACATGATGCATGGATGCTTATGCAGAGTCGGGCAAGGACTAGGCTAGGGCTGTGACAACTCACCCCCACTAACACTACTAGGGAAAAGCCTAGCAGCAGCGCGGGTTCTAGGTATATCAGTAGTGCGGGGTCTGGCGCTACTAATAAGGCGCTACAGCTAACACGTAGCAGCAGCGCGTGCACCCCCACGCTACTACTATACAAGTGTAGCAGCGGCGTGCTGCGCGGATGCTCGCTACTGCTAATAGCTCTAGCACGCTTTACCTATACGTGCTACTGCTACTGTCACGCTACTGCTAACTTTTCTCCACTCGCTACTGCTAATTTCAGCAGTTTTTGATTTTTTCTGCATATTTGTTTTGTATTTGAACAGGCTTTATACAAGAATCTTTAGCACATACAAATGTCATTATGATACACATACAAATGGCTGTGAGACCACAAATGTAATCATAGCATATACATACAAATAGTCTCATCATAATCATCATCCAACACAAAGTGGTATCTCGTCATCATCACGAAAATAGCGATACATGCAAGTCTCGAATACTTGCAACTACAATGCCATCCATCTAAACAATGGTATACGCGAGAAGAGCTATCACTATGAGTGAGAGCGGAACTATGCAGTACATGAGGCGGTGGTTACGAGTCCTCTCTCGCGCTAGCGTGAACCTCAAGTAACTAGCTTCTCCTTCTTGTCTGCTTTTGAAGCCTTTATGGCTGGCGCCTGAGACCCCATTCACTTGCGCCTGACACTCCTGCCACTCGTTGTACACCCCCGGAACCATCCCTTTGTAGACGACATAGCACTGCCATCTCGCCATCAAGAAACTAGGTACCTGTTAGAGATGCATCTTCATGAAGAGGATGTACAATCATATGCAACAAAATATACTAGAGCAACACGAAAAAGAAAGGGTTAGCAACTAGATGCAACATACAGTATGCAAACTAATTAACTAGAGTTACGCATGTCATCGTACGCAAACTAACAAAGTAGCATTACGCAAGTTCGGTAGGGACCGTGGACATCACAAAGTTTCATCGCTACAGAAAGTATACAAGTTCAACTGACACATATCATCATCATCGGCATCGTAAATCACTAGAAGTTCCATCCTTCCATATCATCGAGGATGGACCCTAGCTTCTTGAACGACGTGAGGTCTAGATGTTGCATGCCTATGCGAGTTCGGACGTCAGCTCGCGATATAGGGCCGTGGTGGAACATCCCCTTCTCATCGATGATTTCTTTCATGATGATCGTCGCAATGTCCCTTTGGATGTGAAAGAAGTCATCTCTAAGTTTATAATCCGCTTCTCCATGAGATTCTAGCCACTTGTGGATATGATCATCATTTCTGCTTGTCATGCGAATCTTTTGGTGATCCGTGCTGAACTCAATCATGAGATGGACGATGTAGAATCCATCCTTCTTGCTTGGTTTTGGGACATGGATGCAGGAGAAGTTAGTTTTATGCGCGAAACCCATCTTCTTGTTCCTTTGTTTCCTGATCTGCATGTGGCCACCTCTAATGCTGAAGCCTTGGAGAGCATCATCTAGAATATTCATTATGTGGGTGTAGTCCTTTCTCTCGTAGTCTCTGGAAGGGTCAAAATACACTGCGTGGGAGACTCGCGGGTAAAGAACAATAAGGACGGCGCGCCCATTGCTGCGGGAAAATACACCTCAAATTATTCTCCATATGAGTGAGAAGGAATGATTGAAATGTATGAAAGGGTTGTACGGACCTGACTTACTTTGGATGATAAGGCAAGAGGAAAATTTCCTGGTTCTTATTCTGTACCATGAAGTTTTGGAGGTAGTCCCTAGCAGTTTCACGCTCAAAGTCGCCGAGACTCAAGAACGACTCGTGCATGTAGTACGGATCCACCACACAGATTTGCGAGACTTCTTCACTCTTCATGACGGAGCTCATATGTTGCGCAAAAAGGAGGACGATTGTAAAATTGAGCCACCTTGTCAGAAACATCTCAAAGATATGGTCAAACCGCAAGAAGAACACCTCCGCGGGCCGTGTGTTGACGTAGCACTTCCCCTCAGGCACACGAGCCGCGTATGTCGGATATCCTGGATCCTTTGAGGCTAGTAGGCTTTTCTTAGTCGACAACACATGGTCGTGCAGTCTTCTGAGATCCCCTGATAGTGCCTCCAGCGGTTTCGGCGGTAGCATCAGCTCGCCCGTGAGATGAAACATGGCCGCACCTTTCACGGGTACACACTCTTCATAATCCATCATCTGGCTGCTATGTGCTCTGGCTTGTTTGGAGGCAGTTATCTTCCCCGATCTCTTCCTCTCCTTTTCCTTGGGGACACCTTCCAGACCCTTCCTTAACCCCTGCCCCAGGGTTCCCGGGCTAAGCACTGTACGACCCCCGGCTAGTTGAGCCTATGTTGAGGCGGCATCTTCATGCGTGTCCTATGAGGAATTCATGAAGAGAGACTTTTTGCAATGCTTTCAACGACCTTCCTGCTCGGGCATATCATCCATGTCCTTATTAGCATGCTGATAGCCCGGTTTGTCATATGGTTCACTCATCATATCTATGTCACAGTCATACACGTTTGTATTGAGGAAACCCATAGGGTCGACCTCCGTCTCATCATACATTCTCTGTTCTACAGGACCGATTACATCAAACAGTACTATTGCACCCCCTTCATCACGTCGTCCGCCGCTCTCACCCGGCACTACAGGAGCTGGTAATTGCGTAGGCGGGGTGGTGGTCTCCGCACATGCTTGTTGATGTGTAGTTATTGTTGTGCTCTCGGCCGGCTCCAAAAGAATAAGATTCTTTGGCCATAGCAGCACCCAACCCTTGCAGCTTCCAATCCGTGGCGGGGTCTCATCGTCCTCTCCCACATGCTGTACTAGAGGAGGCAAAGCCTCGTGCCCCGATTTCACACTGGACAAGCTAACCCTAAAGTGCCCAGCGGGGATCGGCTGGTTGTGGAACGTTGGTTGCAAGGGGTTCATTATCATCCCCTTTCCCACGTCCACCTTCTGGCCTTTGATCAAGTAGAGTATGGTGCACGGGGTTTCTTCGGCCTGCAAACACATATGTCTATGGCGTAAAACATCCGAAAGGCAACGAAAATGGAATATTCTATATAAATATGTTGGTGCGACATGTAATTATCGTGACGGCGTCGAGCTCAGCCAAAGACGAAGGCCCACCTAGCATGCCAGAGACTAAGGACGGGATGCTATGAGCGGGAGCGACTGCGAGAGGAGGCCTGGATGCATGAGCAAGTGATGGTGCGGTGTTGTTGTTGTTCATGGAGTTGCTCCCGATGAAACTAGGCATCGGGAAATCATGTACCGTCTTGTCTGGATTTTCCTTCGCCCAATTGATGATAGCTGGAACCAAGTTAGTAGCAAAATCATTTCTGCAGGCAGTTACAACCGCATTGACTGCCTGCTGTAGCAGCACATTTTTCTCCTCAACTGTTTTTTCCGCGTCCTCAGCTGCTTTTTTCTCGACCACAAGCTTCACCTTTGCGTTGATGTCCACCTGACTAAACTTCTTTTTCTGCTTCTTGGCCTCCGGGCCCTCGTTGTAAAACACCTTCCATGTGGCGCTGTCTCCAGCTCCGTGCACATGACCATATTGCGGCCGCTGGCCCAAAGGGAGTCCCTTAAGTTCGTTCAAGGCCCGGTTGAGAGGGGTGTCCCACTTGGGCCTCATCAGAGAAGTAGGGCTTTCGGTTGCAAGCTGGTGTTGCTTCTCCTGCAGAAGGAGCATGAACCGTTTAGGAATGTGTAGTCGACTAGATATGGAGCTAAATGTAAGGTGCTAAAAGAATAATTACCAGTAGTCTAATCAATTTCCTCGTGATCTGGTCTGTGTAAAAAACCTTTTTTTCCTTGTCCCACTTGTAGCGGGCCCTGATGAAGTCACGCTCCAAGGGGTTGGTGAACTTTGCGAAGGGGTCTGGGAGACCCGAGGCTTCATGTTCCGCATCCTCCTTATCCCATATGGGCCTTTTACCGAGGTAGCCACAGCTTCCGAGGCGATGCTTCCCTATGTTCCTTTGCTGAAGGCTCTTGAATTTCGCAGCCTTAGCCTTGGCTGCCTCGGTAGCGCAAGTGTCCTTGAACTTTTCGAACTCCTCTTCCGTGAGTGTCGGATTTTCCTCCAGAATCTTGGACTGGGGTTCCTCAGCCTCAAGAGCTCGTTTCACCCTCCCTTTCCAGGAGGCCAAATCATTGCTGAGCATGCCCATGGCGTGATTGTTAATCTTTTTCATCTTCGGATCATCCCATGGTTGTTCTATGTTATCATCCCGGTCGGGGAACTTGAATCTCTTGTGCAACTTCGTCAGGAGCAACTGCATCAAATGTTCTTTACTCCTTAAGTCATCATCGTTGATGCTCGTGCATTCCCGTAGGATGCATCCTACTTGGTTCCCATAGCACTTGCGAGGTTCTTCCGGCTCTAATGGCTCAAACTTGCCAGGTGCCATCTTTGTGATCACTAGTCGTCCAATCCCTAGTTTGTTAGGTTTTTGTATCCTCTGCTTCTTCTGCTTCTTCTTTTCGGTAGCGGCATCGGCGCCGGTACCTTCCCCGCTGGTATCTTCCCCGCTGGTATCTTCCCCGCTGGTCTCGGTGCCGCCATCGGTGCCGGCGCCGCCGGTGTCGATGTCGGCGTCAGTACCATCATCGAGGCCAACCTGCAAACCTTGCTTAGCAGTCAAATAGTCAAGGTACTCTTGTTCATCCTCATAATCCAGCTCGTCTGCATCTTGGTCAAAAGGCCTAGTTTCTTCGTTGTTCGACATGTTTCCTATGATTAAATCTCGTTTATTTCTAAAAGTATGAAAAAAATGAGAAATGACATAAAAAAGAAATCTATGTGCCAGCACTCGATATGCCTACTATCTAGCACAAATCATGCCAAAATTCACGAAAAATTTCGGCATGACCTTTGTTAAAAATGGACATATCGAGCGCCTGAAATTCACCGGAATGGAAATGAATCAACATTCCGGCGTAACATAGGCCACTCGGATCATTTACCAAAATTGAACCAAAACATCACATGTCCAAATGACATGTCCAAATTCCAAACATGACATGTCCAAAACATGACATGTCTAGTTCAAAATTGCATATAAACTCAGCCTACCTAAATTTGCTTTAACAAGGGATGTTGATTTGGACAATTGCTTAAATGCTGCCTTTTCTTTTAAGTACAATTGCTTAACCCTAAATTTTGGTCCTATTTTAAAACCTAGCTAAATTCATAACTAAATAGATAACCTAATTAACCTACTGCCCTAACTAAAACCTAAGTAAATTAACCGAAGAACCCTAGCTAGCAGAGAGAGGGGGGTTTATAGAGGGTGCAGGGGCGAGGAGGCAGGGGCGAGGAGGCAGGCCCGACGACGGCCGAGGTTGGGAGGGGAGGAAGCAGAGGAGGGAGGCGTGGCGCGTCAGGGTCGGGGGCGAGCGCCGTGGTCGGGGGCGAGCGCCGAGGCGCGGCAGTGCGACGGGTGAAGAGAGAGTGGGGATTTGGGGGAAAAGAGGCGGGATGAAGCAGAGAGAGTGAGGGTTTTGGGTTAAGTGGACGTAGCAGTAGGGCGTTTAGACCAAACGCGCTAGTACTATTATAGGCAGCTATAGCGGTTTTACACGGAAACCGCTACTGCTACCTTGACTAGCTGTAATTCTTTTTCAGTCAAGCGCTACTACTATAAATAGTTTTCCTTTTTCTTTTCCTTTATTTTCTCTCACTTTTTTCTTCCGAGAGTAGTGAACGAAGGGAAGGCGATATATATTGCATCATTTGACGGTTAAATATGTATATAAAATAGGAACATATATATTACATCATTGGACCCATGCATAATAATGGCCAAGTGTGTATACAAAATAGGAACACACACACACACACACACACACACACACACACACACACACACACACACACACACACACACACATATATATATATATATATAGATAGATATATGTATATATATTACATCATTTGACCGATAACATACAGTTCCTCAGTGTTGACATTTTCGTTTTTGAGTCAGCTTCTTTCCCTTCTTGTTCGTTGAAGAATAATTGAGCCCCTCATTGTGACTTTGCCTTTTCCATGGAGTACAATTTTTCTTAGTTAATGTAGTATTGATTCTTATTTTGACGTATACTTCATCATCATCGTCATCTTCCCTCATTGGGTTGCCGTACTGATCGTAGTCTTCCTCGTTGGAGACTCCATCCATTCCAATGATGTTCCTTTTGCCACTCCTCACGACAACACGGCTGGGATTGCACGGGTCGGTTATGAAGAAGCATTGGGTCACGTGCTTAGTGTGTACCCATGGCTCGTTTTTTGCGATAGCGTTCACGGTAGTGCTCTTGGCGTCGGGTATAGTCATGGTAGTGAAATTCCAGTTTTCTTTTTCGACATTCTTAGCCCATCTGACACGGAACATCGTCGTGTTGTGCAGTCCAGTGTAGTCAAGCTCCCAGATCTCCTCGACCCTTCCATAATATCTTTCAGTTGCACCGTTGTCACTGCCGGTCATGCATTCCATCATCACCCCTGAGTTCTGATCATCACTGTCCATATCTTTGGCCTCCGTGTAGAACGTGTATCCGTTGATATCGTATGCCTGATAGGTTACGAGGTTGGGCGAGGGGCCATGTGCTAAGGAGTATATGAGCAATCCGTCCTTAGAGCCCTCCTCCGGGGGATTAGCAATAGTATGCTCTTTGAACCAATGCAGGAAAGTGGAGTTGTGCTCTCTAGTAACTTCGGCGTCCGTCCTGCATACCCCCCGGTCACGATACTTCTTTGCGATAATTTCTTTGTGCAGTGCCACGAAACGATCTACCTCGTCTATGTGTTGTAGCACTACCAAGTTTGCTCTGCCAAAGTCGCTGTGTCGATCTGAGTATGCCACGTGCAGTTCCCTACGACCGTTGGAGTGACCTTCTCCTTTGAGCCTCCCATCGTGCTTGTTAACGGGCAAACCAACACTAACACCAGGCGATGGCAGTTTTGCGCCATATAGAAAATTCTCGTAGAAAGAGATGCACTCTTTTCTCAGATAGCGTTGGACGATGCTTCCATCTGGACGGGACATGTTACGAATGAATCCTTTGATGATCCCATTCATCCTCTCAAACGGCATCATGTTGTGCAGAAATGACGGCCCCAGGTCTATTATGTCGTCCACAATATGGACACACAGATGCACCATCACGTCAAAGAACGCAGGCGGGAAGTACATCTGAAGCTCATTCAGTATCACAACGATCTCTTCCTGTAGCCTTCGGATCTGCTTCATGTTGACTAACTTTCGAGAGATGACGTCGAAAAAGTTGCAGAGACCAATAAGCGTGTCACGGACGTGCTTGTCCATTATCCCTCTGAGGGCAACATGTAGTATCTGCGTCATCATCACATGACAGTCATGGGACTTCATCCCGCTGAACCTTTTCTTGTCCATGTCTAGATATCTGCTTATCTTGCCACAGTAACGGGAACTAACTTGGACTCCGGTAAGGCACTTAAAGAATTGACCGATCTCAGCCTGACTTAAGGTGAAGCAAGAAGGGGGGTAATAATCCTCTTTCTTTATTTTCTTGCCCTTCTTCTCCCGTGCCTCTGTCTCCATCTCTGTCTCGTCTGACATTTTACGGGGCGGCATGTGCAGATCTTCCCTGATTTTCAAATCTTGCAAGTCTTTTCTTGCATTCGGCCCATCCTTGGTCTTATCCGGCATGTTCATCAGTGTCGTGAGCAAGCTCTCAAGGACATTCTTACAGATATGCATTTGATCAAGGCAATGAGGTGTATCGAGTTTGTCCCAGTACTCCAAGTCCCAGAACACAAACCTCGTCTTCCATACCTTCAGCAGCGGCTCCGACGCCTTTCTCATCGTCTTTCCCGGCGCAGGGAACTCCTTCCAGTTTTTCAACAGCTCATCGATTTCGGCACCGCTCCGCTTACGTGGAGGTCCTCAAGCTCAGCGTGACCATTGAATAGATCTCCACGGTTTATCCATGGGTCATCCTGTTCGAGCCATCTTCGATGCCCCATGTACACGATTTTCCCAAACCCGCCATCTTTCCTTGACGTTAGCTGCTGAGACGTTGTATCATCCATGCACCGTGTGCATATGCAATATCCATGGCACACCTGGCCTGCGACATATCCGTAACCGAGATAGTCGTGCAGTGTCGTGATCAGCGCAGCTCTCATGTAGAAATACTCGCCTTTGCTAGCGTCCCATGTCTTAGCCGGTGTTTTCAATAACGTGTCTAACTCCTCTTGAAGTAGCCCCTAGATACAAATTAATATTATTTCCTGGTTGTTTCGGCCCTTGAATAAGCATGCTCATGTGAATGTACTTCGACTTCATGCACAACCATGGGGGAGGTTGTACATCCATACAAACATGGTCCATGTGCTATGGTTGGTGTTCTGGTTGCCAAAATGATTCATGCCATCGGTACACGCGCCGAGCACGATGTTCCTTGCATCACATTCGAAATATCGATAGAAGTTGTTCGACGCTCTCCACTGGCTTCCATCCTTGACATGTCTCAGCTTCAGATCATCTCCATCGTCGGGCTTCTTCCTCTCCGCGTGCCAGCGCATTAGCTTTGCTTCCTTGGGATCTACAAAATACCGCTAGAGACGGAGTGGTCGGTAAGTACCATACAACTTTTTGGGGACATTTATTCTCGGCCTTCTTGTATCGAGAGGCATTGCACACCGGACAACTTGTTTTTTCCGCGTGCTCCTTCCGATAAATTATGCAATCGTTGATGCATGCATGGTATCTAATGTGCGGCAGATCAAGAGGGCACACGATCTTCTTGGCCTCATCAACACTAGTAGGACATAGATTCCCCGCGGGAAGAACATCCTTTAGGTACTTGAGATGCTCATTGAGGCTAGTGTCGGTCCATTTGTTTTTAACCTTCATCTTCAGAAGTTGGAGCGTGAAACTCAAGCGGGTCACCTCAGGATTGCAACCATCATACAATGGAGTATTCGAGTCTACCACCAGTTGCTCTAGCTTAGCCTCCTCTCTAGAAGCAGCTCTCTCAGTACTCGTCTCCTTGCGAAGCAATGCTTGAACATGAGGGTCCCACACGATTGAACATAGTACCGACGAACTCTACTGCGTGGAGTCCATGTCGTTCTCTCTGCCGCCATGTCCGGCCCCTTCTCCGCCACCATGTTCGGCCACTTCCCCGCCGCCATTATCGATCATCTCTTCGTCTTGCCCCGTGTCATCATTTCCTGCCCTGTCGGCGTCCTCAACATTGTCATCCTCCTCTTCAATTATCCATCGAGTATAGCCATCCATGAAACCAGTCATGAGCAGGTGCGCTTCGACACGACCATCGTCATAGGGGCAGAGCCAAACGATTCCTTTGCATTTTCGACACGAACATAAACCTCTGTTTGGTTATTTTTTTCATGTCCTGCACCGCCGACCGCAACGACCTGTCCACCATCGTTCCACTGACCATCATGAACGTCTGCACGGTAATAAAAAACAAATTGGTTATAAAAATGCGTGCATGCATCAAAGTCATACAAAAATTCGGCATGACGTTCCCTAAAAATAGGACATATATAGATCTAGAGTTTGCCCGGAATTGGCCGAGACGGAAATAAATCGACATTTCGGCAAAACATAGGCAACTCAAAAGCACAATTTGGCGTCAACTCATGCCACACACACAATTTCCATAATATTGCCCAATTATCATATCACACACACATATACATACTTCCATTTTGCAAAAGCATGAATTTTAATCACCTCTATCTCGAGATCGAGCACACGGTGGAGATGATGATGTATGAAGATCAAAAGTGCACAAAGCTCATCTGGACAAAGATAGATCTAGTTAGGGGGAAAATAGGTCACTTGAATAAATGCTAATCTACCTAGCTAGCTAATTTGGGAGGAGACAACTTCAACTAGTGGAGGGAAGGAAAAAGATAAAGGAGATGCATTAATGGAGGTGGTGTAGTTAGCTAGGAGTAATGAAGAGAGAGAAAGGTAGGTAGAAGAGGGAGAGTAATGGGGGAGAAGTCTTGAGGAAGAAGAAGAGTGAGAGAGGGAGGATGTGGGAGGTAGGGGAAAGGGAGGAGAGGAGATGGGGGAGGGGAGGACGGGTGGGGAAAAGGTGGTGGGGTGCTGCGCCTTAGCAGTAGCACGGGAGGAACAAAGCGCTACTGCTAAGGGTGTAGCAGCAGTGCGCTTTACAAACACGCGCTACTCCTAAACGGGCCAACCGTGAGGACAATTTCAAAATTAGCAGCATCGACGTGACAAAAAAGCGCGCTACTACTATTGCTTTAGCAGTAGCACGCATCGCGCCTCCGCGCTGCTGGTAAACTGAGGTTGTTGGGTTCTGTCAGTACATTTTTGTAGCAGCATGGTTTATCCATCAAGCGCTACTGCTAAATTTTCATCAGCAGCGCGCTTTCTTGAAGATCGCTACTGCTAAGTAGCAGTAGCGCCTCTTTTTGAGCCGCACTGCTGCTAAGATTCTGTGTATAAGGTTTTCCCTAGTAGTGTAACCAAGAATCTCATCCCGAGATTCAAGACATGAGGTAAGAAGACAGATATGACACAAAGCCAACTCAATCTTCATGATCTAGATTGCACTTTGTAGGAATGTTGATTCCTTGCATCATAACTCGATCTTCACGTCTTTGCTTTAGAGATCTTTATCCAACACGACAACGAGAAGAAAAGAGCTCTATAGGAATCGATCTTCTCGAAGATCGAGCAACTCACGACCATCACATGGAATGAGACATAATAACTTCTCTCGAGCTGAGACACAAGACATACATCAAGAGGGAAGGAAAGAAACAGATATTGAAGGTTCAATTTGGTAGGAAACAATCCCACACTGGAGTAGGATGGTGCATGGTTTCAAAGTAGCGAGGAGGTAATTGCCATGATTCCATAACGGGACACCTTGAGGAAGGTGACTCATAGAAGTATTCCCTTGAGTGGCAAAAGAATTACTTTTGATACAAGATCACTGAAACTCTTTATACCAGCATGAAGCAATCACAATCAATCATCTGAAGGAGTTCGAAAGAATGATATACTCGGACTAGGATGGATGATGTACCTTGTTGAAGACAATGTAATGGATGATTTTTGCCTATCATCGGAAATGTATTGGACCCATGGTAGGACCACTTTTGAAGATGATCCTGAACATCATTTACTAAGAAGGGCAGCCCATGGGAAATTGGCACAATGGTGATGCAAGCTAGGAACAAAATACAAATGTTGGGAATGATTCTAGTAACTGGGGAAAAACTCAACATTCGTGAGTGATTCCACTGTTTGAATGGTTATAGTATAATCAAGGAAACCAAGAGCACAAGGACCCCTAAGGAACAACTCGTAGAATAAGTCACATGAAATCCTCATGGAGAAGATGGTCAAATAGCTCAATCAAGATACTACAATGATAGATCTTCTGGCTAGGTGTGTCGGCCAGAACATCAACCTTGTCGGGACCTACATCATAGATCTAGGAAAAGTCCCAACCATCATATCTGCTTGAGATTCAGAACTGGTTGATAACATAGATATTTTAGACAACATGTCTGGAAAGAAAGTTTGCAACACAATTCGATAAGATGACCTTGCAAGATTCCTGGGAAATGAACTACGATAGCAAGCTCCAAAACATGAGCTAGTTCTGCTACATACATGTGAACATGTTGTCCAAGACAAGCATGACCACGTAGAAGTCTTACAACCAAACACTGACGAGTTCAGGTGGGGAACCATCATCGAGGATATCCTTGCATATGTCTAGCTCTTAAGAAGAAAATTCTTTTCCTTGAACAAATCAATCAGTGGCTTGGTGTGCTAGGGACACATATAGAATGAAGGTTGCAAGTCTCCAAACCACAGAATACTCCACACGTATGCATGACTGACTTGGAATGATTCTAGAGGAAGCAAAAATGAACTTTCTCGAATTCACGGTGGCAACTTTCACCAAATGCAGGTGTATTAGAGGAAGTCACTTCTTTCATCCAACATATGCTTCATGCATGGGACATGAAGATAATGCTTATAAAAGTTTCCAACACTAGCTTAATGTCCAACAAAATCATGGAGAATATAGGAATGTTGTCGATGAGCTCAATAACAATTCATCCAGGTTTCCATATAAATGGAATTCCACAATCATGTGAACAAGGTGATAGCATTGGTCAGACCCAAAAGATGTAATGGTGTATGCTCGAGGAAGTAACCACGAGTAAGACAACATTATGAGCATCGTTGGTTCTGATTTGATTTGACAATAGCCCAGGCTCGAATCAAAGATTGGATAAGATAATGGCACCGACAACTGATCACGAGGATCAATCAATGAAGATATCATCTTTCTTCAACACACACACACACACACACACACACACACAAGGATATCCCTTTGGAATGAACTGAGTCAGACAACCTTTCATCTTCCAACTCTCCAAGTTGTCGGTTAGCTTAACCAACTAGCTCAGGGTGTCCAACATAGATTCTTGGAGAAAGCATGGTTTAGAGGAAAACCAACATGATCTTGAACTCAACATAGCGGTCAGGGAACAACTTGGTAATACTTCCGAGAAGATATTCGGAAAACTCCAAACCACCGATATGTTGCTAAGCTCGAGAACAATCTTGCTTTTCAGAGCAAGATGATATGATCAAGTAAGCAAGGGATTGACACCATCCTAACTCATTGATCGAAGAGTGCACTAGGAAATATGGACTAGGTTGCACGGTTAATCTTAGAATGGTGATTTGATAACCAACATGCTAAGAATGAAATCATTGTCCTTTTAACTACCAAGCAACGGAGTTGCGAGGAGTATTGATTTCACACATCATAGTTCACTTGTCGGCATTCCGGTTACAACAACACCGGGACCGAGGAATGAATAATGATGGTGAGAAGTATCACTGCATCAAGAATTCATAAGAGCTGGTGCAATTTTCATGACAATCCTAACATAAAGGGTGTAATACTCCAGGGTGAAATAGAACAAAAGCTGGAATGACATTTTGATCTTCGGAATACAACTAATTTGACCAAAACCTAGAAATGGATAAGATACTGGAGTTTGTTTCTCCTAGTCATTCTGAAATAGAATGGCTTGACGGACCACAAGATTGATAGGCATCTATGAATACGAATGCACACATACTCTTGACTATCAAAGTATCAATTGACAGACGAAGGTCAGAAAACAACTAAAGAGGGACAACTCAAATGAACATATGATTTTCTGAGTTGTGGATGCATAGATTAGTATGTCGAACCAAGTTCAACGTATTTCTTCTGGATAAGCCATGCAGAAAGGTAGGACTAGCAGAGTCACAAACATAATGGAGAACTCATCAAGAGCACTCTGGTTGCGATCTTTTGGTTCAAAAGAACTTCTGCCATATTGGTTCATGATATTGGAAGAATGATATACCACAGACCTCGAGGACTATCACAAGGTTACTAATATCCTAATGAAAGGAGCAAACACTAGCAACATGAAGTAAGTATGGTGAATCTCGGGTTCAAGAACCCAGGAATAGGATACCTACTAACTAATAACATCACATGATGCTTTCGAGAATGACAGCCAGAATCATCATGCTCGGAACACAAAACATGGCTAGATTACTAGGTGATTCCCCAAGACACATAGGGTCATAATAATAGCTCCAACATATATGTCGAGGCAACAGTGTACCTCAACTCACTGATTTAGTGTGGTTAACTTGGCGTAAAAGACATCAGAATCAGGGGGGAAAGATTTGCAAATGCATCAGATTGTTTAGAAACCTGGGATGACTCGGATAGCATAACGGTTGTAAATACTCAAAAATATTTCAGACATCCTGCAACATGGTGGCATAACCACTCAACATCACAATATCAAGGTTTCGAGACCAACTGTTATCACACGGAGGTAGTAGAAACTGAACTGAGCTTGAATCCATCAATCTTATAAGTCTACGAATAGTACCATGTGATCCTGATAGAAAGAAGAGAAAGCCTAGTTCCATAAACCCGTAGGAAAGATAGGATGACTCGGATCAGAAGGGCATGCGGTAAAGAAGTAAAAAGAGTCTTATGTTCCCATCCACAATCAATTCCCTTATATAACTAAAGAATTTTCAGATTTGACTTTGACCAGTTTGGCTTGGTAATCCTATAGGCAGTCAGGCTCTAATACCAAAGTTGTCAGGACCCCGATCCTAAGTCACGCCAGTCTAGAACGTAACACATCATATAACTTTGCGGCCTCACGCATGGTAAACCCACGGGTGCCACCTTACCTGGCCCGGGACCGTTTGCGCCTTTTGGATCACGTATATGATAGTGTCTCTAGCATCCATATGACAGAGAACCCGGGCCGACATGACTAGTCGTAAACCCAAGGTGGCACTAACTTACAGGGACAGGCATACATGACCCAACAATTCACGTGTCGGTCATCAACGTATGAACCCAAGTCATAGCAAGCTACAAGGACTTAAAGGAACAACACGTGACATTTCCACGAAGGGACAGACACAGGAGCAAAGAAGGACACATGCTGATCATCCCATGTGTTCCGGAGCAGTAGCAAGTTACCATGGCTCAGTGGAAGCACAAGGAGACACTTCCCCATAAGAGAGGCTACCAAGAACAAACAACTAGATTGTCGGATCCCACACATACCAAGCATTTCAAAATCATACACACAATAAGCTCGATATGTGCAAATACAACATGGCATCACAACAAAACTCTACGACTCAAAGTATTTATTCAAAAGGCTCTGAAGAGTCATACATAGTAAGAATTACAATCATGGGTCACATGACCCAACATACAAAGCATACAAGCAATGGAAGCATAACATGTCTGAGTACACACAACTACAGATGAAAAATGTTGAGAAGCCTGACTATCTACAAGACCCTCCCAAGGGTACAAGATCATAGCTAAGGTAACGAGCTAAACGTCGGAGTCCACGGAACTACTAGTGAGACTGAAGTCTCTTTGCAAAAACATAAATTAAGCAAACGTGAGTAAAATGTACCCAGCAAGACTTACATCAGATCAGGCTACATATGCATCAGTATCAACAAAGGGGGTGGTGGAGTTTAACTGCAGTAAGCCAGCTTTGACTCAGTGGCTATCCTGTACTACGACTGCTGGCAACTCTTTTGAGGTGGCGCACATGAGTCCACATATTCATCATATAAATAAACCACTATGGATCCGCTCCCGTCTCCCTACGAGAAGGCCATCCATAGCACTCACGCTTATCCTGCGCATTTTAGAGTATCCACTTTCACTTGTCTATGAACTGCATAAGCAACCCAGTAGTCCTTTACCGCAGACGCGGCTATTCGAGTAGATCATGTTAACCCTGCAGGGGTGTACTTCTTCACACATGCTCTTGCCACTTACCGCCATGTACACGTCATGTATCTTGGCAACCTTCAAGCGGAAGCCTGGCGAGGGTGTCGACCACTACCTGACTAACCACAAAAGTCCCTAGTCCAGGTTTATCGCCTATTCAGGTTCCATCGGCAGGGAGTCCGGCCGAGATTTCAACTACGACCCCGACCGATGTGTGCAGGGTTCCCGGGGCACCAAACGGGCATCTCGATACACCATGCCACGTACCTGCCGCATCATAGCCCAACCCTAGGGTCAGCAACGCGCACGGCCTCCAGTATACTACAAACACCAGAAACTACTTGCAACTCTTGGACAGAGGACAAGGGCGGTTAATAAGTCGAGAGGATCCATTGGTTTCGGGCCCAACACGTGGTAGTAACTGTTCTTGGATCACAAACACAGAACTCAGTTCCTGAGGACGATTTCAATGAGACAACCCACCATGTACTCCTACATGGCATCTCACCGCTACCTTTACCAAATCATGTTCACACACTTAGCTCTCAATAGTAGAACGTAATGACCACATTCCAATTCATCCCCGATGAATCATACCTGACACAACACTAAGCAATAGCAGGAACAACAAGCAAGCATAAATGAGTAGGCACATCATGGCTCAGACAACTCCTACTCATGCTAGTGGGTTTTAACTATTTACTGTGGCAAAGACAGGTCATGTAGAGGAAAAGGGTTCAACTACCGCAACATGTAATAGTTGAATCTTTTTTGTCCTAATGCGGTAAAAGAGAGCGGGAGCGAGAGATTGGGATTGTATCGGAATGCTCAATGGGGGGTTTGCTTGCCTGGCACTTCTGAAGATAGCATTGTGTCTTCATCAGTGTTATCGATCACATCGTCGGAACAACGTCTACTGAAGGGGAAAAACACCAGCAAACAAGAGGGGACACAATCAATGCAATGCAACAATGATGCATGAACGTGACATCGCAATATGCTGTGATTTGGGCTAATGCAGCTAGGAAAAAATTAAATGGAGTAACTTTGAATACAAGACTCAAATTCAAACTGCAATTTAATTAATTTGACCTGATCAGCAGGCATAATTTGCTCAAACATGCATGGAAATGGTAAAGATGGATAGATTGAATTTTTTTGATAATTTTTCATATATAAATTATTTATTCTGAGCTACGGTTAATTTTCTATGAATTTTTGAAGTTTACAACATTTCCTGGATTTGATAAATCATTTCTGAAATATAAAATTGCCAGAAAATGATTGTGATGTGAGCATGAGGTTAGCCTAGAATCAACAAGTCAATTGGGCTGCCGCTGGTCAAACCTGACCAGAGGGGCCCACTGGTCAGTGGCTCTGTTACTAACAAAAATAATTAGTGTTAAGATTAACCTAAACAAAAATTAGTCAGGGAAGGGCCCACATGTCAGTGACTCCAGGGGGGTGGGAGGGTCAAAACCTGGTCAACATAGCTAATCCCGCCAGTCAGTTGACGCCGGCGAGGCCAGACACGGTGGGGCACCTTGGGTTTCGCCTATAGGGCATCGCTAGGGGCGCCGCTTGGCTCTACAGAGAGCTGGAGCGATGGCATGTTGGATGGTGGCTGTGGCTAGGACTGGGGTGGCGGGAATCAACGATGGTGAGCTCAGTTGCGGCCGCTGGAGTTCGGACGTGCTTTTAGCTGCCGCAGCGTGCAAAAGGGCGGATTCTTGTGCTAGGAATACTCTACGGGATGCCACGGGCGCGTTGGACTCGTCGGGGTGACCAAATGGTCACCGGAGCTACGTTGACGGCGAGCTCGGGCGGTGGCGTGCTACTGTCAGCAAGGGGGCAACGTCTACGGCAAGCAAACAAAGCGAAGAAGAGGGGGGTTAGATCAGGAGCTCATAGCACATCGGATGGGGTCATCGACGAGCTCAGGGGCGCACGGGTGATGGAAAATTGGCGACGACCATCGGCGGCAGTCGAGGATGAAGACGAGCTTTTTAGCGATGGAGCGGGGTATCCCGCGCTGCTTGGATCCGTGGAGAGCACGAGGACGATGCCCCAGAGCTCTTGGACACGTCATGGGAGCAAGGGGGTGGCTGTGGCCGCGGTAAATGGCGTCGGCGGCGACAAGCTCCGTTTGGTGGGTGTGAGAGAGAGAGGGATCTAGGGGAGGTGTGAGGATGAGGGAGAGAGCGAGGGGGTCTAGGAGGTATCGTGGCGTCCCGAGCGGCGTCGCGGAAGGGGGCTGGCAGGCAGGGAGAGAGGAGGTGGCCACGGCGTGTGCGTGCGCGCGTCGGCCACACGCCCTCCTGCCTACTGGCAGGAGGTTGAAGACGGTGGTGGTTTTGGTGGGCTGGGCCAGGTAAGTGGGCCGCCAGGTGGGCTGCAGGTAAGCTCTCTCTATTCCTATTTTTCTTTCTGTTTTCTATTTATTTTGCTCTGTTTTGACTTAGTAATAATACTAAACCATTTTTGTTGCTTCTAAAATTATTTGTGGATGCAATACGGACTAACCTAATGACGGTTACACATACCTATGGTAGGGTCCTAGGCCTGACCTACATGCCCTTCCCAAGGACAGGACATAAGAAGCCAAGGCCTACAAAGTTAAGAGAAATATACCAACTGGAATCTTTAAGAGTGCAATCCACTCGACGACCCATTCCACTCAGATATCCCAATTCCACTCGACCGGTGTTATTTCACTCGAAAGACAAGAAACCACTCTGAAGACAGAAGACCTAAGGTCACCCCTGAATGGCAACAGTCAGGCATTCACTCCATAGCCATTAAGATCATTAATACGGGCGTTACCAGTAATGCTCGGGACTTAACTCTCACTGAACCCCTCCCCTCTGGCACAATCTATATAAGCCACCCGTTCCCTCTGGCACAAGGGTGATCACCCCCTGTAACTTTAACACACTTCGATCGACAAAGCCTCTCGAGGCACCAAGACGTAGGGCTGTTACCTTCTTTGTGAGGGGCCTAAACTCGTAAATCACCACAGCTAGGGCCTGACCTCTACTCCTACGTACCCCCTACTTCTACTGTCAGACTCACTCCCACGACAGTTGGCGCCCACCGTGGGGCAGGCGTCTTAGCGACTTTCGGTGAGGTTGCAGTTTTCCGTTCTTCATCAACATGGTTTCGGGCGGTGGTTTTCCTTTGGGCCGCGAGATCCGTCTCGACACGCTCGCCTTCATCGCTGATGACTCGGCCTGGCTCTAGGAGGTCCCCCTCGATGTTGAGGCGCTCCCCGTCCGTGGGGCGACGCACTTCCGCGCAAGTGCTTGCGGCATCCTTCTGCGGTAGCCGTCGACCCAGTATCAGTCGGCTCCAGCGGCGTCTTGGCTCCCTGCCACTCGCCGCCGCAAGCGATCTGGTCGCTCGCAGTTCCAGCAGTGGGTGAAGCACGTGGTGGCCCGTCAGTCGGCCACCCCCCAGATCGCGGCGATCGAGCCCGATGACTCCTTGTATGGCTTGTCGACCGGCCATGCAAACACTCTTTTCGACTGTGGAAGCAACGACCCTGCAACAGAAGTTCTGATGGTCGACTCCCATCGCAGCCTGACGGGGTTTCCCTGTGGCACATGCGGTAGCAGCAGTCGTGCATGTGGCAACGACGAGTATTTCCCTGAGGCTCTCACTGCGGAGCGGAGGGAGGAGTTGCAGTGTAGGCGAGATCGGGCCTTTGAAGCTCTCCAGATCCCCATCATTGGGGAGACCTCCGAGGCTCGAGCCTTGGAGGCTGCGCATGTTGCCACTATGGCTGAGCGCACGCGTCTGGAGAATCTTCAGGAAGCCCTCGACGACCGCGCTCGCACCCACATTCCAAGTTCCAGTCGACAACACCGATAGTTGTTCCTGACTGAGCCCAGAGATGATTGTCTGGTATTCCGTACTCCAATCCAGAATGTTGCAGCAGCTGCCCGTATAGAAAATTCAATCCAATCGTCCTGTTCTGAGGCTGGCAGAGGGTTACAACAAATATGTGCATTGCTCAAGGCGGCTGGGGAGAAGAACTCTGCTGTTTCCCAGTCGCGCAACAGGATCCACAGCAGATCAGTCATAGCAGATCACTCAGCACATAGCCCAAGGTCGCCCTTACGGCATGGAGGCGTGGTTATCACCAGGATCAACACTTGGACAGAGGGCATGGGCGGTTTTGCCTTGATTCGATCGTGATGACCGCTGTCGAGTGCTTACACCCCCTCTGAGGGGTGGATCGTACATGCACCGGCGGTACGATGACAGGCGCACGCATGGTGATGAGCGAAGGGTTCCAGTCGACCCCAAAGAACCTGGGTTTGATGCAACATTATTACTTGTGCATGGTTTGGTTGACAGAGGCAGATCCAACAGAGAATGTTTGGACAGAGGTTATCTAAGTGGGATCAGAGCGTTCGTCTCTGGACCCGAGTGTTTCAGCAGGGTCCTCCGAGCCACTGAAATTCCTCCCAACTTCAGATTGGTAGGAGGAATAAGCAAGTTCACTAGCTAGTCGAAGCCAGACACTTGGTTGGAGGATTACCGAGTGGCAGTACAGATCAGTGGGGGCAATGATGAGGTAGCCATGAAGCACCTGCCCCTAATGCTTGAGGGCTCTTTTCTTCTACTTCTTTCTTCCTCTCTAGTCTCCGGACTTAGCTCATGTATGGGGATCCGTTCTCCTCTCTCTCACACACATTGTAATCTCCGGATACATACTCAGATAAAACAAGCCTCTCCGGAGCACGAGACGTAGAGCTGTTATCTCCACCTCGAGAGGCCCAAACTCGCTAAAACCACTTCGTCACCCATATGCCTCTCGATAGATCATGCTCCTTTACCCTATCCCTTATTATTGTCAGAATCGTTCCCACGACAGTTGGCACCCACCGTGGTTCTGGTGCTAGAGTGGTTCTGGTGTCCCCAAGAGGCGACAAGCTCAAGTATGTCCTCCAGATTCATTTTGATTTGTCCAATAATGAAGCTGAATACGAAGCACTTCTCTATGGGTTGTGTATGGCCATCTCACTCGGCGTCCATCACCTGATGGTCTACGATGACTCAGATTTAGTGGTTAATCAAGTGATGAAGGAGTGGGACGTCAGAAACCCTACCATGACTGGATACTGCAACGTAGTGAGAAAATTGGAGAAAAAGTTCGAAGGATTGGAGCTTCACCACATTCCCTGACTCAAGAATCAAGCAGCTGATGACTTGGCAAAAATAGGTTCCAAGCGAGAACCCATCCCCAGCAATGTGTTTCTGGGACATCTCCATTCCCGATCAGTGCAAGAGGATCCTTTCAATGAAGAACCTCCCCAGGCGATAAGTCCAACCAATCCGACTGGGATTGAAGTTCTGGCAGTAATTGATCTTGTTATGGAAATCCTGGTGATCACTCCCGACTGGACAGTGCCTAACATTGCGTACGTACTCAGAAAGGAGCTCCCTAAAAATGAAGTCGAAGCACGTCAGATTGTCCGCAGATCCAAAGCCTTCACTATAATGGATGGGCAGCGCTATAGAGAGAGTGTCCCTGACGTGGCTCAACTATGTATTTCTCCAGAAGAGGGTCGACTAATTTTGGAAGAAATCCACTCGGGGACCTGTGACCAGCATGTGTCCTCTCGGACCATTGTAGCCAAAGCATACCGAGCAGGATTCAACTAGCCATGGGCCAATGAGGCCGCAAAGGAGATAGTGGATAAGTGCACAGGATGCCAGTTCTATGCAAACATGTCTCACAAACCAGCATCTGCACTAAAGACTATTCCACTCATTTGGCCATTTTCCATTTGGGGCTTGGATATGGTTGGCCCACGCAGGACTGGTAGAAGTGATTTCAGTCATCTCCTTGTGGCAGTCGACAAATTCACCAAATGGATTGAGGCCAAGCGTATAAAGAGCTTAGATTCAAGCACATCAATCAGTTTCATATGGAAGTTGACATTCCGATTCGGGGTTCCACACAACATCATCACGGACAATGGCTCAAATTTTGACTTGGAAGAGTTCAAAGCATATTGTGCCTCCCAAGGGAGTGGACTACGCATCCGTTGCGCACCTGTAGTTGAATGGACAAGTCGAAAGGGCAAATGGTCTGATCCTCCAAGGTTTGAAGCCACAGCTCATGCGCAACCTCAAGCACATAGCTGGGGCTTGGGTGGCAGAGCTGCCATCCGTCCTGTGAGGATTGAGGACAACTCCCAACAGATCCACCAACTGAACCCCTTTCTTCATGGAATATGGAGCCGAAGCTGTACTGCCGAGTGATCTACTTCATAATGCACCCTGAGTGGAACTCTATTCTGAAGCTAAGGCAGAGCAGGCACGCTAGGATGCAGTGGACCTCCTAGAAGAGGAACGGGAGATGGCTTTGATTCGATCCGCAATCTATCAACAAGATCTCCGTCGATTCCACGCAAGGAATGTCAGGGGCCGAGCATTTCAGGAAGGATACCTGGTGCTCTGAGTGGATCAGCAGCAACCACACAAACTCACCCCTACATGGGAAGGCCCGTTAATTGTCACCAAGGTGCATCACAATGGGGCGTACAACCTTTACAACCTAGCTCAGCAGAAAGACGAACCGTGCGCTTGGAACGCTGATCTTCTCTATCGTTTTCATACATGACAGTCAGATTCTCAAGATGTAATAAAAGTACTTGGTCGGTTGTTGATAAACTAAAAGTGATAAAGAAAAACTTTTACAAACTCTGTTTGCTCTTGTTGTTGTAAACATGAAAAGCCAGCATTCAAGTTTCAGCAAATATTATGAACTAACCATACTCAAAATAACACATAGGTCTCACAATTACTCATATCAATAACATAATCAGCTAGCGAGCCATAATAATAAAACTCAAATGACAACACTTTCTCAAAATAATTATAACATGATATAACAAAATGGTATCTCGCTAGCCCTTTCTGAGACCGCAAAACATAAATGCAGAGCACCTTTAAAGATCAAGGACTGACTAAACATTGTAATTCATGGTAAAAGAGATCCAGTCAAGTCATACCCAATATAAACCAATAATAATGAATGCAAATGATAGTGTGCTCTCCAACGGGTGCTTTTAATAAGAAGGGATGATGACTCAACATAAAAGTAAATAGATAGGCCCTTCGCAGAGGGAAGCAGGGATTTGTAGAGGTGCCAGAGCTCGATTTTAAAATAGAGATTGAATAACATTTTGAGCAGCATACTTTCACAGTCAACGCAACAACTAAGAGATGGATGTATCTTCCATACTACATACATTATAGGCAGTTCCCAAACGGAATGGTAAAGGTTTATACTCCCCCAACCACCAACAAGCATCAATCCATGGCTTGCTCGAAACAATGAGTGCCTCCAACATACAACAGCCCTGCGGAGTTTTGTTTAATTATTTTGATTTGCTTTGATCTTTTTAGATCATGGGACTGGGCATCCCGGTTACCGGCCCTTTCTCGTGAATGAGGAGCGGAGTCCACTCCTCTTGAGAATAACCCACCTAGCATGGAAGATATAGGCAGCCCTAGTTGAAACATGAGCTGCTCGAGCATACAAAACAGAATTTCATTTGAAGGTTTAGAGTTTGGCACATACAAATTTACTTGGAACGGCAGGTAGATACCGCATATAGGAAGGTATAGTGGACTCATATGGAACAACTTTGGGGTTTAAGGAGTTTGGATGCACAAGCAGTATTCCCGCTTAGTACAGGTGAAGGCTAGTAAAAGACTGGGAAGCGACCAACTGAGAGAGCGACACCAGTCGTAAACATGCATTAAAATTAATTCACACCGAGTACAAGCATGAGTAGGATATAATCCACCATGAACATAAATATCGTGAAGGCTATGTTGATTTATTTCAACTACATGCGTGAACATGTGCCAAGTCGAGTCACTCAATTCATTCAAAGGAGGATACCATCCCACCATACCACATCATAATCATTCTAATAGCATGTTGGCACGCAAGGTAAACCATTATAACTCATAGCTAATCAAGCATGGCACAAGTAACTATAATCTCTAAATGTCATTGCAAATATGTTTACTTCATAATAGCTGACTCAGGAACGATGAACTCATCATATTTACAAAAACAAGAGAGGTCGAGTTCATACCAGCTTTTCTCATCCCAATAAGTCCATCATATATTGTCATTATTGCCTTTCACTCGCACGACCAAACGATGTGTATAATAATAAGAGTGCACGTGCATTGGACTAAGCTGGAATCTGCAAGCATTCAACTCAAGAGAGAAGACAAGTAATATGGGCTCTAAATTAAATAAACAATCATGCATATAAGAGCCACTAAGCATTTTCAATATGGTCTTGTCGACCCCCAAAGGAAAGAAAAGAAAATAAAACTATTTACACGGGAAAGCTCCCAACAAGTAAAAGAAGAACGAGAAATCTTTTTGGGTTTTCATTTTAATTCCTACTACAAGCAAGGAAATTAAACTAACTATTTTTTTTGGTTTTTCTTAAGGTTTATCAAACACACAAGAAGAAAGCTAGAAAAAGAAATTTAAACTAACATGGATAATACAATGAAAGAGTATGAGCACCGACAACTAGTGTGTGAACATGAATGTAAAGTCGGTGAGAAATACGTACTCCCCCAAGCTTAGGCTTTTGGCCTAAGCTGGTTTAATACCAATGACCGCCTGACTGATATCCATAAGTGAAACTGGGGTAGTACTGAGATGCAGAGGCGACGGGCTCCTGAGCAGCAGCGTGTTGGCGAGCTGCCTCCATTCCCCTCTCATATTCAGTTGCTTCTTCCCTGGTGACAACATATCTTCCTTTTGCCTGATAATCAAAAAGGTAGGGAGCAGGAAGAGTAACAGGGATGACGTTGCGTCTGTCATAGATTAGTTGATAATGGAGGAATTGTTCATTCCTCTCAAGAAAATGATGATCAAACATAGTTTCTTTATCCAAATAAACAGGAGGTACAATCATATCCCCCTCTCGTGGAGCTATATTATGAAAATTAGCCACATGGGTTGCATAAATTCCTCCAAAGAAATCTCCCCTTCTACTATTATTCTGCAACCTACGTGCAACTATTGCCCCCAAGTTATAACCTTTATAACCTGACACAACACTCTTGAGGACACAAAGATCAGGAGCACACATGTGACATACTTCGTCCTTACTGTTAATGCATCTACCAATAAAGAGAGAGAAATAATGTATAGCAGGAAAATGAATGCTCCCTATGGTAGCTTGTGCTACGTCCCTAGATTCTCCCACAGTAATACTAGCAAGAAAATCTCTAAATTCAGATTTGGGAGGATCATTAATATTACCCCACTGCGGGAGTTTGCAAGCAGTTGTGAAATCCTCTAAATCCATGGTATAAGATGTATCATAAATATCAAACATGACACTAGGAGAATTACGCGTACAATTATATTGGAACCTCCGCACACAGGAATCAATCAATTGATAGTATTGAGGACACTTATCTTGTAAGAAGTCCTCCAGCTCGGCGTTATGCGCATACGCGTCAAATTCCTCCTTGAAGCCTGCTTCGACCATAAAATCATCGGATGGCCACTCACAAGCCCGTACATTTGCTTCCCTTGGCAAATTAACATCTTGTTCACAAATAGCAATCCTTGGCTCTTTATTTGCCGAGGAACCTCCTTGGTACATTCTTCTAAGCATATTTCTTTTTCTGAAAATTTCTGAAATTTTAGTAACTTCAAAATAAAAGTGAATAAAACTAAACAAGAGTGATAGCAACTACTCCTACAAGTGCCTAGAGCCTATATCATGCATTGGAATTGCTTGGGACCTCAAAAATTTAACATGCAAGCTCAAGAACATGGTCACTATGCAGAAAAAATTTGCAATGAATAAAGCACTAGAGCAAAAACTATTTGGACCAATGGAGGAGTCACATACCAAGCAACAATCTCCCAAAGCAGTTTTGCGAATGGAGCTTTGAGCTAAGAGATCGAAAATCGCAGCAAAACGAGCTAGAACTCGTGCTTGAGCTGGATGGGGATTTTTTTGGTAGAAGATGAAGTGTGTGGGTGCTGGCATAAGTGGAGGGGAGCCACCAGGGGCCCATGAGACAGGGGGGCGTGCCCTATAGGGGTCTCCCTCCTCTCTCGTGGCCTGGTGCTTGCCCCTTCTGCAGTGTTTTCAGTGCCTAAAATCCTCAAATATTCCAGAAAAAATCATACTAAATTTGCAGGGCATTTGGAGCACTTTTATTTTCGGACTATTTTTTAATGCATGGATAATTCAGAAAACAGACGGATAATACTATTTTTGCTTTATTTATTCTAAATAACAGAAAGTAAAAAGAAGGTATAGAAGGTTGTGCCTTCAAGTTTCATCCATCTCGTGATCATCAAAATGAATCCACTAACAAGGTTGATCAAGGCTTGTTAACAAGCTCATTTTGAATAGCACGGAACCGGAGAAATTTCGAATAACACTAAGTTACCTCAATGGGGATATGAAAATCCCCAACAATAAGAATATCATACTTTTTCTTGACAGTAGGGAGAGGAAATTCAAAACCTCCAAAAATGATAGTTGGAACTTTTTCAATAGAATTGATACTATGAACTTGAGATTGTTTCCTCGGAAAGTGTACCGTATGCTCATTACCATTAACATGAAAAGTGACATTGCCTTTGTTGCAATCAATAATAGCCCCTGTGGTATTAAGAAAAGGTCTACCAAGGATAATAGACATACTATCGTCCTCAGGAATATCAAGAATAACAAAGTCTGTTAAAATAGTGACATTTGCAACCACAACAGGCACATCCTCACAAATACTGACAGGTATAGCAGTTGATTTATCAGCCATTTGCAAAGATATTTCAGTAGGTGTCAACTTATTCAATTCAGGTCTACGATGTAAAGAGAGAGGCATAACACTAACACCGGCTCTAAGATCACATAAAGCAGTTTTAACATAATTTCTTTTAATAGAGCATGGTATAGTTGGTACACCCGGATCTCCAAGTTTCTTTGGTATTCCACCCTTAAAAGTGTAATTAGCAAGCATGGTGGAAATTTCAGCTTCCGGTATCTTTCTTTTATTTGTAATGATATCCTTCATATACTTAGCATAAGGATTTACTTTAAGCCAACCACTGCATGCATCACGGTAGGGCGTTGATGCTTGGAGAGCTGAAAAGGCATCCTTATAACTACGTATTAATTGCTGATTTTGCTTCCATTTGTAACAGTGTTGTGGTTGGAAGTTTTGCTCGTCCCAGTGCTCTTTCTCATCCAATCTACAACCACCTAGGTTGCACTCACCTAGACGGAGGGAGTACACGGTTATCCTCATCAAAGGCCCATCTTCGCGCTTCCGCATGCACGAGAATTTGTTTCTGCTCGCAATATGGATGATACCTGTAGGATGAAGTGAACAGGCATGCTAGCATGGGAGACCTATTTCCGCTATACAATACTGGAGTACTCATGTTCCTACTACTAGTAGTAGTAGTACAACTGTGGTACACTTGATGGTCAAAATACTATTCATCCGGTCCTCACAGTGAAGTGACAACACCCTGTGCCTGACACTAGTCCAGGCGGCGTGTTCGGGTTACCAAAGTCAGCCTCACCCTGTGCACTATGCAGTCTGTCACCACCGCTGTATAGCACATTGGCATGCCTCGCCTCGTCTCCCTCTCCCCTCCCATAGCACCACTACATCTCCATCTCCATCTCCGTCTCTGTCTCCATCTCACTGTGCCCCCGTGTACCGTCACCTCGCTCGCCTCCCCTAGTACCACTATTTCCTCGCTAGCCGCTCCAGCACCGACAGCCTTCTCCCCCGTAATTCAAGCCCCCAAAAAACCCCACCTTCCAAACTCCACCATGGCCGAACGTGAACCGCGCAGCATCCATATGAGCCGCGATTGGAGCAATCTCCCCAGTGACATCCTTGACCTCTGTTGTTCGTGTATGGATATGTTGAGCGCCCTGTGGCTGGCTGCATGCTCGAGGGACATGCACACGGCCATCGTCAAAGCGAGGCCTAAGCTTTTCAAGACACCCTGCTTGCTGCTATTTGGTCTTGCGAGATTGGTTCACCATGATACGGAGGCGTACATGATGCCCCTCGACTTCAATCTGATCTCCATTAGCCGAGACTTCTTTGCAGTTATGTAGTGGGTCGCTATACATCATTTCCCTCGACTTCGATCCGATCACCATCGCCCGAAACTTCTTGGCAGGTATGTACTGGGTCGGCATGAACTCCCATTGGATGGCTACCTTCAAAGAAGATGGTAAAAAGTTGGTGCTCGTGAACTTCAAGACCTCCCATGAGATTATCCTTCCTCCCTTGGATTATATAGAGTTTTACCATCGCGGTCCAAGTCATCTAGATTACCTTGGACGGACCTTGTTTTGCAGAAGATTGTAATCTGCCAAGTGCCCACACGACATGCAAATTACGTAGACTTCAAGCTAATTACCTTGTTCGACCACAGACTCGCCTATCTTTACGCTGGTGCCTTCTTTAGCTGGAGACAACTCAGCTCGCAGTGGATCATTGTCAAAGCTGATACACACTTCTGTGATGCTATTGAACACAATGGCATCATCTACGCGATCGACAAAGCATATGACACCACGTATTGCTGGGACGGCGCATGTAAGTTGTTTCCGTCTCATGTTAATGATGACGCCATGACACTTTTTGAACTTTTTGTGATGATTGGCATATCCCTGTTTGAGCAGAATTTGAGTAGAACTATGGCAATGTCTTAGAGACGTCGTAAATCAGCTATATTTGGAATGAGTTAATTCATGCGATTGTGACCATGTCATTACAGCCAATTTGTACCCCTGAATAATCAAACGGTTAGGAATATATGGATATTCTCCTTATTTTACAGTAATATATATACTACTACTAAATATGAGTGTGTATCAACGGCCATGTTAGTTTCCTCATTTTCATGATGTAGAAACATGCACCACATTGTCGGTTTCATCTGACCATACATTAGGGAAGTAATTGTGCATATGGAGAACTCTATATTTGGAAGTAGTGAAATCCTATAATGCTTACCATGTGTACATACCTATATTCGCCCTTCAGCAATCAATGGCTAGAATAATATCCTCACAAAAATTTTGCCCACAGAACACGAGTATATAACAATGCATGGTCTGTTAGTTACCTTGAAGAATTTGTTTGTGAGGACAGAAAATGATTACATAACATGCATGACATGGTAGTTTCCTGTGAAAAATCGATTGCGAGATAGCATGAGTATAACCATGCATGGCACTTCTATATTTTCGAACCTAGTATACATTTCCTTGTATTTTCCTCCCAGTTACAACAGGGACATATCAATGTTGTTTCTTGCATTATCCTACTCATACTCTAAACAATGCTGATCTTACATTAACAATGCTTGTCCTTTTTGATATGATGCAGTGTCCCTATAGTTACTGCCCTTTGTAATCACACCACCTTTGCCAAAAACAGGGAAGCACAACTGGTTCCTCACTCGATCAGACGATGGCAAAAGATTGATGATCATTCAGACACATGAGCCGGAAAGTTATATTGCAAAAACCCCACTATATACAAGCACCGTGAAATACGTGAGTATCCGGACAGTGGCAGTTACGTCTATGAGCAGGATACCAGCTTGTTGGGGCCTTCAGGATTTTTTAGTTGGAGGCAGGTAAACAGCCTTGGTTCATACTCTCTGTTTCTCGGACTCAATTATCCGATTAACCAGGAGATCACCATTGGCAAGGAACTTGATGGCAGAGAGGCTCTGTTTGCTATGGAAAACTGTGTCTACACTGCGAGCCCCGGGAGTTCAGGAGCAAACTCCCCTAATTGTCAACGATACAGCCTGCAGCCAAAAGAAGGTGAGAATGACAAAGGCATCCGGATTAACTTTGATCCTTGGATGTCTCAATTACGACAGGCAGTGATTTGGTTCAAGCCTTCAGGTTGATAGGTAATTGGGCTGTTGCATCGAAAGGGTGGAGTACTGGTGTCTCCGGATCACTGGTCGCTGAAGAGGGGCTGCAAATTATGATGGTGTTGGATCATCTCTTCGAATGACTTTGTTGTCTTTGCTGCTGGTTCTGGATGGGTAGTTCTTTCTTTTGTTATGCATATTCCTTGTCATTTGGTCATCCTCATCTATGTCACTCTTACTATGTAATAGTTGCCTCTGTTTAGAATGTCATTCTCATCTGGATCACGAGAGTCTGAGCATTGTAGATGGGTGGTGGTGTAGCAAGACTTCTTATGAACTATCATGTCTTGCTGTTTATGTCAGTAATAGTCACTAGTCATTGTTTGAATGTTGTATATATTGTTGTTTCGAACTGTTTATTGTCTCGAACTACTGGTGGGCTAAATGAGGGCATCACCATTTTCCAGTGTTCAGAGTATATCTCCTTTTTTCAAGTTATATAATTTGAGCTCACTTCCTTTTCAATGATGTACACTTGTTTGGGACAGTGAGGTGTCGTTGAATATGGGCCGAGTAGTAACGCAATGCCAAACAGGTCAATTATGTCTCTCAGACCGGGCTCTCAAAAGATCCTAAAAAAAGGCCGGGCTCTCCAAAAAAGAAAGAATAAGGACTCTTAGGCCGACATGTGGGCGCCACCAGTGTTTTCGTGCGCTTGCGCGCCGAGAGCATATTGGCGTGTGTTTGAAATTCATGCTACCTTTTCATCCCCAATCTCCTGCCCCTCCCCCACCTCTCGAATCTCGATTCCTACTCAAGTTCCCCCAAATCCCCCTCCCGTCCTCCCTGTACTCAAGCACACTGTCATGTCACTGGTCAACGCGGATCTCCGAGCCAGAGATCCTGAGGTCCGTCCTGCCTTCGGTCGCTGCGTGTTGTCGCTCAACAGTGGCATGGTGGCGCTTGACGACCAGTTTGCCGGCAAAGTGCTGATGGTAACCATCAATGGCGACTGGCCTCCCGTCTCACCGGACGACCTTGTCAAAGCTCTTGGCGTTGCGCACGACATCCAAATAAGTGACTTGCTCGTCAAAGTCTATCCGCCACCGGCTGACTTCTTCGTCAGGTTACGGACAACTTTCGACTACAGTCGTGTGTTCGAATCTTCCCGGCGTTTGTTCTGCGATGGCGCGCTAGTGAGCTTTGATTGGTGGCACCTAGGATGGGGCTCGATGCCCTCTGAGCTTGAGTTTTTAACAAAGCTTACCTTCCAGGGCATGCCTCGACGTGCTTGGAACAACGAGTCCATGAATGACCTTATCAACGATGTTGGAGGAGCTCGTAAGTATGTTTGTTCCTCAAGACAACTGGGCTCTGACGGTTATGGCATGGATGAAGAAGCCGTCCACCATACCGAAGGTGATTGGTGTTGAGATACTGGTGCAGGAACCGGGGTTGTACTATTCGTTGCTACCAAGGCCGTCGCGGACCATGTTACGGATGTACCTGTATCGAGTGTTCGTGCATGTCGAAGAAGTGGTCAATCCATCAATCGAAGTCCCGCCGCTGCCGCTGGTGACAGGGTCCGTCGACGACGTCCATTACAGCAGTCAATGTCAGACTTTCCCCGTGTTGCTCGGAACGATGGATGGCACAGGGCCTACTCCATCGCGCGGCGGAGGCCACTGCTTCTTTGGGAGAAGAGGCAGGGCTGGCTGCCTGGATGTGCTCTAATTTGAGGTAACAACTGAATCTTGTCAGATACTAGTTAAATCCGAGCTTATGGGTGTGAAGCAATGATATGCCAGTACATTTGATTGTCACCTATTCTAATTTTGTACCTAAACTTTTTTTAGAAAGGGTTGTACGTCAACTTAATGTGCTAGCAGAACTTATTGTGTTGTCTATCTATTTTCTTTGCACAACATTCAAGATATTTCCCCGTCATTGATAAAGACGATGAACCGTTATGTAGGACTTCGTTGGTTTCAACGTAGCCCTACCCGTAGCGATCCACTGCTTCCATCCTGATTGTGTCGCCTGCGTGAAATTTTTGTATGCAAGTTCAGTGTGCTATGATGTTCTATATGATTGTGTCAACTATATAAGTTTTTACTGAGCATCAACAATGCATATGGCTGAAAGATGTATTTACGAGCATCGACTGATGGGTCTCTCTTTCTCTTTCTCTCTCTCACACACACACACACACGCACACACGCACAAGTGGGACCCGTTGAATTATTTATTTGCTCGTGACAACTTTTAATTAGGTTCCACTGTAATCTAACTTTTTTCTTAAGTTCTTGATTGAGCTCACTGACTTCAAAAAGTTGTACAGAAGCCTTGTTTGGGCCTTTCCGACATTGCTGAATGTGGGATGAGTAGCCATGTTAGGTTGTACCGTACTACACAGGCCTTTTTTTCAACATCAGCAATGCAACTAGGCGGACAGTTGTACATAATATCCGGGTCAACTTGTTATTCTTCGCTCCGCTGGGCTGCAAACTTTCCTAGGAGGTATGCATTAGGCTTAACAAGAAAATGGACTTTAAGAAATAATAAATGTGATGTAATTATAATAACTGGGCAGTAACTATAAAAAATGCACCAAATGCGTAATTAGTTTAAAAAATATATTATTTTTGGAATTTGAAATTTTTAATTTCATTATTTGTTGCACGTGCAATATTTCGTTGGATTTTAACGTAATACAAATTTGTTTTGAAATTATATTTAATCTGACTAGAAATTTCGGATAAAAATATTTTGGATCCCATCAAAATGTGGGATTTTTTTTAATTCTGTTTTGAGCGGTTGTTTGAAATTATTAATCGTTGTCCTAGCTAGAAGTTGGGCTGTACTTTTAACAAACTGTAAATGGGCTGTAGTAAATTCCATTAGAATTAAAAAATGGGCTGTACATTCTTACAAATCGCAAATGGGCTATATGTTCTCTGCCACACACTTGTGGGCCTTCTAAGTTGACGCGTCCCCTAAAAAAAACTAAGTTGACGCGTATGCAAGGCTTTGTCAAGAACACACGGTTCTAGCAGCTGTGGCCGTTGGATGTCCATCCAACGGATGTCGTGCTTCTTCTTCAATCTCGGATATTCTTGCTTCAGCAGCCCAAAAAATGATTCCTCCCCCTGACATCTAGGGCGCACCGTTTCAGAGGCTGACCTGTGGGCCTACTAAGTTGACGCGTACCAAGGGCTTTGTGAACTTAGTCAATATAAACGACTCTAGCTGCAGTGACCATACCATGTCCATCCGACGGCCGTAGTGCTTCTTCAACCTCTGGTCTTCTTGCTCCAGCCTCCCAAAGCAGCGCCGGTCGTGCCACGTGCTCTTGCCTCCCGTGGCCGGCTGTGATGCCGCGGAGGCCTCATCGCCCCGTACTACTCCCACCGCTGGCTAGTCCATCCCTCTACTCACCCACACCCCATGTTATTCTACGGCGACAGCAGCCTCACACCGCAGCCGAACCAGTGAACCCTCGTACTCCTCTCCGCGCGGGCTTCCACTCCTGCGTCTTCCCCGGCTCCGCATCGTCCCCTTCCTAGGCCTCGCCTTCGTCCACCGCCCTGGTGCTTTCAGCGCGGCGTGGTCAACGTGGTCAACAACCGACTTCCATTGGAAGAGTACTGTACGTGGAGAGGTTGACAAGTGGGTCCACGGCGGCTGCAAGGAAGTGCCTCCTTATTACGCGCAAAATAATTATTCCTCCACCTGACAGCAGGGACCCACTGGACTGCCACCTTATTTTGCGAAAAAACGTTTCCCCCCTGACTGCTGGGACCCATCGGATGGGCCACCGTATTTCGCGAAAAAAAACATTCCCCCCGCTGTCAGCTCGGACCCACCGGAAGTGCCTCCTTATTACACACAAAAAAATGAATACTCCCCCTGCTAGCTGGGACCCACCTTGGTGGGAGGATGACTTGTGGGCCTACTAAGTTGACGGGGATGGAGGGCTTTGTCAACTTAGTCAATATGAACGATTCTAGCTCCAGTGACCGTACGATGTCCATCCAACGGCCGTAGTGCTTCTTTAACCTCTAGTCTTCTTGCTCCAGCCGCCCAAAGTAGCGCCGGTCGTGCCGCATGCTCCTTCCTCCCGTGGCTAGTTGTGCTACCGCGGAGGCCTCACCGCCCCCTACTATTCCCACTGCTGGCCAGGCCCTGCGGCGGCAGCCTCACACCGCAGCCGAACGAGTGAACACTCGTACTCCTCTCCGCGCGGGCTTCCACTATCACGTCTTCCCCGGCTCCGCGTCGTCCCCTTCCTAGGCCTCGCCGTCGTCCACCGCCCTGGTGCTCTCGGCGCGGCATGGTCAACATGGTCAAGGAACGACTTCCATCAGACGTGGATTGTACATCGAAAGGCTAACAGCTGGGTCCATGGCTGCAGCAAGGAAGTGCCTCCTTATTACGCGGAAAATAATGATTCCTCCACCTGACAGCAGGGACCCACCGTATGGGCCACCGTATTTCGCGAAAAAACATTTCCCCCTGACTGCTGGGACCCACCAGCTACATCTTCGCATGCAAGGAAGTGCGTCCTGGCAAAAAAATTCACCCCCCTGACTACTGGGATCCACCAGCTACATCTTCGTACGCAAGGAAGTGCCTGACAGTTGGGACCCACCTGGTCGAAGCATACGTAGCGTTATCATTCTGGTCGCGAACGTGTACGTACATACTGGTCGATGTAGAGGCGTGCACGTGTCGTAGTAGAGGTGCGCACGTTTCGTAGTAGAGGCGCGCACGTAGCATGTACATGTACGTACAACGAACAGGGTGCAAGAAACTAAATATGGCCGCGTACATACATACGGGCAGGGTCTCGAACGCCTACTCGCGCATACGTACGGCCAGGGCTCATGTACATGGCTGGTTCGGAACGGAGAAACTGCGTCATCGTCGTGTTCATCGGGAGGCAACGGAATGCATCGTGTTCATCGGGAGGCAACAGAACGCGTGGGAGCCAACCGGCTTGGATGGACCAGGCGATGGAAATGAGGCCTGGCGTACCGCAGAACGGAGGAAACGGCCTTGTGTTCGACCGGCCACGTTCAAAATGGGATCCTATTCATTGGGAGGGGTTTGGGGTACCACAAAACGGAGGAAATGGACTTGTGTTGGACCTCCTACGGTCGAAACAGGGTCCTGTTGATTGGGAGGGGTGTGGCGTACCGCAAAACGAAGGAAACAGACTTGCGTTGGAGCGCTACGGTCGAAATGGGGGGTCCTGTTCATCAGGAGGGGTGTGGCGTACCGCAAAACGGGACTCCATGGGATACTGTTCATCTCCACCGTTGACCTCCTGCAGCCTCCACGGGCTACTGTTCATCCACCGTCGACCTCCTCCAGCCTCCACCTGCGACTATTCATCCACGGGCTCCTGCTCATCCAGCCTCCACCGCGCGCTACTCCACCAGCTACTGTTGAACCACCCCTCTCCACGGGCTCCTGTTCAACCACCCCTCCACGGGCTACTGTTCATCCACCCCTCCACCATCTACTGTTCATCCAGCCCTCCACGTCCTGTTCATCCAGCCCTCCATAGGGTTTTGTTCACCTAGCCCCAACCGGCTCGATCGATCGTGGTCCTGTTCATCCAGAGGCAACACCACGGGGTCCTGTTCATCCATCCCCACCGCTCACGGTTCATCCAACCCCCCCCCCCCCCCCCCCCGCAACGCTCACTGTTCATCCAGAGGCAGCATCGATCGGCTTCAGTTAGCAGCAGTAGCGAAGAAATCTCTTGATCGGGTTTAGTTAACAGCCATCGATCGATCGCTCGGGTTCAGCAATGCGTAGCCTGTAGTGCAATCGCTCGGGTTTAGTTAGAGCCCAACGCCTCGCTCGGGTTCGGTTAGAGCCAACGCCTCACACACACGCGCGTACGTGTTGAGAGAAATGCGGATCACTCGGCCCCCGACCACCCACCGTAACCGGGAACTCGCCGAAATTTTCCTCGCCCTCGCTTCTACCAAGGTTTTTTCCGTCATGGACAGCCCAAAGAATGTCATGCAGTTGCGTCTTCGGCCCGCCCAGGACGAATAGCCCATTTTCTGTCATGATTTTTTGTCATAGAAGTGCGAGCCCACCACATCTATGATGATATCGGGTTTTGTCACAATTATCATCATAGAAGTGTCATTAGTATTGACAGGAAAAAAATTCGTTCAGCCCAAAATGTCACGGATGTGCCTTTTTTTGTAGTGATTGCTACATGACGCGACACACGATGCTGCAAGCCAGGACCACTTGATGCTCATCATTTTTGCAAGAGGGACGTGTGATGCTGCAAGAGTCGGTCACCATTGCACCAAGACGCGATGCACTATGCTGTAAAAGCCCGAACCCTCGATGCTCGTTCTTCCTCCAAGATGGATGCACAATGTTGCAAGGGTCGATCACCATTGCAACAAGATGCAACGCACGATGTTTCAAAAGCTCGGACGGTCAAAGCTCATTGTTGCTGCAAGAGGGACGTGCGACGCACAACATCGCAAAGCCCGGACGATCAAAGCTCGTCGTTGCTGCAAGAGGATGTGCGACGCTGCATGGGCCGACCAGTGTTGCAATCAAGACGCGGGGCAATATGCTGCAAAGCTAGGATGCTCGATGCTAGTTGTAGCTGCAAGAGGGACGTGCGACGCTGCAAGGACCGGTCACCATTGCAACAAGACGCGACGCACGACACCACAAAGCTCGAATGCTCGATGCTCGTCCTTGTTGCAATTGGGACGCGTGATGCTGCAAGGGCAGTCGCCATTGCAAAAAGGCGTGATGCACGACACCACAAAGCTTGGACGCTCGATGCTTGTCGTTGCTGCAATCGGGGTGCTCGATGCTCGTTGTTCCTGCAATCGGGACACGTAACACTACAAGGGATGGTTGCCACAAGACGCGATGCACGACACCACAAAGCCCGGAAGCTCGATGCTCGTCGTTGGTGCAATCAGGACGCTTGATGCTCATCGCTGCTGCAATCAGGATGCATGACGCTGCAAAGGCCCATTGCCATTGCAACAAGACGCGATGTACAAAGCCCGGACACTGGATGCTCGTCATTGTTGCAAGAGGGATGTGTGACGCTGTATGGGCCGATCACCATTGCAACAAAGACGCGAGGCACATCACTGAAAAGCCCGGACGCTCGATGGTTGTCGTTGCTGCAATCGGCAGGCGCGCCGCAACAAGGGCTTGTCACCATTGCAACAAGGTGCGGCGCATGATGTAGCAAGGGTCGCTTACCATTGCAACATGATGCGACCCGCAATGTTGTAAAGCCAGGACACTCGATGCTCGTTGTTACTGCAAGCAGGATGTGTGACGCTGCAAGGGTCGGTCGCTTTGTGCTCATATAATACTTTTGCAACTTTGTATTTGCAATCTATTAATTTTTTTTTGTTTGTAGTTGGGATGCTGCATGGGCATCCTCTGTGACAACAAAGTGGGACAAAAGCTAAAAGGCAAGTTCTACAGGATGGCAGTTCGACCCGCAATGTTGTATGGCGCTGAGTGTTGGCTGACTAAAAGACGACATGTTCAACAGTTAGTTGTGGCGGAGATGTGTATGTTGAGATGGATGTGTGCCCACATGAGGAAGGATGGAGTCCGGAATGATGATATACGAGATAGAGTTGGGGTAGCACCTATTGAAGAGAAGCTTGTCCAACATCGTCTGAGATGGTTTGGGCATATTCAGCGCAGGCCTCTAGAAGCTACAGTGCATAGCGGTTGGCTAAAGCGTGTGGAGAATATCAAGAGAGGTCAGGGTAGACCGAATTTGACATGGGAAGAGTCCGTTAAGAGAGACCTAAAGGATTGAAGTATCACCAAATAATTAGCTATGGATAGGGGTGCGTGTAAGCTTGCTATCCGTGTGATGGAGCCATGAGTTTTTTTAGAGTCAACGTTGCCGCTTTATTTAATCAAATGCATTCGGAATCTCATCCGAGATTACATCAAGCACACAATCTGGGGTAGTCCCCAACCAAACCTTACAGAGTTCATAACCCACACCAACTCTAGCTAACTTATGCATGGAAAAATTAGCGGAACGGCGAATCCAAGAGACTCTAAAATCAGAGAAAGATGCAAGTATCGTTTTGATCTCCTGTATCCATGGCCCTGCACTGTACATCTCCTTGTGTTGATTCTGCAACATGTGTACAACACTTTGAGAGTCAAGCTCAACATGGACCTTATCGGTGTTGATTTCTTGTACCACTTGAAGACCCCATTTGCATCCCAAGATTTCCACCGATTGTGGGTCCACAATTCCACAGTACACATGGCAAAGACCAGCTCTAAACGCCCCAACATGGTCTCGAATAACTGCTCCAGCTCCTCCCTTGTCTCTATCACTTGACACAGCCCCATCAAAGTTAATTTTTAGCCAACCCTCCTCAGGAGGCCGCCACTTTTCCTTGACTGTAGGGACTGCTGGATGCACATCACGCATGTGGACAACCTTTCACTCATTCAAATGCGACACTACCATGCCTATTATTTCATGTGGACGCACTATCTTCTTCCCATCCCTCGCTTCATTTCTCGCCAACCAAAGACCATATGTTGCTTGAACCATGGCCGTCCTCTCATCATCTGATGCCTCGGCAAACCACTCTAGTAACCAGCGAGCTAGAGTGATATGGGAGTCAATGAAACTTGGTGGGATCGCCACCCCAACTCCCTTCTCTGAGAGAATAAGCTGCCAGATAAGTGCTGATTGTTAGCATGTCCAGAACCGGTGCAACACTGTCTCTTCTCGCAGACACGCAACACATAAAACACCGGGTTTGATCTGACGCCGATGTAGCTCAGCCCCAACTGCTAGCCCATTGCAGACCATCCTCCACATATGGATCTTGGCTTTGGCCGGTACATTCGTATCCCACAATGCTAAGTATCCCTTATGCTTCGCCACTGAGCTGAGGACTCCGGTTGTCTGGTCCTCACTGTATTCATCTTCATCCTTAGGTGATATGCAGATCTGACAGTGAAGTCACCGTTTTTGGTATAGTTCCAAGCCCGGTAGTCTTCTATACCGGGACCCCCAACAGCTATTTGCTGAATATCGTCTGCATCACCATCAGAGAACATAGAGTGCAACTTACCCATGTCCTAGCTCCTTCCATCATGTGCTAACAGGTATGTTACCTTGGACATGCCCGTGGCAAAAATCTGACCAAGAGGTCGCATGCTCCCAGCTCGTGGAATCCAGGTTGCATGATGGATGTTCACACTGCTTCCATCCCCAATCCACCATATGATCCCCTAGCACAGTAGGTCCCATCCATGAAGAATGCTACAAAATGTGTACGAGGTGGATGAGGATGTCGTTGCTGTTAGGATGGAGTTGTCGCTAAAATAACTAGCCTTCAGCACACGCTGTTGGGGAACGTTGCATGGAAAACAAAAAAAACTACGCACATGCAATGATCTATCCATGGAGATGCATAGAAACGAGGGGAAAGAGTGTGTCTACATACCCTCATAGACCGTAAGAGGAAGCGTTTCACAACACAGTTGATGTAGTCAAACTTTCTTCGTGATCTAACCGATCAAGTACCGAACGTACGAAACCTCCGTGTTCAGCACATGTTCAGCTCGGTGACGTCCGCTCCTTCTTGATGCAAGATGGTGTGGTAGTCGGTGAGTTCTGACAGTACGACGATGTGGTGATGGTGATGGTGAAGTGATCTCCATAGGGCTTCGCCCAAGCACTGCGAAAATATGGCTGGGGTGTAAATGGTGGAGGGGGCGCCGCACACGGCTAGGCAATTGTCTGCTTTGTGCTAAGGGGGGCTCCAAGTAGGGGGAATTCTACTTGGGGTCTCTCCCAAGCCGGGTCCAACCTCTTTCCTTATTTGGAGTGCGGGTGAGGGAGTCCTGGACTAGGGGGTGTCCGGACAGCCAGACTATCATCGTCAGCCGGACTCCAAGACTATGAAGATACAAGATTGAAGACTTCGTCCCGTGTCCGGATGGGACTTTCCTTGGCGTGGAAGGCAAGCTTGGCAATACGGATATGTAGATCTCCTACCATTGTAACCGACTCTGTGTAACCCTAGCCCTCTCTGGTGTCTATATAAACCGGAGGGTTTTAGTCCGTAGGACGAACAACCATTACAACAATCATACCATAGGCTAGCTTCTAGGGTTTAGCCTCCTTGATCTCGTGGTAGATCCACTCTTGTACTACCCATATCATCAATATCAATCAAGTAGGAGTAGGGTTTTACCTCCATCGAGAGGGCCCGAACCTGGGTAAAAACATCGTGTCCCTTGTCTCCTGTTACCATCCTCCTAGACGCACAGTTCGGGACCCCCTACCCGAGATCCGCCGGTTTTGACACCAACATTGGTGCTTTCATTGAGAGTTCCTCTGTGTCGTCACCGATAGGCTTGATGGCTTCTTCAATCAACAACAACGCAGTCCTGGGTGAGGCTTTTCTCCCCGGACAGATCTTCGTATTCGGTGGCTTCGCACCGCGGGCTAATTCACTTGGCCATCTGGAGCAGATCGAAAGCTACGCCCCTGGCCGTCAGGTCAGATTTGAAAGCCTAAACTTCACGGCGCATATCCGCGGAGACTCGATCTTCGATGGATCCAAGCCACAACCGAGCGTGTCGCACTGTCACGATGGGTATGATCTAGCTCTGCCACCGGACAGTACTTTGGAGGCCGCACATGAATCCGCACCGACCCATAATTCGGAGCCGATCGCGCAGATCGAGGACGGGTGGCTGGACACCGCCTCAGGAGCTGCGACTTCCACGGCGATGGAGCCGAACACTGACCTTGTCCCTTATAAAGCCCGTGACTCCGAGGTGCCGGACTCCGAACCTCCTGCGCCCCTGCCAATCGAATCTGATTGGGCGCCGATCATGGAGTTCACCGCTGTGGACATCTTTCAGCACTCACCCTTTGGCAACATCTTAAATTCGCTAAAGCATCTCTCGCTATCCGGAGAGCCCTGGCAGGACTACGGCCAGGATGGTTGGCATGCGGACGACGAAGAAATTCAAAGCCCACCCACCACCCACTTTGTAGCCACTGTCGATGATCTAACAGACATGCTAGATTACGACTCCGAAAACATCGACGGTATGGACGACGATGCCGGAGACGATCAAGAACCAGCGCTCACCGAGCACTGGAAGGCCACCCCAACCCATGATGTATATATGGTGGACACCCCAAAAGGAAGCGACAACGAGGACCAACGGGGCACGGCAAAGGATAATCCCGCCGACAAACAACCAAAACGGCGACGCAAACGCCGCCCTAAGTCCCGCCTCGACAAAAATAGCGCTCCTAATGACCCAGCAATAGAGCAGGGCAAACCAGTGGACGATGAACATGCAACCAAGCAACCGTCCGAACAGGACGAATCGGATAATCAATCCATGCCCGGCGAAACCAACAGTCCAGACGACCTCACGCCGGACACATCACCGGAGCACAAAAGACTTGTCGCCACTGCAAGAAGTCTGAAGAAGGAAAAACGGAAGCTCAAAACAGTGGAAGACATACTCAGAATGAGGTGGAGCAAAGTGCTCAAAACCGCAGACAAATACAGCAATGGCCATCAATCAAAGAGCTACCCGAAGCGCAAGCTGCTGCCAGAATTTGACGAGGAAGCAATAGAGACACCACAGTCAAAAATTAAAGAAGCCGCCTGGCCGGATAGACGGCCAGATGACAGGCCAAAAGGGACAAGCGGCGCCGCAAACAAGCCAACTCATGATCCTGGGAAAACAGATGGCCCAGCCAGGTCCATTTACGGGCCAAAAAAGAGGGCCCCAGGAAGCAACACAACACGCCAAGTGTTCAAAGACAGCGGCACACCGAAATACAGGGGCGCTGCACACCCACTATGTTTCACCAATGAGGTGCTGGATCATGAATTTCCAGCAGGGTTTAAACCCATAAACATAGAGGCTTACGACGGAACAACAGACCCTAGAGTCTGGATAGAAGATTACATACTACACATACACATGGCTAGAGGAGACGATCTCCACGCCATAAAATATCTACCCCTCAAGCTCAAAGGGCCAGCTCGGCATTGGCTCAAAAGCCTCCCAGAAAACACTATTGGAAGTTGGTAAGAGCTCGAGGACGCGTTTAGAGCAAATTTTCAAGGGACTTATGTCCGCCCTCCGGATGCAAACGATCTAAGTCACATAACTCAACAGCCCGGAGAGTCAGCGCGCAAATTCTGGAACAGGTTCCTTACCAGAAAAGAACCAAATAGTCGACTGTCCGGACGCTGAAGCCCTAGCAGCTTTTAAACACAACGTCCAAGACGAATGGCTCGCCAAACACCTCAGCCAAGAGAAGCCGAGGACAATGGCCGTGCTAACAAGCCTCATGACCCTCTTTTGCGCGGGGGAAGACAGCTGGCTAGCAAGACGCAGCACCAGCGACCCGAGTACATCCGAAATCAGAGATGGAAACGGAAAATCACGGCGCAGAAAGGATCAGCGCCAGAATAAAGAAAAAAGCCCAAAGAACACGGCGGTCAACGCCAGATTCAAAAGCTCGCGGCCAAACAACAAAACACTGCCTCTCAAGGACAACAGTGATGAGCTATCCAACTTAAACAAAATTTTGGATCGGATATGTCAAATCCATAGTACCTCCGGAAGGCCTGCAAACCACACCCACCGAGATTGTTGGGTTTTCAAACAGTCCGGCCGACTCAACGCCGAACACAAGGGGCTCGACGCACCAAGCGAAGATGATGATGAACCCCACCAGCAGAGCACCGGAAAACAAAAGACCTTCCCACAAGAAGTCAAAACAGTAAACACTTCATGTGATATTACGGAAGAACAATGCGGCACCCGCTAAATTAAGTGTCGCACGGTCCACCCCAGCGGAACCGTGAAGTTGGATGTCAAAACCAATCACTTTCGACCACCTGGATTATTCCAGAAGCATTCGAAACGCAGGATGGACTGCCCAGATATTGGATCCTATAATCGACGGACTACAGTTTACACAAGTCCTGATGGACGGCGGCAGCGATTTAAACCTGCTATATCCGAACACAATCCGCAAGTTGGGGATAGACCTTACTAAAATTCGACATAGCCGCACTTCCTTTAAAGGAGTGACGCCAGGCCCTTACGCCAAGTGCACAGGCTCCTTACTACTAGAAGTTGTATTCAGGTCACCGGACAACTTCCGACGCAAAAAGCTAATCTTTCATGTTGCCCCATTCAAAAGTAGCTATCAAGCACTATTGGGACGTGAAGCTTTTGTCCGCTTTAACGCAATACCACATTACACGTCTCGTACACTTAAAATGCCCGGTCCACGTGGCATCATTTCACTAAGAGGGTCATTCAAAGACCCCGGACACGGCTAGACGAGTCCGGCATAAATAAGCTAGGGGCTTCCTAGCCGCACACCCCTTCACAAGGGGCTGTGCATATAAGCAACAATGAGCTAATATAGGCTTAGCTTTATTAATTTATTTAATTTTTTATGCACTTTTCGCACGATTTCTTTTCAAACTAAGTTCCTCTCTTTTTACAGATGAACAACGTGCACACCCGTCCAGGATACGGCACAACGGAGACACAGGCACAGACGTGCAGTAGGGACCCGTTTCAAGGATTCTTTTCAGATTAAGACCCTGCGTAAACCTTTTTTACTGTCTCTTGTTGCTATAATCCCCTGATTTTTTATTATAACCAGAGAGGAGACTGACGTTTTGGCATCGGCCGCGTCAGAGGACCTCGCCCGTACCTGGACACTAGGGGCTTAGGGCATTGTTCTGCCCGTTATCATAAAGACCGAGCACCTTAGGGAGTGTTCGGCATCTCGAGTTAGGCCTTATATGCATCAGCTCCGAATCATGTCTTTGGTCAAATGTTGGGTTTGCCTGGCTCTTGTGTTTTGCTGCCTTACGTTCCGTATCATCGACAAACGCGGCACCAGGAGAACTACTGCGATTGTGCCCCACTTCGTCTGGGCGAGCACCTCAGTAGAGAAAGCCGAAAACTGACTGTCATGATACAGCGAGAGACTGGTCAACCACTCGATCGACCACAGGAATGTTTAGAATTCCTCCGCTTTGACGAAGGACCGTTTCCCGGTCAGGCACATACGCGCCCCGAATTCGGATAGCGCGGTGCCTCCACCCTCGAACTCCATTGGCTAAGTGAAAGTGATAAAGCATTATAGTCCGGTTGCCTCGTTTGCTACGCTACCACCTCCTTAACAGGACCGAGACGTCGGATTAAGTGTGAAAATGCGCTATTTTTGCGAACACCCCCGCACCTTGTGCGTGGGGGCTGAAGTCGACGACTGCCATCTTTCAGGTTATACATACGTATACATAAACAGCCGCACAGGAGATAATTCAATACTTGAACGCACAAGTACCAAAAGCGCCTACATCATAAACATTGTTTTATAAAATTAAAACGTTCATTCGAACGTGACATTTTTCGAGCACTGCGACTCTATTACACGAGCACCACGCAGAACTTCCCCAAAATAGTGCTCGGTGGGTAACCGGCTTTCGTCCGAGCCCTGGGTCGCAACAGCGGTGGCATCCGTCTCTGTCCAATGTGTCTTCACACGGGCGAGGGCCATCCGCGCACCCTCTATGCAGGCCGACCGCTTCATCACCTTGATATGCGGCACCGCCCCAAGAAATTGCTGCAATAAGCCAAAATAGCTCGTCGGCTTGGACCTATCCGGCCAGACATGAGTCACGATATCCGTCATGGCAAGTCCGGACAACCTATTCAGCTCAGCCCATTCGGCCAATCGATCGGTCAGCGGAAGTGAACGATCCAGACTATGGAATTGAGACCAAAACAGCTCTTCCGTCTTGTGATCCTTCTGACTTCGGAAGTGCACAACGGCATCCGCCACACTCGCCGCTAAGTCCATATAAGGATCCTCTGGACCCCACAGCTGGCCAAGCTGGGCATACTTTGGATCCGTAAACCTGCGGCACAGCAGAACAGGCTTGCCAGCCACAATGTCTCTGGCCTGGCGCAGCTCTTCCTTTATAGCCCGCATTGCAGAACGGGCATCCTTGGCTTCGGCGGTGGCCTTCCCCAGGTCTTCTCGCTCCGATAGGCGCTCCTTTTCAAGAGCCTCATTGCGGTCGGTAGCATCCTTTAACCTAACGGCCATTTCGGCCATCTCTTCCCTGCTTCGGCAGTGTGCAGCCCTTTCGGCTTCTAACTCCTCGGCCGCCCTCGAGGCAGCCGCATTACTTCTTCTGGCCTGCTCCTTGGCTTGAGCAAGTTCGGCCCGAAGGCTCTCCACAGCAGCGGCACCATCCGCGTCAAGCACACATATTTTAAGAGGTGGCCTTCGGCTCCCTTACTAGGTGACCACGGAGAAACAACTTACCTTGCGACTCGTCAAGTCGCTTGTTGACTAGCGCGATGTCCGCATCCGCAACGTCGATTTGCCGCTTTAGTTCAATAACTCCATCAGTCCGGCTGGCCCCCGGACTATCCGCCACCTGCATAGGAAAGGCGACATTTAATACCTGCGATTTTGATCCTCAGCACGCTGTCGCTTTCGACAACCTACCGAGTCTCGGGGGCTACTATCTATACAAGGCGCACCTCATGTGCAAAACTGTCAAATAGGTGTGTCATTTTTACGTACCTCAAACCCCGCCAGCAAACTCCTGACGGCATTACGCAATCCGCTTTCGGTGGACGAAATCCTTCCAATCACCATACTCATCAATGCATGGTGATCTTCTGAGATAGACGCCCTCTCAAGCAGATCCTTCAACTCCCCCGGCCGAACACCAGTTGGCGTCGAACTATCTGGCTTTGCTGGACTCAGGGATACCCTCCGTGATGACACATCAGGCTCGTCCGCCCTATCTGACGGTGCAGCGAACGGAGGCGTCTCGCTCTCCACCATCTCCAGACGAAGATCCCCCGAAGACGAGCTCATCTGAGAAGGTCGGAGATCCGAACTACAAGGTAAAAATTCGGTTATCCTCAGAAGCACAAATAGGGATGTCTCTTATTACCGAGCTCTCTTTCTTCTACTTACGGCTCGCTGGAGGGCTGATGTTTTAGGGGAGACTATGTGGCCGGGGCCTCCCCGGACGCAGGACCCTCTGGTGAAGACTTCTTCCCCCGCTTAGGGGCTTTGGCCTCCGGGTCTCCAGAGGCGGTCCTCTTCTCCCCTTGGGGGGAGGGATTCTCGATCCCCCCCTTTTTCAAGAGCCTCCTCGGGCGAGGCGGTAGTTCCCTTATTTTCCCCTCCGCCTTCTTCTGAAGGCGCAACCTCCAGCATCTTGACCAGCACGAGATCCGGCGCGGTCTTTGGGAGGGGGGCCGGACATCGTATCAGCTTTGCTTGCGCTATCCACTCCTGTTAAAGGACAACGGGTTAAAAGGCGAATTGTAGAAAGGCAAACAAATGGTGTGTCCGAACACTGAGCTACTTATTTGAGTATCCGGGCGATTGCAGCTTAGGCCAGCGTCCTCGGTCAATTCCGGACACACCTCCCGTGATCCGAAGAACAATTTGTACATCTCCACGGGTGATGTACCCATGAAGTGTTGGAGAATCCGCGGTCCCTCCGGACTGAACTCCCATAGCCGGAGAGGACGGCGTTTGCAGGGCAGGAGACGCCTAATTAGCATAACCTGCATCACCACGACCAGATCGATCTCCCTCGCTTGGAGGTCTCGAATCCGGCCCTGCAATAAGGGAACGTCTTTTGACGGCCCCCAATTGAGCCCTTGGTTGACCCACGACATCAACCGTCGAGGAGGTCCCGAGCGGAATACGGGCGGCGGCTTCTGCCTGCTGCCCTTCGGAGCGGTGATATAGAACCACTCCTGTTGCCATAAGCCAAGCTCCTCTTGGAAGGAGCCCTCGGGCCACGGGGCATCGGCCCTCCTACTCACGGCCGCCCCGCCGCACTCTGCTTGACGCCCCCCGATCATCTTCGGCTCCACATTGAAGGTCTTCAGCCACAGGCCGAAGTGGGGGGTGATGCGGAGGAAGGCTTCACAGACGACAATGAATGAGGAAATATGGAGGATGGACTCCGGAGCCAAGTCATGGAATTCCAACCCATAGTAGAACATGAGCCCTCTCACAAAAGGATCCATCGGGAAGCCTAAACCCTGACGGAGTTGGGACACAAAGACGACGTACTCGCCGGGCTCAGGGGTGGGGATGGCCTGCCCTTCGGCAGGCAACCTGTGCGAAATCTCGTAAGACAGGTACTTGGCCTCTCGCGGCTTTAGCACGTCCTCCTCCGTGACGGAGGAGGGCATCCACCGGCCCTTAAGGTCGGAGCCGGACATTGTTGAAGGTCCAAAGCACTCGAATCTGGGGCTCTGGGTGTTGGAACTTGGAGCAGGGAGAAGATTCGACGGAGGATTGAAGAAAAGAAACGAGCCTTGGTCCTATTATAAAGAGGGAGAATACCAAGAGTCGTCTCCGTGACCGTTCGGGACTCGCCTTCGATAGAGGGGGCGTGGCGACGGGCGCGGTTGGGTTACCCACGTCCGTATTGATGAGAATCCCGGAATAAGGGGAACACGATCTCTGCTTCGACAAGACGTGCCAAGGAAACCGCTTCTCTAAACGCGCTGAGGTGGTATAATAAAAAACGATTCAAGTAAAGACTTGGTAGTGGCATGACGTCATGCCACGAAATACGTCAGCAGATTGAACTTGTGTACATATTATTCTCTCTACGGTGGAATGTGGAATTTATTTTGCAGAGCCGGACACTATCCTGGTGTTCACAATCTTCTATGGATTATTCGGAGGAGGAACCCGCCTTGCAATGCCGAACATTATGCGCGTCGGACTCATCGTCATTGAAGCCAGGTTCAGGGGCTACTGAGGGATTCCTGGACTAGGGGGTGTCCGGACAGTCGGACTATCATCGTCAGCCGGACTCCAAGACTATGAAGATACAAGATTGAAGACTTCGTCCCGTGTCCGGATGGGACTTTCCTTGGCGTGGAAGGCAAGCTTGGCAATACGGATATGTAGGTCTCCTACCATTGTAACCGACTCTGTGTAACCCTAGCCCTCTCCGGTGTCTATATAAACCGGAGGGTTTTAGTCCGTAGGACAAACAACCATTACAACGATCATACCATAGGCTAGCTTCTAGGGTTTAGCCTCCTTGATCTCGTGGTAGATCCACTCTTGTACTACCCATATCATCAATATCAATCAAGCAGGAGTAGGGTTTTACCTCCATCGAGAGGGCCCGAACCTGGGTAAAAACATCGTGTCCCTTGTCTCCTGTTACCATCCTCCTAGACGCACAGTTCGGGACCCCCTACCCGAGATCCGCCGGTTTTGACACCGACAGCGGGGAAAGGCAGGAAGGGTGCCCCCCTTTCCTTTCTCCCATGAGAGGCTGGAGGGCCTAGCCCTCCCCCTTTTCCTACCCTAGGTTTGGCCAAACAAGGGAGGAGGCGCACCAGCCCGCTTGTGGGCTGGTTTGTCCCCTCCTTTGGCCCATAAGGCCCATAACTTGCCGGGGGGTGCCCGGAACCCCTTTCCGTGACCTGATTCCTTCCCGGTACGTCCTGAAACACTTCCGGTGTCCAAATACCATCGTCCTATATATCAATCTTTACCTATCGACTATTTCGAGACTCCTCTTCATGTTTGTGATCTCATCCGAGACGCTGAACAACATTCGGTCACCAAAACATATAACTCATATAACACTATATCGTCAACGAACGTTAAGCATGCGGACCCTACTGGTTCGAGAACTATGTAGACATGACCGAGACACCTCTCCGGTCAATAAATAATAGAGGAACCTGGATGCCCATATTGGCTCCTGCATATTCTATGAATATCTTTATCGGTCGAACTATTATGACAACATACGTAATCATCTTTGTCCATCGGTATGTTACTTGCCAGAGATTTGATCGTCGGTATCTTCATACCTAGTTCAATCTTGTTACTGGAAAGTCTCTTTACTCGTTCTGTACTACATCACCTCATGACTCAATCCTTAGTCATTTGCTTGCAAGCTTATCATGTGTATTACCGGGCGGACCCAGAGATACCTCTCCGATACTCAGATGACAAATCCTAATCTTGATCTATGCCAACTCAACAAACACCTTCGGAGATACCCGTAGAGCATCTTAATGATCACCCAGTTAAGTTTTGACGTTTGATAGCACACAAGGTATTCCTCCAGTATCTGGGAGTTGCATAATCTCATAGTCGGAGGAATATGTATTTGACATGAAGAAAGCAATAGCAATAAACGGAACGATCATTATGCTAAGCTAATGGGTGGGTCTTGTCATCACATCATTATCCTAATGATGTGATCCCATTATCAAATGACAACACATGTCTGTGGTTAGGAAACCTTAACCACCTTTGATCAACGAGCTAGTTTAGTAGAGGCATACTAGGGACACGATATTTGTTTATGTATTCACACATGCATTTATGTTTCCGATCAATACAATTCTAGCATGAATAATAAACCTTTATCATGAATAAGGAAATATAAAATAACAACTTTATTATTGCCTCTAGGGCATATTTCCTCCAGTCTACCACTTGCACTAGAGTCAAGAATATAGTTCACGTCACCATGTGATTTGACCCATAGTTCACATCCATGTGACCAATACCCAAAGGGTTTACTAGAGTCAATAATCTAGTTCACATTGCTATGTGATTAACACCCAAAGAGTACTAAGGTGTGATAATGTTTTGCTTGTGAGAGAAGTTTAGTCAATGGGTCTGCCACATTCAGGTCCATATGTATTTGCAAATTTCTATGTCTACAATGCTCTGCATGGAGCTACTCTAGCTAATTGCTCCCACATTCAGTACGTATCCAGATTGAGACTTAGAGTCATCTAGATTAGTGTCAAAGCTTGCATCAATGTAACTCTTTACGACGAACTCTTTATCACGTCCATAACCGAGAAACATTTTCTTAGTCCTCTTTAAGGTAATTAAGGATAATTTTGACCACTGTCAAGCGATCTATTCCTGGATCACTATTGTAACCCCTTGCCAAACTCATGGCAAGGTACACAAAATGGCATACTTTATGGAACCTATGGCTAAATGATGACCCACAAGTATAGGGGATCAATGGTAGTCCTTTCGATAAGTAAGAGTGTCAAACCCAACGAGGAGCAGAAGGAGATGATAAGTGGTTCTCAGCAAGGTAATGTTTGCAAGCACTGGAATTGTAAGTAATGAGTAGTTTGATAGCAAGGTAATTTGTAACGAGCAAGTAACGGTAACGGTAACAAAAGTGCAGCAAGGTAGCCCAATCCTTTTGAGGCAAAGGACAGGCCAAAACGGTCTCTTATGTTAAGCAAAGCATTCTTGAGGGTACACAGGAATTTCATCTAGTCACTTTCATCATGTTGGTTTGATTTGTGTTCGCTACTTTGATAATTTGACGTGTGGGTGGACCGGTGCTTAGGTGATGTTCTTACTTGAACATACCTCCTACTTATGATTACCCCCTCACAAGCATCCGCAACTACGAGAAAAGTATTAAGAATAATTCTAACCATAGCATTAAACTTTTGGATCCAAATCAGCCCCATACGGAATAACGCATAAACTGGGTTTAAGCTTCTGTCACTCTCGCGACCGATCATCTAATAAATACTCCACAGTGCATTCCCTTAGGCCCAAGTATGGTGAAGTTTCATGTAGTCGACGTTCACATGACACCACTAAGGGAATCGCAACATACATACTAACAAAATATCGAACACATATCAAGTTCACATGATTACTTGCAACAGGATTTCTCCCGTGACCTCAAGAAGAAAAGTAACAACTCATAAATGATAATCATGCTCAAGATCAGAGGGGTATTAAATAGCATAATGGATCTGAATATGTAGTCTTCCACCAAATAAATCATATAGTAATCAACTACAAGATGTAATCAACACTACTAGTCACCCACAAGTACCAATCAATAGTTCCGGTACAAAGATTGAACACAAGAGATGAACTAGGTTTTGAGATGAGATTGTGATGTTGAAGATGTTGATGGAAATTGCCCTCCCCAAGATGGGAGAGTTGTTGGTGATGATGACGATGATGATCTCCCCCCTCCGAGAGGGAAGTTCCCCTGGTGGAATTGCTCCGCCGGAGGGCAAAAGTTCTCCTGCCCAAGTTCCGCCTCGAGATGGCAGTGCTTCATCCCAAAAGTCCTCTCCTTATTTTTTCTAGGTCAAAATGACTTATATACCAGAAGATGGGCACCTGAGGTGGGTCGAGGAGGGCACAACCCACTAGGGCGCGCCTGGGCTCCCTGGTGCGCCCAGGTGGGTTGTGCCCACCTGGTGGTCCCCCTCTGGTAGTTATTTGCTCCAATAATTCTTATTAATTCCATAAAAATTCCTCGTGAAGTTTCAGCTCATTTGGAGTTGTGCAGAATAGGTAGCCTGACATAGCTTTTTCAGGGCCAGATTTCGAGCTGCCGGAATTCTCCCTCTTTGTGTGAACCTTGCATATTATGAGAGAAAAGACATTAGAATTACTCCAAAAAGCATTATTATGCATAAAAACATCATAAATAACAGTAGGAAAACATGATGCGAAGTGGACATATCAACTCCCCCAAGCTTAAACCTCGCTTGTCCTCAAGCGAAAACCAAAATTGAAAAACATGTCCACATGCTTAGAGAGAGAGGTGTCGATAAAAACAAAATACGGAGATAGAAGCATCATGTATATTATTATAATAGCAACAAACTTTAATATAAAACTTTACCATAGAACTTTTATCATAGACTTCTCATGAACGAGTAATAATTCATCACAACACCGAAGTATAAAACATAAACTCTATTGAAAACCAACAAACTATATTCTCGGTCAACTTTGCAACTACAATTCATAATCTTTTCAGGAAGGGTCACGTATCGGGGCCTTTTTGGGAAGTCCACATACTCAACCATCATACAGTCTTCTATGATTGCTAACACTCACCGCATACACATGAGCAAAACGTTTCAATCGGACACATAGAAAGATAGGGGCTTATAGTTTCTCCTCCCAACATACTCACCTCGAGGGTGATGTCAACAATAATAACTCATGCGACCCATATACAACTGGATATATTTGCCTAGATCTTTCCTCAGCACATGATGCTTGCCAAAATAGAAAATGAAAAGGAATAGAGAGAAGAACTTTGACTCTTGCATAAAAGTAAATACATAAAAGAAAAAGATAGGCCCTTCGCAGAGGAAAGCAGAGGTTGCCATGCAGTTTTTGTTTGTATGCTCAATCCCTTAGTGCAAAAGAACGTCAGTTATATTGCCCCTTATGATAGCAACCTTTATTATGCAGTTTGTCGCTTTTTTTATTTGCCATCACAAGTTCATACAATGCTCAATTTTCTCTTACACTAAATAATCTAACACTTTTAGAAGCAATTTTTATTGCCTTATTGCACCGATGACAACTTACTTGAAGGATCTTACTTAATCCTTAGGTAGGTATGGTGGACTCTTCAAAATAAGATTTGGGTTTAAGGGTTTTTTGATGCACAAGTGGTATCTCTACTTAGTGCGAAATTTTTGGCTAGCAAAGATGGGGGGCAAGCACCACATGTTGTAGGATCTATGACAATATAACTTCTATGTCAATATGAGCAAACATAAATCATTACGTTGTCTTCCTTGTCCAACGTCAACAATTTTGGCATATAATATTGTGATGGAGGCTCACAATCACAAAAGATGTCCAAGATAGTATATTTGCATGTGAATCTTCTCTTCCCTTATTAATTCTTTCATGAATTGCATCATTGACCAATGATATGTTTGTCAATCTCCAATAAAATTTTCTACTTATACTCTCCCTTATGTTATGTCATTACTTACCATAAGATTAGCATATGATCTTTTTCATTTATTTCCTTTCTTTATTGAACAAGAAAGTAAAGAAAACAAAACTCAAGCTAAACTTTATTATATATCTCGCACACGATTACAAAGATAGATCACTCGAAAAGGAAGGATCGAACTAAACTTTTATTCATCTAAAGCAAAAGATAACTATGGATCGAACTAAGGTAAGTAAAGGCAAAAGATAGTGGAGGTGACAAGATACCAGTGATCCTCCCCCAAGCTTGGCACAAGCCAAGGGGAGTGCCCATACCCGATACTCAAGTCTCCTTTGGTGATGAAGAAGTAGGTAGTGGTGATGAAGGGGTAGCGATCTTGTCCTCGGGCTTCCATGGCAGAGGCTCACCATCATAAGAAGAGGAGAGATACATCTCCAACGTATCTATAATTTATGAAGTATTCATGCCATGTTTACAATGATTTTATATGATTTTGGTATGATTTGATTAGAACTAACCCGGACTGACGCTATTTTCAGCAGAACTACCATGGTGTCGTTTTTTGTGCAGAAATAAAAGTTCTCGGAATGAGTTGAAAATTTACGGAGAATATTTTTGGAAAATATAAAAAATACTGAACGAAAATATATTGGAGAAGAGTCCCGAGGCCACCACAAGGATGGAGGGCGCCCCCCTAGGGCGCGCCCCCTACCTTCTTGTCGCCTCGTGGGCCCCCTTGACTTGTCCCTGACGACAACACCTCCTATAAATACCAAAACCTCCAGAAATAAACCAAGATCGTGAATTCCGCAGCCGCAAGCCTTTGTAGCCACAAAAAACCTCTCGGGACCCTATTCTAGCACCCAGTCATAAGGGGAATCCATCACCGGTGGCCATCTTAATCATCCCAGCGTTCTCCATGACAAGGAGGGAGTAGTTCACCCTCGTGGCAGAGGGTATGTACTAGTAGCTATGTGTTTGATCTCTCTCTCTCTATCTATCTATCTATCTATCTATCTATCTATCTATCTCTCTCTCTCCCGTGTTCTTGATTCGGCATGATCTTGATGTACCGCGAACTTTGCTATTATAGTTGGATCATATGAAGTTTCTCCCTCTCTACCTTGTGATGAATTGAGTCTTTTCCTTTTAGTTTTTGTTATGTTGGATTGAATCTTTGGATGTGAAAGCACTTGATGTATGTCTTGCGATGGGATATCCGTGGTGACAATGGGATGTTTTTTTCATCCATTGGATGTATGTTTTGGCTATCAACTTGCAGATTCCCATGGTGAAATTGGGATAATCTATGCATAGGGGTTGATGCATGTTTTGATATTCCTTTCTCCGGTAGAAATCTCGGGATGCTCATGAAGTTCTTTGTGTTGGATGGAATAGTATGAATCTGAAGTTGTTTGATGCATAACGTATAAATTGATCCATGGATACTTGTGGTGACATTGGAGTATCTAGGTGACATTAGGCTGATGGATGTGTGTCGTATGGTGTTATTTTACTATGAACTCTTGAGATGTTTGTGACACTTATAGGAATAGCCTAATGGATTGCTCGGAAAGAATAACTTTGAGGTGGTTTCGTACCATACAAGCAATTTCATCTTATGGTCTCCGCGGTAGGAACTTTGGAGTGACTTTTGCACATTGAGGGATTGTTATATGATCTAATTATGTTATCATTGTTGAGAGAACTTGCAATAGTGAAAGTATGAGCCCTAGGCCTTATTTCCAAGCATTGCAATACCGTTTTCGCTCACTTTTACCACTTGCTACCTTGATGTTTTTATATTTTCAGATCACAAAAACCCATATCTACCATCCATACTACACTTGTATCACCATCTCTTCGCCAAACTAGTTCACCTATACAATTTACCATTGTATTGGGTGTGTTGGGGACACAAGAGACTCTTTGTTATTTGGTTGCAGGGTTGTTTGAGAGATACCATCTTCATCCTACGCCTCCCACGGATTGATAAACCTTAGGTCATCCACTTGAGGGAAATTTGCTACTGTCCTACAAAACTCTGCGCTTGGAGGCCCAACACGAGTCTACAAGAAGAAGGTTGCGTAGTAGACATCAAGCTCTTTTCTGGCACCGTTGTCGGGGAGGTGAGTTCTTGATAGTGTCTTTAGATCTTGCAATTTAATCTTTTAGTTCCTTGTTTTATCACTAGTTTAGCCTATAAAAGAAAACTACAAGAAAATAGAACTGAGGTTGCCTCATATGCTTCATCTTTTTAATGTCTTTCGTGAAAATGATGGAAAGGAAAATTGTGGTGGAGTGCTAGAAGAAGAAGTCAATAAATTGTTTGGCACTAAATATTTGAATGATGAGCACGGTTGCAATGTTTTTAGTATGAACTCTTTGAGTATCCATAGTACTAATGATGATTGCACTAGTCATGATAAATATGTTTCTTATAAGCATGTCAACTTTTGTGGAGTGCATAAAGTTTGCAGTTACATACCAACTGATCAGAGTTATTATGCTTATGATATGCAAAGGCCCAAGCTTGGGGATGCTATGTTTGATGAGAATGACATGTTTGAGAATTTATTTGCTGCAATTAATATTTGTCCCAAGCTTGGGGATGCTATGTTTAGTGAAGATGATATTTTTAGTCCACCAAGTTTTGATGTGCAAATTTACATGATGATAGCATGCCTCCTATTTACGATTATTATATTGATGAAAGTGGGTTTGGAAGAGTGTCAACTTTAGGAAGTAATTATCCCACTATTTTGGAGTGTTCTGAATCTTATTATAATGATAAAAGTGGATTTGGAGAGGTCATGACTTTATTTAGTAATGATTCCACTATTTCGAAAGAGGTTTCAATTGACTATGTTGAGAACAAAGTTGCTACTTATGATGATTATTGTGAGGATACTTATGTTATAAAAAGTAGTGATAATTATTGTCAAAATTTTGAATATCCTTTTACTAAACATTACTCTTTTAATGTGGAAACAATTTGTAGTATTCAAGTTTCATATGATGCTCCTACTACTATTCATGAGAATAGATTTGCTTATGTGGAGAGTAGTAAAATTTATATGCATGTAGATCATGAAAAGGATGCCTTATGTGGTGGTTATATTGTTGAATTCATTCATGATGCTACTGAAAAATATTATGAGGGAGGAATATATGCTTGTAGGAATTGCAATAATATCAAATTTCCTCTCTATGTGTTGAAAATCTTGAAGTTATGCTTGTTTTGCCTTCCCATGCTAGTTGATTATTGCTCCCATAAATTGTTTGATCACAAAATCCCTATGCATAGGTAGTGGGTTAGACTTAAATGTGCTAGTCATATGCTTCATGATGCTCCCGTTATGTTTCAATTCTTATCTTTCATGTGCGCATCATTGAGATCATCATGCCTAGCTAGAAAGGCATTAAAGAAAAGCGCTTGTTGGGAGACAACCCAATATTTACCCCTACTGTTTTTGTGTGTTCATATGATTAATCTACTGTATTAATAATGTTTTATAGCTTTTGTTTCAATAAAGTGCCAAGTAAAGCCTTTGGGATAGTGTGGATGATAGTTGACTTGATTCTGTGCAAAAACAGAAACTTTTTCTCTCAGTCCAGGAATTTTGCAAATTCACTGGAATGTTATTTTGATCTGAATTTTCGATACATGATTTATATACAAATTTCCTACGTTTTCCTATTTTTTCAGAATTTTTGGAGTTATAGAGGTATGGAAAGTTTCCAGATTACTACAAATTGTTCTGTTTTTTTGACAGATTCTGTTTTCCTTGTGTTGTTTTGCTTATTTTGATGAATCCATGAGTAGTATCGGAGGGTATGAACCATGGAGAAGTTGTAATACAGTAGATATTACACCAATATAAATAAATAATGAGTTCACAACAGTACCATAAAGTGGTGATTTGCTTTCTTATACTAACGGATCTCGTGAGATTTTCTGTTGAGTTTTGTGTTGTGAAGTTTTCAAGTTTTGGGTGAAGTTTCGATGGACTACGGAATAAGGAGTGGCAAGAGCCTAAGATTGGGGATGTCCAAGGCACCCCCAAGGTAATATGAAAGGACAACGAAGCATCTAAGCTTGGGGATGCAACGGATGGCATCCCCTCTTTCGTCTTCATTCATCGGTAACCTTACTTGGAGCTATATTTTTATTCACCACATGATATGTGTTTTGCTTGCAGCGTCATTTTATTTTATTAGTATTTGCTTGTTGTTTGAATAAAGTACTTAAGATCTAAATTTTATTTATGAGAGAGAGTCTTCACATAGTTACATAATTATTTGAGTACTCATTGATCTTCACTTATATTTTTTGGAGTAGTTTGTCCCTTACTCTCTTGCTTCACTTATATCCCATGAGTAAATGGTTGAATGAATTAAATATCATAAATCTGAATTTATATATGTTTCATTTTCTTATACCATGGGGAGTAATGACTTCACATATAAGAAGTAGAGGCGGTAAATTTATTGAAAGTTAGCAAACATAGTATTGGCCACTTGAACAATTCACGAAAGAATATTGAAGGAAGAGAGATTTCACATATAAATATACTATCTTGGACATCTTTTATGATTGTCAGCCCCATTAATTATTTTCAAATTTTATCAAATTAGTTGAAGTTGGACAAGAAAGAAAACTTAATGAGTTATGTTTGGGTATATTTGTATAGAAGTTATATTGTTACGGATCCTCCAACATGTGGTGCTTGCTTTTTAGAATCTTTTGCTAGCCAAAATTTCTGTACTAAGTAGAGATACTACTTGTGCATCCAAAAACCCTTGAACCAAGTTTCTTCCATGAGTGTCCACCATATCTACCTATATGTGGTATTTACCTGCCGTTCCAAGTAAATTTGCATGTGCCAAACTCTAAACCTTCAAATAATAATATGTTTTGTATGCCCGAATCGCTCATGTAGCGACTAGGGGCTGGCAGTATCTTCCATGCTAGGTGGGTTATTCTCACGATGAGTGGACTACACTCATCATTCATGAGAAAATGGCTGGTAACCGGGATGCTCAGTTCCATGCTCAAATCAAGTCAAATATAATTGCAAACAAAACTCCCCCATGATTGTTGATAGTTGGACGGTGCCCGTTGTTTCAGACCAGTCGTGGAATGTGCTCGTTGCTGGTGGGGGAGTAAAAACTTAACCATTCTATTTGGGAACCGCCTATAATGTGTCTAGCATGGAAGATAGTGAGAGCTCTTGGTTGTTATGTTGACAATGAAAGCATACCTCTCAAAATTATTTTCATCTTTGTTTTAAAAGATTTGAGCTCTGGCACATCTGCAAATCCCTGCTTCCCTCTGCGAAGGGCCTATCTTTTACTTTTATGCAAGAGTCAGTAATATTCCTTCTCATTCCAACCTACTCTTTTGTTGGCAAGCATCATGTGATGGGGAAAGATCTAAGCATAAATTGCCATTCAAATATGATCATGAATTATTATTGTTGACAAGTATTGATATGATAAATAAGTTGGGAGACAAAACATTAAGCCCCTATCTTTCGCTGTGTTCAATGGATGCTATTTGTTCTAAAAATATGCTTTGAGTGGTAGCAATCATGGAAGACTATATGATAGTTGAGTATGTGGGATTTGCTAAATCATAGCTCTTACATAGACCCTTCCTAAAAATAAGATGAATTGCAATTGTTTGATGACTAAGAACATAGTTTGTTAGTTTTCAAGAAAGTTTATGGTCTATGCTTTAACATGTGAATAGCTTGTTACTTGATCATGAGAAGCTTTATGATATGAGATACTGTTATGATATATAATGATGCTAGAAAAAGTGATTAAAATTATCATTGATCAAACTTGTGCACTTGCTAGCATTCACACTTCATAAATTATTTCTTTTATCATTTACCTACTCGAGGACGAGCAGGAATTAAGCTTGGGGATACTGATACGTCTCCAATGTATCTATAATTTATGAAGTATTCATGCCATGTATACAATGACTTTATATAATTTTGGTATGATTTTATTAGAACTAACCCGGACTGACGCTGTTTTCAGCAAAACTGTCGTGGTGTCGTTTTTTGTGCCGAAATAAAAGTTCTTGGAACGAGCTGAAAATTTATGAAGAATATTTTTGTAAAATATACAAAATACTGGAACGAAAAGATATCGGAGAAGAGTCCCGAGGCCACCAAAAGAGTGGAGGGCACCCGCCTAGGGCGCACCCCCATGCCTTGTCACACAATGCTCTGCAAACCTCTCACACAATGCTCTGCAAAAATCTAGCCAGGGCAACCTATTGTTTTCCATTCTGGCACTTCTTACCCAGTTATCAGCTCTCCCAACAATGTAAGTCAATGCTAAATCCACTTTGCACTCATCAGGAGTTTGAGCAAGTCGGAAATATTTGTTGACCTGTCTGATCCATCCGAGTGGGTTATCCCCATCGAAGGTAGGGAAATCTATCTTTGGTCCTTTGGAAATGCTCTTCATAAACTACATCGCTCTGTCAGTTTGGTGTTGTGTTGCAGTACAGATTGCTGGTGGTGTTTGCTGACTTGCACTTCTGCCTGTCAAACTATTCAGCAGTTGCGTTTGCTGTCCCGGTGGTGTGACTAGTGTTTCTCCCATGGAATTAGCTGCGTTGGCGCTGGATCCGGCTGGGTCTGTGTTTGTATGCTGGGTTGAACAACCAAGGAAGCAGACCCTTGGGGAACAGGGGAGGGAGGGTGGGGATTCTCCGCTCGCATTTCACGCAGGATGGCAAAGATGTCTTGCTAAACCTTGGAGTTGTTCTCGACCAAGAGCTCTACCTTTCCCAACTGTTTTTCCAAAGATTCGACTGTCTGAAGACGTGTGTTCAGCTGATCGATCTGATCTTGCATCTTGTCCTGCTTCAACCCCAGCGCAGTCAGCTCAGTCTGCAGAGCCTCGAGTTCGTCCGAGATCACGTCCATGTGCTTGGTTCGGGTGGGCATGGTGACCCGCACGGCTCCGGAATTTTACAGCGGAACGAGTCCGAAACCCTCGCCGGTGACCTCTTCCTACCGCCGCCAAAGCTCCACGTCGCTCGCCTCCGATGCTGCACAAACAAGGGATGTGCTATGGAATTTTACCACGGCGGAATTGTTCTGACCGCAACCGAGTTTCTCCCCAATTTGCAGCCGAACGATGCCTACTCCAGGCCGCCTCCGATCTGATGGACTACACCGCCGCTGGGACCCGACACCGAATTTGGGGGATTTTACGAGAGATCCCAACCCCAGTTCGTGGTTAGATCCGATTCGCCTCCGAGGATTCACTGGCTCATGATACCAATTGTCAGGACTGCAATACTCAACAACACCACGATTTACTCGAACTAGCCTCGCTTGTATTATCTCAGAATTCGGAATTATAGATAAGGGGGTTCAGATCGAGGATCTGCCCAATTTCTACCAAGTACGCTAGGGTTCTATGGGTAAGCTAGCTATTACACTTGGAGAAGGGGAAAGATGATTTCCAGATTGGTGGACGAGGCCTTTATGGCTGGGAGCAGGTGATGATGGCGTGGAACGGAAGGAGTCGTTCCGTCACTGTTACTGTCAAGCTAGTGGCGGCAACGGGTGACGGTGAACAGGAAGCGGGAGACCCGTCGATGGTCACTTAACTCATTTGATCCCAGTCGTCCGATTCATAGAGACTAAACTCTATTTCTTCAGAGCTAGTGTCGCGTTCTTCAGTTAACATGAACAGTCTGTCAGGGTCCTGACACCACACCATCGGCATCATAGTGAGCTGCTCCTTCCTATCCCCCTCGCCCCGCTGTCGATCTGTCACCATAGACCCGTGCCCGCCCGAGGCCGCCATGGCGGAGTTCCGCGTACGCCCACATCCACTCCTGGCCCTGCTCGTGTTGCTCCTCCTTCCGTCGCCCGTCGCGCGTGACCACGCACGCGCTCATCCGCCCACACACGCCCGCGGTCGCGCCGTGCCTACTGCTGCTCGCCTGCTCCTGCTCCCCTACTTCGCTTGGCCGCGCTCTGCGTGCCTCCCTGTCGGGCTCCACTGCGCCTAGGGTCGCGTCTTAGCCGCCCTCACCTATGCACGCGTGCCCGTGGGCCGCGCCCAGCCCCTCCTCCCTCCGCTGCTGTGCTCCCGGCTACTGCTGCTGCTTTTGCTTTGCTGCTACTGCTACTGTTTTGCTGGTACTCTTCCCGCTGTTGTTGCTTCTTGCTGAGCACCGGCCGCCGTTCTTGCCGCTTGCTGCCGCTGGCACTGGTGCCTGCTGTCGATGCTGCGCTGCTGGCTCTGCTTGGCTGCTCTGCTTCTGCTCTACTACTGCACTGCTCGCTGCTCCTGCGCTATGCCACAGCCATAGCCATGGCCGAGAGATGTGTGTTGTGCGTGTGTGGGGCCGGGTAGTGCTATAGCCAGGCAAGGCCATCCCAATTAGTTGGGCTAATTTGTTTTACTTAGGGGTTAATTAGTGTTACGTCAACTAATGTGTCCATGGCGGGTGAACCCACTGCAAATTAAAGTGCTAAGTTAATTTAAAAATATCTCAGTCCATGACAACTGGGCCCCGCTTGCACTATTCCCCTTTGACTGGTCAACATTGACTGCTGACTAAGCAGTCAACTAGGCCCCATTGTCAGCCACACATGTGCACTGCTGGGTACACTCACTGTGTACCCATAGCATTTTGTCCTTTATTTTCGAATTAAATTAAATTCCAAAATATTGCTAAAAACATTGAAAAATCGTAGAAAATAATCCGTAGCTCGGATGAAAATACTTTGTACATGAAAGTTGCTCAGAACGACGAGACGAATTCGAGTACGTGGTCTGTTTGTCAGCTAAACATTCCTAGCATAGCGAACATGCAAGATTTCACCTCCCGTTCATTTGTCCGAAAACACGAAACACCGGGAATACTTTTCCGGATGTTTCCCCACTTCACGGGTATCACCTACTACTGCGTTAGGTCACGTCTAGCACCGCGTATTGCCATGTTATGCTTTGTGATACTTTGATTTCTCTGTTATTTATGGTCTTCCCCCTCCATTACTTCTTTCCGGTAGACCCTCGGACTGCGGGCGACCCCCTGTTCGACTACGGTGTTGACGACCCCTCCTTCTTGTCAGAGCAACCAGGCAAGATCTCCCCCCCCCCTCCTTGATCACCAGATATCGTCTATTCTTTCCTCTACTACTTGCATTAGAGTAGTGTAGCCTATTACTGTTCTCGACTAATCCTATTCTGTTGCATAGCCTGTTATTGTTACTACAATTGTTGATACCTTATTTGCAATCCTAAATGCTTAGTGTAGGATGCTACTTTATCATATGTGGCCCTACATTCTTGTCCGTCTTCCATGCTATACTATCAGGCCATGATCACTCAGGAGGTGATCACGGGTATATACTATACATACTTACATACTATACAGATGGTGACTAAAGTCGGGTCGGCTCGTAGAGTACCCGCGAGTGATTCACGGATTGGGGGCTGAAAGGACATTTGTCCCGATGGTCCTCTGTGTGGATCTTTGTGGCGGAGCGATTGGGCAGGTTGAGACCACCTAGGTGAGAGGTGGGCCTGGCCCTGGTCGGTGTCCACGGTTACTTCAAAATAACACGCTTAACGAGATCTTGGTATTTGATCTGAGTCTGGCCACAGGCCTATACGCACTAACCAACTACGCGGGAACAGTTATGGGCACTCGGCGTCGTGGTATCAGTCGAAGCCTTCTTGGCGTCAGCGACTGAGCGGCGCGCGCTGGGTTGGACCGCGTAATGCAACTTCCTTCGTAATGGAGGTTGCTAGTTCTACTCACCGGCCGCCCACGCAACATGCAGGTCTGCAATGGGCGATGTGCCCAGACCCCTGCATGCATAGGATTTAGACTGGCATGCTGACCTCTCTGTTGAGCCTAGGTAGGGCTGCGACGTGTTGATCTTTCAAGGCCAGGCATGACCCAGGAAAGTGTGTCCGACCAGAGGGATCGAGCGTGTTGGGAAATGTGGTGCACCCCTGTAGGGAAGTTTATCTATTCGAATAGCCGTGTCCCTCGGTAAAAGGACGACCCGGAGTTGTACCTTGCCCTTATGACAACTAAAACCGGATACTTAATAAAACACACCCAGACAAGTTCTAGAGACAACCCGGTGATCGCTTTCCCACAGGGCGACGAGGGAAGGATCACCGGGTAGGATTATGCTATGCGATGATACTTGGTGAACTTACCATCTACTCTCTTCTACATACTGCAAGATGGAGGCTGCCAGAAGCATAGTCTTCGATAGGACTAGCTATCCCCCTCTTATTCTGGCATTCTATAGTTCAGTCCACCGATATTGCCTCTTTACAGAGATACCCATGCATATGTAGTGTAGATCCTTGCTTGCGAGTACTTTGGATGAGTACTCACGGTTGCTCTGCTCCCTCTTTTCCCCCTTTTTACTCTTCTTCTCGGATGTCGCAACCAGATGTTGGAGCCCAGGAGCCAGACGCCACCATGGACGACGACCCCTACTTCACCGAGGGTGCCCACTACTACGTTCAGGCCGCTGACGACCAGGAGTAGTTGAGGAGGATCCCGGGCAGGAGGCATGCGCCTCTTTTGATCTGTATCCCAGTTTGTGCTAGCCATCTTATGGCAACTTGTTTAACTTATGCCTGTACTAAGATATTGTTGCTTCCACTGACTCGTTTATGTTTGAGCACTTGTATTCGAGCCCTCGAGGCCCCTGGCTTGTAATATGATGCTTGTATGACTTATTTTACTTTTAGAGTTGTGTTGTGATATCTTCCCATGAGTCCCTGATCTTGATCGTACATGTTTGCATGTATGATTAGTGTACGGTCAAATTGGGGGCATCACAAGTTGGTATCAGAGCCTACGGCCTATAGGAATCCCCCTTCCACACTCCTTGGCCGAAGTCGAGTCTAGTCACTACAGAACTTTTATGAACATGGTTGTGTGTCTTACGGGCCCACATCGCCATTGGGTGGTATTAGGATCTTTTATTCCTCGCCTACACTCAGGGACTCTGGTCTCTCTCTATTCGGGTTAAATGATTTTAAAAAATCTAACTTTAGGTTCTCAAAAATACTTTTCCCGGAGAGCCTGCACCAGAAGATTTTGAAGATACTCTCCGATATTCTCTCGAGACTTTGTGCCTGTTGCTTTTCCAATTCTCTACCACCAAAATATCCCTATGGATAAATACATACACCTGCCGTTCTTACCTTTAATCCCAGTTGATCTTGTTATTACCAGATACCCCGAAATTCTCTCTATTGCTCCGAGAATACTTTGTGCCTACTGCCTTGCAGTTCTAAGCCACCTGAATACCCCTACGGATATTTTCTTGCACCTATCGAGTATGCACTCATCCCCAGTTGATTCATGTGTTTCACAAAAGTCTTCGGAATACCATTCAATCTTCCGAAAATCCTCAACAACCTATTGCTTTTGAAATTCTTGCTTGCTTGCATTATGAATAATTCTATAAGTCTGCTAATCTTATTGGCATCCTTTGCCATTATCATTTTGAGTCCGCTGATTCAATATGTTGCGAATGCTCGCAATCCTCAATCGGGTCCTAGAATTCATCCTTCCGGCTCAGACGTCATTTTAAAGATGAGCTGGATCTCAACCAATCAAATGGCCATCGATTGTACACCTAAGCCTACTCAACTTATTCACCCTTAATCAGAGCGTTTGCTTCTGATCCCTTGAATTGAAAATCATAGTTCCTTTGCATTTGAGCTTTGAATTAGTCAGTTGTTTCTATGATCCAATGCCTTTGCATTGTTTCTTCCTCTGGTTGTGTGCCGATGCTCATATCAGCTCCATTATGGACCGTTTGATTCTTTGTTGAATTATCATCCGACAGTATCATTTGTATACAAAAACCTCGAGAAATTCTTCCTCGATACATAATGCCTTTGGTAAATTATATCCTCTACTTTAATAACCATGCTCTACTTTCGAGCTTGGGTTATTTACTCCTAAAAAGTTTTTGGTATATATTCCTAAGATGCACCGATGGGTTGAACCTATGCCTTTCCTAATTTGTGTGAACCCGAAAGATTTCATGGGTTGTAATCATCTGGTATTTCACCAGGTAAACCTTTCAACACTAATGCCATTCACGAAACGAGAAGTGAATGGAAGGTTATACATTGAAGAAGTGGGAGTCGACCTTGAACCTTGTGTTCATGCCCGTGGACACGATGTAGATCCTATCATAGAAGCTTCTTGTAATAATAAATATTTCCTTGATATAATATCATCTGGTATCTGTGAATTGATCCTTTGCAATCGTGGTTCCGACAATATTTTCTCCTTGATTCCGTTCCTTAGGCAAGTGAAAACACTTGCCTTCTACAGATCAATATGCTGGCCCAACCTCTATTTTGATCTACCCTCGAGTATTACCCCCGGTATCTCGAGGATATCAACCCATTTCACTACATGTTATGAATTTCTGATGAAGTAGTAACTTTTTTTGTCATAGTCACTCCATGGGTTCTGGGTTGTCGTCAACCGAGAGCACCGATTAATGAATCACATCAACATTGTGATTCAGTACTCCTAGTACTTTGTTGTTGAGAAGTTTAATACTCCCTCACGTCATTCCTTGCCTGATCGGCTACACCATTATCGTGCTAATTCTAAATGTGCTGCCTGGTCCTTCCCGAAGCACAAATTTCGATGATGAGTTAATCTTACGTCGATCCTCCTCGTCATATCATTTCTCCTTGAATAGCAAACCTTATTTCGAGTTTGTCTCGTACCTGTGGTTCCAATAACCTTCCGCTTCATCATTTCTTTGACTTGATGCCATCACCGATCGATTACATCTTCATGAAATCTCTCAACAAATGTGTCGTGATCACCATCAACATTCTGAGCTCTCCAGGATATCAATTGAATTCATGATGAGAAATACCATCCTTGCCCTCGATGAATTGTGTTATCATCAATCACTTTAGTGTCTTCCCTCCAACACAAACTTGTTTGTGTGTAGTGTTACAGCTTGAGTTCCTTGCAATCCAGTATTTTTTTCTTCTTTACCTTGGAGTATTACCATCTTTTATGTCAAGAATGTCATGAGCATTTCACCACCTCTTAAGAATTCTTGATACAGGTAATACTTCTCGCCATCTACATTCATTTCTTGGTCCCCGTGTTGTTTCTAACCAGAATACCGACAAATGGACAATGATGTGTAAAATTCAAAACTTCTAGCAACCCGATTGCTTGTAATTTAATGAACGATAGTTTCATTCTTTGTGTATTGGTTATTCAATCACCATTCTAACATTGATCATGCTACCTAAGCCCATATTTCGGGTGCACCTTTCAATTAATGTTTAATTGTGTATGATTTCCTGAGCATACCTCATTATATCATTTGAACAAATGTTATCTCCTTGTTCACATAATTGTGGAAATCCACATTTTTAGAAAGCTCGATGAATTATCGCTGAGATCATCAGCCACCTCCTCATCCTCTCCTTGGTTTAATGATGAACACATGTTTAGGAACTCGCTTCCATAGTTCATTTCCCGAGAATCTTACAATGTCATCTCGACAATTTGTGTTGCACCTTCTTCTTAGGCATCCTGAGTGTGACCCGACACCAATCAGATCTGAATCTCGGTCAGATATTATGGTTGGAACATATTTTCAAGAGTTATAACATTGATCTTCATATGACCCGGTAAGGTGATGTCATGCCTAGCACACCTGGCCGGAGGACCTAGTGTTATAGTTTCCTGTTAGCAAGGTTAACCATTCTTCCATGAGTAAATTCAATGAATTGTTTTATAAGATTTTCCTGATGGATCCTTTGTGTATCCAAAGTCTGACCCTTGCTTGAAGACCATGCCAATGCAATCTCGGAGCATGTTTGTGGTACTCTGATCTTCAATAAAAACATTGGAAGCACGATGCTAAATTTTCTGTATCAATTATCCAAACACCGTTGTATGGGTAAAATTCATAAAAACCTTGCCCCTTCGTATGAATGGCTACATACTTGGAGCCCTATCATACATATCTTGTTGTGTCTTTCCTTGGGAAGATATACTCGAAGACTTGAGTATAACACATTTTCCTTTCCATTGTTCTGATTAGATTAATAATCACATTTTCCTTTCCATTGTTTTGTTTATCCTTTCTTGTAATCTAACTTAAATAGTAAAAAAATCCCTGCTTATGTAAACACCTCGGTGTACAACTCTGTCAGTAGGACCGCGTTACTATTGTTGATAACATTCTGGTAACCATCGATGGATGAGAACTTTGCCTATTGGTCTGCCTTGTTCAACGAGTAGGAAGATGGTTCTCTTCGTCCCTCGCCCTTGGTATCGACATTGCTGACATAATTGACAGGCTATCCTCTGACATGCCTTGCTTACCTGATCGTACAAGACGTCACCGTCCTTCCTACTTTGAACCCACATGGTGGGCCCATAACCCATAGTTCCACAGGATCGAAACCTGACTCTCATGTACATCTCCCTGTTCCCAAAGTTATTCCTCGTGCATGGCCTCGTATGTAATTCACGAGCCAGCTTCCGTGTGATCATCAATTCTCGTATTAAACACAATACTTATTCCCGTTGTTCTAAACCCTTTTCACACTCTGTTTCAGGCAACGAACGATTGTCTATCCGCTTGAAACTTCCCATGATACCTCCTTACTTTGCTCTTGATATTTTCTTAAATTTCAATTCGAGAGATACTTTCGCCACCTTCCCCAATGTTATCGGCCAGATAGTCGACCTTGCAGATATTCATTCTCCCGGAATACCCTTTACTCTTTGGCAAGTACAATAGAGTTCCCGAAGAAGGATGCCGACTTCATCATGATGACCTGAAGCAGAGAAATGAAGACATCAACGTAATGGATCGACCTCTTCAATAAGAGCAACCAAGACAGAGAAGAATCGTTAGAATTTCGTAACCTAGTCTTTCCCCCTTACTCCACTCCTTAAATCTCGGGACGAGGTTTCTTGTAGTGGAGGAGAATTGTGACGTCCGGATAATTAAGCTACAGTAACCCTCTACTAATGATGCCACATCACCACGATTACTATTGTTAATCTTGCGATGATTCAAGTCCCATTCGAAATCAAATTTAAAATAAAGTTAAACAACAAAAGTTTTCAAACATTAAAAGTAAAATGTTTGATGGGTTGCAAATATTCAGTAGCTAATTATCTTGTAGAAATCAAAACTTCACAAAATATTGGAATGCCCCTTATATATTCAAAATAGGACCATGAGCATTTAAATTAACCAATTAAAGATAAACAAATTTGTAAAGTATTCAAAATAGATTGAAACTTGTTGTGCTAACTCAACTCACTACCTAGTATTTATGTGATAATTATTGGTTTTAAATAATTTGATTTAATATAGAAAATATGTGCAAAACACCTGCTGCTGCTGCTGTGCTCCCACCTGCTGCTGCTGCTTTTGCTTTGCTGCTACTGCTACTGTTTTGCTGGTACTCTTGCCGCTGCTGTTGCTTCTTGCTGAGCACCGGCCGCCATTCTTGCCGCTTGTTGCCGCTGGCACTGGTGCCTGCTGTCTATGTTGTGCTGCTAGCTCTGCTTGGCTGCTCTGCTGCTGCTCTACTACTATGCTGCTCGCTGCTCCTGCGCTATGCCTCGGCCATAGCCATGGCCGAGAGATGTGTGTTGTGTGTGTGTGGCCGGGTACTGCTACAGCCAGGCGAGGCCATCCCAATTAGTTGAGATAATTTGTTTTACTTAGGGGTTAATTAGGCTTAGGTCAACTAATGTGTCCATGGCAGGTTGACCCATTATTAATTAAAGTGCTAAGTTAATTTAAAAATATCTCAGTCCATGACAACTGGGCCCCGCTTGCACTATTCCCCTTTGACTAGTCAACATTGACTGCTGACTAAGCAGTCAACTAGGCCCCACTGTCAGCCACACATGTGCACTGCTGGGTACACTCACTATGTACCCATAGCATTTTGTCCTTTATTTTTGAATTAAATTAAATTCCAAAATATTGCTAAAAACTTTGAAAAATCGTAGAAAATAATCCGTAGCTCGGATAAAATACTTTGTACATGAAAGGTTCTCAGAACGACGAGACGAATTCGAGTACGCGGTCTGTTTGTCAGTGAAACATTCCTAGCATAGTGAACGTGCAACATTTCACCTCCCGTTCATTTGTCCGAAAACACGAAACACCGGGAATACTTTCCCGGATGTTTCCCCACTTCACGGGTATCACCTACTACTGCATTAGGTCACCTCTAGCACCGCGTATTGCCATGCTATGCTTTCTGATACTTTGATTTTTCTGTTATTTATGGTGTTTCCCCTTCGTTACTTCTTTCCGGTAGACCCCGGGACTACGGGCGACCCCCAGTTCGACTACGGTGTTGACGACCCCTCCTTCTTGTTAGAGCAACCAGGCAAGCTCCCCCCCCATTAATCACCAGATATCATCTATTCTTTCCTCTACTGCTTGCATTAGAGTAGTGTAGCCTATTACTGTTCTCGATTAATCCTATTCTGTTGCATAGCCAGTTATTGTTACTACAATTGTTGATACCTTACCTGCAATCCTAAATGCTTAGTGTAGGATGCTAGTTTATCATCTGTGGCCCTACATTCTTGTCCTTCTGCCATACTATACTATCGGGCCGTGATCACTTGGGAGGTGATCACGGGTATATACTATACATACTTACATACTATACAGATGGTGACTAAAGTCGGGTCGGCTCGTAGAGTACCCATGAGTGATTCATGGATTGGGGGCTGAAAGGACATCTGTCCCGACGGTCCTCTGTGTGGATCTTTGTGGCGGAGCGACAGGGCAGGTTGAGACCACCTAGGTGAGAGGTGGGCCTGGCCCTCGTCGGTGTCCGCAGTTACTTCAAAATAACACGCTTAACAAGATCTCGGTATTTGATGTGAGTCTGGCCACTGGCCTATACGCACTAACCAACTACGCGGGAACAGTTATGGGCACTCGACGTCGTGGTATCAGCTGAAGCCTTCTTGACGTCAGCGACTGAGAGGCACACACCGGGTTGGACCGCGTAGTGCAACTTCCTTTGTAATGGAGGTTGCTAGATCTGCTCACCGGCCTCCCTGGCAACGTGCATGTGTGTAATGGGCGATGGGCCCAGACCCCTGCGCGCATAGGATTTAGACTGGCATGATGACCTCTCTGTTGAGCCTAGGTAGGGCTGCGACATGTTGATCTTTCGAGGCTGGGCATGACCCAGGAAAGTGTGTCCGGCCAGAGGGATCGAGCGTGTTGGGAAATGTGGTGCACCCCTGCAGGGAAGTTTATCTATTCGAATAGCCGTGTCCCTCGGTAAAAGGACAACCCGAAGTTGTACCTTGACCTTATGACAACTTGAACCGGATACTTGATAAAACACACCTAGACAAGTTCCAGAGACACCCGGTGATCGCTTTCCCACAGGGCGACGAGGGGAGGATCGCCGAGTAGGATTATGCTATGCGATGATGCTTGGTGAACTTACCATCTACTCTCTTCTACATACTGCAAGATGGAGGCTACCAGAAGCGTAGTCTTCGATAGGACTAGCTATCCCCCTCTTATTCTGGCATTCTGTAGTTCAGTCCACCGATATTGCCTCTTTACACAGATACACATGCATATGTAGTGTAGATCCTTGCTTGCGAGTACTTTGGATGAGTACTAACGGTTGCTCTGCTCCCTCTTTTCCCCCTTTTTACTCTTCTTCTCGGACGTCTGATGTCTATACGCAACCTTCTTCTTGTAGACGTTGTTGGGCCTCCAAGTGCAGAGGTTTGTAGGACAGTAGCAAATTTCCTTCAAGTGGATGACCTAAGGCTTATCAATCCGTGGGAGGCGTAGGATGAGGATGGTCTCTCTCAAGCAACCCTGCAACCAAAATAACAAAGAGTCTCTTGTGTCCCCAACACACCCAATACAATGGTAAATTGTATAGGTGCACTAGTTCGGTGAAGAGATGGTGAGACAAGTGCAATATGGATGGTAGATATGAGTATTTGTAATCTGAAAATATAAAAACAGCAAGGTAACAAGTGGTAAAAGTGAGCGTAAACGGTATTGCAATACTAGGAAACAAGGCCTAGGGTTCTGTCGGTGTTCTGGGAATGGGGGTCCCCAGACTTGACTGCCTGCGGCCTGCGGCGTGGCTCAAGTGGGGGCCCAGTGCAGCCCAGCTTCATCAGCTCAAGCTCAAGACCCTCACGAGGGACCAAGCCTCGCGGGGCGGACGACAGGAAGCTTCCTCGGGAGCAGCCTCACCAGGCATGCTCGCGAGGAGGCAGAGAGATCAAGGCAGGGCACCTGACGAGGATCCCGTGACGCAAGCCATGACGATCGAGACCAGGCGGGCGCCAGGCGGGCGCCAGCCTGCGCAGTGTCCTTGTTTCCCCTTTGGTGCAAAGGGGGCAAGCACATGCCAAGGCATCAGGCAAAGGTTACCGTTTCAGTGCAACAAGACCAAGACCAGCAGAACGGCAGCATGGAGGTCATCGTGGAGCCCAGGACGGCGTCATCGTTAGAGCCTTTGGCAGCCGAAGACCAACTTTAGTCAGGATAAGTGTACTAGATGTTCCCTTTCAAAATGGCCAATTGTTGGCGCCCTTCCCGCTCATTATTTGGGAAGAGGCCCAGGGCCTCCCTCTATAAATAGGACTAGCCACCACAAAGTAGAGGCATCTGGGAGGGACGAATCAACCAGAGAGAGAGAGAAGAGATTGAACTCACCCAAGTAGTTCATCGCACCAGCTCAAGAACAGCCCTCGCGAGGCTGTTCTCCCTTTGTATTATTGATCATCAGCCCCTGAGGCAATCCACCACACCACAAACTAGAGTAGGGTATTACACCACAATGGTGGCCCGAACTAGCATAAACCTCCTGTCCCTTGTGTGTTCTTCTTTCTAGCTTAGATTCCCTGCGAGCCTTCGATGCGTGAGCCGGTAGGGGAAAGATCTTCATGCGCACCCTAGAGTTCGAACCTCAAGGGTCTGCCGGAACCCGAAATCCAACATTTGGCGCGCCAGGTAGGGGCGCGCCGCAATCCTTCTTCCGCCGCCTTGCGTTTCGTCGCCTCGCCGTTCTGATGTCAATCGACCCGACAGCCAACGCCGACCGCTGGACGGCGTGGCCCGCCAACGCCGTGCCGCCGGCCCAGGGCGACCTCAACCTTGCGCCCCAGGCAGCTCGCGCTCCGCAGGGCACTGCAGGGTGTGGGCAACGTGGCCAGACGCCGCATGCCCTCACGTTGCGGCATGTGCGATCAGCAGCAAGAGCCTCAAGCCACGCCGCGGCCACAGCGCCGCACACCCGACGGGAGCAGGCAAACTCCAGGGCCGTGCTCACGGTGGCCTGAGAGCTGCTACGGTGCCGGCTGCTGGAGGGCGGCCGCGACGTGTTGTTGGAGCGAGTGGCCGAGCTCCTGGCCGCTGCCGCCTCGGGAGCACCTCCTTTGTGCGTCCATCTGCCGCCCCAGATCCAGAGAGGGTCGTATGGCGGCCCCATATGTGCCCATGCAACTCCAAGCGGGCTCCAGGGCCTACTCAACGCCAACCTGGCCGGCAATACCAGGCGACAAGTCGCGCCGACCCCATCTCCGGTCAGCGAAGGAGTGCACGCCGCGACCTTCAGCCTCGGCGGACCACCACGCCACCACCCTCAAGACAATGCTCCAGGCCGGACTGCGTGGCATGTGGGGCGCTACAGCGAGACCCGCGCGGCGGTGGCCCCAGAAGCCTATGTGCCCCACATGGTGGATCAAGAGTGCGCACAGGAAGAAGACCATGGCTCGTTCCTCAGGCCAGGCTAGGGCGAGGAGACACCAGAAGCTGAGCTCTATCAGGAACCCCAAGAGGGCCTCGACGACCGCGCCGGTGGCAGCAACTATCTGGTACCACTAATTCCTCAGGAGCAAGCTTATGCTAACCATGGGTCGCTGGAGGTAAAGGTTGCCACAGCAGATGGCTGCCCCAACGCTGCAGCCTCTTACCCCTCAGGAGGAGGGCACCGGGGGCTGCAGGAGAGGGGCCGAGATCTGGGTTCGTCCCCGCAGCGCTCGGCGCAAGGCGTCCTCAGGAGGTAGGCCCTCTACCAGGGAGGTGCCTCAGGGCCTACCCCCGGCAGAGGACATGTGGTCGTCAGGGGAACCGCTGGCGACCGCTCTACCCCATTGGCGTCGTCCTTGGGCTCCGGCCGCCGTCAATGGCGGTAGAGTGCCCTCGTCTGGCGATATGAAGCAAGGCCGGTACCTGTGAAGAAGGCCGAGTGCCTGTGAAGCTCGCCGCCCCGTGTCACTCTCACGTAATAATGAGTGGGGCTGTACACGCCCCGGAGTCTCTGGAGAGCCGCCCTCGGGCCTCGGGGGCTCCCGCCCACGCCCAGTGGCAGCACTTAGCTCCGCGCTGGTGAGAAGACGTCAAAGACTAGACTAGGTGCCGGACGCGGCTTTTTGTTTTTTTGCCTTTTCCTCTGTTGACCAGTTTCTTCTATTTGAATTTAAGTTGGATTTGAGCATGGAGATTTGCTTGTGTCTGGGGGAGGGCCGTTTAGTCTCGTTCGAGCAATCTCTCATGTTCTGGTTTCGGCTTCGCGTCCAAAGTTAGCGTCAGCTGCCTCCCCTCGTGATCCCATCGCAAGCCAGGCCAGGCCAAGCACATCTACAAACCGGACCTCTGTCGCCGCACCCTCTCTAGAGGTTCTCGTCGCAGGATCAATGGGTTCACCTAGAAGACACTCGAGGCGCTGCGGCCCCCACAGGACCGCTCGGGACTCGCCGGGGTCAAAAGGTAAACGAATTGGCTGACCCATCACTGGGCCAGTAACTAAGCTCACACGCAGCGTTATGCTTACCAGGGTACTGATCGCAAACCTTTACATGAGGGGTTACCCTCCCAAAATGCTCTAACAGTCTTCACGGCCGAGCCCAAACATTCTTCATGTAGGATAAACAACGGTGACATACGATCAGTCGGACATATCACTCAAGCGTCATATGGGGTGCCTCCAGAGGCGTCGCTGTCGGATTTCGGGTTCCGGCAGACCCTTGAGGTTCGAACACTGGGGTGCACGCGGAGATCACACCCTCGGCCTACCCATGTCTCACCGCCTCGCTAGGATCTAAACTACACGAAGAACAACACTAGGGGCACAAGATTTATACTAGTTCAGGCCACCATTGTGGTGTAATACCCTACTCCAGTTTGTGGTGTGTGGATTGCTTCTGGGGCTGCTGAGGAACAGTACAAGGGAAGAACAGCCTCACGAGGGTCTGTTCTTGGTTGGTGCGATGAACTGCTAGGGGGGTTCAGTCGCCTCTCTCTCTGTGTGTCTTGGGTGTGGATCCGATCAGATCCTGATCCTGATCCGGATGCCCTACCCTGTGGGTGGCTAGTCCTATTTATAGGCGAAGGCCCCGGGCCTCTTCCCAAATATTGAGCGGGAAGGGTGCCAACAATTGGCCATTTTGAAGGGGAACATCTAGTACACTTATCCTGACTAAAGTTGGTCCTCGCCTACCAAAAGACCCTGACGATGACGCTGGCTTGGGCTCCATGATGACCTCCGTTCTGCCGTCCTGCTGGTCTTGGTCTTGTTGCACCGAAATGGTTGCCTTTGCTTGATACCCTTGCCTGCGCTTGCCCCCTTTGCACCAAAGGGGAAACAAGGACTCTGCGCAGGCTGGCGCCCGCCTGCGCCTTGGTCGTCATGGCTTGCGTCACGGGCACCTCGTGAGGTACCCCGCCTTGATCTCTCCGCCTCCTCGCGAGCCAGCCTGACGAGGCCATGCCTGAGGAAGCCTCCTATTGTCCGCCCCATGAGGCTTGGCCCCTCACGAGGGTCTTGAGCATGTGTTGATGTAGATGGGCCGTACTGGGCCACTCCTTGAGCCACGCCGCAGGCTGCAGGCAGGCAAGTCTGGGTACCCCCGTTCCCAGAACGCCGACAGTAGCCCCTGGGCCCAAGGCGCGCTTGGACTTGGCTTAGCAGAGAAGCGAAGAGGCAAGTGCGAAGTGCCGCGTGCCCCAATAGCCTGCAGCCTTGGGAGCCGCGTGGCGGTTGATTGGACGTGGGCGTCCTGGCTCCCCCACGACGCCTCAGCAACTGCACGATTTGACAAGTCCCTGCATGCAAAACGGGTTATGATTACCTGTGATCGTGAAGGTCGACGGTTGGCCTCCCTCGGGTATATGTACGGAACAGCGTGAGCCCTTCCAATCCATCTCTGCCCGCTACTATTCGTCTTCCTCTTCGTCCTTGCTCCTCCCTTCGCCAATGGCACCGATCCGTCGGTTTTCTGCCGAAGAGAAGGGGAAGGCCCCCCGAGAGAGTCCTATCCCGCTTCCTCCAAAGAAACGGCTCTTCTCTTGCCACGGGGAAGGAGGTGCTTGGTAGGAGGTGTCGAGGCCATGGTTCAAGCGGCCGCCGCCGGGATTCCCACTGCCCTTGTACGCCCGGATCGAGGGCCCTGAAGATGCTGGCGCCGAGCAGCATCGCCAGAGGCGTCGTCGCAGCCGGCGGATCACGGCGGTGCGCGTCGTTCCTCCTAGGGTTCATGCCATGGGATCTGCTCGCGAGCTCGTGCTTCACGCCGCCATGCCTCCTCGGTCCTGGATTCGCCTCCCTCCTTCCTTCGCCTTCGAGATCCCGTCGAGGGGGCCTATCGAGCTTTGCCTGCAGCATGCTGGCTGTAGTGCCCCCGCGACCGAAGCTGAAGTTGAGGTCGTCGCTCCGGGCAAGGTCTACCTGACCCGTGGCTGGGGCGAGATCGCCCGGGTTGGCAGGACGGGTGGCGCCCTCGCAACCCACCTCGAGTACGATGGCGCCTCCCTGATGTTCTTCAAGGTCTTCAACGCGGAGGGGCGCCGGCTGGAGTGCTGCCCTGAGAAAGGCAGCCGAGATCCTGCCGCGGCGAGGACTAGGCTCGTCAACCGCTTCCCCTGCAGCTTCTCAAGCAGCGGAGGTGTCGGAGGATCCAGTGACTCTGCCGAGCTCCTCGCGACCCCGGAGACGAGCGATGACAGCTACGAGCCCCTGAGCTTGCGTCGCTCCCGGAGCAGGGCGGGCTCGTCGGGCCGCCGTCACCACTGATCTGTATGGGGTTGGCACCGGTGGCTGACGGCCCACTGTTGATGATGGCGTCTCTTGCGGTGGCGCGCGTAGTTAGCACTCCTTAGGATCTACTCCTTTTGTTCCTTGCAAGGAATCAAAGAACACTCCCCGCGGGGGTTTGTAAGGTGCTTGTAGTTTCGTCTATTAATATGATCCTTATCATGAAGTGGTGAGGGGTGCTCGTCCCGTCTTAGCTTAGTTCCTCCTTTCGAACCTCGCGAGAACTTGACCCTCTGCGCTGACAGGTCTCGGTCCCAAGGCAGGCTTCAGCCGTCGCTGGTATGCCAGGTCGTGATGCCATGGTCAAGGCCAGGAGGTGAGCGGCCCGGGGTCCAGTAAGAGCCCCTGAGTCGCGATGCTCAGGAGGTCCACTTTAGCGCTCAAGCAGCCATCACTTGGTGAGAAAGGAGTGCGACGTCGCTAAAAACGGGACTGCATTAGGTGCAAGGTCGGCGTTGTGACAGCTAATGATTCCGGAGTATGACTTATCTCGGGGGTCAGGAATCACTCCTTGCCGCGGCGCCGGGCCCGCGCGTTGGTAGCCGAGGAGTTGCCTGGCGAGGTCCCCCACGTGACTCTTCCCTCTCGTCTTTGCTCCCCTTCGTGCTCTACGTCCTCAGGTCCCGGCCCTCAAGCAGGCTCAGCCGTCGCTGGTATGCTAGGTCGTGATGCCGTGGACAAGGCCAGAGGGTGAGGGCTAGAGTGTCACGCCCAATATGCGACCCTATCCAAAAGGAACTCGAAGGTCCCACCAAGGATAGACCCGCATATTGGAACGCTTTTGCAAGGTGGATATCTTTACATCAACATTACATAATAGTGGGAATACATCCAATACATACAATGTCACATGAATACAACAATACAACATACAAGAACAACATCCGACTATGGATGAATCATAAACAGAAACTCAAACAATATCCACCCTGCTAGCCCAGGCTGCCGACCTGGAACCTATCCCCTGATCGAAGAAGCAGAAGAATAAACTCCAAAACAAGCAACATCGCTCTCGCGTCAAGATCATCGCATAACCTGGACCTGCAAGTGTTGTTGTAGTAATCTGTGAGCCACGAGGACTCAGCACTCCCATTACCATGGGTATCAAGACTAGCAAAGCTTAATGGGTAAGGAAGGGGTAAAGTGGTGAGGTTGCAGCAGCGGCTAAGCATAGTATGGTGGCTAACATACCCAAATGAGAGTGAGAAGAGAAACAAGCGGAACGGTCGTGAAGCTAGCAATGATCAAGAAGTGATCCTGAACTCCTACTTACGTCAAACATAACCCAGAAACCGTGTTCACTTCCCGGGCTCCGCCGAAAAGAGACCATCACAGTTACACACGCGGTTGATGCATTTTAATTCGGATCTGGTGTCAAGTTATCTACAACCGGACATTAACAAATTCTCATCTGCCACATAACCGCGGGCACGGCTCTCGAAAGTTTAAACCCTGCAGGGGTGTCCCAACTTAGCCCATGATAAGCTCTCGCGATCAAGAAGGATATTCCTTCTCCCAGGAAGACCCGATCAGTCTCGGAATCCCGGTTTACAAGACATTTTGACAATGGTAAAACAAGACCAGCAAGACCGCCCGATGCGCCGACATCCCGATAGGAGCTGCACATATCTCGTTCTCAGGGCGACACCGGATGAACACTACATACAACTAAAACCAGACCTCGAGTTTCCCCGAGGTGGCACTGCAAGTGGCTCTGGTTCGGACCAACACTTAGACAAGCATTGGCCCGGGGGGGGGGGCTGAATAAAGATGACCCTTGGGTTAATTACTCCCAAGGGAAAGGTAGGTGGTGGTGAGGCAAATAGTAAAACCAAGGTTGGGCCTTGCTGGAGGAGTTTTATTCAAAGCGAACTGTCAGGGGGTCCCATAAATCACCCGACCGCTTAAGGAATGCAAATCCGGGAACATAACACCGGTATGACGGAAACTAGGGCGGCAAGAGTGGAACAAAACACCAGGCATAAGGCCGAGCCTTCCACCCTTTACCAAATATATAGATGCATTAATAATATAAGAGATATTGTGATATCCCAACCAAAATCCTGTCCACCATGGAGAAATCTTCAACTTCACCCGCAACTAGCAACGCTATAAGAAGGGCTGAGCAAAGCAGTAACATAGCCAAACAACGGTTTGCTAGGAAGGGTGTCAAAGGTTAGAGGTTCATGGCAATTTGGGAGGCTTGAAGAACAAGTGATAGGTAACGCAGCATAGCGATAGAACGAGCAACTAGCATAGCAATGATAGTATTGAGATCCAGGGTAGCGGTCATCTTGCCTGAAATCCCGCTAGGAAGAATAACGAGTCCATGAAGAAGATGAAGCCGCGAAGACGAATCAAGCGTAGACGAACGAATCCTCACGATCGCAACGAAACGGGAACTATCGAGAAGAAGCACACAACATAGTAAACACACCACACATGAACAAGGCATGATGCACAACAAGCATGATGCATGAGAAAGCTAGATGAGGGTACTCATGGCAAGAGATGATGCAAACAAAACAACACATCAAGGCAAGTTTAAATGAGGCCGGAAACAACATATAACAATTCCGGTAAGTCCTCATATGCAAATTTCGAAATTGGTCCAGAACTGAATAAACCTTATGTTCAAGTTGTTAAACAGCAAGTTAAAGAGCACCAAGAGGATCTACACGAAATTCTAGTCAAGTTACATATAAAGTTCATTAGATTCGGAGCTACGGCCTAGAAGATATGAGCAAAACAAGTTAAACATGGTATTGATGCAAAATGCAAACAAACATCAAGCAAACACCTCAAAACAAGGATGCAACATGGTAATATGAAGCTACATGCAAAATCAAGCAAGTTTCATATGGAGCACACTCAAAACGGAGCAACGGTTCAACACATACACTCTATACAAGTCACAACACCAATCTGTCCATAACAGCAACTAGGCATCTTACAAGCATCAAAACAATAAGCTACAACACCCCAACATAATAACAAAAGGCATGGGCATGAAGTACAGGTAAAGCACAACAAAACATGAACACTGAGCTATCTCCAGAAATCACTAGAACAAGCTCAAACACACATGGTAAGATTGCAAATAATAACAGTTTCAGCCATTAGCAGAAATAACATCAGGTTGCCATGTTTAGAGCTATCAAACAACATGTTACATGAACTTATCATGACAAACAAAGACATGGCATGATACTACTAAATGCATAGAACAAGAGTCCCTTATTGACCATAAGCCAAAAAGGATCAGAAGATATGATGGCACCCATGTAAACATGGCAAATAATATGACAGATTCATACATGGCAGGAACAACAATAAGTAGGCATGTTCGCGAGCTTGAACCACTCACCACAGAGCAATACATGGCATGTCAAGGCAACCAACAGTAAGAAGGCATGTTTATGAAGCTAGGCATGGCAAGAACAAGTTCATAGGGTGCATGGATCACTAGAAAAGCACATGGCCAAAACTGAACTTAATGTTAACAGGCTGACAACAACATTATTTAGCAAGTTTGGAGCAAGATAACAACAAGCTACAGCAGGCTATAATTGCGACCAAGGGCATGAATGGATAGATCAAGACATGTATAACAAAACATCATTAGTGAAACATCTCCAGATTATGCATAGAACGACTTGTAGCAGCAGGTTAACATAGCAACAAAATATAACAGAATCTGTCAGGAAAACAGCAACAGCAAGTACCCTACTTAGCAACCTTGATGCACTCAGCACACAACTCACAAAAATACATGGATGGCACCCATGGAAAGATGGCATAGCATAGATCAAAACACATAAAGACATCAACCTCATAGGATGCACACATCAAACATGGCAAAAATGTCAAATGAGCAAGTTATAACAGTTTCAGCAGATTAAGAGCAACATGCACTCTTCCAACAGCATTTCGGGCATCAGGATGGACTCAAATGAACATGATACAATAGAATGAAATGAAGTACTCGTCGAGGCGAACAATTAGACATATTACACGCACAAAACGGAGCTACGGATGCAGAGATACAATGCAATGAACATGGCATGATTATGCAAAAATATTCGGGACTTAGGCGAATCGGGGAAGGGGGAAAAATCAACCTCCGTAGCACGGATTTCGAGGACGACCGGAGACGGGGCCGGAGGTGGCCGGGGAGGCACGGGGAGGTGGCCCCGGACCGGATCCGGTCGGCGGCGGGCGTGGGAGGCGCGCGAGGAGGCACGGGCCGGCTCCCGGCGAGGAGGCGACGGCCAGAGGGACGCGGCGGCACCGGGGCCGAGGGCAACGGCGGCGACCGGGGCCGACCGAGGCGCAGAGGGACGGGCGGACGGCGGCGGGGCGCTCGGGGTCGGCGGCTCGGGAGGCGAGGTCGCCGGTTGGCGGCGGCGACGGCCGGAGGCGCGGGCGCGCTCGGGCGGCGGCGCGGGCGCGCGGGCCGCGTGGGCCAGAGGCGGGCCCGGGCGGGCCGGCGGCGGCTGGCGGCGAGGAGAGCCACGTGGCAGGCGGGGTTTGGTCGGAGGGCGGCGGCGGACATGTCCGGCCGGGGACGGACATGTCCGGCGCGGCGCGGAGGGGAATTTGCTAGGGTTAGGGTGAATTTGATCCGGAATTTCGGGGGAGGAGGTGTTTATATAGGTAGAGGGAGCTAGGAGAGTCCAAATGAGGAGCGGTTTTCGGCCACGCGATCATGATCGAACGACCGAGAGCATGGAGGGGAGTTAGATAGGTTTTGGGCCACTTAGGAAGGGGTGTTGGGCTGCAACACAAAAGAGGCCTTTGCGGTTACCCGGTTAACCGTTGGAGTATCAAACGACCTCCAAATGGCACGAAACTTGACTGGCGGTCTACCGGTGCTATACCAAGGCCACTTGGCAAACCTCGGGCCATTCCAAGAAAGTTTAACACCCGCTCACAACGAGAGACAAAAGGGGAACGCCGGGGGAACATACGAGTGCCGGATTGCAAAACGGACAACGGGGAAAATGGTCGGATGCATGAGGCGAACACGTATGCAAAATGAAATGCACATGATGACATGGCAAAATGCAACACGCAAGCAAATGACATGGCAACGACGGCGAACAACTGGAAGACACCTGGCGCATCGAATACGGGGCGTTACAACACTCCTCCACTAAAAAGAGATCTCGTCCCGAGATCTTAGGACCGAGACGGAAGAGAAAAGGGATGGGTGAAACAAAAACTCAAGAGAAGAAGCAAAGAATCGAGAGCACTCGAGAAGAACAGAGGAACGACGAGAATGATGAGAATCGGAAGCTCACGGAATCAGATAGACTATGAAACCACTCGTTCTAACCGGAGTGGTTAGAATGAGAAAAGACACGAATAAGTCTGAAAGGATTTAGACAGCATTCCGACTGAAAATGGGAGGATTAGAACGAACTTGAGAGGATGGAATGGTACTTGATGAACTCTTGAAGAATGAATTAAATTTTGAAGAACCACCATGAAGAACTCCGGTGACAAAAAGGATGATGAGATAGAATAAAGGATGAAAGAATAAGATGAGCCTTGCGATGATTTAGATGGAGGTTCCGACGAGATGACCGAGAAAATTGAACTCCGGAAAAGAAAAGATGAAAAACACTTGGAACTAGAATTTATTCACGAAGAACAAACTCAGAAGGAAGGGATAACTCACTTGGATGAAATAAGAATAAGATTTATTGTATGCTTATCCTTCATAAAATTAAATTGATGACAAGCAATGGATTTTGCATACTACTTATTCTTCTTGAAAAGGATTGAGAAGTGACATATCGCAAACTTGAGAAGGTATTCGTGAACCACCGGTAGGATTGAAAAGAACGAATGGATTAATATGATAAACAAGGAAAAGAATCTTGAACGAACCACCGTAAGAATACAAAATGACTGATGAAAGATAATGAATCACCGGGAAGAATTAGAAGAACAAATATGCTTGAGGGGATTTAGATGCAAAGAACAAAGAGATCATTAGCTGATTAAAGAACAGTTGAACGAAGCGTCGGGATAGATAGAGAACGATAACAGGAATGATGGCCTCCGGTGAAAAGAAACAGGAAACAACAACTCCTGACATACTCCGGATGGATGAAAAGAATATCTGACAAATGGAATAATTCGAGAGGACAACATGAAGCTAGAACCACGAATCTCCGGGGAACGGGCAAGATTTAGAGGAAAAACTCTTCTTCGATCTTCAAATGATGACGAGAAACACCACCAAAATTACTGAGATACTCCGGGAGAATGAAAAGCGAAGAGGTTAAGCCAACAATGAAATGATTTGAAAGAGATCTTGGAGAAGGCAAGTGACTGATGGGATCCATTCTTACATCACACTTGAAAAGAATTGAGAATAACTCCGGGGAAATTAGAAGAGTCAGGTAAGATCCTGGGAAAAGACCTGTGGGTTAGGGCCCACTAAAAGAAAACACCGTTGGAAAGGGATTGTTGAACAGATAGATGATGCACCGGAACAATTGAAATATTTGAATGAGGTGACAACCTTGAATTAATTCAAACACAGACGAATCTCTTGAGATGTCTTGAGCACTCCGGAAGGATTAACTGGCGAGAGGCGAACGAGCAGGGAAAACACTTGATCCAAGGGAAAGAATATGATCAACCCGAAAAAACTTGAGTTGAGTCCACCGGAAAAAGAAAGGGATGAATAATGACGAACCAGAGGAAAATTCACCAGTTGAAATAATTGAGGGAAGACTGAATAGGCTCCACACGAACAAAATAGCTTCTCGAATAGATGCTCAGACTCCGGGAAGAAAAGGGGTGGGAGGGCGGGAAAAAAACACAGGCAACTGGAAGGGGAATCGACGAATATCTTGAAGAGAAAAAAACCTGTTGACAACATTGAGGAAAGAAAGCAAAGACTTCGTGTGGACTCCGGTTCCGAGAGGAAGAAGGGTGGGCGGGTGGAAAAAAAACAACTGAGGATTGAACTTGGCAAAGATGAAGAGGCTCGAGTAAACTTGACGAGAAATGCACCGGATGAAAAGAGCTGAGAACCAACGATCGGAAAACCAACTGCGTGAACCTAAAGAAAAATTTGAAGTGGAAGAGGAATAGTTCAAAACACCTACGTCAAGATTCCTCACCAGAGCAACGAAGGGACTGCGGAGTAAAAAGAATTACTACTCTCCGATATAGCTAGACTCCGAAAAATAGATTTCTTCTAGACTCAACAACGGCCAAACTACACGATCAATCAAGGGGGCTCCTAGGGTCGGTCGAGACTCTGATACCAACTTGTCACGCCCAATATGCGACCCTATCCAAAAGGAACTCGAAGGTCCCACCAAGGATAGACCCGCATATTGGAACGCTTTTGCAAGGTGGATATCTTTACATCAACATTACATAATAGTGGGAATACATCCAATACATACAATGTCACATGAATACAACAATACAACATACAAGAACAACATCCGACTACGGATGAATCATAAACAGAAACTCAAACAATATCCACCCTGCTAGCCTAGGCTGTCGACCTGGAACCTATCCCCTGATCGAAGAAGCAGAAGAAGAAACTCCAAAACAAGCAACATCGCTCTCGCGTCAAGATCATCGCATAACTTGGACCTGCAACTGTTGTTGTAGTAATCTGTGAGCCACGAGGACTCAGCACTCCCATTACCATGGGTATCAAGACTAGCAACGCTTAATGGGTAAGGAAGGGGTAAAGTGGTGAGGTTGCAGCAGCGGCTAAGCATAGTATGGTGGCTAACATACGCAAATGAGAGCGAGAAGAGAAACAAGCGGAACGGTCGTGAAGTTAGCAATGATCAAGAAGTGATCCTGAACTCCTACTTACGTCAAACATAGTATGGTGGCAGGCGGGGATTGGTCGGAGGGTGGCGGAAGACTTGTCCGGCCGGGGACAGACATGTCCGGCGCGGCGCGGAGGGGAATTTGCTAGGGTTAGGGTGGATTTGATCCAGAATTTCGGGGGAGGAGGTGTTTATATAGGTAGAGGGAGCTAGGAGAGTCCAAATGAGGAGCGGTTTTCGGCCATGCGATCGTGATCGAACGACCGAGAGCATGGAGGGGAGTTAGATGGGTTTTGAGCCACTTAGGAAGGGGTGTTGGGCTGCAACACAAAAGAGGCCTTTGCGGTTACCCGGTTAACCGTTGGAGTATCAAACGACCTCCAAATGGCACGAAACTTGACTGGCGGTCTACCGGTACTATACCAAGGCCGCTTGGCAAACCTTGGGCCATTCCGAGAAAGTTTAACACCCGCTCACAACGAGAGACAAAAGGGGAACGCCGGGGGAACATAGGAGTGCTGGATTGCAAAACGGACATCGGGGAAAATGCTCGGATGCATGAGGCGAACACATATGCAAAATGAAATGCACATGATGACATGGCAAAATGCAACACGCAAGCAAATGACATGGCAAGGACGGCGAACAACTGGAATACACGTGGCGCATCGAATCCGGGGCGTTACATAGAGAGCCAGTAAGAGCCCATGAGTCGCGATGCTCAGGTACCCCCCCCCTTTAACGTGCAAGCGGTTCGTGTGGACGAGAGCGAAGGAGACGCCGCGGAGGCCTCGCCGGACGCTGCTCCTTAAAACGATCCTGCGAGTTCATCATGAGAAAAACGAGGGTTTGCTGTTACAACTGCCGGCCAGCTGTTGGTTGCTCTAGGAGGGTGACGAGGCACTGAAGGCTTGGTGAGGTGGAGCCCTGTGGGGTTGTCGCGGCCAGAGCTCAGTCGTCCAGGTTTGTCGACGTTGCAGGGATGGACCCACGCGCAAGCGTCATGCCGTGAGGGAGCAGCTCCATTAGTTGGTGTCAATCGAGCGGGTGATTAGGTCAAGCACGTTAGCCATGAAGAAGCAAATCCATTTAGATAGGCGCAGAAAGAAACGATCACCACTGGGTAGGGCCCGAGCGACTTTCGGGATAATGCTGCCCGAGGGGCGCCCCCGATAAAGCAAGCTGAAAACATGAACTAAAGGGGATACACGCCACAGGGACGAACCCACGCGGCCCGAGAATGATGCAGCCCTGGGGGTGCGCTCCCAGCTGAAAATGAAACTCGAAGGATGTCACCTGATGATGCCGAAGATGGAGGGATGCTGAAGTACCGGACGGCGTGCGCTGTGGGAGACGATCTTCACGAGCCCCCAGGCGCAGGGGCCTCAGGAGGCTCCGGGGGCGCTGGCGGCTCCTCGCGGACCATCTCCATCTCTGCCAGGACTGCGGAATGCCTGACCGCCTGAGCCTCCAAGATGCTCCTCATGAGGCGCTGACGCACCGCAGCCACGTTCGGCAGGCCGTAAGGCATGCGAACATAGCTGTGGGGTGGGCCTTCGCAGCGCCCCACGCGTGAGGGCCAGAGGCGCTCCTGAGAGGCGGCTCGGTTGAGTCCTGGCATGTCGATGCAGATGCGCAGCCCACCATCCTCGCCTAGATGGGGAGCTACGGCGGGCAAGCGGCGGCTACCACTCATGACTCTTGACTCCTGCAACTCCTGAATGATCTCACCGATGAATTCCTGAGGGTTCGGCCCTCCTTGCCTTGCTTCCTCCTGAAGGAAACATGCGTTGAAGCACGCCTCCAAGTGGTGCCCGAGCGCCTCCCTCATAATCTTAGCAAAGTCGATGGCCCTCCAGAAGAGAGCCCCCGAGCCCTGCTCGAGGAGGGCGCCAGGCGCGCCTTCCTATGCAATAGAAGGAGGTGCCCCCTGAACGGGCGCGGACCCTGAGGGGGCTGCCTCCCGAGGGGTCGGGCCAGGCAGTGTCTTCTTCTTCTTAAGAGCAGCCTCGGGAGGCCTCCCGTTCCTGTGATCTGGGTCTTCAATTGATGCGGCTGGGAAGGCACGTTCTAGGGAACACACAACGTCTCTCTCTTCACAAGGCACAGTGATGACTCCGCCGCTTCCTGGCATCTTGAGGACATTGTAGCCGTGATGGGTCACGACCATGAACTTGGCCAGGGCTGGTTACCCGAGGATGGCGTTGTACAGCAGGCGGATGTGAGCGACGTCGAAGTCAATGAGCTCCGTGCGGTAGTTGTCGCGCTTCTCAAAGGTAACAGGAAGGCGGACTTGCCCTATCGGAACCGTGGAACCATCGGTGACTCCTGAGAAGGGCTTGGTTGGCTGGAGCTGATTGTATGGCACTTAGAGATTGTTGAATGTTTCGATGGATAGGACATTGAGCCCTGCTCCGCCATCGATGAGGGTCCTGGTGACTTGTATATTGCTGATGATCGGGGAGCAAAGCATCAGGAGGACTCCTGCTGTGGCCGCGCATTTTAGCTGATCCGCTGAGATGAACGTGATAGCGCACGATGACCACCTGAGAGGGCGTGTGGCCTCAAGCTTGGGGAGGACTGCATTCACTTCGTGGGCAAACTGCTTGAAGATGCGCTGAGAGGCCGGGCTTGTGCGCCGCCCAAGATGCAAGCGATTGCACGTGGCTCCTGGAAGCCTCCAGCCCCCTCGTCCTGGTGATGGTCTTCATTCCTCCTTGGCTGTGGTGGCATAGGAGGGAGGCCCGCATTGCCTTGTGGGCGATCCTCACGAGGCTGATCTCTCCAACCCCCCTCGCGAGGTGGGTCCCTCCAACCTCCCTCACGAGGCTGGTCCTGCCAGCGGTCCTCGCGAGGTCGGTCACTCCACCCTTGGCGAGGGCCACGGTCTTCCGATCGTCCTCCACCTCTTCCTCCTCCTTGGCCATAGCCCCTGTCGCTACGCTCGGGGCGTCGGCCGACACGCACGTCTCGCGCGGCTCTGAGCTCTTGGCATTCGTTGGTGTTGTGGGTGTGGATGTCATGGTACACGCAGTATCGGCTGCCCTTGGATGACTCAGGCTGATCCCTGCCTCGCTTGGTGTTTGGCTGTGCTGCAAGCACGGCAGCCCCCTTGCGCTTCACGTCCTTGGTCTTGGGCTTCTTCTCTTCTGGGTCAGCGGCTGGCAGCTCGAGGAGGGACAGGCGCCCTTCCTCAGCCCGAGCGCACTTGGTCGCCAGATTGAACAGCTCCAGGGAGGTGCACAAGTCTTCATGGATCGCGAGCTCCTCCTTCATCTTGACATTACGCACGCCGTCGGAGAAGGCTGAGAAGATGGCCTCCTCAGACACCTTGGGGATCTTAAGGCGAGCGCTGTTGAAGCGCTGGATGAACTTCTGCAGGGTCTCCCCCGGCTGCTGCTTGATGCGGTGCAAGTCGCTCATGGCCGGGGGCCGGTCGCGGTTGCCTTGGAAGTTGGCGATGAATCGGATGCGCATCTTGTCCCAGGAGGATATCGTGCCAGGATCCAGGTTCAGGAGCCAGGTGCGGGCACCGTCCTTGAGCGCCATGGGGAACCAGTTCGCCATGACCTTCTCGTCCCCGTTGGCGGCTTCGATGCCCAGCTCATAGAGCTGGAGGAACTCAGCAGGGTCAGCCATGCCATCGTAGCGCGGGGGCAGGTCTGGCTTGAACTTGCCCGGCCAGGCCACGCTGCGCAGCTCGACGGAGAAGGCACGGCAGCCTGAAGTGGCCGCGAGAGCCCTTTGGTGACGGAGTCTTGATCTTGAAGGTCTCTGTGCACTGCGGCCAGGTGCAGCGCGGGGTCTTGATGCGCCAGAGCAGGTGCGCACTCGTGCCGAGCCGGTGCGGGGAGCACACCGGCGGCTTCCTGAGGACGAGGGATCTCTTGGCAGCTCTTCTCTTGCTGTGCTGGCGCCGGACGGAGTGGGTTCCGCCCAGGGGCCATGCGCCTTGGAGCCAAGGCGCCTTCTTGAGGTGGAGGCGGCTAAGGCGCCCCCGGAGCTTCATCGCCCGCACAGGGCGGTGCGCGGTGCAACGAGAGGGACAGCGCAGGGGAGCCACCAGCGGTGCTGACGAGCTCGGTGATGCGGGCGAGCCACTCGTCGTAGAGGTCGTCGACGGGACGGTAGTGCACGAGCTCCCGCACCAGGAGCAGCGCGGTGTGCGCGTCTGTAGGAGGGCGACGGGCATGGAAAGAGGAGCCGGCCGGAGTCAGCGACGGAGTGGCGGTGCGGCCTTCTCGCCGCACTAATGGATGCAGGGATGACGCCTGCTGTTCGTTCCCCGTCGGGCCGGTGGCGGCGTTGACGGCAGGCGACGGGGAATGATGGGGGCGCCCATCGACAGGGGCTGTCTGGGCGATGCGAGTGGCGAGAGCGGCCCGGCGCTCGGCGCGGGCGCGAAGTGCGTCTGACATGGATGGGATGGGCGGTGAAAACACGAGGCGACGGAAGGCAGATTCCGGCACACCCCTATCTGGTGCGCCAAATGTCGGATTTCGGGTTCCGGCAGACCCTTGAGGTTCGAACACTGGGGTGCATGCGGATATCACACCCTCGGCCTACCCATGTCTCACCACCTCGCTAGGATCTAAACTACACGAGGAACAACACTAGGGACACAAGATTTATACTGGTTCAGGCCACCATTGTGGTGTAATACCCTACTCCAGTTTGTGGTGTGTGGATTGCTTCTGGGGCTGCTGAGGAACAGTACAAGGGAAGAACAGCCTCGCGAGGGTCTGTTCTTGGTTGGTGCGATGAACTTCTAGGGGGGTTCAGTCTCCTCTCTCTCTGTGTGTGTGTGTGTGTGTGTGTGTGTGTCTTGGGTGTGGATCCGATCAGATACCGATCCAGATCCAGATGCCCTACCCTATGGGTGGCTAGTCCTATTTATAGGCGAAGGCCCCGGGCCTCTTCCCAAATATTGAGCGGGAAGGGCGCCAACAATTGGCCATTTTGAAGGGGAACATCTAGTACACTTATCCTGACTAAAGTTGGTCCTCACCTGCCAAAAGACCCTGACGATGACGCTGGCTCGGGCTCCACGATGACCTCCGTTCTACCGTCCTGCTGGTCTTGGTCTTGTTGCACCAAAATGGTTGCCTTTGCTTGATACCCTTGCCTGTGCTTGCCCCCTTTGCACCAAAGGGGAAACAAGGACTCTGTGCAGGCCGGCGCCCGCCTGGCGCCCGCCTGCGCCTTGGTCGTCATGGCTTGCATCATGGGCACCTCGTGAGGTACCCCGCCTTGATCTCTCCGCCTCCTCGCGAGCCAGCCTGACGAGGCCGTGCCTGAGAACGCCTCCTATCGTCCGTCCTGCGAGGCTTGGCCCCTCACGAGGGTCTTGAGCATGTGTTGATGTAGATGGGCCGTACTGGGCCACTCCTTGAGCCACGTCGCAGGTCGCAGGCAGGCAAGTCTGGGTACCCCCGTTCCCAGAATGCCGACAGTCCCTGGCGTCACTGACATCATCACCTCCACCACCAACACCTCCACCAGTGCCAGGCGCGTCCACAACGCCGCCTTCATCGGCGGCCACGATCACGCCTCATCATCAGATGCGAAGGCCCTGACGAGGGCATCCACGTTGTCCTCCAGCCATTGCGCCAGGTCGCCCCGGATGGCTATGGGCACAGGTGCAATGGTGGCATCAAAATCGAAGTGGGGATCCCTGTCCTGCAGATAGGTGAAGACACGCGAGAAGGCACGCCCGAGCAAGGCTCGGCTCCTCTCCTCGACAAGCCAACAAGACCTCTCGGAGCGGTTCTCCAGAAGCGTCACCATGTCAGTGAAATATTGGAGGTTGCCAGCATATTTGGTATCATGCGGCACCTCGGCGGCGGCCTTACAAATGTTGCCCAGGGCCGTGTTAGCCTGTTCCCTGAGCGTTCGGAGCATGGGGGTGCGCTCGTGCTCTAGAGCCCACCGCTGACGGATCTCGTCCTCGTTCTGCCGTGCGATGGCCTCGGCACCATCAACTCTCTGTCGGAGAAGAAGCAGCTCGGCGCGGGAAGAGGCTAGCTCCGCCTGCGCTGCGCCAAGGGCGGCTGCGGAGGAGTCCGCACCCCACGCCACTTTGGCCAGTTTGGCCCTGAGGGCCGCGGTCCTACCCTCAGCTTCGGCCCTGATCAACTCCAACCTCGCTTCGTATTGGCGCTCGAGATCCAAGCGAGGTTCCGCCATGCAGCGATCGACCTTTTCTTGGGCTCAGGCTTCGCGCGCGGTGATGTCATCCTTCGCCTGAGCCACCAGGCGCTCCCTGCTACGTCTCGAGCTTGCGTTGGTTTTCCCCGAAGAGGAGAGGATGATGCAGCACAGTAACGTAAGTATTTCCCTCAGTTTTTTAGAACCAAGGTATCAATCTAGTAGGAGGTCACGCGCAAGTCCCTCGTACCTGCACAACACGATAGCAACTCGCAACCAACGCTTAGGGGTTGTCAATCCCTTCACGATTACTTACGAGAGTGAGATCTGATAGAGATAATATTTTTGGTATTTTTGATAGATAGATACAAAGTAAAAAGTAAAGGCAAAGTAAAAGCAAAGCAAGTAAATAAAGTGATATAGATTGATATGATGAGAATAGATCCGGGGGCCATAGGTTTCACTAGTGGCTTCTCTCAAGAGCATACGTATTTTACGGTGGGTGAACAAATTACTGTTAAGCAATTGATAGAATTGAGCATAGTTCTGAGCATATCTAGGCAATGATCATGTATATAGGCATCACGTCCGTGACAAGTAGATCGAAACGATTCTGCATCTACTACTATTACTCCACTCATCGACCGCTATCCAACATGCATCTAGAGTATTAAGTTAAAAACAGAGTAACGCTTTAAGCAAGATGACATGATGTAGAGGGATAAATTCATGCAATATGATAAAAACCCCATCTTGTTATCCTCAATGGCAACAATACAATACGTGCCTTGCAACTCTTTCTGTCACTAAGTAAGGACACCGCAAGATTGAACCCAAATCCATGCACTTCTCCCATTGCAAGAACTACCAATCTAGTTGACTGAACCAAACGGATAATTCGAAGAGACTTGCAAAGATAACTCAATCATACATAAAAGAATTCAGAGAAGAATCAAATATTTTCCATAGATAATACTGGATCATAAACCCACAATTCATCAGTCTCAACAAACACACCGCAAAAAGAAGATTACATCAAATAGATATCCACGAGAGAGGGGGAGAACATTGTATTGAGATCCAAAAAGAGAGAAGAAGCCATCTAGCTACTAGCTATGGACCCGAAGGTCTGAAGTAAACTACTCACACTTCATCGAAGGAGTACGTCGGTGGAGCTCCGAGGGGTCCACGAGGTAGGGGGCGCGCCCAGGAGGGCGTGCCCTCCACCCTCGTGACCTCCTCGGAAGCTTCTTGGAGTAGGGTCCAAGTCTCCTGGATCGCGTTCGGTGAGAAAATCACGTTCCCGAAGGTTTCATTCCGTTTGGACTCCGTTTGATATTCCGTTTCTTCGAAATACTGAAATAGGCAAAAAACAACAATTCTGGGCTGGGCCTCCGGTTAATAGGTTAGTCCCAAAAATAATATAAAAGTGGAAAATAAAGCCCAATATAGTCCAAAACAGTAGATAAAGTAGCATGGAGCAATCAAAAATTATAGATACGTTGGAGACGTATCAAGCATCCCCAAGCTTAATTCCTGCTCGTCCTCGAGTAGGTAAATGATAAAAAAGAATTTTGGATGCGGAGTGATACTTTGGCATAATTTCAATGTAAATCTTCTTAATCATGGTATGAATATTCAGATCCGAAAGATTCAAGATAAATGTTCATATTGACATAAAAATAATAATACTTCAAGCATACTAATCAAAGCAGTCATGTCTTCTCAAAATAACATGGCCAAAGAAAGTTCATCCCTACAAAATCATATAGTTAGGCTATGCTTCATTTTCGTCACACAAAGATGTTCCCAACTTCTATACCCCCGATGACAAGCCAAGCAATTGTTTCATACTCAAATAATCTCAAACTTTTTCAACCTTCACGCAATACATGAGCGCGAGCCATGTATATAGCACTATGGGTGGAATAGAATATGATGATGGGGATTGTGTGGAGAAGACAAAAAAGGAGAAAGTCTCACATTGACGAGGCTAATCAACGGGCTATGGAGATGCCCATCAATTGATGTCAACATGAGGAGTAGGGATTGCCATGCAACAGATGCACTAGAGCTATGAATGCTCAACAAAAGAAAACTAGTGGGTGTGCATCCAACTTGCTTGCTCATGAAGACCTAGGGCATTTGAGGAAGCCCATCGTTGGAATATACAAGCCAAGTTCTATAATGAAAAATTCCCACTAGTATAAAAAGACAACTTATGAGACTCACTATATGAAAAACATGGTGCTACTTTGAAGCACAATATATGAGACTCACTACATGAAGAACAAGGTGCTATTTTGAAGCACAAGTGTGGTAAAAGGATAGTAACATTGTCCCTTCTCTCTTTTTCTCTCATTTTTTATTTTTTTATTAATTTTTTTATTTGGGCCTATTCTCTTTTTTATGGCCTCTCCTTTTTTATTTGGGCTTCTTTGGCCTCTTTTTTTCTTTCGTCCGGAGTCTCATCCCGACTTGTGGGGAATCATAGTCTCCATCATCCTTTCCTCACTTGGGACAATGCTCTAATAATGATGATCATCACACTTTTATTTTTCTTACAACTCAACAATTACAACTCGAAGCTAGAACAAGATATGACTCTATATGAATGCCTCCGGCGGTGTACCGGGATGGTGCAATGAATCAGGAGTGACATGTATGAAAAATAATGCATGGTGGCTTTGCCACAAATATGATGTCAACTACAAGATCAAATGGCAATATGACAAAAGTTAAGTATGTCATGATGAACGGAACGGTGGAAAGTTGCATGGCAATATATCTCGGAATGGATATGGAAATTCCATAGTAGGTAGGTATGGTGACTGTTTTGAGGAAGATATAAGGAGGTTTATGTGTGAAAGAGCGTATCATATCACGGGGTTTGGATGCACCGACGAAGTTTGCACCAACTCTCAATGTGAGAAAGGGCAATGCACGGTACCGAAGAGGCTAGCAAAGGTGGAAAGGTGAGAGTGCGTATAATCCATGGACTCAACATTAGTCAAAAGAACTCATATACTTATTGCAAAAATTTAGAAGCCATCAAAAATCAAGTACTACGCACAATGCTCCTAGGGGGATAGATTGGTAGGAAAAGACCATCGCTCGTCCCCGACCGCCACTCATAAGGATGCACAAGCCAGGTATGCTTCATGCTTCAAATTTGTTACACAACTTTACCAATATGTGCATGCTACGGGACTTACAAACTTCAACACAAGTATTTCTCAATTTCACAACTACTCAACTAGCACAACTTTGATATTATTACCTCCATATCTCAAAACAATTACTAAGCATTAAATTTATCTTAGTATTCAATTCACTCAAAAGAAAGTTTCACATATCTTGAACACTAAGTATATTAACATTAAGCAAATTACCATGCTATTAATGACTATCAAAATAATCTAAGTGAAGCATGAGAGATCAAGTTTCTTTAAAACAAATCCACCACCATGCTCTAAAAGATCTAAGTGAAGCACTAGAGCAAAAACTATCAAAGTCAAAAGATATACGTGAAGCACTATGAGCAAAACTATCAAGCTCAAAAGATATAAGTGAAGCACTATGAGCAAAACTATCAAGCTCAAAAGATACAAGTGAAGGACTATGAGCAAAACTATCAAGCTCAAAAGATATAAGTGAAGCACTATGAGCAAAATTATCAAGCTCAAAAGATATAAGTGAAGCACATAGAGTATTCTAACAAATTCCAAATCATGTATGGCTCTCTAAAAAGGTGTGTACAGCAAGGATGATTGTGGTAGACTAACAAGCAAAGACACAAATAATACAAGACGCTCCAAGCAAAACACATATCATGTTGGTGAATAAAAATATAGCTCCAAGTAAATTACCGATGGAAGTGGACGAAAGAGGGGATGCCTTCCGGGGCATTCCCAAACTTTGACTTTTTGGTGTCCTTGGATTATATTGGGGGTGCCATGGGCATCCCCAAGCTTAGGCTCTTGCCACTCCTTGTTCCATAATCCATCAAAAGAATTCACCCAAAACTTGAAAACTTCACAACACAAAACTCAACAGAAATCTCGTGAGCTCCGTTAGAGAAAGAAAACAAAAGACTACTTCAAGGTACTGTAATGAACTCATTATTTATTTATATTGGTGTTAAAACTACTGTATTACAACTTCTCTATGGTTTATAAAATAATTTACTAGCCATAGATTCATCAAAATAAGCAAAACAACACACGAAAAACAGAATCTGTCAAAAACAGAACAGTCTGTAGTAATCTGTAACTAACGCAAACTTCTGGAACTCTAAAAATTATACCAAAATAGGAAGTCCTGTAAAATTTGTTTATTGATCAGCAGCAAAAAGAATCAATGCAAAATCACTCTTCAGTAAAAAATGACAACTAAACTCGTGAGCGCTAAGGTTTCTGTTTTTCAGCAGAATCAAATCAACTATCATCGTAGGTTATCCTATAGGTCCTACTTGGCACAAACACTAATTAAAACATAAAACCACATCCAAACAGAATGTAGATGTATTATTTATTCCTAAACAGAAGCAAAAACAAAAAACACAAAATAAAATTGGGTTGCCTCCCAACAAGCGCTATCGTTTAACGCCCCTAGCTAGGCATAAAAGCAAGGATAGATCTAGGTATTGCCATCTTTGGTAGGCAATCCATAAGTGGCTCTCATGATAGATTCATATGGTAATTTTATTTTCTTTCTAGGAAAGTTTTCCATACCCTTCTTTAAGGGAAATTGGAATCTAATATTCCCTTCCTTCATATCAATAATTGCACCAATCGTTCTAAGGAAAGGTCTACCAAGAATAATAGGACATGAAGGATTGCAATCTATATCAAGAACGATAAAATCTACGGGCACATAATTCCTATTTGCAACAATAAGAACATCATTAATTCTTCCCATAGGTTTTTTAATAGTGGAATCCGCAAGATGCAAGTTTAGAGAGCAATCATCAAAGTCACGGAAATCTAGCAAATCACATAAGGTTTTGGGAATAGTAGAGACACTAGCACCCAAATCACATAAAGCATGAAACTCAAAGTCTTTAATTTTAATTTTAATAGTAGGTTCCCACTCATCATAGAGTTTTCTAGGGATAGAGACTTTCATCTCGAGTCTTTCTTCATAAGATTGCATCAAGGCATCAACAATGTGTTCGGTAAAGGCCTTATTTTGACTATAAGCATGAGAACATTCTAGCACGGATTGCAACAAGGAAATACAACCAATCAAAGAGCAATTTTCATAATTAAATTCCTTGAGATCCAAAATAGTGGGTTTAACATTAACTAAAGTCATGACCTCTCCAAACCCACTTTTATCAAAAATACCATAAGATTGAACATTCTCCAAATATGTGGGATCTAAAGTTGACACTCTTCCAAACCCACTTTCAATAATATTGCAAACACTATTATCAATCTCATATTCATCATGGGGGTTAAATAAATTTTCGAGATCAGAAGAATCACCCCAATCATGACCATTGCAACAAGTAGTAGTCATAGCAAAACTAGCATCCCCAAGCTTAGGGTTTTGCATATTATTAGCATAATTGGCATCAAGAGGATTTATAGTAAAATCATTGCAACCATGCTTTTCATCAAAGGAACTATCAAGTATGGGCGCAATAGCAACGATCTCATGTTTAACATAAGGAACTATAGCAAATTCATCTTCGTAAATATTGGCATCATGGCCACAAGGATAACAAGCATCATGTTCATCAAGGGATATTTCAATCAAATCATCGGAATCATCATTATCTATAGATTCATGCATATCATTATTTCCTTCCAAAGCAGCGATCATTCTCTCAATAAATTCTTTGACATTGACATTATGAGCATAGTTTTCATAGCAATATTTAAGTATGTCAAAATTTTCAGATTCGTAGAGAGTAATATCATACTTTTCAATCAAAGAAGCTACTTCATAAGCACCCTTAAAAGTAACAAATTCTTCAATTTATTCGATATCATAGTAACTGTAAACACCCTTTGCATAAGAAGATAAGATTTCATTTTCATTAAACTCACATAGGTAAGGAAGGTGTTTTTTAGGGTTCTTAGAGCAACAAGTAAAATCATAAATTTCACAAAGATTCCAAGCATAACACATCAATCTGTTTATTTGACTCCATAAGAGTCTCCCTTTTTCAGACAAACGGTGACGCACATAATGAGCATGCTCATCTAAAGATTTCCCATCAACTAGGCTAGTTGGGGTTTCAGCACGAGTGCATAAGGATCGAAGATGATCCAAGTAGAACACTTTAAGTGGATCCATATCAATAGATTTTTAGCAAGCAAAGATGCAAGCAAATAGAAGGCACATGGTAACACAAGCAAACAAGAAGCAAGCAGAAAAGAGGAGGAGATTGGGAAAGAGAGGGCAAATAAAACGGCAAGGGTGAAGTGGGGGAGAGGAAAACGAGAGGAAAATGGCAAATAATGTAATGCGAGAGATAGGGATTGTGATGGGTACTTGGTATGTTGACTTTTGGGCAGGCCTCCCCGGCAACGGCGCCAGAAATTCTTCTTGCTACGTCTCGAGCTTGCGTTGGTTTTCCCCGAAGAGGAGAGGATGATGCAGCATGGTAGCGTAAGTATTTCCCTCAGTTTTTGAGAACCAAGGTATCAATCCAGTAGGAGGTCACGCGCAAGTCCCTCGTACCTGCACAACACGATAGCAACTCGCAACCAACGCTTAGGGGTTGTCAATCCCTTCATGGTTACTTACGAGAGTGAGATCTGATAGAGATAATATTTTTGGTATTTTTGATAGATAGATGCAAAGTAAAAATTAAAGGAAAAGTAAAAGCAAAGCAAGTAAATAAAGTGATATAGATTGATATGATGAGAATAGACCCGGGGGCCATAGGTTTCACTAGTGGCTTCTCTCAAGAGCATAAGTATTCTACGGTGGGTGAACACATTACTGTTGAGCAATTGACAGAATTGAGCATAGTTATGAGCATATCTAGGCAATGATCATGTATATAAGCATCACGTCCGTGAGAAGTAGATCAAAACGATTCTGCATCTACTACTATTACTCCACTCATCGACCGCTATCCAGCACGCATCTAGAGTATTAAGTTAAAAGTAGAGTAACGCTTTAAGCAAGATGACATGATGTAGAGGGATAAATTCATGCAATATGATAAAAACCCCATCTTGTTATCCTCGATGGCAACAATACAATACGTGCCTTGCAACTCTTTCTGTCACTGAGTAAGGACACCGCAAGATTGAACCCAAAGCCATGCACTTCTCCCATTGCAAGCACTACCAATCTAGTTGGCCGAACCAAATGGATAATTCGAAGAGACTTGCAAAGATAACTCAATCATACATAAAAGAATTCAGAGAAGAATCAAATATTTTCCATAGATAATACTGGATCATAAACCCACAATTCATCGGTCTCAACAAACACACCGCAAAAAGAAGATTACATCGAATAGATATCCACGAGAGAGGGGGAGAACATTGTATTGAGATCCAAAAAGAGAGAACAAGCCATCTATCTACTAGCTATGGACCCGAAGGTCTGAAGTAAACTACTCACACTTCATCGGAGGGGCTATGGTGATGATGTAGAAGCCCTCCGTGATGGATGCCCCCTCCGGTGGAGCTCCGGAACAGGCCCCAAGATGGGATCTCGTGGATACATAAGGTTGCGGTGGTGGAATTAGGTTTTTGGCTCCGTGTCTGGTCTATTGGGGATATGTAGGTATATATAGGAGGAAGGAGTACGTCGGTGGAGCTCCGAGGGGTCCACGAGGTAGGGGGGCGCGCCCAGGGGGCGCGCCCTCCACCTTCGTGACCTCCTCGGAAGCTTCTTGGAGTAGGGTCCAAGTCTCCTGGATCACGTTCGGTGAGAAAATCACGTTCCCGAAGGTTTCATTCCATTTGGACTCCGTTTGATATTCCGTTTCTTCGAAATACTGAAATAGGCAAAAAACAGCAATTCTGGGCTGGGCCTCCGTTTAGTAGGTTAGTCCCAAAAATAATATAAAAGTGGAAAATAAAGCCCAATATAGTCCAAAACAGTAGATAAAGTAGCATGGAGCAATCAAAAATTATAGATACGTTGGAGATGTATCACTCCCTCGTCTCCAACCGCTCAAGGTTAAGGTTGCGCTCGGCGGCCTCTAGCATCAGCGCCTCCTTGCTCTTCTGGAGTTCCGCCTGGTCGACGGAAGCCTCCTTCAGCGACACAAGGGCCACCTGACGCAGTTCCACGTGCGCTCCTCTGCATCCCTGGGCCGTCGGTCCGCTTCCCGGGCCTCCTCGACGGCTAGAGAGCAGCCCTCTCGCGAGGCCGTCAGCGATGCTTCAGCCTTCGCGTTGTCAAGGTCACGCTGGTGACACGCAAGGGCGACGGCTACCTTCAGCTTGCGCCTCTCCTCAGCGAGGCGCAAGCCTTCATCCTCGAGGCATGCATCCTCGCCAGCAAGCTCCGCCCCGATCCGGCTCACCGCATCCGCCGCCCCTGGAAGAATTCTTGGCGAAGGGCGCGGCGTTCGCGAGCATGCATGAGTACGTCTTCCGCGTCACCCTCTGCCACAGGAGAATGCGGAGGGCCCAGAGGCGGCATGCCCCCTCCCAGCGCGGGGCTGGGGGCTGGTGCCCCAGCAATCTTCGGACGGGCCTCGCTAGGAGCCCGGCCTGGCGCCGGTCCGTCCCCAGAAGAGGAGCTCAAGACTGACTTCAGCCAACCGCCGTCCATGATCAAGGAAGGAGCACGGGGCAAGCTGGCTGTGCCCCAGGAGAACTCGTGAAGGGAGGACAGTAGGCACGCAGGCTCGAGGTGCCCAGTGGGGCGGGCCACTTCCCTGACCGGCCGAGTGGCAGGTGCGCCGCTCGAGCTTGGTGCGCCAAGGGTTAGCAGCGAGGACAAAGCTTGGGAGGATGGCTCCTTGGCCGTCTCCGCGAATTTGGCAGGAAGGGCCCTGAAAGGCCGAGAACAGAGAGGTAAAGGAGCAAAGAGAGAATAGTACTTACTCGTCCATGGCAAAGTACTTCCTGCGCTTCAACAGGCGGCAAGGGCGATCATCACCGTCCAAGGCTTCCTTCCTCTTGCGGAGGGCCTCGAAATCTACGCGAAACCGGACTAAGCGCTCGGCGCAAGGGTCGGTCTGTGGCATGGAAGAGGCTTCAAGGTGATCAACGCCAAGGGGACTGGCCTGGGGGACGCCACTAGGTGCCACCTCATCAGGAACGACCGGGGCCTCGGGAGCCCCAACCTCGGGAGCCGTGGGCCGCAACTCCTCGCCTGCCACTGCTCCAGGACGGGCTTCGGGAGATGCCGCCTTTGGGGCTCCGCGCGGCGTCAGCACCTCAACATCATCCCCTTCAGCTCCCGGCGGTTCTCGTCTCCCCACTCCATCGCCTGAAACAGAGCCGCTTTGGGCGACCAGAAGAGCAACCACGGCGACTGGGTTCTCGCGGGGCCCCCTAAGGCCAGCCAGGCGCAACCCCCACTCGTCGAAGCTGGGCATCTGCTTCACGAAATCGGCCCTGCCCGAACAAAGATACAAGAGGGCACCATCATGTCGAAGGTTGCCTGGGGAAGGATCGCTAGTCAGGACCCTGAGCACCGTCCTGAGCGCTTCAGGCGCCAGGTCTTCCTCCTGAAGCCGCATGCGTTCTTTGTGCCCCGCAAAGTCCCACATCCGGCGAGAGTGGCACTGGAGAGGAGCAATGCGATGCTAGAGGAACTCCTTCACCACCTTGGGCGCCGTCACATCGAGCGCCCTCAAGCTCTTGAAGCGGTGCCAGACGAAGGCAAGCCGGGGGCTCGCGAGCGTCTCATGACCCCAGCCTAAGTTGGGAACAACAGGCAAGGTTGGGTGCGAGAGCAGGGGCTGGGCACCCCAATGTCCACATACAGCCACCGCTCTCTGAACTTGGCCTCAGGGGGAGGAAGTCCGAAATCGATCCCTGAAGCAGCCATCTCTGGCACGGCAAGGAAGCTCACACACCCCGAGCATCGAGTGGGGTCGCTCAGGCGCAAAGAGAAGAAGTGGCGCAGCAGGGCAACAGAAGGAGGAATGCCCATCATCGCCTCGCAAACAAAAGCGAAGACAGACAGGAGGGTAATGGACTCAGGCCCAACGTGCATCATGTGGATCTGGTAATGGGAGAGCACCGCATTGAAGAAAGCGGAAAAGGGGGGAACCAAACCCGCCCACAGGGCATCGACGAAGAACTGGACCTCCGTGACGACCCTATTGAAGGAGGCATGGGACACAGGCCAGACCGTGGTCCTGCCGCACTCGTTGAAGATGGTGACAAGAGCAGAACGGACCTTGCCCAAGGCCTCGGGGTTGAGTATGATAGATCGATCAACGGTGGGGGCCACCGCCAGAGGTGAGCGGGACGAAGGCGCGGGCTTCTTCACCCTTTCCTTCTTCGTTGGCGCCATGGCAATGGGAAGGGGGAGAGTTGAAGTTGGATTGGAGGCGGAAGTTGGAGCCAGAGGAAGAAGGAAGGGCAGGAAGCGCGCGGATGGTGAAAGGGGAATAGCTGTGTGCAACCACGGGTCTGCCTAGCTGGGCGTATAATGAGGCATCATAGGAAAGCGGGGATGCCCACGTACAATCAATCACCACGCGGCGCCCGAGGCCGCAGGCTATTGGGGCCCGTGGCGCTTCGCACTTGCCCCTTCGCTTCTCTGCTAAGCCAAGTCCGGGCGCGCCTTGGGCCCGGCGACTACTGTCGGCGTTCTAGGAACAGGGGTCCCCAGACTTGCCTACCTGCGGCTTGTGGCGTGGCTCAAGTGGAGGCCCAGTGTAGCCTAGCTTCATCAGCTCAAGCTCAAGACCCTCGCGAGGGGCCAAGCCTCGCGGGGCGGATGACAGGAAGCTTCCTCAGGAGCAGCCTCACCAGGCAGGCTCGCGAGGAGGCGGAGAGATCAAGGCAGGGCACCTCGCGAGGAGCCCGTGACGCAAGCCATGACGATCGAGACCAGGCGGGCGGCGGCCTGTGCAGTGTCCTTGTTTCCCCTTCGGTGCAAAGGGGGCAAGCACATGCCAAGGCATCAGGCAAAGGTTACTGTTTCGGTGCAACAAGACCAAGACCAGCAGAATGGCAGGATGGAGGTCATCGTGGAGCCCAGGACGACGTCATCGTCAAAGCCTTTGGCAGCTGAAGACCAACTTTAGTCAGGATAAGTTTACTAGATGTTCCCCTTCAAAATGGCCAATTGTTGGTGCCCTTCCCGCTCATTATTTGGGAAGAGGCCCAGGGCCTCCCTCTATAAATTGGACTAGCCAGCATAGAGTAGAGGCATCTAGGAGGGACGAATCAACCAGAGAGAGAGAAGCGATTGAACTCACCCAAGTAGTTCATCGCACCAGCTCAAGAACAGCCCTCGCGAGGCTGTTCTCTCTTTGTATTGTTCATCATCAGCCCCTGAGGCAATCCACCACACCACAAACTAGAGTAGGGTATTACACCACAACGGTGGCCCGAACTAGTATAAACCTCGTGTCACTTATGTGTTCTTCTTTCTAGCTTAGATTCCCTACGAGCCTTCGACGCGTGAGCCGGTAGAGGAAAGATCTTCGTGCGCACCCCAGAGTTCGAACCTCAAGGGTCTGCCAGAACCCGAAATCCGACAGGTTCATACTTTCACTAGTGCAAGTTCTCTCAACAATAATAACATAACTGAATCACATAACTATCCCTCAACATGCAACAAAGAGTCACTCCAAAGTCAATAATAGTGGAGAACAACCGAAGAGATTATGGTAGGTACGAAACCACCTCAAAGTTATCCTTTCTGATCGATCTATTCAAGAGTCCGTAGCAAAACAACACGAAGCTATTCTTTCCTTTCGATCTATCATAGAGTTCGTACTAGAATAACACCTTAAGACACAAATCAACCAAAAACCTAATGTCACCTACATACTTCAATGTCACCTCAAGTATCTGTGGGCATGATTATACGATATGCATCACACAATCTCAGATTCATCCATTCAACCAACACAAAGTACTTCAAAGAGTGCCCCAAAGTTTCTACCGAAGAGTCAAGACGAAAACGTGTGCCAACCCCTATGCATAAGTTCATTGAACGCGCATGTTGATCACCAAAAATGCATCAAGTAGATCACGTGAATATCCCATTCTCACTAATGATAAGCACGGCAAGACATACATCAAGTGTTCTCAAATCCTTAAATACTCAATCTGATAAGATAACTTCAAAGGGAAAACTCAATCCATTACAAGAGAGTAGAGGGGGAGAAACATCATAAGATCCAACTATAATAGCAAAGCTCGCGATACATCAAGATTGTGCCGAATCAAGAACACGAGATAGAGAGAGAGATATCAAACACGTAGCTACTGGTACATATCCTCAGCCCGAGGGTGAACTACTCCCTCCTTGTCATGGAGAGCGCCGGGATGATGAAGATGGCCACCGATGAGGGATCCCCCCTCCGGCAGGGTGCCGGAATAGGGTCCCGATTGGTTTTTGGTGGCTACAGAAGCTTGCGGTGGAGGAACTCTTGATCTATGGTGCTCTTCGATGTTTTTAGGGTATATGGATATATATAGGCGAAAGAAGTCGTTCATGGGAGCCACGAGGGGCCCACGAGGGTGGGGGTGCGCCCAGGGGGTAGGGCGCGCCTCCCTGCCTCGTGGCTTCCTTGAAGCTTCCCTGACGTCTAATCCAAGTCTCCTGTATTGCTTTCGTTCCAAAAATAACTCTCCCAAAGGTTTCATTCCGTTTGCACTCCGTTTGATATTCTTTTTCTTCGAAACACTGAAATAGGCAAGAAAACAACAATATGGGTTGGGTCTCCGGTTAATACGTTAGTCCCAAAAAAAATATAAAAGTGTATAATAAAGCCCATAAACATCCAAAACGGGTAATATAATAGCATGGAACAATAAAAAATTGTAGATACATTAGAGACGTATCAAGCATCCCCAAGCTTAATTCCTGCTCGTCCTCGAGTAGGTAAATGATAAGAACAGAATTTTTGATGTGGAATGCTACCTAGCATATTCTCAATGTAATTTTCTTTATTGTGGCATAAATGTTCAGATCAAAATGATTCAAGACAAAAGTTCATATTGACGTAAGAATAGTAATACTTCAAGCATACTAAGATAGCAACCGTGTCTTCTCAAATAACATGGCTAAAGAAAGCTATCCCTACAAAATCATATAGTCTGGCTATGCTCTATCTTCATCACACAAAGTATTTAATCATGCACAACCCCGATGACAAGCCAAGCAATTGTTTCATACTTTAGTATTCTCAAACTTTTTCAACTTTCATGCAATACATGAGCGTGAGCCATGGACATAGCACTATATGTGGAATAGAATGGTGGCTGAGGAGAAGACAAAAAAGGAGAAGATAGTCTCACATCACTAGGTGTATCAACGGGCTATGGAGATGCCCATTAATAGATATCAATGTGAGTGAGTAGGGATTGCCATGCAACGGATGCACTAGAGCTATAAATGTATGAAAGCTCAACAAAAGAAACTAAGTGGGTGTGCATCCAACTTGCTTGCTCCCGAAGACCTAGGGCGTTTTGAGGAATCCCATCATTGGAATATACAAGCCAAGTTCTATAATGAAAAATTCCCACTAGTATATGAAAGTGACAACATAGGAGACTCTCTATCATGAAGATCATGGTGCTACTTTGAAGCACAAGTGTGGTAAAAGAATAGTAGCATTGTCCCTTCTCTCTTTTTCTCTAATTTTTTTTCTTTTTTTATTTTTTTTATTTGGCCTTTCTCTTTTTTTATAAAGTCTGAAGTCTCATCCCAACTTGTGAGGGAATCATAGTCTCCATCATCCTTTCCTCACTTGGGACAATGCTCTAAGAATGAAGATCATCACACTTTTATTTACTTACAACTCAAGATTACAACTCGATACTTATAACAAAATATGACTATATGAATGCCTCTGGCGGTGTACCGGGATATGCAATGAATCAAGAGTGACATGTATGGAAGAATTATGAAGGTGGCTTTGCCACAAATACGATGTCATCTACATGATCATGCAAAAGCAATATGACAATGATGATGCATGTCATAATAAACGGAACGGTGGAAAGTTGCATGGCAATATATCTCGGAATGGCTATGGAAATGCCATAATAGGTAGGTATGGTGGATGTTTTGAGGAAGGTATATGGTGGGTGTATGGTACCGGCGAAAGTTGCGCGGCACAAGAGAGGCTAGCAATGGTGGAAGGATGAGAGTGTGTATAATCCATGGACTCAACATTAGTCATAAAGAACTCATATACTTATTGCAAAAATCTACAAGTCATTGAAAACAAAGTACTACGCGCATGCTCCTAGGGGGGTAGATTGGTAGGAAAAGACCATCGCTCGTCCCCGACCGCCACTCATAAGGAAAACAATCAATAAATAAATTATGCTCCAACTTCATCACAAAGCGGTTCACCATACGTGCATGCTACGGGAATCACAAACTTTAAAACAAGTATTTCTCAAATTCACAATTACCCAACTAGCATGACTCTAATATTACCACCTTTATATCTTAAAACAATTATCAAGCATCAAACTTCTCATAGTATTCAATGCACTTTCTATGATAGTTTTTATTACCAATGCAAATTACCATGCTGTTTAAGACTCTCAAAATAATACAAGTGAAGCATGAGAGATCAATAATTTCTACAAAATAAAACCACCACCGTGCTCTAAAAGATATAAGTGAAGATCAATGAGTAGTCGAATAATTATGCTACTATGTGAAGACTCTCTAACATTTAATAATTTCAGATCTTGGTATTTTATTCAAGCAGCAAGCAAAGAAAAATAAAATGACCTAACGCTCTAAGCAAAACACATATCATGTGGTGAATAAAAATATAGCTCCAAGTAAAGTTACCGATAAACGAAGACGAAAGAGGGGATGCCATCCGGGGCATCCCCAAGCTTAGGCTCTTGGTTGTCCTTGAATATTACCTTGGGGTGCCTTGGGCATCCCCAAGCTTAGGCTCTTTCCACTCCTTATTCCATAGTCCATCGAATCTTTACCCAAAACTTGAAAACTTCACAACACAAAACTCAACAGAAAACTCGTAAGCTCCGTTAGTATAAAAGAATCACCACTTTTGGTACTGTTGTGAACTCATTATAAATTCATATTGGTGTAATTTCTACTGTATTTCAACTTCTCTATGGTTCATACTATACCCTCTGATACTACTCATAGATTCATCAAAATAAGCAAACAACACATAGAAAACAGAATCTGTCAAAAACAGAACAGTCTATAGTAATCTGTATCAAACGTATACTTCCGTAACTCCAAAAATTCCTAAATAAGTTGGTGGACCTGAGTAATTTGTCTATTAATCATCTGAAAAAAATCAACCTAAAATCACTCTCCAATAAAAAATGGCAGCTAATCTCGTGAGCGGAAAAGTTTCTGACTTTTACAGCAAGATCGCATAGACTTCACCCAAGTCTTCCCAAAGGTTCTACTTGGAACAAACACTAATTAAAACATAAAACCACATCTAAACAGAGGCTAGATGAATTATTTATTACTAAATAGGAGCAAAAACAAAGGACAAAAGTAAATTTGGGTTGCCTCCCAACAAGCGCTATCGTTTAACACCCCTAGCTAGGCATGATGATTTCAATGATGCTCACATAAAAGATAAGAATTGAAACATAAAGAGAGCATCATAAAGAATAAGACTAGCACATTTAAGTCTAACCCACTTCCTATGCATAGGGATTTTGTGAGCAAACAACTTATGGGAACAATAATCAACTATTCAACCTTCTTCTTGTAGACGTTGTTGGGCCTCCGAGTGCAGAGGTTTGTAGGACAGTAGCAAATTTCCCTCAAGTGGATGACCTAAGATTTATCAATCCGTGGGAGGCGTAGGATGAGGATGGTCTCTCTCAGCAACCTTACAACTAAAATAACAAAGAGTCTCTTGTGTCCCCAACACACCCAATACAATGGTAAATTGTATAGGTGCACTAGCTCGGCGAAGAGATGGTGATACAAGTGCAATATGGATGGTAGATATGAGTATTTGTAATATGAAAATATAAAAACAGCAAGGTATCAAGTGGTAAAAGTGACCGTAAACGGTATTGCAATGCTAGGAAACAAGGCCTAGGGTTCATACTTTCACTAGTGCAAGTTCTCTCAACAATAATAACATAAGTGGATCACATAACTATCCCTCAACATGCAACAAAGAGTCACTCCAAAGTCACTAATAGCGGAGAACAAACGAAGAGATTATGGTAGGGCACGAAACCACCTCAAAGTTATCCTTTCAAATCGATCTATTCAAGAGTCCGTAGTAGAATAACACAAGGTTATTCTTTCCGTTCGACCTATCGTAGAGTTCGTACTAGAATAACACCATAAGACACAAATCAACCAAAACCCTAATGTCACCTAGATACTCCAATGTCACCTCAAGTGTCCGTAGGCATGATTATACGATATGCATCACACAATCTCAGATTCATCTATTCAACCAACACAAAGTACTTCAAAGAGTGCCCCAAAGTTTCTAGCAGAGAGTCAAGACGAAAACGTGTGCCAACCCCTATGCATAAGTTCATTGAACCCGCAAGTTGATCACCAAAACATACATCAAGTAGATCATGTGAATATCCCATTGTCACCATAGATAAGCACGACAAGACATATATCAAGTGTTCTCAAATCCTTAAAGACTCAATCCGATAAGATAACTTCAAAGGGAAAACTCAATCCATTACAAGAGAGTATAGGGGGAGAAACATCATAAGATCCAACTATAATAGCAAAGCTCGCGATACATCAAGATCGTGACGAATCAAGAACACGAGAGAGAGAGAGAGATCAAACACATAGCTACTGGTACATACCCTTAGCCCAAGGGTGAACTACTCCCTCCTCGTCATGGAGAGCACCGGGATGATGAAGATGGCCACCGGTGAGGGATTCCCCCCTCCGGCAGGGTGCCGGAACAGGGTCCCGATTGGTTTTTGGTGGCTATAGAGGCTTGCGGCGGCGGAACTCCCAATCTATGGTGCTCTTCGATGTTTTTAGGGTATATGGATATATATATATATATAGGTGAAAGAAGTTGGTTAGGGGAGCCACGAGGGGCCCACGAGGGTGGGGGGCGCGCCCAGGGGGGTAGGGCGCGCCTCCCTGCCTCGTGGCTTCCTCGAAGCTTCCCTGACGTCTACTCCAAGTCTGTTGGATTGCTTCCGTTCCAAAAATAACTCTCGCAAAGGTTTCATTCCGTTTGGACTCCGTTTGATATTCATTTTCTTCGAAACACGAAAATAGGCAAGAAAACAGCAATATGGGATGGGCCTCCGGTTAATAGGTTAGTCCCAAAAATAATATATAAGTGTATAATAAAGCCCATAAACGTCCAAAACGGGTAATATAATAGCATGGAACAATCAAAAATTATAGATACGTTGGAGACGTATCAACGTCGCAACCAGATGTTGGAGCCCAGGAGCTAGACGCCACCATCGATGACGACCCCTACTTCACCGAGGGTGCCTACTACTATGTTTAGGCCGCCGACAACCAAGAGTAGTTCAGGAGGATCCCGGGCAGGAGGCTTGTGCCTCTTTTGATCTGTATCCCAGTTTGTGCTAGCCATCTTATGGCAACTCTTTTAACTTATGTTTGTACTCAGATATTGTTGCTTCCACAGACTCGTTTATGTTCGAGCACTTGTATTCGAGCCCTCGAGGCCCCTGGCTTGTAATATGATGCTTGTATGACTTATTTTACTTTTAGAGTTGTGTTGTGATATCTTCCCGTGAGTCCCTGATCTTGATCGTACACATTTGCGTGTATGATTAGTGTACGGTCAAATCAGGGGCGTGACAAATACGACCTAAACGACAGTGCCACAAGTATGTTGCACTATAATTATCAACTTTGCATCTTTTGGCATCAATATTATGAATATGTGTATTACTACGATCGAGATTCAATAAACCATTCACATTGGGTGTATGACCATAGAAGGTTTTATTCATGTAAAAAGAACAACAATTATTCTCTGACTTAAATGAATAACCGTATTGCGATAAACAAGATCTAATCATATTCCTGCTCAACGCAAACACCAAATAACATTTATTTAGGTTCAACACTAATCCTGAAGGTAGAGGGAGCGTGCGATGGTGATCGTTCAACCTTGGAATCACTTCCAACACACATCGTCACCTTGCCCTTAACTAGTCTCTGTTCATTTTGCTACTCCTGTTTCGAGTTACTAATCTTAGCAATTGAACCGGCATTAAATACCCAGGGGCTACTATGAACACTATTAAAGTACACATCAATAACATGTATATCAAATATACCTTTTTTCACTTTGCCATCCTTCCTATCCGCCAAGTATTTGGGGTAGTTCCGCTTCTAGTGACCATTCCCTTTGCAGTAGAAGCACTCAATTTCAGGCTCGGGTCCATCTTTGAGCTTCTTCCCGGGAGTGGCAACTTGCTTGCCATTCTTCTTGAAGTTCCCTTTCTTTCCCTTGACCTTTTTATTAAAACTAGTGGTCTTGTTTAACCATCATCTTGTTTAACCATCAACAGTTTATGCTCTTTCTTGATTTCTATCTTCGCCGATTTTAGCATCGGGAAGAGCCCGGGAATTGTTTTTGTCATCCCTTGCATATTATAGTTTATCACGAAGTTCTAGTAGCTTGGTGATAGTGACTAGAGAACTCTGTCAATCACTATCTTATCTGGAAGATTAACTCCCACTTGATTCAAGCGATTGTATTACCCAGACATTCTGATCACATGCTCACTGGCTGAGCTATTCTCCTCCATCTTGTAGGCAAAGTACTTGTCAGAGGTCTCTTACCTCCCTGCACGCGTATGAGTCTGAAATACCGATTTCAGCTCTTGGAACATCTCATATGCTCCTTAGTGTTCAAAACATTTTTGAAGTCCCAGTTCCAAGCCGTAAAGCATGGCGCACTAAACTATCAAGTAGTCATGATACCGAGCTTGTCAAACATTCATAATGTCTGTATCTGCTCCTGCAATAGGTCTGTCACTTGCATCAAGGACATATTCATCTTTATAGCAATGAGGATAATCCTCAGATCACGGACCGAATTCGCATCATTGCTACTATCATCTTCCAACCTATTTTTCTCTAGGAACATATGAAAAATAGGGGAGCAATATCGCGGGATCTACAACATAGATTTGCAAATACTGTCTGGACTAAGTTCATGATAAATTAAGTTTAATTAATCAAATTACTAATGAACTCCCACTTAAATAAACATCCCTCAAGTTATCTAAGTGATACGTGATCCAAATCAACTAACCCATGTCCGATCATCACATGAGATGGGGTAGTCATGAATGGTGAACATCTCTATCTTGATCATATCTACTATATGACTCATGTTCGACCTTTCGGTCTCTAGTGTTCTGAGACCATGTCCGTACATGCTAAGCTCGTCAAGTTTAACCCAAGTATTCTGCATGTGCAAAACTGTCTTACACCCGTTGTATGTTAACTTAGAGTCTATCACACCCGATCATTGATACATCCATTTTGCATCATGCTTTTATATCAATATTTATTGCATGATGGGCTGTTATTACACATTATATCTCAATACTTATGGCTATTCTCTCTTATTTTACAAGGTTTACCATGAAGAGGGGGAATGCTGGCAGCTAGAATTCTGGCCGGAAAAGGAGCAAATATTGGAAACCTATTCTGCACAGCTCCAAAAATCCTGAAACTCCACGAAAGTTATTTTTGGAATTAATAAGAATCATTGAGCGAAGAAACTACTAGAGGGGGCCCACACCCTGGCCAGGAAGGTCTTCCCTTTATCTTTGAAGGGAGATGCATTGACATGGTATAGGCTATGTGATGATACGGGGTCTTGGAATTATAAACGATTGAAGTTGGAATTTCACCAGAAGTTCTATCCTATGCATCTTGTTCATCGTGATCGTAATTACATATATATTTTCTGTCCTCGCGAAAGAGAAATCATCGCTCAAGCTTGGGGGAGGCTTAAGTCAATGCTATATTCATGCCCCAATCATGAGCTCTCAAGAGAAATGATTATTCAAAATTTTTATGCTCGGCTTTCTCCCAATGATCGCACCATGCTCGATACTTCCTGTGCTGGTTCTTATATGCTGAAGACTACTGAATTCAAGTGGGATTTATTGGAAAGAATTAAACGCAACTCTGAATATTGGGGTTCCGACAATGGTAAGGAGTTAGGTATAACACCTAAGTTTGATTGTGTTAAATCTTTTATGGATACCGATGCTTTTCGTGGATTTAGCGCTAAGTATAGACTTGACTCTAAGATAGTAGCTGCTTTTTGTGAATCTTTTGCTACTCACATTGATCTCCCTAAGGAGAAGTGGTTTAAATATAATCCTCCCATTGAAGTAAAAGTAGTTGCACCTATTACAGTTGAAGAAAATACTGTCACTTATAATGATCCTATTGTCCCTCTAGTTATGTTGAGAAACCACCTTTTCCTTTTAGGATGAAAGATCATGCTAAAACTTCAACTGTTGTTCGTAAGAGTAATACTAGAACTTATACACCTCCTGAGCAAATCAAAGTTGAACCTAGTATTGCTATGGTTAAAGATCACTTGGATGGTAATTTAGATGGGCATGTTATTTACTTCTATGAACAGGCTGCCAATATTGCTAGACCAGATGCTAAGATACATAGACCTGTTGTAGGCATGCCTGTTATTTCTGTTAAAATAGGAGATCATTGTTATCATGGCTTATGTGATATGGGTGCTAGTTCTAGTGCAATAGCTCATTCCTTATATGAGGAAATTATGCATGATATCGCACCCGCTGAAATAGAAGGTATTGATGTTACTATTAAGCTTGTCAATAGAGATACTATTGCACCAGTTGGGATTGTTAGAGATGTTGAAGTCTTGTGTGGGAAGGTTAAATATCTTGCTGATTATATTGTTCTTGGTTCCCCACAATATGACTTTTGTCCCATTATTTTTGGTAGACTCTTCTTGAATATTGTTAATGCTAGGATTGATTGCGAAAAGGATACTGTTACAATTGGCTTAGGGATTATGTCTCATGAGTTTAATTTTGCTAAGATTCATAGACAACCCCGTGATAAAGAATCACCTAGTAAGGATGAGATGATTGGTCTTGCTTCTATTGTCCTGCCTCCTACTGATCTGTTAGAACAATATTTGCTAGACCACGAAAATGATATGTTTATGAATGAAAGAAGGGAAATAGATGAAGTGTTCCTTCAACAGGGTCCTATTCTGAAACACAACTTACCTGTTGAAATCCTAGGGGATCCCCCTCCACCCAAGGGTGATCCTGTGTTTGAGCTCAAACCATTACCTGATAATCTTAAGTATGCTTATCTTGATGAAAAGAAAATATATGCTATTATTATTAGTGCTAACCTTTCAGAGCAAGAAGAAGAAAGATTATTGAAAACTCTGAAGAAGCACCGTGCTGCTATTGGATATACTCTGGATGATCTTAAGGGCGTTAGTCCCACTCTATGCCAACACAAAATTAAATTGGAGGAAGATGCCAAACCAGTTAGAGATCCTCAACGACGATTAAACCCTAAAATGAAAGAAGTGGTAAGAAAGGAGATACTAAAGCTCCTTGAGGCAGGTATAATTTATCCCGTTGTTGATAGTGATTGGGTAAGCCATGTCCATTCTTTCCCTAAAAAGGGAGGTATTACTGTCGTTCTTAATGATAAAGATGAATTGATCCTGCAGAGAATTATTACAGGTTATAGGATGGTAATCGATTTCCATAAATTAAATTAAGCTACTAAGAAATATCATTACCCTTTACCTTTTATTGATCAAATGCTAGAAAGATTATCCAAACATACACATTTATGCTTTCTAGATGGTTATTCTGGTTTCTCTCAAATACCTGTGTCAGCAGAGGATCAATCAAAAACTACTTTTACTTGCCCTTTCGGTACTTTTGCTTATAGACGTATGCCTTTTGGTTTATGTAATGCACCTGCTACCTTTCAAAGATGCATGATGGCTATATTCTCTGACTTTTGTGAAAAGATTTGTGAGGTATTCATGGATGATTTCTCCGTTTATGGATCCTCTTTTGATGATTGCTTGAGCAACCTTGATCGAGTTTTGCAGAGATGCGAAGACACTAGTCTCGTCCTGAATTGGGAAAAGTGCCACTTTATGGTTAATGAAGGCATTGTCTTGGGGCACAAGATTTCCGAGAGAGGTATTGAAGTTGATAAATCTAAAATTGATGCTATTGAAAAGATGCCATGTCTCCAGGACATAAAAGGTATAAGAAGTTTCCTTGGTCATGCCGGTTTTTATAGGAGGTTCATTAAGGACTTTTCTAAAATCTCTAGGCCTCTGACTAATTTATTGCAAAAATATATTCCTTTTGTCTTTGATGATGATTGTGTAGAAGCATTTGAAATACTTAAGAAAGCTTTGATCACTGCACCTATTGTTCAGCCACCTGATTGGAATTTACCTTTTGAAATTATGTGTGATGCTAGTGATTATGCTGTAGGTGCTGTTCTAGGGCAAAGAGTTGATAAGAAATTGAATGTTATCCAGTATGCTAGTAAAACTCTTGATACTGCCCAAAGAAATTATGCTACTACTGAAAAAGAGTGTTTAGCAGTTGTGTTTGCATGTGATAAGTTCAGACCTTATATTGTTGATTCTAAAGTTACTATTCACACTGATCATGCTGCTATTAAATATCTTATGGAAAAGAAAGATGCTAAACCTAGACTTATTAGATGGGTTCTCTTGCTCCAATAATTTGATTTGCATATTATTGATAGAAAGGGAGCTGAGAACCCCGTTGCAGACGACCTGTCTAGGTTAGAGAATGTTCTTGATGACCCACTAGCTATTGATGATAGTGTTGGCATTCTGGGAATGGGGTACCCAGACTTGCCTACCTGCGGCCTGCGACGTGGCTCAAGGAGTGGCCCAGTACGGCCCATCTTCATCAGCTTATGCCCAAGACCCTCGCGAGGGGCCAAGCCTCGCGGGGCGGACGACAAGAGGCTTCCCCAGGCACGGCCTCGTCAAGATAGCTCACGAGGAGGCGGAGAGATCAAGGCGGGGTACCTCACGAGGTGCTCCATGACGCAAGCTGTGACGACCGAGGCGCAGGTGGGCGCCAGGCGGGCGTCGGCCTGCACAGAGTCCTTGTTTCCTCTTTGGTGCAAATGGGGCAAGCGCAGGCAGGAGTATCAAGCAAAGACAACCATTTCAGTGCAACAAGACCAAGACCAGCAGGACGGCAGAATGGAGGTCATCGTGGAGACCAAGCAAGCGTCATCGTCAGGACCTTTGACAGGCGAGGACCAACTTTAGTCAGGATAAGTGTACTAGATGTTCCCCGTCAAATTGGCCAATTGTTGGCGCCCTTCCCGTGCAATATTTGGGAAGAGGCCCGGGGCCTTCGCCTATAAATAGGACTAGCCACCCACAAGGTAGGGCATCTGGATCAGATTGGATCCACACCCAAGACACACAAAGAGAGAGAGGCGACTGAACCCTCCTAGCAGTTCATCGCACCAACCAAGAACAGACCTTCGCGAGGCTGTTCTTCCCTTGTACTATTCCTTCATCAGCCCCAGAGGCAATCCACACACCACAAACTGGAGTAGGGTATTACACCACAATGGTGGCCTGAACCAGTATATATCTTGTGTCCCTAGTGTTATTCTTCGAGCAGTTCAGATCCTTGCGAGGCGGTGAAGCATGGGTAGGCTGAGGGTGTGATTTCCGTGCGCGCCCCAGTGTTCGAACCTCAAGGGTCTGCCGGAACCCGAAATCTGACATTTGGCGCGCCAGGTAGGGGTGCGCCGGAGCTCTCCCTTCCGTTGACCCTCTCTCCATCAGCACCGCGCTCCGCCCTCATGGCGGCCAACGCACCGCCCGCTCCTGCTGTCGACGCCGGCGCGGGAACCAGGGGGCTTCGAGCCCTGGCCCCCGCCTTGTGACAGGTGCAGTGGTCGAACAAGTTCAAGCCGGACATGCCGCCGCGCTATGACGGCGCGGCCGACCCGCTGGCCTTCCTGCTAGCATATGAAGAATCCTTCCTCAAGGCCGGGGGCGATGACAGGGTCATGGCTAACTGGCTGCCCATGGCCCTCACCGGCGTCCCGCGCATGTGGCTGCTCCACCTGCCGACAGCATCTGTGGCCTCCTGGGAGGAGCTGCGCAACCTCTTCCTCGCTCATCATGCTGCGTCGGTGCCCCTTGTTGTCGCAGCCCTCCTGGGCGGATCGCAGGCACCACCTTCAGGCCACCACGTCAAGTCATTCGTCCACCAGATCAGCGCTGCCCTTGTGCCGCGCGGGGCGCCTCCGGGTTGGGCGGCACCTAAAGCCGATCTGGCCTTCAGCTCAGATGATCACCCCTCCAACTCGGCCTGCTCGGGCGCGCTCCCAATGTTGTGCACCCCCACCATCTACAACGTGGCGGTCACCAAGACCCTCATCGACGGTGGCACTGGCCTCAGCGTTCTCTCAGTGGAGGCCTTCATCCTTCTCCACGTACCGCTGGAATGGCTACAGCCCAGCAAGCCCTTCTTGGGCGTCGGAGGTAGCTACCTCGGCTCCCTGGGGCAGATCCGCCTTCCAGTGACCTTCGGCACCTACGACAACTTCCGCACGGAGCTAATCGACTTTGACATCGGCCCCATTGGCCTCCCATACAACGCTATCCTTGGCTACCCGGCACTAGCCCGGTTCATTGCCGCAACTCACCCGGCATACAACCTCATGAAGATGCCCGGGAGTAGCGGCGTCCTCACCATGTCCGGGGACACCGGGGACGTGTTGCAGGCGCTCAAGCTCGTTTTTAAGGCCGCGGCGGCGGTACGGCCCGTCGAATCAGACGCCTCTGAGCCCAAGGGGGCTGCACCGGCCAAGAAGAAGCAGCTATTCACTCAGGACAAGGCGGAAACCAAGCAGGTACTGCTTGACGAGGACGGATCCACCAGTGCCACCTTCACCGTAGGCGCCAACCTCGAGCCCGAACAGGAGGAAGCCTTGGTGAAATTCCTGCGTGCGAACAAGAAGGTATTCACGTGGGAACCTGATCAACTGGCAGGGGTTCCGAGAAGCGTAATCGAGCATCACCTCAATGTGGGCCCCAACATGCGCTCAGTGAAGCATAAGCCAAGGCGGCAGTCCACTGAGAAGCAAGCTTTCATCATCCAAGAGACCTGCAAGTTGGAAGCGGTGGGGGTCATTCACGAGGTCCGCTACACAGAATGGCTAGCTAACCCTATGGTCATGCCGAAGAAAGGGGGAAAGGAATGCATGTGTGTCGACTTCACCAACCTCAACAAGGCCTGCCCGCAGGATCCGTTCCCGCTCCCTCGCATCGACCAGATCATCGACTCCACCGCCGAGTGTGACTTGTTATGCTTCCTGGATGCCTTCTCCGGCTACCACCAGATCAACATGGCAGTAGAAGATGTGGAGAAGACGGCCTTCCTAACCTCGTGAGGGGTTTACTGCTATACATGCATGCCATTCGGGTTGCGCAATGCCGGTGCGACCTTTCAGCGGCTAATGCACATCGCCTTGGGTCGGCAGCTCGGGAGGAATGCGGAGGCTTATGTTGATGACATTGTGGTGAAGTCTCGAGAGGCAAAAACTCTGATACAGGACTTGGAGGAAACCTTCGTGAGCCTTAACAAGGTGGACCTGTGGCTCAACCCGGAGAAGTGTGTGTTTGGAGTCCCCTCGGGCAAGCTCCTGGGTTTCCTAGTATCCCACCGGGGCATCGAGGCCAACCCGGAAAAGGTAAAAGCAGTCGAGGACATAAGCCCGCCGAAGACCCTCAGAGAGATGCAGAAGCTCACTGGGCGCGTAACGGCACTAGGGCGCTTCATCTCCAAGCTGGGGGAACGAGCGCTGCCCTTCTTCAAGCTGATGAAGAAAAAGGGCCCCTTTGAATGGACTGAAGGGGCTAACAAGGCATTCCAGGATCTCAAGAGGTACCTGACCAGCCCCCCGGTGATGGTGGCTCCGCGCCCTCAGGATCCCCTAGTGCTCTACCTTGCGGCCACCCCCTACTCTGCCAGCGCAGACCTGGTGGCTGTTAGGGAGGAGCGTAGGACCAAGGCTGCCGCAACCGTCCGGGCCAAAGCAAAGCAGGGCCGAGAAGGCCTCACAGCAGCCACAGCTGCAGCCAAGGAGGACCAGCCACAGAAGGGAAGCACACCCGAAACAGAAGAGGCCCCTCCCCCAGGTGACCAGTCGCCGGGGGCTCTGATGTCTCAGGAGGCGCCCCAGCCTTCGGGGGACGCTAGTGGCACCAGCACCCCCAACCTAGTCGAGCACCCAGTATACTTCGTCAGCACGGTATTACGGGATGTAAGGGCGCGGTTGTAGGACCTTGAAGTATGTCTAGAGGGGGGGGGTGATTAGACTACTTGACCAATTAAAAACTTAACCTTTTCCCCATTTTAGAGTTTGGCAGATTTTAGCTATCTTAGGACAAGTCAAGCAATCATCACACAATTCAAGCAAGCATGCAAAGAGTATATAGGCAGCGGAAATTAAAGCATGCAACTTGCAAGAAAGTAAAGGGAAGGGTTTGGAGGATTCAAACGCAATTGGAGACACGGATGTTTTTGGCGTGGTTCCGATAGGTGGTGCTATCGTACATCCACGTTGATGGAGACTTCAACCCACGAAGGGTAACGGTTGCGCGAGTCCACGGAGGACTCCACCCATGAAGGGTCCATGAAGAAGCAACCTTGTCTATCCCACCATGGCCATCGCCCACGAAGGACTTGCCTCACTAGCGGTAGATCTTCACGAAGTAGGCGATCTCCTTGCCCTTACAAGCTCCTTGGTTCAACTCCATAATCTTGTCGGAGGCTCCCAAGTGACACCTAGCCAATCTATAGGAGACACCACTCTCCAAGAAGTAACAAATGGTGCGTTGATGATGAACTCCTTGCTCTTGTGCTTCAAATGATAGTCTCCCCAACACTCAACTCTCTCTCATAGGTTTTGGATCTGGTGGAGAGAAGATTTGAGTGGAAAGAAACTTGGGGAAGGCTAGAGATCAAGATTCATATGGTAGGAATGGAATATCTTGGCCTCAACACATGAGTAGGTGGCGCTCTCTCAAAAATGGTAAGTTGGAAGTGTAGGTTTAGTCTGATGGCTCTCTCCACGAATGAAGAGGAGGTGGAAGGGTATATATAGCCTCCACACAAAATCTAACCGTTACACACAATTTACCAAACTCGGTGGGACCGATTCAACAGACTCGGTCGGACCGATTTAGCAAACCTAGTGAACGTTAGGATTTTCGGTGGGACTGACATGCAACTCGGTGAGACCGATTCGGTTAGGGTTAGGGCATAAAATAATCTCGGTAAGTCCGATTACACAAACTCGGTGAGACCGATTTTGGTAATAAGCTTTCCAGAGAGTTGGTCAGGTAAACTCGGTGGGACCGATTTGCTCTTTTTGGTGAGACCAAAATGTAACAAAAGGGAAACAGAGAGTTTACATTACAATCTCAGTGGGACCGATCGCTCACTTCGGTTAGACCGAAATGTTACAAAGGGAAATAGAGAGATTACAATCCCATCTTGGTGAGACCGAGATCCCTATCGGTAAGACCGATTTGCTTAGGGTTTGTGGCAATGGCTATGACTTTTGGAATTGGTGGCGCTGGATAGGAAGAATCGGTGTGACCGATTTTGGCTTTGGGTTTAGGTCATTTGTGGATGTGAGTAAGTAGCTGAGGGTTTTGAATCATATCACTAAGCACATGAAGCAAGAGGCTCATTAAGCAACACCTCATCCCTCGTTGATAGTATTGGCTTTTCCTATAGACTCAATGTGATCTTTGATCACTAAAATATAAAATGAAGAGTCTTGAGCTTTTGAGCTTGAGCCAATCCTTTGTCCTTATCATTTCGAGGGATCCACTTTCATCATCCATGCCATGCCATTCATTGAGCTTTCCTGAAATAATAGTCTTGGAATAGCATTAGCTCAATGAGCTATATGTTGTTATGAATTACCAAAACCACCTAGGGATAGTTGCACTTTCAATCTCCCCCTTTTTGGTAATTGATGACAACATATAGATCAAAGCTTCGACAAATGATAATAAGATTGAATAACATCGTCGCTTTGAGAAGTATGTGATAAGCAAGAGCTCCCCCTAAATTTGTGCATAGTTTAAGATTTGCTTTGGACTGCAAATGCACAATGAATTAGGCTCATTAGTTACTCTTCCATGTCACATACATCTTGGTGGAGCGCTCAAAATAATAAAGATTGAATACATGCACTCATCACCAAGCAAAGTGAATGATCACATAGGATAGATAAGATAATATCATCAAACATGCATAAGTGTAGCTTATGATCAAACACATGATCATCAATGTCTGACAAGCATAGTATCTCAAGCAATCAAAAGCAAACAAGTTTAACCACCAAATCAAAAACAAGAGAGAACAAAAGCAACACTCTCTCTCTCTCTCTCGAAGCCTATGATCTATACATTTTGCTCCGCTTTGGCAACAAGTTACCAAAAAGTTCATAGAAAATGCATAGTGCTAGATCGACTCTCAGGCTTGATCTTCAGGTGGTGGTGTCCGGATAACTCCAAGAACGAAGGCTTCAGTTGAAGTAGAGGGTGCTGGAGTTGATGCTGGAGCTGGTTGCACTGGAGCTGTAGGGGTTGTAGCTGGTGCAGAAGATGTTGCTCTGGTGTCTGTCACAGGCACTGCAACTGTCCTCTGGGCTCTAGGCACTCTGGCAAACACATTAGTTGTAGTCTTGCCCTACCTCTCCTACATGTCATCCTGCAGCTACTTTACAATTGACTGAATCTCAGTTACTTTGACATCAAGGTCATGGAATTTGAGTTCCATGATTCTTTCCAGGCTCTCCTGATTCTGAGTGAGGGTGACCAATCCCTTCTCAATCCTCAGTGTTGATGCTATCAAGTAACCAAGCTGCTCCTGCTTGTTCTTCAAGAAATACTTAGATGCCTCCTCTTGAGTTGGCATCCTGGCAGCCTTCTCCTTCCTTGCCTTCTCCTTCTTCTCTTGAGCTTGAACTAATGATGGATCATTCTCATTCATGACAACTTGATTGTCCTGAAAGTCTGGATAAAGTGGAAAATGTTCCTTATCCAATTGATATTTCCCTGTGCCCATCTTTGAGTTTATCAACTCCTGAATCTGAGGGGCATATCCACAGCTCCTCTTCTGATTTGCTGCTGGCTGTCACTCTGGTCTGACATGCTGCAAACACTGACTGCTGACCCTGTGAAGAGTTATAGATGAGATAGAGTGGATGAGCGTCACAAAATGCAGAGATTTTTGCAAAAGAATGATTCAAAAATTCAGTTTTAGTTTTCCACAGAAAGCATTTCGGATCAACCGATTTTCAAACTCGGTGATACCGAAGCAGTTTTGGAACCTAAACTGATGAACTCGGTTGGACCGAGTCACAGTTCAGTGGCACCGAGACTGCTAGGGTTTCACAAAGTCCTAAAATCGGTCGCACCGATTAGCAATTCTCGGTCAGACCGAGAGTTACTAGTGCAATGGCATAAGCCAAATCGGTGGGACCGAGTTTTTCAACTCGGTGGGTCCGAGATGGTTTCGGCGGAAACCTAACCCTAAAATTTTGAATCTCATCTAATCTACGGATTGCATTGAGTGGATAGGAGTGTTTCAATCATGGCAAGAATCAATAAGAACACAATGTGCTAGGAATCAGACCAGGATAGCACAATGATCGAGTCCATACCCTAGCTTGGCGATGAACTCGCTACGGCGGCAACGGCGGGGGCGAAATCCGTTGACGGCGGCCAAGACCAGCGACAGGAGGCGGCTGGCGACGAGGAGACGATCTGGAGACCTTCAAGGCAGAGCAAGCTATTGTGCGGGCGAAAGGGTTCGGAGAAATTTCCAAAAAATTTCCCGTGACTATATATAGCCCGACCCTGTCGGTGTGACCGAGTGGAACAACTCGGTGACACCAAGATGCATAACTGTGTACAGTTACAGCAACTTGGTGTGACCAAAAAGTTCAAATCAGTTGCACCGAGATTGAAAACTTAAATCAACTTAATGATCTCGGTAGGACCGAAATGAAGGAATCGGTCAAACCGAGAATCACAAAGAAGTTTTGGAAGTTTAAGTCTATGACGAATCGGGGACTCCGAGTGCTCCTCACACAGAGTGGTTCGAATATGACTTGATCAAATTTTGTGATGTAGCATGGATAGAGTTTGAGACGAGAAAAACATAGATAGCTAGAGAAGGTTCTTAGGCATTCTTGTCCATCCACTTGACAAAAAGAAAAGAAGCCAAACATTCTTGTCCATCCACTTGACAAAAAGAAGCCAAACTAGAGATGGTGTATGCTGCCGCTCGGCATTGCACTTGCCGAGCCAGGATCTCATCAGTTGGTAGCTCTCTGTTCACTAGAAACTTAAGGATGGGCTACGCCCATGAGGGTGCTGCTATTTCTTCAACTACCACCACAGCGACTTGGACAAGGGCGACTGGGCTGGGAGGCGGCGGGCTGGAGTCTGCGGCCGCTTGCTGGATTGACGAAGTCCCCGGGCCGACTGGAGCAGTCCCCGGTCCGACTAGCGCAGTCCCCGGGCCGGGTTCTGAAGTCCCCGGGCTGGCTTCGACTATAATTTTCTTGGGGCCGTCTGCTGGGGCTCTTGAGTCGGATCTGACTTCTTCGGGGGGAGCCAGCACAAAGATGGAGTCTGATTCTGGTGAAGGCTTGATGGACGGCTTAAGGAGGCGCTGAAGAGCGACGCCGGACGGTATTGCTTGGCGGGTGGAGCCGATTCATGCCAAGGCGTCTGCTTGATCGTTGTCATTTCTTGGCACGTGAAGGAACTCGCACCCGTCGAAGTATCCGCTGAGTTGCTGCACCAGGAAACGGTAGCTCGCCATATTTGCATCTTTGGCATCCCAATCGCCAGATGATTGCTGGACCACCAAATCAGAGTCGCCATAGCACAGGATCCGGCGAATGCCGAGTTCTTTGGCAAGCCGGAGTCCGTGAATGAGCGCCTCGTATTCGGCGCCGTTGTTGGAGGCGGCGAAGTGGATCTGCAGCACATACTTGAGCTTGTCGCCTTTGGGGGAGGAGAGGACGACGCCGGCTCCCAGGCCGGTACGCATCTTGGAGCCATCGAAATGCATCCGCCAATGGGTGGAGTCGGGCGCTGGTGGCAGGTACTGGCTTTCGGCCTAGTCGACGAGGAAGTCGGCCAGTGCTTGCGACTTGATGGCGGTGCGGGGCTGGTAGTAGATGGTGTAGGGATCCAAATCTATGGCCCATTTTGCTACTCGGCCAGAGGCGTCTCGGCTTCCAATGATCTCAGCCAGCGGGGCCGTGCAAACCACGGTAATTGGATGCTCTTGAAAGTAAGGCTTCAGCTTCTTGGTGGCAAAGTGCACACCATAGCACATTTTCTGGTAGTGGGGGTAGTTCTGCTTGGAGGTTGACAGTACCTCGTTCAGGTAATATACCGGTCTCTGGACTGGGAGCGCCTTGCCTTCCTCTTTGCGTTCGACTACAATGACTGTGCTGACTACTCGACTGGTGGCGGCGATGTACAGGAGCATGGGCTCTTTAGGAGTCGGAGCCGCCAACACAGGGGGAGTAGTCAACATCTTCTTCAGCTGGAGAAATGCTTCATCCGCCTTGTGATTCCACTTGAAAAAGGCGGTCTTCTTCATCAATTGATACAAAGGGAGAGCTTTCTCGCCCAGCCAACTGATGAATCGGCTGATGGACGCCAAGCAGCCAGTGAACTTCTACACATTTAACAGTCGGCTGGGTACTTCCATTCTCTTGATGGCCTTGATCTTCACGGGGTTGCACTCTATGCCGCGTTCAAAGACCAGGAAGCCAAGGAGCTGGCTGGCCGGTACTCCGAAAACGCACTTTTCAGGGTTGAGCTTGATCTGGAATCGGCGCAGGTTCTCAAAGGTTTCCTGGAGGTCTTCCAGCAGTGTCCCACTCTTCTCCGTCTTCACCACCACATCATCCACGTAGACGTGGGCATTCCTGCCGAGTTGCTTGAGGAGGCACTTCTGCATGCAACGCTGAAAGGTGGCGCCGGCATTTCTCAAGCCGAACGTCATGGTCAGGTAGCAGAAGGCTCCGAACGGCGTGATGAAGGCGGTCTTCAGTCTGTCTGCCGGGTTTAGCTTGATCTGGTGATATCCTGAATATGCATCTAAGAAACTCAACAGCTCGCATCCGGCTGTGGAGTCTATCACCTGATCGATTCTCGGCAGGGCAAACGGGTCCTTTGGGCAGGCTTTGTTGAGACTTGTGTAATCAACGCACATCCGCGACTGCTTGTTTTTCTTCAGTACCAAAACCGGGTTTGCCAACCACTCTGGAAAAAACACCTCCATGATGAAGCCGGCCGCCAGGAGCCGGGCTATCTCTTCTCCAACAACTCTTCTCTTCTCTTCTGACAGTCGGTGCAAAGGCTGCCTGACGGGTTTCACATCAGGTCGGACGTGTAACTTGTGCTCGGCGAATTCCGTCGGTACACCTGGCATGTCTTTAGGGGACCATGGGAAGATGTCCCGATTCTCACAGAGGAAATCGACGAGCTCGCCTTCCTATTTGCTGTCAAGGTTTGCACCCATGACTGCGTACATCTCTGGATGCTCCGGGTCCAAGGGTATCTTCTTGGTCTCTTTGGCCGGCTTGAACGAACCTTCAGCTTCCGACTCCTTGGGGTCAGGCGACATTTCTGGCTGTTTTCCGGCCATCGCCACGACCCGATCAAGGAGCCGCTTCTCAGCTGCGATCATCAGGGACTCGGCTAGCCGGCTGCTCTCGGCCGCACAAGCGGACGACTTCCTGTAGTCGCCGGCTACGGTCAGAATTCCCTTGGAACTCGGCATCTTCATCTTGAGGTAGGCGTAGTGGGGAACCGCCATGAACTTGGCCAACGCAGGTCGGCCAATCAGTGCGTGGTATGGGCTTTCAAGGTCCACTACTTCAAACCAGACTGGCTCTCGGCGGAAATGATCTTTGTCTCCGAAGAGGACATCTATCAGGATCTTGCCGATTGGTGAGCAGGAAAGGCCGGGTACAATACCATGGAACACAGTCCTGCTGTTCTGCAGCTGTCTCTGCTTGATTCCTAGCTTCTCCATAGTATCTTTGTACAGGATGTTGATGCTACTGCCTCCATCTATCAGCACTCTCGAGAAGCGGGCAGCTCGCCTATCAGTGGCCAAGGTGGCACCTAGGACCAGGGCATAGGAGCCCGGATTCGGCATCACCTCTGGGTGGTCCGGTCTGCTCCAACTGATAGGCTTCTCGGACCAATGCATAAACTCTGGAGTGTCTGTTGCCACTGCATTTACTTCTTGCTGCTGCTGCCGTCTGCTGCGTCGATCATCAGCCACACTGGTGAACACCACATAGGCTCCATGTTCTTCTGGGTACTCGTCTTGCACTGCGCCGACTGGCCGAGCGGCCGGCTGCTGGGGCGGCGGTGGAGGCGGCGGCCCAGCAGGCGGAGGGGGAGGGAGGTCGTCTCCCTTGGCGATTCTGGTGAGCCAGTGGCACTTTCGGGTGGTATGATTTGACGGCTTCACACCACTGTGGAACTTGCAGGGACCATCCAGAGTCTGCTCGTAAGAGAAGGCCGGCAACCAGTTGGACTTGCCGCCTTTCTGTCGCTTTGCCGGAGGCTGTCCCTCCGGCTGTTGATCTTCGACTGTCGCAACCTGCCGACTGTTGGAAGTCGGCTGTTGGGCCTTGCGTTTGTTGTCGTTCTGTTGTTGTCGCCGACTCGTGTCTCCAGCTGGAGTTCTGGGTGCCTGAGGGGCCACTTTACCAGCCGCGTTGACTTGAATCTCTGTCTTCATGGAGGAGTCGGCTGTGGCGTACTTGTCTGCTATGACCAGCAGTTCGTCGAGGGTTTCTGGCTCGTCGCAGAGGAGCTTGTGCTTGAGGAGGGTGCCTTCTCGGCTCCCGAGAGTGAAGTATTCGATAGCCTGGACCTCGTGCACGCCCTCGCAGGAGTTCCGAAGCTCGCCCCAGCACGTGAGGTAGTCACGTGTCGACTCATCAGGGCCTTGCACGCACAAGGAAAGCTGGAGCGGCTTGGGAGGTCGCTTGTACGTGCTCGTGAAGTTGCGGATGAAGGCTTCAGTGAAGTCGACCCAGCTGTTGATGCTGCGGGGCTTCAAATTGTTCAACCATGTCCGGGCCGTGCCTTGGAGCATGAGCGGAACGTACTTCACGGCGACTCGCTTGTTGCCGTTCGCTATGCTGACGGCCATGGAGTAATCAATTAGCCAGTCTTCTGGATTCACGGAGCCGGTGTACTTGGGTGTGTCTCGGGGGAGCGTGAACCCTTTGGGGAAGGGCTCGTCTCGGATGCGGGGTGCAAAGCAAGGCGGACCCAGCTCGTCTTCTTCTTCCAGCGCCAGGGATCGGTGGAGTCGGTCGATCCGATGGCGGGCGTCATTCTCTCCGACTCCCTCTCGGCGGCCAAGGCGGCCGCCGAGAGTCGGATGCTCAATAGGCGGCGGGGAAACTCGCCGTTCTCTTCTTGGTGGGGGAGGCAGGTAGTCGTCCCGCCGCTCCACTGCTCTCGGACGGCCGTCTTGGTCACGCTCAATGGTGGTGCGAGTCCGACTGCGACTAATAGCCGGCTCTTTGTCTTTCCTTCCGCGGACTCTGCCAGTCGGCATCTGAGATGTCGCGCCTTGATCTTGGCGAGGAGGCAAGTCGTCATTCGGTTGCTGCAGCACATCCGTGCGACCGCCGGCCGTGTTCTGCGCAGCAACCGCGTCGAGGAGCTGCTGAACTCGCTCTGTCATCATGCAGCGCTCTTCGCCCTCGAAGTTCTTCAGCTCGTCAGTTGCCGCTTGGGCGGCACGGATGTTCTCCGCAGGGGTGGCGTATACGGGTCGTTTAGCCCCGAACAAGTCGGCGATGGTCGCGCCGCGTTGCCGGACCGCGCCTAGGCGGCTCGGCCCAGTCGGAGCCGGCGAGCCGCCCACGGCGCGATCCATTTCGCGCTGGTAGGCTTCTGACAAGTGCCTCATGCTCGCCAGCCTCTTGGCGCCTTCGATGATCTGAAGGCGGCGTGTCTCCAGCGTCTCGGCGTCTGCGTCCTCTGGAATGGGCGCAGTTAGGTCTTGCAGGGCCGCGGCGAGTGGGTCCTGAGCTTCCTCACCGGAGCGCTCATCGTGACTGATGACGAGCACTTCCGTGATGGCGCTTCCTCCGCTCTCCTCGTGAGGAAGCGGCTCATCGTAAACCACCATGTTGGTGGGGAAAGTGTCAAGCGACACGGCGTCGGAGTCGACCAGCATCGGGTCGGTGGAGCCTACGGACTCCAAGTCCACGGCGGGCTCGCCGTTGACGTGGAGTTGATCGAGGAGGCCCGCGAGTTGACTCTCAGGGCCACCCGTGCCTGCGTTGGGTGCAGGCTCGTCGGAGAGTCGAACCTCGCCGAAAAGTTTGGTGAGCCTGCTCGCCGCACAGGCGGCCTCAGCGCCGCGCAGCGCGTCGATGCAGACTCCGTCTGGCGAGCCTGGCTGGCTGCGCTCGCCAAGGAGGAAGAGGGTTCCCGTCTAGAACAGATCTCCGGACGACGGTGCACCAGGCCCCACTGTGGGCGCCAAATGTCGGGGATTGGGTGCGACATATGCCAAAGGATGGCTTATCATGGTGGGGGCGAGTAGAACATCGCCGGTGCCTGGAAATGGGATGACGCGAAGACATGCACGCCGGCGGATCTTATCTAGCTTCAGGGCTCTCCGAGGAGATAACACCCCTACTGCTGCTTTGCGGGGTCTCCGCATGATCACTAAGGCGAAGTGAATACAAGGGTGCTCCTAGAGCTGTTTCGGGAGGAAGGAGAGGACAAGGCTAGTTCTCCCCCTGGTGTGTCCTGTCTAATGCTACTAGATGTGAACCCTTTGCATGGGTGCCCTGGCGGGTTTATATAGGCCTAACCCCCAGGGTTACAATGGTAAATCTGGCTGGGCACGGGTCCCAGCCATCTGTCTCTCAGGTGCCGTCTTCTCCGCCGACTCCTGGGGCCCGCCGACTGGTGGGTCCCGCCGACTGGTCTGGTACGAGGGCGTCAGCCCGTGTCCGCCGCGGGCGGGTCTTGCCGGCTGTGGATTACTGTAGTCGTGCTTCTAATGATGCGGGCTTGGTCGTGGGGTCATGGCAACAGTGTCGCCGCCTGACGTGCGATCACTGTCGCCATTCCCCCATCGCGTCTGGTTAATGGCGTGCGGGGCCCGTGGGAGGGGCCGGCCGACTCCAGGGGGGCGACTCCCAACGGGTCTGACTTTCGGTGCTCTTGTTGTCTTCAATACTCTCGCTGACTGATAGGCCCCGCCGTCTCCGGGCTGTACAGACAGGAGGTCGTGGGTACAGGGCCCCGCCCCTGGGGCTGACGTCAGGGCAGGCATGTCAACAGTGCCACGCCGGGCGGAGATCTCTGCGAGTACTTTGCACTGTGGCCTCGCTCATCTTTAATTACCGGGTGGTTGGGAGCCGCGGGCTGACTCCCCATAGTCGGCTTCTTCGGAGTCGCCTCTGGGACTCGGCTTGGATGAGAGTCGCCTCTGGGACTCGGCCCGAACAGGAGTCGCCTCTGGGACTCGGCTCTTCTTGGAGTCGCCTCTGGGACTCGGCTTATCTTGGAGTCGCCGCAGGTACTTGAGGGGCGCAGTAAGCCCCGATGTCTTGAAAGGTTCTGGGACTCGGGTTAGCCTACCCGTGGCCCATTACTCCGACAAGCTGTTTTTCTGACAGATCTAGAGCATCATGACATCTCCAAGCGCTCCCAAGGACAAGTTTTTCGAGAGGGTTATCAACCCCTATCTCGAGGAGGTGCTGCAACACCCTCCAACCATTGAGATGCGTGAGGGGGTGCTGCACATCCATGATGTGGAGGGACCAAGGCGTACTGGAAGTATGGAGACCAAGATCAAAGCCATGGAGCAACAAGTTTTCAAGTGCCAAGGGATGGTGGAGCGTGGACTCAACGCTAACCAGATGATGATCACAGAGTTCACCAACAACCACAAGTTAGATGCCAAGATCATTAGGGAGACCATCTTCAATCTTGAAGAGAAAATTGAGCACCTCCAAGCCCAGATCTATGACCTACAAAACCAAAATTGTGAGTATGAATATAGATTCAAGAGGATGAGTTTGGCTGCAGATTTGAGGATCCCAGAGACATGATCATCCCTCTATGATGGTGTGCCTATGCCTTGGAAGACGAACGACAAGCCTACATCATCAACAACTCCTACTTCACCACCTCCGAGGACATAATCACATGGGTATGGGCACTCCCCTTGGCAACTGCCAAGCTTGGGGGAGGTGCCCCGGTATCGTATCACCATCACACGCCTATCTTTACCGTTTTACTTAGTTCGATCCTTTTAGTACTACCTTGATCTAGTAGATTGAAGCTTTGGTATGAAGCAGTTTTCAGTTTTGCCTTTTGATCTCTTTATGTAATCAAGTCCGTGAGCTATCTATAATAAAGTTTACTGTTGAGTCAAGGGCTTTGCTATCTTGCTATGATCTTGAGAAAGTAGAAAGAATAAAATAGTTCATATTGATCTTATGGATAGTAATGACTTCACACATAAAAAGTATGAGGCATAAAAGTTGTTGAGAGTTGACAAACTTAGTTTTGGTCATCGTTGCAATTAATAGGAAGTAATAAGGAAAGAGAGGTTTTCACATACAAATATACTATCTTGGACATCTTTTATGATTGTGAGCACTCATTAAGTATGACATGCTAAAAGAGTTGATGTTGGACAAGGAAGACAATGTAATGGTTTATGTTTTCTCACATCTCAGTTAAAGTATATTGTCATTGATCTTCCCAACATCTTGAGCTTGCGTTTCCCCCTCATGCTAGCCAAAATTCCTAGCACCAAGTAGAGATACTACTTGTGCTTCCAAATATCCTTAAACCCAGTTTTTGCCATGAGAGTCCACCATACCTACCTATGGATTGAGTAAGATCCTTCAAGTAAGTTGTCATGTTGCAAGCAATAAAAATTGCTCTCTAAATATGTATGACTTATTAGTGTGGAGAAAATAAGCTTTATACGATCGTGTGATATGGAAGTGATAAAAGCGACGGACTGCATAATAAAGGTTCATATCACAAGTGGCAATATAAAGTGACGTTCTTTTGCATTAAGATTTTGTGCATCCAACCCTAAAAGCACATGACAACCTCTTCTTCCCTCTGCGAAGGGCCTATCTTTTACTTTATGTTTTTACATTATGCTTGAGTCAATGTGATCTTCACATTTCCCTTTTTCATTTTATCCTTTGGGAAGCTCCTCGTGTTTGAAAGATCTTGATATATATATCCAATTGGATGTAAGTTAGCATGAATTATTATTGTTGACATCACCCAAAGGTGAATACGTTGGGAGGCAACATTATAAGGCCCTATCTTTCTCAGTGTCCGATTAAAACTCCATAACCACAAGTATTGCGTGAGTGTTAGCAATTGTAGAAGACTATATGATAGTTGAGTATGTGGACTTGCTGAAAAGCTCTATTCTTGACTCTTTCTGATGTTATGATAAACTGCAATTGCTTCAATGACTGAAATTTTAGTTTGTTAGTTCCCAATGAAGTTTATGAACCATACTTGACATTGTGAATCGATTGTTACTTGAGCATAAGAAACCATATGAAAAAATCTATATATGTTGCTGTTATAAGAATGATCATGATGCCCCCATGTCCGTATTTTATTTTTATCGACACCTCTATCTCTAAACATGTGGACATATTTTTCGATTACAGCTTCTGCTTGAGGACAAGCGAGGTCTAAGCTTGGGGGAGTTGATACGTCCATTTTGCATCATGCTTTTATATCAATATTTATTGCATTATGGGCTCTTATTACACATTATATCTCAATACTTATGGCTATTCTCTCTTATTTTAAAGGTTTACCATGAAGAGGGGGAATGCCGGCAGCTGGAATTCTGGCCGGAAAAGGAGCAAATATTGGAAACCTATTCTACACAGCTCCAGAAATCCTGAAACTCCATGGAAGTTATTTTTGGAATTATAAGAATTATTGAGTGAAGAAACTACCAGAGCGGGCCCACACAATGGCCAGGAGGGTGGGGGGCGCGCCCACCCCTACGAGGCACACCCCCTGTCTCCTGGGCCCCCTGGTGGCCCTCCGGTGCCCATCTTCTGCTATATGAAGGCTTTTACCCTGGAAAAAAATCATAAGCAAGCTTACGGGACAAAACTCCGCTGCCACGAGGTGGAACCTTGGTGGAACCAATCTAGGGCTCCGGCGAAATCATCACCATCGTCATCAACAATGATCCTCTCATCGGGAGGGGTTCAATCTCCATCAACATCTTCACCAGCACTATCTCCTCTCAAAACCCCAGTTCATCTCTTGTATCCAATCTTGTATAAAACCACAAATTGGTACATGTGGGTTGCTAGTAGTGTTGATTACTCCTTGTAGTTGATGCTAATTGGTTTACTTGGTGGAAGATCATATGTTCAGATCCTTAATGCATATTAATACTCCTCTGATCATGAACATGAATATGCTTTGTGAGTAGTTACGTTTGTTCCTGAGGACATGGGTGAAGTCTTGCTATTAGTAGTCATGTGAATTTGGTATTCGTTCGATATTTTGATGAGATGTATGTTGTCACTCCTCTAGTGGTGTTATGTGAATGTAGACTACATTACACTTCACCATTATTTGGGCCTAGAGGAAGGCATTGGGAAGTAATAAGTAGATGATGGGTTGCTAGAGTGACAGAAGCTTAAACCCTAGTTTATGCGTTGCTTTGTAAGGGGCTGATTTGGATCCATATGTTTCATGCTATGGTTAGGTTTACCTTAATACTTGTTTTTTTAGTGGCGGATGCTTGCAATATGGGTTAATCATAAGTGGGATGCTTGTCCAAGAAAGGGCAATACCCAAGCACCGGTCCACCCACATATCAAATTATCAAAGTAACAAACATGAATCATATGAGTGTGATGAAAACTAGCTTGACGATAATTCCCCTGTGTCCTCGGGAGCGCTTTTCTATATATAAGAAGTTGTCCAGGCTTGTCCTTTGCTACAAAAAGGATTGGTCCACCTTTCTGCACCTTATTTACTTTCATTGCTTGTTACCCGTTACAAATTATCTTATCACAAAACTATCTGTTACCTACAGTTTCAGTGTTTGCAGAGAATACCTTACTGAAAACCACTTGTCATTTCCTTCTGCTCCTCGTTGGGTTCAACACTCTTACTTATCGAAAGGACTACGATAGATCCCCTACACTTGTGGGTCATCAAGACTCTTTTCTGGCGCCATTGCCGGGGAGTGAAGCGCCTTTGGTGAGTGGAACTTGGTAAGGAAACATTTATATAGTGTGCTGAAATATACTGTCACTTGTTACTATGGAACATAATCCTTTGAGGAGCTTGTTCGGGGTATCTTCACCCCGACTAGAAGAGCAAAGAGTTGCTCCTCAACCTACTGACCTACTGTAAATGTTTACTTTGAAATTCCTTCGGGTATGGTAGAGAAACTGCTAGCTAATCCCTTTGCAGGAGATGGAACATTGCATCCCGATTTAAACCTTATCTATGTGGATGAAGTTTGTGGATTATTTAAGCTTGCGGGTATGCCCGATGATGTTGTTAAGAAGAAGGTCTTCCCTTTATCTTTGAATGGAGATGCATTGACATGGTATAGGCTATGTGATGATATGGGATCCTGGGACTATAAACAATTGAAATTGGAATTTCACCAGAAGTTTTATCCTATGCATCTTGTTCATCGTGATCGTAATTATATATATATGTTTTTTGGCCTCGCGAAGGAGAAAGTATCGCTCAAGCTTGGGGGAGGCTGAAGTCAATGTTATATTCATGCCCCAATCATGAGCTCTCAAGAGAAATGATTATTCAAAACTTTTATGCTCCGCTTTCTCTCAACAATCGCACCATGCTCGATACTTCTTGTGTTGGGTCTTATATGATGAAGACTATTGAATTCAAGTGAGACTTATTGGAAAGAATTAAAGCAACTCTGAAGATTGGGATTCTGACGATGGTAAGGAGTCAGGTATGACTCCTAAGTTTGATTGTGTTAAATCTTTTATGGATACCGATGCTTTTCGTGGATTTAGCACTAAATATGGACTTGACTCTGAGATAGTAGCTTCCTTCTGTGAATCATTTTCTACTCATGTTGATCTCCCTAAGGAGAAGTGGTTTAAATATAATCCTCCCACTGAAGTAAAAGTAGTTGCACTTGTTACAGTTGAAGAAAAAGTTATCACTTATGATGATTCTATTGTTCCTTCTACGTATATTGAGAAACCACCTTTCCCTGTTAGGATAAAGGATCATGCTAAAGCTTCAAATGTGGTTTGTAAGAGTAATACTATAACATATACACCTCCTGAGAAAATTAAAGTTGAACCTAGTATTGCTATGGTTAAAGATCTCTTGGCTGATAATATTGATGGGCATGTTATTTATTTCTGTGATGAAGCTGCTAGAATTGCTAGACCCGATGCTAAGAAACATAGACCTGTTGTAGGCATGCCTGTTATTTCTGTTAAAATAGGAGGTCATTGTTATCATGGCTTATGTGATATGGGTGCTAGTGATAGTGCAATACCTCATTTCTTATATAAAGAAATAATGCATGACATTGCACTTGCTGAGATAGAAGATATTGCTATTACAATTAAGCTTGCCAATAGAGATACTATTTCACAAATTGGGATTGTTAGAGATGTTGAAGTCTTGCGTGGGAAGGTTAAATATCCTGCTGATTTTCTTGTTCTTGGTTCCCCACAAGATGACTTTTGTCCCATTATATTTGGTAGACCCTTCTTGAACACTCTTATTGCTAAGATTGATTGCGAAAAGGATGTTGTTATGATTGGTTTAGGAGATATGTCTCATGAGTTTAATTGTGATAAATTTCGTAGACAACCCCATGATAAATAATTGCCTAGTAAGGACGAAATTATTGGTCTTGCTTCTATTGCCGTGCCTCCTACTGATCCGTTAGAACAATATTCGCTAGACCATGAAAATGACATGTCTATGAATGAAAGAAGGGAGATAGATGAAGTATTCTTTAAATAGCGGCCTATTCTGAAACACAACTTGCCAGTTGAAATCCTAGGGGATCCTCCTCCACCCAAGGGTGATCCCGTGTTTGAGCTTAAACCATTACCTGATACTCTTAAATATGCTTATCTTGATGAAAAGAAGATATATCATGTTATTATTAGTGCTAACCTTTCAGAGCAGGAAGAGGAAAGATTATTGAAAACTCTAAAGTAGCACCGTGCTGCTATTGGATATACTCTTGATGATCTTAAGGGCATTAGTCCCACTTTATGCCAACACAAAATAAATTTGGAAGAAGATGCCAAACCAGTTATTGATCACCAACGACGGTTAAATCCTAAGATGAAAGAAGTGGTAAGAAAAGAAATACTAAAGCTCCTTGAGGCAGGTATAATTTATCCCGTTGCTAATAGTCAGTGGGTAAGTCCTGTCCATTGTGTCCCTAAGAAGGGAGGTATTACTGTCGTTCCTAATGATAAAGATGAATTGATCTTGCAAAGAATTATTATAGGTTATAGGATGGTAATTGATTTTTGTAAATTAAATAAGGCTACTAAAAAGATCATTACCCTTTACCTTTTATTGATCAAATGCTAGAATGACTATCCAAACATACACATTTCTGCTTTCTAGATGGTTATTCTGGTTTCTCTCAAATACCTGTGTCAGCGGACGATCAAGCAAAGACTACTTTTACTTGCCCTTTCGGTACTTTTACTTATAGACGTATGCCTTTTGGTTTATGTAATGCACCTGCTACCTTTCAAAGATGCATGATGGCTATATTCTCTGACTTTTGTGAAAAGATTTGTGAGGTATTCATGGATGATTTCTCCGTTTATGGATCCTCCTTTGATGATTGCTTGAGCAACCTTGAACGAGTTTTGTAGAGATGCAAAGGTACTAATCTTGTTTTGAATTGGGAGAAGTGCCACTTTATGGTTAATGAAGGCATTGTCTTGGGGCATAAAATTTCTGAAAGAGGTATTGAAGTTGATAAAGCTAAAGTTGATGCTATTGAAAAGATGTCGTGTCCCAAGGATATTAAAGGTATAAGAAGTTTCCTTGGTCATGCTAGTTTTTATAGGAGGTTCATTAAGGACTTTTCTAAAATCTCTAGGCCTCTGACTAATTTATTGCAAAAATATATTCCTTTCGTCTTCGATGATGATTGTGTAGAAGCATTTGAAATACTTAAGAAAGCTCTGATTTCTGCACCTATTGTTCAGCCACCTGATTGGAATTTACCCATTGAAATCATGTGTTATGCTAGCGATTATGTTGTAGGTGCTGTTCTAGGACAAAGAGTTGATAAGAAACTAAATGTTATTCAATATGCTAGTAAAACTCTAGACACTGCTTAGAGAAATTATGCTACTACTGAAAAAGAATTCTTAGCAGTTGTATTTTCTTGTGATAAGTTCAGACCTTATATTGTTGATTCTAAAGTAACTATTCACACTAATCATGCTGCTATTAAATATCTTATGGAAAAGAAAGATGCTAAACCTAGACTTATTAGATGGGTTCTCTTGCTACAAGAATTTGATTTGCATATTACTGATAGAAAGGGAGCTGAGAACCCCGTTGTAGACAACTTGTCTAGGTTAGAGAACGTTCTTGATGACTCACTACCTATTGATGATAGCTTTCCTGATGAACAATTAGCTGTAATAAATGCTTCTAGTACTACTCCATGGTATGCTGATTATGCTAATTGCATTGTTGCTAAATTTATACCACCTAGTTTCACATACCAGCAAAATAAAAGGTTCTTTTATGATTTAAGACATTACTTCTAGGATGACCCACACCTTTATAAAGAAGGAGTAGATGGTGTTATTAGACGTTGTGTACCTGAGCACGAACAAGAATAGATCATACGCAAGTGTCACTCCGAGGCATATGGAGGACACCACGCTAGAGATAGAACTGCACATAAGGTATTGTACTCCGGTTTTTATTGACCTACTCTCTTCCAAGATGCCCGTAAGTTTGTCTTGTCATGTGATGAATGTCAAAGAATTGGTAATATTAGTAGACGTCAAGAAATGCCTATGAATTATTCTCTTGTTATTGAACCATTTGATGTTTGGGGTTATGATTATATAGGACCGTTTGCTGCCTCTAATGGGTATACACATATTTTAGTTGTTGTTGATTACGTTACTAAGTGGGTAAAAGCTATTCCAACTAGTAGTGCTGATCATAACACCTCTATTAAGATGCTTAAAGAAGTTATTTTTGCGAGGTTTGGAGTCCCTAGATACCTAATGACTGATGGTGGTTCACATTTTATTCATGGTGTTTTTCATAAAATGCTTGCTAAATATGATGTTAATCATAGAATTGCATCTCCATATCACCCACAGTCTAGTGGTCAAGTAGAGTTGAGTAATAGAGAGCTCAAATTAATTTTGCAAAAGACTGTTAATAGATCTAGAAAGAATTGGTCCAAGAAACTTGATGATGCATTATGGGCTTATAGAACTGCATATAAGAATCCTATGGGTATGACTCCATATAAAATGGTTTATGGAAAAGCATGTCACTTACCTCTCGAACTAGAACATAAGGCATATTGGGCCATTAAAGAGCTCAATTATGATTTCAAACTTGCCGGTGAGAAGAGGTTATTTGACATTAGCTCACTTGATGAATGGAAAACCCAAGCATATGAGAATGCCAAACTGTTTAAAGAAAAAGTTAAAAGATGGCATGACAAAAGGGTACAAAAGCGTGAGTTTAATGTAGGTGATTATGTGTTGCTATTGAACTCTCGTTTAAGATTTTTTGCAGGAGAACTTCTCTCTAAATGGGAAGGCCCTTACGTCATTGAGGAGGTCTATCGTTCAGGTGCCATAAAAATCAACAACTTCGAAGGCACAAATCCGAAGGTGGTGAACGGTCAAAGAATCAAACATTATATCTCAGGTAATCCTATAAATGTTGAAACTAATATTATTGACACCGTAACCCCAGAGGAATACATAAGGGACACTTTCCCGAACGTTTCAGACTCCGAAAATGAATAGGTATGTGGTACGGTAAGTAAGCCGACTCCAAAACAGTTCTAACAGCAATTTTTCTCCGTTTTGGAATATTTAAGAAAATAGGAAAATAAGAAGTAGTCCGGGAAGGACACGAGGTCCCCCCTGCCTCGTGGGCACCTCGTGTGCTCTCCGGACTCCGTTTTCTTGCACGATACTTCTTTTGGTCGGTAAAAATTCATTATATAATCTCCCAAAGGTTTTGACCACCGTATCACGCAAAAATCCTTTGTTTTTGTCTTGAGCTGTTTCTGCCGCAGATAAGAGCAATATGTCAACCCAGGATTCGGAGGGAGAAAGCTATGTGGCTGATTACCTTGTAGACCCTAAGGTCTATGGAGACGTGGAGCAGTCTGGCTGGACCACAGAGGAAGAAGAAGACTACGAGCCTAAGGGAAAGGAGGAGCCGAGCTCAGATGAAGATGAAGTCCCATTACCTCAACCTGGGGACATGCATGTGGAGTTTAAAAAGTCAAGCCTCCCTGATAGAGCAAAGAAACCAAAGATCAAGTTTATTCCTTTTCGTCTCTTGCAGGAAAACAAACAGGAACTATGCAAAAGGATATTAAGCCTTGAGCAGGAAATTGATGATCTAAGGGAGAAAAATTCCATCCTCAAGCGTAAATTGAGGAGAAAGCCTACATCACCAACAACTCCACCATCACCACCCCCGAGGACATAAACACATGGGTATGGGCACTCCCCTTGGCAACTGCCTAGCTTGGGGGAGGTGCCTCGATATCGTATCACCATCACACTCCTATCTTTACCGTTTTTCTTAGTTCAATCCTTTTGGTAATATTTTGATTTAGTAGAATAAAATTTTGGTATGAATTATTTTTGAGTTTTGCTTTGTGATCCCTCTATGTAATCGAGTCCGTGAGATATATATAATAAAGATTAGTGTTGAGTCAAGGGCTTTGCTATCTTACTATGATCTTAAGTGCATAAAAGAATAAAAAGAATAAAAGAGTTCATATTGATCTTATGGATAGTAATGACTTCACATATAGAGAGTATGATGATTAAAAGTTGTTGAGAGTTGGCAAACATAGTTTTGGTCATTGTTGCAATTGATAGGAAGTAATAAAGAAAGAGAGGTTCTCACATATAAATATACTATCTTGGACATCTTTTATGATTGTGAGCACTCATTAAAGTATGACATGCTAAAGAGTTGATGTTGGACAAGGAAGACAACGTAATGGGTTATGTTTTCTCACATCTCAGTTAAAGTATATTGTCATGGATCGTCCAACATGTTGAGCTTGCCTCCCCCCCAATGCTAGCCAAATTCCTTGCACCAAGTAGAGATACTACTTGTCCTTCCAAATATCCTTAAAACCAGTTTTGCCATGAGAGTCCACCATACCTACCTATGGATTGAGTAAGATCCTTCAAGTAAGTTGTCATGTTGCATGCAATAAACATTGCTCTCTAAACATGTATGACTTATTAGTGCGGAGAAAATAAGTTTTATACGATTGTGTGATATGGAAGTAATAAAAGCGACGGACTGCATAATAAATGTTCATATCACAAGTGGCAATATAAAGTGATGTTCTTTTGCATTAAGATTTCGTGCATCCAACCAAAAAGCACATGACAACATCTGCTTCCCTCTGTGAAGGGCCTATGTTTTACTTTATGTCTTTTACATTATGCAAGAGTCAAGGTGATCTTCACCTTTCCCTTCTACATTTTATCCTTTGGCAAGCACCTAGTGTTGGAAAGATCCTGATATATATATATATATATATATATATATATATATATATATATATATATATATATATATATATATATATATATCCAATTGGATGTAAGGTAGCATGAACTATTATTATTGACATTACCCATGAGGTAAAAGGTTGGGAGGCAACACAATAAGCCCCTATCTTTCTCTGTGTCTGATTAAAACTCCATAACCATAAGTATTGCGTGAGTGTTAGCAGTTGTGGAAGACTAAATGATAGTTGAGTATGTGGACTTGCTGAAAAGCTCTATTATTGACTCTTTCCAATGTTATGATAAATTGCAATTGCTTCAATGACTGAGATTATAGTTTGTTCGTTCTTAATGAAGTTTCTGAATCATACTTGACATTGTGAATAGATTGTTACTTGAGCATAAGAAATCATATGACAATATATATATATATATATATATATATATATATATAGGGAAAATGCCTCCTACTACCGGGTGCAGCTACACCCATTTCTCATATACTATCATGTGGTAGTATATACTCTACTTTATTATTTTTAGTATGTTCATATACTACATCTAAGATACTTCAAAGTGAGTTATATGAAAAAATTGCAAGTGAGCTCATGATTTTATTGTATTTGTGAAATACGTACATATTTATACGCGAAATAGAGTATGCACAAAATATGATACATACTACCAAAAAAGTAGTATATATATAACTAAACATTATTATATACTACATACTACGCGTACATACTCTCCCATATGATAGATACTACCTAGAACGTATTAAACAAAAGTGGGAGTAACTACACCCGGTAGTAGGAAAAATTTGTCATATATATATATATATATATATATATATATATATATATATATATATATATATATATATATATATATATATATATACACACACACACACATCTGGGCTATTCTGTTACGCGTAACAGAATATTATTCTGTTACCCTTTTTGAACTAACAGTTTCAGGTGGTTGTACTGATGTTTTCGAAGCGGTTGAACTGATGCTTTCAGTTGTGTTTAACAGATCGTCTTCTTTAGTTCAAAAACTTTTTTTAATTTTTTTGTCGGAACGTGGCGTGTAATATATCATTGGAAAGCTCTTGACAACCATATTTCAAGTATATTGAACGTTTTTGCAAAATCATTATGGTTTAAGAGCAGTTTGAAAAAACCGTTTTTTTCAAAACCGAAAACGCGAATCGTATTTTGAACTCAATTTTCAAATGGTTTGTCGGAATTGAGCAAATATGATGGCGTCGGAAAGCTGGTGAAAATCCTCATCTTCCATATATGTATTGTTTTCTTCTAATTTTATATGATTTAAAAGTAATTTGAAAAATGGTGAAATTCTAGGCGAAACGTATTTTCGCGATTTTTTGCAAACGGTTTGTTGGATTGATGCAAATGATACGGCGTTGGAAAGCTATGGAAAATGCACAACTTTTCTGTATAGACATGTTTTTCTAATTCCTTACGGTTTAAAAACAAATTTAAATACGGTCAAATTTGATTTTGAATGCGATTTTTTTTAAAAAGTTTGTCGAAATATGGCAAATAATATACCGTTGGATAGCTATTGAAAATGCGAAACTTAGTCATGGTTTCTCTACTTCACAACCGTTTAAGAGTAATTTTGAATATGTCATGACGGATCCTGCTGTTTTCTCGTCTGAAAAACAGAGTAATCATACTGATATATGTGTATGTATGTACTGAGCTATTTCTTGTAGAGTAATTTTGAATGGTTCCGAAAAAGGGTACCTGTACTGATGCTTGCATGGGTTTGTACTAAGCATGTTTTCATTAACTAGACTTTGCTCTATTTTTTGGGTAATATTTTTCTCGTAAGTTTTCAACGGTTTACTGTATCGTCGCCCTGTACTTGTATGGTTTGTATCATCGAACTGAATGATATTTTATTCAAAAAAAATGTGTTTGTTTTGTTTTGTTTTAATTCAACATTTTTTTGACAACGTTGTTCTGAACTTCTCTCATTTTACGACTTGTACTGAGGTACTTACTAAGCAGGATTTTCATGGGGTTTCTTTTTTTTGCGTGAACTTTACAATTTGATTTTCTGCCATTTCTTTTATTCCGAACAGACCATGGTACTTACTACGCCCGAACTGGGGTGGCTGTCGCGTGTCTCGGCGTGTTTTGAACTCGATGATATTTTTTCATCAATTTACTGCCCATTTTTTTCATCACACTTGAGAGAGTGATTAATAGGTTTACTTACTGGCCAGTAACACATGAACTCCTCAGGCAATAATACATGAACTACTAGGAACATAAATTTTCATCGAGCACTTGAAAACATAAAACATTACATAAAGAGAAGCATCGAACAGTGAATGTAAAAATAACTCCCACATCCATCATATACTGGGAGCTTCCACTTGAATAGGAAAATTTGTTTATCCCGTAACTTCGTCAACAGTTTGAGCTTGCATGTTTTATATCATTGAACTGAATGATATTTTTTCAAAAAAAATAAATCATGTGTGTTTCCTTTTTTTGTTGAACTCAATATTTTTTGCAACAATGTTTTGAACTTCTCTCATTTTGCGACTGGAACTTTTACCATTTGAATTTCTGTGTTTTCTTTTCGTCTGAGCTTTTTCCCCAAAGTTACCTGGTACGCCATGTTTGAACAACTTTTGTAGTTGTGAACTTGTCATGTTTTTACAATGCCAAGCTAGCAAATAGTAGGAGATTAAGCCAGCGAAGGGGCTACAGTAATACAACAGTCAGATCGATAGCAGTGGTTACCAACATATAAATGAACTTGTAACAAACTTGCACACGACCTGACAACACAATACACATATGGATGAACACATAGCGAGTAGCTCCAAATAAAAATGTACGACCACGCAGGAGGTTGCATATGGATGAAGTGACGACCCGTTTTTTCTCGTACCGAAGCTTCTCTGTACTGAAGCTTGTTTCCAGAAATCATATCAGTGGGTTGTTAAACACCTGCAACAACATCAAAATAGGAACACTAGGAAAAGAGGACGCCGCTATACAGGAACTACAGTGGATAGACCAACATAAATCCTCAAGCAATAATCGAGAGACTTCACAATCTCCATGGAAGATGCCTATGAATTCACCATGGAAGGACCTCCCACTCCCCTGCACTATCTCCTTCCACTCCCTGCACACACACACGGAGCAGAGAGAGGATGAGAGGGAGATGACTACGCCGGATCGAGGATGGAGCAGAGGGTGGCCTGCATGCAACTCTTCTCCTAACCGGCTGTGGAGCGTGCTGTTGTACTGACGAGACAAGTGTCCAAATATATCACCTAAATCAGTTCAAAGAATTTTACAAAAACAAGCAGGGAACAAAGACAAAAGTCATGTATGGCTATTAGGCACAACTTCTATATATAGAAGGATTAGTAAGGGTCTCAAGAATCGACTACATTATTTCAGTCAACTCAATCTTCATCAGTACTAGAATGACTGGACAAGAAGTTTAGATTTGTAGCAGCACACGCACCAAACTTGTAGAGTTTTTCTTCAACATTTTTAGGTGATTGCATCAATAGTATGATTGGAAAAATATTTCAGATTTGTAACAGCACACACACGATACTTATAGAATTTTATGGAAATGCACAAGTTCTGATTTATCAGTACATAATTTTATGGAAATGCATGAGTTAACTTCTTCTAGGCACTATCTAGACATGGTGAAGACTAGCTAATGTAAGGATAGGCAGAGAACACTTAGTATTGAACTTTTTTCCAAGTATGTATTGAACTGATTTTTTTTTTCAATGAGTTGTTGTAGTATAGGTACTAGAGCTACCAGCATCTTTTTATATATCATGACAAAAAAGCAAACAAACATGCATCATCTCCACCAGACCATTCTCTCATCATCTTCAGAACATACATACTAGAGAAAATTGAACTGACAATAGAAGAAATTTATACTTTTTTGGGACTGTATCATGTAATACCACATCCAGAAAGCATGCCAAGCGAAATGTATATGTATTTTTAGTTGAAGAACTAGCAGTCTTGTAGCACAATAGGCACATCATGGTGCTATTAACTAACTTACAGAGATCCTTTCTACTTTGTAGTAGTACCTGAGGTTACAAGGGTCGGAAATTTACCATTTGACGGCCTTCACGCCACCAGCAGCACCGGAGGTGACCTCGTGTCTCCTGCTGTCGACAGGGAACAGGAGCTGGATCCACGGGGAAGAAGGTGGTAGGAGCGCCTTGTCTCTCTGATCTCTCACGGGAGGGCCATGCTCGACGTCGAGGTGCAGGGCGGTGGCAAAGGTGAACGGCCTGATCGCTGCATCATCGCACGGCCTCGTGTGGCGAAGGTTAACGACTTGTGGTGGTAAGGGTGAACTGCTTGAGCATTGCGTCGTCAAACGGCCTTGTGTGGAGGCAGTGAATGGCCTAGGCGCTGCGCAGAGAGAGCGCTAGGCACGAGGCCGCAGCGGCTGCCGGCGACGATGGGTTGCACGAGCAGGGCAGAGCCCAGATCGAACTTACGTGGAGATGGCCGCGAGCGGGAAGCAGGGCTTGCACGACAGCGGGATGCGAGTCCCTTTTTTCCCATGCTTGCTCCACGACCTGATGGGGTGCGTCAGTGTCTTCAAAGTGGATGACATCGGAGGAAGGGTGGGAGCCAGGGGAAGACCTGTAGAAAAATCAGAAGAGAAATTTTAAGGAGAAGAAGATTACAAGTTTGCAACCATTGAATAATTAAGTCCGTATGGCTAGTAGCTATGCATGTTTTAAGTGAAATCTCAGTGAAAGTAATTTTGTACTCCCCATATAGTAATACCTGGACTTGCTGTCACATGTGTTCTTTATATCAATACTGGACTATTTTTATATATCTTTATAACAATACTGGACTGATGGTATAGGTAAAAATATCATACAAATCAGATGAACTATCACATGCAATAGATTATTTTCTAATATGTGTACTGTTTGTATAATATATGAAGGATACAGTTCAAATTTCAATCAGACAAAAACAATAAATATTTCTAATCTGCAACAAAGCATTTTTTCCCGGGCAAGTGAAAATAGTGAGACATTGAACTCTATCTAACACACACCCGCCCTATTTTTTTGTTTATGTCTGAACTGATGGTATAATACATTGTGAGTTGCTAATAGTGTTTTTTGTTTTTTCTCCTATAAGAAACATGTTCTTTTCTTCGTATGATATGTAAAACTGAACTATTTCTCCAACACACATCAAACAATTCCCATTGTTCTCTATGAACTGAGGAAAGAATAAATAGTGAACCACTAGTAATCTGCTGATGTTTGACATCGGAAACAAGTTCTTCTCCACTTTAGGCATTAAGAAAAACATGTGTAGAGCACAAGTGCACCACGAGGTCAGCGTCAGGTTTGATTATGGAGGAGCACACGATCTATAAAAAATGTACGGGGGAAGGGAACTTGCTACCGGTTGAGAGAGAGAGAGAGGAGGCACCTACTGCTGGTTGAGAAGGAGCGCTCCAGCAGGGACTCGTGTCCCTGGTCATCCGCTCTGCTGCGGAAGACGGTGCTCCGACGTGGACTTGCAGGGGAGGACCTCGGGGGTGGAGGCAAAGGAGGTGAGCCATGGAGGAAGGGGCTGGGTGGCGACTCACTAGGGGAGGTGTTGGGTTAGGCTGTATTCGTACCAAAATGACAGAACAAGTAGTTGGATTAGCCAATATCTGAGAGACCAATAATATTTGTACAATTCAATCTCACATCAACAAAATGAGATAGGACAGTAACAATTTATATATCAATGTAGTATCAGCTCGTCTATCAAATTGTTGTAGTAGTCCATGCCCTCAGGGTTTGTCTGTCCTATTCCATCTACAAAATGTGGTACCAAGAATCAGAATTATTCAAAAAGTAATTACAGTCTACTTTTAGTTGCACACACTTGTACACTACTAGTACTTACCAGGGAGTAAGGTGAGGACAAGAAATGCGAATCTGTATGCATCCCAAATCCATCTTGTGCATACGCTTTATATCTTCCCGAGATCCAAGGATTTGCTTATGTATAAAATCAAAGAAACTGACGGACTTCATCAACCCGTAGTCTGTCTGAACTCTTCGAATTTCAGAGATAACAGCTCTTTTCACGCGCAATTAGTTCTTACCTTTTTGTAATGATGGTACTGATCTGTTTGTAATGATGGTACTAATCTTCTGAAACATATGTTGTGGACCCTTCAGACGAGTGACCTTCCATCGCAAACTTAGGATATTGGATTTATCTCCAAGATTAGACAGTAAATCAAGTGGCCTTCTACTGATTGCTTAAGCATTTGTGCATGTAAACTTATTCACTAAACTGCTACAATTTTTCTGCTCCGCACTTACTACCTCTCAAGGGTGTACTGATATCAAACCTCTAAAAAAATATGTATAGTTTACGCCCATGGCGGCAGTGTGTAGCAGTCGAGCATGTAGTGCATGTGCTAGCTGCCAAAGCTGTTTGTGGTGCTGCTATTGCAGAAAGCATGCTGGCCGCATCGCCGGCAAGCTTCCATAGAATTGAGACTTGCAGAATTCAAACTAATAAAAAGATGTTGAATCCATCAGTGATCATGCATCACCTTGGACTGTTGTATGTGCTCGACTTGGATAGCTGTGCAATGCTTGGTGAAGATGGTGGCTGTGATTCTACTTGGACTGATGTTCACGCTCCACTTGGATGGCTGCCAGTAACCATGGTGGACGAACTCGTGGCCGAGGGTGGCCAAGGCGACCACCAGGAACTATAGGTGGCCGTGCTTGTTCTCGGCAGTGAACTCACACGAGGAGGAGGTGATGACGGGAAGTAGGGATCACGGGTGGCCTTCATCTCGCCACCGGATACGGGGTGCTTGCGCTCATGGACGCCGAGGCCGGGATCGACAGCAAAACAGGAGACTAGTGAAATTGAGCTATTTGCCGACCTGCTGAAACATTTTTAGTATGGGTTAGGTACAATTCCAAACTAGTACATGAAAATCCCATCCCCAAATATGCATGTCAAGCTTCAGAGTTGGAAGTAATCTAAATAGAGCAAACTCAAAACATTGAACTCATACGTACATACATGCAGTACGAATAGTCAATATGAGCAGAAATCTGTAGATGAATAAGAACAGCACATCATGAGAGAGTTGATGCATCATCAGTAGTTGAGGAGATGGAACAGAGCACGACAAGTAGCGACATAATCATTTTCTGTATATAGTCAGACTATTTTTTCAACACACACATTGAACCATTTCTGGGGTTCTTAATGTGCTGATAATAGAAAACATGTTGAACTGAAAGTTGGGCTTCCAGAACTACCGAATGTTTTGGGTTCATTATGTACCCTTTTGTTATTTTTTCTGAACTCCAAATCACAATTACAATCACAATACACAGATGTACTACACAACAATGTGAATTTGTTCTGTCCATAATAATGAATTAACCAAAACCAACTAATTTATTAAGGAAACAATTTTTAAACTTGGTTTGAGCTTTGTTTCTACCTATTTTTGAACTTGTGCAGCATGTATACCTGAACTTGCGTGAATGACAGACAATGACAGATAGTTTTTTCTGCTTTTTTATAAGATGAACTGAAAAAACATAAAATGGTGAAGTGAAATGTTTTGAACCTCCCGGGAGCGTATCGATGAACTGGTGTTCAGTGTATACCAGGAGGAGGAGAAGCTGATGGAGCATCTCGAAGACGGCGCCGCGCCTCCACCACGATGGTGCAGCCGGAGTTGCGCCGTCCAGGGCGTTGTCCCAAGGCGAGGGAATGGGACAGGCTTCAGCGGCAGTAGGGTAGATGGGGCACTCAGCGACGCGCTGGGGGAGGGGGCCAGTGGTGGCACTCAGGGAGAGGGTGGACGGCGGCGTCGTGCTGGGGTGAACGGGGTCGGTCGGCGGTGCGGTCGGGAGGGGCCGGTCGGCGGCGCACGAGGGGAGGGGCCGGTCGACGGTGCGCGAGGGGAGGGGCCGGTCGGCGGCACGCAAGGGGAGGGGCCAGAAGGTGGCGCGCAAGGGGAGGGGCGGCCGCCGGTGTGCAAGGGGAGGGGTCAAGCGGCGGCGCACAAGGGGAGGGGGTCGTGGTCGTGTGGGTTGGGGACGATGGATTCGGGTGATTTTCTTTTTCCTGGATGGATCTTGCGATTAGCTGGGCATTTTGGGTTAGGTTGGCTCCGATCGCTCTATATAGGGCTGAGGGGTAACAGAATAATATTCTGTTACTAGTAACAGAATAGTCCAGCCTAAATATATATATATATATATATATATATATATATATGTTACTGTTATAAGAATTATCATGATGCCCTAATGTCCGTATTTAGTTTTTATTGACACCTCTATCTCTAAACATGTGGACATATTTTTTGATATCGGCTTCCGCTTGAGGACAAGCGAGGTCTAAGCTTGGGGGAATTGATACGTCCATTTTGCATCATGCTTTTATATCGATATTTATTGCATTATGGGCTGTTTTTTCACATTTTGTCACAATACTTATGTCTATTCTCTCTTATTTTATAACGTTTACATGAAGAGGGAGAATGCCGATAGCTGGGATTCTGGACTGGAAAAGGAGCAAATATTGGAGACCTATTCTGCACAGCTCCAAAAGTCTTGAAACTCCACGAAAGTCATTTTTGGAATTGATGATAAATATTCAGCGGAAAAAGTACCAGAGGGGGCCCACACCATGGCCACAAGGGTGGGGGCGCGCCCTACCCCCCTGGACGCGCCCCTCTGCCTCATGGGCCACCTGGCAGACCTCTAGTGCCAATCTTCTTCTATATGAAGTCTTTTACCCTGAAAAAAAATCATAACCAAGCTCACAGGACGAAACTCCAACACCACGAGGCGGAACCTTGGCGGAACCAATCTAGGGCTCCGACGAAGCTGTTCTGCCGGGGAAACTTCCCTCCGGGAGGGGGAAATCATCATCATCGTCATCACCAACGATCCTCTCATCGGGAGGGGGTCAATATCCATCAACATCTTCACCAGCACCATCTCCTCTCAAACCCTAGTTCATCTCTTGTATCCAGTCTTTGTACCAAAACCTCAAATTGGTACCTGTAGGTTGCTAGTAGTGTTGATTACTCCTTGTAGTTGATGCTAGTTGGTTTATTTGGTGAAAGATCATATGTTCAGATCCTTAATGCATATTAATATCCCTCTGATCATGAACATGAATATGCTTTGTGAGTAGTTACGTTTGTTCCTGAGGACATGGGTGAAGTCTTGCTATTAGTAGTCATGTGAATTTGGTATTCGTTCGATATTTTGAGGAGATGTATGTTGTCTCTCCTCTAGTGGTGTTATGTGAATGTCGACTACATGACACTTCACCATTATTTGGGCCTAGAGGAAGGCATTGGGAAGTAATAAGTAGATGATGGGTTGCTAGAGTGACAGAAGCTTAAACCCTAGTTTATAAGTTGCTTCGTAAGGGGCTGATTTGGATCCATATGTTTCATGCTATGGTTAGGTTTACCTTAATACTTCTTTTGTAGTTGCGGATGCTTGCAATAGGGGTTAACCATAAGTAGGATGCTTGTCCAAGAAAGGGAAGTACCCAAGCACCGGTCCACCCACATATAAAATTATCAAAGTAACGAACGTGAATCATATGAGCGTGATGAAAACTAGCTTGACAATAATTCCCATGTGTCCTCGGGAGAGCGCTTTTCTCTATATAATAAATTGTCCAGGCTTGTCCTTTGCTACAAAAAGGATTGGGCCACCTTGCTGCACCTTATTTACTTTCATTTCTTGTTACCCGTTACAAATTATCTTATCACAAAACTATCCGTTACCTACAATTTCAGTGCTTGCAGAGAATACATTACTGAAAACCGCTTATCATTTCCTTCTGCTCCTCGTTGGGTACGACACTCTTACTTATCGGAAGGACTACGATAGATCCCCTACACTTGTGGGTCATCAGGGTATATATAGCCTCCACACAAAATCTAACCATTACACACAGATTCTCAAACTCGGTGAGACCGAATGGTAAAACTCGGTCACATCGATTCAGGTCAAAATATGAACGTTAGGCTTTTCGGTGGGACCGACACAATCATCTCGGTGGGACCGATATGCTAGTGTTAGGGCATAACGTAATCTCGGTATGACCGATTACATAAACTCGGTGGGACCGATTTCAGTAATAGGCACATAGAGAGTTGGTCAGGTAAACTCGGTGGAACCAATTTGCCCTCTTCGGTGGGACCGAAGTGTTACAAAGAGGAAACATTGAATTTGCATTGCAGACTCGGTGGGACCAAAAATGTTACAAAAAGGAAACAGTGAGTTTGCAATCCCATCTCGGTGAGACCGAGATCCCTATCGGTGAGACCGAAGTGACTAGCGTTTGTGGCAGTGGCTATCTCAAATGAAACTCGGTGGCGCCGGATAGATCAAATCGGTGGGGCCGAATTTGACTTTTGGGTTTAGGACATATGTGGAAATGAGAAAGTGGTTGAGGGTTTTGGAGCATATCACTAAACATTTTAAGCAACACCTCATCCCCTTTTAATAGTATTGGCTTTCCTATTGACTCAATGTGATCTTGGATCACTTAAATGAAAATGTAGAGTCTTGAGCTTGTTGCTAATATGTGTCCTTAGCATTTTGAGGGGTCCACATCTCTAGTCCATGCCATGCCAATCATTGAACTTTCTTAAATGATCGTCTTGAAGGAGTACTATTCAATGAACTATATGTTGTTAAGAATTACCAAAACCATCCAGGGATTTGTTGCACTTTCAATCTCCCCCTTTTTGGTAATTGATGACAACATATAGATCAAAGCTTCAAAAAATGATAATAAGAGTGAAATACATAGTAGCCCCCAAGTGCCGGCTCATTACGATATGATGAGTCGGGTCTTAAATAAGGCAAGTAAAAAAATGACTTTGCATTAGCCCCCAAGTGTCATGGTGCGTGCTTGCAGCGACATGGGACTTCCATATTTGATATAATTATGATTTGAATAATGTAGCCCCCAAGTGCCGGGTCGTAAGCCTGCAGTGACTCGGGACTATTCCTTCCATTGTAGAATAAATCATATCCATTGATAAAGTAATAATAGCCATTGCGCTGAAGCGACTTTGAAAAGCTCAATCATAATACTAGTTATTGATAACCATAATAAAAATCCAGCCATGTTGGCTATTCAAGAATATAATTTGGTATGAAAACCTCAATCATTCCATACCATAATGAAAATCCAGCCCAGTTTGGCTATTAAACATTTGAATACCTTATCTGTTGAAAAGTAAATCCAAAGTTAAATACTTGGTGGCTCTTGGCCGATGGCGACTTAATGCGCATTCATTGTGAGCCGGAATTTTTGTAACCCGGCGGCTTATAGCCTTTCTAAAAATCAAGAACTGATGACCCCATCCATGGAGGCTCACAGTCATGTCCATTTTTTGACAAGATCACTTTGGCAGCTCATTAGCCTCAATAGACTCAATATTGAACAATATAACCCAGATCTGGATAACCCGGCAATATATTTAGATAGCCAGATGATGGGTTTAAACACAATGATTCATATGAGCAATAGCAGTATTCTTACTTACGTGTAAAGCTCTGCATGTCCTACACAGTTTAAACATATGCCCTGGCGACTTAACGTCAAAAGCCAGGGCGGGTAACAACCCAAACATAATAGTCTTGTGCAATTATAGAAAAGACTAAAATTAAGGCCATTCAAGCCAAAATATACATGTGGCTTAAAGTCCAAAGCCCAGGCGGGTTATCAAACCTCGCAGTCGTATAACTAGGAAATCATATCTGTAGAACTGGCACATATTGCCGACTATATCACCATATCCAGTGAGGGTAATAATCCAATGACTTATTTGCGCATTATTTCAATGGCGCAATCCAAAATATAGTGGCGACTTAACGTCCAAGCCAGGGCGGGTTATCAAACCTCGCATATTCATCCAACAATTTAAAAATATACTTGGAAGATTGGCTCAAATTGTCAGCTTACATCGCCACATCCAGTGAGGGTGATAACCCAAGTATTCATAAGCACATAATTCCAATGGCGCAATCCAAATATATATTGGCGACTTAACGTCCAAAGTCAGTGCAGTTTACCAAACCCAAAAATATTCATACCATTATTGAAAGACATACCTGTAGATTAATACCATCGTAACGCCTTGATAATTATAATCCAGAACCAGTATCAATCCGGAGTCATGAAATATCATCATTTTGATTGCTCAAGACAAAATATCCTGGCTACTTAAAGTCTGCTATCAGGGCGGGTTATCAAACCCAAAGATGCTCAATGATGAGTCATATAATCGAGGCTACATGGCCTATGAAATCAGTTCATACTCTCGGCTTACAACGCCATATGCAGCAAGGGTAACATCCCAAATACTTGAAAATATCCAAGCGCACAATCAAATCACACTGGTGACTTATTGTCCAAAGCCAGGCCAGGTTATCAAAACTCCGAATATACTCAAATATGAGTCATAAGGATCAAGGCTACATGGCTTGAATCAATTTTAAACCATATATCAATATGGTACAAAGACATGAACCCAAACAAAGTTCAAAAATAAATAACAAAAAATCAAGGCTTTCATAGGCGGCGAAGCCTCAACATCAAGTGCTTTTCATGGGCTGCACAGCCACGAAGTTAATCCTTCATTCAAACTTGTAAGCCGGGCCTCACATGACCAACCGCCGTTTTAACCTTGACAAGTTCAGGGTCTTAATGAGATTGACTGTCAAGAGTTCGGTGGGTCATTCCAGGATTACCTGGGCAGAGTGGAAGACGTACAAGGCAGGATCAAATGAAATTTTGATGTGTACACCTGGCGTTTCAAGCCAATCAAAAGGGTTATCAAAGCTATGTTCAATGAACAGGGAGCCACCTAGTGATATATATTGAGCCGTCAAGGCAGGGTACCTATGTTTGAGATGTGCTCTGCAACAGACTCTCTCTGGTCCCTTTAACCCGGGCAGCAAGCCCCCAAGTGGGTTGTAGCAACGGCGTTCAAACCAGATCAATAGGGTAGTCACAGCTATGCTCAATGAGCAGGAATCCCCCAAGTATTTTGTAACAAGGCATGCAAGCCGGATCAAGAGGGTAGTCATAGCTATGCTCAATGAGCAGGAAGCCACCAAGTGATCAATAATATGATAAGCCAATAAGGCAGGACGGTAAGCCGCACGGACGAGCGAGGCAATCACAAACATGGTAAGCCACGCGGACGGATGAATCAACCACATCATATTGATGTAAATTGTGTTGTAAAAACGACGGTTTACACATATATTCGTCGAGCATCATGGTATGGTCAAATGCTAGAGCATTATAATGATGGCGCGAGCTATACGTCCCTGACACGACCATCACTCTTGCAATGAACAGCTACCCTGCATAAACAATATTGCAGATCAAGGCAAAAATAAATTGTTCTTTGACAAAAAACAATATGCGCTAATAAAAGAGACTTAGATGGATAGCACCTGATAGTAGTGGTAGCCTCCGCATTACTATTTAGATTGTCATCGCATATTTTTACGACGGTCGAGACAGATCGCCTGGATTCATGGGCAGAGTGCATGCATGTACTTCCTTTCCACATGAATGTTATAATGGAAAGAGATCGGGAGTACTTGTTCTTGCTCGGTTCACCAAATGGCAATGCACTGATCTCTTTTGTTGTCAATCTCCACGCATACATAGCTTGCCTTTGTTTGCTTCTCCAGTCGCCATCACAGTATGAGCTGCTAGCTGTTCATCATGATTCCGGGATTCATTAAAAACACCTGCAACCGCGGCAAGGCAGGGGCGGCTCGAGGTGCAGCGTGGTGGCAGAACGACTTGGAGTCGAGACGGGTCCGCGGGGGAAACGAGGCTGTAGAGGAGGCAAGGCGGCTCGGATCAGAGCGGCGGATCCCGCAACGGGGTTAACCTCGGTGGCAGAAGGCCGCCTAGAAGGGTCGGGACGACGTCTTGATGCAGCGGCTCAGGTAGCCAGAGACAACACAAGACGGAGGCGGCTCCAGGCGAGACCGTAGCGGCGGCTTGGTGTGTCGGCAGAAGTCGTTACTACAGAGTGGCGCGTCGGCCATGGTTGAATCGCAGCAGCAGAGGTGTTGACTCGACGCGAAGTCGGAGAACGACTCGGTGTCCAAATCTGTTTCCGGGTCACGGATGTCTTGGGAAAAAAATCCTCCTTGGTGTTTTCGCATGGTAGTTGGTCTGATCGTGAGTAGCCTCTGAATCTTTGCTTTATTTGCTTCAACATGCAAGGAGCAAAAGGTAGTGCTCCATCGATGAATTGACTTTGGTCTTTATGTTGAGTAAACAGTGGCAATAATTGATTCTTGTACTGATTGGTCAGAACGGCTGCAACTTTGAGTAATTTTCACACGTTCAAACAGAAACCTGTCGGTCTCGATGATTCCGATTGATCTCTCGACAGCGATGGTGTACAGACGCAGCGACCCTGATGCTGACAACAAAACGCCTGACGAATTTTTCTGACTATATAGTTGTTTTGAAGCCTCGACCTCCAAATCGCCCACCAGACGTCTCATCTTGCTTGAGAAGCAAGTCGGCAGTTTCGTCGGGCCGCGCCGTTGGCAAGTCACTGCGGAGACTGGATCAACCGCGCGCGATGGTAGCGCTAAGGGCATGTACAATCGTTTAGATAACCCCGTCTGTGTAATCATCCGTATACAGCACTAAAGACCCCCTGTACAATGGACTGTCTATTTCCCATCTGTAACTCCCCAAGAAATAGGAACCAAAAAATAAATGGGCCAGTCTACGCACCGGCCGGCTGCTCCTTGGCTGTTCGGAGCGGCCGACCTAAAAAGAAAAGAAATTGATCCTCTAATCTATAAAGGGAAATAATTTATCCCTTATTAATACTCCTATATAACAAAATTTCATTCCATATTAAGAAAAAGGAAAGTGAATTCAAAAATCATCCATGTGAACACATTAATTCAAATTTCTAAATTTATGAAAAGCCATAACTTTTAAACTGCGCGTCGGAATGAAGATCCATTTTCACTGTTGGAACCCTCGCGGCGTGCTCTTCGAAACTAGATCCCACATGAGTATGTTTTGATGAAATTTTATTGTGCAATTTTGTTCCTGTTTTGTGCAACTGACTAGTCGTCGATGTGCAACTAGCTGAGAGGGATGTGCAACTTTTCTCGTACACCGTAGATGTGCACTTTTCTTCTATGATACCTACACCCGCAAACTGCCTCCTTCCAGTGAGATGTGCAACTTCGTTTGTTGCCTAGGCATGCAATTTTCACTATTGGCACCACCCCAACTACTCTTTAACTGTGAAATGTTCAATTTCATCTGCTGCCCCGGTGCCTTGGCCAGCTGCCTAGTAGTCGTCGCGCGTGTGTAGCCCTCACAACCGCATTTGAGGGACTATCCTATAAGAGTGTCCCAACTCCACGGCCATGCATTTGCGACAATGCACACAAGAGTGTGCAACTCCGTGGTCAGACATGGGCACCTCCCACAGCAATTCATGTGTGACTATGCAGACAAGATTGTGCAACTGTGTAGCCATGCATGTGCGACTATGCCGACGAGAGTGTACAACTTCGTGGCCGGGCATGAGAACCGCCCACAAAAACTCATGTGCGACTATGCGGACGAGGTTGTGCAACTCCATGGCCGTGTATGTGCGACTGTGCTGACGAGAGTGTGCAACTCCACGGCCATGCATGAGCACCTCCCACGACAATTCATGTGTGACTACGCGGACAAGATTGTGCAACTCTGTGTCCATACACGTGTGACTGCACCGACGAGAGTGTGCAACTCCATGACCATGCGTGAGCACCTCCCACGACAATTTATGTGCGTCTATGTGAACAAGATTGTGCAACTCTGTGGTCATGCATGTGTGACGAGAGTGTGCAACTCCGTGGCCGGGCGTGAGCATCTCCCCCGGCAATTCATGTGCGAATATCTGGACGAGATTGTGCAACTCTATGGCCATGCATGTACGACTATGATGACGAGAGTGTGCAACTCCACGGTAGGGCATGAGCACCTCCCACAACAACTCATGTGCGACTATCCGGACGAGATTGTGCAACTCTATGCACTACAAAAAAAAAGATACATCCGTGACATTTTGGGCCGAACAAAAAAAAATTATGTCATACTTATGACACTTCTATGACGATAATTATGACAAAACCCGGTATCATCATAGATGTAGTGGGCTCCTACTTCTATGACAAAAAATCATGACAGAAAATTGGCTTTTTGTCCTAGGCGGGCTGGAGACGCAGCTGCATGACATTCTTTGGGCCGTCCATGACGGAAAAACCCGTGGTAGAAGCAAGGGCGAGGAAAATTTCGGGGAGTTCCCGGTTACAGTGGGTGGTCGGGGGCCGAGCGATGCGCGTTTCTCTCATACACGTACGCGCGTGTGAGCGAGGCATTGGTTCTAACTGAACCCGAGCGAGGCGTTGGGCTCTAACTGAACCCGAGCGATTGCACTGTAGGCTACGCGTTACTGAACCCGAGCGATCAATCGATGGCTGTTAACTGAACCCGATCGAGCGATTCCTTCGCTACTGCTGCTAACTGAAGCCGATCGATTGGATGAACAGTGAGTGTTGCGGGGGGGATGTTAAATAGTGAGCGGTGGGGGTGGATGCAGGACCCCATGGTGTTGCCTCTGGATGAACAGGACGACCCCGTGGAGGGCTGGATGAACAGTAGACGGTGGAGGGGTGCCCGTGGAGGGGTGGTTGAACAGTAGCCGGTGGAGTAGCGCGCGGTGGAGGCTGGATGAACAGGAGCCCGTGGAGGCTGGAAGAGGTCGATGGTAGTCTGTGGAGGCTGGAGGAGGTCGACGGTGAAGATGAACAGTATCCCGTGGAGTCCCGTTTTGCGGTACGCCACACCCCTCCCGATGAATAGGACCCCCGTTTCGACCGTAGCGCTTCAACACAAGTCCGTTTCGTCCGTTTTGCGGTACGCCACACCCATCCCGATCAACAGGACCCCCGTTTCGACTGTAGGAGGTCTGTTTCCTCCGTTTTGCGGTACGTCAGACCCCTCCCGATGAACAGGATCCCGTTTCGAACGTGGTCGGTCGAACACAAGGCCATTTCCTCCGTTCTGCGGTACGCCAGGCCTCATTTCCATCGCATGTTCCATCCAAGCCCTCCCGATGAACATGACGACGCATTCCGTTCGGACCCAGCCGGTTGGCTCCCCATGAACACGACGATGATGTTGTTTCTCCGTTCCAACCTAGCCATGTACACGAGCCCTGGCTGTACGTATGCGCGAGTAGGCGTTCGAGACCCCGCCCATATGTACGTACGTGGCCGTATTTTCTTTCTTGCACCCTGGCCATTGTACGTACGTGTACATGCTACATGCGTGCCTTTACTACGACACGTGCACGCCTCTACTACGACACGTGCGCGCCTCTACATCCACCAGTATGTACGTACACGTTCGCGACTGGAATGACAACGCTACATACGCTTCGACCAAGTGGGTCCCGACTGTCAGGCACTTCCTTGCGTGCGAAGATGTAGATGGTGGGTCCCAGCAGTCAGGGGGGCGAATCGATTTTTTATTTTTTGCCCGGATGCACTTCCTTGCGTGCGAAGATGTAGCTGGTGGGTCCCAGCAGTCAGGGGGTGAATTGTTTTTTGCCCGGACGCACTTCCCTGCGTGCGAAGATGTAGCTGGTGGGTCCCAGCATTCAGGAGGGGCGAATCATTTTTTTTTTGCCCGAACGCACTTCCTTGCGTGCGAAGATGTAGCTGGCAGGTCCCAGCGACCAGGAGGAAACATTTTTTCGCAAAATACAGTGGCCCGTCCGGTGAGTCCATGCTGTTAGGTGGAGGTATCATTATTTTCCGTGTAATAAGGAGGCACTTCCTTACTGCGGCCGTGGACCTAGCTATTAGCCTCTCCACGTATAGTCCACGTTCGATGGAAGTCGTTCCTTGACCACGTTGACCACGCTGCGCCGAGAGCACCAAGGCGGTGGATGACGGCGAGGCCTAAGAAGGGGAAGACGCGGAGCCGGGGAAGACACAGCAGTGGATGCCCACGTGGAGAGGAGTACGAGGGTCCACTGGCCCGGCTGCGGTGTGAGGCTGTCGTCGCCACAGAATAACAGGAGGTGTGGGTGAGTAGAGGGATGGCCTGGCCAGCGGTGGGACTAGTAGGACGCGGTATCACAGCCGGCCACGAGAGGCAGGAGCATGCGGTACGACCGGCGCTCCTTTGGGCGGCTGGAGCAAGAAGACCAGAGGTTGAAGAAGCACTACGGCCATCGGATGGACATCGTACGGTCAATGGAGCTAGAATCATTCATATTGACTAAAGTTGACAAAGGCCCCCGTCCCAGTCAACTTAGTAGGCCCACAAGTCAGCCTCCCACCATGGTGGGTCCCAGCTAGCAGGGGGAGTATTCATTTTTTTTGTGCGTAATAAGGAGGCACTTCCGGTGGGTCCGAGCTGACAGCAGGGGGAAAGTTTTTTTTGCGAAATACGGTGGTCCGTCCGATGGGTCCCAGCAGTCAGGGGGAAACATTTTTTTTTCATGAAATACGGTGGCCCGTCCGGTGGGTCTTAGCAATCAGGGGGGAAATATTTTTTCGCGAAATACTGGTGCCCCGTCTGGTGGGTCCCTGCTGTTAGGTGGAGGAATAATTATTTTCCGCGTAATAAGGAGGCACTTCCTTGCGGCTGCAGTAGACCCAGCTGGCAGCCTCTCCACGTACAGTACTCTTCCGATGGAATACGGTCGTTGCCACATTGACCACGCCACGCCGAGAGCACCACGGCGGTGGATGACGGCAAGGCCTAGGAAGGGGACGACGCGGAGCCGGGGAAGACGCGGCAGTGGATGCCCACGCGGAGAGGAGTACGAGGGTTCACTGGTTCGGCTGCGCTGCCGTCACTGCAGAATAACAGGGGGTGTGGGTGAGTGGAGTGGAGGGATGGCCTGGCCAGCGGTGGGAGTAGTATGGGGGCGGTGAGGCCTCCGTAGCAGCACAGCCGGCCACGGGAGGCAGGAGCAGGCGGCACGACCGGCGCTGCTTTGGGCAGCTGGAGCAAGAAGACCAGAGGTTGAAGAAGCACTACGGCCGTTGGATGGACATCGTACGGTCAGTCGAGCTAGAATCGTGCATATTGACTAAGTTGACAAAGCCCTCCGTCCCCGTCAACTTAGTAGGCCCACTATACTGGGTCCCAGCTAGCAGGGGGAGTATTCATTTTTTTGTGCGTAATAAGGAGGCACTTCCTTGCGTGCGAAGATATAGCTGGTGGGTCCGAGCTGTCAGCGGCGGTAATGTTTTTTTTTGCGAAATACAAAGGCCCTTTTGGTGGGTCCCAGATGTCAGGTGGAGGAATCATTATTTTGCGCGTAATAAGGAGGCATTTCCTTGCGTGCGGCCGTGGACCCAGCTGTCAGCCTCTCCACGTACAGTCCACTTCAGATGCATGTCGGTCGTTGACCACGTTGACCACGCCACGCCGAGAGCACCAGGGCGGTGGACGACGGCGAGGCCTAGGAAGGGAATGACACGGAGCCAGGGAAGACTCGACAGTTGTTTCCCACGCGGAGGGGAGTACGACTGTATGAGGGTTTACTGGTTCGTCTGCCGTCGCCATAGAATAACAGCAGGTGTGGGACTGTGGGTGAGTAGAGAGATGGCTAGGCCAGCGATGGGAGTACGGTGGGGCGGTGAGGCCTGTGCGGCAGCACAGCCGGCCGCGGGGAGGAGGGAGCAGGCAGTCCCGTCCGGCGCTTGTTTGAGCGGCTGGAGCAGGAAGAGCAGAGATTGAAGAAGCACGACAACCGTTGGATGGACATCCAACAGTCACTGCGTGTGCGTCAACCTTTTTTTTAGGAAAGCCTCAAATCTGTGGAAAACAGCATACAGGCCATCTGCCATTATTTCAAATAATTTACAGCCCATTTGCTAATTCTTACGGGTTTTTTTGGAGACCATATTCTTTTTGTTAGCATTACAGCCCATATTGTGGCCACAGTTAAAAAATTATATGAAATTTTGCATATCTCGGTGCGGTCTGAACTATTTTTAATCCCAAAATTTCGAGTCACATTCAGACTGATTTTAAATGTATATCAATATAAAATCCAATAAATTGTCCACGCATAAAAATCAATAGAATTTAAAATCTCAAAATGAAAAAAAGATAATTGAAACTAATTGCCGATTTGATGTGTTTTAAAAATGTATAGCCCATTTCTCATTACTGATAGGCCATTTTCTCGTCCAGCCGAATGCTCCTTGTCCTGAAAGATTTGTAGCCCAATAGGCCTGATAAAGCGACTTACTTGACAAATCACAAAAAAACTGGGCTAGCCATTTTCAGAAAGAGAAAAAAACTACTGGGCTGGTCTGTGGTAAACATAAAAGAAAAGGTTGTCTAGACAGGCCAGAGTGTCCCGCACAACCCAGTTGACACCCTGCTTCCGTCTCAAAAACAAATTAGATAAATGCCACTCCAATTATGGCGATTCATAAAAATGCCACTGCAATTTCCAAACTTTGAAAAATGCCACTGCAATTTTTGCAAACTTTGAAAAACGCCACTGTATTTTGCAAACTTTGAAAAACGCCACACCAGACTTCGAAAAAGGCCACTAGAAATGGCATGAAATGGCACTTTTCAAAGTTTGGAAATTGCAATGGCATTTCTCGGAAACACCAGATTTGGAGTGGCATTTATCAAATTAACCCAAAACAAAAATAACTGGGCGAGCTGCTGGGTCCCTGGTGTCAGCCGCTCGTTGTGCAATTCTCTCGTTTATTGACTACGTTGACAATGGCATGGGACCCAGATGTCAAAAATCCAGTAGGAGGAGACATTTTTTTATTGGCTTGAAATAAGGAGGCACTTGCTTGCGTACTGCCATGACCTTGGCGGGTCCCTGATGTCATCCTCTCCACGTACAATCATCTCCTTATTGTGTACGCGTCAACTTGGTAGGCCCACAAGTTAGCCTCTAAACCTGTGGAGGACAAATACAACCCATTTAAAAAAATAACAGCCCATTCCATACGTTCAAACGGAAAGTTCAACATTCAGAGCAAAGTAACAGGTCTGATCCACATATAGAGCACTGAACTTTCACGTTGACAACCATCATAGCCAAGTTAACTATCTACTCCCACTAATACTCTAGTAGCGTACAAGTACTAACTTACTCTTAGCTAACTAGACGATGTCGACCGCCATCTATGGTACACGATAAACGCCGGCACCGGCATCCTGCGCCTCGCCTCGGACTTGCAAAAGGTGCGATAGGGCGCGTTGCTCGCGCGCGTTGGTCCTTTCCATGCCGGCATGGTCCACCGAAGCTTCGGCTTCCAAGCGAGAAACCCACTTGACGAGCTGGTAGTAAAAATCGGCGACGCGAACGTGTGCGTGCCCGACAGCCTCCAGGGCTATTTGCCGGGCGCCGGCCTCCACGTAGTCGGCCCAGTTGCGGGCGCTCTGCTCGCGACTCAGAGCATCGGTGCGTTGCTGCTCCATGTCCCGCTGCCGGCGCAAATCGATGATACGCTGCTCCTCCGCCAGGCGGTCGCACTCCAACGACTCCTGCTCCTCCGCCCGGCGGTCGCGCTCCAACAACTCCTCGATCTCCACATTGCCATCTAAAGACAGATAGAATGCCTTCTCCCTCCGTCTGCCTTCCGGTGAAAAACCGAACACTAGTACTGGCGGTGACCGCCTCCGGCGTCGCCTACCGCGGACGGGCGGGGACATGGTGGACGTGGCGAGCGACATCGGGCCGGTGGGGGCTTATGAGGATATGGCGAGTTGGGTCACGGTACCACCGGAGAAGGCCGGGAAACAGTACTTATAGGCGGAAGGTAGCGCGACAGTCATCGGAATTCAATGCATAATGGCTTAGTGCGCCAGCTTGCCGTGGAAAACTAGAGAAACTGACATTATGACTGTGTCGTCCCGTCCCATCTGGGTCGCACGCCGGCATGGCGGTCAAACCAGTGCACTCGAATCATCTCCCTCCTTGTCAATAATGATTCCACGGATTTAAAAAGCCCGCAACAGTTAAATGGCATCTTTTTCCGCATCAGTTAGCTGCCTTAATTATGGTCGGCTGCATGCAAGCACTCAGAATCGCTCGCAGCCAGTACGCGGAGCAGCATGCAACGAGTCGTAGCCGAGGGCACGCATGCAGCCACTTAAATCACTGGAATTAATTAGGCTTAAACTTCTGCATGCCGTTAATTATTGCCATGCCTTGGTCTTGCTGCTTTGCTCACAAAACTAATAAACCCGGACAGAGGGAGTACCTTGGTTGGTGAGAGGTTTGAATTAAGCCCTGCAAATCGGAAAGTACGTGCGTGATCTGCTATTTATTCGTGTAGGATCAAGTAGGTCGTTTCTTGAATTGAGCCCTACAAACCGGAAAGGAGGTAGTACGTGCGTGATCTGCTATTTATCTGTGTAGGATCGAGTAGGTAGGATAGTGTAGCTTGTCAGTTTCTTCAAAGGTAGGCATTTTTATTCAAAAAACTGCCACTTCAGATCTTGCTTCGCAAATAAAACTGCCAGGAGCGCATTAGTAGGCTAGCTAGTGATCGATCAGTAACTTGTAAACACTGAGCGAACAGAAATAAGTAACTGTTAATGCATCTCAATGATTCACAGATCATATACAAATATGTAGCTCCAAAAGCAAAGATCAGCCACTTCGGATCTTGCGTCGCAACTAAACCTAACTAGTACGATTCCCATACATAAGATCAACATGTTAATGCATCTCAATGATTCACAGATCATATACAAATATGTAGTTCCAAAAGCAAAGATCTAGAAAAAACATTTGTTCTTCCTACTAACATGGATGCTTCTCTTGGCCAACATTCAGGACACACTGAAAGACAAATTTGTTTGTGAATTCTACATTTCCTCTTGCAAACGTAAGTGGTTTCACTAACAGCTGGAACCATGAGAATGAACCACACATGATGGAGGAACATCCACTGCAATATGATTTGGTCTTCTCTCGATCACAACGCGAGACTATTTCGGAATACAAACTTTAACTTAGGCAAAATGATGCCCATTGTATAATCAGACCAAAGCAATGAAGCACCTAGTGTTGGCCAATAAATAGTATAGTACTACTTTTCTGCAGTCCATGAAGTGACTATCCAATCTTTCTGTGTCTATTTTCAAATGGCACTGCATGCAGTGACTATACTATTCTCTTGTGCAGTTCAACCAAAATTGCGGACAGTTTGTTTGTTTGCCAAATAGCAACGGGCAAACATCTCTGTCTGCACAAATATCAAGCAGCTAGTAAACATATACCACACCATGTATTTTCGGTTTAAACATGTCTCTTCCGCTTACCATCTATCATGTTCTGCATTGGACAATCTGATACAGTTATGTTTTGCCCTGGACAATTTCATACTGAATTGATTTGCTGGTTCAGAGCAGAAATATAGCGCCTATTCTTCATCAGACCAAGGATATCCATGTTCGCAGTGATGGAAGAGGTGAAATCGATACAATCAAAATTGAGCGTCCAATCATTGAATCCTGTCCTGCACCTCCAATGTAGGTCCACACTGCCAATAAATTCACATGCAAACCACTAGTATTACTATCTAATGACGGTACAAAAAGAGTAGCAAGATAGTAGCAAACCATGTACCTTCGTAATGAACAGCTCATAGTGCCACCAATTGGATATAAAGGTTTGGAAAAAACATGCTCCTAATGTTGAACCAGTTGGACTTTTTGTGCAGTTCCACTAGAATCGAGCATCCCTGTTTGCATAGATATTGAAAGTGTGATTACTATAGAAGTGGCACTAGTTGAACCACAGACTGACAAATATAAGCATTCCAATTTCTTAATGGGAAAAGGTAGCAAGACTGTTTCTAACCACCTGTTTAAAGGAATAAATAAAGCAACAGTGGCTGATGTCAGGAAGGCATACATAGTTTTTTCTGAAAAGTTGAGCCATTCCTGACCTTTCCTCTTCTTTTAAGCATATTTTGTGCAGTTCTACTAAAATAAAATGCCACCACCGCCTTGACAATTCAGTGACACTGTACAAAAGGAAATGACTTAACATTACATCATGATGTCAGGTATGTAGTCGACAGGCATTAGAGACAAACATACAGACCTCCTCCGATAACATAATGAACATTAATTTTAACAAAGGTGTGACTAGCTTTACTGGGATAATTTGAGTGAACTCTACACCCTCTGTTCCTTAATATAAGACGTTTTTTCGGTTCAATTTAAAGTACCCAAACATCTAGTATTTCGAAAAACAGGTAGTATTTTTCTTGAGCACATATCTAGGAAAGCTTGCCACACTTTATGTATGTCAATACACTAATGCAACACCATTCGAATACTACAAATATACATTAATCCAGTGGCTAGTGCAATAGTAGAGTAGTTAGTTTATTACAGGGTACAGTACCATGGTTTTACTGAACATATTTCAATAAACTCTAGCACTGGAAGATTTCTATAAGAATTAACAATACAAAATGTAAAGGTAACAAGTTTCAACATTGGTATACTAGCTGTGCATGAGCATTAAACCAAATACAAAAGTCTGAAGGTAACTAGCATTATTAACTAATGACAGTATAAAAGAATTGCAAACCATGTACCTCCAAGGTAAATATCATTTCAAACTCGGGGGGGCCTTAAAAATTGCTATCCCAATCTTGATAATCGATCAAACATAAAAAGTTGATCGAACGAATCAAGAGAACAGCCGGAGGAGGAGGTGCCCACTCTTGACCTTTCCTCTTGTCTTCACAATTTTTTGTGCAGTTTAACCAAAATAAAATGGCATCAACGCCTTGGCATTTTGGTGACACTGTACAAAAAGATTAACTTATCTCATGAAAGTGAGGTATGTAATCTATAAGCATTAACAATGCAAAAATCTGAAGATAGTAACAAGTTTCATCGTTGGTATACTGGCTGTGCAACAACATTAGAATGCCTTAGCTGAAAAGCCTTTAATACATTCACAATCAACAGCTAACCCTGAAATAATCCAGTGACATTAAATGGCATTGCTTAAATTTATCGGTGGCATTAGACTAAGAGCGACATTAGTTAAATGTGGCACCACTTTAGCAGTAGCATTGCTTTACTTGACTGCTGGCGTTATACTAACAGCAAAAAAGTGGCAATAGGAGCATGGGAGGCCCATTTGGACAGTGGGTGCACCAGTACGATGTACCTCCACGGATGCAGAGTGGTGAGGGAGGTATGGTTGCCCAGAGCAACAAATATCCAGGCAGCATATGTGGATTATGTCCCATTTTTGTTCTCTTTAGCCACCTTTTTCCTATGTGAGGACAACAAACCGATCGACCGGGTCATTCTCTATTGCATTGTCATGCCGTTCTACCCTTCTTCAACCAAGAGACACGAGACTCGTTCCTTAGCTACTGATTTCCCCTTTTCAACCTAGATGCGGGTTCGATGCCTACTCTCTTGGACAGTATAGTCTCCCTTCCTTTCCTTATTCAACCCAGACATGGATTAGTCTGCATGAAGTAGAGTTTCCTTTAATAGTGCAAATTATAGTTTTTGTCTGCGTGGCCAGCTGAGCAGAGGATAGCAAATTGGGAAGATGGTGGAGTAGAAAATGATCCACATGCAACGACGTGGCGGATGGGGCAATAGAACAAGGGTATGGTTCGAAAAGAGGTAGCATACCTGAGGGTCGGCGGGAAGTGTCTTCGCTCATGGTTGTCGTCCTCCGCACACACTACGGCAGCAAGCTTGGGGATGGGGGCCATCCTGCGCGGGTGCTAGGTCTGAGAGGACAGCCTTGTCGTTAGTGCGTGACCTCGCTCGCCGATGACGAGTGCGTCAATGTTGCACGTCCTTTTCTTCCCCAGTGGATCTGTGACCACCGGTGAGGAGGGAGAGAGAGGCCATCTTTTTTAGATCTGGAGAGAGGGTGATAGTGTGAGAATCAAGTGGGCAGCCCTAAACAAGAAAGCGCTGAAGCTCCAGCCTATATATCTTTTTATACTACTACTACTGGAGGTGGAGTAGTGGTAGAGTAGTTTATATTTTCTCTGCATACAATATCGGTTAGTCGTGCTTCAAAACTGAACGGCACGCCATTAAAAAAATAAAGGTCAATAACTAATGCGGCACCTCGAGCCAACGCAGCCAGATCGCATTATGCATGAGAAATTACACACAATGTTTCGTTGACCTGTGGTCCCGTTCCAACATATCAGTGAGACGACGGCGAGTCCTTTTCTACTAGTATTTCCAAACGGACGTGTAGGCCAGGGTGCCTCTTCGTGTACCGTGGCAAACTGGCAACCGTCCACCGACTCTTCGCCTTTCCCTCTCGATTTGGAACTGTTGTCGCACGCTCTTCCTCTCGCTCCTCCATTTTCCTTCAGCCCTTCACCCTTCCTTCTGCCATTGTCCGATCGTCTTCTCCATGGAGGGAACAGGCCGGAAACGACCCCGTTATTCTTGCCCCGATCTGAAAGATGACGTGGTGGAGGAACTCATTGATTGGTGCGCCATCATCACCTCAGCTAGCATGGCAGGTTCGTTCAAGACCATTCTCGAATCAACTAATAACATCATTACAAGGAACCCAAGAGTCAAGGAGCGGTTTGATCTCCCCTATCTTCTTCATCGTGACCCTGATGACTGACGCGGGGACGACGGAGGCCTCGCCTTGTGCAAGTTGATGCCGCTTGATAATGATACGTATGATGTTAAGATGCCATCGCTTGAGGGTCAGGCTTGGGCAGGCGCAAATGGAGATTGGGTTGTTTACATTGGGTCCAACTGCGAGTGGGAACTTGTGAATGTGTACACTCGTGACCGGGTTCCACTTCCAAAAATCTCAGTAGACTGCCCAGAGGTTGTGCACACCGGTATTGTACACATGTTCAAATACGATCATGGTGACTGTCTTCTACGAAAGATAGCAATTTGTCGAGTTCCCAACCGCTCTTGGAATTACAACAACTATGAAGTTGTTGCTATCTTCGACAAGCTTGTTGTCGTCCTTCGTGGTTTGACTGGATGGATTTTGCTCAAAAATTAGTTTCTGTACACGGATGAGTACTGTGATGCAATTCAATACGAGGGCCTTGTGTTTGCTGCCACCACTCATGGCACTGTTTTTGCATGGAATCCTTATGCTTTTGGTACGTTTGTCTTCCACCGTAATTATAATTGTTTCATCCACATGCATGCGGGTTAGCAAGTTTCCCTTTACTAATTAACCTTCTTCTTGTGTTTCCAAGGTCCTCTGAACATTCCACCACCTATACTTGAAATTTTTTATAACCAAGGGGGAGATGACGATGGTGATGATCACGAGCATGAGGACGAGCAGCACCCATATACTCTGTGGTGCCTGGCAACTAATTCCGATGGATCACCTCTTCTTGTGTGTATACAGCCCACTGATGATGTTACTACTAAGGAAGCAGGTGTAGTCTCCCATGGTCGCACTCTCTGGACCTATTCCAACACCCGTTGCATGGTATTCGGGATGGATACTAGTGTGCTAGCACCCACTCCTTCTCCCTGGTACAGAATTGACAGTCTTGGAGAAAACTCGCTCTTCCTTGGACAAAACTATCCAATGATGGTGAAAGGCGATCCAACTGCTGTTGACACAACGTTACTACCATTTATGAGAAGCAACTGTGTCTATACCTCAGACATTTGGGTGGTTCCCTACCCTGGTACTGATATAGTAGGCCGCTTCAGCCTGGATGATCAGTCCTTCGTTGGTCTCGAGATCGACAATGGATGGCCCGTCCCAGAGAATCACTTGTGGTTCAAAGCAAGCGTTTCCAACGCCGAGGAATGGTTGAGTTGAAGTTCATTTCATTGCTTGTTATTTGTTGTGTGATGGAAACTTTAGTATTTATAATGTATCCTCGTTGTCGATGTGGGTTGATGACCTGTTGTATGCAATAAAATGATATGCCTGTGATAAACTTACTAAATTTATGAATGGCCTTCGAGTCGCTTCTCTGAGTGAGTGGTGCGACGAGGCAAAAAAATATTTTCTGAATACATAATTGTACATGCATTGCAACAGGTTATCGGATGAGGCCAATCAACAATATTAGTACACTATTTGTACTAGCTTCACATGCTTCGCGCGTCGAGCGGGTGTTTTTGCTGTAGCCATATGTTAATGTGTTCACTGTATGTAACCAGCACCTCGAATCCTCGATACTAGTACTATATAGTAAGTAGTAGGAGTAGTAGGGTGGCATGGGCCAGAACAAGCATTCACGTCCAGGAGTACGGCACACGCCACCACCACGACATCCATCTGACACCATATTATTTCTTGGAGTCTGTGCTAGAGCAATCTCTTCAACCTCGTCGTTTCTCTAACTTCAGCCATCGCGCGGCGGGTGAGGTGGGGGTTTGCCAATAGTCAGTTTCCTCAATTGCCGTCCCACTTGTAAGGCCAACTCCAACGCACGACCCCAAACGGACCTCCGTTTTGCATGAACTCCAACGATAATTTTGACTAGAAAAGCAAGACCAAAGAAAACAAGAACCACAAGAATACATTTTACTACTCTAGAAGATATCCAACTTCCATAACTGCTCCTGTAAGTTGGATTTGTGCCTTCTCGATGCATTCATTGTTGATCTACAGAGGCTCGATCTTGCGTGCTTCTTTCTTCTTCGAGTGTAAAGAAGTAGACGTTGCTTCCTCGCATCTAATCTCATGTCTATCCTCTATTCTAGTAGGAGTATCAACAAGTGCACTAGTCTCATCTCTAGCCTCTATGCTAGCTAAAAGTGCTAGAACATCTACTAAATTGTGCTCTATCAATATATCAATTTACTCTTCTTCCCAATACAAAAACTTGCATCCATTCTACTCCCTCTGTTCCACAATATATGCCTTCTATTTGTCAAAATATAGATGTATCTAGACATGTTTTAGTATATAGGTACATCCATTTTTGGAAAAATGGAAGTCAAGTATTTTGGAACGGAGAGAGTGCACAATAAATTTTTTAAGTTAGCACAACTAGTCTAATCCGAGAGCACAACCGAAGATTTGGTTAGGTTCTTCCTCCTTTTGCCGACACGTGGGACATCCAGCATCCAGGTCGTGTCATGCAAGAAAATAGAGTGGTAGTTGAAGCCACGTGATGTGCATGTTGGGTTAAACTGTAAATAGAATCTTACTACTCTTGAGTAACTCCAAAAGCGGCCACCGAAGATCTTTATTGGATTTGTATTTCATCACCAGCACGTCGAGGTGAAAGATGTGCAGGTTCAGTGGGTCCTCTTGCGTTTTCACTGACATGTGGGATTGCATGTGAGGAAATAGACGATGGGCTCTGTGAGTCCGCTGGCTGGCTGAGAAGATAGATAGAGGAGAGCTGAGGACAGACTCCAGGAAATTTGTTCTACGTACTGTACCTCGATATAGTGGGGTGGCATGGGCCATAACTAGCATTCACGTCTAGCAGTACGGCACACGCCACGCACATGAGTCCCATCCGACACCAATTTTCTTGGAATTTGTGCTACATCCATCTCTTCTCCCTCCTGTTTTCTCAGCCATCGCACGGTGGGCGGGGTGGGGGTTTCCCGATAGTTGGTTTGCTCAACTGCGGTCCCACTTGTAAGTGAAAATGCAACACCTCACACATTCCCCCTTGAGCGGCGTGCCGGACCAGCCGTGTGGGGGTGCGACACCAACACGGCGAGATTTTCCTTTTGAAATCGTAACGTGTAAAATTTGGTTCTGCTCCATGGCGCGACCGATAGATAGAAAATAATGATTTTGCCTAGAGTAATGAGAAGTTTGGTTCTGGCGCCGTTCATGCATGGAGTACGTATGAAAATTATGAAGTTGATGCAAAAGGTAAGATAATTACTAGTAGTACCACATACTACTACATGGATTGACGGAAAGATAAAAATACATACATATCCATCAACGACATCCTCACGCCCTAGTGCGCCGGGTCACCAACCGACGTGTGAGGAGCAGCGGCGTTGGCGGCGAGCTCAACGTGCTTCTGAACAATGTCGTCTAAGGTTGCCCTGCGGTCTAAGAAGGCCAGCGTTCTATCGTCCTCCTCTTGCATGTACTAGTCCTTGTGGACGATTTGCACATAGACGTGGGTGATTATGTCGATGGTGTCTTGTTGCGCCAGGCGCTGCGTGGCGAGCGCGACCTCGAGGTGGACATTCTCCGGCGCGACGGCGGGCAGTCGCAGGGCCACCAGTGCGTCGAAGAGGTTGTCACCATAGTGGTTGTTGAGGGTGGTGGGCATCGTAAAGCCTGGGCACGTCGGCTGGAGGCGTACGTCAAAGTCGTCTGCGAGCTTCTTGACGACGGTGAACTTGTCGAGGAAACTGACGAGGACCTCGTCGAACAAGGAGCCGAAGCTGTCGTCCAAGCGGCCCCTCTCCCTGGCGGCCTCAAGCAATACTTGGAGACGTTCCTCGGTGCTGGGCAGCAGGCCGGCGTCGTGGACCATCTGGCACGGCCGGCTGATGCTCACGCTCATCGCCTCCATGGGTCTAGCTTAGCTTCTAGTCCTTGCGATTCGAGTAATCACTCTTGCCCTTGGTTAGCGTGCGTATGTGCGTAGGATTTCGTACTACTCCTCGGCCCTCTACTGAACCCGCCTTTGGCTGTATGATAGGTGGGCCAGCCACCCCTTGGGCCCACGTGTCATTCACCCAAAGGTAGTTGAAGTAAGTCAATGAAGCTGCATCCCCCTCCGTGCCGGTGCAATATAGTCATCTCACCGGACCTCTAGTTGGGGCCAAACGAGAGAAGTTCGATGTTTAGTGGTTTATTGATCCCCTTTGCATTTTGCGCCAAGTTTTGACCTTTGATTTAACTAATAAAATGTTAATGCATGTAAACAAATATGTTGTGTAAGTCACCTTATGAAAACCAAATAATCCCAAAACACTTAGGCACGGTGCACTAACTCCCTCCTTGTTTCTTATTTCGTGACATATCAACCAATGAGAGATGTGGGTCGTGCATGCTTTCAATGACTTGAGACTACCAAACATGACATGCAGTGTTTAGTTAGCAAAAAGACATTAAGTTCTCTCGCCGATAGGAATAAAACAATACACCATGTATTTATTTACAAAGGGAGTTGTACATTTTTTGTGACATGCATTACTAGATATTGCTATTCAAATACTAAAATCCAGATGGACGTGCTAGTACTCCTAAATCCAGACCGTGGTGCTACTAGTACTAGTAGTAGTACTACCAATGTAGTAGGATTACTAGCACTGTACTACCCGTTGGTCAAATTATTACGTGCTGCTCCTCACAGTGAAGTGACAAGACCCTGCGCCAGAGATGACACCTGAGTATAGGCGCCGTGTTCGGCATACCATAGTCAGCCTCACCGTCTGCAGTCACTATCATCATGGCTGTAGAGTTAGCCTGCTTACAACTAGCCCTGTTCGACATAAATTCCCGTGCGTAGATGCCCGTGCATTGCACGGAACACCAAGATTGGGGGTGGACGGTGCCGGTAGCGACCATCGCGCCAGATTTTTCCATGACCTTCTAGATGTGGTGGGGAGGAGATAAGGCTGATTGTGAGAGACAAGGAGTTTTTTGTAAATAGGGAACAAGTGCGGGCATCTTTTTGCAAAAATGGAGAAGCTTGGTTTGTATGCGTCAGATCTAGATCCGACGGTTATTGGTGAAAGATGGGAGGCACAACATCATCACCAACTCAGGACCTATTTGATTCGCAGGATTTTGAAAACGCAGGAATAGGACACGGCAATATTACAAGTTTGAAACTGATATTACAAATGTTAGGAGTAATGCTGCACCTACGAAGAGGGAATTACTAGGAAGTTTATGTAAGAACTTTCGTTACTTTAGGTGGATGCAGCATTATCGTACAAACTAAAATCCACCACCCTGACAAGTCACTAATGGGCAAATAAGTTTTCGAGTCTCTGGCCACTTGATGTTTCAAAAACAAATTCAACTTCTATGGAGACTTTGTCATTTAGGCTTAGACGCTTGTGGTGATCAGCACGCCATTCAATGTTGTGCCAGAGAACGCCAAACCTCATTACCTTGAGCACACTTGCCTCCAGAACAAAGAACCTGGCCAATTTAATCTTAGATGTGCTGCCTCGGTAGTCGATCAAATCAATTTCTATAAGATGGAGATCAAGGCATTCGATGTGATTGTTATAGTGCAGCACATTTTTCACTTTCGGGTATTTATTTATCTGCAAAAAAAGAGAACATATTAGAGCAGCTGGCTGTATAAGATTGCCGTGTCATCAAGAGGTACCAATAGCATTCGCTCATACGATAGGGTTGGCTGGCTAGTGATATTTTTTCACTCTCTCTCTCTCTCTCTTTCTATTTCCTCTCATTTAACTAGGAGCATGTGAAGAGCTTGGGCATTTGTTGACTTCCACTATGTGGCCTATGCCATATTTCGCAAAAGTCTGCCACATAATATGCATTGATGTCAAATCAAAAGTTTTTGGCACCGCTCTTGTGATGTGAGAGAGTTGGCACTGCTGTGCACACAGACCCACATGTATAAACAAATCAATCAAACCAACTACACCAGCCTCTCACTCTCCCAAACAAGTGCTTTTTATTGCCTCGGTCCTCTCTCTCTCACGCGCAGTGTTTTTTCATTGCGTGAGTTAATTTGGCACCGGAGCAAAGTAGGTGATCCAGATTGGGGCACCAGGTGAGTAATGGAGGGGCATTGATGCCAAATGCATCACAAGTGAATTTAGCACGTGTTTTGGCCTACATAGCCCACTTTTGTACTCCCTCCATCCCAAAATTCTTGTCTTAAATTTGTCTAAATACAGATGTATCTAGTTACATTTTAGTGATAGATATATCTGTATCTAAACAAATGTAAGACAAGAATTTTGGGACGGAGGGAATAGTACCTCGTATTTAGTATAAAATGTTGACCATAGATTTACCTAAGAAAATGCCAATGCATGTCACTAAAAGTTACACCATTTGAAATTATGTTCAAATACGAATCCAATGATATAGTTCTTAGTGACATGCATTAACATTTTGTCAGTTAAATCAATGGTCAAATTTTGATACTACAAAATTGGAAGAGTAAACCAGGGCGGAGGTAGTACTTGCTCTTAGGATAACCATAGAGTTACTAGAGTAGTCTAAGTTACTTTCCACTATGACTAGCCTAGGCTACTATAGTAGTACAGCATAAAAATGATGTAGGTGATCACGTGAGAAAAAAATACTAAAAACATTTCTTTCGGTGCAGTGCGTAGATGCAGTTTTGAACACAACACTTGTCATCGTAATTTGGGAAAATTACGAAAAAATTGAGCTACGTTGTGATTACCGTTTACTTATAGGAAAGAAGTTTCACCTCGATGAGTAGCTTCTCCGTGCACAGAAACCATGTAAGGAATCCAACAACTTGATCCAGATTGGGGCCGATAGATTTTAGTGCCAAGATCTTCACTGTGCGCATGGACTGGGTCAAGCTTGTGGGAATCATTTTCTGGAAGACGGTCGTTGAGGGAGTCCTGGACTAGGGGGTGTCCGGATAGCCGAACTATCATGATTGGCCGGACTCCAAGACTATGAAGATACAAGATTGAAGACTTTGTCCCGTGTCCGGATGGGACTTTCCTTGGCGTGGAAGGCAAGCTTGGCAATATGGATATGTAGATATCCTACCATTGTAACCAACTCTGTGTAACCCTAGCCCTCTCCGATGTCTATATAAACTGGAGGGTTTTAGTCCATAGGATGAACAACAATCATACCATAGGCTAGCTTCTAGGGTTTAGCCTCCTTGATCTCGTGGTAGATCCACTCTTGTACTACCCATATCATCAATATCAATCAAGAAGGAGTAGGGTTTTACCTCCATCAAGAGGGCCCGAACCTGGGTAAAAACATTGTGTCCCTTGTCTCCTGTTACCATCCGCCTAGATGCACAGTTCGGGACCCCCTACCTGAGATCCGCCAGTTTTGACACTGACATTGGTGCTTTCATTGAGAGTTCCTCTGTGTCGTCGCAATCAGGAAGGATGCCTCTTCCTGTCTTTAAAGACGGCGTTGCCAAGGGAGCTTTGGCCACCGGCCAAACTATCCGGCTAGGTGGTTTTCTTATGACCGCCTGTTCGGCCGCCGCTCCGACAATGACCTCTTGGGTCATCAAAAGCGATCTTCACGTCAACTCGGAATTCGTCGAGGAGCTAGATCTGATGGAGCTCTCCTCCATAAACGAGCTCTTGGATCGCATCGCCGCCCTAGAAGTCGCTACAGACTATGATCAGATTGGGCTTAAAACCGATCTAAGAGAAATTAACTCTCCCCAGGCTACCCACCACGTTGCTGTGGTAGAGGAACAACGCGGCGACTCTTCTTCTATATTAAAGACTAGTTATGTCCGGATTCCTGATCCCTCCATGCCGGATTCCCGCGGAGGGACGGACGTCAATCAAGTACTGAACCTAAAGTCAGGCAGCGGACCAGATTCGTTGGACAACATCCAGCAATCCAAGCTTCCGAATTCGGAAACTTTTCGGCCCTTGAGCCTCAGATTGGGCGAGGTTCCGAACTTAATTCCACCCGCCCACCCAAACACAAGCGATCTATCTCAAATCCTGCAAGAGCCCGCTGAAATAGTACATCATTACTGGGCCAGATTCCTCCTGGTTATGGACAGGATAAAGGACTGCTGTGAGGAAAGCGCAATCTCAATTTTCTGCAATAATTGCACGGACAAGGGAATCATGAACGCCATAAGTCATCGTGAAATCACACGCTTCGCCGACCTGGCATCCATAGTATGAAAGTATTGTGCGATGGAGAGTGCCTGGAAAACCGAAATAAGTTTTGGGACAATCTGGCTCCGAACACAACCCTAGTCCGAAATAAAAGGGTGCATCATGCTCACGCACCTGGGACAAAAACTAAAAAGCAAAAACCCCCTAAAGGGCACGGAACCGTACTGGAGGGATGGCTCAGCGGACCCTGTAAAATCCATAGTACAGAGGGCGCCACTCCAACACATAGCCTTCGAGCATGTTGGATACTACAGCAGGTGGCCAAAAGTGGCGAAGAGCTTCTAGCCCCGGAGAACCAGACCAACAGTACCAGTACGGTATTAACAGTCTTCGAGACTTTCGCATCAAATAATATGCAGAAACGAACAATCCGCAGCCTCGCCGAAGTCTACCAAGTAGCAACAACAAATCCATGGAGCGACACGGCTATCACCTTCAATGCCAGCGACGAACCTAAATTCCGAACAGCCCGAGCACCAGCCGCATTGGTCCTCAGTCCAATAGTGGACGGCTTTCGTCTTACCAAGGTACTCATGGATGGCGGCAGCGGATTAAACCTCATCTACGAGGAAACCCTTCGAAAAATGGAAATAGACTGGAGCCGCATTGAGCGAAGCAGCACAACCTTTAGAGGAATAATCCCTAGTCAGGAAGCATGCTGCATAGGAAAAATTACACTAGATGTGGTGTTCGCCTTGCCGGACAATTACAGGTCCGAGGAGGTCACGTTCCAAGTGGCCCCGTTCAGCAGCAGATATCACGCTTTATTAGGGCGAGAGGCATTCACAATTTTTCAAGCTATACCCCATTACGGGTACATGAAGCTTAAAATGCCCGGGCCCAATGGAATCATCACTCTTGTCAGTGATCCGTACATAGCGCTCCGCGTTGAAAACAAGACAGCTGCACTAGCCCCGGAGGCACTATCCAAAGCCCTAGCGGCAGAGGAACTCACTGCGCTGCGCTCATGGTGAACAGGGACGATGTGATACTCGATAAGAGATCCAAGTCCACCTCTTTTAAACCAGCGGACAAAATAGTCAAATTCCAAGTCCATCCAACGGACCCCACAAAGACGGCCTCCATTGGGGCACAACTAAACCCTAATGTAGACGCCGCACTACGAGAATTCCTTCAGGAAAATTGGGACATCTTTGCCTGGCACCCTTCAGATATGCCAGGAATCGCACGCAGGCTGGCAGAGCACAGCCTAAACATCCTAAAAGGATTCAAGCCAGTCAAACAGGCTCTTCGGTGATTTTCCGAACCCAAAAGATAGGCAATGGGAGAGGAGCTAGCCAAACTATTAGAAGCCGGATTCATCAGAGACATAAAACATCCGGACTGGCTAGTGAACCTGGTAATGGTACCAAAAAGGGACAAATCCTGGCGCCTGTGTGTCGATTTTAAAGACCTTAACAAGGCTTGTCCAAAGGATCATTTCCCCCTTCCCCGCATCAATCAAATCATCGATGCTACCGCAGGGCATGATTCATTGTGCTTCCTCGACGCATACTCCGGATACCATCAAATCAAGATGGCGGAGACAGACCAAGCCGCAACGGCATTCATTACTCCATATGGACCATTCTGCTTCAACACAATGCCCTTCGGGCTCAGGGACGCCGGCGCAACATATCAGCGCATGATTCAGACATGTCTAGCAACCCAGATCGGCAAAACAGTGGAGGCATACGTAGACGATGTGGTCGTCAAGACCAAACACGTCGAAACTCTAGTAGACGATTTGAGGCTCACATTCGACAACCTCCGAGCATATGACATTAAGCTCAACCCGGAAAAATGCGTTTTCGGCGTACCAGCTGGAAAGCTCTTGGGCTTCATTGTATCCGGTAGAGTAATTGAAACAAACCCAGCTAAGATTCGAGCTTTGTCACAGTTGAATATCCCAAAAGACCTCAAACAAATACAAAAATTTACTGGATGCGTGGCGGCTCTAAGCCGCTTCATCTCCCGCTTGGGAGAAAAGGCATTGCCCCTTTATCGCCTCCTCCGGCGCACCGAACACTTCGAATGGACGGATGCTGCCACGGCCGGACTCGAAGAAATAAAGGCCATATTGGCAACAAATCCGGTCCTGGCCGCGCCCAACTTGGGCGAACCAATGTTATTATATATCGCGGCAACACATCAAGTTGTAAGCGCAGTGCTCGTCGTCGAACGAGAAACAGAAGGACACAAATTCCCTCTTCAAAAACCAGTGTACTACGTATCCACTTTCTTAACTCCATGCAAGTCCCGGTATCCACATTATCAAAAGATAGCGTACGCGGTGTTCATGGCATCCTGGAAGCTGCGACACTACTTTCAAGAGTGTTCGATAACAATGGCCTCCGAAGTACCTCTCAACGACATTATGAACAACCGCGACGCGACGGGCAGGATTGCAAAATGGGCCATTGAGCTCTTACCATTCGACATAACCTACAAACCACGGCGAGCTATAAAGTCGCAAGTTTTGGCTGACTTCATCACTGAATGGACCGAAGCCGAACTCCCTAAAGAGTATGGCGCATACTCCAATTGGATCATGCATTTCGACGGCTCCAAAATGTTGGCCGGCTTAGGGGCTGGCGTCGTCTTGACGTCCCCAACCGAAGACACAGTCCAATACGTACTCCAGATAATGTACACGGACTTCAACAATGCAGCCGAATACGAGGCCATTTTACATGGTCTCCGGATGGCAATCTCCATGGGCATTCAACGCGTAGAGGTCTGCGGGGATTCAAACCTCGCAATATCCCAAGTAAATGGAGACTTTGACGCCAAGGATCCGAAAATGGCAGCCTACCGTAACGTCGTCTTAAAAATGTCAGCTCGGTTCGAAGGACTCGAATTCCACCATGTAGCCCGGGATAATAACCAGGCGGCCGACGTGTTGGCACGCATCGGCGCAAAGCGCGACGCCGTCCCTCCAAACATCTTCCTGGAGCGGCTTTTTAAGCCATCCGTACTATGGGAAGAGGAGTCCAGAAACAACAAACCGGAACCAACCGCACCGCCCAACGCTGACCATTCTGACACAATCGGTGGCTCAGCCAATGAAATAACACCTTCAGCCCACGAAATAATGGCAGTCATTGCCCCGTGGACAGAACCATTCCTAGCCTACTTAATTAGGCAGGAACTTCCCGAAGACCAAAACAAGGCCCGCTGCATAGTACGGCGATCTAAAGCCTACAAGGTCCATGAGGGAGAGCTTTATAAGAAAAGCACTACTGGAGTCCTTCAAAGGTGCATCTCCGAAGAAGAAGGGCGAAATCTTCTGGCTGAAATTCACGCCGGACTCGGCGGGCACCACGCCGCAGCCCGGGCCCTTGTAGGCAAGGCCTTCCGTATAGGATTTTATTGGCCGACGGGCCCGGGCAGATGCTCAGGACTTAGTCCAACGATGCATCGGTTGCCAGCTCTTTGCTAATCAAAGCCACATGCCACCCACCGCCCTCAAAACTATACCCATCACCTGGCCGTTCGCGGTCTGGGGGCTTGACATGGTTGGACCCCTTAAAGGGGGAACCCACAAGCAAAAATACCTATTGGTCATGGTGGACAAATTCACCAAATGGATAGAGGCCAAGCCAGTTAAAACGGCTGAATCCGGACCTGTGATAGACTTCATATCTGGGGTAGTACACCGTTATGGCGTCCCCCACAGCATCATCACCGATAACGGCACGAACTTCACGGCCGACGAGGTTAAACTCTGGTGCAAAAATATGGGCATCAAGCTCGACTACGCTTCAGTCTATCACCCTCAAACTAACGGTCAAGTCGAATGAGCAAATGGTCTAATCATGAGCGGCATCAAACCCAGGTTAGTGCGGTCCCTCACGGAATCTAACACTCACTGGGTGGAGGAGCTCGACTCCGTACTCTGGGCGCTGCGGACCACGCCAAACCGCACTACCGGATTCACACCATTTTTTATGGTATACGGTGCAGAGGCAGTTTTGCCCTGCGATATAATTCATGACTCACCTCGCGTGCGCATGTACGAGGAAAGAGAGGCCGAGTTGGATCAGCAGGACAGTTTGGACGCCTTAGAAGAGGAGCGCGATGTGGCAAAAGCTCATTCCGCATTCTATCAGCAGCAGGCTCGAAGATATCAAAGCAGAGAAGTACGGGCCAAAACTTACAATATCGGCGAACTAGTTCTACGCCTGCCGGACAAGAAAAAGGACAAACTTAACCCCAAATGGGAAGGTCCCTTCATCATCGACCAAGTTTTGACCGGCGGAGCATACCGTCTACGAAACGCATCGGACAGCCGACTCGAGCCGAACCCATGGAATGCAGCCCATCTCCGAAGATTCTACGCTTAGCGCCGGACTCAGAGTTCGTCTCCTTCCTCCGTCCACATTTTATACTTTAGCTGTCTTCTGTTTCTCTCTTTTTTCCTCCCTTTTTCGTAAAGCCTTTGAGGGTTGATCTGCGCATTGTTCGCACACACTTGACGTGCTACTCACACTCATTATACCTGGGGGCTTCTTTAACAGAAGCTTATTTATACGGGCTTCATGCCCAACACATGTGTCAAACTTCCGCATGTACCTTTTATTCACCATTATATGCATCGATATGACTTAAGTTTTGGCCAAGCTGGGTTGCCTGGCTCCTGTGCTTACCCCTACGTTCCCGATTGTTTGGCTAGGAGGTAAAGGGAGCACCTCTGCGATTGTTACTGCCGGGTTAGCCGGATGTGTACCTCAAACTGGGTGAAGCCGAAAGCTAGCGTTCTTAAGGGAATATTCGATCGGTGACTTGAAAGATGATTTCTTACTTATTTAGTTATCTGCCCCCAGATGCTTTTCTGCTCTTTTCGCAGTCCGGACATGCACTTTAGGGCATGCCTCCCAGGGAAAGGAACCCCTAACGGAACTATTCTCCCTGGAAGATGTTTCTTACTAACCATGTAATATAACATAACTAGTTGGGCACTTGTCTGATAAAGCACTAATGACCCCTACGCCTGGTCTCCATGCATGCCTCGGTTTTTATATAACTGTGAGGGTATACAGACACACTACGGACTGTTGGGTCCCGAGGTTGAAGCGAAAAGGTCCGCAAAGACAAACGATCTACAATCCGGCTAGAAGGCATTTTACATGTCATCTTAAATTACATCGTCAAATTGACTGATTGTACTCCTCTTCAATCCCATCTAACAGGCTGTCTAGTTTACAGTCCCGTTGGGAATATTTCACGGCCAACTCTACTTGGCCGTACATTAGGCTCACAGGGATCTCCTTCCCATCAGGCCCCACAGGTCCGACCTCGGCCATGTGGTTTGGATCAGCCTTCGTGTACCGCGTCTTCACCATGGCCCAGGCCTCCCTGGCGCCTTGACGGCAGGCCGATATCTTCCACAGACGGAAGCGCTGCCATACTCCCTGAAGCTTCTCAGCAAACCCTCCAAGACCCTCGGGTAGGGAGACGGACGGCCATAAGGCCTGAACGACGCTGCTCATCGCGTGCCGAACACGTTCGTGAAGTTGCAGCAGCTCGGGAAGAAGGTCACCCGTGGAACCAGGTATTTCCTCCGCCGGACGACCTGTGAGCACACCTACAGACACATTTCTGTCAATCGACTTCCTCGTTGAACTCTTCTTTTCAAAAGAGTTTGCTCAAGCACTTACTGTAAATGCCGCGACGAAGCCGCCGATTCTCCTTTACGGAGTCAGACAGCTGGACCCGAACATCTTTTAGTTCTTTGCCCAGCTAGTTGTTGGCATCTTGGAGTTTGTTCCTCTCCTGCTGCACCCTCATAAGCACCTTCTCGCCGGCCTTTAGCTGGCGCAGCAGATGTTGCTTGTCCGGATATAGTCCGACACCCTCTGCAATATTATTAACAGACTTACGCACACGCCGCACTTCATAAACTACTTATCTTTTCGAAGTATGTATTACCAGAGGGGGTCTCTGTGGCTCCCCCTGCGGCGGCTAGTGTGGCCTCAAGTTGGGCCTTGCACTCTTGAAGCTCCTGGGACAGGTGGGTATTCTTCTCCGTAAGATCCTGCATAACAAATGATCCTTAAATCAGTTATTCTAACTATTTTAAGTCTCGGGGGCTACTGGCATATATAACTATTAAAATTCCTCACTCGTATGTCTTCCACATACTGCTCCATGGCCCTGGTTAAACCATCTCGAGCGGCACGGAGGTGCGCGTCTCCTGCATTAAAGGCATTCAACGCCTCCGGGGAGAAACACATGTCACAAAGAACCGTCCGGCGGCGCCTGTGCTTCATGGCGCTCTCCACCTTAGACCTGGTGGCGGACAACCTGTCGGCATCTTCCATTGGAGGAGCATCCGGCTCACGCTTGTGTTCGCCTCCCCCTTCGGACCAGGCGTTAGAGCCTGGCTGGCGGAGGCTTGATTGGCAACCTCTCTGGGCACAGTCCGACGAGCGCTCTTTATCCTGGAAAAATCATGAGCATTAATATACCTCCCAGGAATCTTTCCCTTAAAGACGGTGGTGCGCCATACCGTTGCGGCGACGTTTCGATTCGCGCCGCACTCCTCTTCCGCCTGCTGGGCCGCACTGACCCTTGTTGGTCAGCCGCCGCGGGTTCGGCTTCCCGCCTTAAAGGCGCCTCCTGCGAGGCACCGTTGGTATATGGTGGTCAGAAATAAGCATGGATGAAGTAATGATGTCAGGACTCCGGTCATAGTTACCTGGGAAGCCGGAGATAAACCAGGGTAGTCGGCTATAATGGCGACCAAAGCATTGTCCATGCTAAGTTGGTGGAATACCCCATCGATCAGCTCCACCTCTATGTCCGGATCCTCTTCGGAGGCCGGATCAAGGGATCGTCCCAGATCCTCGGGTTGTGGAGTCAGGCTGTGTATGCCCTCCACGTCCCAGCGCAGTTCCTGCGTCGAAATCACAAAGTCAGACACTTAACTTTGGAAATATGGATCGGGTAGATAAACGTCCGCTTACCCAGCTCCAAGGGTTATTCATGGAGAATCCATTCAATGGACTCGCGCGAAGGAAGTCCTCTTTCTCCCCCTTGTACAAGCCGGACAGGATCTTCACCAGATCGGCAACCGATCCTGGCCCCTTGCGGTCATGACGGGTGGCGTCATCCTCCCCGTTGAAATCCCACATAGGGTGGCCCCTATATTGGAGCGGCTGCACCCCTCGCATGATGCACGTGGCCATGACTCCAATCATGGTCAATCCGGAATGGGCCAGTAACCTTATCCGGCCCATCAGATATTGGATGCCCCTATCATTCTCCCGTTGAGGGCTCCGCGGGCGCCAACTCAGGCATTTCTTCAGAGGAGCATTGCTGAACTCCGGGAGGCCGATCCGAACTGGGTCCGGCAGTGGGGCATCTTCCATATAAAACCATTTCGAAGGCCAGTCTTTGGACGCCTTCTTCGGGGTTCCGGATAGGTATCCAGTCCCGGCGATGCACCATATTTCGGCTCCGCCCACTTGATATATCGACCCCTTGTGAGAACGGGGTACGAGGTAGAACAATCTCTTCCACAGTGCAAAATGGGCCTTAATGCCCAAGAACAGCTCGCAAAGGGCTACAAAGCCCGCGATGTGCAAGATGGAGGCAGGTGTAAGGTGGTGAAGCTGTAGCCCATAGAACTCCAGGAGCCCCCGGAGAAACGGATGTATGGGAAATCCGAGCCCCCTTATTAGATAAGGGATGAAGCATACCCACTCTCCTTTGGAGGGATTGGGGACGCTCTCCTCCTGCTTTCCACCCTTGTAGGTGGCCAGTCCGACTCGAACCGGAACCATGAAGGGTGGGGGAAGGTATCCCTCTGCTTGGAGCGTCACTAGCTTGCTGTGCGGGACTGAACATCTCCTCCAATCTCCTGGCTCAGGGCTGGGAGCGCGAGAGGAGGAGCCGCGTCGACTGTCCATGATGGAATGGATTTTTGTCAGAGGCGCTTCGATGAGTACTCGCGGAAGGAGGATGGTGTAATTCGGATCTAGATCCTTGCTCCTCTTATAGGCAGCTTATTTGCGCAGCTAGGGGGTAAAACATAAAAATACCCTGGCTTTTCGCATTCATACGACACGTGGAAGAGGGCCATTATTGGACGTGGAAGCCAAGGAGCACAACATTTATAAGGAAGCCGGACACTATTTGGCAAGCACATGGAATTTGGAGGAGAACCCGCCTTTCAAAGCCGAAGACAATATATGCGCCGGACTAATCGTCATTGAAGCCTGGTTCGGGGGCTACTGAGGGAGTCCTGGACTAGGGGGTGTCCGGTAGCCGAACTATCATCATTGGCCGGACTCCAAGACTATGAAGATACAAGATTGAAGACTTCATCCCGTGCCCGGATGGGACTTTCCTTGGCGTGGAAGGCAAGCTTGGCAATACGGATATGTAGATCTCCTACCATTGTAACCAACTCTGTGTAACCCTAGCCCTCTCCGGTGTCTATATAAACCGGAGGGTTTTAGTCCATAGGACGAACAACAATCATACCATAGGCTAGCTTCTAGGGTTTAGCCTCCTTGATCTCGTGGTAGATCCACTCTTGTACTACCCATATCATCAATATCAATCAAGCAGGAGTAGGGTTTTACCTCCATCGAGAGGGCCCGAACCTGGGTAAAAACATCGTGTCCCTTGTCTCCTGTTACCATCCGCCTAGACGCACAGTTCGGGACCCCCTACTCGAGATCCGCCGGTTTTGACACCGACAGTCGTAAATACATCAAGAAGAAATTTAAAAATGTGAATTTCAAGAAGACGGAGAAGAAGATGAGTGTTGTACCTGAACGATTACGGATCCAATAAAGAGTTTGGAGAAATTGGCAGACGAGTACACCAACGCTGTCAATTTCGGCGCGTCAATGACCTTGATTTTTGTTGGACCTTCTAGATCCGATGCAAGCAATCTCTCAAGGAAAGGTGCATTCTCAATGACCATAACATGGAACAGCTGGAGTGATCTCTTCCCAATTGATGTCTTGTTGCGGGGCCAGCAAGACACATAAATCCATCGGATTCGTCGAGGCGATGTGGAGGCTAATGAACCCGTGGATCTACTGAAGACGAAGGTACTCGAGCGCAGTACAGCTGCGGAGCAGGTGCTCCATAGCCTTCTTCGAGATGACAACATCGAAGAGGTCGAGCTGCTTGAGTTGAGGGAGAATAAGGGCGGGCGCAACATTAATCTGGGGAAGATTACAGGAGCTGAAGTTGGCGCGGCGCAGCGTTGGCATGAGGCGGAGCGCGGACGGCGGCAGAGAGCGACATTGTCCGGCTTCAAAGCTGAGCTCCTTGAGCTAATCTAGGGCAGGGGATAAGAACCACTCGTCGAACTTGGGTTGGACCTAGCAGTTGGTACTGGACATGCGGATGTCAAGGCGTCTGGCTGGCCCAGGGTGCGATGAAAGGACCTTGGAGACTGCGGCCATGCGTTTGCAATCCCTGTCGCAGAGGCAGCTGTCGACGGTGAGGTTGAGGGGGACGCAGCGCCAGAGCACCGCCGGGAGAGCAAGGCAGTCCGCACGGCAGATTTGGTGGAGAGGAGGCCGATGATGACGAGCAGCATGTCGTCAGGGAGCCTGCTGATGAAGTCCAGGCTCGCCGGATGCGGTTTTGGCTTGAGCCGCCTCCGCTTGTTGGCTGCCTTGCCGTCCATCTCAACCGGCGGCGACACCCGTGTACACGTGTGCTGGTGTGTGTTGTGTGGTCGGTGTGCGCGAGTGCATCCTTCTGCGCATGCCACCGCGCAGTGGTAAATTGTGCGCGAGTGCATCCTTCACGCGCAAGAAGTGTGTCCTCAATGCGCCCTCAATTTACTAGTGAGAAGGGTGCTACCTCGAGTGGTTTCAACTTTGTTTACTTCACCACATGTCAAATGGGCCTCTAGTTTACTTATTTTCACCCACTGTCACATGGGCCGGCACACGAAGATACGGAACACGAGCTGACAAGGCAGCATGTGGATTGGTTGACCGGTCAACTAAACAATATACGGAGCTATACGCTGACACAGTGAGCGTATAATCCGTCGGTATAGAGAGTTCGAGTGAGAGGGGAGGCCCGTGAGAGATAGCAGAGAGAGAGAGAGAGAGAGAGAGAGAGAAAGAGCTACTCCCTCCATTCGATAATGTAGTTCCAACATTTTTTTTTAAGTTAAACTTTTGAAACTTTGACCAAGTTTATAAAGAAATTACTTATATCTACAATACCAAAGATAAATGATAGTATGAAGTAAGTACATGTTGTGATGAATCTAATGATCGTTCCATATGTAAATGTTTTTCTCCACATATACCTGGTCAAACTTTTCTGAGGTTTGACTTTTCAAAACATCCATATGCTTATGGACGTGACAGAGTCCCTAACTAGAGAGAGAGAGAGAGAGATAGAAAGAGTGAGTGAAAAAAGTGTGTGTGCATGTGTGAAAGAGACATGGACAACACATGATAAAAGTAGAGAAAAAGCGTGCGTGTCTTATGCAAACATATCACACATGCATCTTTGACAACGAAGGCAAGGTGAGGAGATAGTGTGTGGTTGTTTGGAACCGAGAGAGCAAGACCCCTAGCACGTGGCCAAGAGGGGTCTGACAAACAAGGGAGAGAGGTTGAGAGAGACGTACGGAGAAAATGCAGACATGGGGAGGAGAGAGTGTATGTTTGTCATAGAGAGATCCCCTGGAGATCGTGATGGAACTACATGGGTGGGAGATCGAGTGACAAGGTGTGTGCGTGATAGAAGATGCCCCGAGAGATATCGAGATAGACATATGGATGGAAGGAGACAATACATGTGTTCCTGATGGCTAGTAAGAGATAATCATACTTAGGAGGGGGGAGTGCTTGCGCCTATGATGGAGTGAGGGATTATGGTACTTAGGGGGGTGCGTGTCACATGGAGAGAGAACAAGGGCGGAGAGTGTTGGATGGGTCTATATGTATAGCGCGAGCGAGACATGTGTATGTGTGAACCAGGGAGATATAAGGTCAGTTTGGCTTGCGTCCTGAGCATCTTTTGTGCCTGGCCTGGGGTTGTGGCTGGATTTCATGCACGCTTGTTTGGTTGCTACCCTGTGAAAAAGAAAGCCCGCCTGGCCTGGGTTCCCTTGCACTTTAATTAGCCTGGCTGGACTCCAGACACTGCAAGTAGCCTGGCCCAGGCGACCGATTTCGAACGCCTGGCCGTGCTTGGTCATGCGGCCACGAGGCTAACAGCAACATGGATGGATATTAGCATTAAATAATTGCTGCATGGATTGATTGATGGGACGTTGATGCTTTGCCTATCCCAGGCATGAGCCAAACGCTTCAGCACCACACAAGCCTGGCCAGGCAGAAATATTTTACATCTCATGTCCACACCAGGCAGTACTGGCCATCAAGGCATGAGGGTCAGGTCACGAACCAAACTGACCAATAAAGTTTGAGAGAGATTGAGGAGCCCCAATAAGGTTGAGTGGTGCGTCAGATAGCTAAGAGGGGGAAAGAGATATTCCATCCGCTCGATAATGCAGTGCATGTAAATTTTTTAGAAGTCAAACTTTGGAAACTTTGATCAGGTTTACGCAAATGTTATTTATATCTACAATACCAAAGATACATCATACAAAAATACATCTCATGGTGAATCTAATGGTATATGTTTGCCGTACTAGATGTAATTGTTTTTCTCCATGTACATGGTCAAACTTTGTGATGTTTGACTTTTCAATAAATCTATATGCTACGGACCGAGGAGAGTGCCTAAGGTGAGATAGATCAAGTGCGTGTGAAGGAGAATGAGTAAGTGTGCAAAAAGAGTATGTGTGTGAAAGAGAAAGTGTCAACAAATGATAAATTAGAGAGAGTGTGTTTTTTCGTTTCTTATGCGAACATATCACGCATGCATCTCCGAGATAGAAAAGCGAGGCGAGGAGATACACGAAGATAGCTAGTGTGTGATTGTTTGCAACGGAGAGAGACACCCCTGTAGCACATGTCCAACATAGGTCTGGCCAACAAGGAACAAAGGTCGAGAGGGACACATGGAGGACATGGACGCATGGGGAGGGAGAGAGGGTGTGTTTGTGATAGAGAGATCCCCTCGAGATACTGAGGGGACTATATGGGTGGGAGATCGAGGGAGGTGCGTGCGCGATAGGAAGATGCCCCGAGAGAAATTGAGATAGACCATGCACATGTTTGTGATGGAGACTAAGATTAGCTAGTCATATACATATAGGGGGGACTGCGTGTGCCTACAATTGAGTGAGAGACCATCATACTTGTCTAGCTAGGCATGAGATTGTTTGTGTGTGCGTGTGAGATGGAGAGAGAACGAGGGAGAGAGATAGAGTTTTAGATGGGCCTATCGAGTGCGAGTGAGATATGCATGTGTATGTGTGACCCAGGTGGATGGAGAGTTTGAGAGAGGGGGGAAGAGCTCCGAGACGACAAAGTGGTGCGTGAGAGAGTTACAGGTAAAGAGCCAAGGAATTTGTGTGCGTACGATGAGTGCACCCAAGATATCTAGCTTGGACTAGCTAGAGTATCATAGATAGTGTGCGAGAGAGACCTATAGATGGTGTATATATGCATGCGAACTAGAAAGACCCCCCCCACACACACACACACAAAGAGAGAGAGAGAGAGAGAGAGAGAGAGATGGAGAGAAAGGGAGAGGGACCAACAAGGTTTTTGTGTCGGATGCGTGCGACAGAATTGAAGATTGTCGGCGAGAGAGAGAGAGAGAGAGAGAGAGAGAGAGAGAGAACAGGAGTCCGGGAGAGGGGGAGGTCACGTTTTATGCATCAAAGACTGATATAAACCATGTTTCGATATAAACTTGCATTCAAATATTTAAATTGGAGAACATGTTGTTTGCAATCCACACATGAATGGATATATGCGTATATCAAACAAGTTCATTAATTTGACTTTCAACATGTTCATGGAGTACTATAATACTGTACAACATGCTACTTGATTGAGGTGTTCAATTTTGGATTTACTTCACTATTTTGACCTAGTGAACGAGCTATTTCATTGAATCGAGATATTGCATTTTGGGTTTGATTCGCTTTTTGAGTGGGTTAACTATTTGTCATATAGTAAATCGCTAGCAACGAGCATGTAAAAACACATTACTCCCGAGCATCATCTCTCCATCGAAAAAAGAAGTGGCAAGCTAAAATTTCAAAATTTGATTCGAATCGACTTGGTAAGGTAGACGTGGATACTCGTTCTCCCAAAATTTGAACGAACTGTTAAACATCCTCTCTGCTCGGTGGAATTCGCCCGAGCAAATAAATGGGAGACGCAAAATTACTGTCCTATATGGAACACGCATCAATTGGCCCGTTGTACATCGAGGGTAGGTCCGTAACTTCATCCAAGCGCGCCTGCTGCTCGGCCGAAATGACATGTGCCAAATAATTCGTAAACCATGGTCGACAAAACACGCTCTCCTTGCCCGAAAAAGCTCGCGCCCACTATTTCAAAACACGCTCTCCTCGCCCAAAATCGCTCGCGCCCACTATAGTTCAAAACACGCCCTCCTCGCCCGAAATCGCTCCCGCCCACTATTTGGGGAGAAGCAAAGTTACTCTACTATCCCCGACCCTCAGTACACAGACCCAAGCCGAGAAGCCTAAAGGCAAGGGTATAACTGTAACTCTCCCTCACATTTCAGACAAATGCGTCCGTAAGACATGGTGCCACTCCCCTCCCAATTCCCCCCCCCCCCCATTCATACCTCGTGGGCACCAAATCACCTTCTCCCCAGGAAGCTCCCTTCTCCCGAGCCGCGAAACCTCAGCCCCACCTCCATGGCGCCCCCCACCACACCAATTTCATAGCCGCCCTCCTCCCTAATGCCAGAGACGCTGTCCATTTGCCGTCGTGCACTGGACCGTGTGCCTCTTACTCCGTGCTGCTGGTGCTGCCTCGATGACGAACGCGTGAACCGTACCGGAGCCGATTCACCCCTGCCGTTGTTCACGGTGCCGGAGCGGCTCCAACTTCGGATCCGTCTAGAGTCCTGGCGCTGCTTCCCCGTAGCCGTCGACCGTCGCGACATCATTGTTTCCCTGCCGCCGGTCGCCACTGCACTTGCGCCAGCCTCACCGACTCGGTAGCTGGACCTTCCTACTTCACCATGCCGTCAGATAGGTCGCACCCTCATCTCAAATCACTTTATTTAGGCGTCAGTTGTCTGAATTTTTATTCTGGGCCAATCGATTCCCAATGGGAAGCAGCACCCCTCGAGGCGGCGGAGCTCCTAGGCTGCCGGTTGGCTGGTGTCTAACGTAAGGGTGCGCGGCCGCACTTTCACCGCAGAAGCAGTGCTTAGATGGCTATCTTTTAGAGTTGCATGGGTTGAAGTTACTGCTGCCGCCGGATCTGGATGACGGGGAGTCTTTGTGGATTGGCCCGGGGGCGGCATAACCACGGCAGTGCAGTGGGGCGGGGAGCGGGGTTTTGGCCGGGGCCACGGACGACAGAGGCAGGCTACTCTATCGTTGGTCGCTGGCTCTTCGGGGAAGATTCCGAATAGTGTCAGCCGGGAGGCACAAGACGGCCATCAAGCCATCCGGCGTAGATCGGACAGTACCAAAATAAAATAAAATCATGTGACCCCAATTTAGTCTTCAGTCAACAGACGTGTGTCCACTCTCGTACCTTGCTGTTGATCTCTTAGTGTATTTCTTCATATCAAAGAGATATGTCGTTCTTAACATTATGTGTTATCTGCATCTTCAGACACACCGTCTTCCGACTCAACGCAGCTGCTCCAACAAGGTAATCATACACCAGAAGGGAGCTATAGTCCCCACTCAACAGTTCCCTGCATCGAATGCACGTGCCCGACATGGACAGCCACAACAACTGCTGGGCCATCAACAAGTCAGCACATGATGCTCACTCGTATGGATGGCAGCCAGATAGGTTGTACCCTCATCTTACTTGTGTGCAACATTTATGGCTTTGTTATTCATCTAAGCATGGAAAATAGATCATCACATTTCACTGTATATTCATGCCGATCTCTTACAGGTCTTGTTCAGGAGTTAACGATGTTCCATAGTTCAGCTAAGATACTTGTTCTTTAGGTAACGTTGTTCCATAGTTATCATCCATTAGCCAATGCTAGCCCACAGGCTGATGATTATAGTATTATACCACTTCTAGTATTCCATATGTTGTTCTTTAATACTTTTGTGTGCTATCTAGTTAATCCCGAGTACAAACGATACATATTCTGTAGCTTTCGTCTATGTTGTCCCTTTAGTTTATGAGACCTGTTGCTGCCAGTTAACCCCAGTCCTACTATTTATGTCATCTCCTACAGGCACTCATTACATAAATCTAACTACTAGTTGTCTTCCATGCATGTCAGATATAATTGCACACACTGATATATCCACAAGAACTTCACGGAGCAATGTAAAGACCAATAAACTTGATGTCAATGATACCCAATATGATGGAACATGTAAACGCAGTTCTTCAGAAGACTTGCAGAAAGATGATGAATCCTCTTCACCCCACAAGGTCCTTGCTCTAACTTGGCCTGTGATATGGGTACAACATGCATATAATGTCCTGGAGTGTATCTACTCTGTTGCAATGCCATGTGCTTAGGCATGCTGATCATGCATGTAAATATGTCATGCCTTCCTGTTTTTCAGTACCTATTCCATTCATGATAACATGTTTTCAAATTCAAGTACTGTCATTCTACTCTATCGCAAAGCCATCTGCTTAATTTGGACATCATGCTTCTGAATATCTTATGCATTGTTATTCATCAGTATGTACTTCATCTGTCTACCATACCATGTTTCTTTACATTGAAGTGATGTTCTAGTGCTTTGTTCCAATGCCATCTTAGTTTCCCAATCATACACATGTATGTTGCCTTAGTTATTTCTGTACGTATTCCGCTAGCATACAGTTTTACATTCAACTAGTGTTTTTTTGTTGTATTGTCCTGTCGTATCCCTAGCTCTTACACCATACTCCCTCCGTCCGGATTACATGTTGCCGAAATGGATGAAAAAAGATTTATCTAGAGCTGAAATACGCCTAGACCCATCCATTTTCTTTCCGGATGGAGCGAATACATGTCAATATGCCATGCCTTTCTATTCTTTAGTACCTATTCCATCTCTCTGTTGTCGTATGTTTTATAATTAAAGCACCATTCTTCTATACAAGGAATGCAAGGGGAAGACGACTATGTTAGAATATGAAGGGTTACAAACAAGGCCTTTGCAAAAGATCCAAATGTCAGGAGATAATAAACCAACTCCAGTTTTTATACATACTCCTCCAGAACAGAGAAACCCAACTCCTACTGATAATAAGCATATTCCAGTAGCCAAAGAACTAGTCCGCTCCAGTCTAGCAAAAAATATGTCAACTCCATTCTAAGAAGCGTGTGTGTATCCTTGCATCATGAAATTTTATAGCATGCTGATCATATTTTCTACATGTTTCTTACCCATCTCTCTTTTAGAAAATAAGCTTAACTGATAGAAGAATTTCTGCAATGGTATCGTTTATGAGGAGAGATTCTTTCAGGAATTCTCTGTGCTCCAATGTAGATGTAAGTACCTGTTGTATATCACTATATTTTTACATCAGCATGTATTTTGTTAATCGGCGTGAATCCAACCTTTATCTTATCTAAATTTAGTTGTAGCAAAATGTATGATTAAAAGCCACAATGTTGATTTTTGTAAGGAAAACTGCCTGGTAGTTTTGCATCCTGAGTTGCATGAGTGTACTATCGCATATCGGTGGTTTTGAATACTTTGGTTCTGCAGTGGGTTTTCAGTGTTTTTTTACTGTGTTGTCATGTCGTATCCCTAGCTCTTACATCATACTCCCTCCGTCCGGATTACATGTCGCAGAAATGGATAAAACTGGATGTATCTAGAACTGAAATACGCCTAGACCCATCCATTTATTTCCGGATGGAGGGAATACATGTCAATATGTCATGCCTTTCTATTCTTCAGTACCTATTCCATCTCTGTTCTAGCATGTTTTATAACTGAATCACCATTCTTCTATATAAGGCATGCAAGGGGAAGACAGCTATGTTAGAATCTGAAGGGTTACAAACCAGGTCTTTGCAAAAGATCCAAACGCCAGGAGATAATAAACCAACTCCATTTTTCATATATACTGCTCCAGCACAGAGAAACCCAACTCCCACTGATAATAAGTAGATTCCAGTGGCCAAAGAACTAGTCCGCTCCAGTCCAGCAAAAGAATGTCAACTCCATTCTAAGAAGCGTGTGCGTATCCTCACATCATGAAATTTTATAGCATTCTGATCATATTTTCTACATGTTTCTTACCCATCTCTCTTTTAGAAAATAAGGTTAAACGATAGAAGACTTCCTCCATTGGGATCGTTTTCGAGGAAAATATCTTGCGGGAATTCTCTGTGCTCCAATGCTGATGTAAGTACCTGTTGTATATCACTATATTTTTACATCAGCATGTATTTTTTTAATCGGCGTGTAATAGCCTGGCTTATTAGGGATGATAGACTACTCATATCAATAAGGAATTCCTTCTTTTCCGGGAGCCCATTCGGAAAGAACTCCAAAGTTAAGCGTGCTCAGCTTGGAGTAGTTTCAGGATGGGTGACCGACCGGGAAGTTGCTCTCGGGTGCGCATGAGTGAGGACAAAGTGCGCAGAAAAGACTAGTATTGATCTGTGAGGCCAGTCTAGATCCCGTCAGGAGTAACGACCACCGGCGGGTGTGTCCGGGGCGTTACAAGTTGGTATCAGAGCCGACCCTCGCGGTTACACGGATGGTTGCGGACAGGTGCGCGGTCATGTTGTTCATGATGTTTGTGACCCGTCGTGGCACACGGCATGGCACATGTACCGGACAGGATGCACAGACGGTTGTGCCAAGAGGGAACGTTCCTGTGGCCTGACGAGGACGTCGGTTCCTCTGAGTGGGGGTGTATGTAATAGCCTGGCTTATTAGGGATGATAGACTACTCATATCAATAAGGAATTCCTTCTTTTCCGGGAGCCCATTCGGAAAGAACTCCAAAGTTAAGCGTGCTTATCTTGGAGTAGTTTCAGGATGGGTGACCAACCGGGAAGTTGCTCTCGGGTGCGCATGAGTGAGGACAAAGTGCGCAGAAAAGACTAGTATTGATCTGTGAGGCCAGTCTAGATCCCGTCAGGAGTAACGACCACCGGCGGGTGTGTCCGGGGCGTTACACGGCGTGAATCTAACCTTTATCTGATCTAAAATTAGTTGTAGCAAAATGTTAAAGGCACCAATGTTTATTTTTGTAAGGAAAACTGCCTGGTAGTTTTGCATACTGAGCTGCATGAGTGTACTATCTCATATCATGCACATTACTGAAATGTATTGCTTCTCTGGTTGCCCATTCATTCATTGTGTCAATGTTGCTTTTGTATTACCTTACCTGGCTGATGATAGATGTGCTATATTGTGTTAATTTGGTGTAGGCTAGTTGCCCAAACGTTCGTTGTGTCAATGTTGCTTTCCTATTATCTGACTTGGCCAATGTTAGCAATGCTAGTGTGTTAATTTTGTGTAGGCTGCTGAAGATAACAAGACAAACTCTGAAAACAGCAAGGCAACCCCATTGTTTCTTTCCAGTAAATCTAGGCCAGGTAATATGGCAATAACTCATGATTAATCTGTTTGGTTCCTATCCTAATTTATGTTATGATGCAGTGGTCGAGACACTCTCCACTATCAATAATACAAGCCAGCCAAAATCGCCATCTGAATATGTTCAGTATCCTCTATCTCGAATGCAACGGAATAAATGTATGTTTGTGAACCAATTAATGGCTGAAGCAATGATGGAAATGGTGGATGAATCAGAGGTGCAGAGTCGTGCGACACAACAACTGATCGATGTTTTCAGAGACAGTGTAGCAAAGCAGCAAGAACTTGCCCACATGCTTATGGGCGTCATCTGTGCTGAGGTTGCAGATTGTGACGTTGTAGATGGTTAGGTTCTGCTCATTTATTTGCACTGGCATCAATCTTTGATTGCCCAGTGGATGTAATTTCCTGTAATATATGCTGGATGTGCAATGTTATTCCCTATATGCCGTACCTTTGCTTGATCGGTTTTGGTCCTGTGCATAATTGCTCGTCGTCATGGGCTCAAATTATCTAATTTGGCCTAAAGACATGTACGAACTTTAGTGGGCCCATTAAGTTAATGGGCCGTTACTAGGCCGAAAGTTAATGGTCGGCCCTCTTACCTCCCGGGTCATTAACAGGCCGACATTGAAGCGGGCACCAGGTGGGCCCAATTTATTTCACGGGCCGTTAACAGGTCATTACTAAGTTTGGGCTACATATGGCCAAACTATACTGTAGGCCTTTAGCAGGCCAAAAGAGACAGCGGGCTTGTACTGGACCATGAAGAGCATGGGCCGCTAAGAGGCTGAAAGTCAGGTCGTATTGTAAATGGCCCAACTGTGTTGTGGGCCTTTAGTAGTCCGAAAGAGAAACCGGGCTGGTATTGGACCATGAAGGACATGGGCCGTTAAAAGGCCAAAACTAAGGTCCGACTACAAATGACCCAACTCATTTATGGTCCGTTAATAGGCCGAAAGGCACACAGGGCTGGGAATTGGCCCAACACTTAAATGGGTCGCTAAAAGGCCAAAACTCTGGTCCGACTACAAATGGCCCAACTGATTTATGGGACGTCAACAGGCTGAAAGTGACACCGGGCCGGAAATTGGCCCAACACTTAAATGGGCCGCTAAAAGGCCGAAACTCAGGTCCGATTACAAATGGCCCATCAGATTTATGGGCCGTCAATAGGCTGAAAGACACACCGGGCCGGAAATTAGCCCAACATTTAAATGGGTCGCTAAAAGGCCGAAAGATGTACATCCTGAAAACTGGCCCATCCATTGAAAGGGCCGTTAACAGGCCGAAATCTCATCGGGCCGATATTGAGTCCAAATATATAGCAGGCTGTTAATGGGCTCGAACTGACGATGGGCTGCAATGGTGTCAAATCTTTAACGGACCGTTGACGGGCCGAATTGGCACATCTCATATGGGTCGTGGGCTTAAATGGACCTGACACAAGTAGGCCTTATATGCGCCGGCCTGCTAATTTTTACTGGGCCGGCCTTTTTCACCGGAATGGGCCACTGTTGGGCCGTGCCACGTGTCCACCTATCATAGGCGCCTCCTGTCCAATGAGTGGATGACATCTGTCCCAACGGTGAGGCAACACGTGTTTCCTGTGGCCAATGATGATTTTACACGTCGAAAATCCCCATTGGTCCGGGCTGTTAACGGGTTATCAGATCCAAAACCGGACCCGGTAGCTCAACGGCGTTCCGTTACGGTGGATGCCACGTGTCGGTCACCCTTGACGTAAGCACTTCTGTGATGCGTGATTTGTCGTCATGGAAGTGGACACTTCCGTGATGATAATTTTGGTAATGTCATGGAACACTTCTATGACAACACAGGTATGACTATCTTGATTCTTTCATAAAATCATCATGGATGTACATGCATGACAAAAAACGCGACCTACTGTGACAAACACGTATCATCACGGAAGTGTATTTTTTTTGTAGTGATGGCCATGCATATGTGACTGTGCCGATGAGAGTGTGCAACTCCGTAGCCATGCATGAGCACCTCCCATGACAATTCATGTGCGATTATGTGGACGAGATTGTGAAACTCTGTGTCCATGCATGTGCGACTATGCTGACAATAGTGTGCAACCCCATGGGCATGCATGAGCACCTCCCACGACAATTTATGTGCGACTACGCGCATGAGATTGTGCAACTCGGTGGCCATGCATGTGCGACTATACCGACGAGAGTGTGCAACTCTGCAGCCGGGCGTGAGCACCTCCTACGACAATTCATGTGCAACTATGCAGACGAGATCGTGCAACTCTGTGACCATGCATATGCGACTATGCTGGCAAAAGTGTGCAACTTTGCGGCCATGCGTCAGCACCTCCCACGACAACTCATGTGCGACTATGCGGATGAGATTGTGCAACTCTGTGTCCATGCATGTGCGACTATGCTGGCGAGTGTGTGCAACTCCGCGGCCGGGCGTGAGAACCTCCCACCATAATTCATGTGCGACTATGCAGATGAGATTGTGCAACTCTGTTGCCATGCATGTGCGACTGCGCCGACAAAAGTGTGAAGTTCGCGACGGGGCATGAGAACCTCCCACGACAATTCATATGTGATTATGCGGACGAGATTGTGCAACTTTGTGACCATGCATGTGCCAACTAGGACTACTATGTGTGCAACTACAACTAATATGGATGCCAACAAAAAATAATAAACAATAGATCAACTCACACGCAGATCCCCAATTCTCTGAGCAACCTAACATGTTTTAGAGTGAATCGGCGACTCAATCTGCAGCTGATCTCATCATGAAAACATCCAGACCCTCGTATCATACACATGAAAGTCCAAACGACTGATAAAATAGCAAATACGAACAAATAGAGAGAGAGTAGTACTAGCAAGTCCAAACTAAACGGGAGTAAGATATGAGATTCCTGTAGTGGTGAAACCACAAAGCATTTCTGGCCATGGAATTTCTCACGATATGATTTCCTTGATCACGTCATCTATTTTTCATGTGATCAAGACGTGCAACAACGACAACACTTCGTGTTACTCCTGGAGATGGTGCAGGACCACGGTAAGGAAATCCTTGGCTAAGGTTATTCTGTGAAACTGTGAATTCATCCAGAGTCACTTTAGTACAGTCGAGGAAGCCAAAGGCCCGGGAGATGGAGTTGGCAGCGAATGATTTCTGCGGGATCGGGGTTGGAAACCGGCGGCGGAGACGGCCAAGCCAATGGCGGTGGCCTGCCTAGCTGGTGGCCGCAACCATGGCATGGTGGATTGAATGTGGTCAACTCCCACAGAAATTCATGTGCGACTATGAAAGACGAGATTGTGCATCTGTGTGGCCATGCATGTGCGACTATGCCAACGAGAGTGTGCAACTCCGTCGCCGGGCATGAGCACCTCCCACAAAAACTCATGTGCGATTATGCGGACGAGGTTGTGCAACTTCATGGCCATGTATGTGTGACTGTGCCGACGAGAGTGTGCAACTCCGCGGCCAAGCGTGGGCTGAAGGAAATATGCCCTTGAGGCAATAATAAATTTATTATTTATTTCCTTATATCATGATAAATGTTTATTATTCATGCTAGAAGTGTATTAACCGTAAACATAATACATGTGTGAATACATAGACAAACATAATGTCACTAGTATGCCTCTACTTGACTAGCTCATTAATCAAAGATGGTTATGTTTCCTAACCATAGACATGAGTTGTCATTTGATTAACGGGATTACATCATTAGGAGAATGATGTAATTGACTTGACCCATTCCGTTAGCTTAGCACTTGATCGTTTAGTATTTTGCTATTGCTTTCTTCCTGACTTATACATGTTCCTACAATTATGAGATTATGCAACTCCCGTTTATCGGAGGAACACTTTGTGTGCTACCAAACATCACAATGTAACTGGGTGATTATAAAGGAGCTCTACAGGTGTCTCCAAAGGTACATGTTGAGTTGGCGTATTTCGAGATTAGGTTTTGTCACTCCGATTGTCGAAGAGGTATCTCTGGGCCCTCTCGGTATTGCACATCACTATAAGCCTTGCAAACAATGTAGCTAATGAGTTAGTTACAGAATGATACATTACATAACGAGTAAAGAGACTTGCCGGTAACGAGATTGAACTAGGTATTGAGATACCGACGATCAAATCTCGGGCAAGTAACATACCGATGACAAAGGGAACAACGTATGTTGTTATGCGGTTTGACCGATAAAGATCTTCGTAGAATATGTAGGAACCAATATGAGCATCCAGGTTCCGCTATTGGTTATTGACCGGAGACATGTCTCAGTCATGTCTACATAGTTGTCGAACCCGTAGGGTCCGCATGCTTAAAGTTAGATGACAGTTATATTATGAGTTCATGTGTTTTGATGTACCGAAGATAGTTCGGAGTCCTGGATGTGATCACGGACATGATGAGGAGTCTTGAAATGGTCGAGACATGAAGATTGATATATTGGACGACTATATTCGGACACCATAATGGTTCCGTGGGTTATCGGATATATACCAGAGTACTGGGGGGTTACCGGAACCCCCCAGGGGGTTAATGGGCCTCATGGGCCCAAAGTGGAGAAGAGGAGGGGCGGGCAGGGCAGGCCGCGCGCCCCCTCCCCCTCTAGTCCGAATAGGACAAGGAGGGGGGCGGCGCCCCCTTTCCTTCCTCCCCTCTCTCCCTTCCTTCCCCCTCTCCTACTTGGACAAGGAAAGGAGGGAGTCCTACTCCCGGTGGGAGTAGGACTCCTCCTAGCGTACCCCCTCCTGGCCGGCCGCCCCTCCCCCTTGCTCCTTTATATACGGGGGCAGGGGGCACCTCTAGATAACAACAATTGATCCTTGAGATCTATTAGCCGTGTGCGGTGCCCCCCTCCACTATATTCCACCTCGATAATATCATAGCGGTGCTTAGGTGAAGCCCTGCATCGGTAAAACATCATCATCGTCACCATGCCATCGTGCTGACGGAACTCTCCCTTGACACTCGGCTGGATTGGAGTTCGAGGGATGTCATCGAGTTGAACGTGTGCAAGAACTCGGAGGTGCCGTGATTTCGGTGCTTGATCGGTTGGGCCGTGAAGACGTACGACTACATCAACCGCATTGTTCTAACGCTTCCGCTTTCGGTCTACGAGGGTACATGGACAACACTCTCCCCTCTCGTTGCTATGCATCACCATGATCTTGCATGTGCGTAGGAAATTTTCTGAAATTACTACGTTCCCCAACAGTGGCATCAGAGCCTGGTTTTATGCGTAGATGTTATATGCACGAGCAGAACACAAGTAAGTTGTGGGCAATACAAGTCATACTTTGGTTCGGCGGTATTGTTGGATGAATCAGCCCAGACCGACATTACGCGTATGCTTACGCAAGACTGGTTCTACCGACGTGCTTTGCACACAGGTGGCTGGCGGGTGTCAGTTTCTACATCTTTAGTTGAACCAAGTGTGGCTACGCCCGGTCCTTGAGAAGGTTAAAACAGCACTAACTTGACAAACTATCGTTGTGGTTTTGATGCGTAGGTAAGAGCGGTTCTTGCTCAGCCAGTAGCAGCCACGTAAAACTTGCAACAACAAAGTAGAGGACGTCTAACTTGTTTTTGCAGGGCATGTTGTGATGTGATATGGTCAAGACGTGATGCTATATTTTATTGTATGAGATGATCATGTTTTGTAACCGAGTTATCAGCAACTGGCAGGAGCCATATGGTTGTCACTTTATTGTATGCAATGCAATCACCCTGTAATTGCTTTACTTTATCACTAAGCGGTAGCGATAGTCGTAGTAGCAATAGGTGGCGAAACGACAACGATGCTACGATGAAGATCAAGGTGTCGCGCCGATGACAATGGTGATCATGACGGTGCTTCGGAGATGGTGATCACAAGCACAAGATGATGATGGCCATATCATATCACTTATATTGATTGCATGTGATGTTTATCCTTTATGCATCTTATTTTGCTTTGATTGACGGTAGCATTATAAGATGATCTCTCACTAAATTTCAAGGTATAAGTGTTCTCCCTGAGTATGCACCGTTGTGAAAGTTCTTCGTGCTGAGACACCACGTGATGATCGGGTGTGATAGGCTCTACGTTCAAATACAATGGGTGCAAAACAGTTGCACACGCGGAATACTCAGGTTAAACTTGACGAGCCTAGCATATACAGATATGGCCTCGGAACACTAAGACCGAAAGGTCGAGCGTGAATCATATAGTAGATATGATCAACATAGTGATGTTCACCATTGGAAACTACTCCATCCCACATGATGATCGGACATGGTTTAGTTTATTTGGATCACGTGATCACTTAGATGATTAGAGGGATGTCTGTCTAAGTGGGAGTTCTTAAGTAATATGATCAATTGAACTTAAATTTATCATGAACTTAGTACCTGATAGTATTTTGCTTGTCTATGTTTGTTGTAGATAGATGGCTCGTGTTGTTGTTCCGTTGAATTTTAATGCGTTCCTTGAGAAAGCTAAGTTGAAAGATGGTGGTAGCAATTACACGGACTAGGTCCATAACTTGAGGACTATCCTCATTGCTGCACAGAAGAATTACGTCCTGGAAGCACCGCTGGGTGCCAGGCCTGCTGCAGATGCAACTGACGACGTTAAGAACGTCTGGCAGAGCAAAGCTGATGACTACTCGATAGTTCAGTGTGCCATGCTTTACGGCTTAGAACCGGGACTTCAACGATGTTTTGAATGTCATGGAGCATATGAGACGTTCCAGGAGTTGAAGTTAATATTTCAAGCAAATGCCCGGATTGAGAGATATGAAGTCTCCAATAAGTTCTATAGCTGCAAGATGGAAGAGAATAGTTCTGTTAGTGAACATATACTCAAAATGTCTGGGTATAATAATCACTTGATTCAACTGGGAGTTAATCTTCCTGGTGATAGTGTCATTGACAGAATTCTTCAATCACTGCCACCAAGCTACAAGAGCTTCGCGATGAACTACAATATGCAAGGGATGGACAAGACTATTCCCGAGCTCTTCGCAATGCTAATAGCTGCGGAGGTAGAAATCAAAAAGGAGCATCAAGTGTTGATGGTCAATAAGACCACCAGTTTCAAGAAAAAGGGTAAAGGGAAGAAGAAGGGGAACTTCAAGAAGAACGGCAAACAAGTTGCTGCTCAAGAGAAGAAACCCAAATCTGGACCTAAGCCTGAGACTGAGTGCTTCTACTGCAAGCAGACTGGTCACTGGAAGCGGAACTACCCCAAGTATTTGGCAGATAAGAAGGATGGCAAGGTGAACAAAGGTATATGTGACATACATGTTATTGATGTGTACCTTACTAATGCTCGCAGTAGCACCTGGGTATTTGATACTGGTTCTGTTGCTAATATTTGCAACTCGAAACAGGGATTACAGATTAAGCGAAGATTGGCTAAGGACAAGGTGACGATGCGCGTGGGAAATGGTTCCAAAGTCAAGGTGATCTCGGTCGGCACGCTACCTCTACATCTACCTTCGGGATTAGTTTTAGACCTAAATAATTGTTATTTGGTGCCAACATTAAGCATGAACATTATATCTGGATCTTGTTTGATGCGAGACGGTTATTCATTTAAATCAGAGAATAATGGTTATTCTATTTATATGAGTAATATCTTTTATGGTGATGCACCCTTGAAGATTGGTCTGTTTTTATTAAATCTCGATAGTAGTGATACACATATTCATAATGTTGAAGCCAAAAGATGCAGAGTTGATAATGATAGTGCAACTTATTTGTGGCACTGTCGTTTGGGTCATATTGGTATAAAGCGCATGAAGAAACTCCATACTAATGGACTTCTAGAATCACTTGATTATGAATCACTTGGTACTTGTGAACCGTGCCTCATGGGCAAGATGACTAAAATGCCGTTCTCCGGAACTATGAAGCGAGAAACAGATTTGTTGGAAATCATACATACTGATGTATGTGGTCCAATGAACATTGAGGCTCGCGGCGGGTATCATTATTTCCTCACCTTCACAGATGATTTAAGCAGATATGGGTATATCTACTTAATGAAACATAAGTCTGAAACATTTGAAAAGTTCAAAGCATTTCAGAGTGAAGTGGAAAATCATCGTAACAAGAAAATAAAGTTTCTACGATCTGATCATGGAGGAGAATATTTGAGTTACGAGTTTGGTTTACATTTGCAACAATGCGGAATAGTTTCGCAACTCACGCCACCCGAAACACCACAATGTAATGGTGTGTGCGAACGTCGTAATCGTACTTTACTAGATATGATGTGATCTATGATGTCTCTTACTAATTTACCGCTATCGTTTTGGGGTTATGCTTTAGAGACGGCCGCATTCACGTTAAATAGGGCACCATCAAAATCCGTTGAGACAACACCTTATGAATTGTGGTTTGGCAAGAAACCAAAGTTGTTGTTTCTTAAAGTTTGGGGCTGCGATGCTTATGTGAAGAAACTTCAACCAGATAAGCTCGAAACCAAATCGGAGAAATGTGTCTTCATAGGATACCCAAAGGAGACTATTGGGTACACCTTCTATCACAGATCTGAAGGCAAGACTTTTGTTGCTAAATTCGGATCCTTTCTAGAGAAGGAATTTCTCTTGAAAGAAGTGAGTGGGAGGAAAGTAGAACTTGATGAGGTAACTATACCTGCTCCCTTATTGGAAAGTAGTTCATCACAGAAACCGGTTCCTATGACAAATACACCAATTAGTGAGGAAGCTAATGATATTGATCATGAAACTTCAAATCAAGTAACTACTGAACCTCGTAGGTCAACCAGAGTAAGATCCGCACCAGAGTGGTACGGTAATCCTATTCTGGAGGTCATGTTACTTGACCATGGCGAACCTACGAACTATGAGGAAGTTATGATGAGCCTAGATTCCGCAAAATGGCTTGAGGCCATGAAGTCTGAGATGGGATCCATGTATGAGAACAAAGTATGGACTTTGGTTGACTTGCCCAATGATCAGCAAGCCATCGAGAATAAATGGATCTTCAAGAAGAAGACTGACGCTGATGGTAATGTTACTGTCTACAAAGCTTGACTTGTTGCGAAAGGTTTTCGACAAGTTCAAGGGGTTAACTACGATGAGACTTACTCACCCATAGCGATGCTTAAGTCTGTCCGAATCATGTTAGCAATTGCCGCATTTTATGATTATGAAATATGGCAAATGGATGTCAAAACTGCATTCCTGAATGGATTTCTAGAAGAAGAGTTGTATATGATACAACCCGAAGGTTTTGTCAATCCAAAAGGTGCTAACAAAGTGTGCAAGCTCTAGCGATCCATTTATGGACTGGTGCAAGCCTCTTGGAGTTGGAATAAACGCTTTGATAGTGTGATCAAAGCATATGGTTTTATATAGACTTTTGGAGAAGCATGTATTTACAAGAAAGTGAGTGGGAGCTCTGTAGCATTTCTGATATTATATGTAGACGACATATTGTTGATTGGAAATGATATAGAATTTCTGGATAGCATAAAAGGATACTTGAATAAAAGTTTTGCAATGAAAGACCTCGGTGAAGGTGCTTACATATTAGGCATCAAGATCTATAGAGATACATCAAGACGCTTAATTGGACTTTCACAAAGCACATACCTTGATAAAGTTTTGAAAAAATTCAAAATGGATCAAGCAAAGAAAGGGTTCTTGCCTGTATTACAAGGTGAAAGTTGAGTCAGACTCAATGCCCGACCACAGCAGAAGATAGAGAGAAAATGAAAGATGTTCCCTATGCTTCAGCCATAGGCTCTATCATGTATGCAATGTTGTGTACCAGACCTGATGTATGCTTAGCAATAAGTTTAACAGGGAGGTACCAAAGTAATCCAGGAGTGGATCACTGGACAGCGGTCAAGAATATTCTAAAATACCTGAAGAGGACTAAGGATAGGTTTCTCGTTTATGGAGGTGACAAAGAGCTAGTCGTAAATGGTTACGTCGATGCAAGCTTAGACACTGGTCCGGATGATTCTAAATCGCAAATCGGATGTGTGTCTATATTGAATGGTGGAGCTGTTAGTTGATGCAGTTCTAAACAAAGCGTCATGGCAGGATCTACATGCGAAGCAGAGTACATAGCTGCTTCGAAAGCAGCAAATGAATGAGTCTGGATGAAGGAGTTCATATCCGATCTAGGTGTCATACCTAGTGCATCGGGACCAATGAAGATCTTCTATGACAATACTGGTGCAATTGCCTTGGCAAAGGAATCCAGATTTCACAAGAGGACCAAGCACATCAAGAGACGCTTCAATTCCATCCGGGACCAAGTCCAGGTGGGAGACACAGAGATTTGCAAAATACATACGGATCTGAATGTTGCAGACCCGTTGACTAAGCCTCTTCCACGAGCAAAACATGACCAGCACCAAGGCTCCATGGGTGTTAGAATCATTAATGTGTAATCTAGATTATTGACTCTAGTGTAAGTGGGAGACTGAAGGAAATATGCCCTAGAGGCAATAATAAAGTTAATATTTATTTCCTTATATCATGATAAATGTTTATTATTCATGCTAGAATTGTATTAACCGGAAACATAATACATGTGTGAATACATAGATAAACATAATGTCACTAGTATGCCTCTACTTGACTAGCTCGTTAACCAAAGATGGTTATGTTTCCTAACCATGGACATGAGTTGTCATTTGATTAACAGGATTACATCATTAGGACAATGATGTAATTGACTTGACCCATTCCGTTAGCTTAGCACTTGATCGTTTAGTATGTTGCTATTCCTTTCTTCATGACTTATACATGTTCCTACAACTATGAGATTATGCAACTCCCGTTTACCGGAGGAACACTTTGTGTGCTACCAAACGTCACAACGTAACTTGGTGATTATAAAGGAGCTCTATAGGTGTCTCCAAAGGTACATGTTGAGTTGGTGTATTTCGAGATTAGGTTTTGTCACTCCGATTGTCGGAGAGGTATCTCTGGGCCCTCTCGATAATGCACATCACTATAAGCCTTGCAAGCAATGTATCTAATGAGTTAGTTACGGAATGATGCATTACATAACGAGTAAAGAGACTTGCCGGTAACGAGATTGATCTAGGTATTGAGATACCGATGATCAAATCTCGGGCAAGTAACATACCGATGACAAAGGGAACAACGTATGTTGTTATGCGGTTTGACCGATAAAGATCTTCGTAGAAAATGTAGGAACCAATATGCGCATCTAGGTTCCGCTATTGGTTATTGACCGGAGACGTGTCTCGGTCATGTCTACATAGTTCTCGAACCCATAGGGTCCGCACGCTTAAAGTTAGAAGATAGTTATATTATGAGTTCATGTGTTTTGATGTACCGAAGATAGTTCGGAGTCCCGTATGTGATCACGGACATGACGAGGAGTCTCGAAATGGTCGAGACATGAAGATTGATATATTGGACGACTATATTCGGACACCGGAATGGTTCCGGGGGTTATCGGATATATACCGGAGTACCGGGGGGTTACCGGAACCCCCCGGGGGGTTAATGGGCCTCATGGGCCCAAAGTGGAGAAGAGGAGGGGCGTCCAGGGCAGGCCGCACGCCCCCTCCCCCTCTAGTCCGAATAGGACAAGGAGGGGGGCGCCCCCCTTTCCTTCCTCCCCTCTCTCCCTTCCTTCTCCCTCTCCTATTTGGACAAGGAAAGGAGGGAGTCCTACTCCCGGTGGGAGTAGGACTCCTCCTAGTGCGCCCCCTCCTGGCCGGCTGCCCCCTCCCCCTTGCTCCTTCATATACGGGGGTAGGGGGCACCTCTAGACAACAACAATTGATCCTTGAGATCTATTAGTCGTGTGCGGTGCCCCCCTCCACTATATTCCACCTCGATAATATTGTAGCGGTGCTTAGGCCAAGCCCTGCGTCGGTAGAACATCATCATCGTCACCACGCCGTCGTGCTGACGGAACTCTCCCTCGACACTCGGCTGGATCGGAGTTCGAGGGATGTCATCGAACTGAACGTGTGCAAGAACTCGGAGGTGCCGTGCTTTCGGTGCTTGATCGGTCGAGCCGTGAAGACGTACGACTACATCAACCACGTTGTTCTAATGCTTCTGCTTTCGGTCTACGAGGGTACGTGGACAACACTCTCCCCTCTCGTTGCTATGCATCACCATGATCTTGCTTATGCGTAGGATTTTTTTTGAAATTACTACGTTCCCCAACATGGGCACCTCCCATGATAATTCATGTGTGACTATGCGGATGAGATTGTGAAACTATGTGTCCATACATGTGCGAGTGCGCCGACGAGAGTGTGCGGGGCTGTTTGGATTGGCTCCATCGGATGCCCTGCCAACTTTTTGGCATTGACTGGGCTTTGCCTGCGCATTTGGATGGGTACCAAAGAATTGGTGCACCCTGCCCTCTTCAACTCCCCTAGTTCAGTCCAGTGCCAATTGTTTGGCCAGCCATCAGCAACAAAATTTGCTGCCAAATAATTGGTGTGCCAAGATTGGCGGGGCTAGCATAGGCCAAATCCAAACAGCCCCTGCAACTCCACGATCATGCGTGAGCACCTCCCATGGTAATTTATGTGCGACTATGCGAACGAGATTGTGCAACACTGTGACCATGCATGTGCGACTATACCGATGAGAATGTGCAACTCCGCGGCCGGGCGTGAGCACCTCCCCCGGCAATTCATGTGCGACTATCCAGACGAGATTCTGCAAGTCTATGGCCATGCATGTGCGACTATGCCAATGAAAGTGTGCAACTTTGCGGCCGGGCATGAGCACCTCCCACAACAACTCATGTGGGACTATGCGGACAAGATTGTGCAACTCTGTGGCCATGCATATGCGACTGTGCTGACAAGAGCATGCAACTCCACAGCCCTACATGAGCACCTCCGACGACAATTCATGTGAGACTATGCGGACGAGATTGTGCAACTCTGTGTCCATGCATGTGCTACTGCACTGATGAGAGTGTGCAACTCCATGGCTGGGCATGAGCACCTCCCGCGACAATCCCCATCATCATATTCTATTCCACCCATAGTGCTATATCCATGGCTCACGCTCATGTATTGCGTGAAAGTTGAAAAAGTTTGAGATTATTTAAGTACAAAACAATTGCTTGGCTTGTCATCAAGGGTGTACAAGATGGGAGCATTTTTGTGTGACAAAAATAAAGCATGACCTAACTATATGATTTTGTGGGGATAAACTTTCTTTAGCCATGTTATTTTGAGAAGACATGATTACTTTGATTAGTATGCTTGAAGTATTACTATTTCTTATGTCAATATGAACTTTTATTTTGAATCATTTGGATCTGAACATTCATGCCACAATAAAAAAATTACATTGAGAATTATGCTAGGTAGCATTCCACATCAAAAAAATTGTTTTTTTCATTTACCTACTCGAGGACGAGCAGGAATTAAGCTTGGGGATGCTTGATACGTCTCCAACGTATCTATAATTTTTGATTGTTCCATGCTATTATATTACCTGTTTTGGATGTTTATGGGCTTTACTTTACACTTCTATATAATTTTTGGGACTAACCTATTGCTGTTTTTTTTGCCTATTTCAATGTTTCGAAGAAAAGGAATATCAAACGGAGTCCAAACGGAATGAAACCTTCGGGAGCGTGAATTTTGGAACGAACGTGATCCAGAGGACTTGGAGTGGAAGTCAAGCAACAATCGAGGTGGCCACGAGGGTGGATGCCGCCCCCCCCCCTACTGGGTGCGCCCCCCTGTCTTGTGGGCCCCTCAGGTGTCCACCGACCTACTTCTTCCTCCTATATATACCCACGTACCCCGAAAACATTAGAAGTGACCACGAAAAACTATTTCCACCGCCGTAACCTTCTATATCCGCAAGATCCTATCATGGAGCCTTCGTCGGCGCTCCGCCGGAGGGGGAATCAACCATGGAGGGCTTCTACATCAACACCATAGCCTCTCCGATGAGTTGTGAGTAGTTTACCATAGACCTTCGAGTCCATAGTTATTATCTAGATGGCTTCTTCTCTCTCTTTGAATGTCAATACCATGTTCTCCTTGATCTTTTTGGAGATCTATTCGATGTAACTCTTTTTGCAGTGTGTTTGTCGAGATCCGATGAACTGTGGGTTTATGATCAAGTTTATCTATGAGAAATATTTGAATCTCCTCTGAATTCTTTTATGTGTGATTAAGTTATCTTTGCAAGTCTCCTCGAATTATCAGTTTGGTTTGGCCTACTAGATTGATCTTTCTTGCAATGGGAGAAGTGCTTAGCTTTGGGTTCAATCTTGCGGTATCCTTTCCCAGTGACAGCAGGGGCAGCAAGGCACGTATTGTATTGTTGCCATCGAGGATAAAAAGATGGGGTTTATATCATATTGCATGAGTTTATCCCTCTACATCATGTCATCTTTCTTAATGCGTTACTCTGTTCTTTATGAACTTAATACTCTAGATGCATGCTGGATAGCGGTCGATGTGTGGAGTAATAGTAGTAGATGCAGGTAGGAGTCGGTCTACTTGTCACGGACGTGATGCCTATATACATGATGATGCCTAGATAATCTCATAATTATTCGCTTTTCTATCAATTGCTTGACAGTAATTTGTTCACCCACTATAATACTTATGCTATCTTGAGAGAAGCCACCAGTGAAACCTATGGCCCCCGGGTCTATCTTTTATCATATAAGCTTTCAATCTACTTTTATTTGCATCTTTACTTTTCCTATCTATATTATAAAATACCAAAAACATATTTATCTTATCATATTATCTCTATCAGATCTCACTTTCGCAAGTGGCCGTGAAGGGATTGACAACCCCTTTGTTGCGTTGGTTGCAAGTTCTTGTTTGTTTGTGTAGGTGCGTGGGACTTTGGAGGAGCCTCCTACTGGATTGATACCTTGGTTCTCAAAAACTGAGGGAAATACTTACGCTAATATTGCTGCATCACCCTTTCCTCTTCAAGGAAAACCAACGCAAGCTCAAGACATAGCAAGAAGGATTTCTGGCGCCGTTGTCGGGGAGGCCTTCGCTCAAGTCAAGACATACCAAGTACCCATCACAAACTCATCTCCCTCGCATTTACATTATTTGCCATTTGCCTCTCGTTTTCCTCACCCCCACTTCACCATTGCCGTTTTATTCGCCCTCTCTTTCCCAATCTCCTCTCTCTTTCGCTTGCCTTTTTGTTTGCTTATGTGTTGGATTACTTGTCACGATGGCGCAACATAATACCAAATTGTGTGACTTTTCCAATACCACTAATAATGATTTCCTTAGTACTCCGATTGCTCCTCTTAATGATGTTGAGTCTTGTGAAATCAATGCTGCTTTGCTGAATCTCGTTATGAAAGATCAATTCTCCGGCCTTCCTAGTGAAGATGTCGCTACCCATCTAAACAACTTTGTTGATTTTTGTGAGATGCAAAAGAAGAAAGATACGGATAATGATATTGTTAAATTGAAGTTATTTCCGTTTTCACTTAGAGATAGTGCTAAAGTTTGGTTTTCGTCTTTGCCTAAGAATAGTATTGATTCATGGAATAAGTGCAAAGATGCTTTTATCTCTAAGTATTTTCCTCCTGCTAAGATCATCTCTCTTAGGAACGATATTATGAATTTTAAACAACTTGATCATGAGCATGTTGCCCAATCTTGGGAAAGAATGACATTGATGATTCGCAATTGCCCTACTCTTGGTTTGAATTTATGGATGATCATACAAAAAATTTATGCCAGATTGAATTTTGCTTCTAGAAATCTTTTAGATTCGGCCGCGGGAGGCACGTTTATTGAAATCACCTTAGGAGAAGCTACAAAACTCCTTGATAATATTATGGCTAACTATTCTCAATGGCACACCGAAAGATATACTAGTAAGAAAGTGCATGCTATAGAAGAAATTAATGTTTTGAGTGGAAAGATGGATGAACTTATGAAATTGTTTGCTACTAAGAGTGCTTCTATTGATCCCAATGATATGCCTTTGTCTACTTTGATTGAGAATATTAATGAATCTATGGATGTGAATTTTGTTGGTAGGAATAATTTTTGTAACAATGCCTATCGAGGAAACTTTAATCCTAGACCGTTCCCTAGTAATTTCTCTAATAATTATGGAAATTCCTACAATAATTCTTATGGTAATTATAATAAGATGCCCTCTGATTTTGAGAATAGTGTGAAAGAATTTATGATCTCTCAAAAGAATTTTAATGCCATGCTTGAAGAAAAATTGCTTAAAGTTGATGATTTGGCTAGGAACATTGATAGACTTTCGCTTGATGTTGATTCTTTGAAACTTAGATCTACTCCTCCTAAGCATGATATCAATGAGTCTCTCAAAGCTACGAGAATTTTCATTGATGAGTGCAAAGAAAGAACCGCTAGATTGCGTGCTAAGAAAGATTGCTCTGTAAAGGCGTGTTCTTCTAGTTTCCATGAAAATAATGATGAAGATCTAAAAGTTATTGATGTGTCCCCTATTAAATCTTTGTTCTGCAATATGAATCTTAACAATGATGGGACTGGAGATGATTCAACTTTAGTTAAAAGGCGTCCCAATGGTTCGGAGTTTTTAGATCTTGATGCTAAATTTGGTAAACGTGGGATTGGAGAGGTCAAGACTTTAAATAGCATTGAACCCACTATCTTGGATTTCAAGGAATTTAATTATGATAATTGTTCTTTAGAAGATTGTATTTCCTTGTTGCAATCCGTTGTGAATTATCCTCATGCTTATAGTCAAAATGAAGCTTTTACCAAACATAATGTTGATGCCTTGATGCAATCTTTTGATGAAAAACTTAATTTGGAAGTTTCTATACCTAGAAAACTTAATGATGAGTGGGAACCTACTATAAAGATTAAAATTAAAGATCATGAGTGTTATGCTTTGTGTGATTTGGGTGCTAGTGTTTCTACGATTCTGAAAAGTTTATGTGATATTCTAGGTTTCCATGATCTTGATTATTGCTCTTTAAATTTGCACCATGCGGATTCCACCATTAAAAAGCCAATGGGAAGGATCAATGATGTTCTCATTGTTGCAAATAGGAATTTGGTGCCCGTAGAATTTATCGTTCTTGATATAGATTGCAATCTTTCATGTCCTATTATTCTTGGTAGACCTTTCCTTAGAACGATTGGTGGTGCGATTATTGATATGAAGGAAGGGAATATTAGATTCCAATTTCCATTAAGAAAAGGCATGGAGCACTTTCCAAGAAAGAAAGTCAAATTATCTTATGAATCTATCATGCGAGCTACTTATGAATTGATTGCCAAAGATAGCGCTACTTAGATCTATCCTCGCTTTTATGCCTAGGTAGGGGCATTAAACGATTGCGCTAGTTGGGAGGCAACCCAATTTTATTATTGTTTTTTGCTTTTTGCTTCTGTTTAGTAATAAATATTTCATCTAGCTTCTGTTTAGATGTGTTTTCATGTTTTAATTAGTGTTTGTGCCAAGTAGAACCTATAGGATAAACTATGGTGATAGTTAATTTGATTCTGCTAAAAAACAGAAACTTTGCACGCACGAAAATAATTTTAGTAATTCACAGGAACATGATTTTGCATTGATTCTTTTTTCTGTAGATCAATAGACAAATTTCGCAGGACTTCCTATTTTGCTAGGATTTTTAGAGTTCCAGAAGTATTCGAGAGTTACAGATTGCTACAGACTGTTCTGTTTTTGACAGATTCGGTTTTTCGTGTGTTGTTTGCTTATTTTGATGCATCTATGGCTAGTATGTAAGGTGAACCATAGAGAAGTTGGAATAAAATAGGTTTAACACCAATATAAATAAAGAATGAGTTCATTACAGTACCTTATGTGATGATTTTGTTTTCTTTCACTAACGGAGCTTATGAGATTTCCTGTTGAGTTTTGTGTTGTGAAGTTTTCAAGTTTTGGGTAAAGATTTGATGGACTATGGAATAAGGAGTGGCAAGAGCCTAAGCTTGGGGATGCCCATGGCACCCCAAGATATTCAATAATATCCAAAAGCCTAAGCTTGGGGATGCCCCGGGAAGGCATCCCCTCTTTCGTCTTCGTTTATCGGTAACTTTACTTGAAGCTATATTTTTATTCGCCGCATGATATGTGTTTTGCTTGGAGCGTCTTGTATGATATTAGTCTTTGCTTTTTAGTTTACCACAATCATCCTTTCTGTACACACCTTTTGGGAGAAGCCCACTTGATTAGAATTTATTAGAATACTCTATGTGCTTCACTTATATCTTTTGAGCTAGATAGTTTTTGCTCTAGTGCTTCACTTATATCTTTTAGAGCACGGCGGTGGCTTAATTTTGTAGAAATTTCTAGTCTCTCATGCTTCACTTATATTATTTTGAGAATCTTTTATAACATCATGGTATTTGCTATGGTTATAAAATTGGTCCTAGAATGGTAGGCATCCAAGTTGGGTATAATAAAAACTATCATAGGAAGTGAATTGGATGCTATGATCAACTTGATACTTGATAATTGTTTTGAGATGTGGAGGTAGTGATATTAAAGTCATGCTAGTTGGGTGATTATGAATTTAAAGAATGCTTGTGTTGAAGTTAGCAAGTCCCGTAGCATGCACATATGGTGAAAGTTGTGTAACAAATTTGAAACATGAGGTGTTCTTAGATTGTGCATCCTTATGAGAAGCGGTCGGGGACGAGCGATGGTCTTTTCCTACCAATCTATCCCCCTAGGAGCATGCGTGTAGTGCTTGGTTTTTCATGACTTGTAGATTTTTGCAATAAGTATATGAGTTCTTTATGACTAATGTTGAGTCCATGGATTATACGCACTCTCACCCTTCCATCATTGCTAGCCTCTTCGGTACCGTGCATTGCCCTTTCTCACCTTGAGAGTTGGTGCAAAATTCGCCGGTGCATCCAAACCCCGTGATACGATACGCTCTATCACACATAAACCTCCTTATATCTTCCTCAAAACAGCCACCGTACCTACCTATTATGGCATTTCCATAGCCATTCCGAGATATATTGCCATGCAACTTTCCACCGTTCCGTTCATCATCATGACACGCATCATCATTGTCATATTGCCTTGCTAAAGAGTCATCATGACAGGCAGCCAAAGAGTTACATTTATCTCCCTGTTTAGTCTTCTTGATCCATAGGCACCTGCGCCTAATTTTTTCCAGAAGATCGATGAGTTTGGGTGGAAAGTGCAACGTGCACATTTCATATATAAGGAGCGAGGTAACTGTGGAGTTGAGGAGCGTTAACTTGACAGCAGACATAAGGGACGGTGTGGAGGAGAAACTACGTTCAACTGTGCTGACCAGGGGCATGAAGTCATGAATGGTTGGTCGAGACGTGCCCAGAGGCAGGCCAAGATAGGTGAAAGGCATGGTACCAATTGAGCACTCGAAGATAGTAGCAAGTTGTGCAGATAGAGCAGTGTCCAAGTTTATTGGAATGAGCCTTGACTTGTGGAAGTTGATCTTAGGACCGATGGACTGAGCGTATTTGGTGAGAATGCCTTTGATAATCAATGCTTGATGAGGGCAAGTGGGCATGAGGAGAATCGTGTCATCGGCGTACTGGACAATAGGGTAGTCCATGTTTCCATTAGATGGAAAGGGAAGCTGGATTTTATCTTCCTTATATGCTTCATTAATTGCAGACTGTAGTAGGTCGGCCGCCAGCACGAAAATAAGTGGAGAGCGGATCACCCTGTCGGACACCACGCTTGCAATGAAATTGTCTGCCTGGGACACCGTTAAGGAGAACTGAAGATCTGCCAGAAGAGAAAATTGAGTTTATCCAAGACAGCCATTTCTCATTAAAGCCCATATGCCTCATAATGTTGATCATGGGGTCATGCTCGATGGTGTCAAAGGCTTTGGAAAAATCAAGCTTAAGCAGAACTATTGGCCGTTTGGAAGCTTGGCATTGGTGGATGTATAGGAAAGTCCATGCGAGGCAATCCTGTATAGATCTCCCACGAATGAGAACATATTGGTTGCGATGAATAATTTTCAGAATAACCTTTTGCAGACGGTTGGCCAGAAGCTTAGTAATGAGTTTAAGGCAGCAGTTGAGTAGTGTGATTGGCCTGTAATCATTAACTGTGGAGGGAGACCCATTCTTTGGGATCAGAGTGATTAAACCATCATTAATGCTCTGTAGATTAAGTCTTGAGCTTGTTACCAATATGTGTCCTTAGCATTTTGAGGGGTCCACATCTCTAGTCCATGCCATGCCAATCATTGAACTTTCTTAAATGATCATCTTGAAGGAGCATTAGTTCAATGAACTATATGTTGTTAAGAATTACCAAAACCACCTAGGGATTAGTTGCACTTTCAGGTTTCTTTCTCTTCCTCTTGCAAATTGCATGAACACACTCATATGCCACTAAGACATTGTCAGTAATCAACCTGCCAGGGACAAATGCACTCTGCTCCTCAGAAATAAGAATTGGTAAAATACCTTTTAACCAATTAGCCAAAACCTTTGTCGCAATCTTGTATAGAACATTGCAAAGACTAATAGGCCTAAAATGTGACAGCAACTCTGGCGAGTTCCACTTTGGGTCATGACAATAACTGCTGCATTGAAACCGTCCGGCGCCGCGACACCATTCAAAAAGTCCTTAACCGCCTGGCACACATCATCACGGACCAACAACCAGTGTCGTTGATAGAAGAGAGCCGGTAACCCATCCTGTCCCGTGCCTTCATAGGCCCCATCTGGAAAAGAGCCTTCTCAATTCCCTCGTTAGAGATAGGGGAAACCAGCAGCTCATTCATGTCATTTGTGACAAGGAACTCAATATTCTGTAGCAACACATTTACCCCTCGTGAGCCATCTGAAGAGAAAAGTTGTTCATAAAAAACAGCTGCCATACTACGCATCTCCTCATCAACCCTGCAGAAGGAGCCATCATCACGTTTCAATGCCCTCATCGTGTTCTTCCTCTTCCTATGTGATGCTCTGTTCTGAAAGTATTGCGTATTTTGATCGCCCGCTCGCAGGCAGTCTACTCGAGATCTTTGCCTGTACATAACTTCTCCCCTAGCATAAATTTCCCGGAGTTGCTCCTCCAGCTCTCGGACCTCCAGTGAGGTGTCGGTCAGCAGGGCTATATTTTTTGCCTTGAGAAGCTGCGTTTTCAGTTTTGATATTTGTCTCCTGATTGAGCCGAAGACTTCCCTGGCCCAGCGTTGCATTGATCCCGCCATAGAGCCTAGTCTGTCCCACGCCGCAGCAAGACCTCATTCGCTTCACATGCTTCTGCTATCATGCTCTCATATTGGTCATGCCACGTCCATGCTTCCTCGTACATGAATTGTCTGTCACCCCCTCGACCACGTCATGGAGCAGTCTCCACCGCACGAACTAGGAGGGCTTGATGGACCGACTCTTCAGTAAAAATATGCTCCACCGTTGTCTCTGAAAACATGGCCAAAAAGTCATCATTGCATATAGCATGGTCAAGACGAACCTGAATGTTTTCCTGACCATCCCTTTTATTATCCCAAGTATAGGGGTAACCAGAGAAACCTAAATCTGCCAAGCCGCAGTTGGCTAAGCAGTCACGAAAGTCTTCCATTTGCGTAGAGCTTCTAGGGTTACCACCACGCTGGTCCGTCTGAAACAAAGCTTCATTAAAGTCGCTCAAACATATCCATGGATGGTCATCTTGTGCTCGTAGATAGCGAATTGCATCCTAAGATTTTTTTTCGTAATTTTGTTCGAGGTTCCTCGTAGAATCCAGTGATTCTACAAGTCTTCCCCTCACACACCACTTTTGCATCGATAAAGTATTGGCACCAAGGCCTCACCGTTACTTGCACATGATCTCTCCACCATAAAGCCAGACTGCCACTACGGCCCTCGCAAGTCCACCGCTACTCCTGACGTAAACCCCAAGCTCCATTTCAACCTCTCCATTGCTCTCGCCTTCTTTTTTTGTTTCGCATAAAAACACCACCGCTGGGTTGTGGGGCCTAATCAGGTCTCATAATTCGCCCACTGTCAAGTCCAACCCCAGTCCCCAACAGTTCCAGACCATGAGATTCATTGTGACCGGCGGCCCTGCCTCGCAGGGTCCACCTCGTGAGAAAAACATCGAGAGGTGATTGCCAGGCAATCGGCTCGAGCGCTAGGGTTAGGGTTTTTCGAGCGGTGGCGGTGAGGTTCCGATGGCACGTACGGGAGCAACGGCGCTTCCTAACGTGCGGATCAGGATGCAGAGCTCTCTCTTCGAAGGAGGGAACCGTGGCGGAGATACTGAAGAGCGGTGCGACGATGGCGCAGAGTCCGGCGACGGCTCCTAAGGCGGCGGCGGCGCAGAGACCGGCAACACAAAAAGAGACGGCAGCTCCGGGGCCGTCGACACAAAAGGCGGCGGCGGCTTCAGGGATGAGGACTACACTGGGCACACAGAGAAGGAACGCCTCCGTGTCTCCTGCAGATGGAAAAGTGTCAGCGGAGGCGGCTGGTCTAACTGCAAGATTGGGAGGGCTAGTTCTGACCGAGAAGGAGGCCACGGGGTTCGTGTTCAAGGACTCAGATCAGGAACAGCCACGGGCAGCGAAGTGGTCAGCGATCAGGAAGGCGTTCATTCCAAGGCTAATGAACATGCGTGCAATAGAGAAATCCATGCCAAGGGCCTGGGGCCTTCATGGGGAAGCTCAATTAAAGATCATTGGGAGGAATATGTTTATGGTGAATTTTGGAAACATGCCCTAAACAATGGACCCTGGCAGTTTGACTTCAACGTTCTTGTGCTTAAAGGTTACGATGGTGCAACTAGGTCGTCGGAGATGACGCTTGATTCAGTGCAGGTTTGGGTCCAAGTTGCAGATTTGCCATTGAACAAACGCTCAAAGGCGTTCGGTGAGGCTCTAGGAAATTGGTTGGACGAATCAGTTCGTGTGTATGTAGAGAAGGACGGTTTTGCAAAAGGCTTGAACTCGATTCAGGGTTAAGCTTTCAGTTTTTGAGTCGTTGGTGAGAGGATTCTATCTAAAGAAAGCAGAAGGCGATCTAGAACAAACCTGGTTTGATTTTACTTATGAAAAGATCCCACACTTTTGCTTTGAATGTGGATGGCTAGTGCATAGCGAGATAGTGTCCCACCGGTGGAATCTGATCAACAGTGGGGCGAATGGCTCAGGGCCTCGCCAGGCCGTTCCATGTCGATGAAAGAGGGCTCCCACCGCGCTGCATCTAGTGGCGCTAACAGCTATGGTAGTGTGAGGTCTAGTGAGAGTGATATGAACATGAGGAGGACTGGATCTGTACGTGATCTACCCACTAAACGCAATCTGCAAAGGGAGTTTAATAAACCAGCTGACTCTCGCACTGGCGGGGTCGGCAAAGGGGACTATGGGGACGTCTCTAGTCCCAACAAACAGCGGCACGGGCCGGCTGAGCCGCAGGGAATGGATCTCCGGGATGACTTAAAACAGAAGAGGGAGTGGGATATGCGTTATGAGTTGCGACAGCAACAGATGAAAAAGCAAGCTGAGTTACGGTCTAGCTACACACAATATGGCTCTTGGGATCATGGTGGTGGCGGGAGCTCTAGCCAGTACACAGAGAGAGAGCGTAACAAAGGCCATTATGTGAGGAAGCCAAGGTCAGGGTATTGATGAATATCGCTTGTCCAGGAGCCCAAGGCACGAAATAACTGAGAGGAAGAGAAGGTCGAAACAGCACTGGGTGGCTAAGGGGGACCCTGACAGGCAAGTGAGTAATGATACTTTCATTCGCGACACGAGGCAAAAAAACGTCTATAGTGTTTGATCGTATCTCTAAGCACGACGGAGCCATGAGTTGGTTGCGAGATTTTATAGGTTTCACCTCTAACCTACCCCAACTTGTTTGGGACTAAAAGCTTTGTTGTTGTTGTTGTTGCATAAATATATTCTATGATTTTTGTTGCATAAGTTTTTTGGTTTAACACTTATGTTGTGAAGTGTTTGTACCAGGCGCTGTTGTAGAAACAGTGGGTGCACGCATGAGACCCGTTGGCGTGACCCTCGAGTGCTGTCTCACATTCGTTCACGTACCATGTGCATGTAAAATGCAATTTGAGTGCCAAAGGCGGCGGAAAATTCCTGGCTACCAACCGGCTGACGCATAGTACAGGCCTGTCCGTCTATGGTCGTGGCCTTACGTAGGCGTTCGACGTAAAATCTTTTTTTCATTTTCCCTTAGCGCCTAACAAGAGTCTTTGCATCGTAGATGCTTTAGACCTTGTTCGGTTAGAGCATCTTCAACAGGCGTGTTAAACAAGCGCCGCATCGCAAATTTACATATTTTAGCATGCGCGCAATCGTTAGTGTATCTCCAGCGGGCGCGCAATAACCGCGCACGCGGCATATAGAGTTGGACGCGCGGTCCGAATCCCTATCGCGTGTTGCGTATTTGGGGCGCTTGCTTCCGCGCGCGGCACACACGAGCGCTCGCGCCGCACTCTCTCCCCTGCGCCACCTTCGCTCCGCACGCGCCGGCGCCGGTGAGCTGACCCGATGGACCCACGCACTGGAACTCCCCTCACCCCATCTTACAGCCGCGAACCCTCCAGCGTCGTCGTCGCCGCCGCCGCAAACCCTAGCGCTGGGAGCGTTGGCCATGCCTCTGCCGGAGCTCCTCCGAGCATCGGCCTCTCCCCTGCGCCACCTTCGCTCCTCCGGCAACTTGAAGCTCCCAAATGCGCCGCGGCCGAAGAAGGGCAAGACATCCGCGAAAAAGAACAAGGCGGCGGACGGCTCCGGCACCTTGAAGGCGCCGAGGAAGAAGCTTGCAGGGCGTGTGACGAGCGCGGCGGCTACCGAAACGTCGGCGAGCTCACTTGTTGAGCCGGCGGCCGACGCGCACCATGTGTTCGACGATATGCCCCAAAGGTAAAAAAATCCCGAACTTTTTTCTTCTTCTTTATTTTTTGAATGCATACATATAGATAGCTTATTGCATTGTTCTATATACTTTATAGTGTGAACAATGATGCATACATGTCAACTATGGGTGTTGGCTCGAACAATTCGCATTGGTCTCAAACCAATGACATGCATTTTGAAGACCATGAGTTCAAGGTGGACGAGGATGGTGAGGGCATTGTCGACGCACCAAAAGGAAGAGCGGGCAATTACACCAACGCCGAAGACATCTTACTATGCAATACTTGGTTGCAAGTGTCAAGGGATCCATCTGTTGGAGGTGATCAAAGTAGAGATGCTTATTGGCTCCGGGTGAAAGAACACTCTGATCTTCGCAACATGAGTGGAATTGACCGCTCCGCACGATCACTTCGCCCCCAGTGGTCGACCATCAATAGGGATTGTCAACAATGGTCGGCCGCACAAAAAGCGGTTGACAAGTTGAACCCAAGTGGCACCAATGATGATGATAGGGTAAGTGTGGTTTCATCATTCCTCATGTTCACATCATGCTTGTTGTTGGTGTTTTTTGTGCTAACTTGTTTTGTTTTCATGTAGTTGAACATTGCACAAAACTTGTTCAAAGGAGAGGAGAAGAGGACCAAGAAGGGGAAGATCAAGAAAGGAAGGCCATTTACCTTGCCTCATTGCTATGAAGTATTGAAGGATGATGAGAAATGGAAGAAACGTGAGGATATTGATGATTTGGATTTGAGCAAAAAACGCAAGCGAACAATTGATTTGGAAGATGATGATGAGGATGATGCATCAAGTGAAGATGGCAAGAGAAGCCCCACCCCAAACTCGGTTTCATACTCGAAGCCAAAACGACCGGATGCCACGAAGAAAGACAAAGAAAAGAAGAAGAGGAAAGGAGATGATGAGATCAAAAATGCTATGGAAGCAATTGTCAACGCAAGAAGAGAAGCCAACGAGGTGAGGAAAATGGCAAGGAACCAAGATGCCGCGGCCGAGGAGAGGAGGTTGGCGGCCGAGGAGAGGAGGGTGGCCGCCGAGGAGAGGAAAGTGGCATTGGAGGAGAGGAAGGTGGGCATGGAGGAGCGAGCTAAGTTGTTGGAATGGGAGAAGCACTTGTTCTTCTTGGACACATCTTTGTTCAATGATGCGCAAAAGGAGTATGTCAACCTTGCCCGTGAAGAAGTCTTGATCCAAAAAAGAGCCACGATTCGCACAATGGGTGATGGTGGCCTTGGCGGCATGGGTGGCGGTGGCGGCATGGGTGCCGGTGGCCTTTGCGACATGGGTGGCTTTGGAGCTACCATGGGCGGCATGGGTTCCATGGGTGGCTTTGAAGCTACCATGGAGACCATGAGAGGCATGGGTGGCTTTGGAGCACCTCCGGGCGGCTTGGACGGCATGGGTGGCATGGGTAGCATGAGTTTTGCGTCTCTCATTGGGGGCATGGGTGCACCTCCGGACGCCGGTGTGCCACCTTCGCATGAAGATGCCGTTGAAGATCTTGGCAACACCTTCCAAGCTTCACGTGATGAGGATACGGCGCGTAACAATGAAGAGGAGGAGGAAGAGTCGTCTTCGGAGGAGTCGGATGAATCGGAGGAAGAGGATGAAGACGAAGATGAGGACAAGGCTTGATTCTTGTGCCTTTTGTTTGTGTCATCATAAATTTGGTTTGCATTTTGAACTTGGTTTAATTATGTTGTGGGCATGAATTTGAACTTGTGGGCGGGGGCGGAGACAGGACCCGGGCACCTAGGGCCCAGGCCCGGGGCGTGGGAAATTTGTTTTACGCTCGACTACCTAGATTTCATGTTGGGCCCGGGGTGTAGCCCACCAAGCACTGCACGCAACCGACGGAAGAGGCGGTCTCGTCCTCCGTCCTCCCAGTTTCCTTCCACTGGGCACGGCCTCGACCTAACTCGTGCAACGAGCGGCCGCGAACCGGCTCTACTATTCCCCGGCCAGCCGTCCCTCCCTTCGCACCGGTGCAGTGGTGCTCCCCCTCCCCGCTGCCCGTGACGCCCTGCAACCACGCCCAGTTCCCCAACGCGTGCCATGGCTGCCGCCTCTCCTACGCCGCGGGCGCGTCGCCCCGCCCTTCTGGACAGATTGCTCCGGGCGACTATTGTGTTGACCAGTTTGATTATATGATGGAAAAACTCCTTTCTGAAGATTTATTCTTCATACATTTAGCTGCATTTGCTGGTTCAGACTTCAAACTGATGTGCACACAACGATGTCTAAGATCTGCTCAAACTTGCTGCTTCAAATTGAAACAGATTTGATGTATTCAGTATATGTTCATTTTCTTCACAGGAGCTGTTTGCTTGACCTTGTGCACGGTGCCAAAAAGCTGCAGCAGCAGAATTTTTCGTCCGAGGAAATCAATACACTTGAGAGGAACTTCTGACATATTTCTTTCAGGTAAAGCATTACTAATATGTTAAGTATACAAGTGAAGTTTGTTTTCTTTTGACAGAAAGGGTGTAATGCAAAAGGTTAATTCATACTCCCTCCGTCCGAAAATACTTGTCGGAGAAATGGATGTATCTAGACGTATGTTAGTTCTACATACATCCATTTTTATCCATTGCTCCGACAAGTATTTTGGGACTGAGTACTATGTAGCATGTAGCTTTGCAGATTTTAAGGATCCATAAGCATTGGGTTTAAATTCTAGATCGATTGTGCAATTGAGCCATATTGTACGTTCTCGCATGTGGTATTTTTTGGGTAGATATGAGGTACTTTGAGGGTAGTTATACGCGGTAATGATTTTCAGTCTCGCCAATATATTTTGGGCCCGGGGTTTACTCCAATCCTGGCTCCGCCACTGCTTGTGGGCATGAACTTTTGGACATGAACTTGATTGGAATGATTTTTGTGATTCAATATATGCCATGTGTTTGGTGTTGATGTGTCAAATTTGTGCCCAAAAATAAGAACAAATGTGTGCGCCGGCTGCCCGCGCGCGCTGCATTTTACCGCTACTGCTGGAGCAAGCGCTGCGCGACACGCCAACCCTAGCGTTGCGCGCGCCGCGCGTTGGGCGCCTGTTGGAGATGCTCTTAGGCAGGGTTTGAAGAGTTCTGAAAGAGAAGTCAAAATCCTCCTCAACCCTCCCACAATTCCCTTCAATCCCTGTGGTGAGGGGATTAACCGAACATGGCCTTAGGCCTTGTTCGATTAGGCAGGGTTTGAAGAATTTAGGAAGGGACTGAAGGGGATTAAACCCCTTGCAAGTCAAAATCACCCTCAAACCTTCCCAATCACCTTCAATCCCTGTGGTGAGGGGATTAACCGAACACGACCTTAAAGGGTGGGGAAAGGCCCGCATGGGCCAACGCAACTGGCGCCAAGAGGACCTAGCAGCAGCACTGGGAACCACACTCATCAGCGATCGATCCAATTGGCAACATTTTCCTCTCTTTTTTGTGGTGAAGCAACGTCGTCATTTAATACATGTAAAAAGTAGAGGAAAATTGCACTTCTCGTATTGCTGCATCCCACCAGTCTATTTCCCCAAGACAAACATAGAAGAATAAAATGGTAAATGGCTTCAAAACATCTTCCAGTTAAATCCAATGTAACAAGATGACGTTTTAAAGGGGCAATGGGCAAAATTAACAATAAAGAAAAAAAATATGAACACCAAATAGTTGCTATCTGTTTAAAGTCCCACTCCTCAATGTCTTTGCAGTAACTTGTTTGAAATTATCCTGGTTGATCCCGGCCATTTTCCAACAAACGTCAAGAACCTCATGGTAGTGACCAAGGCTTATCTTTATGTTGCCAACTAGTGGATCTAGCAGACCGTGGAACAAGCACACATTCCCACTTGCCTATTGCAACTCCCGCACTATATGTACAAATACCTAACAGTGAATGCACAAGTGCGGGAATGACTGATTAACCAATTCCAAACCTTTCATTTGCCTCATGAATAGCCGATAGCAACCTCTCCTGGAGCTGGTTTTTGGATGTGTACTCCAGCAAGTCTAAATTGTTAAAGCTGCAGTGAGCAAAAGCAGATAGCAAATCAGTATACCTAAACGAAACAATTATGCTTGCTGACAAGCGAAGCCACGACAAAGCATAATGGACTAGTGAAGATTGGTTTACCAAATATGAGCGGAGGGCAGATGGCTGGTGCTGCCGTACGCCTTGTGTATCTGCAACCTTTGTGGCCCAGGTATTCCTTGGAGCGCACTGAAACACTCCAGAGATACCTGCAGTTCAACTCAAAGCATATAACACCACATATAACATACACTAAAAGAATCATTTGACAGCAGGATGGATGCTTTAGCAAAGATACAGAAATTCTCCATCAGAAAGGTTTAAAGAAATCAGTCTCAAAAAAAAAGGATCATGAGTTAACAGGTGGATCATAAGTCAAACACTCAAACTTAAATAACCACGTAGAACAATTTTTATAAACGATAATTGCTTCAAACTTTAAAAAGATGTAGGTGCTTTCACCAAATACCTTCGAAGTGCTAGTAACGAACTGAGGGAATTGAGCTTCGTCCTCCTTGCTGAAACCCTGGACAGTTTCCCAGAACCACTGAATAACTGGAGAAGCTATGCCGTAGCCAGAATACTCGGTATTTGTCTTGGGGTAGTCCACTGAAACCAGATGTACAAAATAAGTAGAGGACAAGCAAGGTTTAAACAGATCATTGTAGAACTGAATTCACTCTTTCAACTCACAGTCAATATCTGGGAGTCCACTGATTAGCAGTTCAAACTCGGATATCAGCTCGCGAGGAATGAGCTCATGAAATCCTTCCACAAAAGCATTAATCTGAGGCCTAATTGCAGTGGTTAAACGATGCTCTGCTACCATCCTATCCACATATTCATGCTTGTTCACCTCAGTGACCCTAATATTACGCCCTCCAGGAATCAACTCACAATCAGTTACCTGCATAGAGTTGGTACTCGCAGTCACCACATTAGAGAGAGAGAGAGAGAGAGAGAGAGAAAGGAGAGAGGGTGTACCTCAGCTTGAATAGATGTGACAAGAGAACTCAAAGCCTGCAAAACTCTAAGAACTGGCATACCGTTGGCCAATGATGTGCTCAGAATTGCATTTCCAGAATCTTCATGCAAGTGAAGCTCCTTCATCGCACAAACGGCCAGATTTTGCATCGAACGTGCAAGCTCATTTATGAAATGGCAACAGATGAAAGGAGCCAAAGCTACAACCTTCTTCAAAACTTCTGCTACAAGGAGATATGCATTGTCTGATAACCTGGAAACAAACAAGGACCAGCCTCGCTGATGTTAGTTGGTCATACAAATATTAGGCAAGGGATAACTGATACAAGAACATCCAACACAAAACCATCAAATAACTAATAGCAAAATGGAAACGAGTAGCCAGCGCCAGCCAATAGGAAAACAAGTTGAATAAATTACTGAAGTACTTCACCGAAGCTACAAGTTCATACCCATCATGTCCAAGCAATGAACATAGCAATCGAAGCTCAGCTTGGGGAAGACTACGTAAAACAGATAGCAAGCAACTTCCATTATCTGCAGAGGATTCACCACTATCTTCAGCATTGGGCTTTGCTCCAGATGATCCAGCAACACAGGCATCGTCTTGGACCTCAGATAAACTTTCCAACTTAGCTTGATTAATTTCATTCTCCGCGTTAACCATGACAACTTCCAGAAGATACAGTAACTACAAATATTCAAAAGATTAAGAAAAAATAAACTGAGAAATCTATACTGAAAATGATGAAAACAAATTGTGAACCTGTTCAAGATGAGCTACACTTCTCATATAAAGTGGCTGATATAGAGTTAAAAGTAGAACAAGCCCAAAAGCTTTCTGTTGTTCCACAACTTCCACAAGGACAGCCTTTTCACGCCTCTGATCAAGTGTTTCAGTATAGCAAGTGGGTGGGCAAGGGAACTGAAGAAAAAGTAAGAAATTAGCCACATTTGGATGATCCCTTGCCAGGTATGTCAGAGCTTCCAATACACCATGGGAAACCAATGATGGCACACCTGTTTATGGCAACAAAGAAAGCACTTAGTGCACAAATACAATTCTCTGCAAATGATAAACAATTGGAACAATCAAACTGGCAACAAAAGTGAAACAATATCAAAACTAATTACCATCTGAGTATTGAGGGTGTGAACCATACAGCCTAAATGATGGCTCAGTTGCATCAATTGATTTCTTAGAAGAGCCCTGAAGAGCAAGCATAAGCATGTCCAAAAGAATTTGAACCAACGACTTTCTGCTTTCCTGGTGAGCACAAAGGTTCAAGAGAAGCCTCTGCAACTGGCCCTTGTATATAGGCTGTACATAATAGAGGCAAAAGTTATTATTACTATGCATGCTTTTGACATCATCAGAAACAGCAGAACAACAGACAAAGAAAGGGAATTACCTGAACAACTCGAGGTAATCGAATAAGAGCATTGAGAGCATCCTTGTCAACAAGAGGAGTCCCTTCAGTTTCAATTAGCTTGCTGGCCGTTTGACGGGAGGGATGACCAGCGTTTCTATCAAGGCCTGAACCAATGATATCATCATAACAAGAGGACTCTCCCCTCCTGTTCCTGGAGTTCATGCCAAAAAGTGAGCCGCTATGATATTGATGAGCAAACCTCTCCCGCAACATGTTGGCTTCAGTAACTAGTGCAGGTGTCAATGTAGCTAGTAGGGTATTTGGAGACGCCGAAGGCACCTGGAATCAACAAGGAAGACCTCCAAGTCAATTCATAGCAAATCAAACAATGGTAACCTAAGACAGAATCATAGAACAAATTATGTCAAAAAAAAGCTTCAAAATGATCAATAACATAAATTATACATCATCATGTATTTCTGAAGGGAAGGTTGCAATAATTGATACAGCCATTTCAACTGGTTGTCCTTCAAGTTCTTGAACACAGGCTGAAGACTGGGTTTTCTCCTCAGCATCAAGACCGTATGTAGTTGGCTGAAAAAAAATCACCAAAAGAATTATTAATTAGATATGAAAACACACATTGATGTATAGAATTATCATTCACTTGATTATGCAAGATGAAAGGAAAACAACACTACTTGATAGAACCATTACAGACTTCGGCAATACCATAAATTTAAAATAAATAGAGGATATTTTTCTTACCGTATGACTTTCTTCCAGTTCTCCATCAAACAAGTCAGTGGACGCAAGTTCTTTGTGGTGCTCAATATCCTATTTAAAGGAAGTGCATAATCAACAAAATATGCCAAAGAAACGACCAGGTAAGTATAAAACAATATAAGGCACATACTTCTTCGTAGCGTATGAATTTTATTGGTTGGAATCGGATGTCCCTTGCCCGTACCATTCCGAATCCATATCTATTTCCATCTTGCACACAGAAGTGCTTGCCCCACGAATTTATAAAATGGTAATAATTCATCCCTCTTATCCTCCCAGCACCGACTAACAATATTGCATGACCAATCCTGGATTTACCAGGAACGAACTTATCGTCACTGGGTGCTTTGTATATTTGACCTGGTTTTAAGTGCCGGAATTTTTTTCCAGCAATGATCCCAGTGGTAAGTGGATATCCATCCGCCAAAACGCGGACAATATCATAGAAATTGTTCTTCACTTTCATATATTCTGGGAGTTTATGTATTGTTGACTCGGGCCCCTACAAGGAAAGTAACAAATATTATTAAATATGTTATAACTGCCACATGAATATATTAAAATATATGGTATTGCCTGCTTCGCATACAATGATACTACTAACTACTACTTTCTACAGCCCTAATGTCAAGGTCAATGTTGATGCTGCGATTTTTGCCCAGATCTAAATGTATGAATGATGTTGCCCATTATCTCAAAAAAGTCCCAATGCAGCTAGCTACTGCTACTCTAAATATTCAGTGACACATGATCAACTCAATACTACTGCACTGAAGATCATATTCATTGGTGTGCTGAACTGCTGATGTCATGAAGCTCAAAATGGCCAATAAAACAAATTTGTACCGTGTGGAAGTGAACTAACAGTAGGTTCTTGGGTATCCTTTTTCATAATTTGGTTAATGATGTAGCAGTGAAAACTTTCAAGCTTACCTCGTCAGATACAACTCCCTGGTATTTAGCTATAGAAGCTAAAATAAGGATAGTATTGGGATGCCATTTGTCCTCCTTGTTGAGTTTAAACTTATTTCTGATATGATCATGCTTCATGTGCAAATCCTGCAAATCTATTTCTGGACATTTGTCCACATCTTCTCCTGCAAGGATGCTTCTCATTTGGAGGGTAATTTCCATATTTGAAGCTGTAGCGCATAGTAAGCAGTCATCTGCCCAAAAATTAAACAAAAAGTAAATAAATTACAACAAAAGGAAAACTCATGCGCGCGTGCACACACACACAGAGATTAATCATATGTGGTATGGACTTTTTCCCATCCAGTTGCTATAAAGGTGGTAATCAACTATTCTTATGTAATTACACAAACAAAAAAGTAAACAATGGCAAGAATAAAATGTTTGATGAGGGTATAGCCCCCAGTGGAAACAACATAAATGTGTTACTAGAAAAGGTGACGTACCCTGTCCCTGTAATTTGATATTGGCGTTGACAATGGGTTTCTGGTCATTGATCGTGACATCTCCCATAGAGAAGTCAAAGTCAATATCAGCCTGAAAGAGTAAATTGAAAGATTAGTGGCACATTATTCCACTTCTTACAGAGAATGCAAATACAACTATTAACTAAAAAGTGATTGACAATTCATGAGAGCAGGATTCAACATTCCACAGAACATCAGTAGTTTGCAAAAACAAACTATTTCAGACTTGATTTACCTCGCGACCACAATCGCACTGCAGCACAGGTATATCTGCCAGGAGGCAACGCCTCGGCAGATTCAACTTTCCACAATCGCATTGCCATGTCAAAGCTTCTGGGTTCCTGTCTCGACTGGATCTCAACCCTAGCTTCAACCTGCAGGGGTAGGTTGGGGAGCTTCGGGACGGTTATGCTCGTCAATAACCCGTCGAGCTTTTGCCTCAGCCCGATCAGCCGGCGCAACATTTGCTTTGCGCCTTTTCGCGGCCGGGGCAGCTCTCTCTGCCGTAGCTCTCGCCGCCGTCGCGGCCTTAGCTCTCGACGCCGCCGCCGCCTTTGACCTGCGACCCATGGGAACCGCCTACGCGGAGAGAGGTGCGGACGATACCTTGCGGGCGGTGGGATAAGGGCACGGCGTGGCCTCGTCCTCGCGTCTTGGGTCGGGGCAGGAGGCGGCGTGGCCTGCTCCCCGCGTCTTGGGTCGGGGCAGGAGGCGGCGGGCGGATTGGTTCTGGGGCGCGGCGCCGGTATGACGCCGCCTCCTCGTGTCCTCGTGTCCTTGGGTTGTGTTAGGAGAGGCGGCGGGCAGATCGGTTCTGAGGCTTGGGCTTGTGCGCCGGTATGGCTCCTACGTTTTTGTTAAATGGGCCTCCTTCGGCGCGGCCCATAAATAGATACAGTTTTTCGTTATATATATATACTAAATGCGTTACTTCTGTCTCAAAAAACAACTAAATGCGTTACTTGTCTCGAAAAAAAAAACTAAATGCGTTACTAAAAAAAGTAAAATGCACGCGGTGTCTCAAAAAAAAAGTAAAATGCATGTGCTTTGCACGTTGAATTACAAACTTGTTGGTGATTTCATTTTTTCGCATACAATTGGAAACTTGTTGGAAATTTCAATGATCGACTTCCTGAAAGTGAATAGATTTAATTCCTTCACAGCCTTCCTATATTGATTTTAACTTGATTTCTACGGTAGTGAAAGCAGTCCCTCCAATCATACCTTTTGTTGATGCTCCAAAGCTTTTTTTTTGTGGGGTACTATTTGTTTATTCAAAATATTGCAATGAATTTATTTGATTAGGATTGAAAAATAAATCAATTTGGAATAAAAGGTGATAACAAAATAAATTCATAATCCTGTAGATTTTCTCTTTCTTTTTTGCGATCAATACCATAGAATTTTAGACATGAGTACTTTTATTATGGAACAATACATCAAACTGTGCGGTCACAAGTATACCCGTACAGTCTAAATAAAGCAAAATCCTACCATTGTCTACACAAACAACTTTGTGGGAGCATCTCTAGCAGACCCCGTATATAGCCGCAATCCGCAAAATAACCGCCAAAATACGGGTCGGCGCGAAAAATCCTACCCGACCAGACACCGTAAACGCGTCCGACCCGTAATTTTTTTTGCGGGGGCGGCAAAAGATCCCCCTCAACCTTTAGATTCACGGGGTGGGAGGCCGACCCGAGCTCGGCCCCTATCCGTAGCGAGATTTGGCGCAAGGAAAATTTCCGCGCGGCCATTCCCGCTCCCCCACCCCTCCGCCACCGCCCACTCCGGTGCATCTTTCCCGGCAGTTCTTCGTTGCCATGGATGACTCCCTGCCGTCACCCGTCACCGTCGAGGTCGCGCACGCTCAATCCCCTCTGGCAGATCTCGTCGCCGGCCATGTTGGCCCCGCCATCGCCCAAGGCACCACTGCGCCTGCCCGCAAGCGGCAGTGCAACGTGGTCGTGCAGTGTGAGAATCCGGCTGGCCCGCCCGGGAAGGCCCGTGCTCCGGGCGCCAACGCCGCTGCGCAATCCCCGCCGACGGCGGAGAAGGTCGGCAAGGTCTCGGGCATAAAACGGAAGAGAATTCCGGCTACAAAGAGGTCGGCTCCTTCATCCATTCCCTCTGCCCCGGCAAGAGGTTCCCCGGCGATGCCGTTCAACGACGCTGCTTCCACCGCTAGCGATGTGTTTGACGAAATGGCCGAAAGGTATGCCTCTTCGGTCCCTTCAATTTTCTTTGCTTTTCGTCATTGCAATAGCTCGTGACTTGTTGTTCACTATAGTGGTGGTTCGAACAATGCCACTGCCGAGTTTGTGAACTTGTTGGACACCAATGCCGTTGACATCGATCAAGCCCCGTTCGCTGCATTCGATTACAATGAAACAAAGGGGCGTATGAGTAAGCGCAAGCAAGAAAAAGCCAGAGATTGAAGAACTACACGATCTTGAAAGATCAAGTATTGATCAAGGCTTGGAGTGCGGTGTCTCTTGATGCTTGCACGGGTACGTCTCAAACCACCAAGAGGTATTGGCAAAGGATCAAAGATCAATACTTCCGCATGATGGCAAAGTATCCCAATAGGACTCCACGCACCTTTCGGTCACTCCAAGGTCGTTGGGACGTGATCAAGCCGATTTGTAGCCATTGGGCTGCTTGCTTGGAACAAGTTCGCAATGCCCCCCGAGTGGAACCATGGAATCCGACTATGTGAATTCACGTTCCAAGTGAAGCAAATCATTTGTAGCATTTAAAGTGATTGCATAATTTGACATTGTTTTAATTGTGTAGGACAAAATTGCCCAACAAAGATACAAAGACATGGAAGCTTCGGAAGGAAAATTCTTCAAACTAGAGCATTATTGGGACTTGCTCAAAGAGTGCAAGAAGTGGAAGTTGATTGACAAAGAATCCCCACCGAAGATAGGTTCACTTACAAACATGGATGATGATGGCCCAAGAAACTTGAGCAAGCCTGATGGTGACAAGAAGACTAAGGAGAAGATGAAGAGAGAGCACGAAGCATCGAGCTTGCGGGACAAGATTGATGCCATGGTGCAATCAAATGAGTTGATGTTAGCGAAGATGTTGGAGATAAAGAAAGAGTTGGCCTAGAAGAAGGCACGGGAGAAGCAAGAAAAATTGCAATTGTTCAAGGACAAGGGGTTGTGCAAAGCGGCCATTGAGGAGAGAAGAGCACGTGCCGTTGAAAAAAAGCCATGTCCAAGTTGCTTGCCGAAGAGAACAAGATCATGACATTGAACCGCAATGACATGGATGACCTCATGATACATCCATTTTGCATCATGTTTATCTACTATTATTTATGATGTTTTTATGCATAATAATGCCTTTTGGAGTAATTCTAATGTCTTTTCTCTCATAATATGCAAGGTTCACACAAAGAGGGAGAATTCTGGCAGCTGGAAATCTGGACGTGAAAAAGCTACATCAGGCCACCTATTCGGCACAACTCCAAACAAGTTGAAACTACATGAGGATTTTTTATGGAATAAATAAGAAATACTGGAGCAAATAACCACCGGAGTGGGGCCACCTGGTGAGCACAAGACAACATGGCACGCCTGGCCCCCCAGGCGCGCCCTGGTGGGTTTTGCTCAGCCCGCCCCACCTCAAGTGCCCATCTTCTAGTATATAAGTCATTTTGACCTCGAAAAAAAATAAGGAGAGGACTTTCGGGATGGAGCGCCGCCTTCTCGAGGCGGAACTTGGGCAGGAGCACTTTTGCCTTCCGGTGGAGCGGTTCCACCGGGGAAACTTCCCTCCCGGAGGGGGAAATCATCGTTGTCATCATCACCAACAACTCTCCCGTCTTTGGGAGGGCAGTCTCCATCAGCATCTTCAACAGCACCATCTCCTCTCAAACCCTAGTTCATATCTTGTGTTCAATCTTTGTACCGAAACTATAGATTGGTGCTTGTGGGTGACTAGTAGTGTTGATTACATCTTGTAGTTGATTACTATAGGTTTATTTGGTGGAATATTATATGTTCAGAGCCAATATGCTATTTAATACCCCTCTGATCTTAAGCATGATTATCATTTGTGAGTAGTTAGTTTTGTTCTTGAGGTCACGGGAGAAATCTTGTTGCAAGTAATCATGTGAACTTGATATCTGTTCGATATTTTGATAGAATGTATGTTGTGATTCCCTTAGTGTGTCATGTGAACATCGACTACATGACACTTCATCATATTTGTGTTGGGGAACGTAGTATTTCAAAAAAATTACCTACGATCATGCAAGATCTATCTAGGGGAAGCATAGCAACGAGCGGGGAGAGTGTGTCCACGTACCCTCGTAGATCGAAAGCGGAAGCGTTTAGTAATGCGGTTGATGTAGTCGAACGTCTTCACGATTCGACTGAGGGAGTCCTGGATTAGGGGGTGTCCGGACAGGCAGACTATATACTTTGGCCGGACTGTTGGACCGTGAAGATACAAGATTCAAGACTTCGTCCCGTGTCCGGATGGGACTCTCCTTTGCATGGAAGACAAGCTTGGCGATCCGGACAATAGATTTCCTTCTTTGTAACCGACTCTGTGTAAACCCTAGCCCCTCCGGTGTCTATATAAACCGGAGGGTTTAGTCCTTGGAAGGACAATCATAATCATTAGAGGCTAGCTTCTAGGGTTTAGCCTCTATGATCTCGTCGTAGATCAACTCTTGTAATACTCATATCATCAAGATCAATCAAGCAGGAAGTAGGGTTTTACCTCCATCAAGAGGGTCTGAACCTGGGTAAAACATCGTGTCCCTTGCCTCCTGTTACCATTAGCCTTAGACGCACAGATCGGGACCCCCTACCCGAGATCCGCCGGTTTTGACACCGACATTGGTGCTTTCATTGAGAGTTCCTCTGTGTCGTCGCTTCAAGGCTCGATGGCTCCTTCAATCATCAAGAACAACGCGGTCCAGGGTGAGACTTTTCTCCCTGGACAGATGTCGGATTTCGGGTTCCGGCAGACCCTTGAGGTTCGAACACTGGGGTGCGCGCGGAGATCACACACTCAGCCTACCCATGTTTCACCGCCTCGTAAGGATCTAAACTACTCGAAGAGCGACACAAGGGACACAAGATTTATACTGGTTCAGGCCACCATTGTAGTGTAATACCCTACTCCAGTTTGTGGTGTGTGGATTGCCTCTGGGGCTGATGAGGAACAGTACAAGGGAAGAACAGCCTCACGAGGGTCTGTTCTTGGTTGGTGCGATGAACTGCTAGGGGGGTTCAGTCGCCTCTCTCTCTCTCTCTGTGTGTGTGTGTGTGTCTTGGGTGTGGATCCGATCAGATCCCGATCCAGATCCAGATGCCCTACCCTGTGGGTGGCTAGTCCTATTTATAGGCAAAGTCCCCGGGCCTCTTCCCAAATATTGAGCAGGAAGGGCGCCAACAATTGGCCATTTTGAAGGGGAACATCTAGTACATTTATCCTGACTAAAGTTGGTCCTCGCCTGCCAAAAGACCCTGACGATGAAGCTGGCTTAGGCTCCACGATGACCTCCGTTCTACCGTCCTGCTGGTCTTGGTCTTGTTGCACCGAAATGGTTGCCTTTGCTTGATACCCTTGCCTGCGCTTGCCCCCTTTGCACCAAAGGGGAAACAAGGACTCTGCGCAGGCCGGCGCCCGCCTGCGCCTTGGTCGTCATGGCTTGCGTTACGGGCACCTCGTGAGGTACCCCGCCTTGATCTCTCCGCCTCCTCGCGAGCCAGCCTGACGAGGCCGTGCCTGAGGAAGCCTCCTGTCGTCCGCCCCGCGAGGCTTGGCCCCTCGCGAGGGTCTTGAGCATGTGTTGATGAAGATGGGCCGTACTGGGCCACTCCTTGAGCCACGCCGCAGGCAGGCAAGTCTGGGTACCCCCGTTCCCAGAACGCCAACAGTAGCCCCCGGGCCCAAGGCGCGCTTGGACTTGGCTTAGCAGAGAAGCGATGAGGCAAGTGCGAAGCGCCGCGGGCCCCAATAGCCTGCGGCCTTGGGCGCCACGTGGCGGTTGATTGGACGTGGGCATCCTGGCTCCCCCACGACGCCTCGGCAACTGCATGATTTGACAAGTCCCTGCATGCAAAACGGGTCATGATTACCTGTGATCGCGGATGTCGACGGTTGGCCTCCCTCGGCTATATGTACGGAATGGCGCAAGCCCTTCCAATCAATCTCTACCCGCTACTCTTCATCTTCCTCTTCGTCATTGCTCCTCCCTTCGCCAATGGCACCGATCCATCGGTTTTCTGCCGAAGAGAAGGGGAAGGCCCCCCGAGAGAGTCCTGTCCCGCTTCCTCTGAAGAAACGGCTCGTCTCTCGCCACAGGGAAGGAGGTGCTTGGTAGGAGGTGTCGAGGCCATGGTTCGAGCGGCCGCCGCCGGGATTCCCACTGCCCTTGTACGCCCGGATCGAGGGCCCTGAAGATGCTGGCGTCGAGCAGCATCGCCAGAGGTGCCGTCGCCGCCGGCGGATCACGGCGGTGCGCGTCGTTCCTCCTGGGGTTCACGCCATGGGCTCTGCTCGCGAGCTCGTTCTTCACGCCGCCATGCCTCCTCGGTCTTGGATTCGCCTCCCTCCTTCCTTCGCCTTCGAGATCCCGACGAGGGAGCCTATCGAGCTTTGGATGCAGTATGCTGGCTGTAGTGCCCCCGCGACCGAAGCGGAGGTTGAGGTCGTCGCTCCGGGCAGGGTCTACCTGACCCGTGGCTGGGGCGAGATCGCCCAAGTCGGCAGGACGGGTGGCGCCCTCGCAATCCACCTCGAGTACGATGGCGCCTCCCTGATGTTCTTCAAGGTATTCGACGCGAAGGGACGCCGGCTGGAGTGCTGCCCTGAGAAAGGAGGCTGGGATCCTGCTACGGTGAGGACTAGGCTCATCAACCGCTTCCCCAGCAGCTCCTCAGGCAGCGGAGGTGTCGGAGGATCCAGCGACTCCGCCGAGCTCCTCACGACCCCGTAGACGAGCGACAACAGCTACGAGCCCCCGAGCTTGCGTTGCTCCCGGAGCAGGGCGGGCTCGTCGGGCCGCTGTCGCCACTGATCTGTATGGGGTTGGCGCCGGTGGTTGACGGCCCACTGTTGATGATGGCGTCTCTTGCGGTGGCGCGCGTAGTTAGAACTCCTTAGGATCTACTCCTTTTTTCCCTGCAAGGAATCGAAGAACACACCCCGCGGGGATTTATAAGGTGCTTGTAGTTCCGTCTGTTAATATGATCCTTATCATGAAGTGGTGAGGGGTGCTCGTCCCGTCTTAGCTTAGTTCTTCCTTTCGAACCTCGCGAGAACTTGACGCTCTGCGCTGACAGGTCCCGGTCCCAAGGCAGGCTTCAGCCGTTGCTGGTATGCCAGGTCGCGATGCCGTGGTCAAGGCCAGGAGGTGAGCGGCCCGGGGTCCAGTAAGAGCCCCTGAGTCGCGATGCTCAGGAGGTCCCCTTTAGCGCTTAAGCAGCCATCACTTGGTGAGAAAGGAGTGCGACGTCGCTAAAAACGAGACTGCATTAGGTGTGAGGTCGGCACTGTGACAGCTAGTGATTCCGGAGGATGACTTATCTCGGGGGTCAGGAACCACTCCTTGCCGCGGCGCCGGGCCCGCGTGTTGGCAGCCGAGGAGTTGCCTGGCGAGGTCCCCCACGTGCCTCTTCCCTCTCGTCTTTGCTCCCCTTCGTGCTCTACGTCCTCAGGTCCCGGCCCTCAAGCGGGCTCAGCCGTCGCTGGTATGCCAGGTCGTGATGCCGTGGACAAGGCCAGAGGGTGAGGGCTGGAGAGCCGGTAAGAGCCCATGAGTCGCGATGCTCAGGTACCCCCCCCCCTTTAACGTGCAAGCGGTTCGCGTGGACGAGAGCGAAGGAGACGCCACGGAGGCCTCGCTGGGCGCTGCTCCTTAAAACGATCCTGCGAGTTCATCATGAGAAAAACGAGGGTTTGCCGTTACAACTGCCGGCCAGCTGGTGGTTGCTCTAGGAGGGTGACGAGGCACTGAAGGATTGGTGAGGTGGCACCCTGCAGGGTTGCCGCGGCCAGAGCTCAGCCGTCCAGGTTTGTCGATGTTGCAGGGACGGACCCACGCGCAAGCGTCGTGCCGTGTAGGAGCAGCTCCATCAGTTGGTGTCAATCGAGCGGGCGATTAGGTCAAGCACGTTAGTCATGAAGGAGCAAATTCATTTAGATAGATGCAAAAAGAAACGATCACCGCTGGGTCGGGCCCAAGCGTCCTTGGGGATAATGCAGCCCGAGGGGCACCCCCGATAAAGTAAGCTGAAAACATGAACTAAAGGGGATACACGCCGCAGGGACGGACCCACGCGGTCTGGGAATGATGCAGCCCTGGGGGGCACTCCCAGCTGAAAATGAAACTCGAAGGATGTCACCAGATGATGCTAAAGATGGAGGGATGCTGAAGTAGCGGACGGCGTGCGCTGCGGGAGACGATCTTCACGAGCCCCCAGGCCCAGGGGCCTCGGGAGGCTCCGGGGGCGCTGGCGGCTCCTCGCGGACCATCTCCATCTCCGCCAGGACTGCGGAATGCCTGACCGCCTGAGCCTCCAAGGTGCTCCTCATGAGGCGCTGACGCACAGCGGCCGCGTTCGGTAGGCCGTAAGGCATGCGAACATAGCTGTGGGGTGGGCCTTCACAGTGCCCCACGCGTGAGGGCCGGAGGCGCTCCTGAGAGGCGGCTCGGTTGAGTCCTGGTATGTCGATGCAGACGTGCAACCCACCATCCTCGCCTGGATAGGGAGGTACGGCGGGCAAGCGGCGGCTGCCACTCATGACTCTTGACTCCTGCAACTCCTGAATGATCTCACCGATGAATTCCTGAGGGTTTGGCCCTCCTTGCCTTGCTTCCTCCTGAGGGAAACGTACGTTGAAGCACGCCTCCAAGTGGTGCCCGAGCGCCTCCCTCGTAATCTTAGCAAAGTCGATGGCCCTCCAGAAGAGAGCCCCCGAGCCCTGCTCAAGGAGGGCGCCGGGCGTGCCTTCCTATGCAACAGAAGGAGGTGCCCCCTGAACGGGCGCGGACCCTGAGGGGCCTGCCTCCTAAGGGGTCGGGCCAGGCGATGTCTTCTTCTTCTTAGGAGCAGCCTCGGGAGGCCTCCCATTCCTGTGATCTGGGTCTTCAATTGATGTGGCTTGGAAGGCACGTTCCAGGGAACACACAGCGTCTCTCTCTTCACAAGGCACAGTGATGACTCCGCCGCTTCCTGGCATCTTGAGGACATTGTAGCCGTGATGGGTCACAACCATGAACTTGGCTAGGGCTGGGTACCCAAGGATGGCGTTGTACGGCAGGCGGATTTGAGCGACGTCGAAGTCAATGAGCTCCGTGCGGTAGTTGTCGCGCTTCCCGAAGGTAACAGGAAGGCGGACCTGCCCTATCGGAACCGTGGAACCATCGGTGACTCCTGAGAAGGGCTTGGTTCACTGCAGCTGATTGTATGGCACTTGGAGATTGTTGAACGTTTCGACGGATAGGACATTGAGCCCTGCTCCGCCATCGGTGAGGGTCCTGGTGAGTTGTACATTGCTGATGATCGGGGAGCAAAGCATCGGGAGGACTCCTGCTATGGCCGCGCACTTGAGCTGATCCGCTGAGCTGAACGTGATAGCACATAATGACCACCTGAGAGGGTGTGCGGCCTCAAGCTTGGGGAGGACTGCATTCACTTCGCGGGCAAACTACTTGAAGATGCGCTGAGAGGCCGGGGCTTGTGTGCCGCCCAAGATGCAAGCGATTGTGCGCGGCTCCTGGAAGCCTCCAACCCCCTCGTCCTGGTGATGGTCTTCGTTCCTCCTTGGCTGTGGTGGCAGAGGAGGGAGGCCCGCATTGCCTTGTGGGCGATCCTCGCGAGGCTGATCTCTCCAACCCCCTCGCGAGGTGGGTCCCTCCAACCTCCCTCACGAGGCTGGTCCTGCCAGTGGTCCTCGCGAGGTTGGTCACGCCACCCTTGGCGAGGGCCACGGTCTTCCCATCGTCCTCCGCCTCTTCCTCCTCCTCGGCCATAGCCCCTGTCGCTGCGCTCGGGGCGTCGGCCGGCACGCACGTCTCGCACGGCTCTAAGCTCTTGGCATTCGTTGGTGTTGTGAGTGTGGAGGTCGTGGTACACGCAGTACCGTCTGCCCTTGGATGACTCAGGCTGATCTCTGCCTCGCTTGGTGTCTGGCTCTGCTGCAAGCACGGCAGCCCCCTTGCGCTTCACGTCCTTGGTCTTGGGCTTCTTCTCTTCTGGGTTAACGGCTGGCAGCTCGAGGAGGGACAGACGCCCTTCCTCAGCCCTAGCGCACTTGGTCGCCAGATTGAACAGCTCCAGGGAGGTGCACAAGTCTTCATGGATCGCGAGCTCCTCCTTCATCTTGATGTCACGCACGCCATCGGAGAAGGCTGAGATGATGGCCTCCTCAGACACCTTGGGGATCTTAAGGCGAGCGCTGTTGAAGCGCTGGATGAACTTCTGCAGGGTCTCCCCCGACTGCTGCTTGATGCGGCGCAAGTCGCTCATGGCCGGGGGCCGGTCACGGGTGCCTTGGAAGTTGGCGATGAATCGGGTGCGCATCTCGTCCCGGGAGGATATCGTGCCAGGAGCCAGGTTCAGGAGCCAGGTGCGGGCGCCGTCCTTGAGCGCCATGGGGAACCAGTTCGCCATGACCTTCTCGTCTCCGTTGGCGGCTTCGATGCCCAGCTGGAACTCAGTAGGGTCAGCCGTGCCATCGTAGCACGGGGGTAGGTCTAGCTTGAACTTGCCCGGCCAGGCCACGCTGCGCAGCTCAGCGGAGAAGGCACGACAGCCTGCAGTGGCCGCGGGAGCCCTTTGGTGACGGAGAGCTTGATCTTGCAGGTCTCTGTGCGTTGCAGCCAGGTGCAGCACGGGGTCTTGATGCGCCGGAGCAGGTGCGCGCTCGTGCCGAGCCGGTGCGGGGAGCACACGGGCGGCTTCCTGAGGACGAGGGATCTCTTGGCAGCTCTTCTCTTGCTGTGCTGGCACCGGACGGAGTGGGTTCCGCCCAGGGGCCATGCGCCTTGGAGCCAAGGCGCCTTCTTGAGGTGGAGGCGGCTGAGGCACCCCCCGACTTCGTCGCCCGCGTAGGGCGGTGCGCGGTGCAACGAGAGGGACGGCGCAGGGGAGCCCCCAGCAGCGCTGACGAGCTCGGTGATGCGGGCGAGCCACTCGTTGTAGAGGTCGTCGACGGGACGGTAGTGCAGAAGCTCCCGCGCCAGGAGCAGCGCGGCGTGCGCGTCCGCAGGAGCGCGATGGGCGTGGGACAAGGAGCCGGCCGGAGTCAGCGATGGAGTGGCGGTGCGGCCTTCTCGCCGCACTGATGGATGCAGGGACGACGCCTGCTGTTCGTTCCCCGCCGGGCCGATGGCGGCGTTGACGGCAGGCGACGGGGAACGACGGGGGCGCCCGCCGACGGGGGCCGTCTGGGCGACGCGAGTGGCGAGGGCGGCTCGGTGCTCGGCGCGGGCGCGACGTGCGTCTGACATGAATGGGATGGGCGGTGAAAACACGAGGCGACGGAAGGCAGATTCCGGCACACCCCTACCTTGCGCACCAAATGTCGGATTTCGGGTTCCGGCAGACCCTTGAGGTTCGAACACTGGGGTGCGCGCGGAGATCACACCCTCAGCCTACCCATGTTTCACCGCCTCGTAAGGATCTAAACTACTCGAAGAGCGACACAAGGGACACAAGATTTATACTGGTTCAGGCCACCATTGCGGTGTAATACCCTACTCCAGTTTGTGGTGTGTGGATTGCCTCTGGGGCTGATGAGGAACAGTACAAGGGAAGAACAGCCTCACGAGGTCTGTTCTTGGTTGGTGCGATGAACTGCTAGGGGGGTTCAGTCGCCTCTCTCTCTCTGTGTGTGTCTTGGGTGTGGATCCGATCAGATCCCGATCTAGATCCAGATGCCCTACCCTGTGGGTGGCTAGTCCTATTTATAGGCAAAGGCCCCGGGCCTCTTCCCAAATATTGAGCAGTAAGGGCGCCAACAATTGGCCATTTTGATGGGGAACATCTAGTACACTTATCCTGACTAAAGTTGGTCCTCGCCTGCCAAAAGACCCTGACGATGATGCTGGCTTGGGCTCCACGATGACCTCCATTCTGCCGTCCTGCTGGTCTTGGTCTTGTTGCACTGAAATGGTTGTCTTTGCTTGATACCCTTGCCTGCGCTTGCCCCCTTTGCACCAAAGGGGAAACAAGGACTCTGCGCAGGCCGGCGCCCGCCTGGCGCCTGCCTGCGCCTTGGTCATCATGGCTTGCGTCATGGGCACCTCGTGAGGTACCCCGCCTTGATCTCTCCGCCTCGCGAGCCAGCCTGACAAGGCCGTGCCTGAGGAAGCCTCCTGTCGTACGGCCCGCGAGGCTTGGCCCCTCGCGAGGGTCTTGAGCATGTGTTGATGAAGATGGGCCGTACTGGGCCACTCCTTGAGCCACGTCGCAGGCCGCAGGTAGGCAAGTCTGGGTACCCCCGTTCCCGGAACACCGACAACAGATCTTCATGTTCGGCGGCTTCGCACTGTGGGCCAACTCGCTTGGCCATCTGGAGCAGATCGACAGCTACGCCCCTGGCCATCAGGTCAGGTTCGGAAGCTTGAACTACACGGCCGATATCCGCGGAGACTTGATCTTCGACGGATTCGGGCCTATGCCAGGAGCGCCGAACAGTCACGACGAGCATGGCTTAGACCTGCTGTCCAACAATACTCGGGATATCGCACCTGCAGGAGCTCCGGACCTAAATCCGGGGAAGATCGTGTCGTCCGAGGACAGGTGGATGGACCCCACCCCGGAGGCCGCACACTCATCGGCGGTAGACCCGAGCACCGGATTCACCCCCAAGGAAGCCTGTGACACCGGACCCCGGACTCGTGTCCAGCTGTAGGTTCCAGTCTGTGCATCCCCGAGCCTGCCGAATCTGGTTGGGCTCCGGTAATGGAGTTCACCGCTGCGGACATCTTCCAGCACTCGCCCTTTGGCGACATGCTGAACTCGTTAAAGTCTCTCTCTTTGTCAGGAGACTCTTGGCTGAACTATGTCCGGCTCAAGTGGGAAGCAAGCAACGAGGGAATTCGCTGCCCAGCCACCACCCACTTCATTGCCACGATCGATGATTTGACCGACATGCTTGACTTCGACTCTGAAGACATCGACGGTATGGATGACGATGTAGGAGAAGAACAGGAACCACCGCCCACGGGGCGCTGGATAGCCACATCCTCATATGATATATATATATATATGGTGGGCACTCCGAAAGAAACTAACGGCGATGAGGCAATGGAGGATAACCCCTCAAGGAGGAAAGGAAAGCATGGGCGTCATCGGCGCCGCTCCAAGCCCCGCCACAGCAATACCGGCACAGGAGATGAAAACAATCCGGATGGTGCCGAAGATGAATACAACCCCGATCAGCCGGCCTTCGAGCAGGCCGAACAGGAAGACAGGCAGGTCAGCCCAAACGAATAGGCGATGGACGGATACCCGGAGGAGGACAACTACATGCCCCCTCCGAAGACGAGATTAGCCTCGGCGACGACGAGTTCGGCGTGCCTGAGGACCCCGTAGAGCAGGAGCGCTTCAAGCGCCGGCTTATGGCCACTGCGAGGAGCCTGAAAAAGAAGCAGCAGCTCCAAGCTGATCAAGACCTACTCACAGACAGATGGACTAAAGTCCTGGTAGCCGAGGAATATGGACTCGAGCGCCACACGGCTGACTGGCCACCTTGTGGTCGGGATAAAGTGGCGAATCAGCCCGAATACCAGCCCGCGCCCCTACGCCAATACACTACGGCCCGGGGCAATAGGCATGACTTGCAAGACACACTAAAGGCAGGGCAGCCAAGATCGATCTACGGATCACGGGGGCGCACCCCAACACATGACGATGATCGTCACGCCGGACACGCTATCAACAAGTCCGGTCGGGCCGAACATAGCCAACCAGACTCATTCAAACTGCGTAGCCACATAGCCCGGCACAGAGGCGCTGCACACCCCCTCTGCTTCACTAACAAAGTGATGGATCACGAATTCCCAGAAGGGTTTAAGCCCATAAACATCGAATCATACAATGGCACAACGGACCCCGGAGTATGGATCGAAGATTTCCTTCTCCACATTCACATGGCCCGTGGTGACGATCTACACGTCATCAAGCATCTTCCCCTTAAACTCAAAGGACCGGCCCGACACTGGCTCAATAGCCTACCGGCAAATTCCATCGGCAGTTGGGAAAACCTGGAGGACGCGTTCCTCGACAACTTTCAAGGCACGTACGTGCAACCACCGGATGCTGATGACTTGCGTCACATTACCCAACAGCCCGGAGAGTCAGCCAGGAAATTCTGGACTCGGTTCCTAACCAAAAAGAACCAAATTGTCGATTGTCCGGATGCCGAAGCCCTGGCGGCCTTTAAGCATAATATCCGCGACGAGTGGCTCGCCCGACACCTCGGCCAGGAAAAACCAAAGTCCATGGCGGCCCTCACGAAACTCATGACCCGCTTTTGCGCGGGCGAGGACAGCTGGTTCGCTCGCAGTAGCACAACACCAATAAATTCTGGCACTTCAGATGTCCGCGACAATAACGGCAAGCCACGGCCCAACAAACATAAGCAACAGAACAACGGCGACAACACTGAAGACACGACAGTCAACGCCGGATTCAGTGGCTCAAAATCCGGACAGCGGAAAAATCCGTTCAAAAGAAACAATCAGGGACCGTCCAGTCTGGACCGCATACTTGATCGCTCGTGCCAAATTCATGGCACCCCGAATAAGCCAGCAAACAAGGATGGCAATGGGTAGGGTATGGGCGGGTACAACATTCTTCTACCCAAACCCATACCCATAGAAACCTTCTATACCCACCCACTACAATATCCATGGGTATAAATCGATACCCATGCCCATACCCATCGGGTATCCTATACCCAATGGGTACAATCTATGGTATTTAAATTTATAAAAAAAGAGAAATGAGTCTAAAATTAAATTGATGATAAGCGAGTAATATAGCACCGACGCAACCTCCTCTGGTGGGTGGCCTCTTGGAGGAATCAAGCGAGTATGAGCAATGGTTGGTGGAATCTCGACGTAGTGGGAGACGACTGTGGGAATTGGGGATCGTTGGATCGAGAGATGGAAAGGAGTTTTCGACGACGAGAATTCAAGATTTCATCTTTTTGAGGAGACATATTGATGTAGGGGGAGTGGCGAGAAAGCACGTGTGAGCATATGAGCTATGGCCAGTTTAGGGAATACAAGATTTAGGGATGGGCCATGGGAGTTGGATGTTGACACCACATGTCATAGGACTTATTTTAATTTATTAATTTTTTGTGGGTATCCATTGGGTTACCCATGGGCGCAATTTCATACCCATGCCCTACCCATATATTTTGCGGGTATGGATACCCATTACCCATGGGTACAAAACCTCTTCAAGTCTTGCCCATGCCCATTGTATTCGGGTAGGGTACCCGCGGGTACCCATACCCATGGGCAAAATTGCCATCCCTAGAAAACCACACTAATAGAGACTGCTGGGTGTTCAAACAGGCCGGTAAAATAAATGCCGAGAACAAGGACAAGGGGCTGCACAACGACGATGACGAGGAGCCCCGGCGTCCGAACACGGGGGGACAGAAGAAATTTCCTCCCAGGTGAAAATGGTCAATATGATCTACGCCACCCACATTCCCAAACGGGAATGGAAGCGAGCACTACGGGACGTCTATGCGATGGAGCCAGTCGCCCCAAAATTCAACCCATGGTCAGCCTGTCCGATCACCTTTGATCGTAGGGAACACCCTACCAGCATCCGTCACGGCGGTTCAGCCGCATTGGTCCTAGACCCAATCATCGATGGTTTCCACCTCACGCGAGTCCTTATGGATGGCAGCAGCAGCCTGAACCTGCTTTATCAGGACACAGTGCGTAGAATGGGCATTGACCCTTCAAGGATCAAGCCCACCAAAACCACCTTCAAAGGTGTAATTCCAGGAGTAGAGGCCCGTTGCACGGGCTCCATAACACTAGAAGTGGTCTTCGGATAACTTCCGAAGCGAGGAGTTAATCTTTGACATCGTCCCTTTCCATAGTGGTTATCATGCACTGCTTGGACGAATCGCATTCGCTCGATTCAATGCGGTACCACACTATGCATACCTCAAGCTCAAGATGCCAGGACCTCGCGGGGTCATAACAGTCAATGGAAACATGGACCACTCTCTCCGTACAGAAGAGCATACTGCAGCCCTCGCGGCAGAAGTACAAAGCAGCCTTCTCCGACAAACCACCAATCCAGCGACAACAACCCCGAACACCGTCAAGCGAGTCCAGAGTACCCCGCAACAGGATCGACAAGCACGCCAAGAGCGCGACTAGCAGTCCGGCCTCCGCTCCAGCCCCGTCAAGGCAGCATTCGTGCCGCGCGTACACAATTATGCACTCAAAATACCATGGGCATAGGCGGAGGTGCAATAGTGACGCAGTCAACAGTGCGGTTCAGCCGCAACACACTTTAATAACCCCCTTTATCTTTCAGGACCCTTCTTTCGGACAGCCTCTTCAGAAGAGCCGGATTATCGGACTTTCACGGGAGAGAAAACCAAGGAGGCAAAAGGCTTTGCGCACAAAGGGAATACCCAGGTGGAATCTGTTCACGATCGTTATACCTATTTTATATACCTACATGCGGCCCGCCCTTGGATAGGACATGTCAAATAGTCCTATTTACTTCTGCTTAACACATTCATTGTAAACATACGCTTAGACGTATTATTCATCAATGGGAGATAATATATAGCGTCAGCTTATTATTCCTATCGGCACATTTTTCCTATAAATGTTTATTTAATATTGCATCCGTACACCTTGGTACGTTCAGTTTGCCAGGGGCTTCTTATGGCGCCCCTTAAAACGACAAGATAAGTCCGAACACTTTCGACAGTGCGGCACCCCGAACTTATAGCATTATATGCATCAGCTTTGAATCATGTCTTGGGTCAATAGTTGGGTTAGCCCGGCTCCCTTGTTTTGGTACCTTACGTTCCGTTATATCGGCTAAGGTAGCGCAGGGAGAACTACTGCGATTGTGTCCCAGTTCTTCCGGACGAGCACCTCAGTAGAGAAAGCCGAAAACTGACTGTCATGATGCGGCGAGAGCTGGTCGCTGTTCGAGAGGTCTTGAAATCCTTAAAGATTTTTTCCGCTTTAGGCGAGGAGTCGGCCCCGTTCGATTTAGGCGTGTATAGCGCCCCAATTCGGCCTTCCGAATTCTAGGGGCTTCGCCGCAATTTAAAATTATAGACTTCTATGGCTAAGTCCGCATAGTCCGATTGCCTTGTTCGTTGCGCCAAACACCTCCTTCACGGACCAAAAAATTGGATAAAAGAGTGTTTATGGTTTTCCACAAACACCCCAGTACTAGTTACGTGGGGGCGAAAGCCGACGACTGGCCTACTTTCAGAATTTTATAAACAGCCGCACAGAAGGTAATATTTTAAATCAACAAAGCGCTATATAGCGCAAACAAATTCGTTTTCATATTACAAAAACGACAAGAGTACATTCACTCAAAAATGGTGTCCTTGGTACATTCATCGGCCATGAGGCGAGCGCCTTTCATCACGCCATCATAATATTTCTTGGGGTAGCGATGCACCTTGCCCTCCGGTGGTCCATCCTTCACCAGCTTCTCCGCATCCAGCTTGCCCCAATGCACCTTCGCACGGGCAAAGGCTTGGCGGGCACCCTCAATGTAAACGGATCACTTGATCACTTCAAGCTGCGGACAGGCATTTACCATCCGCTTTATAAGGCCAAAGTAGCTAGCGGGCAGGGGCTCACCAGGCCACATCCGGACTATGAAATCTTTCATAGCCACTTCGGACACCCTGTGGAGTTCAACCAATTGCTTCAATTGGTCACTC